>OY720589.1:0-5000000 GCA_963151315.1 Nymphalis c-album | reverse complement strand
CATTAAATTGGAAGTGACATATGTATTATAAACAATATCACAATATAAGAAATCAAATTTGATCCAATTACTGAATTATAATCCCTATAACATATAACCCTTATAACATTTCAAGCGCGATTCAAGCCTGATCTAAATGAACGAAGGAGTTAGCTCAACTAAATATACAAAAGATATTTAGAAAAGACGTTAAACGCAAAATAAATAGTGTTATTCGTCGAAATGGCATTTGGTTTATCGACTGAATCGTTAAATTGGTAACAGTTTCAACAATCATACATAAATCAAGTTTCATAAGACATGTTACTACAATAGACTGCCCTGCAATCAATATCTTGGTTCAGCGTGATAGGTTTATTACAATCTAATTGACGCTATCGAACTTAACTGAAACACATAAAGTTTGATTGCCGTTACGCATCGGTAAAACTTTGGAAACATTTTCACAATTGCAAATACAGTTTGCAATACTCGCATTCGCGTTTTTTCATGAGCTACGTAACTTCATATTATGACTTTTTAAAATGCTACTTGCGAAATTATAATGCAACAAAAAAAAAATTCTACAAGGTTATTTTTGACATTAGGATTTAGGATTAGCCGCGTATGTATTTCGCGATGATCGCTTCGATGAATAATAAATAAATATAAAGATTATAAAACTTTAATATCTCGAATTCCTTTTAAGTGTTTGTAAATCTTCTCTTACTTGGTGGTAGAGCTTTGTTCAAGCTCGTCTGGGTAGGTACCACCCACTCATCAGATATTCTGCCGCAAAACAGCAGTACTTTGTATTGCTGTGTTCCGGTTTGAAGGGTGAGTGAGCCAGTGTAATTACAGGCACAAGGGACATAACATCTTAGTTCCCAAGGTTGGTGGCGCATTGGTGATGTAAGCGATCGTTAACATTTCTTACAATGCCATTGTCTATGAGCGTTGGTGACCACTTACCATCAGGTGGCCCATACGCTCGTCCGCCTTCCTATGCAATAAAAAAAAAAACACTATTTTTTTATTAAGTTCATAAATAAATATTAAACATGTTAGTATACTATACTTATATTTGAAAAATTGCTCGTATTGACGGAAAGAAATAAAGTGTCTTGGCAAAATAGTCTAATATATGTACAATGATTCCGAAATGATAACGTCTATTGTACTTTAGGCTCTTCTAGTCTGCTCTGCAGTGTACACATAAGTACTGTTTTACATTTTATTAACGTGAAACGAATTTTGCACTAAAATCTTTTAGGCCAGAAACAAGGACAACGGTTGGTTTTAATCCTATAAAGCCTTTTGTAGATAGCACCCCGTAGATAGTACCTTTTATCTTATTTATATTATTTATTAAATTTACATTAAAGGAAATTTTGCAATAAAATGTTATTTAAGTAGTGTTTAATAACATATATATTTCACATACATTGATATTATATTAAATTAAATAAAATCATTTTTTTTTAATTTCACATTATCCTTATGATGTTTTATTTATAGTTGTGTATAAAAAGAGATTTGGGCTTTTACTCATATTTCAATAAAGCATTTTCAATACACAAAGAGTCTGACCCTGACGCCTTAGGCAACTATCGTATTACATTTGGAGAATAAAAAAAATAAAGATAAAGTTAATATAATAAATATTATTTCTAAAAGAAAAACACTTATTTACCAAACAGCATGCAAACTATGTTAGCTTTGTGGTTCTCTGAAATATGCGTACATATTTGAAGCGTTCTGGCTAGAATTGCCCGGCTCGGAATAACATTTCTCATTCTTTAAGTAATCATTGTTATCACAGAAGTTGACTACTTGTTTTGTTACCTTATTTGACAATGAAACTTTAATAATTAAATTATAACTTTTTAACTACGCTGTTGTTAATACAAACTACGAAATATTTTGGTACGAAGTGTAACAAATCGATTTTTTAAGTATCAATGTGTTTGTGTGAGCTTAAGCGTGGAGGGGCGGGTTATATTCTTGCAAACTAAAACCACTGCGATACTTGTCCTAGTCACACATGAGGGCTATCGAGACTGTGTCGATATAACACATGTTCAGATGTTTTCCCTCTCAAAAGTAGTGCACCTACTACAGGTAAAGAATTAGTAAAATCTTACGTCAAATTTGTATCTACAGTGACAGGTGAGCTAATAGAGCAAGAGCCCACGAAGGCCAGACCTTTGTTATTTTATAAAAAATCGACAGAAAACAATGAAAAAAAAAGTCAGTCAATGTACCGAAAAGACAATAGCTCAATAACCTCGTCGTCGATACCTACGATGATGCCATCGACTGAAGGGGTAGTGAAGATGAAAATGAAAATATCGACGACAATAATGAAACATAGAAAAACAATTAAATATTTTGTTTATTTTTTTTTTATAATAATACTTTTTTTGTATTTTATAATAATAAAATAACATTTTTTATTTTATATAACATGGTTATGAATGAAATAAAATTATTTTTTTATTGGAAATCTTAAAAAATCGCAAGCGACTAAGCACTTTCAATGTGTCTGGCAAGATGTAAAAACCATTAAAACTGTCCGGCTATTGGGGTAAATTTTTTTTATAGGCCCCCAAGTAACATATATAAAAATTAGCTTTTATACTATGACGAAAGTATAATTATAATTTATTAAGGTTAGGGGTGTCTGGCAGGGGGTAGCAACTGTCATAAGTGTCCGGCAATGGATGACGAGATTTCTAAAGTTATCCCGAAGAAAATATAAAAAAATTGAGCTTTATACTTTAACGAAAGTAAGGTTCTATTTTATACACCTTTAATACCTGTTACCTGCCAAAGTAACCACAACCCAAACTCTATAGTCGCTGGTTGTTATTACCTGTATAGGGGATATGCATAGAAACATTTTCAGCTTTTATAAAATAACGAAGGTCTGGCCATCGTGGGCTCTTGGGCTATAAAAATCATCGGACATTTGAAAGGACCTAACTCGGATGTCTGCAATGCGGGCTCTTCTAAATAAACTTCACTCCTTTCTTACGTTTTCACGATATACATAGATATAATACATAGATATAATAGTACGCGATCCAAATAAGAATAGGACCGTCAATAATCTCGACCTGTCAACTGGCACTTGAAAGGTACAGTTCGCAGAAAAAATATTTTTCATATATGACGGCTTTATTTCTGGTATTCAATTTTTTGGTGAATAATTCAGCACAAGCATTTAAAGTTTTTTCTTTTAATATAAATAACCGGCAATGGATAAGTTAAGATACATTCATTGTTAAATTTTTATAAGAGATGACAGCCGTGATTGTTTTAACGTTCACTCTGAATATAAATAGCGCAAAAATAACAGAAATAGTGTTAAAACTATTCCGTTCATGTTTCTCTTTTGTATTTTTCATTTTCATTTTTCAATATATTGTTTGCCTTCGGTTATATAAAAGGTTTTATATTAACAGCAATAACGTCACAATATGACAAAAACTCGTTTCTATTCTAAATTAGATCCCTCTACTATGGCCGCAGACTCGGTGGTCCTGGGTTCAATTCCCAGGTCGGGTCAATAAATAGTTATTGGTGCTTTCTGTCAGAAAACTCTCAGTAGCAGCCCGGAGTCTGGAAGTTGGAAGTGTGAACACTCCCGTGCCTCGGAAAGCACGTTAAGCCGTTGGTCCTGCGCCTGAACTCTTTCCGGTCGTGTCGGATTGCCGTCCCATCGGATTATGAGAGCTAAGGAAAAGAGAGTGCACCTGTGTTTGCGCACACACTTGTGCACTATAATATCTCCTGCGCAGTTGGCTAGTCTCTCTTGAGATTGGCCGCCGTGGCCGAAATCGGTCTGGAGGATCTTATATTATGGCCTAACATTTGCACCATCCTTGTGTGTACCAATTTTCAACATCAAGATTGGTCAAGCCGTTCTTGAGTTATAAGAAGACATACAGTCAGACAGACAAAAATGAAAAAAATACTATAATGTGAATCACTGCATCATAAAACGATTATTATTAATCACAAAATAGGTGAAAAGAAAAAATGTCCTGACAGAACCAATAGATTTATATATAAGTATAGTTTGATAACGGTGCAACATTTGTATAGTATGAATGATAATAATGATGAACATGAATTAATGTACATTACATGACTGTCCTGCTGTAAATACGATAGAAATGCGTCCTTATGATAATCACGAGCTAATTAATGACGCTAATGACTGGAGTACTGTTCTGTATTTCTTTTGTGTCATGCCCGTACTCGTCGGCTCTCCAATGTGCACTGAAGAAATAATATTTCAAATATATTTTTTCATTTACAATGACAATTCAATAATTGCATTGTTGTCAGAGCCACGCAATATTATTGTTCATTGCTTATATATAAGAATTTTCAAAATGGATGTTAAAATAAATTATTCATAATAGTTTTAATACGTTATAATCGCCAATATAATTTAATAAAACAATTTAATTTTCAGAAAAAAGTCATTTATTCAAATATTGTATTTAAACATAGAATAAACAGTTATATAACTAACGTGGAACAAATTTTACACTTAAACCATCTTTTGGGGCCATTATGACAGCATAAGGATCGGTTCTTACCGTATAAGGGAAAGCTGGTTCAATTTTGTAGTGGACAAGCAGCTGAGCTAGGGAAGCCCTTACTTGCATCATTCCGTACCTTTTACCTGAAATATTTACTTTGTATAGTAAGAGATACATTTTAAATACATTTAACAGTAAAAGATACTGTCTCTGAATCCCACAGGTAACCTGCATAGTTTCCTAACGAAATTTTGCTTCACCGTCGAACATAAGAATATATGAATTATAAAAGTGAAACAAAAACTTGACTACTCAAACTTCGGTTAAAATTTACTTGCTTTTCGGCTCATTATCATAAATCGTTCAGATGAAACTTAAACGAAGTATATTACGAAGTACAAATTGAATCATATTCCACTTTTCACTCTGAACGAAAAGTAATTGTATTTTGTTATAATAATGTAATCAATTTTATCTTATCCTAAATATAATAAAAATAATTAAATATTTAGACATATTTTTAGGGAGATAAGAAAAAATATTTATTTATAAGTGACATTAAGTAGTGATAATATTATTTTTCAATTAGTTAGCGACACAATGTATACATAACATCGCTAATTTTTAAAACAATAATTAAAAACGACGTAAAGTGTAGTGACATTGAGTTGTGCTGTGACTTTCTAGAAAGGTTTTAAGAAAGTACTGAAAAAGAAGGGAACGTTTGACGCCATCGCCTAAGGCTAGTATCGTATCTCTCGTTCTACCATTTAAAATGTTCAGTTAGTGATGATAATGTATATATAATATCTAAAAATAACATTACCGATACAAAAACGAGGTCCTTCACCAAACGGCAAGAATACCGTGTTAGTGTTATCGATCTCTGACATAAATCGTTCTGGCCGGAACAGTTCTGGCTCAGGATAATATTTCTCATTGTAATGTATGGCCAAAACATTAATAAACACAGGAGTGCCTTTCTCAATCGTAAAATTATCGTCTAATTTGTAATCTTTTTCACATAATCTTTCTAAATACGCCACGGGTGCATGCATCCTTAAAGTTTCTGAAAAAAAAACAAATTCTATTCGAATTATAAATTAATTTCTAAAGCAAACAATATCAGTTTCAAACACCAACAAAAATACAAAATCAAAGGGCGCTTCAACAATACCATGAATGCAAGCTGTTAAATATTTCAATTCTAATAAATCATTGTAATCCAAAACGTCATTTCCTTTCTGCTTCACTGCCTCACTAATTTCATTAAAAAGTTTTTCCTGAAAATTGAAAACCATTCAAAACTTTGTAACAGATCTTATAGTACAGCTACCAATAGGTGGAGATTTAGATATTTCAATGATATGCATCCGTTGCAATATAGAACTAACAATTTATTCATAGAAAATAACAAAAATAAAAGTTTATTTTTGTTAATTTATTTTTTTATTATTAAATCAAAAAAGTCGATTATTGTTAATTTATTTTTTAATTATTAAATCAAAAAAGTCGAGATGGCCCAGTGGTAAAAATGCGTGAATCTTAACCGATGATCGTGGGTTCAATCCCGGGCAAGCACCACTGAATTTTATGTGCTTAATTTGTGATTATAATTCATATCGTGATTGACTGTGAAGGATAACATCGTGAGGAAATTCGGTCACATGTGTATTCCATCAACCCGCATTGGAGCAGCGTGGTGGAATAAGTTCTTTGTTGCTTCTCAAAAAAGGAGTAGAGGCCTTAGCTCAGCAGGGGTACATTCATAGGCTGTTACTGTACCTGTATTTTAGGATGATGAGCTATTTCGTGCAGAAAATAAGCGATAGTTGTGGACGACGTTTCAATTGATCCCAAAATGAAAACAGCCGCCTGCGCTAAAATAACATCATCAGCTGGCGCTGACAATAAAAAGAGTTATAACGGATTATTTTATTGAGGTAGGTCACGGGGGATTCTGTATCTTATTATTTCACTTTGGCTGTAACATGATCATTGTTTATAGGATTCATCTAATTTGAGTTAGTTTTTGGTGTTGTATATTTGTAGTTTTAAAAATCAAGTAGTCAGTTTACTTGGTGGTAGAGCTTTGTGCAGGCTCGTCTGGGTAGGTACCACCCACTCATCAGATATTCTACCGCAAAACAGCAGTACTTGGTACTGTTGTGTTCCGGTTTGAAGGGTGAGTGAGCCAGTGTAATTACAGGCATCTTAGTTCCCAAGGTTGGTGGCGCATTGGCGATGTAAGAGATGGTTAACAACTCTTACAATGCCATTGTCTATGGGCGTTGGTGACCACTTACCATCAGGTGGCCCATATGCTCGTCCGCCTGTCTATGAAATAAAAAAAAAGTCAGCACTAACTTCAGATAGTTTTTCAGTATGTTTTATTATTTATTTAGTTTTTATTATTATTTTCTCAACTTACGCGAGCCGGGTTCCTCATTATCTTTTAATTTATCCTTTAACTTAAGTAAAACATTAACAAGATCTTCATCGTTTATTGCTTTACTTTCCTTGCGTTTATTAGCGACGTTCCAAAATATATTTTTAATGTAATCTGTCGCTGCACCAGAAAAAAACTTAAATCTACAAAATAAAATTTTAACAATATATAATAATTGCAATAATATTTTAATAAATAAACTTATATTGAATACTATACCGTAAAACTGAAGCAATAAGAGGAACAAAGAATATCATAGAAAATTCTAGACCGCGCCAGAAAGTCCACTGAACCATGTGTCGTGTAATGTACCATAACGGCGACGGCTTATCACTTAAAATACTGACTCGAATACCAAACACACTATAAGCTACAGTGTCAGAAGTATACATGGAGAATATATCCTGTAAAATAATAAAGATTACAACGAAGATGTCAATCTATTTACTCGGTAGTTATGGTATTGGTAAGGTACCACCCACATATCGAACACTCTACCGCTAAACAGGAAAATTTACTATGATCTTTTCGGGATTTGAGGGTGAGTAGCCAGTATAACTACAAGTGCAAGTCATCAGGTTGTTAGTGCATTCGCCAATGGATGGTTGATATTTCTTAGAGTGCCAGTCTATGAGCAGTGATGACCACTTACTATCGGGTGTCCCATTTTCTAGCTTACCCGTTGTAAATCAAAAAATCTTTGTTGTAAATTTATATTTATAACAAAGCGTTTATTCTTACTTATACATATGACAGGGCAAGTGAATATCATAAAAATCATTAATACGCATGGATGTAACTTCGATTTTACCTTTAAGTTGGCAACATTGTTCTTATCAATGAAGTCTCGTTTTATTTTTTTTACTAGCTCCGTTGCATTGATATTCATCAGTTGGGTTATTTTCTTTAGACGTAAAGATGTAAACATCGGAGAGAGTTCGTACCTTAATGTTTTCCATAGTGGATTCTGGAATATTAAAAATGGCTTGTAATGTTTCGGTTATTAATATTTTGAATATTCAGACATGCTTAACATATGTGCTTCTTTGTATTTTTGCTTAGTCACTGGCTGAATATTCTTAGACTTTTGAAGAACATTCTATGAATTATTAAATTTTTGTATATTTTAAAGTAATATTTTCAAATAATTATATCAATTATGAAAATCTCAATATTCGAGGTTTCGGGCTGTTACTGAACTCACTAAACATTGTTTTAATTATTATCTTAATTTTTTATTACCATTTATTCGTTCGAAATTAAAATATTATTTACATAATTCAGATGACCTTTTTGATGATAATTAGGTATACCTAAATTGAAACTTAACGCGATAAATATATTTTTTAACATGGATATATTCTAACTAAAAATAGTCATAAAGGCTTGTTTTACTTACCTTAACTGTAAACAAATTGAGGGATCCGAGAGGATCCGAATAGCCGCTATACAAATATCTATTTGGGAAATATTCGAAATCCTTGATAAGTATTTTCTTGGCCAGCTCCGGCGATTGCACCATTAAAACAGGAGTCCAAGCAAGGAATATCCCGAAGTAATCTTTCGGATACCTATTTCTTATTTCATAGCAGTAATCCCATATACTTTTTCTCATAACAAATCCTAGATTACCGATAATAGGAATAGGTTTATCATAAGGTATACCACGGTCTTTCCAGTAGTTGTAAGTTTTGCGTATTAACAAACATAATAAAATAAAAGAACCGATTATTACTCCAATCAGACAGCGTTTAAGCAGACTAACGTATTCACTGCTATCCATTTTGATACTAGTATACATTATCTACCGAAAAATATAATTACATAATCGTTTGTTATCTAAAAAAAATTAAAGATATAATGAGAGTTGAAGTAATTGTTTTGCATGATTATGTTTTTATTGACTGGTATTTATTTAGTGGTGAGTATTTTTATGAATGTATCTATAGAACATATAAATATTAATCTGGCATAGACAAATTTAAAACTATCTAATCTAACAATCTGTTTGTTTTTTTTTGCGTAGGAAGGTGTAGGGGCCACCTGATGGTAAGTGGTCACTAACGCCCATAGACATTGGCATTTTAAGATATGTTAACCGTCACTTACATCACCAATGCGCCACCAACCTTGGGAACTAAGATGATATGTCCCTCGTGCCTGTAATTATACTGGCTCACTCACCCAGATATATCAGATTATTAAGACGATCTTTAAAAATTAACTCAACACCTTTATAACCATTTTAATATCTTACACTGGCTCACTCACCCTTCAAACCAGAACAAAACAATAGCAAGTACTGATGTTTTGCGGTAGAATATCTGATGAGTGTTTGGTACCTACCTAGAAGAACTTGCACAAAGCTCTACCACTAAGCAATGTTGCGAAGTAAATTAACGTGAATTAGCAGTCTGTATCGGTAACTATATGGTTAAGGCATTTCTTCCTCTAGAGGATATGTTTATGAATCCGCAGCGTGGTGGAAAATGTTATGTTTGTGCTAATCTTAGAAAGCACTGTAGAGATTTTTTTCTTCCTTCTGACGTGTGACGTCACAGGTTGTCTAGCCGAAAATAAAAAGCTACCCGTGCTTGATCGAGTCGCTGAGTTATGTCAAAATACATGTTGCATATAGAGACCCGATTGCCTAATTAAAAAAGATTGGTACTTGTATCCGACCGAAAAAAAATGATGCGAAAACTGAAATATTTTTTTTCGAGCAGTTCCGTTCGTGAGATTAGGTCCTTGATTTGTTCTGTAAATTGATTTGAATATATTTACAACATATTATATTTTTTCATGATAATCGGATCTAGTAGATCCTGCGAAAAAAATGTTCTCCAAATATACTAGTTGTATTTTTATCTTTGTTTCCAGTGCAGCTACAGGGTTGAAATTTAGGGTGAATTTGTAATTCATCAGACGCAACTCTTGGCCAAAATTTGAATTTAACACAAGTTAGAGTCAGATTATGAGATTGAATGCTATTAACGTCGATGTATTAAGTTAACGGATCTTGACGTTACACATTATACAAAACAATTTAAATGGTAAATTTATCGCTAGAGTATTGAAAATTTAGTTTGTACTCAATACTTACTTGAGCGAATATTTAATATAGTTATGGATGCTTTTAAAATGTTCACTTTGAACGTATGATAGAGTTTAACTTAATTAGTTCGTAGAACTTTCCAAATGATGCTTTTATCTTACTATTGCGCCACTTATAGAACACTGTTACAGTAATGTTTTATTTATATATATGTAGCTTAGAATAGAATAAGATAAATAAATGTGTTATCGTTACTCAAGGTCTTTTGCTTATTTTTTTTATTATATGCATTTAAATATATTTTTTAAGTGAAGAACAAATGTTTAACATATTAAGCAAAAAAAAGTAGAATAAAATATATTTTATGTACATCATAGTTTAGATTGATATATACATACCTATGTTTTTTATTAACGATTACCGAAAAATGTATTAATTTACCTTACTGTAGTGTATTCACGCCTTTAGAAAAACATAAACAAAAAATAATCCTTAAAAAATGTTTGCTGAGTTTTACTAAATAGTGACCGATTACGGCTTTTATGATTACTATAAAAAAAATGTAGTTTTCAGTATAAAAAAACCGTCGTGTATTGAAATGATAATTGATAACATTATATTGACATATTGATTAACTTCTGTTTATCAGTATTTACATTGACATTCTAGAATTAGCAATGGTGGTTGCAGTTGAAAATTAACTGCAGTAAGACCGCAAAGTCATAAAATATGTGATGGCGACTTTGGGCGAGGTCCATTGTATTGATTTGATTTTATAAAACAAAAATCCGAAACTATGCAATATAATGGAATTACTATTATTGATTAATAATATATATATATATTTTTTACTTTTATACAATTTATGAGAATTACATACGATTATATATTATGATTGTACATTTTTGTACAAAATACTTTATTATTAAAAAGTATTAGTAGTTATTATAATATAGTTATTTTAAATGTGTTGAGTATGGCCTAGTGTATTTATCTTAGTTTAGGTATTAGAGAGTTAGCTAAAATTGATTTAACAAGCTTAAGTGAAATATTATATTATATGAAACTCTGTGCAAATATATTATTATTATTGTGTTATTTAATATCTCGTAAGTAATTTCGATGGATGGATATTTATTAAGTCAAACCTTCAAATCGGAATACAATAATGTTTTATGTTTAATGGCAGAATAGTAAAGTAGTACCGATACTAATAATAAATACGAAATATGTACTCTGAAACATTTTCTATTTATCTGTCCATCTAACAATACCATCGCTTATATCAAGTTGCGGACCAACCACACAACACATTCGTACCTACCTACATATTGATGAGTAGAAAATAGTAAGTTAATTATCAAATTATAGAAGAATACGCAATTATTTTTTTACTTTTTAGTGCATATTAATTTGTTTTTCTATGAAGTCGGTTTTTGTTTTGTTAAATTTTTTATTTATGTATACTTAAAATCAGTTCAAAGCTGAGTTTCTTTCGCCGGTTCTTCTCAAGGCTGGGTGTATCTTTTCCGAACCGGCGGTAGGTTCTTGTTTGACTATCAATAAGCAAGTGTAATACTTTAATATTGAATAAAGTATTTTGATTTTTTTTTTGAAAAGTTTATATATAATTTTGCGCGTCAACTAACAATATTTGGTGATAACACCATATGTGACAATCACTCACAGGATTGTGAATTGATGTTATTATTAATATTCTATAGTCACAAGCTATTCTGATGACTGCTATTCTGGGACTGCGGTATAATAAATTATTGTACATAAAAAAAAATAGTCATTTCCAATGACATACGAGGAAATTCACAAATGTTTCTGCAAAGCGGCACAACGTCCTGGATAAGATTTAGCTGAATGTGTGGGGAGTGCGTAATTTAACGGAATTTCATGGGTTTAAAACTGAATTAGAAACCGCATTGCGTGACTACTTTATTTTGGATTTAGAACAGTATTACGTGACAGATTCGTTTTAGAATTTGTAACAGTTTTACGTTGAGATATTTGGATTGGAGAGTATAAAAGAAAAAAAAGTTTCTGCTATCATCATTTATTGCCTTTTGATAGAGCGCTGGGAAAATCAATCGACAATTGAATAGACTAACCGACAGTCATTGTACAAGCTTAAGAAGTAAAATTACATTTAGAACACAGTTTCGACTTCGCAAAGTTAATACATCGTTCCCGGGGCACGGTATTCGTTTTATAGTAAGATTCCACAGCTATTTCTCTATCGGTTTATTAATACATTTAAATCTCATATAAATAAGGCATTAATTACCAGGCTATGTATAAACGTACTTGTATTTTATTGACTCTGATATTCGATTGTCCTGCAATAAATAGTTCAGTATTAACTAATTATCTCTTAAATAATTATATGCTCTTAATGATATATTTAAGGTAAGTTAAACTTCTGCTTGGCTATTTTAAGTTAGGATTAGCCATTAATGTTATGATATTTTGCTTCTGTCGTGTGATAAGTACTTATGAAAATGAATACAGGAATATGTCTGACGCATTGCGAATCACTGAATGTTAAAAGGCAAATTAATATCGATATTCGATTGTTTTTCTATAAATGGATTTAAAAAACCAATATTGAAAATCTCGCGACAAAAGAATAAACATTGATATTTAATTATTTGCAATATTTTAAATCGCTTCACATGCTGGAATTAAAACTCTCAATTTAATAAAATATAAAGTGGTAAAATATAAATACGAACCGCTAGTTTGACAAAGCATATTTACATTTTGTTAACCTGAAACTATCATTTACCACTTTTATCCTTGTCACGGCGTAAATATTTTAATCCGTGGTAGAACTGGCTTTATTTATTTTTTAGTTTTTACTTACCTCAGAATAGGAAATTTTAAATGAAAATAACTAATTTTGTAACTAATCTAAGGAAATATTACTTTAAACTAGATATTCTAGACAAGTCTGGACTTTTGCGGTTAAAATGATAGTTAAATAAGTGCAATAAGTAAGTATATAGCTACGTTTTCGCTTGTACTATACTAGTAAATCATTCCATTTCTCATGATCTTATTGAAGTTTCTTGTAATATCTCTAAAACTGCTTAAAACAACAATGTAATTAAAGTTTAGAAGGATTAAAACCGTGTGAAAATAAAATGGATCGTTTGCTTTTGTTTTCCTTTACACATCAAATTTGTCACGTGACTTTCAAATGTGCAAGCATAGAGTATAGTAGAAGTACTTAAAGTAAAATAATCAAGCTGGGCTATAAGCGTAGCCGAATGTATAATAAAAAAAATATATAAAACAAGAACTTCCTTCCTTTTGAAATAATGAATCAATATTTATATACAATATGTAAAACAAAGCATTGATAACATGTAATAATAAAGCATAAGTAAAGGGAATAATTAAACAACAAATTTCTTAAGAATTATCATATGACTGTGTAAAATAAATTAACTGTAACTTTGTAAAATAGAATGAAAAAAAGTGGAAAGGAATCAAATGTGTGCCGTACGTGTCACTCGCTGGCGACAAAACTCACAGTGAAATTATTTGTAATTTTATTCTTGTTGATTTTTCATCCCGCATTGACAAGCAAATTTATATTTAAAATAAAGAGGGTTCCGTAAACATATGGCAGATTAAGTAAAGACAGTCTGATGAAAAATAAATAAATCATACTCAAATACGTATTTCATTGGATTTTATCTTTAAATTTTTTTATTAGCCGAGCCAAACATTGATGAAAGTATACGCTTATCAAAGGGGTAGTTATTTGAATATTACTAATATATAAGTATTTATATATTATAATATATATTTTTTAAATTCATTTATTTAAAGCAGGTTGATGAATAAATGGTTTCCTTTGCCAATAGATACTCCGGCATTACAATAAGTATGAATGTACCTTAAACTGTCGATGCGTCTCCAACTATAAATAGTACTAGCATTGCGCCCGAGGTTTCATCCGCGTTGTTCCCGTTTCCGTGAGAATACGGGGAAAAAATGTAACCTCTTACTCGCTGATAATGTAGCTTTCCATTTGTGAAAGATTTTTTAAAATTGGTTTAGTGGTGAAGGACGTGAAAGTGTAACAAACAAACAAACAAACTCACATTTGCATTTATAAAATTAGTTAGGATGCGCTTACACTGATCGACTAACTGAAACAGTAACATGAAGCATTGATGTTTGGCCGGAGTATTGTTGATACACAATACTCCCGCCCATAATACTAGCAGAAAACCTCACAACATGTAAAATTGAGGTCAAACTAGTGAAGTGCCGGGATGGCCCAGTTACATAGAACACCTGAATGTAACACCTCAATTCTGAGTTCTACTGTGCTCAATTTGTTTTTATAATTCACGTTGTGGTCGGCGGGAAAAACTTCGACAGGCAATCTGCATGTGTCGGATAAATTCTGGCACATGGTACATCCCTAAAACCCCATTAGATCTGCGATGGGGAATGAGCTCCTTCTTCAAGACTTTCCCAGCATGAGTACACGTTGTTATTTTTTACCTAATAGTAATAATACATATAAAGTATGGGAAGGTGCGATATCGATTCGACAGTGATGTTGCATTTCTTTTTATCCTATAGAAAGACCAAAGAGCTGACGTCACCTGATTGTAAGTTATCTTTACCTGAAGAGATTTACATAATATAAAATATAACCTTATTACATAATAATATAAAGGCAATCCTTGAAGACTAAGACATTATACAATTGTCTTTCTAATTAGTACATGATGTTTTGTGTTTTATTAAGATGCAAGAACTACATTTAAATTTTATTTAACGTTAGATCCATAACAGAAAATTTGTAACCGTTTGTAATAATAAAATTATATTAAATAATGCAAATAACATTATTTGATGGTTATATATGTATATACAACACAAACATCACCGTACAATAAACACCTACGTTGACATCTTGGAAAATAAGTTTATTTTCAATTGGCATTTTTTATTTTTACTACAGCTTTGCAATTTTGTACTTCGATATATTTATATTATTAAACTATTACAGTTCAAGACATCGGTACATTAAGTGTGCCGTTTCGAACATTTTCTCTTCTTTAGGCGCAGCGCCATATCGATTGAAAAGGCTGCGAGTATGACGGGGCAACTTAATAATATTTTAGATGGGTTCCGTTCATTTCCGTTTATATTTTAAAACGAAATACATTTCAGCTATTTTGCAGAGTACTAGGACAAGAATGTGAATTGTATTGAAAGTATGGAGAAGTTTTTAAATTAAACATTTTTGAAGAAAACATACAAAGGTCGTAAAAGACGTCACTACGAAAATTGAGTGCAGTATAGACCGAAGTATTAAACATATTACGACGTACATGACTAGAGTCATGTGTTTAGACACAATATAGTTACAAAGTTAGTATAAGTTAGGTACTATATTTGGTTCTGTTAACGGATACTCGGCAATTTACCGAGCAGCTTAAACTATTTGGCACAAGCGCTGCCGAGGCGCCATTGATTGATTAACTAATATCCTTAGAAATAAACCCTTTTGATGTTCTTGCTTTAAATTAAATATTTTTTTGCGTAAGTAAATCACTAATATTCATACTTTAAAAACATGAAATGTACTTTTGTATATTACCTACGTAGATATGTTTATTTTTATAAAATATCAGTATATAACAAAATTGACTTTTCTTTTGCGCTTTATTTCTATTTATATTTCAACTCGAGCTCGTGAAAGAAAACATTTGAGAAATCCTGCATGTGTCCGTTGGTTAATTATATCGAAATCTTCGAATTTGGATAATATAACGAGAATAAAAGTGATCATAGACTGCGAATAGATCAAACGCATCATTGACATATTTTTGTTCTAAGTCACCCTAAGTTCTTTTTCATGACACAATTATCTTTTAAAATGTGACATTATATCAGAATATGATCAAACACTCACTTAACAGAAACACAAGAAAGACAATTAACATATAATGACAAACCAAAATGATAATACTATTTTGATTGTGATGCATATCAAACCAGCTAATTCGAAATAATAGAGAGATAAACAAAGGGACGAACAACACGACGAAACGAGGGAAGAAACAGAAGAAAAATATAATGAAGGAGTAAGGAAATGATTCTACTATTTAAAACTCTACCGACAATGTCTATTAAAGGTGAATTATTATTACCAGATGGCTTATTTGACCATCCGTCATTCTGAAAAAAATAAAAAACAGAAATAATGTAGGAATAAATTACACAATTACCCCGCGATAAAGTAACTGTGTAAAGGTTGTGTTTTCTCGGTTAAGGTGGAGTTAGTTTAATCTTATACTTGACAAACAGCTGAGCCAGGGACGCTCTTTTTTATCACTCTTTGTATATCTCGTAGCTGATACAAATACTAGATTTCTTTTACTTTGATATGTATAAAAGGTTAGTTTTTGTTTAGATTTTGTTTGAAAGAGATTTTATTAATGAATGTACCGCTTCATTTATTATATGTTTTATTAAATCAAAAGTTTAAGCTTGTTTCATAAAAAAATATATGTAATAATTAAAATTTAATTTCCTTTTATAAAATACAAAGGCATATGTAACCTCATTTTAGATGCATGAAAATATATTTTCTGGGTAATAGGTATCGAAAAACTGAAATATATATATATATGTCGCATCCGGTCATTCGTACAGACACTCAAGGGAACGGAAAAGCGCGCCTATGGTTGTGAGGCAGAACTTCAGGGCGCTTTCGACAAAGCCGTGAAGGCATCGCTCGGGTCCGGGCAGATCACTTTCTGCAAGGCATCGGCCGGGTGAGGTCACGGAACTGTCTTACCGTTCCTTAAGTGTTTTGTGTGTTATTAGTTGTCATTATTATTACTTGGTGTGTAAGCCTAATTGTGAAGTGTATTAAAGTGTGATGTGATTATATTGACTGAGTGTTATTCATTTCACGACTACCCACTGTACGCCCACACGATGTACAATAATAATGATAGAAGATATGATGTTCCCCCCGACATCAGAAGTGAGATCAAGTCGTGAAAATGAATACACTCAAGGTACAAACGACAACGACTCGCAATGGCGATTACTGTTCGAGATACTAAATCGACAAATGCAAGCGTTGATTCGCTCATTCAAAACTCCAAATGAGAACAAGAGAGTGAGTTTACTCGAGTCAAATCCTGCGAAACGTGATTCCGACGCACGTTCATGGTGTGTAGCCGCCGATTTATGCTTTGAAGAAACTGCTATATAGAAGGTAGCCAGCCAATCATAACTGTTAGTAAGGCGATGAAAGGCTGATGCGGATGGATTCGCATGGCTATCGGTGATAGCCTAACCAGGGATTTGCGTTTACAAGCGATGGTTATTTATTTTACTACCCTACGAAAGCATTAGTGAGTGCAGGAATTGAGGGGTAACGTATTATACGATGAAAATGATCTGGTGAGTTCGTTCCAATTTGTTTAAAAGCAATAGACACTGTCTTACGGTGTGTCGTACTTTATAAGTTTCTTAGTAACTTCACAAGTGTGCTTGTACCTACGATACGATAATTTTTTAATTTAGCTAACTGCTTTGAATTATTTATTAGCAGGTATATTGTGCAATAACAGCCTTATTAGGCCAATAACAGTTTCGTGATCGTGACTCTCGTTCCAGAAATCGATTAACGTCGTTGGAGGAATAAACCGTTCACCTTCACGCGGGACGCCGCTGTAACCGCGGGTAGTTATTGTGACTAAGGTGGAGCATCGGGAATCCACGGCACTGTCTCCGCCATGGCGTTCCGTGAGTGCTGCCACGAACCACGAGGCGGTTGCGACCGATGGTATCGTTGCGATCATATGAGATGCGATACGGTGATATTACGGTGAGATCAAACCAATATTTTTAATCGCGCTAACTTTTAAAGCCAATGGAGTGATAAACGCTTACTGCGTTTGTCTCGCATTAATTGTAATAACCTGAAGTGATAAAAGACTGTACTAGCCCTACTAGTCAGTCTTTAGCGTTGACGGTTTTTCAAGTCTCTTTTAGTGGATAATATTCATCAGCCACTAATAACGAATGCATTGATATTGTGTCCCAAGTCGCTCCAGAATTTGATAGACGCGGGTTTCTCTTTTAATTTAACGAAATGCATTTTTAGCAACCAATATAGAACTCTTAGGTTGTACTATCAGTCAAGGTCACGTATCAGTTGATATTGATGTAGACGTTAATTATGAAGTTCAAATCAAAAGTTATGGTAGAAATTCGAGTAAGCTTAATGTGTGTAGACGAGTAAGGGGTGCTAGCGGCCGTATTGTGTTCGACCGTACCTGTAGTTATTACGTAGTCGTAGCCCGGTAGAAGTCGGTATCTCTTGAGGCAACTCAAGTAGACCGTGGGTGCGCGGTGCGCGTTTAACTCAGGTGGAGGTCGGGGTCTAAGAGAGACCACAATGGTGTGTAGTCACGGGGTGATACACATGGGCACATGCAAGGTTTCGATCCACGCGATGGATGCGGCAGGGCAATGTGATTGCCAGTCGGCTAGAGAGCCGTGGCGCTAGAGGTTTTTACTCGTAGAGTTTTGTAAACTTTAAAGATAATGTTGCAGTATAGTGTTAATGTGGAATAAAATGACTGTGGTATGTGACTCTGGCTGTTAGCATGATCAATTTTGTATCCCCTAATTGTCTAAAGTTTTAATTGATTACTTTGCCCCTAAAATATAGTGTGGTCAGGAGTGACCGAGATAAGTGATACGGTGTGACAAACAATGTTTCAGAGTAACACGAGGCTGGTGCTTCAGTGCTTCGGGTGCGATCATAAGCCTGCGCACAACTGGAGCCGCTGGCTCTGCCTTCACCGGTCAGCTCTCTGCAGCCTGCCGGACGTGGTGCTGGTGACCGAATGTCACAAGCGTGCGGCCGTGATCATGTCAAGAGTACGCGTCTGGCGCGTGCAGCTCGCGTAGCGCTGTGGTGGCCGAGCGTCACGAACGCGTAGGCGTATTCACCTGTTCGAGTCTGCGTGTGGTGCGTTGCGTGTGACGCTGGTGGCCGAACGCAACAAGCGCGCAGGCGTACTTATGTCGGTGTGGTCTCTGTATGGGCTATCCCTGTGTGATGAGCACGCAGGAGTAGGTGACACGTAATATTCTAACTGTGTATCGATTGTCGTTAACTTAATAGCAATACAGTATCGACATTTATGTCAGACCAAATATGACGATTACATGGTGCGCGGTTTTACACTTAGTTACTCGTACGGCTAAAACTAGCCCATTAGAACTTCTAATATGTAAAGTAGCGTAGCCCCTTGAATTTATGACTTAATGATGACTATACTGTAAAACTTGACGAGGTTAGTCGTTGAGCTTCCGACGGTGTATTAAAATGTTCTCGTATGATAAAAATCGTTTTGGTAGTACGAAGGCTAACCGTAAATTTTCTGTCGGTCAATTTGTTCGATTAGAAAACGAGATGTTCCCTGAGGGTCAAGTACCGATTGATGTTGAGGAGGAAGTTAATAGTGAGATAACACCAGTGATTGGTGAAGGTACCAGGTTCTCGATTCGATGGGTCTGGGACTATACCAGAGTGTCGTTGCGGTAGCTCTGGGTGGTATAGTCAGGGACTGTACCAGAGTGTCGTTGCGGTAGCTCTGGGTGGTATGGTCAGGGACTGTACCAGAGTATCGTAGCGGTAGCTCTGGGTGGTATAGTCGGGGACTATACCAGGGTATCGTTGCGGTAGCTCTGGGTGGTATGGTCAAGGACTGTACCAGAGTATCGTAGCGGTAGCTCTGGGTGGTATAGTCGGGGGTCTAGCTTGAGAGCAAAGATCATTATAGAGTCACGAGGTGACTTGGCATTCCATGTGGCATGATAGTGCAGACTGTTATAGACCGCGAATGAGATACCTGGGGGTTGAGTTAATTAAATTCAGTTGTGTGATTGAAGTGAATCATTGTTTAAACATCAATGCTATTTGACCTTAATAGACTAAGATCCGGCTGCAAGATCACTACGTTCATAACGTATAGGATCCAAATCTATTTTTTATGTTTAATTATAAATAGGAGAACCCATTTTTGCCAGGGTGCCAGTCAAAATTTGCCCGCAAGTACTTTTAATTAAAATAATAATTATTGACTTTTTGCAAAAAAATTCATTCACTTGTTATAAGAATAAACTACAATTCACTCCATAGCAGTGTAAGTAAATAACTCGGAAAAGTATGGTTGCCGTTACCCACTCGGCCGCAACCTATTCGCAGCCAGGTCTAAAGAGGTCATATTTTGTTACGTTAATACTTTCATGACGTATATATATCTTTTATATATCAAATTGAAGCTATTTTTTTTCTGTGCATGACAAAATACCTCTGCCTGTGTAAAATTGCCCGCAAATAGGGGCTGCCTGCTGTTAAAGATTGATAAAAGTGAAAGAGAGTTAGCGTGTGACATCGGTAGTCAGACGGTGGTAGCGATATAAGCTGATATTAATTATTGTCCAATTCTTATTTTTTGTAATTAGAACTATTTAATAAAATATATAATGGATATAGTGCACTATTAAGTGCATTCGTTGACAGCTGGTGTTCTCAAATGAACAGCAACATTCTCATTCTAACCGTATTGTTTTGGAGCTCGTCACAACATGCTTTTATTACGTGGTGAAATGAAGAAGTGGTTTGTGTGTGGTACAACAAAAAATATGCTCGACTTTAATAATGCATCTTCTAAAACGTGTTTGTCAGTGTTATTGTTTCGCAGACTTTTTGGCAGTTACAGATTAACACACGAGGACGTGTGTCACGCAGGATGGCCGTGTCGCATCCGGTCATTCGTACAGACACTCAAGGGAACGGAAAAGCGCGCCTATGGTTGTGAGGCAGAACTTCAGGGCGCTTTCGACAGAGCCGTGAAGGCATCGCTCGGGTCCGGGCAGATCACTTTCTGCAAGGCATCGGCCGGGTGAGGTCACGGACCTGTCTTACCGTTCCTTAAGTGTTTTGTGTGTTATTCTTTTTTTTTTAGTTGTCATTATTATTACTTGGTGTGTAATCCTAATTGTGAAGTGTATTAAAGTGTGATGTGATTATATTAACTGAGTGTTATTCATTTCACGACTACCCACTGTACGCCCACACGATGTACAACAATAACGATAGAAGATATGATGTTCCCGCTCCGACATATATATGAATAATTAATCGGTGCTTGTCTGTGTTAGAACGCGCTAATTTTCATTAAGTCTCACGCGCGCCAACCACTGAGTCATCTCTCCTTAAATTACTAGCAAGTATTATGTAAACATATATTACATCCTGTAATAAAAAGTGAGCTCAATTCCAAAATGTTCTACTAAATTCCAACTAAAGCGAGTTTAAGAAAACTTTGCACACAAAATCAAAGAACTTGAGAATCTCTTAGACACTGCAAATGTCCGTAACTGTCATTTCCCTAGTTTTAAAAAGAAGAAAGAAAACTACGACAGTAACTGACATTTCGGTTGGAAAATTTATCTTCTTATGTATATAAGATGAATGGGATGGATGTTGTTATATTTGTTTGAGAATAATGGTCTTACAAAAACAAGTCAAGGTAAATTAAAAATATATTAGTTTGTATGTACTCGACTACAGAGGACGATTTTAACAGGCTTTGTATGTATGTTTATCTGTTCTCACGTATTTTCGAAGCTACATATTATAATTTGACAAATGAGCTATTGTTAGAAGCGTCTTGATCGACCACTGGTTTTATGACGTCATCCGCCACATTAATAGGATTAGCGAGAAATAAAGGTTTTCCTAGGAAATTATTTATGTATAATTTTACTGTCCGAACGAACCACGAACCAAGCCACGATATTGACAATACACTTTAATGACTATCGATAATAATATGCGCTTATATACATGAATAGTTCCGTTAAATAGCATAGCTAGCATTTTCCGGAACAACCTTGGTGGTTCAATTCTATCCGCCGGGAATCATTTGTTTTACGTAATTAGCCCATAGAGATTATTAGCAACTGTTACTATAGTTACACATATATATATGCAAATAGAGTTTTAAATGGTGTCTATTAGCTATAGTATTGCGTATGAACTTATCGTTATATTAGGGTAGGTACGTAAGACACAAATTAGAGGTTACTAGAAGCTGCACGTTCAGGACTACCGAGTTTGGTTGTGAGCAAACGCGCCCAACACGTTTTTGTTATTTCGGGTGATATCAGCTGAAATCTAAGCTAAAACACCCAGTGTTGAATTATGCAGTTATATAAACGCTTAACGTGTAAATTCAAACAAGAAACAAACGGTGAGCCTCAAACTTTGGACTAATTACGCTCGGATACGCTCGGTTCAAACTTTAGCATACGGCGAGCCTTGCGTGCCTGACCGTGAGATGCCTGTGATCTGTTCGCACATTACACATTACACGATTGATAAAATCTATGTTATTATAAATAGGGTGTGAGTTATTCTGCTTTGCTATTAACTATGCGTTTGAAGCTGTTATATCAATTTGTTCGTAATATACGCAAAAGAAAAAAACATATGCAGATGTTATTTTTAAATCCACGAACTCTGTGTTTGAAAAAAATGTAGAGGTTAACCTGATTTGGACTTGGAAAAAATCAGACCTGTCAAAATACTTGACAAATGGTTCCAGTATTGGTAGGGATTGTAAAGGTAAAGCCATCTTGTGCTGACGCCTTGATTAGTTAATTATTCTATTTACTGGCAACAGGGTCTAATGACGAAAGTGAGGCTTACATAAAAAATATAGTTTTAGAATGTAAAGCTAAAATAATAATAATAATAACATCGCCTTTTATTCAGATCACTTGGTACATTTGGTTCTTATGTAACGAACTAACATTGAAATCTTATATTGAATAAACAATTTAAACTAATATTTGTTGCTTCGTTATCTTTCCTAGATCTATTTGCCAGTCAGCATAGGCCTCCTCCAACCATTTCCATTCCTTTCTTTCTTGAGCCACTCTGTTCCATGTGACTCCTGCCACTTGTCTAACATCATCGTCCCACCTTTTCTGTGGTCGACCTCTCTTTCTCTTGCCTTCGCAAAGCTAAAATAAGAAGTGAATATATATAATATTCAATAAATATACATTGATTCTATTCAGAACGGTTAAAATAGAATAGTTGAAAATAAAAAAAACACAGGCTTATTACTTAAATGAATATATTATTGTTGCATTTGTAGTAAGGGACTAAAAAGCGGCGGCGGAGAGCTGTCACGCCTGTATAAGAGAGTGTCATGCCGTTTGCCGTTACGACATACGAGTTGTTCTTATTAGCTGTTCTTCCCGCAACAGGCGCTAATAGATGTTTCACATCAAATTTTAATGTGAAGTGTCGTTGGTCTAATGGCTAGATGTAAGGCTAATAAAAAGTTATTGAGTTTCTCTGACGAAAATTCTCAATAGCAGCCTTGAGTCTGGAACTTGAATCTGTGTATAATCTCGTGCCTCGAAAAGCACGAAAAGCCGTTGGTCCTGCGCCTGAACTCATAATAATAATACATAATAAACTTTTTAAAAAGTATAATCATAGAGTTTTGAAGTTCACTCTTAGGCATCTATAAGCGCAGAGGTAACTGACTGGTGTTACGATTTTTCGTTTGGCTGCTCTAAGTGTCATTAAATAGAAGTTTGTTAAATTAGTTTCTGTCTCATTAATTCTATTATGAAGTTAGAATTAAGTTATTATTGTTTTATGTCGGCTTGTTAAATATTTAGTTTTATGTATTTCTAGAACATGACTTTGTGAGTAAAGAAATATAAGCGTACATGTGTTGGCGCATTTATCTTTGCTCTATAATACCTCCCGTGCAGACAGTGTGGCTGAAATAAGCTCGGAATTTATTTCAAAACTTGCTCTCAGTTTAAGATGTTTAATGGTTATAATAACAAATTTTAGTTTACAACCAAAATATTCATCACCCCTTCTAGTCACAAGAATATTCTATTTCGATTTGTCAAGCCTCAATATTAATATTCGTAAGTTGAAATACGACATAGGGAAAGATTTCCAAAAACTCTGTTGCCAATGCGTTCCTTGTAAAATAAGAAATAATGTGCACACATATTATTATTATTGTAGATCATTATGATGTTCATAACTCACTCCTCTATGTTGTTTATACAGTGTTATATTAGCGAAGTCAAGATTGATGGGTGTTAAAAGTTCCAGCGACTTCGAAGTTTAACTTTAAAAGCGTCTTTAAAGATATTTTGTTATTTTAGAAAATACCAATACATTTTATTGCCAATGTTTTGCCATCTGCTGCTTATGTACTTATGGTTTCAACAATTTCGTGGAAATTAAAAATAAACTCTACCGTGGTGATTTTTCGTCAGATATTATATATTAGGTCAGTCGTAAAATGAGTGTTGTAATAGCAATTTTAATTTTCCTTTCTTATACAACTGGCAGAATATAGTATGTTATTAACCCGATAAATATTATCAATTAAAAAAACCGCACGTAGGCAGAACGATAAATAGGTGGCCCATTTACCAAGTTGACACTACCGCCCAGTAACGTTTATACATTTATAGTATTAATGTGTGTGTTTGTATTATGCTCCAAATTTTATATCTAACTGTCTACATTCGCGTTAAATGCAAAAGTCTGTATCTTGAATTGGTCATTTTAAACGTAATAATGACCGACTAGGATCTTAAATACTTTTCTCCCGGAAAAATGAAGTCTCATAAAAAATACGTTATGTTTGAAAATTGTTTATATTCGTAAATTCACGTTAACCGAGAAGGTTGATTTTTGGATACTTTATTGTATTGTGTTGTAGTAGGAAAAAGCTTAAAATGATATTGTCGATAAAAATTTCTTATGAGCTTTAGCAGCCATTCTGAAAAAGGCACATTTATTTTTTTCTTGCCTTTTAACACTTTACACTTTAGCACTTTTAACACTTCAGTTATATCAATATTTTCACCTATCTTTGATCGAAAGAACGAGGACGAGAAATTAAAAAATGAAAGCACTTAACTTGCTTTTTTTGTTAGTCTTTCTTGTGATAAGCATTAAAAAATATTAGATTATTATAGCATGATAAAATGAAACAGTAAGCTGTTTCATTTTATATACTTTTCAAGACAGACTAAAAATAGAAACCTTAACAATAATTAAATAAAATCCGTCTCAGTTAACATGTATTTTGAAATGTATATAATGAATTTACTAATATATGAGACTGCATGGGATAACACTAGCAAATCTAAATACATTCTTCGTAATCAATATGAACAGGTTTGAATAGGCTATGAAGTTGTCTGAAACGTTAGCGAAAATAGTTATGCAATGGAAATTGCTTTCGCTGAACAACTGTTTCGTTGAACAGCGCACGCTGATTAATAGAACACTCCTTTGTCAGAATCGCTATATTCCTTGATAAAATCGATCCACCGTATGCATACCAGCTTAACTACTCGGCCAAAGGAAGAATCGATTAATTATGAACAGGCGCACTACCACACTAAGTGAAAGCCTAATTGAATTTCCATGAATACAGTTAAATAGTTACTATTCGCAAGTTCTATTTTTAATTTAGTTTTATTTGAATTGTAGCTGATTCTATACATTTCAATGTAATTTACAATTGTTAAATTAGTATGAACAAAAAAGTCGTAATTCAAGTAACAGTCGATAATAACAATTGGATACGGAATGAATATCACATTCATGATTAATTACAGTGGATTATTGACTGAAAGTCAGGGTAACTCATTATCTGCGAGTCGGTTTGGACTACAGATATATATAGAAGCTTAGACATTACTTCTCCGCTTTGGACGTAGTTTGGTATCGATCGGTTAGACTTGGAATACGATGACAAAGAAGTTTGATTTGATCGCTTTTAGTTTTTTATTGTCTTTTACATTTCACTAGTAGATCTAAAGAGTAATTAAATGAGAGGAGAATAAAATATAAGTAAAAAGGTGCTAAAGATTAATATTATTTATATTATCTTAATAGCGGCAATTACAACAGCTGTACTTTCTTAATTTGTTTAAGCCCTTAAACAAATTAAGAAAGTATATTTGTTTAGGATAAATTGAATTAGTTTATTTTAAATTGTTCTGTAAATCTTCTTTCTTTCTCGAACAAGCTTAGGATATCAGGCTCAAATTACTTTGTGTAACATTTCTAGCGTAAAGGAGATTAAATAATATCCGTCGAGCAAAAGCACTTTTTCATTACTCCTAAATGAGTAAATTAATGTTTGTTACGATATTTATTTTGATACATATTTATATTTGTTTACATTCAATTTAATAAAAGTATATATACAATTTATTATACGTAATAAAATTAATAAGTTTAAGAGTGAAAAATTTGGTCGAAGTGTAGACTACATTTTCGTTTTTCGTCGTTATAACTCATTAGTACGAATGTAACTCTATTAGTCACCGCTTTTTTTATATTTATAATATTCATATGTCACAACATAAAATAAAAAATATTGAATAGTAATATTAAAAGTAAAGAAATTATAGAAGTACTTTTAAAGGAACATCCGACACAATTGTAGATAGAGTACAATTTTTCTTATTGCACTGCAAGAGTAATGGTTGAGCTTGCAGATATATCAACGTTGAAATTGCTTGATTATCTCCGATTTATTGCGTAATTTTTCATCCTCGTGTAACGAGAAATAGAAATGCAGATAACGAAATAAATCCATCGAGATAGATATCGAGCTATAAAGCTTTTTATCTGGCTCTTCTTTGAAGTATTCATCAATAACTGAGAGTCAACAAATTCTATTGACTGGTTGCTGTTATTGATTAGAAGATTCAATTAACGTCGCCACTAAGGCTGCCTGGTTAGAGATTGGAATTCTCATGGGCTTGTCAGTTTTGTTAAAATTTAGGTAGCGTTAATGATTAGTGAAATTCAGTAATTAATCAAATCGTAAAATGTTTCTCCGTTTTGAGGCTCTGCTTTGAGAAATGAAGGGAAGGGAGAAATTACTTTCGTTAATTGAATAAAACAAGATGCTACGGCAATATTTTTTAAATAAAATATTTAGAAAAATAATATTAATTATGTGTATTCTTATGTTGTGTACATCAATATAAATTTATATATTTTTAAAAAAATATGAAATACTAATGGAGCGATTATATCGAAACTCTTTTGCTGATTTAGCGATGGTTTTATCAAGTAGCAAATTAAGTAGATTTTGTCATGATGTTTTCATTACCATCGAGTACGCTGATATATAAACGAATGAATGTGGTGTTTGCCCTTTCTCCTTTCGCTCGGGGAGTCAAGTGTTAGGTATATGTTTACTTGGTGGTAGAGCTTTGTGCAAGCTCGTCTGGGTAGGTACCACCCGGTTCCGGTTTGAAGGGTGAGTGAGCCAGTGTAATCACAGTCACAAGGGACATAACATCTTCGTTCTCAAGGTTGGTGGTGCATTGGCGATGTAAGCGATGGTTAACATTTCTTACAATGCCATTGTCTATGGCCGTTGGTGACCACTTACCATCAGGTGGCCCATATGCTCGTCCGCCTTCCTATACAAAAAAAAAGTAGCATATGCATTTCTTCTTGGTTCAAGCTTTCTTCATAGCAAATTGCATTAAAATCGGTTCAGTGGTATAGCCGAGAAAGCGTAATACACCTACAGTGACAGACAGAAAAAGTTACTTTCGATTTTTTAACAATAGCATAGCGATTTCAAAAATAGCAAAGAAAAAATACACAGGTAGGGTTGAAAGATTTTTATTTAAATCAAATAAATCTTTTACACAAATAATGACCGTGCTACACGCAACAGCGAACGTACTTGGGCACTCCAGGTTGCACACATTATGTTCAGAGTAGTGATACTTGATCGCAGCCGGGCTTAATACATTATAATGTTTTTTTAATTCAAATTGTTTTTATAGCATATAAAGTTAATGAATATAAATATCGTGTTTAAAAAAGCATTCATGCGTATTGCGTATCAAGGAGAATATAATTAAATATATAAAAATATGTGAAATATACCTTACTTATAGTGAAATATATCTAGTATGTAAAACACTTAACTATGTGAGTTTAATTAAATAAACTTTAGAAAAATATTGAACATAGTTTCATCTTATTTCAATATTGGATATTAGTTCAAAGTTTCAAAGCTAGAATAAAGATTTAATTTCAAGATTCTTACATTTATTGTTGAATATTTGCACGTAATTGCAAATGAATAAAAAGCTTGTTTTTATGAAAGACTTTTAAATAATAATACTCTTATGGTACTTATTATATTGTTCTATTAAGTGGTTATACCAGAATCCATTATACTGTTAAGTGAGTCGAGTAAACGCAACAAGAAATCTGAGATGACTCCAAGTCAACATTGTTTAACGGTTGGCAGAACATCGGCTTACGGAAGATGTTTATTGTTGTATAAACATCCATTTCTGTTGTTATTATTCGCTCCGGTAGTAAACGGAAAAATTAAACATTTTATTTTTATAACATATTTTATCTTCTTTGGTACTTTTATTGGCTGTATAAGGTATAAGGGTTTATTTGATTGATTTGACGTGACAACGTCTAATAAATCGATGAACGCTGGCTGCATGCACGAAAAATTGTCCCGTTACGCTCATTGTCCCGTTACGCTGATTGTACGCTTGCGCCGAATCTATCTCTCTTTCACTCGATTGCAGTCATTTCATCAATATTTTTTTATGACGTTGTCACTTTAAACTATCGTCCGTAAACCGACTTTACAGACAACCATTTTTTTTAAAGCTATATATATACATTAACTTTTGCACCTTATTATGTAATGATTTGTATACATAAACCTATCCATACTTACATTGTGTAATAAAGTAAATATTAAAATGATTTGCTTTTATCTAATGCGAAAATTACTCATTTTAACTAAATTAATTTAACTTTTGATTGACTAACATCTGATTTTTGAATGTTAAATTTGTAACCAATAATCTCTTATATACAACTTAATTTACTTCAGTGTATAGTGTGGTGATTGGCGAATAAAGGACTGGAATAATCGAGCTTATTGTTGACTGTGCGCGATAACTCGCCTTCCCAGCGGCGAGTGAGACTTCCAGACGTGGGCGTCGGCAGAATGATTTTAAAGGAGTTTTCAACTAGGGACATAAGGTAAAGAAATGTACGATTCTAACTAGTTGACTAGTCAATAAAGTAAGAGTCACTCAGCATGTTATAAAGCGAGCTATGCTCGGAATCATTTTGAAGGATTTAGCTATGAAAGGCGTAAAATTGATAATTGTTTTGACGCACTTCAAAACGTGTGCAGCAGTGAATTTGCTTATACTTGACGTACAAGCTTATACTTATTCAATAAATAATGAAAAAATGTCCAAAAGCAAAAAGTGATTTATAAATAGACAAAGAGTTCATATTATTTTACAATAATGAAATAGTCCAGCGACTAGAATAGCTATTAGTAGGTATACTCCAATCAGGTGATATAACAACCTTTTACTTAGGAAGATTGTTTTCGGATAACTACATTTTCCTTTAGATCATTAATCACACTAATTACTCACCAACTATTCCGCTTCGTGGCTTTATTCCTCACTCAATACATCAGGGCGGGGCGTGAGGGTGAATAATCGAAGTTATGTTTTTAAACTAGTAATTTAAACTATCAATAGCTTAAGTAATAATGTTTTTTTTTTAGTACGAATTAATATATATATTTTCAATAATTCATTGTTTCTTGAGAAATATTAAAAAAAAAAAAAACTAAACACGAAAAGTACGTCAATGCGCGACTTGAGAGAATAACTTGAAGCATATTACATATAATACTGATACATTCAATAAAAAATATTAGTCTTTGAATCAAATAGGGTTTCAGAATTTATCTTTAATCTATTTAAAGAAGTACATAAAAATATAATTAATATTATTAGATAAAGCCGAGACGATTCAGTGGTTAGAATTTGTGAACCTTAATTGAAGATTGCGGGTTCAGATACTGAATTCTCATGAGGCCTTTGTAAGCAAAGGCACTGGGCCATTGAACTTGAACAAACTTGAGCAGTGGGCCATTGAACTTGTACTGTTATTTATATCATTAAGTAGTTTGACTTTTTCAAAAGAAGGATTAAATAAATGATGAAAGGATGAAATATTATCGGGTGCTCTTGCGCCGATTCCTCTGGATGTCTACGGAAGTTTATATTTCGATAATGATTCGTTGATTCAAATTCTATTCTACTTTTTTATACATTTCAGTCTTGTTTCATAAACACATCCTTCAATTCATATAAAATAATGGAACTCCAAGAATCCCATTACCAAAAATTCTGTTGAACTGCGCTCAGATTAATAGAACACCCCATTCCCGAAAATCGTAACATTTCATGGTAAAATCAATATTAAGCTGGGTTGTGCTACGAGGTTAACGGAGGAGGATATTAATTATGAACAAGGGCTTTCTAAGGACGGTTACTGTAACCTAAATATTTTAGAAGTGTAGCACAGTAATCAATAAAAATATTTTGATTTCTTTGAAAAAATAAAACTTAATGTTATTTTTATTTACAGCTTTCGTAATAAGGCTTTCCATGAGTTATATAGAACTTTATAATATTTAAATATGTAATAAAAAAAGAACGAAATATTTATTTATTTCGAGAATTACATAAGAGCAAAGACCAAAAATAAGTTATATGCAATAAAAGATAAAATAAATGTCGTTTATATAAACATTTTAGTTGTATTATAAATGTATTGTTAGTGTTGTTAGGTATGAGGTGTTGGACGGCGTGGGACGACGAGGGGCAATCCGATAACGACTCAACGAACTGTGCCAGCTCGTACCCTCGCTATCAATTTGCATATTCTTGCCGAACATTTAATTACTCAAAACCCAAACATAGCTTTCCATTTTATTATTTCATTAACATTTACGTCAGCTATTATTTTATAGAAAATCGAATAAACGTTTACTTTTGTTTTGAGAGAAGTAATATACTTTCGACGCGTAATATTTTAGCAAAATAGTATTTTTGCTTATTTTTTTTTACCTTTAAATAACGCGTTAAGCGTTTTACATAAATTAAGGTAATTTTTATATGAATTACCTTAATTTAAAAGTAAGGTTCCAGTCCCTTAGCTGGGCGAAGACCTCTTTTTTTAAGGAGTACATATTTGGAGCTTATTTCGTCACTCTTCTCCACTGTGGGTTGGTGGATACAAATAACGTAAAATCCCATGGGATGTCTGGATTAAAATACGCGCGAATCTTTTGTTAAGAACATCTACTATTCCACTGGCCCCATTCTTAAATCTCAAAGGGTTATAGAAAATATGGAAATTTTGTTTTATATACTTCAAAACCCCGTTATGACCACCTCATGGCATTTCGTTAACAGCTTTCAACTTTTAGATTATTTGTTTGCACCTTGTGATTTATATTCCGCGAATTTCATACCCTATTTGCTCTCCAGATGCTCGTAAACTGTACGCAATGTGAACCGTAAAATGTACGTTTTATCTTCTCCCGCGCACGCGAGAACCTTCAATTTAGATAAGCGTAAACTATAAGCCACCAATAAAAAGCCAGTGTGAAAGAGATGTTGGGTGAAGAAGTCTTTGTTCCGAATATAAAAAAAATCGGATAGAAGTTAGGTTCAGTACCATTTGTCATAGTCGAATAAAATTAAGTGTTTAAACTTTGTATATCACTTTCTGAACACATTCGATTTACAGTATAAAAAACCATGTTGAATTAACTCGCTTCTACTCGGAACTACACTTACACTTCCGTGAAGCCTTCCCACGTTGGATCGCCCACGAGAAGTGTCACTCGGTGCCATCCACGACACCACATGATATCGAAATATTAATTTCTTCTTTTTCTAACCTAACCTATGCAAGAGAATTACATCGATGGTAGCGTTGGTCCCTTGTTCCGAACATTGAATGCGTCCACCCAGATGTGCGCACTGTACACTGCCAAGGAACGTACTTCGTTACGTACTTCTACTTTTTACGTTCTACTACGTACTCACTCACTAGGTAGGAGGCGGTCCAAGGAAGCGGCGTCGTTACATGTTCCGTTATTGGGTTACCTACTTTTTATGAAATGGAATTTGTTCAGAATATTTGGAGAAAATTGACTGTGATAGATCGACCGACAGATATAACAGTTATCCTATAAGCGTTGCGTTTTTATGTAAAGAAAGGAATAAATGGAATAAATGATTCAAATTCGCATAAACATCCTTTCAAAGAAGAGTTAATCCAAAAAGTTTTAATTTAAAAAACCCTTATCATTTTTATGTTAAAAACAAGTGAGTTTAAAAACTCAGAACTCGTATAAACATACTAGATTAGTGACTGATGAGTACAGTACGTATCAATGTTCGTTATTTTATCCAATCAACTCTGCGGCAGTTTGAATGGTTTATAACTTAAATGAATTATACGGATTAGCAAAAGCATTAAGAAAAGCAAATTTTCTTACTGCATTACAGATTAACCATTAAAAATCAATGGTTATTTATCATAATTAAATTATACAATTAATCAATATTTGAATGAATCAACTAAGAAAATAATAATAAATATATAAAAAATTAACATTATATTTTTGGATGTGAAACATTTTGGCACGCCTTAGGGGTTGGACCGACTCGTATGCCGGAACTGCAAACGGCAATGACACTCTCTTTTGCCGTCATATACCCCCTTAACTGTTGCTCTCTACTCCCTTGTGGATGTGTAGCGCGTATATTATAAGATTCGTTGCTTAAAACATATAGGTGTTTTAACTATACTTTATTTAATTTATCCTGTATCTGTTTATTGGTTTTATGTAATTCTGAATTAATTCAATAACCATCAATTTCGATGTTACATATCTCCCTTGACAGCCACGTGTTTTATTACATACAAGTTAGATATAATATTAAGACGATTTTGAATATAAGCATTTGAAATATCTTCAATACGTATAACAAAAACGGACTAAAAAGAGTCTTCAATTTTTCACAAGTTTCAATACGTAGATTTATCATTCGCGAGCTCCTGGGCTTATCTCGTGACGCATCTTAATGCAGATTTGAATATCACTTAAGGAATACCATCTATCATTTTTTATTCACTGTCGAGTTTGTTCAGTATAATGTTAATTAAATTAAGTCTTATTTTGAATTTCGAATTTCACTGTTTAATATCTTATACGTTACGGGTGTAAGATTTTGAAACATTACTCAATTCGCTATGCAATTTTATTGCAAATTATTACGAACAAAGAGATTAAGTGAACAGTTAATTTATTACCGACTTCCTTGTAAGGTCAAGCTCGGAACTTTGCTTTAAACTTTAGCGAAATAACCTGGAGACCAAATTAAAGGCATAATTGGTTTCTTCCTACAAAAAAATAATCTTTTAATTTAACTTACTTTATAAACCACAGAGCATTTATTTAGTTAGTAAGTATGAATAGAATATATATTTTCATATAATACAAGTATATGAATATACGTGCTTAATACAGATCATACCTATCGATAATAATGGGCTAAAACATGATTTAATCTACCTAAGCACGACTATGTGTAATTACACGTGAATCCGAGCACGTACGTCGTACATAATATGCAAAACCATTCGGGTAAGGTGTAGAGAATAGGGCTGACGAGGGATTATCAGATAAACAACTGAACGAGGTACGTTCTAAAACATCCTGTCCTAACCGCTTTACACACACTTGCCCCTAACAAACACACATTTATTTAATGCCACATTTCGCTTCAGTTGAGTCCCGCTTTTTATTCAATTCGAGTCGTTTAATTAAACTGAGCAGCTAGTAACGTAAGTTTAAATCGGAGATTCGAACCGCATTTCTGTTCAAATTACTCTTTGCTATGCGCCCGACCGTTTTAACGTAAATGAGTGACTTTGTTCAATTCCAATTAATCTTTTTTTTATTCATCGCTCCAATGAGATTTGTTAAATTTATGTTAAAGCGCTTAGAGAAAAATATCGCGGTTAGCTTTTTAAAATTTTTCTTTTTTTTTAATAGAATTGAGTTGATATTGATTATTATAAAAAGAATAAATACTTTCTATAATACATGTGCATCGTGTGCTAATATCGTTGCATGAATATAAATATGTGATATTTGTAAAGAGGACTTAGTAAAGAGGTTAATAATTCAGAATTGGCTCCACCGAATTTCTTAAGCAGAAAATGGTAGCCACTAGATTAAGAACAACGAGGCCGTCTTGTAATAATAAATCAAACATACATGTATGCTAAGCATGTGCAAGCTGCCATTCGACTAATAAAACGAAGTTCTAAACCTCTTGATTACGTTTCCGAAGAACCTTTTAATACCAGCAAAGTTAAAACGGTATTCTACGTGACTTCATTTTAAGTAAAACCTCCAAGTCTAATAAACTTAGAATTTATTTCATGTTGTGCATCAGGTTCATCAGTTTAATCAGGTTTAAGTTCGCTCTGACTCCATTTAAATAATTCAAGTCGACTACTTATTCTAATCAACTTATTTAACCCTTACATTATTTTTTGTAAACTATCCATAATCAGCTAATACAATAATATTGCTAATTCATTAGGTGTACCTATAATTAACTAAGTTAAGTTTTGTGTAAATTGGCTGAAATGTGACGATATGATATAAAAATGGGGAAAAAAAAAATGATGAGTGGGATCTTAACTGGCGTGTGCCGCATAAACCAATAGTTATATTTTATGTATTACGATATAAAAACTTAATTTATACTTTTATTGGAACCGCGCGAAGCCGGGTATCTAGTTGAAAATAATATTAAATGTATACTTCTAAATAGATTCAGTTTATTGTTTTGTGTACTAACCTTACCATAAAAGTGTATTTTTATTCTATATGCAAATATCAACGCTTTTATAGCGAACATGGTTTAATATTTTAAACGAATAACATTACTAATTCAGTGTGGCTGAGCATTTGAATAGCTAAAAAATATTTTATTATTTTATGAAAACAGTAGTGAAACGCTTTTTTAAATTTATTTATTCGGTTTACCTTACCAATAACTCTTAAAATAAATTTGAAAAAAAATTTGTTAGATTTTAAAATAGCTAAATTTAGCGATTGATTATTATATAAGTAAACACATAACTTATACAATACTAAGAACATAAGTAAAATTATATAACAAAGTAATAAAATAAAACATTACGTGAATTGTTAATATTAAAACAAAACGTGATTAAAATTAAAACACATTGTGACTCGGTTCGTACCCCATAACTCTGTTTATATTGTGTGAACAATCATCTGTTGTGTTCTTCATATTTTTACGATGCAATTATTATCTTCTATTTTTTGTCTATTCTGATTACTTATTAGCTACGAATTACGATCACTTTGTATGTCAGGAAAGTGCACTTTAACATAACTTGTGATTACAAACATAAGTTTTTTTTATGTATGAGGGGGCAAACCAGCAGGAGGCTCACCTGATGGAATGTGACTACCACCGCCCATGGACATCAGCAACACCCAAGGGCTTTCAGGTGCGTTGCCGGCTCTTAAGAAATGAGTACGCGTGGCTATGAGTGGCTTAATGATTGCGTAGTCTTATGATCGTTAATAAGTTTATTTGTAACATATTTCTTTTATTGTCACCTATGGGTGACATATGTGAATATGTGTTTTTTTTTTAAATATATATTTGTTTTCAGTGTCAAATGCGTAACTCGGGAAATTAAATGCACAAAATTTCTTAGTTCTCGACGTTGGTGGTGAATTGGCGTTGTAAAGGAATTATTAATATTTCTTACATCGCCAATGTTTAATGGTGGCGACCACTTTACTTTAGCTGGCCCATATATCCTCTATCTATTTGATAAAAAAGCAATAGTTAAACAAATGTATTTAAAAAATCAGTAAATTTTAAATAATCTCAGGACACATTTGCTAGCTAAGCTTATGGCAAGTGGCTCTTTCGACAGGGCTGGTGACACTTATACGAAGCGAAGACGGAGGTGTTTGTAATTATGTATGTGTATGTGTGTGTGTGTCTGTATGAGAATTTCCTCGCACAGATATGCACTCTGGCTCGAGTATTTATGTAGTTCACATTCATGAGGATATTTGCATTAAAATTAAACTTTACTGCATTTCATAGCTTAGCTTTTAGCAAAGTACATTGTTCGGCACTCTAAGTTTATTTTAGCGAGATTATGGCTTTGACTTTTGAATTTGCGCGAAATTTTATGAGATTTCATTAAAATTTTCAACGCGATTCGACTCTGTTTCAGATTCTAATAGTTTTGCCGAAGAATATGCGATTAATATAAAATAGACCGATGACTATTTTAGTACTTAAATTATCATAAATAGGAAAATATGGATATTTTATAAAACAACAAGAACATAAAACAAATATGTACGATAAAAAATCGGTCATATTTTATTTATTGTTTTGAAGAATTAACTATTATTGATTTTATTTTATTTTATTGTTTATTTTAATATACAGTAGTGATTATGTTTTAATTATCACTCTTTCTATTTTTCTTATTTAATTTAACATAATTCCGTTTCTTTCCTAAATAAATTCTAAATGATAAATTAGTAAAAAGTAATGAAACCAAATTAGCTAACACGTCGTTATCTAAACGTAATTACAAACAAGTTATGTATATGTATTATACGATTAGTTGGATATTCTCATTAATAAATTACAGATGTTCGCACGCAGACCTAATCTCAATTGATCCGTGAGATATGTGGGATTACGAGTAGATATGTATCAAACAGTACTTGTCAAAGATAAATAAACAAACCTTATTTGAAAGGAGCGGTTACGTGAAGTTTCTACGATAATTATTTTATGCTATTTTATAACTTTCTGAGAGCGGAGATGGCTTGATGGTCAGAACAATTTTATAATTATAAAACTGTGTAAAGTCATGATTTTATCTGTGTAAAGTCATATTTTTATATATAACTTCGTTGAGAAATGTTGTGACAAATAATAAAGTGCTAGCAATCTCGAAATATATATGCGAAGTGTGAATCAGAGGCAACTTTAGGTTGCTCGAAAGTGACACCTAAAGTATAGCTTTCAAATTGTCACTTATTTGACTCTCGTGTCACAAATTGTTTGACTCTCGTTATTTATCCGACACGTTCGAATAACGCCCACGCGATTGGGCCGCCGGTACCAACGCTATGACCATCATTTTAATTTTCGTCAAAACGTAATTAGACCCCTGAAGGGTCGCCATACTGGTACAAATGGCCTGAAATTTTGTGTCCGTATCTCCCGGTCACTTACATCTTTTACTGAAGTTTTTATTAAAAGTTTAGCAAACATCTCACGTAAAATATTTTAACAAAATTATAGTTTTTTCGGATCTTTGTAATGTATTTTGTTTAATTTAATGTAATATATTGAAACCGTATTAAGAATTTCATTTTTGTAAATTTTGTCTTTTTAGTAAAATTATTATAATTTATTTTTCCTTACAAATAAAAATACAGAAAAAAAGGTTTGAAATAACAACTAAAAAAGAGGGCCTTCGCTGGTGTACGAAAAACACAACTCTTATGCCTCATCATAATCGGATTAAAAGTTTAAGAACGGACAAAAACAAAACATATCATTTATTTGTTACAGTAAATCCTGTACACACATTGAATCTGTGACATGTTTTTAACTATTTCGGGATACAAATCAAACATGAAATGGAATAAATCAAACCTCGCCGTATCCGTTCCATGTAAAATTAATTATAGACTCAGAATACCTTCTTCGATTTCATATAATAGTTAATCTCAGACAAAAACAAACTTCGTAGCACCGATACGCTTGTCTGAACAGCACGGTCGAACTACACCGCTACGCTTCTATTTGAACGGTAATTATTTAAAAAAATACTGTGCAAGTCTGTCTGGAGTAGGTACCATCAACTATCATATATTCCATCGCCAAGCAACATAACTTACTATTGTATGTTATTGTTTGAAAGGTAATTGGGATAATGTAATCACAGGCACAAGGGACTTAACATCTTAGTGCCCGAGGTTGGTGGGCTGGTGGCGCAGGTAATGTCTAATCGCGCTGGTGACCACTTATCATCAAGTGGCCCACTTGCCTATCGGCATATTTATTTCAATAAAAATAGACTCAGAATATAATATTTATTATTACAGGACATGGTTGGCCTAATCCGATAATACAGCACGTTTAATAACAATATAACAAATAAATTACTACATTATATAAGATATAGTCCAGATGGCTATCTTTGTGAGCTCACACAGACTGGAACAAAAAAACAATAAAATTTCAATATATATAATAGTAAATAAGGAATATAAACAAAATGATTACTGCATGTAATTGTTTTATCAATTAAATTAAAATCTGACGTTACTGAAACGAACGAAAATAGCTCGAACAGGCGAGCTTTGAAGTTATTTTTTATCCTGTTGTATTAGGATCTCTGTAACTTTCAATGTTTGTTGTTTCAAAAATTTCCCTTAATTACAAGCGGAGGCACTTTCACGCAGAAAAGCGTCAGAGCAATTAGGAAACTTTTAAGGCGAGTCAACGCTACGCTTTTCTACTTTGAAACCTGTCCATTAAAATAAAGTTTGTTTTATAAACAATCAATTCCAAAAAAATATGTTTTATTGTCTGTTTGTCTTTATTATTTGTATTAATTTTTTAGAAAAGATTTGAAATAACAATTAAAAAGGACAAAATTACGAATATAATTATATTTTATCAAGACACGAAAGGACGAATTGGTCCTACGGTATTTTTTTATTTAATTTTTTTAAATTTAAAACACAGTATTTTTTTAAATAATTAAGCTAATTATTTCATCAAAATCATTTATAGACCACGTCGCTATCTCACACTCATAACTCACGTAAAATAATAGCAAAAACAAAATTCCTTGACAGCTACGAAGTGTAATAATCTGTCAGAGCTACTGTCACAGATAATAGTTAACAATAATGTATATGTTATTACGAATTAACGTTTAATTAATAATATTGATTTTATTCTTCACTTTTAAGCCTTTTTTGAAATTTAATATATTTTATTTTTATTTATTTATTTGTACTTCATAATTCTTCAGTATCTCATTGTTTTCACAATATTTTTTTTGGTTCATTGAATTTAAATCGACGTAGGAAATTAAAGTGGCTCTATCATTACGACCGTGCTACTGAACTGTGAACGCGGTGATAACACCCTGCCAGCATGTTATACATCAACTTTATATGAGTATGAAACATATATTCATTATTAAGTTATATTCATTATTAAGTTATGTTCATACTAAAATGGATGAACGTTGGTTGTTACTTAAACTACAAATCGTTAGTTTATATTGTTTAATGCGTAAACGTATTGAGACGAGAAATACAGGCTTATGAGCTTTATGAAAAAAAAACGTTGTTGGCAGAACGTTGTTGGAAAAATAAATTAATCTCTAAAATATCTGAACAAACCATTCCAACACGATTACATTCTAACTACGAAAAATAAGTTAAAAAAAAGTAAAGATAAATATATGAAATAAATTAAACATTATTTTTGGCCCGAAGCTTTTTTACGCGGCTTACAGTAGAGTGAAACGGCAGTGGCCAAGGTCACCTCATATAACGAAATAGCTATCATACTGTGCCTACCAAATTAGAAGGTCGATATAAAGGAGCTTGAGGTGGTTTTTGGTGTGACAAAAATACAGTAATATAATCAATTAAAATCTACAATTTAAAAGACGATTTATCGCACTGAACTGCGTTCCTGACAGAGGTACCCCGACAGCACAGTTTTTTTTAATGAAAGAATGCTGACGGAAAGTGACTTCCACCGCCAAACAACTGCGAATATTGTAAAAATATGTATGTAAAAGATACAGTAATAGGTACGAGTTTACCTTTGTGAGTAGAGTTATTACTTGGCATGATATCGATTGTATATTTGTGTATATATCTTATTATACGAAAATATCTCAGGGTATAATCTTAATTATACCATACGAAGTTAGGGCACGTAGCTAGGAAGGTTAGGCAAAGAATAAGATCGGCATTATGCAAAAACAAAATGCCTTTCGCCATAGGAAATAACTATATATCTTACTTATCAAACAGTTTGAGATATTTCTTTTACCCTGAACAACCATATAGAAAACATGTGGTATAAAATAATAATATCCTTAAACCTTAATCACACACTGCCATCTTATCCCAAACTAAGCGCAGCTCGTACTATGGTCACCAGACAACTGATAAAATACGTACTATATTTCTATTGTATGTTCATACTTATATAGATAATTACACCCATATTTAGGTCAAACGAATATGTTCATTATACTTAAAATAATCGATTACATTTTAAAATATTCGGTTAACATCACTTCTGTTTTTTCTCTTGTAATACATTTACAAAATTACAATTTACTTTAACAATGTAATATTACTATGACGTCATAAAATAGGTTGTGTAACAAACTCACTAAGTTCATTAAATTCATTCCGAGCACAATTACTTCAAATGGCGCTTGATATATATTATAGTTTCCAGCGAGACATTATTATAGAGCAATTTATACCATAGAAAAAATGTTACAAGCGGTATGAATAGTAATAGTAACAGCCTGTGAATGCCCTACTGCTGAGCTAAGGCCTCTTCTCCTTTTTTGAGGAGAAGGTTTGGAGCTTATTCCACCACGCTGCTCCAATGCGGATTGGTGGAATTCACATGTGGCAGAATTTTGAGTGATATTTGACACATGCTGGTTTCCTCACGATGTTTTCCTTCACCGTCAAGCACGACATGAATTATAAACACAAATTAAGCACTTGAAAATTCAGTGGTACCTGCCCGGGTTTGAATCCACGATCATCGGTTAAGATTCACGCGTTGTAGCCACTAGGTCGTCTCGGCTTTAAATAGTAACAGTATTCAAAAAAAGTAATTATTTTTATTAAAGTTATTGACAAGACAAACGTTCAAATTAGATTCCTATGCAGTTCCGTTTGCTCATATTCTTGTTCGAAACTAATATCACTTTTGTTAAGCTAATAACACACATATCTCGCAAACGCTGTCGCTCTACGAAGCTGAAAGGATTGTTTTATTGCAAAACAAATGAAGAGACTATCGTTATTAAGAAAAATATAGACCAAACGATTAATAAGAGGAAAGTAAATATCTATTGGTGGTAGGTTTATGTGCAACCTACCGCTAAACAGCAATTATTAATGTTGTTTAGCGGTGGGTTGCAGTATTGTATGAAAAGGTCAAGGTTTTATAATTCTATCAAATGTCAACGTCTGTGTAACCGAGATAAAGTCGAATGTTATATCTTCGGTCGAGACGTCTCATATTCGATTACTTCTAGAACAGTAATATTAAGTGGGGGTAAAGAAAACTGCTAATCATTTTCTTGTTTAAACTTATAATGGTTTCTTGTTGTAAAATTATAATAGTGTTATTTGGATTTAAGCTCACTCGCCCTTCAAATCAAAACAGATAATTGAAATATTGCACATTGTAAACTTAAATCCATATCTTACAGTTTTTTTATCACTTTTTAAATGTAAATAAATAAATTACAATATATTAAATATATGTATAATATAATTGTTTTATATAATTTCGCTCGACTTGATCGTACGTCTTCCTAATAACTTCAAGTATATATATATATATATATATATATATATATATATATAAGTTTATTTATTATAACTACTATAAACTATAACATTTGTACAAAAATTTTACTTAATAAAATAATTTTGGAAATATACATACATACATTTGACGCACAATAACTGTACGTTTGAATGTGTTTTCCAATTTGCCACATTAATCTACGGATGAGAACTCGGTAATTACACCGCGTTGTAGAATGTGGAGTAATCGTAAGTCTGCGAAAATAATCATGTAAATTTTGTATTTGTTTAACAGAGTACATTTTGCCGGTAGTAGGTCTTTGTGGAGACTCATACGTTATTATAACGGTAAACAGTACTTTGTCTGACTGAGTATGTTTAAAGGTTAAATGAGCCAGAGAAAAATACATACACATCACCATGAACGATGGCGCATTTCCTGTGTAAGGTCTGTATTTAAAAATTTATATAAAAATGTATATTTAATAAACACTTACTTCTTAATAAAATAAGTAAAGAAAACTGGTACTGTTTCGCTCCTTGCATGTTACACAGCTGTTTCGAATTAAAAACGTGCAAGCACATCAATTTACTTAAATTAATAAAAACACTCGTCTGTGAAAATTTTGAAGTTTAAATTAAAAAAAATATTTCACAACACGACAAAGGTCTTTTGTTAAGAAGGATTTACAGCTTATTAAATCACGTTGCTCCACTTCGTGTCGGTGGTCATATATTTACGGAGTTTACAGGTTTTTCACTATGTTTTCTTTTAACATCGAATCCTATATACAATTTAAACATCGAATAAGTTAGGATAAAAAAATGTGGCCTATATGTTCGTCGGCCTACCTATGCTATATAAATTATATAAAAATAATATATAAATATATAAATGATATATAAAAAAGTTATACTCAATTCCAGGTGTTAGTGGTTTTCGATTTAAATGTTTGCACAGATAAAGGAGAAGCAATAATATTGATTTTTCAATTGTAAGTTACAAAGCTACCGGAACTGGGTCAAGTTATCGTAATGTAAGGTTTTTTATGGCGAGTTATCCCGGGCTGACCTACAGGAAGTCGTATAACGAACGCGTTATATCAACTCGTGCCTTAGGAATGTGAATTGAAAGGGAACGTGACAGAAATCTTAAACACACATCCATTATTTTAACGCATAAAGTGTTATACTTTAGTACGTACGTATACTTTTTTGTATTGAAATATGTTTTAAATATATATCTATATATATTGGTCTTACATTCAAACTGTAAAAGGTAAGGTTATCATTAAAATTTATATTTATTTATACGGGAGAACTTCGTTTTGCTTCCTCCTATAACCATCTCTCGGTATGAAATAACTCTTTATGGTGCCCCAGGGTTTATATCTTTATTATGCAATCACCATGCGAGGTTTTATTAAAATTCATCTAGTGGAATCTATTTGACAACTCAAACGAATTATTTAAAAAATGTGTTATCTATATAATATGTATGTTTGGACATAAAGATTAAAATATTTGTCATAATTATGATTAAAAAAAACAAATACGTTACATATAAAAACGTAGTACTAACAGTTGACGTTGAAATTTCACTCTCAGTGAAAAGGAGATTTATTTCAAAAATTTAACGCCTCTTCACTATCACTATGTATCACTTATAGGTAAAAATCACCATATGTCATTTTGACAGACCAATTTTCAACCGAAATGTTTTGCAGGGAATACCGACGCATTCGCGCAGTTAGTCATATCAAATTTCACATGTCACGTGCTAAGTTACACATCAAATAATGTTTTCCTCTTGAGGAAACTTGAGGGCACGCACGTTACAGTTCTATAAATTATTTCAGAATAGTATATTATTATCTGAATTACGATTTCAGTAATAATTTGAACAATCATTTATATAAGACCACGCAAATACAAAACAAACTTAACGTTTCTAAAAGTTAGCTGAGAAGTTTCGGAAGCTATCGGTCATTGTCTTACTTAGTTACATGTGTTATTGGTCCGCGTGAGAATTTCTTAATTTATAGGTATTTTTGTATCTATATATAGAATACTATTACCTGATTTAGAAATAGCAGTTCTAAATTTTTTATGAGATAAAAACCTACAGCTGGTAGTACCTTGTGCTATTCTGCCTTTTTTCAGCCTTGTGAGCCTTCAGCATATTTTTAATGATAATAACAATTAAAGCATTCGAAAGACTTTTCCACATAAAATATAAAGGCGTGAGATTTATTAAAGGAACCTATTATATTGCTCGTGTAAATAATATCATATCAAATCTGATCATACCACGTGCACCATTTGGCTATAGTAATACAAAGTTATCTGTTTGAACAGAAATGGAACCATTCTGTTTTTAAAATCACTTTCGAAATCACCGCTCCAGTCATCAATATATACGACCTACTTGGAGAAAATTGGGCGGCAAGTTTCTGGTTACAGCGTAATATCCGATGCTGCGATAAGAGATAACAATTGAGCGCTAATGAAGGGAACGTTGGACAAAGGACTCTTATATTTGGGTAGATCTGATAAAAGTCAGTATAATGAGATAGTATTGGTATATTATTGACATTACATTTTCATATAAATGAATTCAAATATATTTCAGAAGTTCAACATTATGTTACACCACAATGTATTAAAACTTAAAGACGATATTTTATACATTTGTATGTTTAAACATGTTAATTATAATTTAGGACTATATTTTTCGTATCCAATATAAAGTTCTTAGTTTATATTTTTTGTTGGTAGGTTCAAAATGACAATTAGTCACTGTAAGAATTGTAATAAAATTACTTTGTCTTAACTCCACTACCTCGAAATGCTTAATAAATATCTTCATCCCATCAACTCATACGATACAATAATACACAGTATAATATACAAATGCCAAATAGCAATATCACCCTCGTTCGTTGTTAACACATCAGTTTGGTATTCGTATTGAATTATGCAAACTCATGCGAGATGAGATGTGGTAATGACGACGGATAACCAGAAGCCATCATTCAAGCCACATACATCGATGTGTCCCGATATGCATAACAAACGGTTCCCTGTTTCTAATCAACGTTGTGAATAATAAATATAATAGAACTCAAAATATGAGCAAATAGCTTACGACTTGTGTGCTAACTCCGTTAACGTTGATTTAAAGTCGGTTTATTATTTTTGAGAAACTGCTATTGTACGCCTCGGGGGTAAAACCGACTCGTATGCTGACATGGAAAACAGTATAACGCTCTCATGCCGTCATGCTTATACTACTCCCTTGTGTGTGCGCGGCGAAAATAAAAAGATTTCAAGATCTTTATTCCATAAAGACATAACGTCACGTCGTATGAAAACAATAAATTAAAATATAGCTAAACTATAATACTCCTTATTATATATTCCTATAATAATAAGAGATATATATATATATTTATTTTTATTTTTCTACATATTTATTTATTGGTATTTTACAAATTCCTTAACTATCAATTTCAATAGCCTATCGAAGTATCAATTGGCGTGTTTAATGTCAAAATATTTTGGAAAAGAAACATTTTTTTAATAATTATTATTGTTTTTAAATGTTTTTAAGCGAAGGAAAAATTATAATCACAAACAATATTAATTTAATATTACAATACTTTAGTTTTTGTTTTATTGTGTTCACTCTTCGTATGTTTCATTGTGGAGGAGTTGAAGCTTAATTCAATAATTGTTGTTGCTTCGTGCGTGAATGTTGATGGCATACAATCATCAATGTGCATTAGATTAACCGTGACTCGTGACTCATGTGTTATATATAATAAAGGTTTGCAAAGTAATTACACATTAACAGTAGTTAATACACAATTTAGACAGGATTTTTATTTTAATAATTATAACTCTAAATCTTGTGTCACTAAAGGAAATAATATAAAATTTAATTAGTAATAATAGTCTCACATAGTTCTTGAGTAAAACAAAGTAGAACAAGGTAAAGCAAATAATAATTCGTTCCCGGCACTTTTGACATATGACGTTTGTATAGAAAAGTACTTTAAAAAATGTAACTTCAACCTTTCAAAAGACATCAAAGCATACAAAAAAGTAATATTTCATTTTTTTTTTATTTAAAATACGTAGGCAGACTATTCAAAGGGTTCGCCACCAACCTTCGGAACTAAGGTATTATGTCTCTTGTGATTGTATTTACACTGGCGCATTCTCGCTTCAAACCTCAACACAACAGTACTGTTGGATGGAGAATACATAGGTATTTGAAGAGTGGGCGGTACCTACCACGACGGGTACAAAACCCTACCATCTGGTATTAAGTATAAACATCTCGCGGCTTGAATGTACCATATTAAGTGATGCTTAGGTTATATTAACAATTCCTTATTTTATGAATGCACCACCAATGATTCAATAAATGTGTTATAGGACATTAGGCACATTGTGCTTCAAATCGGATATCGATCATTTTAAAATTTGCTGTTTAGTGGTATAATATGTTACGAGTGGGCGGCACGCACCTAAGCGGGCTGGCACAAAGCCCTATCACCCTGTAAATTTTAATCAATGTTCTACAACAGTTACTATATTGAGAACGCTTGAAATTAAAATATATGTAGCAAGTAGTAATTTTCATATTTATTAGGTGAAGTATATTTTTTAAATTCATGCGTTATAAGTATATAAGATGCGAATTTTAAATATATATCTCCGTGTTCCTTTGAGATTGCAATTAAATAAAAAATAATACAAATAAAAATCTGTTATTTAAATTTGATTACATCACTAATAGTTGGTCGAATTATGACGACAAACCATAATTAACATATTTTCATACACAGTTAGAAAATTTGCTTCGTATTCAACAAAATTTACAAAAAAAAAATCCTGTAAGATTTTACATTTTACAAATATCTAGTTGAAACTCGAAACTGCCGAAAATCGAAGTCCGTCCTATATATGAACATAGTTCGGGACGTCCAGTTAATGGAACTGCTAGAACATTCAGGCCATGCCTCTTTGTAACAATATGGTTGCAGGATGTGAGTATTGAGCGAGCTCTCCAGTGAACGGTCAAGCGTTTTCAATTATTAAGTTACCTTCACATACGTTGTACATTTCGGAAATGGTATTAACTCAAAATTTGTTCTTGAATATTTATAACAATATTATATTTGTATATTAGCACTAATTGTACGTATTTATGTATGTGTATATATTGATTTTGATTGCATATTTATGTAAGCTGTGTTAGAATAGTATTGTGTTAGTCCATTGGTAAGGACAAGTAAATCTTAACCGAAGATTACGAGATCAAGCCCGGGCAAATTACCAATTGTGTGAAGGGAATTTTCTTTTCACAAGCAGAGGTGCATTCTCTACTTTCTTACTCTCCTTATCTGTGTCGGCAATCCGACATGACTGAAGAAAGGTTAGGCGCAGGATCAAAACTTTACTCCCTTTCTGAATCACGAGGTCTTTAAACTTTCAAGCTCTGACCTTCTATTGAGGATTTATTGACAGAAAAAGTTCAGTAACTTTTTAGTAGACCGACCTTGTGTGGTTTTGAACCTAGCCTCGAGACCTGCAGCCTTTTAAGATAATTAAGGTAACGAGGTAGGTATATAGATATTTTACTTATTTGATAGATAACTTTGAGGGTATTACAAAGTTTTTTTTTAGACTTGGCAAAATCCGGTCTCAAATCCAAGTAAGCTCTTAAAACCCGATCAAGGCATGATTTATGCGATCAGAAGGTATCCTTGCCTGGAATTTTCTCCAAACTTTTTAATTTAACTTTATTGTTTGTCTTGAGATCTCAATAACAATAATATTTTCAAATAGCCTCCGTCATTGCAATCGAACATCTAATAAATATTTCATAATTTTGGTTATTTCAAAGAGTTTTCAACTTCTCAGTAACAATTGAAATAGGTAGGTATTGAAACAAACGAATAATGTTTTTTTTAAATATATATTGCCAATTCTGATGGGTTTTGTAATCTGTGGTCACTGGTACGTCAGTTTCACCTGATATTTCGATTTCCCGAAACATGACAGAAGCCCTGTTGTAGAAGGTTCGACTGTCGTACGGTCGGAAGTTTTGAATGACATCTTGTAATTAACAATCACGGAAACGTGGAAACGTTGTACATGTATCTGTTAATTATCCAAATTCAGTTCTTATTTATCTATTACAATGTTTACTAGCTAAAGACGGTGGCTTCAAATATTTTATAAATGTTTATTTTTTGTGCGAATTCGTAGAACTAAAATAGTCGTTAAAAGTGTATTTAGACAGCCATAAAGTAATAATAGACAGCCTTTTATTCACAACAATTTTTTGTCAACACTTATAACATATGTAAGTAGCAGAATTGAAAAAGTGGAATATTTTTTCATACCTTATATTTCTTTCATTTTATTTAGCTTTTGCTAGAATAAATGTAGGTTTTCATTCGATGATACATAGAATTTGTTCGTCTTCTAAAAACATTGTAAAAATGTTTATTGTTTAGATTCGATGTCGATACCTTCGTTGATGCCGTTGTCTCATTATAAAATATACTCGAATTACATTTTACAAATTTATCATAAGATTTCCTTCTTTTTTTTTATAACTTACCAAAACCTTATTTTTTCACCAATTAAATTATATTTTTTTCTAATTTGATTAAAATGTGCATTATATAATATTATACTATGATTTTCTATGTTGTTCTATTCTGCTAGTGAGTAAAAGTCACTTTTATATATTTGCATGCTGCATCTTTTATACTTTATGTTCATGTTCAATAAACAAAATGATTCTTTAACATTTATAAGTTAAAATAAATCTCAGCAAAATGATGAGCAAATAAAGTTCACTTCACTACAAATAAATTGAGATAACTAGAACCATTTCCATACATCTTTTATACTATATCTGACTACAGTTCTATCCTATGACTAGGTGTGAAATATGTATGAATGGGTCAACCAAATTAAGCCGTGTGGCGACTTTGGCTGTACGAATTATTCTTATCCGTAAAATACGTCTCACTGTTAGCCTTAGCCTTATTCTAGGTTTTGGAACTTATTCCATAAAGCTGATGCTGACGCGTATGAAATACACTATCATGTTATAAATTTTCAATCAATATATACAGATTTCCTCAAGTTGTTTTCATTTACTGCCAAATACGGCATGAATTGTAAACTCAATTTAGGCGCATGAAAATTAATTTGTGCTTGCCCGACTTTGAAATTGAACCAGAGATGTGAATAGTCGCAACATCGCTCGTTGATTGGAACCCACAATCTTCGGTTGTGATGCATAATTATGTTCCAACCATGGGTTGTCTCGTCTCACGTAGATACTTACTTATTCGCTACCTATCATTTTATATGAAAAACTCTTTTCATATTCCCTTTAGATGTTCCATTTAATCACCGAAGACAAAATCATTTCGATTTTAATCCGGCCCGCGCCGCTTTTCTCTTTAATCCTTCACAATCCGATTAACTTTTTTAATGAATATGGAAGACTATTAATTTTAACTTCCATGGGAGAAAAAAATAAATAAATCTGATGCTCATAAATATTTAAGCTGTTCAATTTAAAATCCAATATGAAACGTTAAACCTTTGCATGGTTTTGGAATAAATATATTGGGTTATATTTAATATAACGCAATATTTTATCACAAAACCTACTGATATAAGATAATGTAAGTTACTTACATTACAAATACTATTTATTTACTTGGTTTTGGGGTGTTTGTTGCGTCACGATGAAATTGACGGATTTTTGTTGTTGTTTTCTAGGGAGGCTACCATGGGGTCATAGTTTCTTTAAGCTTTTAAAACTTGGGATCTAGGATGTTATGTCCCTCGCGCCTGTAATAATACTGGATTCATTTAAAACCAGAACACATCAGTACAAATTACAGCTGTTTTGCGGTAGAATAATTGATGAGTGTTCGTGATGGTTTGTTTAAAGCGTACGGATTTAAACCGAATAAATAATAAGATATAGTTATGAGACAAGGGATCTATTTCTTTGTTTATATTTATTAAAAAAATGATTTCTAGCTTGACGTTGCTAGCTATATGATATTGCACGAGCGTCCCTTGTGTGTTGGAGGAGGTAATACGATTACTCGTTATACCTGTCTCTGCGTAACTATGTCTCTATAGATTGGTCTATTTCAGTCCAACCCCAGACAATCAACCAGAAACATTCCTAAGAAATAATTGGCCTTACTTCAATCGAAATGAAATGTTGTATGAATACATACGACAAATATCTCAGTGGTAGAGCTTTGTGCAAGCTTGTCTGGGTAGGTACCACCCACTCATCAGATATTCTACCGCAAAACAACAGTACTTTGTATTGTTGTGTTGTATGTAAAAAAAAATAAAAAAACCAAATTTTTTTTTATCTCGTGTTTGATATTTAAGGAAATATTATAAGTAGCATATATAATACACATACAATACCTATTTCATTGATTTCTTATAAAATAATAATGTTTAATTAGAACCCTTCAAAATTATATAGAATAATCTTTTTAATTTGATAAATAGAATATCTTTCTTTAAATCTATCGTAGATATATATAACCATTTAAACTTTGTTATTAAAACGATAAAATAAAACCTGAGCGAGATACAAAAAAAAACAGACATTCTAAAGTAATAAAACGGCTGATTAAACATAAAACTAATACTTTTCACTATTCGCTTCGGTGGAAAATACGAAATTTCTTGAATTAAAGAGAAATACACTTGTATTTATTGAAGCTTAAAAATATCTACCAACAGATAAACCTTTATGCTTATGTTGCGGTAAAACACTAATACTAATTTTCAACTATGTTTGGACTTACATCAAAATGCATACATTATATTTTTTACTTGCAAGCCCTTGTAGATGTATGCTCGTCTTGGTACCGCACATTCATGTTGTAATGCTCGTCTTGGTACCACACATGCATCACATATGCATATACAGATCAGCAACACTTAGAATTGTTGTGTTCCGGCTTGAAAGCTGAGTAAGTATAACTACAGGCACAAGTGACATACATCTTAGCTCCCGAGGCTGATGAGTGATGGCGCTTTGGGGCTGACAGGAATTGTTAATATTTTTTATTGATTTGTTTTGACATTGCAAAGAAGAAGAGACTGCGTTGTTTAATATCGGTATTACTTGTAATAGATCCTTTATAATATTAAGTATAGTTCCTAACTGTTATGTAAGTAAAACAAAATGTAGATTCATCATTTACTTGCTGGTAGAGCTTTATGCAAGCTCGTCTGGGTAGGTACCAGCCACTCATCAGATATTGTGAGTGAGCCAGTGTAATTACAGGCACAAGGGACACAATATCTTAGTTCCCAAGGTTTATGGCGCATTGGCCATGTAAGCGATGGTTAACTTTTCTTACAATGCCAATGTCTATGGGTGTTGGGGACCACTTACCATCAGGTGATCCATATTCCATAATATGCTCATCCGCCTACCTGTGGTAAAAAAAAAAAATTAATAAAAATGAAATATTACGTACTTCCAATATTTTATAGCAAAAATAGCGCTTTAATAAATTGCCTTTAATTTTGTGTTGTTTAGGTATCTTAGTTGTAATAATAGTGTTGATTAATTGTATCGCTACTGTTTACGATGTCAACCCTCGAGATAAAGAAAGTTAATAGCACCTAAGGACGCACGTACATAAAGTCAACACTTTAAACTGAGGCGGGGAACTTTTTCAGATTCACCTGATTGTAATTATGATTTGAAAATTGCAGTGACGTTTTTTTAATGATAAACATAAAAAAATGTCAGCTTCACATCTTTTCCTGTTAAAGTTGAAGAAAAAACACCAAACGTTAGGGTGAAAATCCCCTCTTTTTTGAACCTCTATTTTTATTAATCTTTTATGGGCTTAAATTTTATTTGAAGTCGGTTTTGTTTTTTTAACAGAATAGTGTAGCCATTCCTAGCGTAGACTGGCTAGCCATATAATCCATAACTCAGCGCAAAAACTCTTTATACCTATTTTATATTTATTTCATAATCCGTTGAGATGGCAATTCGACCGCGTAGATATCAGGCGCAAGTCAACTGATTTCAATGCTTTTTGAGGGACGGGTGAGTAGCACTGGCAACTCTGGATAGATACATATAATTTCTTTACAGAAAAACCAACAACTCTTTCTTGGCGCGACCCCGGTTTCGAATCCTGGGCATCAGAATTTGCCGCTAAAGACGCGTAAATTAACCTGCTTGCTTTTTCAACTAACATTAAAATACAAAAGAAAATTTGCTTGTTAATAAATGTTTCTATTTTAATGCAACAAGCAAAATCAAAACACTTTCAACGCTCATGTATAATACTCTATTTTTAATATAAAAAACATTTTTATAAACATTTTAATACAATTCATATCTCCACCGCTAGCACCTCTAAGCTCGTACTCAGCCAGCCTTTACTAATGCATCTTCCTGCTCTCCGCTTTTTCATGTTTATTTTAACATCTTCAAAATGACCATTGAAATATACTTACATAAAGTTAGAATTGTTATTCCTATTTTTAGGGTCTTATGTATGTGTTATGTAAAATTTCAAAGGTGACATTTAAAACATCCAACACGTGATAAAATATGATATATTTAAAAATATCAGAATTCAGAATCATAGTTGATATGTGTAGATTTCAATACTTTTCTTGCAAAAGTTCGAAGTTAGAGTTCTTTCATTCTCAGTCGATTTATAGTAAATCAGGAGCCAAAGCTCGACTTATTATACCGTGAGAGAATAAATTTTAAAGTTGTTCCTTAACTCGGAAAGTTATCTCATGAAGCGACGATTTTTTAAAATGTTTTTACATAGAAAGTGTAATAAATATGTACTTTAAACGAAAGACCATAGATCCAAAGTTCATATACGGCCAATCACCGCTGTGTTTTCATGAATTTAATTTTCATAGCTTGTATCGTACTCAGCGTTGGAAAAAAACATTGTGAGGAAACCTGCAGTGCAGGATGTAAAGGACAGAAAAGTAGCATTGTAGGGTAAGTTTAAAAAACTTTACCTTTTCAAAGTTATCCCTCTCGTATATAGCGAATACGCGATCTTCTTTTTATGCTAATTATATCTACGACTGGCAGTATTGTGTTTCAATGTTTTTTTCTTGCTCACGGTACTTCACAAATTATTACGAATATGTAGTTTTAATTATATTATGCACGTTGACAATATTTACAAAGAACAAAAGCCGCTATTGTTGAAGTTGTCTCCTCGTCAAAATCAATTTTTTGGAAAGTAATTACAAATAAAGGCCGATATTAGCTGTAGACCATACGTATATAATATATTTTTTTCTTTTATTAGAAACTGCTTCCTGATTATTCAATGTCTACTCTTCAAATTGACATGTAGTTATATATAATTTTATTTTTAACTGAACTAGATTTATACCTGAAAAATTAAGGATTATTCATTTCAACTCATTTTGAACAGGAGGTAGAAGGCCTTCATCCAAAAGTGGATCACTTCAATATTTTTACAGAGTTTTTACTATGTTATTTTAGACAAAAAGTAATTATAAAACCGTCGTCAAAAGTTTGTCTGCAATTAATTCTTTCCATTAACTGTCGCTGTCAGTTTTATCATTAACAAACATAATTTATTGCTTTGGTGCTTAAAATTACTTAAGTTATACACTTTTTTTAGTTAGTTTTAAGTCAATTTACATAATACATAAATCAAATGTCTATAAAAGGAATAATAAAACGAGTAACGACTAGAAATTCAATTTTTTTTTATTTATAAAATATACATTATTTACATAGTATTTATATCATAAAACAGTAGCGAATAATATCAAAACTTTTAGATACATTTGAGGTGATGAATCATATTTTTATTATGATTATATGCGTAAAACATAAACCCTCGTATTATAATAATTATATACAGGGAAGGTTTCTAACTTAATCCGAATAATAAAATTGAAGTTTATATTAGCGTATAGTAACATTTAATAGCCGTATCAACAAACTAACTTCTAATAACTAGCTCTTGAAGCCTTCATTATTTAATTGGTCAAAGTTGCCGGAGTCTGAGTCAACTCAAGTTCGTTTGTTTAACGCGATGAGTTTTGGTAATGGAAACCCAGGGAACACACCTCGTATGTACTTAGCGTCTGTACGGGTTTCAAGTAATTTTCGTACAATATCAAGGTAAGGTATAATGTTTATCTAATGGTAACTCTGTGTTTCTTAAATCTATGAATTACTTATTATATAAATATATTTATTAGTGAGCAAAGTTCTTGTAACAATATATTTATATATTTAAGAAGTAAATTAAGTATTGATAAAAGAATTTTGCCTCAAAATAAATCTTTATTATGTTTGCAAATAATAAGTATCAAATATTGTTTTATATCGCAAGTATGCATAGGACCAAAATACACACATTTGCGCAAAACAAGCTACACATGCGGCCCGAACAAATATACATTAGAATCAAATCAATTTTAGAATATAAATTTAACATATTTTAAATATTTTTGTGGCTCTGTGCATGTATAATGCGCCGTTGTATACACATAACCTAAGCTACTATCACCATGAGGGTAGCCCTATTGTTTGTTATATTTCATATCAAGTTATAATAATGATATAAATATTATTCCACAATTCCATTTATGTCTAATACAATAAATGTTACTAATTATTTATTTTTATTATCTCTGGCGAAATATGGTAACTACGAGTAAATATGACTCACATTATATCTTAAACATAAGTATTTAATGGTACGCGTAACATTGTTCGCGGTGTTTAAATAACTACTATAACTAAATAAAGCTCTTACGGAGAGACAACGTTTTATCGTCAGGGAACTACTATGTTGTGGAATTCCCTGGAACCACATAGTTCAGTGTCGAACGACGCTCATCCTCTTTGCACATATTAATAAACATTGCAACGATGAAAATTTTAAACAATATATCGTCTCTGTCATACTAATAGCAGCTTATCAAGAAAGACAAAGACAAATATGTTTTAAATAAGTCCCGTATTTAACGTTTAATAATTGTGCTATTTAATTTGTATGTGATTAATCGACGGATTTTTTACTTCTGTCTCCAGCGCTGATGATTTTCAGTAGACGAACTGCTGGTGCTTCGAAGGCTAGTGAAATAGCGAATGAAGCCAGAAAAGCCATTACCGCGTAACCGGCGTATATTGTGAGCTGAAAGTACAATATCAAATGTTACAACACTTTTTAATTAGTCGGGTTTTAGTCAAAATTCAAATTTAAACAAAGCAATCAAAATCAAAATAGATGTATGTGTGTGATTGATATTGACTACATAAAATTGTTTTTGTGATTAAGGATAAATTAGTAGTAAGAAAACACTAAGTGAAAATCTTAAAATATATAGATTATAGCTGTTCGTTTTCTCTTTCTCTCTACGTCGCGTCGTATCGTTTTCTCTCTCTCGTGTAACGTAATGTGCCTAAACGTGAAGCGTCCTTAAAATTTTACACTCACTTGTCGTTCACCTATCGATTATCGCTTCAAAAAAATATAAAAACGTAACAACTACGAGTTCCGTGTCTTAACTTTAGTTCTAAGGACAACAAAAGTCTTATTAAAAACAAATTTAAGTAGGTACCCTAAAGCATTACAAATAAAGTATTATAAAGCTCAAAGCATTCCTTTCAAGTAGAACTTCATTGTTCATTACCTGGTACACTTTAATAAATTACAATAAGCCGTTATGAAAATTGGTTTTAATATACTTATCAGTTTACTTTATGATATGCAATATTTATGATTATTATTAACGTTGTATTATGTAATAAATAAATTCAATATTTGTATACAAATATTGTTCGTTTAATATTGAAGATATTATCATAGATAGCGAAATACTTTAGCGTATTCAGTTGTACCCATAAATAATACCCGTTCGGATATTCGTACGTAAAAAGTGAAACACGACAGCGATAGGCTTTCTCGAGTTAGAGCTAAGAATAGATTTTGTGAATATCCAAATGTTTACCGGAGGTGGGAGAGGGGCCTCTATTGCCACACAATATAGATTTGGGAACCTAAGCAGATGTGTATTTGTATATGCAAAGAAATATTGGGACTAGGGAGAAACGATAGACTTTTACAGTGTATTTTATTATAAACATTTAATATGAATATGTAAACCCTATATTCGAAAATGAAATGTTAACTTATTTGAAAATTGTATTTTGATTTAGAGCAGAAACGTTGTTAAGATGGATGAAGTTTTAAAATTATTTGTGCAATTTCGATACTTTTAACATATTAGTTTGAAATCTTTTCTGATCAGAAATACTAACTAATAAATACTAATAAATATATTATGTAAATAAGATTTTTAGTTAAGGGTAATATGTCTGTGAATTGATTTGTGTAATGATGTTATCTAAAGCCTATTTCAATTACAGATAAAGTCATTATAGGACAATATTTTGTGGTAATCATTATGAATTCGTGATACTGTTATCTTTGGAAGCAAAATTATGTAAATGTATATGTAAGTAGTTAAGTGGAATAGTGTTCATAAAATATATATATTAATCAAGAACTGTTTGAAGCGTATAATATAGCGGAGTTGTGAGTTAATAGAATTAAACGTTAATTTAACTTTTATTTATCTCTACTCCTTATTTAATTCGAATAGGATAGATTTTTTAGATAAACATAAATATACTCACAACCATAGAATTTTGCAAGTGTAATGGGCCGTCGAGTAGGAATGAGGTGTACATCATGATGGTGGGGTGAACGAGGTAGGCGCAGTAAGTGAGCCGGCTCAGAGGCAACAGGCCTTGGTACGAGAGCGCCGAGTTGATTAGCCCTCCGTAGCCGCAGCAACATGCGACGGATATCCACGCTAAGGCTACTCCCCATCCTGAATTATAGAAAGAAAATCAATCATTTATTTCTAAAATTATATTGACCTAAGCAATAATGACAAAAAAAATTTACTGTTACATTTTTTTTTTAAATCTAAATATATAAACAATATAGCTGTTAAATTGTATTAAAAATGTGTTCAGCTATTACCTGTGTGTCCAACGCTTACGTAAAATGCTGTTGGCCATACTTCAAAGTACCCGTCCACCATGCCGAAGATTAAGCTAGTGATTATGACCAGTGCTGTAGGCCAGCCAACCGCCACGAGCCAGTACGGAATTCGCACTTGACACTTAGTTTTATGTAGGTACCATCCTACCATCATTCCTGAAAAAAGAAAACAATACGGTAAGTTTTATTTTTAAAATACAAATTAAAGAAAAGGAATAGTTACAGATTGCAAATTTTCCACAGTCGAGCTATGGCCTCCTCTACTTTTGAGGAGTAGGTTTTAGAGGTTATTTAACCACCCAACTCCTATGCTATGATAGTAGGTACGTATGTAGGTAGGATGAAAATGTGCCAATTTTCATCCGAAACCTTTTCGTTTAATAATCATGTAATGTTTTCTTATTTAATTATGTCAGATAGTTTTAGTTAGGGATATTGTATTCTTTAGTATGTACAAGGCAACAACTTAACTTTTTTTTAAGACACTACATACTATGCAAAAACTAATTTAAAATAGACAATTGTTGTTAGGTTCGATTACAGTTTCCTACAGATATTTATTTTGGATATTAGATGGTTTCCTAAATGGTTACGGACGAAAAAACATCGATTACATTATTCATTGCATATGTTTGATTAAATAAAGTCACATTTTCTCAAAATATATTTTCTAAACGATTTCAATAAAATATAAGTAATAGGTATTTAGAAAATGTTTGTTATATAAACATTACCCTGATGAAAAATATGAAAAATAATTGAAAATAAATGCGTGTGTCATAATCTTAACGTGTGAAATTTTATTATTAATAAATGTTATCACAGTATATTGTCAGCTCGCCTCCTTTTCTCTGGGATAAATTATGTTATGTCCCATTGCCCTTGAAATTTCATGAGAGTTGTAAAATAATATTAAAGTGAACACCTAATTAATAAAGGTTAAAACAATTCTTCTTCTTTCAAATGTCAAATTAAACGGAAGAAAGAGACAAATTGATGTATATGTTTATTCGTAAGACTGTTAAACTATAAAATAACAATTTCCCTTAATTAAAATGCAAATAACTAAATCAGTATTTAAACTTGGGACCTTACACAAGCCCCTTTGGGTACGTCACACACATGTCAGTTACTTTGACGAGAAACATAAGCAAAGTAGTTTGATGTATGAATGAGTATGACAGACGCGATACTAAAAACAACTTATATTCTTACACTGCAGATCATGAGGACGTGGGTTCAATACTAGTATGAGTAAATTGAGAGCGCGATTTTTGAGAGTCAATGTTTTGAAATTAGAATATGGGGACATGGCTTGAGAATGTTTATACTTACATGCTTTGGAAAGTAACAATCAGATTGGAAGTGAAGTAATTAAGAGTGCACGAGTGTACACCATACAGATGTGTGTCAAACATTTAGGTATTACAGCTCCCAACATTTCTATAATAAGTGTCTTTAATTTGTATAGTGTTAATAGGAGTAATCGACGAGTAATCGAGTAGTTTTAAAGTTTCTATATAAAATAAAGTTATGTTATGACGTCAAAAAACAGTTTCTAAAAAGGGAGGTAACGTTAAAAACAAACTTATTTTTTGTATTTGCATTAGAATAAACTTATACAGAAAAATTCCAATTTGATTCTTCATTGTTATCATGTTACTTTACTACCGTAAACTTGGAAATAAAATATGATCGTCTGCATAGTTAGCTAATCTCAACGAGAATAGTCACCGTGGCAGAAAACGGTCAGAAAAACACCATAACCTATCACCTTTATCCAGACGCTGGAAGGAGTATTTACTTATTATGTATAGATGTTATAATATCTATAATATAAAATACTTACTTGCCAGTCTGCCTGTCTGATTCAATAAAAAGAAAAAATATATATAAATATTTCGTCTTAACTTACCGACCAAATACGGTCCGATTCTTGACCAAGGTTTGTCATAAAGGGGATCGAACATTTCGAAGGGTTCCTGTATACGAGCTTTGTACTGGTGCCACACTGATACGTAGATAGTGGTTGCCCAGGAACTAACCATCACCAGGATCAGCGATACCATTGCGAACCTTATATGTCTGTAATAAAGGTTTAATGTCAATTATGTATAAAAATTTTAGGTTAAACATTTGATTTTTAAAATATTTTGAAGTAAAATTCTATTTTCACGCCAACTCGCCCACTTCTAGTCTGTGTTCACTCGTACTATTGTTTTTTGCGATTACGTAAATATAATTAAATGTAAATTCTTACGAAAATAATATATTTATTTATTATAGCCAGTTATATGGTATGTAAATGAATACTTACTTTACAGATATCAATAGTAATATAATACCAATAACATAGAATTGGGTGTCGTTTGCCATATACCAAGACCACACCATACACATGTCTTTTTGCGGGAACAAATTATTGATATATAGCAAGTTGCGCCACCAGTAGAGGTCGCAATTGATGTGATCGAAAATAGCGGGTTCGAATACCGTGTGATCATGAGTGTACCGGAGAGCCAATTCGTTCAGTCCAATAACAAACGCATAAGCTGGAGTCAATCTTACAACACGATAAAGGAATAGCACGAAAAACGATTTGGTCATCCTGAGAATCTCCTGTTTGGAGTAACCCTTAGCCGTTGGCTTATCAAGTAAATCCTCGTAGAACGTTTCTTGGCTTATAACGGAGACCGATAATGCAGAATTCGTGTAACCGTTTAGATTCTTGTTTATGTCCTTATCGGCGCGTTCTGGCTTTTTATTTAATTTTCTACTTGCTTTTTTATCTTCCGTCCTCAAGAATAGAACGGTGACGAGAAGCCCGCTGAAAAATGAAGACATAAATAAAATGATCGCATTTATTGTTTGTAAAATGTTTTGTTATTTATATCAGTACCTTATGAAGAAGAAAGTATCAACACAATAGGAGGCATTGCCAACCGATTGGTAAAGGAAATTCCGCTCCGTCACAACTCTCATTGTTTTGTTATCAGCGATGTAGAAAATGGTCAAGTAAGTATGTACCATTATTACCCACAGGACTGACATAAATCTAAAAAGAAAAAAAATAATTTAACACAAATTAATATGATATTAAGTATAATAAATTAATACTGACTTAAAAGCCTTATATAACCTGTATCATAGAAATCGATTTTAATATGATAAAATTCATAGCCTTTTACGTCACGTAAATCTGTTAGTTTCCAATCATGTTTTTCTCATAATATTATGCTTCTGGCCCGAGCTCAGAGAAATTTCGTTGAAATTTATATGATGAAATAATTTAACATTAAATTTTCCATCGGATGTTAAGTCGTATTTATTTCTTACCTCATACCATGTAGACACGTCAGAGCGCCGTCGTTAGGCTTTTGGGTGCCAAGAATCGCTCTTCCGTTTGATAGAATAGAAAATGATAGTAAGATTTCGGCCCACATCCCTGTGAAGCAAAACTTCTTATTAAATATTAATTTTAAGATACAATTTTAATTTATTTTATAAAGATTTTATTCGGATCATTTTTAAACATTAACTGATAAATGAGATGTGTTTTTTTAAAGCCTAAAGGAAAAAATATGCCAGAAGATACAACGCATTTGGGACAAGGTTTTAGTATACATTATAGTAGGTGCGCTTCACAGTTCCACATGCTTTCAATTGGCTGGCTTGGCAGAATGTTTGTGGCAAACCTTAATATTTTAATATTTATTTGTTTTATTTTGTCGCAAGTTACGTAACAAAATAAATAAACATATTTGATAAGAATAGTAATTTGACACAGTTTTTTTTTCTCATTTGACAAAGATTACGATCAATTTATAACCGACAAAAACTTTCATATATCACATTTATCGAGATAGTTGGACCAGATTCCGACCTCACAAAAGTCTTATTTATTATTCGTATTATATAGGATAGTAAAATAATATTCTTTTGATACATTTAAACTACTAACATTTTTTACTTACCACAAGTTTCTCGACGTATATCTTTATCTTTATTATCTTCGTCGGATGCTTTTTCATCATCATTTGTGTTATTATTTGACTGAAAAATATACTTGTAAGCTTATAAATATAGCTATTTTAAACCTTTATTAAATCCTGAACTTATAAAAAACACAGAAAATCATTTAGTTATTACAAAAGAAAGTTTTTCATTTAAAACATATATAATCACTACATAAATTTGTATTGTTAGGTTTTATTATTCGTTGTAATAACAAAAGATTAATTACGAAAGCAGCATTTGTGAAGCCCGTTTGCTCAACTTGTGTTGAACATTTACAAAATTGTTTACGATTTAATTTAAAGCGAGCATCGGGTACAACTACAACGGGATATCTCGTGTACTGAGATACGTATTAAGCTCAAAGGAAATCTTAAGTAAATTTGCTGGAATTTAAATCGAAAAATGTTTCTTCATGAAACCCGAAACTCGAGCAACAGAACACCAGGTGTTGGAACAAAGTTGGCTGTATTTGAACTGGTTTTGTTTACCGAGCGACATTTGAGACTTGAAATGTTACGTCTCTAGTATTTGATCTTTAACTGGCCAAAGTAAATCATTCATACAAATTATAAAACGAATTCGATTGAAATGAACTATATAACATTATAAATATATGGTTTAATGAAATTAATTAAATTATAAATTGATGTACCAACAGTGGGTTTATGATTATTGTTGGCAAGTTCCAGGTCTTCCTGTGCCTTGAGACGATAGCGACGTTCTAGATAGCCTTCGTAGATTGAAGCAACCAACATCCATATCACCACAAGAAGCATTGCAGCCCTGTTATGAAAATACATAATTAATAAGGGTTCTTAATACAGGGTTGTCTGGAAGAGATCACTACTTGAGTGATAAGACCGCCCCTTGCATGCATCATCCTTCCTAAGTGTCTTTTTTATTTTATTTTATTTTCACTTATTTGTTACTGATCTTTTTTTTTTTTTGTTTTGTTTTTGCTTTCTTTTCTTGAGTGTGCAATAAAGTTATTTATTATTATTATTATTATTATTATTATTAATAAGTACACTTCATATAAATTTCCATATTTATAACAATTGGAATAATGTTTTGCATAATTCCGGATTCCGGATACATTTGTGTTTCCGTGTTTTATTTGGTTTATAAATTGCGGAATAAATTCGACGGACAATGATTGTTAATTTTCTCGTATATTTTTTAAAGGAATTCATAACTTAATCGGATATTCAAATTTTACACCTGGTAAATATAAAAATAAAATAATATAAAAATAAAAAAATATGAATTTTATCTTTAGTAATGAACAAAATAATCTGTAATATTTTGATTACTCTTTGATTGCGTATTGATATTATAAAATAAAATAAGGTCCTCCAGACCGATTTCGGCCACGGCGGCCAATCTCAAGAGAGATTAGCCAACTGCGCAGGAGATATTATAGTGCACAAGTGTGTGCGCAAACACAGGTGCACTCTCTATTCCTTAGCTCTCATAATCCGATGGGACGGCAATCCGACACGACCGGAAAGAGTTCAGGCGCAGGACCAACGGCTTAACGTGCTTTCCGAGGCACGGGAGTGTACCACACTTCCAACTTCCAGACTCCGGACTGCTACTGAGAATTTTCTGACAGAAAACCCCAATAACTATTTATTGGCCCGACCTGGGAATTGAACCCAGGACCACCGCGTCTGCGGCCTTATTATATACATATGTACATTCCATTTAAATAAACTTATAATTACATGTCAGACGAAACACTAACTTTTCGTAAAAAATAAAATAACTCCGATGAGTTTTCTCGGCGTAAGCGTTCGGCGCTGAAGAAAAAAATGTTGGTCGTAGGAGAACTAATATTAATAGAACTATTAATAATTTGTTACGGATTATCATATTAAAATGTAGACAGCCGTCAGACAGGACATAAATCACAATTAAATTGATAAAGCTCTGTAACATTTCGTTCAGAGTATAATTAATGTCGACATGTGATTTATTAATTGAAACATTTAGTACTATTATGAATTTTTAAGCTATTTTATTATTAAAATCTCACGCAGCGATATGCAAGCTTATTTTGTGTAAGACTTAGATTTGAGGATGAGGTATTCACGAAAACTTCTTTGTTGATGGGAATATACGACCTTACTTATAAAAGTTGTTTAGCGGCTATTTGGTTAAACATTAGTTTCACTCTTTCAGTCATAATGGGTTTCACATTTGAAAGATGAGATGCACATTGTTTATCTAACTATCCCCTAAAGAATGTTACCAAGTAAGGTCGATAATTTCTAGTTAGATATGAGAGCACCATTTCTTTATCTGTTTCTGTGTCATTTCTGTTTCATATACTGAGTTGCTCGCATTATTTTTTAATACACTTTGTAAGGTATTGTTCAAAGCAGATAATGAAAAAAAAGTAGAATTTATGACTAAATCCACTTTCATTAAAATGCAATCAATGTTTCTCGCCTAATGCTTGGACAGCGAGGTGGATATTTTACAGAAAAACATTTTTACTTTCGATGACACCAATACGATATTATGTCCTATTTATAGATACACTATATTAACAAGGCATCTGCCCTGGATTCACCCGGGAAGAATTAGGGGATTACCTGTTTATATTTATTTTAAATACTTGTACTCAAATAAACATGCTATAATTTGAATCATTATCAAAGTAAGCGATCTATTCTTCCGAATATTTCCCTTCTTGTAATTCAAATATATTTTATAAAACTTCTGACAATTTTTTAAAAGAAATCTCTTAAAACTCATTGTATTTAGTTTGGTAACGGCTTATTCTCTATGAAAAATACTATATGAATGATACAAATTTATCATCGTATGCTCATCTTTGTCTTAAGGTCTGACATTCTATAGCGCCATTGTAACTGTTTAAAAAAAATGTAGTTCGCATAGTTTAATAAGCGTGATTTGTTGTTTGATGAATGTTTTTATTAGAAACGTTTTACTCTACCGTCGCTCGAAGACGTTGTACTCAAATTCGACCTCAAAATTTACTGTCTCCGAGCCAAAGACTTAAAGTAAAGTAGTAAATAAAGCAGACTAAACAGCCTGTGAATGTCCCACTGCTCGGCTACGGCCTCTTCTCCTCTTTGTGAGGAGAAGGTTTTGGAGCTTATTCCACCACGCTGCTCCAATGCGGGTTGGTGGAAGAAGCTAAAGACTACAAGCACTTAACACATAATTTAAACTCAGGTATTTTAATAAAACCTTTTTAGTACGATACGACAAAACTGAGAATATCGTTTCGACAACATTAACAAGCAGATAGCAACACTCAATGTCAATATCAGTAATTCATTACCGTGTGCTTAAAATTAACAACATAATAGCGATGTTATCTGAGCTTAAGAAGCATGAAACGGTTATTGTGAACAGAGCCCGAACAAAGCAATTTAAAATAACGAGCCCGTTGCAGACGATGCAACAAATAACTACTTGGCAGATTCTATCCGGATTACGTTCATATACTTCGTGAAACAAGGGGGCTTTAGTCTCCACAATGTTTTACGGAAAATGTAGAGCAACATTTCAAATTTTTACGCTGTTTCACCTACACTTAGTATGGCAACACTACTACACTGGACTATTTTTATCTACGTTCGTCCATTGTTTTGAACAGTGTAATAACATTCTTTATATCCAGACTAATGGACTAGTTTTTTATGAAGCTATAATTACTTTGTTCGTTCGATAATCCAGAAGAAGATTAAACTGAGAGAAGAGCAGATAATTCCCCACGTGCGAAGCCGCGAGCATGGATACACAAGCGTTTATACGTCGTTATATTTATCTGTGCAGAAGTTGTTAACAGCTCTGGCAACGTGCCGTTAGGAATAATTCTACATTTGCAATGAATTTATTTTCAGTTATATATTATTTTAAAAATTATTTCCTCTCGTATTTTCTGTCATTCGTAAATAACATTTTTATGAAAATAGTTTTGAAAATCTTTAAGAAAGAAACTTCATCGATAACAGAAAAAACTGTTTTACAAGCGTAAATTACACGGATATTTCATATAAAAAATCCATGAAACTAAATGTTTTTTTGTATTGATATATTATACTCACCCAAGTATGTGAAATTTAGGATCATATAGTATGTCATAGGAGCCTGGCACAGGCCGCACGTAGAGAGTGGTGAATGTGGCGTCGATACCGACGGCGGACGCCCGGGCGGCAATCACCGCCTCAGACGAGTCTAATAGTATCTTCAATGCATCTTTGCTGCAGGATGCTGGCACGCACTGACCGACTAGCATCGGCCTTGTCTGCAAAAAAATTGTATTAATTTTACAAATATTCTTATATTATTATTTTTTATTTATTTATTAAAAGACATACGGGTGAATGACCCATTAGCTAGATGATAAATGGTCCTTGACATTTTTAAATTAACATAGAAAGAAATAAACTATTATTTTAATAAATAAGCTCAAGCTTTGTACGAAATATAATAATAGTAAATAATTAATTTTTATTTTACTAACAGAGTAACTTAGTAACAGAGACTCAATTACAAATGTACAAAAATAAAAATATTTATACTTATTGTCCGAATGTAGGTTATACGACGAAATTTAAACTTCGAAAAATATTATTAAGTTTTAATAAGGCTAAAATGTTTTGTATATATTTGTCTACCGGCATGCAATGTGACAGACATGCATATTTTACGGCAGTAACCTATTAAATATTCATACTATAATGCTTGACATGCGCTGCAAAGCCCTTCTTTGTAAGCAATTCTCCGACTGGCGCGCCCCATACGCAGATATGAATGAAGTCACACAAGTGTTAACAACAACTGCAACATCGGATAAATTGTTTAAGAACGCTTACGAGACAAATAACGAAATATTATTTTTAATAATTAATATAATTGTATAGTGGAATAATAATAAAACCTAACAACCCTAACCTATTTTTATAAGAAATATTAACCCTTACATCGCCAATGCGCCACTAACTTTGGCAACTATACACGAATTTACACATAGCCCTACTACCAAGTAAACGGAAAGAAAAAAACGTATTTTAATAACCCGAGGGTATACCTACTTAATTGCTCTATAAAGCGGTCAATAGTAGCAGACAAACAAACATGAAAATAATTTGAAAAAAGTTATTGTTTTTGTTTTAGTAAGTTGCAAATAGTCGTGTTAACTTACAATACACAATTATTTTTTCAGCAAAACACTATAACTTTAAATTTTTTTGTAGATTATATCTATACAAGTAATAATAATTCTAAGATTTATATTACCCCAAGTGAATAATGTCCCAGTATTCACACTAGGCCATCTGATCCCAAACTAAGCAGAGTACTATGGAAACCATACAACTGGTATACTACATATACTATTTATGAAGGTTTCATAAATCATTACCATTTTCACGTACAAAATTATTTAATTTAATATGCGAATGTAATAACAATATATTTATTGATTAATCGATTACATAAGTCGTATAATGAGTGACGGAAGTGATGATGTTGTGTGAAATCACTTTCAATATGCTATTTATGAAATTAAAATACATAGAATTGAATAATAATTTAAATAAACAATTAAATACGAAGCTCACCGCTGATACAAACTATTATATTACTGATTTAAATTATATTTTGTGTTACATCAAAAGGTTTATAGACTGGTTATGTAATTTGCAAGGTTATTATAATATTATAAAATTATTTAATAATTTAAAATAAAGGTTGTCAATTACTTTCACAATAAATAAAAATTTTAACAAAATAAAAACCGACTTCAAAAGAAAAAACATATTAATATGCACTAAAAAGTAAAAAAATAATTGCGTATTCTTCTATAATTTGTGTAATAACAAACTTTTTTCTACTCATCAATATGTAGGTACGATTGTTGCATGGTTGATAATGTAGTTACAATTATTGTTATTTTTGGAGTCGATGTCAGCAATCAATCAAAATCGATTCACCCGGTCGAAAGTTATGAGGTAACAAACACAAGAAAAAAAAACTGACGAATTGATAACCTCCTTTTTTTTGAAGTCGGTTAAAAAGAATATAATACGATTGAATGAAGATGGCCAGTTCAAATTGATTCAAGTTTTCCGTACTTTAATAATTCTTCACGTGCTATTTAGTTCCCAAATGGTACACAGGTATACAGGTGGTATACAATATCCAATATGGTGGTATACAATACCAAATGGTATACAGGTGGAGTTTTATGTATTATCAAATTAGTAACAAATAATTATATTTAATCTGCATAATCACGTATGTGTGCTCTTAATAAAACAACTGCTGATTTAGATTCATTCCATTGATAATATATTCTATTTCAAATATCGTGCGAGATAATTAACATATAATATTAAACGCATGCTTTCAATTATTAACTTTAGTAGAAATTGTTTTAAGTTTGATTCAACGACACATCCATTTAAAAAAAATCATCACGGTTAATGGCGTAATGACACGCCCTTAACCAGAGTGGAAAAATCGTTATGTGCCCCACATAAAGCAAAATGGGGTAAATGGCTGACCTTAATAGAGTAATTAGTCTCAGAATTCTTTTATAAGTTGCACAACCGTAATAAGTGGCTTGTGTGTATCATTTTATATTGGACAGGGTAATATTAGTTGAGGGAATTCGTGTCGATTTATAGCGAGCGCGTGGAGTTGAGAAAAACTTTTAATATACAAGTTCTGCGGTGAATTATATTGTCCTCCGAGCGAAAACGTTGGAGATTATTATCACGTCGGCTAAGTTTGTGTTGATGTTCTACAAATTATGCTTGAAATTTGTTTCGTTTAAGAACACTAAAACGTTTAAATCACCTTAAACGACACATTATCTTCTATTTTTTGTTATTTATGAGTGGTTATCATGGGTGTATACACCCTTAAATAACTAATATAATTTTAGTGATCATATATTTCCATTGAATTGTCAATGAGGTAATTATAATAATAAAAAAACAAATTTTAGATAGGCAGTGGTCGAGTTATTGTATGCATCATTACTCTTGATAAATAACTTTTCGATGTTATTTAAACATTAACATCGGAGAAACCGCGTGGCGTAACTCGTATATTTATAGAATATATACAGATTTTACATGTGTACATATAAATACTTAAGCCTAACACTGTCTCGACCACGTTACATGGATGGAATTGGAACGGATAGAGCGGATATGTTCCAACAGGAACTGCTAAGTGCGTATTCGAGTCTGGGATCGTATTATTGTAATACTCTCATATATTGCGATTTTGTTTACTGATTTGTATTGTACTGATTACATGATTCGTATATGTGGAAGGTTATTTTTTATTTCTTTATCAAAACAAGCTTTCAAAGTAAATTTAATTTATTTCCTATTTTTTTCGATGAATTTAAGCAATATTTCTTGGATCTTGGTAGTGTGCTACACTAACAATATTTTTCACGCTGGCATGCAATCTTGTGTTTACGATTGCTGAGTAAAAATCCCGTTACATTCTATTGTATACTTTTTATTTTCTTTTTGTAATGTATGTCACAGCGCACAGAAAGAGAGACTAAAATTTTTCTTGCACTGTTAATATATTATGATTTGTAGCACCAGTACCAGTAAAATAGACTAAGATATTTGTAGCAATGTTATTTTTGTGTTAAATTTATATTTTAATGTTCACCTGCGGCACATGGTCACCATCGACGGTAAGGTTTATCTTCGCCACGTAGAACGTTGTCGGAAACGGCGGCGTCTGCGCATAGTACTGTTTGAGCTGCAGATCGCGACACGCATTCTGCGATCCCAACCAGTACTCGTTACCAAACAGTATGTTCGGAGTGTATTGACCCGATGCATCGTAAACTGTAAGTATAGAAAAATCACATATAAATACATATATCATAATAATTGTCCAAATTAGATTCTAAAAGAAAATTCTTATTTAGGAAATTTTCTAACGAGCGGTTTTACATATAAAGGATCCAACAGTGGATCGCTTGCTACAGCTGTCAAAGTTCATTAATTATTACTATTAGTTAATTTAAAAGGGCTCATAAACATTGTTTAACATCATGTTTCTTAGTTAAAACTTAGTTAAATAGTTCAGTTAAGTTTCAGTGAATTTGAAAATGTTTTTACATATCATTAATCATGTTTATGAAATTATAGTATGTTGCCTATTTGCTGTTAATGAACCAGTTGTTTGAAAATATAACGAACTTCACTATACGTAAACCTGTTCAATAGTCGCGGTAACAAAAAGACGAGAAAGAGGAAGAGTTTCTTTCATATTTATAACATTAATCTCATTAACATAAATCATTATAGATGAACAGGTATCATGAAATATAATTATAATAATAATTAATTGAGAAAAAGCGTAGCCTTACAAATACAGTTTTTATAATACTTAATAAAAAAAAACAACTATAATATAAAAACTAGGTACCTACTCAAAAAAAATTGACTTCCAAACTGGGATAACCTGTATCTTGGAATGAACGAGTTAGTTTTGAACAATTCAAATATAAACGAAAACGCCACCATCTGTTTTAATGTCATACTCCAGCAATTTTTTTAATGTTATGTTTAGAGATTTCTTTTATCGATATTTCTTTGTAATAACTTTCTAATTTTTGCGTAAAATTATGTCATCTTATGTTAATATCTTTCAAATTTCGAAGAACAAGTTCAATTCTTTGGAAACTTCGATCAGATAGAGTGGTTTGAATATTTCATTAATGGCTTCTAAGGGCTCAAAGTTACATACTTTGAGAGTCGCAAGTCATGGGAAAGTTATATATTGTCCTACTTCGATGTTCTCAACCATATCTATCATTTAAAGACAAAGTATCGATGTACTAAATATACATAATTATATATTACACTAGCTGTGCAACGCGGTTTCATCCGCGTAAAATTAATAAAAATATAATGAATAAAAATCAGCCTAGAACCTTCCTCGATAAAAGGCCTATACGACACAAAAATATTTTTAAATTCGAACCAGTAGTTCCTGAGATTAGCCGGATCAAACAAATAAGATAGATAGATAGATAGATAGATAAAGTCTTTATTTGGATCACACCACATGAGTAAAAATAAGAAGATAAAAAAGAAATGACAAAAGTAACACAGAGTTTAAGTTAATTTATGACGTAGAAAAAATAAATAAAAATAAAAATTAACTAACTTACAAAAATATTTACAAAAATATTTTGCATCTAATTTTATTTAATCTATATCTATTAAATATAATTGGATGTAATATGGGAATTGCATTATGATGGAAACACAAAGAAAAGAAAAAAATAAAATAAAAAAATTAACAAAAATTAACTGTAAAGTGGTGTGGCATCCAAAATGGACAACCTCTCAGTTGAAGCTGGCATAATATTAACCCAGCACTGATTTTCAGAGGCCTCCATGTGACAGTGACGGACGGCCATGTAAACGTGACAAAGAGTAATATCAAATATTAAAGTGGTAGATTGTTACGTATAAACAAGTTATTAAATTTCAAGTTAATAAAACTTAAAACTAAAGTCGTTATCTGAAATACTTAAACGATTATAAAAAAAATAGGAGATTATTTCTGCTTTATATATTAGTATAGATTTACCTGTTATTTTGCCGCAATGTTTAAACAAACGTAGCGAGAAGAAATTCTGACTCAAAACATTAACTTCAGCTAATTTAAAACCTCGGTTCCCTTATATATATTTCTTAGACCATTTATTAAAACAGTGAATTATGGTTTGCGTAAAGTAAAGCTCCATTAAATTTGGGTACAAAATCAATAAGCACTTTCAGTAGCGGTCACGATTCGGTCAATATTAGCCGTAAAATATATAATATATTGTTTTAGTTTGGTTGAACACGAACGCGAAAACGTGAATTATATTGACATAACGCGAATTTTATTACATATTTTTTGGCTTTCAGTGTAGGCTTGATCGAGTTACCCCACCCATTCCGAGTTTTTCAACTGACAAAAGCACTTGCTTATTGGTTTTCTATTACGAAAACTCTATTAAAGTAATGAAAGGTAACTTACATATCGTACCAGTTTATGGAATAGCTAACATCGCTTATACTCGTACGTAAGCTTAAACAGGCACCATCAGGTGGCTAATTTGCTTCTCTGGCAGATTTATTCAGAAAACTTACACTTCGCTGATAAACGGGCGGAAAATTTATCAAGCGCTTAGATATAAGAATATTTGTTATATTTTTAAGTTCGGTCAAATCGGTTCCGAAGTTAGTATACAAAAATATATAAATAAAAATTTTAACAAAACAAAAACCGACTTCAAGGGAAAAACAAATTAATATGCACTAAAAAGTAAAAACATAATTGCGTATTCTTCTATAATTTGATAATTAACTTACTATTTTCTACTCACCAATATGTAGGTACGATTTTGTTGTGTGGTTAATAATGTAGTTATAATTATTATTATTTTTGGAGTCATCCAGTCGAAAGTTATGAGGTAACAACACCAAAAAAAAAACGTACAGACGAATTGATAACCTCCTTCTTTTTTTTGAAGTCGGTTAAAAATAAATAAAATTCTTCAACGTCAAACGTTGCATATGGTAACGTTACAATCAATACAACCTTGACAATCTACTCATCGCGATCAATGAAGCAAGCGTTATTATTCACAAAATAAATAAAACCAGTGGTATAATATTATTCAATTTACGCTTGAAGTATTTTTATTATTAAGGGGTACGAGTATCTCACATATAAATATTTCGTAAGTGATATATCGGTCACATCGATCATGTTGTTACAGAACTCAATCGACAGGTGAATATATTTTCTTCGGTCAAACTTCTACATATCTTGTAGGAATGATAAAAATTGATAAAAAAATATGTGAGCCGTCACGGGACGCCTGGCAAATGTAAAACAACGAATATAATAAAATGATGACGGTTTGTTTATTCATTTAACGTTTATTTTCATTGAATTCAATAATTTATTTCATGTTGCGACAACTTAATTCTTTTACTCAGTGACAACAGTAATCGTTACACTCGCACTTGTAATTTAATGTGTTTTAGGAATAGATTGTACATATGTTCACTTGGTGGTAGAGCTTTGTGCAAGCTCGTCTGGGTAGGTACCACCCACTCATCAGATATTCTACCGTAAAACAACAGTACTTTGTATTGTTGTGTTCCGGTTTGAAGGGTGAGTGAGACAGTGTAATTACAGGCACAAGGGACATAACGTCTTAGTACCCAAGGTTGGCGGCGCATTGGCGATGTAAGAGATGGTTAACATTTCTTACAATGCCAATGTCTATGGGCGTTGGTGACTACTTACCATGTGGCCCATATGATCGTCCGCCTACCTATAAAATAAAAAAATATATTATACCATCGTATAGCGTGGCGATGCGTCGCCACGGAATACGTCGCCATGCCAAAAATCAGTTTAACCCGGGGCTATAGATGTTTCACATCAAAATACATGTATATTTAGTCTAGAGCATAGCTAGCATTTACAATTTCAAATCTCAAGGTCGAGAGGACGATTATCATGTTTGAAATCCCACGTTAGACTAAAAACTAATTGGATTAACAATGCAGTACTCGTAACTACAAAGTTGGTCGTGTTACACCTGGTCTCGATCGTGTTGGATTACCAACGGGCTATAACAGTGAGGGTTGAGACTCCTGCTCAGTAGTTTAGTGTTTTAGGTTAGCCGCATTGACAATAGGTCAGGTAGACGAGTACAAAAACGTTTTTTTTTTATTAGATTACTTTAAAACAAAGTTGATTCCACATGTATTACAATCTAATTATAGTGTAATTTGTAGTCACCTCATTGCGTTTGTAACTATGGGAGTGACGGTGGAACCTAAGCAATAATTACGGGTGAGGATGTCCTCATTCCAGTAATTACATTGGTTCATTCACCATTGCAGCCGGAACACAGTAATACATAGTTTAGCGGTGGAATAAATGACGAACGCATGTTTGAGTGAATCCTTATCCGTAGTTAACACTTAAGTAATTAATAATATCTATCTACTAAGATATTTATTTATTTTTATCCTTATCAAAAGGTTAATAGCGTTAGTTACCAGAAAATACAATAACTAATAGGTTAAAAAACTGTAACTTGCTTTTTGCCAGTACGTTCATAGTATAATTATTAAGAAAATTATTCTTATACTAGCAATTTTTTTATTTCAACAAATTTACAGAAAACATTAATGAATTATACACGTACACATTTCTCTTGAATCACTTTATCCATTATTGAAAACCGTATGAAAATCCGTGCAGTAGTTTTTTAGTTTATCCCTTTCATACAGACATACAGGAAACGCGGGGGATTTTGTTTTATAATATGTAGTGATCGTTAAATATCAAAAATCTAACTAGTAAAGAACAATTAGTTTTTACATATATTTTCAAATGTGTTGCGTTTTATAATAATGACAATGAACTAAAGACAAACTAGTTTTTAAATAAGAAAACATTTCCAAGTATATTAGAACATTAGTTACATTCGTTGTTAATTAAGGGGAAGTCGGGAGCATGAAAGCACCTTTTATTAATTACACCCATACAGAGTGTCGCATCAACGGTTTTAATAAAATTTCCTGGCATCTTTAATATTTCACGGAGATTCATGAGGAAGTAAATGGCACGCGACATTATGAGGCTAGCGTAAATGCAATATGAATTTAGAAAGATTATTAAAAATCTCAGTATCGTTTCTTTAAAAATCTATCGAGTTATAAATTAAATATAAATATTTCAATTAAGTACAAAATCAATGACAACTTTGTTTTAAAGCATTTAAAAAACACACACACGGACACCTATATTTAACAGTAATTATTATAGCTGTTACTTATATACAGCTTCGTTTTACAATTGTAGAATGTCAACTTGGCTAGGGTCTCAGGTTAGTTATTGGGTTGCTGTTACGGTTTTTCTATAACAACGCTTTAAAGTTCCAAAGTTTACGAGTAGGCAAGCTATTTCGCTTAATTAATACTATAAATAACCACGTTTTGGCTTTGTTATCAAATAATTTTTCGATGATTTCAAAGTATAGTATTATTACTATATCATACACATATTTTGAAACATTAAAAGTAAGATTAAATTGCCTTCTTCGTTTAAGCTTCACTTGTATGCATCAAGTGCTTATAAAATATTGTTTGTACAAAAGTATTTATTTCAAAGTATGTTTGCGTAAGTAGTTTCATATAGAGATACTTTATAACTTAATCAAAAGCTGTGTTTATTGTTAAATTTACACATAAAAAAATCTGTCCAAATATAAATATATAATAGTCCTACACATGAAAGCCAAAAAACACCTTTGTATTCAAAGTCCATTTAAAAAAGTCGTAGTCACCGCTCAGTCATTATAAAGCTTTGAGGTTCACTTATAAATATGAAAATATAATTTTAAAACATTTTGGTTGAATGTAACACAAAAAAGTGTTTCATATGGATCAGGCTTCAGTTAAAGGTGTATCATTATTTAAAAAATCCGAGACTAAGTATAGTCAAGTGAATAATTTAATTAAAAAGAGAAAATCGAAAACCAACCAACCACAAGTAATAAAAAATATTAGGGAAATCATATAAGTCAAGTCAAGTCATATAACATATTATGTAATATTATAAAATAAATTATCTGTAAAAATCAAGGTTCAGAACAAGTGATAATTACACACTCCATTTACTTTGTTTTAAAATGATCATTAAAAATGAATAGAAAAAGAGCTTGCCTGAATAAGGTCCATTTTGATTTTTGAAACGTTATTTAGAAAATGTTATTTCCACTGGTCGCCGGTCGGTGTTATAATAAAACATCTACATTTATCATTTAAGTGATACGACCAAGTTCGCAGCACATATTTTATACACCCTTGTCAATGTCGTGGGACTAAGTGATGGCGGTGGGCTCGGTTTCCCTTTGAGAGTCATACCGTCGAGTACATTTTCCTTATGAACCAAAAGGGCATATCACTGTTTCAAGCACAATTAAGAATGCGTGTAAATCAAAATTGCTGAACTTTTACTTGCATTTGCAGGATTAATCCAGTTTATAGTAACAAATAAAATATTGTAGGTATAACTATTTTGTGTGTGATGTCAAGGGTTGTGTTTGATAAAATAAAATAAAATATGTGAGCCGTCACGGGACGCCTGGCAGATCTGAAACATCGAATGAAATAAAATGATGACGGTTTGTTTATTCATTTAACGTTTATTTTCATTTAAAGTCAAACATTTATTTCAAGTTGCGACAACTTAATTCTTTTACTCACTGACTTGCACCGTACGCACTACTACGCATAGACTGTATATACACCATCGTATAGCGTGGCGATGCGTTGCCACGGAATGCATCGCCATTCGCCACGCCAACAATCAGTTTGACCCGCGACTATAGATGTTTCACATCAAAACATATAAGAATACAATAGAAATAAATAACAAGATGTCCTATTTATATTTTACTCGTTACTCGTTATGATATAGGTTAGGTTAGGTTTGTATTAACCAAAAGATGGATCTGATAAGAAAACCTGAATACACACGAACACGAACAAAAATACTTACGTCACTCATACGAACTGCTGAGTGCAGATAGAACACACTAGCGCAAAGCCGGCTTATACTCATAATTCAATGCGAGATTTCGTTTACATCACCACTAAAAGCTGTTAAGTTGTTTAACAACTAATGTTTATTGCAAGTAATAAATTAATGTAATTTTGGTATAGCCTTATGGAGAATGCTCTCTACCGTGTCGGAATGTCGCGCGCAGTCACGGTCGGCCGTTGGCACAAATCGCGGTCAACCAGGTGTCATATAGGCTATTATCAAAATAATTGTTTTTAATTCGTTTATATAAGGTAGGTTATAAAATAATAGCGCTTGTATATTGATATCTAGTACTAAACTTCTAACTAAATTAAAAAAATTATACATATACTTGATTTTTTAATAGATTTCATTTTGAAATAGTTATCAATAAAATATAAAACGTTTTACATAAATTTATACGAATGAAATTGGAGAAATTTAGATAAAACTTAGAGCTGTCAAGTGTCAATAGTTTTTGGCAGTGCTGTAGTCGGATAAATAGACGGAAAACTCGTTGGATGGTGGGTAGAACTCTTGTCTATATACTCGTGGTAAACGTCGGAATTTGTCTTGAAAAGAATTCCAATATTTCAGTGACATTTAAATATATAATACAAGAATGTATTAAACAATCGTTATGTAAAACTAGAATGATTTGTATGGACATGTTTTGATCAATAATAATGGTTTTCATAAGTCACTTGCAGGTTTCTTCGCGATTTTTTCTTTCATCGTCGAACATACAAACAAACACAAATTAGGAACATGAAAATCCAGTAATGCAATACACAAATACATGCACGTATAAATATATCATTTGTGAGTTGAACCACTCGAAAGTCGTAACTATTCACATTAGAATGAATTTTCGAGCGCTCTTGGCGATCTTCACTGCTCGTGGGTATCCACCTCCTGTCAGCGTTTTAGAGAGCGTTCTTTGTTCACGTTGGAACAGCGACGGATCTGTTCGTTGTTTTTCATTCTGCTCGTGAACCTACAATCTCCTTCAAATCTTTTATTTTCTGTGACGTGATAAGGACAGATGACTGATGAAAGTGCTTTGGCTGTGATCAATTCGATTATCATCCAAAGATCTTTGGGAATAATTCGAAATGAATTGTTAGAAATAACATTAAATTTATCATTACAAATAATAGTTACTACATTGTTTCGCCACGAGCACCGATTCCTACACTGCGTAACAGTTTAATTACAACGCAAGTCAGCTTATCCTTTAGCAATAGTTGTGAATATTCTGACATAGTTATACTAGTCTATTACCGCGGCAACTGGACTGATTTTCACATACTTTTATATATTGAATATGACTTAAATATTATACTATATGTTAATATGTACATATAAAATATTAATACTATTATCTTGCACTGCTATTCTGTAAGCATTCACCCGTGAAATGTAGACAACCGAGTCTCTATACTTCTATACTAATATATAAAGTTGAAGAGTTTCTTCGTATGATCTGGCTAATTTTAGGAACTATTGGTTCGAATTTTAAAATAATTTTTGTGTTGTATAGTTTTATCGAGGAAGGCTCTAGGCTAATTTTTATTCACTATATTTTACAAACCGCGGGGCACAGCTAGTAGTAACATAAAATTTTGATGTGAGTATTCTTGAAATGTTAACATTATTATGGTCAATGTCGCATATCATTTTCCGACATTTGATGACCGTTTTCTGCGGTGAGTTCCGAGTTTGTTCTGACAGTAAAGCCCTACGGAGCGAATTTATACCGTGGCGATATAAAATTTAAATCATTCGCACAATCGTTGCTTACTCAGTATAAATATGCATGTATTATAATAAAGCTACTTATTTAGTCGTATTAAAGTTTCGGAATTTTAAACTAGATTTGTATCCCTTTACTAAATATGTTCTTGAAAACGAAAATCTTTGCTAAATTTTTTTTTTTTTAATAAAACCTAAAATTATGGACACGAAGTATCTCCTGGGACACGAGAGATAGTCAAATCTGTTGGATTTTACCTTTGATATAATAAATTTATTAAGCTCGGGTCATGGAAAGTTGGGAACCCGAGAGAATATCCTCGGTAAAGAACCTCTTGTGTATTGCCATGATAATAATCTACATCCCTTTTATCAATAATTAAATTGATTTGAGAAATTCGTATGTTTCGTATATCACGAGGGTTTTTTTGATAAAATTCACAATTCTGTGATAACTGTGAATTCGTTCAAGTATGTTTATATGTATCTGCAGATTTATCTAGATAGAATTTACAATTCCAACCGTAGTTAGCGTTACCTTTGTTTAACATCTGAATTTAAATTTTAAACAAAAATTGTAGTTTAATTAAATTAAACGTTTAACTATTCCAATATTAAGATATATATAATACTCTTTATTGCACTGAGAAATTTGACATGGTAATTTTACACATGAAATAATTGTTCACAATGGCGGGCTTATTTCTAAAAGAAATTTCTTCCAGCCAACCCACAGCTGTAAGAGATAGTGTTATGTAGCAGGTAAAATAGTGCAACATTAGATGCTCTTAATAATATTATATAAAAGAAACAATTTTAATATAATATAATATATATAATATAAAATAATTTTAATGTAATATGTATTACGCTTACATAAATATCTATAATATAATAAATACATATATACTAAATTATTATACTACATCTAAATACACAAATATTATAAATATATCTACAGTAAAAATAAAAAATAAAATAAAAATAAAATAAAGGATAATAGTAAATTTGTCAAATTTATGAAAGTAGTGAGAGAAAGTGCTCTTTTACTCTTTTTTTAAAGAGGTTGGTGTTTGGACTCTTTTGGATATGTTTTGGGAGACTGATTGGGAGATAATATGTCAAATGAATTAAACATTCATTCTATGCTCTCTATTTTTCTTTGAATAATAAATTAGTAACTAAATTGAATAGAACAATAAATAAAAATTTTAACAAAACAAAAACCGACTTCATAGGAAAAACAAATTAATATGCACTAAAAAGTAAAAAAATAATTGCGTTTTCTTCTATAATTTGATAATTAACTTACTATTTTCTACTCAACAATATGTAGGACGAATGTGTAGTGTGGTTGATAATTTATTTACAATTATTGTTACTTTTGGAGTCGATGTCAGCCAAGATGGGTTTATAACTACATACAGTTAGTTATAGGTGAGATGTGCTTGTGTCGCACGCGCAACTTAACGAGGCGAATAAAAGTCAATTTGTAATGGGTATGTTTTTTGTTTGTTTTTAAAAGATTCCCGTATTATTATTGCTAGGTATATTATAGTGTTTCCTTAGCTGACATCGACTCCAAAAATAACAATAATTGTAAATAAATTATCAACCACACTACACATTCGTCCTACATATTGTTGAGTAGAAAATAGTAAGTTAATTATCTTAAAATGGAGCAATATAACCCAACGTATTTAACTGTTGCCTATAAAAGTTATTATTTCGCGTGCGCTGCGAAAACTATTGACGGTATATAAAGAAGTGTTTTATACAATAGTACTACAAGTACTTGATTATAACGATGTTATGGTAGGTGAATGATAAATCTAGATAGCCTATAAAAGATTCGGTCGTGTATCGTTAATTTGCTACTAAGAATTGAAGATTTCCGTTACTTTGTCATGGATCCTATAATCAGAATCTAACCAAACTATCATCAAACAACCCTTGAAGTATACTCTTTCCAATAAAAAATCATCGAAATCCGTTGAATAGAAATCGAGTTATTCGTCCATTTGTCGCGCACATACCTCATGCAAATTTACGACTTATATGGTTTTCTCATGGATTCCACTGTCAAAACTGGACCAAAAAAAAATGGGACCAATGGGAAAGCAAACCCTTTCAAATAAAAAAAAAATCATCGAAATCGATTCATCCAGTCGAAACTTATGAGGTAACAACACCAAAAAAAAAAAAAAAAAAAAAAACATACAGACGAATTGATAACCTCCTCCTTTTTTTGAAGTCGGTTAAAAATAATTACATACATCAGACCGAATTTATTCTTAAATAAAATCTCAAGTAGGTACATTTTGACGTGACAACGTCTTATAAATTGGTTTGCCGGGTGACACTTCAAGAAACTGCGTTACGCTCCGCTCACGTTATGCGCTCACAATGAGAGCGAGTGAGAGGCACGCGTCCCTTCCACTCGGGCATGGTTAGCCCGCCTAAGAGCGAGAGAGACAGACATAAAAAGTGAAAGGCACGCGTCCCTTCTAAGTATAAATACGTATGTATGTGTAAAGGTAAAAATAAAATTTTGTTAATATGAAATTCAGTGCGAGATTCTTTGTATAAATTAATGTTTTAAATATAATTCTTTGTATAAATAAATGTTTTAAATTGTTACTATTATTTCATCCTTCTTCCTACTATACGAATGAATATTCACATTAAAATTATTTTACCACTCAAAGTCGTTGTCACGTAAAACTTTCGCCCGTATACCGACTTTACAGGCAACCAATTTTTTTTTTGTTCTCTTTTTTGCCCTTTATGTTTCTTTGAATAATAAATTAGTAACTAAATTGAATAGAACAAAAATAATTACATACATCAGACCGAATTTATTCTTAAATAAAATCTCAAGGACATTTTTTGTTAAACAAAGCATATTATAAGTTCTTTATTATTCTTGTAGTTAAAATAAATTTATTGTAAATGGAACGTTGATTATAAAGTAAATGTTACCTACTTTGTTTACTTTATAAATAACCTATTATGCTTTGTCGCTAGATTTCATTTGAAAGTTTTAAAACGTTCAGTAATAATTTTTCTTGTTCCGTTCCGTTCTTCTCGGAAAAGCAAGATTAATGAAGTCATTTAGAAAGTTATCGGAAATTGAATTTTAATGTTCGTAAGATATATTGTGACCTATCATTATTTATACATCGAAAATAAAGAACTAATATAGTTAGTAGAATTAATCTTAGTGTATATTAAAGCTTCGCGCGAATGTTTCTGACAGTAATGGAATGGTATTTTTAAAATTAAGATTGCATAATAATAAAAAAAAAGTTTATAGGTTTTTTTTTAATTCACTATAGCGTACACTCACTGTAAGTCGGCTTACAAAACCATCGACTACAAGTTTATAAATTAATCATGTAAAAAATAAAAGAGCAACAATGTAGGGTGAGATTATAATTTTGCAATGTTGGAAGAATTTTATATTCTCTCCTAAAATTTTTTATTAAAAACTGAAGTAATTGAAGAACGACCTTGAATATTTTTTTCGATAACGGAAAAATTAGGGCTCTCATCCCCATTGCTATAATTAAAAGTACTAAATTGACCCCCGATAAATTCGTCTTAAGAATTAAAATTTTCCTAGATCGTATCCTCATTTCAAAATTTCTTGAAAATTATCTTGAAGATCTTATCTGGTGTCCCACGACACCACACGGTTTATTTATCCGTATTTTTAATTATGTTAAAAAAACATTCAAACAAAGTTACACTAACACCAATGTTATTACAAAATACAATTTAGAAAAGCATTAATTAACTGAATAAAATATATTAATTATATAAACTGTATAATGCCGGAAGGTTTCGCTAAGTCGACCTTTTAGTTTCGCTCTATTTATTTACCTACCATGTCCCATTCCTGCCCTTCTCTTTTTAACTTCATATAATGTAGTTTAATGTTAATTTAATGCAGGAACTTTAATTAAAATGCTCCGAACAGTTTCCGATTTGCATATGCATGTTTATCCAAAGCAAAACAAAATGACATAAGATATATATATTTTAAACTGCCTTATCTGATAAATTAGAAAAGCTAAGTACAGTATCCAATCTGCCTGCTTATATTTTATTCAAAGATTTTCGTACACTTGACTGTACCTTTGCTTCGACTTCATAAGGTAGTAAGCTGGAGATTTCGCCCTAACCTCTATTGTACATGACGTGTGTTCAAATGGAATACATTAATAATTTGCCAGCTATATGTATGTATGTATGTCAGGCCTCGCAGTTGATATCCGAGTTAAATGGTTCCGTAGCCACGAAGATATGTAGTCACTTAGTATGGAATTTTGTATGACAAATATTGCAATGTAGTTTGGACATACTGCAGACTTCATGTTTTACATTAAAAAAAAGTTTTAAGAATGCTGTTCACCTCATTTTGTATGACATTTTTTTTTTATGGCTAAAGCAAGTCTTATTTCTCGTCAAATCGAATACCTGTACTCCAATGATGCTGTTAAAATTGAACAAACTCATAGATTTTATAAATAAAAAAATATTTTAACGTGTGTATACACACAAGACAAAAATACAACAAGGACATGTTCATTTTCATGAATTATTACTGAGGTCATAAATGGCTTTAAGCAAATACAAAAACTATTTACATAGTGCAAAATATTAAATTACTCAAACTTTAAGAGCATAATTACGTATTGTCACGTACGTATTTAATATGTAACATTATTTTTAATTAATAAATGTAATACATAAAAGAAAATATGTTTTATGGTATTTATCTATGTATATCCGATTTAGAATTGTTGTAGTCTTGTCTGTAGTTTCCTTGGTCTTAACTTTCTTGAAACAAAGCTCAGTTATAAAAATTATAAACTAATAAATGATAGAAAATGACATGGTACTTAAAGAACCAATGTATTACAAAACTGCGGTAATATTATTGCATAAAAACTGAATGTATAAATCTTCAACCTTATTTCTTTTCTAATAAATACATTTCTTTTCCTCTTCTAAAAGACAAGTCAAGATATTTCCCCCACGAGTTGCCCAACACTAATAAAAAATAAATCAATCGAAATTCCATCTCCCTTTGTTACTTGGTATTTTCCGAACATAGAGAAACTAAAAGAACCTTGAAAAACAAACAAAATCAATAATAATATGCACTATCCAGTTGTATAAAATATATCACAACTTGTAAAGCCGTTATTATTATGATTCTAATTATTACCTAACATTGTAAAAACGTACTATTTCTGCAAGTAATCGCACGGTTTATGTGAGAGAAAAATCTCGTCCAACCTGTCCGCACGCCGAATGTGTAGATGAAGAAATGAATCGCTCACTTTCACGGATTACTTATGAAATTCGCGATTCACATTACGTTGCGTACTTTGCGCAAGAACCGGCCGCGTGGAGTGTACGCACGTCATAGAATATAAAATACTAGAAATGGCATTATGTATTTATGAAACATAACGACATATCATAAGATATTAAAATTTATTAGATTTACACCACAATTGAGTCATCTAAGTATTTCTGTGTTTAAAATAGATGAAGATTGTATCGTCTATGATGAATATACCCATTCTACTATTCTCTCCGTTCTGTGATAAGCACTCAGTGTCCAACCACGAGGCGGCAGTTATGTCACACCCATTTGTCTATTCATTGCATTGCTTAACGACCATTGAACGCACCTGCGAAGGTTCATCTTCAAGCGTTATTTATTAAATTATTTCTTACGCAATGCCGGATTAACTATGAAAAGTTATTACGCTCTCAATTAAATTCGAATCGACGATTTTGTACCTCGTTACGAATAAGATGAAAATTACGGCAATGATAAGATTATGTCATAGCCCAAGAGCCCACGACGGCCAGACCCTCGTCATATTATAAAAGCTGAAAATTTTTCTATGCATATACCCTATACAGGTAACACCTACCAGCGACTATAGAGTTTGGGTTGTGGTTACTTTGGCAGGTAACAGGTATTAAAGGTGTATAAAATAGAACCTTACTTTCGTTAAAGTATAAAGCTCAATTTTTTTATATTTTCTTCGGGATAACTTTAGAAATCTCGTCATCCATTGCCGGACACTTATGACAGTTGCTACCCCCTGCCAGACATCCCTAAACCTTAATAAATTATAATTATACTTTCGTCATAGTATAAAAGCTAATTTTTATATATGTTACTTGGGTGCCTATAAAAAAATGTTACTCCAATAGCCGGACAGTTTTAATGGTTTTTACATCTTGCCAGACACATTGAAAGTGCTTTGGCGATTGCGATTTTTTACTATTTCCAATAAAAAAATAATTTTATTTCATTCATAACCATGTTATATAAAATAAAAAAATAATTATTATTATAAAATACAAAAAAAGTATTATTATAAAAAAAAAACAAAATATTTAATCGTTTTTCTATGTTTCATCATAGTCGTCGATATTTTCATTTTCATCTTCACTACCCCTCCAGCCGATGGCATCATCGTAGGTATCGAGGACGAGGTTGTTGAGTTGTCGAGGTTATTGTCTTTTGTTACATTGACTGACTTTTTTTTTCACTGTTTTCTGTCGAATTTTCACGTTAAGTATTTTTTCATAAGTCCTGTAAATGCTTTGTAACATTCCCGGTGATAACCACTTTTTGTATACTCATCAGGTAAAATAATGTCTTTATATTTAAAGTTTGAAGTCGGTTTTTATTTTGTTAAAATTTTTATTTATTTTTCGATTTTTAGTGAATCTATAGTGCACTAAAATATGACGGAATGTGTGTATATTACAAAAAAGGGAAAGTATCTATATTATAATCAATTTATAAATATACATAAATATTACATGTATATACGAGTACTAATACGTTTTTTATATATATTTATAATTTTCAAAATTGGTCTCAACTTTTAGTAAATGTTCAATTACAAACATACATACTAATACTTACATGCATTTTTATATTACGATTTTACTCAAAAACTTTTTGACCGATTTTAAAAAAATCTTTCACCATTAGAAAGCTACATCTTTACTGAGTAACAAAGGCTATATTATAATTTCAAAAAAATTATAGATACCTACCTAAAATGGAGCAATGTAACCCAAGGTATCAAACTTTTGCCTATTAAAGTCATTACCTAGCGTGCGCTGACGGTATATAAAAAAGTGTTCTATACAATAGTACTACAATTACTTGATCAGAACGATGTTACGGTAGGTGACTGAAAAATCTGGATAGCCTATAAAAGATTCGGCCGAGTATCGTTAATTTACTTCTAAGAATTAAGGAGTTCCGTTACTTTGTCATGGATTCCATTATCAGAATCTAACCAAACTGTCAACAAAATACACTTGAAGTACATTCTTTCCAATAAAAAAAAAATCTTCGAAATCGGTTGGCGTGATATTGAGTTATTCGTTCATTTGTCGCGCACAAGCTTAATGCAAATTTAGACTTATATGGTTTTCTCATGGATACCATTGTCAAAACGGGACCAAATTAAAATGAGACCAAATGGAAAGCACCAGCTTTCAAATAAAAAAATCATCAAAATCTATTCACCTAGTCGAAAGTTATGTAAGTATTAACAAAAATACAAAAAAGTAACATGTATAAATTTTAGCTATGACGAAGTTTAGGGGTGTCTGGCAGGGGGTAGCAACTGTCATAAGTGTCCGGCAATGGATGACGAGATTTCTAAAGTTATCCCGAAGAAAATATAAAAAAATTGAGCTTTATACTTTAACGAAAGTAAGGTTCTATTTTATACACCTTTAATACCTGTTACCTGCCAAAGTAACCACAACCCAAACTCTATAGTCGCTGGTCGGTCTTACCTGTGTAGGGTATATGCATAGAAAAATTTTCAGCTTTTATAATATGACGAAGGTCTGGCCGTCGTGGGCTCTTGCTCTATCAGTAACTCAGTATGTCAGTAATATGATTGAAATTATGTCAATCGTACTGCTTCAAATTTTTTGGTAATATTTGGATTTTAAAATGAAAGCATTCTTAATTTGATTTCACAGTTTAAATATCATAAAAATCTTTCGAAATAGGATTATTTATATGTTGAAATTTTTTAGGTAACACTTATATCGTAATTAAAATATTGCTGCTGCTCTGCGCGGGTTCACCCACGTCCAACGTTAGTGCTTCGCTACATGGGTCACACTAAGGCCTCTTTCAATAAATGGGTTTCTCTTATTAAATTATTCCAACATTGTAGTAGTATTGTTGTTGTACCAACATTATTTTGTCTTATATTTTTATATTAAACGCAGTCCAAGCGCATGTATACTGGCTTTAGCGAACCCCAACGCTATGTCTTAATAGGACGTTTCTTAACTTAAAACAACAATCTCGAAACTCACCGCAGAAACCGGTCGTGAATTGTCTGAAAGTGATATACGACATTGACCATAATTATTATAACATTTCAACGATATACGCTTCATTTTAGTATATCACCATAAGTCGGTTCATTTCACGGGTGAGTAATCAAGTGAGAATACAAACTGCAGATACGGAATATCTCAATTGAAGACCATTTCGGGACCATCGAACATCTTACGATTAAATTGCATTTTTACTTGTTACTTGTATTTAATATACACATTATTAATACTTAGCTTACAAATATTAAGCTTATAATATTCATGTAATTACACAAGGTATTAGGTATATTTATGTAAGGCTCCAGTCAAATTGGGATAACATCGTATTAAGGAACAATGTCATTAACATAATATGTTCATACACTCGACAAATCATTAAACTATTTTATAAACTAACAATTAAATGAACATTTAAATTTCATATGTCAGAAAAATATCAGTTATATATAAATCCGAGTAGTAGTAGTTCTTGTATACAGAAACTCTATCAAACAAAACTGACCACTTTTAATATTTGATCTTATAATATACCTTTTTTTATTGCATAGGTAGGCGGACGAGTATATGGGCCACCTGATGGTAAGTGGTCACCAACGCCCATAGACATTGGCATTGTAAGCAAGGTTAACCATCGCTTACATCGCCAATGCGCCACCAACCTTGGGAACTAAGATGTTATGTCCCTTGTGCCTGTAATTACACTGGCTCACTCACCCTTCAAACCGGAACACAACAGTACCAAGTACTGTTGTTTTGCGGTAGAATATCTGATGAGTGGGTGGTACCTACCCAGACGAGCTAGCACAAAGCTCTACCACCAAGTAAATACGTCATATTCGTTTTGAATAAATACTATAAAATTAATTTAGAATTAATAAGAATTTTCTCTTATGTATAAATACATGTGTTCTTGAACGAAAACCGCAGACTAATAAATCGCAGATATAATTATGAATAAATGATTATAAATTGCTTTGCGAAAGATACATATGTTAAGGGCTTTCATACGTGTTACAGAAATTAATTGATTTCACATTTGTCATTACAAAATACGTAAGCAGAAATGCTTTTATGTAAAATAATAATATAATAATGTGTAAACCAATTCTAATTATTTTTATGTTATTGTTTTGCAATTGAAACGCTTAGACCTTGGAGTAATAGTGCCAAAAAATTCATCCAAAATATTACGCCTTATTGCCTCCACTGGTGATAGGAGGGCTGGTTCATTTTTCGCCCAGAGAATCGGAATTGCGATTCAAAGGGGAAATGCTGCTAGCATTCTTGCCAACATTCCACGCGGTCACGACTTGTATAATAATTATTTTTAAATGTTATTTGTATTTAATTAAGGTTTTTGTTATATGACTTTACATAACATTTTTATATACAATTCTAGTCCGCAATCCCTGAAAGATTTAAAAGGTTTATGTTTAAATAAACATTCTTTTGAATCTGTTCGGAGCGTGAAAATAATGTCGCATAATAATATTCTCGCGCGCGCCCGCCCACAGCCCGTCGGCCGGCTGTTTGAAATAAGGGAGCGATGCAGCGGCACGGCACGGCATGAGCCTCATTACTTGCGAACTGAGACGGATCAAGTGTTTGTAATTCCGTCAACACTCATTTTCCTCATCTCAATCTAGGTCACCGATTACATATAATTCATTCAAAATTCGAACAAACTAGTTTTTTAATCATGATGAGATTACGCAACCGTGCTATCAGTGGACAGGTTTCGCTCGAAAGTGTTTTAGAAATTGATGTTATGTAGTTAAATATGTGGAATGATGTAAATGACATTTTCGCGAATCATAGTAAATATGACGACGCCTGCGCCGTTCGGAATTTACGATTCATTATTCATTTTATCCGGTTTTGCAATTCGCAATTTCAAGTGGAGAACGGACAGTAACGTGGTAACCTACAAATGAATTATTCTGTTTACTCAATCTGAAGTTAATGAAGCAATCAACCAAGTTATGACACTTGATATGTGGCTGAATACTAATAAAACATATTCTAAAAAGGTTTTATTGAAATGTTGGCTCAATCGAATGTCACCATGAAATTGGCAAGACAACGACTGTCGTTATTAATACATTAAATGAAAAAATGTAAATACAATCTGTATTTTAATTAATCAGTTATCATTTAAATCTACCCACTGATAACAAAAGTTGAATTACAATATTTATCTTGCATCACAAAATATTGGTAAGAAGTGATTTGATTCAAACTTTTGCAAAGTTTAAACCCCGAGGTTAAATTATAATAAGTAAACGAAAAATGCACTAATGTTTGCGGGGTGGTAGGGCTTTGTGCAAGCTCGTCTGGGAAAGCATCACCCACTCATCAGATATTCTATCGCAAAACAGCAGTACTTGGTATTTTTGTGTTACACTGGCTTACAGTGTAATTACAGGCACAAGGGACGTAACATCTTAGTTCCAAAGGTTGGTGGCGCATTGGCGATGTAAGTGATGGTTTACATTTCTTACAATGTCAATGTCTATTGGCGTTGGTGACCACTTACCACCAGCTGGCCCATATGCTCGTCCGCCTACCTATTCTATAAAAATAAGTGTAATACAAATCGCTCCAATTTCGGTGCAAAGCCCTTGAAGAGTTTTAAACATTTTATTGTAGTGTACAAACAAGATTAGCACGCTATCTTAGCAACCCTATCCTTTTTCAAAGTCGGTTAAAATATAAACTTGAAATAGTTTGAGGCACGTATAGTCTTCACTACGGTTTAACGTCTAGAAATGGTGATATTAAAACTTTTATAATGCTTATAAAAGCAGAACTTCTCCCGTTATTAAGACCTCAAAGAATGCTCTTTTATAAAACAGTCTTTGTTCCAGGCGGCTTATTAACTCTTCCTACTGTGATTGTCATTGAATAAAACAATTTTACAATTTCTGCCTTAAGTTTTTTTCTTTTTGTAAAAGAAATAAATAAGAACTTCTTGTGTCTTTCGCTGCAGTTAATTACACCTTTTATAGGAGACAATTGTCTATATCCTTAAAATATTGGGACTTTTACACATTTATTTTTCAAATACTACATTAACGGCCGAATACTGAAACGTCATTCAAAATGAAGTGGGACTTAATTATTTGGAATGTCATTAATTTCAAAATTTAGTATGCGAAATTTGAAATTAATGGCGTTCCAAATAATTAAGTCCCACTTCATATTTGAATGTCGTTTCAGTATTCGGCCATAAAAGTATATAATAAATGTATTTATTCATACATATATATCAGGTGTAAATGATCGTGTTCTCAGATATTCGCCACATAATGGCAGTAGCCAATTTGCGGTAGAATACTTGTTTGTTTGTACCTACTTGTTTTTGTTGTGTTTCGGTTTAAGGGTGAGAGAACCAGTGTAAATACAGACACAAGGGAGAGTACAACTTCGTTCCCAAGGTTGGTGGCGCATTGGCGATGTGAGCGATGGTTAACATTCTTTACAATATCTTATGTAGGTGACCAATTACCATCAGGTGGCCCATATGCTCGTCCGATTCAATAATGAAAAAAACTACATTCATCCATAAATAATAAGTCAATCAGTTGATTTCACGTTTTTACTACTCGTAAGGAGCAATCCCTCATTTTATATTAATGGATTTGCTTCTGGTAAAATTCCAACTAATGAATATGACCAAAACATAGGTTATTAACAATTTATGCTGTTGAGTAAACTCAAACAAATTAGCATATAGCGTATAAACCGTTAATGTTTTGCTTAAATATATTTACATAAGTAATTCTGCACTTACATTATACCATTCGCTGGAAAAATAAATAGATCAAAATCACCCTTGGAGGAGTCGTCTTACGTCTCCGCGGATAACAAGACAGGAGTTGACATTTAAATAAATTACGTTCAAGTAACGCTCCTTGAAAATAAAATATTTTATCGTTTATTTTTTTCAGAAATTGATGGCACAATACATTTGAAGTATCTTTAACAAATTGAACGCGACGGTGAATGAACCTGAAATTTACTTAAAAGAAAATAAAACCGATCATTTATGTAAATGTTGTAAATAAGAGTGAATATTGCTTATATTAAAATGTTACTTACTACTTTTTTCAAACGAATAAATTTGTTGTTATTCATAGACCTTCTAATACTAAGTGGTTTTGCTTAAGTTACTTTTTTTCTATACAATGGATGGTCACAGTTTAGCTTAAGTGACTTTTTTTCTATACAAAAGCATCGTGAAAAGTATAAAACTAAGTCCTTAGACTTCGTGTTAAAGACTTAACTTTATGACACTTCACACTGGGACCAACAATATAAAGTATTGATCCTTGGAGGTTGAATGACTGATGAGTGGGTGGTATCAGACTGGCTTCCACAAAGCTATAACAATCCAGTATTTATTAATAGCATCAAGATAAAATCAATTATAGTATTATGTAATATTATGTAAGCATATTTATTTATTCTTAATATCAAAGTCTTCAATGTGATGCTTTGGTAATTTTTTGAAAACAATATTTGATACGACTAGCGTTCTATCTCTTCACGAAAGTGTCGGATGAATGGTTTTGGAAAGCATATGATCGAAATCATTCAATGGAACAAAGCCGCGGGTAAATAGTATTTATATGATGAACGAATTACTGTCTTAGAGACTTACAGCTCATCCTAAACCATTGTTTTTGTGCTCAGTAAATTACTTTAAAGCAACTTCCTATCTCACGGATGTAATAATTACGTATTGTACAACACAGCGTTTACATATTAGCAAAAACTGAAACTATTGTTATCAAGCAACGAATTATTACGAGGGAGGAATGTAGTTATACAATGGCTGTGGAGTGTGGAGTGTCGACTCACAGTCGGCTCGAGCTAATTACGGACACATCTGCGAGGAGAATGGAAATTGCCAATCGAATGCTCATAATACAATTTAATTTCGATTTATCAAGCGCCTGTTTTATGAGATTTTATTTTTGATGGTTCCAATTTTTTATTAATGATATTATTATGTAATATGTTATTTAAGTCTGCCTCTTCTAGTGGTCTAGTGGCTTACTAATAAGGCTGCAAACTTCGAGGTCCTGTTTTGTCTCCTTGGTCTGATATAATGATAATAAATTAGGTTTTTTCTGTTAACAATTTCTGTATATAATAATAATAAATAATAAAAGTCTTTATTTGCATTAATTATTGTGCACAAGAAATACAATAATTATAATACAATATAGCCACATAGTTGGCTTATGTTTAGAAGTTAGCTTTTTTACACTTGGAAAGCACGTAAAGCCGTAAAGTTTGACCTCCCCGATCGTGTAGGATACAAAGTATGAGAGTGAGAATGTTTTGTTGTAAGTGCACACTCTTGACACTTGGCTATTCTCAGTTAAGAATGACTGTCGTCGTTAGAAAGAATGGTGCGAGTAGTGAAAATCGAGGAAAATCTAATGATTGAACTTAATGCTCGTGACTAGTGTAAATACTAAATATTAAAATATTTTTTCTTAAAATATTAAAACAGTTTATCAGTTTATTTTATTAATGAATATCACGTATATGATAAATATAATAACAATATTATGTGCTCTCATATAGGTAAAAAGAGTTCTTCATACACTAACAAAATAAAATAAAATATTATTCAATTCAGAAGTTTAAAGACATTCAAGCTTTTACGCTTTGTAACTATCTTGAAAGCTGTTTAAACTTTAATAAAAACTATTTTCCTCCGTATTGTGAATGCTTACTATCTCAGAATGTTGCGACTTGTTTAAAATACGTTGATGTCGTCCGTTTACCAGACGTTCCACTGACAAACAATAATATTCTTTTTTATCTAACTAGCTACCTTTAAACACAGTCTTTATGCATTTTCCTAACGATTTTATATTATTTAGAATTCAGCATTAACATAGTTAGAGGGCGCGTCTCTTATTAGTTATTTTGCATACGTATTAGCACCCTAACTCTGACTGCCTCGATGGTCTAGTAGCTAGATATACGACCGCAAACCAGGTGGTCCTGGGTTCAATTCCCAGGTCGAGCCAATAAATAATTATTGGGTGTTTCTGTCAGAAAATTCTCAGTAGCAGCCCGGAGTCTGGAAGTTGGAAGTGTGTACACTCCCGTGCCTCGGAAAGCAAGCAAAGCCGTTGGTCCTGCGCCTGAACTCTTTCCGGTCGTGTCGGATTATGAGAGTTAGAGAATAGTCAGTGCACCTGTGTTTGCGCACAAACTTGTGCACTATAAAATTAGTATAGTTATATTATATATAGATGGCTAATGTCTCTTGATTATCAAATTCATTAGAAAACAAGTTTGGCTCCGTTTAAAACAATCATCATGTAAAAGAAGTAAGCGAACAAAGGGGCTTGAAATATTTAAGGTCTACTTTTCAATTTCCTATAACATGTTTTTTTTTAAATAAAACTCCCTTAATAAAATAAAATTTTAGATAAGGTTAAATATTTATAAATCGACAGCGCTTAAAATGTCCGCTTATACTCGTAATCAAAGGTTGTGAACTCATTAGACGGTACTTTTTTCATAAATGATAAAATACGACAAGCGTAAAACTGGCAGGTAAGAAATCTCTTTATGAATTATAAAGTGAATTCTCTAACATTTCTGTGACTTATATGGCTATAAAAAGAATTCCTCTGACGCAAAGACCTTATTCCGTCCTTTGTCATTTTTACTATGGCATACATTTTTAACTTTATTTACTAAAAGAGTTATGCACTCATTATGTAGTTATGACTACATTCAATAAGTTCGGGCCATTATAAAAATTATGGTGGATAATGTAATTTCTATCTATTTTACTAGGTCATCTGTTAGTGTGTGTGTGCGATTTAAGTGAAGTTTTTCACATACAGTTTTGTTAGCCCTTCTGTAAGTACAAACTCAAAACTCATCGTAGAAATCAACCGTGAAATGTCAAAATGTGGTATGGGATATACCATTCCGTTTAGCTGTTGAAATGCTTGGACCTTAAAGTAAAAGTGCAAAAAATTTAATCCAAAATATTTCACCCTGTCTTATTGCCTCTACTTGTGACAGAAGGGCTGGTTCATTTTTCGCCCAGAGAATCGGAATTGCGATTCAAAGAGGAAATGCTGCGAGCATTCTTGCCACCATTCCACGCGTTTACGATTTGTATAGTAATTATTTTTAATTTGTATTTATTTAAGGTTTTGATGTAAATAATTATAACATTTCAATCATATAATTCAGTTGTCAACATTTTATGGCGAGTAATGAAATGAGTTGTAAAAGAACACTGCAGGTGGCAATACAATTTACTTCAATGTTTTCGTTTTTGTAAATAAATTAATTTTAAAAAATATTTATATTGTCTTATTTATACTTTTTTCCTGTTTTATGGAATGTAGTTATGTGTTATTAAATGTAGCGTTATACACAAGAATATATGATTATAAAAAACCACATTTACTTCACAAAACAATTACATCCAAAAACCAGTGGCAATATCTGACTTAAACATAGTTTTACTTGGTGGTAGTGCTTTGTTCAAGCTCGTCTGGGTAGGTACCACCCACTCATCAGGTATTCTGCCGCAAAACAGCGTACTTTGTATTGCTGTGTTCCGGTTTGAAGGGTGAGTGAGCCAGTGTAATTACAGGCACAAGGGACATAACATCTTAGATCCCAAGGTTGTTGGCGCATTGGCGATGTAAGCGATGGTTAACATTTCTTACAATGCCATTGTCTATGGGCGTTGGTGACCACTTACCATCAGGTGGCCCACATGCTCGTCCGCCTTCCTATGTAATAAAAAAAAAACATTTCAATCATATAAGTCAGTTGTCAACATTTTATGGCGAGTAATGAAATGAGTTGTAAAAGAACACTGCAGGTGGCAATACAATTTACTTCACTGTTTTCGTTTTAGTAAATAAATTAATTTTAAAAAATATTTATATTGTCTTATTTATACTTCTTTTCCTGTTTTATGGAATGTAGTTATGTGTTATTAAATGTAGCGTTAAACACAAGAATATATGATTATAAAAAAAAACACATTTACTTCACAAAACAATCAAATATAATGTTACGCAGGTGTGACTGAATGAATCACATCCAAAAACCAGTGGCAATATCTGACTTAAACATACTAACAGATGAAGTTAAATAGAAGCTAGCAATAAATAGCAATTATTTACTATTATAGTTGGGCTCACACACGTCCACTGCGATAGTTGTTGTAATCCTATATAAATATTGCTGTAAATACGTGTGTAATCCTACATTGCTATTGTATAGATTCCCCGCGGCCAGTGTTAAAAAAGTGTTACTTAATAGAAATCGTGTTACGGAAGCCGCGTTGTGTTGGAAGATTATTTCAGTTTGGTGGAACGAATACAAAAAGCCATTGTTCAATGATTAACGACGCGCGTGTTAGATATGTGCTCTGAATTCTTTGTTAACTTGACACTTCATAAAATACATTTCTAGAGTTTCGAAGTACCTTTAAGTAATTTAAAGTGAACGTCGTTTACAAACAGGCAGTTTGTTGAATGTCTTCCAAGATTCCGAACGAAATAATGTTTTAAATCTATGTTCTGAAACGTCCTTTTACATTTTTCATAATAATTTATTTTATTTGTATGATAAATAATATACTTGTTATAATGAATTATATTCTCTTGTTAAATATTTTAAATATCTACAACAATGCTCGACATGCCAAATTTTTGCATGCAAACGGCATGCTAAAAAAAATGTTTCAAATATTCGATTCGATTGCTCCGAATAGATATTCGAAATTGAATATTTCAGTTCCGAAAGTTTTATCTTGAATACAAAATATTCAAGGGAATTGTTTCGATACAACAAGAATTTTGTGAACGGAATTTTCTTAATATAATTTCTATGTTTCAGGTCATCATTTTGCTGGCAATTGATACCTCGATACTGTATGAAATATTGCGACATCGTTTTAGATATATTACATGCTAAGAAATACGCAGTAAGTATTAAATGTCAAAGATATAATTACAAGCATTCGTTACTTAAATAAGACGTTTGTAAAATATTTTTTCATTCGAGATATTCCAAAAATAGAATTCCGAATGAAACGTGTATGTCGTGCGACGATCCAATATAAAATGCCGGCGACAAAACTTCTGCGAGCTTTTCGTAAGGCCTCGTGTACACGTGGCGTTCACGTCGATTATATAATAAGCCAAGGAGAAGCATTTACAACGCATTCAATTGTATTGAGGTCAATAATCTTACGCTATGGTAATTTTAACCTTTTATGTCAATAATATATGTTTTTGCGGCTTATAACGATCGTAATGAATTGACGTTGCGTTTCTAGGTCACGGTTTGTTACGCTTAAAGATAATAAGTATTTAGTTAAGCACTTTAGTTTCCTCATTTTAGGAAATCAATTACTTAAATTTAGGACAGACTCGCTCGATTCTACATAAAATTAGTTTTTAACAAAATAATATGATCTTTCAATGAGATAAAATAAGTACGCATTTAGGTCATTAGTGCAATAATTGCATAATATAATTATATATAATATGAATGTACCTATTAACATTAAAAAAATGCGTTGTTTCTCAATGAATGGTAATAACAAGTAAAAAAAAAAGTTATGTAAGTAGTAAAAATTGGCACAGATCATATATACGGGTGTACCATAACTCGTCGGTGACCAGCCAACTACCGCTGTTTTGTACTTGTTCAAAGAATTACATAATTAACCACGGAGGCATTTACTACGCTGTAATTACAGAATGAAGGAGGTCAATGATCTTTGAAACCTATTCTAGTTGGCATTGCGTAAAATATTAGGCATCGAATATTATTTTTAATTGACAATCAAATTAAAATTTATATTAAAGTTTACAGTAACTTAAAACATGAATTATGAATTTAATGATTGCGTGTTGCGTTTATATGAATAACTATTAAATAACTATAAAATATAGCCTCTAAGCTTGTATAACGCATAAATTATAATAATTTAAGATCATTAATTTCGATTTATAATTGAGTATTTATTATAATAACCGCATTTCAAAACAATATTACCGAGTTTGAATCAATTTGGTAATTGCATAAGTGAAATACCATTAAATAGTAGTTATGTAATTATTTTTTACTTAATTGAAACCTGAATGTCGAATAATTGTTAACTTATTTGTGCCATTTAAATACGCCCTTAAGCCTGCCTGCATCTAGGTTTTCCTAAACAACTCCTAATATACACTGATATAGCTAGAGCGACGACTGCCTCGTTGGTCTAGTGGCTTGATATAATTCCGCAGACTCGATGGTTCTGGGTTCAATTCCCAGGTCGGGCCAATAAGTAGTTATTGGGGTTTTCCGTCAGAAAATTCTCAGTAGCAGCCCGGAGTCTGGAAGTATGAAGTGTGTACACTCCCGTGCCTCGGAAAGCACGTTAAGCCGTTGGTCCTGCGCCTGAACTCTTTCCGGTCGTGTCGGATTGCCGTCCCATCGGATTATGAGAGCTAAGGAAAAGAGAGTGCATCTGTGTCTGCGCACACACTTGTGCATAATAATATCTCCTGCGTAGTTGGCTAATCTCTCTTGAGATTGGCCGCCGTGGCCGAAATCGGTCTGGAGGACCTTATAGCTAGAGCTCGAAAAAGAAGTGCAACTCAGCAAGACCGCAGTTATTCAGGACAGATGCCCCGTATCAATTATAAAATGGACGTTATGACAATCAAAACATGGAGCGAGGGATACCAAAAGGGGGAATAACAAAAACCTTTCCCCGAATATTACCAGAGCGTATAAGACAATAGACCCCGAAGGGTGCGGACAATAACTTTATCGGTTCAAATTTAAAGACAACACAACGTATTCCTGTGAACGAATCACACGATTCTTTTATGCATCTATTCACGTAATGCCCAAAATAAGAAATAGCCCGATATGACACAAATATTCAATATAACAGACACGCAAACACTGGAAGACAAAACCATAAAGTCATTTTTTTAGAATATTAATAGCACATGTACAAACAAATAAATAAAGACGTGGAAACATAAATTGAAAAACAACAACAAAATAAAATCGGAATAGAGAATTTAAGTGGACGGAGGCTCTTCCAACTGCAGATGGTTCACAGAGAGTACCAAAAATAAATAACACCTAGTAGCCTATATTGGGCCAAACCAGAGTTCAGACCCTCGACCAAGGGATCTTCAGTCTTATAAACTAGCCAGGAGACAATTAAGTTTTAACAAAACAACGTACAAATCACGACACTGCAATAACGCTTTGTAATTTAGAAATGGCTTCCTGGAATGCTCCCGGTGGACTAAAGGATAACAAATCGAACAACTTTCAAGATTTGTGGCTTTAATTATCCCATTGCGCCGTAAATCTTATTTAATTCGCTTTAATCTTCTCTCGTGGAATCGAGAGCTCGGACAAGTCGCCGTGTAGTATTTGCCAAGCAATTCAATGAGTTAATCTACAATACCTAGCATTCTCTTTTATTAAAAAAATATTCTAAAAACAATTCGTCATATTTTTTAGAAAAGATATGACTTTAAATCTGGTCAAGTACGATTACGAAGGACATTTAGTACCTATTACCCGACCCCACCCCCTTTTTTCAACGCTGGAAAAACTCATTACGCGTTTCCCCCACGGGAACAGTGGGAGATATGTGGGGCTCGCCGGTGTCCGAGGCGCCGACTGCGCCCCGAACATCGGAATACCGCCAAAAAAATCAGCCGTAACTTTTCCGTCTTAACGAGAAGCGTCACGTGATCATTTGGGCATACTACCGTGACGCTACCAGTTTGTTAATGAAATTTAGAACATGCATATCATTTGTTTAAATATTTTTCTATTGCATTGATAAGTTTAATTACTAAAGTATAATTCTGTACTAAATTGTTTAACATGTGATATACGTATAAATTCTAAAGTAACAAAATCATAGTCAATCAAAGTCAGATGAAATAGTTACTGAAGTTGATTAACTTTTTACTTACTTTTAGAAGCCCATAGCAGTCCCTGATTCAAAGCAGTGATGTACTGCCTCAAATCACTTTCACACTTCTCCGGTAGAGAATGATTTCCATTCAATATATTAATCCAGTCGTGGTGCTCCAGCAGACCCTTCATCCACGCCATGCGAGAAGCCCTCACATCCGTGGAGTTCACTTCCCCACTAACAACACTCACCAGCACTAACAATGTCACGATAAACATATTTGTAACATACATTTTCACTATATCAATGAAACATTGCCGATTTGTTTCAATGAACTAGAATCCTGAAGGCTGCTACGATTTCACATACATCGCATGTCTGAAACAAAAACAGAAATATATGAACATTGAACAGTCTTACTCGTAATACAAGAATATTGCCGTATCACGACTTCATTCGTTCATAATAATCCTCTGAGAATATTTCATTTCTTCAGAAAAAAGTATTGCTTATGTAAGCTTACATATACTATTTTATCAACGTATTGCGTTGACAGGATATAGGTGTATAAATAGGAAAATATTTTTACGACTAAATTATATATAAAAATGTTAAAATATGTATTTATATATATAAAGATACTAGCTGAAATGCATCTCCACTTGAAAAAGAAAAAGTTAGAATAAAAGTAGTAGTTAAAAGTAGAATACTTTCGAATTAATAATTTTATAATTGTATATATTTTATTATGATAATATTCACAAAGTTTATATCAGGTATAATATAAAACTTTGATATTTCCAAGGTACGAACATGTTTTCACTTCAGAGATTCTTAAGCCGATTTTCTTGACGTACTTGTTTAGAATTTTTCTCCTTGCTTCCAGCTGGCTTTATGGATTGAAATTCATTTCGCCGATACTTCCTCAATATCTTTAACATTATTCGAATTGGAAAATATTACATATTAAATAAAAATATTATTAATATACGAGTAGTATATAGAATTCAAAAATCATTTTCTTAAAAATATAGTAAAACTAAGTAACCAGAATTCATATTTTACGTGAAATTAATGGGGGGGGGGGCGATGAAAATTCCTATTATTGGATTCTCAGTTTTGTGTTTTTTTTTAATTTAATTCTATTGTAGAAAAATAATATTTAGATACTAACTAATGAAATATACAATATCAATATTATTACACATTTAATCATTATTTACTTCTGTAATCATATTTCTCAAAACTATTTTATTTTTTAATTTCTGTTTATGTATAAAATTCTTAAATCGTTCGTGTACTGTTTTTATTTTTCCACGTCGCTAGGCGTTGATAAGCACAAAGGCTTATGCAACGAGACTTCGTTGAAAATGCATTATTGTAAAGAAAAAAACGGTATTTAATTATTCAAGCTCAAAAGCAGCCCTCTTTGTATTTTTAACTTATTGTTAAACATTTTTAAGTAATAGCAAACATTTCTAAGTAATAGTAATATAAAGAAGACGCGTTAATTGATTTACATAACATGACAATATTGTGAGGTGGGGTCAGTATCTGTAGTCACATTGTCACCAAACTGGAACCCAGCTATACTAAGTATTGCTGCTTGGCGGTACAAGATATGAGTGGGTGGTTTCTACTCAGAAGGGCTTCCAAAAAGGCCTACCATCAAGTCCAGTCTAACGTCTAGCATCAACAGAAAGCAATTGTTTTTAGACTAATTAAGGTAAGGTTAAAAGAAAGGGTAATGTATGCTGTAAACATTATATAGGATATAATATATGCATTGAACATAAACCTAACATAGTCCTGAGATTAAATACTGAATTACTTGCAAAATATTCTCATTAGATTTAACATTCTAAGCCGAGGCCGATGATAGCTGTACGTTGAATTGACTTGTAAGGTTGTAGCTGTATGTTGATTTATAAATGTCGATACAAAAATGCTTGTAATAGGCGACTTGCAATCAATTACAAGGATAACCTTACGGCCGAATACTGAAACGTCATTCAAATATGAAGTGGAACTTAATTATTTGAGACGCCGTTAATTTAAAATTTCGCATATTAAATTTGAAATTAATGGCGCTCCAAATAATTAAGTCCCACTTAATATTTGAATGACGTTTCAGTATTCGGCCATTAGTGCCTTCTTTTAAAAATAAGAAAAACACGATAAGTTTTGATTGATTAAGATTGAGTTCAGAATTGCTTTTGATTACCAATTGGTAGGGCTTTGTGCAGGCTGCTGTCGAACCACTGGCGCCGGTTACGGGCCTGTCAGGCGCTCCGACCACGTTGGAGCCCCAGCCGCGGGTGGTCGAGGCATTGTCTTGGTCCACCGTGGTTAAGAGGGGGAGAAAAGGGAAAAAGGCTTCTCCCCCGGCCACAGCGTCCGCCACAGTAACACCAACAGTGGCGAAGGCTCCGTCGGTGGCCAAGCCAAAGCTGGTCGCCCCACGCAGGGCTGCAGTAATGGTCACGCTACAGCCGGATGCACAGGAAAAGGGCGTTACATATGCACACATCCTGGAGCGCGCCGAGCAAGGTGTTGACCTCCAGGAACTCGGGATATGTAACGGCCTTAGAGTCCGACGTTCTGCAACGGGAGCCAGACTCCTCCAGCTACCAAAAGCACAGGCGGAGCAGGCGGATAAACTTGCTGAGAAGCTCCGCACTGTGCTGGATGGAGTCGCCAGCGTTGTCCGACCTGTAACACGGGTGGACCTGAAGGTGACGGGTCTGGATGATTCCGTCACCAAGGATAAACTGGTCGCTGCAGTGGCCCGTGCAGGGAACTGCTCCCCGGACTTCATTAAATGCGGAGTATTGCAGTGCGGACCAGGATACATGGGAATGGTCCGCGTTACCTGTCCCCTCACAGTGGCAAAGAAGCTCGCCGATGCCGGTCGCCTCCTCGTTGGGTGGAGCTCCGCCAAGGTATGCGTATTGGAGCAACGGCCTTTGCGCTGCTTTAAATGTATGGGCCTTGGCCATACGAAGATATTCTGCCCATCCAAAGCGGACCGAGGCCAGCTATGCTTCCGGTGTGGCGCAGATGGACACAAGTCGGCGAGCTGCGCTGAGAAAATGCACTGTGCAGTGTGCGCAGATGCTGGCAAGCCCTCTGGGCACGTGATGGGATCCGGGGAATGCAATCCCCCTATCACAAAGGGGACGGTGGTGTCAGGCACCCAGACCACCACCAATGTCGGACGGCGCCAGGCCGAGGAGGAAGCTGCCATGTCAACATGAGTACAGACATAAGCTTCCTCCAGACGAACGTGAACCACTGCGCCGCAGCGCAGGACCTGCTGCTGCAGTCCATGGCGGAGTGGCAGATCGACCTGGCTGTGGCCTGCGAGCCCTACTACGTCCCTCCCCTACCCCATTGCGTTGGGGACTTGGACGGCACCGTGGCGGTCCTCATCCGGAACGGAATGGCTACCCCCCTCTCACTCTTAGAGAGGGGTTCGGGCTACGTAGTGGCGGAGTGGGGAGAATACGCAGTTGTGGGAACGTACTTCTCCCCTAACCGCAGCCTGGCAGAGTTCGAGACATATCTCGGCTTGGTCAGAGCTGCGGTGGCCAGGCAGTCGCCGAAACCAATTCTGGTTCTCGGTGACTTAAACGCGAAGTCGCGTGCCTGGGGAAACCCCGCCACGAATCCGCGAGGAAATGCCGTCCAAGTATGGGCGCTACTCTCCAGCCTGTCCCTACTAAACAAGGGGCAGGTTCACACCTGCGTGCGTCATAATGGCGGTTCGGTGGTGGACGTCTCGTTCGCCACCCCTGTCGTAGCACGCAGAGTGTTGAACTGGAGGGTTGAGGAGGAGGTGGAGACTCTGTCGGATCATCGTTACATCCGATTCGAGATCTCCACCTCTCGCAGGCCGGCGGAACCCCAGAGGGTGCCGACCACGCTGCCGAGGTGGTCTCTTAGCCAGTTAGACCGAGAGCTGGTTAAGGAGGCCGCTATCGTGCAGCGGTGGGGTTCCGCGGGACGAGAGGAGGGTGCCAGCGTAGATGAGCTGGCGGGCCGCATGCGCAGTGCCCTCCAAGAGGTATGCGATGCGGCCATGCCGAGGACCCGGCGCAGAGTTCCACGCCGGCAAGTGTACTGGTGGTCGCCCGAAATAGCTGAGCTTCGGGCGACGTGCAGCCGGGCGCGGAGGGCCTATGTCCGCTGTCGAAGGCGTAACGGCTTCGACGCGGACCTAGAGGGACAGCTTTTGGCCATTTACCGCCAGCTGAAAAAGGGTCTGCAGCTGGCGATAATTCGGGCCAAAGAGAAGGCGAGGGAGGAACTGCTGGCGGAGCTTAACCGAGACCCATGGGGGCGACCGTACCGTAGGGTTCGAGGAAGATTCCGCACCCAAACCGCCCCTGTGACGGAGATGCTGCCGCCGGAGCTCCTCCTGCGCCTGGTCGGGGAGCTGTTTCCCCTCCCAGGCGAGTTTGTCCCTCCGTCTATGGCCCCTCGCTCCGTGATAGAGGATTTAGTGGCTCCACCACTGATCACGGAGCGAGAAATGGAGATGGCCCTCAGCCGCTTGAGGGCAAAAAATACAGCGCCGGGTCCGGACGGTGTTCCAGGGCGTGTTCTGTGCGACGCCCTGGAATACCTAGGTGCAAGGCTTCGGGAGCTGTTCGATGAATGTCTGAGCAGCGGGCAGTTTCCGAAGCCTTGGAAGCAGGGGAAGTTGGTGCTGTTGCCGAAGGAGGGGCGACCGCCGGGCTCCTCCTCGGCATACAGGCCGATAGTGCTGCTGAACGAGACGGCCAAGCTGTTTGAAAAGATTCTCGCAGCCCGTCTCGTTCAACACCTCGACGAGGTCGGTCCGGGTCTCTCAGAGGCTCAGTTCGGGTTCAGGGCAGGCCGTTCAACGGTTGACGCCCTGAACGCCCTGAAGACTCGGACCACGGAAGCGGTGGCCCAGGGGAAAGTGGTCCTGGCGGTGTCGTTAGACGTTGAAAACGCCTTTAACAGTCTCCCATTCGAGACGATCAGGGAGGCACTCCGATACCATGGAGTGCCGACCTACCTGGGGAGGTTGTTGGAGGCGTACCTCCAGGACCGAGAGGTTGTCTGGGTGGGGGGCAACAGGAAGTTGGTTCGGCGTCGAGTAGGCTGCGGCGTTCCACAGGGGTCGGTTCTCGGCCCAATTCTGTGGAACGTCAGCTTCGATTGGCTCTTGAGAGCTCCCGTCCTTCCCGGTATGGGGGTGTTCTGTTACGCCGATGACACACTCATCACCGCGACGGGGCGGGACTTTCAGGAGGCAGCACGCCTGGCCGAAGTCGGAACAACTCTCACCGTGGACCGGATTCAAATGCTGGGACTGAGGGTCTCAATATCCAAAACGGAGGCCCTCCTCTTCCACGGTCCCCGGAGAGGCCCCCCACGAGGAGCGGGTATGTAAAAGTTAAGGCCCAGATGAGGTATCTGGGCCTGATTCTGGACGGAAGATGGAGCTTCGGGCAACACTTTGTCCAACTGGGCCCGAAGCTCATCAACGCTGCTGCTGCCTTGGGCCGCCTCCTACCCAACGTGGGAGGGCCGCAATCACCATGCCGGCGCTTATATGCCGGTGTGGTGCGCTCCATGGCGCTGTACGGTGCACCCATTTGGGTGAACGCTCTCACCGCTCAGAACAAGGCCCTTCTGCGGAGACCGCAGAGGGTCATAGCGGTGAGGGCTATACGTGGTTACCGTACGGTGTCATGGACGGCGGCTACACTTCTTGCGGGTGATCCGCCTTGGGAACTCCAAGCGGAGGTACTCGCAGAAGTGTACCGGTTTCGAGTGGAAGCCAGAGCGAGCGGTGGCCGTCCAGGATCCGTGGAGGTGGGACGAATCAGGGCTCTAGCCCAGCAAGCCCTGATTCGTAAATGGGAGGAGGACCTGAGGTCCCCATCAGCCGGCCTAGCGACAGTGGAGGCGATTCGGCCCCACTTGAATCGCTGGGTGAGGAAAAGTGGCACACTTTCGTTTAGGCTGACGCAGGTGCTTACCGGACATGACTGTTTCGGTAAGTACCTGCACAAGATAGCGAGGCGGGAGGTATCACCCTCCTGCCATGAGTGTGGTGCGCCTCTGGACACGGCGCACCACACCCTGACGGAGTGTGCTGCTTGGGGGCCTCAGAGGCATACCCTGGCGGCGTTAGTCGGCGGAGATCTCTCGCTGCCGAGCGTGATTAACGCCATGCTCGGCAGCGAGAGGTGCTGGTTGGAAATGGTCTCCTTCTGCGAGAGTGTCATGTCGCAGAAGGAGGCCGCGGAGCGGCAGCGTGAGGAAAGCGCCTCCGCTGACTCGATCCGCCGAAGAAGACCGGGGAGGAGGCGTCGGCGTTATGCGCACCTTCTCCCCCCGCCTTAATAGCCGCCGGGGCTAGGGGGGTTCCCAGTATCCCGGAACCCCCTTAGAAATGGAGGCCCGCAAAGGCGGGCCGACCGTCGGGGCGTCACGGTAGCATGCGCAAGCGATCCCGTGGCGCCCCTTGACCAGACGGAGAGGATACCGCTGGTTTTTTAGTGGGTATTCCGGTGCCTTCAGTGCCGGCGAGCCCCACATACCCCCCCACTTCAAGTGGGGGAAACGCGTAAGGCGTTTTTCCAGCGAAAAAAAAAAAAAAAAAAAAAAAAAGGGCTTTGTGCAGGCTCGTCTGTGTACGTAGCGCCAACTGATCAAAGATTCTACCGCTAAATAGCAATACCTACTGAGTATAATTGTGTTCCGCTCGGAAGAGTGAGTGAACCAGTGAATATACAGACAGAATAGACATAACGACATTGGCGATGTAAGGAATGGTTTATATAAAATAAAGGTTTTTGTTTGTCAAATGTCAAGATTGATAAGTTTGAGAGGTCAACGAAACCGCAAGTTACGTTAAGTTGTTGCCGAAATTGTTTTTTTTAACAATAATTATATAACACTAAAATAAATATAAGAAAAAATTTGCGACACAACGAGATTTACATTCTCATTATTATGTTATTACATAAACTTTGAATTGCATTACCATAACGGTGGGCCTTGATATTTCAACTCGTTAAAAACCGCAAGAAACAGACCTTATGCATGTACATAACGAAATTATAATGTAATTGATATTAATAGGTTTGTTTGTCCGTTCTTCCAGATAGTTCGATACAATTTGTAGCGAATAAGTAAGTCAGGGCTAACGACTACTATAAATAAATATCTAGTCAACAGACGCAGGTTAGTTCTCCTCGTCTTTGTATACCTTTGGGCTTTGTTCTTATTACTGCAATATGTTCCGACAAAGAAACGATCTTGATAAGATATTTCTTTTATAAACAAAGAAAATACACATTTTGTTATTACTTGCACGAATGAAAGATCCCTTCATCACAAAAGAATCCCATGTACTTTATGTCCAACTGGCCTTTGATGGATATTAAAAATGGATGGGATCCGCATTTGTATTTTGTTAGATTATTATATTTCTCGCAAACATACTTTGTAAAGATATATTACATACTGTACTGCGCATGTAATTGGAAACAAAAGGCTGTTATTGCAATGGATAACATAAATGAAAAATACATAAGGGTTGTTGCGACAGTAATGAAGATCTGATAGGTGAAATGAAAGCTGTTCTGATGTAATAAAATAGTGTTTGATATTTGCATCTGATTTTATCATTCTAAGATCATTCTATTTTTCATATATATTATGTATAATATATCATACGAAATGTAATAATATAGTTATGTAATTTCAACTCTAAAATTGCAATGGTTGCGCTTCTCCTTAATTACTTTCCTTGAATATCCACGTCTCAAACTTAGTGTACATACGCTCGTATGTACTCTAAGTTACTTTGAAGAAGTTATATTTCTTCATTAATTTATCACTCACTGTTCCAGCGTTCAAAATAGTTTTCATTTGAGAAATAATAACAACTCATTAAATTTAATTATGAAAACTAAATTTATATAGCAATTTCCTGACTAAATGTCTATTAACAGTCATTTTAAACTATAAAGCACAGGATTACATTTTTAAAATAGAATCTTTAACGGCTTACGATGGGCAAACTAGGACAGGATTAAAGAAAATTTTGCTTTTGCACCGATCCCTCTTTTTAGCTACATAACTTATTCCAATGAAGCCGTTCAAAATTTTATTATTTGTAACACACTGGGACAATATATTAATTATTTTTTTTACTTGGTGGTAGAGCTTTGGGCAATCTCGCCTGGGTAGATACCACCCACTTATCAGATTATCTACCGCAACACAGCAGCACTTGGTATGTTCCAGTTTGTTGTGTTCCGGTTTGCAGGGTAAGTGAGCCAGTGTTCATTACAGGGACAAGGGTCATAACATCTTAACTCCCAAGGTTGGTGGCGCAGTGGCGATGTTTTTTTTAAGAAATGTACAATGCCAATGTCTATGGACGATTATGACTTCAAACCTTGACAATTTTCATGTACTTAATTTATTTAGGGGAAATGATAGATGGAAAAAGTAAAGAACAAAAATAGACACCGACATTAGTTTTTTAAAAACTTCATAATACAAAACAAAAAAATCACGCGATGCTTTGTTTAAAAAAATAACTAGAACAATAGAGAACATTGACGATATAAGCCTAGTTCGTAACTTGTTCTCAATATCGAGCACGAACATAACAAACTACACCGCAACTTGAAACTCATTTGCCGTAAGCTTGAAAATTTCCATTAATTTTAATACCATAGTTTGAAGTAGTTTGAACGGTTTTTATACGATAACAACGTAGTTGAAAAGAAAATAGAGTTCTCAGAGTATAGCTAGAACAAAGTTTATATTTAATTTTAAGTTGAGAGCAACTTCTACCTGTTATTGAGGAGAAACTTTTCAATATACTATATTAAATTTTCAGCTACACATTGATATAGTTTTAATAAGCTACATGTTATTTGGAATATTGTTAAATTCACTGTTTTTTTTTGCTTCTTCGTCTTCGCGATATTACGTCTGAGTTCCGGACTGAATGACGCAAAGCTGCACGACTTAATCCTAAAATATTAAAGAAGGTGTAACTTAAAACTTGCAATGAAATCGTATATGATAGTATAATGTAGTATATACTCAAAAAGTATGTATATTTTTTTTTAAATTCAATCATAAATCTGATTTTAATTGATCAGTACAGATTTTCATACGTACACAACTTATAAACGAAGTATTTTATATGTATCATATAATACCATGTTGATATATTTTATTCAATGTGTTTTGTTACGACTGATAAGGAAAAAAAAATACGTGCATTTAAAAGTGTTTGATTGTCAGATCTAACTTATTCATTTTCTAATAAAAAAAGAATAAGTATAAATTTGAACCTTTTATTTTTATCGCCAGTTTAATCTTCAGATGTCCAAGAAACATCACGTCCGTACCAAGGCGACGACTTATTTCATTACAACTCGTTTGTGTAAACGCTGGACGAATTAGTATCATCGTAATTACATCACGAACGTGACGCGAGTAGAGCTTTTGTAAACACGTTTCACGTACGCAATCAACAATGGGAAAATTGAAATAGATTAATTGAATATTACGCTGAAAATTGAACATTCGAGAAATGGGAAAGGTAATAATACGAGGTATTATTTGAATGTATTTTAAGTGTTTGGTTACATCAAGTATTAATTGATGTAGTAGAGATAACTTAGAATTATTAATTAAACGAATAAAAATTAAATAAAGACGGTGAGTATACCTTATTTTCTTTATAAGCGAAATTGTATTTCGTCGTGTTTATTTGTTTTTTTTTTCGCGCCATAAATGATGGCCTTGCTTTAATATCTATTATATTTAAAAAAAACTAGAAAGTGGACTGGGTGAAGTTTCATAAGCATTTAGATTTATAAATATATTCAAATAATATAAAACATGATCATCTCCAATTTATAACTTTATTATAAATGAATTTGGCAACATTTACATATGTGTCATTTTCCTTTGATTGTCAGCTTCGGAGGATAACTGTGACACAAAAAATACAATAATACGATAACTTATATTTGTTTTAATGATATATCTCTATTCTTCTATACATGCAATATATTCACAGCTTATTATATTATCCAGTTTTGAAGCGAGAACTGAAGTGACGTTTTAATTAGCTTTATTGTCAGACCACAGCAAGCTTGATTAGCATGACAATAGGAGGCTCAAATGTACGTCAATTAAACGCTGTTTTGGAGGCTCACAGGCGCAATATTGCGCCGAATACGGGATCAACACAGAATACAAAACGCGATTAGAACTCAGAGCAAATACTGTTTTTAAAATACGTTGCGTCATGTTCTATCACATCATGATGTATCACAACAACAATACGACAGTGCAATTGTCCTAATGGTTTAGGCAATTTGAATTTGAAACAGTGTGAACGTATAAGAACGAATAAAATATTAATAACTACACACGTTTGAGTCGTGTTTAGAAAGCTAAGTTTTATATTTAGTAACACATCAGTTAATTGTCAATTGATAGTGATCAAATGTATGCTGAACACACTTAGTTGATCGGAGGTTATGAATGATTTGAAATCATAATTGATTGTTATATTATGAGACGAAATGTGATAGTTTATGTTGTATATATATTCACACTGGAGCAAATGTTGAACATATATGAAAATGTTTATTTATTAGAAATATTGATAGCAGGATTTATATCGACTTCATTTATTGCGACCATTGCTTAGATAATATAAATTTAAAAGCAACGCCACGTAAAACCCAAGTATATCGAAATGTTGTTGAAATTTAAAAAGGAATAATCGAATTGACCTTATATACTTCAATTGTAAAAACACATGCTATATTTACTGACTCACTCTTATAATAGTAGGACATCAAGCCATAATGACGGCGAGACATCAAATACGACTTCGAGGCACGCGAATATAGCCAAAGTCCTAACTAGGGACCTTGTTCGGCCCAATCAAATTTGTTTAGTTTTCTGTCAAGAAATTATAGGTAGGCCTGTACCCATATAAGGGATTTACTAGACTAAAAAGGTAGTAAACAGCCAGCCAGTAAAGAAGTATTCAGTTCACAACATTTCGAAGTAATGATATAAGTACCTACGTTTAATATTATAATCAGTTAATATAGTATTTGTCGTAACAAATACGTCTTGACTTGTGAGCATAAGCCGTTTTAATAAAGTTGCCATTACTTTGCTATATTATATATCTCAGTCACGCAGTAAAGGTTTGGGCGTACGTGATATATTGGTATTAATTCTTATAACATAATTTGTACATATATAATAATATTATAAATACGTAAGTGAGTACGTTTATTTGTTTGAACACGATTCTCATCAACTAACCAGAAGTTGACCATTCTTAAAATAAAAATATAGAATTTCAATTAGGAAATATATTAGGAAATATATATTTCTATACTCATTGTATATTCTGAAAATTTATTTAATATACTTACAATCTTATCAATTAATAACTCACAAGGTCGATTTTCTCAATTAATTTTTAAAGCAAAAATTGATTTGTAGTTAATCTATATTTATACAACAAGAAATAATTAACTAATCGGCCTCGAATCTGGGTCTAGGTCTAAATTCGAGAAACTATTCTTATCACAAAATCCGGACAACTTTGATTTCTGCAATAGAAAATATCATAAATAATCTACATGATTATTTATGATATTTTCTATAAGAACATTCAGTTCTAAGTGCATTTACATATTATGTTAAAAATAAATGTTAACCAGCTAAAGTTGAAATTTCGAAAAAATCGTTAAGCGATATAAAATCAAGATATTCCAAATTTCAACTTTATTGACTCCATAGCTTTATAGTGCGTTGTTAGTCAGTTAGAGAAAACAATTTTTTAAATATAGATTATTAAATTAATATACACAGGGAAAGTTCTTGAAGATAAATTATTTAAATAAAAAAAATTATATCTTAGTCTTTTCTTAGATTGTGCTCTGACAATCTACCTGAGGATATTAAGCACTACTGTTTCGCGACTCCGCCCATTCATGAATGATTCATTTATTCTAAACAGATGTAGGTACGTCTCTGTTCATATTGCTTTTGTCTTTTGCGTCTGTGATCATTGAGATGAAGAGCTTTTTACATTTGTGCCGACTACAAATTATGAATATATTTAGAAATTTCAATTCTTTCATAAGTCTTTTGCAATTTATTCCTTTTTCATTCTTTGGACTGATATGAGACATGAATATGAATATAATATTTTCTTAATATATTTATTATACCTAAGATATGTAATACCTACTTATATTTTAAAAGGATATTATAGTTATAAATAAGAATTATGTGACAACACATGTTACATAAATACTTTTCTGCATTCAATCTTAAAAATCTCTCTTAGTCTCATTTGGATGCGGTTTCAGTTAAAAAAGGCATTACAATAATCTTACTAGAAGCACATATAACACGGACAAACACGTAAGACACTATTCGTAAAATAAAAATTTCGATATCGAGTTCGTCGACCCCATATAATGAATCCATAATATAATACAGGTACTACAAAAATAATTGAAAAATTCAAATGAGACGGTAACTCCAACATTTATATGCAATACTTTACGAGGTAGAGCTCACGAGAGGTGCCGACCCGGACTTTACTCGTTTGCATTTCACAATTTATTCATTTCGTAATTCCCAAGGATGACCGGATTGAAAAGAGAAAGATGGCCGTAAAGAAAAGTGTAATTACAAATGTTATAAATGTCACTTTGTCCGATCAATTAACTATTACATAAGAAAGTAATCGTCGTGACTAACAAAATATTGCCTATGTACACATTTTAACAGTAAATTAAAGAATAGACCATGACCCACGACTTTGTTATTAATCGTATGATTTGTTATAAATAATAATTAATGTTTATTACACTATAAAAAAGGATAACAAAATTTATTTAATTACATTAAAATAAAGGATAACAAAAGGATATCAAACAATTTATTGTAAAATACTGGATTAAATAATAAAGAAATGTAATTTACACTATTGTGGGCTTTATTTAAATTGTGTATCTAGTTTGTTTATGTGGAAAATTGTGTTGGTGACGTATACTGTTAAAACGTTTATTTGTATTGTAACAAATGCAGTAGAGCGTATTGTATAAATCCTTCTGTAGATTTTGTTCAAAATATTGTTTTCACAAAAGAGGTTTATTTTGTAGGAATGTTTCAAAAGAATGTATCTTGGTTTATAATAAACTTTTAAAATCAAGAGTAAAATATGTAACAATACCAGCATTGGAAATTAAGATACTGTCTAAATTTACACTCAAACATTTAACCTTTAAACCGGAACACAACTTCCTTCTTCTTCAAAGCGCTACCATAAAATAGATTATGCCTATTTCTGTCTATTCCTTAAATGTTCTACTGTTAGCACCATCTCTCACTGGACACTGCGTATTTTTTCTTTCAAAGAGAACTCCAAAATGAATAATATATAAATGTGATATACATATTTTGTAATATAAATAAAAACATACTCAATAGCTCAAGGTTCAATCCCAACAAAGGGGTTGTAATTATTGTAACCCTTTCTCTCCTTCCAATTGTTACTCAATAAAATTAGTTAAAAAATCGAAACATTACTAAATTTGATTATAATATTGTTAAAAACTTAAAAGATTGATATCAAGTAATATAAGGAATACCATGTAAAAAACTAGGTAACCACTTATGTATATAATAGTACATTAAGGTATATTATGTAATTTTCTTGGACTCTATCCTATTTACATTTATAGTATAACCGTTCGATCGTATGAGCACCCACATCCAGCTGTCATGTATTACCTGCTCTTCAGACGTGTACACCGACAAAAGCATACATGATGCGACATTAATGCAAATGTCAGATAGTTGAGGCACTTGCGGGCCGGTAACCGTCTGCCGTTCATACGGGAACTAGGTCGCATAACACATTGAATGTGGCGAACCGAACCGCTGATAATGTCGTCACAAACCGAACTGACAACGGTTTGGGGGGCTTGCGTATCCCTAACATTTACATTTGAAATCCCCCTTCACGTGTAATAAAACTTAAAGTGTTATGATTAAAAAATTTCAAACTCAATTCAATAAAAAAAATCTAAAATGTATTTTTAACTATATCTAAAGATCTTTTTATATATTTTTTTTTATTTTATTGCATAGGTAGGCGGACGAGCATATGGGCCATCTGATGTTAAGTGGTCACCAACGCCCATATACATTGGCACTGTAAGTAATGTTAACCATCGCTTATATTGCCAATGCGCCTCCAACCTTGGGAACTAAGATGCTATGTCCCTTGTGCCTGTAATTACACTGGCTCACTCACCCTACAAACCGGAACACAACAATACAAAGTACTGTTGTATTGCGGTAGAATATCTGATGATTGGGTGGTACCTACCCAGACGAGCTTGCACAAAGTTCTACCACTGAGTATATAAAATATTCATACCCACCTATTGTGCAACCTCAAACATGAAACCTGTATTGTGAGTTCTTTGACTGTTAATTAACCTGCTGATTCCAGGTTATACAGCGGCAAGATCATGATGATGAGAATATAATGTTATTGTAATATTATTAAAGTCACGAGTCACTACATTTTGAATCGATCAAACCAATGAAAGTTGCTCATTTCCCTTCAACAACAACAATTTCAAAAAGGTAAACATATTTTTTTTATCATGGCCAAGATAAAGGTCAAGTACAAGGTATAAGTGATTCGATGCCTCTGACAGATACTCGTTAAAGTTAAGCTAATAAAAACTTTCCCTTTTTACAGAGGGTTAAAAACAGGCAAATATAAGAAGGAAGTGATTCTTAATCTTTTTCAACACGGAAACCACTAAACTTTGATACTTTGTTGCGCGGAACACTTACGAGACTGTAAGCTTTAAAACAGGTCACCGAACTTTTTAAAGTCAAGGGATGCATTATGAAAAGCTAAAACAAAACTCATATCGTATCACAGGAGCTGCATGGTCCACACCTGCTTCAAGGTGTAACGTTCAAGGGTCGGCCGTGTGCCGTGAAGGCAAACGAAATGTTCACTGTATAATATATATAAGAATATTTATTTTAAAGTCTATGTTTTTATTTATTTTTCTCCATATTTCTTTAATGGCTTTCTTAAATGAAATTGATAAATATTGTATAGTCTTTCAATAACTATTAATCTCGATGTTTCACGTCAGACACTGAAGATTCTTGACGGACATATGTGTAACTAATTTGCACTCATAACACTTTATATAGAGAAATAGTGACCATTGAGAACCAAAGCCGAGATGGCCCAGTGGTAAGAACGCGTGAATCCTATCCGATGATCGTGGGTTAAAACCCGGGCAAGCACCACTGAATTTCATACGCTTAATTTGTGATAATAATTTATCTCGTGCCTAACGTTGAAGGAAAACATCGTGAGGAAACCTGCATGTGTATAATTTCACCAATTGAATTCTGCCACATGTGTACTCCACCAACCCGATTTGGAGCAGCGTGGTGGACGAAGTTCCAAACCTTCTCCTCAAAAAATGAGAAGAGGCCTTAGCTCAGTCTGTACATAAAAAAACAATGTCTTGAATGATTTTTGTTCCTCAATATCAAGACAAATAAATATGCTCACATTTGTGGAATAAAAACAACAAGTGCTTTCTCAAAACGAATGAATATGTAAAAGCATAATAATAAAAATATAGTAATGTATGAAGCATATTATTCTGTAAAAGATTTAAAATAATATGATAAGAAAACTTCATATTGGTATTCTTTCATTTTCATATAGAATATATATAAATGTTATACCAAATGATTGTTTTATGAGAATCAGTAACTACTGAGTGCTGCTGGTTCTACCCCCATCCCAAATCGGCGGTAGTTTTAAATATATCTTCTAGAACGACGTTTCAAGACTGTTTGAATAACTACGTCACTGTGGCATTAGAGACATCGCACTCAGCCTTCTGATTTCGTATTTGAGCAATCGGATTCAGATGGTTGATATAAATGGAAAGAGTTCTCCCAGGGCTCCAGTCGGTGTGGGGGTCCCTCAAGGTTCTATTCTTGGTCCATTTCTCTTCCTCATGTATGACTTGCCACATCTCTTAAATCATAAACATGAGATAGTATTGTTTGCTGATGAGACTTTCTTTTTAAAATAAAATGACGTTTATTAATGTATGGCAAGGTGAACAATGCTCTCTCTGAAGTAGTACATTGGTTTAATGTAATTTACTGTTAAACAGTAAAAAAACAAAATGTGTAAAATTCACTATTCTTGTTTAATGTACTTTGAAATGAAGAAGCTTTAGATGCTGTAGAAACAACATAATTTATTGGTATCACATTAGACGCTGGCGAGTATAAATAAATTGGCGAATAGACTCAGCTCTGTAGTAAAAATATTATTCTGTTATTGTGCCTCTATTGTAAAGATTAGTTATAAAAAAAACTCCGTTGAATTTCTTTCGCCGATTCGCCGGTCTGAGGTGTATATTTCCGAACCGGTGGTAGATTTATGACAATCAATAATCAAATGTAACTCTTCAATATAGAATAAATATTTTTGATTTGATATGTTTTTGTTTACTTTAAAGTATATTACAAGAGCCGTATAGACGATAATAAATATGTGTTATACACGCTAAAAATAAAAAATAATTATTAATCAGAGACAGCAAAATTAAAACGGACTAGGTATACACAGATGGCGGTCTCATTACTGAGTATTGAACTCTTACAAATTCCTAATTAAAAAAGCTTTCAAAATATCATTATTATATTAACCTCAAATATTTAATAGGCTAGATATCGAATTTTCATTTAACAATATTATCAATGAGCGTAAGTATTTTTCAGACCTACTTACGTATTTATAGCTAGTCTCATCTCTAATATTATATAATTTTACCTCATTTTATTTATTACTTGACAATTTAAACAAAATTATTTCATCTCATGCTTAGACATGAGTGATTGATCATCTTCAGACGAAGTTTAGCTTCGGTTATTTCTTAAAATACTTGCCTTTTAAATTACACGTCAAAAACATTAAAGGCGTGATTTAACTTGAAACTAAATAAATATAAGTCTACTAGTCAGATGTTTTTTTATAATTTTATTATTTTTTAACTTTATAATCATTTCTTAAGCATTTTAATTATTAAAAAGCTGTGATAAATTATTATAATTATATTTTAATATGTATATTCTTCGTAGTATACTTTGCTTAAGTAATCTGTTTTAAATGCACTCTTTGTGTTACAAGAATATTTCAATCTTTTCGCACTTTTCAGAATATTACTTCATTATATACTTATATCTTTACCATCTCACGTTTGTGTATTATATATCAATCAACGTCGTAGAGCCTAATACATGACCTTGTTTGTATGAACATCGATGTTAAGGTCTTTTAATAAATTATGTACTTATAATTTGCTTACATTCATTATATATTCTTTTTCATACAGTACCAAGCAAGATTTACATGTTTATATTTTTAAGCTTTCGATTTATATTAGAATAAAATAAACACAACGTCAATTAATGAAAGATTAACAATGTTTATTTAAATTAAAACCTTAAAAAAATAAAATAATTAACTACTATATAAATCGTGACCGTGTGGAATGGTGGCAAGAATGCAAGCAGCATTTCAATAAATTAAATTAATTAATAATTGCAGTATTGCAAACCTCAAACACAAAATGAAACTTAATATCGCTAGTTTGATCTGTTCCCGAAAAACAATAAAAATTATTATAAATTATTTATTTTAATAAGGATTAGAAATATGTGAAAAATAATTTTAATTTATTATTATTTTTAACCTAAAAATTGTTATTCCATACAGCAGTGTACCATTTATAAAAGATAAAAAACAAGCTTCACTTTAGACATTAGAAATGGATCTCATACAAAGTTACCTTACCATTTTACATAATTACCTATTTCGGCAGCTTTCGCTTGGAAAGTGCTCGGCCTACAATTTTCCAACTACGTTGACTTAATAATATATATCTAATCTGCAACATATAAGCATTATATGTATCCGTTTTGAAACTATACTCTGTCATTACACGACAGTTTATATTATACGGATAACTAGTATAAATAAACCAAATACACCTTTTTAAAATAATAATTAGAGTATATAAATGTAGTAGTATATAAGTAATTAAGTAGTAATATACAATCATACAATTAAGTATGTAAGCCTATGATTTGTCAAAATATAGGATGTTAAAAGATGAACAGTTTAGGTTATTGCTCTGAATCTGAACTGAATTAATTTAAAAAAGTAAATCCTAATACGCGTTAACATTACGTGTATGTTCAATAAAAACGTGTTTATATTCATGAATGTGTCCTTTTTATTCTGGGTTCTTACTTGTACAACTTTCCATTTGTTTAAAGGACCCTTTTTAACCCGTCCGTTCATAAAAAATACAATTGGATGGAGGGTAATAAAAGTATACAATGGCTACTAAAATATAAATATTAAAATGTATCTTACATAAAAACAAGTACATATTTGGTTATTTTAGTATAATATTCAGGTATTTACGATATTAATACAGTTATAAATAAAAATGTTTAAATTCTGTAATATTTCTTCTGCGAAGTGAATTCGAATTTCAACTTTGTACGCAATTATAAAATTAATTACGAAATAAGAAATAGTTATTTCCAAAGACACTTACTGCAATATATAATAGTCAATATTAAAGAATATTAACTTCCATTGATTTCCATATATACTGGGATACCATAGTTTTCATAACATAAGGAAACAAAGCGGGTTGGATATGATTTGTTAAACAATGTGTCGTTTAGCGTCCATAACAGTATAACAAAAGAAAATATGCAAAAGTTGTAGCTGAATACTGTAGGTAAATTGGTTGGTATAGCTCTTGAAATGTATAAATAAGATATTTAAATAATGTTTTAATAATACTTATCATTAAGTATAGCCTAATTTGGATACAATCGAATAACATTTAAATCTCTATATAACTAGAAAGAGATAAAAAGTGATAGAAAAATAAAAAGAATGTTTGCACGAAAATGTTACCAGACTCGCTTCGATATCGGAAGGGAGACGAGAATGTGCTGAATGTGCGTAAAGTTTCGATCAATCGTCGATTGGCACAATGTCGTAATTCATTGAGTGTGAGGGTTCTAGTGCTATCGCTGGTCAATGGCGAACATCGCTCACTGAAAAACCGATCGAGCGCCGGACTTTTTGCGTTGAAATCGTATTGTGAAATTTAATGACCTCGAAAATATTTCCTGCAAATTCGACGAACTTAAATAGAAATCTTTATAACCTGTAGTGACATAAATGATGTAAGAGCCGTGACATACCCAGCGGTAAAGCTAACAAATGGTGAAAGTTCAACGTGATAGAACATGGGTCCGTGTTTAGAGAGTAATATTCGGATAAGTACTTCTCGTTAACATATTGAGACTATAGGAGTAATAGGCGTGTGCGAATTTCTGTTATTTCTACGAAGTCAATGTTACAATGTAGTGTACATATCGTCTGAAATGGAGCGGCAATTTATTAGGACCAGTTTCGCTTTGCTTACGCAATTAAGACGATGCAATATTTTCACCTCGATTCCGTAGTACTGCTTAATTCGGTTATGATAATGCTACCTACTTTTAATTTGTACTTTGTGAGATAATTAAATTTATTTTATTTTAATTACTATTATATAACAAATGTATTTATGTAAATAATATGAAAATAATGATTCTCGTGTAATATTTTGCTTTAATTCAATTTTGCAAAATCCTTTGAAGGAACGTCAATAAGTCACGTGGTCATAGCTACTGGCCAAACGAAAATTGTAAAAGAAAATATATAATGAAAACTGTTAAAAATATATTTAAGTATTTGCTTTGTTTATCAAATCAATCATCAATAAGACATGTAGGAAAAAACCGTTTTAAGCTTGTAAAATAAAGCAATTTCATAAATTAAGTTAAATAAATTATCATAAGGTTTTTTATAAAGCGATAGTTATTTGAAGTTTAATTATTATTGTATGTAACGTATGGAACGTTTATAAAACACAGAAGGGACTATGAGCTAAGCATGAAGTAATTTACTTATCTTGTTTTTAATTCAAAATTGCAAAATATAACGTAATTTAAATGTATTAATGTCCAAGACAAAAAAAATCCAATTTAATGTAATTATTTTTACTTTTACGCGAATTATTTGCAATATATGCACTTATATATATATTGAATTTTAAGATAAATTAAATAAAAAAGTAAAAAATAAATAAAACAAATAAACTTCACCCACCTTAAAATAATCGTCCAATTATATTATATGAGTACTATTTGATATAACTAAGTTATGACACGCGAACAGACACTTCCTCGTGAACTAAACAAGTCTTTAGAAATATTTCGCGTTGAAAATAAACGAATCGGATGAGCGATCACTGGGCACTGAGTGGTGCGCAAGCGCCGGTTATGTGGCCACTGAGCCACCACCTTCCGACCGGTATGAAAGTGTGCTGCAAGTTTATAACAAATTAATTTCGTTTGCTTCACGTCTTAACATTGGCACCCATTATAACAAGAGTTTTGCGAACAGATCGACGTTTCGATTTCCACTGATCTCCTCGCCCTCCTCAACAAATAGAAAGTGACACGGAAACCGTGGAATCAATTATCACACGACGGCGGAGCGAATGATATGTTATGAGATTTTCTTTTAACTGAACTGTATTAACATGAATGGTTAAACACCGCCCTTTTGCGTTTTTATAAAGATTACATACTTTTTATTATATATATATTTTTAACAATATACGTGCAATCGAGATACTTAGTTTGTAATTTTTTTCAAAGCTTTATACATTTATTGAATTGGCCACTGCGTCTGGAAACGTCAATGCGTCAGCAACCTAGGGAAGATGTCCCTTGTGCCTGTGGTACATTGGCTAACTTACCCTTTCAACCAGAATATAGCAATGGCAAGCATTGCTATTTGGCGGTAGTGGATATCCACTCATCACATATTCACCCATACTGGCTTGGACGGAACCCTACCATCAAGTAATCATATATTGAGAATACTGTATGTATATATTGTTAGTATGCATTTTATAATAGATAGTACCTATAAGGTTGTAATAGGTATATATATATATATATATATATATATAGTAACGTCTAATGTAACGTATTACCAGTGTCTTCACTCGCGGCATGATTTTGATAAAAAGCTTTCATCCTCATTAAGACTTCCTTAGGGGTTAATTATCAAAAATGATTCCCTAATGCTAACATACTGTGTAAAATTAAGCCCTGGTAGTTTTCTCTGTGCGTTGATGTCAGTCAGTTTTTTATTATGTTGTAAATATAGATTACTGTATTAGATACGGGCCTGCGGTTAGCTTAGGGTGTCAAGGTGTTTGTAAATAAACTACTTCAACAATGATTTTATTGTTACTTTGTTTTGTTTTAGATAGTTTGATTTATTATTAGTTGATAATAAATTATTATGAAAATATCTTTCGAAACTTACGAAGTCTCAAACCAATTACAAAACCATTTTTTTTCAAAGAAAACAAAACAACAAACAGTTCCATTGAATAACGAGTGAAGACTTATGCTTTAACAAAGAAAAACACTACATATAAAAATAGACTTGAATCAAAGGAAAAGTCACATTGTGAGTGATTTTTTTTTTCATTCTTACAATAACAAAAGCGTCTAATTAAGGTCACTGGGAGACAATTAAGCGGAATAGCATAAGTATTCATCACAATACACGGCGTCAGTTGTCTAGTACGGACACATTCACCCCGGCCTCTACACCGGACTCGACACCGCTGACTTTATTCACAGAATGCTCCACTTCTGCCATTTACCTTCCATGTTCAGGACGACACTATAGAATTTGCTGTTTTTATTATTACTACTTTTCTTTGCAACGAAACGAAAACGCCATGTTTCGTTTATTTTCTAAGCAAATTTAGTTTAATGTTGTAAGTTAAAGTTTTATTTATAAATATAAATATTTTTGGAAACACAATACAAAAATGGATGTCTTTTTAAATACGTATAATAGTTACTTGCAAGCTTTGTTACTTGTTGCGAGTAACCAGTTAATCATTAGGTGTAGTGTAGTAGTTTTTGATAGTTTATAGCAAGCTCTATGACTAACAAATAGGTATACTTATTAATAATAAATTTAAGTAACTATAATAATTTAGTTACAGTAAACAACTATACGACATACTTTAACTTATATTTTTATTATCCTGGTACATTATTTATATGTATTTAACATTCAAAGTTACTCGGCATTTGAATATGTAAGCTGAAAAGTAGTTATCAGATTTACCAAAGCTATCGCGGAACAGAAACTGCGAAATGCGAATACAACTTCGGTTTTTTAGAAATTTTCCTGCGTGAATTTGAATTAATTTATTCACATTGCCACCTCATTATGAAGTCAAATGGTCCATCCAATTTACTAGGTATATTATGAACGTGTTTAAAACTTTGATAAATGACTGAATATTCGGTAAAAATAATATAATTATGACATTTCTAATTATTTTTTATTAAGTAATTCTTTAAAACATATTAACTTTAATTATTCATTGTGATTCTGTTATTTTTCTTTCATTTTTTGTTTATCTTATGTGTGAAAGTTGTTAATAATATTATAAGTATTTATATCCGACATAATATGTAGGGTCTCCACACGAATTTAGTTCACGAAGACTCCGTGGTAGAAATAGTTGAGATTGACTGTATTATTCTGTTTCTCTGTTATTTCTAAAATAATTAAATTGTGCTTGTTATGTAAAACCATTTAGATACTATTTTCGCCGCAACGATCATTTATCAACTTGGAACGTTTCTAATGTTGTTCAAAGCGTTAACATGCTATAAAAGTTAAACAGTTGTCTTTGTGAAATATGCATAATAATCAATTGCGGAATACTGTCAACAACAGATGAAACAAATGTAATGATTGTTAAGCAGATGCAAAACGCGGAGTCTACACTTCGTTGCTTATGCTTTTAATCATTAATAATGGTCACACATTTTAATTAATTTTATTCTAAGATATATAGATATATAATACATATTATTAATTTTGTATAATTTAACACATTTTTGCCAAATTATTATTTTTAGTCGCTTCTATTTTGTACGTTATAAGAAATAAATTCCGACGTCACTATGTATATAAATTAAACGGTCCATTTCATAACGAAAAATTTGTTTGACGTTTGTGATTTAGAGTTTATTTATATTTTATTACTGTGAACAGTTCTTTATTATAATAAGTTCTTATGCACCAATTGTTTTATAAGGATTTTTCTTTACAGGCTGAGCAAAGGTAATAATTAATAGATAAACATAACGGTAGAACTAATAAAAAATCATCGGGATTTCCGAGGAACACACGCGACACGCCTCACTAAAAAGTAGGTGACTAAGCGATCCTATATAAGAAAAACATTTCCAACTCTCTTCTATGAATACCTTTCGTGTTACCAAAGTACTGTATTGTCCATTGACGATATTAATAATGTAGGCGCAATGTCTCAGAACGTCTGAGGTATTCTTTGAACGATGCAAGATCCGTTTTAGTTTTACAACGTAATATGGCAAATTTTACTTGGTGGTAGAGCTTTGTGCAAGCTCGTCTGGGAAGGTACCACCCACTCATCAGATATTGTACCGCAAAGCAGCAGTTCTTGTTGTTGTGTTTAGATTTGAAGTTGAGTGAGCCAGTGTAATTACAGGCACAAGGGACATAACATCTTATTTCGCAGTTGGTGGCGCATTGGCGATGTAAGCGATGATTAACATCTCTTACAATGCCAATGTCTACGGGCGTTGATGACCACTTATCATCAGGTGGCCTATATGCTCGTCCGCCAACGTATGCTATAAAAAAAAGAATCACACAACGGTAAACCTACCTTTACCACTACTAAGCCCGCAATTGATTATTACAACACATATTACTAATGATTTTTATCTCCTAAGCTTTCACGGTCATTCATTAACCAGTAACACTAATTAACAACGTTAGTACTTTTAGGTCCGTCGGAGGTCCTGACAACTTAAACTGTAAAAACTTTTCTAATTAACTACGGCAAAATAATTTGATGTACCCTACTTTAAAGTGAAACTTTATTTTATACATCAGGTAACTTATACGAATAATAAAACATTTATAATCTGTAAGTTATGTTAAATAAAATATTGTTTTAAACAAAACATTCAATCACAAATAATAAATAATGTTGCCAATATTGATGCCTTGAACAATGAGAATAATTTGAACTATATAAATAGTGTATGAAACCTTAAAGAATATTAAATACTTATAGTAACACATTTAAAAATAAGAAAATATAAATAGGAAGACTTATTTAAATATAAATCTATAATTAACCCAATAAAAACCACAACTTATGTTCTGCTAAATGTAAAAAATACGTTATCTTTTTGAATACTTATATTTTATTCCCATAGAAAATTATAAATTATGCAATCGACAATACCAAAAGATACCAACGAAAGCAGGAAAACTATTTATATTTGCGCAAGAACAGACCTCGGGATGGCGTTCAGTTCCCGCAAAACTCGTTTTATCTTTAGAGTTCGACCCGCCACCACTTTGTACGTACGACATGACTTATCTTAACATTTACGTTATCCATTGACTTACGCCTAGTTGTTTAGTTTGACAATCGCTCAGTGAAACGGTAATGTATATAAAATGCGGTTGCTGGGTTCGTGGTGGTTGCGGTTTGTTGCGCAACCGTTGCGTGGCGCGACGCGGAAGGCGCTGCACTCGGCCAATGGAGCACTGCGCAACATAAGCACGTCTCGTGCTAACTTACCAATATAAATAATGAAAAAAAAGACATTTCGTTAACCTCTACAGTAATTTAATATAATTATTATATATATTAATATAATTATCATATATATTAATATAATTATTATATTATTTCAACATTATTAACCGAAATAAACAAAGTTTATTGCATTTCTTAATTTCTTTTTGAATTTCAAAAAGCATTTTCAAACATTTTCGTGAATAATAAATACGTATCAACATCATTAGTTCGCACGCGTTCATTTACTCAGGACAATCGTCGCGAGCCTTTATTTCATTTATAATAAGAGTAGGTCGCTGTTCGTCCTACCTCATTATTTTTCCGAGCAAATGAACTTATTTGAAAGGCGGGTGTCAGTGTGCAATCCCCTTTAGAAGTGGGCTAACAGCCAAGGCTCGTCTCAACGTACTTGACCCTAATGATCGTGCAAACAAGTCCTTTCGATGTTAAAGCAACATAATAGCGGCTTAAATGTTACACGACTAGTTTTAAAAGAGATTCACTAATTCTAGAAAACCTGAGATTATTTCTTTAGATTTTATAATCGTTTTCATTTTAGTTGCATTGATATAGTTTTATTATAGTATAGATAGTTTTATTTCAATGTTCATGGAAGGCTGAAGGATAATCGTATATCCTATTCAAATAGATGTAGTTAACCTACAACATAATATTACATATTACTTGCTTGATTTGTTCGTGTCAATATATCTTTATTTATATTGCAACACTAGTCACTTAAATACTTATATCAACCTTTATCTTAGTTCGAAAGTTTCAGTAGCAACTTCACTGACATTCAAAACGGCATTTTTTCACTAATCCATAATGATTACCATAGATCTAGAGTAAGTAGACCGATGAACTGTCAATTTAATGTCAAAAATATTTATTAGCTATTTTCTCTCCTGTGATTGGTATAAGCTAGTGAAGTGGGATTCCCAATGATAAGGTGTTTTGGGAGTAAGTAGTTTGGGTGAAATAAATCAATGTGTAAGTCCTCATATAGTTTTATTTTATATAAAAAAATCAAATGCACTCATCCATCCCTCATCTCACTATATATAAATACAATAGATTTCTTGCATACAGCAAATATTCAGAAAATAGCATTGGCTAATAACCACATTTAGCTAGCGCTTAATATTACATAAGATTCATTTAACATAAGCATTTTATAATACATCATAATACATCATGTGATACTGTTAATTTACTCTAAACTACAAGTCAAATTGTCGTTTTATTTAAGTTCGAATATCGAATGTTTACATATAATACACTTGATAATTTATTTTTGCTATAATTTCGTATAATCAATCACATAAAGCAGTAACGACTACCATAAGTACGAAAAAAATAAAATAATAATCTTAACACGTATAGAGCTGGCACAACGAAGATCTGAATGTGTTATAATATTAAAAATAAAAATTTTAAAATCTATTGTTACGCGACAGTACATGAAAATATGTACGTCGCGCAACATACAATATACACAATAAATAAGATCATGGAATGTTATTATGATTATCTCATTATCAACTCTGACCACGGCCGCGGGACAATCAGGATACACGATAAAAAAATAAATCTAATTTCAATAATGATAAATTATAGCAAAAATACTTGTAAGTAATAATTACTTACTTATAAATACTAGTAAATAGGCCACAGATAACCGAGAGACTGATTGCACAGAGTCCGAAGTGGGCTGTGGCTATAGTCCGCGAACACTAATATATTCACACTGAACGATTAGTGATATCACTAAAACACCACTTTCGCCTGAGGACATCTGAAAAGATAAAAATATTATATTAGTACATTCAAATTTTTTCTTAATATTTCCCAAGAGGGCAAATGACGTCCACCTCATGTGGGGGAAACGCGTAAATGCGATTTCGAACGAAAAAAAAAACATAAAAAAAAGAGGGCAAATGACTCTACTCCACCAGATGGTCCATAGAGTCCAAACGCGACGACGGCTGGTACAGTCGGGAAGAATGATCTGCACTAGCCGCCCCCGGTTGTGTTTACAGTTAATACTACTAACGTAAAACTTATCATTTTTTCTTTCGAAACAGAAATTTCTATATAATCCTTTCACCGTCAAGGACAAGACGGTTATATAATATTACACGTAAAAATTAAACAACGCTTGCCCGAATTTATAACCGCGACCTTCGGTTAAAATGTACATTTCCCAATCAATATGTCGGCTCTCACAACAAATATCAATCTTATTATATAAAAAAAAACGACGTAATGAATGCAATTATGATTTTTTTACTGTGATTTTACAATAGTTTATACATATACATATTAGAATTTAATATTTACAGGGTTAATACCAGATGATAAAAAGAGTCATGTCATTGTATTTAATCATGATGAAGAACCTTGTATGTGTATAACGATTACTGCTTTTCTTTGTTTGTATTCTATGCGCCCACGCATCGTTCATTCGATTCAGTTGAAATTATGTCGAATTATTGCTGGCAGTCATGTGAAGGTTTCTTACATAGTAACATCACCGTTCATTATGGACAGCGTAATAAACGATTATTAATTTGTCTATTAATTGTAATTAGAGTTTTATATATATTGCCATTGCGTCGTCGGTAAAATCTACATTCCAAACCCGCACTCACTTTTTTCTATGTATCTTTACGTTAGTAAGTCATTAATTCTATTGTGATGAAAATTTTATAAGTTATCCTAGCTATTCTCAATGTACTCTGATAGTATTTATTCTATTTATCTAAACCAGGGAATGCGTGGGAATATTTCCTGACACAAAAAAAATAAAAATGTTTTGCTCTTATAAACGTTTTGCGTTTTTTAACTGTACGAAGCTAGACAGGTGAACTTACTAGTTTATCTTATAAAACGACGATTGAAAAGTCCTTATAATTCTTTATAACTTATTTTAACGTATAAAGTTTATTATTATTGAACAAAAAAAATAAATAATCTAATTATAGATATATACGTGATTACTGATTATGTAAACCGTGTTGGAATTAACGGAATATATTTACGTAATGTCGATCAAAACAAACTCTTATTTGTTTGAGCAACGATTACAGCTCTATCGTGTTACGGCATTATCATTATAATCGAGTATGCGTGATGTCAGTTGCTAAATTAACGCGTGAAATAGTTATGAAGTCGTGCTATATTCGTTCATTTGAAATAATTAATGTTAATACATATAATGAAGGTTCTTAGAGTAGAACCAATTTAATGTTTTAAATAACGAAAACTTATGATAAATTTTATTTTTAAGCATAATAAAAATAATACATAATATTTGTTCTTTGACCTAATTGCAAAATTTCAGCAATAAACTTAGAGCTACTCGGTGTTACTTAACTTATTAATAGTTTTTTTTTTAAACATTATTTTATTTATTTGTCAATAATGGTTACAATTCGAGACAATTTTCAAGCAATGTCAAGTAACTGGTATTGTAGTGGTGGTGGTGGTGGTGGTGGTGTCGGTGGCGTGCGTTACCGGCTAGTGCGCGTGCGCGTCGGCGTAGAGCGTGGTGGCGATGTAGGTGGTGGGCACGAAGCCCTCCTCGCGCGTGTGGTGGCGCCGCACGCGGGTCCAGCCGTCGCCCGCGTCCGTCTCCAGCACCAGCAGGCGCTCGCCGCACTCCATGCGCATCGTCGAGCCCGTGCCGTTCGCTAACACATTCACGACAACGGTTACTTTACTGTACTTTAAAAAAACTAACGTCTCTAAAAACTATCATTTCCTTTCTCTTAATAATAATTAATTTAATTGTGTTATATCAACATGTGTCTGTGGATTCTAGATAGATTCACACATTATCGCAGGTCAATAAATTGTTTTTTTAGATTAAACGTCCAAACAAACTGTTAATAATTAATCTTTAATTATATACGTTTTCCCGTAATAAAAAACCTTATATATAATAGTACCTTTCTTTTCCTGTCGTATCGAATAGTGATAATAATATCGCAAGTGGATACTGACCTTCGAACGCGTAAAGCGCCTTGCAGTAGCCCAGCGGCTGCAGGTCCGGCTCGTAGTAGTAGTCGAAGTCCGACTCGTGGTCGTGGTCCTGGTCGTGGTCGTGGTCGTGATCATGGTCGTGGTCGTGGTCGTGGTGGTCGTGGTCGCCGTTGGAGTGGTCGGCGTGCGCGGCGGCGAGCTCCCCGCCGAGGCCGGACTCGGGCGAGCCCCCCGCGGCGCGCCCCCCGCCGCCCGCGCCCGCGCCCGCGCCCGTGCTCACCGACGACTCCGAGGCCGAGCGGGACAGGGACTCGCTGTTCGACCCGATACTGGACGGACGAATGTCAACGTACATATAATCATACATATATACATATACCGACTATCAATACATTTATAAAAGAGATAAATTCATTTCAGTTAATACATTGATTAATTTAAAACGTATTTATTTAAATTACCTACTTATTTACCTACTGTTGACAAAACAGGCTGTTTCTCTTCTTTGAAGACATATTAATTTTTCGAATACATATGGGCGGAATTCTCAGTGATCAAAATTGAAAGCTTAACTAACTTAGTTTGCACGTTATAATAAAAAGTACTCACCTCGTTGCTTGCGTTGGCGCCGATCCGTTAGTTCTCGCTGTGGGGTGTAAGGGCGGTGCACACACTTGATTGTTCGCTTCCACTAACAACTCTTCGTACTTGCGTAATTGCGTGCGCAATTTCTTGACTTTATCACAACATTCGTTTAGTTGACCTGAAGTTAACAAAGTACAAAAAGACATGAATTAAATTTTATATGTCTATAATATATAGTTATAATACATTTACATACATTATACATTTTATTATTACCGTCGACTATTTTTTTTTAATCAACTTAAAAACTTTTTTACAAACTGTAAATCATCTGTAATGTACTCTAAATGAGTTTTTTTTTAAATTATTTTGTGTAGAAAAATAATTAAGTAAGTAACAGCCTGTCGTGTCCCACGGCTGGGCAAACGATAAAGTAATAGACACAACCAAACCTTCTACAGTCATTGGATCTCCGAGAGTAGGGTTGGTTTCGTATACGCCTTTCATTTTCATTAGGCCCTCCATCGAAGCTTGTACCTGTCCAACCTGGAACAATAAGTCCACATATGTATTTGTGAAGATAAGTACATATCGATTTGTGAAAAGAGACCGATATAGAAACTCGTCGGTGTCCAAGGCGCAGAGTGCGCCCCGAACATCGGAATACCTACTAAAAAACCGGCGGTACTCCTAACGCTACGGAATCGCTTGCGCGTTATTTATTTTGTGTCCTTATTTATGTCGTGTAATTAATGTAGGAGAGAGAATTTAACAGTCAAAAAATTCTTAGAAACGGTCCGGAGTATTACTTACACTCCCGTGTCTCAGAGAGCACGTGAAGCCTGCGCTTGAACTCTGTCCGATCATTTAAATTGCCGTCCCATCGGATTATGAGCGTGACGTATAAAAGAGTGCACTTGTGTTTTCGCACACACTTGCGTGCACTATAATATATCATGCACAGATGGTTAATCTCATTTGCGATTGGTCATTGGATGACATTACAAATCAATTAAGTAATGCAAGGAGTGTGTTCGTAATTAAAAATATTACCTGTTTGGTTAATTCCTGAACTTTCCCTTGGAGTTTCTTTTTCCGTTGATTCGGTGGTAAGTCTGAATAATCCTCCTTTCCGTCCACCGACATGTTGTTCTGTGAAAAATATACACAACATTCATTATCTGATAAATTTGTTTATTTTACTAACACATTTCAATCCATGAAAAAGGAAAAAATTCATAAACCAAAACCAAATCATAGAAAACAAATTAAAACCATCACCTAACTCACCTGACTAAATTTTGACACAATTTTCAATAATAAATAAACATTTTAAATCTAGAATACAAACATATTCTAGATTTGGGAACTGACAACCACTTCAAACGAGAGCCTTGTGTAAAAATCTGTGTAAACATTTATTTTGCGTGAAAATAATGAACGACAACGTTATAATAGTGTTGTGTTAATGAAGCCAGCTAAGCGAAATGGTGGGTTCTACGTTGTTAGTGTTATTGTAGTTTTAATACAATTAATGTTAATATTAATATAAATCACACACGAGAGCAGATCATCGTGTTTGAAGTAATATCAGATTAATTAGTACACTTGAATGTTATAATAATATTATTGCGTCTAACAAAAATTTACAAAGTTAAATTATTATACATACAAAAAAAAATGTCTATTACGATTGGACATAACCATCGACCACACAACCTATAGACGCCTAATAACAGGCGAACGATTTTCACAAACAATCAGCCTTATAACGCTCATATCAATGTCCGCGCGAAAACATTCAATCAGTGTCGACCAGTACTGTGACCTGTCAACACGAGTGTCGGAGTGAGTTAAGAAAGTTAAAAAAAAATCAAAATGCCACAGTGCAGCATTAAATGGTGCGGTAAAAGCAGTAGCACATCTAATATGAATAAAGATGGAATAACATTTCACTTGTAAGTAACTATTATCTTTATTTGTTTTCGAAAACTACGAATCTATTTCGAATTTTTTCGCTAGAACGGAGTTCACGGTTCACTGGTCGTGGTTTTAAAACAAAGTACTCAAACTATCGTGCCATCTCATTCTTTCCCGTTGCGTAAAGTAATCTATTTCTTTCTAACGTTTCGTGGCACGTGTATCTAGCGGCGTAGCAAATTCGTTGTCGATAATATATTTATTTTATTTTTATTATTTATTTTTATTCATAAATGTTATCAACGCTTTTGTTTTTTGTTTATTTATTTAATAAAAACTGTATTAATAATTAAAAATCTATTAAGCTGTAACTTTTATAAATTTACAAAAGTGTTGTAGTCCACGAATTTTAGCACCAGCGAATGCGTTCGCTCTGCATAAAATCCCACTACTCAATTTTTTGATTAGATTAGGTTAAGGGTGTCCCCTAAGCGTACATACATTTAATATTGATATACATACGTGGAATACATTTAATATTTATCAATAAGTCTATCGACAATCATTAACCGAAAAATATGCACTGTACATTACTATCTTTCATTGTGGCCTTGAATTAGCCAATCACGGCGTTGCAACCCCGCTTCGTCTTACCTCGGCTTTCGGCGGAATGAATTCAATACGTGAAATCAAACATTAGGCGTCTATGGGCTGTGTGGTCGGTGGACATAACAAACTTTTTTTTTTAATTTCATACCTTTAAGGATCTAGTTTCATATGCAATGGGAATCCTTTTTGGGTTCACTCCCTCTTTCAGGTTAAAATCCTATCTTTTACAGTTACGTCAGATATGAAATAATTGCTACGGTGGTAATTCATCGCCCTGTGTACCTTGTTAATAAGTTACAATATCATTAAATTGTGGTCTGAGTGAAATTTCTATTTATATAACCAAAAGATCCTTATCGATCGATTGATATCGATTATCGATTTAAATAATTTCATAGTATTCGGTATATTATTGGAAATCGTGTTAAAATTAAAAAATCCCTAAAATACTAAGATATATTTACTAAAACATCAATTCTCGCGCAAAATTACTCGCGAAACCAAATGGGTTACGATTCAATTAAATTCAATTGGTGATAATACCGATCGATTATGACGCAAATATATTACTGACTTTTGTTTATAAATTAGCCAGTTCTTCCAGTTCAGTTCAGTTCACTCGAACTCAGAATAATAAAAACAATGGAACAATCAAATCGCAAACATTCGTTAACCACAATAAGTCGATTCACTCTTGTTTTTCTTTATAAGCCTAGTCAGTGTGTCACGCGTATATCCACAATGTTAGAGTACAAACACCGAGACTGATCCCAATACTAATGTTTATTCAAAAACGATACCGTTTAATTGTAATTCAATTCGTATACGATCAGCACTTCGCATATATTGCCAACAACAAAGAAAATAATTTTATATAAGACAGTTATAGCCGTCCACTCATTGAAGCAATTACAAATTCAATATATAACACACATGTCAAGTATTTAAGATATAAACTGAATACTGCAATTTATCTGAAATTTGAACAATTTACCTTTTTAAAACTACATTTATAAATATCCAAACAAACATCGTCCACCGGGTTATGATTATCTTCGACAGTGCCGATTGAAAATACAAAAAACCTAAAACTAGCTCGAAACATACTAAATTCTAAATGTGACGATTAGTTTAGTTCAAACTACATACGTGTAAAACAACACATTACGTTTAAACGTGACAATGGAACCAATCGCCCGTAAAAAAAAACCGGCACACATAACTGACCTTCAAGGAGTTGCACGCCTCAATAATCTTCTGTGGCCAAAGCATTTAGGCAGCGAGCACGAAACGAGGAAGCAAACAAATTATATTAAACAAAGAATAAGGAATGACTTGAACCGATCCAAGGGAAAGTTTTCAAATAATAAAACAGTGCTAGTATTTGCTTTTTTTTGTGACGTAGATACGCTCGATTTTTACCTTTGCTTAAATAATAATGTATGTTAACATTTATATATGTTTTATAATCTCATCTCATCTCACTTGTACTATGTTAAAGTGTCAACAAATAAACAAATAAATTATTTCAGATTATGTCTCTTGTGCCTCATTTTTAATTTAACAACCAAAAGTTGTCGTTTTTTTAATCTAAATCGTATCAAAACAAATTAAAGTTTATATTTCTTTTAATAGGTTAATAAGGTAATTAACATTTCGACAATTTAGGAAAAAAAATATATACGTTAAATTAGTAAACGCTTAAGGCATATTTTTAAAATCCATAATAATTACAAACACAAGTTACAAACGAGCGCATCACACGATGGAAACAAAGTTAAATAGAAAATAAAAACAATATTGTTACATATTTTCGTGGTTATAACAAAAATAATTTTATTTTTAATTAAAAAAAAAACAAAAATGTCAAATAAAGCGTGGTGTCATGCAAAACTTACGTCCCCACCACCGCGGGTCGACTTACTTTTTTCCACGTTAGAGACGGCCGCCGCCAGCCAATATACGAATGGATGTTATGAACCCGAGTTAGGTAGGGGATCGAGGGATAACAGATAAAAATATATTAGTACCTCCAAAACATAATAAACAAATAAACATAATAATAAATAAACATTACAATATTTACTATGCATACCTAAACATATACCCAACACATGCAAGTAAATATATATACTCGAAGCTCTTAAGCTCGCAACGCTCAGCCGATCAGCTTTTGGTATAAATCTCGTTTTAAACATACAATTTCTACGATTGAGTATTTGAATGATTATTATCATCATAAATTGAAAGATGAACGTAGTAGTTTTACAACAAAACAATTTGGAAAAATGACAGACAGACCGTTCCGTACGTTACGGACGTGCGGTACGTGCACTCCGCCCGTGACGTCACAAGGCACAATGTTAAATTTACCGCAGACAGACAGCTGATTCGTGACAAGCCAACTTTAATGAAATAGTTTAAGATTGTGACGTCACTAATTTTTTTATATTTTTTTATTATATTATAACATTGAACAGAAAACCTTTAGACTACTACCTTATTTATAATAAAAACGAATTTTAAAAAGAGGATAATTTCCATTCAAATACACAATTCTAATTGTCATACATATAAAAAATATCTACCACATTCTTACTATTAACTAGTTTATATACTTCTTTAAAAATACCTATTAACTATTACAGCTATTATATAATCCGGTTAATTGAAAAGTCTCACCTTGTTGGAACTGAAGATGGACAGGAGGCCGCCTCTCTTTTTGATCCGGTTGCCGGAGACGGTGCCGCGCGCCGCAGTCAAGTGGTTCTGTGCGTGCGTGGTGGCGGCCGAGTCGGTCGCGTCCGCGCCCGTCGCCGGCTCGAAGCGGAAGTCGTCGGGCGGTACGAAACCCGATTTATACCTCTCTATGACGAGTTGTGTATCCTGAAATTGATGCGATACAGTATGTGGTTTTATAGAGTGACACTTTAGTTGAGTATAACGAAAAATTTTAACAGTATGATTGTTAGTATAATAGAAAAACTATAACTACTTTAATCAGACCATATTGTGTTATAACTAGCACATTAGCACTAGAACTTTTTTACTTGAATAAACTACAATTGAAGTAAACGACTTTATTCTTAACAAAGGGAAAGAGATCGCTCAACAAAGGAATAGATAAAATTAATTATTACACACCTCTTTTTCATTTATACTCTTAGCCGCTTGCTCCATTCCATCAAGGCACTGCATTATAATTGGGAAGACCTTCCTTTCGACGTCCACAGAACTTAACATAAAGTTTTTTATATTCTTTATTCTTTTTTCATCTAAATCCTGTAATTAAAATACAAGACTATGTTAAAAAAAATTAAAACTTATTAGTAATTTTTATATGTATATTGTTAGCTTTGATACTTTATTAAAATTATTCATCATTTTATTGTTGGTTAAATAGCTTAAAATAAATTGTTAACTTATCATAGATAAACCAAAAGTAAATATCCCACTGAAACATAAATCATTATATTTAGTAGTATTTTGTTCTAGTTTTGTCTAATTAATTTAAGAGATTTAAATTAAACAGTGTGAATGTTCCAAATAACAATATAATCGAGTCTTAAGAGGTGATCTCTGTAACTGGCAGGCTTCTTTCTTTTTTAGACCACATTCAGAGACTTCACATGTAACTATCGAACGTAAAATTTGTAATGTCAAATGATATAAATTTAAAAAGAACCTTTAAAAGCCAAATACATATATAAATTATATTTATTGAACTTAACTTTGAATAAAGAGTGTAAAGACAAAAAAAGGTAATGATCATTTGTCGCCAATTTTGGGAAATAAATAGAGCAGGCTTAAGTATTCCCCCTCAAGATTTTATTTTTATATTTCTATGGCAACCCTACAAGTGACCTAGTTGGCTGAACGCCAGAGTGCAAGCTGTAGGCGCCTCAGAGACATTTCACAGAATCGTGTCAAAGTTTAAATTACTTCCTATTATTAAACATTGTTATGTAAGCTGCTTCGAGCCAAATAGGCCGTCCGGATGGAATAGGAAATATTTTATTCAAAATTATTCTCTTATTCACTAATCTTACACTCACTGTAAACATTTACATACATATATATGTACATAAGGCTAGAATTTGATATAATGTTGAAGCTCTTTACATTTCGCTTGGCTGGTTTTTAAACATGGGGTGACATTTTTAATTTGAAGGTGTCTGGCGACAAATACTTATGTCTCTTGGGAATTATAAAAAATTAAACGGGGAGGTTTCAATCATAAATGATGTACATGTAATATATTTCACAGAACTAATGTTATTAATTGTTTTTATTTTTCCTGTGGAATTAAAATTTCATAATTTAAATATTTCCTTAAAAAAGAAAAAAACAAAGATATTTAGCTAGTAAGAAAGTAACAGCCTATAAATGTCCCACTGCTGGGCTCTGACCTCGTATCTTCCCCTTTTGAGGAGCAGGTATGGAGCTTACTCTAATGTAGTAAGAAAAACAAAGATGTTTAGTTAAATGTTAAAAAATATATATTTTTTAAATCATAACATTCATGGCAACACTAAAATTTTAATTAATGAATCATACCTGTAACTGTTTGAAAACGTGTGGTAATCTCTGTTCATAGTGCTGTCTCTGTGCATCGTTCGTCTTCCGGAGCTGATCCATGTACTCCTGCTTCGCGTCTTCGCACGCTTGGCTTCGTAGCTTCATGTTCGTCTTTTGTTTCTCTACCTCTGCTCGACTGCAACGATGAAAGAATTAATTATAATTAAAATAATAAATTATAATCTTAAAGTTTATTGTGGTGGCTCTGCGTACGCAAGCGATAGCGATATTTTGTGTTTGTCTATATTAACACTTTTTCTTCAAGCATTCTAAAAACTATTAATATTGTCTGTCTGAATATGATATTATAGTTAAAATTCTAAATAAATAGTACCAAAAACAAAAAAAATATATACGTCGCTTGGCTGAGTTTAATGTATTTGTTCGCAATGGGAAAGTAACTCTGCTCATATTTTTCACAATTTATTGTGCTCTTGAACTGTGACGTCATTCTCTTTTATCCAACTTTTTGTAAGTTTATCTTTAAATCATTTTAATAGTTCGTTTCATTTTTATGAAATAAATAACAGTATAAAATTAAATTGGCCTTTGTACGGAGTAATTGAATTGATGATAATATTGTTTCAACATTTTATAATAATTTAATTTAATATGAAAAAAATATATATAAATATACAACAAAATAACTCGTTTACATTTCGTTTATTATCATTAATACCGACATGTCGAAGCGATCACATATTCGACTTTCACTTAAGTATTGACATGGCTTTTTCCGGATAATGCAGATTATTATATAACCACTTGGTGGTAGAGCTTTGTGCAAGCTCGTCTGGGTAGGTACCACCCACTCATCAGACTTGGTGGTAGAGCTTTGTGCAAGCTCGTCTGGGTAGGTACCACCCACTCATCAGATATTCTACCGCAAAACAGCAGTACTTGTTATTGCTGTGTTCCGGTTTGAAGGGTGAGTGAGCCAGTGTAATTACAGGCACAAGGGACATAACATCTTAGTTCCCAAGGTTGGTGGCGCATTGGCGATGTAAGAGATGGTTAACGGCTCTTACAACGCCAATGTCTATGGGCGTTGGTGACCACTTACCATCAGGTGGCCCATATGCTCGTCCGCCTTCCTATGCAATAAAAAAAAAAAAAAAAAAAAAAAAAAAAAAAAAAAAAAAAAAAAACCAAAGGCAAATAAAAATATGTTACGTATGTATGTATGTATATGTTGAAAAATATATTATATGTTAATAACGTTAAAAATATAAAAATCAGAAATATATTTTATTCATTTCGGCTGTAGCAAACAATTTTGAATCGTCATTCAATCCAAGATTAAATTTAATAAAAAAAACTTGCAAGAATTTTGACGTGACAACGTCTTATAAATTGGTTTGCCGGGTGACACTTCAAGAAACTGCGTTACGCTCCGCTCACGTTATGCGCTCACAATGAGAGCGAGTGAGAGGCACGCGTCCCTTCCACTCGGGCATGGTTAGCCCGCCTAAGAGCGAGAGAGACAGACATAAAAAATAAAATTTTGTTAATATGAAATTCAGTGCGAGATTCTTTGTATAAATTAATGTTTTAAATATAATTCTTTGTATAAATAAATGTTTTAAATTGTTACTATTATTTCATCCTTCTTCCTACTATACGAATGAATATTCACATTAAAATTATTTTACCACTCAAAGTCGGTGTCACGTAAAACTTTCGCCCGTATACCGACTTTACAGGCAACCAATATTTTTAATATTTCATCAAATATATACATGTCATCACTTATAATACAATGAATAATACAATGGCTTAATAATATTTTACGTAAGAAACAAAGTCGTGCTGGAGACAATAGCCGACTAGTTAGCTACTGAGGGCGAGTGCTGAGGACAAGGTAAGCAGGACAGCGAGGTATTGTCCAACGTCATAAGATATTAAATATGATCCTCCCGGGACGTACGAGGAACATACACGATCATTATCGTACTAAGCTATGCAAAGAAACTTGATTGAGATTAAAAATAGGCATCTACCCTCCGGAAAGCCTTGAGTGCACTCGACATCTCCCTAGCGGCGCGTTTTATTTAAAGAATATTAATTTTGCAGCGTCACGCCGTTTTTTTATATACAAATATATGAAAGGCAAATGAGCTAATGAGTCACATCGCAGGATAATTAAATTACTTATGTAAGACATACATTTAGGATTTTCAAAAGTCGTAGAAAAAAAGTTATTGCTTATGATGTCAGCTGTCTAGTCTTGCGAGATTGCTGGGTCATTAAAAATAACCCTGTATATTTGTATAACACATAAAATATTATATTTATTTATAAATACATGAATTTCATTGATATAACAAACATTTTTCAACTCTAGATAAATCAAACAAAACGCATAGTTAAAGTACAGATGTTTCATCTACAACGACAGGTTAACTTCTGCTTTTGTTTTCTATCGTTCTGTTTAAAATTTATTCTGAAGAATATGGTAAAGTTTTTTATCTATCATATGACACCAACAACCATTTATTAAACAAATATTTCTTCCTTGGGTGGCATGCGACAGGAGATGTGATCTTTCGTATAAATAAAATGTAATAAGCGCCAAAAGTTTATTATCATTATAAAAATTAAATTACAACCTAAACGGCAACCATAGATTGTTTGTTAATGTAATTAATTATTCAACTATTGTCTCTACAACAAATTACAAGCATACATAAAAAAATGCAAAGAATAAAAAACATTTCGTGATTTATTTCTATCAAGAAAATATAACTCTTTTATGTTTTTGTTTAAAAACAACCATCGAAAATTTAACACAGTTTTAGATACAATATCTTATTATTAACTTTGAACTGGATTAGCTTTATACATAGATTATACTTTATACTTCTTCTTAAATATATCCTCCTTTTATAATTATTACGTTAAAATTAGATTGAAATCTATTACCTTAGATTAAAATCTGCGTCTGCCTTCTGGAAAGCGTCGAGCGCCCGTTCCGACTCCCGCGCGGCGCGTTCGTACGACCTCCGCGCCCGCTCCAGCGCGCCCACAGCCGTACTCAGTACTGCCATTTGTTTCGCGCCTTCGTTTAAATGTTGCTGTAAATAATATAAAACAATTGTATCAATTTAAAAAAAATAGTCAACAATCAATTATATGTAAAAGTCAAATATCAATAATAATATTTATTATCAAGTTTTATTTTGCGAGGATGTCTGAATAAATTTTGATTAAAAAACAACATTTGATTCGTATAATATTAAGTATCATCAAAAAAATAATAAGTATTTTTTAACTGCTGATGGTGAACTACTACAAACGCAAATACGTCTCCAAGCTATACATGCCTGGTTGTCACTAAAATTTATTTACATAAGCTGCTAGAATTTTATTATTAACCGTAGGACTAACATAATATACAATCATATTAACACTTTATCATTTGTATGCTGTTTGACATATATATTTATATTTGATATATAATTATATAACATGTCCAAAAAGTAAATGAAGGTTTGTTATTTAGGCGTTAAATGTTTGCCCTGCGGGTGGTATGTACTCAGAAACTTACAGATTAAAAAAACGCTTCATACACAACACTTGCGTACAGTTTCTCGGTAAACATAACTAAACCGCAAACAAAAGCCAATGTAAAAAAAACATTTACATCATATGACGTATATGATTTAAACCGAGAATAAATTTCGATTTCAAAACTCCTTGTGTGAACAAGGAGAGGACCAAGTGTTAAATTTAAAAATCGAATACACATTGTTTAAAAAAATTAACAGCTATCTAAATGTGACGTAATAACGGCCCTGCCTTTATATGCACGAATGTGACTATTTCAATGAAATAAAAACAAGATAAGAATAAGATCGCATACACAATCGACAAAGATAAAATACAAAGTTGCTTTCTTAATTACCTTAATTATATCCACAGCACATAGTTACCTATATATATTTCTTAACATTTATCAACATTTCAATATTCAAAACAGAAACAGCATCAACTCGAGGTAGCGGAGTGTTTATTACTGGTGTCGAAATAAAAATAAAGAAAACTCGCCGTGTCTTGGAAACGGACTTTAAGACATTTCGTTTTGAAATAAATAGCAATGCTAATTCAACGTTACTTCAGTAAAAGAAAAAAGATTTTCAACAATGACTAGATAATGAAAGCCAATATATTATTTCGCTTTCGCATAAATTGTAAAGCATTTTAAAAGGACAGTTCTTCCGTACAACGAATAGAGGATATGACTAAGATGTGATAGGATGTTGCCTATAAATCGTCTGCCTGTGATTCGCTCGATTCAACTACTTCACAATTCTAAAGTTCGTTAAGAACAAATTCGAAGCGTGATTTAGAACCTTTTTGTCAAATGTTTGAAACGACAGAGCGATAATAATTACAATATTCACACAAATATCAAAGCACGTGTCGCCGCACTTCGACGGTTGTCTTTATTTCTTAATAAACATCTTTATATGCTCCGGATCCCATGGACAGCACACAGAACCAACGTATCGATATTGAGACAACTCAAAATAACGAAAAGGCTATCCACCATCTGCCTACAGAGGTTTCTTGAGTACTTCGGTCACATTGCCCGAAGGGAAGATGGTAACCTGGAAAAGACTGTTATCACCGGCAAAGTGGAAGGAAAGAGACCTCGAGGACGGAACCCGATGCGTTGGTCAGATCAAATCCGCACCGCACTCGACATGAAAGTCCACGATGCACTACACGTCGCAACCCACGAGCTCCATAGTCAGTGGAAGGGGCCACGACCCTCAGTAATGAGGAACACGACGCAGAGAGAGAGATACATATTTCAATGGATCGTTATCATAACAATTCTCACCTTCCTCTCCTCGCGGAGCTCCTTGGCAAGCAAATGCAACTCGCGAACGACATTGGACTGTAAATTTTCCGCGACCACTTCACGTTGACCCGCAAAGTCTCCTAACTCCTGAAGGAGCTGTCTGAATGCTTTGCAAGCTGTGTACCTGTTAAAGTAAAATAAATTTAAATAAAAGAAAAAGTAATATGTCTTCCTTTCAACTAAATAAACATTATTATTAAGGAAATTCTTAACAGATCGCTAAATATCAAAATGTATGTTTTGCATTTAGATTTGACACCAAACGAAAATAACTCCACATTGTGTTTTTATTTCTCAATTTTCTTTTCATGTATTAAATTTTAATTAAAGATATTTATGGCGTGTATCGGCTTGTTTTTTTTTTTTATTGAATAAAATTCATCAGAACCTGATTAATTATTATTTTTAAAAACTTTCAAAACCTTAAACGATAACAGGTTTCAATGATTAACAAATCAAAATGAATTAGCATACTTCATATTATTTAAACAAGTCGCTGCCAATTAGGAATTTATACGTGGCATGTAATATATGCAAATTTGAGAACAAGCGGTATAAACACAGATATACACACATACACAACGAGTTATCAGTATCCTTAGTACATATATGTAATAAGGAAGACGGTCTATAAACTACGAATACAGTCGTAAAGCATGATCGAGAATATAAATGACTATAAATTCATATCGAATGCTAATAAAATACATATTTACGGAGATGACAGATACAATAAACAAGTCTACTAACTGGTATTCATCCTCTTCTTTTCTTTTGGGTTGATAATTCTTGACTAGCCTCCTGTAAAAAAAAATCAAATAGTAAAACCTCTTTTCTGATGTTATTACATAATTATGATGTATTTCGAGCAGATTTCGTTTACGGCTGTTATCGTGGTATATAACCAAATACCCAGAAGATATAAGAGTCCATAAGTGTTTGCACAAACACAAGTGCAACAGAGTCACAAAACTCTCATCATGCAATGGAAAGGCGAATCGAACATAACGGAAAGAGCTCAAGCCAAGGACCAGCGTGAAGTGCTTTTCAAAGCTGGGGAGTTATACACTCTCACATCCTAACATCGGGATGCATCTGAGAATTTCTTGAAAAATCTTATCATTTTTATTGGTCCAATGAACTCGATATCTCCAGTTTAGCCTAGCCATGTGAACGGCAGTTAAATGTTAAATATTGTTATATACGGTTTCAATTCCACCATTTAGGTACAGTTACACTAGTGGCCACCAATTATGCGATATCTGATTGATTATTTACTAAAGGCAATTAAAAATGCTAATATATCAGGCATCGATTAAAAATATAAAAAGGTGATTAAAAAATCGAAACGTCTCAATGCATTAAATATTTAAAATAAATAAAAACGCTCAAATTCTCTATGGCGTAGTGAAATGTATAATTTTTCGATTATACATCATCAGATCGATGATATTTATGCTGTGAATATTTTAAAATGGTGTAGTGAAAGTGAACATTCTACCAATTTACATACAAAACTGGCCAGACGAGTTCGGATGACATCCTGTTAACAACCATAATATTATGTCTATCCTTGCGTAAGATTATTTTAATATTTTCTTGCGTACGTAATAATCACATCAAATATAGCTTTCACAATGGAATCAAAACACACAGTAGTACACTCTTAACGAAGCGTGTAGAAGTGTGTGTCTGTGTCTGTGAGTGTGTGTGCGAATTGAATAGAAGTGTTATCATTAGTAGCCAAGTTACTTTTATCAAGTCACAACTGTAAATACTTTCACCCCTAACAATAAAAACATTTTATTGCGGTTGTATAGTTACACGATACTTTGTCGCCTTCTTACGAATGTGAAATTAATGATGGCAGAAAGAGATAAATCAGTGCATACTATGCATCATGCAAGGTAGTTTATAGGGGCTTTGTGCAATCTCGTCTGGGTAGGCACTAACACACGCTTCAGCTATTCTACCGCAAAACAGCAGTAATTTGTATGTTGTGTTACGGTTTGAAGGGTGAGTGAGCCAGTGTAAGTAAAGGCCTAAGGGTCATAACATCTTATTTCCCAAGGTTGGTGGCTCATTGACGATGTAAGCAATGGTTATGGTGTAATGGGTGTTGGTGACCACTTTCCATCAGGTGGCCCATATGCTCGTCCTCCTACATAAACAATAAAAAATGCATTAAATTAAACCTATTTTAGCAATAAAGGATAAATGATGTTTTAAATTACCTCAGTTTCCCTGCATATTCTAATTCTATCGCACACCTCTCCTTGACGAAATTACCATATTTGTCTAAGAATTCAATTCCTTTATGCGTGTGGGCGGCTAAGTTATCATATTGATCCTGCGAACAAAATAAAACAATCATTAATTAGTTCATGTTCGTTGTCATCGTTAAACTGGAGGATGCAGATCGCGATAGCCGGTCATCAGGAACTGACGACGTACTGATAACTCGATTCTAGTACATTATTATGTCCACATACATATTAACTGCCGATGAGTAATTTTAATAACATACATATCAAACAATGAAGGGAATATCTTATTTTAGAATATACGTATATTATACTAGTATGTACCTAGTCATTGTTTTCATAATTCTATAATATTCCCTATTGACATTAACTCACCCTTATACACATTTATTGTTGAAACGAAAATACACCTATTTTCATTTAATAAATATTGCATATTATGCAAATATAAGTAATGAAATTTATATATCCTGCGTAAAACAACAAATGCTGAGTCTACGCTATCATTACGCAATTTATTTCGTTCAATGGTCAAAATTAGACCATAAAATCAATATTGAAACTTACAGGGAGAACCATTTGAATGTCATGTTTTAACAAAATTATAACTACTGTAATAAATACCTTAGACAATAGGTATCAAACACTGAATGATTGCCGAACAGAAGAAAGAATGGAGCTGAATATATTTTTTTTATTACATAGGAAGGCGGACGAGCATATGGTTCACCTGATAGTAAGGTCACCAACGCCCATAGACATTGGCATTGTAAGAGATGTTAAACGTCGCTTACATCGCCAATGCGCCACTAACCTTGGGAACTATCTTATGTCCCTTGCGCCTGTAATTCCACTGGCTCACTCACCCTTTAAACCGGAACACAACAATAGCAAATATTGCTGTTTTGCGGTAGAATATATGATGAGTGGGTGGGTGGTACCTACCCAGACGAGCTTGGACAAAGCCCTACCACCAAGTAAGTTGTTTTGTATTTGCCTATGTATTCATTTATAGGTAGTATTGGATAGATTTATATAAGTCTGTCTATTAACATATGTTTTACACATAAGTTTTAATATATATTTATACATATAAGTAATGCGTAATATCCTTTACAGAGTTCATGTTACACTTCATGGGTAATCGGGTGCACGGAGATAGCGTGCAAAGCTGCGCACGCGACGTCTACATCAATAAGACACCGCCCTTGACTCTCCTAGAGGTTTGTCGAGGACAACGACACTTAAATATCCACCTCCGTTCTTCCTAGCTAGTTAAAGATATCTCATCTTGATTAACGTGGTGATATATCCGCAAGGGATTACTATTACCTGTAAATTTGATATTGGAAACAGTAACAGAATATACGACTGCTGGACAAAAGTATCTTATATATCAATGGAAATTTATTTTCCCAAAGTTAATTTAATGAAAATATTACAGGACATATAACAATGTTAACAGTTTGCAAAATTATAAATATTAGAATACCTTACTAATTTTGATTCAATTAATATTTCAGATACTCGTGTACATATATCATGTATTGTACTTACATCATATATATAAAATGTTTACTTTAACATGAGAAATACATGACATCCGATACGCATGAATCATGGTTGAAATTTTGCCGCCGTGCAGTATCCCTTCATTGTGAATCCTAAAATAATCTCGTTAAACCAGAGCATCAGTGAATAAGATCTTCTGAAATATGACGCTTTAAGCGAGCATGAAATATTACTCCGAAAATATATTAAGTTATTAAATCATTAACGTTATATATGTTAACGTTGTAAATAATTTAATTACCATAATTAGCAATTTAGTATTAAATAAGACACGTCATAAAAAGGAAATTATTATAATAATGATACACCTACCTAATATGTTAACTGAATGGTGTCGTTTTCTACATACTAATTTGTTTTTTAAATTTAATAATTATATTTACGAAACGTCACGTATGGTCACGTTAACTACTTAACCGATCATCATAAAATTTGTCTTACAATGTTTTATATAATGTTCTTACTGACTGACTGAATACTCTAATGATTTGGACATTAAAGCAAAGCTTATAGTTCCCGCAGGTGCTGCGCACACAAATGAATAGTTGAAGGTTTGGCTTCAAATATTAATTTAGTATAAATAGATGTGATCAATCATGTGAATTATTGGAAAAATACTTTGTAGTGCTGGTTAGTCATAGGTTTCGCACTGACAAAGAACAAAAATATTTTTGAAGTCTGGGAAATCCGCAATTCACAATGCTAGTGCGCTACTTTATAAAACTTATTTTTTTTACAATAACAATTATTTGATATAAAGTAATTATTTTCAAACTACTCTAATTAATAATTTATACCAACTTATCTTTCATAAAATAAAAAGAAAACACGAGTGAGTCCTTCAATAAATATAACATCATAGTAACTTCATAATAATATTTCAATCGGTCTATAGGGATTTGAAACGAACAATGCGTGCTATACATGTTCCAGTTACCAACGCTTTGCGTGCTGCGACAGTCGATACTGAAATATGGTTGACATCAAATTATATCCGACCGAGTATTGTCATTCTATTACGGAGCACTATACGACGTGCATATATTGTATTGTCGTTTTTGATTAAGCCTGAGTGACCGTCTGACTTCTACAAGGAAATAGATTTCGCAATCATTCATCCTTACAATTGTTACGAATATCATTTGCGTCTGCGAATCGCGATACTCTCTTCCTCTGAACGTAGATACCGGTTAGCGACAAGTTCGTTTTAATTACATCGCGTTTACCGTTGTTTTTAGTCCCGTCCTAATGAGGACTCGCTTTGTCATAATTACACGTTTAACGTGCACGGATCATCAACGCGAATCGATAAAAACACTGAAAGGCTTCTCATTGTATTCTACTTATTTTTTTTTTGTGAGGCTCGCGGTCACGGCCAGGCAGTACCAGTACATACTTCACTATCGAACGAAATTTGAATATACTTTATATATATTTTATTAAATTTATTATGTGTATGAAAATGAAATTTATATTCGTGATAGGGTTATTAATCTGTTCAGTTCGTTGGCCCGCTGTTAGGGCAACATCGACTTTGTGGGAGCGCCTCGACTGGACGTGGGAGAACTGGATTGGTGACAACTGCCTGCATTTTCCACAAGGCTAAAAGAGTTCTGTATGACTAAAAGTGCATTAACTTGGCTGAATATTAATGCAGTAGCTATTCCTAGAGCCATTAAGTTGCCGCCTTCCCCTCAACCGTCCGCCGGGGACTTCATTACGCTGAACATGTCATTTGCTCTGCTATGAACGCTTAGACGTTACAAGATTTCCATTTAAAATTCATTAAGCAATATAAGTATAACTACATTATAATTACATATTATTATCAATATGGAACATGTTTACAACATTATAAAATAAAATTTACACATTTAAAGACGTCGTAAGCATCATAACGATATTAAAAGGAAAAATACTTTTAAAATATTAATTAATAAAAACAATAAGACATATTATTTCGAATGTAGGTCTTAACGTGTGTCACTAGGGTCTAATGTAGCTTGAATAATAGTTAGCATTACTTTAAGGTCGTGTACGAAATGTTTAAGCGTCCGGCGCTACCTTTGGAATGCGCTCACAGAACGTACGAAGCATCATCAGTATGCTGAGCACACCGAAAGCGGTTACCGACATGTGTAATGCCACCAGTTACCTTGGCTAATTATACTAGAATATTAATATTATATTTAGTATCAACGTGATGGATTTCCACTTCCACCGAACTTGCTTTCTATTAAGGTGGAACTGACCTACCATGTCAGGAAAAAAGAAAAAACTAGACTATATTGATTTCATTTTGTAATACTTAAAGGAAATATCTTGCACATATACACAATAATACGATTCTATTAATTAAACAAAACAAGCACTTGTTTATTACTTTACTAGCGTCAACATACATACTAGTGCTAATACCTACAGCGATTAAAAAATAATCCAATTTCAACCATCAACCTAAATAAGTTTGAAACGAAGTATGGTAATTATGTATCTATACTAATAAATAAAGCTGAAGAGTTTGTTTGTTTGATTCGGCTAATCAAAGAAACTACTAGGTACTTCGAATTTAAAAAATTGTGTTGTATAGTCCTTTTATCGAGGACGATTATAAAGCTTATTTTTATTCATTATATTTTTATTAATTATACGCGGGTGAAACCGCGGGGCACAGCTAGTACCAATATATAAAGCTTAAGAGTTTGTTTGTTTGATCCGGCTAATCTCAGGAACTACTGGTTCGAATTTAAAAATTGATTGTGTTGTATAGTCCTTTTATCGAGGAAGGTTATAAAGCTTATTTTTATTCATTATATTTTTATTAATTATACGCGGGTGAAACCGCGGGGTACAGCTAGTGTATATGTTTATGTGTGTATGTGTCGGGGTAATAACAGCAGGACTAATAACGTAGCTAATTCGCGTTTAATTATATTATTATTTCCACATTCGAAATATATAAACATTGGCATTGAACATGCCAATAAATAAATACAAAACAGCTGTTCTTTATGGCAAATTATATATCTACAAATTTGTAATAAAACAAACCATTTACATTCACTATAGCTACATCATTTGAGAATATCTCATGGTATTTTAAAATATTATATTCTCTTTGAATGAACGTCCACGATACTAAGTATTTTTATTTAACCTGTGTTCACAGACGATAATGTCTGTAGCGATGTTGTTTAGTGATTATAAAATGTGACCTTGCGATATAGGTATTGGTACCTAGCGTCTCAGTTGAATGCCAATGTCACAACTCGACATAAACAACAATAAACATCAGTTTATACGAACTATAACTAACATGGTTTCGTCTTAGATTACATAGTTTGCAGATGCTGATACATACGTAGCTCCAAACTACAAACGTGTCTGCGACGACACGACGTAATTTTATCATTTTCGTCATCACCATTCATCAACCGTCAACGGGTCGCTTTTTTATTAGCAGTAGTCATTTCAATTACTTTGTATGTATGTATTACGAAATCTTATTTGTCGTTCTAGTTATTAACTTATGCATCGTATTAATAATTATAAATCTTAAAAGGGGAAATATGCGTTACTTTAAAGTTTCGTAAATACGTGCCTAGCTACTACATTAGTTATATCTATACATATATACATATAATCACAGTCTCGCTCATCGAAACCGTGGCTGTACTGTTCGTGTATTTTCCCCGTTTAATCTAATTGTTAAGTCATTAAACAAGAACGGTATCAGACACGTCCGTCGCAGTAGGAGGCTATTCTCCCCGCTGTACTAAACAGCCCCATAGAAGAATTCGTATGCGTATGTGAACGCTTCACACAACCTATTGATTATGAAACAAAAAAGTGCGCTGAATTAATGACGCCTTTGTTTACACAGCGGTAACCTTTCACACGGTGTTCATACATTATTTTTGCTTCCGTTTCATCTTGAATACGTCGACGTCGAAGTCACACCGGAACAGGGTCGCCGGCAATCGTTTTGATCGACTGTGACTCATGCCAGAGGAACGCCCTGGTCGTAACTAATTAACACTTATTACTCATCCCCTCTTTATCAGACTACAATGATGTGGTCCACCGTGATAAGATTACGATACGGTCGATGAATCAATAAAAACAAACAATATATTTAAGTAATAATATATATAAACTATTTAGTGCCTATTTCACACAAAAGCAGTTACTTTAATTATAAAATGTTAAATATTTATAACTTAATTACTTACACATAACAAAAACGTGAGATTAAAGGTGAACTCATAAAAAATATATCGAAAACAATCGCTTCGAAACAAACGTGTTCAGACTTTTTTTGTAACATGCATAATATTACTTTACAATGGTAATTTTTTAAACGCAAATTAAAAAATACATTTTCTATAGTATAATAGTTATAGTGTATTGATTTTACATTGTTCTGGTCCGTCGTTCTGTACAAACAGATGATAGGATAGTTTAGTTGAGACAATAGTAATCGTGATCGAATTGTATACAGTTCATTTCGACGGAAGATCGTAATTCGTAAATCTTAACAGTTTTCTAGGTTTTTCCACGTTATTCTTATTTATACATATATTTACTTACGACTACTTTCAATTTTGATGTCTTGAAGCATTCAATTCAGGTCATGAACATTGGAACTGTAAAAAATACATATTAACCGTTTCTTAAACCATAAACGCGTCGTCGACCGTGAAATTTAAAGTATCTTATTCACCATACAAATTAGAGCCTACGACTTGGCAAAGACTTCCACTCTTAAAGAGATTAGTGCTTATCACACGAGTACTATGGGTACGAGTTGATGTAGCAGAATTTCATCCGACAAAAAAATTCCTGCTCGGATTTAAGCTCGACATCATCGGTAAATCAACGTGTTCTATCTGCCGTGACAAATCTCGGCTAAAACAAATTATCATCAAGACTTGGAATTCATTGTTTTAAAGCATTGATGTTAACACGTATAGTTGGTAATTGATACGAATCCAAGCCGGCTGAATGTGTTTCGGATTGAAGAGTCGTACACTGAGCCATATAATTAACGTTTCGAATAAATCTGTGTATTAGTTGCTATTATACATAATACAGACCCGCATACAACTATAGGTAGGTATGGTTAGGTTAATAACACAACTATGGATAGGTATATACAAGTACTTATTAGTTAATATGGACTCGATCGAGAGGTGTTAAGTTTACATAATTCGTTTCGAAATGTTAACAGGTGACATAATTTAATTGCTAAACCATATGTTGGCCAGTGTAAATAAAGATTGCTACACATTTACTAGTAAATATAATTATAACATTCTTGCTCGTGATACCGTTTTAAGGTTAAAGAACCTTACTGAATGAATATGAAGTGTTATTTTTAATACCTCATTAAGTAAAACCATTGTGAGCTAACGTGTTATCTAAGCACTTATTGACGACGTATTTAGTACGGAGTGGCGTCTGTTTTGAGAAAGTACGATTCGTTGAATACGTAGATTATTATGAGGGTCGAGTTAAAATCCTTACAAGCACCACCGAATTTCTTTTAAAATATTTATATCGACGAAGGAAAAAACTGCGTAAAATTTACATTAAAAAAAACTGTTTGTATGTCTGGCTAACGATATTATTAATATATGTGTATAATTTATATTATATGTAAGAAATAAGTTGACCAGAGCTTCATTCAACTAAATGTTGACTGTTATTACTATATAATGATCAACAAGGCCAAGAAAACAATTACAATTTTAATATGTATATCCCATTGATGCGCTACCAACCATGAAAATTAAATACATATTAAATATTATGTAGTTCATCCTTCAAACCGAAACAATTGCAATTGCGAACACAAAGTATTGTCGTTTTGCGGTAGAATAACGGATGAGTGGGTAGTGGTACAATGAACAAAGCCGACACACCGAAATATTTAACTTAAATGTGTATTTTATCGAATAGCATATTTATAAATGCGTTTTGTAATAGGAAAAAACATTTTGTCCGTAATGCGGTTGTACCACATTCCATGTATGCCGAGTCCTAGATAATATTAACGAGAATGTGAACATATAAATGGCTGTTCGTATATATATAGTCAGGATATCAATAACATTTTAAATATTCTCTGCTTACATAAAACAATGGAGTGGAAAAATATCCGATTACGATCCCTTCTATCAATGATTATTATTTATTAATCGTTTGCGATGTTTATGAATGTACAAGATTGATTACGAATTGTTTGCTTTTCACTTTGAGCGTAGACTAACAATTATATGGCGTTATTTGTTGAATAATTGCTCTTATGTTTTTATCGCGGCGTATAAGTAAGTCGTACACGATGAAATCAACGAATACTCAACTATTTATATGAAATTGTTACACATTGTTTTTTACATAAGATAATTTATAGCGGGAGGCAATAGTTAATTAAATTACAGAAAACAAAAGTTGACAACGTTAAACATGGAAGGTTAGCCCCTTATTTTTAAGCTCTTCTATAATAAATGATGGTGATTTCACCGTCTGAGCTATTTCGGACATGGCGGCCATTCTCAAAGGACATATTAGAGGGCACAAAAGTCCGAGGCATGGGAAAGTCAACACTGCAAATTTCGTGACAGATAGCCTTATTATTTTTGATTGGCAACACTCGAGAGGTTTAGCTAGACCGATGAGGCTGTCAACAGCAAATCATAAATACAAACAGTTGAAAATAAAAACGTATCAGATAATGCAAATTATATAATAGAAATAAATGGACGAATTAATAATGTAGCGTAATAATTTCCGCGGTCCTAACACCTGATTATGTCAACAATCGGCCACGGTATAGTGTGGACAGCTACGTAACACTTGACAAAAATTCCAATTCCATTGATAAAGTTACTAACACAAATAAAGCTTGCAATTCATGTGTCAATAGTTAGAGTATTAATTAAATTGTGCAAGCAATCAATCAATTATTGCGTAACGACTCAATGACATAGTTTTCGTATGGTGATCTCGTTGTAGGCGACTTTCACAACTATCCGTAAAGTATTTTTAATGCTCCGAACCCATGCGATATGCAAAACAATGTTTGCAAAATAAAATATTCTATTTTATTATTCTTTCGTTTAGACAACGTTGACCGCTATTAAGTGTAATATCGGCGACTTGTATACATTATCGCTCATTAAAAGTCGTATCGTAACCTCACTTTCTCGGCTTTCCAATACTTTTACTTATTTATTATAATAAGTCCCTAAGAATAGAGTCGTATTGAACTCATTCATAATTTATATGCGAAATTATATAATTATATGCGTCTTATAATACTACAATATGAATCGGTTGAACGTAATCCGTTTGACGGACAGATAGAGAAAACGTCTTTCTAAAAGGAATTTCTAACTAACATAGTAGCGTGTAATAAATCGATCCATCAGTCGAAACCATATTATATCAATAACCGAGTGTAAAACCAATATCCGTATTATGTCTCGGTTTCGTTTATATGTACGAGTGGTCGGTTGAGTCACGGCGGGCGCTAGGGTGAGTTCCACCCTCGCAACCGACACCCTGTGACGTCACAGTTCGTGACTCACGCCCGTCGAAAGAGCAGTCTGGGGCTAAATATTTACACGAGCTGAGCGTCTCGTAGCCGAGCTCATGATCCTTGAACGTGATGAAGTTGATAACATCTAAGTACACTTTTGCAATGAACATGCATTGTTTCTTACGTTATGTGATAGTAGAAATGATATTCCACATTATTACATTTACTACTCACTAAGTTTAAGACTTATAACAAAATAATATTTACATGACATGGCATGTTTTTCGATAAAACAATATATGTGACAGAAAAAAACAAATGACTCACAAATTATCTGTTTAAAAAGCAAAACCGACTAAGGTAAAATTCGAGACCATAAAATAATATCATCCTCTATATTTTAAGGATAATATTTAAATGGAACATTTGGTAAATATACTGCAAACAAACAAATATTTTTTTCAAATCGGTTCATAAATAACGGAGCTCTGTGCTCAAAAAAAAATACAACCGAATTAAGAAGGAAGTCCTTTCTGTGGAGTCGTTCAAAGTAAATTTAACTATATTCATTTCAAACATATCATTAAAGCTAAGAGATTACCTTTAGCCGTGCCTTGGCACCGCACGGTATATGTAAAATCTTTACACTTTTAACACTTTGCGTTATTGACGGCGTGGAATATTTAAAAAATACAAAACTGCTCATCAAAAGCCGCAGTGACTAACGAAAAAGACTCACAAACTACGAAACGCTAACAAGAGATCGCTACTATTTACTACTATTAATAATACGTGCATTTACATTTAACCGAGTCTATTGTTTACTTACGATGTTCGAAAATAGCTATTGTTTACGAACTGTACATAATGTTATTGTGTACATTGTACATTAGCGATTGCCTTCATCCTAAACTGAATACAAAACACTGGCCGTTCCAAACTTCGTACATTGATCGCAACAGCTGCAGATAAATAAAATAAGAATCAGAGAGAAGGTATCGATTGATTTACAAAGACAAACTACGCACTTGAACCGAAGACGTGTTTGTCCAGAAACTAGATTCTAATCCGCAGTACAAATCTGCGTCGTCTAAGTATACACTGTAACTCGTCGGCTCTTCTATAAATACTAGAAATCATTCGCTCATTCGAATTAAAGACCGTATGAGAAAGATTGTAAAAATAACTTTAAGATATAATGTTAATATGTGTTGTTACGAAATCGAAAGTGAAAGTGCAAACAAACAAGGGAACGATACAAACTACATATATTTTTAGCGAGCTTAAAAAATAATAATAAAAGATCACCGAATGACATTTTATTATCTGTATTTTCGCTTTAAACCTTTTTATTAACATCGCATTTGTAAATTATTGTATTCGATGTTTTCTTTGGAAGTCAACATGAACACCTGACTATGTTTACATTTATTTCGTAGATATTTTTTTTATAAAATAAAAATTAACATACTTTTATATTGTCTTCAGAGAGTAGGGGATGGAACATAAAAAAAGAAATAACAGAAATGAATAATAAGTCTCATAACAGACGGACAGAATCAATTGAATAAAACTGCGTAAATATAAACTACATGGAACGTTTTCCAGTTTCGAACGTGCCCGCTCATGTTACGTAGCTGCTTATTTATATTTTAATTTAACACATAGCAAAATTTGTGAAAGTAACTCTGTATGATTCTGGTAAGTGGCAAAAACGGATGGAATTCGCTAACGAGATTCTGCCAGGCATTGCTCTCAGTTCGCTCGTATCCCGTATAGCAATATCGTGTGCGATATAAAAAAAACATTTCAAATATAAACTACTATAAATTTAAAACAAGGAATCGAAATCATTGAAAATTCTCGCATTGTATTCTTTATAAACATACGTGAAACTTTGTCGCGGCGAGTGCTAGTTAATGTTAAAAATGTATTTGTATTTTTCCTTACGCGTCCCTCACGTGCTACACAGGAAAGAACTCTTACACTAACGAGATGTTGCCAAGTATCCAAGCCATAATCTCGCTGAGAAATTGTAACGAACGTACAACTGTATTATGTGAGCTAGAATTACTTTAAGATGTTCATTGCTGCACCACATTTATAGTTAACGCATGTACGTTTACACGAAATGTAAAAAAAAACATATTTAATTTGTGTACCTAGTATCTAAAGTCAAAGAAACTTTGTTAGCTGAGGTGGGTTTTGTTTAAAAAATGACTGCACACTTTACTGCGGCTCCTTCATTACAACAGGTACCCATTCTCGTCGAATCTCCCTTTTAATGCCGGGAAACCTATTACGTGGGAAGAAATGCAAGGCGCGGGCGTATTGTGTCGAGTCTGGATAGTGTATATAAAAACTTTTTGTCATTATACTGCTCATTGTGTTTACAAAGGGCTCGTATCCTGTCATCAATTGTATTCGTACGCTGAACAAAAGTAGAAATATCAAATACATGCAAAATACGACACGACCGTAGAATGAGTCAATGCCAATTAGTTTCTCGTTATCTTTTTCTTTCATCAGCGACAGAGATATTGTTCTTTTAAAGAAATTGCACTTCTAAAGGGATCCGAGATTGAATTAGTAGCCCCCATATTCCCCTAGAGACGTTAGTCGAAGGGGACAGGTGACTTGATAGTAAATTGACTAGTCTTGACATTCAAACGAATGAAGCTATACCCCGCACGACGCTACGAGTGTTCGCTGCAAGTTGAAATAAATGTGAATTTGCAGTAGTTCGCCCCGTACGGTGGTACTTATCGGTTGTTCCGAGAATAATATACAATAGGAGTATAGAATGTGGCTCAGCGCGAGCCTCGAGCCATTGTTGAGACACGCGCGTTTCCGCTTTCTCGTGGAAAAATGCAAGCGCGATGTTGGAAAGTAAACGTATACAACGATTTCGAGAATCACACATCATAATTGCCTACTTAGTTAATATGAGTCATTGCAAGTGTCTACTTATTTAGTTCGACCGATTCATTTATTTAACATTTTCATTGAACAATTTTTCTAGAATATTCCGAGAAAAGATGAATCGCACATTCGTTACTATAACTGAAATCGAAATGAAACAGTAGGACGTCGAAACTTGTTTGTCATCAAAACAGTGTTTATAATATTGTACCTGCTCGGTAATGCAGTAGCAATACGTATCACGATCACAATTCAATCACGATCTCAAGGCAACACGTTTTGAATAGACGTTGGTCATTATTCGTGTTACAGCGATCATTCGAAAGTTAGGAAGACATATATAAGAATTAACAATTATATACGTTGTTACACAATTGTGATATTTTATGTTGTTTACGGTGAGATCAATTTAGCGTTGCTACGTAATAGCAATATGACTTGCTCACTAGGTCGTACACGTACGTTACGGTGATGGGAATATTGTTATTGATACTCGAATCGAATATAATGGATACAATACAATTGTGTTGTTTTTTTTTATGATCATCTGTAGGTACAGAAATAGGTTTGGACATTTGGCAGCATTGGCCGAGGCGGCAGACGGGCGCCGAACGATTACAAGAGGCTACTGTTCTATACTTCTCGATGTGAACTGTGTGACTACATTTACCCTTCGGTCGATCAACCACGACCTCCACTCAAATGCGTCATACGGTTTTCGGATTGAACATGAGTTTCCTACTACGTTGCAGTGCAACGTTAATTAATACCTATGCAAAAAAATATTCCGACAAGTCGAATTAAAATTTATGTATGTTGGTACTGTTTTCGTTTAATTACATAATATTGAATATTCATATTTATTCTCAATAATTATTTTATAAAATATTTTTTATATATCGGTTTTTCCATTGTGATTCATATTCGTATGTCACCTATATATCTGCGATACGAACTTTATGTTATTGTACATTATGTTTTCATCATTTTATATCAGATTTACTTGTGTATTAAACGATTATTTTCGATTTGTTTAACTAACTATTTATGTAACTTCAATTAACTTAATTCATTATAAATGACATTTATTTTAAACAGATTCACTTACATGATCTTATAATATAAACACAAACGTAAAATAATTAAATATTCTTAGGCAGGCAATTTTCAATATATTTTTTATTATCGTATTCTAAAGTTTACAAGAAACGAAATTTGAGGGTTTTGAAAATTCCGTTTAAAAAATTACTAATAACTAAGTACCTACCTACATTGAACAAATATACTAACACTACGTATTAATTAAGTTTTATTCGTATTTCGAACTAACATTTCAATTCTTACATTCCAATTATGAATTGGAATTTAATTCGTTGGAAGGTAAAAAGAAGGTATACGAGCGATGCATTTCAAATGTTCCATCAAGGAATACGTTCGAACAATGGGAGCGAGCAGCAGATGTGCATAATTTCACAGTTGAGTGGAAGCGGTAGTGGAACCGGTCAGTGGGGTCGACCGCAGCAGGTGTAAGCGTCTCTCGTAATAATGATTACACCAGGGATCTCAAAACCACAGCCAACGGACCGATAGTGAACACAGAATACCATAACTTCAACACGACGACTAAGTAATTAAACAACTCGGAAGGTACTTTATCAAAAAATCCTCCCAAACATTAAACGACGCATGTTTTGTGTAAATGTAAACACGTAACACTGTTTTGAAAGAGAAGACGCGATTTTTTGCTTTGATTTCAATTTCAATCATGTTTTTATTTTATTTAAATATAGGTATATATAGGTACCTATATATATATATATAGGTATATATAGGTACCTATATATATATATATATATATATATATATATATCTTTAGGTTGTTATTAAGAAGAAATATTTCACAAACACTTATTAGTAAACATGATATTGAACTTTAAAAGTTGTAGTATATAGCGCAATGACATACACACATGCCTGGGTTAGTTTAATAAACTTTTAATTTTTTCATAGACGGGAGTCGGGACACTCACCTCCTTATAGTAAGTGTATATACGTGTTCACAGGCCAAACTAATCAAAATAAATTGATATATTTTCGATGCTTTGCGAACCATCGAATCGAATACATCATGCCCGCCTCGTCTGTGTGTAATTTCCCTGGCTTACTTACATTTAAAACCGGAACAAAGCAATACAAAATATTACAGCATAGCGTTAGAATAACTGGTACACAAATGGTTCACTTTCTGACTAATCTACACCGACACACAGTAAAATAATAATTCCGCTAGCACATCAGAAATACAGAATATATATATATAGGTATAATACATAAAGACAATGTTATCAAAATGATCGACCGCTATTAAAACTTTATAGCATTTATTGTCTTCATTGTATATAAATCAAGTATATATACAATGAAGTCATTAATCGCATGACGTCAGCGTTACTGAAGCTGAAAATCCACTTTGTTATTTCGGTTTGTAGCGGCCACTAATATGATGACTGAACTGGCAAAAACGTACGGTATTTCAAGTGGCGCCTTAGAATAGAACGATCGACAATAAAAAGCGCATAACATCTACGAATCTTAAACAAAGAGCTGTTGATGGACTACGACTAGTTCATTCTCAACTCTTTGGTATATAATATATACTATAAATGCGAAAGTAACTCTTTCTGTTTGTTTACACTTTCACGTCTGAGCCGTTGATTCGATTCTGCATAAAATATTGCTTTAAATAAATTAAAAACTTGAACCCTGAATAAGCTACTTTAAATAAATCATCCACTAAATTGACGCGAACGAAGCAGCAAAGAAATTGACTGTTATTGGAATTATCTAAAAAGAAATAAACCAAATATTTATATATTAGCGTCGATTAAGGGTTGCACTCAAAATTTAAGATAAACTTCTTGGTAAGCGTTCTCCAGAGACCGTTCATGTTTAATTTTAATTCGATTTAAACAAAAAAAGCAAAAGAGAGGCCAGTGAAATTGATGAGCACGAGTGCATTAACCCATCGGTACCTGAAACTAAATGCGTACCGGCTCCCAAACTCCCAGCCACCGACGGATACGAGAGTAAACAAAACCGTTGAGAAAAAAAAGACGGAATTTATTTACAGAGCCGTAAGTTTTATCCGCTACAATCAATTCGCAATAAAAAAACTTCAACGGATGACAAAAACAATGGCACGAGATCGTAATAAGTTTCAAAAGAAATATCAACTGTTGCATTTTGCACTTTGTATTGCAGATCGTTTCGGCTTATTCACCAGACGAAGAAAAAACTTTAGAGTATTTATATTGCACAAAGAACTGATGCAATAACGACAACAAAATACAATACATATATATACCTAATATTAAACATATCTACCGTGTTTCATCGCACTTTCACACGATAGTTTTTGGATGACAGTATACAATTAGAACACGTCTTCATGTAGAAAAATATGTTTCAATAGAGAACATTTGTAAAAAAAATATAACAGAATATAAGATGTTTATTTTTCGTTTTCTTATTTGTAGCAATAAAAGTTATAGGCATATTCATATATGTATTTTTTAAACGTACTTTATGTCATTTCGACAAATCAAATAAATAAATATTAATGTTTGTAAAGCCTTCTGTAATGGACATAAATAATAAATGAATTAGTTACAATTGGTTATTAGTTCTACAAGCGATGTTTCGTATTGACAAGATTTTGATTCAATCAAGAATTAAGTCACGAACCAATCATATATACGTGACGCTATGAACGTCTGGAAGGTATGACGTGTGAACATTGTTATGAGGTTATGGTCTCACGTTCAAATGTGTATGCTAATATCATTAATAATAGAAGTACGAAAGCATACTTACAAAGCACAATGAGTTCATTTTATCGGATAAAGTAAGTAGCAGCCCGGTTAATGTGCCAATGTTGAGCGAAGGCTTTCTCCTTTTAAAAAAAATTTCGAGATAATTAAACCATGCTACGTACGGTTAGTGGATGGACATGTGGAAGAATTTTATACGAACCATGGAGGTATCCTTAGGATATTTTACCTTACCACCGCTTAAGTACAAGATAAACCCAGTGGTGCTTGACCTGATTTTAACCCACGATATTGGATTGAGATCCACTCGTTTTATCAAAGTGATGTTAAATTTATTAATTTTATTGAGTACATATCGATAAACGATATAAAATATATCGACTGTGTAAAGTGATCTAGAAACATCGATGCAATTGCTCTGTAGTCAGTCATTCAAGCTTTCAACGTAACGTGGCTCCATCAAGCGTCGCTCTAACCATTCATCCCGGCTGTGAATCACAAAACGAAGCGAATGCACTTGTGATGTTAACAGGTGACGCATTCAATAGTAACTTGTATGAGGGGAAAACTTCTCATTCTATATTTGCACGTTTATTTTGAGGGGGAATGGAGTGCCGAAAAATGGCGGATGTTGTCGACTCAAGTAAGAAAGTATTACTCGGATTTTTTTTTAATCACACGTAAGTTGATACCCACACATGTATATGTATATTATGTAGGTGATAAAAGGTTAGTGAAGCCTTTTCAAATTCCTTTCACACTCGAAGCCTTGACTTGTAATTCCGATAAACAGCTGCGCGAAAAAAAACACCTATATTAATTTGATTTGCAATAGTTAGATCGCGTAATACGTTTACGAATACGCAATTGCGAATTGCTTCAATTTCGTTTAATGTCTATGAATAGATGAACGAAAAGAAAAAACTTGACATGTCGTTGTATGAATATTTTATTGCAGTACTAGCGATAACATTATTAAACAGTTTTCGTCGCTATCCATTCGTGACGAATATGTAGGTAATCTCGCTTAATATCAAAGTGAACACATAAAAATGACTATAATAAACGGAACGAAAGCGGGCGAGCGGCGAAGACATAGCGAGTGAAGCGCGACACATCACCCACTTGCCAAAGGTCCGGTCCGAGCGTGCAACTCACTCTGACACTTTCGCTGCTCAACACTCGAATAAAGCCAAATGCCACTAACCTCGTAACAGTTTGTATATGTATAAAAATATACCTAGAGAAAGAATGGTGTGAACTCCGTGATTACATAGTGACGGAAAATTCCTTATGAAGAATAAATAGCATGAAATTAAAAAACTAACCATTTGAAATAAATAAACCACTCTCGTGTACTAAAAAAAGTAACACTAACTTTTTTTTAATATTTTGACACATCAAATCAAAAGTTTGTTTATATTGTCAATAGTAAATTCATTGAAATGTGCATTCCAAATAATTCTTTTTTTGCCACAATAAAAAATAAGTATAGACCTTTTTTTTCGCTGGAAGAATAAGTATAAATCAAACCAAGAAGAATAGTGAAGCGAAGTTTTAATTTTTAATGCTGAATATGAATAAGCCTTTGTCGGTTACACTCAAAAGTTTTAAAATTCACATTAACGTCGGAAAAAAATGCAATTAGATAACAATCTTTATAGCGTTTGCTCGTGTGAATACAAATGTAATCAACCGTCAAAACGATCTCTAACTACCGAGGCCTTGAGACGTTGAGGAATATTCTAAGATGACACGCGGAAAACCTGACTATTTTGACATGAGCCATTACATACGGTTAAACGCGTTCGATGATATCTCACTGCGTGGAAATTATTCCTGCAGTACGTTACTCTGTTGAAACTATTACTTCGAGTAAAGGCCTAAGTAAATAATTTTATTATGATTAAGAAATAGTTTCAGTTTTATGGTGCGTTTCCATTATAAAATCTTTTGGAATTCATCAACATCGGTTTACAATCAACAATTAAAAATGTAAGGTATAATTTCTAATACGTTATCAACAACACGGTTTGAAAACACAACTTGCCAATTTCCCACCTAAAAATCATTAACAATTTCCTCAATTCTTTTATTTATTTAGGCGATTGTGGCAGGCGAGCATATGGGCCACCTGATGGTAAATGGTCACTAACGCCCATAGACAATGGCTTTGTAAGAAATGTTAACCATCGCTAACATCGCCAATGCGCCACCAAACTTGGGAACTAAGATGTTATGTCCCTTGTGCCTGTAATTACACTGGCTCACTCACCCTTCAAACCGAACACAACAATAACAAGTACTGCTGTTTTGGGGTAGAATATCTGATGATTGGGTGGTACCTACCCAGACGAGCTTGCACAAAGCTCTACCACCAAGTAAAAAATAATAATTAAAAAAACATATACCTATAATATTAGGTATTGTCATTGACATTCGCGCAATGTTTTAACGAATTAAAATCAGGTTAGATAAGGTGTTGTTAATAAATAAGTATTAAGCGATACAGATAACTACAGATACGTATACATGATAGATTTATCTTCGATGCCTTATCTTATAAGCTCGTGTCTTATCTAAAACGATACGTACATTCTCACGACCGATCCTTTCGGATACATTTAAACACGAAGGGTTTTATTTTAACGGTTTATACTCGTCTTCAACCTGTATGTAATGCACCTTTATCGCTATATTTCTTTAAATAGTGATAATATCCTGCGACATTATTCACACGTGGCCATCTGATCCCAAACTAAGCAGAGCTTGTACTTTGGAAACCAGACAACTGATATGCCTACTAGATATAATACTACTTTTCTTTTGTAAATAAATACTTATATAGATAATAAAATAATTACACTAAAATCACTATTAGTCAAACATAGAGTATAAGACATTGATAAATTGAAGTTAATGATATAGCTCTTTATTTTTTCGCAGGATATTTGCAGAACATACATGCAGTCCGGCGATCCGTACCTATAAAGTCAGTCATCTGAGCTTCAAAAGAATAAAACTGACATGACATATTTGTAAAGTGCAAATTGTAAAGCGCTTGGAAAAGGCAGTTGTTTAATAAATTATTATTATTGTTATTTTGTAATGATGTCAAACAAGTTCGATTTATCAATTCTATTAAATTATAACAATTATGTGAGAACATAATAGTAGAAACTCGACTTGTACGCTATCGAAACGACATTCTATGTTGATTGAAAATATGCAAACGACCTTCGCTGTTAAATCAGTTGAAACATTGGCACAACATACCAACGGCGATGTCTGCGTTCAACACGATATATCAGTTGAATTTTCTCATTCAAAAGGAAACTCAATATAAAAAAAAACCTCCAAGAAAGAAGTCTCCAAAGAAAGATTGTCGTTTAAAATAAACTGACATTGAAACTCGCAAAAAAATTAACCCAATTTCAGCGCAAATACTCCGCAGTGAACGTTCAATTGCTCCGAGCAAAAACAAAATTTATGCATCGACTGTTTATGAATAAAGTGGAAAATTATGTTAACAACATTATGTATTTGACACCAATATGCTATATTCGTCTAGACGTTCGTCGTGAAGTTTTTACAAATATGTATTTTTTTATTTCGTGGTCGAGGAAAATTGTTTTCATGAGATTCATATAATTGACTTATCCTGTTTAACTTTACTTATATGGTTTTATTTAACTTAATGTACGTAAAACGGGTTTACACTTAATTGAATAATCGGATAAATACAATAATTGTTAATAATATTGAAAACACTGTATGGATATAGTGTAATGTTTTTGCACACCAGCAAACGTTCTCTCTGCACTTCCTTAGCTGGTACATAATTCCAACACTAAGGCCGTTTTTTAATATGTAAAAATATATTATGCGTTGAACATTAAGGTATTAAAGAGATAAATACCGTTTATATTTTAAAAATAATGAGTAACTATTTTAAAAGTCGTCGACTTTCTTGGCATGTGAATAACCTCGAACTTGAACGTGCCTTACTTCCAACGTATGTAAACAGACGATCTGACGAACAAAATTTCTAACGAAACTCGCTTCCGCCTTCGGGCCGGCCGACACGTGCCAAACGGAACCCGGCCGCTGTACACATAAACACTTACGAGTAATAGTAACATAAACCAGAATCAATAACCAAATTTAATTTTAACATTTCGAAAACATATCCCGACGAACAATTACAACCACGAACGGACTTCGAGTTCGAACGAACATCATATCGATGTTGTTCGACAGATTTACGAAGAGATCGTAAAATATATTAACGATACATATCCTCTCAAACATTTGGGGTTTGTTTATACTTGACCCGATTTCAGAAGATTGAGTGTGTCCGTTGTTTAAGATCAGGAGGAATATTTCGACTTCGATATTGTTACAAATATTTTATTTGTGGACAATTTTAATGAACAGTTTTTTATTTAAATCAGAAACTAAATGTCACGAAATTTCCTTGGGAGTTATTTTACCACGAATTAATAATCAACTACAATAAACAACGGACAACAAATAATTAAAAAAAAATAGTCGGAAAAAATATACTTTTACCACACAAGTAAGTATGTAACTTGATATAATCTTACATGCTAGTTGCAAGACTGTAATATTAGCTCAGGTATATAACTACGTGGACCGATAAATATGATTAACCTATCTAGTTGGTTCACATGTCATTTAAGACTTCCTGTTTTGAACCACTAAGAAATGCTTTAATAACGGTACCGTATGAATTTTTAGAACAGATCTAAACGACTATAATTGTTCTGTTTACGAGAGATTATTCCACATTGTTTCAATAGGTAATTTTTTTTTTATTTACATTTTATTAACTACTTGAAATACAATTACTGTCATGTATGAAATATTAATTTTATTTTCATTATTATATCACCAAATTTTTTATGAAATGTATTTTTTGTTTTGAGGTGACAACGTCTAATAAATCGATGAACGCTGGCAGCATGCACGAAAAATTGTCCCGTTACGCTCATTGTCCCGTTAGGCTGATTGTACGCTTGCGCCACATCTATCTCTCTTTCGCTCGATTGCAGTCATTTCATCAATGTTTTGTTATGACGTTGTCACGTTAAACTATCGTGCGTAAACCGACTTTACAGACAACCATTTCTTTTTAACTGGCATTGTCCTTCTCATTTACATTTCTTTAAAGCTGAGCGTGAAAGTAATCTTAATCAGCAATCTGTGCAAATTACACAAATTATCTATACTTATAAATTATTAACGCTTACTTTTAAAAAGTAGGTATAACATCCAACTAAACGTAATATGTTTTAATAATAATTCTTTTGTTATCAATAGATAATAATTCGTTTTCGATAATTAATTGCATTTTTAACACTACTGAATCTTGCTATTACTTATGCCGATGTTTTTACCAGTTCGCAGTTATTTCATTTCAAAAATATGCAGACCGGAAACACGCCCAAAATATGAAACATTCAAACGTACTGTAGATCCACGGGGCGACGACAAAAAAACTAAGTATACGCTTTTCAGTTTTTATGCAACGGTGCCTGCGATACACCTGAAAGCTTTTTAAAACATCTGATATTTTTTATTTCTTACTGCAACGCTAACGAGACGTTCAAATTTTCAACTCCTACAACTACTCACGGTATATAAACAAAGCTTTATAGACAATTAAATGAATTAATTTAATATAATAAAATATTAATACAAAATCACCTAATCCTAGAAGAATAATCATAGCACCTTAATGTTGTTAAATTTTCAAATTTCAGTTCAATAGTAAAATTATTATCAAAAGTTCAACATTTGTCGATTTTAAACGAACATGATATTTTTTTATAATTTTATCATCTATAAACAATGTAAGTATAGACTAGCTTTAGCAAGTGACATTTGCGAATGGCGACTACAGATGGCTCGACAGTCTCGACATATCAAACACGCTCGTTACATTTGGTTACACTTTCTCTTCAAGCGCAGAACCTCACATTTTTTATTGCTTTCATTAAAGAGTACATTACTTGGTATTCGTCTTATTTTACAAAAAAAAAAAAGATTCTGAGTCGTTATGCCGTTTATCAACGTTTCGTTCGTGTTTTTTTATACAGTCTTGTATTATTTCGATAGAAATAATGACTAATGAGAGATTACTAAATAAGAACCAGCAGAAATTCTTGTGTTTAATTTGGCATCATCGCAACCTTAATTGAATAACACAAAATCGTAAGGATTTACTAAGTTACCGACGCGATGTGTAGGCGATAAATGGACCGGTCTATTTAGCAGTAGGTATACCATGCCTTAATATGGAAAACCGTGGTCGACCGTTGACTGGTACTTTATTTAAAAAGAAAAAACACGTTTTGGGTAATAGTGTTTCAAATACTTGAATACCATACGAATGCTGTGTTCTCATATTGACTACGTCCTTTCTGTACTATTTTTTATACAGATACGTATGTTTACGTCCAAGTGAATATTTATTATTTTACAATGAAAAATTATAGATAGCTCTAACATATTTAATATTTTTATTCTAAATCTAAAATTTAAAAAAAAAATACACATTAAAATTTTATAGAAAAAACACGCTGTTTAGAGATTGTCCTGTAGCACTGTACCCGTATGTTTTTAAATATTTTAAACGATCTACATAATTATGTATCATAATTAGATTACTCTCGCAATATCATGTTTCATTGAGTAATCTAAATAATTAAGCATTACAGGTAGATCTTGCTGTTTATACTAAAGTATAGATCGAATTTTACAAAACCTGGTGCGCTGCGTAGGATGGCGTAGGACGGTGGCGGATCGCGAAGCAAAGCTACATTTAACAAGCGTTTAGGGATACTCAAAAATAGCCCAAGACACCGCTTTATTACCGCTTAAAGTTATAAAATATGAAAATTGATTTGCAACCTTATAGTTATGATTGAAGCGTCTAATATTGTATGTACAATTAAATATTCGACGCCATTTTATTTTATACGGCTCGTTGTGTTCTGGTTAAACCGGTTTTGCGCTGAAGTCCACGAATGGACCTGCTGCCGTTCGCCAAATGAGGCGCAAGCCTGCATTGCAAATAATGGCAGCCCGTGCTGGATGGATGCCAAACTATAAGAAAGAATACTTAAGCTGGAAGAAATAAGTGCTTGTTCATATATGTATAAATTTTATATGAAAATATCTTTGTAATAAATCTGGCACGATTTCAAATATAAAAAACCTGTTATTTTGTTGGGTCGTGTTGTTATTTTGAGGATACAACAAAAAGTTTTATGTTATTTTAATTGAAATAAAGTTATGGTACTGTCAAGCAAACAATAAAGGTGGGGCAGCAATCAAAATGTTTTGTAGCTACGGGCCAAAGGTCACGCCTAAGTTAAGGTAACACAATCTGAGAATATAACCTAATTAGATGGAAGCATTAAGTCGCTCCCATTTTTGCAGAGAATGATTTATCACTATTGACTACATGGAAGAAACGTTCGCTGTTAACAAATATACGGAAAATGAAAATGAATAGGTAAATATCAATATCAATTATACGACGTAAAACAAACTGATATCAATACTTATACTTGCGGTCGGAGAAACTATTGCGTATTTCATGAAATAGGTAGTTATGACATTGTTCTTTGAAAAATATGATACAAAATATTATTTTAGCAATGATATCATCGCTCTACTATGAACCCATAACGGATCGAACCTTTTTTTCTATTCGCATAGCATTCCTAAGCCAAGACTTTTGGACGTGGGCTAACACATGTGGCTTATAAATATTAATATGAAATGGCATAGTATTCAAGTATTTGATCACTGGTGCGAACGCGTGTGGTGCTATGTATCAATGAACTATAAAGAACCTTTTTTTTTTCATGAATTACTATATCTCTACATACGAAAACTGCTTGACGATTTAGTAGCGTCTTAAATACTACTGTCACTTTTTAAATACAATCTCAACAATAGCAGATATATAATAAGAGAAATATATACACACATACAAATAACAGGTAGGTACTATTCACTTTTGATTTGAGCACTTAATTTTTTTTACGATTCGCTTAATCATCGGTTATAAGTATAAAATCGACGTAGCATAAACCGGGAAAGTTATCTGAATAACGGTATTTGAACATCTCTAGCAGCTGTAAGAAATAATAAAAGGTACATAACATTTGTATATAATTCAATTGGCGAGACAACTAATGAATAAATCACAATCGAGTTTCGCTATTATATTAAGAAATGGCCATTAAACAAATCTCCGTGTATGCGAAATGTCTCAATCAGGTTTTTGGTTCTTGGAAATTACTTCCTTGTATTAAAGCTGTTCTAAGAAAACAAAATCACTTCTAACTAAAACAAATGTTTGGCGTATCATAGTTATTATCATGGATCACGGTGCCTATTCAACTATGGCGGGTTTCCAGGTCGCGGTTACAAAACGCTTAGCGAACTAGTTCACGGACGGCCCAAGATAATTCAATTGTGTGACACCTGCTTTTAATATTTAATTGTTTGTTAACAAACGGACCAATAAAATTAATTGTCACAGGATAAATAATAAATGTCATATTTTACGTGATGTTATTTTTCATACCGGTTATACTGTCCGTGATTACGTCATACTTTATTTCGATCTACGCTAATGTACTCTCAATCATTACAAGTGCACAGCTGCCGATGCCGGTGCGTGCAATAAATAAAAGTTTATGCATTTACCGTAATACATTTCATACTATTTAATGATAGGTTGTTTATATCTAACGGCATATAGGTAACAGATAGGCTCATTTCACAACAAGTAAGTAGAATGAGGAATGCGGACTGGCCGTAGTAATCGGCCTTGCATCTTGCCAACTGACCATTCACACTCTAGTTTCAGTGTGAACGCAACGTTACTTATTCTATAATGTTTTATAAACATAACAACTACACACATAGGACGTTGACCTGCGACAGTCAAAAAGACGAGTTTTTTAATTGGAGCGATGTAAATAGAATTTTAGATAAATTAGTAGAGCACCATGTTTACGCGTCCGAACATCGCTGAAAACATTCGGAGGATTCCAGTGACATTATTGTTATTTCAAGAAATGTTTCACAAATATATATTTACGTAGGTTGATTCCTAGTATGAAATGATTTTACTCCGTATATAATCAATCAATGAGGAATTTTACGTTTGTAGAATTGCGTATTTATTTTGCTGATTCACGAAAAAAATGTAATCCTATTGACATAGAACTGTCACGTTAAAGATTGCTTATGTTTCAAGACGGACACAGGCTATGTAGACATGTTGTACCTGTATTATGAGATATACTCCATTAGCTAATCACGTTAACGTAAGTAGAAGGAAAGGGCGAATGCTTGTAATACTGTTATAGGTCAATTAGTAAATTTAAAAAAACAAGTTAGTAAGCCTACAAAAAATCAGCATCAATTAAATAATTAACTATGACTTCAGCTTAACAATAAGCTATTAACTTCTTTGTGTAAAATTTTGCATTAGGACTAATAGATTTATTCGAAAACATTAAGTGTTTATAAAATACATAATCATCATGCAGTCAAAATAATTATGTAGTAAGTAAATGTACAATGTTACTTAGAAAATCTTATGGCCGAATAGTCAAACATCACTAAAATTTCACATACTAAATTTGAAATTAATGACGTTTCAAATAATTAAGTCCCACTTCATTTTTGAATGATGTTTCAGTACTCGGCCGTAAGTCTGATATATATTTTGTCTGAAAATTGTTTACACAATATATATCTATTTCGAAAGTCATTAATACTTGGTAATATTTCCACAATCTACAATCGTGAAACTCACACAAACGAAACAAGATTTGATCAATAAAGTGTAACTCAAAACATCAAATTTTGATTAATTACTTTAAAAACAGCAAAATACTTTACTACTTATTATTGACAGATTGGATTTAAAATGATCATGTGTATAGCTACGGATCGTCTTCATTCACCAATGAATAATGAAACCGTTGTTCTAATTGTTATGAAGATAGACCTAAATATTTCTATGAATGGAATTGAAATTGATTACTACCGTCTAAACATACTCTCTACGTCTCGTTCAATGAGGGAAATAAAAGTATTGTTAGTAATGTTACATATCTATACTAAAAATATGAAGTTGAAGCATTTGTTTTTAGTTTAAATAAAATATTGACTTTCCTTACAATGATGTGTTAATCATGAAAAGTTATTGAGTACATGTATATAATATGAAACAATGACCAATGACACACGTGTGCATAACAGTAACATTTAAAGCGGGTAAAACCTTGCCTAATAACATATATAGTGATTCCGAGCAATATAACTATATACTATGTAACTATAAATTTTATTACATAGTGTACATGGAATTGTTTATTCCGAGTGCTTACATGAGCATAGTCAAATAAAGAACATTTTGAACTCGATTTTTCATTATAATTATACTCCTATATAAGTACGAGTATTTTATAACACATTTTACAAAGATTACCTTATGATATAAATGAATTATTGCTTATGTACTTATATGACAAATAACATTTCAATATGTTTACCAACTCAGATGCAATATAATGGTAAAAATAAAATCTTTATCATATAAAAGACAATATAAGGACACAATATTTGTTTGAAACAAAAACTTTGTAAAAAATTCAAAAACTTCATAAGGAAAAATTATCTCTAAATGTTTTAAATAACTAATATATATATATAAATCAATTGTAATGCACTGATTTGTAATAAATGAGTCAATGTACCCTCATTATATAAGCCTATCTAAATTTCAAAAATATTATCCTATGATTTAAATTGAAAACAGTATTGCTATACATTTTTTAACGCTGCTTTACATAATCTTCTTTAAATTAAATGTAAAATGTCTTTAAAAATTACTTCAATAAATTATGTCATAAGAGCATGCACATTCTAAAAATGATGCTTCATTATTTAAATTCAGATAGTTATTAACATATTTCTGTCTCAAATACACAAGCAATTTAAATATTTGAATATTCAAAGTAAACTTTTCACTTCTTTTAAGTTGAGAACTTGAAGTAGTTACGAATTAATGCCGATTGTACTATGGTTGAGTCGAGAAGTTTTAAAAACAAGTGAATTTTTTTGTAACTTGAACTGTCACGCAGATGTTTTAATTAGATTAAATTAAAGAATATTAGGAAAATAACCACTATACTGTTTATGAAAGTACTTAGTCTAAATATACGTAGTTACCTACTAAGTAAAGAAGTATATAAAGTTAATCAACTTTCTATTTATCACTAAGTTAATTACAAGAACGGAAATATATACTCATACAAATTAATTTTAATCGTTTTAACAATTTATTAACAGCGACCGTTAAAAAAATGTTGTAAATTCCAAAACTTGGCTAATTCAGTAGCAGACGGACTTACCCAAAGCTCAACACCCCAGTTCATTGTCACGGCGGGTTATCACTCACTTTTCACAAAAAACATTGAAAACCCACTAACACTTTGTTTAACAATAAAATAACGAAAATCTTTCACTAATTTAAAATTTTTATCACGAAAGAAATAGAGGCACCACCATTTCAAACACTAAACATGGCTGACTGATCATACCACAGATTACAGACCCGAAACAAATGTTTTCTCTTGACAAGCACGAAGAAAACTGACAGCAAGCATAGACAAAAACAATAATTCTTAAGACAGTTATACATTTATGCAAATAATTTATGTTGCCATTATTTTATTTTATTTTATTTATATTTGGGAAACATACAGTGTGTTATTACATAGAATTAAGGAATTATTACTAAATCATAAACCAATAAAGTTTCCACTTAAAAATAGTACAAATGTTAGAGTATGCGTGTAAATATTTATGTGGACTAAATATAAAATAACCTTTTTTTGTATTTTACTACGAATGGCAGTATTCAAATGTGAATGAGCCTGGATAGCTCATTTGTACTCTAGTACATATTTAAATTTTAACTAAAGTTGTTTCAACTGCTCTTAGTTGAAACTCAGTTAACAGAATATTTATTGTATTGTAAAATTGTATGTACGAGACATACAATTTTACAATAAAATAATGTGTAGCCTAATTATTACAATTATTTAGTTAGTTATTCTCATACTTCTACCACAAATACATCATAAAATAAAAACATTTATTTTCCGTGAAAAAAAAGTAGTTCCATATAAAATATTATTATTTTATTATAAAAATTATTGTTATATTATTATAATATATCGGAAGTATCATTTGAAACATAAATTTTAATATGTCGTTCTGAATTATCACAGCGTGGTTGAAGAAGTGAGCCATCTGATTTGCGACGTACTAGTGTGGCTCGTAAGATTTCCTAAAAAAACATTTAATAAGTTATTTTCTAATTCAAAGTATTTGTATTAATATATGTATACGAATACTTTGTTTAGTTTAAATATCATACTAAAATACAAAAAAATAGGTTAAAATCATAAAACTAATAGTTTTTTTTTTTATTTCATAGGGAGGCGGACGAGCATATGGACCACCTGATGGTAAGTGGTCACCAACGCCCATGGACATTAGCATTATAAGAGATGTTAACCATCGCTTACATCGCCAATGGGCCACCAACCTTGGGATTTAAGATGTTATGTCCCTTGTGCCTGTAATTACACTGGCTCACTCACCCTTCAAACCGGAACACAACAGTACCAAGTACTGCTGTTTTGCGGTAGAATATCTGATGAGTGGGTGGTACCTACCCAGACGAGCCTGCACAAAGCTCTACCACCAAGTGAAATAATTTAGCTGTTTTTATCAATATGTAATATATAAAAGTACCTGGACTGGTTCTAAAATAACATGATGACTTGATCTTCTGGAAGTTGGTGCATTAGATGAATTATGTGAAGATGGTAACGGACTCTATAAAGAAATGACAGTTATGAAACTAACTAATAAAGCTTTTCATTTAATGTAGATTTTTTTAGTTATACTTTTACATAAAATTTAATTTACCTTAAGGGATGGAACAAATCCAAACTCAATGGGTAAAGGCTGTGTTTGAATACTAAAAATTCCTTCCTCGGATGCGACAGATACAATTGAAGGTCTTGCTGATAACTGTTGAGCTAACAACAGCGGATCTGCTTCTGTAGAATGTTACTTATTAAACTTGTAAATCAACTAAGTTGTTCTTGCTATTTAATCATAAACCGTTTAAGTTCTTCCAAAAATATGTGAATAACAACCACTATTTATTCCAAAATCATTTCTATTTTGTTTATATATTATACTTGGGTTAACTGCGATGATAGCTTCTTCATTGTTTTTACCAACAATTCGACTAATTTGAATCTGTTGTAGCCACAAGCTGACTGGTTATGATTGCGGTTAAAACCCGAATGTAATATACATAGTAGATAATGTACTTGGCAAAAGTTTAAAGTTTCTCACCGATATTCATGCCCTTAACAACTCGCCTTGCCTGCACTAATCTACCGGCGCTTCTTCTAAATCGTATACCCTTTTCAGATTCCCTTCGCAATCTTTGAGCTGCTGCAGCTGATTCGGCAATTGCCATAGCCATTGATCCCATACCAGACCGTTTTAAGTTTATATCTATTAAATAGCTAAGACAGATTGCATTCGATAAGATACTATCACTGGGCTAAAAATAAATAGCTATGTTTATTTTTATTAAATTGATATGTAAAATATATTGAGCAGGCAAAACATCTTCATATTTCGTTAAAGTAATTACCGATCCAATGTCGTTAACACTAATGTCTAGGGACCTTAAAGGAGTTTTTACTAATCCTATCGCCCTTGCTAAAAGGTCTCCACAAGTTGGTGGATTTTCGGCATTCATAGCAGACCAAACACCTGCTGGAGGTTTCTGTAATGGTGTAGACGTTATACCACAACCTGAAATATTTAAGCTGAAAATAAAAGAAAAAAGTTTTTAATACGAAATGAAATTTCGTTGTGCTCGTTAATTATCTCAAATACAATTAGCAAATACATACGTTGTTAGATTGCATCCTCTTGCTAATGCAACTGCTACATGGGCAATTCCTTCTGAACCGAGTCTATTATTTAATCTTAAATCTAGTGTACGTATACCACAACTTGTATGATTAAGTACATGTGATACATTTTCAATTCCAACGGGACCTAATTTAAGTTAATTTATATAATAAATATTATTTGAAGTTATAAAACAAATATTTATAATTATCAAGTTATTTCTATGTTTATGCTAAAAAGAGTAATAATTTGTTCCATTACCAAATATGTTATCAGTTAATATAAGATTTCGTAATTTTTCTTTTTTTGAAATGAATTTTGCAATGGACGATGCGCCATCGTCGCCTATTTTGCAATGACTGAAATCTAAAGTTTCAATATTTTTATTATCCAATAATCCACGCAGAATATATTTTACTCTTTGGCAATTCATATCACTTCTGGTGATTCTGTTAAAAAAAGGAAAAAAATATAAGTACAGAATAAAGTCGTTAAGCGTGTAAAATATACAGTCGTTAAGCAGTATTATTATTATACATTTTGTTTTTATAATAATACATTTTCAAAGCATACCGAAGCACTTTTAATTGATCGCAGTTCTGCAATCCGCGCGCTAAATTTTTTGCATCATTATTTGTAAATTGAAATTGGTCTCTTCGATATTCGACCCCTATAAAACGTAATTGAAATGTTATATGTAGTTCAGTTAAATTAGTTAAACTTCCCAATGCAGCATGTAGAGACACATGATCTGAAAAAGTGCAAGTGGTAGGTACAATTATTAATATATTTTCAATACTGTAATCGTAAATAACAATTACCTCTCGTTGTCCTTTCGCTACTTAGAGCTGGTAACTTGCTCTTATTTTCTCTTTGTCCTGTAATTAAACCTGCCATTTCTGGTGAATAATTTCGTTTATCTGGAATATCAGCAGGTACTAAGCTTCTTATAGATAACGTTTGTATATAAGGCCCACAAAGTTTTACCAGATTTTTTACCCATAATAAATAGTTTAAATTTATGTAAATATATGATAAAAACAATAAGATCAGCAATATTTAATTACGACGATTAAAATATAACGTACCTATTTTAAAAGATTATTTATTTAATTTATACTTATTTTAAATTTTCTAAATTACTATTCCTTGCATAGTTTTCTGTAATTATACTCGTAAATGTTTGTAAGACAAATAATATAACACACCTTTTCAGGATCATATTGACGTGGATTAATGTTTTCTAAAATATCTGCGTAATGACGTTCCATATAAATATTTATCCAAGGTTTTTTATTTTCATCTACGGGATATTCGGACCATTTTGAGTAATAACATCTTTTCCAAAATGCATCGTTTTTTACATTATCTACTAATATTTGTAATGAAATATCTGTTTTCAAAACTTGTAGGAAGAATTCTCTATCTTTTGCTATAAAATCCTCCAGTTTCGGTGATCCTTAAGAAAGTTTAAACATTAGTAAATATATAAAAAGGGAAAACAATAAAATTAAACAATACAATTGTTACTTACCCGTCCAATTTGCACTTAATTTTTTAATACATGTTTGTACGAGAGTTTGTGGATGGTTCAAATTCCATTCAAAATTTTCAGCCTTTAGTTTTCTTTCGTTTTCAGTGCATTTTGTACTATTATAAGCAAGATACGTACTTCGACTAATACCTACTGGAAACATGATTTTTTTCCAATCTAAAACACTTGCGGTTATGTCTATGTGTTGTTGTAACTTATCATGTAATAAACGTAGCGTACGTTACTATGGCAGCAAAGTATTATGTACGAACAGTTTTATCATTAAATTATATTATATATGAATGATACTGCCGTAGTAATGATATAAATATGATAAACACTATGTTTAACGCTTTCTTGATCAAAAAATAATATGTTCTAAGCTTTGTTATATTAAAGATAGATCTGCAGTTAAAATATATTTAAAGTAAAAAAAAATACTGTCGATAGTAAAGCAAAAACAAATTTTATATTACGTCTCTTTGATTTACTTATATAGTTATAATAACAATATACTTAATGGTAATCCGGTTTTAGGAAGCTAGTAGAAACTATACTGGTGAGTAGATTAAGCCAAGTTGGACCTGCGCGTTTCCATTTATCCGGCCGTTCAGTCAGTTCTGTCAAACTATAGAATCTTTTTCTTTCATAGCATAGTTAGACGGACGAGCATATGGACCACCTGATGGTAAGTGGTCACCAACGCCCGTGGACATTAGCATTGTAAGAGATGTTAACCATCGCTTACATCGCCAATGCGCTACCTAACATGGGAACTGAGATGTTATGTCCCTTGTGCCTGTAATTACACTGGCTCACTCACTCTTCAAACCGGAACACAACAGTATCAAGTACTGCTGTTTTGCGGTAGAATATCTGATGAGTGGGTGGTACCTACCCAGAAGAGCTTGCACAAAGCTCTTCCCCCGAGTAAATCGATCTCAAGATCCACATATAGATGATAACCAGAGAAGCTAAAATACGCATGTGGTACCATGGTCACGTTTATCGATTGCCATGTCCGGCAAGCACTGTAAAAGTAGCTTTCGGCCATTTTCGGGTTGCACTACAAGAAACCTAAACCTGTACTCTAATCTAGCTACTACCTGTCTCGTTACAGGGGGCTTATAATTAATAATACCAAGGTGTTCACAAAAAAATAATTAAGAAAATCATTAGCCACTACATAAAATCCCATTTAATCTAAATGAATAATTAGTAACTAATCATTAACTGTTAATCTCTGTAATGTTTTCTTTGATTTTTTTATTATTAAATTTTAAATGGCTCTTTATTAAATATTAACTAATTTGTAATTTGAATAACCAAATTGTTATAATCTCAACAGTATTGTTTATCTATTCTCAGCTTAACTTTAAAAAAAGGTATGTATTTATTTGATGTGACAGCACTTTTTTTAAATTGTCAATTCATAAAATTGAAATGTCAGAATTTGTAATGTCTGCTGACTGTCATCATTATATTTATCTTATTTGATACTATATTTGTATAAATTACTAATGACAGTGTAAACATATTTTCATAGTATCCGATCGCGTTGTATGAATATTATTCTATATAATAAATAAAGTCATGGATAAACACAACAGTTCAGAACTGTTGAATTCAGATTTTTCTCTCTCTAAAAATGCTAGTTCCGATTCATTGGATTCGGACTCCAAATCAAGTTCATTGAATTCTAAACACGGACAAGATTCCGTAAGTTTCCTAAAAGGATTAATTTATGCTTATTGAATTTTATAACTGTTGCACACTATTTCCTGAAGCTTTAAAATACTAAGTGTAGTGCTTAATGCCTGATTGTCGATTGTTAGTGTTCACCAACCAGGCGGAATAGTAGTGTTATACTCCAAATTAGTTCAATTAGATTTATGATGAGTAGGAATCGCAGAATTCATATTTGTTTATTTGTAAATCGCATACTAAGTCACAGAGAGCAAAATGAACTTTTAAAGGCTTGTACATGAAAATGTTTTTGAATAATCCATTCTATTTTATTTTTTATTTTAAACAATATGAATTTTATAAAAATGTGATATTTCAGACTCATGTCTTAGGAGATATTCAGTTGTTGGATGGAGAAAAGGTAATGGGTGTGGCAAGAGATGTGACATACTTGTGTCCATACAGTGGTCCATCTCGGGGTGTTCTCAAAGTAACAAACTACCAGATACACTTCCGGCCTACAGAGCCAACATCGCTACAGACTACACTTAGTGTACCTCTTGGAGTTGTAAGTAATACAGTAATTATTTATTTATTCCCTCCTTTTTTATGCTGGAAAAGTGTTAGGAACTATTTATTTATTAAAGTTTATAACATACTAATAACATAGTAACATATAAGTTAAATATCAGACAATACATTTTGGATAAGCTTGTTAAAGAAATCTTATATATAAAACTATATATTTTTAGATAGCACAATCTCTTACATTACAGTAACTTATGTCTATTTATTTATTTATGTTCCTATTTGTATCTTAAAGGTTAACTGGAAGAGTTTATTAGCCTTTTATCACTAATAATTTATAGTTTAGTTAACTATTTATCAGTTTATATAAATTAACAAATTGTATTTCAGTTAATAGATTTTGATGTTTTGCAAAAAAAATGCAGATTGTTTAAGACAATTTTGTATCTACATTATTTATGGCAATTATGCTTAATAAAATTAGTGTCATGCACTAAGAAAAAAAAGATATTATAAATAAATAAATAAATATTATTACATATAAAAATATAATAATTCTCATAACTGATTTATTTAAATGCAGGTTTCTCGTATTGAAAAAGTGGGTGGTGCCTCTTCTAAAGGTGAAAATTCATACGGTATCGAAGTGTTTTGTAAGGCAAGTAAACGATTATTTAAGATAATTCATACAAGTCAAACAATAAAACAATGAAATAAATTTGTCCCATTCTACAGGATATGCGTAATTTACGTTTCGCACACAAACAAGAAAACCACTCTCGTCGTGGGATATTTGAAAAATTGCAACAACTTGCATTTCCACTATCACACCGACAACCAATATTTGCTTACAGTTATTCAGAAAGTTTTCCAGAGGATGGATGGAATGTGTATGAACCTATTGCTGAACTAAGAAGAATGGTAAGAATATCATTATTATATCTTTTTATGTAATATATGTATGACTCCTTCGCTCCTCTATTGGCTGGCTTTTAAGGCTGCAATCACTGTGGAATACTGGGTTAACACTTGAGTCAGAGGCCAATAAGAAGCTTATTGAATTTTTATGTTGGAAGTACTTACTTATACGGCAGAGTAAAAAAAGTACTTTGAAGACATAAAGTCTTATTGCTCTTCTATTGAATTATGAAAGTGTATGGACATATATTTGCACTATGGGCTATTCCCTCTTGAGAATTTTCGCTTACCGAAACCATCAGAAAGGATCAATATTTTGAAATATTATTACATTGGTTATAAAACCTGTTTATATTATTTATAATTTTCAGGGTGTTAACAACGATATGTGGCGCATAACTCGTATAAATGACAAGTATGAGATATGCGATAGTTATCCAGCAGTGTGGGCAGTACCGACTGCAGCCAATGATGACTTGCTTCGGTCAGTAGCGGCATTCCGTTCCAGGGGACGTATTCCAGTGTTAGCTTGGATACATCCGAGCTCACAAGCCACTATTACCAGATGTAGTCAGCCGCTAGTTGGGGTAAGATGTTTTTTGGATTGTAATTCACTTTTTGTTAAGAAGAATTGTTCAATCAGTTTTATATAATTATAGTAATTTTATTGTATTTTCTCATCATATTTTTCTGACTCTGTCCCTGTTAATAATAAAAATGTTTAATTTTTTGTCTTAGGTGAGCGGTAAACGTAGTAGAGAAGATGAGAGGTACATCCAATTGATTATGGACGCCAATGCGCAGGCGCATAAATTATTTATTATGGATGCAAGGCCAAGTGCGAATGCAATCGCTAACAAGGCGAAAGGCGGCGGGTGTGTACATGTTCTTCACTAATATAAAAGTAATAATCTATAAATGCTAAACCTACCTCTCCTGTCAAAGGGATGTATTAAGAGTTTAATCCACCACTATGCTACTTTATTGGTTGGTGGAATTATGATGAATACTCACGCACTGTGTGTTTTAAAACACTGCAAGACATAGCACCGACTTATTATGTCTAGATAATAATAATATCAACAAAATCTCGCTGTCGTATATCTCTATATTACCAAATAGTATTATTTAAGTTACTCGTATAAACAATTGTTAAAATCGATTATCTTTTGTATGATTTAAAGATAAATTGTTATCTTATAATATTAGATGAATAATTCTTACGTATATATTTCATATCTCTGATGCGACTTGGAGGTTAGGTTTTGCTTTTTCTTCGTCACGGTTGAATGCGCAAGCGATCCCGTGGCGCTCCACTTAAGACGGGAAGGGTACCGCTGGTTTTTTAGTGGGTATTCCGATGTCCAGGGTGCACTCGGTGCCTTGGACATACGGAGAGGGCCACATACCCCCCCCCCATGTTACCAGTAGGGGGAAACGCGTCATGCGTTTTTCCAGCGTAATAAAAAAAAAAGGTTTTGCTTTTACGGATTTCTAAAGAAAAAAAAACTAATATTTTTTAGAGCCGAGGTCGTATGAATAACTAGAGGTCATATATTCATTTCAGATATGAATCGGAAGACGCGTATCAAAACGCAGAGCTCGTATTCCTCGACATTCACAACATACACGTCATGAGGGAGAGCTTAAGGAAGCTAAAAGAACTTTGCTTTCCACAAATCGATCAAACGAGGTAACAATATAATTATTTATTAAATTAAAATAATGTATTTATTCTAAGTTTTATATTTCGAATAATACTTAGCTATTGTTGCGTTCCGGCTTGAAGATGAGTGAGCCAGTGTAACTACAGGCACAAGGTACATAACAACTTCGTCCCCAAGGTTGGTGGAGCATTGGCGAGGTAAGAAATGGTAAATATTATCATGTCTATGGGCGGTTGTGTCTACTATCTGCCCGCCCTACCATACTCGCCCTACATACTAACTACCATATGCCCCCGCCCAGCGCTAGCATAAAAAAAACTTCAAAATTATCGCTTGATCAGTTAAGACGTAAAAGTGTAACAAACAAACAAACTGACTCTAACATTTGTAATATTAATGAGGTGTCTTTATTTAGATGGTTCAGCGGTATCGAAGCGAGTTGCTGGTTGAAACATATCAAGTGCATTCTGGCGGGAGCGGTACGGATCGTTGATAAGGTAATGATAAATATATATTATTCCGTTAACTTTGCCATTCTATTTACTGATATCATTGTTTACGCACCGACCTCTTGGTTATTACTCATCCTTTTGTATTTAGTTCGAAAAAATATCGAGGTCATTGTACTTAACCGCAATTAATACAATTTTCAAATGGTTTTTTTTCCGGTTTTACGCAAAATATTGAAATGTAGTGATTAGTGTACAATTTTCATACATGTATATATTTATTTATGATATTAGTACGACATGGATTATGTAAGGTGGTTCCAAATAGTTTTTATATGTAATGAAATGATATAATACTTAACAGTAACAGCCTGTGATTGTCTCACTGCTGGGTAAGGCCTCTTCTCTTTTTGAGGAGAAGGTTTTGGAGCTTATTCCACCACGCTTCTCCAATGCGGGTTGGCGGAATAACCCTGTGGCAGAATTTCAGTGAAATTTGACACATGCAGGTTGTCTCACGATGTTTTCCTTCACAGTCGAGCACGAGATGAATTATAATCACAAATTAAGCCCATGAAATTTAGTTGTGCTTGATATAATGATATGTGTAAAAATAACTTTACATTACTTACATAAGACTGTATGTATAGTCTGACACGGTACAAGCGTTTTGTTTTTCCTTGGTGTCATTCGTTTTATTATATTAGTATATTTCACAATATTCATAAAAATGTTATTCGCGTATTACGTTTGAGGAATATTTTTTAGTAACACCCAATCGACCTCCTGATAAATCATACAAGTGAGATGAATACTAAATAAAAATTTTAACAAAACAAAAACCGACTTCATAAGAAAAACAAATTAATATGCACTAAAAAGTAAAAAAATAATTGCGTATTCTTCTATAATTAGATAATTAACTTACTATTTTCTACTCATCAATATGTAGGTACGAATGTGTTGAGTGGTTGATAATGTATTTACAATTATTGTTACTTTTGGAGTCGATGTCAGCCAAGGTGGGTTTATAACTACATACATAGTTAGTTATAGGCGAGATGTGCTTGTGTCACACGCGCAACTTTACGAGGCGAATAAAAGTCGATTTGTAATGTGTATGTTTTTGTTTGTTTTTAAAAGATTCCCGTATTATTATTGCTAGGTATATTATAGTGTTTCCTTAGCTGACATCGACTCCAAAAATAACAATAATTGTAAATACGTTATCAACCACTCAACTCATTCGTACCTACATATTGATGAGTAGAAAATAGTAAGTTAATTATCTAATTATAGAAGAATACGCAATTATTTTTTTACTTTTTAGTGCATATTAATTTGTTTTTCTTATGAAGTCGGTTTTTGTTTTGTTAAAATTTTTATTTATTTTTCGATTTTTAGTGAATCTGAAGTACACTCACTAATTTGGTAGAATATGGGTAGACCTACTAAACGTGCAGCTCATATGAGACAGCGCCGTTTATATTATTATTTAAATATATTATTCTAAAACAGTGAAACGTAAAGAAAAATGCATTTTGGTACTTAATTAATAAATATTAGTTAATATGGTTAAATGTATGAATATAAATTAACATGTTTTGATTAAATAGATTTAGTTGGTGGGGTGTTGGGCAGCCATAACATAATCAAATAATTATTTCTAGTAATAATTAAATAAACTGTATGTTTATAGATGTTGTGTTATACCATTCTTCACCTAAAAAATATGACGGAATGTCTGTATATTAAAAAAAGGGGAAGTATCTATATTATCCTAACTAATATTATAAATGCGAAAGTAAGGGTGTTTGTGACGTTTTCACGCCTAAACCACTAAGCCGATTTAAAAAATTCTTTCACCAATGGAAAGCAACATTATCAGGGAGTAACATAGGCTACATTTAGTCCCCATATTCCCACGGGAACGTTAACTACGTGGGTGAAACCGCGGGAAAACACTAGTAATCAATATATAAATATACATAAATATAACCTGTATATAAGAGTACATATACGATTCTATATATATATATATATATATAATTTTCAAAATTGGTCTCAACTTTTAGGAGATGTTCAAATATGTTTCAATTACAAACATATACATATATACTAATGCTTACATGCATAACTCATATTATAAAGAGGAAAGATTTGATTTTTGTTTGATTTTTTATTACGAATTAAATCAAAAACTTCTCGACCGATTTTAAAAATTATTTCACCCTTAGAAAGCTACGTCCTTACCGAGTAACATAGGCTATATTATATTTTCAAAATCTTATAGATCCCTACTTAAAATGGAGCAATGTAACCCAACGTATCAAACTGTTGCCTATAAAAGTTATTATTTCGCGTGCGCTGCGAAAACTATTGACGGTATATAAAGAAGTGTTTTATACAATAGTACTACAATTACTTGATCATAACGATATTATGGTAGGTAAATGAAAAATCTAGATAGCCCATAAAAGATTCGGCCGTGTATCGTTAGTTTGCTACTAAGAATTGAAGATTTCCGTTACTTTGTCATGGATTCTATAATCAGAATCTAACCAAACTATCATCAAACAAGCCTTGAAGTACACTCTTTCCAATAAAAAAAAAATCATCGAAATCCGTTGAATAGATATCGAGTTATTCGTCCATTTGTCGCGCACATACCTCATGCAAATTTACGACTTATATGGTTTTCTCATGGATTCCACTGTCAAAACTGAACCAAAAAAAAATGGGACCAATGGGAAAGCACCACCTTTCAAATAAAAAAAAAATCATCGAAATCGATTCATCCAGTCGAAAGATATGAGGTAACAACGTCAAAAAAAAAAAAAAAAAAAAACATACAGACGAATTGATAACCTCCTCCTTTTTTTGAAGTCGGTTAAAAAAGGATTTGTGTTTTTTTCATCATTCATCATGTATGTGGGCTTTTTATCACTGTCTTGTATACAGGTCTAATCAACGGAGCGCAATTTTAGTGTAGAAAGATTGGTACTTTAGATTAGAACTTTTATGTCGCGTTAACGTGTGTGTGTATGTCAATGGGTGTGTTGTGTAGTGACACGCGGTACGCATGCGTTACGTGTGATAGAAAAAGAGACAGAATGCTAACTTGTCTTCGTTGCAGAGCACATCCATCTATCGTCATGCCTCTGGCGGCCTAAATTGAACAGAACAGTGCAATCATTAAGCCGACGTACCCCCACTACTGTTTATGGACTTGTGTATAAAAACGTGCTTTTTATTCCACCATCCTGAACAGATTTAAATGTATGGGCTATACTTAGGCCACCCCGCGTGATACTGGCTATTAATTCATTTAGTCATTAATTCTGGGTAGTCGAGTTCATTTTATAGGTAAAAAATTGTTTATTATGGGTTAAGTTAGATGATCTTGTGCCATGTTATGTCTATTAAGATCAGGCTTGAAGATTTGTATTTTTTTTTTAAATTTTTAGGTGGAGAACCACAAAACGTCAGTTTTAGTGCACTGTTCAGACGGTTGGGACAGAACGGCTCAACTGACAGCGCTGGCGATGCTCATGCTAGACCCTTACTACCGAACGTTGAGAGGCTTCCAAGTACTCATTGAAAAAGAATGGCTATCTTTCGGCCATAAATTTCAACTTGTGAGTAAAACTTTCGTTTGCAGTTTTATTATTAATTTTTACCATTATTTTATTTGGATAGTTGTGTTTTATGAGTTATCTCGATTATTGTTTGTATTAAAGCACGTACAGTCAAAACGATATTATTGTAATATAACAATAATAGAATAGCAATTCCAACCAAAGCCTCGAAAAGTTCACTTATATTGTTAAGCGCAACCCACTCGAGCACGAAAATAGAGAACCAATACAATAAAAAAAAGAGTGTGTGTACTTATGTACACGCGTTAGAAGTTATACTTCTTTGGCGTATGGAAAAAAAAATAACTAAAATGCAGTAGTGATTAACGATAAATAAATATTAAAATTGATAAAAAAGATTTTATTTAAATAAAAAGTATATAAGCACAATTTTTTTCACTAATATTCACAAATAGTAAGTAATATCAATCAAAATATTCAATTTAAATCACTACTGAATATAATTTATTAGCACATATATAATTCGCACTTGTATGAAACTAAAACACGTGTTGTGAATGTATAAACTAGAAACATGTTGATAAATATTATAAATATGAAAACAGTGATCAGAGGTGACGAGCGTACCAACATGCGCGACTAATATCGAGGTTCAATTTCTATGTTGTTGGTAGCTTTGCGGTTAAGCAGACAACTTCATAGTGTTAATTTTGTGTCACAGATGCGCGCGCATCTTAAAATTTCACTCTCATCATTTTTTCATAACGCGCCTAAAGAAGTATAACTTCAAAAACATTTCTAAGGACACTTCACTCCAGTCAGGCGGCCGTTCTCCGAGGAGATACAAGTATTGGCAGACTTCCATGTAGTTACCACACCGCGCCGACCTCGTTAGTGTCGGATGAGCGCGTACCGATGATGTGGATGTTGCAGCGCATCGGTCACGGCGACGAGCGGCACTCGGACGCGGACCGCTCGCCCGTGTTCGTGCAGTGGGTGGACTGCGTGTGGCAGCTGCAGCAGCAGTTCCCGACCGCCTTCGAGTTCACCGAGCGCCTGCTCATCGCCATCGTCGACCACCTCTACTCGTGCCGCTTCGGGACTTTCCTCTTCAACACCGAGCGGGAGAGGTACAGAGAGGGTGAGTGTTCTATCTAATATATATATATATATATATATATATATATATACCGATAGGTTGATATATACCGTGTTACTGTGGAATTTTCGTCATTAAATTAAATTTTAATTGTATTCGGTATCTAATACCCACTTCGGTCGGACGGGGTTTTTGTAACACACTGTATATTGGTTATTATTACTACATTTATTATGTTTATTAGAGCGAACACGAATAATATTTTTAGAGATTAACTCTAAATACAATTATTGATATAGGAAGTCCTAGTATTTAAACATTTCTAGAATCGTTTCAGTTCTTTTCTTTGCTGTGTGTATGTATGTGCTTATATGTAAGGAAAGTTTCATTCATCTTTTTAAATGGCGGTATTTGTAATCGAAATTATGACATGTGTTGTATTAATTTTTAAATGAATTATAAATAAAACTGGCTTATTTTATTTACAGCCAATTTTATTATAGGCGTATTTTGTTAGCTCGTATTCAGGCGTATTGTGTTTATTTATGGCACTCGAATGAAAACATCTAGAAATGTAATAAAAATACATATATTTACGTAATCAAAAATATATATACTCTCATATTAATGTCTACATTTTTTATCTTTACAGAAGTGAAAACAAAGACTGTGTCACTATGGTCTTACATCAACAGTCGACAGAATCTATACCTGAACCCACTGTACTGGGGCCCGTCGTCGTTCAGTCCGAATACGCCGCCGTCACAGTACTCGCGGCCGCAGATGGTGCTAGTGCCGGTCGCGTCGCTGAGAATCATTAAACTTTGGAAAGCACTGTACTGTAGATGGAATCCGACAATGCGACAACAGGTAAGCAATTGCAATACGTATATTTTACTCTTCGCTTATAAATTACTCCATCGCGAAACGATAATAATTATAAAATCTTATTATATTTTAAGATTGAGATCTTCGATCAATAATATACTAGATTACTTCAAAAACGGTTCGAAAAATAAGAACACAAATTCGATTGTGTGCTCATTTCAAATTAGTACGGTCCAATCCAAATAGTCGTATTGTTGATCGAAGATTGAGATAATCAAAAATAAAATAAATAAGTTTTAAAGTAAATATTAATATAACATTTGTATATAACGTATTAGAGTGACATAATATCACAGCGTGGCGACGTATGACGCAGCGCCGCGTCGCCACGCCAACGATCATGCGTTTAACATAAGAACTCCGTGACCGGCAGGACCCCATCTACCAGCGCACGCGCGAGCTGGTGGCGCTGCGCGCGCAGCTGGAGGCGGCGGCCCTCGCGGCGGCCGGCGACCACGCCGCGCGACACTCGCGCCGCGCGCACTCCCCGCCGCGCGTCGCCAGCCCGCACCACGCCTAGCGCGCAGTGCGCCCCGCCCCGCCCCGCGCCCCGCCGCCGGTACTGACGTCATCGTGGCCTTCAGAGACTGTAGCGTGCAAGTGTGTGAGCGCCTATTCCATTCTTATAATCCCATGGGACGATAGATCACGCCGGAGAAGTTCTAGCCCGAGATCGACGGCTTGTGCAACAGGAGTGTGGTCACTCGAGATGCCACTAAGAATTTCTGTAACAGAAAAATATTTATATGCCAATATTTTTTTTACATGCCGCTCCGCTGGTTGAACCCTTAACCTTGAGATTTGCGGTCATATGAGCTGGCCAATAGACCAATGCGTTAATGTAGTTATTTCGTTAGCCAAGATTCATGGCCGGTCAGATGGTATTAAACTTTATTAACCTCATACATACATATCAACATCAATGTATACATTTCACTTATAGATTTATCATGGAATAGAATTTATTAATTGAAATATTTGTATTTTTTGTTACAGATTTCACATCGTTTTGTGAAACAGAAAACTGCCTTTAGAATACATTCTTATAATAAAACATATTAAATTAGTGTTAAATTTATTTAATAAGACGTTGCAAATAACCGAGCTAGTATTAAATGATAACAAATTATTAATATTATTATTTTAAAGATTTTTTTTATATGTTATTTTTGAAATCAATGTGAAATTAATGTTTTAAGTGCATAAAATGAGTAAGATTGTTCTTCGAAGATAAATAAATATTATAGCATTTAATATATATCTTGAATTTTTATTTTATCTTGTCCTAGTTAAATTTATAGAAATTTTATTATTTATAATGTATGTAATATATAAATCATAATATCTGTTTATCGAAGTAACGTACAAAAGTTATATATTTATTATCTTGTGTAAAGGGCAATTAGTTTCGAGCAAATAAACACTTATTTTTTATTACAAAATCGTTCTATTTAGCATTATTATTATTAATAAGAAGAAAATACAATGTATTTTTTTATATGACAAGCCCACGTAGACATCCTTCACGTTCCGTCCGTCATGCCGGCCCATGTCACTCCCGAGTCCCGCACAAAATCTTGCTTAGATTCTCGCAGCTATCCCTTACGGCTCGCCTCGACGACGTCACGCGTAACGCTTGTCATTTTGTTTCATCGTTCGAATGATGTTCATGAAGTTGTTATAAGAGAGCGTACATAATGCATATAACATGTTATCGCTTTTTAATACCTTTGAGTTTATACAAATATACCAACCCGCATTGGAGCAGCGTGGTGGAATAAGCTCCAAAACCTTCTCCTCACAAAGAGGAGAGGAGGCCTTAGCCCAGCAGTGGGACATTCACAGGCTGTTACTTTTTACTTTTTTTATACAAATATAGAATTTTAATATATATTTTTATATTTACCAGTCCACTCTCCGAACGCGAAACAAGAAATATTTTTACATTGATCCGTAATTACTTGTCTCTGTCTTACGCGTATGAATTTATTTCCATTGCATTCGCACAAGTGCAGTGTACGGCGTTATCAGACATTACAAACCTTTTTTTTAGTAAAAAGTGATTTACAAATCAAAACCAAAAGATATGTAACAATTTTGAGCTCGTATGTTAATTATTTGACGGGACTAATAGATCTTAATGATTAATGTGTCAAGTGAGATAATACATTTTTTTTTAATGTAGACAGCTAGATGGATAAATGTGCCACTCGATGGGTGGTCACCGTGGGCATCACCGCCTGTAGACATTGGCGCCTTAAGAAATATTAACTACTCTTTACATCGCCAGCGTCAATAACCTTGGGAACTGCTCTTTGTTGCTGCTGCTGCTTTGTTACATTTTCACGCCTAAACCGCCGAACCGATTTTATAAATTATTTCACCAATGGAAAGCTACATTATCAGCGAGAACGGGATCTACGCGAGTAAAACCGCGGGAAAAAGCTAGTATTATAAACAAAAGCTTAATAACCCACTTATGTAGGTCAAACGGTCAATGTCCCAAATTTGCCGCGATTGGACGATAATTGGCTTGGTAGTTTTATCTTTCACGCATTACACGTATAATATTATAGTTTACATAGAAAACGATAAAAAGTTAGTAAGCAACAATTTCAGTTTAAATTCGTAATAAATTTGATATCGTCGAATATAAGTCGAGGTGCCCGAGTGGTCACGTGACACACCCACACCAGACCAAGCATTACTTTCTCATTCATTTGTGTATGTGTGTGTGTAAATAATTATAATTTAGCAAATGTACAGATAAAATAACGTAATACCTTTGGTTCTGCGCCTGAAGCCCTAAACTTTGTCCAGGCATGGCGGATTTGCTTTCCAATCTGAGTAGGCAATTAAAGAAATATACAGTGCACTTATGTTTACCTACCCACACAGTTGTGCATTATAAATATGTTCTGTGAAGTTGACAGTCCGCTAAAGAACCACACACTGTCATAATCATCGTCACAAACTCATTGAACTGAACCAAACTCTGAACTTTGAACTAGTTTTTAATTCTAAAAATACTTATTGATCAAAATAATATTTAATACACCTAAATTTCAAAGGTCGCCATAATCGCCAACTGATTCTTTTCTCTATACAATAATTTATGTATATATTATGTACTGATATACACAACAAACAAACATAAACAACGAGGAATGATTTCATTTTTTGTTTGTTTGTTACGATTTAACTCCAAAACTACTCGACCGATTTAAAAAAAAACTTTCACCATTAGAAAGTTACATCTTAATCCTAACATAGGCGATATCATATATTCAAAAAAATTAGAGATTCCTACTTAAAATGGAATAATCTAACACAAGGTATCGAAATATTGCCTATAAAAGTAATCATTTACGTGTGCTGGGAAAACTATTGACGATAAAATATAAATTAGTGTTCTATATATTAGCAGTACTCATATTATTGCTTACAAAAATGTCTGCGATTGTATTATGTATATGCCTAACTATTATATATAGCTAAGCCACAATAACAGTTTTTGTTTAAATGATTAAGTTCAAATACGGGTGAAATTAAATAGATTTTATTCGGATCGGACTTTTCGTTTCGATGGGTATAAAATTATCTAAGAAAGAAAAATGTCACGGTTTTAAAATACTATAACTGTCCTACGTTTAGTCTATTAATAAATACTAATTATACGTCACTATTATACGCTAAAAGTAATTAAACGTCACTTGGTGGTATAGCTTTGTGCAAGCTCGTCTGGGTAGGTACCACCCCCTCATCAGATATTCTGCCGCAAAACAGCAGTACTTTGTATTGCTGTGTTCCGGTTTGAAGGGTGAGTGAGACAGTGTAATTACAGGCACAAGGGACATAACATCTCAGTTCCTAAATTTGGTGGCGCATTGGCGATGTAAGCGATGGTTAACATTTCTTACAATGCTATTGTCTATGGGCGTTGGTGACCACTCACTTACCATCAATCAGGTGGCCCATATGCTCGTCCGCCTTCCTATACAATAAAAAAATATATATATTTAAATATTAAATCTTAAATTTTCGCGGACGAAGTCGCAGGCGAAGTGCTAGTTTGATAATAAATATATGGTGATTGAACTTTAGCTTGTAGATGATAATGTTTTGACGACGTTTATCTCTGTTTATTTCATCTTACTGTTTATTTGTTGTTCTACCGCAGAAGAGCTTACACCACTATAATATAACTATTTTAATTTTAATATGTTCAAAATAATTAAAGATAGATGTATCAGACAAAAAGCCATAAATTATTTAAAACTAAATAAAAATGAAAGATTATTTTCGACAAGCAAGGAAGTTGTGACTTCGGCTGACGTAGTAATTATTGGTAAGTACAATATCAATGTGATCAAAAATGCCTGTAAACGTATATAAAATATAAATTTTCAGAGGAATTTATATTAGTATATTAAAATGTAAATTTTATATTTTTTAGACATAAAGGTAGGCAAACCTTTTGATAACATTTTTGAAGACTGTTTTATGATATTTTTTTAACTTCATACCGTAAAAAATCGCGCAGAAATTGTCAATGTAAAATATAAAAATAAATGTAGTATGATAAACAAATATATTCAATATGTATATATCATAAACTTATCCCTTACGTTATATTTAACAATGCTATACAAATTATAAGACAATTAAACAAACGTATATCCAGTGATGGACAAATAGCGAGGTAGTCCACGACGCTCCCAGCATTTTTAGCATATAGGGATATACTTAGAGGACATACATTTAGTAAAAAAGACATAGTTAGAAAAGCTGAATGTGTCAAATTAATTCAAATAAACGCGCAGTAGAATTATGCTCTCGAAAAATATTGAATTAGCTTTTCTATTCTATATTCAGAAATATTATGTTGGTAGATAAGTAATATACGCAATAAGACAGTAGACTTTAAACATAAATAAATTATACTGAATGCTAATAACCGATCTTTGCGACTTATATACAGAGGTCACGCAAAATCGACTCTTACCTCTACTTATATCGGACTTTGCTTATATCAATAGGGAGGTACTTACCTAAGTATGTACAATACATACCTTATATGTAATAGATACTTACAAGCGTAATCTTCGTCATAAGCTATTACTACAAGTGCGTGTTATTATGTATAATCTATATAAATAAAATGATAGAGGTCTGCAGTTGTGCGTGCATCACGGAAAAACTACTGGATAGATTCCAATGATTTTTTCTCAATTTTATTTCTTAGACACTTGGCCCTTATAAAAAAAATGATTGCGATATCTTCATATATAATAAATAATAATAAAAAGTTATTAAAGTTTCAAGAAACAACGATTTGTATATGCACTGCGTGGTCAGTGATGTATTTTTAAACAAAGTATTATTTTGCTTGCGATCTTTTTGATGTTTTTTCCTTCGTACATAAGAAAACTTTGTTAATTTATCAAGCAACGCGGAAGAAGTCGCGGGTATCAACTAGTCATAAAATAATTATTAAATAGTGTAAACAGTAAACGGCGACTTAATTGTTAAATAATAGACAAAAAGCAGTAATTTGCCATATAGGCCAACTTAGTTTAAGCTGATGACCTGGATACGATTTACTTAATTTCATATCTCCATTCACAGTTATTTTATTATAAAACAATGCCTTTCTTCTAAATTTTATACATCCAACGCTAGGTGTTCTTTGATTAAGTTTGTTTAACAAAATTCCTCTGATTTCGTTCGACAGATTTTTGAATTCATAGCTTTAAAAATTAATTGCATTTATGTATTCAGAATACTCTTATATTCACCCTCTTTGCCAAAATTCTTATTTTGAAATTTTAAATTATCCTCCTTTCATGATGGTATGAATTATTACGGCCAACATTCAAGATTTTAAAATTGTACGTAAGATGCAGGCAGGTTCTCATACTTTTATTCGTATTTTTTCGGTAAAATTAATAAATTTCGGTACCTACGTCGCATAATTCACTTTGTGAAAGAAAAAGCGATGTTTCACACTACATAATAACTGATACAGGCTGTAGTTTCCGAAGCATGTCGAATCCTCGATAAATAAACCCACATATAACCGAAATAATCTATGAGAAAAATACTTTACTTTACTTTACTCTATGACATCTTCCTAACCGAACTACCGGATCGACACCCAGGATCTCAAGGAATAGCAACTCGTCATGCGTAGGCGAGTGCAGAAGAATGTTTTCACTTGCACATTGTATTACGTTATTGTCGTAATCTGATGGAACTGGCAAGAGATAAACTATGCGCAGGATCATCGGCTTTACGTGCTCTCCGAGGATCGTTTTCTAACCTGGGCCTCATTGACTTAATTGCTAATTTATAAGATTTAAGTACTAGATTCAACAACATAATATTAAAATCTTCGTACACAATTTGACCGGGTTAACATTTTTAGGGGGTGGAGTTGCTGGTTGTAATACACTTTACCAACTATCAAAGAGAGGTGTTAATGCAGTATTATTGGAAAGGAATAAGTTAACCAGCGGAACTACATGGCATACAGCGGGTACGTTAATTTTATTGTTATTAACCACATTAAATATTTTTGAAAATAAGGTCCTCCAGACCGATTTCGGTCACGGCGGCCAATCTCAAGAGAGATTAGCCAACTGCGCAGGAGATATTATAGTGCACAAGTGTGTACGCAAACATAGGTACACTCTCTTTTTCTTGGCTCTCATAATCCGATGGGACTGCAATCCGACACGACCGGAAAGAGTTCAGGCGCAGGACCAACGGCTTAACGTGCTTTCCGAGGCACGGGAGTGTACACACTTCCAACTTCCAGACTCCGGGCTGCTACTGAGAATTTTCTGAAAGAAAACCCCAATAACTATTTATTGGCCCGACCTGGGAATTGAACCCAAGGTCACCGAGTCTGCGGCCTTATATCAAGCCACTAGACCAACGAGGCAGCCAACGTAACGATACGACGCTGCCATTCATATACCATTACTTATTTGTTATTAATTACAAGATATTTATTTACATACTTTTTATATTTACCATTTTAGGTTTAGTATGGTCGCTCCGACCAAATGATTTAGAGGTCAGGTTGCTACAAGATTCTAGAGAAGTATATAATTCATTAGAAAATGAGACCGGAGACTACGCGGGATGGATAAACAATGGCGGCATGTTTATATCTCGGAGTCGGGTAAATATATTATTCTTTGAATTTATTCGCTTTGAGTTGTAAAACCAAGAAATAAATAAGCTTTTTTTTAACTTAATAATTAGCACTAGATAAGTAAGATTGATTTTTTATTTCTTAAGTACCCATATATTATTTCACAAGATACTGATGTACTTATAATTTACGTATACAATCTCGTGCATAAATATAATTATCGGAAGTGTGTTATTTGAGTACGTGTTCGACTTGCTTTTATTGTTTAGGAAAAAAGTGTCGTATAAGTTTTTAATAGTTTCATCAAAATTTAATTTTGATTGAAATTACAAGAAATTAAAAACTTTAACCTTAACCTTTGTCAATATCAACTATGGCATATTATGTATTTACCATATATATAAAAATAATTGATTTACCTGCATTTATAAGAAAGAAATATTTCATGGCGGTACAAATTAAGTTAAGTTAATATCAAATGATAGTAAAGATCATCATTTATCAATTTTATCATCAATCATTATGTTTTTTAGCTGCGAACGGAAGAATATTTAAGGTTGCATACGTTAGGAAAATCAATGGGTATACCGAGTGAAGTATTAGATCCCAACGAGGCCCAGAAACTATTTCCACTTTTAGATCCGTCTGTTTTCAAAATGGCGTTATACTCACCTCTAGATGGAACGATAGATCCAGCCATGGTTTGCAATGCACTTGTAAAAGCTGCGTCCAAAAATGGAGGAAAGGTAAAGTGAGGAGGAACATAAAAATGTTTCACTGAAGTGCTACTTTAAATCATTTATGAATGATACGTTTACAGATATATGAAGATTGTCCTGTTGTCGATGTTCATTATGCCCATAATTTGCTTGGAAGTAAAGAAGTGACCGGCGTTCACACTGATAAAGGTTTTATTAAAACAAAGTGTGTGGTAAATTGCGGAGGTGATCATTAAACATTATTTTAATTTAAAATAGAACAATATCTGCATAAACATTTTGTGTATTAAATACAGTTTCTATACTTATTATACATGTTTATTTATCTTGGAAAAACAATCTTGGCTTATGTGATTAGTTAAAACTATTTATTTTCAGGTGTATGGGGTCCGCGTATAGCAAGATTTGCTGGTGTACCATCATTACCGATAGTACCATTTAAACATGCCTACGTTGTTACCGATGGTATACCAGAAATCCGTGGATGTCCAAATGTTAGAGATCATGACGTTAACCTTTATTTCAAGATACAGGGTGAAAGTTGCAACATTGGGGGATACGAAAACAATCCTATTATGCTCGATCAGGTGTGTCTTCCGAAACTTACTATTTTATAAAATTATATTATTGGATTAAAATAAACTGGGAAAATGCCATGTTAAAATTGCAGTGGGATATCTCAGGCAGTTTTACTTCTGTTACTGAAAACTCAGGTTCTATCCTTTGGGCTGTGTTGGTTTCTTTAGGTCCTATTTTTATTTATTTTCTATTGAGCCATATTTATATTATCAGGTATCAGAACAGCAACATTTCCACCTTTACGAATTAGATTGGGACGTGTTTAGTGTACACATGAATAGTGCTACTACACTATGTCCGAAATTAGGAAATGTTGGCATAAAGAGCACGGTTTGTGGCCCGGAGTCGTTTACACCAGACCATAAACCTTTGATCGGAGAAGATACTAATGTCTTCGGTAAGTTTAAGTCACAGATACATTCTATTTTGTATTAAAATAAAAATAAGATATTTTATTGAAGTAGATTCTCACAAGCACGTTTTTAAATCAATATTTTCTAGACCTTTATAAATGTAGATTGCTTTTGTGGGTTGTCCGATAGTATATAACTACTTCATTAGTATATAACTACTAAATAAAATATAATAAATTATTTATTAGGACTGTACCACAACTGCGGGTATAACTCGGCTGGAATGATGTTCTCTGCCGGCACTGCCATACAATTAGCAGAATGGATCATCAGTGGAAGGTAGACCATAAATATATAATAAATTAAGTACTAGCTTTTACACACGGATTCACCTGAGTGAGCTGTTCAATAAATATAGATGTTACCGTAAAATGTCACCGACATCAATCCTTGCATCGTGTTCTCGTATTGTAGTGTGTTTGCTTGTTATTCTTTGAACTCGGTTTCCATTGAAAGTATGCACAAAATTGTTTTAACCGTATAAAATTAATGACATTAAGATATTGTTTATATGCAAACATTCTTATATCATTGGATGATATTTTCATTTATAAATAATGGGAATTCTTACAATATTGCATCAATTGCCTATTAATAACAACGTATAGTCTTATCTGCGAAAATTGAGTAGATTTGGACGTATGCATCACCCTTAAGGTTATCGCAAAATTCTTCTTTTATAACGTCTGTTTACGGCCTAGTTGATGACGTTCTAAGATTGATAATTTGTTTGATAAATAATATTAATTATAAACATGATATATTATCAAGTTGTTGTTATTATACTACATAATAGAAAGTTAGTGCGGAAGTTGATACTAATCATATTGAAACGTATTTATACTTTAATGTAACGTAAATAATCGGAGCTCAATATCGTTAAAAATGCTTACAAAATAATTTAATCCAAGGAATTTTAAAATGTAAACGATTCTGTTTTATAAGAAATTTTGTGAATGAATTGAATGAGTGACTTTAATCAGTAATAAATACTTATAATAAATTATCCACTTTGTTAACAAATATTTGATAAAAGTTAATTACGTTAATCTTAGGGATGACAAGTTGGAGAAGGAAAGCCACGAACAGATCGAACTGGAGAGTTTTACTGGACCAGGCTAAGGCCCACCGCCGCGGCTGTATCGCCTCAGATGATGATGATGAAACGTTTATTACTATGCCCTCTTATTATGTGATATTTTAATTAAAATGATTCAAATTACCTTAGAAAGTGTATTGACGAATTGTCTTTTTAGAAATATACAAACCAAATATAGGTACAAGATAGGTATAGCATGTGAATTTAATGTCAATTTTTACAATATAATCATTTTTATACTCTTCAGGCCGCACTACAACATGTTTGCCTTCGACGTATGCCGTTTCACACCGGGCCAGTTGTCTCGCGCTCATTGGGTGCGGGAGAGCAGTCACGAAGCATATGTCCGAAACTATGGCATAGTGTTCCCTAACGATGAACCCCTCGCCGGACGAGACGCCAGCCATGACGCTCTGCACCAGGAGCTGCTAGATGACGGCGCGGTGATGCAAGCACGAGCAGGATGGGAACGACCTGGTTTCTTCATGCCTGGCGAAAAGGTAGGAAACTCAATTTAATCATATACTTTCTGAGGCTAACGACAAATTGTGCACTTTAACAAATAATATAAATTAAATATTTCTCACAAATGTTACATTTCATTGTATTCAGATCAGAGTTCAACAATACGACTGGGGCGGTGTCAACGAATATCCTCGAAACTTGGACCAGCGGTACGAAGATATCCTTAAGGGAGATTACACTTTTGGTTTCTCAAAACATCATAACATAGTAAATATATTTTTTATTTAAATATTTAAATAAGTAGATACAAACTCGTCCACATACCTATTATGTCATAAAATGTTAATAGAATAGATTTTATGTATTTTAGAATAAATTTACTTGGTGCAAGCTCGTCTGGGTATGTACCACCCACTCATCATATATTTTGCCGCAAAACAGCAGTACTTTGTATTGCTGTGTTCCGGTTTGAAGGGTGAGTGAGCCAGTGTAATTACAGGCACAAGGGACATATCATCTTAGTTCCCAAGGTTGATGGCGCATTGGCGATGTAAGCGATGGTTAACATTTCTTACAATGCCATTGTCTATGGGCGTTGGTGACCACTTACCATCAGGTGGCCCATATGCTCGTCCGCCTTCCTATACAAATAAAAAATAAAAACACGACAAATAAATCATCACTTCATACAATAGTGCCTGAGATTTTAGTAACAGAATGGCTATTTAAATTTCGTTGCCAAAAAAAATATTACTCTTGTTATAAGCGATTAAAGCAAACAGTGGTGGTATGTTATACAACTCAGTCTTAGGCTTTGTATAAAAAAATTACAAACACAACAATATCTTAAAACTAGCGGCTATTACATTGATACTCATGGTAAAATATAAATTTAATGGATTTTTACGAGCTGATATCATAATCAGGTAGACTATAGTGTAAAACGTAAAAAGCACATAAGACTTGATAATATATAATTTATTGTTTTTATAGATTGGTGCTGAGGCTTTGGCTTGTAGAAATGAAGCAGCGCTGTTCAACATGTCATATTATGGAAAATTTTACTTGACGGGTCCCGACGCACAAAGAACCGCTGAACTTGCCTTCACAGCTGATCTTTCAAGAAAAGCTGATAGGTAATTATTATCTAATGATTTCTTATCTTGACAATGTTCTTAGTTTCTTCTCATTATCTATCTATCTAGGCGGAATTGTTCAAAGAGAGCGACTAAGCCTATTGAAGTATTATTAGATATAATTTTTCCAAAAGCACTTTTGCTATTCTGTCATGTGTCATTAGATTAAGACGATAAGATATAATTTATTAATAAATCTATTTTTAGTTGCGAAACAAATACATAAAAATACAAAATAATAAATAATTACAACGCATAGGTATACTAATCAAGATTCCTTTAACAACTAGTACTTACTATAATATAATTTTATTATTGCGCAAACATTTGCAATTGTTTTTTTTTTTGTATCATGAGAGTTAGAAATTAGATGATAAAAGTACTTAGCAGGGTTTTCACAGGTTGTTGTTAGTGTTCAATACACGTTGTTTAGGTTTTTTATATAGAAAAGAGTTGTGATGATATGCGAAGGAGTTGCTTGGCAGCTTTAGACTTTGGCAGCTCAGATATATTCACATTGCTTCTACAAGTATAGTTGAGAACATGCTTCTAATGCTATTGTGTTTCATTCGTGTTTTAGGTTAGTCTATACTCTACTTCTGAATGAGAAAGGTGGAGTGGAGGCAGATTTAACTGTTAGTATTCTTGACGGAGGCAGTGGCTTATTACACGAACCAATATTTAAAGTAAGTTAACATAGATGTACTCAATATTAAAATGGTGTCCATGAAAGGTATTTTTTCGTGGATTAAAATTAGTTTAGATCTCTTTTTGTTGATCTTCTTATGTGATTTTATTTATTACGTCTTATATTTAGTTATTTCTTGAAAATTTAGCAATTATTTAGGTGGTGTCCCTTTAAATATTTTTAACCTGCATGCGACATTGCCATAGTTTCTATTCTTGGAGTAGATAGTTTGTACTCTGGTTCTCCTTCAACGATAAAATTCATTTTCCGAAGTAATTACATATAATACTTTGCAATTATTGTCAACAATTTATACTTTGCAATTATTGTCTTTCATATTCAATAGACAAACATATTTAAATTGTTTATTATATTGTTTTTAAACTGCCACGCAGTTTAAATGAGAATGATTTTTTTTAATTAAAGTAAATAAAACTGTAATTCTGACATTTCATAAGATATACTAAACATGGTCGATGTATTCACAGGGGCGTGGATACTACGTCGTGACAAGTGGTTTTAGCGCCAACCACACCGCATCAATACTTCGCCGAATCATACATAAGAACAAACTTAGAGCAAACTTGACAGACGTTAGTAAACAGCTTTGCATTTTAGGAGTACAAGGCCCGGACAGGTGAGAATCCATATAGAAAACAGATATCGAATATAAACTGTATCTATGCAAATAAATTTATATGGAGTATGTCATATCATTAAAAAGTATTAAATTGTCTATCGTTTCATCTGAATATCTTTGATCAGACGCCAACGTATGAGTTGAGTCTAAGCCGGATAGGTACCTACCTGTCATAATATTTAATACCTACGTAGGTATAAAGTGAATTGATAGATAAATAGACTAAAGATATAGTGATAATAATATACAAAATAAATGAATTTATCTCTAATTTCAAATAACCTTTTACGTTCATATTGCGTTACCAAAACACACTTTTTTACACTATCGCTGTTATATTAAATTATTTAAATATCTTATATGTATAATTTAAATTGGCATTATGTAGTTACGTTTAAACGAGAAATTTTAAAGGATTTGAGACGGAGTCAGAGGCACGGGTTTTAATTAATATTAATAATTATATTATTGTATTTTAAAAAATATTTAAATTACAGTCAACGCATTCTGCAACGATACACCGACGCTGGTCTTTCGAACGACGCCTTCCCTCTACACACGCACCGAAGCATAAGGGTGTCAAATGCGCTTAATTCACCAGACAATAAGGCTTATACTTGCCGAGCCCTGCGTGTGTCTTGGGCTGGCGAGCTCGGCTGGGAACTTCACGTTCCGTCCTCCCATGCCGTGCAAGTTTACAAGGCTTTGAGGAAAGCGAAGGGTCTGAAGAACGCTGGGTGGAGGGCCTTGACATCTCTTAGCGCGGAAAAAGGTAAAGATCAATAAAAATATAAATAAAAGTACCAGCTTGTATATTTTATAGATACATCGAAATAACCATATTATATAGTTATATACATATTTAAAATAATCAGCTTACAGTGGAGCGCCGATTATCCGAACTAATTGCGTGTGTGTTCGGAAAACCGGTTTTTTTTGGATAATCGAACTACCTATATGTATTTTCATTTAGCCTAACATATTTACGTACAGGTAAATGAAAACCATATTTACACTTATATAGTTAATGACAAATAGGAATTTAAAAAAAAGTGCGGACAATCTTGTAGTAAAAACATTACTGGATTTACTAGGTACAATTACCGCTTAAAAAAATCTTCTATCTTCGTCTGCCGAAGCAAGCCTGCCCGCTTACGAGGGGCTAGATCACGTACTTTTTTAAGGACATTTGATACTGGTCGCTTTCAGCCTGTGTTTCAAACCAACGCAAGGCAATATCTAAGCAAGTAAACGCTTCAGAAGCACCAATTATGTTTTCATCTTCATTATCTAAACTCGTAGTTGATGAGATGCTAGCGGTGGCGTCAGTCTTATTAATAATGAGGTCTAATATTTCGCTATCCTGCATAATTTGAAGCCCGGGATCTTCATCGATGAAGTCCATCCATTGTTGAACCTCTTCTTCATCACATTCGTGGCCATCGAGTTTTTTTACCATATCTAAAATTTTAGACAAGTCTTCCTGTTTCTCATTTACACAATCACTTTGAGGATTTTCCCCTATACGCAAAATTTTATTCACGCTTTTTTGTTATTCTGTTCTTTTACACTGTCCCACGCTGCTCTGATAATGTAGGACGCGTCTTTTAAATTAATCTTTTTATGATTTCTTATCAGGCTTTGTTCTCCCTCCTCTTCTTTTTCCAAAAGTAATTTACGTAACAATTTTTTTCTATAATATCGTTTGAAAGGCTCAATAATGCCTTGGCTGTAATAATGAAGCCACGTTATGTGGAAGAAACATGACTTTTATAAACTCGTCTTTTTTATTTAAGATGTTACATGATGGATGAGCTGGTGCGTTATCAAGAAGCAATAAGGTTTTCTCTCTTCTTTGATCATTTTTTAATTGATGGGCTTTTACTGAGGGTATAAGTTTCTGTAAACCATTCCATGAAAACTGTACTATCCATCCAAGCACTCTTTAGCGAAGTGTAAATAATAGGTATTGCAGACATATTAATGTATTTAAAACAACGTGGTTTCTTGCTTTTAGCAATTACAAGCATTGGCAATCGGTGGCTGCCTGTAGCATTAGCACATGCTAAGGCAGTGATACGATCCTCGCTTATGGTGCTAATTCTCGACGTGAAGCAAGAGTTTTTCGTGGCAAAGCTTTCCAATTGAGCCCGGTTTCTTCTGCATTGTAAACGTTTTCGACAGCGTAATTTTCTTTCTTCAGTAAATCCCTTAGTTTAATTTTGAATGAATCAGCAGATAGTTTTTCTCCTTGTATTTGAAGCTCACGAATGCAATGCCATGTCTTGACTTAAATCGTTTTATCTAGACTGTGCTTGCTTGAAAATTTGACGGCCCTCCAAGTTTTTTATTAAATTGAATTGCTTTTTCACATATAATTGGACCAGAAATTGATTCTCCCTGGGACCTTTTTTGAGTAAACCACTTGTATACAGCATCATCTAAATTCGTGTTTGTGGCAAGTTTCATAGTTTTACGACTCGTGGATCCGTTGGAAGTATGAAGCTGGGATATAAATTTACTTATGCTCGTTTTTTATATCTGTAATCGTAGACTTACCAACATGGTATTCATTGGATAACTTTGTTGAAGATTCGCCTTCGTCTAACCGTTTATTAATCTCGTATTTATCTTTCATAGAAAGGACGACACGGTTACGTTTAGGCATTTTAAATCAAGAGTTTACTTTCACGCGGTAATATTTAGTTTATCGATTAGCGGCTACTTGGAAGTGACATACGAGATACGAGTACAATAAACAATTAACAAGTCGCGACAAGTGCGCGAGCACTAGCGCGGGAGAAGGAAGAGAGACACGCGCGGGTTGGGCAGTCGTAGTGGTTCGGATAAGCGGTCGTTCGGTTGATCGGCGTTCGGATAATCGACGCTCCACTGTTTATACTTTTTTCTTAAAACCTTACTTACTTGGTGGTAGAGCTTTGTGCAAGCTCGTCTGGGTAGGTACCACCCACTCATCAGATATTCTACCGCAAAATAGCAGTACTTTGTATTGCTGTGTTCCGGTTTGAAGGGTGAGTGAGCCAGTGTAATTACAGGCACAAGGGACATAACATCTTAGTTCCCAAGGTTGGTGGCGCATTGGCGATGTAAGCGATGGTTAACATTTCTTACAATGCCATTGTCTATGGGCGTTGGTGACCACTTACCATCAGGTGGCCTATATGCTCGTCCGCCTTCCTATACAATAAAAAAAAACGAATTTTACAAAAATGAGTTTCGACGATATCTTCAACGCGTATGTTTTCAAATTATGTATATTTAGTGATTATTTTACTTCAGACAGTTTTGTAGTAGTTATTAACATAATATATTTGTTATTAAAAATTTTATGCAATGTTATTTTAAAATTATTATTTATTAATTCAATTCAGGTTATCATTTGTGGAATACGGATTTGAGGACTGATGACAATCCAATAGAATCAAATATGGGGTTCGCCTGTCGTAAAGACGGCGAGTACATTGGTAACGAATTTGTCACCAAAGCTAGAAAGAATGGAGTTACCAAGAAATACGCTTTCCTTACCCTTGATGATAAGGTAAAGTAGGTTTTAAAAATTTACATTAATATTTTGTATTAACTTTTATTGATATTTAAAACCCGGTAATCTATATTGGCTTCAAATTGAAAAAAGAAATCGGTCGATGAAAGTATTAAATATTTTTTTTGACAAAATTAAGGGACAATCCACTCCCCTACAGATTTGCCTAGTACATATTCTTCGGTCGATTTTCAATCGTAATTCCAAATTCAGAATTCCTTTTTTTATAACAGTATTGTTATCCTAAAACCATTCCAATGTATTTTTAATTCCATTCATTCCAATCATGTAAGTTGGACAGCTACAACAGTAACAAATATACATATAATAAATAGACATTTTTTTGTAACGCCTAACTGGGAAATCTAAACGAAAACTACACAAATAAATGTTTCGGAGGTCTATATAATACTATTAATTTCTATTACATAAGTAGCTGCGCTTCGCATTTACGGATGAAAATTAGACTACTGACATGACTAGGTTTGGGCAAAATCTAATCAATTAAGCGTGAATTTCGTGTTCTTATTTATATTTGGTATCAATATTTATTTATGTTTTATTTGATCAGTTTTGCTGGATATTTTTTTTATTTTTCAGGTAGCACTATTTGGTCAAGAAGCCATTTATAGAAATGGTGAACCCGTCGGTTACGTGCGAAGAGGAGATTATGGGTTCTTCATTGATAAGCCCATTGGAATTGGTTACATAACCAACAACGGCGCGATAGTCACGAAGGAGTACTTAAAAGAAGGCAATTACGAAATTGAAGTTATGGGAAAGAAGTACAAAGCAAATCTTCATTTAAAATCGCCTTTTGATCCGACCGGTCAACGACTTCTCGGAAATTATGGTGAATTAGGCATGGACGAAAATACGCACGAGCCACACGCCGGTCAAAATGAGAGAGCGGGTGGTAGTGAATAGTGATCTCAATTTAAATAAATATTTAGTACATAATTGTTTCGAGTTTATTATATTACCTACCAATGATCGCGTCCTAACTATGTGTGCTGTGTTCTTTAACGTCTAATTTGAGTAGAAATTATGTGCTGACCGACTCCATTTTGGAAGAAATTGTTAAGGAAATACTATTTTAGTTTTTGATCTTAATATTAGTGTTTTAAATCTAATGTAAAAAAGTTGGTACAGGATTTGGAAGAAAATACTAAGAAAACAAATTTCGCATACTTCACTAACTACTAACAGCTTTTAAACTAAGTTTTAAAACGTATTTAGCATTATTCTGATATAATATGGGTCGATAGAAATTTTTAATAAATTTGTCTGTTAGAATTATTTTTTTAAATGATAAACAAACGTAAGTTATATCAAACTAACTTACCCGAGAAAAATATTATCACCGGAAGTAATGAAGCAATTCCTGTTATTGTCAGTAGGCTTTATAACATAATGTTTCCAAACGAAAAAATAAACAATTGACAGCTATTGTCATTTTTTGTCACTTAACAGTGTCAAAAATGTTATTGCTATTCAGTCAGGATTAATTCAATTTTATTTTCAAAAACATTGACCTAAAATTGAGTGAATTTCTTTCTTTAGCTTAAAAATCAAGTTTCAAAATACGTAATTAAGTATTTTATGAGTTTGATTATAATACTATTTTTTGAAAATGTCTGTTACTTTGAATACTGATGTTGGAGACATTAAAATTGAGTTATTCTGCGAACAATGCCCAAAGGCTTGTGAAAATTTTTTGGCACTTTGTGCTAGTGATTATTACAATGGTTGTTTGTTTCACAGAAACATTAAGGTACGTAAACAATGTCTATACTAATAAAAATAGTCCTTCGAAGTATACATACTTAAAATGGGTGTATATTTTCAGACAGACAGTTAATGGTAAACTACTTTTTAGGGTTTTATAGTACAAACAGGAGATCCAACGGGAACTGGAAAAGGAGGCACATCTATTTGGGGCAAAAAATTTGACGATGAGTTCAAAGAAGAATTAAAGGTAAGCACTATTGGTTATTACAATTATGTGAAATAATATTACATATTGAAGAAATAATTAATAATGCAAACATTACACATAACTAGTTACTAATATTAAAAGTTATATATTAACATTTTAATTTAATTTTACAGCACAATGCAAGAGGTATGGTCAGCATGGCTAACAATGGTCCAAACACCAATGGTAGTCAATTTTTCTTCACATATGGAGAGCAACCACATTTAGATCTCAAATATACATTATTTGGGAGGTATGTAAATTCATTTCAGACAAATATCTCCCACTTATATCAACGTTTGAGTAGAGTGGTGGAGTAAACTCGAAAGCTTCTTTTCAAATAGGAGAGGAGGCATTAGCCCTCTGTGGGATATTTACAGACTGATATTTTACTATATATTATACAATGAGTTATGGTCCTCTGAATTGCCTTAAACAAATTTCATTGATTAAGTAAAACATAATTAAGTTATATTTAATAAAAAATAAATATTGAATGTAAGGACTTAAATACAAATTAAAATAGTTACTTAATAAATTTGAACTGGATTTTTATAAAATGCTAGTATGATTTCCATATTGTTCAGAGAATAGATATTATTTAAAGGTTATTTTCTTTTTCAGGGTTATAGACGGTTTTGAAGCACTCGATGACTTAGAAAAAATGGTCGTCAATCCAAAAACATATAGACCATTGACGGAGGCTAGAATATCTTCTGTGACGATACATGCAAATCCATTAGCTGGTTAATTTTAATAAAGTTACTATCCAAAACATTTTTGGTTTTCTTTATTGTTCAAAAATTTACATCACAGAACTGTAATTATTGCTCATAAACAATGTTTTTGATTTTAAGCTATTTAAAGTTAATTATAAAAACAATTGGTAACAATGAATACTACATAATTAGTTATATATAATCTATTTATGCAACAGTATATGAGTAATTTTAATGAATGTAAATTGTGCATAAATTGTTTAGAATCTGTGACTATGATTAATCAATAAATATTTCTAAGAATCCAGATTACTCTACCAGTTGTAACAATTAAACTATATTTACAGTCTACTAAGAATTGCTTTTTTTTTGTAAGCCTATATTTAATGACTACTCATAATTTGCTATATTTATTATTAATATATTTAAAATTGTAAGTACATAATTTTAAGAGATATAGTAAAATAAAACTATTCAACAATGTTTTTCATTTAAAATACTGATTAAAATATAACATTATATTATTTAAGTTTTAAGGTATTGTTTTTTTAATAAATGAAAATTTAAAATGTGATATCAATGTCTATGTCGACGATGCTTGTAGGAAGTCTTAAATCTCAAGTTTCTAAATCATAAAAATTATCATCTAAGGAAAAATTTGGTTCAATCTCTTTTTTGATTTCCGTTTCAGGTATTTTATCATCAAAGTTATCTGTAAAGTGAGATTTAATGTGGGCAACCAAATCTGGTTTCCTTTCAAAGGTTGCACCACATTCTATACAAGGCATATTCACAACCAAGCATTCATGAGTCTCTTCATGTTTGTTAAGTTTATCTTTTCTGTTAAATTTTTTATCACACTGACTACAACTAAATGGTTTCATACCAGAGTGAATTGAAACATGACGGTCCAGTTCTCTTTTCCTTGGGAACTTTTTGAAACAAATTTTGCATTGGAAAACCCTTGAACCAATATGAGCTATGGAAACATGAGTTTTGTAGGCATCTAAAGAAGAAAATCTCTTTGGACATTGATGACATTTAATATTTTTAGGCTTATTTTTATTTGATGTTGGCACTTTTTGTTTTGGTGGTGAAGTCTGTAGCTTTCCAGAAGTGGACGGATTCTTATGTATTTGGTTTATAAAGCTGCCTTCACCAGCAATGTGGTCTGGCACTCTTGGTAAATCATAGTCATTAGGATTTGTATTATCTGAATTAAGGGTGGGAGAAGTCATTAGGTTACTAAAGGGATTAACGTTAACAACCATATCCTGCGAGTCTTGTTCATTATCAAATTCTTTATGTTCTGGGCTAACTGGCCCATGTCTTACTTCATGTTTAAGTAGCTTATCTCTTCGTCCAAATGTAAGAGGGCATTTACGGCATGCATAAGGTTTCATTCCAGAATGAACTAGAACATGTCTTTGCAAATCACCCTTTGCTACAAAGCTCCGCGGACACAAGGGACAAACATGAGGTTTATGACCTGCATGAATTCTTAAATGTTTACTTAGGTTTGTATTTCGAGAGAAACTTTTTAAGCAGTACTGACATTGAAAAGGTCTTATACCCGTGTGAACAATGGAATGCTTTCTCAAATCTGATCTCCGACCAAAGCATTTATCACATTCGGGGCAGTGATATGGTTTGTCACTACCATGGACTTGCTTAGTGTGTGCAACATATTGACTACGTTCAGCGAATACTAGGCTGCATTCAACACATTTATAGGGAAGGTTTGGGTCATGAAAACCATGCTCATGTTCTTTACATTTCTCTTGGGAGACAAATGCTTGATCACAGTACTGACACATAAATACATTCTTATAATATGATTCGGAGGCTGTTTCTCCATCAGGAGTATTGTCTCTGTCACCAGTTTCAGTTTGATCAACATTTTCAGATTCTTCAGATGAATCATAATCAAGGCTCGGATCCACAACCATTACTACACTGTCTTCTACAATATAATCTTCAACCTTAGGTTTTATATCTTCTTGGACATTGTTATAATTAAAATTACTCAGTTCAGATGAGTTTGAGTTGTCCAACTCATTGACACGGTTTGTTATCTGTCTCAATCTAGCTTCACTTTGGATACACTGTGATCTGAATTTAGAACATTTATTTACTTTAAACAAACACTTGTAACAAATCCTAGCAGGAAGCCCATCGTTTGGTTCCATCTGAAAAAAATTGTAAGAAATCGATGAACGTTCTGCTGTAAGTACGTATTACAACTTAGAACAGTAACATATTTTTGGATACAGACCTGTAGTTCGAAACATTCTGCGATTTTCGAGGTTAGGGACATATTCGCATCATCATCGGGAGCCGTCCCGAAAATTGATACTGTAAGGCCACTTTTACTTAAACACAAGCGACACAGCGCATGAAAATTCGTGATAATAAAAGAATCGTCCATTTTAAACACAATATGACATTAAATGAAAGTTTAAACGTCTTATGGACTTTATTGATTGTATAAATAACAGTTATTCTATTGTTTACTTTCTTTAAAATATGTTATTGGAACATTATGTCAGTTTTGTGACAAAAACCAAAACAAAAGCCTTGGAGGCTACGGCCTATATAGCGACTACGCAATCGTTCGATCCGAGTCAACTGAGCCGATGTTCGGCAGGGCTGCGCTAGAGGAACGTCCTTCTCACCCTGCCCGACTCGGTATTCACAAAAGTATATCTGACTTTGATAACATTGCGTATTTTGGACTTTTTTTGTAACTTCTTAAAATTTAAATTATATCAACATTGCTCCTTTGAAATACATAAAATTTCAAATTTGAATTTATGTATTATAAAACCGCGGTACTTTCGCAGAAAAAATGGTTATTTCTCTTCTACAGGACTAAATTTAGTTTACTTTTCTGTTATTGGTTATAACATTTTTAGCAACATCTACAATTCTTAAAAGCTGCACACGGATTCGTTAAAGTAATTTTATTAAGATTTCGTCCAATCACAGATTTTTTTCTTAGCATAATAACTGCCGTACAATAGATAACGCAAACAAAAATAAATTTATATGTGTTGCCAGAGTGTTAAATGGTTAAACTGGTAATTAAAATCCTACTTTTTTTAAGTAAGATCCAAGAAAGACTCGAGTAGGAACGTCTTTGTATATCAACATTATTATTTAATTTATTACAAATTTCAGTTAACTGATGTTATGTTATTAAGAAATTTGCGCGCGATAGCGATGCTTTGAACTACACAGGGTTATTTTAATGACCCAGCAACCTCGCAGGACTAGATAGCTAACATCAAATGCAACAACTTTTGTTCTATGACTTCGGATATAACTCAACACATGAAAAAAAAAAATGATTTTAAAAGTTTTTGTCGTACTGTCGTGACATTAGTGGGTCTTTATTTTATTCATACAAAAGGACGACGCGGCGCGTTGAAGTTTGCGATGCGCGTAGATTTATAAACGTTCAAGCGGGAAATTGAATTATTACTTATTTTTGTATGAAAATAAATTCTAACAAATTATCAAAAGTCGTAGAACAAAAGTTGTTGCTTATGGTGTTAGCTATCTTGTCCTGCGAGGTTGCTGGGTCATTAAAAATAACCCTGTATATATTGTTTTTTAATTTGAAATTATTTCTGTGTTTTTGTTGTATATTTTTATTTAAATCCATTTGATTTTCAACACTTCTTTGAATATCTCGAGGAGGTGTTGAGATAAATACTAACAGTTTTTTAGATTAAATATAATGTGTGAATTAAATTATAACTATTTTTTTTCCCCTTCGAAAAATGGCTAAGTCCACTTTTTTCTTTTGAGCAATGAGAATAAGCACAAAGATATAATTTGAAAAGGAAGCAATCCTCATCAAGTTATAGTACAAACTAAACTCTTTGTTTTGGTATAATATAATTATATATATATAATTGAAAATATAAAGCTTCGCGCAACTGGACTTTCAGGTTCATTATCGCCTAAGGAATTTAACAAAAAGATAACTTTTATAACTGTATTCTTGTAATCAAAATCACCATTATATGTTTACGGGAAAACTTAGCAAACACATTTTTAATACCGACAATTTGTTCTTCTGACTGTGGGACATTTCTTCAAGACAATCCTGCAAATATTTTTATCGTGATTTATTTTACAAACTTACTTTATATTTAGAGCGACATTATTTTATTTCTTTTTTATATTTTTCCCACCTTTTTGGTTTTGCTACTATACCTTTGAAATGCGAAAAGAGAGTAATTTTAAAACAGTTTCTCAAATTAATATGGTAGGAAAAAAAAACAAACAACAAGGTTTCAATTTGGTTGGTCTATTTCATTTTTTCAAACACAAATCATAATTTTCAGGTTAATGTAACACGACTTAAAAAATCATACGTTGTTGAAAATTTATCACATTTAATTTATAAATAATCAATATAAAGTAAGTTGCACTAATTCTCCGACCTATTTTAATCAATGCAATCTGTAATGAGATTGGAGTTTACACATTTTTGTGCATTTTCGTCAAATGAAAGACCTGCTTCGCAACTGAGAAGTCGAGGGCGTCCTTCTTGGCATGCAATGTACTTCTTACAGCTTTCTTTGTATCTGTTGAAAAATAACAAACAACTTATTAATCTTCAGAATAAATCAAAGTTAATCTGCAATCGTGATTAATGATTTCTCATTTTAATGCTAATCGTTAATCATTAATCTGATTACATTTTGCCCATGTCTGATCATAGCCAATAGGACTTGTCTATTTTCTAAAATAGATTTAAAAATACACCTGTAATTGTAAATGACGTGAGATGGTTCATCGAATGTATTCAATGGCGTCGTAGGGCATATGAAATCTTGGAATACTGAAAAAAAAATGTTTTAAAAGTTGAAGTACATGAAGTTTCAAAAAATAAACAATAACTATGGCTGGCAATAATTCGGGTACATACTATTAGGATTGCAATCAGGTACATTTACTGGCCAATCGCAGTTGCTTCTAATCGAATTAAAAGCGAGACCAGGCGGACAGGACATAGTAATAGCTGAGCCTTCTTGACACATTATAAAGTGTCCGCAGTCGCCTTTAGGAACCGGAAAGAACCCGTAACTACGAGGGCATTCATCGCTGAACTGCTTTTTTTCTGTAGAAATAGGTATGCGTAAGTATTATATTTAATTTAATTAAGAATATTTAATAAACGTCAGACATACGTGTGATGGACTGGTCTAGACATTTAACTTCTGAGGGGTACGCGCAGGGATATGCGGGCCATGTAGCTGCCGAATCAAAATGAAGCCCGTCAGGACATACTCTACGGTACGCTATATTGTTCTGTAAAGAAATTATATAATATTTGTTATTATTATGTTGATTATATAATAAATTATTTGGCAGTTTTGGCTCATTAAAATTTAAAAACATTATTTTACCTTGCATTCGACGTACACGTCACATCCATTTGAATACGAATAATATCCATTAACGTTTTTACAAGTATAACTATGTAACCGATTAACACTGTAGAACTGTCTCTGGTTTCTCTCCGGAATAGGACGCGTTACTGGTTTGATTTTTGTCGTAGATGTAGAGGTGGTAGTGAGAACAGTAGACGAAGAGTCATCGGATAAGTTCCAGGTAGGTGTTTCTGTATTCACATATTGTTCAGTTGACACATATTGTTTGGGTTGTTCATTTAGGTTTGGTTGGAAAACAGGTTGATTGACTGCTTGATTTCTTCTTAAAAATGTTTTTAAATTTTGACGAAAGATGAAAGGTCTTATTAAAATTGATTTTAAATTATTATCAGATTTCATTTCTAAAGGTATAGTTGGTGTTGCGACCTCGCTCAACGTTTTATTTGATACATCTTTGTCGGTTGGAACCGATAAAGATTCTGGAGTATCACTCTTTGGTTGTTCATATGAAGTAGAATCAGGGTAATTCGTTGTAACTGCATTTTTTTCTATGATGGGATTATTTGTCGTTGATAGAGCCTCAATTGTGTCAACTCTTTGTTCAAGTGTATTAATTGGAGTTAAAGTGGTAGCATCTGGTAACTCCTCGTTAGATTGAAATATCACTGATGAATGTTTTTCTATATAGTTTTCAGGATATACTATAGTTACATCATATTTCTTAGCCATCAATTCTGCCTTTTTAATTGTTACATCAACCAATATTGGCCTTTCGGTCACTTCGAGATAACTAACAGACGATGTTAGGTTGTTTTTTTGTATGATAATATTTGACACATTATTGTTATTACTGGTTACACGATTATCATAGGAGATTTCTCTAATTTTAACATCGGTTACAGGTCCTTGAATAGGCATTTTCCTCAATACCAAGCCACGATGTGAAACATTTTGTGGTGCCACTGGAAACAAATGGTTAATAATAAATAACACATAAATAATCATCCAATGTGGAAATATCTTCAGATTTAGTGTAACTTCTGAAAAACTTACCAAAAAAAGTAAATAGTAACATGATCAGTAAAAGTTTTGGTATTATCATTATTACAATAATACAAATATCTGCTGATGAAAAACGTTTCGTACACTGACATAACATAGAAAATATATTCATTTTATACTTCGAATCTTATCGAACATTAATACATAATAAATTAAGCAGTTTGCGTCACTATTTATTCTTAAAACTAATAGAAAATACATTAAAGAACGTACACTTTAAAAAATTGATCATTATATTTGCCACGAAATTAATTTACTAATAAAATTAAAGTCACATAAAATTCGCGATAATTTTTGTATTTAATTATGTTTTCATAATTTTGATTGAAAAATAGCGCGTGAATAAATAATTGCTGAGGGCGTAGGATTCGCACTGTTCTTGCAAGCTGATAGCTGGTTGACTATGGGATGTCAACATGAGATTACAAATAGCTTTGAGTAATTGAAACATTTAGCGTTCGGCCACAGCTTAAAGACTTGCTGTAATTGTAGTTAATGGTGATTGCTACATTGCGACAGTTTGGTCTAGGTAATGAACTATAATACTAATATCTAAATCTGGTTTCAAAATAATAGTTAACTATAGTAATAATTACACATGCATTAATTACAGAAACAAGAAATTATTAAAAGCCTTCAATTAAGCTCATTGTATATAATATCGATAAAATTGATGACATTAGACCTACCGGTATTTCGTAAATTCGAACTGTGTTTAAAATTGACTTCTACGATTTTTCTCTAAAAGAAGGGCTTTACCCAAATTCATAATGAGAAAGGAAGTGGATCCGCAATTTCTACTACATTATTAATTATAGCGGAACTTCACAAGGGGGACAAAGATACACAGTGACACACAGATCACCTTCTTTTCATTACTTTGAAATACATGTAATATGACATTTTAAGATTAACTAAAATATTCAGACCAGCGCAGCGGAAGCTTAAGCCGGCCCTTCGCAAAGACCGATATTCGGACGTACCTGGGTTAGTTTTAACCTTTTCAGAAACCAATAACAACGAAGAAGAACAAGTAACGATTTTACTAAAATAAGTGAAGAAAGTCTAAGCTATGTGTTTTAATTTATAAGTTATAAAACTTTCGAGAGTCATATTTCCTAATTTGTCCCTGACCCCACGTAAAAATATATGAGGCTATTTTTCTAGATTTCTGTTACTCTCGGTCTAACTTAATTACTTTATTCGGAGGTATAAGGGAATGAACTGTTACTGGTAAGTTTTTTTAGTTAACGAGCAGGAGGCTCACCTGATGAAAAGTGACTACCACCGCCCATGGACACCTGCAACATCCGAGGACTTGCAGGTGCGTTGCCGGCCTTGGAGGAAAGAGTACGCTCTCTTCTTGAAGGTTTTTATGTCATATCGGTTTGGAAAAGTCGCCGACGAAAGCTGGTTCCACAGAGTGATTATGCGAGGCAGGAAATGCCTTAAGAAACGCACTGTTGTGGATTTCCAGACATCAAGGTGATGGGTATGGAATTTGGAGTTCTGGCGCGATGTCCGCCATGCGATGATGATGCGCGGTGGTGAAATTCAGCTGCCGGGACTAATCCAAACAACTCCTCAGAACACTCCCCGTGATATATGCGAAGAGGATGCAGAGTGACCCAACATCTCTACGCAAAGCCAAAGGATCAAGCCGAATTTGCGCCTTGTAAAGTTTTAGGCGATGGTCCGACGTGAAGTACTGTCTCGCCTTGTTGAGGACTCCAAGCTTTTACTAACTACTAACTCAAGCTACTTTTAGTGAACATTAATTTTGAGGCAATAATGAAATATGTAGTCTATGTCCAAATGTGTAATGATCACATTAACATTTAATGTCATAATATAAATTAGTGGCTTAAATCATTAAGCATTTTTACAAAATGAGAATTAATTGCTTTTTAACCAGTATTTTATTTCTTATAATATACATGTATATTTCATTACTAGATAATCGTCTTGGATCAAAATAAAAATAAAATGAATTTAGAATAGCATTTGCGTAAAACCCGTTCGTAGTGAGCGTCTATGTTGGGGAATGAGTTAATAGGAGATTGTGTGATGGGTGGTATTTCTTTTATATCTACATATATAACAACTGCAAATTATATATTTTGTCAATAAATACAATCACAAATGTTTAAACGTGGACGTGCACATCCCTTATTTCGAATGTACATTTCAAACTCTAGTTGATGTTCCTAAGCCTTTAAATGTTATCCATTTGTAATTTGTATATTACTAGAGTACTAATATAAGTATTACCTGTTTCCAACTTCGAATTCTGTTTTATCTGATGGTCTTTTGAACATAATTTTGACTGAAGCGACCGCGGATAACTCCAATCTTGATTATGGAGCGAGTATCTCATGGATCAGGTGGCCATAAACAGTGAGAAGGTCGCGCTAATAAGGCCGATAATGTGCCCAGGGCATCCAATAGGTTAAACACAGCCCTATAAACCTATAAGTAGTTTTTGCGTGATTTCAGAAAAAAAGTTAACAAACAATATTTTATAATAATAGTATGACTAGTATGTATATTTGGCTAAATTTATATTGGAATTGCAACTAATTCTTGGTCATTTTATCTGCAATATAATTCATATTCAGAAGCTTCAAGCCTTACATTCAAACTAAAGGAGAAAGGAAAGAAAAGAAGGAGAGGCGAACACAAAATAACGTGTATAATATAAAAATGATGCCTTGATCATTAATAAAAATATATAAATATATATAAATAATGTAAAAACATTTTAGAACAGCATCCGCCACGGCTACGCCCGCATTTTGATGATGGGGGGGGGTGGGATGTTTAGGCGGCTTAGGTAGTAATGTTAAAGGTGTAAGCTATCTTTGACACAAATTTCAACTTCAATTAAAAAAAAACCCATGTGTGAGGGGAGGGGGTGTTAGGTAATCTGTGTTTATTCAGGGTGTAAGCTATCTTTATTTCGAATTTCATGAAGTCTGCTCAGTAGTGTTAGCACAAAAGATTAACAAAGATCCATCCATCCATCCTCACAATCTGTTACGTTTATAATATTAGTAGGATAGAACGTTAAATATTTTATCTACAATATTTTAGTCACTATTTATTTAAGCTATCGTTTTATTCATTTACATACAATTATATGTCATTTTGGCAGTTTTCAATAAGCTTCGACATCACACATTGGTTAGTTTTTTCATCGAAGGAGAGACCTGCTTCACAACTAAGGAGACGGGGGCGTCCTTCTTGGCATGCAATGTACTCCTTGCAGCTATTTTTATACCTGTTTAAAAATAAAAACGTCATATAAATTTTAAACCTACTTAGTACAATAATTGTGAAAACGCTTACAGACTGCATGATCATCCTATTATTGAATTTGCTGATATTTTGATAGAATTTACACTCTGTTAAGATTCAATAATGTATATGTATGAAATAAAAATATTATGATAGATCTTTGACAAAAAATGCGTCGATTTAAAGATTCTTACTACACTATAATTAAAGCGCGATTATATAATTGATTTTTAATTGTACTCTTGCTAGTTAAACATAAATTAGTTACGTAGGTACGCAAAGGCGGTTTTCGTTATCGAAATAAATCTGAACTAGAAGCTTTTTATTACATTCGTAGGACTTACTTGTGGTATGAAATGAAGTTGGAAGCTCGAGCATAATCATCCGACGGGCAGGTGAAATCTTGGAATACTGAAAACATACTTGAATAAGTAAATGCGGTTAAAAAAATGAAATAAAAATAATTAATATTAATAATTACCCTTAAGGTCGCAATCCGGTACATTTACTGGCCAATCGCAAACACTCGACATCGAATTAAAGGCGAGACCAGACGGACATGACATTACGGTAGCTAAGCCTTCTTGGCACATAATAAAGTGTCCACAGTCACCGTTAGGTGTTGGGAATATTCCATAACGATGAGGACATTGGCCGGTTGGTTGAGCATGCTCTGTAGAAAAAGAAAAGTTTGAATTATGACAGTCAGGTTTAATAACACGAAGAATTTTGTAAGCACTTTCAAATTATTTAAAGGATTAAGTAAAGTACCACCACCACCCACCTACCACCGAGCACAAACGGCAAGTAACTCGATAATATCCTTTTTTCCCGAAATAAATTACACTTTCAAAGTAATTTGTATACAGTTATTCATTACTCGATAAGAAAAACCGCATATCCTTACCTATACTTCTCGCGCTTATAAAATGATTGCTTTATGAGATGCTATATAAGATTATCCATTTTATTTATTTTTGTCCTAGGATATTCACATAAGACAATCTAATCCTAACCTAAGCAGAGCTCGTAATACGGAAACCAAACAACTGATTTACTACATATACTACTTTTCTTTTGTAAATACATACCTATATGGATAATTACAACCACACTCAGGACAAACAGACATGTTCATGCACACAAATATCTGTCCTGGGTGGGAATCGAACCCACGACCTGTGGTGCGAAAGGTACCAACCACGCCATCCGGCTTATCATTAAATAAATAAATAATAAAGCATATTGTGACGCGTTTGTAAGTATTTCTATTTAGTTAAAAATATACCGAGGGGATTCTCGAGTTTTAATTTAGATAATTATTTAATACATACGTATAATAGCTTGTCTTTGACATTTAACTTCAGACGGGTACGCGCAGGGATACGCTGGCCATTTTGCTTCTGGATCAAAATGAAGCCCGTCAGGGCATAAACTTCGGTAGGCTATATTGTTCTGTAAAAAAAAAAAAATATGAATATATTCAAATTATTTAACCGTAACGTAAACAAATATAGATTAAAAAGATAATTTTACCTGGCATTCCACGTATTCGTCACATTGATTTTCCACTGAATAATATCCAAATACGTTTCTGCATGTATAATCATTTAACTGATTTACAGCATAAAATGGAATAAGTTGCTGTGGAGCTGTTGGTCTCGTTGTGAAACTGATAATAGGCTGCGTTATTGGTGTTTTCGTGGTAGTCGTTGTAGAGGTTGTGGAAGGGGCATTATTAGGTCTACTGGGAAAGATCCAAGTAGGTCTCTGTGGGCTTATCGGCTTGTTAGTTATAGTTGTTGCCGCTGTCGGAGTTGTTGACACATCATCTATACTGTTCGTATATGTTGAAGTTATGTCATCAGGTATATATTCATTAGATTGAGACGTTACCGAATCCGAAGTTGTTGCTTCATTTATATATACATTCGTTGTATAAGGCTCTATCGTTTCTTTCGGCTGGAAAATTGCATAGGTTGCTCTAATAGATGTTGGAAATTGGGTTTCTGATGCTTTCGGGGCATCAGTTGAAGTTGGTATAGCAGTCGAAAACTGACTAAAATGAGGTGTACTCGTTGGTCTAGACCAAAATAGTTCCCAAGTAGGTTGTTCTGTGGTAGCTGGAGTAGAGTATTCAGTTTCTTCCGGTTTTGCGGTTACTGGTTCTGGTTCCTCCGACGAAGCATCAACATATTCTATAGCTAAAAAAAAATATTTTCTTTAGCAATAACTTATGCGATTTTTTTTATTAGTTACAGAATCCGAGACTTGAGGCATTGGTGCTGTGACCGTGAGCTCAGTTATAATTATCGGCCTTCGATTAGCTTTTCTGTTAGTTACTCTAGAGGCGAACTGTGTATTATTCTACAAAAGGCGATTGTGTATGTCGAATTTCAATATAAATAATAATATTACTTAAACATTCTTAACATATTTTAAAATTATTCAATATGTTTGTTTTATGATACATGGTTAAAATTGCACACTAAGCCTAGTCTTTAGAAAGAGCTATGTCTGATTTATTTAATTAAGTCTGGCTTAAAACTTGTAATTAAAAAATATTAATTACATACGTGTGATTGATTGGCTTTGACATTTAACTTCGAAGGGGTATGCGCAGGGAAATGCTGGCCATTTCTTCGCTGAATTAAAATGAAGCCCTTCAGGACATAATTTTCGGTATGCTATATTGTTCTGGAACAAAATGTCGTTTAAATTATTATTACCAATTTACTAATGACTAATTTGCTGAATACTACTTATTTTGCTGCAAAATAAATACTTAAGAAAACAAAAAATAATTTTACCTGGCATTCCACATATTCGTCACATTGATTTTCCACTGAATAATATCCATTTACGTTTCTGCATGTATAATCATTTAATTGATATGCAGTATTTGATGGCTTGGGGTTCAGAGGAGCTATCGGGCTGGTTGATTTGATAACACTTTGGGTTGTCGGTTCCTGCGTTGTCATAGAGGATGTGGAGAGAGCATTGTATGAAGGTCTAGGTGTGGGAAAATTCGAAATAAGTCTTGGGATAAGAGTAGTGGAATACTCAGGTTGAGGTGATTCAGTTCCTTCATTAGTAGTTACAGTTTGTCCTGAGATAAATTTCTTCCCTGTGCCTGGAACGTTGCTTGTATCCAAGATATGATCAGGTTTATTCTGTGGAGTTGGAGTTATGATATCTACCATTTCTTTATTAGATTCCGCTGTTACTGATTTTGAAGTTAGTGGTTCATTTGTAACTAAAGTAATAGTATAAGGCTCTTTCGGTTCCTTTGGCGGGGAAGGAACGTTCTGGGGTTTCAATGTATTTTCATTTATTTTTGTAGTTGGAGAAACATTGGAAAGGCGACTAAAATAAGATGTACTTGTCCGTCTTGACCAAAGCGGCTTTCGAGTAAATACTCTACTTTCAGGATTATTGGTTTTTGAGGCAGATGATGTTGTAACATCATCATATACTATGGGTGAATAAGAAACATTTTCCTCTGTAACGACTTCTGAGAATTCTTTATCAGTGTTAACATTTTCAGAAACATTAGGTATATTCTGCACTGGCCTATGCTCACGATGAATCGGTCTTCGAAAACCTTCTCTGCTCACACTGTCCTTGTCCTGTGCTTCCACTGAAAACAAACGTATTAATTAATTACTTTCGCCAGCGATGAATACACAGGTTATTCTTAAAATACAAATACAATTGTAATTCTAGCATAGATTTTATAAAATTAAATAAAACACTTATACATTTATATTAGCATTACTTAATAAGAATGTAATATAAATAATAATTATTATATATTAATTAAATGAAGTCATTTAACTTGTAAACTCCCTTTGATTTGAGATCTAATATATTATAATAATAGCGTTTATGTAACAAAATAGTTTTGGTATAGTCATTGTTATAAAAAATAATAAATTCAATACGGAAAAACCGCATTTACGATAATTATAACACCGATTTTTTTATCCTAATTTTAAATTTTTACTTTACTTAAATCGAATCAAGTAAAATTTTGATTTATTTGCAAATATTTACTCGGTGGCAAAGTCTCCCATTCACCATCCACCCATCATCAGTTATCTACCGCAAATCAACAGTACTTCGTATTATTGTGTTCCAGTTTGAAGGGTGAGTGAGCCCATGTAATTACAGTCACAAGGGACATAATATCTTAGTTCCTAAGGTTGGAGGCGAATTGGCAATGTAAGCCTTGGTTAACATTTCTTACAATGCCATTGTCTATGGGAGTTGGTGACCATTTACCACAAGGTGGCCCATATGTTCGTCCGCCTACTTACACAATAAATATATATATTTGTTAATTGTAATATTATTTACATACCTAAAAATAGTAATGGCACTGCTATCAGCAACAACTTTTGTACTATCATTGTTACAACAATTGTGACATCCGCGGTTGAAAATCGTCAACTATAATGATATTATATAAACAATGTATCCATTTTATAGTCTACCAGTCGATGTTCTTTAATTTAAGTTCATCAGTAAATTAATAAAACAATTAAACGTACTTAAATCTATTAAGTGCTAAATCGATGAGGCTTGCGTCATATTAATTAATTAACAAGTAAGTTAAATAAGCTTTATTTTAAATTATTCACTCAAACGCATTTCTGATAAGTTATTGTAATAATTATAACAGACACATCCAGTTTTAAAAAAAGGGTATAAAGTTTTATGGTTTTTAAATTTGTATACCAAATTTTCAATTAAAATATTTTTAACTTGCTATATTTTACTATCTACTTATTTATATTTAGGATTTTTTTGTTTTAATAAAATAACGTATTTTTCAAAAATAGCTCGGATAGTTTCGGATACATTGGAATAGCTATAAATAATGGAAAATTCGGTTAAAATGTGTATTCAGTTGTTATCAAAACAATAGTTTCTTGGTTATATCATTATTAGTAGCCATATAAAGTGAATTTTAATTGTTTTATAATAACGAATATATATATATATATAATATAAGTACACGTTTAACAAGTTTCTAATTAAATATAATATTAAGCATTTTATAGTGATTCATTTTTGTTAATTTAAGCCAATAATGTATGCATCTTTAACGAGCAAATGGTCCACCTGATGTTAAGTGGTCACCAACGCACATAGACATTGGCGTTGTAAGAGCTGTTAACCATCTCTTACATCGCCAATGCGCCACCAACCTTGGGAACTAGGATGTTATGTCCCTTGTGCCTGTAATTACACTGGCTCACTCACCCTTCAACCCGGAACACAGCAATAACAAGTACTGCTGTTTTGCGGTAGAATATCTGATGCGTGGGTGGTACCTACCCAGACGAGCTTGCACAAAGCTCTACCACCAAGTGAGTGTTCTTACCCGGATTTATGCCTATGAAAGCGATTACTCATAAATTCATTTTGTAAAAGTGCCAAAAAAAACATTGAAAATAAGCAAATAAAAACTATCAATAATTTTATAAAAAATTAATATCAACCCACTGCACCTTTCGATGGAAATCTAGAAACAATTATTTAATTTCAGGATCATACATCTTAACACTATTTATACATCTAAATAAACATCTTCTTTACGACACTATAAAAATATTTATTTATATTTTGATTTCAATTAAGTAATGTAATATAATTAATAATTTAATATTCTTTTTCATTTATATAAATTATACAAACATATAAAATTATTATATATGTACCAACTGCCACCACTGTTTGTGTTTTACTCTATGATCAGTAACGTTGTCTGTCTCTATTGCACTCGTTCATTAATATACTTTTGTTGCATTCATTCATTTCTAACGTCATATTTTACGAATATAATATTTGATTTGTGAAAATATTAAGATAAATAGTAAACTTACTAATGAAAAGTGATTCCTTAAGTTTAAGAAGTTTTGATAGTATAATTTGTGCAATATCTCATAACACACGACGGTATTTCTGGTTATTTTGGGTCACTTTTAATTATAATTGTACTCGCTACGTGACGTCTATCCATTGACAATGGTGACATAATATTGATGTGAAGTGTGGATAGTAATCCTGATTTCGAACGGAGTGCTTGTAACCTATCTACACCTTTTTACTTATAATATCATTGCTTTGAAAGATATCTGGGATGAGATCACAGACAATTAATAGTAGTGTTAGTACTCTTTAAAGTTTTGACAGTTTTCATTCATACACGAAAGGACTACGCGATGCGTCGATCTTTGCGTTGCGCGCAGATTTATAAACGTTCAAGCGTGACATTAAATTAATACTTATTTTTGTATGACAATAAAATCTAACAAATTATCAGAAGTCGTAGAACAAAAGTTGTTGCGTATGGCGTTAGCTATCTAGTCCTGCGAGGTTTCTGGGTCATTACAAATGACTCTGTATACTTATACTTACATACTACATACATACCTACATATAATACACAATATGTATGACACAAATAGTAACAAACCTAAAACATACTACTAATTTTAATTGGTGTGATAATTACAGGGCATTCCTAAAATATAATTACATTAAACAATTGCACTTATTATTAACTTAAGTGGTCATTTACAAATGAGCATTTCAAGTTTATCTAGAATGTTATTGCGACAGGCCTAATTGTGGTCAACAGAAATATTTCAGATTACTTGAATAACTGTATTAATTTCCTCATCAATCGATTCGTATTATTCTTTATTCTTTATCAAATCATATGCACTATTTCGGTCACAATGTCGGATATTTTAGTTCAATATATTAGTTTACTATTATAGTTGACGAGCTGGTTGGCGTGGTTGATAAGACGATTGCCTTTCACGTTTGTATTAAATATTAATATAAATTAAAACTCGAGCATCCCCCCCCGTACGTTTTTAACTACATGGAAATACTTACAGGTGCGTTACAGTATGCTTAAAACGATGTTATCTAATGCTCAATGAAAAGCCGGTTGGCGTGGTTGGTATGTATATGCTTGCGTTTCGCGCCACGGCTCGATTCCCACCCAGGACAGACATTTGTGTGCGTGAGCATGTCTGCTTGTCCTGTGTCTAAGTGTAATTATCTACATAAGTATGTATTTACAAAAGAAGGGTAGTATATGTAAGTACCTACCTATATCAATTGTCTGGTTTTCAAAGAACAAGCTCTGTTAGGTTTGACGTCCCAGAATATTAAAAAAAAAGTTTCCGCCTGTGGGTGCGAGGGGACAAAGGCAATTGTTAGGCACCCTAATGTCCTTTTCAGCATTTCTGACAACATGTATGCAAATTTTCTTAATGATTGGTTGAGTAATTCAAACGAGATAGCGTAAAGCGTAAATTTCGCGGCAATACAAAAGATCATTTTGACCAGAGGCGGGAATTTAAAAGGCAATTGGGAACTGGACTCAAAAGAGGACGGAGGTTACGAATTGAATTTCTAATTTATACTGTATGAGAGGATAAAAATATCGTTTTACTCGACTGACCCGACGAACAGGAGTATCTTACATGATGCCTGATGGTGTATACATTAGAGATATGACGTAAACATTGCGTGATGACGTAAACTTACATTAAACAATTTAATTTTAAATTGTCATAAAAAATGCGTAAAGTTTAATTTACTCAATCTTTTAAAGCACTCACTCGCTTTAGATTATAAACCATCAGATCTTTACCCAAGACTTACAAAAGATAATAGACAACTTTCAGGCACTGCTCTATTAGGATAATTTAGTTATTTTCTTAATATTATGTCACAAATACTTAATATTTTCACATTCTACAAGAAAAGTAGCTTGGACTGTTTTTAAACTTCAAAATTGAGACTGTCTTTGGGATGATTTCCCGCTGAGTTTCTTTCGCCGGTTCTTCTCAGGGTTGGGTGTTTCTTTTCCGAAACGGTAGTCGTTTTCAGTTTGACAATTAATAAGTAATTAGTGTAATACTTCAATATTGAATAAACTATTTTGAATTTGAATTTGAACTTGGTGTTTTGAACAACTTAAGTAAAGTTGCAGTATGTTGTATCGCAATATGAGTACATAAATATGTTAAATCACAATAAAATACATATGTTTGACAGAATCAGCAACAATCAATGTACAAAAAAGACAAGTAAAGGTAGTGTAGTGGGTAGAGCAGCGTGGTGGAATACGCTCCAAAGCCAAGCCTTCCCCTCATAAGGTGAGGGGAGGCCTGAGCCCAGCAGTAAGGCTTTACAGGCTATTTTTAGTTTCATGAATAGATTTACTTCATATTTACTGAATCAGTCATGAACACTTATGTAATTTAAATTTAGATAATACTGAACACAATAATATAGATATTAGGTGTTATAAAATATATTTTTTATTCATAACATAAAATAATACATATTAATTCATAACATTACTAGAAAATTATAAAACTACTCTATTGAAATTGAATTATTAGACGTTCTTAGTTATATTTGGCTATAGACTTCGCATCGCATTTAACGCGATCGGCGTCTTCGCAACGACCGGTGACGGGGTTGAACGCCAAGCCAGGATCGCAGGACAAGATGCGGGCGTGTCCGTTCATACACGAGTAGAAAGCATAGCAATCGCCTTCATACCTTAAAAAGATAAAAAAAAACATCACATTTAAAATAACAAAATCAATAAAAAGAAGTTTTGTGCGATATATATAAAATGTAGAATTTAAATGCATTTTCTAGCATTTGGTAGAAACAGTATGAACAATATTTCGTTATATTATGACTTGCCATTTTACTCTACTGTACTAGCCGCGTAAAAGAGCTTCGCTCCAAAAAGGAAATACCGTCATAAAAATTTCATTTAAACGTACACAATGTATTTCTAAAAAGATTTTCAGTAAGGCGATTATGCTTTTCTTTAAATCATATTATGATTTTCAAAATGGGAAATAATTATTGAAAAAAAATTAAATTAGTGGTTGTCTTACTTATGGTTCGTTACTACTGGGTTGCCATTTCGGTCCTTCGCAGCTGGAGGACACTTATGACCAAGGTAAGCTGAAAAACGTCAAATAAATTAGTAAGGTCCTCGTATTAAATAATAATAGATTTAAAAATAATGTATTACTTTCGACATTGCAGGTAGGCACCTGTTCAGGCCAGTCGCATTGGGCAGTTACAGGGTTAAATGCTAAGCCAGTAGGGCAAAACATTTCAATCGCTTTGCCAGCGTTACAAATGCGATAATGTCCGCAGTCATTTGGGTCAGCCGCGGGGGATGTAAAGTACCCGTATTGATGGGCGCAGTCAGCTGTAGGATTCGCTGGTTCTGTTAAAATAGATGAAAAGTGAAATTATTATCTAAATTACATTCATTTTGGTATACTGTGAAGATGATTTCATGGTTGTTTTAAATGAACACAGGTATGCGACGTAACAGCTTCGCGCCAAACTTACAAGCCGACGACATTGACAATTCTCAATCAAGTGTCAAAGTTTTTTTATATCGTCAGTGATGGTTTGGTGAAGCAAACGTTTATGAATGAAAGTTTCAATCTTCGATCGACAATACTACTAGATAACGCGTCACGAACAAAAACAATACTCAAATGTGGCACCGACCTGATGAAGAAATCGATGTAAATGTTTAATAATTTCAACCTTAACTATGCCTTGTTCCCTAGCAAAAAGTGCGGTTTAGATTGTATTGGCATACACTTACGATCTTACGCTATGAATGACAGAAAGGCATACAAACGTCACTGTGTTCTTACTTTTCGGTCGAACGGTCTTACTGATCGAAGGCTTCAATACATATATAATTACACTTAAACGAATGCTTAAAAATTGTTAAGAATGAAGTATCGTTCGTATTTTATCCTATTTAAGATTGTTATTATACTTACGGGTAATTCCACGACCTACGCAAGGCACATCCTGGGGGTAACCGCAAGCATATTCTGGCCACTGCACGTTAGGATTGAAATGAAGACCATCTGGACATAGCATTTCAGTCGAGACATAGTCCTAATACAGAAGAAAATATAAAACTTTAGTCTTCACATAATTAAAGCAAGTAAAATAATTATGATTATAAAACTAACCCGGCATTCAATATAGGAATCACATTTTCCATCCACTTTAATGTACGTATTCCGAACTTGGCAAAGTGGGCTTCTTTCAGCATTGTTTGAAGACTGGCCGCTGCCTAAACATAAGATAATTTACAATTGTAATGAAATACAAAGACAACAGTTTCATTTGGTACAAATCTGCATTATCCACTATAAAATATAATACCTAACTAATTTACTATGTTTAAATGTTCAAAGTTTAATGCCTAAGATGTACGGATAATGTCCTAAGATGGACGAAATAAACTTTCGTGATAGGCACTGGTAAACTATAAGATTTTTTATGGAAATTAATTAATAAAAACATCAACTAAAAATCAACAACTTGTTGGGGCAGCAATCCGACATGAGCCTACTGATTGTGAGTCTCATAAGAATTGAGATCAAATGATCTACAACTCCAACTAAATATTAAAGGAAATATAAAAACATAGGTATTTGAAAAAAAATACCAGAAAAATAGCACATCCTGTGGTATATTACAAGTATTTTTGGAAAACTAAATATCAGAACAAAATTTAATTCATCAATAGAAAATAACTATTAAAATGTTATTGTTTAATTATAATAATCAAATGTACTCACATATTGCAGACATCAATAAAACAACAAAACAAACAAAGAATTGCATCGTTGAGGATCAGACGACTATCACGGCAGTAACGATTGCGAATGAGATCAACATCGATGTACAACGATTTTATACTTCGGCTGATAATTAATAATTGATAGAATTGTTTAATTAATGCATATAAATCACTTAAGTCGTTAAAATAAAAATACATGATTTTTAAAGAATTTTTATATTCGATGAATGGCACTATCATTAATTGACTATACATTACAAAAATTAAATGGAAATATAAAATAACGTGTTGATCGTTTATGGCTTACATTAAAATATAATTATATACAATTACAATTATTGAAAACAGTATAAATTTGAAATATAATTAAAATTATTCTTGCTCCGGACTTTGGGTCTCATTTTCTATCGATTCAAATTTTCCTGGCTGAGACTCGTAGAATGGTTCCAATGTTGTTGGATATTCGGTGACATCTTGTGGAGCATATCTAAGTTTTTCGAAAGCAACTTGAGCCGTCAGCCGTTGTTTTTCCGCGTCTCTGGACCGCTTCGCTTCGTTTCTCAGTTCTACGGGACAAGCTGATACTTCATCAGCCGCGACGCAGGATTCGGTGAGCTCGTCATAAGCGGAGAATCCACCGCAGGACAGCCGGCGAGGTTTGCCGTTAATACAGATGAAGTAAATTTGACAATCGTTAGGGGATCTGAAAAACATATGATCCTTTAAGTTGTGTTTCTTAACCATATTTATAGCGAAATCTGCTACAAAGGCATGTGTTATAAGCAGTTGAATTTTTATTGAGCCCAATAATTTAAACACATAAGTCGCGAGTCTATTTGTATGAAACCTAATAAGTTATCGCAATGTTATAAAGCTCTTAACAACTATTTGCACAATCGTCAATGTTGCCAGACTAGTCTATTGCGCTTCCTTTAATTTAATATTTTATTTTATTTAAAAATTGTAACGGAATTTTGCATACACTTCTAGGGATGGATCACAATAGTATATTAAAATAATTTGATATAATAATGGAGTTAGATGTATTCTTAATAATTTTATCATTTAATTATAATATTAAATGAAATATAAAAATATTTTCATAAATATTATTTATATTATTGAGACAATTTATGCTCAATTCCGGGTGAGCAGCATTGACATTTTTAAAAGATAATGTTCTGTTTACACTTTTAAGTCATATTTTTGCAAAGTTCAAAAGTATGTGAAGGTGTATTTTGACTTGTAATATCAATAGTTTCAGCGCGATGGATTAAATTCGACTTTCTCTTTCTTCTCCGTGACAACAAAACAGCTTTTCCGATAACGCCACCAACCGTTGAAACGACCGCTATGTTATGTCCTTATTCAATTAGTTACAATGCCTCAATGTGCTTTCCTACCCAAACAATTCACTGACCCTTCAAACCAGAGCAAAAACAAAGTATTCCTGTCGGGTGGTGGAATATGTGATTGGTGGTATCTACCAAACGGTCTTGCACTATGGCCTTTATCAAGTCGCATATTTTAACGCTTTATGCTCCATGTAAATAAATTATTACGGTATTATACGGGATTATTTTTATTATTGAGCGATGTCCGAAGTTGTAGAACAAAAGTTGTTGCTTATGGTGTTAGCTATCTAGTCCGGCGAGGTTGCTGGGTATTTAAAAATAACTCTGTATATCTACATACACAATTACATATAGTATAAAACATTCAACGCTTCGATAATCATTCCGTATATATATGTTTACACTTGAATGATTATACATAAACTTGTAAAACAAAACCTGTGGTATTTCTGTACGAGAAATTACATAATCCGAAGGTCGCAACTCATCGATGACATTTAGCCGCGACCTGCCACCTGACCGTTCGTTAGGTAACCTGTTTTCGACTGTCTCCTTAGCACTAATACTATAATTGTAGGTATAAATGGTTACTTATTTGTTATTTCACGAATGATTTTAAATTGCGAAATTTATTAGTCATTTTTGTTACAAAATGAAAATTTTGTTTCTTCGATTTCTATTCAAATAAATAATGTTGTAATATCTAGAAAATGTTATTTTCAAATACTGCAATAAACATTTAGTACCTATTTAGTATTCGTAGAATTTATATAATAATAAGTCGACAAAAATTGTTGTGGAAGTTATGCAACATAACTAAAAAAAAATTATATATTAGGTATATAAATAAATATTACAATGTTGGGAATGAATCTTTTAATTTGTATAGATAAAAATAATTTCGACCACTCGCGTGACCTATGAAATTTTACTATAATATTTTTTGTATACTTCATTGGGTAATTTTATTTTTATCGTACTTGTTTTAATATGATAAAAAACATGATTATTTTCTTGTTTCTATTTCTTATTCCATTTCGAGTATTTATATTCCTAATTATGTGTATAATTTTATATTAAGTATGCAATTTCACTTTTGGACAATTTACTTTTAACGAGGTATTTAGTTACTAATTAGGTATTAATTACTAAATACCTTATTTATTAAATACTTTGATTTACAATCGATCGACATCTTGATAGCGTCGGTATTAAATACTTTAATAGGAACATTTTCTATAAATTGGTTGTTAATAATAGCGATAACTATAACTAAATTGTTTAAATTATTTTATGAATAAGTTATTTTACCTGTACGTTCTAAAGCCAGCTGGAGGTCCAAGTTCTTTTGAAATCGGTATTTCAGGACAACGGAAGCCGAGGAAAGCTGAAATATGAAAATGTTTTTGTACATGCTTTTAACCATGTGTCTCTTGCAAGGGATTCTTTTTTAATTTTAAAGAAATATTTATTCTGTTAACTTGTGTCAGCTCTTGATTCCTGATTTCACTATGACGTGTTATGACGTTACAGTGTAAGATGAGGAATGTAGAGATTTGTAAGTATTATTGCTCTATGGAAATAAAAAATTATATGCTACATAGAAATAGAAAAATCCAGGGATATAAAAAACAAACTCTAAATGACACAAAAATAAATAAAAGCTACACCAAATAAAAGGACATCAAGTCTGTGGAGTTTTGTCATTATAAAATAAAATGTTCGACTTGTCCTATACTGACGATATTGCCATTGCGGTGAATTCTTTAAAATAAACAGAAGATTAAATGTTAGGTAATATTTATTTAAAATGCTGTAATTTCAAGAACCAGTTAGATTTGGAAAATCATTTTTCGTTACATAGCTAGTTAAATGAGGAAGGTTATAGGACAAGCTTGAGCTATAATCATAAATGTATATGAATCTGTTATTTGTATAAGTTAGTAATTTTTGTAACAAGATACTTATGTATGTATATTTCATACTCAATACATGTGAATGAAACCGTGTGGAACGGATAAAATAAAATTAACTATTAGAATATATGCAATTAATGGTAATTCGCATTTTTTAGTTTATTAAGGACTATTTAATATATTTGTCGTGCATTACCTTAACAAATATATTATCCTATATACATATGAAAAATCGTAGGAACACTGAAGTGAGTAATTGTTATTTTAAATATACCTACATATGCATTACGCAATAGGAATGTTTGTAAAATCGCAACTATAATAGCGAAACGCTTAAATACGCACGGATTGGTAATGCATGTTTTAGGTATGGGTATTGCAAAATGGAAGCAGCCGCTATGTAGGTACTGAGATTAGTTGAAACGTATACACGTATGGATTTATTCTTAAATATTTTAATCAGGAATAATAATAGTTTCTTAGTTAAGTTTGAAATTTTAAATTTAGTTTGTATCGCAATGTTTTAATAGCTTGTGATTTTTGACAAACGTATACGAGGATGACGTTAATTACTATGTGTCTTGATTTAAAACATATATATAACCTTAATAAAGCTACCATGGTGTGTTCTTACCTTCGGCGTCACAGTCGGAGACTTCATCGGGCCACTCACAGCGATAATTATCGGAGCTAAAAGCGAGTCCTTCAGGGCATGTAAAATCGTAGCCGACACCATTCACGCAGTTCCTAAAACCACTGCAGTTGCGATCGTCGCCAGTCTTGAAGTAACCGAATTGGTGAGGACAATCGTTGGTAGGTTGTGCTGGTTCTGGAATCAACGATTATATTAGCTCTGTGTTACTGCACGTGCTAGAATAGCCAAAAATGGTTAATATTGTATATTGAGCCTAGGTTTTAAGTGAAACAGATGATATAACTGATTTTATCGCTTTTTTCCTCAATCAAGCCAAAGGCTTTTTACTGTTAATCTGTATATTTCTCTCATTTTTTTTTTATATAAATGTCCCTTGGTGCGTTGAAGGAAGGAAGCCCTCCTTTAGTAAGAAGGCCCTGAGGAGAACATTTGATCTAATGCTGGGCCGCTCCACAACATATTGCAGGTCATACATGACTACTACACAGGAATTTCGTAACGATTTATACATTGACTTGATTTATAAACAACATAGTTGCTTGTGAATTATCTATCGCCCGATTATCGCTTAAGGTCCACGAGTTTTATTACAGGACCTTTCAGCTTAGATGGTTAACCTTATTTAGTTAAAATCTTATCTAATACAAAAAAAAATACTCGCATACAAATATTTATTCAGAAACAGACAAAAAAATATCTCAAATGAGTTATATAAGTTTTGACCTTGATCAAATAGATTGATATTTTTAATTAGAATATTAATTAATTTATTTGCGAAGCTCTTTCAATAACTTTGTATTTGTTATTACGTATTTTTTATGTATCAATTCTACTTTTCTCTATTTTACTAAACAATTAGTAATAAAGTAAAATATAAACCAATTTTTGACTTCAATTGGTTTAACAATGCCTTTTTAATTAGTTTTACAAACCATATATGTATACGTATGTATACGTTTACTATATACATATGTATACGTATGTATATGTATACGTTTTTAGAACTATTGCAAGAACGGTATGAATATTTAAGTGTTAATTTTTAAGCAGTATAATATATCCTCGGATTTATGTCTATGCCTACAAGGCAACGGCTTTGAGGACCGAGGGCCCCACCGAGCCAAAAATAATATAATTTTACTCTACTTTGGAATGTGAACCTTGGATCTCTATCCAGTATCCGGGTCTAATACTAGAGGCTAAGCAGGGTGCAAATATAGTACTTACGTAAAGCTGCTCTTCCAAGGCATGGGACGTCGATGGGATATTGGCAAGGGTAAACATTGAATTTCACATTTGGGTTGTAACGTAAACCGTCTGGGCATTGTTTTTCTTCTGCTGTGCCATTCTGTACATAAAAGAAAGTATCAATGAAGTATTTTTTATTAATATACCTTGCGATGTAAAAACCGTAGACTTTGGATTCGCAAGTCATAAATATTATTATTTTATTTATATAGTATTCCTTGAAAACAACAACAACAAAAATTAAAAAAAAAAACATAAATAATAGTAATAAAAAAAATCAGAATATTATCAAAAAAATTAAGTCAATTTGAATCTAAGTGATAAATTACGATTACATAAAATGTCGGTATTCGTAGGTCATCAAGATCTGATCTGATAATGTGTTTATTAATTGTATTTTATATTCAAGAAGATTAATTGAGATTTAGCTATATTATATTTTTGTTTCCATATAATTGTACATAAATTAGCTCACCAAGCATTCGATATAACTGTCACAGCTACCGGGTATGGAGTATCTTTCGTTTTTTTCTTTACATGTTGTACTGCCAATCGCCCTTGGGGCAGATTCCTCGTTTTCCTGATCAGGTAGAGATTGATACTTTCCCTTACGTTCCGAGCTTCGTTCAGTAGCTTCATAGCCATTTTCACCATCCGTAACAGCTTCGTAATAGATGGAACTAGGTGTGGTGATTTGTTCGTAGTTATCGCCTAAATTACTTCCACTTTCATTATTAACATCTTGATTTAGTTTTGAGCCGTAATTTGAATTTTCATTTGCAAAATTTTCTTCTACAGCTGATTCTTGGTTCTGACTTAAAGAATCTAAGTTCTCGTAATTTTGAGCTCGCGCATACGCTGCAATGAATTTTTGGATTTAAAAACGTGCCTATCCATAGTTTTAACGTAATTCTCATATTGTATACAAAGATAAACTTAAAAGCAAATATACTCGCGTTCGGTATGGAATAAGAAAATCAACGAAATAAAGAAATAAATAACACTGATAGTAACTATAGAATAAAATTTTATTTAAATGAAAAATGAAAAGTAATCTTTACTTTAAAGATGATAATCTAAACGATTTCATTTGGTCTTGAAAATCAAAATCTCCGCTTCATTATGAATAATTAATTAACGAAGGTTATATGAAAGCAATCGTTAATACATATTTGAATAATATGTTTTATAATAAGCATAGTAAATTAAACTTTACGGATGTATAGCTGACGGATAGGTCACTTTGAATATTAATGAGGTGAGCTAAAATGAAGATGACATCTTTATGCTGATTTTAGGCTGGTTATCCTTTAAATTCAAGGCCAGGTGACGTTTATATATTTTTTTAGTTAATACGAGCACAGAATTTAGTATATTTGTAATTCAAAGAATATTGGGTTGTTATTGAACAGCACTAATTTTGTTTTTTTTTTTTAATAAAGAAGACAAGCATTTTTAATAACGTTTAGTATTAAAAAAAAGCTTACAGAAATTTGATGTAGGTACCAATATTGAATAATAATAACAACTTACTAAAAATATTTTGAATTATTTTGAATTTCGAACACAGGCTTTGATTTTCAAAAAAAAATTGTTTCTAAAAATAAATAAAAAGCCCGCTTAAGTTGACTGATGAACTATTTTTAGCTACAGTTATGTTCATTAAAGCATGTTTGATGTTTTTTTAGCTTTTCAAACTATTTTTATTAATTAAATGGTAATTTCTTGTGAGAATACAATAAGCAATTAAATAATTATTCTGTTAGGAATTATTCTTTGTATCTATTGTCTACATGAGACGACGCGGATCGCGTAAACTAGCAAATTAAAGCCTAGTTTTATTAAATATTTGAATTATTAATAAATAGTTTTAGATGAAATGCTACAAGATCTGCAGCAGACATATGAACATATAATATGTATATATGTATCATATTACAATTCTGTGAGCCTACCTGCCTATAAATATGTTAATGATCTTGCTTACACATAGTCCGACGAGCTCTGGGAATTATTTAAATTAAGCTGATCATTGTTTTTACACAATCATATTATGTATATTTTACAATTTTATTAAGTTATCATTTCGGTTACTAGCAATTTCGAGAATTTATTGTATTTCATTGTTAAATAAATTTCAAGGATTCCAGGCATTAGAAAAAAAGTCTTTAAAATATCTAAGCCTAAAATATTGTTTTAACTTTGTTCATCCTTAAGTAAATGGTTAACGCGAAAACAGAACTTCAGTTAATTTCAATGTGGTGATGGATTTCATTAATACAAAACAGTCGACTTAATGGGGAAAGTCTAGGATGAAAAGCCTAGCTACTAGGACAATGAAGCTGAAAATAATATGAATTTAAAATAATTTAACTATAGCCATAGATACATAAGGCAGAATTTATTCTCCAGGTTATACAATAAGAAACTATTTATTACGAAAATAAATTGTTTTAATAATGCTTCAATCTTGAATGAAAAAAATAATAATGAATTTTCATGAAACTTACCGACGGCGTAAATACACGCCAACACAATTAGATACCTCATTTTGAACACTACACGACCACACGAGCTTAACACGTCTAATGAATGGCAGGAGATGAGCCGACCTTGGGGACAGTCCGTTGAGAAACTTTGTCTCGTGCCCCACCTACGTGACAAGGATTAACAGTTCGTCATATCCGCGACCCGGTCAGGAGTCGTAACGTACATGTACATGTCGCAACCGTTTCACATGTTGCATGCGCTTTTCGTTATGAAGATGTGGTAAATTTTACGCGATGACATAGTTTATGCATACATTGTTTCAATTTGTACGGAATAACTTTTAAGTACTGTCATTTTAAATTTTGTTTAATAACGAACCTTCATGTCATGTCTTCGACAAAGCGCTTCCAATATTACATAAGCCTTAAGAATCAAGATAATTATGCGTCTATACTATTATTATTATATTATGAAAATATGAGATATTTTCTTAGAATGATGATACACTTATATTATGTTTTTTTTTAATTCGAATCATTTTACAACAATATAGATGGGTTAAGCGCACAAAAACACGAAGAACAGACCTAAAAGTGTTGTAGAGCGATACCAAATTATTTAATGAGAAGCGTTATGATTTTTTATTTTCTACTGATTTGCAAATTATAAGCTTACAAGCCCCACGACTTGTAAGGCTGTGTTCCCAGGAGTCATTTTTGTCAGACGACTGTCGTCTTTCAGTTTAAACACAATTTAGCTCGTCTACTGGGTAGTGCCGATAATTTTATCGTTTGAAACTGACACCTTGTTAGTTAGTTTCGTTCGATAGGCTACAGTCAGCTCCAGGTTTTCATTGGAAGGAATATGAATATGGTGTGTTCGCTCTGTGTGCAATAGAGGAAGACTAGGTTTTGGCAACATTCTCATGCCTTTGGTATAATATGGCAGCAACGAGATTGATTATGACGTAACAACGACATATTATAATCGACTGCTAGCTTTAGATTTCTATAGTCAGGGTTGAGTAAGTCGTGAGGTTTTCATTTATTAAATTTATTTTTCATTGGCCCACTTTCGTCTATATATTCCAATGCTCTCGACAGTTTTGTCGTCTTGTAGTGAACAAGTCACAATACTTTAGACATGATGAATACCTGTCGTGACGACACGGTGGGATCTCTAAGATAAATTATTATTTATAAAAACGGGAGATTTGCTTGGTTATTTTACCTTTTTGTGTGTTGTCTCACCTGAATCCTAATTTGATTTTATTTTTCGTGAAGTCAATTTAATGTTCCCACAATAAAAACAAAAGAAAACAAACTTAAATTAAAAAATGAATTAGAGCGTGTCTTATGTTTTACCTTAAAATACATAATAAAAAAATATAAAAATAATTTGTCCAAATATTACACACAAAAACTTAACGCTACACTAAAATCAACTCAAAAAAGAATAGTCAAAATCGGACCAAAAACAAAATCCAATTCACGATTTATACCTACATAAAACCTCATGCATTTTTAGCCGGTTCAAAAGCAAAAGGTCCTAACACATATTACAAGACTCCAATGTCACATTAAAACTTACGCATTTATAAGAATGAAAACAATAAAATTATAGTTTAAAGATACAGAAAATTCCAGAAGTATCCTCAATCTAATTGCCTTATAAGAAAAAAAAAACTATATCAGATGTGTCATCAAATACCATGTATTTAAATGTCTACAATTATACACGTCACCGAGTAAATTCTATTACCGCGTTTATTGAATACATAGTTTTATATTATTCTATTCAACAATTATTATTGTTATTTATTACTTGTTTACGGCATCGTATCATATCCTTTTGATATAGGCAGTGAGAATGAACTGAGTTTTGATGTTGATATTGTTTGGTATTTATTTTTCGTCGCTTTTAAAGCTGCTTGTCGCTACTACTATAAGCTACTTCAAACCGATTTCGGCCACAGCGGCCAATCACGAGAGAGAATAGCCAACTGCGCAGGAGATATTATAGTGCACAAGTGTGTTCGCCAACATAGATGCACTCTCTTTCCCTTAGCTCTCATAATCCGATGGGACGGCAATTCGACACGACCGGAAAGAGTTCAGGCGCAGGACCAACGGCTTAGTGATTTCCGAGACACGAGAGTGTACACACTTCCAAATTCCAGTGTGCTTAAAAAATAATAAATAGGATTTTATAGAACTTTTTGAGAAAGATAAGAACGGGTTATGTTCAATACGAGGAGGATGACACCTATTTTCTAACTTCGTAAGCCAAAGTCTTCCTGGGGCACGATACTCGTATATAGGATTCCATCGTTATCTTTAACTATATAAATGTTCGAGTAAGTTAAGAGTTTTGTTTATCAATTAAAACCTATAAATATGATTAATATGGGTGAACATAGGTGCCTATGTAAAATGGTGCAAAATAATAAGCACTGGAATCTGGAATCTGGAACTGAAACCAGGTGCGCCAACATGATTCAAAAGTGGGTTTATGAGCCTACTACTATTTGAATTTTAATGTTGGATATGAGTAGTTGTCAAGTAAAGTGCAAGCATGTTTGGAATGTTACATGTAGGTGCATATACCAAAAAGATTATCCCATTCCATACAACATGTTATCCCATATTTTTTTTAAATTTCACGCAGTGGAAACCTTCAGAAAGGTACCCGGCTCCCTTGAGGGGGGGGGGGGGAAGCGGGTTATGTGGAATTCTTACCCATTAAAACCACTGCGATGGCCATCCTCGGCACGGATCGGAGAGGATACGGGATCGTGTTGATATAACGCATCCGCGGCACCTCCCGTGCTGTGCTGCGCTCGTGGCTCGCAGATATCTCCTCAGGGGGCGAAGTCGCCCCCTTCAATCCTAGCTAGTGCTTACAGGGCCGTCAACGGCTCAAGGGTTACAACCTATTACGCCCTATTACCTTTTAAGCCCCGGGCATCGGGGCTGTCGGGAGGCCGAGACGACGTCATCGTCGTCTCGAGCAGGATCGGCTCTTTCCCGTTCCCGCTCCAACATGTTATCCCATAGGCTAATTCATCTAACTCTAAAAATTGAAATAATGTTAAAAAACCACTTCTTGTCTTATTGTTTTATTGGCAATATGATGGACAGACTTGGTGTTTTTTTCAGCCTTTTGACATCCACTGCTAGACGAAAGCCTCCTCCATAAAACGCCTTAAACTTAAATTTTCTTAAGAAGCAACGTCTTGCTTGATGCAGTAGCTGATGTGAAGAGAATAATTAGGTGACCTTTAGTTCGCTGCAAAGCAAGCATGGTCAGTAGGAAACATATAAATTATTTATTGAAATTTTATATAAATCTTCAGCACGTGTTTTTGTCACTAAGCTCCTCCGAAACGGCTGGACCGATGTTGGTGTTCTTTATGTTTAACTAAGTGGGTGCCTGGTTGACTTAAATTGGGCTCGTTGGGTGGCATTGGGAACAGATTTGAGTTTGTTATTAATTTGGGTTTGTTAATAAAAAAAAAACAAATTAAATATAATTATTTTTTCCTTATGAATGTCGCGACCGAAAGGTGTATTGTAAAAAGTGAATATCAATTTATTTATTACTGTTGTTGTTTAAATCTAGTGAGAAATAAAATCAATTTCAATTAAATCCTTTATAAAAGCGCAACAATAAAAACTAAATTACTTTAGTACAAAAATGTATTACACTTTATTCTGCATTCTCATTCAATAATTCTAGGTCTATTGATTCTTGGGGAAAAATTAATAATCGTCGCTCTATTTGCAAAATAGCCATCATCATCATAGTTAATAGTTACGTAACTGCCATTTTTCATTCGCCTGAGATGTCGCTGGGCTAAATCTTTCTGCTTTTCTGAACATTCTGCCACGTTAAAGGCTGGGACGCAGATTTGATTTGCTTCGTCGAATGCGTAGTATTCATTACATTTCAAACGTCTAGGTTTGCCGTTTATACAAGTATGATATATTTCACAACTCTTTGGATATCTGAAAGAAAAACAATATGTATCACATAGTTGTTCCATCTATCTTACTTACACATTTCCAAATTTACCTGTAGCTTATTGGGGTATTCAAACTCGTCGAGCTTTGATGCTGCTTGGGACATCGAAAACTAAATAATCCTGAAAATGGAAATAAAATGAGAATAAATATATAACTAAAAAAAAACAAATGTTATAAGGTTGGCAACTAAGTACCATACAGAGATGAATGAATAAAATACATTGATTTTATGTTGTCTGAAATAAAGAAACATTTGAATATATCTATATTTATCAATCTTGATAATGATGTTTAAAGTTGAAACTTCGTTATATACTAAAGTATCGTAAAATTAATAAATTAATCGTTTGTTTAATTGCGGTAATAAATCCTAATTAAAATATTTTTCAAAATTGCCACTCATCAAGATTAGGCATTACGACTTTGCGCGCCTGATTATATGTGTATAGTCACAACAATTTTAGCCATTTGAATTTTGAACCGAAATGTTCATTTATCTTGGTTCCAATTTCTTATTATCATTATTATATTTAAATATATACAAAAAATCACAACAATACAATTTCATTAGTGATTTTAGAGCAATGTTGTTTTTTTTAACTGAAAATGAAATAAAATCCAAACCTAATCCTTAAAGTGACAAGAGGCTTTTTCTGGCAGTGTTTTATTTGACAAGTAATATGTTATAGATGCGTACCCTCCGCGTCACATTGTGGCACTGTGTCAGGCCAATCGCATCGATATGTTACCGAATTGAATGCGAGATCGATGGGGCAGTTGTAGTCAAAGCCGTCGCCATTCACACAGATTCTGTAACTGCTACAGTTATAGCGGTCTTCAGTCTTGAAGTATCCGTTTTGATTAGGACAGTATTCCGTCGGTTTAGGTGGCTCTGAAAATTTGTAGTTTCAATTAGTCTTTATTATCGTAAAGCTTGTATATATTTAATGTGTGCATATGTTTCTATTAACAGAATAATAATTATTTTTTAACTTTTAATCTCTTTTAATCTCTCTCAATTAGAGACTTTTTTGTTTTTAACCGACTTCAAAAAAAGGAGGAGGTTATCAATTCGTCTGTATGTTTTTTTTTTTTTTTTTTTTTTTTTTTTTTTTTTTTTTTTTTTTTTTTTTTTTTTTTTTTTGTGTTTGTTACCTCATATCTTTTGACTGGGTGAATCGATTTTGAGGATTTTTTTTTTATTTGAAAGGAGTTGCTTCCCATGGGGTCCCATTTTTTATTGGTCCAGGTTTGACAGTGGAATCCATGAGAAAACCATATAAGTCGTCAATTTGCATGAGGTATGTGCGCGACAAATGGACGAATAACTCGATATCTATTCAACCGATTTCGATGATTTTTTTTTTATTGGAAAGAGTATACTTCAAGGGTTGTTTGATGATAGTTTGGTTAGATTCTGATTATAGGATCCATGACAAAGTAACGGAAATATTCAATTCTTAGTAGCAAATTAACGATACACGGCCGAATCTTGTATAGGCTATCTAGATTTTTCATTCACCTACCATAACATCGTTATGATCAAGTAATTGTAGTACTACTGTATAAAACACTTCTGTATATACCGTCAATAATTTTCGCAGCGCACGCGAAATAATAACTTTTATAGGCAACAGTTTGATACGTTTGGGTTACATTGCTCCATTTTAAGTAGAGATCTATAAGTTTTTGAAAATATAATAAAGCCTATGTTACTCGGTAAAGACGTAGCTTTCTAAAGGTGAAAGAATTTTTTAAATCGGTCGAGTAGTTTTTGAGTTAAATCGTAATACAAAATCAAACAAAAATCAAATCTTTCCTCTTTAATATATGAGTTATGCATGTAAGCATTGTATATGTTTGTAATTGAAACATATTTGAACATCTCCTAAAAGTTGAGACCAATTTTGAAAATTATATATATATATATATATATATATATATATATATATATATATATATAGAATCGTATAAGTACTCTTATATACATGTTATATTTATATATTGATTACTAGTGTTTTTCCCGCGGTTTCACCCACGTAGTTCCCGTTCTCGTGGGAATATGGGGACAAAATGTAGCCTATGTTACTCCCTGATAATGTTGCCTTCATTGGTGAAAGAATTTGTTAAATCGGCTTAGTGGTTTAGGCGTGAAAGCGTCCAGACAAACTTACTTTCGCATTTATAATATTATAGATACTTCCCCTTTTTAATATACAGACATTCCGTCATATTTTATGGTGAAGAATGGTATAACACAACATCTATAAACATACAGATTATTTAATTATTACTAGAAATAATTATTTGATTATGTTATGGCTGCCCAACACCCCACCAACTAAATCTATTTAATCAAAATATGTTAATTTATATTCATACATTTAACCATATTAACTAATATTTATTAATTAAGTACCAAAATGCATTTTTCTTTACGTTTTAGATTAATATATTTAAATAATAATATAAACGGCGCTGTCTCATATGAGCTGCACGTTTAGTAGGTCTACCCATATTCTACCAAATTAGTGAGTGTACTTCAGATTCACTAAAAATCGAAAAATAAATAAAAATTTTAACAAAACAAAAACCGACTTCATATTTAAAACAAATTAATATGAACTAAAAAGTAAAAAAATAATTGCGTATTCTTCTATAATTTGATAATTAACTTACTATTTTCTACTCATCAATATGTAGGTACGAATGTGTTGTGTAGTTGATAATGTATTTACAATTATTGTTATTTTTGGAGTCGATGTCAGCTAAGGAAACACTATAATATACCTAGCAATAATAATACGGCAATCTATTAAAAATATACAAAAACATACACATTACAAATTGACTTTTATTCGCCTCGTTAAGTTGCGCGTGCGACACAAGCACATCTCACCTATAACTAACTATGTATGTAGTTATAAGCCCACCTTGGCTGACATCGACTCCAAAAATAACAATAATTGTAAATACATTATCAACTACACAACACATTCGTACCTACATATTGATGAGTAGAAAATAGTAAGTTAATTATCAAATTATAGAAGAATACGCAATTATTTTTTTACTTTTTAGTTCATATTAATTTGTTTTAAATATGAAGTCGGTTTTTGTTTTGTTAAAATTTTTATTTATTTGAATGTTAAGTTATAGGCTATAAGTTGTACATATTTTGTTTGCAATATTTTATACATGCAATAAAACAAAGTTTTCTTAATATATAACGTTGGCTTCTGTTTGATAAAATAAATAAAATAAAATACAGAACAAAGAAATTTTGATTGTAACGATGCCCGTAATAAAAACACGCAGCCACCAAACGACTAAACTCAAAATAATAGAGAGTTTTAACTAACAATAAAACTTACCTATTATTTTTCCGACGATATCCGGAATCCATCTTGAGTCAAGCACCTGTCTTTTTTTCACGTTTTTCGTCCTAGCAACTTCCTCTCTTTGACTTCCGGCGCCACTGTCGCCTCGTTTTAACGGTTAAGATGGCGGCGACCCGCATGGCGCTCGGCTTTTACCTCATTATACTTACTCACGATGTACCAGGTAGGTATTACCTGGATTCCGGATATCGTCGGAAAAATAATAGGTAAGTTTTATTGTTAGTTAAAACTCTCTATTATTTGTTCCGTGACGATATCCGGAATCCATCTTGAGTGATATGTTTGTTATCTCCTGGTATGCCCATAATTATTACAATAATTATATAGATGCTATAATGTGTTATGTAAAATAAAAAATAAAAATTAAATTATAATAAGTTATTGAAAAGTAAACAATATTTATTCAAAGTTATATATGAATCATACAGTTTTAATCATCAATTTAACCAAATCATTGTTATCGCACAGGTTCAAAGAAATTTGACAAGGAAACTGACGTCGTAAAATCATTATTTCTGGATTGATTCGCTAGCTCTCTTCGATAGTATGTTCTAAAAGTATGTTCTTGCCGCCAATTTCCAGTCTGAAGAATCTGATCTATAGGAAACTTTTCTAGCCAATTGAGAGAGGCTACGGCAGAGCGTACTGAGCCTGGCGTGGCATCGACACCCGCGTCCTTTAGAACAGATTTGATCCAACCACTGATTACAGTTCTAGAAGCTGGTTTTGGATCACCTCTAGCAGTTATAAAAAGTTCTGACAGCATACCTGATTTCCGACGATCTTGTGAAGTACCGATTAATTGACGAGTCCAAAATACACAGTCGAGATTTTTGTTCGGATGTGCTTTTAGTTTCCATCCAGATTGCCTGTTGTTAGCGTCATCCGTCTTCGATCCAAAACAAGGCCACATGACAATAGAATTGCCCTCATCTATATACTGGTCGGCATCGATCCTCAGCAGTGTCAGGTCGTGTACTCGTCGTCCTGCCGCTAGCAAAAGTAATATAGCGGCACGTCTGGATACTTGGTACAAATTATTTTCATCTGGTGTATTATTTTCTAAGTATTGTAATACATTCTTTACACTCCAAATAGGTGGTTTCATTTTCTTGTCCTTTGCCACTGAAATAGCTTTTAAAATATGTTTAATAAGAAAGTTAGATGCCAATGTAGTATTACCTGATAATTTGGTAAAAGTAGAAATAACAGACTTATGGACTAGTATAGTTCGATAAGCCAGACCTTCGTTGTTGTGTAAATGCGCCAGGTAACGAGCAACTTGTTCTGGACTCGGATCTCTGTAAGAAGAATTGTTAGAGGAGCACCATACCTTCCATTTGTTCCATGCTGGCATGTAGGTGTTTATTGTAGATCGCCGCCAACTTGACAATAACAGTGATCTTTCTTCTACTGACCATTCTTTGATTTCGTCTGTCCACCCAAAATCAGCCAGGCTTCCAAATGAATGTCTTGAATCTCTGGCGGGTGCATTCCGGTTTTCGTGTCTATCAGAACTTGTGGAAGGAGCGGGATGTGATAAGGTTCTTGAATGGCCCGGGCTTGCAGGTCTGCTTGCCAAAATACCATCTTCCACTTCGGAGCGATCAAGATGTACTGACCGTTCGCAGTGTTCAGGTGAGACAATACTTGGGGTATTAGGTTCGGTGGAGGAAATAGCCACGCAAGTTCGTAGTCCCACTGGTGAAGGAATGCGTTGTGAAATAGAGCCTGCTGGTCTTGCGTGTCCAGCGATACATACCTCATTACTACGTGAGCTGTTTCCGACGCAAATAAGTCTACTTGCGGTGTGCCCCACATCTTGAATATGTTGTCCGTTGCTGTAGAGAGTAGGTGCCACTCGGGGCAGACCTTGCCGCGTGATAGGGCATCCACTTCGCAATTGAATCGGCCCGGAAAGTACTGAGCCGTCAGTTGTAGATTTAAGTGGTCCATCACCTTCAATAGTTGCCGTGTGAGGTTCAGAAGCTTCTTCGATTTTGTTCCGCCTTCCTTGTTTATGTAAGCTACGACTGTTCGGTTGTCTGTTTGCAGTAAAATGTGAGCATTGTGAAGCCGGCTGTTCTCTTGTTGTATTGCCGCGTAGACAGCAAACAGCTCTTTTAGATTGACATGCCATGACTGTTGCCGTTTTGTCCACTGTCCTGACATTTTCGTGTCGCCCAGCTGAGCTCCCCAGCCGAAATCCGATGCATCCGTCGTGAGCAGATGAGAGATCGAGTTTGTATGTATAGGAAGTGAGCCCTGTGCTGCCTTTAACCACCATCGCATTTCGGAGAGTACCGGTTGTGGCAATTTCACTTGTTTGTAGGGGTGTTCCGTGGGAAGGTATCGATTGTGAAATTGCAGGGTTCGACAATGTAACCTCCCTCTGCGTATTACAAAAGAGGCGAAGTTGAGTCTCCCCAGAAGGGACTGGGCCTGCCTGAGGGACCAACTGCCTCTGGACATCTGACTGAGAAGTGCTTTGCGTAGCGTTTCGCACTTCGGTTCCGACAGGGACTTCGTGTTGAGTTTGGTGTCCCATGTAACACCCAGAAACTCCAGGCGTTGTGTCGGAACCAGTACAGACTTGTCCATATTGATAGTCCAGCCGAGGTGTCTCATTAGGTTTACCATAAATGTAATGTGTTCGCGTAAAACTTGACAGGACTGATTCACTACTAAAAAATCGTCTAGGTATACCACACACCTCATATTTCGCCTTCTCAGGAACTCGGCTACCCAGTTCGTCAAGGATGTGAACGTTCGTGGCGCTGATGAAAGGCCGAAGGGAAGGCACGTCATTTGTAGAAGTTGGCCTTTGTAGCTGAGTCTCAGAAATCGCCTGTGTTCTTCGGCTATGGGAAGGTGAAAATATGCCTGGCTCAGATCTACCTTCACCATCCAATCGTTGCTCTGTAAAAAGCTTGGAATTCGGAAATGACTGAAAAGCTGAAAACCTTTTAGTTTGACAAAACGGTTTAGTCTCTTCAAATTGAAGATTGGGCGAAACGATCCGTCCGTTTTCGGAACTAGAAAAAATGTTGATAGGTAGCTGGGGTTGATCTCGGCTTTTTCTAGTACATGCGTGTCTATCATATTTTTTATTAGCTGTGTCATATGATAACTCTGCTTTGTCTCGTAATTTATTATGACAGATTGATTTGGATATATAAGTGGCGGCTTCATCACGAAAGGAATACGTATTCCCTTGAGAAGTTTGCATATGTGGTTGGGCGCACCTAAGTTCTCCCATGCATGTATATATTGCTTTAGACAGCCGCCCCGAAATGATTGCGAGTCATGATCGATTGTTTCTATTTGATGAGTTGAAATTTGATTTCTTACCTCTTGACGAATTGTGGTGTTTGTTCTTGCCATTGGAAGTCTTGTTGCCGGATGCCCTCGAGTGACCTTTGAACTTATCTTTCGACGCTGAAGTATTTTTACGAAAAAAGTTTTCACTCTCTTGCTTGCTTGTCGATGGTTTCGACTGGTTATCATACGCACGCCTCTGGCCGGTAGCTGTAGCTGCAGTTGGCTGGAAGCAAGTGGTTAGTTTTTCGGCCCCCCCAATTTTTTGAAGGTAGGCTGCAAGCATATCGTTGTCAAACAAATGTTCAGCACTGGGTGGAATTTTTTGCAACGCCCCACAATGATATTCCTCCGAAATTTTCTTAATTAATAAATCCCTGCGCATGCTAATGCAGTCGGCTCGACGGCCGCAAAATATTTGTAAAATATCATCGGTCACTTTTGTATAGCTCGAATCTTTATTAAACATTTGTTCAATCTTATCGAAAAGAGATCGTGGTGTAAGTGTTGTACTCTTATCATTAGACCAATCGACTAAACCTTGCAAAGTTGTGCGCAATTCGTCTTTTTGAGTCAGTATAGCATTGGATAAAGCTGCAAAAGTTCTCTCTATCAAGTACAAACGATCATCGTTAGACCTAGACGCATTGAAACGTCTCAGTTCATCGTTTACATTGAGTTCTATAAAACCCGGAGTAGTGACGTACTTTTTCTGAGCTTCAGAAAAACGAATTGCATGCCAGTCATTACATTTAAAACGCTGTAATTGGGTTATCTTTTCTAAATGTTTATCATCAGACTTAGGGAATGGCGGATCTTTTAACGTAGTTGATAGCTCTGACAATTGGAGCTGTTGATTATCCGCATCACTCGTGGTCGGCGGTGGGCGTAAGCCCAATTCGTTTGTTGTATCATTGTTGGGTCCATTTATTACCTCGGCAACCCCCGAAGTACTCGTTTGAGGCTCACCGTGTTTTTGCGAAATCAAATTCGTTAGAAAAGCCACTTGTTGAGAAAGGAATTCAAACTGTGCGTCACTTACATGGTTAGACCGCCTTTTTCTCCTTCTATCCGGACTAGACTCCTCCGATGATGTACTGCTCGAACTTGAAGAACGACTTCTCTTCCGTGACACTTGTTCACCATCACTTTGTTCTTTATCAAAATATATTTCGTTCTCCATTACGAGAGGATTTTTTCACTACGTATTCAATTTACGTTAAATTATTAGATTTAATTAAATGAAAAATAATGATTGCTAAGACGTGTTAACGCTACGAAAAACGACGCTATAATGAGGTAAAAGCCGAGCGCCATGCGGGTCGCCGCCATCTTAACCGTTAAAACGAGGCGACAGTGGCGCCGGAAGTCAAAGAGAGGAAGTTGCTAGGACGAAAAACGTGAAAAAAAGACAGGTGCTTGACTCAAGATGGATTCCGGATATCGTCACGGAACAAATAATAGAAAGATACACCAATGAACAGAATGTGTGGAGATTAGAAAGACAAAAACATATTTAAAAGAGCAAAATAATATGATGTATTAGCTCACGTAATGTGGATCCTGGCATACATTGGACTTCATTTGGGTATACACAAGGTGGATTTGTCGTTGTGTCATGTTTGTAACGTAGGCCATCTGGACAAAGCTTTTTCTCTTCTATGCCATTCTGTAAAAAACTTGACGTCAACTATTTTGTAAATTAAAACGTGTGGCTTTTTTAAACTGGATCGACGTCTGTTTATTAGTTAATAAATTTACAAATAATTAAGCATGATTGTTTTATAAGCCTAGCCACTTTATGGCGGTTCTCCGGGAACCCAGCGTCCTGCTAGGAATTTGAAGCTCGTATTGGCCAGCCACCGCCATTGGGATGTCACGGTTGTATGCGCAAGCGATTCCGAGAGATCTCCGAAAAGATGGAATGGGTAATACTGATTTTTAGTGGGTATTCTGGTGCATAAGTCTAACCCATAACAACCATTAATATTAGAAAACAAGACTTACTACATACAAAAATATATATTTATAAATAATATATTACTTATAGAAAAATATAAGTTCTGCGCATCAGTGGATCTCTATTTCACGTTATTTTCCATCGTATCCATCTATGCGGCTAACCACATCAGAACAAGTGGTTTTTATTCAATTTAAACATCTATAGGCATAATAATTATTTTTCCTTATCGCAAGGGAATACGTTAAGAAGTGAACGCAGTTTTTTTTCAACTAAAGACTTTTTTAAGTGTATTTATTAAGAAATAAATAGTCTTAAAAAAGTACATAAATTGCGTTCTTTCGTTACAAAACATTTAATCACTCACTACGCAATATAAACAATTGTCTTTTATTGACCACTAAATAAATCATATTTTGTTTTGGTATTTCTTAGATCCTATTTGCACTTCGAGGGATCGAAACGTCAGATGTCGATTAGATAATATAGTAAAATATGGATAAACCAAAAAAGTTTAAAAAATATATATATTTAAAAAGTTTTAAGTTTACCTTTTTAATTCTGGAAAATAGTTTTTTGCGACTTACTTTGCATTCAATGTAACTGTCACAGCTATTCGGGATCGGATATCGTTCGTCTTTTTCTGTACATGTCCTTTGGCTTGTTTCATTTTTAGTAGATAGATTTACCAACTTATCTGTGTTCATTTTATCAGATTGTGTAACGTTTTCTTTGATATTTACTTCGACATTGTTATTTTTTTCAGAATTCTCATTTGTTGAAGCAATATTGTTATCCTGATTATCGTTGTTGCCATCATATTTATTTAATATTTTTTTATAAACTTCACTCAAATGACTTACTTCTTTATCTTCAAAGATAATTATGAAGGGTATATTAAGTTTGTTTAAATCTTTTATTCCTCTTATCCATTCTTGGATAAATGTAATAACGTTACTGATAGAAGTTGTAGTTTGGTTGAAATTTTCAGCTTGCACGAAAGCTGCAATACATATAATTGTTCAATTATATAATGTATATAAAAATTAAATTATTAAATATGGAACATAAAAACTTAGTTTGTGGATAATTTAGGCTATGGATAATTCTTAATTCTCACAGTATCAGAGTAAGATGAATACATTAAAAGTATATTAAAATAGAAAAATATAATGGGAATACTCTTGGGAAATCTTTTTTATGCGTTTTTCAAATGCCTTGTAATATCTCTAATTCTAATTTACTTAAAATTAAATTGTTATTTATATAGCGCAGGGGTTTTACTGTGTGACACATAAAATAAACTAACGTCACGTTACGAAATTACTAACATTACTATTTGCCCCTACGCTAAAGCTCGTGGTAGGAGTGGATTAAAATCACAATACAGATTCAGTCAGGATGAAACCTGCGTTATTTACACCGCTATTCAGCCTGTATACTATTACTTAAAACGATGAAATATCTCGTTATAGTTGAATTATATAATAGTAACAAACAGTAATTCTACCAATATCTCGATTCTTTAAGAACTCGGCATCCAACGGCGTCTTTCGACACTGGTTCGAAAACGCTTATTAACATTTTTTGGACACGTCTCCCAGCAATAAAATGACTCCATAGAGCGCCTTGTCATTGCAGGCAAGGTGGATGGCACAACACGACGTGGAAGGACGCTCATTCGTTGGACCAACCGAACCGAACAAACAACTGCTGGCAGTCTTTTGCATGAGTGCACCAGGTTCACCTAGGGACATATGGAGTGTGGCATGCGGACATGTGGCATAGGGACGTATGACAAATTCGTAATACTACATGGCGACCACGAACGCTCTGACAAGAGTGTCACGAATAAGAAGAAGATTTTTTAGCGTCATCTCAGCCGAAAGACGTCCACGGCTGGTGGCCTCCTCCAAAGATCTTCACGATAGCTAGTCTTATACAACCTACATTGAGCGGCCTCATGCGGCGCACACTAGATTTTCGGTCTCATAATTTCATAATTATAAAGCATCAAAATCGACCGTGTCACTTGTTCATGCACGCACAAGTGGTCAGATGCAAAATACGACTTTACTTCAAACTAATTAAAAGTAATCATATATCAATTTCGATTTCATCTTAAACAAGTAATGAAAAGTGGATTCAAACATAATTTAAAATGATTATGATTAATTTAATACATGTTTTGATATTAGCACGTACATGAATGAATAAGAAACAGGAAAATGTGCAAAATAATATCAGACATAATCGTCATACAAGGTATCTTAAGACTTTTGAATTCGATCTTAAATAAAATGTGCGACATAATATGCTTATTCCAAATCAAAAATTTCTTTTGTTATATATATCAATTTGTATATGATACCATATTCTTTACAAAAAATTACAATGACAATATTTTGAATCGGTTTTGCCAACATGAATTATCTTAATTTTGACTATAATGAAAACAATAGGAGAAAAACTTGAGCTGTTCTTGAAAATCTTAATATAAATAACGACACTTACCAAACAAACAAAGACAAGAAAAGGAAACAATGTTGGTCTTCATTATGAACACAACGTGTTCCCACGAGGTCACCACATCTACTGAACGCCTTGTCTAGAAACTTGTAACAGAGTATAATGTTGTTTTTAAAAATAAAAAAGAAAATATAGATTTAAGGTCTGTAACCCAGCTGGTATATTTTATGCGTAAACGATGACAGTCGCCCGACAAAAGACAAAACATGTAAACATTCTAATACACTAGTCTCTGCACGGGGCTTCGCCCTCATGTAATGGGGTGAGGTGTTAGGTACCCTGAGTCCTTTTCTGTTCCTCTGACAATTTGTGTGCCAAATTTCATAATGGGCTAATCGCTCTTAAGATTGGCCGCCGTGGCCGAAATCGGTCTGGAGGACCTTACGTATAAAATTTTCTTAATTTTAATTTCAAATATTACTTTAGTATATATATGTTTGTATTTTTTTTGGGTTATATGTTTCATGTACCAGTGGCTAGAACTATAATCTAATCCGATGATCGCGGGGTTAGCTGTATGTCACTTAATTTTAAAAATCATTGGATATGTTTGGAAACAGGGAGTACGACAGCCAGGATGGCCTCGCGTTGCAGTACGCATTACGCGAGGAGTGCGGGGGGCCGAGATTACCTTCGCCCCCTGAGGAGAGTTACGAGCGGAGCACAGCACGGGAAGGGTTGCAGATGCGTGTATCAACACAATCTCGCAGCCTCTCCGAGCCGTGCCGAGGACGGCCATCGCAGTGGGTTAAGTGGGTAAGAACCCCCCAAGGGAGACGGGTACCTTTCTGAAGGTTTCCACTGCGTGTAAAAAAGGCGTAATATATAACATTGAAACCATAAAACTCATTCAGTCGTTTGGGTTGTCATAGTCGCCACTCGCCATGTTATGTCGGTTTTATTTTTTATAAAATATATTTGCAAGATTCACGCGTAAAACAAACAGGAGGATGTTTACAATATTTTATACATACCTATTATATTTCTTCGTGAATCATAAGTTGTATGTGTTTACTGACTCTCGACAATTGCCTGTTACATTTTCTGTGAGGTTTTATGTTATCCTTTCGATTTTATATGAATACACTGGGAATTTACATTGTAACAATAATTTAATTATTCATAAATGTCACACTAATGCTTAGACATCCCTGAATGAGGACATTTACCATCTATTTCTTTGGAAACAAGCAGATTTCATGCGCATAACTTTTTATGGTTTACGAGTGAAATAATTTGATAATGGCCACGAGAAGATTTAAAAGATAAATGTTAAAGGTTCACTAAGAAAGATAGATAACATTTGTAACATTGATCAGTATTATATGTATAATATCTTCGTACATTAACTAAACCTTAGAAATTTATGACGTTATTTATCGGGTTCTTAGTTAAACGAGCTGTCTTTTTCTTTCGAATGACAAATCAAAAATGTCAAAAAGAGAGAGATCACTGATTAACAGCCGCTAAGCAAAGTTTATACCGTAGTAAGGCCGATAATTACTAGATTTTGAACAGTAACTGAAAAAAATACCTTTCGATTTTTATTTACTTGTAATTGTTTTTACTTTTGTGGCATTATTATTTTGTTTGAACTCGTAGCAGCAATCGTCTATTAGAAGAGAATTATTTTTAATTATTTAGGTAATGTTCATTAGCAACGGAAAATAAACAAAATCGTTTTTAACAAATCTTCATTTTAATATTTTTAACGAGTAACATGTTAGTAATTAAAGCGTTTTAATAATTTCGTCATAGTTTTAGTGAAACTTACGATTAACGAAGCCTACATTTCATTACTCATACAGTGCCATTAATTTAATGGGTCTGGTTACGCACTACGATACTGAGTCATAGTCGAAAAACGGTAACTAATAAATATAGCGTATATGGGTTTAACCGTATCTCCAGGGCGAATGCGACTCACGTTATGTGCAGATCAACTTCCTTATCTCTACCGAGCCGCTATCTCATCTGTATTCAAGATCTGTACCGTCTGGAATGTTAGGGCAATTTGGGATTTCGTATCTGTTGATTCCTTTGTTATAAGTTTCGATTTATTTGCTACAATTGCTAAGTTTTATAAGTTGCTCGCCGGTTCAACTGGACATAATGTATATTTCGTATTGCTGGTAGCCATTGTATTCAATTTATCATGCAAATTAATGTTTCAAATAGTTTTAGTCGAATAGACAAAAAACTGGAACTTTAACATGTATTTTGATCTGATATTTTATTTTTTATCTTTTAAGCTAAAATGTGACGATGAAGATATTATTAATGGAAACAGAGGTTTTATATCATCGATAGATCAGTTTATGATGTTTCTAGCATGAAATAAATCGTTTGCGCATTACTAGCGCATAAACACGATATAAAAATACGTTGACAATTAATATGTCAAACGATCAAATACTTATTTACTTTTTATTCGTTACTTTTTACCGTAATACAAATATTCTATCAATTATTCAAATGAATCAGAGAACACATCACATGGGTCTACGAGTATGTTTGTACAACACATTTCATTTTGTAGACGAAGCGACAGTTCATGAAAATAGTCAGCTTTTGAAAGCATTTGAAGTTTTGAAGTTGATTACTGTAAATAATAGTAGCATATATTATGAAGCTAAAAATGATGATAACAAAACTAGTGAAGATAAAATTGAAACAGAAGAACAAGAATCAAAAACATCAAACGACAGAAATGAAAATGAAACGGAAAAAGTGACGTTACAGGTAGGCGAAGAAGAAGTCAACAAAGGTCGCGAAGCTAAAAATGACGATGGCAAAACTAGTGAAGATAAAATTGAAACAGGAGAACAAGAATCAACAATATCAAACGACAAAAACGAAACAGAAAAAGTAACGTCTCAGGTAGACGAAGAGGTCGCAACGCGCCAAAAAAGTAGAATTCCGACGTACGATGAATTTGCTAGATTTAGAGACTCCAGTCGACCACCAGACAGTCATTATTTACCTGGACCCACTAGATCTAGAAGTAAAGGAGCTTCAATGGTACATTTCTTATTTCTATATTGGATATTATTAATTCATTTATACATATAGATAGAATAGCTTTAAAATAACTTGTGACATTATTCCGTATTATTAAAGAATATTTTTTAGCAGTAAAGTTTCGTGCTGACTTTCTATAACGTAACGTATATTAGTCAGGATTTATCCACCTTAGACATAATTATGTATGTATTTGAAAAAAAAATCCGGTTTAGTCTCCAGTGGTGATTTTTTCGTCCAGGAGTGCAATTGCTGCTAAGACTGGAGTTCATAGATAATAGTTTTAATTTGGTTCATTTACATTCTAACGAATTTATATTTGATTGACAGCAGTACTTGGTACAGTTGTGTTCCGGTTTGGAAGGGTGAGTGAGCCAATGTAATTAAAGGCACAAGGGACATAACATCTTAGTTTTTCAAGGTTCTTGGCGCATTGCTGATGTAAGTGATGGTTAACATCTCTTACAATGCCAATGTCTATGGGCGTTGGTGACCATTTACCATCAGGTGGTACCCATATGCTCGTCCGCCTACCTATGCTATAAAAATGTATATTATTACTGTTACTATAAATATTAAAAGGTTAATAAAAATGCAAATTAATTTTAAATTATTTATTTCCAATTATATGTTACCTGTAGATTTTTATGAAAAAAATTCGCATACAAGGTAAAATTCTTAAACCCATAATTATATAACTAGTACATGTTGATAAATACATTTTAATAAATGATCACAATGAGACTGTATATAGGTTATTGACTTAATCTATAAGGCTAATTAGCCTATCAAGTGAAAACTCACCACATGCGTTTACCAAAACCAAACCCCATTTATATATAACTTACAGTAATAAAAGCTTTATATAATATATAGACATTGATAGCACATCTTAGCAGTATTTGAGATAAAACATTGCCTAAATATAATAAGTCGACCGCGCACGAGAGCATACACTAAAAATGACACAAGTACTAATTTAATTAATACATAATTATATCACAATAGCCAAAACTAAATTTAAAATATAAACATTTTTTTTTGTTTTTATATTTATTTTCCATAAATGTGACGGTATCATTATTATTGATTTGCTACATTACAATCACGGTTTTATATACAGGTCTTGCAATGTAACCCAATTTCTGTGGTAAGAGATTGGTCCATGTACGTCGTTGCTATCCATGGGTGCGGTGCGCAGTGCGAACTGCGCACGCCGAATGAGTGACACGCGACTGTAAGCGACTCGGTTTCATTTCCCATTTACTGTATTTCCATCAACTATTAATTTAATGGTTTTTTATAAAATATAAAATAAATTCGAGTAATGTGATGAGGGTTTAGTACGCATGCGTTACGTGTGTTAGAAAAAGCGACAGAATGCTATTCAGTCTTCGTTGCACAGCACACTCATCTATCGTCATGCCTCTGGCGGCCGTAAATTGAAGAGAACAGCGCAACCATTAAGCCGACGTACCCCCACTACAGTTGTTGCAAGTTCTGTGTATAAGACCGTAGTTACAATAAATCTTGTGTCAGCACAATCAATGAGAACTGTAAACATACAGGACAAAACAATTTGTCAGTAGTTCTTGGTTAACTAGATATTAATTTTAATCGCTTTTTGAAAGTATAACTACTGGATTTTGATTGCGATTTGGACCACTCGATGTATCTTAAGAATTTTACATAGTGTAGTGTTGAAAATTAGATATTCTGCACATTAGTCTAACGGGAGCTTAATTAACGAATCTAAAACTAATACTTAAAAACGAATATTTCGAACGTGGTGAGTTTTATCACTATAAATTATAATTATCACCAGTACCGTAAGGCCCGTCGTCTTAAAACTAATGTTAGGCTGTATATAAACTTCGAATAGACATATCAAAGTCGCCTATTGCCTACATCAGGCAAAGACCATACAACAGTATACATTAAATGTTGACTTACATGGATTTATATATTTGGAACCACGTTGCAAGCTTATACAGTGACTTATATTATATAAATGGTTATTTATGTTTCTAATAGTAACTAATAATTAAATATCGTTTAAGATAAAATGCATTACAGGAATCGTTCATCGTTGAAACGTTATTTGAAACGGACTTGTAAATGTTAAAAAATAAAAGATACTTAAAATTAAGAATATTAGAAATAATTTTGATACAATATAATGAAGCTAAGGTATAAGTATAAGTAGAAAAATCAAAGAAATTAAATTAACTTTAAATAATACGTAAAGTAAACTGATGTTCGTAGAGAAAGCACTTAAATTTGATAGTCAAGTGCATTCTTTACTCGCACCAAATCAAAATCAACTATAGCGACTTAATACAAAATATATACAGCATTTAACTTACGTTATTTTTTCTCATCTTTCACACAATTTTCATATAGGCCTCGTGTAGGAAGAACAGTCTAGGAAATTCGGTTTTACCTTTTATTTTGAAATCGGTATAGCGTTTTATTAATACGAATACACAGATACAAAATACAAATTTAGTAATATCAACTTACAGGCACTGTGTTACTAGCTTTACAAGTCATAGTGACACGGATTCGAGAGTTACTGAGTTATGTCTTAATTAATTTTAAATACAAATAATAGTATGATATGTTTCGTTCCGAGTCGACACAATCAGTAAAGTTCTAGAAAAGTGAGACGGATAAACACACCCTAGTATAGAGATGTTGTGAACGTGTCTTGCTTTTTAATTGAGTCGTTTAATATTTGATTGTCACATTATAGTGCACAGCCATTTCGCGTTCCGAAAAGAGTTTTTAGTTGTGGCATTATAATAGACTTTATGAATAATGATTGTTTACCGGCGATTTTGTCCCTTTTTTCGTTCTTCACATAGTGTTTTATACCGGGTTTGTGTATAAGAAACGCATTATTCAATATCATAAAGTCGTAATCTTTGACGCAGAGAATATAACCCTGTAAAATTAAAATGGTTATTAAGTTTTTACATTTTATTTGGGTTTCGTATTAAATTAAAAGATTTCTTATTTAAATACGGAACAAAGCTAAAATGATTGAGGGGATAGACATAATTCCCATTTTTTTATAATCATCTTGTCTTTTGGTGTGGTGGATTCTTATTGACAAAAATCATCATCTGACACATAATATAGGTTTTAGATGAAAGATGGAGTCGGAATGCACTTTGCCCAATGGTTGGGTTATTTACAGGACGTCCATGTCATATGTACTTTTTTCGTCAACATAGCATTAATATTTTAATTTAAATGTAATATATAATTACCTGTGTCATTTTATCCTTTTTCCCTTCCCAACTAAGTCGTTCATCGTAGTAAGGATCTTGGTGAGTTCCAATAAAGATTGGTTCCCAGTGCACGAACTTTCCACGCCGTTTGCCGACATGGAACACGTCCATTTCTAAAAAAAACAAGTTAATTTTAATATATAAAAGTACAATAATATTTTTTGTGCTATAACAATATGCAAAAATATATATCTCAGTAAAATTTATGTTTGTTTAAAAAGCATCACAATCAAACGCATAGCAGACTCGTTAAATAAAACTGCATAATATTTAAAACGGACAATCGTTTTGCGAAAGGTCATCGATTGCATCAAATAATTTATGTAACATTAAGCAGTAGCTCATGAAAGTTTGCTTTTTTGCAAATTGGCGTAAGAATGGAGCCGTCCGGCGCGTAAGACGCGGTCATTGAACCATAATACGCAATTAGAATGCCCCATACGACCACGCCATGCTCTTTACGGCATAAATAGCTCACGACCGACAACACGAGATTAATTGCCGATGCATCGTAATTAGTCACACGAAAACGAGATCGACCCCGATTCGCATTGTATGAAAGATGACCGAATTGTATGTATTCAATCGTGTCAACTAACCGCATGTACGTTATATTACGACCGTTTTCGAAGCAATTACTTGATTGATTTTCTGTGACAAAGAGAACTGAGTGTAATTTAGTATCTATGTTTCGGAGTTCTATTTAAATCGATTATACTGGTTCCTTTTTAAACTATAGTAGGCTAGTAAACATTAAAATTGCTTTGGATTTATCTTAAAAATATAATTTGTAGAAGACGTAAGAATACATGTGTGTACATAGAAAATAGATGTTTTATTACAATTTATTACGATCTTACAATTATTTTAGTTGGATTACTTACGATTAGTTTCTGGTGCGTTCATCCATTGCTGCCCCTGGGGTATGTTATGACAGTTGGGACAGACGAATTTATGAAACGGTATCGCGGTCTTGTTAGTCAACATCCCTTGCAGTTCGTTTTTCGTCGAAGGCACCTGGAATTCAATAATATTAATTAGTACCTCCAATTAAGTTGAATAAGCTCATTTAAAATTTATTATTCCTTTAATTAAAACAAAATGTATTACTCTGATTGGTTATTAACAAATTGAATATGATACGAAATATTTAAATGATAAGAAATATATCTCAAATTATTTCTTTCAGCAAAACTTTGTTCTACTATTTTTTTTTTGTATTAAGGACACAAGGAAGATACATTGGACTATTATTGAACTTACTTGAGCTTTGGCACCGACTTCAAATATGCTTATTGGGAAGACTCTAGGCCTAGTGGAAGTGCTTAATGGTTTAGCGTTTCTGGCAATCATGTTAAGGAACCTGGGTACTAAATTAGGACTAGGATATAGCTCTATATCGGAAGGCAGTATAAAGTGAGTGACTGCAGCCTCTCTAGCGATGTTACGAGCAACGTTCACTGGATACAAGAGGCTTTTTGCCTTCATATACGTCGAGTTCGCGTTGACGTCGTACGGCGGCTTCGCTGTGCAGTTGTACGGGGTTTGGAGGAAGCTATCAGGGTTTGGTATCTGCAATGAAGATAAACGATATAAAGTTGATATATTGTATTGGAAAATGTTAATATTCATAACGTAAGGTAAAAAAGGAACTAAGTTATTATGTTCCCTGTGTTTGTCGTAAATATACATAAGCTTGCATACAACTTAACTTCTTAGTGCAAATATGTTTTGCAAGGTCATTGGTGTGCATACATTCTATCTTCGATGTTACAATCGATAAAGTGCATAAAACACTTCAATACATCGTCATTAACATTGGCACTTCAACTAAATATCAACTGATATGAACCTACAACAACGCTTTATGATATATTGATTATTCTAAATGTAAGATGATAAAAATCTGATATCGAAGATGAATGTTTTGAAAATATTGCATTGGTTACGTTGTCGCCGCGAGTGCTAATTTGTTAATATTTATAACATTTGTATAGCGATAAAACAAGATAAATCAAAAATTAGCATAGCAATAAATAATGCAGAACATTCATTATAACTTATATATTTAAATTTGTTCCGCCATTTTATACATGCTATTTTTTAAGTAGCTTGGTAGCTAAATTAACTTGCATACCTAATTTTGCAGAAAGAAATGAAATTTGTTTAGATAAAAGGCTATTGTTTACTTATAATCGCTTTCATTGTGTTGTGATCGCAAGAAGTCATAACATGGAGCTGTTACAACCTAATAAGGTATGTCATTTAATACGTCTGCATTGTTAGTCTAATGGCAAAGCGAGCCATAGCATACGGATGCAGATGCCCAACTCCTGAGTTCAAAGCTCAGGTCAAGCTCATAAAGAGTATTTGTTTTTCTGTCTGTCTAGAGAGTGCACCTTTATGTTACGTATATACTTATGCGCTTTATTTTTTGCGCTGTCGGTAACATTTATTTAATTGTTATATCAACTCTATATTGTGACTCGATACAGCTAATTTATATAGATTAGAATGATTTATTCAAATCACCGTACGTAGCCGAGATGGCCCAGTGGTAAGAACGCGTGAATTTAAACCGATGATCGTGTGTTCAAACCCTGGCAAGCACCACTGAATTTAATATGCTTAATTTGTGATTCTAATTCAAATGTGGCACCGACCGATGTAAAGGTTTAATAATTTCAACTTAAACTATACGCCGTTCTTGAGTAGTAAACTGCGGTTTAGATTGTATTGACATTTGACATTCACTTACGATCTTACGCCATGAATGACAGAAAGACATATAAAATGTACAATAACTGTTGTTCCATATTTAACCTTATTTCCTTAGCAATAAGTTATGATTGGACCAATTTGACTAATTTGAAATAATCTCACAAACGTCATTGTGTTATTAATTTTCGGGCCGTTTTTGAAGCGCTTACCGCTAATCTAGTACATTATTGATCGAAGTATTACAATGAAAGCAAAAGGAACAATGATATACTCAAATAAGCTAACATATTTGTAATGTGTTACCGTTTCCTATATAAACATATAGGTACAACATATAATCCAACTATGAAACCACATTGTAAATTTGATCAAGTGGTTTCTGCGTGCGCGTGCAGTCTGACTGGCATATACTATAGTGACACATGGTAATTTTTTTTTGAATATCAATAACTTTATTTTCTAATATTATCCAATATTCCCTCTATAATTTATTATGTAAATATAATTACTCACCGAACTTGGTAAATTTTTATTGGAGAAGAAAACGTGGAAGGTAACGTATTGCTTGATGAGTTCGTTACCGAGACAATCGCGCAAGTATCTGATGCTGTTCACAGTAGGGCCCATGTCGGCCCCGGGCGCGTGAATAGCAAGACTCACTGGAGACATCCATCTGTGAACAAAAAATAATGATATAACAAACTGATACAAGTATGTATTGGATTTGCCGTTATAACTAAATGTAAAACTAATTGAAAAAAAAAACATATTATACTGCTAGGGTATAAACAAAGTTATGAAATATTCGTATCATATTTGCAAAATATGAAAATACATAAAATGAGATGAAATGCGCTAATATTATATATTTATTATTTTATTTAAGCCAAAAAACTTTTCCATGGTAACTAAATACCTATTTTATGTGTCAAGACAAAAACTTTCGAGACTAGCTATAGAATTTGCTATCGACTCTTGTCTACACATGGTCCTTATGTGCCCAGGGGCCCTAGACAAGTGGCTTTACGCTGATGGAATAGAATAGAAAATAATAACCAATGTATGAAATTGACATTCGCGTTTGACGTTTCGAAGCGAACGCGAATGTCAGCCTCATACATTGGTTGTTGTTTTCTATTCTATTCTATTAATGTAAAAGCCACTTGTCTAGGGCCCCAGGGCCCTATAGGTCAAAGTTGGCCCGTCTGGCCGTAGTGGTTGAAATCGGTCAGGAGCCCATCGTTATAAAGGATTATGAAATCAATCAAACTCGATAACTTCTGAACGTCTAACAGACCAAAACAGGAACACGATACATTATTGTTTTGGCTCTAATATTCGCACATAACACAGGAACCAAGCGCGATAAAAGAAAATATTTAAATTGTTCTGAAATATAACAACTACTAACTAGTTTAGCGGAATGAATTGTCGTGACTTAAAAATAATCAATTTTATTTTAATCAATATAATGTTGTCAGTCCCGGGCGAATGGTTCGCGTGTCGAACGACATTTACGCCTGTTTTAGGTCGCTTGAACATCGCCAACACTAACTACGCCTACAAATCTATCTGATTAGTAAAGTGCCGCCAATGTTGGATAAAATGTTGGTTATTGGTTAGCATTATTATTTATCGAACTTTTATTTGCCTTAATGCGCTGAATACTGCGTTATCGATGCGGCTAAACCGATAAATTATCGTGCAAAGAGATCGATTTATATTTATTTTTAAAATGCAATAGCTTATGTATATAAGTGAATATAATGTGTATCAAACGTCCGTAGTCTTAAAGACATTTACCTATAATTAAGTAAATAAAACCCTCTTAAAAAGATTAAGAGATACATTAACGATGATTCAAACATCAAGAATCTAATGATAGACAGGAAATAACCGCGAAGGTTAATTAAATGAGGTTTTATTATAATCTATAGCGGTTATTTAGTACATTTTAATTCGATGGAACGATGTCGTTAAATAGTTTCGACTTAAAGCAATTATCGTCATATAATTCTTAGACTTATATATTTATTTTCAATTAACGGATGTGAACCAGTTACGTTTTAGGAATTCTATATTACAAACTTGTAGTTCGTAATAAATAAGAATTTACCTATAAAAAATAAGCCTATGTAACTACGTGATACTTATTTAAATGTTTGCGTAAATAGAAACTAATCTCGCGTAATACGTTTAATTTTAAAGCGTTTAGTGTTGATTGTATGCTTGATATGACCATAAAACCGTCAATGGCTTTATAAATCGTGGGTCAGCCATAAAAGGGAGTAGTCTTTGCGTTTTCAGGTCACGAACTTGAAAGTCATGACATCGAAGTTCAATTTTGAAATATATTTTATTAATTCACATTTAGTGTATAGATGTGATTATATTATAATCATAAAAATCAGAGTTATAAGCCTTTAATGGGCTGTTGGGATAAGTGCTCATTTGATGAGGTTTAGCTCATTCTAGAACAATGCTCCAATGCGAGTTACACATGTGAAAGCTGTGCTTGCCTGTGTTTAAGCCCGCAATCACGCGATCACCACTGGTCTATCTCGAATCATGTAATGTATAAGACTCGTCAATAAAAACCAAATACGCCCTGAGAGATTATCTCGTTCCCAGTCAGTTTTACTACCAACATCCTGGCACCATCATCAACTTAAACCAATTATTATTATGATATCACCCATAAAATATACTTGCGAAGTCTCATAACGCTACGACAGTTTAAGTAGGACTTAATAACATAAAGCGCGTAATAAATTATATAAGAAATGGCATTGCTATTGAACTAGACTCCTTTAAATCCTGTAAGGAGATCTACCAATTAAACTTTGTTTCCTAAAGATATTAACCGACCTGACACTTGGTGGTTCATGTTAATTTATGCCTTTAAACATTTGCGTGGTAAAACGAAGTATTCTTACGGTGATCTACCGCAATTAATCGGTCTGTACTTATAATCGATCGCACCAATTACATAATATGTACATGTAAAATTTCAGGATGTTATCTTAAGATTGGTTGATTTAGAAGTAGTTTTAGCATGACAGTAATGGCTATTTCATCGAAGTGATAATTGCCTTATGATTTGTTATTAACTTCTTTTTTATTACAAAAAAAAAAGAGTGTGTGTACTTATGTACACGCGTTAGAAGTTATACTTCTTTGGCGTATGGAAAAAAAATAACTAAAATGCAGTAGTGATTAACGATAAATATTAAAATTGATAAAAAAGATTTTATTTAAATAAAAAAGGTTTTATTAACGTAATAAAAATACTAGAAAATACAACTTGAACATAGTTATCGATTTTCATGCCACCTAGAACTAACTTCACGTTGTAGAATTCAGGTGTTTAATGAGCGGTTAAGCAGACAGCTTCATACTGTTAATTTTGTGTCACAGATGCGCGCGCATCTTAAAATTTCACTCTCATCATTTTTTCATAACGCGCCTAAAGAAGTATAACTTCAAAAACAAAGTTTGTTAGTTTGATGCGTATGTGTTCCTTTCATTGTAATTAAACTTTGGTACGTTGATTACGTAATTGTTAAGTATCTTAGAGTAGTATCAGTGGCACCCGAGCTTTATCGGATAATTACTTGTATAATTATTTATAGTGGCATTGCAATCCATGCCGGGCATTAGCCAGTTATAATTATTGAATCCAGACACGAAATATTATTTGATGATTTTATGTAAATTTATCATACGGTTAACAATCTGTACGCGTATTGCGTTAACAATCATTTTATTGTCTTTTTTTCCTGTTTTGAAAGTTTGGCGCCACAATTGTTGACATATTGCCAATAAAGTATTTATTGCTGGAATGTGTTTTATGCATACTGTGTATTTAGGACTTTAGATTACCGACTGACACCGATGCTACCCAGAAGTTAAAAGACAACAAGAGATATTTGCGTATACTACTGTGCCCTTCTAACTGAACCGCTTCCGCTAGTTTCTTACGTTTTGAACTTGTCAATCCTGGCATAGCTGCTAAAAATGTACCTCATATACCTATTTATCATTAATATCATGGATATAAATATACGTATTTATTTATTCAACCATAAGATTCTTACAACGTTTGCAATGAAATTTTATTTTTATTTATTTTTTTTATTGCAAAGGGTAGCGGACGAGCATGTGGGCCACCTGATGGTAAGTGGTCACCAATGCCCATAGACATTAGCATTGTAAGAGATGTTAACCATCGCTTACATTGCCAATGCGCCACCAACCTTGGGAACTAAGATGTTATGTCCCTTGTGCCTGTAATTACACTGGCTCACTCACCCTTCAAACCGGAACACAACAGTACCAAGTACTGCTGTTTTGCGGTAGAATATCTGATGAGTGGGTGGTACCTACCCAGACGAGCTTGCACAAAGCTCTACCACCAAGTAATTTAAATACTAATAAAAACTGTCATTTAAATATTTTTAAAATATACATACTAATATAATATAAAGAAGTAAGTTTTGTTTTTTTTTTGGATACGCGGGAAAATTTTAAACTTTGATATGAACATTATACGTGGTAGGTGATATCTTTAGGTCGGATATATAGTACATTTATATGTTACTATTTATAACAAACATACAGATTTGTATCATATTTGCTTATAACGAATTATTAGAAATGTATATATAAATTGACATATATACTTTAAAAATATATGTTACTATAAATCTTAGTTACATATTATAATGCGATTGTTTGACATAAGTTTATCGATCGTGATCACATCATGAATATTTTTATTATAATAAAATTAGTGTTGCTATTTAATAGGTAATTAATTTAATTAGTATATTAGTTTACTTATTTAAATTAATTATTGAAATATCTGTGTATGATTTAAATGTTACGTACACACAAGATTAGTTTATTAAAATATTTCACAATACCAATTATTTGCCAATATTTTCAGTCTTTGTTATTATCGATAATATTATATGTAATAAAATTATACCCGAAGAATAAGAAAATTATATGTATGTGTATAATTGGTATCCTTATTGTCAATTAAAATATGATCACAAGATTCGATTAAATTCACAACGGATACAAGAAAATATAATCAAAATTAAAAGTAGAATAAATCTTTATCCAAGCGTTACACTTACTTATTGCAAATCTACCACCGGTTCGGAAATAAACACCTCAGATCTGAGAAGGTGCGCATTTTCAAATAAAACCAACCACTTAATATGCGCCAAAGTTGCCGCTTGCAGCTTAGTTCAACGACGATAGAGCTATTGATTTCGCGTTTGCGTTTTGTTTTTTTATTAGGTTTTGTTGAATCTCAATATAAAATGATGATGATATTAGTTGATTGTTTTATGCGTTGTTTAACGCTTCGTTAGCAAACAATTCTTTTCATCCAGCTTTAATTAAACCTGCTTTGTTAATTTAACATGTTATAACAAAGCATCTGCATGTTACATAACATGGATGTGATAGATTTTACTATGTATTGTATAATTTGGAACATCGTTGAAATGATTTATTTAATCTGAAATCCGATTTCACAATAATACATCGTAGAATATGAATATTGTTTTAATAAAAATTACCATTAACATAATTAAGTCTATTCTATTATAACAATAATAAATGCATTTGTATATTATGTTTTTTTTTGTTTTCATAAAGAATTACCTTTACTTTTTAAATTACTAATGAAAAAAGTTAAAAATTCTAACTGAACCGCTTCCGCTAGTTTCTTACGTTTTGAACTTGTCAACCCTGACATAGCTGCTAAAAATGTAAGTACCTCATATATTTATCATTAATATCAGGTATGTAAATATTTATTTACGTATTTATTTCATTCAACCATAAGATTCTCACAACGTTTGCAATGAAATTTTATTTAATAACTGTCATTTAAATATTTTTAAAATATACATACTAATGTAATATAAAGAAGTAAGTTTTGTTTTTTTTTTCTGGATACGCGGGAAAATTTTAAACTTTGATATGAACATTATATGTGGTAGGTGATACCTTTAGGTCGGATATATAGTACATTTATATGTTACTATTTATAACAAACATACAGATTTGTATCATATTTGCTTATAACGAATTATTAGAAATGTATATATAAATTGACATATATACTTTAAAAAGTATATATGTTACTATAAATCTTAGTTACATATTATAATGCGATTGTTTGACATAAGTTTATCGATCGTGATCACATCATGAATATTTTTATTATAATAAAATTAGTGTTGCTATTTAATAGGTAATTAATTTAATTAGTATATTAGTTATTTAAATTAATTATTGAAATATCTGTGTATGATTTAAATGTTACGTATACACAAGATTAGTTTATTAAAATATTTCACAATACCAATTATTTGCCAATATTTTCAGTCTTTGTTATTATCGATAATATTATATGTAATAAAATTATACCCGAAGAATAAGAAAATTATATGTATGTGTATAATTGGTATCCTTATTGTCAATTAAAATATGATCACAAGATTCGATTAAATTCACAACGGATACAAGAAAATATAATCAAAATTAAAAGTAGAATAAATCTTTATCCAAGCGTTACACTTACTTATTGCAAATCTACCACCGGTTCGGAAATAAACACCTCAGACCTGAGAAGGTGCGCGATTTCAAATAAAACCAACCACTTAATATGCGCCAAAGTTGCCGCTTGCAGCTTAGTCCAACGACGATAGAGCTATTGATTTCGCGTTTGTGTTTTGTTTTTTTATTAGGTTTTGTTGAATCTCAATATAAAATGATGATGATATTGGTTGATTGTTTTATGCGTTGTTTAACGCTTCGTTAGCAAACAATTTTTTTCATTCAGCTTTAATTAAACCTGCTTTGTTAATTTAACATGTTATAACAAAGCATCTGCATGTTACATAACATGGATGTGATAGATTTTACTGTGTATTATATAATCTGGAACATCGTTGAAATGATTTATTTAATCTAAAATCCGATTTCACAATAATACATCGTAGAATATGAATATTGTTTTAATAAAAATTACCATTAACATAATTAAGTCTATTCTATTATAACAATAATAAATGTATTTGGATATTATGATTTTTTTTTGTTTTTCATAAAGCTTTACTATTTAAATTACTAATGAAAAAAGTTAAAAATTGTTTATGATTATGTACTAGAAACTAGAGATAAATTAAGAAAAATATAATTTCATTTATGCTATACATACTACAACTCAATGTTAAGGAACTTAAATATTAAATCGATTTTTTTTCACGTACATGTATACTTGTGTCTAAATATTATTAACAGACCAACAGTCTACAGCAGGTGGGGTGCCGACTAGACGTCGCTATAGCTGTCTATAGCGCATTTGGGGTACGCTGTGGGTTCAAGCTGTTAGATCAATAATCCACACCTAGTTAATTTATTTTCCAGATCTTTTATGAACGAGGGATATTACGTAGCGAATGTTTATGTTAGTTAAATTAGGCTTTGGTTAAATAAAATGATACGAGAAGAGATGGCGGTTTAGCGTGACTATGGATGTGTTTTTTTAATAAATCCGACAGGGATTTAATTTATTCGTTATACATTTTTTTTTGAATTAATCACAAATTATTTAACCTTTAAAATAAGTAGGTATATCTATTTATTACGCCGTATTCATAAAGTCACTCATTAAATTGATTACTCGCTTTTTTTTTCTATGTTTATAATATTTAAAAATAATGTTTTGATAACCCGTATTGTCGTAATCAGTAATGAAGTAACTCGCAATATTTACCAAGGGCGTTCATTATTAAAATTTATTTCACATCTTTGTTTGACTTGTCATAGTGTGTGTAAAAACACGTGGAATATACAATTAATAATTAGCCACAGATAAAATAAAATTTTAACATTTTTGTTGTCAAATATAATTATAAATTTGATCTGTATCCGGTGGTTTAAACTTAGATTGCACAATGTGCACGTTATTTAATACATACATGTTTTGGATATTTTGCACCAAAAATATGTAGCATTAAACATTAAACTTGTTTTTTTAACTGACTTTTGGTTCTTTTAAACGAACTTTAAAGTTTTGTAATATCGTAGATATATTTATATTCATCCTACAATTTCTTATTTTATTGATCCCGCATGAATTTATTTATTTATGTATAACAATTATAACAAATTACTTTCTACTCGAATACAATTGATAATAAAACAGACATGGTATAAAATCTTAAAAGGTAATTAATGCTAAGCTAACTGTAAATATTCATGGTATTTTTTTATTATCATCTTATCCGATTCCACTAATGTTATATATCGCGGAATTCTCGTCATGTTTCGGGAAGACGGTTCCCATAATCATGGAGCGGACGCGTCGATATTACGCCGCCCCCGTTTCGTGTGAACTCTCGATAAATAAATGAATGCGTAAGAGACCGGATCACTTTAATAGTATCCATCTCAATAAACTCCGTGTGATTTCATTGCAAATGTATGTAATACGTTTCAATAAACATTTCAACTGAATATATAATCAGATAAGTAAAGTAATAGGATTTATTACTTTAAAAACTTACGTAGGTACTATTTATTTTTATAATCAAGATGAGACATGTTGCGTGAAGATAGAAAAACGTAACTAGTTCTTTCTATAATATAATAAGTTCACACGACCCTTGGTTAGCACTTCGCCACACTCGTGGGATCGATGGAAAAATCAACAAGGCTGTGTTTGTAAAGATTTGAAGCATTGTTTCAACAATATTAATGTAACTCCTTACAACACTGACTCGGCGGTCTAGTAAATTATCAGCCTGCGGATCGTTGTCCTGGGTTCATATTTCAGGTGGGTATTATCTGCTAAAAAAGCTTTCAGTCATCAGCCCAGAGTCAAATAATTTGTAATGTTACTCTTGTGCCTCGGATAGAATGTGAAACCGTTGATGCTGTGACTCTCTTTGATTGTGTCGGATTGCTATTCCATTGGATTTAGAGTGAGAATAATTATTATCTGTATTTGAGTACCAGCTAGTGCACTATAATGAGGTATACCCAGGATATTTTTATATGGGTGAAAATTAGCTTGTCCATCGTGTTCGGAATTTTATCAGATGGAGAATATTATTATTATACTAACAACTTAAAAGTGTTCAAATATCGATAAAGTGTAACCAATAATTTTGATCCGACCTTAGAATAACGTTATTCTTAAGATCCATATAAATAGGGTAATTTTTTTTTAAATAATTTATGCAAAGAGGTTTTATTAATTTAAGCTAACAAGTATAAATTTATACAATTTATTATATAATTCATATATTTTAACCGCGTTGTATATTTGTAATGTCTACACTAAGTTGCTAATAGGAAAACTAAATGTATTTAAATAAGATAATGCCTAGTTATTACTGCCGACATGGCTCAGTGGGTAAAGCATGCGGATCGTAACTATAGAGTCGGTTACAATATCGGTTTGTACTTTACTTTTGTTTGTTGATTGTATTATTTAGAAGTTTTTTTTTTAATTATATACATTAGACAGTTATGGAAAAATGTTGCTAGTTATTTAAATAATATTACAAATCATTATCTTTAACTGGGAACATTATACAATTAACAAACTGGGTATTTCTATTACTCAAGGTTTCGTCATTATATGTTTTTTTATAACCTATTAACTATTTCCTGTGATATGCGTACAGGAAAACACAAGCATAATATTTTCAAAACGTGTTAACGTATAGGCAATTTATAATACTATATCTATAACGAAATAAATGACATTGATATATTTTATATAAATATTGCGCAATTTATTGTTAAACATTAATTTTAAGTTGGTAACCAAGTATATCAACTGCTTTATTTTCTCTGTGACGTCCATGATAATATAATCTGTTACAAATGCATTTGGCGCGCAAATTTGTTATTATTCAAGACGACGCTACTATAAATCCATTTAACACCGATGAAGGTTCGATTCAATGTATAGTTATTATCAATGCCATCACGTATGTCGGTAATAGCTGCATGCCCCACGAGGCATGGCGCCTAAATCGAATGCTGAAATATTTTTAGTAATCGTTAAATTATTTTTTCTAGAAAGCAATAATATTACGTTAGCGATGTTTTCATAATTGCAAGTACCTACTTTAAAAAATCGAAAAAACCGTGTGGTGTCACAATTATAAAAATATTAATTTCAAGTTCTATTCGAGGTATAAAGAAAATAAAAATTCGGGTAGTTTAATTTATTTAACCATATCGATACAATATATCTATATGTATATATAAATAATTATAATATGATAATCTTATAAAATTAAAAAAAGTTGCTGACTACATTAGTCCGACATAAGGGTAATAAAGTTAATTGTATCATTTATAGTAAATTTGACCACAAAAAAATTAAGTTTGGTACAAAAGTGCTGGCTGGTTGAAACAAAGAAAAAGTATAAATCAAAACTTTAATTGTCTGTGGCGTAAGATTCGCAAAATGTCAATGTTTTATATTATTAAATCAACGAGACTGGTTATCGTCCTTGAAACCCTTCTTAATTTATCAGGTGCGATACACGGAAACAATATAATAAATATTCAATACTCGAAAACGTTTAACTATTTAAATATTATAGGTAATTAAAATTGAAAAAAATATCGATTTTTCGTATAAAATGCAACTATTAATACAATTTATATTTTATCATAATTCACAATTTATATTTTTGGCTCTAAAATCAACACTAAGATTGCATGTCTTTATGCAAAGATAAAACGAAGTTCAAATATTTGCAATCTGAGTTTTGACTGACTGCAAACTTTGATAAGATATAACGTTTCTTTGACTGTTTAAAGTAAGATTATATTTGTGATAAAATTCCTACCATTAATTCATAAAATTCGCTTTTTATTATTATTAAAGTTTAAAAAAATAGAAATGTATTTTTATGTAAGTTAAAAAATATAAATTGTACATTTTGATATCATATATGTAATTTAGTTATGCATAATAAGGTATATTTAAATATGAAGTATTAAAAAAAAACTGGTATCTTTTTAATTTGATTTATAACTAATTAAATTAATATACCCATCTTTAAAATATTAACGAACAAGTATAGATATAGATAGAGTCGAGTGACCTTGAAACACAAGCCTACTTAGAAGCTTTGTACATCGATATAAAGGAAAACAAGTCGAATGTATAAGCCTACATGCTTTCGAACAATTATTTTTAAAGCTTTGTGCTGCGGCAGGGGTCCAAAAATCAATAGTAAAAATGGATTACAATAGTAGGTATGTATGAATGACGGATGGGGTCGAACCCCCTTAGTTCTCCAATGCCTATGGGAATGCGGTCTTATGTATAAGTTGACGTGCTATAAATATTAATCAGTCTGCCGAGCACATTGACGAAACTGTGCTGCAAATATTGGCATCAGATAAATCAAGTACCATATATGGATCAAATACGTTTTATTCGGATCCAAAACTTTTTTCTTAAGCCAAACAAAAGCGAAGTTTCTTATTTCATTAAATATAATAAGTTTCTCATTAAAATGAATGAAGAGTTAAAGGTAATTGCGTTTGTAGTTTGAAACGCAATAAGCTAATTGTTCTCGAGTCTTGACAAATGAAGAAAGTAATTTCGTGTTCCCTAATAACAAAGCATGCGATATCTCAAAACGTCGCAATTAACCGTGGAATTCTCACAAACGATAAATTTAATTTCACGTTCAAGTGCCCGACCTACATGAGCGACCGCAGTCGCTATGCGGATAACTGTACAGACATACTGAGATGGTGATTCCGTAATGGGAGCCTGCACTTGGCTGCGACTCATCTGGGTTGACCGCAAGGCCTTTCGCCCTCCTCGGTACACCTGTTCCTATGCATGTACGAACACCGCTCAATATTTATCGGTCACGTCTTCGGTGTACACGCATTTCGTCAGACGTTTCGTAACCTTCGCATAAAGTCAAAGGTTGATACATCTTCCGATTCTTCCGGCTGTGTTTTAATGGTCGAATATTTATAAGCAACTCGACGAGTTTTATGATTGATTTAATTACTTTGTCCAATTTTATAAGAATTATTTTGAAGTTGTATCTTTTATTCATTTTGGTAGATAAATGTATACTATAATTGCGAGATATTACCAATTATAAACTATTTTCCAATGTTGTAACACGATAACATTAATAACAGTGCAACTTTGTTTGATCAGCATATATATCCGACAGTTGGTACCAGTGTGAGAATCTTATTTATCAGTAAAGTGTTTATTATTATCGCTGGTATTACGACTGTAATCTAAATAACAGTTAAGAATCACGACTACAGCGAGAGTGCTTGCAAATATATCATGGAATTGAAGAAGCAATAACGTATGAGCTCACATCTAATAGCTTCCTGTATTTTGATATCAATCAAGTAGATTTTCAGGTAATGTTGCGTCATTACTAATCTGTTATGGCGCATACAACGGTTGGCCCACATTGGGTTCATTAAAATAAAACATACTTCAATTTCGTGCCATCTCTAGCGTCTCATTACTCAAAGTCAGTTCAGTGCTCACGCGAACTGCTCCTTAGTTTTCGTATTGCGGTTGCGAGTAGGTTGATTCGTTTCGTCTGTTTTAGTGAACCAATTTTTTTTTGGCACTAACATTGAAAAACGTTACTCAGTTCGTCAATACAGTTATATATCTTTATTTCTGTCATGTTTTCACGTATTAAGTGTATTAGGGCCGAATTTTTATTTTACTAAATTTAGAACTGCATATTGTGCTTTTTGGATTCAAAAACTATATTATTAAATTTAATTGTAGTTATGATTATTTATAAATGGTACAGCGTATTATGCCCAATTTTATTAATGAGTCCAACTATTTGATCGTTATCATGTACTAAGCAATGGCTGGTCAATAAACCAGTTATTTTTGCGACAAATTTTCGGAACGCAGATGAGTATTTTATTGAATATTGACACACTGTTGGAAATAAAATTGATTTACGCCGATACGCCGCGAAGGATGGGATCTACGATGATGTGTCGCCTGTGCCTGTAATTATACGGGTTCTCTCACACTTCAAACCGGAACATAGTAATACAAAGTATTGCTCTGACGGTAGGATAACTGGTAAGTGGGTGGTACCCACGCAGACAAACCTATCACTGGAAAAAATATTTTGATGTCGTTTTAAATTAAGGAAGCTAAGTCGTATATATTCATAAATCAAGGTCTACACATTTTACATGTATGTATTCTATGTGAAGGTAATCAGAGTGAATTTTATTAGACTAGTGGTGAGACCATTTGGGCGTGCAATGCAATCGTGATTGTGAGAAAGCATAATAACATGGTCGTCGTGTTGCATTATTACATACATTTGTAGCATCTGCTTAGTTCTTTCTTAGAAATTACCTTTCTCTAAGGTTAGTTTTTGCAACGGGAATAAAACTTTTAGACTAACAGCCAATATAGCAACTATACTTACCCAGTCTTCGTCTATTTTAGTTTTATCTTGTTTACTATTAAATGTGTTTACCGAAATGCATCTGCGCGTTACATATTTTAGCGCAGAGGTTAGCATAAAGGCATTCTATATCCACTTCACCGCTATTACACTGATTGAACGTAACAATTGGAACGTGGACAAATAACCTCGAGCACGTGGCGGCGTCATGGCTTAAACTCGTTATACTTGTACTTCTATTAATCGTGTTAAACATTACTAAGCAACCAAAGTGATATGATCACGGTTTCATTACATGGAAATACAAATCCTTTAAATCAGCAACATCTCTCAAAACATATAACACTTAAGATTCAAATCGTTTAAATTAAACTAGATCTTATTCCGATTACGTAAATGTCATACTTGGTTGAATCGTTATTTCGTCTTCGGTCGTTAATGGTTTTAATGAAATTGTTGGAGTGAAAATTGAAACAACGTGGGCTAGACTGGATGATAAAGGCATTGCAGCGAAAGTGGTTGATGCAGCGATGTCAGAGCCTGCATTTATATTGTTACATCACTTTGAAGTGCCTTTCAACTAAGCCTTTGATTATGAAATAAGCGAGTTCAATCGTAATTACAATTTGTATTATACCTATTGTGTATAAGTGTAGAACTGGTCTAAAATGATATCGATAAGTAAGCAAAAAAAATAGGTTAATATGACTACTTCACCTTATGTTAATTACTTAATAGTAATAGATTTTTTAATTAAACAATGTGCATATTTCTATCTACTGGCCATATTACTTTTTAAAACTAGATTACTTAAATTAAAAAATCATTTTAAAATAGTTCTAATATAATTGTAGTTATTTAACATAAAATAGGACGTTTGTGTGTGATAAACAGGCAACTGATAGTGAGAACAATCCGGGCGTTCGGCTCTTGTTTATACTCGTACTAACTGTATGTGTTATCGTCGAAGCGTCGATGCGGGCATTTTCACTTTTCGTAGCTAAATTCAAAGAATCTCATTCGAAAGCCGGTTTGGCAACCTTCATAGCAATTATGGCTATTTCATAAAAACGATACGCTTGCATATGCAATGGTATTTCGATCGCCAGTTAATTAAATGATTCTACATAATAATAGCTTTAGGATAGGATTACACGCTTAAGTAATGGTTTTCATCGCTTACTTTTATTTTAAACCCGATCCGTAATTATACATTTTAAATAACTGTAAGACTCGGAGATGTGTTGAAAATTAAATGCGTGATTGATTTTAACAAACTATTTCGATTAGGTAGATAAACTTTCTTAAGGTAAAACTTAATGTTAAAAGACAATAAGGACGTCAATATTGACTCTATGAGGCCAATTGTCTTTTCCTCTGTAAGACAGACATACGAATTAAGAAGTAGAAAAAATTCAAATTTATTAGTTATTTAGTAAAAGTTAAGTAGATCTGTGTGCACATTGTTAGGTTACGAGTGGTCTCGCCTCAGTTCTTAGAACTTGTAAGCACTAGCCCATAATATCAATTTATAGCTAAAGCGTTTGATTGTAAAATTTCTAGAACACTCATATATTACAAAATATTGACTGATTCATATCGGAGAAGTCATGCGTGAATCCGTTGTATCACAGCAGCGTGGGCGCCGTGTTCAATGCAGCATTGAAAGGGGAACGCGGTGCGCACGCGCATGACAGTGCGTTGTGAGGAGCCTGTCTTGTATTTCCTTGTCTGACATTCGACAACAGCCATTAATATTGTTTCTAATTAGGCTAATTACTTATGATTATGGCAAATGGTCACGATACTAAGTTACGACCTATATCCCGCGGCTTTCGCGATGTTAATTTATAATATGGACATCTATCATTATCGTATCATTAATAAAAAAATAAAAAGTTTAGATGATGATGATTAAAAGTAACGAAAATGGATAGAATATGAAACAAGTAGGAATGTTATAGGATATTTAGAAGTAGTTCACGTAAACGCAGAACTTGATAGGACACTGTTATCATGTTCCGCACAACGTGAAGTGTGAATGTCATCCTACAGATTTGAAAGATAAAATAGAAGGGATACAATGGAAGATGAATAGTTGAATACACACTGACCGACATCAAATAAATGGGACACGGAGAGCGAAGGATGGCGATGATGATAATGTAGGTACTAGATAATCACATTTTATATTAACTTCAAAAGTTTAAAATCAATGTAAGGTTAGCAAAACAGTTATGAGAAAAAATATTTATTACGGGGTGTTAAAAAAAATATAATCTAAAACTCATCGAGTCTCAGAATATTATATCATAGTAATTATATTGTACGTTCCAGACATACGACAGACTTGTTAGGGACTGGAAACAGACAGATGACAATCAGAATTGGCGTTTATTACTACAACTAGATTAGATGAACCCTTGTTGCAATCCTTGATCTAACCTTTTGATTGGCAGATGATTCAACATTATTGCAGTGTGAAGCTGTAACATGTCTAATCAAAAGAGAATGGATATTGAACGCACTAACTTGCTTCAATATGTTATTATATGACAATAACGCAAACATCACAAAAGTCACATAGTAATGGCACGGTTATATTATACAGGATGTAACAAAATTCGTGTCCGACCCGTGGTTATTAGATATTGTGAGTCGGCACTATTTATGTAATCATTTTTATTTAAAATATTGTGCAAAAAAATTACCCATAAAAATATTAACTGTAAGTATACAGGATACTTAATGTGTGGCTTAAGTATTATTTTAAATACTAGGTTATGGTATTTTTTATGTTAGTAAGAAGAGAGGTAAATTGATGGTGCACCTCATCATCTCACCTCGTCCCCTGAACCCATAGCTGTTATTACAGAAGTGTAAGTTTCTAAACCATTCCATAAAAGCGCAAGTAATCATGGATGACAATCGAAGATGTTGTAATTTCTCCAATTGCCTGCACTCTCACCCTTGAAACCGAAGCATAGCAACACAGTATAACTATATGGTTGTAGTCTCTACTAATAAAAGAGGAAACGCTTTTTTTTGTTACGCTCAACTAAAAAAGCGTATTTACCAATATATATAAAACTTAGTCGCAGAAGATGCAGTAAGTTTCGGAGAAAGTTTAATAGTATTATATTATTATATAAGTTTATCTTACTTTAACTTGAGACTATAAATATGATAATTTATTTATTTATTTATTTAAATATGATAAGTGTGATTTTCATTATTTTTTTAAGTAATCAATGTGGGGTGCTTACCTGCGCTATGCTCTATGGCCAAAAAACCCCAGTTCAATGTATCGTAATGTAAATCTTGCAAGTACGATAGCATACAAATTATACCTATTATTTGAGGACAGCTAAATGGGGTAATAATGCGTTTTAAATAAAAAACATGTTGGAATAATTTCTCGATGATTTATATAGTCATGAATTAAACATGAGAAAGTTTTCCCACTTCGTTTATCCAAGTTTATAACGTTAAAAATAAAAATAAGCATCACAAGTAGTTACTTGTAGGTATACATACATATATGCAACCTTATATACGAGTGCATTTAATTGTTTTAAAACTTATATACATATAAAAATAGTTTTAAACAGCTACTGTGAAAATAACTTTTATAAACATATTTTTGAGGTTAGGTATAAACATACTGGATCAATATTTAAGAAGGTATTTCGGTTCTATTTGTAATTATTATTAAAATAGCTAGGGAGCTATTCGAGCTGACGGCCGACAACTTTTACCTTCAAGTCGATCGACTTTGTTCGATACTAGTGCAAACATTTCGTTTGATCGACATGACAAATTTCAAAATTATAATATATTTTCAGTTGCTTGCAAATATGAAAATAAATAATTAAATTTAACACCCATGATAATAAGTAACTCATTAATTTTAATGAACGAAATTTGATAATTCTATCGTTAATTAATTAAATTAAAACATGTTGTACCATAAATGATAACAACAAGTATATTGTGTTTAATTTTTTATTTTATGCGATAACATGCATCGACAATAATTTTATTTGTGATTTACGAAGTTAAATATTATATCGAGACCGGAACATTTCGTAATTCTCTATACAAAATGAAGATATGTTTGTAACAATCATCCTACAAATGTGTGATTTTCGTAACAACACTATGTATGCTATTGTAAGGAATAATAAATTTATACCTTTGCGTTAAACATATAATATTGGAAAAATATGAATATAATTAACTTAATCTTTAACGTTTTTCTTTATAACTTCGACTGATTGGTATTTATCTTATAGGTACTGAATTGTCCCATCTTTATTGTATGACTTAGCCTATTTTATAAAATGTATTTGGCTGACTATTATGAACAGGTGGCCCTGTCAGACGCCGTATCCACTTTGGGAATGCTGTTCGGGTGTATTAGTACTAATGATTGTGCCTTATAAAAATAATTCAAAGGAGTGAGGCGAGGTCACTCGCAATAATAAGTCAATGTTTTTTTTCCGTTAGGACTTAAAAACCCGTCTCCTCATTTAATATTAGAGATGTCTACTTTCTAATGTTCATTAAATAACAGTTCTAGTTGGAATCTACTTACAAGTAAGTATGTATAGTTTGTTTAAAAATCAATATCATTTATTTATATAAAATGAATACGACCTTTCACCGAGGACATAATTGTTAACGCGTTTGGAATGTTCATAGCTGTCATTTGTAATAAAAACGTAATACGAGTATGTAGACGTTGCGAAAACATCAAGCAATTTATGTTGCTAAGTAATGTTTTATATAATTTTGACTAAGTGATAAATAATAAGTACTACATTCTACTACTAATCAAAGTTCGACAACTTACAGGCTAGGCCACCGATATAAATAACCTTAAAATTAAAACCTTATCCAAATAAACAAATTGTATAAATACAATAATATAATATTCATTATTTATATAGACAAAAATTGCTCGTTAAATAATATAAGACTATTATTAATTAACTGCTAACATTTGTCCGGCATATTAAATATTCTGCACTCATGCATGAAATAAAAAATACTAAGTAAATTCTATAGTACGCTAAAATGATATAGGGAAATATTGCAAAAAATAAACAATTATAGAGACGAGAGTAATGGAGTAATGAGTTCACTACTCTTAATAATGATAGACGGTGCATTTCTAATTACATAGCAAAGGGTATTAAGGTGAATTAAACTTTGATTTCAAGATTAATTATACTTTGAATGGCGTGTAAACATCGGAGTATTGATTTAACCCTTCATTAATGTAGCAGATAAACAAAAAAGGTTTTATTGTATTTATAACTTTTTAATCTGTCTTTATAATACAAGTTAACTATAGTCTACTTTAACTTTAGTCAAAACAGATTTATTAATTATAATGTTAATCCCTCTTATGAAAACTCTTGGTAGGTTTAACTGCTTTTTTTTTCAAGCCTAATTATACTTTGAATCGGAATATTGATTTAACCCTTCATTAATTTAGTAAATAAACAAAAAGGTTTTAATGCATTTACGTTTTTAATCTGTATTTATAATACAAGTGAACTTAACAACAATCAGTTTAATTCGTTATACCGTGAATATCTCTTATTAAAATTCTTGTTAGTTTTTTTTTTACTTAATGTTATTACATGGTTAGCGAGAATGTTTATTATGCATTAATATTGTAAGTTATGTAAGTATGAATAATACGATTATAAGCAGTACTAACACATTCATAAAATTATGTGAAGCGAAACCAAAATATAGCCGGGCTCTTTATTCTTAACGTTTATATTACTAGCTACCCGTCTCTTCGCACGGGCAGAATAAGGGTCTACAATGTCTACAATACTCGTATAATGTCATTCATATAATTCTATTAGTATACGCAGCGCACGCCAATAAAACTCTCATTTAACATGTTTATGTTCAATATATTCAACCAACATCATCACATTTCAGCCAATTTAACCCAAAACCATCATCATGAATAACAGTCCTTTGGTGAAAACCGTATGAAAATCCGTTCGGCCGTTTTTCAGTTTATAGTGTTCAGACAGATATAAAGACAGAAGTGATGGCGGGACTTTCATTAAGCATCTGCATTTCCTCAGATTTTTTACTGTCTACCGAGTGTGAGATGAAATTTAGACCCATATTAAGTTCTAGAAAGTGAGTAATTTAGTAACTTGCTCGTATAACTAGCAAACAGCGTAACTACAGTCACAAGGGACATGCCAAAGCCAAGGTTGGCGCATTAACTATGTAGGATATTATTTATATTTCTTAAAATGCCAGAATGCGGCTCTATTTAAAAAAAAACAATTTTAATATTCTCTCCACTAACGCCTTGGATAGCTCACCACTTGTAACAACATATTATAATATTATTGTAATATAAATACATTACCTAAAACATTTACTGTTGCAGTCGTTTTAAATCTAGACACACATTATACGTGATGAATTTAAATCCGTTCACAATCAACGAAGTTTTCAAGGAACGTACATAAAAAAGGCGGATTTATATCTGGTCTTTCTTTTAAGTCGGCGAGGTACGAGTATATCTTTGAATCCCGTCGAATTAGTTTCGCTAAGAGATTGTGTAGGACAGAATCAGCGACAATTTTACTCTGTGAACGGTGCTGAGAATTAAACGGCACAACTTGAATAACAATTAAGCATTCACCTAGATACCACACCGACAGGTACTGATTATCTGATCTCGTTTACACTATAACTGTGCTATCTTAAAATTTAGAACGTAGTAATTGTTCAATGATAAAACTTTAAAGATACTTCATTCGCATAAAATTAATATATAATCTGTTGATACTATCTATATGATTAAGCCGTAATGGCTCAGTGGATAAAACACGTTGATATTAACAGAACATTGCGGATTTAAACCCGGATAAGCGTCACAAAATTTTCATGTACATTTTCTGTTTGTAATTCATCTCGTGCGCAATGGAGAACTGACATTGACAGATGGTTACTTTATTACACATAAATAGGTATTAGACTAGACCATGACTAGACTATGTTTTAAGACAAAAGATTAGTAGATGTAGTATTTAAAAATAATAAATACCTACAAAAGAAAAGCCTAGTGCGACTATAATCCGCAATTTTCATTATAATATTTATGAAATCTAGTATCAATAATAACATATATTGATGAGGTGGTGATTTTAGTGCATACAAACGCGAAACATAAATTTATTAATTTCTCAAAAAATAATACGTCATAAAATTTGGTTATAATTTAAACCATTAAAAAGCAAGTTTGATAAGTCCTTTAACACAATCGAAATAAGACTAATGTAAGATTGTTTGCAAAATTAGGTAACAAGTATAATGGAGATGAATTCTTAATCGAACGGATGAGGAGATTGTAATCTGACGCTAATAGACATATACGGCGTTAACGATGCTTAGCGGCTGTTCAGTTAAACAATGATTTATCTCTTTCTCTCATTATTGATTTGAAATTCGAAAGAAGAGGACAGCATTATTTAACTATCACCCCCCGCCAAATAAAGTTTATGTGTAAGACCGACATTGTGCACGAAGCTTAATTTGTATTACTAGTTCCCTGACAATATAATTTTACTAACGCAAGGTAAATATGATAAACACGGAATGGTTATAAATTCATATAATGCGGCAGATTAACATTAAATTACAATTAGAATGTACATAACTCTTAATATGAATGCTCTCTATAATGTGAAAGTAGCTATTACATCTTCAAAACTTATATAACCTATTTTCATTTATTTAAATAAAAAAAACAAGTCAAACTGTATGGCTGAATAAAATATCGTCAAAGCAAAGATGATAAAAAAAATATAGAGGTTATAAAAGTGGTACGCATCCGTATAATCATCATTTGAAGTCGACATCTCGTTCAATAACTAGATGGTCATAAAATGTCTGAGGAGGTCAATCCGTGACAGTATGAACATAATTCCTTCGCGATTCGTTTTAAGTCTCGATGTTCCGTGTCTCGAATGATGAGAAAATGATTACTGATTAATCGTGTAGAAAAATAATATTTATGGAGATAATTATGTAATAAACACCTCAATCATTTGCAGTTAGCAAAGATAATGTAATGAGTAAAGATAGCACTTTATGTTTTATCAAAAACAATTCATTTTACGATTATTTTTTTTTTACCTTTTCAACAATACATATTATGTGTTGTTTCGTCTTATATCAAAATAATTATGACATTAAGGTATCAGAAAAGTATCAGATAGGGATATTAATGTTTAACTAAACATCTGCTAACAACTTTTATAAGTAAGGCTGAATAATCTCCTGTTAGTGTTAAAGTACTGCGTGCGTGCGTGCGTGTGCGTATGCGTATGCGTGTGCGTGCGTGCGCGCGTGCGTGTGTGTGTGTGTGTGTTGAATTAACTATAGCGTACATTTATTATATCAATGAGATCATTGAAAATTATTATTATGCGATTCTTAAATACTTCAATGAACTAAGTTTATAAACATGGTAAAGTAGTAGAGTTGTTTTAAAAACTAGAGCGACAGATTTATCGGACTTATAACAAGTCAAGTCAAAATATTTATTCAATATAGAAGCATAACACTTGCTTATTGATTATAACAAATCGACAGCCGTTTCGTAAAGAATATCATACCGGAAAACACGGCCGATATAAAATCGATTATTTATAGACTTTTCATCCATACTTGTTGAGAATAATATATCTTTTTCATTTGTAACTACCAATGGAGATATTCTTTCATAATCACTGTCTATACAAGCCGAAGAACACATATATTTTTTAAATTATTGGATACTACACGCATCGGAATAGTGTGTCACCGTAAGTCAATTTTTAATATTTAACTAGTTAGATACAAATTTAGTTTAATTTCTTTATACATAAATTCATGTAACAGCGGCCAGAAATGACACATTGTGTAATATTATTCAATGTTCAGCACCTAGTCTTCCCAAGTATATTTTATATCTTCATTGCCCTGGCTTGTATCAATAAATTTAACGTTTACAAGTAGTTATGTAATTTAAAAAAAAAGTTTAAAATAAAAACGACAGCATATATATTAATTACGATGAACCATATTCACTTTCACACACCCATAATAAAAGAGCAACACGAGTACGACGGAGCGTCCGACGGCATGTTGACCTTTTTTGTTAATTGACTTTGATACTTATGCCTTAAACAATAAGGACTACGGCGAGTAAAACGTAAACGCCACGGCAAAAGTCAAGCATTCCCGTAGAAGCACTTTTGTCTTGACTTTATTACTTCAGGACTTGATGGAGTGTGCTGGTCGTTTTTTATTCTCGGGTCGTATCAGAGTGAAATATAGCTAATGAGTAAAAGCATGTTCATTTCTGCAAAAACTTTTTACCATATCTCAATACACTTTTGTAAATGTACTTTCAGTAATAATAATAAATATTGTTTTATTGACTGAATATATTTAGAAATGTTTTAGTGTAGATAACTATTACATTACATATCTTAAATGAGATTGTGGCACGAACTTGTTAAAGTTCTTATTAGATAAATATTAAGTAGCAGAAGGTTAATTACCCGCTGCTGGGGTAATTGTTTTTTTTTAATTATATTAATATAAGCAATCGTGTTTTGCGGTTTCGAATCTACGATCTTCGATTAATATTGACGTACTCTATCCTCTCTGCCACTGGATACTGGCAGTTGATAGTTTTTTTTTATCATTTACATTTATTTACATTAAAACCTTAACTAAATACAAATAACATTTAAAAATAATTATTATACAAGTCGTGACCGCGTGGAATGGTGGCAAGAATGCTAGCAGCATTCAGCATTAGTTGATAGTTGATATCAAGGCCGGCAACGCACCTGAAAGTCCTCGGATGTTGCAAGTGTCCATGGGCGGTGGTAGCCACTTTCCATCAGGTGAGCCTCCTGCTCGTTTGCCCCCTCTTACATAAAAAAAACTTTGTTTTGATGGAAACCTTGATCAACGGTCATTATTTGAAAATGTAGCTAAAGTTTATGGAACATAATCGATTTACGGATTTATATTTGTTTTACTGCTTTATATGCATTAATTCTTGTTATTTTACATACGCAATGCCTTGCAATCATTACGCCGTAACTGGTCTCATGTTACGTGTTACGATAGCGTTTATGCTTGACCGGCCTCTACTTTATACTGATCGGTATCTACGATGAGACAAGATAATAAATCCAAAGAAAAAACCGCAATGTTTAACCATGGGTTAAATTTTGCTTTGTAGTTTAACTTACAAAGATTTTTTCGTAATAGTAACTCGTGTTCTAAAAGCAGTTTAGGTATTTTTTGAAATTTTTAATGCCTTTTAAAAGTGTTTCCTTGATTTCATAATAGAACGTATTATAATTCACAAAAGTATCGTTCATACGAAAACACGAAGTAGATTTTAAAATGATACTCATTTAATAATATAAATATTAAAAATATACCCAATTAGCTCAATGGTGAACTTCTTTTATTTAAACGTACTGTTTTTGCTTTTAATTTTAAATGTATTCGATCATCATCCAGAGGAAGTGAAAACGTCAATCGAGTCGCGTTCATTTAAAAGTGGTTATTCAAGGCTAAGAAAGAAAGTTGTCGCTTTGTAAAACCTACACCTATAAACAGATGTTTATAAAAAAAATCACACATATCATTACGTTTCTAAACTTCCAGAAAGTTCTGTCGTGTTTGTACAATATCATAAATGAGTTGCATTATGATAAAACGGGACTCAAACACTAAAATGATATATTTATGTATACACTTGTAGTCAACGTTACGCCAAACTTGTCGATAGATGCTGCGAACATCCGGTTTCTTTTCGGAAGGTCATAAAAAATGAATAGGAATATTCGCTTAATGTTGTCATATGACAAAAAAAAACATATTTAGACGAAATTTATTATTTAGACGAAGGTAAACAAGTTACCAAGGAAACAGAAACGGCAGTGTCGAGGAAACTGCTCGTTTGTCAAACTTGAATTTATTACGAAAACAACCTTCTAATAATCATAAATCTAGTATTATAGTTAGTTTTTCCTTAAAATAATATCCTTACCTTTCAACGAGCGGCTGTACGTTGTCAAGGAACTCGAAGCCGGCGTGAGTTGTGTAGGTGATGGACTCGTGACACTGTATAAAACCGTGATCGGCACGAACGAAGTTCTTAAGCACCCAATACTCTCCACGTTGTAATGTTTGCGGCAACATATCTTTGTCATTACATCCCAATAACGTACGAAGGTACGTCAGCGTTGCGGGATTCAATGCGTCCTCGTCATCTATTTCTAACACTGTACCATTTGATGTTTCTAATTCAGGCAAAGCACTAATTATTTTTTTCTCCAGTTCAGGTATTGATGCCGTGCTTGATGCAGTTTTGTTCGTTGTCGGCATCGTAGACGGAGTTTTTTGGGAAGTGGACTCTTCGAAATTTCGGACACTCGATTCCGGCGGCCTAGTGTCCGTGTCATTGTGAATTTCTTCTCTATTCATGTATCTAAACTCGGCGCTCCGTTCTGAACCGTCCACTGTTATCGGGACCCATTCTACGCCCGGTGTACTATTACTCGATAAATGCATCGCCGCGTACAATAGTACGGCGATGTTTATCACGATACTCACTCTAAAGATAAAGTTGCGACGGTTATTCAACATTATTATAGTGATTTAGGCACTTTCTCTTAGATATACAATTCGTTTACTAGAACGTCCTTCGTCGTCCTCTAGGACGCAGTTTTCTGTAAGGACCTGTACGCGTCAGCATCACAATTTATTGCGTCATCAGCAGGCGTGTGGATGTTGGCGCTGAGCCAGCGCCACGTAGTTTTCTCGCTCCTGTAACATAACGAAATCGTTTTTAATAACCTGCATTGTGCTTGAACTTTCTTATAAAAAAATATATTATATTTTGATTTTTACATAAAATGTTTTGGTTTTCTGCTAATTAATTAATTTTTTACTATAATTATAGCAATGTGATTAGTGTTATCGTGTTTACGACCGGGTCACCTTGGACGCTGTAATGTTAAATTAATGGTTTGTTACGGTACTTTTCTATTCTAATCATAATGTACTAACAACTGGAGTTGGCTTAAATGAACGTTTAAAGGAAAGATCTGCCTCTGTATAAACTTCGACCAAGAACCAACAATTATGAAAATTTAATTTCTGCGTTATATAGCAATATATTCTTTATAGAAAGTACAACTAACGGACCACTTGGTGGTAGAGCTTTGTGCAAGCTCGTCTGGGTAGGTACCAGCCACTCATCAGATATTCTACCGTAAAACAGCAATACAGCATTGTTGTGTTCTGGTTTGAAGGGTGAGTGAGCCAATGTAATTAATTACAGGCACAAGGGACATAAGATCTTAGTTTCCAAGGTTGGTGGCGCATTGGCGATGTAACCGATGGTTAACATCTCTTACAATGCCACTTACCATCAGGTGGCCCATATGCTCGTCCGCCTTCTTATGCAATAAAAAAACACTAATTCTCGCGTGTTTTATTATAAATGGGACAGAAGTGCCTGTGTAGGATAAAAGTCCCCAAATTAAATGAGAAGAAAAAACCTTATAACAATAATCTGGATTTCCAGATCCGCTATTCTTATATATTGGTGTCCGAAGTTTTTATTTGATCTACGACTAAAATTCTTAGTAATTCGCTATAAAACAGTAATTATTTATTATTGACATACTTGTACGATCCACACAATAGCTAAATGACAACAAATACGTGACCGCCCGTTCGTGATTTCAGAAGCATGATCAAGTGTCACTGAAAACTCAATTTCTGTTGGTCTTTTTTTATTTTGACTATGTCGTACTGTTGGCAACAAATAGACTATCCAATTGTGGTACATATACTGAAGCCTGCCTTTAGTTAGGTATGTCTGAGGTCTTGTGTGACGTTAAAGCGGTGACTTGGAGTATTGTTGTATTGTATAGGACAAAAAGAGCTTAAAATTGTTGTAAGCAATTATACCTTTAAAATTTTTTTATATAACTAAATTATTCTTTAAATTTGAACATTTTAAATAAAATATGCAGACAATTATTGTATAACCTCAATCATAAATTAATTTATAGACGAATTTTGAAACCTTTGTTTATACTAAAAAGCATTAAAGTATATTTTAATGATCAAGGTTTTTATTCAAGATAAGCAATCATATAGAACGAAATATATATAAAAATATTCGGACGAAAAACAATTTTAAAAATTAATAACGACTAACATAAGGCTCAACGCCAGTTAAACAACTGCAATAATTTCATCATAATTAGTTATTAATAGTGCATCTGTTAACACCGACCAGTCCACTAGTTAGTTGAACAAGTTTAGTAATTAATGCATAATTGCATAAAAGGCATTTCTTGATATTTAATTAGCAGGCCGTGTTCTGATAACCGCTTATCAGTGCTAGATCCTTGTTACGCGATGAGTAATCATCCGCTGGCGAGCTGGGAATGATTTACGGTGGGATTAAATTCCCGCCTAGAAGCGACGTGCTCTGTAATTCTCTTAAACTGATCGTAATGATAAAGCCTACCTCAGCACTTCTTATCATGGGACAATTATTTTCAACGCTTGATATATCTTATATGAACAAACAGATACGTCGTATAAAGAGTCTGTGTATTGGTTTTGTTTTCTAAATTCTTTGTTTTCCTCGTGATACGAATTTATTTGATAGTATTATAATTTTATAATATAGTAAAGTGACGCACATGATGGTAAGTCACCAACGCCGATAGACCTTGGTGCCGGTTTCTTACATCACCAATGCGCCACCAACCGTAGGAACTATGATGTTATGTCCCTAGTGCCTGTAATTACACTGGAAAATATGACCTGTAAACAAGAAAATCCTTGTCACTCGGTCCAGAAAACGTTCAAAAGTAACAGCCTGTGGATGTTCCACTGCTGAGCTAAGGCCTCATCTCACTCTGAGAGTAAAGGTTCGGACCACCAAGCTCCTCCAATGTGGGTTAGTGCTTACACATGTGGCAGAATTCAATTGACGACGTAAGCGATGGTTAATATTTCTTACAAAGCCATTGTCTATGGGCATTAGTGACCATTTCACATCAGGTGGCCCATATGCTCGACCAGCTACCTATACAATAAAAAAAACATAGAGCGTTGATAGCAAGATATTTATGATAAAGAATGTTGAATATATAACGGTTTTAAATGTGTGATAAATTGATAGAAACATTTTCAAGTTATCTAGCAGCAAAATACTGTTACACAAAAGATGAATATATAAATAATTAAGACTTTATTGATTATGAAAAATAGCATGTCTAGTATTACCATATAGAATAGTAACACTAAAAGTTTATTTATAAATTTAATACAAATAACGTTTGTTGAATAAAACTGAATGAAAAAGGTATTTATAGTTATTGTAATAGTTAAAATGATTTATGTTTTATCCGATTAATCCAGTTCACTAGTTGTCATTATTTATCTATACTGTCTGGAAGCCACGCCTTTTACTTGATTTAAAAGCAATTTTGCCATAAAAGGGGTCTAACTAACTCTTGGATATTCCTAGGATACAAATAGAAACGAAACACTTTAAATCATTGATAACATATTTTACAAAATGTATAAATATGAAAATTACTTTCTAGAAATTTTGTAAAGAAAAAACTATGTATCTAACATTTGTTTTGATTTGTATTTCATCTAAGAAAGCTAGAGCTTGTTGTAGTTGAGAGTGTTGTTATACAGGATGTAACAAAATTAATTTTCCTGTCATTGATACTTAATAACGTTGATTAAAGTATTTCTTCGGGAAAATCACGGACAATTTCCAAGAATAGATAATTATTATTGAAGATTTCCTTCTAATTAAATTTACATTATTTACATTTACTAAATAAGGTCATATCAAATTAACATTAAATTTCAATGATGTTGTAAATATGAATCAGATAAATAATCACAAAGTAAAACTAAAAACAAACCACTTTAATTAAACAAACGAATGCAACGAACGTGACAGGTACTTCGTTTGTGGTTTAAATAAAGTGCCTAACTGATCCCCGTAGATCCGATAAATAACATTTTTAATGAACCCTATATTTAATAAATCCCGTAAATCATGTCTCTTATTCATATCCAGATCATTATTTCTCCTTCGTGAGGAACATATTATATCGGTACAATTATTCTAATTTCGAAAACTATTACCTTATTATAATAAAGGCGTAAGTGACAATACAAAAATGCATACTTATGTAAGTAATCATATTTTCAATGTCATCTCCAAACCGTATATAAAAATAACTAATTATGCCGCAGTGCGTACGGTGGATATGTTTGTTATTTGATAGTAGTGGTATCGACCTTGAACGGTGGTGATGCCATCAGGCCGTGAAGACACTAAGAACAATATGATGCCATTAAACGACCGCAAGCCGCAAGAAATCTTGTAGTAATTGATACTTAATTTTCAGTAGCCTCAACCAAGATAATATACAAATTGATACTAGAATTCAATATTGGTTAATAAAATGATAATATATTTTTATGCGGTGAGATATTTACCAGTGCGTAAAATCGGAATACGTAGCTGGTAATAATTAAAAGTCAATTTCAGGGAAGAACCCGCAGGATGAAAGCCTAAGGAGTCACGATCAAACTTGAGACTTTAGAGAGAGAGAGAGCTCGATTTTAGGCCTCGGGCCTACATTTTTTATTTCTATTTATTTATTTATTTTGGGAAACATACAGCGCAGTATAACACACAATAACATATAACATATGATATCATAATAAGTCTCACGTAAGCCAACAAAGTTTCCACTTTTACATTAAACATGGAGTGAACCTCATAAAAAACAAGTAATTAAAGTATACAAAAATATTTTTTTTATAAAGAAGTATGAAGTGTAACGAAAAAAAAACAATAACAATATTAATGACAAATAGAGTTTTTGAAGGCTTCTAAGAATTTAAACCTATTTACGTTAAATATATCTACATTACTGTAACATTTATTATAATTGTCACATGCTCTTACCAAAAAGCGATGTTTGGCAGTTTGTTCTACATAGTGGGACATAAAAGGTATGTTTTGAACGGGCAAAGGTATGTGGACACACATGGAATAAAAAATACAATATCTGGGAAAACGTTTGAAATGTTATAATCGGTTAAGAGTGACGTGTTATTATATCGACTTTAAATTACTCCAGTAGTATAGTTGCGTGACGTGTGCACGTACGAAATAAATACGATTAATCTTTTATAATAATATTTCATGCTCCGACTCGCCCGCAACGTTTAAATAGTTAACGACTGTGACACAGTTGTATTATAATTGTATAGATATATATTTATTCATAAGTATTATACACGGTCAAGGCAATACGAGTAGGTCATTATATTTGTATACTATAGAAATAAACAGACAAAATTAAATAAGCTATTCTTTGATATTATATCTGCAGAACAACATACCTTCTGAAAATGTTCTAATGTCAAACAAAATGATAATGGAACAGAGAACAACCTGAGCCCTCAAGCTGCTGTCGTACCCAGCTTTTAGCAAAGCTTTGCGCTTTGTTGAAGAGGAAAATTGGAAAACTTTTAACTGCTTCAAAGTCAATTTAAAAAAATAATATTAAGAATTAAGTGTTTTATAAACATTTGAAAAAATCGAACACATAGATACAGAATAAATCATTTTCATTCAATTTGTAAAGTCCTACAAGTACAAATATTTGACAGGATAACAGAATTACTATCTCTTTCTTGTGTATGTGGTTGTAAAAAGATAGCAAGAATTTTAGTCAGTGTCGATTAGTTTCAGTCAATCCTAACCTTGATAAATTATATATTTGATATTGTATGAGGTTATATAGAAACCGACTACATTTTGAAGTTTAACCACATATGTGTCATCTATGTATCGAGTTAACAATTAAGAGCAACCACGAAAGATTAGAAAGGAATAAGATACATGCGGTGTATTGGTAAAATCGACCTTGACCAGTAGCTTTATCTAAGTACAGTCCTGCGAACAAGCGCTCATAAAAAAGAAGATAAAAAGAAAGTCGTTACATAAATGTCATAGAAATAACAAATCCTACCAAAAAATCCTTTTCATTAATGATTACCACATACCACCACCACATATGGCAGTTGAAAAAACAATTTAGTTTAGGACTTTAGTTTAGTAGGTCTAAAAAAAAACAAAATAATAAATAACATTCAAAGCATTGACACATGGTGGGTAAGGCTTCGTGCAAATCCGTATGGGTAGGCTCTACTCATTAGATATTCTACAGTCAAACAGCAATAATATGTTGTGTTCCGGTTGGAAGGGTGAATGAGCCCGTTTAACTACAGACACAAGAAACATAACATCTCAGTTCCCAAGGTTGGTGGCGCAGTGGAGATATATGGGATGAATGAAAATGCATAACATATGTAGATATTTTTGCCCGCTGGCGTTTAGACGGCTTTTAACGGAATATATTAAATGCAATGATAATGAAAATAACCAACATTACCACAAATCCCTTGAGCATAGAGTTATTTATATGACTCCTATTAGAATTTACTGTTCCAATACAATACGCCCTTAGGGCAAGTCCGGTTTAAGAGTATTAATAAAATTGTATATTATCACGAAATGCAATATATGTATTAGTAATCTATACATATAAATAAAATTGGAGTGTCTGTTTTTAATATCGAAATAACCGCTTTTTACTACATGCATATGAATATATATGCGGTACATACACCGAAATAACATTTTTTACAATTTTTGTCTGTCTGTCCGTCTGTCTGTCTGTCTGTCTGTCTGTCTGTTTGTTCCGGCTAATCTCTGAAATGGCTGGACCGATTTTGACGGGACTTTTATTGGCAGGTAGCTGATGTAATAAGGAGTAACTTAGGCTACTTTTATTTTAGAAAAAAAATGATAATCTATACATCTATACATCTATACATATAAATAAAATTGGAGTGTCTGTTTTTAATATCGAAATAACCGCTTTTTACTACATGCATATGAATATATATACGGTACATACACCGAAATAACATTTTTTAGAATTTTTGTTTGTCTGTCTGTCTGTCTGTTTGTTCCGGCTAATCTCTGAAATGGCTGGACCAATTTTGACGGGACTTTTATTGGCAGGTTGCTGATGTAATAAGGAGTAACTTAGGCTACTTTTATTTTAGAAAAAAAATGATAAGAAAAATAAAAATGATTAACTTTTTTGTTAAATTCTACGCGGACGAAGTCGCGGGTACAGCTAGTCTATACTAATATTATAAATGCGAAAGTAAGTCTGTTTGTCTGTCTGTCAAGCAATTAGATAAAGACTACTTTTTTATATTTAACAGAACTAACGCGAACGAAAATAGATTATTGTTTAAGAAGTTAAAACCATTACCAATGGAGTCAACTGCTCGATTATTTACATTTTAATTGTAACGTTTTTATTTTATTTATTGACTAACTGCTCTGAGCCGCTCTGACGATCAAAAATACTGCTCCTCCCCCTTGGGTCGTAACTTTATGTTATGTAAGTATCCGTCGGACTGGTCGATTCCAAGACTTTTGCGTTAAAACAAACGAACTCTTGAGCTGATAATAGTATACATAAAAGTTTCTCTAAAAGCCATTAGCATATCCCGTTAATTTAGATTTAGTCGTTCCAAAAAGATACTTAAATGTCCACTTTAGTTTACTTAAAAGGGAGATTTTTTATACTTATCAGTGGATGTAAAATTACCTTGGTCAGTTAAAATAAATGTTAAGAAACAGGTTACATTTTTATACTTAGTTTAGACGACGTTTTTCTATTTGTAGATTACATAGACGGCTAGAATGTTGTTTTTTTTTATAGAATAAAGGTGAACAATCTGACAGCCAACCTGCTAGGTATTAGTCACTTCTGATTGTGGATATAGTCAATATAAAACGTATTGCAAATACTACCAACCGTTGGACTAAAATTATGATATTCTTTGTGCCTTACCTTTGTAAGTTACCTTTTTTATGATCCACGGTGTGTAACTAATATTTTATGATTATGTTTATACGTTAATTTTTATATATATAGTATAGATCTTATAATTGATGACTTCAAGAGTAAATAACTTTTATTTATGTTTTCTCTTTACATTTTTTGTCCAATATTCCTACAAATAATACTTAAGTTAATTTTCTGCTAAGTATGACGCATATAACTTTATTATTATAAAAAGTTAATAGCGACGAATACTGGCTTTAGTGTGATGTGATGTGATAATAATGAATAGACACAATAATTATAAGATAACGAGTCTATGACCCCAAAATTATACTTTGTGTTTCTATATGTTGCCATATTTCACAAGCATGAAGTTATTTCAACTATTGAAACCATATTAATAAAAAAAATTGAGAAGAATAAAGAACTCATACAATCTGTACAATTTATATTTTTAGATTTCTGAATACAGGAAGCCACTAAAACTATTTGTTATGAAATAAAGAGTGTTGCCACAATTTAACTTTACAATCGGTAGTTTGGTCAGTATCAACGAGTGTCGTGGAGGTCCGACCTTACTTTGTCGCGACGGTCACAATGGATCGTAAGTCGCCGCTCGACAACGAGGAATTCGCTTACAGTCAATTTAACTATTCTGTTTTCCTGGCAATACAAATGTTGCGTTTGTGGCTTATAGGAAAACATCAAACTGTATTTGAGACTAAACAATATAAAGCTGTAATAGCACAGTGGGTGGAATACATGCATGTTAACGCAGGGTTGAAGTTCAATTCTAAACTACGATTATTAAATTTTGCATGTTGCTAAATTTGTATTAATAATAATAGTTTTTAGTTTTGTTCGTTTTAGTTGATTTAAACTTTACTTTTTATGAAGCTTTTGAACTCGCTACGTACAGCATAGTAACAGCCTGTAAATGTCCCAATGCTGGGCTAAGGCTTCTTCCTCTTTTTGAGGAAAAGTTTGGAGCTTATTCCACCACGCTGCTCCAATGCGAGTTGGTGGAATACACAAGTGAAAGAATTTTCCACACGATGTTTTCCTTCACCGTCAAGCACGAAATGAACTATAATCACAAATTAAGGACAGGAAATGCAGTGGTGCTTGCCTGGGTTTAAGCCCACGGTTATCGGTTAATATTCACGCGTTCTTACCACTGAGCCATCTCGATTAATGTAATCACACTTGCTACATATTTTAAAGTAATCATATATTGGTATATACATATGTACTAATTATATTACTGAAAGTTTTGATATCAGAAAATGTTACCGTAGTGTACGAAAATTCTTAGCTTCCATCAACGCTCTACTTCATATATTGAAAGTATACTTTCGTAAATACATAAATGCAGTAGAAGTATAAGGTTGTAATTTAGTTTGCTGTTGTGACATTTTTATATTCAACCAAGATTATAATTAAACAGATTAACAGAGAAATTAAAACTTGCTAAAAGTTAATTAGTAATTAATATGCCAATAGGCGAAATATAAAGGGATCAAACTGCGAAGTGCATTTACTTATATGTGCAGTAATATTATATACTAAAACCTCAAAATCGTGCTGCACTTTTTGGTATATTATGTGTATGTATATAGCTTTATACGTTTTACAATTAGGCATAAAACTACTACTCATTAATTAATAGAAATTACGTATGTGTTATATAATTATAATGAATATACTTGTGTTATCTTATAAAAACACCAAAAGAATTTCAGAAACATAGATATAAGCATTTTGTAATAGCATTAAGAAAACGGTGCACCACAATAGAGTGGGTAAATAAGTATTATCGTAACATTGACAAGCGTTATATAGTTTTTGACAACACTGTGAGAACATGCCCCTACCACGTGCTCGTGTTTACTCATCTCATTATGACAGAATAGCCACGCATTCACCTAACTACTTAACAGTTACTACGCGCGCGCTGACGATATTCAAGGCACAGTGGCGACCTTCAGGGGGGAAAGTGTTTCACTTAAATCACATTACGGTCATTATGCTACCGTTACACTATTCTCGAGATGCATTTTAAGCAACTCACTCTTGCTAAACCCATTGTCCATTGTGTGGGGAGCTTTCTTAAGAGTGGTAACGACGAATAACATAATTATATCGAATAAGCAAAATCGGATTTACGAAACAAATTAACGGTTGTAATTAAGGTGTTTTACGCGGGAGAATGTGGATGTTATTTTGGTACACTTTAACTCTGCCAGAATTAAAGTTATTTATAATCTGTTTATCTGTTTTATAGATTGTTTATTTTGCAAGCTTATATCGGTGAATTCATTAATATGGATTTAACAGTTTAAAACTCACTTTCGCTTTTCGTTTATTTGTATCCACTATATATAAATAAATTCTTTCGTCATTCGTAAATACATTATAATTAAAATTAAACTGTAATCAATAAGTTTGTTCGGGAAGTTATTTTTTTCAAATTTGTATGCTTTTAACGAAGTCTTTTGAAATTCGTAAATATATTTTCCGTTAAATTAAATTGTTGTCTATTCTCTAGCCTGTTTCAATTTTTTTTTAAATAGCATTGTCATATTGTGTATTGATTTTTTATTTGTAGCCATTTAGTGGCGTTGGTAAATTGTAACTACACAGTACTATAAGTCCATATTATGATCTCATAAGGAAGTCTAAATATTTCGTAGTAAACCAAGTTTACGGGTTCATATATCACGAAACATGTTTGACATATATATTATTCGTTAAATATGCAAATTATTGGACGAATATATTAAAAGCTAATTAACCTATAAGTCAAGGTTTTATAAGAATAAATAATGCAATAATTTTCATATATTGAGGAAGATGATCTGATTAATATATCGGTAAATTATTCGTTTGACGAAATCATCTTATTATATCAAATTAAAAAAAACAGGTTGTTCTTGAATATATTATTTCTATAAATGAACATTCAAGTCAAACCACTAGGAGAGAATGTTACATAGTATTTAGCTCTTAAATATTCAATAATTAATATTATTATTAAGATTATTGAAACCAATACAGATTGCTTCGTTTTTTTATAATTACAAATCGCAGATACGCGGTTATCTTTTGTATGAACGGACTTTTGAAAAATATTTAATTTTAATATTAGTAAGCACATAGTTCCTAGCTTATTTTATTAAAATAATATACGAAGATAAATTGAACACATTTCATAAATTTTGTGAAACGTTAAAGCTTGTAAGAGCTTATTTAGTAAAGTATTAGATCTGTTCTTTCGCATCGCATACGGCTCCCAAATTATGAACATATAAGTCTATATTTTATCCGACACATGCAAGTCTCTTATTAAACTCATAAATAAGAAAGTAGAAAACTCGACTTAAAGTATTATATTTTGCACAGCTGTCTTAAGGAATATTTTATATGCATATGAGAAATACGATATGAATGTATATTTGGGATAATTGATAAGAATAGGATCACTTTCAAATCTTACTGTAATCCTTACTAATATTATAAATGCGAATGTAAGTTTGTTTGTTACGCTTTCAAGCCTAAACCACTAAGCCGATTTTAAAAATTCTTTCACCAATGGAAAGCTACATTATCGGCGAGTAACATAGGCTATATTTTGTCCCCGAATTCTCACGGGAACGGGAACTATGCGAGTGAAACCGCAAGCAAAACTCTAGTTAACTATAAATTATATAACGTAAAGAGGACTAAGTATATGAGGTACCTATGAAGAGATTTCTTTCAGCGCACTTATGAAAATTAATTTAAATCGAAATATAGAACGTACAATATATACAATCATACAAAATTTAAGCTACAAGTTTACATGAATACCGACATATTAGTAATAGTTTAAGCTATCGGGGATAAATGCAGTAGTTTCCGCATAATACGTAGTAAACAAAATATATCCTAAAATTATATAATTGACGTCTAAATTGATAACAATGTCGGAAGTGTAGAAATATTTATGTCGTAAAATTTTGTATAGTGTTCTGTTTAAGCTGTGCCTACTGCCTATATTATGAATATTTGTTACCTGCATTGCGTCACATCAAGAAAGTTATACAAATGAGCTTGTAAATATTTTCTTCAGTGCAATATGAAAACAGTATATTATATTTCAAGATAATTTTCATAATATGTTGATGATGACGTTACTAATTTCGCCCACGGCGACCATACTCAAGGAAGACTAGTCAACTGCTCAGGTTTTTTGGTAGAAAAAACTTTTTTGAACAGAACTTATAAATTCGCAGTGTTCCGTGCCTCGGAAAGTACGTCACGAAGCCGTTGTTCGTCTGTCGGAACTCTTTCCCATCATTTCGGATTTGACGTCTGATCAGATTATGAGTGAGTACTTATGCACTATAATATGTCCTGCGCAGTAGGCTAATCTCCGTTGAAATTGGCTGGCGTGGCCAAAATCGATTCGAGGGACATTATTTTTCGGGATTTGCGAAGCTGTTATAATATACCTACTATAAATATATTGAACAAATTATCCATAACGACGATTCATTTTTAAAAACAATCTTGCAATAAATATTAAAAGAGCTGCATTGCAGTGATATAAGGAGCCATTTTGAACTAATAATAATAAGTAATGTTACTGAATTCGACAACAAAAAGCATTAATTTAAGTAATTGTATTAATTTTTTTGTTTCCTCAAACCGCGTTCTTTTTTCAAATTAGCTACCGTTTTAATGGATTGATCGTTCCACGCGTCCTTCAATAGCTGCAAAATTGACTGCTTTACAAAATCGACACTCACGCTATTAACATCGCATCAAATTGATTAGCATGAGATACAATTTTAACGCAATTATACATTACTATACGGTGAGAGCTATTTAACCTATTTAGTGTGATACTTATATATTTATAATTCAAAATAATATGAGTAATTTCACTTAAATTTCTTGGCATTTATTTTAGTATTAGGTAAATCTACATTCAGAGCAGTTAGCGTTTAAAATAAATTTTATGAAATTACGACACGATGTGTTTATAAGATCTTAGTTGAATAATATTCGTTTATATTTTAATTTTTTTTTTTTTTTATTAACTTCATTATGTACCAAATATTTAATAGGCGATATAAAAAGGTAAATTTTCGCTATGAATCATTATGTACTTATAACTTCTATCAAGAATCAACGCAACTGTTTAATATAATTACTATGATAATTTAAAGTTATAGTGTGTAAACCTAAAGGAACTAAATTTGACATAAACTTATATTATAGAAATAATATAATGTGGTTTATTTAACGTATACAATAATTTATATATATAATGTATAATTGTATGTATTAGTTATCATGTAGTGTACAGTGAATGCTTCATTTGGTTATAGTTCTCGGCGACTAGACTGGCGGCCGCTCCATTAGCAGGAAGCTCCATACACGCTGCGCATACGCAATCTCGCTGTAAATGGTTTCCATTGTCCTCACTACCCGACTAATTATCGTACGATATTTTAGTATCATTCGTTACAACCGTCGCATATAATTATATGAAATACACAAAATAAATGCTTATTTTCATATAACTTTTTTGTTTGTTTAAGTATGTTACGTAATATTTTTAAATTCATATTTACTCGTATCCGTTTTTTGTTGTATTTCTTGTTAGTCATTAATTTACTTTTTATCTCTACCTCTTGTTTATGTTAATTTTTGCGTGTGCGCTTTAAATCTTTAATTTTATTTATAACATAATAAATTAAAATGATCAATGTTCGTATATGATACTAAATTAAGTAGCATTAAATTATATAAAGGCCTTAAAAGTGTTTCCTGTTATGGCGTGTGAAATAAATCCGTGTAATGAGTGAGTGCAAATACGCTTGCTCCTTTTTAACCGACTTCAAGAAAGGAGGAGTTTATCAATTCGTCTGTTTGTTATTTTTACATACGCAGTAGCTATAGCAGTAATTAGTCGCTTTTTATACAGTTTTAGTTTTGAAATATAAATTAACAATAGTTTGCAAAAAAATAGTACTTAGCAAAAGTTAGCAAAAGAATATTACCGAATATAAGTTTTATTATAATTGTTTGTTATACCATTTAAATAGAATAAAATAAAACAATGACGCCCTCTTGCAATGTAAACAAACACAAACAATCTATGTGGAAGCCACAAGTCACGATTGCAGACGACCTAGCGTCGTACTTTGCTTGAAGGTAAAAGGTAAAGTGACTAACCGTTTAATTTTTTAATGCCAATCACCAATTTATTTAGGTAACACTTAAGATATAAGTTGTATTTAAAAATGTTTATAGTCGATATATTTCATTAACGAACCTCATCACATCTATCATTCATTTCAATCGTTGACATTTCACAAAAAATCATTAGCATCCAATTGAGATTTGTTATTTAACATTAATTTATTTACATAAGAATGAAATAAATATACAAATAAAAGTGGGCGCTGTACAAAACAGGAATGTGTTGCAGGAATGCTATCACTATTTCCCTATTGGCTCGCAATACCGATAACAATTTCATTGTAACTAGAACATTTATTAAACTATTGTAAGAAGTGCAAAAGCGGTTATTAATTATAATTGTATTATGAGATATCATTGAACACAAACAATGTCATGAAATGTAATCCAAGTAGCACTGGCAAGGGCAACTTCATTGTCTCGCTAAGGACGCGCCTCGTTGATATGTTTAAAAAGCTCGAAACTGATACTGGAAGGGGACATTAAGTGGTATTACAAATTCAGTTCAAAGACCTGCATGATGATGCTATCTTCTCTTGAGACACAAGTGGGCATGGACGAAGGAATCAATCATACGGTCGTGAGTTATCAATCACAACGAAACATTCTATTATCTGTTATGACTTCCGTCAATTCTATTTCATTACAATGGTCGTAATCTCGACGTGTCGTCAGATATTCGATTTTGTAAGGAGGCTGATTAAGCAAAATCTAAAACGCGCTTAATCTTACATTATCAATCTGAACGTTGCGTAATTAAAATTAGCACACACAAAAGACATGTTCATTGTCTATTCAATGCAATATTATACCTAATTACTTAATGAGTTCTTCCAATCTTGCATTTCTTTATTACTTACCTCATGGTACATGTGATTAAAACTTTTAACTATTTAACAATAACACTATGTTAAAAGTATGCAAAACTTTTTTTTTTTATAGCATAGGAAGGCGGACGAGCATATGGGCCACCTGATGGTAAGTGGTCACCAACGCCCATAGACATTGGCGTTGTAAGAGCTGTTAACCACCTCTTACATCGCCAATGCGCCACCAACCTTGGGAACTAAGATGTTATGTCCCTTGTGCCTGTAATTACACTGGCTCACTCACCCTTCAAACCGGAAGACAGCAATAACAAGTACTGCTGTTTTGCGGTAGAATATCTGATGAGTGGGTGGTACCTACCCAGATGAGCTTGCACAAAGCTCTACCACCAAGTGAAACTGCTTTTTGTGAAGCGTAATCAGAACAAGGAATAATAATCTTTATTTAACACTAGCGTTTGCCCACGGTTTCACCCGCGTAGTTCCCGTTCCCGTGGGAATATTAGGCCAAAGTAGCTTTCCGTTGATGAAAGAAATTTTAAAATCGGTTTAGTCGTTAAGGCTTGAGAGCGTAACAAACAAATTAACTTACACTCGCATTTATAATATTAGTATGACCCTCATGAAACCTAAAAATATATTTAAGCTACATAAATTAAATGTCTAAACGTAATATGTTAAGTGTAAAACCGACATTTAATTTGTGAAATACAGACAGTTTTGCGAAACTAATTCCCGACAATGGTCGTCTTCCAACATTTCCACCGCAAACTCAGTTGAAAATACATTGTTCTCTTTGAAGTTAACTAATGTATTTATGGTTTGAGAGATTATGTGGTTAACGAATTATAACGATCGATTATTGCATAATTACATGCGGGCTTTGTAATTTACTTATTCTAGAATTTTAATTGCAACTCGTTCAAAATAACAGTTTCGGATAAATGCATTTATGATATTACTACTGTATTCTATTAAATATTAAATTAGTTTAATTATAATCGTCTAACGGCCGAATACTGAAACGTCATTCAAAATGAAGTGGGACTTAATTATTTGGAACGTCATTAATTTCAAAATTTAGTATGCGAAATTTGAAATGAATGGCGTTCCAAATAATTAAGTCCCACTTCATATTTAAAAGACGTTTCAGTATTCGGCCATGAGTGACGAAAACGATGTAAGACTAGTCGCTTTACATTGGTAATTTATCGCCATCGACATCCGATGACTTAAATTATTAAAATTTAATAGTAAAAAATTAATTATTGAAATGATTGTGACGGTCTCTATTTACATAATTATTATTTATTTCAAACTAGGAACAAAGCCTGTTTGTTACAATATTTCTCAATAACAATGTTATTAACAGTATCAGTTGTGTCACCGAGAGAGAAAGCTTAAAGCATCGGTTTACAAGCCAACAGTCAATTATGCTTGCAATATGATAGATGTTTGCAATATGGTGGATAGTGTTGGTACTGACTCGGACACGGCACGAGAAATGTCCTAGGCCCATGCTACGGCCATGCATCTTTTTCCAGTCATATCGGCTCTCTGTACCATCGGATTACGACGAGAATTAATTAGAGTATGAACCACTATAATATTTTCTGCAATCGACTTTTCTATTGACAATGGCTGCCGAAATCGGTCAGGAGGACGTCAATAGAACTTATATAGCTACCTAGTAAAGACAGTTTCCTAAACATCAAAAAAGAAATCTACTATCTAACCACAAAGTGTCAGTGAGAGGATGTCAAGAACATGGATTGTTCAAATCTAGGATGCCACAATGATTTCAAGCATAGACCGCGTGCCAGTTAACAAAGGTCGCGGATTGTAATTTGTGGCCCACGCGTTATTGCGACAACATTTCGTGGTTTGTTATTACTTACAATGACAACCGAGAACGTCTTTAATGTAGAGCTTCTGTAGTAACAGACTCCAGAGATAATAAGATCTAGCTTTTAAGCATTTTAAGAAATAACCATGTCATGAAACTGTTCTTCCAAATCATATTAAAATACTTAGTTTCTAACAGAAGCTATATTTTTTTTAATGGAAGACGTACGGGCGATCAGGCTACCTGATGTTAACTGGTCACCACCTTCAAACCAGATATAATATAATAATAATAACAGCCTGTGAATGCCCTACTGCTGGGCTAAGGCCTCTTCTCCTCTTTGTTGAAGAGAAGGTTTGGAGCTTATTCCACCACGCATGTGGAATACACATGTGACTGAATTTCAGTGAAATTTGACACATGCAGGTTTCCTCACGATGTTTTCATTCGCCACTAGGCCATCTCGGCTAAACAAATCAAATACTACATATTGCTGTTTAGCGGTAGATTATCTGATAAGTGGTTGATACCTACCGAGACGGACATATACAAAGCCCTACCACCGAGTATAATATGACGTTGAATACAAAGTATTACTACAGTATTGACTAATAATTTTACCATAGAGAAGACAATGATCCTTTCTCTTCGCTTGCAAATATTCCATTGTCATAAATCTAATTAACATTCAAACATACATTTAAACAGTTAATTCAATATTAAATAGTGAGACACACTTAGCTGTATTGTAATTGAAATCGTGATGTTGGTACAACGTTTTTTTGTAACTTATTGTGATTCTTGGCACTTCCTGTAAGAAGCATCAATTTGCCGCGGTATCGCTTTAAAACGGACCCGGGCCGACGACCTTCATTACAGTGAGTCATTTGCACGGTGGTTAACTTAAAATTCTCGGAACCCTCATGATGGACAGCACTCGTATTTAATGGTCGAAAGATTATGCGTGAGGAAATGCACACATTATAATAACATTTGGCAAATTATAACCTTTACCAGTGTGATTGACGCTTAACGGCTTAATACTCAGGATGCAAAAAATTAATGATGAATTCTATTGAAAATTCGCATAACGTATGAAGCGTGGTGGGGATGTTACGTTGTCATTTTTGTAACCGGAACAATGTATATGCATAAATGATACGATAATAACAAACATTTAGTGTATTTTTCTAATGGAGATGGGCCAGTGAGACAAGTGGATCGCGTACTTGCGTACGATAGGAAACTAGCGTGTTTACCACCAGGTAAGCTGACCACTGACTATTTACTTACTTAATTTGAATTTATAATTGATCTCATGCTCGGAGTAAGGAAAATAAAATGTGCTAGCTATCCCGCTATAATATGCATGATAACATCGTCCTGGCCGATTACGCTCATTCTGTCAGCCACTAGCAACGGAGATATGTATGTTTATACACTAACACACACTCCATATATTTATTTCTGTAATTATAGGATTTGTAATAAAATTTCATTGGTCAAACATAACATTATTATTTATAAATTCGTTTGAAATTATTTAACAGCGTAAGCAGAAACACGATACTTAATACAACATTGGTTATAACGTACGCAATGTGCTGATGATAAATAATTTAAGGGCAATTGTGTCAATTGAAACACATTTGCTGCAAAATCTGTTAAAACAATTTACCAACAACAATATCGCAGCAAAATTATGTTTAAACACATCAAATGTTCGGCCAACAAATAAATTGAGAACTACACAATTGATTATACAAGACGAGAATGTCTGACGTATAATTGTTTATGAGTTCTGTGACCTTAGGTTTTTAAATCAACACGAACCGACTACTTTTAAATAAATATAAATAATATATAGTTTCTCATATGTCTTACATTAATGTGTATGCGTGGACGGTAGTAAATATTTATGGCGTTTACAAAACGGTAAAATGCACTCAATGAATATCGAGAAATCAAGACGTCCCGCTTTCGTAGACGATTCAATACACAGCACAGACAGAATGAGTTTTGTTAAGATAATTTTTCCTTTTAAACCCGTCTCTGAATTGAAAATAATACACGATAGAAAAATAGAAGAATAAAATACTAGCAAACCACACCGCGGTTTCATTCAAGAAAATAAAAGAATTACGGGCTTTATTAATAACTCAACTTATTTATTTATTGGGATCAGATCTTGTGTTTTCCTTTTGACACTAATCTATTATTATTTGTGAATGTCAACAATATTCATCAATAAATAATATGTTAAATATGCTTCTTCTTCTTCGATAAAAGTACTACACAACACAAAAATATTTTTTCAATTTGAAACCAGTAGTTCCTTAGCCGGAACAAACAAACAAACTTTTCAGCTTTATATATTACTATATATTTACAGCGCCAAATGTACACTTCATTAAAATAATAACAATTGCCTCAATAAAACAAATATATTTAAAGAATATGACCTCAATTGGGCAAGTCGTTTAGAAGTTATGCGATCTAAAAGTCGCAACGATTATATACCTAAACACAAAAGGTGAGATTTTTTGCGACAGTATAAGAAATGCGTGCATGATAACGTGATTGCTTCAAAAAATATCCGTTCTGTTAACAAATTCTAGGCAAAATAATTTCGCGTACTTCATGTTGATTTATGATACTCCTTTTTCAGCGAAAGACAAATGCTACAAAGATAACCTACCAACAATTTGACCTTTGTGAAGTTATGACCGTGTAGCTCATTTTGAGTTGCTTGTTTTATTACCTATATTGATAATTGTATAGGCAAGTGACCTACAACGGAGAAGGAAAGGTTAAAAAGCTCTTAAATTTATAGCCATTCACGCTCCAAAAATTGCTTTAATTTTTTCACTTAGGGTTCAATGAAATAATGATAAATCCGTCCAATGTCACAAATTCAACTAACAACGACAAGCTTAATGCATTCAGATCTGACTTTAATATAAATTGAAATAGGAAATCGATTAAAAAGTAGCTTTTTTAACACAAACTACTTAATAACTTTTAAGAAGAAATGTAGACTACATGTCTAAGAAGCTGTTGAGTTATATATCAAAGTCCAGTATCAATAGTTATCTCAAGACGACGAAGAAAAAAGGAAACGTCTTCATAATTCAATTCGAAGTCCATCAATAAAAACTTGTCATTTCCTTTACCGGTAAAAACCATTCCTGTCAACGCTTTCGCATTGGTGCGCTAACAACGAGGCAATTTTATGAAATTATCATGTCCGAGTAATAAAATCTTAAGACAGCTGAGCGTAATACGATAAAAGCGGTTAACGTAATAAATAAATAATGAGCTATGTTTATAGAAGCAATGAGGCTTTGAAATTGGTCTTGCGTTTCGACGCCCTTGAAGACGGCTATCGGTCCACTCGCCATATTGATTGTCATTGTCAATTATATCAATTTTTAAATCAATTGCCTGTTTGCCGCACTATTGATTGATGCGCTATTGACTATTAAGTTTATCATTTTTATATTGTACTAACTGTGCCCCGCGGTTTCACCCGCGTAAAATAAAGAAAAATATAATGAAAGAAAATAAGCCTAGAGACTTCTTCGATAAAAGTATACTACACAACACAAAAATATTTTTTAAATTCGAACCAGTAGTTCCTGAGATTAGCCGGATCAAACAAACTTTTCAGCTTTATATATTACTATATATTTGCAAATGAAAAAATTTAAAAAATATGATTATTTATAAAAACAAAACAGACATAAATTCATCACACAATAAACTTTGAATTATTTAAAATTGATTGTTTATCATTACCAAAATAATTTCAAAAACTAAATGAGACTTATATTGTTTACCAATATCGCTTACGATTAAAATACAGTAATAATGAGTATGAAACAATACACCAGTATCAAGTAACAATTTCCATTTATTTATATTTTATGTCTCAATAATTGCATGCTAGGATTAATTTAACCAGCAAGACTACGTCCATTCACGTCTTAATGCAGATTATTTCAGCTCGTTGAGAATCGAATCACATTCTAATATAAATAGCTTTTATAGATCATATCGTTTACTAACCCGCTTTTATAACTCAATTAACTTTGCACAAAGAAACTCTATAAATGTCTTTCAAATTTGCAGATATATCGCAATTTAAGATGCAATTGCAATATGTACCTATATTGTTATATATCCGAACTTATTGATTCATAGATCTGTAAATTAAAAAAAAAATGGTTATTTTCATAGAACGCGTTCCGACACCATTTCCATTGAGCGCTGTTCTGAGATGAATTCTACCTGCGCTCCGCACAATCCCTGGCTTTCAATGACGCATGCTCTAAGCTAAGCTTATAATGGCATGTATGAATCACGCCTTTTTCCTTTTTAACCCTGGGAATTCCCACGGCTGTACAGGGTCGATATCGAGTATATAGCTTTTTAACGATTAATTTTCAATTTTTCTGATACTCGCGACTCATATATTTAAAATAATCAGCTTGGCGTATATTTTGATTTTATGATTAAATCAACGATTACCTGCTTCGTTAAGCGTAAATTATTGTTACTATTTTTTTATAATGCATTTTAAGTTAAAATACTATAATTTATTCCGCGACAGAATGTACCTCAATACTAAATTTAATTTAAAACCGTTATGTCGTCTGGTGCGTTATCGTCTGACAAACATACAAACATACTAGACTTTCAAGTTTGTAATAGTAGTAAAATTGTTTAAATACCTTCATAATATATGCATACATATTATACATAAGATTATTCTAACATTATTTCATTACACTAGAAAAAATATAATGATAATAATTGTCAAAATCTTATATTTATAAGAAGCTCTCAACGAGTCTTGTTTACACAATATTTATATACTAATTAAAACAAAAGGTTATATTTATCGATCCATAAATAAAATTTAATTGTAAACGCGTAAACCTTCAAGAAATTAAACATTCTTCTTTATATCAGTCAATTTAAATTTAAGTATCGATAAAAATCATTCGTTGCAGCAAGATATATTCTCTCTCTCTTTTATGTAATAGCATTAAGAATCTTAATAATAATTTGAATTTAACCTACTTTTCTTTACATAAATAATAATTGAATAACCTTCTTAGAAATCGTTAAATAATGTAGAATTTTTAAGCTATTATTTATAAGAGATTATTTGTCTTTCTTTTCTTTTTAATGATGCGCCGTTGTGTGTTTATCTATCTGCTTATAGCACTTAAACTAATGTTATAACAGACCATGTTATAACGCGACATGAAACGTCAGAAACTAAAGGCGTCGTTTTATTATCTATAGTATATTATGTACATATAGTAGGTATATATTTATAAAAAAAATATGTTAATTGTTAATTAGTAAGTTATTAAACATTCCTCACATATCCAATACGTCATCAACCTTGGGTACGGAGATATTAAGCCCCTATTGTATCTCTGGCTCACTCATCCATCAAACCAGAATAAAGTACTAAGTATTGCTATTTGGCTGTAGAATATCTGATGGCTGGCTATCCAGGCGGGCTTACAAAAGCCCTACTACCGAGTTAATAATGTAGTGTAATGTATCAGTATATTTTTGCTGTAATTTATACTGATATACACTTTTACACTTCTAATAATATTATGTTAAATTGCAAAATAATAGCCACATAAAACTAGTCACAAAACTTATCTGCGGCGTGTGGGTGTTGATAAAATGTATAAATTGAAGCACATGATTCAAATAAGATACAAACATACTATGAATGAATTTTAATACATAAAATTGTATATAGGTAATCATAATAGTAATATTCTGGGACATTATTCACACAAGACCTAACTAAACAGTACTATGATAACCAGGCAACTAATACACTACATATACCTACTATACTACTACTTTTCTTTACTATACTACTTTTGTAAATACATGCTTATATAGATAATTACATCAAGACTCAGTACAAACAGACATGTTACACACAAATACCTGCCCTGGGTGGAAATCGAACCCACGACTCGCGCTAAAGGCAAGTAAATAACAACCAAGCCAATCGGCTCGTCGTTTATTTTAAAACCAGGCTGTGAATTGGAAGAAAAAATTCGAAGGGTTGGTAGCCCTACCAAAACTAAAATCTGATTAAAGTGATGATATATGATATAAATGACGAAAGGGGCTTATAAATAAGGGCACGATCAAGAAAATAATCTAAAACCATGATCAAAGCCTTGAAAGCACGTATTATTTTCTTCTCAAAACGCCATTCCAATATCACCCTCAGACAAATTACAAACCGGTTCTGATACTTTGTATAGTTTATTAAGTTATGACATGATATACCCATTAAAGGTGGATGGTTTAATAGAATTCCCCATTACATATGCCTGAAGTGACCATGGTTTATTTAGCAATAAACACGCGAGTTCACTTTGAATTATTCCCACGTTTAAAATACAAATTCAATCAATGAAACGAACTTAATTAATACTGATTAAGGAAGTACATTAGCACTTTTACTTCGTCTAGGAATCAACGGGACTTGATTTAAATGCTTGACTTGGCTCGCAACCAAATGACACAACTACGCTACAAACATTTTTCCAGAAAATGTGGATTTTAAGGTTATAATGATAAAGTTCTAAAATATCGGTATAATATCAAATTATTACTTACGCTTTTTATATTAAATTTAAAATGGTTATTTATAATCTTATTATTAGCGTTGTTTTAAACAAAAAATTTGAATTTTGAAATGTTTAAATGTATAAAATAAATTTCTCTACTCAAGTTATTTGAATATAAAAAACAATTTCGTTTCGAATCGCTTAACGCAAACAAAATAATACATATTTGTAATTTCCATATTATTGAATTCATTCTCTAGGTATCAAGTAAACAACATCCTTTATTTCAAATGTATTACAATCGAAAGGAACGCAGTTATTAAATTGAATTCATATGAAGTGTCAATATTAATACAATGCAACAGTTTTCCTGTAATCGAGTCCTTATACTACGGATTATAATAGGAAAGACGACTTCATAGGACTATAAACTTTATTGTCGTAGTAATAAGAGGGAGATATGTTTGTACGTTGACATGTGTACTGTATGTCTACTCAATATTGCATTGTACTTGTTATTATTGTCTTCAATTGTTGGTGCAAGCGCAGAGTCAATAGTGCCCACTGGTATGACTACTCGGAATCCGACCTGTCAGTCCCGTTATTCTTAACTATCACTTCGAAAATGCAATAAAAAGGGTATGTAATGCTTTTACGAAGATAATTACTACTCTCCGACGAGGAGCCCGAAGGGTTTAAATTATTCCATCAGTTTTGCTCGGCGATCATTTCGAAATTTGATGTGCATTCACACTTTAACACGTAACCATATACATTTTTCATAGACAATTACCGATTACTATATATTCTTTCTATTTATATCAAGTAAGTATAGACAGATTTAACAAATAAATAACAATAACAATCGAATTCATTTATTACCTTAGCTTCATTATTTGTATATAGGTAATTATGTATATAAGTTGTTTTGTATTAAATAACAAATAGTGTTGAATGTTTAATTTTTTTTAACGTAACGATTTCACATTATTTCATATTCTTTAATCTTACACGATTATAGGTCATTGACACCTTTTTATAAACGTACGAGTAAATCCCACTAAAAGCGAGACGGAAATGTTTGAAAACGTTAAGTAATTAGCTAGGAGTGTTGAGTTACGTAATGCTTTGTAATCCAAATTTTTAACATCACTCCTTAGATTTTTAAATTTCAGAATAATCAAGTTCGTATCTTCGTAAAATGAATAAATGAAGCGAAAAATATTCTGTCACCGACTGTGAAATGTGCTTAACTCTATAGTTTTTCAAGCGTATCAATGACAGGATATTGACGCTTGAATTTGTAACACGTACATTATTTAATTAGAAGTGGTTTTTATCTGTGGTTAGTGATCTTGAAATTTTATACTCTATGAAACGAATCGTTCTTACCGTGAAAATTTACTTCACTAATTGAATTGACTGTTAATCGTTTAGTGACGAAATTATCCATTAATTTTGTACCCATTCAAATGCATAATTGTAATATATATCCTTCCTAAATTGTGGTTTATAAGAAATTTAAAATAAAACCTACTTGTTGGGTTATTATATTCAGTTGTTTTTTTTTCTTTTCTAAGCATAAATTCAACTCTGGTCAACCGTCAAACGTTCACACGCGTCTACGTGGCCGCACTTTAAGTTTTAAAATAATTTATGGCTAATTCTTAGGTTTACTGGATGTTGTGGAATGCAGCCGGTATTGTTCTGTTATCTAAACACTACAAACGCTCGTACAAGCATTGACCAGTTATATATTACATAAAAGAATTTGCTTTCAATTGTAAAGTTTATATTGAAGTTATATAACGTTATTTTAAAATAATATAAAATATCTATAAATATTGAAAAAATAATTAATTATAGTTATCATCTATCATACTTTTAAAAAAGTAGGCCTGATAGGTATTTTTTGCGTCAAGGTCATAATATTGGTCACTGTTTGTTTGTCTGTGTATTTTCGGACTTAGCCACTCAGTCTGTTAACGTGAGTGAGAAAAAGAAAATTAAAATAATACCATATTCATAATGCGCTTTACTCAAGCATTGCATTGCTCTGATGTATTTATTATCTGCATCATAAAAATTAGCCATTATGGTTTTATTTCGAAGGTCGTACCTATATCATTTTAAAATAATGTAATTAGTGGATAATACTTATTACATTTGCATACATTGAATATTATTTATATAAAAAATAAGATTAATATCGTTGGTCGGAAATTATTAATGTTAAAATATTATGACTGTATGGTTGCCAACAGGACAAAGAAATTAGACACGGCTGCAATATCACTGGTAACGTTATTTACTCGTAAATTTGTCTGAGGGAAGGGGTTCAATGACCAGCGTTACGCGAACTTTATATTACTTAACAAAATAAAATGCATTCTCATTTATCGGTTCATTTAAAACGTTTTTATTTTAAATTTCGAATAAGAAGTAATTGACATGTTTGAGTGTTGCAAATATTTCGAATCAGGTGGCTTAATTACAATGAATATTAATTATGTTATGTATAATTGCAATTGCAAAGCATCGAAAAGCAAAACTAACGCGATTTGGTTTGCGATATTTGTTTAAAGAACTGCTATGTATGATGTTTATAATTGCATTGTATTGTTTAATTTAGCACATATAATTAGCTTGGAATCCTTCCAGCTATTGTTAGTCACTGCGTATGTACCTTTGCTACATTTATTTAGAGTCCGTCTGGTCCAAGTAGTGTGTATGTACCGGTCTATTGATTTGAAACAGCGACAGAGGGGCGTGATTCGTCCGTAACTACATACATATACGTACGGACACAGCTATATCGTGTTGAAACGCAGTCTTGTTTAAATTCATAACATCGTTTTTTACGTAAACTTCAGCTGCTAATGTCTCATCAAACGCTCACGGTCGTAAACATTCAATTTATCGACAAAACAAAACTTTTTCACTGCCGAATCTTTGAATTGATCAATTCATACATATAATTATTCAATATAGTACAATAAGATTAAATAATAATTGATGAAATCTAAGGTTATAGTTAAATAAGATTTGTATTTAGTATAGCCAGATAATAATATGACAAGATTTCGCAAACATTGTGGAGCAAACGTTGGGTCAACCATTATGGATGGGTCTTTTAGATGTCTCACAAAGATTGCTGCGGTGTTTCATCAATCTAAAATATCATCTGCATAACGAAATTTAACCAGCAATTTGAAATGGTTAAAAGTTTTTTATACTCATATGTAAAATCTAAATGGCCTTAATACAGTCCTAATAAATGCTAGTGCATGTCGGCACTTCGACATTTAGCCAAATAATACGTAATTTTGTACCATTTATGTATAATTGTTTAACTGTTTCTAGTTGTTCCTAAATGAATCCATTTTAAATTACAAATGTTACATTTTCAATTATTTAAAGTATTCAAAATAAAGTTGATACTATCAAATAATTTAAGACTCACGACTTATACAATATTGTTTTCGAATCAAGCGCAATAGTTTAGTGAATAGACCAGACACAGACGCACATCTATTTTTAAAATGAGAATAAGGATGTCTTATTTGTTTCCGTTGAATCTCCTCATTGTACATTGTTATAATATAGTCGAAGTTACACAGACTTACATATTAACGAGTTATATCCGTTGGTATTTAGCACTAACATTTTATTTGCATTACTATCAGAACTTAATGTGTAAAAACTTCATGTTATATTTTAGTCATAAGATATGAATGGAATCTGGCTACCGATATACAGAAATTTCGCTTTCACTGGATTGTTAGCGCGTTTCGTGAAACTATTATCGAGTCTCATTAGCATAACGTGTTGAAAAATTGCGCATTTTTTTACCAAAGCACTTGCAGCATCCAAGTATACGATGAATGTAGCATAAACGTTAGGAATGAGGAATGATAATAACATAAAACACAACCAACGGATAACTTACCGGAGTGCTATGTTTATTTTTCCCTCTTCGGATGATCCAAACCCACATTTGCAAAAAGGACGAGCCAGGATGCACACTATCGTGTTGCACGTTAAAAATAGTGCCACTCTCCGAAAATAACGCTTTAATAGCGATGTTATGCACTTGTGTTGGTTGCGAGATCGCAAGTGTCCGTAATACGAAACACAGGCGCACCGGGTGGCGGCGCGCGGTGAACTGTTGGGTCTGTTGGCACTTGGCAAAGCTATACGTACTTGTGTGATCGGGTAGGAAGCACGCGGCGCGCTCCGGGACGAGGGCCGTGAAAGAAGGGCCACAACCCGACGCCGTTTTTTGTCCCATCTAATATTAGCAACAAACACACGTCTGGCTTACTTCTTCGAAAGGACTGAATTATACTTTGTTGCGTTATAGCCAGAGTCGAATATGTTACGTTGAGTGAATGAAAGTAAAACTGATAACTGCTAATACATTAGACGATTTATTTGTCGATAGGTTTGTAAAGCTCTCGTTACAGATCGAAGATAAATGTTGTTTGTTCTCCTCAGTTAATTCTTATTTATATATCTTAGTTATAAAATTATTTTGTAAATTTCTTCCGTCTCTTGTAATAGATATATTTATAGGTAACTTCTGACTAGTATATATTGTAAAGTTACAGTACATACATTATGTGTTTATTTTATAATAACAATTAAGCGTCTGGTAGATTTCGTCATCACGAACTTCCCTTTTATAATCAGGCAAATCAAAATCAATAAACAATGTAACATTTGTGTCTATATTTGCATGTGGCTGAACGTAGGTCGCTATCAGACTTCCGGGAGCTGTTTGTTGGCACAAGGAAGCTTCGTAATGTGTGTAATAGAAGACGAATTGCACAATTTCCTGACCAGACGTCGGATACTGGTTCAATCTGTGATTACTCTATTTGTAGATTTTAACTTACTTTCGCCCAATGTAATAAAATGAAGCAAGTTTTTATTAATAACTAGGTGTTTATTAGATAATAAATAATAAAAACGGTATCATTACATTATTTAATATCGATTATTTTCTTAACAATATAGAATAATAAATAAACATGTTTATTTTTATAAAATCTCTCTCTCTCTCTGTTTTTGTAAAATAATTTATATTTGTCTCTCTGTTTTTATAAAATAATTTATATTAATAAATCAATTTCTCATTTAATTTGTTTATTTAACTTTCTGTTTCCGCACATACGATAATTGTGAATTTAAACTAAATCTTATCAAATATAAAAATTAAAGTTAAATTTACGCAGTAGCCTGAGAAGCGTAGATAACAAACTCAAGCCGTGCTCTAAAATGTAAATTTAAAAAAGTTTGTTAAAAATCGATTTCCAATAAAAAATCAACGGACAGCCAATACTATTCTCAAAGTGTATAGAACAGTCTGTATATAAGTACAGGTTGGTCTCAATTATAGAATATAATAGTTTTGGAGACCCAAGAGCTGGCGCTTATTTAGCCCAAAGGCTGAGTCTAGCGGTGCAGAGAGGCAATAGTGCCAGCGTCTTGGGTACAATGACACAGGACAATCATGAGACGGCGTGTTTTTTCTTTAAAATTTTAATGTGTTTCATTTTATTTATTTCTCTTTTTTTTATTTATTTTAATTTTAGATTATAATATTAGTTGGATATTAAGATTAGATCTATAATAAAGTTGTTTAGTGAATATAGTCTCTAGGGAATTATATTCAAATTTTTAACATCCAATCATCACATATCAGCATTACACAATTGATGCCCTCACATTTGCGTAAACTTTTATCTTTAAAATATTTTTATATTAAACTCAACTTAAGTAACAGGGTGTTATGTCACTATACATATAAGTATTGTACGACTTAATATAATGGTTCCGAACAGGCAGACAATATTATCAAAATTCGTATTGTTATTGTTATTAATAATAACATTGTTATTATACATAAGTTTAATGTAAGCTGTACAAAATCCCCATGGTGGTAGTTTAGATAAGATTATGGCAGATACAATAAGGCATTGACAAATTTATCAGAATGCATCCGTATCGCAATATATTGTATGGTATTATGTAATACATACGTTTATGTTTAAAAAACGACTGAGAGATAATATAAATACCGTTTTTTTTTTATAGAATAGCTGTAGTCGTTTAATAACTTCAGTTCAAACGCCTTAGATGTAGGTACATTGAACTAATTTTTTTTTTTTTTTTATATATAAAGAGGGGGCAAACGAGCAGGAGGCTCACCTGATGGAAAGTGACTACCACCGCCTTTATAATAAATATAATTAACGATGATTAGAATAATTACAAAAAAATATATATTAAAATTAATTTTAAATTTTTTGTTCTTATTTAAAAAGCCGACAGGAAAAATGAGATGAAAGGCCTTAATGATATTACTCGACGGGTACTTAAAGATAGCGAAATATGTAAAGAACGTCCAAAATTTTAGAAATATGAATATATAATTTTATAACTAAAACTAGTTAAAGCCAAAATGAAATATTGGATAAAATAAAACCTCCAAAATGTTTAATCAATATTTATTAAAGAAATTAAATTTAATTAAACCAGTTTAGACCATGGACATAATATGTTATGAGAATTTTGGATTTTATGAATTTTATGAATGCAGCACATTTTTTTCCGATGTCTGGAACAGGGATGTTGCGAATATTCGCATCCGCATCTGCAAATGCGGAGCTTCTGCATAGATTTGGAACTCTGGAATACCGCAAGGCTTAAGACTAGGCTATTTTTTTTTTTTATAGGAAGGCGAACGAGCATATGGGCCACCTGATGGTAAGTGTCACCAACGCCCATAGACCATTGTCTATGGGCGCATCGCCAATGCGCCACCAACCTTGGGAACTAAGATGTTATGTCAGTGTAATTACAGGCACAAGTGCCTGTAATTACACTGACTCACTCACCCTTCAAACCGGAACACAGCAATACAAAGTAATGCTGATTTGTGGCAAGACCTACATTCATTAAGTATTTGTAATTTCTTCATATGATATGCTTCCATTATAATAATTTTCAAAGTGCCTGTAATTACACTGACTCACTCACCCTTCAAACCGGAACACAGCAATACAAAGTAATGCTGATTTGTGGCAAGACCTACATTCATTAAGTATTTGTAATTTCTTCATATGATATGCTTCCATTATAATAATTTTCAAAGTGCCTGTAATTACACTGACTCACTCACCCTTCAAACCGGAACACAGCAATACAAAGTAATGCTGATTTGTGGCAAGACCTACATTCATTAAGTATTTGTAATTTCTTCATATGATATGCTTCCATTATAATAATTTTCAAATCTAAGTAGATGATTCAAAATTTTGTTAAACTTAAAATTTTGTTAAAAGTTTACGTTAAAAAAGACTACGATATCTCGGAAAAGTATTTGAATAGATTTCTAGTTTGGTCTAGCGAGAATAATATACTTAAATAACTCGTTTTTAACATACTTGTTAATGCCAATCATACATGATGTAATATCATATATGTATATTCTAATTATGACACGTGTAATGTATAACTATATTAATATTTTGACGCAATTATGTACCTGCACTTTGAAAAAATATATAACTATTAGCAATGTATAATATATTTATACAAATAACAACTAGACTTATTTCTATTATATGCAAGACATACGTATAAGAATTAAAGTACCTACGTATCATGAATAATGTAGTCAAAACGTAGTTATGTTGTGTATTAACTATTTATATACAAGTTGTCCAATGAAAGGTTCTAGTCTAGAGCTAAATGATATTTAAATCGATCACCTATTTTTATCCTTTTCAATAACAAGGTCAGAGTTTTTAATATTAATAATTATAAAGCTTTGACCGCATCTTAAGCGCATTAACGAAAGGGTTTATGTAGTGTACTATTGTACATTTCATAGTGTACGCAATTTACATCATTATTCTTATTAACCATATATTTGTAAATCGAGATATAGTATATGTATATATAACGTTTTTTTTCTTTTTTAACCTTCAAAAAAGAACATGGGTACGATTCGGACTCATGTTTATTCTTGATACCTTCGCCATTTGTTGAAATTATTTTGATGATATTTTTTTTAATACAAAGATTATAATAGCAGGAAGCCAATTCTTTTAACATAATTTTCACATTATCGGAATCGAATCGAAACGTAAATAATCGTTGACGTTAAGCTTTTTCCCTATTCTACTAATACAACGATCCAGTTTCTATTCGATTTGTAGGTACTTGACGAAACGTCAAAATTTAACAATTAATGGCCGAATACTGAAACGTCTTTCAAATATTAAATGGGACTTAATTATTTGGAACGCCATTAATTTCAAATTTCGCATACTAAATTTTGAAATTAATGACGTTCCAAATAATTAAGTCCCAATCATATTTGAATGACGTTTCAGTATTCGGCCGCTAGTTTGTCTTTTACATAGTTTTTGGCTTTTGTATATGGTAGCATCATAGTGATTCAGTTTTATGAGGAATAATCGAAGATAGATAGGATTTCGGAATCGAATCGAGAACGTTAATAAACGTTTAAAATTAGTGGAATTGGTCTCCTGGAGTGGGACTCAATTTAAATTTCTCACAATTTGAATTTTAAAACTGCACCTGTAAGTACGTAGTTCACTTTTATTATCACTTTATCTTCACTAATTGTGTACCGATTAATTAATTATTCATATTAATCAGATTTGTTTTAAATAATAAATTGTATATTTATCTCAAAATACTAATCAAATATTTGTGAGGTCACAAATAAGTAGGTACACAGTAATTACACAGTTCCTATCTCGTGAACAAGTTTGAGAGTTTTCAGTTATTTCTTAGTCACCGCGTTAGGCATTCGTGTAATAATATTGAGCTAGGATATTTGTATTAACATGGAACGTATCTTTTTTTATTGCATAGGAAGGCGGACGAGCATATGGGCCACCTGATGGTAAGTGGTCACCAACGCCCATAGACAATGTAAGAAAATATGTTAACCATCGCTTACATCGTGAATGCGGCACCAACCTCGGGAACTAAGATCTTATGTCCCTTGTGCCTGTAATAACACTGGCTTACTCACCTTTCAAACCGGAACACAACAATAGCAAGTATTGCTGTTTTGCGGTAGAACATCTGATTAGTGGGTGGTACCCAGACGAGCTTGTACAATGCCCTACCACCTATCTATTTTTATTTTAATAATCTACCTTTAACTATCGCTAGCCAGAGAGTACGCCCTTCGCTTATGGTCAATAAATTATTAATAAAGATCCAAATTATTGTCACGGTAAACATGGTTTTCCTTTTGTAAAAATATCTACAACTTCAGCAAAGACTCGACATCTAGTTAATAAAGTATACTTAAATATCAATAAATAAAAATTTTAACAAAACAAAAACCGACATCATAGGAAAAACAAATTAATATGCACTAAAAAGTAAAATAATAATTGCGTATTCTTCTATGATTTGATAATTAACTTAATATTTTCTACTCATCAATATGTAGGTACGAATGTGTTGTGTGGTTGATAATGTATTTACAATTATTGTTATTTTTGGAGTCGATGAAGTCGGTTAAAAAAGGAATAATATGAAAAAGCTCGTTGCAAGTTAAATGTTATTGAATATACCTACATAATATAGGTGTAAATAAGTCGATAACATTTAAAATAGTATAAAAATAGACTACAAAAAGAAAAAAATATAAACGAATTCGATTTTTAAATTCAACGTAGGTATCTTTTTTAAAAAAACTTTATTTTTCCTCTTAAATTTCAAGGTAGTTTTTTTCAAAATGCTAACAAGACAATCGTTAATTTTTATTTGTATTCTTATATTACAATATCGTGAGTTGGTTAATCATTATGGCTAAATGGTTCCGCTATTTTTAATTGTGATTACATATCATTAAAAAACGATTTTCTTGTATGTTTTTTACAAAGCTAACAATCGTTGTTAAGTTCTTTAATTAAATAAATAAAAAAACGAACTTTACATAGGTACCTAGTACCTTGTAGATATTGTTAGATCATCCGCTGGTTTCAATTTTGTCATGTTCATCAAGCAAAGTTAAAATATAAGTAACAGCCTGTGAATGTCCCAGGGCTGGCAAAAGCCTCCTCACCCTTTCAGGGGAAGCTTTGGATCTGATTCCACCACGCACCAATGCGGTTCTCACTTCTCATGTGTTCGTTTAGGCTATAAACGGACGGGAGAGTCGTTTTTTTATATTTTTATTTACTTTATTTACTTGCTATATTTTTAATTAGAAAACGTCAGTTTTAAATTATAGAAATCTGCATTTAAACATTTTCTGAAAAACTCGATACGAACGTGGATTCGAACCAGATCATATTATATTTATATTCAAACTGAGTTTTGTCAAATATATTTAAATAACAAAGACCACCAACTCATCAAAAACTTCCTACATACGTATAGGTACATATGTTGCACGTGTCCATGGGCGACGGTCACCACCATCAGGTGGACCTATCACCTACTGCTCGTTAGCCTACTTTCACAATACGTGTATATATATAGATATACACTATACAATGTGCTAACAAGATTAGTATAGTGTAGTTATGTGTCTCTATAAAAGTAGAAATTTAATTACGCTTATACTACAGTTGGACAGACAAACAGCTTCTTTAAACATTTTTTATTTGGCCTCGTAACGTTAATGAGGCGAGAGTGAATCGTCTAGACAAGCGTATTTTAAGGAAATTCATAAACGCGCTTTATTTAAATCTGCATCATAATTTATATCGAGTGATGTCAAGCTTTCGTGTAGTATTCAATGTTCCGTCACTATGGTGTAAGTATTAACTTTGAATTAGGCAAGTGGCCGGTCCTAATAGTCAGCCACAGATGTTTTTTTTCGTGCAATACTCTGCGCCGACCCCATATTATATGTTAGGTTATCAGAGACATTTTTCTTACGATTAAATTTTGAACTTACACTGTAAGTACGGAATCATTTTCATAAATGTCAATCAAATGTGTAGTGCTAAAAAGCTGCCTCACTGTTTATATTTTTCAATTATTTTCAATAGGGGTAGGGTGTTGTGCAGGTGCCACGATAGGTGTACTGGTATACGCTTCAAACATTCTCCTCAAAAGTCCACTTTACCACGGAGTCTGTATACATGTTTTACTTTCATTTTTATAATATTAATAGCTTTCGCCCTGTGTTGGGGTCCAAGCTTGCTTCATACTAAATTTCATTAAAATCGGTTCACTGGCTTAGCAGTGCAAGCGTAACGAACAAACTTACTTTCGAATTTATAATATTAGTATGAATAATATGTACATTGCACTTAAAGCTTACACTTTTTATATTTCAAGACAAATCACAGAAGTTGAATACTAATTCAAAGGACAAGTAATTTTCGAAAAACAATAAATCTAATAAGATTTTATACGGCCCTGTTACAATATAATTATAGACAAGCGGTGCCCCGCGGTTTCACCCGCGTAATAAAAACCTTCGTCGATAAAAGGAATATACAACACAAAAATATTTTTTAAATTCGAACCTGTAGTTCCTGAGATTAGCCGGATCAAACAAACAAACCCTTCAGATTTATATGTTAGTATAGATATAATTACTGTTAACGAGCGAAGTGTAATATCATAATATGCATAAAGCTATCCTATAAAATTTTGCATTCGCTTAACAATTATCAGTCATAATTAAGTGCATGAGGGATTATCCGTCATAAAAGCACAGTTCGTTGTAGTAATATAACATTTAATGAGCTTAAATAGCATTCGAGATTAGTCTTAAAATATATACATACATACGGTAACTGAGAATTATTACATGTAAATCATTGAGATTTTTGCATTTATAGTTATCAAAAACACACACTGGCTCAAACCGAAATAAACCAGTTTGCCCTCTAAGTAGCGTTAGAAGTGTCAAGCCATATTGTTTATTAGTATTTTCTTAGTAATTAGTTTATTGTTTAATTAAGTTTATTTATTGTTTTTATTTAACATTAAAATTAATTTAAATTAAAACATTCCAAATTTAATCGTATAGAAAATGAAAACACTGAAAACTTACTTAAAAACAAGTGCTAACTATAATGAGATTAGTTGAGGAGAAATGACACTACTGTTTACACCAATGTTTGTCTACATACTATTGAGGAGAAAAAGAAACTTCAGAATATGAGGCTTTAGATAAAACATAAGAACGAATTATCATTAGTATTAATAATTTATCGGATGAAATCGAAGATGATATTGTCTATAAAGTGTCTAAAGTTGAATATAAAGAAGCACGTTTTTATATAATAATATTAAGTAGTGTTATATATAAAAAAAGTGTTTGTTTATGTTTATAATCTGCTGACCGCTTATTATTTTTCACAATAATAATATAACATAAAATTAAACAAATTTATTTGTGTGAGTGCAATATATCTATGTATTATAATAATAATAAATAAATCTGTATTATACTATATTTGTATTTTATAAATATATCTGAATTATAATACCTTTCTGCTAGAGGAACGCACATTGGTCTGTTTTGGAGAATAATAGATCATTCTATCATACCTCACCGCTAGAAATTAGTGGACAGATAATTTATTTAGAAAGGTCATTGACCAAACCCTGCTGGTGAGAAGTCGACTTCGCCAAAAGATATTGAAGTTGCAAGAAGTAAAAACCACGCCCGACATCGTCAATGCGCTGCCAATCACGGTAACAAAATGATATATTCAAAGTACCTGTAATTGCGCTGTCACACTTATTTGCACGCCGCAGCAAAGTAATACAAAGTATTAGTGTATGCCAGTAGAATAAATAATGAGTGGTTGATTTCCATCCAGAAGGAGCTGCACACAGTCTTACTACCGGTTTTCTATGAATATACGCAGTTCCTAATATTTTTTTTTACTTCTCGGAAGATGACGTGAAGACGCTTACAATACGATGAAGCGATTTTAATATTTTTAAATATACAGTGATACCTGGTCTATTCAATCACACTAAGACATAATTAACTAACCTTTATCTATTCTGTATAAATTAAAGAAACAACATTTACACGTCAGCCAAGGTGGGCTTATAACTACATACATAGTTGTAGGTGAGATGTGCTTGTGTCGCACGCGCAACTTAACGAAGCGAATAAAAGTCAATTTGTAATGTGTATGTTTTTAAAAGATTCCCGTATTATTATTGCTAGGTATATTATAGTGTTTCCTTAGCTGACATCGACTCCAAAAATAACAATAATTGTACATAAATTATCAACCACACAACACATTCGTACCTACATATTGATGAGTAGAAAATAGTAAGTTAATTATCAAATTATAGACGAATACGCAATTATTTTTTTACTTTTTAGTGCATATTAATTTGTTTTAGCTATGAAGTCGGTTTTTGTTTTGTTAAAATTTTTATTTATTTTTCGATTTTTAGTGAATCTGAAGTACACTCACTAATTTGTAGAGTATGGGTAGACCTACTAAACGTGCAGCTCATATGAGACAGCGCCATTTATATTATTATTTAAATATATTAATCTAAAACAGTGAACCATAAAGAAAAATGCATTTTGGTACTTAATTAATAAATATTAGTTAATATGGTTAAATGTATGAATATAAATTAACATGTTTTGATTAAATAGATTTAGTTGGTGGGGTAATTTAGTTGGGCAGCCATAACATAACCAAATAGTTATTTCTAGTAATAATTAAATAAACTGTATGTTTATAGATGTTGTGTTATACCATTCTTCACCATCAAATATGACGGAATGTCTGTATACTAATATTATAAATGCGAAAGTAAGTTTGTTTTTGACGCTTTCACGCCTAAACCACTAAGCCGATTTAAAAAATTCTTTCACCAATGGAAAGCTACATTATCAGGGAGTAATATAGGCTACATTTTGTCCCCATATTCCCACGGGAACAGGAACTACGCGGGTGAAACCGCGGGAAAAACACTAGTAATCAATATATAAATATACATAAATATAACATGTATATAAGAATACTTATACGATTCTATATATATATATGTATAATTTTCAAAATTGGTCTCAACTTTTAGGAGATGTTCAAATATGTTTCAATGACAAACATATACATATATACTAATGCTTACATGCATAACTCATATTATAAAGAGGAAAGATTTGATTTTTGTTTGATTTTTTATAACGATTTAAAGCAAAAACTACTCGACCGATTTTAAAAATTCTTTCATCCTTAGAAAGCTACGTCTTTACCGAGTAATATAGGTTTTATTCTATTTTCAAAAACTTATAGATCCCTACTTAAAATGGAGCAATGTAACCCAACGTATCAAACTGTTGCCTATAAAAGTTATTATTTCGCGTGCGCTGCGAAAACTATTGACGGTATATAAAGAAGTATTTTTTACAATAGTACTACAATTACTTGATCATAACGATGCTATGGTAGGTGAATGATAAATCTAGATAGCCTATAAAAGATTCGGCCGTGTATCGTTAATTTGCTACTAAGAATTGAATATTTCCGTTACTTTGTCATGGATCCTATAATCAGAATCTAACCAAACTATCATCAAACAACCCTTGAAGTATACTCTTTCTAATAAAAAAAATCATCGAAATCGGTTGGCGTGATATTGAGTTATTCGTCCATTTGTCGCGCACATACCTCATGCAAATTTACGACTTATATGGTTTTCTCATGGATTCCACTGTCAAACCCGGACCCAAAAAAATGGGACCCCATGGGAAGCAACCCCTTTCAAATAAAAAAAAAATCATCAAAATCGATTCACCCAGTCGAAAGTTATGAGGTAACAAACACAAAAAAAAAAACATACAGACGAATTGATAACCTCTTCCTTTTTTTGAAGTCGGTTAAAAATAAGAGTTCATTCTAATTTATCGATTTTTTTTATTATGATGATTATTGAATTTATTTGTATTTTATGTATGCTTTTTATGTAATTTAAGTTTAAATCATTAAAAAGCAGTGCAAAGACCGCGAAAAGTATTTAGTAATAAATTAATTCTGACAATAATTTAAGGCGATAAAATTTTATAATATATCTCTGGTGTTTAAATAAGGTTAATAATGTAATGTGTGATATTTTTTTGCATCGATTTATTTTTATTAAGCAACAACAAACAGTTTTTTTGTGGATAATATGAAAAGCTCATAATTTAATTACTTTTGCTATATCGCAGTTTCTAGAAATAGTCACCGAGAGAGAAAAAGTTATTGTTTATAGTTGAAAATTAAAACGTACCCTAGATAATAATAGTTTTTTTAAGAGGAGTTGAATGTTAAAAAAAACGTTTTTATACGCGGAGATTTAGGTCTCTTATGGTCGAATACTGAAACGTCATTCAAATATTAAGTGGGACTTAATTATTTGGAACGGCGTCTCAAATAATTAAGTTCCACTTCATATTTGAATGACGTTTCAGTATTCGGCCGTTAAGCATTTAAGATTAAGAAGTTACGAGTCTAAGTAAGTCTTAAACGCAATGGATGACAATTCTTTAAACATGCGACGAACGAGTCAAAAAGAAGCTTTTCACCCAACGGCATATAATATAGTTTTTAATGCGTCAAATCGCTCTCATAGCTTTGAGTATGATATCATTTTCTAACGTCACTCCGGCTACGTCTCACACGCCTTAAGTAGTCTTGAATGGGTAATTCAAATTCCCAGCAGCATAATTTGTGATAATTTATTTACTAGAATTTGCACACGATAAGTATGCATTATCTATAGCATTGCATTAGCTATAGCGTTATATCATTATGATTTATATGTATGTTGGTAATCTGCCTTTCTATGGGATGGAACTCAATAGATCACTATTAACGATAAGCTGTATAAATGATTTCATACACTAATAAAATCATATTCTATTTTGTGTAGCATTCGCTGTTTGGTATAGATTCTTGGAAAATAAAAAAAAGAACTAATGATTTTTGTGAATCACTACTTTACAAGTATGCACATGAGTAACATTAAAATTTTAAGGAAAAGATATTATTTAAATAAAAGTAAAGTAAAGTAACAGCCTGTGAATGTCCCACAGCAGAGCTAAAGCCTCTCTCCTTTTTTTTGAGAAGAATGTTTGGAACTTATTCCACCACGCTGTTCCAATGCGGATTATTTAAATAAATTTAATCTAAATATTTTCTTTTATTCCAAGCAATCTGATGCCACGAACTGTATTCTGAAAGTATAAACTTCGTATCTATCTCATTTGAATTAGGTAATTCATTATTTGTATTTATCTAATTTCATTTGAATTAATTTATTATTTGTATTTATTTAAGGTTTTAATGTTAATAATTATGTATATGCATAAAAAAAGTATTACTTATATAATAATTTTTTCAATGTTTTTTTTTATGTAATAAAGGGCAAATGTTGCTAAAAACTAAAAACTTTTTCTTGCGTAAGATTTTTATTTATATTTGATTTAAAACTATAAAAACACTAAATAAACCTTTGATTATTACTTCTTTTTGACTGTTTTTTTATTAAGGCAAAGGGCAAAAAGCTAGAGGCTCACCTGATGGAAAGTAACTACCACCGCCCATGGACACCTGCAACGTCTGAGGACTTGCAGGTGCGTTGCCAGCCTTGGAGGAAGTACGCTCTCTTCTTGAAGGTTTTTATATCATATTTCAATTTCCAATTCAAAGTCCAATATTTATATCATAGAATTTATGGAGCGTTGAATTTTCAATTAAAGAAATGTTAGTTTGTATGTTTTTCACTTGATAACATAATCACGGTAAGAAATACCTTAAGCGAACGTAATACTTATCTAATAGGCGTAACCCAGTAGCAAAACCAGTAAACACATTGCCGTTATAAACGAACATCTTGCTAAGAATCTGGTCGCTTATTTGCTCACATATGTAATGAATCCCTGCAAAATATTATTAAGAATTTACTATGACATTATGTCTATAATAATTGCTTAGGTATCTACTATGTATAAGTATACTTTTGAATGACAACATGAAATAATGAAACGATGTTTGAAAGAGTCTTTTTGTTAGTCGGTATATCTTTTGTCTTATGTAATATAAGAAATAATCGATGTACATGTAAGATATTTTTTAGCTGGCAGATAATAAACTATTGCGTGTGCTATAGACATTTTGTTGATATTACTATATCAATGATTTCACTTACAATGTTTTTGTGACGAGAATTTTATAGCAAGACGTATGGTAAAGAACAATTTATATTATTTATTTAATTTTAGCTATAACTCCAAAAATACGCAGCATATAAATATATTATATAGCTTATGACTATACTGAAAATATAGAGTATCATAATGTAAAAGATTACAATTAATTAGATGCAAATACATACTCATGAAATGTAAAAAATATTATAAAGAACAAGGGCTGAATTCTACTAATTTATAATGATTACGATAAGTTCTCGATTCGTTTCCGATCCAACTTTGACTAATCTATATTTGTTCGAATCGGAAACGAACGAATAATATCCTAACATATACTGTTACGTCAAAACTAAACTTAATTCTTAACGTTTATGCCTATAGTCGATAATAACAGGAAAACCGATAAACGGCAACGATCACGCTTCGATTCGATTGCGATAAAGTGATAAATGATTACTAGAATTGGTCCCCCAGCGCATGAAAGATTTTGGAGATTATTCCATCGCGCTGTTCCAATGCTTATGGGGAATTTGATATATATGTAACATTTTGTCCGACACATGAAAGTTTCCTCATGATTTTTTCGCTTACCACCGAGCACTAGATGAATAACAACCACAAATTAAGCACATGAAAACTCAATGGTGCTAGCCGCACTGTAATCATTTGTTTAAATTCACTAGAATTCGCTAGATGCCAGTGAGCCATCTGCACTCTTCTATATATATAAATGCGATCATCAACATGATATACGTTAAATTTTTTGTTAATAATAATCTTGACGTCATCCGCTGTTTATGCTAGGATAAGACAAGTTAAAACCCGTGATGAGGCAATTATATTAAATTGCATTGACCGCCTTAGTCATCAAACCATGGAAGTTGTGTGATAAAAACGTTTACCTGTAAAAACTTGTAAGTAAAATTATTTTAGCTATTACAATTATAGATGTTTGATATTCGTATTTAAATTATTACGTTAACATTTTATTATCGTGCTAATATTTTTAGTAAACGTGTTCACTTAGTGATATAACTATTAATTAAAACTTGAGGGTTTTCTACTGATATTTCCGATTTTTTTATTGTAAACACTAAACCTGGTCAAAAAAAAATCTGAGAAACGGAGGAGAAAAGAGTTCATAATTGATTTATCTTTGATTATGTATAATTGTATATTTAGATTATATTTTTAATGTTAGCAGAGAAGCGGTGACGCCTGAATGTATGGCTTGTTATCTCTTGTCATTGGAAACGCGTTATATGTCAAATGCGCTTCAAACTGTGGTCTCAAGCTGTAATTAAACTGGCTCACTTATCCATACAAGAAATCAACAATACAAATCATTGCTTACTAAGAAAAACATGTGGAGCGTACAATATATACGGTAGGTACGCCAGACGATTGTTGTTCTAATCGATCTATACTCAAGGACGAGCCCCTCATATATACATATAAACCTTAGATTAATAAAAATACTGCTGTCTGAAGTTCTCGATTAATATATCTTGAGTTATAATACAAATACAACTCTATTTCACTTAACTTCTTATATCCAAGATGATACTTATATCAATAATGAACCATAGATTATTTAAAAACTCGATCAATGATATCACGTCAATTCAATGTTGCTTAGTTGTCTTTACTTCTTCTGTGGTTAGAAAAGGCTATGAGAAAATTGGCAGAGGATTGGCGCTGGCAATTCATTATACGATCAAGATTTTTTTCCTTTTTTTAGTATATTTTTGTAATATATAAAGCTTAGTGAAATTCAAGTATTTAAGGAAGAAGCATGTCTGTAACTTCGAAATTGAGTAAACGCTGAGAAAATCGAATCATGCGCGCCATCCGGAGGGGCGATAAAATTTTCATCCAGACTAACGTCGCTTAAAACAAATATGATACTACCCACAACTATCTTGTCTTGAGATATTTAAATAACATTTACCTTATCTGTTGTGAAATGTATGTTTCAAAGGTTCAAGTATATTTGAATAATGGTAAATACTTCTTGTGTTTCATTGACTTTTCTTAGCGGTTTGGCTGTGAGTATCAGTCAGGCATTTTTAACATTATATTAAGTAGATTAATTTAAAAATCTTCATATAATAAATATATCAAAGTTAAGTTAGGTAATCAATGTTTGGAATTCTTAAATCGAATGTGTTAAATTATTTTTAACTATGTATCTATGAGTACCTACCTACCTTCGGCAATGCCATCATGAACCTGTACGTCAATGTTGCTATGAATTTCATTGAAACAAGTTTTTTTTTGTCTAGAACATTACCCAGCTGACCTTTATAACCTAATATAAAGGACGTTCCAATTACATCATTGATAACATTAATTACGTGTTAACGATAATGATTATTATTAATAGGCCTTTGTACAAGGTCGTCTGTGTGTACCAACCACATATCGTATTCAATCGCAAAGCAGCGGTACTTAGTAATATTGTTTCGGTTTGAAGGGTGTGTGATTTGTGACAAAGTGTGACAAGCACGAGGGACATAAAATCTTATTTGCCAAGGTTGGTGTCCCATTGGCCATAACCAAGATGTATAATATTTCTCTTTCGATGGTTACAATTTCTACGGGCTGTAGGCCTCTTGGGCCTATTAGCCCGTATATTTTATATAAAAACTAAATAAGTTTTTTACCATTAAATTCTTTTATACAATGACAATTTAAAACTGGAAACTAATTAAGAAGGTCTCATTATAAACGACTTTCAAACGTTTTTTCATGTATTTTATCTTTTAATTTATTTTGTTTCTCCCGTAGATTAATTAAATATATATGTATGAGATCTTTTCCTCTTGCTTCGTGGGAAGAAAAGTAGTATGAAGCAGAATAAAAAATAAAAGTTTACACTTCTACCATGTAATCTGCGCGCTTGTTTTAATTCCGTAACGAATGCAATAAATTACGATAGTTTTGATGTCATGTTTATGTTTTTAATAATATCTCGGGACATTAATATCTTGGGACATTATTCACACACGGCCATCTGATCCCAAACTAAGCAGAGCTTGTACTATGGAAACCAGACAACTGATATACTACATATACTACTTTTTCTTTCGTAAATACATACTTATATAGATAATTACACCCAGACTCAGGACAAACAGATATGTTCATGCACACAAATGTCTGTCCTGGGTGGGAATCGAACCCACGACCTGCGGCGTGAAAAGCAAGTGTCTTACCAACCACGCCAACGGGCTCGTCAAATAAAAAATTGCAATTCAAAATAATATTTTAAATGCGATTGTGAGTTTGTTTGTTACGCTTTGACGTATTAACTACTCAACCGTAATGAAATTTTGTATAAACATTGTCAGGGGTACGATGCACCTGCCGCCTCACATGCGGCCGAAGCTGTGGACTGAAAGTAATAAGTTGTAAAAAACGTTTTATTTCTGACTTTGTTCAAGAATAAAACATATTACGGCACTATACAACCCCACTCTACGGGCATTTATCAAAGTTTTAAGCCTTTTCGTCAAAAGGAGAGGTCTCTTCCCTGGGAGACAAATTCAGGGTATCAGCATTTTTTTTTATAGCATAGCGGACGAGCATGTGGTAAGTGGTCAGCAACGCCCTTAGGCATTGGCATTGTAAGGGATGTTAAACATCACTTACGTCACCAATGCGCCAACAACCTTGGGAACTACGGTGTTATGTCCCTTGTGCCTGTAATTACACTGGCTCACTCACCCTTCCAACCGGAACACAACAGTACCAAGTACTGCTGTTTTGCGTTGGAATATCTGATGAGAGGGTGGCACCTACCCTGGCGAGCTTGCACGAAGCTCTACCACCAAGTAAAGGTTTGTTCAAGATTTTATTTTTACTTATAATGATCTAGGAATCCTTTTAAGACTAAAGCAGAACTGCTCAAATATATTTCACGAGCCATCACATCTGCAAGTATTAGCTATCAACTTCCAAGGAAACTAGGTTATTGAAAATTGAAATATTCTCATTGAAGTGCATCACACTATGATGATGTGCACCGCTCGTGACTCGTTGGAGCTTTGCCTTTCTTACGGGCGAAGATGATCTCACACCCTCGGTGCCCTCGCTAGTTTTTTTTTTTATGTAATTCGACGACAAACGACCAAGAGATTCACCTGATGGAAAGTGACTACCACCGCCCATGGACATCTGCAACATCCGAGGACTTGAAGGTGACGCTCTCTTCTTGAAGGTTTTTTATGTCATATCGGTTCGGAAGAGTCGCCGTCGAAAGCTGGTTCCGCAGTGTGATTGTGCGAGGCAGGAAATGCTTTAAGAAACGCACTGTTGTGGATTTCCAGACATCGAGGTGATGAGGATGGAATTTTGAGTTCTGGCGAAATTCAGCGGCCGGGACTAAACCAAACAACTCCTCAGACCAACAACTAGCACGTACTGTCCTCCTGAGGGCCGTTTGAAGTTGCGCCAGGTCCCAACCTCACGCGGCCACGGCCATAGAGGGATGTGGATCTGTGGATCTCTGGATCATAGATTCAAATTACGGGGACATTAAGAAACATTGGGGATTTCTGTTGAAATTTTTATCCCGTGCTTCGGTGTCACTCCTTGTAGTATTTGCTGTCCGATGGTGTTATGATAGTCAAGTAATAAAGACTCGTTCTCTATGGTACGTCCCACGCAGATAGTTAAGTCCAGCTATTTATTATCGATATTGAAATTTAAATACTATTTACAAATTATTTATTTTCCAACGTCCTACATTTATGGCTGTATGTCTTTCTTTGTATTTGATAAATTTCACGTTTCAATATTTGCTCGTAACGTGCGTGCGTGCGGTTTTATTTTAAGAATGAAGAGGCCGCATGTTTCTTGTGTTTCGTAATATTATGTGCGTAATGTATGTGGAGATGATTAGCTTAGAGTAACGGTAAGCCATAGCCTAACAGACTTCTCATTTAGATTTTTAAACTCACCATACTGCTTTTTTATAGTTTTTTTTTTTGGATCATATTTCTGACGTGTATTATGTGGAAATCAATTAGTATCGAATAATTTGCTTACAAAAGATTTTAAAGACACATTGCAATAGATTAGCAAGATTAAAATTAAAATTGTTCCTACCCTATAGACTTGATGGAAGGGCTTTGTGCAGTCCCATCTGGTTAGGTACCAACCACTCATCAGATATTCTAGCGGTAAATAGCTTTACTTAATATTGACGTTCCGGCTTAAGCGGATATAACTATAGGCACGAGGGACATAACATCTTTGTTCCCAAGGTTGGTGGCAATGTCTTTCGTTCGTGTTCTCTTGTGGTCAGCACGATTAGATGACCCATCTGTTCTATAACATAAAAAGAGCCTATCCTAGCCTCACATATATTTACGGTTGTCCTAAGGAAGAATCGAATCGAATCGACGGTATCTCTCTGACGTTAACTCTCGTGATTTACGGAAACGTATAAGTATATCCATAAAGCTTAGCATTAATCACATAATTATGATTATGAAAATTATGATATGCAATGGTACATATGATATCAATTTGCTGTGCAACTTATTGAGGTCTAGGATCATGAAAACCAAACAAAGCGTCTCCCGTAATGCATCAGAATTCGCGGTCGGCGCCTATGCGATGGACTGACCAGATTAGATCTGCAGTGGGCGAACCATTGTATAGGTGTACTAGGATAACAGCTGACAGGGAGAGATGGCGGAACATCCTGCAAATAACAACATCAGCCACTACTTCAGGACGACCACGATCGCTATGCCAAGAGCGTAACGGCTGAGAAGAAAATCTCCGGTAATGAAGTACTCGTAGTCGCGAAGTATGTGGTAAAAAAAATGCGTCGTGAGTTCGTTAGGGTATGTGTGTAACATGCGAGTATGTGAATACCGTGAGATCATCATTGTATTTCTTTAATAAAGCATTCCGTGACCGATAGACGCCTAGGTCTCATCTGTCACGATTACTGGATATTCAAAGGCTTTTATTACATTGTATATTATATGCTAATGACTCTTGCTTTATAATATAATCATCTTTAGAAAAATTAGCATCAGAATCTTGCGTTATTGAAATATTATAAGTTAAAGAACGTAACAATAATATGTACCATATATGAATTCAAGAATTATTTACATTAAGGCATTAAGTAAATACATAAAAAACTAACTGTACAAATCATGATCGCTTGTGAAGATTGAAATGTTCGATTTAAACAATTATTTTTAGCATAGCTTAATATAAGTAGCATATTTTGTTTCGATAGAAGTACATACTAGAGTTACATATAATATATCTATTGATACATTTTTTTATTAATGAACAGAATAAAAAGTATTTTGTCATTATAGCGAAAAAGACTACGTTTAAACAGAGGGGAGATGGCAAGGTCAAGGTAATAGCCACATTGTAAAGAAAAGAGGGGTTTCAACAGAGGCCACAATCGAGCCGTGTATTTTATTAACATTCCCATATTTTTTTAATTCATATATCTATCCTTCTAGTCAAATTAATCCTAACTAATATTATAAATGCGAATGTGAGTTTGTTTGTTTGTTACGATTTCACGCCTAAACCAATGAACCGATTTTTAAAATTCTTTCACCTTTTCCAAGCTTCATTATCAGCGAGTAACATAGGCTATATTTTATTCCAGTATACCTAGTATACTTATAAAGGAACGGGAACTACTCGGGTTTAACCGCGTGGAAAAGATAATTTCCCCCTCTTCTCTATTATAACCATTTACGCATTACAATAACCTGCAAATAATATTGCACTGTGTTTGTTTTTACTTTGCAATGTCGTGCGACTTTAATTATAATGAAATAATGAGAGGGATGCCTTTCATTATTTCATTATGAGCATGAGACTTCCAGAGAACAATTCTTATAAAATCTTCATCTACTAGTTAATTTATTGTACTTATTTGGTAATGTTAATATAGTCAATAACATTTGCGAGATTGAACATATATACATATATTATGCGAATACGCATAGTAAAGACATGCACAGTACGGTAATGTTTGTATGAAGCTATCACAGCTTTTCAATTAATCAAATTGCAACCACTTATTTCAATCAAAAACAAAATATACTATTCTCTAAATAACTGAGCAAGGTTAATTATTAATCTTTGCATTATATTGTTGTGAAATAAATGTACATAAATAAATACTATTTAACGTGAGCATTGAAATTTAATCCGCTATGCTTAATCAAGTGTATGTATGTTGATTGTGTTATTTGATCATCCAAGGTGTTATTTAATCGTACGTTTCCGTAAACTTCCGTAACAGGAGGTATATTTGTATAAGTAGTCTACTATATCCTCGACTTCGTTCGTTGGACCTTGGAGGCAGAAAAAAAAGTTTTCGATAACTTTGAAGCAAAAACTTTAAATAATCCGACGTCTACAAGTGTAAGGAAATGGATTTATTGATTCACCTTCTCCCCTTTTTCAATGATGCTCAAACTTTAAACCCTTTACAGCTGCAGGGCTCGAAGCAGGCACTCAGCGCAGGCGTACATTTTGAACCTTGAGTGCTTGAGTTCCAATTTTAAACCTACTTCACAGTACTCCATTCAATTTGAATGGAAAAGTTTTGATACTTGAGTGTATACAATTATTGAATAGGCGAATAATTATTTCTTATGGAAATAACAAATAATAGTTTCTTTCCTTGTTATTAATTGACAGGTAAGGAAAATTCGATATAATTCATTTAACATAGTTGAAATTGTCTTGCAGTTTAATGATATATTAAATGAATTACTTTGATGTACAATTCTAGTCCGAGACTAATTTTGTGTAGCCGCAAAAAATGTCGTTAGCGTTACCCACACTTGAAACCGGTGTAAAAAAAATGGTATGGCGCCGCACCCGCTACTTCATGATATCGAGGTCTTGCTGTTAAGCAAAAAACTTTCCAGTTAGACGCCGGAGGCAACGAACTATTGAACGGGGACAGACCACAAAAACATTTGGGAGACGAAAATCTGTCCACGGCGATGTCGATGCGTCCAGAAACTTCAGTATAACCAGTATACTAATGTAATTTGAAATCGATTCGCGAAACGACATAAGCAATTTGTATCAATTGTACGAGAATATTGCATAGTTGCAATTTTCATTTCGCATACAATGAGGTAACTTTTTATATTTCTTTATTACTCGATATCGGCATCGTAAACAAATTATCTCTTTAATTATATCGATTAAACGAATTAATTTAATTTAAATTACATATCGAACATGCTATGCTTGTAACAATTAATGCATTAAATTTATTTGAAGCACTTAATAAAATATCCTTAATTTGAATGGTATGGTATTCGAGGGCGATCTGAGGCAAAAATTTATTAAAAACTAAAGGACTGCCTTTAAAAGGGTGTGTGAATCCAAAATCACAATATTTAAAAAAAACGAAATAGAAATAAATAAAAGTAATTGTTTCTATATACAATTATATTACTAACGTTGTTACGGATCTAATAAGTACCTTTAAAGACTTTAGATTGCAAAACAGACAGCAAGCCATTACTTGAGCTCGTTCATATATAATACTAATCGCTGCAATTACAAGTTAGTTCAAATAGTTTTCTATTAGTCGAGCCATTATGTATTGGAAATCATGACAAATAAGCTCTTTGTTGCGTAATTTTAATGATCATGTTTACATATGTACATTCTAAAGTCAGTTAAATTCATAAGTCGTAAGTAAATAGATTATTGATCAATGATTAATTGATGTTTCTAAAGTTATTGCATCCTTGAGAATGAAGAAAAAAAAAAATAATAATAATATCCTGGGACATTATTCACATAAGACCATCTGATCCCAAACTAAGCAGAGCTGGTACTGGTATTTCCGAAAGAGTAGTAAAAAAAGTAAAAGTCTATGTCTCACAGATGGGCCAAGATGTCCTCTTATTTTTAAGAAGTAGGTAGATTTGGAAATTATTTCAAAGTAAATGCGCTCCATCTTAATACGTAGTCGTATAGAACTTTTTAATTGCATCATTTAATATGGTTAGCGGTCCAACAGTATCCCGACAGCAAAACTATTCCCAAGATAGCTTTTAGGTAGACCGTAGCTGGTAGGTAGGTTCATGCCGTTTACGCAAATTAAATGGAAAATGCACGCGGAAATAAAATAATATGTATATGAAATGTCATTATTCATTTCGTTTCGATTTTACACAATTCTACAGTAAATAATATTTTAATTCTGTTACTTTTTTTGAAGCTGTGTAAAACCTTGAACTGTGTTCCGCCTCTTAAACCGAGTTTTGTTCAGTACAATTATCATATTACTTTAAATCACTCAGATTTTAATGACGTTGCACTTTTTATGTACCTACTTCTACGACGATTTTTTTTTTTTTTTTTTTTTTTTATAGCTCGGGAGAGCAAATGACTCTACTCCACCTGATGGTAAGTGGTAGTAGAGTCCAAACGCGACGACGGCTAGTGCAATCACGAAGAATGATCTGCACTAGCCGCCCCCGCCTTGCCGGCCCGCAAGATGCCTCTTCACGCCTCGTTTGAAGGAACCCAGGTCATAAGAGGAGGGGAACACGTGTGCTGGTAAAGAATTCCATGTTTTAGAGGTGCGACAAAGAAAAGAGTTGCCAAATTTCTTCGTGCGCGATGGAATTGATGTCACAGTTAGGCGGTGACATCGGGAGCCAGCACGCGTAGACTTGTAAAGGAATGGGGAAGCAGGAATGAGGGAGAATAATTCCTCTGAGCACTCGCCGTGATACAGCCGATAGAAAGCGCTCAGTGCCGCTATCTCTCGACGCAATTGTAAAGGCTCGAGGGTGTTGGTGACCTTTACGTCGCCAATAATGCGAACCGCACGCCGCTGCAACCGATCCAAGGCCTCCAGTAAGTACTTAGCGGAGCCATCCCAGAGGTGCGAGCAATATTCGACGCAGGACCGCACCTGTGTTTTATACAACAGGAGCAGTTGTTGTGGCGTGAAAAAACGCCGCACCTTGTTCAGGACACCGAGTTTTCTTGAGGCTGTTTTTATAACAGCCTCGATGTGATCCCTTGGATTGAGGTCGCACCGAATGTCAATTCCCAATATGGCGACTTTGCTTTGTATCTCCAGCGTAGTGCCACAGAGAGAAGGAGGAGGGGAAAATGGCGACTTTTTCGCTGTGAGGGCGCATACCTGTGTTTTCTTGGCGTTAAACTCGACAAGATTATCAGAGCCCCATTTGGCAATGAGTCCTAACGTCCTATCGAGTTCAACAACAAGATCCCTCCGTCTCTCCTCAGTTTCCGCCCGCCCAGCTACTGCGCGTCCGTGGTATCCCCCGTGCACTGTACTGTCATCTGCATAGCAATGTATGTTCCCGAGAGAGAGCATATCATTGATATGCAGAAGAAAGAGTGTGGGGGATAGCACGGACCCCTGGGGGACCCCAGCATTCACTACATGGAATTGTGAAGCGCAACCATCAACTAAAACGCGAAGGCTACGCTTGTGTAGGAAGCTGGCAATCCAGGTGCAGAGCTGAGCTGGCAGACCGTATGCCGGCAGCTTGGAGAGAAGACTTCTGTGCCAGACCTTGTCGAAAGCCTTGGAGATATCGAGGCTGACAGCCAACGACTCCCCATGCTTGTCGATAGCTTCACCCCAGAGGTGTGTTACGTACGCTAGAAGATCACCTGTGGACCGTTTTGGCCGAAACCCGTACTGTCGATCATTAATTAGACAGTGATCTTCTAGGTAATGGATCAGTTGGTTGTTTAAGATCCGTTCCATCACCTTACAAAGAACTGAGGTGATAGCTATTGGCCGATAATTTGCCGGGTCTGATCGATCCCCTTTTTTGGGAACCGCTTGCACATTAGCTTCTCTCCAAGAATCCGGCACACATCCTGTAGAGAGAGACAGCTGGAACAGGCGCGTCAACACAGGAGACAGCTCCGCTGCACACTTCTTCAGCACTATGGCTGGTATTCCATCGGGACCACTAGCTTTCCGTACATCGAGTGATTGCAGCTCTGCACGCACATCACGCTGCCTGATTTTGATGTCAGGCATCGTGTGGCCACATGAAGGTATTGAAGGTGGCAGCGCACTGCAATCATCGATCACAGAGTTATCCGCAAAGAGTTTTGCCAGAAGATCGGCTTTCTCCTGCGGACTGTGAGCTAGCGATCCGTCCGGATTCCTGAGCGGTGGCAGCGAAGGTTGGCAGAAATTGTTTTGCACAGATTTGGTCAGACGCCAGAAGCTACGGGAGCCCCTAGGATGCGAAACAAGGTCATGACCAATCTGTGCAATGCGCTGTGCATCCGCTCTTGAGTATGCCTTCCTACAGGACTTGGAGGTTTTATTGTAGGTTGCTTTCAGTGAGTCAATGTTAGATGCCCCGCTAACGCGGCCATTGATCCACGCACGATATGCCGCCTGCTTAGATGACACAGCATCGGCACATTCGCGAGTGAACCAACAGTTACGCGTACCCTTACTGGTGAGGTCTGAGTTAGGAATGTAGTATTCCATCCCCAACAAGATCTCACCAGCAATAGCAGCGGCGCCAGCAGTCGGGTCATTCTCACTGAAGCAACGTTCCTTCCAAGGGACTGACGCATAGTAATCGCGCAAACCGTCCCAATCTGCTGACTTATAGTGCCAAATGCGACGTTTGCATACCGTTGGTGACGGCAGCTTGGCCTGTGGCACTTCGGCAGATATCAGGCAGTGATCCGAAGAACCAAGAGGAGCCCGAACCTCAACCCGATATTCTACCGGGTGGCTAGTCAGCAGAAGGTCCAGTAGAGAAGGGGCTTGCCCGCCAATGTCTGGGATCCTGGTGGGCTGATCAACCAGCTGGGTCAAGTCATGCGTGAGAGCGAAAGCATGAGCAGTCCTACCAGCATGGTCAGTTTTGAGGGACTTCAACCATGATTCATGGTGAGCATGAATGGTGGTGGTGAGCACGATTATTTCCTCTTAAACAAAATCTGCCTAAAATAATATGTCAAGCTGGTTGGTGTGGTTGGTAAGATGCTTTTATATTTATTGCCTTTCACGCCGCAGGTTGTGGGTTCGATTCCCACCCAGGACAAATATTTGTGTACATGGACATGTCTGTTTGTCCTGAATCTGGGTGTAATTATCTATATAAGGTCCTCCAGACCGATTTCGGCCACGGCGGCCAATCCCAAGAGAGATTAGCCAACTGCGCAGAAGATATTATAGTGCACAAGTGTGTGCGCAAACACAGGTGCACTCTCTTTTCCTTAGCTCTCATAATCCGATGGGACGGCAATCCGACACGACCGGAAAGAGTTCAGGCGCAGGACCAACGGCTTAACGTGCTTGCCGAGGCATGGGAGTGTACACACTTTCAACTTCCAGACTCCGGGCTGCTACTGAGAATTTTCTGACAGAAAACCCCAATAACTATTTATTGGCCCGACCTGGGAATTGAACCCAGGACCACCGAGTCTGCTGCCTTATATCAAGCCACTAGACCAACGAGGCAGTCAATTTTCTATATAAGTATGTATTTACAAGAGAAAAATAGTATATTTAAATATATCAATTGTCTGGTTTCCATAGTACAGGCTCTGCTTAGTTTGGGATCAGATGGCCTTGTGTGAAAAATGTCGCAGGATATTATTATCATTATTATACCTATGCAAAACCATATGATATGTAGGTATTAAATATGTATTATGTACCTATCATCCTTTCATTACAAAACATTGTACGTTATACATATCTGAAAAGGTCTTATTTGTACAATCACTCCCTGACATAGTGATTTAAGAAAAAATATATTTAATAATTATCGCTATTACTTAGAAAAAAATCGAACATTGTTGACAAAAACGTAATGTTAATTGATTAGCCTCTAAAGTAAGCAAGTCACGGCTGCTTAAGAATCACCTTCGTTGAGTGTTATACCCTATTGTTTACAAGATACACGCATTGTTCCATTCACACTTGTATTCTAATACTGCAATAGTTTGAAATGACGCTAAACTCGCTAACTATATTTGATAAGACGTCAATCACTCTTTTAGTTTCTACTCTTATGTGTATTACGTAATTTTTCTCGTACGTTATATTGTTAGCTGCGCCTGCGACTCCGCGTGGGCGATAGATATCGAAACAGTTAGGTGACAGTTTTTTTGTACATTAACCGTTTTAATTTCCGTTGCAAAAACGTCTTAAAAAATTCTAGTCAAATACGTGTAGACTTTTTTATGTATGTTAATTTTGAACGATCTTAAATTTTTATATTTATACTAGCTGTGCACCGCGGTTTCACCCGCGTATAATTAATAAAAATATAATGAATTAAAACAAGCCTAGAACCTAACTCGATAAAAGGACTATACAACACTTTTTTTTTTTTTGGAAGTGAAAACTTCTTTAGCGTCTTTGTGATTTAAAAGTCGATGAAACGAAAAAGCGACAGAAAAAAGAGACAAACACAAATTCATACGATTTAATGTGGGAGAAAATGAGATAGGAAGCATTATACAGTTAAAGCTAAAATTTTTGAAGGTTTCACTTCTACCACGTGTTAATTGCACACATGTTTTTTTTTTTAATTCGATTAATAGTTCCTGAGATTAGCCGGATCAAACAAACAAACTATTCAGCTTTATATATTAGTATAGATATAGATTTAGAAATCCTCTGTACGTCTGTATGACACTAAACTGTTAGTCGATTGGAACGATTTTGAAGATTATTTGTATACATACACATATATAATTATATACATACACATATATATATATATATATATATACATGTGTTTGAGTTCCTAAATGGTTTAGATTGAATCTGGTAGATAGCGTTATAGAATTTTTAATAAAAATAAGACTTACTTTACCCGTACAAAATCGAGACAGGCAGCTTATATTGTATATTTATTTTAAAATTGTGTTACTGATTTCCGTATTAGTAAAGCATTTTGTTCTTTTAACTGTATGTATTAATATTAAGGGGTCGTTTATGTTATATATTATTAATAATATTATGCTTACGGTCTATTACACTAAACCTAGGGTAGGGCAGGGTACCTTCGAATAATATAATACGACTTAGACACTGAATGGACTTGCTAACATTGCTTAAGATCTTAAATGATGTATGGTATTCATTATTTGATTCGTGGAACAATCGTCGACGAAGTTGTCGTCAGAGCTACGGAAGTAAAATTAATATGGATATAACTAGAATGGCACCTAATAAAAAATATATCTTAATCAAGAATTGTTTGTAGTGAAACACTAGCTTTTTACAAATACTAATATAGTATGGAAATCTAGGGATTGTTTTTCGTTACTCCTTTTTCGATCGGAATAGACTATAAAATGATTGGGGAATTTTTTCAATCGTTTAAACGATGTATTGCTTGTAGATTTTATATCAAACCTTTGTTTTTGAAAATATTTTAAATATTTGTTTATTTGTGACGGAAAGATACATACATACATAATTAAATCATTTTTCTAATCAATATCAAACATTGTTTATATGTACATTTTTGTCGAATTGAAAATAAGGACAAGTAAACGAATAGACTTATATTATACTACAGACTTCGTGTTGTAATAACAAATATTTTTCTAGGTAATAAGGATATTTAGCGAGTTGTGATGCGAAAGTGATACACAGAGACACGAATTGTGACACAATAATTAGAGCTTGTTGTGACTTATGACGTACGAGTAGCTCGCTTTCTTGCATCAGTTTCTTATATAAATAAGAATAACTGATTGACATTTATCGTACAGCCCAAACTACTGGAGTACTAGCACCACGAAAATTTGCGTATCCCAACTTGCTGTCTTAAATATGCCATGATGGCCCAGTTAATAGAATCTTTCCGATTCAAAAACGAGCAAGCGCCACTGAATTTTCATGAGCTTATTTTTTATTTATAATTCGTCTCGCGCTCGACGGTAAAGGAAAACACTGGATGAACATCTGCCACATGTCTACCAACCCACATTGGAGCAGTGTGGTGGAACAAGCTTACCTTTTTTAGTGGAAAGGTGGCCTTGGCCCAGAAACGGGATATTTACAGGCAGTTACTTTACATCGTGCATATCTACTTTGCATTGGCAAAAATTGACAGGACAAATTATGACGACATAATAATAATAATTATGTCCTTGTGCACTGTAATATCTCCTGCGCAGTTGGCTAATCTCTCTTGAGATTGGCTGCCGTGGCCGAAATCGGTCCGAAGGACCTTAATTATGTCCTCCAGACCGATTTCGGCTATGGCGAACTCCAGGTTACTACTGAGAATTTTCTGACAAAAAACGAAATTACTTTTTATCGGCCCCACCTGGGAATTAAATCCAGGGCCTTCAATTCAGCGGTTTTTAACCGACTTCAAAAAAAGGAGGAGGTTATCAATTCGTCTGTATGTTTTTTTTTTTTTTTTTTTTGGTGTTGTTACCTCATAACTTTCGACTGGATGAATCGATTTCGATGATTTTTTTTTATTTGAAAGGGTTTGCTTTCCCATTGGTCCCATTTTTTTTTGGTCCAGTTTTGACAGTGGAATCCATGAGAAAACCATATAAATCGTAAATTTGCATGAGGTATGTGCGCGACAAATGGACGAATAACTCGATATCTATTCAACGGATTTCGATGATTTTTTTTTTATTGGAAAGAGTATACTTCAAGACTTGTTTGATGATAGTTTGGTTAGATTCTGATTATAGGATCCATGACAAAGTAACGGAAAACTTCAATTCTTAGTAGCAAATTAACGATACACGGCCGAATCTTTTATAGGCTATCTAGATTTTTCATTCACCTACCATAACATCGTTCTGATCAAGTAATTGTAGTACTATTGTATAAAACACTTCTTTATATACCGTCAATAGTTTTCGCAGCGCACGCGAAATAATAACTTTTATAGGCAACAGTTTGATACGTTGGGTTACATTGCTCCACTTTAAAGAGAGATTTATAAGATTTTGAAAATATAATATAGCCTATGTTATTCGGTAAAGACATAGCTTTCTAAGGGTGAAAGAATTTTTAAAATTGGTCGAGTAGTTTTTGATTTAAATCGTAATAAAAAATCAAACAAAAATCAAATCTTTCCTCTTTATAATATGAGTTATGCATGTAAGCATTAGTATATATGTTATGTTTGTAATTGAAACATATTTGAACATCTACTAAAAGTTGAGACCAATTTTGAAAATTATACATATATATAATAATATATATATAGAATCGTATAAGTACTCTTATATACATGTTATATTTATGTATATTTATATATTGATTACTAGTGTTTTTCCCGCGGTTTCACCCGCGTAGTTCCCGTTCCCGTGGGAATATGGGGACAAAATGTAGCCTATATTACTCCCTGATAATGTAGCTTTCCATTGGTGAAAGAATTTTTTAAATCGGCTTAGTGGTTTAGTCGTGAAAGCGTCATAAGCAAACTTACTTTCGCATTCATAATATTAGTTAAGATAATATAGATACTTCCCCTTTTTTTAATATACAGACATTCCGTCATATTTTATGGTGAAAAATGGTATAACACAACATCTATAAACATACAGATTATTTAATTATTACTAGAAATAACTATTTGATTATGTTATGACTGCCCAACTAAATTACCCCAACAACTAAATCTATTTAATCAAAACATGTTAATTTATATTCATACATTTAACCATATTAACTAATATTTATTAATTAAGTACCAAAATGCATTTTTCTTTACGTTTCACTGTTTTTGATTAATATATTTAAATAATAATATAAATGGCGCTGTCTCATATGAGCTGCACGTTTAGTAGGTCTACCCATATTCTACAAATTAGTGAGTGTACTTCAGATTCACTAAAAATCGAAAAATAAATAAAAATTTTAACAAAACAAAAACCGACTTCATAGGAAAAACAAATTAATATGCACTAAAACGTAAAAAAATAATTGCTTATTCTTCTATAATTTGATAATTAACTTACTTATTTCTACTCATCAATTTGTAGGTACGAATGTGATGTGTGGTTGATAATTTATTTACAATTATTGTTATTTTTGGAGTCGATGTCAGCTAAGGAAACACTATTATATACCTAGCAGTAATAATACGGGAATACACATTACAAATTGACTTTTATTCGCCTCGTAAAGTTGCGCGTGCGACACAAGCACATCTCACCTATAACTAACTATGTATGTAGTTATAAACCCACCTTGGCTGACATCGACTCCAAAAGTAACAATAATTGTAAATAAATTATCAACCACACATCACATTCGTACCTACAAATTGATGAGTAGAAATAAGTAAGTTAATTATCAAATTATAGAAGAATAAGCAATTATTTTTTTACGTTTTAGTGCATAATAATTTGTTTTTCCTATGAAGTCGGTTTTTGTTTTGTTAAAATTTTTATTTATTTATCTAGTTACTAGACCAAGGAGGAAGTCATATGACGACATTAAGTAGGTATAGATTTAACTACATAATTTAATTAATAGACAGAGTAAATTATTTGTTTCATTTTTATTAAGTTGTATTTGCCTACTGTTCACTAGACTGAGATAGATTAAAGACGAACATTACGAAAGGATGAATAGCAAATAGGAACCTCTTGCACATAAGTCAGAAATAAACAAGTTTTATATTCGTTTTGATGAAAGAACGCTATGCACAATAATCAAAGAAAGCCAAATATGTATTTATGGAACTCCAGTCACGTAAACTGGTTAATTAATCTGACTAATATTTAATTTATTCAACAATAATAAATAATTAACAAACAATGCTTAATATTTGATTTGACTAAAATGTAGGCTGTTTTTGTTTGGTAGCAAATATTATAATGAAAAATATTTGTCTATTAAAAATGAAATGCTTGCATCATAAATGTTTAATGACAAATAAATTATTTTTGACCATTATGATTCAGAGTATTTTGACTAGTTCATATCGTTGAGCCCAGAGGACCCAATCATTAAGACACTTGAATCCTTCCAGAGGATTGTCCAAGTGCATATCGAGATAAGGAGCAATTAGTTCTGCGTGCTTTATTTGTCTTTATAGTTTATTTCGAATTCCTACGACCTTCATTTTATTGCTGCTTTCTTAACACCAGATAATTCTCGTTGCGCCAGTACCGTTGGAGTAATCAATACGTACCTCTACAGAGTACTAAGTGATATTATAAAAGACTGGAGACTTATTGTGATAATAAAACATAAATAAAAGAACTGAGACAATAAAAGCTTTAAGCTGCTTTATATTAAAGTTCAATAACCAGAACTTCTCAAGGATGCGTGTCATCGACCCAAAAAAAAGACAAAATTCGAAGAATCGAATAATTTGCTCCACATTAACCAACCGCACACCACAGATTAATAATAATCGTACGATCCTCGACTCGGGTTCTCATTGGATAATAGAATATAATGTATCAAATTGTTGACATTAATGGATTTAAAATCTATAGAAAAATCAATTATATTTTTTCACGTTATATTCTTTAAAACGAGTTTAATTTGGCATCGATCCATTTTATTTATCACAACCTCATTTATATATTTGCTTAAAGAAGATAAATAAAATATGTTTTTTATAGCATAGGTAGGCGGACGAGCATATGGGCCACCTGATAGTAAGTGGTCACCAACGCCCATAAACATTGGCGTTGTAAGAGATGTTAGCCATTACTTACATTGGCAATACGCCGCGTCGGCAACCTTGGGCAGTCCGTTGTGCCTGTAATTTAAAGCTACTAAGAATAATAAAGGTAGGGGAAGGAAATTACTCAGAATCAAGGTCTTTGCGTTTTTTTATTTTACATCAAAAATTTTTTTCTAAGAATACTTAATATAAGAATTATTGTATAGGGATAAAAAAGGTGTTTCGGTAAGTATCTGTACAGAATAGCGAGGCGAGGAGGTCTATTTCTGTGAAATATAATGTCGAAGCAGGAAGCCGCGGAGCAGCGTTAGGAGAGCAACTCTGCTCACTCGCTAGGACCTCTACTCAGCGGACCTCGGGCCTCAATGGATGCCCTTCTGAAAAGGTAGAGTCGGTACCGCTGGTTTTATAGTGGGTATTCCAGCACGATCAGCGCCGGTGAGTTCCAGATGTCATTCCATTTCATGCGAAGGAAACACGTAATAGCGTTTTTCCAAGTAATAATAAAAGATAAGTACAAAATTCAATAAGAAAAAAAAAAACATACAGACGAATTGATAACCTCCTCCTTTTTTTGAAGTCGGTTAAAAATCTAAACACATTTTGTACAATTAAGATATTACTTGATTAATATTGTCAATTTGCTCTCTTATATTAACCTTTTTTTTAAATCAATACTTTATTATATTACAATAATTTAAATGTTAAAATTTTAAAAACTATAAACATCCGAGATCATTAATTATTATTATTGTAATTTGCCAGCATTCCACGCGGTCACGACTTGTATAGTAATTATTTTTAATTTTTATTTGTATTTATTTAAGGTTTTAATGCAATTAAAGATAAAAAAGTTTAATTAAAAGCGAAAAAAGAAATTATCTCACATTTTGTAAAAAGTATATATATTTACAAACCGGGTACCTGTACACAGTTTTTTTTAAATATTAAACGTTTAAAGAAACTTCATTAAAATTTAAGTAAAATTCAAAAAATAATAATAACTGTTTATACTTTACATATATACGATAAATCAATGTATCAAAATTATTGAGTTTTTCTGCGTTTAGGTCACTTTTTATATATACATATATATATCTTCACTTGGTGGTACCATCACATATTCTACCAGAAAACAGCAATAGTTAGTATTGTCGTGTTCACATGTGACATCTTAGTTCCCAAGGTTGGAAGCGTATTGACAATCTAAGAATGTTTCTGTCTTTTTTATCTAGGTATTGCTAGTTCACTATGTACGTATTAATTATGACAGTACTCACACGTAGCCTTGTCTTGTTCTGTCAATACATATCAATGACTGACTGACTTATCATAGATATTAAGATGAAACCATAGACAATTTAGTTCCTTTTAAATGATTGGACATATTTCTATCAGTAGGTATCCTATTATAATTAGTTTTATAGTTAAGTCAATATTAATGCTAGGCGTAAGGAAACGTTCTTTGTTTCTGTAACCAGAACTAAATTTGCAAATAATTATTTTATAACTACAAGTTGTACTAAATATAACCAGATGTTTTTAGGTTGTGATATATTTCATGTCTCTTTTTATAGCTTTAATCGTTATATCAAAAATATTTTAACTAATGGTAGTAGTAGCACTGATTGAATTAATTGTCATCGAAGGAATTTATAATTTCTCCCACTTTCACTCTCTTTCGTACCTAATCTCTAACGGATCCATAATTTTATCCGTTATCCAATGCATTTACGCCTGTTATGTGTTAGTTATTAATCATTGGAAACTGTTTTGCTAATGATTTGTCAATATTTCATATTCATAAAAATTATTATGAACTGTTTTTTTTCTATTAAGTAAATAAATTATATCCTGACTGATATTGATTGCCTCGTTGGTCTAGTGGCTAAATGTAAGGCCGCAGACACTATGGTCCTGGGTTCAAATCCCAGGTCGGGCCAATCAACCGTTATTGAGATTTTCTGTCGAAAAATTCTCAGTAGCAGCCCGGAGTCTAAAAGTTGAAAGTGTGTACACTCCTGTGCCTCGGAAAGCACGTAAAGCTGTTGGTCCTGCGCTTGAACTTATTCCCGTCGTGTCGGATTGCCGTCCCATCGGGTTATGAGAGTTAGGGAATAGAGAGTGCACCTGTGTTTGCGCAGACACTTGTGCACTGTACTATCTCCTGCGCAGTTGGCTAATCACTCTTGAGATTGGCCGCCGTGGCCGAAATCGTTCAGGAGGACCATATATATTATATCCTGATATTGCAAGTCTGTGTTCTCCGGTAACTTTCAAGATTGTTTTTACAGAATACAAATCTTGTGTACAGTCTTGTTCTGTTCATATAATAAATAAAATATAGTAATAACCCGGTTTTTAAATTTTTAAATTTGTATAGAATATAATGTAAATGCTAGGTACAAACAAGTTTTAATTAAAGTCCAACAGACACTGAATCTATTCCGTCTCAGTACAGCGGAAACCAAAATTATTAATTATGGTAATTTCTGACTTTCATTTCTAAGTTACTACTACTATTAGATAAAAAAACCTTATCGTTATATAAAATTATCAAACTGTATTAAATTTAATTTCACTTTCTTAATTATGCATTTGAGATCGAAAACTGCATTTTTATCGTAAGTACATTTAGCATTTTTGTTATTTTTTTATTATATAACGCGATGGATATTCCAACATAATTGAATCCTATGACCTGGATAATTGGTTTTGACTATAGTCATAGAATAAAAGTAAATACTATTTATTCGCTTTTACTTGGTATTTACTTGGTGGTAGAGCTTTGTGCAAACTCGTCTGGGTAGGTACCACCCACTCATCAGATATTCAACCGCAAAACAGCAGTAGGTACTCTCTATTGTTGTGTTCCGGTTTGAAGGGTGAGTGTAATTCCATGCACGAGGGACATAACATCTTAGTTCCCAAGGTTGGTGCCGCATTGGTGATGTAGGTGATGGTTAACATCTCTTACAATGCCAATGTCTATGGACGTTGGTGACCACTTACCATCAGGTGTCCCATACGCTCGCCCGCCTTCCTATACAATAAAATAAAAAGCTATTCCAATCGAAGGAGTAAAAATAAAGAAACCTTAGATTTACATATTTCATGCGATTTGGTAGTAGTTCTACTTACTGTATTATGAGCTCCAAACGGTTCTTGATTAATTTATCTTTATCAATTACACCTTAACTTAACTACCAATAACATTTTTAACTTCCATAGTCGCCATTTCCAACTTCACGGTCCATTTCCAATTTTCAAAACGCCATTTTTTCACGAATCAACATCGGTTAAGTCAAATATCAAAGTTACAAACTTAAATTTCACGTACCTATATATCTTTATTGCCCACTATTTTAGACTTCTCATCTATACAAGTAAAAAAAAATAAAGTATCTGTCCCTGATTTCAAAATAAGTGACTCTTTTTAATTTAATACGGCTATTTGCCATTTACCAAAAGCAAAAACAATCTGTTTTTTACTATCTATAGTTTACAGCTGCTACCTAATAATTTAAATAATTTCAATGTATCTATTTATAATTGCCCGTGGAGTGCCGGGCTCTAGAATAGCACTCCCCCATCTCTTCCCGTGGGTGTCGTAAGAGGCGACTAAGGGACGGGGAAAAGGGAGATGGGCAGCAGCGTCCCCCCCGTTAACAACTTACCCCCCTACTGCGCTCGCCAACACGCCTGCCCAGCGCGGCGAGTATGGGCAATACCTCGAATGGTGGATGCGCAAAAAAGAAGGCCCCCAGTTACCGGCAAGCCCGCTAGACCCGACCAAGGTAGCGGTCGCGGTATCGGCAGGGCAGGGGGTGCTAAGAATCACCGGTTCATGGCAGGCTACCATAAAAGACGACTACATATGGCAACGTATAATGGACGCTCGATAAGGCTGGACCATCACCTCGCCGAATTAGAAGTAGAGTTAAGTCATATAAACTGGCATATACTGGGGTTATCTGAAGTCCGAAGACAGGGGGAGGACACGATAACTCTAGAGTCCGGTAACTTACTCTACTTCCGCGAAGGTGATAAACTCTCCCAGGGTGGTGTCGGTTTTCTGGTCAAAAAGGATCTTATTAGCAGCATTGTGGAAATCAGTAGTGTGTCGAACCGGGTAGCGTACCTTGTCCTAAAACTTTCCGACAGGTACTCCCTGAAGGTCGTACAGGTATATGCGCCAACTTCGGCATACTCTGATGATGTGGTAGAAGCGATGTACGAGGACATCGCAAAGGCCCTCAACAACACCTCGAAGGCCCACTACAATGTTGTTATGGGAGACTTTAATGCAAAAGTGGGAGTACAAGATAGCGGTGAATCGAAAGTCGGACCTTACGGCTTGGGCTGCAGAAATCACAGGGGGCAAATGCTGGTAAACTTTCTCGAAGCTCAGGGGCTCTTTTTGATGAATTCTTTCTTTGAAAAGAAGCCCCAGAGGAGGTGGACCTGGCGAAGCCCCGATAACGTGACAAGGAACGAGATAGACTTTATCATTTCGAATAAAAGGCACATATTTAGAGATGTCTCAGTGATCAACAGGTTTAATACCGGTAGTGATCACCGCTTGGTTAGAGGCACTCTAGATATCGACTTCAAAGCCGAAAGATCGCGAATGATGAGGTCTACTCTCCGACCTACCATGCTCCAAGCTGCTCAAGGCTCCGAAAAGTTCCAAATGGAGCTTCAAAATCAATTCACCGCGTTGGAAACCGTAAGCAGTATTGATGAGAAAACCGACACGCTGGTCAAAATACTGCAAAACACATCCCGCAAGTGTTTTCCGCCACAGAAAAGAGACAGCGCACCAAAACTCTCTGCTGAGACACTCGAGCTCATGAGGAAACGACGAGAACTACCATCGTTTTTGTCAGATAAGGCCTTAAACCGAACAATAAAAACGCTGACGCGACGCGATCTCCGATGCTCCAATACCCGCGCCATCAAGGCTGCGATTGAGCAAAATCGGGGATCGAAAGTGTTCGCTCGCAAGTTTGGGAGGCCGCGTCTGACAAAACTTAAAACCGAAAATGGTAAGGTCGTTACCTCTAAGCCTGAGATCGTCGGAGAAGTAGAGAGGTTTTATGGGCAGTTGTTCTCTTCAAGATCGGACAAACCTGTGGGAATCAGTATTGATGACCAGCGCGCCCCTCTTACGCGCCATTATTCCGAGGAGCTCCCGGTCGTTGACCAAGGCGAGATTAGGGCGGCTCTAGAACAGCTTAAAAACAACAAAGCTCCGGGAGATGACGGAATCACAACAGAGTTGCTTAAGGCAGGCGGGACTCCGGTCCTGAAAGAGCTAGCAAGCCTCTTTAATTCCGTCATCCAACATGGCAAGACCCCGGAAACGTGGAGCGGGAGTGAGGTGGTACTGTTCTTCAAGAAAGGTGATAAAACCCTCTTGAAAAACTACAGACCAATCTCCCTCCTGAGTCACGTGTATAAGCTGTTCTCAAGAGTCGTCACGAACCGTCTCGCCAGACGACTTGACGAGTTCCAGCCCCCAGAGCAAGCCGGCTTTCGATCAGGCTACAGCACCGTAGACCACATCCATACTGTTCGGCAGATTGTGCAGAAGACCGAAGAGTACAATCAGCCGCTGTGTATGGCTTTTGTGGATTACGAGAAAGCCTTTGACTCCATCGAAACCTGGGCAGTGCTCGACTCATTGCAGAGATGTCATATCGATTGGAGATATATCGAGGTACTGAGGTGTCTGTACAACGCCGCTACAATGACTGTCCACATCCAGGACTGTAAGACGAAGGCGATCCAACTGCGCAGAGGGGTGAGACAGGGGGATGTAATATCCCCGAAACTGTTCACCAACGCGTTGGAAGACGTCTTCAAGACGCTGGATTGGACTGGATATGGAGTCAATGTAAACGGCGAGTACATCTCACACCTTCGATTTGCCGATGATATCGTCATCATAGCAGAGTCGCTGGAACAACTAACCGAAATGCTGCGTAGCCTTAGCGATTCTTCCCGGCGTGTCGGTCTCGGTATGAACTTGGACAAGACCAAGGTCATGTTCAATAGGCATGTCGTGCCGGGGCCGATATACGTCGAAGGGAAACCTCTCGAAGTTGTCAGTGAATATACCTACCTAGGACAGGTCATTCAAGTCGGTAGGAACAACTTCGAGAAGGAAGCCGATCGAAGAATTCGCTTGGGATTTGGCAACCTTCGTCAAGTCCTCACGTCGTCTATACCGCAATGTTTGAAGACGAAAGTCTTCAATCAATGCGTCTTACCTGCCATGACATACGGTGCCGAAACGTGGACACTAACTGCGGGACTAGTCCACAAATTCAAAGTCGCTCAGCGTGCTATGGAGCGAGCTATGCTCGGAGTATCTTTGAAGGATAAGATCAGAAATGAGATTATCCGGAAAAGAACCGGAGTAACCGACATAGCTTGCAAAATTAGCAGGCTGAAGTGGCAGTGGGCTGGTCACGTATGTCGTAGGACCGATGGCCGTTGGAGCAGACGAGTCCTAGAGTGGAGACCGCGAATCGGCAAACGCAGCGTAGGGCGCCCTCCAGCTAGGTGGACCGATGACCTCATGAAGGTGGCGGGTACCAACTGGATGCGGAAGGCGGAGGACCGGGAGCTGTGGCGCACCTTGGGAGAGGCCTATGTTCAGCAGTGGACAACGATTGGCTGTTGATTGATTGATTGATTGATTGATATTTATAATTAATTCAAATAGGCATTATTGTAAAGTCTAGGCGTTAAAACATTAAATATATACCAAATGTTAAGGGATTGTCGTCACAAACTCACCGAGTCCGAAGTCCACGATGGTCATGCCGCGGTTTCTTTTATTTACCTAATATCTTAAGCTGGCAACTGAACTAATTTTGTGTCGGCACCAAATAATCGGCTATTGATTAATATGAATACAGTAAATATATATAATAATTTTAATGATATTGTACGTGTAAATAACGTTTATTTAAAATATACATATAATAAAAAGTTTATATTTATGCAGACTTTATTTTTAATATATAATTGGACACTGACATTGTTGATAGGTTATAAAAACCATTTTGTAATCTTTTTTATCTTTTTATTTTTATAAAATCGGTGTAGTGCGGTCGCTGACGTCAAATATGACAGAATACAACTTCACTTGCGTAAATATTTTTTATACATAGTTCATAAATTTATTTGGGATAAAACAAACATAAAAAGCAATAATGGCAAGATATACAAGAATAGCTTTAGATATGGCATTAGGTGAGTAAGTTAACATGTTATCTCTCAAAGAAACATTGCAAAACAAATTCTATTAAAATGGAAATGAAATATTTAAGTCTAATAAGTAAATTTGTTTTGCAGTTTCTCTGAGAACAGTTCGACCGTTGGTCACAAAAATATGGGTTTATGGAAAAAGCTTGATACAAAATACATCAGCAAAATCCTTAGTTTCTAATTCTATCGTGGAAAAGACAGAAGCAGTGTTAGATAAATATACTGATAAATTGATTGCATCTATGACCGCAATGCGTGATCGTCAACTACCTAAAGAACAAAAATATCTTGAGAAAGAATTAGAAAAAGTTAAAGAGAAAATATCTAAAACGAAACTTTAATATTTTGTCGATGTTGATGCAACAAAAAAGTCTAGAAAAGAAGAAAGCTCTTAATTTTAAACTTGCTTAAAATATATTTTTTTACTTTTTTTTAGAAGCAAGTAAAAGATTGAAACCAGCTTTAGGAACTGTATGGCAATATGCAAAGACAGAACTTGTACCACCATTGACATTAAATTTCTTTCATGGACCTAAGGGAAAGTATTTGGAAGAAAGAGTTTCTAAAGCAGCTGATAATTTTATTGCTGGAATAAAAAGTCGTATAGATGATATAGAGGCAGAAAAACTGAAGGAAATAAAGCGCAAAGAAGCTGCTGCAAAGGCATTAGCCGAAAAGAAGAAAGCAGAAGCCAAAAAGAAAGCTGAAGAAGCTAAGAAAAAAGCTGAGGAAATTGCTAAAAAAGCTAAACTTGACGCTGAAAAGAAAGCTCAAGCAGCAGCTGCAGCCTCTTCAGAGGCAAAAAAGAAAACTAAAGATGATAAGGAAACAGACAAAAAACAAAAGAAGGAAACAAAAAAATCAGCTGGAGAGTGTGAGTGTAAAAGAAAACAGACTGCCAAAAGCTGTGAACCTAAGAAAGATAATCCACCAAAGGCGAAGAAGTAAATTGCACAAATACAATTCATCGTTATTATTTTATGTTAATCTTATTAAATTTTTAAAAGTAAATTTATTTTTATTTTGTCTGATAAATGTGGATTCTATAAGATAGAAGTAAAAAAGTGGGTTTTTGAAATATGCTTACATCATCAGAGGGTAGTTTATTGGATATATCAACAAGACTAGTTTACATAAATCAGAAAAAAATGGTATGTTATGTCAATGTTTTAATAAAAATGGAAGGGCAAATGGACCACAAGATGTTAAGTGGTCACTACAACCCATAGACATTGGCGATGTAAGAAATATTTACCAGTCCATACGGCGCCAATGCACCAACGACCTTGGGAACGATAATGCTATGTCTCTTGTGCCAGTTCACCAGCCACTTCACTAACGCTTCAAACCGCAACGCAACAATACTAAGCATTGCTGTTTAGCGTTAGATAATCTGATGAATTGGTGGTACCTACCCAGATGGACTTGTGCAAAACCCTACCACATACTAAAAATATCTATCAATAGGACTTATAGGTTTAAAAAGTAGACTACATGATTTTATATATAAATCTGAAGATTCAAATTTAAAAATTATTGTGTTTTTTTTTATTTCATAGGAAGGCGGACGAGCAAATGGGCCACCTGATGGTAAGTCATCACCAACGCCTATAGACATTGGCATGACATGGCATTGTAAGATATGTTAACCATCGCTTACATCGCCAATGCGCCACCAACCTTAGGTACTAAGATCCCTTGTGCCTGTAATTACACTGGCTCACTCACCCTTCAAACCGGAACACAACAGTACCAAATACTGCTAATTATTATACGCGGGTAGAACCGCGGGGCACAGCTTGTCATAGATAAAGTTCAATATAATTCAAATATATGTACGTATGTAAAAAAAAACCTAATACCTTTAAAAAAATATCATGAATTTTCCATGATCCTGAATGTGATAAAATAAAACTTTGTTAAATGTAATTAATACGCATCATCTGTACGGTACGTCGGTACGTCGGTATTAAAATAGTATGGTAAGGACTACTTAGTCCTTTTAAAGTTGAAAACAGCCAGTTTGTAAATATTTTTTTTGATTTCATTATTTTTGAAAGATTATATATGAATTATTTATTAACTGACACATACAACAAACTCATATCGATGACAATTTAAAATTAAATACTCAATAAAAATATAATTAACACGTTAATCCTCTGAAAATGTCGATTGGAAGTAATGTTGCTAAAAATGCCAACTTTTTCTTGCGTAAGATTTTTAACTATATTTAATTTAAAACTATAAAAACACTAAATAAACCTTTGATTATTTCTTCTGTTTTGTGTGTGTTTTTCTTATGTAAGAGTAATGTATAGTGTAATGGACGTCTACAGTGCTGTCATCCGCAAAGCAGTGAATGTTACTGATTTGTAACATATCATTGATATGCAGAAGAAACAGAGTAGGTGAAAGAACGCAGCCTTGTGGAACTGACGAATTTTAAGTCAGAGATTCACCGTCGATAACGACCTTGATGCTCCGATCTGCCAAAAAGCTGGTGATCCACTTTCATAATTTCTTGGGAAGCCCGTAAGAAGGAAGCTTCGAGAGAAGCGCTTTATGCCATACCAGATCGAAGGCTTTCGCCATGTCCAGACTGACTGCTACTGCCTCCCCCTTGGACTCAACCGCTGCAGCTCCTGTGAATCAGGTAAACTAGAAGATTACCAGCTGAGCGACCTCGACGGAAGCCGTACTGGCAGTCGCTGATCAGCTGGTGCTCCTCTAAGTACCGCAGGAGCTGGCAGTTTATAAAGGATCTTGGAGAACAAGGAGGTGACAGCAGCCTATAATTTGCTGTATCAGAGCGATTGCCCTTTTCGGATCGGTTGCACCAAAGTCTCAGATTCAATCAGCAGTCTTCCAAGAATTCGGGACCACGCCTAATGTGTAGTTGTGGCGGAAAAGATGCGTTAAGGCCGGTGCCAACTCGGGAATACAAGTACGCAGCACGATCGGAGGAATGCCATCGGGCCCACTCGACTTATTAATGTTCAAAGAAAGAAGTGCTTTACGGACCGCACTTTGTTGGAATTTTATTTCCGGCATTGTGGTATCACACCGCAAGATTGTCGGTGGTATCTTTCCTTGGTCATCCAGAGTCGAGTTGGACGCGAAGAGATTGCTCAAAAGGTCAGCTATCTCCTTCGCGGTATGAGTCAACGTGTCATCGCTCCTATGCAGAGATGGAAGGGAGAGCTGACAGAAATTCCCTTAGACAGCCTTAGCGAGAGACCAAAATGCGCGTGTTCCCAAAGGAAGACGTACCAATCTCTCGCTAATCCTGCCTATGTGCCTTAATAACGCCTTTGAAAGACCGGGAGGTGTATTCCTTTTTAATTGCATAGCGATACCGCTTTTATAAGCACATGTTAGTTGTTTTCGGCACATATTTTTATATAGCTTTGTACAAACTCTTCTGAGTTAGTACTACCCACTTACCATGTTTCCTACCGCCAAACAGCAATACTTAGTATTGTTGTTTTCCGGTTGAAAGAGTGAGAGTCAGGTACAAGAGATTTTAGGAAATAACCTCTTAGTTTCCAAGGGCGGCGTTTGCAAGCTGCAAGTTTTACATCGCTAGGCAGCTTGACGCTTCAAATTAACTGTTTATTTACTTAAGTACTTATCTCACTAACAATTTTATTAAATTTATTTTCAAACATTATTTCCTAAAGGTATCAAATCGATATTATTAAGTGAGCTGAGTAGTATAAATATGCCAGCATTACGACAAAGAAACATTGAATTGAAAGAATTTTTAAAAGAGAAGTCTTCGAAAGCGCTGCAATCTGAATGGGGTCGAAAAATAAGTGTTGCGAAGGGATTTTATCAATTGGAGATATCTCTACCAAAATCTGCTGAAATGAAGGTTAGTAATATGATGTTAAATCGATATCTGAATTCACTTATATAATATAATAGTGGGACTGATAAACATAGGCTGTCTCGAGAAGGTCTTATGAATTTATTTAATAAAAAAAATTATAGAAAAAATGCTCAAAACAGTGCTTCCCTGTGGTATCGGATTTGCCCTCCCTCCGGATTATAAGAGGGAAAGGAATAGAAAGTGCACCTCATACATACTTGGGGATTATATCAATTTCCGAAAACTGCGAGGAGGACATCAAGACCAAGTATATAAACATAATATGATGATGATGATTTTATGTAATCATATAAAGTTAACAATAACTAAACTTTCAATTTAAACCCCATTTTCACAAACAATAAGCATTTAGTAATTTCGTATCAATTTGGAATTTCACTAATCACAGGATTTTCAAATTTCTAGCAGATAATATTTAAACTTTGAAAAAATCATAATCATAACCCTTTAAATCAAGTTCTTTAATATAATCAGGGTCAGAAAGATTAAATAAAAAAACCATTTTGTTTTAGAAATTACAAGACGATTTTGTCCTAGCAAAGGAGTTCATCAAAAATGGTTGCTATAAATTTATTACTGTAAGACAAGCTTGGCTTCTTTTCTTAGTCAGCTTGGAAGTACTGTTGTGGTTTTTCTTAGGAGAGACCATTGGCAAAATGCATATTGTTGGATATAAAGTTTAAATATGAATGTGCATAAATTTGTTTTTTTTTTTTTTTGAAATAAAGTATGTCATTAAAGTTAATTATAAATATTTATATATTTTTTAATTAAGCCCATATCCTTCGCCTGTACCTGATTAATGTGAATAATAATCAATCATTAGTATGAAATTAAATGTATTACCTAATTAGAATTTATGTGGAAGCCGAGACGGCCCAGTGTTACTCTTAACCGATTATCATGGGTTCAAACCCGGTTAAACACCACTGAGTTTCATGCTGCTTTAATTAGTGATTACATTTCATCTCGTGCTTGACGGTGAAGGTAATCATGAGTCAAATTTCACTGAAGTTCTGTAACATGTGTATTCCACCAACCCACATTGGAGCAGCGTGGTGGAATAAGCTCCAAACCTCCTGAAAAAGAGGAGAAGAGGCCTTAACCCAGCAGTGGGACATTCACAGGCTGTTAATAGTATTTTTATTATTATTTAAATCACTAAACGAAACAATTGTGTGAATGAAATAATATTAAATAATTCTCATTACATTTTATAATATCATCATGGTAACGTGGGTGTCGACCTAAATATTTATTTTACAAAATAATAATAATTTGTATATTTTTATGCCAATTTATTAGTCCTTTGTATATTATCGTAGATTCGAAAAAGCTAGCGAGTGGCCAGTAATATGTAGTTAGTTCGAATTACATTAAATGCGCTTACTTCAGCTTTTATATTTTAAATTTATACGGCAGGTACACTGTATGTGTATGTGCATTTAATAGGAGGATGTTAGTTGGTGAGGACGTTTATAAGTAAACTTTTGTTTTTGTCTTTTTTAAAGTTATCATTTTTCTTAAAATCACAGTGTCTTTAATTTGAAGTTCATATTAATAAAGTAGTAACTACCTCTTTACCAAGTAGTACGTGACGGCAGACGACAGTGACGGAAAATTAAAAAAGTTTTTGACAAATAATACATTTGACAAGTAATCTTTCAAAATGGCGTTGAAGGTGCAATGCGGTGTTTCCGCGGAAACGCGAAAGCAAGAATCATGATTGAAAAAAGTCAAATAACTTATAAAAAATGATATTAACTGTATATTGGAAGTGTTTGTTTTAAAAATCATCTATTCTACCCTTGTGATTTTTAGTGGTCAGTTTAATTCGTGTTTTTTAATTAGTAATGTTGCGAAGAGTTAATTTTTATTCAATATGCATTGCTTTCGGTCTCAGTGTTCTATTAATTCTTGCTGGAAGTCGATATACAGATAACACTAATTACCGTCCAGCTTCTGAGGGTCGGAGAAATATAAAAAACTTCTTGAAAATAGAAGACGTGGACGAAAACTTATTGCAGCCGATTCCGACAAACCCTTACGATGGTTCACCAGACATCGAAAAAATATTAGATAAAACTAGACTTAAAATTAAGCATGAATTGGTGGCTTATAATTTTAGTATATCTGGTGTACAAAGGCTGGAAGACTTAGTGATGGAGTCAGGAGGAAGACCTTTAATAAGTTTGATTATATCTACATGGAGGTCGGGTACAACATTCCTTGGTGAAGTCCTTAATGCCGTTCCAGGGAATTTCTATCATTACGAACCATTTTTAAACTATGGAATTATACAAATAAGAGGTACACCAGAGTCCGATAAGGCATTGAGAACTATTAAAAAAATGTTTCAATGTAACTATGATGATATGGAAGACTATTTTGACTATGGAAAAAACCATTGGCATCAATTCAGCCATAACACAAGATTATGGGACCATTGTAAATATAAGAAAGAACTGTGCATTGATGCAGACTTCACTTCTAGGGTGTGTAGGCTATTTCCATTTCAAAGTATGAAAGTTGTTCGTGTTAGGCTACGTCTTATTAAACAACTTTTGCAAGATAAAGAGTGAGTATTCATTTATTAGTCAATAATAATTAAATAAACAAAAGCTTAAAATGAAAATTTATAATAATTACTCAAAAAAAGGTTACTCTTTTTTGAATAAATAAATTTCAATTAACATATTATATTGTTAAATTTATATATTATATTGGATAAGATTTAATAATTAGAATCCCTCTAGTTCATTTTTAACTATTTTCCGTATTCATCAACCCGATGGTCACTTCTTCAATAATTTTTAACTCATCTCTGACAGTTTAAAAAGTTATTTAAAATTTATATATATATATTGTGTACAAAGCCATCATTAATAAATCCATAATCATTAAAATATTATTAAAAACTTCTTTTTAAACATAGTTTATATTAAGTTGGCTTTTTCAGGCTTAATTTGAAAGTTATTTTATTAATCCGGGATCCTCGAGGAGTGATGCAGTCAAGGCAGCATCGTAACTTCTGCCAGCCAGCACCTGATTGCTGGAAGCCTGAACTGCTCTGTGCTGACATGATAAGTGACTATGTAGCAGCTGGACGTCTCCTACAACAATATCCAGATAAGTTTATGTAAGTTAACAACTAATTATGAGTGATATTGATTTAATACAAGTAAATATGTAATTCATGAACCTTAATTATATTGATATTATTAAGTAGAAGTTCAAGCCCTAATATAATACAAATATATAAGTCTACAAATTTATTATTAATGATATACAATGTCCATAATAACATTTACCAAACACTATTTGATTTTTTTTAATTAGGAGAGTTCAATATCTATATTAATAAAATGATGAGGTCTGCAGTTGTGCGTGCATCACGGAAAAACGATTGGATAGATTTCAATATTTCGATATTTCTTAGACACGTGCCCCTTATCAAAAACAAAAATGATTGCGATATCTTCATTTATTAAAAAGTTATTAAAGTTTCAAGAAACAACGATTTGTATATGCACTGCATATTCAGTGAAGTATGTTTAAACAAAGTATATTTTTGCTTGCAATCTTTTTGATGTTTTTTCCTTCGTACATAAGAAAACTTTGTTAATATATCAAGCAACGCGGACGAAGTTGCGGGTATCAGCTAGTATAAAATAATTATTTATGAACATACTAAATTTCTCTGAAATTAAAGTAATTTTATGATAATAACAATTTTCAAACAAAATGTTTAAATTTAGGTTGCTACAGATAACACATAATTAGTTAAAAGCTGCAGATATCGCTGCTGGCTTTAATCCAATTATTTCCACATATAGCTTATGTAAACAAACAGAGCTTCCAATTTTATTAGTTCACTGTTTATAATGAACTACATCCTGGTTAAATACAATGTGTAAACAAATACATTGCTATAATTGAACTTGTATATGTTCTACCCTAAATATTAAAATAAAATTTTATGCAATTTTAAGAACATGTTCTGTATTTAAAACGCTGATTGTATAATGTTAATAAAGAATTTATCTTATTCTAATTAAATTGTATGCATAAAGCATATTCACCTTCTTTGGCTTAACATATTTTTAATTAGATTTCACTTAATAATGACAAAAGGAACATTGGATTCAGCCAAGGATTAATTTTGTTATTTTTAATTCAGGGCTTTGCGGTATGAAGAACTGGCACTTAATCCAAGTAGCACATCGTATGACCTACTAAAGTTCCTACGTTTGGATGTAACACAATCTGTCGATGAGTTTCTCCATTCCCACACGAATATTGAAGTGGCTGGTGTGAGTTCGACGTTTAGAGTATCCCGTGATGTGCCTTTCAGATGGAAGAATGTTCTAGATTTTAATTATGTTGATGAAATTCAGGTGAGTTTATTAATTTCCTTATTCTTATGGTTAAACATAAATTGATCATACTTATTAATATGGAATGAAAATGGGGGCGTAAAGTTTCATGCATGAACAAAATTGAGGTCACTTAATGGAACACTATCATAAATTATTAAACCAATGAGGTTTCACTTCACGCCTCTTCACTGGCATAAAACATGTTGAGAATTGGATTGTAGAATAGAATAGAATATGATTATTTTACAACATATACAAGATCACAGAAACGTACAATTTTAAATGCTATTTAAGAAAAGGATTTTGTAAATATATATTTATTATTGGTTTTATTTATTTTGAGTAAGTAGTTTTCAAATGTCTTTTGATACAATGACACATTAACTAATGTAATAGTACTGAATCGACGCATTGTTTACCAAAAAAAAAGTTATATTCAAAAAATAATAAAAAGTGGCCTTCTCTCTGTAGAGTGATTACTGTCATGTAACATAATATTAGGGCAGAAGAAATTATCGAAATGTATGTCTAAATAAATATATGTTTAGATATTCTAGGACAATCAATAATATTATGGTTAAAAAAATTAAGAATTTGTCTCTACATTTTGTTATATAAATATATAAAAATATAATTGTACTCAAAATTCGTGCCCTTTTATTTTCACAATCATTATATTCATATTATTTTCAAGGGCCTCATGGTAACATCAAGGTCTTTTTTTATTTGTGTATTATTAATCGGTGTTATATACGCTTATTGAATGAATACGAAATTATGAAACACAAGCTGTGCCCCGCGGTTTCACCCGCGTATAATTAATCAAAATATAATGAATAAAAATCAGCCTAGAGCATTCCACGATAAATGGACTAATACAATTTTTTTTTTCATTTCGAACCAGTAGTTCCTGAGATTAGCCGGATTAAACAAACAAATTCTTTGGCTTTTTATATTAGTATAGATTAATTCGTAAAAAAATAAAAAAAAAAAATCTATTCACCTTTTAACATTGATTTAATTAGAGTGCTAAAAACAAGGTCGGCTTGTGTTTCGAGAGAACTCGAGTTTCGAAGGGCACTTGATCTATTTTATCTACCTAAAGAACAATCTAGATCAAGCGTTGAATTTTCATCCGCATACACCGGCATTGTTGTTAAATCTAACCTTCTCCTCAAAAATGAGAAGATGCCTTAGCTTAGCCCAGCAGTGGGTCATTCACAGACTGTTACTTATTTTCTTAAATTATTTATTTCAATAGTATATGTGCTGCCTAGGATGTGTACCACAGAATTTATCCTCATTCATTATATGTGCTTAATTATGTTGTATGACACTCTTCCAAACATTTTTTGCATTCTAAATCATATAAAGTCAGGTGGAAAACAGCCAGTTAAATCAGCTCGCGATTTAAACATTCGGTCGTCTGAGTTTCATTTGCATATTGTGTACTTCAGATAAATGTAATTGCGTATGCTATGAATGAATATTGTTGTCCATATTTAGGTCACTGTAACTGTGTAAAATAGTGACGTCATAATATGAGTTATTTAGCCGAAGGTTAGTCACCTTATTGTCAATCGTGCATCGGCAGATCTAAACGAAGATTTAACTAAAGTTGATTGATGGGCTTCGATCAACAATACTACTAGATAACGCGTCACGAACAAAAAAAATACACAAATAATTTCAACCTAAACTATGCCTTGTTCCCGAGCAATAAATTGCGGTTTAGATTGTATTGACATTCACTTACGATCTTACGCCATGAATGACAGAAAGACATTGGAAATATTTCCTTAGCAATAAGTTATGATTGGACCATACTAATTTGAAATAACCTCACAAACGTCATTGTGTTCTTACTTTTTTGAAGCGCTTGCCGCTAATCTAGTACATTATTGATCGAAGTTGATGCGTAATATTACACGATAAATGTGAATCTCAATAGTCCGTACTGAGATCTAACCAATCAGCTTGACGGGTTTGAGCAAATAAATAATAGATCCGGCAGGTAACAAAATTGTTGGATGAAAACCGAGATCACCAATACCGAAATTTATGTATCAAACGCTTATAGGTGAATATGCGTCGTTGACGACCTTGCTCTTAACCGTTTTACCGATAAATAGGTATACCGCGAGGAAACCGCACACAGGACACAGAGTCCTGTGTTTGAGAAGATGTATCACAAGGTCCTTTCAGAACAATGTAATTTCCGTTACGATGATAATTTGTTTGATTTCATAGGCGCCATTGGGTTTGCGTGTATCGATTACGTAAAAAAATTGTTAAAAATATATATTCTGTAAAAATAATCCGATGGTTCCATTAGTATTGTGTTACTTGATATTCCGATGTAATAAAAAAAACTGAATAATTCCTGTTACACACAATTTATCGTATTCCCTACATAAGCAGAACAACCGTAACTATTTTTTAAGATTCGATTCGAACTGTTGCGATTCGACTATAATATAATCTGTTAAACTATTTAGTGGTATTTTTAAATGCACACACACACACACACACACACACACACACACACACACACACACACACACACATATAAACACATTCACCACACACGTATATATAAACACATATACCACGCATACACCGCTCGCAATCGCATTCCTCGGCTTAAAAATATCCTATTCACGAAAATGATAATAAAACAAAACTTTCACACCTATTAAAAAAAAGAAAAGTGTTTATTTGTAAATTTGTTGTTACTTTCAGGTGACGTGCAAGGAAGCGATGTCTCTATGGGGATACCGCATGGCACACAACGCGACGCACATGACAAGCAAAGACTTTAACCCCCTAGATCAATATTCTCTCACTCAGTGAGTTTACGTAAAAAGTTAATTTAATTAACTATTATTATATTCTGAACAAAATATTGTCGACTTTACGGATATTCATAATTTTATAAGGTAAGTGTTTATGGATTTAATATTTATTATCTGTATAAAATATTACGTTTTTTTTTTGAACAGCGATTTTCAAAAAATGAATTTAATATCCTTATATTATTTTTTAAGTATTAACCCAAGTTGTCCAATTGTACTAATAATAGAATTTAGCACAACAAATTTATCTTTTTTTCAGTGTTCATTACGCGAAAGTGTAAGAAAAAAGTATAAAGAAAAATTCGATATGTACTTACAAACTTGTGGATATGTATAGTAAACCTTACATACCTTTATTAAAAGGAAGTTTAATTTTTTTCCATTGATATTTTATTGATATCCATAAAATATATTTAAACATTAAATTGTACGAATCGCATAGCCCGTCGAGTAGTTCGAGAAGTTCCCACTCCTCGTTTTTTATAAAAAGTAACGCATGTTTGAATATGTGTATTTATGTTTGCGTTACGTTTCATAGCATTCAATTTCATATACATATTAACGGGATAAACATAGTTTAACACGCAGCGTAGTCCGTTACACGGTGTTGCGGCGGAGAGGCTTAAATTATTTATAATCTCCTAGCATTATCATGTTTTTTTTTTTAATTTTTTCACATAACATGAAGTAGGTTACATTAAGTAGAATTATTTAGAGAAACATTTTTGATGTATTGTATTTTGAACAGCCTGTATAATGTCTAATATTGTCTATTTACAGATGATGCTGCATTATTTTCACATCAGCGAGTATTTTTAATCGTCATTATACATATATGTTTTTTAATTTACTTTCTTACGAGGACATTGGAATGGAAGGAATTCGAATAATCACGTTTTAATATTAGAAAAAAATATGGCTGAAACCAGTTTGAAAAAATTGTAATATATTATAGTTTTATCTCTAAAGCGATATTCGAAACGTAAGTACATTTAATTTAATTATATTTAATTTATACATAGGTTTGGTGTAAAATTTATTTTTTTATGAAGTTTGTGTTTTCTTTGTTCGGTGATGATCATTGTAAGAGATTAGCTGGCTAAATGACCAAAAGAAGCTATAACTACATTTATAAAGTTTGATTTGTTGTCACAATATATATAAATAATATATAATACTAGGTTTCGCCGGCGTTTTTGAGGAGAAAGGCAGATTCTAGCTTCACACCATATTTCATCAAAATTTGATTCAATGGTTTAGCCGTGAAAGAATGACAGACAGACAAGTTACTTCAGCATTTATAACATTAGTATATATATAAAATAATGAGCCACTAGACGTTTAATAAACAAGTAAGGAATGTGTTATATCAGTTCTTAATGAAATCAAAGCCGTAAAAAAAGAGACAAAAGCGTTTGCTTGCCCATTTGCCTGCCAATAGGTCTACCAACCTATTTTCAATAAAATGAAAAAAAATTATATAGAACTTTATTTGTACAATATTATTTTAAAATAAATGTGTAATTTGACAATACATATAGTAATATAAATATCGATGGATAGTTTAGCCGGCTAATCGAAAATCATAACCTTAAATTCTAGAATGTACTAGATGGTTTTAATATATATAAAAAAACGATAATAAAGATTATAGGTATAGTGATTAGTGAGCGTGGTTTGTGCAAACTCAACGGGTGTGTTATATCAAAACGCAAAAGACGGACCATTAGGTAATAATAATAATAATTAAAAAAAAACCTCGGAACAATAAAGATATTGAGGTGATTTTTAATAATAACTCGATTCGATTGTAATGATTTTCACCTCTTCCACTAATCGTTTCTATATAGGCTTTAGAGGTTAATTTTAGCACTCACGGAATTGAATTACAAATGCTTCCATTTAGACACTAGTGTTTATAGTTTATATATATGCGTGATGGATCCTGCTTGTGTAATTAAATTTTAACATAACCGAATTAGTTCTAACAATACAAACACCAATATATTATTATTATTAAATTAAATATATTATACAATATTTTTACATAGGCAGGGACCATCGGAAGTTTACATAAGTCTTCGCTTTATCACATGAGGATTTACGCTTTAATGCGATACGATTGTCGCTCCAGTGATTTTTTAATATTAAAACCAAACGATAATTAAACTAACAGTGAAACGAGTGCCTCTTTAAGTGTAATGAACGTGCACGCTCAACGCATTTGTATGTATACATTTTGAACGCCATAATAGATTATAGAGTTTGTTGCAAAACTAAAAGGAATTAATGATCTTTTTATATCTTTAGACACGTTATTTTCTAATAATTCGGTGAAATTTCTATCTTTTTCAGTAATATCGATTGTATTGAGATAATTGACATAAACAGTTAAAATTATTATGGACTAATTAATTATATAGGTCTAGGCTGGGCTTGTTTGACTAAGCTTTCTCATTGAAAAATATACTTTCCTTAATACATCCTTGCAAAGAATTATTAAAAGGTAAACAATATAATCAATTCGACCGTCACTCGTTAATAGCTATTGTTTTTTTTTTGTTTCATTGTTTCCTTGTAGAAAAGGCAAAGTAATGACAAGTATTGGATTGAAATATTATTTATAATTTAATTAATCTTTCACACTGCAAAATTTAGTCAGATTTTTCATTTATGTAATGCGCACAGCGAGCGCCATCTTTGTTACATATTTGTTAAAGATGTATCAATACATCTATGATCATAGATATATCATCTATCATCTATATATGATCAAACATGCTAACTAAAAAGGCTCGTCGTATCATATATTGTGTAATACTGTTTTAGAATTTAACGTGTCTGAAAATAAATTATCATTCAAAGGGACAATTATATTCAAAGACTTAATTTAGCACGAGGCGTGCACATTCGTGGCTTCCTTAGACTATAAATGCACTCTGCATAGCTCCTAGTAGCTTATAATGTACACATATACAATTAAATCAATTTTATATACAAGGAAGGGGTACGTTTTTGGGTAAATGTAATCTCCGTCCATAATGAAGTTATTGAACGTGACAAATAAACCCCAGAATATTGATAACTTATCTACTAGACCAGCAGCAGATAGTTCAACCGAATCCTTTTAACAACTAGCATAGACAATATAACAAATGCGAGGATTCCTATACGTCATTTTTGACTGTCAAATTATATAACTAATATTTTGAATCTGTCCTTACTCAGTACGAATTAAAAAGAAAGGATTTTGATTGTAATGTTATCTTAAATATGAAGTCAATACTCAAAATGATTTAGCTAATTATTTATTAATTGGCAATGTTTAACGAATATATGAAGTGAATCAGACAACTGTTAACACTTTATTGGAACAAAAATCTCTGAGAACACAATCTCACTTTTATTAAATACTCTTTTAAGAAAAAGAAATATTAATCTATGGATAAGTCCGTTCGACTTCATTAGGTTCATTGAATCGAATGTTTGATAATGTTTCACGGTGACAAATAATCCTACATTTACAATAAAGCATATTGTTTTTTACATATTAATATGTTATGCTCAGATATCATATCTCGACGCCTATACGCGTATACGTATTCGATATTAGCACTAGAATTGGACTGTCATTGGTCAAGCGTATTTTATATGAAGTATAATTTTATTTCATTACATGTAAGGACGCTGTCATAAAAATCGAACAAACGTAAATATAGTGTAGTGAGAAATCTTTAAAGTGCACTTGATTATAAGGCAGTAATTAGTTATTTAAATAAATTGAGTAATGTTTAGGGAAGTTAATTAGAAGAGAGAGAGAAAACTAGAAGCACGCATAGACATTATCTAAGTGATGGTTTTATGCAATAAGTATTAAGTACAGTTTACTGAATACGAAAGCTTCATTCATGGGATGTCAACTAGGAATTGGTTAAATGTGTGATAATATATTATTATTTTAAATGTGGTAAAATTGTGCTAAAATATTTTAATTATCTCTAAGTAAAAACTATAAGGTTATGTGTAACATTTTAATTTTTCTCATATAACGAGATCTTTGTTCTTTATTAACGTATAACAATTTAAATATTAGAATCATTTTTTTTTTTTTTTTTAAACAAAGGAGTTTTTTTTATCTCTGACAAATACTTTTTTATTTTAACGTTAACTAAAAGGCGAGGCAGAAATATTCTACAGCCTAAAATTGTATATATATATTTATTTATTGGTATTGTAGTACTATAGCAATTCTTTCAACTATTAAATATACGTAATTATGATATTATTATTTTAATGTAATTTATAACATATCCGCATGTATTGTGTTAGTTTAATTTATACAATTTAAGCGCAGCGCATTCAAGCGCTGTTTTATTCAAACGTTTATACGTAAAATTATAATAAAAACTTGTTCCATTATATTTGCAGCTATTATATTTATAATTATACACGAATATTTTTTGTTTGTTAACAGTACTATGAGCTTTAAAATTAGCGTACAGAGTACACGCCATTCCATTACAATATCGAATGGCTACTGATGACTTGAATTGTTATTATAAATAAGTTTTATTATAAATTATTGCAGTGTGTACTATTTGTAAATGATTACTGCGATAATTTATAATATATTAATTGCTTAAAATGTAAACCGTAAGTCAATAAACGTCATCAATTACTAATTAAGAAACATGCTTCCTGATAGATCTGACAATATGATATTATGTTATGCCTTAACGAAATATTTGTAGTTTTAATAATAAGATATATTAATTGCATGCTAGTTAATAGGGACATTATACTAACATGATAAATTATTTGTAATTTATATAGAGGCTCTGTCTCATAAAAATCACAGTTACATGAGACACATCATACGCACAATTTTGAATGTTATATTATATAGATTATAGAGGAGCTTAGACCATAGAGTTAGGATATATTTTAGCGAAACGAAAATAAATAATTTGTTTGTTGAAATTGTGTCATAGACATTTTTTGAATTCTGAAAGATGCATGCAGACGAAATGTATTCGTTGTAATAGACTGTTCACAGAACTCGTTTTTTCTTAAAAATGAGGTACATACTTTAATTGCTCATATTTACATATTTTAACTATTAATTTCAATTATGTTTACAACGACACGAAAATAATGTTGTTATGTATATTAATTTTATTTGCGAATAATGTATTCGGTCCGTGATAATTGTTTATTTTTATGACCAGAGCCGTGGCGACTGGCTGGTACCAGTGTAGATTTTGTATCATATCATTATCATATCAAAATATTAAAAAAATATATATATAAAACATTATGTTCATGTAAGGTATGCTTAAGCTTCGAGAACGTTTTAAAAATAAGAATTTTAAATTTTTAATTGTATTACGTTTGGAATAGATTGCTTGTTTTATTTAAAAAGTGAATAGTGTGCGATGATTTAAAAAGAGAATGCCTAATTTGTCTATGTTTAATAAAAAAGTTTTGATGTATTTATTTAGCATAATGCATAATAATTTTACTTTTAAGTCAATTTTATTGATATGAAAACTCGAAAGCAATAATAGAATTGGATCTGCATTGTACCACGTAACGTATTTAGGGTGGGTGATAGAGTTAAGGGTAGCCTTATTAGTATAAGAATTATGGTTGGTTGATAAAGAATGTTGAATTTTACTCGTAGTCGATAGCACGGCCAGCGTTATTGTCGCATTGTATAATTTTTATTTCAAGTTAATAAAGGTTACTAGTCTAAGGTCAGACTGAATTGTTGTTTTATTTGATTCCTATGTATTAACAGAAATATAAATATAGTTGATTTAATTACTGACAATCATTTATATAATAAGCACGAGAAGTAAGTACCAAGATTCCTTTTTTTATGCAAGAATTTTTTTCATCTATACTAATATATAAAGCTGAAGAGTTTGTTTATTTGATCCGGCTAATCTCAGGAGCTACTGGTTCGAATTTAAAAAATATTTTTGTGTTGGAAAATCCTTTTATCGAGGAAGGCTATAGGCTTATTTATTATATTTGTGCAAGCTCGTCTGGGTAGGTACCACCCACTCGTCAGATATTCTACCGCAAAACAGCATTAATTTGTATTGTTGTGTTCCGGTTTGAAGGGTGAGTGAGCCAGTGTAATTACAGGCACAAGGGTCATAACATCTTAGTTCCCAAGGTTGGCGGCGCATTGGCGATGTAAGCGATGGTTAACATTTCTTACAATGCCTTTGTCTATGGTCGTTGGTGACCACTTACCATCAGGTGGCCCACATGCTCGTCCGCCTACCTATACAATAAAAAAATTTTTTTTTTAATTAATTATACGCGGGTGTAACCGCTGGGCACAGCTAGTTTTTAATAAAATTGTTTAGTTATTTTATTGTGATTTTTGTGCTTCTAGTAGTAAACAGTATTGCGAATCGGTAAGAACGAATTCATTACTCACCTGTGAAATGTTGACAACCGACTTATGGCGATTTACTATTTTTGATGCATGTATTCTTGATTTCTTATATTTATTATGGTCAATATCGCTAATCATATTCTGTCATTTCACGACCATTTGACCACGACACTGTTTATTTAATTTTAACGAAACAAGTAAATAGTACAATAATAATAACACAAATAGAAATAGACATTATAGAGGCATTTAATATGTTTTGCATGATACCGGTAACATTTGAAGACGAGTTCTTTAAATTTTCCCGCATTATCTGCTTATAACCTAAAAGTACAAAATTTATTATAAGAATTTATTAATTATTTTGGACTTTATATATAGGGTAGTAAGAGGTAATATTTATACGCATTAAATCAGATATGATTTAAATCAATCTACTATGCATATATTGGGGAAAACTATTTAAACATTTGTCAAAAGTGTGAATCGAAACTTTAGCATAGCAACCAGATTATATGTTAATTTAAAACTCATATGAATGAAATGTTTGGTGCGTTGCACCACGGCACCGCAGCTTAGGGAGCCCTCTAACTTAACCCTCTCTAATTTTGGAGGCCACTATAAGGTCAAGCTACGTGGGAAGAGGGGTGAGCGGCCGGTTTTTTCTCTATGCACCGGGCCCTTGTCCACCTAGCTACGCCACTGATACTTTAGGATTTGTGTGTGCACACTTAATTGCCTCACAATCACCGATGGTATAGAAACTACAGCTTTACGTGCTCTCTGAGGCACGAGAATTAAGCACTGTCAACTTTCAAAATACATCATTAGCATTAGAATATGAAATTTCTTGGCAGAAAGATTCAAATGTTTTATATTTGTCCAAATCGACATTTGAACCAAGGACCGTGGAAGCTCTGCAGTCTTATAAATTAGTCACTAGAGCAACATTTTTATATATTTTAGATGCCTAATAAATGAACCTACCTTGTAAAACGAGTTGATTTTCTCTTATGTGCATTGTATTATAGAAATATAACGAATGTATTATAGAAATAATTAAAATATTTATCAACTACTGCTCCTGACCATTCGCAGATAGCAAATGTGTTTGAACTGACCATTGATTTATCTATCATTTTATCGTAGATAAATAATCTCCCTCAAATGAATTATACTCAACGCCAAAAACTGTTTCACACATAGTAAATTTATATATGATTTTTATATTGCCATTACATTTGAATAACATTAATTTCATAAACAAAGAATTTGTCAATCTCAGCGAAGATTAAAATCTATATAAGTGTTTCGATGAAATTTTCTTAGAAAAAATAAAGCGTGATGGTAGGTATTTCGGTAGGATCCTTTGTTGAAGTGAAATATCGTCGGGCTCGATTTATATTAAACTGTAAAGCCTATTTCAACCGCAAAAGTAGTAAAGACAAATATGGATTCGCGAAAAAATGGCGTTTTTATTGTCCCCATGAAGTTTTAATCGTAACTTTGGAAGTTAAATTAAAGTGTTTATAACTAGTTAAGTGGAATAGTGTTGTATTGTAAATAAAGGTAAATGAATCATGAACTGTTTGTATTTCATTGTACAGTAGAAATATTTGAAAATCACATGGAATATGTAAATATAAGGTTTGTAATTCCATGTCCTACGTCGATTGGAATAAGGTTCTAGTTTGCTCTGACAGTATAGCACTATTTAGCAGTGAAATAGGTATTTATTTTACCTAGGTTCCATTGGTACGCAGTATTGTTGTAAATATAACTAATTTCATATTAAATACAGAATAGCTTTTAGCAAATATTTACACAGTTACAATTAAATAGCCTACTTGACAATATTGATAAAACAATAGGATCTTATTCAGTTTTTGTAATGCAATGTAAACTGTTTTGCAATTGTTTTAATTATTACGTACATACAGAAGTTTTTGGAAACCGTATATCATGATTACCAAATTCTTATGTGACTTATGTTGTATATAATTAAATTAATATTTATACGCAATTTTTTATATTATCTCATTATTTACGTTTCTTACGCTTGAAAGGTTTATAATTTCGTTGCCATCAAAAGGTAAAAAGCTTAATTTAATTTTAATATAATCTTATTAATAGATAATCAGAGACAGATTCTCAAACGTCTTTACAAATAGTTCTTATAAATAAAACTATAATTTTATTAAATTTCGCTGTCGACTGACGAAGAAAGCAACCAACGTATTGAAGTATTTTTTAACTATCATCATCCTCAAAAGATAATTAGCTTATTTAAGAATGAGTGAACGTATTTGTGACAAATACCGGCTGACAGACAAACACTTTACAGGTTTATGCGAAAACACAGATGTACCACCCAAAACAACATTCCAATCTCCTTTTACTTACTGTAGTCTTTAAATAAATTTTTTTTTTGCATTTGCAAGGAAAAGCCGAAATACCATGCCCAAATTTCATTAATCTAAATGGTCATCAGACTTTAAAATTAACGGCACCTATAAACTACATTTCATCCTTTTTTCTTTCAATTGAAATGGAATATTTCTTGTTATAATTTCCATAATTATGCCTTTCACAGTTATTTAGAAAAAAAATCAAAGATTTGGCTTGATAGATGACTCACCTATAATTTTATTACCGGAGATTAAGTAATCGTTTAATGTTATCGATTTTGATACTTTGTACAGTAAAGTCCGTTTATAATGACATCGAAAGGGATTGACAAACAAGTCATAATAAGCGGACGTCATACAAAGCGTTTTGTAAAATGAAAAACCTTTTTTATGTAAATATGAATGTACTTAAGTAGTTTAATACATAAACATAGTAATTACATATGTATACATACATATTAAATCAAAATCAAAATTGCACGTAATCAGCACATTATAACACATACAAGTGTATTTTTATTGTAAGTAATCTGTAATTTTTGTCTGCTTTTGTTTTTTCATTTTATTGTATAAACAATCTCTAATGCTATTGTGTATAGAAGACATAGCTATGGCCAAATTATCATTTTCAATATTGCTGTGAACAAATCGTGATAATAATTCTGCAGCTTTTAATGCCTTCTTCATTACCGAAGGTGTACAGAATCATGTCGATCATTATAACCGGACATAATTTATTAAAAATGGGTCATAATAAGCGACATGTCACTGTAAGGGAAGTTATTATATCCGACTATTTATAAAGAATTTCATATGAAAACCAAACTTCGTAGTATAGTTACGTCATAATAACCGGTTGGTCAATATAGGCGGAGTCATAATAAACGGATTCTACTGTATTTAAAAATGTACTATAATTTATATAATATGAGTAACTAGTTTAACTTATAACAGTATCTAGTTATATTGAAAGCTTATCCATTTACTTATCTAGTAAGATAACCTTTTAAGATACACTTCTATTATAACATTAACCAGAATCTTGCACCAGTTTCGGTCTTTGTTTAGATATCTACATTAATCGTCTGACTGACTATTTGTCTGTATATGTATTTTAATTAGTTTAATAAGCACTTGTGACGATATCTGTATGAAATTAAACAATGTAAAATGAAACTTTGATTAACGTTAGGTATATAAATTACACATTACTTTTGTTTATTGTTCTAAGGATTAAATTAAATGTTTAATAACTTTTATATATAAGCGATTAATATATTGTTTAAATATAGCTTACGTCCGAGGTTTCACTTGCGTGTATGCAGAAGGTAGGTTCCGAAATTAAGCATATGTTTCTGTAGTCCTGATGTGTCTGTTCCAAATATCACGATGGTCGGTGATATACATAATACACATAATAATATACTCACATTCGCATTTGACTTGATCTTGTTCTAAATTTTAGACGTAGTTATCCTAATAAACGTAATACATGTCTCAAATTTGATGTAAATTTATTTTTATTTCAGTTTTTTAATCTTTCATAATGTAACTCCCATTTTCGCTTCCCATCGTTGCTATCATCTTTGTAACAAACAAAAGATGAAATTAATATATGTAATACCTTACATTAATATGAGTAAATGCTATATTTATGATGCAGTAATGACATAATATATTTGTAATTACAAATATTATAATATACCTATATACAGTAAATCAATATAAACAAATCTATTATCAATTTATATTTTAAGTTAGTTACGTACATAATATTATAATATATAAAATCCACAATAATAAAAACTGGGTAAAAAATATTTCCACGAGTTGTTTTTATCTGTCCTCTAAAATATTTTATTAAAATTGCGTTTATTTCTAAACTGTAATCAAACGTTCTTAATAAAGTTGCTTGGGCAGTTACTACTAAGACCGGTATGGAGATTCAAGTTTTAAGTAGATAAAGTAAGCTCACACTAAACTATAAGTTCTATCAAAGAAGTGTGGGACATTTTATTATTATACGTCACAGATCAAACGCTGGATAAGTCGTATTGCAATGAGTCATTTTAAGTATTGATTAAATACTACGATTTTTTAGTATATCTGTTTGGAAAAATATAATATGAAAAAAAAGCTTTTGAGATGAATCATTATTGTTATTAGTGTTAATAAGATATTTTAATTATTTAACGGCTTTTATATCTTGTTAAAAGGACTAAGTACAATGTAGTAATATTGCACTTATTTAATATATTCTTTGTTTATTGCACTTATATCGAGAATCGGTTACGTCGCTTGGCGCGGAGCGGAGGCGTGGTCACACGCACGTACGAGTCTCACTCCGACCGGCGACAGAGTTGCGCGTGCGCGTGTGCGTCGGTTACCTACTTTTTGTTTACAAACAAATTTATTCCTTCTGACCCTCGATTTTTTATCGCGTCCATTCACCAAAATTGTCATTGAATAGTGAATACAGATATTTGGAGGTAAGCGATATTGTTTAATATAGTATTGTTTGTACTTAATACTTTTATAACTGGTTAAAATATTTATAACAAAATAAGGTTCAATTTTATAATTGTATGCACGCTATCCTTTTTTGTGTCATACTGACAACGTAGCAAGTTTCAAAGTTATTTCGTTTTATTTTTTATTTTTATTCCGTTAATTATATTATGAACGTTACTTAACTGACTGTGTTTTGCTTAGATAAAAAATGGTGCAAAATTCAACTAAAATAAATCCGCAAACGCAAGCTTGTTAAAGTATTATCAAAAATAATAATAAATATAAGTAATAGATTTATTTTTATTTTGGTGCTTGACTTACAACTTTTAGATAAAACAATCTAAATAAAAAAATATTTTTAAATGGATACCACCTCATGTACTATATATACTAAAATAACTCTGACCGAGGACCCTCCTTGTGTATCAACACAGTGTAAACACACTGAATGAACTTGGGAAAAAAATAATATACGTAGCAATTTTATTTATAAAATAGTCAATAACATAAATCAATAATTGCGATTATGTTTTATAAGGTGGTTCGTGTCCCTTGCCATTTCTTTTCAGCTACTTTCCTATGGGTAATATTTCTAAAATAGCGCTTATTTTGCAATGCAATTGCAAAGACTACTTTTTTAAAGTTTTATCATTAATCACGTTTATTTTAATAATGATTTTTCCAAAAAATAGGGAAGCTTCTTCTGGTCTTAATTTTTTTTGTTAAAAAACTATATATTAGCCCTTAGCCCCTTAGCATCTCTTACGGCCGAATACTGAAACTTCCCTCAAAGTTAAACGCTACTTAACATTGAGAAGCTCCTAAATTAGTAAGCGAAATTTTAAATTAACAGCGTCTCAAATAATTAAGTTGCATTTAATATTAGTGACGTTTCAGTATTCGGCCGATTCAGAATTCACCTTTGTAATATATCGAGTCGACGACTAAATATAGACAACGATGTCAATTTTAATAGTTAAATACAAGTTTCCAATATTACCCAAGCATATAAGATTTTATATCATACTTAGCTTCGAAGTTTATATCATAAAAATTCTCGTCCAGATATATAAAATTGAGAGCACCATAAAATCCTGGTCGAATTTGGTGTTCGAGATTAAAACTCGCTGACGTTGAACATGTTTCCGGAACACTAACTCTCCAATAAAAATATTGAAGTATATAATACTTTAAGAAACAACCTGTGACTTAAATCGATATTGAATGAAAACTAGGGTTTAATAATTAAGCGCGGTAATCACTATCATTCAAATTTAAGAAAACATAGAGTTTTTTTATGTTTCGAATAGAATAAAACTTGTCAATAGGTACGAAAGAAAAATAAATCGGCCGACAGAGGTGAAAAAGTTACTGAACTGTTTTTTTGCATATTTGTACATAGATAAATAAGGGCTTAAATGTTAAAAAAAAATCTAGCTTAGCTCTCGACAGGAATAGATGGTAAATAAATAAATACTTAAATGGTATCATTTGTAATCAATAATATCACACTTTTTTTATAGTATAGCTTAATGGAGCCACCTGATGGTAAGTGATCACCAATGACAGTGGCCCAAAGACAGAGGTTTGTATATTTCTTAAAAAAAAACAATATTACCAATGCGCCACCAACCTTGGAAACTAAGATGTTATGTCCCTTCTGCCTGTGATTAAACTGGCTCATTCACCCTTCAAACTGGAACACAACAATACCAAGTACGTACTGCTGTTTTGCGGTAGAATATCTGATGAGTGGGTGGTACCTACCCAGACGAGCTTGCATAAAGCCCTACCACCGAATCTGATGATGAACTTTGAAATATTAAGATTCAACAAAAAATATCTACGGTCAGCAAGACCTTCCGGAGTTAATAAAAACAGATGATATTACAATAAAATAATAAATTCTGACTCTGTTGGATCATTTTAACTCGTTTGTGTTAATTTTCCTGCAATTCTTTTAATTAATAGCTAACTAGGTAATGTTTTTATACTCTATATTTGTTATCTAAATACTATATAAATATATAATTAGAAGTAATTTTGAGTTTATATTAAGCACGTGAATAAATATGAATTACGAATTACGATCAAATTGCTTGTGGCAAGTTCTCAGACACATTTGATTTAATTTACCAAACAAAACAATTAAGATAAAATAATGCAGACGAGTTTTATAGTATATAATTCATATTTTATATCTACAGATGTACCTAAGTTATGATGTAATAATGGTGAGGAATAACTATTTTTAAATTCTAATTAATTCATTTGATAAAGAAACAATTACGTAATGATTGAAGTGCCCATTAACAAATACAATTAAAGTCCAAAAAGAAGATATTTGATTAAGTATGTAAATTTTTTATACTTATATAGATTTTTGTTCATGTACTTTGTCATTTAAATATTTATTATATAATTATAGCCAAATAAGGGTAACAGCTAGATTTTGATCATGATCTAATGAAATTAAGTATAAAGTAACAATTCTTTTTACATTTATATCTCGGTGAACTTGTTTTAAAAATAAGCAAAAAATGTCTCTTTATATTTCAAGGTTTTATTCGCGAAATGAAAGCCAGTGTATTTTTAAGTGAAATATCCATGGACGCTATGTGACTCAACTTCAAGGTTAATTTTGTTTGCAACATTTATCTGTGACGATGATATTATCTTGAACGATTTCGGTCAGAGTCGCCACTTACAACGGAGACAGCTATCTCCGCAAGTATAGGTACAGCACACGTGTGTGCACAAACACAGGTACAATCTCAAGTGAGATTCATGCCCAGGATAAAACGCGTTGCGTGTTTTTTTTAACAGAAATAGCAGATTTTAAGAACTGGTTAAAGGTGATTTGTAACTTTTGGTTTTTTTTGTTTAAATTCGCTCTATACCCATAATTGAAATCATATTTCTGGGCATAGTAGGTACTTTAGTATAGGAGATAGGCTGTTTAGATAATCGAACTTTTTAGCTTATTAATATCGGAATTAGTTATAACAACAACCGCGAAGCTGGATATTAAACTTGTTAATAGAAAGAATAGAATGACTGAGTCCGAAACTTAAAACGAAAACTTATTAAATAATTCAAAGATTTATATACTTAACGGCTGAAAATTGAAGCTCGATATCGACAATATAACGACTAACCCCTCCCTAGTAAAGATCTAGATAGAGATCTAAGATAACTAGATAAAATTACGATTCATTCTATAATAATTAAATTCTTATTTTAACTTTTTTATAACAGTACGAGTAGATAGTTAAATTAAAATAGTTGCTTAAAAATCCTAGCCTAGTGGAATTTAATTTCGTACTGCGTCACTATGAAAACTTACGTTATGAACGAATTCTGTGGACATAAGACGCCTAACGACTAAATTGCGTTTCTGCGGCACACACTGAGGCAATTTAAATGTGTAATTAGCATTTGTCACTAGACAGCTTAAAGCTTGTATTAAAAAAATAAAAGACAGGACGATTTGCGATAAAGTTACATTATTTTTAATAAAATATAATAGGTGAGTGACGAACATATGTAACACCTTTTTTTACGCTAGAAAAACGCATTTACGCGTAAGTTGGGGGGGGGGGGCGTATGTGGGGCTTGCCGGCACGGAAGGCACCGGAACAAATTTACAGAAAATATTAATGAATTATACACGTAAACCTTCCTATTGAATCACTTTATCCATTGGTGAAAACCGTATGAAAATCCGTTCAGTAGTTTTATAGTTTATCGCAATCATACAGACAGACAGGAAAAGCGGGAGACTTTGTTTTATTATATGTAGTGATGATGTAGTGATATTGGTACAACTAAAATACTTCATAACACAATAATAAAACTGGTAAATTATTAATTTTATTTCAAATGACGACAAATTTTACCAACATGAACATACCTACATATTTATATTTTACCCATGAAGCATGCAAGCAAGCATGCAAGCAAGCAAGCATTATTGATAACAATTAAAATTTTAAAAATTGTTAACAAAAAAAAAAAATTGTAACGTTATTACTTTTTAGCAACAAGTAACATTGATAACGTCGAGTAAATATATATACAATATGAATATCATTAAGATTAGCTAATGGATCAATTAATTAATTATTCGCAAGATGACACGTATCTGTAGTTTATTAATTTAAGATATTTAACATAATATTATGAAGTACCCGGTACATAATATCAAAATAACACGGTACTACCAATAAGTACTTTGAATCTCTTCCGGATTTTTTTGAATCTTTTGTATTTCTTTCGGAATATAATTTACATCAACCACTGCACCGGTTCGGAATATAGATTTTACCGAGAAGAAGCTACATGAAACTGTTGTTACTCTTTTCCATCAATTAAATAGCCACGTTATGTTAATTAAATGTAAATATATGTATATAAATAAATCCCACTGCTGGGCTTAGGCCTCTTCTCCTCTTTTTGAGGTGAAGGTTTTTGGAGCTTATTCCACCACGCTGCTCCAATGCGGGTTGGTGGAATACACATGTGACAGAATTTCAGTTAAATTTGACACATGCAGGTTTCCTCACGATGTTTTCCTTCACCGTTAAGCACGAGATGAATTATAATGACAAATTAAGCACATGAAATTCAGCGGTGCTTGCCCGGGTTTGAACCCACGATCATCGGTTTAGATTCACGCGGTCTTACCACTGGGCCATCTCGGCTATATATGTGGCTTGAAGATTTATTTTAGGATATTTTTTTTACCATTTTTCTATTTAATCAATAGCAATAACATCTTTATTCTATACAATCTTGTGTTTACACCTAAGCCTTATTTATTTATGATGTTTTAACTGAAATCCTTGTTGTTTTAAATTGAATGTTAGTTACATTAAATATTTTAAAAATATTTTGTATATTTTATCTGCGGGTCAAACATGGCCCATGTACTGTCAAGTTGACATGCAAGCCCGGTCTTGTATACATGTCTAGCAACCGAGTCCAATTTCAGTGGCAAGAGATAGGCGCGATTGTGTTACAACTTTTATTTCGCAGCGGCGCCCGCTGTACGTCGCTAATATCGCCTATCGAGTAGCACTTGGTTGAGTGACACGCGGTGTATATTTTTCTCTCCCAAGTATTGTGTTATTTAATCATTGTTATAACGTTGGTTACTTTACTTTATATCGTTGGTTGAGTTTTGCGGATTTGTTGTTATTTTTGTTTTGTTATTTAATTGTTTTGTTTGGATTTGAAAAAGTGCTCTTTATATAACAAACACATGTTTGAATAAAACATTTTGAAAACAATATTTTGAATATAATTTTCGACGAATAGTATAAAATTATTGGAAGTTAAAGCCAAATTGGCTTCCAAAAAGCTTGGAGTGCTCAACAAGGCGAGACGGTACTTCACGTCGGCCCATCGCCTACAACTCCGATAAAAGGCGCAAATTCGGCCCACATGGATGACTGCTCTCACCTCTGGGTGGGAGCTCCCCATTACCGCATTTAACGTAAAGCAGTTCGAATTGTCGACGATCAAGCTATTACCGACAGGCTTGATTCTTTGGGTTTGCGTCGAGATGTTGGGTCACTCTGCATCCTCTACCGTATATACCACGGGGAGTGTTCTGAGGAGTTGTTTGGTTTAGTCCCGGCAGCTGAATTTCACCACCATACTTCGCGCCAGAACTCAAAATTGCATCCTCACCACCTCGATGTCTGGAAATCCACAACAGTGCGTTTCTTAAGGCATTTCCTGCCTCGCACAATCACTGTGGAACCAGCTTTCGCCGGTGACTTTTCCGAACCGATATGACATTAAAACCTTCAAGAAGAGAGCGTACTCTTTCCTCAAAGGCCGGCAACGCACCTGCATGTCCTCGGATATTGCAGATGTCCATGGGCGGTGCTAGTCTCTTTCCATCCGGTGAGCCACGTACTCGTTTGCCCCCTCTTACATAAAAAAAAAAATATATCTTCCATGTACAATAATTTTTTGAGTATTTGTATCCAGCACGCCCCTATCGTCATGCCCCTGGCGGCCGTAAATTGAAATGAACAGCGTCATTAGGCCGACGTACCCCAACAAGACATGTGTACAAGACCGTTTGAGATTACCTTTGAGTTCTGTCGAGCCACGTGTGGAGGTTGGTATTCTCTCATTTGTATATATAACCGCTTATCGCAGGGGCTTATAAGAAAACTAAATAAAACGAAGATTATAATTGACTTTACTTTGTTACATTGTAATAATTACATAAGACTAAGTTAATGTGATTATTTTAAATATAAGTACCTATTTATTTTTTATAATTTCTATAGAGCTTTCGAAACCAAGAAAATGGCGATTTTTTAGTTAGGTTCATTTTTGCATAACTATATCTAATGTATTAGAAACGAATTAGCTGTCAATGTGAGTTCAATAACCATGAGTCTATTTAAATTGATTAAAACATCCATTTGTGCTCGACACACGGCCACCACCCATTAAATGGCCTTAGCAACAGTATCCATCTTGTGATACATTTATTTAAATTAAAACATTTAAATTTTGAATCGATTGTAATAAAAATCCATTCTTGTTTTTAGCTATTATGCTGTTCCATATAAAGTTATATTGTAACTAGGATCGATTTCCTTCAGACTGTTGTTAAACCAAACTTTTAAAACTTAATAATGGTAACACATTAAGCTTAACACTGTCCTCAAAAATTCGTATTGTGTTCCTAAAATGCTTATGTTTCTCTGTCTGTTGTATTTACATAGATTGATCGATTAATTTGTCCCCAAATTAAATAAGAACAAAGACTTAGGTAAATTGACATGGAGAACTTTCAAATGAAATGAAAAAATCTCCAATTTATTTACCTAAAATAGACAAAAAAAAGTAACAGCAGTTAAATGTTTTAACGTTGAACTAAGAGCCCCCTCCATTTAGGGTAAGATCTGTCGCTTGTTACATTACGCTGCTGCTGCATGCAGATTTTTCCACATTGTTTCATAGCCGAGCACGAGATGAATTTTACGTGCAAATTAAGCACACAAAGGCACTCTCCGGTTAAGCTTCACTGAGCCATCTCGGCTCATAAATAGAAAATTGCTTAATTTAAATACCAAATTGTTTAGACGAGACACGAGTATGTGGCAAACCATAAACTCTTGTCCGTAGATTTATTTGAGCACTTAATTGAAATGTCTCAGAACACCTGTTACCTGAGCGCTGTTCCCCGAGTTATAACGTGAATCCTCCACAATCAGCTCATTTGTTAAGACGGCTTAATACACTGTGACGTAGGGGGCTTCGAAAATTAATGTTTCAACTTAGTACATATTATGACATATGATTGGTTCTTCTAACAACAATTCGTCTACTATCTGACATGGTCTAAAATATGAAGTTCACAATTGTTTTTTTTTTTAATTAACCTATAATATTAATGCTAATTTCTATATATTTCTATAAAATCTTGGTGGTATCACCCACTCATCAGATATTCTTTCACTAAATACCAATACTTAGTATTGTCGTGGTTCAGTTTGAGAGGTGTATGAAACAGTCACAAGGGACATATTATAACATTTTAGTTCCCAAGATTGGTGACGCATTGATGATCTTATAGACTATAGTGTCATTTGGCGGTGATTTACCAACAGGTGGTGGAAATGTAAATACACATACAATCTAAATCATACTTTTATTTCCCGTAATCTCATTGACCTTCCTACTTTGTACCTTTTCAATTGTCTATTCGTGTACGAGGTCACTTCAGCAATTGTAGCTGTTAATTATTGTACGATATCAAGTGATCGATATTACGCATTCAAGACAGTCGTAAGCGTAATAATTTAATCTCACAAGGGAAATTGGCGGCTAGAGCATTCCTTAAGATAACGTCCTTTATGAAGCCGCAGTAAATTTGTGTCCGTAACAATAAACGGGAAAGTTTCAAGTTTGCTCGAATATTAATTAGATAGTCGCTTTTGTCTAAACGACCACACAACACAACATTGTTCAAAAAACATGTTTGTAATACGACAAATTAAACGGCACAACTGCTGTTCCTGTACCTGTTCCTTTGGGTTAGTTAAAATAATACGTGTATAGCTACGTATTAAATAAATTGAACAAATAATTAATTTTCATCTTTTTGAAGCAAATTATTTAACATATACTACGAAGGCTGAAATGACCACCAAGTATTATACAAATCGACATTTAAAGTAAGTGCAAAATTATCCGCGGACTAATGACAAGAATGCTAGTAGCATCCATTATTGCCGCCATAAATATAACGATATTATAGAATTTTATACAACTTCAGAAACATTATACATTTATTATATACTTTTATAAATAAAAAAAAAACTCTTTTGTTTACACATCAACCGTATAAAAAAAAGAGACAGGAATGATATCGTTATTTGACATGGCCAAGGCCTGCCATTTTACTCTACTATAAGCTGCGTAAAAGAACTTCGTTGCACTAATATAAAAGCAAAATACTTTTATCAATTTCTGAGGCCGTAGCCAAGTTGACATGCTACAATCGTAAACGCTAATAGAAAACTAAACAAATGTATGAGAATGACATCTCTCAACGATAAGTCACGTGGTCATTCTCATACAATTTTTAGTTTTCTATTAGCGTTTACAATTGTAGAATGTCAACTTGGCTAGGGCCTCTGATTTGTGGATATTATTACAAAATAGTATCTAGTAGCATGATTCGTCTGATCGTATTTCACTCTGTCACCCACCAAAATCGAAATAATTTTGTAAAACCAATCTGACAGCTTGACAATGACCTACGGAAAGTTGGACTTATTCTGCTTGTAATATAAAATACAGGATTTCGTGCACGCACGTTCCACTTAATCCACACATATTATTCGCATGGTATAAGATTATACTTCTTATAGATCAGGTAGCAACATAATTATTTGTTCATCTGCCTTCCTGCAATTAAATATAAATTAATCCGAGTTATATATTCAACAGCGATACGCTAAAACGATTCACGTCTTATTTTACAAATAGATTTTATTTTAACATGAGTTTTTTTTTAATCGTATAATTTGTAAATGCTTGTCGGTAATGTCTAAGATTACTTGTCCAAATATCAAAGTTTAAGCGATAAGTTTTATTTATTTAGTTAATGATTTGTATACGGTACTTATTATGATAAGGGATGAAAAATAACGGGTTCATAAATAAAAAAAACTGTAACTATGAGAACAATAAACCAAATGTCAAATCGGTCAAGTCACAGACTCAACGGAGACAAAATCGGTCAGAAATTCTGAAGGACGACTAGCGAATTAGCCAGGACATATAATATTATAATGCACAATAATTATGTGAGCAAACTAAAGTATACTCTCTATTTCCTTACTCTCATAAGCAATCGGCCACTGTCTGAACCTAACCAAAAAAATGCGGGCTGCTATTAAACATTATTTCTGTCAAAAAACGACAGAAAAACTCAATAATTTTTAATGAACCATCCCGTGATTACTGTATAGGACCTCGGGATCTACAGTATTTTAAGCTACACTAAAGAGGCAGATATTGAATAGGAATTATTGTTTAAAATTATATTAAATTCCGGAAGTTAAAATGTTTATGTTGTCCGCATTAAATACGTATAATTACGACTATCAATTAATTATTATTATTATATAATGCAAATAAAATGTAATTTCTCCTTAGATTTCATAATAGGCAAACGATTAAGTAATAACAATGATAAGTTTTATAACATGTCAAAGACATTGTTTACTTAAGATCTCTTTAAATATGATGACTTTGTTAACTTTAATCAATGAAACTAAAGTCAATATACATTAACAGATATAATGTCATTTTATTATCACGTTTCATGTCGTGCAACATTTTGTTTAAATAAAGCTTGTTATATATGTATTTGCAATTATGGATATTAAATTTTAAATATATATATTAATATATTATTATCCTGGGACATTATTCACACATTAAGCAGAGCTTGTACTATGGAAACCAGACAACTTATATACTACATATACTACTTTTTATTTTATTTTTTGTAAATACATACCTACTTATATAGATAATTACACCCAGACTCAAGACAAACAGACATGTTCATGCACACAAATGTCTGTCCTGCGTGGGAATCGAACCCACGACATGCGGCGCGAAAGGCAGGGTATCTACCAACCACTCCAACCGGCTCGTCAAATTATAGTTCACTTTATATATTTATGTTAATTAAGGGTTTGTGTACATAAATATAAATAATAACAGTCATTACGATTTCAACTTGTTATATGTTTACTAAACACTAATAGCGGTTTCGTTAACGAGTCTTATCTAATATAAGATAGTGTATTTGTACCATAGACTAACATTATATAAATAGAGATATAACATTAGAGTATTATTAGATTGTTCCTAACCTATTCCTGTTCCTTTATTATTGTTCCCAAATACACAACAATACAATACAAGAAGAATCCATCCTGTAGTACTTAATTATTAGGACATATATTAAAATAAATATCATAGTTATTTTATTATAGTGGCAACAATAAACAATTGTAAAATAGCCTTTTTAATAAGATAAATAAAAAAAACCTAAAGGCTGAATGTTATACTAAATTCCTCTTGAAAAATACTACATAAGTACAAAAATATTTAGCTCTATTAATTTAATTAAAAAAACAACAATATTACTCGATTATATTCATATTTTACGGATAAAATAACAAGCAACAACTTATACCGACCGACTTTCTATAAAACCGGTCACAAAGTGTCGTACGGCCATTATTGGTTAAGAATAATTTTACATAAAAAGGTCAACTCTCTTTACAGTAGCGGACTGTATACTTCTTCAAAACAATCCCGGGACATCATAGGTTATAATTATTATATCCTTATCCTGGAAACAAAGCATCGTATTGTATCTTATTTACATTTTTTAAAATAAAACTCCAAATGGAGTCGCAAATACTCAACCCGTGGGTTTTACTACATAACAACTTTTTGCGAGACTTTCGAATTCAGTAACTTTGTTGTTGTATTTATACATTTTTTCAATATTTGTGTATGATAATATATTGTTAAAGAAAAAGTACCACATATCACATGTAATTAAAAAAAAAAACCGAAATAATTATTAGAGGTTTTAAAAAGTAACATAATATAGAAGAGTTTGACATAAATATCGATTTTATAAAAAACTGTTAAATACATTTTTGCTACAACTAAAAAATATTATTTGTTAAATATTTAATTATCAATTAAACTGAAAAAAATTTTTTTAAGCTTTGCACTAGATTTAATTTCGATTCAAATGTAAAAGTGTAGTGCTGTCCTTAAATCTTATCAATGAAGATATTATGTAAATTTTATTGTTATCGGACAAACCTGTTTGTTGCACGTTATGCTTTTGTTTTTGTTGTTTCAAAGTTTTGATACATTATAATAAATATTATATAATAATTACATTTATAATGTTATAAAAATTCGCTTGTCGCTATCATCAAGGATTCGGCAGACTTATGCCAGTCACCATTTTTTTTATGGAAATATTATTGAAAGAACAATTTAGCTAACAGTAACAGTGCTACAGACACCCATAATAAAAAATCACTGTGAGTTTGTATATGTACAGTATGTATTAATACCGCAAGTACCGGTATTACCGGATATTCCAGTATCGTTTTCAGACGTACTACTGGTAATCTTGATCATCCAAATACTATTATTAAAATGCAACTTAAAAGCGTTACGTTCTAAATAATCTGTTGTTGTCGAGTAATAATATATCCCGTGTACATTTGTGCTAGTACATTTTTATATATAAGTCCATTACTGTTCACTTTTCTTTGGGTTGTCGGGAAGAAAGGGCTAATAACGAACTAATTATTTTGTCGTAAAAGGGCTTTACGAGAAAATAATTAGTTCGTAAGCTCTCTACTACTCGTTTTGTTCTGTTTTTAGTGGTACTATAGAATAAATAATTGAAGATATGAGTGAATGAAGGTGTTTTTTTTTTAAATTTAAGACATACTTAAAGGTGCTATGTCCCGAATCCCGATTCTATACATATTTCTTGCAGTTGCCATTTAAATGTCATGAAAAATGTGCGTTTACATTCGTCGGTCGTATCGTCAATCGTTACAATTATTTATTAATTACCGACATGAATGAACTGACGGTATAAGTTCTTATTTTTAATTAACTTATAAATTAAAAAAAATATATTTTGGTAAGACTTATTTAATTTTTCATTAATAATATAAAACACTATCACTCAACATAGTCATCTCAAAAAAATACATGAGTTTAAACATTCGCTAAATATGAATTAACTATTTTGCTCATTTCTATAAAATAATAAATTTGTGACAAAATCAACTCATGTCCTCAATTGCAGGCGTATTTTTAATACTGTTTTTCATGAATCTGCTGATTCGTACATACATTTAGCAATAGGCCTATAAAATTACATTACGAGTAATGCGATACTCATTATGTAGGTCGATACCCTTCGATAGTCACATGAAATCTCTATATTTATAAAACCTGTGTAGTGCGTCTCAAACTCGGTTACATGCACTGACAATTCTGTCCTGTGTCAATATTAGACGTTAACTCTATTCTCTATATAGTATTTAAAAATAAATATCCTGGGACATTATTCACACACGGCCATCTGGTCCCAAACTAAGCAGAGCTTGTACTATGGAAACCAGACAACTGATATACTACATATACTACTTTTTTTTTGTAAATGCATACATTGTATAGATAATTACACCCAGGCTCAGGACAAACAGACATGTTCATGCACACAAATGTCTGTCCTGCGTGGGAATCGAACCCACGACCTGCGGCGTGTAAGGCAAGTGTCTTACCAACCACGCCAAACGGCTCGTCAATATTATTTATATTTGGTTTATCATTTTGTTAAACAGTACATTTACCGTTTTTAAGCAACTATTTACTTCGTGGTAGAGCTTCGTGAACGCCCGTCTCGGTAGATTCCATCCACCTATCACATGTGCTTCTGTCAGACATGAGTAAACCAGTGTCACTTCAGGTAGCCTGCCTATGATAATGTAAGGTATGATTAATATTTCTTGTTTCGTCTATGCTCGGTGGTGATCACTCACCATCAGGTGGTCCATTTGCCGTACATTTTAATAAATAAAAATAAAACTTTGTAGAGCATAGGTATACTAAGATATTAATGACAAAACTAGTTATAACTACCGACTTAATACATTGCTAGTTTAAGGTTAACGAATTTAATTATGTATCACTCTTCGGACCATAAACTATACATAAATATCCTGTCATTTGTTTGCTTCGTTGCTGCGTGAAAACATAAAAAAACAATACTGTTGTAGTCATAATTGAAGTTTGAATAGTGATTAACATTATCATAAAATAGGATAATTAATATTGATCGTGAACGATTAATGTAAAAAAAAATATATTAGGAATACAAATAATTACAAAGTACACATAAAATTATGAAATAAAAAAAAAAACAAACCATTCAAGTCCTAACAAAATTCAATCAATATTCATTAAAGAAATTAAAATGATTGTTTGAATAAAATTTCATGCGATATGAACAAATTAATGAACAATTCTGTAAACAATCAAATAATAATTCATTATTTATCGTTTCACTCATTCTTATTTAGGTTATAAGAAAAAGGTTAAATCGATATCAACTGATTAACATGCACATGTATTATAATAAAAAAAATATTTAGCGTCTAGGGTGGCCGAGACGAAGAGGTGACCGTCATCACGGGAGTCAGACATAGCGATGATTTAATTCATCTACAATCAACAAGATGCCTCAGTGCTGACGCTGCGACAAATATATATATTTTTAGCACCTGTGTCTACGTATGTAATCTATGTAAATATGCAAATACAGAAAAAAAAGTCACTTTTTTCGTCTGTGTCTGTTTTTCAACCGATTATTTATCCAGGTGTTAGGTATCCTGTCTTTTCTGTACCCTTGACAACGTGCATGTTAAATTTCGTGACGATCGATTTAGTAGTTAAAACGTGAAAATGAAGTAACCAAACAAAAAAAACAAATGAATAGTCGAACTCATTTTCGCATTAATAATATAAATTAGGATAACCATTGACTTCGAAATTTCGAACCACACTAGAAAGTATTTTCTTTATTGTATAGATAGGCGGACGAGCATATGGGCTACCTGATGGTAAGTGGTCACCAACGCCCATAGACATTGGCATTGTAAGAAATGTTAACCACCGCTTACATCGCCAATGCGCCACCAACCTTGGGAACTAAGATGTTATGTCCCTTGTGCCTGTAATTACACTGGCTCACTCAGCCTTCAAACCGGAACACAGCAATACAAAGTACTGCTGTTTTGCGGTATCAATATCTGATGAATGGATGGTACCTACCCAGACGAACTTGCACAAAGCTCTACCACAGAGTACATTAAGTTTTAAATATTCTGTCTTCCGAATCAAATTTGTTCCTATATTCCTTTTTTTCATGCTAGCAATGTCAATTTTCTTGACTAAAATCCCTATTTACTCCTCAATAAGCTTACACCTTGTATTAGGAGTGAGGATGACAATACCCCAAGGGTTCAGAATCGAACCTGCGACTTTTACATCTCTAGGATGCCCTATACCTTTAAGCTATTGACGTTGGATGTTTATGCATTAAGTGTTCATATAATCGTTACAAATATTTAACTTTTACCGACTAGCGACATGTTGATAAGGCTTTGTCTTCAGAATCAAAACATTTACGAGTATCTGTGACAATATAATTAAATACAAGTATTTATTCTTCACGCAATAATGATTTCCGCAATGAACGTTATTATTATCGGAAGGATAATGTGTCAATTATATCATAACCAGACTGGTTACTCATGGACCAAGAACAAGCGTATCATTAAACTCTTATCAATATTTTCTTGCAATATTTATAAAAGCAAAATACGTAGTAAATATCTTTCCTTTATATTTCAGAAGCTATACAAAAGAGTTAATTTTTATTTGCGTATTACAATTTCAACTCTAGTATCACGATATGCATCAATTCAAAAATTACCGACCATAACAAAATTTACCTAAATGTACATTTATCATATTCAAAAGTGATAAGTTTTCATCATAGGTCAATGAACCCTTGATTTGGGATAAAACAATGCACGTCAGCGAAATGGTGGACATTGTTGACGCCTATCAGAGAAGACAATTGATGTTCATCTTTATTATTTGTTAATTTTCATATATTATTCTTATAGTAAAACTGAATTTTTACGTATATCATCACAATATGTGGTATTTAGTATTGATTTTTGATACTTTCTCATCGTTCAGTCTACCACCAAACAGCAATACCTTTGTACTGTGGATAAGTGACCGCCAATTCAAGAGACATAAATTTGTCTTTGTAAAAAAAATATTTAAATAATTTATACTTATTTAAATTTAAAAAAAAAAACGAGAAGAGAACCAGCTTAAATGTCATACATTGGTGGCGACTGTAAACGACTCGTTTTTTTTTTTATTTACTTATAGAATAATGGGTGGCTAATGGGTGGAGAACAATGTTTGTTTAAAGGAAAGATAACAAATGTATAATAAGAACGTTAATTCGTTATTAATATGTTTTCGAAACTCGTATTCATTTGGAATCGTGACATTGTACTAAAAAGACGGTTTCAATACGACATTCTGAAGTATTTATTACATTATTTAAGGTTATGTGTATAATATTTTAGGTTCGTGTATAGTGATATAATAGTTGGTAGTTAATATAATGTTTTGTTTGTTAATATTTCGAAGTGGCTAAACCTATATAACGCTGATTAGATAGCACCAAATCGTAGCGTTTTTTTTTAATTATCTCAAAAGATATTTATGTTTACCTCCGTAATATAACGTTATCTATTCCTCGTTTCACTGTTAAACATAATTTTGTGATTGTGCCGTTAAAATGACAAATAAAGAAAACAAATATCTCAGACATTTGATAAATAACATTACAAATTTATTTTCAAAAAGTAAAATATCTTACACATCGGTTATCACAAAAGAGGTTAGATATTGATCATACTATTTAGAAAGAAAATGATTTGAAAAAATATTCGATCAGATAATTTAATTCACAGATCAGTGAACCGAAAAAAATGGCGCTAATAACAGAAAATATGGATTTGGAAAGAGAATATTCGCCCAGCATGTGGTCGACGAGGTTTCCTTCCGCCCAGGATGTTCTTCAGCATCACATTAACTTCGTTACCACAGGTATTTATGTTTTTATTGTTCATTTTGGTATAATTTTTAATTGTGTATAATTATTTATTTTAATTCAACTTAATTTTATAAGAATTCTAATAATCTTAGTTAAAAAACCGTTACTATTCTCATATAATATCGTTAAAAAAAATAGGAATAATATTTTCTAACGTAAAAACTAGCAAGCCTTGATCTAGCCTTTATTAAGCCAAGATCTTGAACTAGCATGTCTTGATCAAAACAATATTTTGTAGATCTACAGGCTCTATAGCCGTGCTATGTTACTTAATTAATTTACATTAGGTACCTACTACCTACTTATTCAAAACATTAATTTCTAAAAGCAGGCGTAGTTAAGGTCTGGTTCGAATCACTTTTAAAATTACAATCCTGAATAACGAAAACTGAAAAATTTTAAACGAACCTGATAGTCGTAATGATTTCTTAAGCTTTTGATTTCTACATTGAAAAAAAATATGTCACACTATATAAAGCAAACGATTCGTCAAATTAATTACGTTAAAGCTATTTTCTTTCTCATAACAATATTTAGCTTTAAAAGAATAATAATAGTTCACCTTTATCTTAATATTAGACTACCATTTCAAAATATATTTTCAATTGTTTGTAATGTTGAGCTTACATTAATAAAATATATGAACTCAAAACTGTTTTTGATACATTTAATTATGTATCAACTTAAATAATAAATGAAAAGAAATGATGTGAGATGAAATAGCAATTCAGATAAAACTTTAGTACGCACCTACTCAACTCAAACATCGAATTTTTATAAAACTCGTAAAAAAACATTTTCAAGAATGAAAAAAATTAGAGAAAGATGGAAAGTTTTAATATCAACAGACTAATATAGTAAATGCGAAAGTAACTTCACTTGTCTGTTACGTCACCGTGACTAAGCTTCAGAAACAACATAATTAAATAAACTAATTACTGATACTGAGACATCCTGGGAGCTGGATAATGGCACATAAGTTGCGGGATTTACGGGCATGATTTTAACGTTACTAATTAAAATAGTAATTGGAAAGTCTCGAAAATCCATTTAATTTAAACTGTCACTAGGAAGTAAATTTCGCCTTATCTGAGTTTCTTTCGCCGCTACTTTTCAGGTTAGTCAAATTAAATATTGAATGAAAAAAGTGTAATACTTCCATATTGGATAAAATCTTATGATTATGATTTCGTTTCAAATCAATTTCAAAATATTTGCGGATGCGGGGCGCTTTAGAAGAGCTCTTATGCTCGGTGTTCATTGATTTGAACGGTTATGGCCGCTGATTAGCGGCCCATTATGTCTGCCCGTTTGACCCTAGTCGGCCTTAACGCTAGTTCGCTACTGGACACGGACGTTCACGTCAGTTAAGGAGATGAGCTAGTTGTTATTTAATCTGTCAAATTGAATTGCCATCGAATGTAAATCCAAGCAAACGAAGGATCCATTTTCTGTCAAAATCGCTGTATAAATCGTATTAATGACATATTCATTTCAAAATACGTCTTCTTTAAAAACCTTATAAAAATATTTAAAACATTATTATACATGACATCGGGCATAAGATTAGTATTAAGAGATTTCTTTAATAGATTTTATTGTATGTAAATTAGGGTACCCTCGTCGATATAAAATCGATTACCTTCATTATATAGGTTAATTCCCAATCCTCTTTACCTTTGGGAATTGAAAAGGTACATTTGTATTATCTAATCCATCGCAATGAATTGTGTTGTTTTTATACCCGACCACGTGTAAAGTGACTCATAGATGAAGAATTTATGTACCAGGTAATAGATATTCAATTTTGTTAGATTTTATCACAATGCGCATGCAATGTTAAAAGCGTGCATGCTAATTATATCGAAGTGTCTCTTAAAATAAATTAATATAATCTCCGTATAATATTTTATTTCTTTTAATGTAATATACTATACAGTACGTAATTTAAGAATTTAATGGGTTATTTCAATGTATTTACCGAGGCGATATAGCACAGTGGTTAGAACTAGTAAATCAATCGACCACTTAATTGTAATTTTTTATTTTGTTTTTATAATTAATCTCTTATTTAGCGGTAAAGTAAGAGAACCGTGAGGAAACTAGTATGTTTCGAAATAAAATTCGCCAAATGCGTATCCACGAAACCGTTTTCATGAGTTTTGTAAGTTAGGTGGAATAAGCTCTGAAACTTCTCAAATTGAGAGGAGGCCTTAGCCCAAGATTATGGCTTTGTCAGTCAGTTGTCAGTTATGGCTGTAAGGAATCGAGAGTCACTTGTGCGCGAGAATCACTTGTGCACTATAATATCTCCTGCGCAGTTGGCTAATCTCTCTGGAGATTGGCCGCCGTGACCGTTTAGCAAGATGTATGTTGTTGTACATCCATTTGTGTTCTAGAATTCATGTATTCATGAAATATCTAAATAGTTTTTTTTAATTATTCTCTTACGTATAAACGTTGTTTAGTGAGTGATTGGTTAAACAATGATTTATCTTCTTCTTTCGAATGTCACATCAATAATGACAGAAAGAGATAAATCAGTGTTTAACTACACAGTCGCTAAGCAAGGCAGTTTGTATTTAACACCTATATAAATAAAATCTCTCGTAGTGTTCGTTTTGGATGCATAAATTATTTTCAATAGAATGACTTGTAAATTTCGTCCGAGCATCATAGCAAAATCTAGTCCATAGCAAGGTATTTCAAGGCTCGTATTTTAATTAACTCATAAACGTCGCATTTTATTATTAGAAAAACAATGACAGGAAAATTAAATTCAATTAATGAACGTCACAGTTGAACAAATGTTGAAGAGAAAAATTACGTAGAAAATTTCACGGTCCCTCGTGGTCCCTAGTTGTCATATTAAAGAAGAACAATCGATTCTAAATGTATATAAGTTTTATGTACTTTACATACAGAAGTAAAATATGTAGATTATATCGGAGAAAAATATTGTCCTCGACATCCTTACTGGTGTTTAGAAGTTAAGTGGGCGTCATAAGGATTATATTATGCGAGCGCAAAACATAGTGTTCAATCAATTCTATTCCGTCACTTCCTCCGACATAAATATTACTCAGGATAAGGATATTAAATATTATAATATTACAAAATCTTGTCTACTTAGAACGGTCTTCAAACTGCAATGTGCTGACTGTTGACAGTCTGTGATAGCAATATCAATCAGTAGAGGAGACGATTACACAAAGTTTTTTTTGCTCAAATGTTTGCCGTTGAAAAATTAAAAAAAAATCGACTGCATACATCAGAAAGACATAAGAGAACCTACCCAAATGTTGACACCTAAAAATTATGAATACTTAGCACTTCTATTTCAACGTTTCTCAATCCTGCTTCACAGGTGACAATAATTAATTGGTGGTTAATGCTTTGGACTTGGTACCCCTTGGTAATAAAAATAATCTTATGTATTAAAAAAGATACATGTTTCTGGGAATATCATTTCAATTTTTCGTATATAGATTAGGTTATTAGTGAAATATTTAAATTAAAAAAGAATTAACAAAGTAATATAGCCTACACAAAAATATGTATATTTTAAGCTGGTAATTTGATAGTATTTCGTGGCTTTGTACAAGCCTGCCTATGCAGATATACACCACTATACCACACCATATCACATATTATAAGGCCAAACAGCACTTAGTATTGATGTGTTCCGGTTTGAAGGATGAGTGAGCATATGTAACTACAAGGCACAATTAACATACCATCTTGGCTCCCAAGGTTGGTTCACTAGCTATGTAAGAAATGGTTAATAATTCTTGCTTACCATCAGGTAGCATAGCAGGTAAAATAATTCATTAAAACAAATCTTACTTTAAATTATTTTTGTTACATGTATGTATTTCTGGTTTTACAGCAAGCGAAGCAGTTATGAACACAATACCGCACAAATCGGAAATCGAGTATGGTTCAACTCCTGGACAGAAACTGGACATATTGGGAACCGATCTTCCAGATGGTGAGTATTTCAATCGAAACCATTCATTTTCATAAAATAAATAATGAATCACAGTGATTGGTAAAATAATAAGACACCACCATGCCATGCCACCACTACAATGTATCCATTCAGTAGTTTCCAGAGAGAAGTAATTCTTTCCAAAATGTTTTCAACCTCGCCATTAAGAAATAATATCAGACAATAATATTAAGCAATTCTTAATTTAAAAACACGGTCGTTGGCCCTTTTACTCTCCTCTTTTTTAAATTAATTTTAAATGCACTTAATTCTCTAATAATGCGTATAACAATCATGATGACGTAAAATAAATAGGTCAATGTACTTACTTGTACATGACAATTATAATTCGCATTTTTAGTTGTTTTTTTTATAGCATAGGTAGGCGGACGAGCATATGGGCCACCTGATGGTATGTGGTCACCAACGCCCATAGACATTTGCATTGTTAGAGATGTTAACTATCACTTACATCGCCAATGCGCCACCAACCTTGGGAACTATTATGACTTGCGCCTGTAATTACATTGGCTCTCTCACCCTTCGAACCGGAACAAAACAATATGCGGTAGAATATCTGATGAGTGGGTGCAATCTTCTCATACTTTTACAAAGCTCTACCACAAAGTAAAATAATTGTTAAATATTTATAAATAATAGAGTATATAGATAATAATAATATAATATCAGTGAGCACACAAAATCCTAAATGTTTTTGAGCTTTAAGAAATAAATTATTAACACATTTCAATTGTTACTCGCAATGCAATATAAAATACGTAATTGCAGAATATAAAATTGCTTGATTAACACAAACGAACCATGAGAAATATTCAACAATTTTATACGCTTCATTTAGCCATTAACATTTTTAAACTATTCAGACACGTTAACAAAGCCTGTCAAACTAATAAAATTTTCTTTTTTTCGGTTTATTGTATATTTTTTATGAAAATATGTACGTTGACTACTAAATGGGCCACCTGATGGTAAAGTGGTCTCCACATCCCAAAGATATTGGCAATTAAGACATAAAACAGCAATACTTGGTATTGTTGTGTTCCGGTTTGAAGGGTGAGTGATCCAGTGTAATTACAGGACATGACATCTTAGATCCCAGGGATGGTGGCGCATTGGCGATGTAAGAGATGGTTAACTATCCTTACAAAAAAATAAACAACACTAACATCGCCAATGGGCCAACCTTGGGAACTAAGATGTTGTGTTCCTTGTGCCAGTAGTTTCACTGGCTCACCCCTCAAACCGAAACACATAAATACTACACCATGCTTCTTAGCGGTGGAATACTTAAGACTGAGTGGTACCCATCCAAACGGGCTTACACAAAGACTTACCACCAATTTGTATTTAATTAACTACAAGTTACCATGATTGAATAATTTCCATTTGATTATCATATTTTAAGGTCTTGTCCTTTGTCAGTTATAACCTAGTTTATTTTTTTAAACTTATTAATTTGTTGGTATTTAAGAGTTACTTTACCCACGAAATCATGCATTTATTTCTTTCTCAAGGTATAAAAATAATCCTGTGTATTTTAAATGCAGGTCGAAATTACCTTGATAAATTTATTTAATCGAAAAACCAATATTTTCAAAAATATTGAATTTTCGAATAAACTAACTGCCTATACCTTGTTCCAGTTGATACATTAATTGAGGTTAATTTTCTGGTTTGCTATCTCTTTTTTTAATTTGTCTTTAATTGGATAAATAATAATGACTTATTATTGAGTTGTTAGTATAATTATAATGTTTACTTTTATTATTTATTGTTTAATTTAATAAAAAGTAACACTGATCTCTTGAATTGAAGTTTAGTCTACTCGTTGTTTCAATGCGGCTTGGTGGATACAATTGTTACAGGATACCTGCTAAGCCAATGTTCGGCAACAGAAACCCTTAAGACGCGCTAGATGTAAGAAAGTCGATATAAACAGACTAAATCGGATCGAAATAATCATTTTAATTGATTACACAACTATAGCATTACAACTGTATTTGGTGGTAGGGCTTTGTGCAAGCTCGTCTGGGTGGGTAACACCCACTCATCAGATATTCTACCTCAAAACAGCAGTACTTGCTATTGTTGTATTCCTGTTTAAAGAGTGAGTGAGCCAGTGTTATTACAGGCACAAGGTGTCCCATATGCTTCGTCTGTCGTCTATGCCATAAAAAAAGAAAAAAAAAATAAAGTTTGAATCACTTGTAATTTAGAAATATAACAAGTGATTCAAAGTTTCATGATAATGATAGTGCTTAGGCTAATAATAAATTCTAGCTTAGTGTTATTTAGCTATTCAAGTACTTATGTTATTCAAAATTATTATGAGACGTCTTCACTGCGTTATCGAGGTGACAGCTCGCTAGCTAATAGGATTCACAGAAATAAATTCATAGTTATAAACAGACGTATAGTCAACATATATTGCGTAGGATGTGCGGTACAAATTATTTCAGCTGAGTGATAGCTGTATGTTTTGAAAAAGAGGAGTCTAGTGCGGGATTACTTTGATTAATAAAAACTTTTTATGTTGTTTTCATGATAAAATTATTATTAAAAACTTTTTGCTACGTTCAGTTGACGTCTCCAGCAACTCTTTTCGCTGATTAGAGTAATAATTGCTTGGTGGTGGCTTCGTGCAAGTCCATCTGGATAGGTAACTCCCACTTATCATATATTCTTAACCCAAACAACATTTGAGCTCCGGTTTGACTGAGGCACTAGTAATCCTTTTTCCCAAGGTTGGTGGCGCATTGGCATTGTAAGGAATTGTTTAATGTTTCTTTAGCGCCATGTCTATGGGCGGCGATGATCACTTCCTATCAGTTAGCCAATTTCCAATCTGTTTACCTTATAACATAAGAGCACAGTCACCACAGCATGCATGCATACATATAGACTATTAAAATCCAAGAAGGGGTAGAGAAATATAAATCTTAACCTTACATATTCCTTGTGATTTGCTAGTAGTTCTGCTAAACTAAAAATCATCCTTGATTAATATATAATTATTTATAACTAGCTGATACCCGTAACATCGTCCACGTTGCTTGATATATTAACAAAGTTTTCTTATGTACGAAGGAAAAAACATCAAAAAGATCGCAAGCAAAAATATACTTTATTCATACATACATCACTGAACACGCAGTGCATATACAAATCGTTGTTTCTTGAAACTTTAATAACTTTTTATTAAATGAAGATATCGCAATTTTTTTTTTGATAAGGGCCAAGTGCCTGAGGAATAAAATTTAGAAAATGTCATTGAAATCTATCCAGTAGTTTTTCCGAGATGCGCGCACAACTCTATCTACAGACCTCTATCATTTTATTTATATAGATGTAACACTATTCCAATTAATTACTTATATTCACTATAATTTTAATTCCACGGTTACGAAAACACCTTCGCCGACATTCATTATTTACGAACCCAATAAGAATAGTACAGATTTTTCTCGACCAAATATACCAATAAATAGTCATTAAAAATTGAACTAATTTGTTTATCATTTAGATAAACTTTAATTACATGTATATTTTAAAAATTCTCAGATAAATATGTTATTAAATAATTCTTAATACCGGTTTTAATTGCTAATGGATGTCATCAGGAAAATACGCGATACTTTTTTATTTATAACATCCAAATCTATAGCTGCATAAGTTGCACAACTTTTATTTTATTGTTAAATGAAACTTATAATACAACGCATTTATCAACATCGAAATCAAATTATACTTCATTCAATTTGGCTTATACAACCATTTTGAATTTTTCTAATTTAACATTTTATTCAATAAAAGTTTGGAAATGTAGATTCTACCGAGAAGGACGTAGTAGGCACTCAGTTGTTAGTCTTTTTCAAATAAAATACAAAATCACTACAAAATTAATATCACACCTAGACCCTGATCGAAAAATAACTCCATGATTTTATAATTTCATCAAATGATCGTCACAATAACTTATATAAATACAATAATGGTATTGCTGTGTTCCGTTTCAAATGAGTGAGCTAGTTTAAAACTTTGTTTTACATATTTTATGAACAATAATAGATAATTTATACCATCATATCCAACGTGTTAATCAATGCGATGTTTATATTCCAACAGTGTAGCATCTATTTAAAAATTATAACATGTATGTAATTAATATGACAATTAATAAAACTTGATATGATAATATATAAGTTATGTTAAAGGAAGCAGAAAAAAAACGATACAGATAGAGAGAGCGGCCTCTTCTCTTATCTCGTGATAATTAAATAAGTTCTACGTCAACGTCTGCGTTTTATAATTGTTCATAATCGCCAAACAAAAGTAGCAAACTCATGTTGTAAGGAGTTCGTAAGTCAAGCTCCTAAAGTACAGTACATCAAATATACCTACGTCTGTCTTTAGGCTTTACAGCATTTATTCCAATTGCCGCTTGTCCATATCTGTCAATGACATTCCAATTCCAATCCAACAGACTGATTTGACCAGTTTTCGAAAATTGAATTATTAATACATAATTTGTCTAATATCAGTATTGTTTATTTCGATTTTTTTTTTCAAACATTCCCTTACTAAGAGACTAAACTTTGTATAGTTTTTTTTTTAAATTGCAATTCCAATCCAACACACTGATTTGAATAGTTTTCGAAAATTGAATTATTAATAAATAATGTGTCTTATATCAGTATTGTTTATTTAGATTTCTTTTTTCAAACATTTTCTTAATAAGAGACTAAACTTTGTATAGAATTAATTTATTAAATTGTTGATTGCTTAGTATCAGTCCCTTTTATCAAACCCGTTTAGATCGCTAATCTGGGATAAGCACTCCTAACAGAACAGTTCAGTCTAAAAAACATTTCGCATCATAAAATAAGACAAGCCAGTGTTTTGCGTGTAACGATAAATCCATGATTAATTACAATGTAAATTCCAAATTTATCTCAGACCAAACAGGTTGTATAAATTATGCGGTTGATAATATCATTAATAAAAATGTTAATTTGTTATAGTGATTACCAAAATTAATATTGTATTTAATATGTGATAAGTAGACAGCTTAACGGAAATTTTTGAATTTTACCCATAATTCATGTTAAGGTCAATCGTACAAAACAAACTCATTAATTTAAAGTGTATTATGACATTGTGACACCTCACCAACAAAACGATTCGACTCGAAGACCTCTACACTCGAAATAAAATATTCGAAAATCGTTTTAATTGTGGTTTTAATAAATTGCCAGTACTTGTTATTTTTACTTAAGTTTACTAAGAACTTATTACGTTATCGATTAAAAATGTTTTCTACTCAATATAATCAGGGTCAAGACATTACGATAACCCAAAACATCAGAGCATCAAATATATCTAAGTTTAAAAATATTATATATCATGAAATAAGTTTAGTAAACTTTTTTGTGTTATATGTAGTCTGTATTTAAAATAGTAGTCAGTAAACATCTTGTATGATTTTTAAAAAGAAAGTATGTCTCAATACTCTCAATTCTAATAATAAAAACTTTTTTGTATTGAAAAATGCTTTTACGTATTCCGACCTAATCAGACAAGGATCGCTTAACCCTGCTACCATGAAGATGTGATGAATTACCAAAAAGTTACAATTTTATCGGATTTATCAAAAAAATCTTTATATACATTTTATATAAAAACATATGGCATAACGGTTAAGATTTAATTAATTAATTTTTGAAGAAATTGTAAAATTTCATTTGATTAATTAATTTTAATTTAATATAACAAATTCACTGTTTGTATTTTTGTCTTAATTACATATGATATACAATATGTATATTATATTGTTATCTAAACAGTAAGTAAAATAAACATATATTTTTCCGAGAGGTAGGTAATCGCTTCGTTTCACGCAAAATAAAATTTAAGCAATTTTTTTATACATAACCAAAAATATATCCGATATCCATGCATGATATAATCCACTTAAATAAGTCAAATTTTATTACATTCCGACTAGCCGACTGAGCGTGATTGAGTTACAGAATTATTTTCACATCTATTTCATTTATCCTAACGCATAGTCTACTGAGGCCCTAGCCAAGTTGACATTCTAAAATAGTAAACGCTAATAGAAAACGAAACAAATGTATGAGAATGACCACGTGACTTTTCTTTGAGAAATGTCATTCACATAATTTTTTTCAGTTTTCTACTAGCGTTTGTAGAATGTTGTAGAATTGTAGAATATCAACTTGGCAAGGACCTCTGATTGTGAGTATAGAAAGTAAATAGTAAATAAGTAAATTTGGAACAGGTTTATTTCTATTGATTAGGGAAATTTTAACTTTAAGGGGAGTATTCGGAGGAGTAGCTTTGTATGAACGTTTTTGTTCTTTATTGAGACATGAAAATATGAATCCTGTGTTAACTTGTGTAAAAGACAGTCAGCCTCTAATGTTTATAGTATTATAAAGTTTGATCATTGCGATGACCAAATGGAAATAAACATTTCATTGTGACCTTAGCTAATAAATTTTTTCTCAAGGATATTGTTTTAATTAGCTTATCAAGGTAAAAATAAAAGAATTCATAATTATATACAACGTTATTGCCTGTTATTTAATTACACAGGAAAATGTAACAAACGTCTTCATATTCGTCAAATACATTTTCTATTTTTTAAATGAGAATTGCAATATCGTCGTATTTTGTAGTCATTGAAACAGCTGTCTATGCAAAAATTAAAAATGTAAGAGCTACTCTGCCTGTCTGTTACGATTACATGGCTAAACCGAAACACTGATTTTTATTAAATTTCGTATGAAACTATGAACCCAACTTGTCTAAAATGAAAACTAGTTATTGATAACGTAATTAAATGTATGGAAATCTATTAGATTATATTCAATATTTCACGACAAGTTTGACTGTTTATAATTACATATGAATATTTACTATTCATAAATGAAATATCGATATTTATAGGCCTTTACTTGTGGGAAGTCATGCCCGTCTGCGCCTATGTAACGACTGGGTGGGTGGTAGGTTGTTAAGTACCTCCCACTTAACAACCGTAGAATGAATGTATTAGTTATTGTTATGTAGATAACAATAACTAATACATTCATTGCTGTTTTTATTTGAAATGCATAGTTATTAGCAATAAAAAAATCACAAGGGATAAATAATCTTAGATGCTATAACCTTACAAAGTCTGATGTCCCTACTTAAAAGGAAACTGATGAAAGTTTGTGAAACAAAGGGATCACGGCACAGATGTATATGGTAAAACGAATCTGCAACCTATCCGGTGTAGCAATAATTGTTTTTAAGAAGTTATTTATCTCTATTACAGATTCCCCTATACTGGTCTACGTTCACGGTGGTTACTGGCAGAAGCTCTCACGAGAAATCTCGCGTTATCCAGCACAGCCGCTCCATAGATGCAGAATCAAGACGATCGTTGTTGGATATGATTTATGTCCAACCGCCACGTTGCCAGAAATCGTTAATCAGATACTGAACGCGGCAAGATTCGTGTTCGAATATGCTGAGAAAATGGGATCAAGGTAATTTAAATTATGTCAAATAAATGATAAATAGTGGTAAGTAATGACTGACAGACAAAAAATTCTTATTAAGGAAATGAATAAGATTGCTTGAATACAATTATTTGCCCATAAACTACAGCGGTAAATTTCGAGAATGAAAAATTTTACCTACATATATGTATATTATTATAAAAAATTTGTTCCTTATTTTATAATCCTTTAATCAACTTTGAAAATGATGAACGCTATACTTTTTTCTTGTATAAATAATCGGTGAAAGTTGACCGTTTTAAGGATGTGTTTTAATATATTTTTTTTATAATATTAATTTGAAACAACCAACAAAACGTTCTACCATTAAGGTACTTGTGTGTATTTTATCCTATGTTTTCGTTTAATCTGATTAAAATATAATAGTTCAATGTAAATTAACAAACTAACGGCCGAATACTGAAAAGTCATTCTAATATGATTAGGACTCAATTGCTTGGTATGTCATTATTTTTCAAAATTTAGTATGCGAAATTTGAAATTCGAAGACGTTTCAAATATTCGAGCACCCTTCATATTTGAAAGACGTTTCAGTATTCGGCCATAAGAAAACCACTTAGTATAGAAAACCATACTACATACGCATTCTCATTGGACTCGTTGATTTAATTAATATATTCTATAACTAACAATTCAAATGTTAGTACCAAAAATAAAAAATAAACTCATTTTAACCAATTTTGGTGTTAATATCTAAATAAACCTTGCTATTATTGAAAAGTATTGATTAGTCAGCGGATAGCAAATTTGATAGGTAAAAGTATATTTAACGATTTTCGTGCTAAGACACAGTCCAAAGCACTATCCTAAACCACAGTCAAAAATAAATATATTTATTGTAATAGAAAATAATAACAAGTGATTTTGAAAAATGTATAATTCATAAAGCATTTTAAATATTTGTTTTATGAACCTGTGGATGAATGTTACGAAACACGATGATGATGACCAAAATCTACTCAGCCAAAGCCATGGGGATGAGCGATTTTAATATACCTACTGTTACCACTTTATATGGATCTTTTTCAGTTTAGATAACTGGCGTTTAGGTAAATGGCGGTTATAATTTAAGTAAATGCCACTCGAATTTTATGCTGTCAAACTCATTTCTAATCAAATTTATCTTTAATCGAATCTTATGCATTCAATTTTGGCACCGACGTCAATTTCATTAAGACTTTTCAAAGGTCGGCATTATTAACATTTAATTTAACAAAAATGTTCACAGACTTTCGCTTGTTTTCTCTTTTCATTGTATTTTGTCTTATTTATTGATTTACTCAATTAATCATTTTCGAACATACTTATAAAGAGCTAATCAATTGAATAAAATAAAAAAAACTTTTTTGGGAGTATGTCTAATGTCTACGTTACTGTAATCTGCATTTTTAAAATAAACGATAGCCTACAAGTCATATGTCTCTCAATATTTATTATCTTATAGTAATTACGTTATACTTAGACAATAAAATAATGCACTAAAGGAAGTATCATATGTGTGCGGCATCTTTTGATATCCTTCGTAAACGTCCATAAACGTTTGATCTTAGACTAGACACAAAAAGTGATTTGTACAAAGGAATTACCAATCTTGCCAATTTTGCTTTATACCGCACAAACATGAACGGTATAAATCATCTTGAGATCTTACGCTCAATTCTCCACGTGATGTGATCGGCCACATATCTAACACGTACTGAAACGAGAGGCTAAGGTATAGAAGCTATGCTTATAGCTTGTTGTATAGTGCGTGCAGTCCACAGCATTCTTCCTTTCGGAACTAAAAGAGGGTATACATAAAAGTGAGGGTAATTTTTTGGGCTACAAAGATGTTTCAAGCAACACCTAAATTCATGTGAGATTTGAAAGAAACTTGCGCAACTAAAGCGAAAATAACGCAATCCTATCAAGACTGTGCCTACGTTTGAAAAATATCGTTTAGATGATCTCGACAAGATACGTTACCTTAATATAAATACACTCGAAGATTTCCCACATTTTTTATCTTCACTTTTTTGGCGATAAGTACTGTGCGCCCTGCAATAGATTTTTTCAATCTGCATTACCAAGAAAATGCAATGCAAATCTTCGTATTCTAAGAGCTAACTAAGTTTGATTTTAAAACACGAGAAGAACGTCATCATTATCATCATCATCTACACGTAGACCATTCGTGGAAACATATGACTATTTCTCATAAATAAATTAAATGAGATCTCATAATTATTTATAATCAAATGTGCAGTGGTAGTGCCATGCTGCATACCTTCAGGTTGTAGCCGAATGGGCAGGCACGCCCGGGGAAGTACCACTCTCTCACTTAAAATCGGCGTGAAGTGGTAGCCAAGCTACCGCGTTTCGTTCGGTATGTGAGAGTTCCGGAGGCCCAATTCCCCCCCCCCCCCCAACAAAATGAGTGCGCAGAATAAAGAGCAACTACCCCAGGAGGGTACCATCTGCGCCTGCGGTGGACAATCCCTCTCTGGACATCCATGCTCAGGACATACACCACCTGAGCAGGGATGCCCAGGCTGCCCTTCGAATTCTGGGGGGGGGGCAATTTTGCGCTCTTAAATGGTCGGGGCAAACGGAGCAGGCATCTTAAGGCAACCCCTTCCACCCTCACTGTGGACTTCTGCAACATTAGGGGACTGAATTCCAACTTAAACGCCGTCCACTTCCATCTCGAGACGGCGAAGCCGGCCTTGCTCTTTTTAACCGAGACCCAGATATTGTCTCCGGCGGACACCTCATTCCTCTCCTACCCGGGGTACAAGTTGGAACATTCCTTTGTGCCACGGGCTGGAGTGTGTGTTTACGTCAGAGAGGATATCTGCTCTCGTCGCCTTGCCCATCTTGAAGGGAGGGACCTATCCATTCTATGGCTGCGCGTAGACTGCGATGATCATCCGCGAATCTACGCGTGCCTATATAGGTCCCATAGCGGTAATGCCGAAACTGACCGGCTCGTTGAGCACATCCAATGGGCTACAGATTCCGTGCTGCAGCAGATCCCATCCGCAGAGATCGTGATTCTTGGCGATTTTAACGCCCACCATGCCGAATGGCTTGGATCACGTACCACCGATCATGCGGGGAGATCTGTGGTCGATTTTGCCTTGGCATATGATCTGACACAACTGGTTACCTCGCCAACGCGAATCCCAGATGTGGAGGATCATACACCTTCCCTGTTAGACCTTCTGCTGACCTCTCATCCGGACGGGTACCATGTTTCCGTAGAGCCTCCTCTTGGCTCGTCGGACCACTGCCTTGTCCGGAGTACAGTGCCGATTACACGCACCTCACGGCCTCGGTTCGTGGGTTGTCGCCGTGTGTGGCACTACAGGTTAGCGGACTGGGATGGGATGCGGTCCTTCTTTGCATCCTACCCATGGGGGCGGATTTGTTTCTCGCCGGATGATCCCGATGTCGTTGCTGACTCGGTCGCTGATGTGGTGTTTCAGGGTATGGAACTCTTCATTCCGTACTCTGCAATACCTATCGGCGGCAGATCCCAGCCTTGGTTTGGTCGCTTCTGCAAAACGGCGTCACGTCGAAAGGTAGAATGCTATCAAGCCTGGGCTGAAGCATCGGCATCGCGTGATGTAAATACCAGCGCATTTAAAAAGGAATACAACTCTGCCTCCAGGTCTTTCAAAAGTGTTATTGCCAAGGCGAAATCGGAGCACATAGGCAGGATTGGCGAGAGATTGGTGCGTCTTCCTTCGGGAACACGTGCATTCTGGTCTCTCGCTAAGGCTGTCTTAGGGAATTTCTGTCAGCCCTCCCTTCCATCTCTGCACAGGAGCGATGACTCGTTGGCCCATTCTGCGAAAGAGAAAGCCGACCTTTTGGGATCTCTCTTCGCGTACAACTCGACTCTTGATGATCAAGGAAAGACACCACCGATAATCTTGCGGTGTGATACCACGATGCCGGAAATTAAATTCCGGCAGAGTGCAGTTCGTAAAGCACTTTTTTCCTTGGACATCCATAAGTCGAGTGGGCCCGATGGCATTCCTCCGATTGTGCTGCGCACTTGTGCTCCCGAGCTGGCACCGGTCTTAACGCATCTTTTCCGCCACTCTTACACATTAGGCGTTGTCCCGAATTCTTGGAAGACGGCTTTAGTGCACCCGATCCCTAAAAAAGGCAATCGCTCTGATCCAACAAATTATAGGCCTATTGCTATCACCTCCTTGTTCTCCAAGGTGATGGAGTCCATCATTAACTGCCAGCTCCTGCGGTACCTAGAGGAGCATCAGCTGATTAGCGACCGCCAGTACGGCTTCCGTCGGGGTCGCTCAGCTGGTGATCTTCTAGTTTACCTTACTCACAGATGGGCTACGGCGGTTGAGTCCAAGGGGGAGGCATTAGCAGTCAGTCTGGACATAGCGAAAGCCTTCGATCGGGTATGGCATAAAGCGCTACTCTCCAAGCTTCCATCCTACGGGCTTCCCGAGAAATTGTGCAAGTGGATCACCAGTTTTTTGGCAGATCGGAGCATCAAGGTCGTTGTCGACGGTGCATGCTCTGACTTAAATTTCGTCAATTCTGGTGTTCCACAAGGCTGCGTTCTATCACCTACTCTGTTTCTTCTGCATATCAATGATATGTTACAAATCAGTAACATTCACTGCTATGCGGATGACAGCACTGTAGACGTCCATTACACCGGCCGTGCTAATATTTCTCGGGAACACGTCGACGAGTGTCGGAACAAACTTGTGTCTGAAGTCGAGACCTTGTTAACCAAGGTCTCGGACTGGGGCCGACTGAACTTGGTCCAATTCAACCCCAATAAGACACAAGTTTGCGCGTTAACCGCTAAAAAATCTCCTTTTGTCATATCCCCTCATTTCGAGAATACTCCCCTTGCTGCCACAGCCAGTATCGGTATACTTGGCATCGAGATTTCGAACACTGTTCAGTTCCGCGGTCAATTGGAAGTTAAAGCCAAATTGGCTTCTAAAAAGCTTGGAGTGCTCAACAAGGCGAGACGGTACTTCACGTCGGACCATCGCCTAAAACTTTACAAGGCGCAAATTCGGCCCCACATGGAGTACTGTTCTCACCTCTGGGCGGGAGCTCCCCAGTACCAGCTTCTTCCTTTTGACCGCATTCAACGTAGAGCTGTTCGAATTGTCGACGATCAGGCTATTACCGACCGGCTTGATCCTTTGGCCTTGCGTAGAGATGTTGGGTCACTCTGCATACTCTATCGCATATATCACGGGGAGTGTTCTGAGGAGTTGTTTGGTTTAGTCCCGGCAGCTGAATTTCACCACCGGACATCGCGCCAGAACTCCAAATTCCATCCCCATCACCTCGATGTCTGGAAATCCACAACAGTGCGTTTCTTAAGGCATTTCCTGCCTCGCACAATCACTCTGTGGAACCAGCTTTCGCCGGCGACTTTTCCGAACCGATATGACATAAAAACCTTCAAGAAGAGAGCGTACTCTTTCCTCCAAGGCCGGCAACGCACCTGCAAGTCCTCGGATGTTGCAGGTGTCTATGGGCGGTGGTAGTCACTTTCCATCAGGTGAGCCTCCTGCTCGTTTGCCCCCTCTGACATAAAAAAAAAAAAAAAAATAAGAGTATAAATAACATAAATTTGCCATAACAGCTAGGATAGCATTTTATACATTTTACATTAACATTGATGATACAATACCTAGAGTTCTTATTTAATAGTATCCCATTTAGTAAATATACTATTGGCAGGGTTGGTTTCTACTTCGGTATGTTACATAACACATACCGTCCAGAAAGTATAAATTAAAATTATAAGAAAAAATTACTACACACTAGGTACACTTATATTAGTAGTTTTTTTCGTGAAAAAACAAAACAAAACTAATAAGGGGTACCTTTATAATGTTAGATAGTTGGTTCAATTTGTATCGAAATTTTCGTAACAAGACCGCCAAATTAATTCAAAATTGATTTGATCTTAATTAAAAGTCACTCCAGTCTTACCACTTCACTTGAAAATATAAAATGTTTAAAGAGAAATTCAATAAACAATACCTGTCGATCTTGTTTCGAAAGTACCCACTAATTAGGTGACACAAAGGTTGTCGCATCTATTGTAACCGCGACCTTCTTTACTTGGTCTTCTCTACTAATTGTTCAATAAAAAAGGTATCATTTATGATTTTAATTTAACTATTCTTAGTACATAAATATAATACATATTATCATAGCTGAAGTTAATTTTAGTTAGTTAAATAGTACGAGCTTCGAGGCTTACCTTTCTTTACTTGTAGCCTCGGGTACCGGTTCATATGATTTTTGACGTAATTCAAATTAATTAATCTATAATAGAAGTAATTCAAATTAATTAATTTATAATAGAAGAAAAAGTGTGTTCCGATTTGAAGGATGAGTGAGCCAGTGTAATTACAGGCACAAGGGACATAATATCTTAGTTCCTAAGGTTGGTGCCGCATTGGCGATGTAAGCGATGGTTAACATCTCTAACAATGCCAATGTCTATCGGCGTTCGTAACCAGTTACCATCAGGCGGCCCATATGCTCGTCCGCCTACCTATACAATAAAAATCGACTGCCTCGTTGGTCTAGTGGGATGATATAAGGCCGCAGACGCGGTGGTCCTGGGTTCAATTCCCAGGTCGGGCAAATAAATAGTTATTGGTGTTTTCTGTCAGGAAATTCTCAATAGCAGCCCGGAGTCTGGAAGTTGGAAGTGTGGTACACTTCCGTGCCTCGGAAAGCACGTTAAGCCGTTGGTCCTGCGCCTGAACTCTTTCCGGTCGTGTCAGATTGCCCATCGGATTATGAGAGCTAGGGAATAGAGAGTGCACCTGTGTTTGCGCACACACGTGTGCACTATAATATCTCCTGCGCCGTTGGCTAATCTCTCTTGAGATTGGCCGCCGTGGCCGAAATCGGTCTGGAGGATTTATTTATTATTTTATTTACAATAAAAATAGATTGCGATATTTCTGGCGCCTCAATTTCAACAGTTGGATTATAGAATATAGACAAAAAGTATACGAAAGTTACGACAATTAACGTTTAACTGTTTTCAGTTTTGAACCTTAGTCCTAAAGTTGGAGCGGTTCGAAGAAAATATTTTTTCGAATTGCGACGCAAATCAAAATTAGCGCTAGTTTTTCATTTTTCCGTTAAACTTTGTCAAAGGTTAGTTTAAATTCTCTGCAAGTATTTGTTTAGCCAAATTTGTGGTGGTTTGTCCGTCTATATGTATATGTGCTAGTTAACAAAATTGACAAATAATCGACTCTGTTATCTCATACATATTTCGTAATCCAATGTTCAAATTGAGGAGCCAGAGATATCGTAATTTCCCCGGCGTATTAAACCGCACACAAACTTTTTTTTTAAATATTAAATATGAATTTCAATTGTCCTTTGCCTCATAAGTATAATTTAATTTTTTCAGAGGTGTATATTTCGCTGGTCATTGTGCTGGAGCATATCTGATTGCAAAATTGCTGTCAAATTCAGATTTTCTCGAGAGCACACCAGGGTCTCGTAAGCTTCAAGGAGCATTCCTAATTTCCGGCGTTTTTGACTTACGGGAATTAATACACACGAATGTAAATATAGCCGTCCAGCTCCCACGCGAATGGGCTGTCCCACTCTCTCCTCAGTTCGACTGCTTCACCCACCTCCAAGCTAGAAAAGTAAGGGTATACATTTTAGCTGCACAAAACGACAGTCCGACATTCAAGAAACAATCCAGAGAGTTCTACGAATTGCTCTACAACACATGCTTGACGCAGAACATGTACTTAGAAATAAAAGATGATATGGACCATTTCGATATCGTCGAATGCTTCACGAATAATGACAACTATTTGAAGAATTTATTAGTACATGATATTCGTAAGCATTTATAAATAAAAAAAATCATTATATTATACATATAAGTGAAGATTTAATCATCATGTAAAGTCGGTCGCTGCTAGACCATAAGACAAAATTTTATGTAATTCCGATGTTGTGTGTTGTATTTAAATATTTTTAACCATTATAAATATTTTAATATTGTTTATTTGTTGTTGCCATATCTTTTTTGTACAAAAAATTAACGTTACTAAAAATATATAATTATGTAAAGTAACAATGAACGTTCTCTCAAAATTGACATAAACATTCTAATGTTTTAATATCATTAATATAAATGTGACATAATTATGATTTGCTTTATTTCCCAGCTTGGGTAAAGTTATAATTCTTTTTTCCTTAGAGCTCTATTGTCCTCCTCGCCGATTTTTGGCACTATAACCATTATCACTTTTGAGATTCTCCTTAGAATAGCCAACTGCACATGACATATTATAATGCACATGTGCGCAAACACTGGTGTATTCTCTATTCTCTCACTCGCATAATCCGATTGGCCTGCAAATGTAACACGACCGGATAGAGTTCAGGCACAGGACCAACACCTTTAAGTGCTTCTCGAGGCACGGGAGTGTAATAACTTCCAACTTCCAGAGCGTGCTACTGAGAAATTTTCGACAGAAAAATCCAGTAACCCGACCTGTTAGTTATTATTATATATAATTGTAAAATTATAAAAATATATGTTTGCATTTGTTGCTAAAATAATAGAAGTTTGTTACGTTTATATATTTTTAGTGTATAATAAAAAACTTTTTATTTATGTATCTATTGTACTCCTAATACCCCCCATACTTTTTTTATAATAATAACAATAAAATATGATAAAACTTCAATTTTATAACATACTAACATTTCGCAAGCGAAAATTTAAAAAACTATTATTTAACGTAAATTAGTAAATTAGTGTTTGTTAATAGACTAAACGTAGAACAGTTTCACAGTTAACAGTTTGTTCAAACCGTGACACTTTTCTAACTTTATTTTACTACAGAATTTTTATCCCCATCATAACTTTTAACTGAAAAGTCCAATCTGTATTATTAAAAGCGTAATTTAGACGTAAGTAATCAACCTTAATTATCAAACCATTTAAACGGATAAGAATTAATATCCTGATGCCAATATTACTACTATTCGATTCCACCCGTATTAGAACTTAACCATTTAAACAGACACTGTTATTGTGATGTAATTATAATAGTTAGGCATATACCATTTTTGTGAGCAATCATAAGTATGTATATATAGAACCCTTTTTTATACATCGTCAATAGCTTTAGCAGAGCACGCAAAATAATGATCTTTATAGGCAACATTTTGATATTGGGTTTTCCTTGGGATTCATTGTTCCATTTTAGTTAGGGATCTCTAAATTTTTTGAAAATATAATATTGCCTATTTTACTCGGTAAAGATGTAGCTTTCTAATAGTGAAAGAATTTCTAAAATCGGTCGAGTAGTTTTCACTGAAATCGTAACAAACAAAGAAAAAAATCAAATCTTTCAACTTTTTAATATATAGATTATATAAACTAAATTGTCATATTATATCAACATTCGTCAACGTCAACGAACAAATCGTTTTAATCCACGACAGTCGAGTGTCAAAAATCTGTGCGTAATACCAACATAACGGCATAAGCTGTGGGTTGCAATGTAATAATGTAAAAAATCAATCAAAAATTGTAATGCCAACGTAATTCTGTGCAAAATGTAATAACGCTTTTGTATTTTAGACAAAGGCTTGTCACCCAAGGCCAAATTTAGGCATTACTCGGAATCGTGATAAACGTGAATCTATAAGGAAAACTACGTAAAATGCTTGTGTCACCAACGGTTTTACTCGCGTAAAATGGCTCTAGGTGTATAAAATATATTATTTGCATAGCTAATCAAATATAAAGAAATACAGTATATCAACAAACATTGAGAATCTTAGGCAGAAAATATATAAGTTCAATTTATAAGTATATTTAGAAAATATACAGCATGTAACAAAAACCCTGTCCGACCCGTGAACCGGTTATTAGGTATCGTTAGTCGGTTCTATTTATGTAATCATTTTTAAAATTGTAAGTAAAAATCTTATCCCGAAAAAAAATATACTTCAATGACGAAAATTACAGGCGCGGGTGACAGTGCTCGGCAGCTCTTACCTATAGGGTGGGTAGAGGTCATGACCTCAGTTGTCTATGAAATTTTCGTCATTGAATATGACAATTAATATTTTTTTATGGATATTTTATCCGAGTATTTTAAAAATAATTGTTTAAATAGAACCAACTCACGATACCTAATAACCAATTCATGGGACAGACAGGGTTTTTTGTTACACATTGTATAGAATGATGTGTGTTTGTATATTTGCAAACGACTCTTTCGTCTTGAATATCTTAATTTTAAATTATGATTATTCTCTTAGTTTCATGCATCACACTATTACACAAGGAACAAATAATTAAAATAATGCGTTTTATTATAAAATGAAAATTGCATAAATGTAGATTAATAAATCGCCCACAAACTTTTTTGTTAAAATTATTCAGTATGAATGTCAATAGTACATTGTCTAATTGGTTTTTTCTTTTTTTTTCAGAGGTGTCTATTTTGCTGGTCATTCTGCAGGGGCGCATCTAGTTGCAAAATTGCTGTCAAATTCAGATTTTCTCGAGAGCACACCAGGGTCTCGTAAGCTTCAAGGAGCATTCCTAATTTCCGGCGTTTTTGACTTACGGGAATTAATACACACGACTGAAAATATAGCCATCCAGCTCCCACGCGAATGGGCTGTCCCGCTCTCTCCTCAGTTCGACTGCTTCACCCACCTCCAAGCTAGAAAAGTAAGGGTATACATTTTAGCTGCACAAAACGACAGTCCGACATTCAAGAAACAATCCAGAGAGTTCTACGAATTGCTCTACAACACTTGCTTGATGCAGAACATGTACTTAGAAATAAAAGATGATATGGACCATTTCGATATCGTCGAATGCTTCGCGAATAACGACAACTATTTGAAGAATTTATTAGTACATGATATTCGTAAGCATTTATAAATAAGATAATTATGAGTTATATTAATATAAATATAAGTTATATAATTTGTGTGTATTTTATATCAATATATTATTATTATTGTTACGCTCTCTCAAAAACGATATTATGTATAGGTAATTCGGTTGTTTTACGTTGTGTTTAAATATTTTAAACATTTTAGTAATCATATTGTTAAATTGTAATGATTTTTATTATGTCAAAAATTTAACGAAAATATTAATAAAAATATAAGTCTTTCAAAATTAAAGTATGTATTTTAGAAACTGACACTATAAAATAAGTTTCGATATTATAACGTTTTTAAACGTTTTAAAATCTTTAATTTCTATATACATGGTTATGTATCATTATGTGCTTTATTTACCCTGCTTGGGTTAAGTTATAATAATAATTGTTATTAAGATTTCATAATATAATATTAAAATAATAAGATATTTGCATTTGTTGCCAAAATAATGTAATAAGCTTGTTTACGTTAAGAATATTTTATAATATAACATTAATGTTTTTATTCTTACTATTTTTTTTCTTTAATCTCATCCATAACCTATTTTTTCTTTTGAATAAAAAAACCTTACTTTATTTACATGACAGTCGTACTGTATATGCAAAACAAATATGCAAAACTCAACAAACCGATATAACAATGATTAAATAACACAATACTTGGGAGAGAAAAATATACGCCGCGTTTAACTCAACGATAGGCGATAGCAGCGACGTAAAGCGGGCGCCGCTGCGAAGTAAAAGTTGTAACACAATCGCGCCTATTCCTCACCTCTGAAATTGGACTCGGTTGCTAGACCTGTATGCAAGACCATGCTGACAATCCAACATATATGTCAAACAATGACAAAATTATAGAATTGTGCGCTTAGGGTGCTTAATAAAAGTGAAATCTTGACATATTTGTCATATGAAAACGCGTTTAATAAAACTCGACAGATGTCAAAAAACAACAGTCTATTTCTGTCAATTGTAGGTGACAATAATTGTCAGATTGTCGCGACAATTAAGTCGACTTGTGATATATTTTCAAATTATTTTGTTCATCAAGCTAAATTCGAGCAAAATAGAAAAAAATAATGGATGCGTGTACTAATGTACGCGCGTGAGAAGTTATACTTCTTTAGCATCCTGTTACAGGTATACTACCCTAGTACCCTCATTCGTTCGAGTGCCACGCATTCACTCTCGCTCTGTCTCTTTCTATTCCCCTTCCCAGGAGCGTTGAACGTTTAACGCAGCAGTGCTTTTATACCCCCTCCATGGTAACGCTAAACGCTTAACGCAACCTTGTTGGAAGTCGCATTAGAAGTATAACTTCAAAAGTATGACTTTTTTCAGTAAAATTACATGTCATGAGTCATGTTCTATATGTATATCTAAAAAGACTTGTCCTGACTGACTCATCAACGCAGGGCCTAAACCACTGGGGTTAGAGACTTGAAATGTTGACAGTTGATGTATTTTATGAGGAAAACACGTACTAAAAATGATTTTTGGAAATTCTACTCCCAAGGGGGTGAAATAAGGGATGAACCGTTGAATGGAAATCCATCATTTTCGAAGTTAGAAGCATGATATTTCGTATACAAGCTTCTGGTTCGAAATAAATAAGTACACAAACAGGAGAAAATATTAGTATTAAAAATGGGCTGATCTGCTTGAAATTTACTGTTTCTACAGCTAAAATTGATCATAATTAACATATTTTATTAATTCTGATTATGTCGCGGGCTCAGTTTTGATTTAATTCCGATGCGGCAGTCAAAACCGCCTTCAAATAGTTTATTGATTCTCGCCCCCATGGTTTTTTAGTAAAGGGATCATTGAACTACCCATGAGATGGCAAAAGTGCAAAGATAACAACGGTGCATACTTTGATTAATTAAATATATTCTACAAAAAAATATGACTATATTCCACCCGTACAAAACGCCAATTTCATATGGAAGGATCTAATATATAATGTAGTTTAACAATTGCTTTTAAGCGTCGTTGACATAATATTTTCTTTTAAATAATTTTTGAACGAAAACTCACATTTAATGCAATAAGCAAATTATAAACTAGTTGGATAGATTTATTAATTATTTATCTGTAGTTTTGCAATTGAAGTATGGATCTATAAATTTTTAAACAAACAAAAAAATTATCTTTGTGAAACACATACAGGCGGTCATTTTAAATTACTTAAAATGTATTCTTTTAAGTTATCATCGTCATATAAATATTCCTAAACTGCCAAAAAAACGTCACAATATTTTATAAACAGAATTTATGTTCTCGTAAAAGTATTAGATAGGTCTAAGAAAATTTACGACCGACGGCATGACCGTACTTTAAGACGTAATTAATTTACTTGTTTCACTTTTAACTTACAAACAAGTAATAAAACAGTGTTCAGTGGTTTCTACTCTCTTATGTTTCCGCTATTACAATATTAACCAAACAATCTCACACTATACTTTCTATCAGACTCGATTAAGGTATGTAAACTTATTGAACAACGAATATATTTTATTGATTGAAAACTAATTTTATTGATTGAAAACCAAATGATGAATTTATTAATTTATTCATTCATTCATTCATTCATCCAATGATGAATTTATAGGAAACAACCAAATATAGCTTTTGTATATGCGGATTAGATTACGTATATATTTCACTTATAGGTATTCTGTTTGTAAGGTTTACAATTTCCTGATATCAGATGAAATTCTGCTACATGTAAGTATACAAGTACACCAATCCGTATTAGGGAAGGAGGGCGAGGGCTACAATGCAACATTTACAGTGTTACTTATTATAAGATCAAGTGTTATGTAAATAAATTCCCCTTGTATATGTATATCACTTAAGGTTTAGGTTTCATTAAAAAATCAAATAACACATACAACAAATGGAATGGACTAAAGTGCGCCACAACAGTCCATATTTTTATAGCTGGAAAAACGTATTACGCGTTTCCCCCACGGGAACAGTGGGGGGGGGGGGGTTATGAAAGTAAGGCGCCGAATGTACCCCGATCATCGGCACAACAGTCCATGCCTGAGTTATCATATTCAACGAAATTATTGAATGAAGTTCTTTCATCTTTCATCACCTTCAACCATCCTATATTCGCAGACAACCATAGCTGCGCGTATTTATATGTATGTATGTTGTGTATGTATAATATTTAAGAGTATTAAGTTTGATTCAACATAAAACAAATTATAGTCAAACGATATCTGCCTAAAATTTGTTTAGAGCCTCAAAATAATAAAATTCTTATTTATTTGATATTCTCATACCACTTAATATTCAATTCGATACACCCACATGTTTCAACTAGCTATGGTGGCGTGACGAAGATAATTATATAGAAATATCAATTGCTTACCAAGGCTATTTTCAAATTCCACAGCGTAATATCTGTTACATCGAAATAATAGAACGTTTTAATTTAATAAAAAGTAAAAAAGTAAACACTGCAGTGTAGGACTTCTCCTTTTTTAGAGGAGAAGTTTTGTAACTTATTCCACCACGCCGCTCCGATGCGGGTTTGTGGAATATCCATGTGGCAGAATTTTAGTGATATCAGATGCATGCAGGTGACACTTACTATGTTTTCCTTCACCGTCAAGCACACGATGAGCACGTGAATTATAAACACAAATTAAGCACATGAAAATTCAGTGATGCCTGCCCGCGTAGGGTTCAGTGGGTAGCCTATGTCCTTTTCTGTCTCCATGACAACGTGTATCAAAAATTTTACGATGATCGCTATAATATTAAAGACGTGAATGCCTAACAAACTAATTTTTGTATTTATAATATTGGTTAGGATAGACATACAATCATTATTATAATCATTTATTTAAGCATTATATTGTATCAGCAAAGATATCCTTAAATTGCTTTTAAAAAACAACATTTTTGCATTTTTTAATACAACTTTCTATGTTACTTAACAGAATAATTTAATACTGTATTTTTAATATGTCTTTAATGTTTTTTCGGTGAAATACTTTGAACATACTAAAGTAACAGCCTGTAAATGTCCCACTGCTGAGCTAAGGCCTCTTCTCCTTTTTGAGGGGAAGGTTTGGAGCTTGTTTAAACATATTATAATGTAATGTGTCTAATAAACGTAGTTTTTGCGAATATCTCTTTTTCATATTAAAAATAACTTTGAGTAATCACAGCTAATGGGTAGAAGGCATTCAAATTCCGGCGTTCTGTTAACGAAATGGTGACAAAAGAACCATTGTCCGGGCAGGCCGTGGACGGTTTTTACGTAATTAGTCCGCAAGAATCCGCCACCTGAATGGGACATTAAATGAGTTTTTGCGTCTTATATCCACATCGCTGAAACCACAAAGTTTTTGTTCTTGTGTTATCTATAAATTTCTTTTAAAGTTAAAAAAATATTGGACACTGAAATTATATTAAAATTAGTTAAATATAGTTCTAAGACTTTTTGTTGCAAATCACAAAACGATATCTATATCTCTAATAGCTAACTATTGAATGAATGGCCGTCACATATATGTATAGACATTTTTATATTTTGTATGTTTGAGGAAGATTAATACCTATAACGTATTTTTTATCATATTAATATCATTTCTTTTCCTTAGCACACCTAATGTTATTTCTGCACTTTCTAAAGTTTAATGATAGAGAATGCTTTTAGCATTATGTAAGCGATGGTTAACATTTCTTATATTCATTGTCTATGGGCGTTAGTGACCATTTACCATCAGGTGGCCCAAATGCTCATCCGCCTACCTATACAATAAAACTTCAAAAAAAAATTAAGTCCGCTTTTGTACAAAGTACTTTGTCTTTGAAATTTGAATTGTGCAAAAAGTTTTAAATAAATAACTAGTGATCTTCTGGACACCTTCATAGAAAGTCGCCTGCAAAACAATTTACACAGTAACAGACAAAAACAGTATTGAACAAAATAAATATCAACGGAAGTAAAACACATGACACTAAATTACTATACAACCAAGTCACAAAGTCTAAAATAACGTTTAGTCAAAATCATTTATACATAAATAGGAGGCTGCACGAGACATTATAATTAAATTTCATCAACGATACGAGAATTCAATTAAGCAAACAGCCGTATGTCATTGTATTTACGTTACCGGCAAAGCTTTGTAATGATGCTTTATTAACCCCAAATTTATTAATCGGGGATCATATTCGAGCTATCATCATGTACCGTGTAAGTCTGGGTGTTACGGTACGCTTTACTCAGCTGATAATTAATTTATTTATTTGCAAAATCATTCAAAAGCAAACTCTACATGCTAATTATACCATTCATTAATTTTGCTTACTACGAAAAGAAAAGTTATCAAAAAAACAAGGAATGAGTAAAAGAGAAAATTTAGAAACAATAAATGCGTATTAGATGACTTTTTGTACGAGAATATGTAGCCTTCTCACATGAAAATAACTACTAGTGTGCGCTCATTGGTCGAAATTCAACAATAATCAATATTGAAAAGGAGAAATATTCATATGCCAATTTCAAACGTTTTTTTTTCTACTCTTAATTCATTTTTTAAAAATGAATAACATAAAAAGATATTCGATTGACAGCGGAGGAGAAAAACTAAACTGTTTCTTTGCCTATTTATATATAGATGTATAATCATATCACATATATATGTCTTAATTAAAGAAACGGAGTACATTTGTAAGGACCCTGCATTTTTAACCGAAGAAAGGTAAGTATAAGCCTACAGAAAATTTGTTAGGTTACGCTAACAATTGTATAGGATATTGTATAAATATTACATTAATAATATGGTTGAAAAGCTTAAAAAGTGATGACTTAATAAAATTGATTAGTTATTAAAAAAAATCAAGCCTTTTTATATCCTTTGGCATTTTATTAGAAACCTGTGTCCAACGTTTCGATATTAAAGTTTTGATCAACGTCCTCGCTAACCTTTCAAGTACCTACAATTTTCTCTAATTAAACTGGGAATTTAGCTACCAAGTACTGAATAATTAAACTTAAAAAATAGTTTTTAATTTAATTAAATAGGGTAATTTAATTTGCCGAGATGGCCCAGTGGCACGAACGCGTGACTCTTAACCGATGATGGCGGGTTCAAATCCGGGCAAGAGCCCCTGAATTTCATGTAATTTGTGATTATAATTCATTTCGTGCTTGACGGTGAAGGAAAACATCGTGAGGAAACCTGCATGTGTCTAATTACCCTGAAATTCTGCCACATGTGTATTCCACCAACCCGCACTGCAGCAGCGTGGTGGGATAAGCTCAAAAACTTCTCCTCAAGAGGAGAGGAGGCCTTAGCCCAGCAGTGGGACATTCACAGGCTGTTAATGTAATTATTTTAAATAAGGAATATTTTTAATATTCTTTTAAAACAAAACACAAATTGTTTTTATTCAAAACTTTTTTTAATGCCTTGCGTAATAATATGTGATTTATTTCGTTACATTAATTAAAATATAATTTAGAATTCACAATGTCTTCAGATAACATTATACACGCTCCGCAAATTCTAAAGATATCCAAATAAAAACCTAACGGAGTATGTAATAATAGTTTCGAAGAACAACAAGTTTTAACTCATTAGTATGAAGAATACAAACTGGGGAAGGTTAAAAATATAATTTGAATTGCGTCATGTCATGTGTGTTAATTAAATGATCTGAAATATGTTAAATAACAATTATAATTTCAATGCTATTTCAAAAGAGAATTTTTTTTTTACTAAGTATATCGTCATTGTTGCAGACACTGACATTTGAGGTACCCCATTTCGAAGTGGCTACAGTTAAATTATATGCCGATTAATGATCGCTGACTGGGCCTTTCAGCTGGCGGGGCCTCTACACCGGAACCTTGTAGGTCTACGCATAAATGTGGGACTGAGCATCGCAAAGTAAATTCAAATTCAAATTCAAAATACTTTATTCAATATTGAAGTTTTACACTTACTTATTGATTGTCAAACTGGAAACTACTACCGGTTCGGAAAAGAAAACCCAGCCCAGAGAAGAACCGGCGAAAGAAACTGAGCGGGTTGATTTGTTTTTGTTTTTTTTTTGTCTTTTACGTAAAAAACAAAAAGAAATAGCCATGCGACGATCGTCTCATTCCCAAGGTGTGCTATCATCCATAAATTCATTAATTGTAATTGTACCTTTAGCACACAAGCGATCCTTTACAATTTTTTTAAATTTAGCAACTGAAGTATTTTGAACGCTTTCTGGGATCCTGTTGTAGAAACGTACACATAGCTCCACAAAAGAGTTACTGACTCTATGCAGTCGAGTAACGGGAGTAATTAATTTGTGTTTGTTCCTTGTACCAATGTTGTGAGTATCACATTTTCTCACAAAATCATTAATGTTTTTCCGTACATACATAACATTACATAATATGTATTGTGGAGCAACAGTTAATATTTTAATTTCTTTAAATTTCTGTCTTAGGGATTCTCTAGCTCCTAGGTTATAGATTGCGCGAATAGCCCTCTTCTGCAGTACAAATATCGTATTGATAGTGGCCGCATTTACCCCACAGCATAATGCCGTAAGACATGATACTGTGAAAATAACTAAAATATACACGACGGGCCGTATCGACATCGGTAAAAAATCTTATTTTCTTAACTGCAAAAGCCGCTGAGCTTAGTCTACTCGCCAATCCGTCAATAAAATGATATATAATCATATCAGATATTTCGCCATCTTTCGCAACTCGTAAATTGCCTCGTACCCCGTATAACAAGTTGTGTAAAAGTAGTACGCACGAATAGAAAGAAAATTGGAGGGAACGTACGTGACGGAGGCAAGATTTTCGCCGTACAGAGTGCAGGTTGTATTAGGGCGGGCGGCGCTACCGCCTGCAGATCGCCTCGCGCATTCGACCCGGACACACCACACAATGTGACTCGCCATCGGTGTGACTAAGATCGCGAACATGCTACGAAACTAACTTTGAAACTTACCTCCAACAAAGGGACACTAAAGCAATATCTTCAATAATCTCAATAGAGTAGGTTTTTAGATATTTTAGATATATCGACGATTTTCACGTCAAAGTTCCTGTGCTTTCGTCGAAAATGCTTAAGGTGAGTCGTAGATCCAAATATCTTTATTGCGTGTTTATTTTCAGTATCTATTGTGTTCTTGAAAAAGTTATTTGGAAGTTTAAAGTTCAAGGACTGATGGTTTCGGTCTCGAAAACTTGAGAAAAGAAAAAAAAAATTATAAATGCAACTGAAATCAGAAAAGCCGTTACAAATTAAAACAAAACAAAAAAAAGTATTTGCATCGAAAACTTTTACTTGATTTTAATGTATCAAATAAAAACGTCAAAAATAAAAATGTCTCTTTAAATACGCTTTAAATTTGATATTATATCAATTTAATAATTTAAATGGCTAATCAGTTTTTCCGTTTACCACACTTTAATAAGTTCTAAGCACTTTTATGTATTTTTTTATTGTGATGTACAATAAAGTATAAATAAATATTACTTTCATTATGGTAAATACGCGTTGTTCATATGTGTTACGTATGATGTAGACCTTATCGATATGGCAGTTTTACACGAACACCATGAACCGCATATCAATGTTAAAAAACTTATTTTAATATTCAATACATTATAAAACCGCCATATTTATTTTTATAATTACTTTACTCACTAGAATAAACAAACCCTATAAAATCATATCTTTTTCTATTTAAAGTTTATTTTAGAATTGAAAAAAAATAAAGTAATCATATACTATTCAGCAGTGAAACTGATTTTATAAATGCCACGAATTAGTCTTTATAATGATAGCAAACCAAATCATACAAATTTATGAAAAATACTGACACAATTACTCTTAAAAATTCAAATAAGACAATTGAATTCATTTAACAAACCACAAGTTACGCCAATAAACAAATTAATTAAGTATTTACTTTACCTTTCCGTCCACTAACAAAATGGCGGCTTAAAATTAGTGTGCGTTTTTTTAACAACGCTGTTGCATTAATAAAGGCATCTCCTAACTAAAGAATATAAACAGTATGTATAAAACGTTTAATATGAAAATGACACCCCTACAATATTTCTTATAAGGGTCTAAGTCATAAAATAATTAGAAAGACATGAATATCTATTGTTTTTTTATAATAATTAAATTCAGATATATTCAGATTCGCGCCACTGTTACTACAGCACAGAATCATTACACTAAAGAATTTTATTCTAATGAAATAATCAAAGACTTTTTTTGAAATTGAATGTTTTACAATTGTGGTAGGGTTATTTTTCACAGGTATTTGATGAATTCATTCAAATGACTATATTTAACGCTATTAGAATTAAAAAACTATTGAATTACATGAAACAGCTAAAATGTTTACAATTCTGTTACAAAAGACATTTATAAAAATATCTTTTTTCAGTTGTTTTTTGCTTCAAAATTATACTCACTCAATATATTTAACGCTAAAACACCTTTTAACAAAAACTATGAAAATATCATATTGTTATTTTCAAGGATTATGGTAATAAAAATAATAATTATATTAATAAAAACTTACAGACGATATATTATTATATTATATTTATTACACTACAATTAAATTTTTAAATACATATTTATTAAAATAAAACGCTAGTTTTTATACATTTTATAAAAACAATATTTTGGTTAAAACTTAGATACTTTTAATATTTGTGAGTACAATTAAAAATAACTACATATTGATTTTAATATATTAACATATAAGTATTCCTTTTGAAAAATATATATATAAAAAAGCCCACTTATCACTTACTTAATCTTTATATACACAAAAACATACCTACGTGGGTAATCATTATCAAATCCATACAAAAAATATTACGTAGGTGCAAACAATATTAAGATATTATTTGTGCTTTAGACATACTATATAACTTTGCTACAGTAAGCAATTTGTAAGGCTATATTCTAACACGTAGGCCTAAGCAATGAAATTGTTAGTATACAATATTTATTGTACTTATATCTCATTATACTTGTACTTTAGGAACATTTATGTCGTTGAATATATAATAATATATAAATAAGGATAAAAACACTGACGTATTTATTGGTGGTCTTGGGAAAATAAAAAAACAATCGCGAATTAAACCGGTTTCTTAAAGAAAGCCGAGATGGCCCAGTGGTGAGACCGCGTGAATCTTAACCGATGATCGTGGGTTCAAACCCGGGCAAGCACCGCTGAATGTCATGTGCTTAATTTGTGATTATAATTCATCTCGTGCTTTACGGTGAAGGAAAACATCGTGAGGAAACCTGCATGTGTCAAATTACACTGAAATTCTGTCACATGTGTATTCCACCGACCCGCATTGTGCAGCGTGGTGGAATAAGCTCCAAAACCTTCTCCTCACAAAGAGGAGAAGAGGCCTTAGCCCAGCAGTGGGACATTCACAGGCTGTTACTTTACTTTACTTTACTTAAAGATTTACGGCTAATCTTTTTGAAATTTATATCTTTAAAATAAGCTAGCTAGTTGCTTCGTGCGGTTGCGCCCGCGTCATTTATACGGTTCTGCTCGCACTCTGAGGGTCGTTCCATGACATCGATAATAATATTCGGTAACCTTTTTAGTATTTGCAGTTTTTTTTCAAATCGGATACAGATTGAGATTATATCGTTCAAACAAACTCTTCAACTTTATAATATTAGTATATACATAATTTGCTGAAGGCAACAAAATCAATAAAACATGTTTATGTTTGACTATCCTGCTCATAAATTCATTGAAGATGAAAGACGTGCAAATACATTTTCATTACCTTAATTTTTATGTCTGATGAATCCGTGAATGAAAGGATCAAAGTAAATTTTTTTTGTAATCACATGTTTTACTAAACGTACTCGTATTTTGAAACATACAATCATACATCTATAGATTACGCAGCATTTTTATCTATATTTAATAATAATAATAAAAATATCCTGGGACGTTATTCACACAAGGCCATCTGATCCCAAACTAAGCAGAGCTCGTACTGTGGACTCCAGACAACTGATATATTAGTTTTCTTTTGTAAATACATACTTATATAGTTAATTACACCCAGACAAAGGCAAAGGCAAGTTTCTGCCAACCACGCCAACCGGCTCGTCTTATAAAAAAAAAAACGTCTTATAAATAATTTAATTATTATATTCTGCGGTATATCTTTGAATTTGATTAATATCGAATTCAAGAACCAAAACATACTCTACTTAAGTAGGTTCTTTAAAGTTACAAGCATTTTCAAGTCGTCATTTTCACATTTATCATTAAATTCGGACTGTAAATTTACCAAGAAAAGACTTAGTAGTCTCTCGTTTTACCAATCAAATTTCATCATTTATCCTTATTAATTGAATATTTTAAATAACAATAATTATGAAAAGCAATGTTGCTGACTGCATGCATAGCTTAAAATATAGATACTACATAGAAACGTGAAGAGAAATAAATTTACGATATTTTACGTTAAAGTCGGACTTTGCCCCCAACTTTGATCCAAACAAGCAATTCAAAGTGACAGAGCTTTGTGCAAGCTCGCCTGGGTAGGTACCACCCACTTGACCCACTCATCAGATATTCTACCACAAAACAGCAGTACTTGATATTGTTGTGTTCCGGTTTGAAGGGTGAGTGAGCCAGTGGAATTACAGGCACAGGGGACATAATATTCCCAAGGTTGGTGGCGCATCGGCGATGTAAGCGATGGTTTACATCTCTTATAATGCCAATGTCTATGGGCGTTGGTGACCACTTACCATCAGGTTGGCCCATACTCTCGTCCACCTTCCTATGCTATAAAAAAAAGAAAAAAAACACATTGTTTTTGGAATTATACAAACTCATCGTATAAAGGGCCAATTTTTATTGGACTTTTGGTGGACATTTTTTTATATTAGAAGTTGGTTTTTATTTATAAATCTATCAAATACTGTTACACTATTTCCAATTTACTAAATTATTACGTTTTATCAATTAATCTTACAATAATTATTAAACATTTACTCTCATGAGAAATCGTTATAAAGCCTACGGGTATAATTTGTTTGCTTTGAACCCGTTAACACCGTATTGAATACATTCGATTACAACCAAACTTACGTACGTGTTTGTGACTTGAAACCAATTCCGTCATACTCAATAGCACGTTTATTAATATAAAATATCAATCATAATGTTTAACATTCCCCTTCTATTACATTATGTAAAAGCAATTATAGATTTAAACGTCAATTAAACAAAGTCACAAACAACTTAATTTATGTTAAAATATTTTAATTACGTTCGATTTGAAATAATTGTCTGTTTGTTATATTATCTATTATTAATATTATTTCTATCTATCTTTCTATATGATAAGTGTGCTTAAGAAACACTCCAAAGTAGAGAACTATATATTTTTTATTTTGTAAATAAACTAGTTAGTTCGATTTGAGGCTTCATTTTTTTAATAGTTTTACATGCCATCATCATTGTATCATAATATACTTAATTTATAGCGTTCGAGCTTTTTTAAGGAGAGCTATACTGAAAAACTAAAAACTAAAACTACTGAAAACTATAACATGTAAAAACATTTCGGGCATTATGGATAACTTTACGCTGTCTCTGGGTTATCTAACTATTTTAACAATAATTTATTTGTTTTACAATTAAATGGAATTATATTTTATTATTAGTATTTTTATTATTTACACTGCAACATTATACTACTGATGTTTTGTTACATTTTTGTCGTAGGAAACCAAGCTTTATAGATAGCAAACAGACACATAGACATACAGAATAGAGTAGAAACAGACTCCACTTACGTATATCCAAAACCCGGTTTCTGAAACCGGTATGGTTTAAGGTTTGGTTTTATGTGTGTGCGTGACGCGTATATTATTATAATTATAAGAAAACAAAAAAGATTTTGTTTATGTTAAATGTTATTTTTACCCTACACCATAATTACAAGTTCTATAGTATAGTCAAACTTATCTAAACTACCCACTTTTAGAAATAAATAGATTTATAAATGTTTCATGTATATTTATTTGGTGGTAAGGCTTTGTGCAAGTTCGTCTGGATAGGTACCACTCACTTATCAGATATTCTACCGCAAAACAGCAATACATGGTATTGTTGTGTTCCGGTTTGAAGGGTGAGTGAGCCAGTGTAATTACAGGCACAAGGGACATACCATCTTAGTTCCCACTAGGTTGGTGGCGCATTGGCGATGTAAGCGATGCTTAACATTTTTAACAATGCCATTATCTATGGGCATTGGTGACCACTTACCTAGGTGGCCCATATGCTCGTCCGCCTCCTATAATATTATAATATAATATATTTAATTATAAATTATAAATAAGTATTTACGTAGTGTTCTCTCTTTTTAATATTTTTCAGTTGAAATCATGGTATTATTAAAAAAGGCGTTAAAAAGATGGATATTTATTTTTATTATTTATAATTTGTATCGTCCACGCGCCACCCTTTTTTTTTAACGTGGGGAAACCCTCATGGGTACCCTCTGAAGGAGGGTTATGTCGGACTCTTACCGACTAAAACCACCACGGTACCCTTCTCGTCTTAAGTGGAGCGCCACGGGATCGCTTGCGCATGCTACCGTGACGCTCCGACGTTCGGCCCGCCTATGCGGGCCTCCATTCTCTAAAACAGTCCACGCGCCACCCCCGTCAACCATTATATTTTTTATTTTAGTAAGTTTACCGAGCTAAAAATTATTGATAATCAGCTGAGTTAAACATCACTCTTACACCCTCAACGTGTCGCCTTGTGTCTATTATTACACAGCTCACCCACTATTTAAACCGGAATAAAGGACAATTTCGTCAATGATATATTTAGTTACAATTACATTTAAATAAATAAATAAATAAATACAATTTCTTAGACGCAAATCTAGAACGTATTTTAGCTCACGCGTAATGATCCATAAATCTCCATTATTTACTGAAGCGTCTCATTCTGGATTTGCAACTCTGACATTTACGATGTCCTATAAGCTTAATGCTTAATAATCATATATGTATATTATATACACATTTCTACCTGTTTATTCGATTAGGTTTAAAGCGGTGCTCACTTTTTAGCTTTTTAGTACTTAATGATAGATCTACTACTAATTCAGAATAAACTAATTACTATTTTTAATAAAAAAATAAGAATTGCATGGAAAATTCTAACTGCGCAATAAAAGCCTTTCTTCTTAAAGCGAAGCTTAGAGCTTGCTCCACCACGATGCTTCAGTAAGGGATAGTGATACTATAATAAGATGCTAGAGTGAACTTAAACGTATATTTGACTAATGAGTAGCTTGACATATATAATATATTTTTTTATATAATTATAAAAGATAGGAATTTAATTTAATTTATTGATTAGAACTAGTAACCGAAATGTATTACAATATATTCTAAATATTTTTGATTTTTTTTTATAAACACAGTAACTATCAATGTTATATATATATAAATAACTATAACATGTAATTTTTACCCAATCTAGGTGATATATGTGGCAATATGAATCTTAACCAAATACCGTAGGCACCAGACAAATACTACTAAAAGAAAAAAAATTAAGGAAACCATGCATTGACCTACATTGAAGCAGCATGGTGAAATATGCTCTAAGCCTTCTCTTCTATTTACAGGCTATTCATTTTTTTTGGTTAGACGATGGATTGTATAATAACGTATAATTTCTAAAATAATCACATATCACAATTATAAATATCTCGCACTATTTTAGTTTCAAGTTATTATTACGAGTCCATTACTTACACCTACATACGTATAAGTTGATATGCTTGGATTCCCTAAGTAGTTCAACACCTGCGTCTCCTCGGTGAGCTGACGGTGACATTAATAACAAACGTCATGGAACTTCATCACACGTACTAAACTTATCGGTTTATGTTGAATATAAATAAGACCGCTTCGAAATCTGATAAAATCAAAAGAGGTTTCTGTAAGAAGGTTTTTGTTAAGGCTTAATAAGGCTTATAATCTTTAAGCAGTTCGAAATTCGAATTCTTTTTTTTTTTATTTAGAGAAAAAATATTTGCGCAGCAATGGACGTAATCAATGTTAGCTTAGCATTGAATTATAGAAGATTGTTGATCGTTACTTCGTGTCTTGAATATTTACTTTGGATACGACAAAGTAAGAGTTCTCTCAAACACAATTACTTTATATTGTAGTGTTTCAGTTAAAAAAGTTAAGTTAATTTGTTACCCCTTTACACTTACATGTCGTAAATGGTTTGTTCTTCTTTGTTAAACTGACACTATGCGCAATGGTAACTACCATGACACGTTTGCATACTTTAATAAAAAATGATTCCTAGTACTAAAAGAATTTTATTATAACACCGATCGACATAAGCTATAAGCGGGCGTTTCTCACTTTACACGATATGTAGCCAATGAAAATAAAGAACTATCGTAATAAGAGCTTCGTATAAAGTAGACAATCATGTTAATAAAATGTACCTCGTATGTTCATTCCTTTAATATTATTTGCATCGTTGGTCTAGTGGATTGATATAAGGCCGCAGACTCGGTGGTCCCCAGATTCCCAGGTCGGGCCAATAAATAGTTATTGGGGTTTTCTGTCAGAAAATTCTCAGTAGCAGCCCGGAGTCTGGAAGTTCCCGTGCCTCGGAAAGCACATTAAGCCGTTGGTCCTGCGCCTGAACTCTTTCCGGTCGTGTCGGATTGCCGTCCCATCGGATTTAGAGAGCTAAGGAAAAGAGAGTGCACCTGTGTTTGCGTAAATGTTTAATTTTCATTAAACAAATATAATGCAGTTAAACTGGACTTCGAATGATTTTCAAATGACAAATGATATATCATATGACGCGTCAAGTCTTCATCTATCTATTAAAAAAAACAAGACTTATTTACAGTTTTCAAAACCAAACCAGACATAGTCCGAGTAACTCTAAGTAAAATAACTTAATTTTTTTTAAAAATCTCTTTCATAAATGGAATATTATTTCAAATATTATCTATACAAATATATGTATGATGTCTTGTATTATCTTGAAAAGCCTATACATAAATCTTTTGTTGTACATATCTTGTTTGAACATCAAGCCTTATATAGATTGAGGTTTATAGTAGGCTTACGACTGATACCCAAGTGTTGCGGTGGTTTACTTATTGTTAGTACCCCTTTGCTCTAATGGCTTCTCTTCAACTAAGTTAATCGTCTGCGGTATTTAACGATCCGTTAAATTTTAGATTTATTGGAGCGTGGGTAACTATTCTGGATTGATTCCTATGACATTTAAACAGAGAATACTGTATGACATAAGCCTCTTCAAATAAAAATTATATATATATAAAAAAAACAGTATTGTTGTACAAATTAAATATGTTGCTTTTAAAAATATAAACGATATATCTCATATGTATACAAATACACGTTTATTTAATAAAACTAAGAATGACTGACAGATAACCCACAGCTTAAACCAAGCCGAGGGGATAAAATCATGAAACTTTGAACAACAGTTCCTTACATGACGTAGGTTGGGAATAATAATGGATTTTAGAAAATTCATTCCCAAAGGGTAACCCCTTTATAAAAGACGAAAATGTGTAATATGGAACTTCATTATTTGTAAAGTTATAAATATGGATATTGACGATTTTGCTCAGAAGTGATATAGAACATTTGTTTAAGATCAATCCATTAAAAAGTTTAGTTGTAACGATATTTTCAACCGTCATTTTTTTATTTAGAAACGTGAAAGTTTTCTTTTGAGTTTTTACTCATTTACGGTTCTAAATTATCGCTGTGAGCAAACACAACAAACACGTTATCTAAGACCTTAACTTTAGCAGTGGAATGTTTCTGTTGTTAACGATAGGGCGTCCAATAATGCACCCGAGTAGGTTACCCTTGACACATTTGTTGAAGTTAAGTTATTTATGTATATTTATTGCTTTAATTAATTATAATTTACCCAATGTTAAGTATTCTAAGCTGACATAGAACTTGTCAGATTTACGCCGAGCCGGTTGGCGTGGTTAGTAGTTACTTGCCTTTCGCGCCACAGGTCGTGGGTTCGATTCCCACTTAGGTCAGACATTTGTGTACATTAACATGTCTATTTGTCCTGAGTCTAGATGTCGTTTTCTATATAAGTATGTATTTACAAAAGGAAAGTAGTATATCATTCCATAGTACGAGCTTTATTTAGTTTGGGATCAGATGGCCTTGTTTGAATAATGTCCCCGGTGATTATTATTATTTATTACAAACGTACGATTCCTGTGAAGCGCTGATACCTGAAATACAAATTTATCTAGTTGAAACTGTTGTTTGCTAGCCTATGGTTAAATTTGGCCCTGATAACTGTAAGGGATTTCAATTGGGTCGACTTTCCCCGAGGGAGCTGTGACAACCTCTGCTGCTACCTGGTGACGTTCAGGCTAGGCAATGTCAGCACATGTATAAGACAGAGACAGATATATATGTATAATACATATTAAAGCGAGTGAACCAAGTCACACAGCTAGTATGTAACAAAACTTTATGTTTAGTTTTATTACTTTCAATACAACCTTCGATCAACAATTGTTAATCGAAGAATCCAGCCTTAAAACCTTGAAAGGTTACTTTCGAAAGTAAACAGCCGAAGAAAAATACAATTTAAAATATAAATGTTTGTGGCTGATTCATCTAAATAAATTGTAATAAAAACACCAGACAGGCCTAAGATAATTCCCATTAAAAACCTTCGGCTTTGCCTATAAATTTTCCTTAGATTAGTTTACAATGCAGTGTGTTTTTCGTGAAATCAACAATGAACTCTCTAAACAGCGGGTGAATTCTACTAATCAATAACGATTACGATACGTTACCGATTCGATTCCAAACCATCTTTATATATATTTTAAATTAAATTAACAGCCTGTGAATGTCCCACTGCTGGGCTAAGGCCTCTTCTCCTCTTTGTGAGGAGAAGGTTTTGGAGCTTATTCAACCACGCTGCTCGAATGCGGGTTGGTGGAATACACATGTGACAGAATTTCAATGAAATTTGACACATGCAGGTTTCCTCACGATGTTTTTCGTCACCGTTAAGCACGAGATAAATTATAATCACAAATTAAGCACATGAAATTCAGCGGTGCTTGCCCGGGTTTGAACCCACGATCATCGGTTAAGATTCACGCGTTCTTACCACTGGGCCATCTCGGCCATCGGCCATCTATATATATTTATACGGATTGGAACCGAACCGGCATGATGTTAATATATACTCTTATGTCAAAACATTATTTTTTAACTCGTATACAAATAGTCGATAATTAAATGAAAGAATAGGAAAGTGGATAAACAGCAGCGATCACGCTTCGATTCGATTGCGATAAAGTGTCAATTTGTTAGTAGAATTGTCCCCCTGTAGACTCTCTGAACAAAAAGTAAAAGGTCGTTGAATTATAAATTATTTATATGAAAATTTAAATAAGAACGGTAAGAAATCTATACTATTAAATGAGAAGTTCTTTTTTGTAATGCCTAAAACTGAAACAGCTAACAAACCAACATATATAAAACCATAGTCCATATACATTTATATACCGCGTTTATGGACAGGATGAACAAAATAATAAAATATAATATTGACATAATATATTAAGTAGCTTCGTTTCGTATATCAAGATATATAACGATATATAATGAAATTCATTTTCTTATATATACGATAAATCGTATCTATCAATAAATTGCGTACAAAAATAACCATTTAATTTGATTGAAAGGATTAAATGTTCAATGACTGAAAAATTAATAATCTGATATCCCCGCCGTTCTTGTCAATATGTATGTTTAAATTTGTACATGCTTGCTCTTAATACCTTTGCATGACTAAAGAGAACTTATTTGAATCGAAATAAATTGTTAGACCCATAATCCACGAATTCAATAAGTCTAATATTCGTTCTTATTCATAAACTTTTAACCCTTTTGGTCATATTACTTTATTTATATCAACAAATCGAACGAGTTGGACTGTAATTAAATTTGTAATATATTTTAGATTTGTAGTAGATTTTCGTTTTATTATACATTATAATATAATAATATTAACATTATTTCAACGGATATGCTATTTCTCCGAACAAAAACTTTTGCATTAATAAAATTAATACAATTTTATTTTGATTGACTCGTCGCTAATGTATTTTCGCCATTCTTGAAAAGTCTGATGGTAAATAATTTAAATGTGATTTGCAAATTTCGAAGAAACACATTCAACCTCGCACGAAAATGCTACCGATTTCATAGAACTAGACAAACAATTATACTAATGTATGAATGAACACCCTTATATATAAACGTTGCTTAGCGACTGTTTAGTTAAACAATAATTTATCTCTTTCTGCCATTATTGATTTGACCTTCGAAAGAAGAAGACACAGCATTGAACCAAGAACCAGCTTCCACCGGCGACTTTTTCAAACCGATATGACATAGAAAACTTTCCTTAAAGGCTGGCAACGCAACTGCAAGTCTTCGGACGTTGCAGATGTCCATGGGTGGTGGTAGTCACTTTCATCAGGTGTGCCTCCTGTTCGTTTGCCCCTTCTTACCTTAAAAAAAGCTAAAGCTTAATTATTATACAATCATACCTATCGATATAATGGTTTCGTAGACCGGTTATTAACTTTTAATTTTATTGGGTGTTATATTCAAACAAAAAACGAAACTATATTTCTTTGTCGTCTGGATATGATACCTATCTACCATTTACGGTAAACTGTATCCACCACTCAATAACAAGTTTCTTGGAAATTGTCTGCTATGAATTCTAAAAACAAAAGCCAATTAATGAAATGATTGGCAATGCCTTTTAATTGAATGTCTAATAGATTATAATATAATAATAAAACATAGGTACATATAAAATATTATATATCATTAACGTAGTTTCTGTTTAACTGAATCTCTAATTGGAGTACATCATAATAATTATTATTTTTTTTTGTCTACTATTTTGTCACAGGTAGAATAACTTTTGTATGAGTTATACTCACACAAATCGGAAGCATAACCACTGTATGATATATGTGTATACCACCATACACACTATAATATATAATTATGGTAAACGAATTTTCTGCCAAAATCAATAAATGGAAAATTAATTACCACGGCAGCGGGAATGAAGAAATTCAACGATCAGCAATTAGTAGGCGCTAATGACTAGTCATAAATTATAAAAGGCATGGCCGAAATTAAGATTTATTAAGACGCTAATAACAATTTTAGTGGAGCTATTCATTTTACGGAATATATTACTTCTCGCTCAAAGATTAGGTTAGAATATTTCTTGTAAAGACCGCCTATTATATACATTGTAACACTTAGAATAGATTCTTGTTGGACAAGAGTATTACAACTTAGTTGTACTGTTACGAAAAGCTAACACTTTTCTTTGTAACCTTTTCTCTTATATCGATAATGACAACAGCATTAAAGTCATTTAAAATTGATATAGTCTATTTTAATAAATATTTTTTGGCACAATCGAATTTGAAGTATAAAACAATTTTCTACATAAAAAAGGAATCATTTATAAATCATTGCACGCCTTCTTATCCTTTTTAGACAAATGCTTGAAGCTTCTTCCACCATGCTGCTGTATTGTGGGTTAGTGGATGCATATGTGTCAGATCTTCACCAACATAAGCAGGTTTCTTTCTTATAGTTACATATAATGAAAGAAATTTAGATAAATCACAACAAAGAGTCAATACAAAAAGTTTTGAATTGTTTTAAAACAATTATTGTCACAATGTATCTATTAGATATATCAAAGATTATTTACTTTGAAAAGTAATTTAACTAATAATAGTAATTTTAATTGTCTATATATAATTTTATATAATGCGTTTAATCTATGTTATTGTTTTCCAATTTTAGAAAATAAATTAATTACGCCAAAATTCATTCATTTTTATTGCAAGACCAAAAAAGTTTATTTATTAAATCAAACAATTACATTTCGATTTCAGTCGAACGACAATTCATCATAACAACAAATTTTTTTGACAAAAGAATAGAAAATAAACCCATAATCGTGACCCAATTTTAGTGGTTATCTAACAAGTAAACCACTCAAAGGCGTGCGTAAAAGACAATATATCCATTATCTTTTATCCGTCCAAATAGCGTCGACATTTATGTTACCATTAGCTCACATTATTATGAAAGCTTTCACATTTCGTCGCGTTATTTTGTATGTCTACGTACTTTATTATTCAAAATGCATGACCTTTTATTTTCGTTAATGAAATTCCTCAAAAACGCCGCCAAACCTTAATAATTTAGGACATACCAGTTTTTATTGTAACACACCCTCAGCATACCTGAAAAACATTCCCCGACTTAATTATTTTCTTGAACACGTCACCGAGTTTATGGACGGTTCTACAATACTTTGTTACGAGGGACTCGGCAAATCTCATTCCGTACATGGGATTTTCATAATGGAAATTTTTAGAAGGATACATCCTTTTTTAATTTGATGATTGTATTTTTACTTAGCTTTTTTTGTGTATTATATCTACAACTAAATGAATATGATATGATTTAGGATTATTCAATAAGCGATAATGATTTTTTTTTTATTTTAATGTTTATTGCGTGATGCTGATACATTGGTGAGGATTTAATGGATATCTTATATAAATATATAAATATCTTAAATCGTGGGAGTTCGTGCAAGTAGGTATGTCTGGATAGATACTACCCCCTCATCAGATATTCTATCGCCAAGCAGCAATACTTAGTATTCTAATGTTCCGGTTTGAAGGGTGAGTAAGCGTAGATATATACAGCGTAAGTACATAACATTCTAGTTTCAAAGGCGCAATGCCAATGAAAGCAAAGCAAACAGTATTAGAAGTTGTGTGTTCAGTGATATGTACTAGAAGTTGTGTTGTGTGTTATGTAAATAACATTTTAGGTTATTTATGGAATGTATTTATTTCTTTAATATCAGGAATGTACTGAACATAGTAAATAACATCGCCTGCGTTCCTTTTCTTTCCCTAAGTGAAGGATTTACGTAAATTAAATTTTAAGTTTCATATTGTCTGTTAAAAACGAGCTCTCGCCAATTCAATAATTAAAGAATTACAAGAACCATGACCGAAACAAAAATATTGATTGGAAAATAGTGTTATTCCAAGATATCATTACCGAATTTCATCACAATCCAATCAGTCGTTTTAGCGCGAATCTACTTTAGAATTGTGCTAAAAAGTTATATTAAAAAAAATGTTCAATTATCCTGTAAGTATATTCTCTATACTCCAAGTCTATACTCCAAGATCTAGTGTGGGACTACGCCAAATAATATTAAAAGCGTTCAACAGTTTTAAATCACAGCAGTGATTTTATAATAAGGCTCTGTATCACAAAGTATATAAATCCATATGAACCGTTTATATATAACACATAAATAACCTATATCACTCTCAGAGCCATATACTATCTCGCCACAGACAGACTGTATTAATATTTTCATAGACAGGTTTCCATTTAAGGTTTAATTTTAAATACCCACATGTTTTCACATTGGTCCTAATCAACGCCATACCATTTACCGTTAATGAAAATTATTTATAGCGTGATAAGATAACGTCCGCAACATTGTATATCTTTTATTTATGGATGCCTTTGTTCAAGTCGCTTTTGTATTACTTCGTATAAATACCAGATTTAGTCTATTTGCAACTGGACAAATAAAACTTAATGCTCAAGGAGTATACAACCGATTAATTGTCCATTTATGTTAATACATTTATGTCGAATATAAAAAAAAAAACAAAATTAATAATATAGAACAGTTACTATTAAAATTAAAAAAGGAAGATTATATAAATATGTATTCAAATCCACATATTTTTTATTTAAACATTCAAATCTCAACAAACGCGTTATCCGTAAGTATAATTATGTAATATTAAATATTTAAATTATATAGAAGTTAAAAGACAAATTACAAATAAAATTTCGTCTTATCTTTCTCTTATCAAATCGAAATACTTAATTCACTTGTCTCGTTACTAATTATGAAGACAAACATTTTTGAGATGAGCTTCGCAATTCTAATTTGCAATCCAGAAAATCTAATTTTCATTTGAAAATTTCGAGCGCAGCTCATTCACTCCTCCTGAAATTGAGCTACTTCTTACGTCGAGTTGAAAACGTTCCCTCGGAAATGTCACGAGCTAACGTAATAATGACGAAATGATTTAAAATTATCACGAAGTCTACTTCTAGATGAGAATTCATACGGATTTTTTTGCATTTCTCTTGAAAACAAGCACATTTGAAATATAGAGTCAATAAAAAAATGTAAAACGTGCACACAGGCACCTAAAGGTGCATGTAAAGTTACACGTGACAATGCAGGTTTTGACGTGACAACGTCTTATAAATTGGTTTGCCGGGTGACACTTCAAGAAACTGCGTTACGCTCCGCTCACGTTATGCGCTCACAATGAGAGCGAGTGAGAGGCACGCGTCCCTTCCACTCGGGCATGGTTAGCCCGCCTAAGAGCGAGAGAGACAGACATAAAAAGTGAAAGGCACGCGTCCCTTCCACTCGAGCACAGTTACTCGCCTAAGAGCGAGAGAGACAGAGTGAGAGAGATAGGCATACACACCGGTTCATGTCTTACGCTTCTATTTCGCTTAGGCGCCTGCATACAAGTTTACACGTTGCCAGTTAATTGTAAAACAGCAATTGTTAATTGTAAAGCATTAAGGATATTCAATCTTTAAGTTTATACAAAAAAACACTAAAACACCACATCTTAAAACAGTTCTCTAGGCCCTAAAGTATTTGCGTTTGTTATGAAATTGTTTTAAGAGTTTCATTTAATATTATTAACGACTAATTTTCTATATTCTTATTTGATTATTGTATTTTTCGTACAAAATTATAATGTGTAATTTAGCTAAATAAAATAATATCAATTGCTATCCAATTGCTATAACACAAACGATACGTAATATTGCATCCTGTTTTGTCATACCCACATTATTTAAAGTGAAGAGTCTAATGTTGTTCTTTATTTTTGTGTACCGTCCGTAGGCTGAATATTGTAAATAATATATTTAAGTTAATATTGTTTTCTCAAATTTTAAGTGAATTGTATTCTTTTTTTTGAGAAATAAATTCTTAAACCAGAATTCTTAAACCAGAAACCAGAAAACGATTGTGTAGTGATAATATGAAATTCAGTGCGAGATTCTTTGTATAAATTAATGTTTTAAATATAATTCTTTGTATAAATAAATGTTTTAAATTGTTACTATTATTTCATCCTTCATCCTACTATACGAATGAATATTCACATTAAAATTATTTTACCACTCAAAGTCGTTGTCACGTAAAACTTTCGCCCGTATACCGACTTTACAGGCAACCAAATCTTTTCTAGACGTTTCTTTACCGCTTTTTGTTGTTATCGGGTATCGCCGAATACGGAACGAATTATAAACATAAGAATAACACATGAAAACTGGATATGAACTTATCTACATGAAACTGGATATTATATTTGATTATGTTGCACTAACGAATCCACTAGGCCTAAGCCTAGACGTATACAGGGTTATTTTTAATGACCCAGCAACCTCGCAGGACTAGATAGCTAACACCATAAGCAACAACTTTTATTATACGACTTTTGATAATTTGTTAGATTTTATTTTCATACAAAAATAAGTATTCATTTAATTTCCCGCTTGAACGTTTATAAATCTACGCGCCACGCAAAGATCGACGCGTCGCGTCGTCCTGTCGTGTATGAATGAAATATAGACCTACATATGTCACAACAGTACGACAAAAAATCTCCTTTTGTCATATCCTCTCATTTCAAGAATACTCCCCTCGCTGCCACAGCCAGTATCGGTATACTTGGCGTCGAGATTTCGAACACTGTTCAGTTCCGCGGTCAATTGGAAGTTAAAGCCAAATTGGCTTCTAAAAAGCTTGGAGTGCTCAACAAGGCGAGACGGTACTTCACGTCGGACCTTCGCCTAAAACTTTACAAGGCGCAAATTCGGCCCCACATGGAGTACTGTTCTCACCTCTGGGCGGGAGCTCCCCAGTACCAGCTTCTTTCTTTTGACCGCATTCAACGTAGAGCGGTTCGAATTGTCGACGGTCAGGCTATTACCGACCGGCTTGATCCTTTGGCCTTGCGTAGAGATGTTGGGTCACTCTGCATCCTCTATCGCATATATCACGGGGAGTGTTCTGAGGAGTTGTTTGGATTAGTCCCGGCAGCTGAATTTCACCACCGGACATCGCGCCAGAACTCCAAATTCCATCCCCATCACCTCGATGTCTGGAAATCCATAACAGTGCGTTTCTTAAGGCATTTCCTGCCTCGCACAATCACTCTGTGGAACCAGCTTTCGCCGGCGACTTTTCCGAACCGATATGACATAAAAACCTTCAAGAAGAGAGCGTACTCTTTCCTCCAAGGCCGGCAACGCACCTGCAAGTCCTCGGATGTTGCAGGTGTCCATGGGCGGTGGTAGTCACTTTTCATGTATTGAGTTATGTGCGAAGTCGTAGAACAAAAGTTGCTACTTATGATGTTAGCTGTCTAGTCCTGCGAGGTTGGTGTATTTTTCCACGGAGAAGGATTATATGCTATGCCCATTGATGTAACTCGCCACCAGGCGGCGCTGTAAAGTATCGACTTCCGCCCCGTTCAACCGATTGTCATACAACTTCAAATATATCATTTGTAAATAAAAATCTGCATAAGACTTACTGTTTTTACAGCAAAAACTGACCATAAATAACCTATTTTATTATTTCTTATTTTATCGCGGGCAAAGCCTCGTGTGAACCGCTAGTATAAATATACAAATGATATAAACGTTAACACGAGGTATCTTAAATATATATATCGTAGCTATACTCGTACACATATATCATATACACGTGTAATCTACAATTCAATGAACATCCGCACGCTTAAGTAAGCACACCTAACCCACCCGTAACCGTAGAAATATGAAGGTACACTATGTTACTAGTATATATCATAGAATATAATAATAGCAAAAACATACGCCACTATATGCCACTAAATGGAAAATTTTAAAATAAACCTTATCAGCTTGACGGAGTTGCGATTTTCGCTTAAGGGAGATGTTTAATTTTTGACTAAAAAATTGATTATTGAAAAATATAAAGTTATTTTACTAATTTTAGTGTAGTGGTAAATATGCAGTTCAAACCTCCATACTTAAAGTATGCCCTTGCTCATCGAGAATAATCAAATTATTCATTTTTTATTAATGGAGTATTTTCCTACATAATTGTTAAGTGTTGGTCATGCTTCATGAGAAAAAAAACAGTTTGAAGCAAATTTCAGTATATTAATTTTTTACTTTCTATACAACGATTAAAGTTTGATGAAAAATTAATATTCCCTAAATTGTAAAGGCGGAAAAAACTCAACAAAAATGTATACCTATAATACTCGGTCGGTACCACCCACTCATCTGATATTCTACCGCAAAACAGCAGTACTTGGTATTTTTGTGTTCCGGTTAGCCCAAAACATTTCCTTCAAGAAAGAGAGGAGGCCTTATACAATCTGTTATTTTACTTTAATAAATCATAACCTTGTAAAATAGTGACAAGAATACAAACAACATTTGTTCGTGACAACCACAAACCTGAATAATTGGTACAAATGAATCAAATCATCACATTGAGCCAGTGTAATTACAGGCACAAGGGACATAACATCTTAGTTCCCATGGTTGGTGGCGCATTGGCGATGTAAGCGATGGTTGACATTTCTTACAATGCCAATGTCTATGCGTTGGTGACCTCTTACCATCAGGTTGCTCAAATGCTCATATGAACGACCTCATATGAAATCTTGATCGGTAATTTCATGTTTTGCTTCAATGAGCCCCAAAATAACATCTTAAAACCAACCTCCTCGGTTCACATGCCTTTTAAATTGTATTTAATGAATAGACTAATGAGAAATTTTGGGAATTTCATTGCCTAACGACTCTGCTTCATGACAATCCAACTCTGATAACCGCATATTAATCTCAACAATAATAAATTATTGTGATGTTATTTCCGTTAGCATTTGCAACGGAGATTCGTTGATTAAACTATAAGCCAATTAACATGTCATTTCCTGTCTGACCATTAAAATACATGCCGTTTCATTCACTGTCATACTTAATGCCTCATTATTTTATGCATTATTACGATCGAAGATATCCGTCGTAAATTGTTATAAGCTATTATATTATAATACTCATTAATAAAAAAATAATACACTAACTTATTTTCTTAACTTTCAACAGTTTTACTTTACTAAGAGTACCAATCATCCGCCCAGTTAAAAAATTAAACTTACAATAACTTTATTTTTTAATATTTTTTAATAATTAATTCTTATAACAATTAAAGGTTAGTAAAATAAAAAACCTCGCTTTTTAAAGTTTAAAAGTCAGGTAGGCATGGCGGTGAAGTAAGACATGATCATTGTTACGTGACCTCACCAAAGTACGAAAACATTATTATTCAAGAGCCGTTAATTCGATTAATCCATTCACTTATTATTTAAATAATTTACATACACTAGATATTTAAACATATTATCTATATTAAAATAAATTACTGTATAAAAGAAGCCGCGATAGCACATTGGTTAAAAGATGTGAATATTAACCGATGACATCGTGTTCAAGCCCGGATAAGCGCTACTGAATTTTCATGGGCTTATCGTTTGCTTATAATTCATCTTGTGAGGAACGTTGCTGTAGTGGATGAAAGTCTGCCACCTTAACTTAGTCCAAATTTTCTCTCAAAAAGGAGAGGAGGCCTTAGCCCAGCTGTGGGACATATACAAGCTGTTATTATACTTAAATAAATCATGCGTAAAATAGTGACAAGAATACAAACAACATTTGTTCGTGACAACCACAAACATGAATAATTGATACAAATGAATCAAATCATCACAACAGAAGCATATAACTAGTAAATGCGATAAATTGAACTAATCGTCCCAGCACTTACATCTCGACTAAGCGGTGTAGATTCGATAAAGATATCTCTTAAGGTAATGAATCCATTACATTGAATAGACGGTATCTTAAGATGCGTTCACACTAGATATTTTTAAGCTCGCTTTTAAAACTTTCGCTGGAGTTAGTGAACAACTAATGATCTTTCGGGTCAATCCATACACATTGTTTAAATTTGTTTTATTGCAATAAGTAGTGCTTACACTGCTTCAGAAAGTGTGTAAAGCGATTAGCACTGCACTTAAAAACTGAGTCCTAAACATAAGTCCCTGAACCTATCGCATTACGAGTAAAGAAATAGTGAGTCCACGGGCTTACTCGTTAGTACAAGTGTGTACTTGAGTATTAGCTGCTGCAACTGCTGCCTAGTTGGCTAGAAATATTTCAGGTATATATCATCTTTGACATAAATCGCAGAACACTACTATAAATAGGTTATTATCATAGTGTGCTATATATCAAATATCAATTGCGAATGTAAGAATGTATAGCCCTTGTTTAAGCGAGAAAATCCTCATGGATGATGATGATACCACCACGGTCAGTTTTCGAGTCGCAAGGGGAAAGTTGGGCGAAGTGTATGCACACTTACCTACGTATTCATCCACGACTCCACCAGCGGCTCTTCAATCAGTGATTGTATAGTTCAGTTTAAATATGTTTCAGCGTTATATATGGTATGACGGTATATGGCAACAAATGCACATGCTGTCATCTACAAAAAATCACGAAGTTGGTATTCCTGGACAAATATTGTCCAGGATTGAGCAAGTGAAACTGCTCGACTAAGCGCACCTCTAACGTCGCGTTTTTATTTGTGACTGTCCTCGCACTTCTATCACGCTTTGTCAGTCGTGTACAAATCTTATTATTGTCTGCGATACTGTTTTCATATACTTTATATTAATGGTTGATATATTTAAAAATATTATAATGTTTGTAGCGTTATGTATTCTTTTTTTTTCCTCCAAATATTTTTTGCGGAATTTGTATAGAGTTTTATAATTATTAATTATTCTCGATTCAAATCACACGAAATCACTTTATTTTTATAGTGACGTTAAGGATTATGATTATCTCTTACAAAAATGAACTATTTAAACCAACAACAAGACTTAATATTGTTGTGATCAGTTCGAAGGGTGAGTGATATCATCTTAGTATGTTGGTGGCGCATTGACAATGTCCCTTTCATGGATATTTCTTACATACCAATGTCTATGAGCCGTTCTTGCCGGTCTGTAATATATAATAGTAAAAAAATATAACAACAAAAACAAGACACCAAAGAGATTTTACAAAAAAATAATAGTTATAAAGCAAATTCAGCATCTCGAACACTTCTTATTTGTTAAATATAAGCACAGTTGCTTTGTCTATATCACTACAATCATCAATAAATAAGTGCAGTTAAATAGAAAAAATAATTAAAAAGGCTAATTCATTTATACTGGTCGACGGTAGAGTTGTCTTAAAAGCATCACTAAAGTCAGGGAGTGCACAAATAAGCTACAGATTTGATTTGCCGAGATCGCATTTCTGTGATTGCATCTAACTGCATTTAAAATGAAATGAGACCTATCTTCTTGAAAGTTTTTCATAGCGATACGCTTAAGATGAGATTATTCGGAACTCTTAAACATTATCAAGTTGTCATTTTGGATTAGTTTTTTTTAATATAATAAATATAAATTATAAAATCAAAGTACATTGAACATTAGTCTGCTATTAAAAGCGCCTGTAAACGGTTTATTTAGCTCGAGGTATGTTATTCGACTTTTTAAATTACATATGAAACTGTATAATTTATTTTTTAAAAAAAACGAGTACAAACGTATTTTTTTAAATGAGGTAACAAATCTTACTCATAAATTTATTTCTTTTTAACACAGGCCTGAAAATGACTAAATCTGTTCGTACTAAGACGGATTAAGGCAATATAATATGTATACTATTAAATCAGAGGTTACCTATTTATTATTAATATTATCATAATTATTAACAATTGTAAATAAAATTTGAATCATTCAAAATGATATCTTTAAAACTGAAAATAATCGCAAGTAATTTACTTACGATCATTTGGTAGGTAAAACTCAAAATAAATACCCTTCATTAAAAAAAATACGCGATTCCTTACAATGGTATTTTAAATATACATATGTATACAGTAATGCTCATATTGTAACATGCATTCAAAATATTTAGAGAGAGATATATTATTCGGGTCTAAACTAATTTCAACCTTGCATTAAATCCGAAACCAAACAAATCTCATATTACAAAAGAAATTACAGTGTTCCAAGTTAACTTCAAATTTTTAATTAGGGTACGAATGAGTTCCAGCTAAATTAAATATTATGCCTTCGTCGTTTTAAGCAGATTACGATTATGTTGAACTCATTTTTCTTCAACATAATAAATAAAAAAAAGTAATAGTAATAACAGCCTGTGAATGTCCCACTGCTGGGCTAAGGCCTCTTCTCCTCTTTTTGAGGAGAAGGTTTGGAGCTTTTTCCACCACGCTGCTCCAATGCGGGCTGGTGGAATACACATGTGACAGAATTTCGGTGAAATTTGACACATGCAGGTTTTCTCACGATGTTTTCCTTCACCGTTAAGCACGAGATGAATTATAATCACAAATTAAGCACATGAAATTCAGCGGTGCCTGCCCGGGTTTGAACCCACGATCATCGGTTAAGATTCACGCGGTCTTACCACTAGGCCATCTCGTCTTTTCTTCAACATAAACTTAGTAAAATAGGAGTAAAAGTGAAAGAACTTGTAGAATTAAGGATTAATGAATAGGTAAGCTGGGAAATATTACTAGCATTCTTTCCGCCATTACACGCGGTCGTGATTTGTACAAATTTATTATTTTATTACATGAATATTATATTTGAGGGTTTAATATAAATAATTCTATAACTATAATATCTATATCTATATTATATCTTTATAAATAAATATACTAAAAAAAGGGTAAGCTAAAACAAATATTTATATTATACGTATTTTATCATTGTTTCTATAGTAATGGGTCTAGTGTAGGTTAGCGGTAATTAAATTTATTTAATTACTTTAAAGGTCAGAAAAAACATTTACATATTTACTCCAAAACTTCCGTGTTTAAGAGATCGAAGCACTCAGCAATAATTATTTGATAAATCAAACGGAGCTACCGTTACGTATAAAAACACGGTTTTGAGAAATTTCGTTCACGATGTCACGGAACAAATTTTACTTTGGACGAGTCTGCATCATTTGCATCCTCAATAACATCGTCACATGCAAGCACAAATATGAAAAAAATTAACTTGAATATTACAAATAGCGAGAAATTTAAATTAAAAATAATGACGTTATACAAATTGTTCTAAAAAACTTACCAGAGAATTTCCTCTCAATATCAAAATTAAAATATAATTCTTAAAATTAAAATTATTTAAATGTAAAAAATAATAATAAGAATTCGCCATTTATGGAATATAAATCCTACTTGAGATACATATTTATTCAGGTATGTAATAATTAATAACAAATAAATTTAGAGTACGCTTTGTTTATAATTGTAATCACTTATCTAAGAGGTTTTTATAAAACATATAATATGTAATATGTACATTTTATATTTTTTTAATATACCTAGTGCTATCCAAATATTTTTATTATCAAGTCAAATTACTTTATACAGAGGCCACGATGCCTCTGCTTATCTGATAAACCCGAGTTTACTTCGATTAAGGTTTCTAAAACGAGGGATTTTTTCAATGGGCCTGATAGAGAACCGTCGTACTCAGTCGAAATTGCCGAAGGGTCGGGTTGAGTGTCGATCAGACCCTGATAACCCAATATATCAGGTCGTGAACTTTTACATAAAAATCCTGAATAACCTATATAGGCAATATGGCGGTTTAGACACGTTTTCTTAAATCTGAACTGTAAAAGTGAGTTATTGATGTTATTTTTTGTGTTAATAGTTTATTTTGAAAATACAATGAAAAAGCCGAAATGGTTCGAATGTTCATCTACGTGTCCACAAACCCAAAGCGAAGCGCTGTGATGGAATTAGCTCTAAGCCTTAAAAAGGAATCCTAATTCTTTGAATAAAAGAATAATCCCTTTTTTACCATTAATTCTATCATGCCTGTTCTATTAGTTGAAATCTTGTTTAGGTAATAAAATAAATAAGTTTCAAAAACTTATCTCTAAACTTTCAAGGGTTATTAATTAATTATAACTAATAATAAATTTTATATTATATTAAAACAGATTAAACGTCCTACAGAACTTACAAGTCGAATTAGCGTCGACGGTAACTCGTTTATAAAATGGACGTTAATAACCTCAAATGACGAGAAACATCCGTAGTAGATACAGCTGATACAAACAGAATACACAAACAAACCGCAGAGAAATCCGCAGACAAGTTTAACCCTAATTTCGTGGTTCGTCAAACATTAGAAATGACCCCACTTTGAGAAGAAGATTTCGGTCGAAAAGGAATATATTATGCGATCTATGAAATATTTATACGATAGATTTATTGCGAAGAAATAATTTGTGAACACGCATATCTCAGGACCTACTAGTGAGTTTTGTTTTTTAGTCAGTTAGCTCCTCGTGTAGGGTTAACCTGTGTAACATCCTGCTACGATCTATTTGGTTAGTGCAGTGACGTTTGGTGATGACATTATTATCATTATCAGCCATCGCAAGCAGCGCTGAACTCTATATTAGTATCACCCAAGATACAACAAGGCTCCCATCGAATTGAATATTTCAATTGTAAAACACCATTCAGTAGTCTTTTTAACAAATTCATAAATGCAGTTACCAGGTACTTTTGAGAAAACTATGCTGACAATACAAGAACAGAAGTTTTAACATTACTTTTGTAATGTGAGTGATATTTTGGGACTTATTTACGCTGTTCGGGTGCAGTTATATTATCACAAGGAAAATGAAAAGTCATAGTCAAAATCTTCGTTGAAAATCCCTGTGTTCTACTCACTATCTCATCTCGGCTCTTCATAATATCATAGTTAGAGTCATTTTCAATATGTCAAGAATAAACCTTGTCGAAGATCGATAGTGTAATGGCGCATTAAATTTTTACAGCCGGGTGGATGGTCAACACACGACTATATCGATTTGACATTAAATGTCTATAAGAATGTCCAGTACCTCGACTTTTTATCCAACCATAATATTATATCAGTTGAAAAATTAACGAAACTGCAAATATTCAAAAGTTTTTTAGTACATATGTCGCTTTACACACAACACAATAAGGATATTTATTTTTTTCATTTCTAGAAGTCGATTAAATTTTTAGTTTTTTTCATTTTTACACTAATGAATCATGAATATAAAGCAGCAATTATGTTAAGATCTTCCAGACCGATTTCGGCCACGGCGACCAATCTCCAGAGAGATTAGCCAACTGCGCAGGAGATATTATAGTGCACAAGTGTGTGCGCAAACACAGGTGCACTCTCTTTTCCTTAGCTCTCATAATCCGATAGGACGGCAATTCGACACGACCGGAAAGAGTTCAGGCGCAGGACCAACGGCTTAACGTGCTTTCCGAGGCACGGGAGTGTACACACTTCCAACTTTCAGACTCCGGGCTGCTGCTGAGATTTTTCTGACAGAAAATCCCAATAACTATTTATTGGCCCGACCTGGGATTTGAACCCAAGACCACCGAGTCTGCGACCTTATATCAAGCCACTAGACCAACGAGGCAATTATGTTAGGGATAAATGTGAAGCCCATTCTTATTGTCCAATGTTCACAGAAGTGCTGCTAATGTTCTTGGCATCATGCCATGTGTTCATGATTTATACAGTAAATTGTAGACCTTTTTTGTAGACACGTACACTGCCCTGTACTAAGTTTTAGTACATCTGTTATAAGTTTTAGTAATAGAAACGCCCTCGAACCGATGATTCCCATATTACAATGAGAACGACACCTAATAATTATTATCTAAGTTTTGTATATAACTTTGAAACTGTTATATATTAATGTCGCTAGAAATAATAGAGATGTTTAGTTTGTAAAATCAATTTAATATTTAAATATTTTCTGTAAAAAAACAAAAATCAAATATAATTTATATTTAAATATTTTCAGTAACAAAACAAAAACTCGACATATATCGTGAACGGTAACGAAATTTGTTGAATTTTCTTTTAGTTATTTCTTAGTAGATAATTTAATACATAGAGTATTATGTTTAATATTACTTTATAGAATGGTTCATATAAAAAATATATCAAATCATCCAAAAAAAGCTTGTTTTGCTATTCACCTGATGTAGCAATTTAACTGGATGAAGTTTTCATTTTTCATAAGTATGTAAACAAACACTCTAAGAACACAAAATATACTTACTGTTATGACTATACATTTCAATCAATTTACATTATATTTACAGTACATTAGCTATTACGTATGGGAATTTTAATTAAATATGGTTTCATTCTGAGGTTTTCATGTTGAGGCAGTTATCAAAATGTGACACTTGACAAGATGGTGTTATTAATTTGGATTTTGGCCACGCGCCAAAATTTCCTGTCAGACTGTAAGAAGGTACATCCAGATATATTTTTAAATGAATTTCTACAAATTTCGTAGTAAATATTTTTAATAATTTGTATATATTTTAAATACAAACATTCATAGCCCATCCTTATGATATTCTTATTCAATAAGGAACTATTTACGTTTGTATTTACAGGTAAATTCTGCACTTCCTTTTTATATTTAGAAATCGGCTTCCGGACATTTTATTAATAGCCGGTATTAGAATCGGTTTGATGTGTTTTATTAAAAATGCTATCGATTTCCAAGCCGTTTCGTCTTATATTTGTCGTGTTTATTATAAAAAATACCAATATTCATATTGACCCTATTCCAATGGGAATAGAAATAAATGTAAACACCGTAGATTGACAAAATGCATGCGATTTTCAAATCGTTCTGCATTATTATGCCCTGTAAACAGTTCTTGATTAACTTACCCTTACTCATAATACAACACTATTCCAATTAACTAGTTATACCACTATTAATTTAACTTTCAAAGTCCCGAATACAACTTCGCGGACTTTGAAAACGCCATATTTTCGCGTATCCATAGTAAATGTCATAGATTATTCAAGAAGTCGACCAATGACATAGCGTCAATTGATATCGATGACCAATGTATTAATTGGGTGTCAAATTTGTTTATTTGGGTTTATTCCTGTTGTGGTTGGAATAGGCTATAACTACATTCCTGCTGTTACTAAAATCATTATATTTATATCTGAAACTTCGAAATAAAAATATTATTGTACAATTCATTTTAATATTTCGTTATATTGATAATAAAATTGTATCCTTGTATAAAGAAAACACAACAGTGATACGCGAATTTATAAATAAAAAAATAATAGCATAATTCAATGGTAGCAATTCTTGAAGGGGATTTATTTCAATTTTCTTTATTTTTATGGGAATGTAATGTTATGAAAAACAACAAGAATATATTTATGTATCTAGTTACTATAAAATTGATTGCCTCCTTGGTCTAGAAGCTAGCTTCGATATCGACCTGTCATAATCATCTTCAGGTAGTCATATAGCTTTTTTTAGTATTGACTGTTGTATAATATTTTACGGTATTTCTTAGTAAGTATGACGTATTCAGCCTAATCATTTTATTACCATTTAAAAAATCTCAAAATTCAAAGTCGAAACTTTTCTATATACGATATAGCTACCTTTCTTTTGTCTTCATTACACATCTAGACCACATGTAGTTTGTTCGTTTCCTGTAATTTAATTAAAAATATGTAACGTTACCTTCAGGGAATATTTTCACGGGTAACACAAAGAAATATTATACGTGTAGATAATTTGAAAGTTCACCTGTCTTCACACTCTGCTGAGTACGACATCAAAGCGTCGCCGCGGTACATTATTTTCGCTCTTTTGATTAAAGAAATTGTTTTTACTCCGCAATTTAATAAAGTATAAATATACATACTAAATCTCATCTTGTTTATGTGACATTGTGGCATGTTTAACATGCCTACAAATTAAATTCTTGAAACTCTTTTCAAGTGTAGCAAACAGTGCTGTGCTAGACTAAAGTGTTCGATAATTTAATAATTGCAGTGATTTCGAATAATTTTATAATTTGTTTTTTCGTATGTTAGTTTTCACTACTCCACCGAACATAAAATTTTACATACACGGTAATGTCATAGAAAAACAGATCACCACTCTCAAATGTGGGCGAAGCCGCGATTGTAAGCTAATAAAATATATAAGTAGCATTACCGTATATTAATTTGATCGACATGCTCATGAAATTAAGTTATTATAAATTATAAAACGAAAATTGTGAAGAAATATGAATTGACAAATATTAAGAATGGGTTCTAAACAAAATACAGCAAGAGTTGTTGAAAAGACTTTAGTAAAGCCAGCTTAGCTTTAGCTTGGGACAGAATGCAGCCGATGTACGACGTGCGTTCCCCATAATACGATGCATTCATGACATCATAGTAATTGTAAAAATGACGTCACACTTGGTTGTCACACAATTTGAAAGATTTGCGTTATAATCATGTCTCAATGTAATAACGCGCGATGTACCACACAATGCTCACAGTGACGAATTTTTGCACCAACTGAGTAATTATTTCGCCACTGTACACTTGAATACTCTCGAGAGCCATGCTATCCTTACTAATATTAAAAATGTGAAAGTGAGTTTGCTCATTTATTTGCTTGTTTGTTTGTTACGCTTTTACATCTTAACTACCAACGATCAGCATGAAACTTTGCATACACGTTGCCAGAGTTACAGAAAAGGACATACACATCATACATACCCAACTCTTACCTCAGTCCCCACTCCCCATACGCGGGCGTACTGTATTTTTTTAATGATACGTTACTTGTCGTTCTTATTTCGAACTGCGTACTTACAATTCAAAATAATCGTTCGATAATTTTCAATATCGGGATAGTCTTTGGTTCACTTTCCGACACCTCGATTTTAATACATAAATGCATTATATAGATAAATGACCTCTTTTGTAATATCATTTACAATTTTTTCTGGCAAAGGTCAACATGTTACAGCTATGTACATTCGGTAATACCTTATAAAAAATAATACGTTACTGTAAAAAAGATTGAATGAGTTCCAAAATAATTAACTATGATTTTAAACAAAATGGTGTTTATTAATAATTTTTAGTTATTCCAATTCCAAATCCGCAATAGATTTTTACACAATAAGAAATGGAATACGATAAAAATAATGTAGAATATTCACATCTGACAATAACTACAAATATTTCTGTAGTAATTGAGAAACCGTAAGTAAAACGGTATAGAGCCCTTATAAATTTTTATATATTTGATTATTCAGTTCCAATAAGGAGCTGACCCACGTCAACGTCAGCGTTACGTTAATAGTTGGGACTTTATCTCATTATTTTTAAATTAAGTCCAGCGACCGAAAGAGGAAAACTATTCATACTCTTTTTTCAAATTTGCTTATATTTTTGGAATAATTTTATAAATCTTTTATTTCTCAAACATATAGGTACTATTTACTTATAAATTATCTTTAGTCTGTACTTAAAGATCCCCTAGCCCTACAAATGAAGTTAAGTAACTTGGAGGTGATTTTTCCATAGTTTAAATATAACCATGTTCAAGCTATATCGTATTCAATAAAATATATGTAACATCAGTTCACAATATTAACAGAAGCGTCACAAAACAAACACACAAATAAGTTGAATTAAAAGCCGTCTATTTTAAAGTCTTTAAACAAAGTTATTGCCAGTTAACTCACAGGATTTAAAACGTTGTGATTGTGAAAATGAGCTACTTAGTAGCTGGTTAACTGTGATATGATGATGTTACTGCAAATATTATAAAGAGGTAAGGTTTTATTAGGTTTTCCGGTGTACGCAAAATATAGTTACGTTTGATATGTTATAATATTATGATCCGTGTTCATGAAGACACGTGTATCATCCATAAAACAATGTTATATTTCACAAATATGATATAATCATAGGATTTGAAAATAACTACTAATCGACAAGAACAAGTTAACCATTAATTATTAACGTCATTCCAAAGGTCGTTCTGGCATTCAGACTTTAATATTACACGCACAAAGAAACTATATATTACTAAAAGAAATACAACTATAATATAAATATATTTCAAGAAAATACTTTGAAAATAACCCTAAATTCTTATTTACATTACAATATAAATACAACCATTATTTACATTAGAGTTTGAATTGATATTATTTGGTAGATAAGTTTCAAGTGTCTATCCAGACAGGATTGTTTAAACGTAATTATGTAAATAGATTATCTAAATAAAAATATTGTCTGTCTGTGTCTTTTTTTGTCCGTCTACCTTTTTGTCTGGTGTCAAAATCTGAATTATTATAAGTAGGTTTTAATCATTCTTATCTTAAAGAGTAATCAAAGGTAAAGGTCTTTATTTCATCAATTTGCGTCCACATACGTTTTTTTTTTACGTCGTTTATTTTTCAATTAGTATGGCTATTTGGGTGTTACCGAAATTAAAACAATCATTTTTTTATTAAAGTTACCCGCTGCTACTTAATGACTTAATTAGGCATTATGTACATTAAAATGGCCGATTTTAAAGGATTTTCCTCACAAACTGAATTCACCGCTGGCGAGGGCGAGGGTTTTGCTTAGTATTATGTAAATCTGTTTTTTTTTTTATTAAATTGTCTGAAGAGTTGGTATGGATTGCTTAATTTAAAAAAAAAACTGAATTATCTTAAAGATTCATTTTTATTCTGACGAGTTTTAAAGAATAGACCAGAAAGTCGCAATTTGGCCAACGTCTGATGTGACATTTTAAGGGGATTTTGCATAATAACATTTTACGCATAAATGAAGGAGCTTAGATCATTTGAATAATTGTGAATAAATTAAAATTTCCGAGTAAACATGTGATTTTATACGCAAATTTTTGCGTTGGATTTGCATTCAGATTTTTTTTTTTAACATTTATGTAGTATTTTAACTGCAACTATATATATTCAATTTTTATTTTATTTCAAAAGTGTTTTTAAGAACAAAATCATCAAGATGGTTTATTATACAAGTATTGTTTATAAATATGTTTATCCGTATTAAACAAAAAACATAAAATTCACTACTTAGTTCTATACTGATTACTTTACAATTGTTATACATATTATAACATAAAAATAAAAATCAAATTTAATGTTACCACGCGTAGTCAGGACAAGTTAATAATAAAATCAACAAATGTATTAGTAATTAGGATTTGCTTTAATATTTTAAAGCTTAAAAATAGTTTTTGTTAACAAAAATTACATAAAAGTTAAAAAAGTTGACACAGTTTGATCGTTTTTTTTTTTCGACTACTTCTTATTGAAGTACTCGCAAAGTTTTGAGGATAAGCTGCTGACTTCTAATACGTCAATATCGTCCTGAAACGATGTTACGAAGTTAAGACAGTGAGTTCTTTTAATAAATGTTATATCAAAATACAACCAAATTATAACTTTTTCATATTCTATTGTTTCTAAATTGATCTTTTTTTAAATTATGAGTATATATATAACTATGTAGGTGTATCTCTAAGTGTTATTTTTTTATATACATATATGTAATATAATGTTTTGGACGCTTCGAAAATATATTAAATAAATGAAATATTTACATTCAATACATTCAGAGCATTCAGAAATTGTTATGAAACAAATACGTAATTTTACATAAGCATTTAATAAAAAAAATGACACTATAACGAGTCTATATAAACTGACAATAGATTTTAACTTATAAATGATCAATACTGGCTTGAGATTTTAGCCGACGGGCTTAAAACACTACCTTATCTTTGTCAGGGCCAGCCAACCTTATCCATTATTATTTTTTTATTGAGGATAGTAAAATAATACTTATATTTAACGCGATATGCTTCACATTGAACATATCTGAAATAAATTAAGATTAAGATTTGTTCTTTCCAAACAATTATTTTAAAATATTTATGAAAGTCTTGTCTAAAATGTGTTATAATTACAAATTTAAGTGAGACCGATTTCCGTCGCATGTCTAAACATACAATATTTTTGGCATATTTCATTATTAAACAATAAAAATTGTTCAAACATTGTTAGTGTCACAAAAAATTGGGAATATGATACAGTACTAACAACCTTTCGTGTAAGTTTTGATGAAAAAATAATAGGTATAATAATTTTCGTCTCGATCTCATAATATTAGATAAATTTATGGGTCGTTTATTGAATTACTTGAACTAAAAGGTTTTGACCCGTTTGTGCCTTTCCGTGGCAGCCCTAAGTGATGTGAATTGCTTAAATAAATATTATAATAGCAACAGATGCAATACAACCCTATATTTGACAGAAACTTTAAAATAATATAAAGTAAACACGTGATTACTTAGTAAAAAATTTATATGTTCACTATAGGTCATTGTTTTCGTTAAATGTTTTTATTTTATTTTATTTTTATTTTATAAGAAGGCGGACGAGCGTATGGGCCACCTGATGGTAAGTGGTCACCAACGCCCATAGACAATGGCATTGTAAGAAATGTTAACCATCGCTTACATCGCCAATGCGCCACCAACCTTGGGAACTAAGATGTTATGTCCCTTGTGCCTGTAATTACACTGGCTCACTCACCCTTCAAACCGGAACACAGCAATACAAAGTACTGCTGTTTTGCGGCAGAATATCTGATGAGTGGGTGGTACCTACCCAGACGAGCTTGCACAAAGCTCTACCACCAAGTAATGAAGTAAATGTATTATTTAAACACAATAATATTAAATGTTTTATTCATTGGCTTAGTACAAATTACACTGGCCACTATTATTAAATATATAGTTTCGTTTAAATTAAAAAAAGAATGTGCAATGCTGTAACGTTTAATTATTTTGACAGGTTTTTTTTAACTTCAATATTCATGCCAAGCATAAGCTATAAAGTCCTGTCGATATTCTGAACGTAATATAAGAGTAGTCAATTATATAAAGCGATAAAATCGTCATCAGAACTCCGTCAATGTGGCCAGACACACAATTCCAAGATCCGACGAGATTAAGCTGAAAACGTTCAAAAAGATTGATGAGTTCGTACGAACAACGACGGCGTCACGGAAAATGAGTTGATGAAGCAAAAAAAATCCTTTTATAATACATTTCATTTCTATATCCCTGATTTCATCTTCTGCTGTTTTGTCGATATTCGGTCATTATTTCAAAAAACGAATAGGCAATATTTTCACACAAATGGATGACGTGATTAATATATTTGTCTAACAGAGTAATATAAATTATTTTTCCGATTATTTTGGTAGCTGTTGATACCGAACAAATGATTAGCCATCATATTTACACATGCAATAGCAATCAACAATATTCATGCTGCAAGGCAATTTAATTCGTTCCGTCAACTTCGTGAATGACTAGCAGTGGCAACCCTTTAGGCGAAATGAAAATTTGTACATTTATGTTTATTAAACTGGTTTTATATTATTAATAATTATTATCTAGCTTTTTCAAGCGACATATTCCGTATTAATATTATTTCCTTATTCAGGTTCCAGAGGCCCTAGCCAAGTTGACATTCTACAATTGTAAACGCTAATAGAAAACTGAAAATTGTATGTAAATGACCACGTGACTTTTCGTTGAGAGATGTCATTCTCATACATTTGTTTAGTTTTCTATTAGTGTTTACGATTGTAGAATGTCAACTTGGCTAGGGCCTCAGGTTACCTTATTGTACAATATAATTACGATCGGTTTAGTGGTTTAGTCATAATGGGATAGCAAATAGTCAGACAAAGAAATTTCACATCCTAGCTTAGCCTCGTATCATTTTCTTAATAAATAATAATTTCTATAATGTTCTATATTTGTATGATGTTCAATATTTGTCTCGTTAAAATAGTTTTTTTTTTATTGCATAGGATTGGCGGTCGTGCGTATGGGTCACCTGCTGGTAAGTGGTCACCAACACCCATAGACATTGGCATTGTAAGAGATGTTAACCATCGCTCACATCGCCAATGTGCCACCAACCTTGGGAACTAAGATGTTATGTGCCTTGTGCCTGAAATTACCCTGGCTCACTCACCCTTCAAACCGGAACACAACAATAGCAACTACTGCTGTTTTGCCGTAGAATATCTGATGAGTGGGTGGTACCTACCCAGACGACTTTGCACAAAGTTCTACCACCAAGTAGCAGTATACTATATTTGTATTTTATGTATATTGTTCAACGTTTTGCTACAATCAATTAAGCATCTAGAATCGTGTTGTAGCGTTAGCTAAGTCAACACCGAAAACAAATTTACCGTATGCATAATTAAACTAATACATATATACAATTATACGGTACAAAGCCAACCATTCGTCTGTATATTCATCCAAACACAATACAAAGTGAGTAAGTGGAACAAACTTAGCGACGGAACAAAGTTTCAACTCTCATTAGAAGCCTGCACTACACTCATCTTATATCTCGTTAATACTTAACAATATCATTGTTTACATGTAGAGTTCGTTACAAACGTTCGTTCGTTGCATGACGGTTTGTTTTTTAAATCTTTAAGCATAAATATTACCCATTTGATTATAATTGGTCGCGAATGGCTACAATGCAGAGTTTAGGAAACTAAAAGATAACTCAATTGGGATTATTATTGAAAGTTTACTTTATAAACTACAAAACTTTAAGACATACTTTTTTTTTAACTTTAGCCATACGAATTATTCAATAAGTACCTCTAACTGCCGAATACTAAAACGTCAATTAAACATTAAATGCAACTTAATTATTTGAGACGCCCTTAAATTCAAATTTCGCATACTCATTTAGGAGCTTCTCAATGTTAAGTAGTGTTTAACTTTGAGGGACGTTTCAGTATTCGGCCGTAAGTTACATAGTTTTTAGATATAAGACATATTTATTATATAATAAGTACGTTGACGTGTGAATGAGCACCAGACGGTAAGTATTAACCACCACCCATACATATATCGACGCAATACGAATTATTAAGCATTACTTACACTGGGAACTAATATGTTAAGTAACCACACATGCGCCAGTGTAGTGACACTGGCTCACTTACCCTTCAAACCGGAAGACCATTAATATTACTGGATAACTCATGAGTCGTTGGTACCTACTAAGGCGAGCTTGCACAAATATAGTCATATATTATTTATATCTATACTAATACTAATATATAAAGCTGAAGAGTTTGTTTGTTTGATCGGCTAATCTCAGGAACTACTAGTTCGAATTTAAAAAATATTTTTGTGTTGTATAATCCTTTTATCGAGGAAGGTTCTACGCTGATTTTTATTCCTTTTATTTTATTAATTATTATACGTGGGTGAAACCGCGGGGCACAGCGAGTCTATAATAAGTAATATCTTTTTATAATTTGAATTACGAAGTAAGTGTTTTTTAAGTGTAAGTTAAACATAATTGTCTGTCTGGTGAATTGTTTAAGTTACTCAACACGATAGCTAAAATCTTATGAAAATAATATCGATACAGAGTATAACAAAAATATTAAACTCACACAAAGTAAACAATTAAACATCGTATAAGAAATAATTTTATTATATAAGTTTAAAGTTTAATTAAAATATTACAGACTTTGTAATTGACTGTTGACTTGAAATATAAAAACTTTTCGCTAGTATTTTCGTTACCAAGTTATGCTAATTAAAACGCATAACATGAATATTCAGCTACTTTTTAGTGACTTTTTTTCGTTGAATATTCTTATTCTTTGCGCAGAGATAATTAGATCAAAATACCAATGTTGGTATTTAATTATAGATCATATACATATTAATAGTAGGTAGCGTTTGTAGGTAATGGCACAATTGCGTATACTTTGTACAATAGGCATCCTTGAACAAATGAATATTTATTATAAATATAGAAAGTACTTGATGGTAGGGCTTTTTGCAAGCTCGTACAAGGCCATATAGAATATAAACAACTATAAAAAGACGGAAAATAATTATAAACTTCGATATAAGAATAAATACATAGTTATCATATTATGTATATGTATGATGTAAAAGTTCATGAAGAACTTAGATGGCCTAGTAGTTAAAACATGAATCTTAACCGATGGTTGCGTGTTAAAACCTTCTGAATTCTCATATCGATACACTTCTGAATTTTCATTTGCTTAATTTGTGTTTAAATTCTCGTGGTCAGCGATATAAGAAAACATCGTGAGGAAACTTGCATGTGTCTAATTTCACTTAAAATCCGGCCCCACGTCTATCCTTCTCCTTTAAGGGAGTGGACGCCTTAGCCCAGGTTTAGGACATCTACGTGTTGTTTAGTTTATAATACTACTAGGAACGAAGAATGTGTACACTGATATTCTCAATAAAAACAATTTCTAAATCGGGATACATACGTCATAACAATTATAATACTAATGGAGAATCAATACTCATATACATATCTACATATACACTAGGGGCATGCACATCAAACAATATGCATTTTCATTTAAAGATTGCAATCGAACAATCGAACATGACTGAAATAAAAAGCCAAGCCTAGAATAGTCAGAAGTGTTTGTCTAGTTTCATTAAAATGTATTGAAACTGACGAATGCACTCGATTTCCTAAAGCTGTAGACGCACTGCAGGTTTTTGTCTTTTCTTTTTAAAAAAACATATATTTATCGCAGCATAACGTCTTTACATGCCTTCTGAAACACCTATTTACTTCCAACTTTCAGCTGTAAATTTTTCGACAGAAAACCATTGGGGTCTTTCTGTCAATCTCCGACTATCAATCACTATTGGTTTACACGCTAGAGTCAGGTTTACTCGTAAATGGTTGAACGTACTAATGTCAGGAAATATAATTGGAAGAAGCCCATATATAACTCATATAAGCTACGGGCGACAACCAATCCGGCATACTGTATGCAAGTACTCAATACCTGTGAAATGAAAGAGTAATTAAGATGATAAACAGATATGCATAAGTTATGTAAGATTATAACTAACAAAGATATGGTTGAATAAAATGGTAAAGAACCAAGGGCGCTGAAATATTACCTCGCTCTACCCTAATGAAAAGCTGAGGCCGGTGATCTCAATAGAGTATTTATTCAGACTGAGATTAGTTAAAAAAATGTACTATGATATGGCGATATCATATTTTCTCAAAGGCCGGCAACGCACCTGCAAGTCTTCGGATGTTGCAAATGTCCATGGGCGGTGGTAGTCAGTTTCCTCTTACATAAAAAAATCACATTATAATGATAAAAATACAAATTACACGAAAACACTATAGAGGAAAGATTCAGCTACTTACCAAAAATATACGACTTTTTGTAAGTAAAAGCAATTAGTATTTGTAATATACGCCGCATTACATAATATATAATACAATAATAAATAATAGTTATTATTTAATGCGGCGTAAAGTATTTGAAATTACATTTAAAAACTATCCATATTTTTTACGGCCCATAAAAGGCTTAAATGTACGCTTTTTCATATTATTGGACTGGTTGTTTGAAGGGAACTTGAAATATGACTCGTTCCACTCCAGTGCGCGTTATGGCAGAACGAAGGCGGAATGGTGCTATTGAAGCAAAAAGCCGGGATTACAAACTTAGCCGCAGAAATATACGTTTTTGACTCTTAATGCAAAGGGTATAGAAGTTATAATTGCTTGAAAATAGATACACCATGTGGTCCATTGTATTTATAAGTAGGTCACATTCGAACGTATTGTTCTTATACAAAGTCAAACATTTCGTAGGCCCTTTTCTTTGAATTAAATGTTTATCAAACGACATCATGGGGAACAATTGTAAGCAATTATTTTCCTTTGTTTGCATAAAGTTTTGCTTGGGCAACTCCGATCATCTTTAAATTATAAATTTCTATAAACTAATGAAAAATAATCATATTACATTTGGAAAGAATATATATTAGTCGTATTGAGGTTTTACGTCTTTTATTTAAATAATTCTTCGTCTTTAATTTTTTTATTCCTATTAATAAGAACCTACTTAAGAAAAATATTTTCTATAAATGGTTTTGAATCGTCATGTTACATAATTCAAATGATTGTCAAGCTGTAAGTGTAGATTCAATAGATTCACCTAGAAAGTTTGTGGTTACCTATTTTTTTCTCGAGTTAAGTACATTAACATAGTTAGTTACATTTATATAACCTGCAGTTCTATTTTGTAGGAAGTCATTTTTCATTGGTCAACCGTGAAACGTTGACACCTGACGTATAGTGACATACTATTTTGATGATTGTATTCTAACCTTAACTAAATACAAATAACATTTAAAAATTATTATTATACAAGTCGTGACCGCGTGGAATGGTGGCAAGAATGATTATTATAGTCAATGTCGCTTACTTTTGTACCAACGTCACCAGCGCCCAGAGACAGTGGCATTGTCAGAAATGTTAACCACCTCTGACATCACCAACGCGCCACCAACCTTGAGAACTAAGATGTTATGTCCCTTGTGCCTGGAATTACACTGGCTCACTCCCCTTCAAACCGGAATACAACAATACCAAGTACTGCTGTTTTGCGGTCGAATGTCTAACGAGTGGGTGGTACCTCCCCAGACGAGCTTGCACAAAGCTCTACCACCGAGTAAAGGTTTGAAGAGTGAGTGAGTCAGTTTAATTACAATCACAAGGGACAAGGTTGGTGGCGCATTGGTGATGGTTAACATTTCTTACAATGCCAATGTCTACGGGCGTTGGTGACCACTTACCATAGGTGGACCATATGCTCGTCCACCTACCTATTCTATATAAAAAATCATACAAACTAATGTGCCAATAATACACCTTGTTATAACCAAAGCTAAAAGATACATTTAAATTTAAACTAATAAGTTTTCGCTTAGTTGATTTAAAATACAGTTTTATGCAGTTTCTATCTGAATTAATAAACACCCATTATAAAGCAATTCAATTGAAATGAATTAAATGGGTTCACAAGACAGGTATCATGTATACCTGACGTTAACATGACGTCCTAAGCCTACTCATGCCAACCATACAAAGATCAAAGTGTAAATATCTAACTGGTGAATAATAAATGTCAGCTGGATATAGTAATAATAAGTGTAGTGCCATTTGCATTTGCAAATTACACAAACCCTTAATCAATTTACACATACTAACTTCATGAATTACCCTGCTGAAAAACTGTTCAGTAGTATTTGAGCATTATCGCATTCAGACAGACAGACGGTCACAGCGGGGGTCTATGTTTAATATGTAGTGAATAATAGTGATTGAATAATGTATGAAATATAATATATTGCATAAAGCTATCACCTATGAAATGTGGTATTTTATGATAGATTCGAAACAGAAATGAATGGGAATTTTATTTTTAAAATTATTAGATTATTGTAGTCTACGTAGGTTTGTACATGTCTATCTGTAGTGGTACCACCTACTCACGATTTATTCTAACGTTAATTTTCAATTTTCTAAAGTTAAGTGATGTTTTAGTTTGAATGGCAAGTTTTATGTCCTTTTTTTAAATAAAAGAGTGTCTTTTTCATAGAAATGGATCATTTAAGATGTTAGTGAAAACAAAATATGATGACGATTTCCGGACTCCCCTCATCTAAGCATAAGCAGACAATTGGTACAAACTTCAATTAAATCATGCAAATGAAGAGGTCGAATCCGTTCCTGATTCCCGTAAATTAATTCATCTGCAAACCCTATATTGACTGGTTATTAGCAAGAGGTCATTGTTCATTATCTTTAGGGCGGGGATTGGTAATTTATTATTAATAAATAAAAACATGATACTATGAGTAAACAATACATGTAAAACATTTTATTTAGGACTGAATGTTTTATTTCTAAATATAACATAAATAATTCGTCACATACTTTTACTAAAAGTAAATATTGCAATAAAATTTGATAAAATAAGTAGTATCAAAAAAAAATTTTGTAATCAATCGATCTATTCAAGAGCCATGGTAACATCGTATTGGGGACAGGCGGTCACATTTATTGAAAAACCAGCGCTTATTACAGAAATACGTCTCACGGAATTGCTTTCAACATTGGAATTGAATGATACTGGATTATTGCATGGTTTTGATAATAATCTTAATAATAAAAATAACTCGGTCGCTTTTCATATTAAATTACAATACTAAGCAATCAATAGCGGCCTAAAATTATTTGTATACCTAATATATTAAAATTCAAAACAAGAAAGTAATCCGTACTTTCTTGTTTTGAATTTTAAACTAACTTGTTTTTTCAGTTTATAGTGCAAGATTTTTAGACATTCGCTCTGTATAAAATCCCACTACTAGATTTTTTTCGATTGGTTTACGTTTGGGGGTACCCGCTAAGTATAAAACCTAGGTTTTGACAGCGAGCGTTAGCCGCCATCTTGTAAAACGTATTTTGCAAATATCTCGGAAACGAATAATAAATATTGCTATTATAAAAAGCTAACTTTGAAACACCATCTTCTAAAGGTGATCAATTAATTGAAAAAAGGTAATACAGCTTTTTATGGTTGTTAAAATAAAACATTTAGTTAAACAGCCTTTCAGTAAAGATTATAATTATTGTTAGAAAAAGGTGAGGGAACTGCTTTTCTGTACATTTCTTCCTAGGATGTGGGCGACAGTTTGGAAATTGATCATGTGTAACGCCATTATTGTTTATTTAGGCTATCGAACAACAGTTATTCCTTCTAAAATATAATAAAAACAAGATATTAGATTAACGGAAATATATAGTTACACCAATAATATGTTATATTATGTTATCTTTTATCGTTCGCCTATTTTTAATTTCATTTTTTCGCTTTACCTACAGCAGCACTAGACGAAAATTATATTATTAAGGTAACCATATGAAAGTGGCCTTGCGACATATGGCCAATGAAGCATGGCCATCATAATGTTACAGAGTTTTGAAATATCATACCGCAATAATGGAAAACTTAATAAAATATCAACAAATTTTATTTTCGATATTAGGCCCTGATAAAGAAAGCATTCGAAATGTTGTCTTATATAAGAGACGAAATCTGATGAAAACATTTCAGAACAAGTTATGACTTTTAATATTGTTGTTTTAATGTTTGCTCTGATTGACAGCCGTAAAACAGAGATTTTTCATACAACGCATTACACGATTTTATTACGGTTTCACATATCAGTCACGGCTCGCTGTAACTGTATGTAACATATTGCCTTTTTTTACTGCCACAGGAGACAGTGAATCTGCTAGCTACAGAGCTCAAATTTAAAGAATAACAACTACATAACTCACTGAGATATTATTTTGAACGAAATATTTTAAAATAATATCTCGTGACTCAAATAAAATAACTTCAGATTTGTCTGCTTTTTCATTAAACGTGTTTAAGCGTAGACAAAAGAATTCATACTTTGTCTGTGTTTACTGTTTACATAATATGTGATGCAACATTCCTATGATGGATTTTAAAATAAAAATTAAACAAGTAAAGAAAACGAGACGAAACCATATTTCTATATTAACATTCCCAAATAATTGAGTCCCCTGAGAGTTGTTTACTGAGAGTTCTAATCCGTCGTTTCATAAGTCAATACTCAGAATGTTCGTCTATTTGACATTTTGTAATGAAATCTGAAAATATTGGACTCCGTTATAACGTCTGCTTCAAATTCATAAATGTGAAGTCGGAAATTCATATAAAATTTTTCAAATAAGAGCTGAAACAAGCACAGTTAGATATTAATATTTCTTAGTATAGATGCATATTATTATTATCATCACTTTAAAAATATCAGTTAAAGGATAGGAGGATAAGCCGAGATGGTACAGTGGTAAGAGCGTGTGAATCTTAACCGATGATCGTGGGTACAAACCCGGGCAAGCACCACTGAATTTCATGTGCTTAATTGTGATTACAATTCATCTCGTGATGTTTTGACGGTCAAGGAAAACATCGTGAGGAAACCTGCATGTGACAAATTTCAATGAAATTCTTCTCCACGTGTATTCCACCAACACACATTGAAGCAGCGCGGGGGAAAAAGCTCCAAAATACTATAATAGATAATCTTAAAAAGCGAAACCTTATCTAATACAACATTCGATCCAAATTATTAAAGCCGTCTCAAAGGTACAGGAAGGATATGTATATGTAAATTGATTTATAAATGTATTGGCGGCCCTGGCGCCTACGCGCTTTGATAATTATAATCCTTTTGCCAGTGGGTTGGTTTCCTGTCATCATACCAGTGGCTAAGAATTTTGAATATTAATGGTCGGCCTTACTACAACTACTTTACTAGAAAGTAAACATAATAATAATAATAACAGCCTGTGAATGTCCCACTGCTGGGCTAAGGCCTCTTCTCCCCTTTTTGAGGAGAAGGTTTGGAGCTTTAAGTAAACATAAAACAAACAAATTTATTTTTTATTTTTTGCCTAATTTCTTTATTATAGCTACTTATTTGTTTACTCTGTACTCTTTTACCACGTCTATTATATCGACCTTAAAACCAATCGTCACGAGTTCCGTGAGTGACAGACGGTAATAATGAGCTTTACAACTCATTAATAATCTTCACCGTGTTCTAGTTTTCACCCTCCCGTTCGTGCCACTAATTCTTAATCAGATCGATACATTCATTTCTATTTATTCCCTTCAACTAATATGTACAGCTGTTTGTTTCACATGAAAAAATGATACAATTTATTAATATTTTCTTCGAAATAATTTGGCATAAATAACGTTTGTAGTATAATGATTGTACTTTAAATAAAACCTTAATTAGATTTACAATATCTTGTCTTATTGAAGATGCTCAGAGTAATAACACGCCCTACTAATTCTATGGCAACATAACAATTATAATAGAAACATAAATCAAGAAATGTTAATTTTGTTTACGTCTACAACGAACTTGATTTAAGCGTACGCCAATTATATACGCCAACAATATTGTTAAAAACATAATTTTATTTACAAAATGCTACGTATTAACCAAAAAATAATTAAACAAAAAATACTACATAATAAATATTTAATTATTTATGTTATTCTCTTAGTTCGATGACACAATATACATATTATAAAAACCAATACTTCGTTCTCTTGTTTCAGATTCGCCAGTCGTTGCTTCCAGTAGTACTGCTGACTACAATTACATTATCTTCAAGTAACGTTCTTCCAATATTATCTATAAACAAACTCGATTCAGATTCCCTTTTGGAAGACCAAGACAGTGGCAATACTATAAATAACAACAGACATACCGATAATCCAAATGTATTTTATAAAGTTTTTATTGGAACGACTAAAGATAATTTACCGAAGAAATCGCAAATGGCTAGACTGAAATATTTGGATAATGACAATAATCAGGATAAAAAGATTTTCAATGGAGTAATGGATAACGAAATTAACTTTGACGACGAGGGTTTTAGAAAAGAACAATGGCACAACTACCCGAGGCAGTTAGATCGACTTAATAAAAACTTATTACTTGATAAACAACTTCAAAGAGTTCTCAATAATGACGATTTGGAAAAATTAAAAAGAACCGATGGCAGAGACCTGTATCATTACATAAGCGATGATATATACGGTAACTTTGACACAGACGTTATTGCTGGCCCGCTATTCATTCTTAAGATAAAATTAGCGTACTTAACTGACAACTTGAATAATGCAGATTCGAATAGATATTTGTACACTGACCTTTCACCGATAGAATCGACGACGGGCAATGATAATGATCAAATAAAAGATGACGACGCGTTATTTGAAAACGATGATAAATCAGTGGTTAAAGTGAAGAGAAAGGAAAAACTAAACATAGACGATTTGGCATTTTTAGGTAATTTCTAATTAATTAATAGATTTATTTTTTATTCTACCAACCTAGAAATAGAATATCTGTTGAGAGGGTGGTACCTACCCAGACGAGCTTGCACAAAGCTCTACCACCGAGTGAATTACCTTAGGACCGCAGTTGTAGTGCCCCTCGACGTTTCGAGACGTTTCGAGTCGAACGCGAATGTCAATCTCATACATTGATTATTGTTTTCTATTTTATTCACGTAAAAGGCACTTGTCTAGGTGAGCTGTACTGTACTGGAATAGAATAATACTTCGTTTTGATTAATTAAAAGCAATTTAAATAAGTACTATTATTTTATATAAAGCAAATATGTCTTCCATGTTTAAATTATATATTTTTTGTATTATACATAATTATAAGTAGGCATACCTATTTTTTGTTAAGTTCACATGCATTTAAACTCATTATTTTACAGAAAACTCATCAAACGAAAATAAATCGGTAAAGAAGAGAATATTCTCTCTATGGAGCCGTTTACAAAGCCTTTCGCATAGAGGACACGAGCTCCACCACCGAAGGCACTTGTACGCGTTCTATGGCCTTCCAGAAGATGGTGGCGGTGCCCTTACTGCTGAAACGAGAGCTACGTTAATGAGACCTCCCGGCTCGCCTTTAAGATGGGGTTAAAATATGACCAATGACAAAAATAATTTTGAAAGGAACTGCGAAATATTGCCTGAAAAGTATATCCGTATATCTACCGTTTTGTTTAAATACTATGAAAATTATTTAATAAGTCCTCACTAATATTGTTACCACTGTAACTAATAGAAAAATAGTTCAAAATATCCTTGAATCGCAATAAGGATAATAAATTTGATTTTTATTTATATATTATATATTTTACAATTTTAAGTAGGCATCATTACGAAGCTGAATAGTACAATAATGTGACCAATATTTATATTATAAATCTTGTTTTACAACAAATATTTTTATGTTATTTATTTTAACTATTTTGTATATTAATTTATAGTTTTTATTGATATAATTATTGAAAAAAACAATACATTTTAGAGTAGTCTTAAGGGATATTCGTAATCTATATTCAATATGTATAACTATTTAATAAAAGATAATAACAAAAAATGTACGTAGTATTATATATATATTATTGCAAAAAACTAAAATTTAAAACATATTTAATAATGTGCCAGTTCTTTTTTTAGCTGATATATTTATAATATTGTAATAATTACTATTTATTCAGTAAACTCTTATGGATGTACCTACCGTATAAGCATCGATCGAAATTAGTAGAATTGCTTAAACTACGTATTTCAAAAAAAATTAGCGTACTCTATGTATTCTTATAATATGATATCCTCATTAAACACAAGTGCAGCAGTGCTGTGCTCCTAAAAATGTAATAATAACAATATACTTAGAAACGTATATAACAATTATAACTATAATCTAGTACGTGTAAATAAACATCATGTATATCAGTCAACCGTTATTTTATTTGTCTTTAAAACCAAATATCTAACCGATTTCAATATAAAGTATAAAGTTAAAATTTTAAAACCAGGCTGAAGTGTTAACGTACAGTGCCATCTATTGACGAACTTTGAAAATTCAATTGAGAAGTAGATATAGGTAATGACAGCTGACAGGTCAAAATGATATCAATTGTTTGTTTATGTTCTGTAATATGACGTTTAGATTACTATGTGATTAAAGTAGTTTTTAATTGAAGTCACTTAACGACGAAAAAGGTTATATGTGCAAGGAACATTTAAATACATATTAATCAATGAAGATGGCAAGGATGGCAGTAAGTTAACTAAATCAATTTAAAAATAACCTATTTTAAAATTTTATTTTATTGAATAACAATTTTGTAACATATTACTTCATTACATGTCCATTAATACTTGTAATATGTTATTACTAGAGTATTTTTATGATATTTAACGAAAAACAACATAGATATTTTTTCTAACCTCAATTTTGAATGATCCGTGTAAAATAAAATTTAATAAAGGTATAAAAATATACCTACCCACAAAAAACCATACTACCTAAATGAAATATGTTGAGTTAAGTGATTTTATCCTTATTTAGGCGGAGACTCGTGCAATCTTGTATGGATTTTGGTTATCGTCATGTACTTGGCGCGTTCGTGCTGCCTTACATATTAAGGGTATTCCTTATGTAGAACGGTCAGTGGACATCGTCAACAAACTCTCACAACTGACTGATGAGTACCGTGTCATTAACCCCTCGCAGAAGGTTCCTGCTTTAATTATTGGTAAGTATTCATATATAGCCTGTTCCAAACAAAGAAGAGTTAAGGCAAATAAACAAGCATAGATAATACATATAAACTGGTAATACATATTTGTAAACAAGTTTGACATTGAAATGACACGATATCATTGGTCTAGTTCTTGTATAATCGACCAATACTTTACATATTGATTTTATTACAAAATGGCGGTTTCAAGATCGGCGAAGTTGTTATCGGAACTTTCGAAGTAAAATTAGTTGCAATGCATAATATAGTAGGGTTATTGATAAATAGAATGGATAATGTAAGTCTAAGGTTAGTTCATCTCTACTACTTCTTCGGTTGAAATAGGCTATTCATAAAACGTTTTTGGTATAGGTAAATGTTTATTTTTTTTGGAATAAAATTTTAATGGAATCATACTTAATAATTATAAAGAAAGATTTCAAAAAGTCTCCCAAACTATTTTCATTTAATCAATGTTAAAACTTCCATTTATAATTTTTACTTTAACGACGAAATAACGTTATATTCATTTTGATATTGTTAGTTATGATATAAAACCTCTGTACAGCCTGATATTGGACCAAATGTAATTCCCAAAGGCGAGAAAAATAACTTCCCTCTACCAAATATCGTTTCGCGATAAACGTGATTAAACACGAGAAGAGGTCCTAAATGAAATTCTGATAGCGCTTTGTAAAAAATCTATATAAAATATCGACATTTATAAAACTCTTACGAATGTCACACTCCCTTATAAGTATATTTATTGTTATTTAATATCCATATTTCTTGTTATTTAATATTCTATTTAATCGAGATGTGATCTATTCGCACACCTATTGAATCGTATTCAAGTGAAATTAAACTGAAAACCTTTGTTTTTATTTATAATAACGATAATTTAAATAATTGCAATACAAAATTACTGTGGCAATTTGTCTAATTTATGTGTTTTAATAATATATTATTTAAAAACACATAAGGAAGTAAGACGTATTAGAACTGAACACGGTCGGATAGACAGCTTATTTGAGTGACTGATTGTTTCAAAACATAATCCGATTAATTCTGATATATCCGTACAATTATTTATATACCAGTATATCTATTAATATAGAACATTATATAATATCATGTGATCAAATAATTGATTTCAATACAAAACTAGAATAATTTTAATATATTCTGTACATTTACATACAAGCATTATTATCCCGCCATCACGAGCCTTCGTAATTAACCAACAACATAATTTGTAAGTCATTATTTATAATTATATAAAGTAATTAATTGATAAAGTTGCTTGTACTGGTAAACGAAGTACATAATTATTGGGCTCGGCATCTACTTGAAAACATTTTAATAAAAAAAACAACAGAAGATTAAGCTATCGCATTAATTTATTTATTTATATATGTTCATTCTTTATTGCTCACTAAAACTTAAACTAAAATATAGAATTGCAGTTAAAGGGTTACAAGGGTTTGCATAACTTGTATTTATTTATTTATTTAATATTTGGGAAACAAACAGATATAAAATATAATCTAATTACATAATACAATTTAAATATCACATTATCCAGCGAAGTTGTATGATATGTAATTGGCGGCCTTAATCGTTGAAGTAACGATCTCTTCCAGGCAACCTTTGGGCAAGAGAAGATTAAAGTTAAGTCAGCAAATAAGTTGTAAAACTCTAAGATTACTAAACATATTTACTGTGAAAACGTTACTGTCGACATATAATAAAATATTTATTGTAATATACTTACGGTTCACTTGTAACATTGTATTTACTGTACAGCTTTCGCAAGGGTACATTAAAATTCACTCGTGCCAATCTTTTAAACAATGAGATTACGAGTATGATTTAAATAATGAGGCGGCATTATGACAAAAACAATATCGATCGCTTCGTATTTCATTAAATCTTATCCCAAACTACTTTCTGATGCAAATCTTTTTATTAACGCCATAGATAATCGTTAAATTATTTATTTATTTTTAACAATGTCGAGACTCCTAATCACTAACTTGAATAAAGTTACTTGTTTTTGAATATAACTTTTATATTTGTATTAATAAATCTTGTTAGAAAATGAACAGATTAAATATATAGCGAGCTAAAAAAGGTTCCTGTATATAAATAAGTAGTGTTGTCATGCGAGCAAATGAGAAATAGAAAGTGAATATGAAACAAACAAAAACTTATGAATCAACTTTAAAATAGTGCAATTCGTCGTAAAATAAAAGTAAATTATATTAAATTAAAACAATCAAAACAAGCTTATAATATAAAACACGAACGTATATCCTTCAATTTTCTAATACTCTCCGATATAAAATATTTATCACATTGCAAGCTGTGTTCGTTGCTTAACATTTTGTATTAAATTCAAATGTTCACCCGTAAAGCGATATTGCGAAAATTTCCAAATACATTTAACTATTACCTGTAACGTATAACTATTCTATTATTGATATTTGTTCCAGCTCGAAGTAAACATAGGTGGAAAAATTATTAAGACAATTGGAGGTCCCACTTATTTTCATCGTTAAAAAGATTTTATAAATCTTAACGAATCTACAATTATTGTTGTTTTTTGTATAATGATATCTATCTACTCTAACTATCAATCTAATCGGAAAGGCGAATTACGTAATGGACACCATATATTTGTAATATGTATTAGGTATGCCTGACCAGGATAGGTTCAAATCCGGACAAGCACCACTGAATTGTTTCGAGGTACTTATTTGTGTTGATAATTCATTCGTGGTCTCGTGATCATGAAAAATAATCCACTAAATGTATTTTTAGATTGCATGTAACTCAACCACTGTCGAAGACTCTTTTGTTAACAGTAAAAAAAATGATAAATCAGGAGGTTGAACTGTTGGACAAGCTATTCCTTTTTATTAGTAAATTAGTACCTACGTCATAATGATGAGGCTTCATGATAACTAAACGAAACATACATATGTATATATGTGATACACAAAGCCGTAATAAATCTCAATAATCACCTTCGGTTACGCTTGGATTAACACAGCCCATTCGTCTCATCTCATAGTAGTGTATTAGACGATCACATAAGCTCTCTATAACCAGTCCTTTATTGACAATATATTAAATCCGTATTCAATAGAAATAATCACCTCATAAGTTATGAAATGCGATTATCCCATAGCATAGAATTAATGACGATCGAATTACAAGACAATACGTCATAATTGGGGTTATTAGCGTGAGGGTATAGTTCAATGAGCGCTGAGCTCATAGAGCCATTAAGGTTCTAGTGCGCTCCATATGTGAGCTAATAAACGATGATTTGGATGATGAGTGTGTATTTATCTTCACAACCTTATTATTAATAGCAAGAAATAATATATATGTATTAAGCTGTATTTATTTTTTCAAAGCTTAATAAGACGTCATAAATATATATTCCTTAAAATTAAAATTCGTCTGTGTACATCTGGTTGACAACAAACCGTTCTCTATAAAAATAAATTTCATAAAACCTATACCGAAATTCAGATAAGCTCAGTTGCTGAACGAAAAATTTCGGCTATACCAACTCGCATTGGAGCAGCATTTCCTCAAAAACAACAGCCCATTCGGATAATTACAAGCTGTTAACCTTTTTTGACTATATTAAGAGTAAAGACAAATATACAAGTGTGACATTGAACTTTGTTTATATAACACTATTCCACTCAACTAGGAATAATGTTGTATTTATAAACCAAGATATATCAATTAGAGATATTAGCAAATTACATAGAATATGAAAATCTAAGGTTTGGTTAATCTAATCCTACTTCAAATGAAATAGGCTTATAGACTATGATACTGGATATCTTATTCCATGACATTTGAATTTCATGCTAAATTGTATTTAAATACATCCATCCCTTCCATGATTGACGAAATAACGAAGGCCAAACGCAATCTGTCGTATTTATAATGAGTTACTGATACTGAAAATATGCTTTGTAATAAATCAAAGAACACAAACTGATTTGAATAATCAAAGAGTCTATTAGGCAGATTCGAACAGCGCCAGCATTTAATTGGTTGGGTCAATAACTTCTCATTTCAGCGAATGTGACGCTCAATAAATCTAAAGGAAATAGCTTCATTGAATTGTGTAGCACTTGGATGACCTAAATAGTTACGTATTTTATACTCATTGATTTTTTATGTAAACCTTTCTCAATTTTACCGTTGTATTATATAAAATTAAGCAAAACAAGTCACGATAAATATAATAACTTGACTACAGTGTCTGCTATAGGATTCATATTTATTTTTTCATATATATTTTTATTATTATTTATTACATACACAAAGCAATTATAAAATTATATGACTATATAACTGTGGACTGTGCTGGATTTATCAAAATCATACCCGCTGTAATTCTTATAAAATTTGTCATAGTTGTAAATTTAAATAAATAACGTATGATTAAAAAATATTTTTTAAATTCATCGAACCTCACATGCCTTTTACTTTATATATCTACTCCATCTTTTTTATGAATGTCTTTTATGACCCTTAAGAACCTTAAGAAGATTTAGGTCTCGTCGATAAAAACTTTAATATTTCATCCGAAGCTGCTTAATTTCTTTTATAATGCCACACAAATTTATATTCTAAAATTATGTAAATTTTACATTTAAAAACCGTGCGGATACAACAAAATAAAATATTTTTTAAAAGAAATTTCCTTTCAGTTTCACGTTTCATGAGAAAAAGAATAAAAAAGGCGAACTGGCGAAGAACACTGGTTTAAATGGGAACAGGCAACGTTTAGGTTTCACGTGTTTATTTGGTATCTGTGTTTATAATTCATTTAATATTGCTATTTAGCAAAAAAATGGGCTTTTTAACATATCATTTTCGGCTTTTCTTGTAAGGAAAAATCGTGCGATGAAACCTATATACTATTATGATTTAAAATCAATTTCCGGCACATACTTATATATTTCACTAGTTGAGCAGCCTGGTAGAATAAGCTTTTAAACCGTCTTATTAACCTTCAAAGAAGCGTTTGCCCAGCAGGGACGTATACAGGAAATTACTAATACTATATGTTCACATGAAAAAATAAAAAATATTTAATTATATGATTTTCTTTAACCGTAAAGAATTTCTTGGCGGTACGCCTCACTAATCTACATTCCTTAATTTATCTAGTAAAATGACAATTTAATGGTAAAAGTGTTTGAAATTCAAAAATGCTCCTTGTATAAGGCATATTTTGATTTGTGTTTTAGATTCATATTGATTTTTCGGTATATTTATATATTATACTCAATACTCAAATAAAACTATATACAATATTTTCCTTGTAAATTCATCTATCTAATGCATTTAGATCAAGCATTGTGAAAAACATTCGCTTACTATAAAGGATACGCTAAAGTTTTACAATCCTGCCAGATGTTATCTCATTCGAAATCGGTTTCACGAATAGCTTTTCAACAATCACAAATCGAAGCGTGACCCGTTCGGCAGCTTTGCGGTCACACATACTCTGTGGTTTTGTTACTTTAAATAATATACAGCCTATATATCGTTTGTGTTATAAATATTACAAATACTAGGCATATTTGGTACAAATTATTTAATAAAATCACGAATCTAAGTATGTAAAAAAATAACATAATCATTATATGGTGGCGTAGCTTTAGCAGAACTTGACTTAAGCGATGCTATAGAAACTTCAATCCAAAACTACTCTTTTTTTTGTGTGTGCAATTTAAGCTGTAATAGTGGGGCGCGTCTTCGTGGATTGAACTAACTTAGATATTAACATTCATATGTTACTTATAAAATGTCTTAAATATTAAATAACGTTTAGATGGTGCAACATTAGTAGAGTCGATGGCTATACTTCAATACCTAGAAGATACTCGACCTAAGCCTAGTATTACGCCGAGAACACCTATATTAAGAGCTCGTATGAGAGAAATTTGTGAGGTAAGTGTAGTGTGTGTAAGCTTGAATATCGATAGTCAATTATATTCGGTTTACAGGCAGTTTAACGATCTGAATGTCGCAATTTCGACACTGACCTCTCAAAACATGTAACTCAGTGTTTCCCAAACTTTTTAAGGCCATGCCCCACCTTAACATTTCTACAATTTTTATGCCCCCCATACATCATTTTTAATCTTTAAAAATTGTTTTGTTCCCCTAAGAAATATAAATGATAACTTTTAGGAAGAAATCACTATGGAATTGTTATCAGAGCACTTTGTCACCGATATCTAGCATTGCATTTAAATAATCCAAAGCGAAAGGGTTAAAGTCGTGCCGAGTCTTTTTTTAAATTGCCCTCTTTAACAAACTGAAAACACTGATGTAACTCATTGTACTGTTTTTTATTACTTGGATCTTTAAATTGCATCAATTATTCGTTTCACCTTATTTTATAAAAAATGCACATTGCAGCGATGGATTATTTTATTATTTACGGAAAGGCGAAACCACTTGCGATGTGATTCCGCCTTAATGGCTGTGAGTACGAAGCGTTGCAACTTGCAAGAGAGACAGTATCGAAAATTGCTTGCCAAGTTAAGGTTTTTCGACGAAACATTTGTAAATTTTAATATATGTATTATGAATTAGCAGTAGCTACGGGGATCATCATCATGATCGCTTGACTAAATACTGATTGCAATCTTATATTATATTATATAATTATTTTTTTTAAATAATAAACTCTCAATACGTCATAAACAATACTAAATTTATACCTTTTCATAACAAGTTATTTATTCTTGTTTTAAAACTGTTTACTCAGAATATCAAACAGTTTCCGTTTATTTATTCCAATGAAGTTGAATGTAAAATCTTTTCCTCCTGTATTTCTATGGTACTATAAATGAATTCACAATTGATTGTTTATTATAAGTGCGTGGGTACGAAAAACAACATTTTGTTGAAGCTACGCAAGTACCACCATCAAACAATTATACTTTTTGTTTTGTCTCAATTGAAAAAGTTAGTGAGCTAGTGTAATAATAGGCATATGAGACCGTGCTTTTCTCACTCATTCTCGTGTGATGTCATAGTAAGTGATAAAAAAAATCCTCGCATATGAAAGAGATGCTCTGTTCCTCCCTTCATATGGAAAGCGATTTAGTTCCTGTTCGTAAAAGTTCAACGAACGACCAGCTCTACAAATATATGCAGCTGTCAGATGTAATCGATAATGGCATCTTAGTCGCCTAGGTTGGCGCAATGCACCCGTCGACAATGTACAAAATTAGGATTTCTTAAAAGGTCGGGTCAATAAAAGTTAGCGCCTGATATATTTCTTGGTCGTGTCCCAACGCCCTGTGAGAATAAGGGGATAATACACTCGTTTTTGCGTTTATACTTGTGGGCTGTAAATTTGGCTATTCTTAGAGATTGGCAGCCATTGTCGAAATTCGTTTAAAATTAATATGTAAATTTGTTTGTTTTTTATTCATTTTTGTATTTAAAATACAGTGTTGGTTGAGCTTACGTTATTACGTTATACTGGTTACCTCGCCAACGCGAATCCCAGATGTGGAGGATCATACACCTTCCCTGTTAGACCTTCTGCTGACCTCTCATCCGGACGGGTACCATGTTTCCGTAGAGCCTCCTCTTGGCTCGTCGGACCACTGCCTTGTCCGGAGTACAGTGCCGATTACACGCACCTCACGGCCTCGGTTCGTGGGTTGTCGCCGTGTGTGGCACTACAGGTTAGCGGACTGGGATGGGATGCGGTCCTTCTTTGCATCCTACCCATGGGGGCGGATTTGTTTCTCGCCGGATGATCCCGATGTCGTTGCTGACTCGGTCGCTGATGTGGTGTTTCAGGGTATGGAACTCTTCATTCCGTACTCTGCAATACCCATCGGCGGCAGATCCCAGCCTTGGTTTGGTCGCTTCTGCAAAACGGCGTCACGTCGAAAGGTAGAATGCTATCAAGCCTGGGCTGAAGCATCGGCATCGCGTGATGTAAATACCAGCGCATTTAAAAAGGAATACAACTCTGCCTCCAGGTCTTTCAAAAGTGTTATTGCCAAGGCGAAATCGGAGCACATAGGCAGGATTGGCGAGAGATTGGTGCGTCTTCCTTCGGGAACACGCGCATTCTGGTCTCTCGCTAAGGCTGTCTTAGGGAATTTCTGTCAGCCCTCCCTTCCATCTCTGCACAGGAGCGATGACTCGTTGGCCCATTCTGCGAAAGAGAAGGCCGACCTTTTGGGATCTCTCTTCGCGTACAACTCGACTCTTGATGATCAAGGAAAGACACCACCGACAATCTTGCGGTGTGATACCACGATGCCGGAAATTAAATTCCGGCAGAGTGCAGTTCGTAAAGCACTTTTTTCCTTGGACATCCATAAGTCGAGTGGGCCCGATGGCATTCCTCCGATTGTGCTGCGCACTTGTGCTCCCGAGCTGGCACCGGTCTTAACGCGTCTTTTCCGACACTCTTACACATTAGGCGTTGTCCCGTATTCTTGGAAGACGGCTTTAGTGCACCCGATCCCTAAAAAAGGCAATCGCTCTGATCCAACAAATTATAGGCCTATTGCTATCACCTCCTTGTTCTCCAAGGTGATGGAGTCCATCATTAACTGCCAGCTCCTGCGGTACCTAGAGGAGCATCAGCTGATTAGCGACCGCCAGTACGGCTTCCGTCGGGGTCGCTCAGCTGGTGATCTTCTAGTTTACCTTACTCACAGATGGGCTGCGGCGGTTGAGTCCAAGGGGGAGGCATTAGCAGTCAGTCTGGACATAGCGAAAGCCTTCGATCGGGTATGGCATAAAGCGCTACTCTCCAAGCTTCCATCCTACGGGCTTCCCGAGAAATTGTGCAAGTGGATCACCAGTTTTTTGGCAGATCGGAGCATCAAGGTCGTTGTCGACGGTGCATGCTCTGACTTAAAATTCGTCAATTCTGGTGTTCCGCAAGGCTGCGTTCTTTCACCCACTCTGTTTCTTCTGCATATCAATGATATGTTACAAATCAGTAACATTCACTGCTATGCGGATGACAGCACTGTGGACGTCCATTACACCGGCCGTGCTAATATTTCTCGGGAACACGTCGACGAGTGTCGGAACAAACTTGTGTCTGAAGTCGAGACCTTGTTAACCAAGGTCTCGGACTGGGGCCGACTGAACTTGGTCCAATTCAACCCCAATAAGACACAAGTTTGCGCGTTAACCGCTAAAAAATCTCCTTTTGTCATATCCCCTCATTTCGAGAATACTCCCCTCGCTGCCAAAGCCAGTATCGGTATACTTGGCGTTGAGATTTCGAGCACTGTTCAGTTCCGCGGTCAATTGGAAGTTAAAGCCAAATTGGCTTCTAAAAAGCTTGGAGTGCTCAACAAGGCGAGACGGTACTTCACGTCGGACCATCGCCTAAAACTTTACAAGGCGCAAATTCGGCCCCACATGGAGTACTGTTCTCACCTCTGGGCGGGAGCTCCCCAGTACCAGCTTCTTCCTTTTGACCGCATTCAACGTAGAGCGGTTCGAATTGTCGACGATCAGGCTATTACCGACCGGCTTGATCCTTTGGCCTTGCGTAGAGATGTTGGGTCACTCTGCATACTCTATCGCATATATCACGGGGAGTGTTCTGAGGAGTTGTTTGGATTAGTCCCGGCAGCTGAATTTCACCACCGGACATCGCGCCAGAACTCCAAATTCCATCCCCATCACCTCGATGTCTGGAAATCCACAACAGTGCGTTTCTTAAGGCATTTCCTGCCTCGCACAATCACTCTGTGGAACCAGCTTTCGCCGGCGACTTTTCCGAACCGATATGACATAAAAACCTTCAAGAAGAGAGCGTACTCTTTCCTCCAAGGCCGGCAACGCACCTGCAAGTCCTCGGATGTTGCAGGTGTCCATGGGCGGTGGTAGTCACTTTCCATCAGGTGAGCCTCCTGCTCGTTTGCCCCCTCTTACATAAAAAAAAAAAAAAAAAAAAAAAATTATTACTATGTAGAATGAAATTGAAAAAACATGTTTTTTTTTTCTTATATGCTTATTTGTTTTTCAGACTGTCGTCTCTGGCATTCAGCCACTACAAAATGTCGGATTGTTAAGCCATTTCGATTCTACGGATCAATACAAAAACTTCACTAAGTATTGGACGGAACGCGGACTATTTACACTTGAGGAACTGCTGCAGAAATCATCAGGTCAATTCTGTATTGAGAACCAACTAAGCATGGCTGATCTATGTCTCGTGCCTCAGATATACAATGCTGTTACAAGGTAAAATTAACTGAATTAGTCAAGTGAGTATTTTTCATTTACTCGGTGGTAGAGCTTTGTGCCAGCTCGTCTGGGTAGGTACCACCCACTCATGAGATATTCTACCACAAGACAGCAGTACTTTATAATGTTGTGTTCCGGTATGAAGGGTGAGTGAGCCAGTATAATTACAGGCACAAGGGACATAACATCTTAGTTCTCAAAGGTTGGTGGCGCATTGGCGATGTAAGCGATGGTTAACATTTCTTACAATGCCAATGTCTATGGGCGTTGGTGCCACTTACCATCAGGTGGCCCATATGCTCGTCCGCCTACCTATACAATAAGTAAAAATATTTTTCATATACACTTTAATTACATTGTGGTTAAATTAAATATAGAATAACTCGGATTAATATAATAATACATTGACAAAGTTAGTGCTTCAATTACTTTTTATTATACACCAATGAAACTTAACCAGAGAATACATACATAATAATAAGGAACACATACTAAAGGCGGCAATATGATTACGATGGCAGTTACTGTTAGGCAACCTTAGGCAGAGAAAAGAATGAAAGACAAACATTATTAATACAATTTTAAAAATCTACTTATAACAATTATAACTTACATATTGCCATGGTATTTTATTTTGATATTGATAAGATATATGTATGTACATAAGTATTGATTACTTTATTAATTAATGTTGTATAACTACTCTATATTTACACAATGCTTTGTCTTCTTTATTCTATTGTTAAATTACTAATGACAGAAAGAGATAGCGGTAAATATTCACACGTTATACAACGATTATTATTAAGGTCCTATGTAATATATTAACTAGTTATACAAAAACGATCTTAAAAATGTTATCACGTTACTAAAATGACAAAGGTACTTTCTCATTACATCTTTTATCTGTTTTGTTTAAGGTACAATAATAAAATTATATAAATTATTTTTAAATTACTTAAACAATAAAAAAAATAGCACATTTTATCTGCTTACGTGTGAAATACTTAACGAATTAGTAGGTTCGGGCATTTTGTTTAATTTGAATTAGCGATTCGTCTTAGTTCATTGAACTTTTTTTTATTTCATATTTTTTTAACGTAATTAGACTTAAACGATAGGTACATGACTGTGTTCAAAAATAACTCCATTAAAATATCGATTTTCATGTACTCCCAAGATAATTTATGAACTTGTAATACAAATGAAATCAAATTATCGTTTTAGTCCTTTGGGAAATTTAAAGGACAAGCATCCGTAGTTGTTATTAAGTTAACTAGTGAAGTGTCTTTATAAATATTGGACATATTGAGAAAGATACCAGACTTGTAAAGTACCATTCTAGACTGATTCAGAGAGACCTACTTTTAAATTAACCGCGGTCATATCTTTATTAAATGATTTATCGTTTTGCTTTCTTCGTATTATTATTTATAGACATATTTCGGATAGGTATATAAGTAATATTTCTTATGATCATTTTTTTATTGCAATTAATTCATTATTTATTCTCACATATTCCGTTCACCGGTGCCGCTGCTAGCAGAATTCAAATAGGATTCAGTTTTACTTATTGCATAAAATAATTAAATTTCATTCACAAAAATGATATAAATTATAACAGATTTTATTTTGGATATTGTCGCAGTAAATACAATATTTGAACAATAATTTTAACATCAAATGTCTTTAAGATTCTAACAAACAAAACAGAATATATTATAAATAAATTAAATATCATAGATTAAAAATACCTATAGTTAAATTTAAACTTGATTCATACGATCGTAATAATTATTGTTATTTAGTCTTATATAATCTTCCTTAATTACTGGAGTATATAAATCGTAATTGTACATCCTGAGATAATATCGTTCTATATAATATAATATTGGGAAAGAAAGATAGACGAATAATAAAAAGAAGAGCAAACAATTCTATATCTTGCTTTGTCGTCCGCATAGACATATGTAGGTACTACATAATCGCAAACTCGAGATCAACTTCATCTTAGAGAAAAGGGAGAAAGCAATGACAATATATTGTGTCCTTAGATGAAGATAATGAGTGACTTTAAACGTATACTATCATTTTATCTCATAGATAGATAGATATTCTACCGCAAAACAAGAGTACTTTGTATTTTTGTGGAACAAAAAAAAATACAAGGGACATACCATCTTAGTTCCCTTAGTTGTGGTGTATTGGCGATGTAAGCGATGAATGACATTTCTTACTATGTCATTGTTTAGGGGCTTGGTGACCACTTCAGGTGGCCAAAATGCTCGTCCGCCTAAATATATACTTTATACTAAATAATTATTATGATTATACTAAAAAAATCATAGGTACTCATTATTTCACAGACTCTTTATACATAAAAAATATTTACATTCAATATAATTAAATGAAAATTAAAAATACCGACGGTACAAATCATGTTCGTGTGAAATGGTGGCAAGAATGCTAGCATATCACTTTTGAATCGCAATTCTGAACCTATGGGCGACAAATGAACCAGCCCTCCTGTCACTAGAGACTGCAACGAGGTGTTATATTTATAATATAACTTTTTGCTATTCCTCCAAAAGTTTCAACTGCAAATGGAACATAAAACATAATTTGGAACAAAGAGACAAATATTTGCAACGTTTGTTCGCTTCAGGGGCCAATTCTATAAATCAACAACGATTAATACGTTCCCGATACAATTCCAATACAACTTTAACTTAATATATAATAATATTTATACGGATCGGAACCGAACCGATATGATGTTAAAATACCCATGTTTTGTAAACCAAACTTATTTGTGAACTTTTATGCCAAAAGTCGATAGTTAAATTAAAAAAAAGAAACTGTTATAACGCCAACCATTACGCTACGATTCGATTGCGATAAAGTGACAATTTTTAAGTAGAGTCGGTCCCCAGTTTTTTTTGCGTCGTCTCTGGCCTTTAACATCGTTTAGCTAATAGCTGTTGAATTAAATGGAAGCGACTAACTTATAAATATCATTACAGGCACAAGTTGAACTTGGACAAGTTCCCAACAATTTCGAAAGTGTACGAGACACTATTAAAAGAAAAAACTTTTAGTGAGACTCACCCGGAGAACATCAAACAGAAAAATATGTAATGTAATAAACTACTACTACGAAAAGTATCTAATGGTTTTATTTCAATTTGTTGCCTTATTAATTGTTACTAAAATTTATTAAGCTAAATTGGAATTAACCTTTTTATTATTTAAAAGCAAAAATCAGAAAAATTGTAAGATCAAAATCAATTATTATTAATGGAAGATTTTATATAAAAAAAAAACATTAATATTTTTATTTAACTTGGAATGATTACAAGCTAAAATTTTATTTCACATCCAGGCTCCAGGTGAAGATACTCCTCAACGATCAATAGCATAGAATTAATAAATGAAATTTTATAAACAGAAGCTGTAGGCTTTTTAAAAATATTTTTTTACGAAAAGTAAATTTTATTTATTTTTATGTAATATTTTTTTAACTGTTATTTTATGCGTTACAATATTACGTATAACTTTAAATTTAAAAAAATCTAAAGTTATGGTATAATATAAGTAGGTATACTACATCACTAAAATAATACATATTCCGCTTAATGGAGAAGAATGACCTTAATAGCTTACTTTAGAGTTTAGGTAACTTTAGACCAATACATCAAAGCGGTCATAATTACGCATACGGCTTATTCAAATGAAGTTGATATGTATCTGACTTGGATTAGTGTGTCAAGGCTGACCTACATTTAGGGAAGTGGCACTCGAAAGCCTCTGAAATTGTAATCGAATCATGAAATGGAAAGACTTAATATGGCATCGGGTTCATTAAAAAGCAAATCCTACTTAATGTGGTAGCGAAATTGAATCGAGGATAATTTCGAATAGCATATTGTAAGGAAATTTACATTATTACAGGTGAATTCAGCTATACTTAGTTCCCATCTCTTTTTTATTGCTTAAGTAGCGAAGATCGTCTAGTGTAAAGAATATATTTAACAAAAGAAATATAGGCCAAAATGATGACGGTGGCACTTCTATATTAATTATAAAATATCTACTTCTTGTTCAGACATATCTCAGGACTTGTCATAGTCGATTTGGTTTTGAGAAATTATAATAATAATAATAAATATCCTCGGACGTTTTTCACTCACGGTCATCTGATCCCAAACTAAGCAGAGCTCGTACTATGGAAACCAGACAACTACATACTACTTTTTCTTTTGTAAATACATACTTATATAGATAATTACAACCAGACTCAGGACAAACAGACATGTTCATGCACACAAATGTCTGTCCTGGGTGGGAATCGAACCCACGGAAAATGGTCCCGTTGCGCTCATTGTCCCGTTACGCTGATTGTACGCTTGCGCCGCATCTATCTCTCTTTCACTCGATTGCAGTCACTTCATCAATGTTTTGTTATGACATTGTCACGTTAAACTATCGTCCGTAAACCGACTTTACAGACAACCATTTTATTATTATATAATCAGTTGCATATGCAGTATGAAATGCATATTATACTTATAGTATAATCTGGTTCCTGTTCGAACAACCTTAAATATAAAATATTATTAAAGTATATTTTACATAATACTTGCAAATTGATATTTTGTAAAGACCATGATTGAGAGATAAATGCGCTTTTGGAAGTTTGAAGTGTGCACTGCCGTGCTTTGCAAAGGTTATGTTGGTCCTGCGAATTGTCATTCCGTCTGATACCTAGGTTATTTATTTACTATGTATTTATATAAGCTGTAAAACTTATAAACAATATAACAATAGGATAAATCATGTAGAAAATTGTTTTGCAAATAAACCGTGAAATTTAAAAATATTTAATGAAGTCAACATTCTCAACTCGGAGAAAATAAATCTTAATCTATTTAACAACGAAAGCGTCTGCTCTCATAATAAGAGTGTCTGTCTAATTCGTGAGGCGTCCAATTTGATTGAATCCAAGTCGCCTTATGTCAATAACCTTTTCTCAAAACAAATTCTGGAAATGTTTAATATCAAATCATTTGTATCACAGAAATCTACTTCGAATTTAATGAGATTTACGTAAATGAATGTCATTTGTAAAATTAAATATTCACATTCGTTTATTCAACGAAACAACAAATATTGCGTTTGTACCAGATGTACCAGTAAATGTACCAGACATTGTTGACAACTGCAAAACATTGTTGTATATTACAAGTTGTAGATCATAGTCCTAAGTCTTTTGGCGATTTTGAAGGCTACAAATCTGACGGAAAGCCGTTGTTTGTTGTGCGCGTGTAGAAGTGTGTGCAACCAAAGCTAAGCAAAGGTAGCTCTGATAGTCCGATGGGACGACAATTTGCCACAAGTCATGCGTTACATTCTTTTCGAAAACGTAACACTGATAACTTTCTAACTCCAAGCTGCTCTAACAACAACCGTGAAGGATCCAAATTTAATAAATTTTTATGTATTCCTATCAATATAATTATTCTAAACGACCGGTGTTTGTCAAGCGCAGGATATGCTTTATGAGGCGCGGAAGTTTAAATATTGCCATGATTTCTGGGCTGAGAATTTTTCGACAGAGAAACCCCAATTACTTTAAAATCCCACCCTTGGGATCGAACCCTGGACCTCGGGGTCTGAAGTCTTATAGCTAGCCACTAGATTAGCCCAACGAGGCAGTTTCGTAAAATAAAAATAAAAAAGTTATTCTATATTTATAAGGTATTTATATAACAAGTATTCATTGATAAATAATTAAATAACAACCGCTTTGATCTGATAACGCATACATATAACCTAGATATAAAGTGTACAAGAACACTCTAGTTTTCCCAATAAAAATATCATTAAACTCTCCAACGCTAAAGAGAGACGAGACACTTTAATTACATTGTGGTTAAATTAAATATAGAATAACTCGGCTTTGTCTTCTTTATTCTATAGTTAAATTACTAATGACAGAAAGAGATAGCGGTAAATATTCACACGTTATACAAAAACGATCTTAAAAGTGTTATCACGTTACTAAAATGACAAAGGTACTTTCTCATTACATCTTGTATCTGTTTTGTTTTAGGTACAATAATAAAATTTTATAAATTATGTTTAAATTACTTAAACAATAAAAAAAATATCACATTTTATCTGGTTACGTTGAAATACTTAACGAATTAGTAGGTTCGGGCATTTTGTTTAATTTGAATTAGCGATTCGTCTTAGTTCATTGAACTTTTTTTTATTTAATCTTTTTTGTAACGTAATTAGACTTAAACGATAGGTACATGACTGTGTTCAAAAATAACTCCATTAAAATATCGATTTTCATATACTCCCAAGATAATTTATGAACTTGTAATACAAATGAAATCAAATTATCGTTTTAGTCCTTTGGGAAATTTAAAGGACAAGCATCCGTAGTTGTTATTAAGTTAACTAGTGAAGTGTCTTTATAAATATTGGACATATTGAGAAAGATACCAGACTTGTAAAGTACCATTCTAGACTGATTCAGAGAGACCTACTTTTAAATTAACCGCGGTCATATCTTTATTAAACGATTTATCGTTTTGCTTTCTTCGTATTATTCTTTATAGACATATTTCGGATAGGTATATAAGTTATATTTCTTATGATTATTTATTTATTGCACTTAATTCATTATTTATTCTCACATATTCCGTTCACCGGTGCCGCTGCTAGCAGAATTCAAATAGGATTCAGTTTTACTTATTGCATAAAATAATTAAATTTTATTCAAAAAAATTATATAAATTGTAACAGATTTTATTTTGGATATTGTCGCAGTAAATACAATATTTGAACAATAATTTTAACATCAAATGTCTTTAAGATTCTAACAAACAAAACAGAATATACTATAAATAAATTAAATATCATAGATTAAAAATACCTATAGTTAAATTTAAATTTGATTAATACGATCGTAATAATTATTGTTATTTAGTTTTATATAATCTTCCTTAATTACTGGAGTATATAAATCATAATTGTACATCCTGAGATAATATCGTTCTATATAATATAATATTGGGAAAGAAAGATAGACAAATAATAAAAAGAAGAGCAAACAATTCTATATCTTGCTTTGTCGTCCGCATAGACATATGTAGGTACTACATAATCGCAAACTCGAGATCAACTTCATCTTAGAGAAAAGGGAGAAAGCAATATATTGTGTCCTTAAATGAAGATAATGAGTGACTTTAAACGTATACTATCATTTTATCTCATTATATATTATAATAATATTAGATAAGATATTCTACCGCAAAACAATAGTACTTTGTATTTTTGTGGGACAAAAAAAAATGCAAGGGACAACATCTTGGTTCCCTTAGTTGTGGTGTATTGGCGATGTAAGCGACTATACATAAAAGTTATTTACATTCAATATAATTAAATGAAAATTAAAAATACCGACGGTACAAATCATGTTCGTGTGAAATGGTGGCAAGAATGCTAGCATATCACTTTTGAATCGCAATTCTGAACCTATGGGCGACAAATGAACCAGCCCTCCTGTCACTAGAGACTGCAACGAGGTGTTATATTTGTAATAGAAGTTTTTGCTCTAAAAGTTTCAACTGCAAACGGAACATAAAACATAATTTGGAATAAAGAGACAAATATTTGCAACGTCTGCTTCAGGGGCCAATTCTATAAATCAACAACGATTAATACGTTCCCGATTCAATTCCAATACAACTTTAACTGATAATAATATTTATACGGATCGGAACCGAACCGATATGATGTTAAAATACCCCGTTGGTTTTGTAGACCAAACTTATTTGTGAACTTTTATGGCAAAAGTCATTAGTTAAATTAAAAAAAAGAAAAACGTATTAACGCCAACTATTACGCTACGTTTTGATTGCGATAAAGTGACAATTTTTAAGTAGAGTCGGACCCCAGTTTTTTTTTGCGTCGTCTCCGGCCTTTAACATCGTTTGGTTATAATAGCTGTTAAATTAAATGGAAGCGGCTAACTTATAAATATCATTACAGGCACAAGTTGAACTTGGACAAGTTCCCAACAATTTCGAAAGTGTACGAGACACTATTAAAAGAAAAAACTTTTAGTGAGACTCACCCGGAGAACATCAAACAGAAAAATATGTAATGTAATAAACTACTACTACGAAAAGTATCTAATGGTTTTATTTCAATTTGTTGCCTTATTAATTGTTACTAAAATTTATTAAGCTAAATTGGAATTAACCTTTTTATTATTTAAAAGCAAGAATCAGAAAAATTGTAAGATCAAAATCAATTATTATTAATGGAAGATTTTATAAGAAATTAAAAAAAAAACATTAATATTTTTATTTAACTTGGAATGTTTATGAGCTAAAATTTTATTCCACATCCAGGCTCCAGGTGAAGATACTCCTCAACGATCAATAGCATAGAATTAATATAAGAAATTTTGTAAACAGAAGCTGTGGGTTTTTTAAAGATATTTCTTTACTTTTAATTTATTTTTATGTAATATTTTTTAACTGTTATTTTATGGGTTACAATATTACGTAGAACTTTAAATTAAAAAAAATGTAAGTTATGATATAATATAAGTAGGTATACTACATCACTAAAATAATACATGTTCCGCTTAATGGAGGAGAATGACCTTAATAGCTTACTTTAGAGTTTAGGTAACTTTAGACCAATACATCAAAGCGGTCATAATTACGCATACGGCTTATTCAAATGAAGTTGATATGTATCTGACTTGAATTAGTGTGTCAAGGCTGACCTACATTTAGGGAAGTGGCACTCGAAAGCCTCTGAAATTGTAATCGAATCATGAAATGGAGACTTAATATGGCATCGGGTTCATTAAAAAGCAAATCCTACTTAATGTGGTTGCGAAATTGAATCGAGGATAATTTCGAATAGCATATTGTAAGGAAATTTACATTATTACAGGTGAATTCAGCTATACTTAGTTCCCATCTCTTTTTTATTGCTTAAGTAGCGAAGATCGTCTAGTGTAAAGAATATATTTAACAAAAGAAATATAGGCCAAAATGATGACGGTGGCACTTCTATATTAATTATAAAATATCTACTTCTTGTTCAGACATATCTCAGGACTTGTCATAGTCGATTTGGTTTTGAGAAATTATAATAATAATAATAAATAATAAATATCCTCGGACGTTTTTCACTCACGGTCATCTGATCCCAAACTAAGCAGAGGTCGTACTATGGAAACCAGACAACTGATATGCTACATATACTACTTTTTCTTTTGTAAATACATACTTATATAGATAATTACAACCAGACTCAGGACAAACAGACATGTTCACGCACACAAATGTCTGTCCTGGGTGGGAATCGAACCCACGACCTGCGGCGCGAAAGGTAGGGTATCTCGCCAATCACGCCAACCGGCTCGTCAACATATTAAATTATATTTGTATTCGATGATCTTGAACGACAATCGCTTATTTTAAAGTGATCAATCTCTTCGTCGTTCTATAAATAATTAAAATGCTAAACAAATCATCAATTTCGAGACGTAACTCTTTTATATTTTTTGACGTGACAACGTCTAATAAATCGATGAACGCTGGCTGCATGCACGAAAAATGGTCCCGTTACGCTCATTGTCCCGTTACGCTGATTGTACGCTTGCGCCGCATCTATCTCTCACTCGATTGCAGTCACTTCATCAATGTTTTGTTATGACATTGTCACGTTAAACTATCGTCCGTAAACCGACTTTACAGACAACCATTTTATTATTATATATTCAGTTACCTACTTGTCGTATGAAATGCATTATTAATTTATTATACTTATAGTAGTCATCACACATGACATTAGCGATATAATCTGGTTCCTGTTCGAACAACCTTAAGTATAAAAATATTATTAAAGTATATTTTACATAATACTTGCAAATTGATATTTTGTAAAGACCATGCTTGAGAGATAAATGCGCTTTTGGAAGTTGGAAGTGTGCACTACCGTGCTTTGCAAAGGTTATGTTGGTCCTGCGAATTGTCATTCCGTCTGATACCTAGGTTATTTATTTACTATGTATTTATATAAGCTGTAAAACTTATAAATAATATAACAATAGGATAAATCATGTAGAAAATTGTTTTGCAAATAAACCCTGAAATTTAAAAATATTTAATGAAGTCAACATTCTCAACTCGGAGAAAATAAATCTTAATCTATTTAACAACGAAAGCGTCTGCTCTCATAATAAGAGTGTCTGTCTAATTCGTGAGGCGTCCAATTTGATTGAATCCAAGTCGCCTTATGTCAATAACCTTTTCTCAAAACAAATTCTGGAAATGTTTAATATTAAATCATTTGTATCACAGAAATCTACTTCGAATTTAATGAGTTTTACGTAAATGAATGCCATTTGTAAAATTAAATATTCACATTCGTTTATTCAACAAAACAACAAATATTGCATTTGTCAACAATGTCTGGTACATTGTTGACAACTGCAAAACATTGTTGTAATATCTATATATCATAGTCCTAAGTCTTTTGTCGATTTTGACGGCTGCAAATCTGACGGAAAAGTCGTTGTTTGTTGTGCGCGTGTAGAAGTGTGTGCAACCAAAGCTAAGCAAAGGTAGCTCTGATAGTCCGATGGGACAACAATTTGCCACAAGTCATGCGTTACATTCTTTTCGAAAGCGTAAAACTGATAACTTTCTAACTCCAAGCTGCTCTAACAACAACCGTGGAGGATCCAAATTTAATAAATTTATATTTATTCCTATCAATATAATTATTCTAAACGACCGGTGTTTGTCAAGCGCAGGATATGCTTTATGAGGCGCGGAAGTTTAAATATTAACATGATTTTTCGACAGAGAAACCCCAATTACTTTAAAATCCCGCCCTTGGGTTCGAACCCTGGACCTCGGGGTCTGAAGTCTTATAGCTAGCCACTAGATTAGCCCAACGAGGCAGTTTCGTAAAATAAAAATAAAAAAGTTATTCTATATTTATAAGGTATTTATATATCAAGTACTCATTGATAAATAACACCCGCTTTGATCTGATAACGCATACATATAACCTAGATATAAAGTGTACAAGAACCCTCTAGTTTTCCCAATAAAAATAACATTAAACTCTCCAACTCTAAAGAGAGCGTTTACATCCATTCAGTAATTGATATTTATTATTTTGACACCAATGCAATTCACATAGCGATGCGTGATGCTGAATTGTACACGCGTTTAAATCAGTCAAACGGTGCCCATCGGGGGCGCATCATGCCTTCCACCCAAGGGGCCTTACAGAACCACCTATAACTTCCAACCCTTTACTACCGGGATGGGACCGAATGTAAATATTATCCCTTTGACATATTTATTCGGGCCGCAATGGCTCTTGAAATGAAAGGGCTCCTCCTTATATTGTTTTGCGTACTCTGCGTTGGAACTGGGAACGGTGAGTGTATTTTGTTTATCTTATTAAATTTAGCTATTCTATTGTTTATTCGCATTTACGTATAAATGTTGGCAGAAAAAAGTTTTTTATTCGAGTAGACGTGCTTGTTTCTTTTTATATCGTAATTCGAATTGTATTTTATTTTACACAAGAAAAATAAATATTACATATTATACTTTATATAAGTATGTAATATTACATTTTTAAAATAGAATATCCTATACTTACGCGTGTGATCTTAAATCGATTTTAAAATGAATATTTTGAACGCTACACGACATTTTTATATTTCACATAACAGTTATTATATTTTGTAAAATGCTTATTTAATTTTTTGATAAATCGTACAATCTATAGCCGTAAAGGAAATTTAAAACGAACATATTTTAACCAATGCTTTTTAATAGTCACCTATAAATCAAGGAAAACACAGATCCCTTAAAGTAAACCGACTGAAATACCAAAAACAGGGACGTCTTAAGGCACACAGAGTTTGAGGCCTAAAAACAATTACGTTTCGAAGGCACATCAGACGACAAGAGCCCTTAGGGTTAATCCTTATTATTTTGTAACTATATACATTATAGTCGACATATAGTCAAGTCCATGTCTGATTTTAGAAAGCCTTGAAGTTTTCGATGTACTGTCCGTGGTGCAAGATGGCACACTACCTGAAGGAGTAACACGAGTGCCAGGCCGCTGTCAATCGCCTGGCACTCCCGAAACTGAATCGACGGCCTTCTCTCTCAACGAAAACGCAACCCTTCACCAACTAGCAGCTGGAATGTTCTTTAACACCTTCCCTGAAGACTTCTCAATATTAGCAGTTGTACGTTTATCGGGTAAGTGTTATCTTGTTATTCAAATCAAAATACAATTGAAGATTGGAAGTCTCTTTACATTGTTATAACGTTTTGTGCATTTAATGTTAATGATTTTTGCATTTCTTTTTAATTGGTGGTAGGTCTTTGTGCAAGCTTGTCTGGGTAAGTACTAGGGTTTTCTACCCGGGTACCCGGACCCGGGTATACCCGGGTATTTGCAATTTTTAGGACCCGGGTAATATTTCATGTCGGATCCGGGTACCCGGGTACCCACTATGATCAAAGAATCCAAAGAAATTCTCAGAAAATTATTACTAAGCAGCGTTAGATAAAAAGTATTTTAGTTCTTTTTTATGTAAGGGAAGGCAAACGAGCAGGAGGCCCGCCTGATGAAAAGGGCCCGCCACCGCCCATGGCAATCTGCAACATCCGAGGACATGCAGGTGCGTTGCCGGCCTTTGAGGAAAGAGGTTCTTGAAGGTTTTGATGTCATATCGGTTCGGAAAAGTAGCCGGCAAAAGCTGGTTCCACAGAGTGATTGTGCGATGCAGGAAATGCCTCAAGAAACGCACTGTTGTGGATTTCCAGACATCGAGGTGGTGAGGATGGAATTTTGAGTTCTGACGCGATGTCCGCTGGTGAAATTCAGCGGCCGGGACTAAACCAAACAACTCCTCAAAACACTCCCCGTGGTATATGCGATAGAGACTGCAGAGTGACCCAACATCTCTATGCAAATCCAAAGAATCAAGCCGGTCGGTAATAACTTGATCGTCGATAATTCGAGCTGCTCTACGTTGAATGCTGTTAAAAGGAAAAAGCTGGTATTGGGGAGCTCCCGCCCAGAAGTGTAGTACTAGCAAGTGGGGCCGAATTAGCGTCTTGTAAAGTTTTAGGCGATGGGCCGACGTGAAGTACTGTCTCGCCTTATTAAGCACTCCAAGCTTTTTAGAAGCCAATTTGGCTTGAGCTTCCCATTGACCGCGGAACTAAACAACGTTCGAAATCTCGACGCCAAGTATCCCGATACTAACTGTGGTAGCGAGGGGAGTATTCTCGAGGGGATATGACCAAAGGAGACTTTTTAGCGCGTTAACGCGCAAACTTGAGTCTTATTGGGGTACAAAGATACCTAAGGTACAAAGGAATGTTCCAACTTGTACCTCGGGTAGGAGAGGAATGAGGTGTCCGCCGGAGATGATACCTGGGTTAGAAAGAGCATGGCCGGTTTCGCCGTCTCAAGATGGAGGTGGTCGGCGTTTAAGTTGGAATTCAGTCCCCATATTTTGCAGTGAGGGGTTGCTTTTAGATGCCTGCTCCGTTTGCCGCGACCATTTTTGCAATCATGAGTAGGTACTATTAATATATAGAACACTAATTTATACATTGTCAATAGTTTTCGCAACGCACGCAAAAATATATAACTTTTATAGGCAACATTTTGATACCTTGGGTTACATTGTTTCATTTTATGTAGGGTAGGGATCTCTAATTTTTTTGAAAATATAATTAAGTCTATGTTACTCGGTAAGGATGTAGCTTTCTAATGGGGAAATAATTAAAAATGGGTCTAATAGTTTTTGAGTGTAATTGTAGCAAACAAACAAACAATCAAATATTTTCTCTTTATAATATTAAGAATAGAAGACAATCAAACATTCAAATAATCAAATATTTTCTCTTTATAATATTAAGAATAGAAGACTATTTATCTGAGTGTAAAAGTTCATTTCGTTAAATTTTTGTTATTTTATATCAGAATTTATTGTTGCAAAAAGTCATTTTATCTCCTCATTAGTTAATGAGAACAAGACTTAAAACTGTGTAACTGATTGTACTATAAGTTAAGGTGACTTATTGACATACATCACTGTTTCGTAGGCAAAAAAAACATGATTATATAAAAAAATTGTCCTTTCTTTCTGAAAAAATTGCACAAACCCGGGTACCCGGGTATACCCGGGTATTTGAAAAAATAATACCCGATACCCGGGTATCAAAAAAAGCCGGGTACGCGAAAACCCTAGTAAGTACCCACTCATCAGATATTTACCGCAAAACAGCAGAACTTGCTATTATTGTGTTCCGGTTTGTAGGGTGAGTGAGCCAGTGTAATTACAGGCACAAGGGACATAAGATCTTAATTCCCAAGGTTCGTGGCGCAATGGCGATTTAATGGCTAACATCTCTTACAATACCAAAGTATATGGGCGTTGGTGACCACTTACCATCAGGTGGCCTATATGCTCGTTCACCTTCATATGATAAAAAAACACAAAAGTATTTTTTTAAGCAGGTACAGACCAGAACCCTCTATTTGTTCTGTATTCCGACGCCGGCGACGAACAATTGCAGCTGGTTATTGGTGAGCTCATAGAGCTATACTACGAGGACACACGTGGCCAGCCTGAAGATCACGAGCTACTCACCTTTCGAGTTAATATTGCCGATGAAAAGTACGTACTAAATTACTAATTACGTATTTTTATTCATAAATAACTTATAACGCAGTTCCCATAAAAGTATAAATCATTACCAAAAATAGGTCTCCTTCAAATAACAGAGACAAATGACGATAATTACTACTTACTTTTTAGCTAAAACTATTGCCTAATATTACATAAATGAAAATAGTATTTATCTTACGTATTATAATACTTTATAAAACATTTAGGTGGCATCGAGTGGCAATTAGCATTAAGGGTGATTCCGTAACACTACTCGTTGACTGCGAGATCAGAGGCACGATTCCTCTACGGCGACATCCTGGCAGCACCTTTAATTTAGCTGGAGTTTTAGTAGTCGGTACTCAAGTAACACCTGACCAGTATTATGAGGTAATGATTTCGTCGAATATTAAAATGCTTGCTATATTTCTGCCACGTGTCCGCATTGGAGCATCGTGGTGGAATGACCTCCGAGCCGTCCTCAGTAGTGAGATATTTACAGACCGTTACTTTACTTTTCTTTTAAAGAACTCTACATATAGAACGATGCCGACGATATATCAATATGATTCCATAGTCAATAATCCACATTTAAGTGTCACAGATCAGATCAAAGAATACGTTAATGAAACCATATCGTTTTAAAAATAAATTCAAGGATATAAAGTTTAAACCAGCGCTACCGTTTTCCAATAATCAACATTAATGTAACATTGATTCGCCTCAATTTAAATTCCTTCGATGTGACGAAATGTTGGCCGTTATTTTAACAACCTTAATTCACCAATTGCTTATTACAGGGCGATATTGAATTGCTCCAGTTCGCTAATCAACCGGACCTTGCGTACGACATGTGTATCACTGTAGCACCAGATTGTGGATCATTTGGATCATACGATTATGGATCATTGAATTCGGTTAATGAATTTGATAAGCCTGATTACGATGTTACTGTTGACGTTACACAACCATCGATTAATGAGAATGAGAGATATGACAATTTTGGACAAAGTTTATTTACTGATGAAAACCAATCTGATACCTTATGGGCAGCTTCTAGCAGAGATCTGACGACAACAAGACCATATTGGCAAGTTCCAGATTCTTATGGTTTTACGGTACCTTATCCAGTTTCCACGGACGAAGGTAAGGATGGCAATTTGATTACATTACATTAAGATGGTAAATTATGACCAACACAACATTTACATATTAATTATAATAAATGTAAATACAGGGATATAATATCTTAGTTCCCAAGGTTGGTGACGCATTGGAGATGTAAGCGATGGTTAACATTTCTTACGCTGCCAATGTCTAGAGCGTTGGTGACCATTTACCATCAGGTGACCCAAATGCTCTTCCGCTTACCTATCCTATAAAATAAAAATATAATAAAGATTTAAGTCATAATCTTTTTAACTGATATTTTTTTATTATATTTAGTTTATTTTGACGTGACAACGTCTTATAAATTGGTTTGCCGGGTGACACTTCAAGAAACTGCGTTACGCTCCGCTCACGTTATGCGCTCACAATGAGAGCGAGTGAGAGGCACGCGTCCCTTCCACTCGGGCATGGTTAGCCCGCCTAAGAGCGAGAGAGACAGACTTTCAGTGCGAGATTCTTTGTATAAATTAATGTTTTAAATATAATTCTTTGTATAAATAAATGTTTTAAATTGTTACTATTATTTCATCCTTCTTCCTACTATACGAATGAATATTCACATTAAAATTATTTTACCACTCAAAGTCGTTGTCACGTAAAACTTTCGCCCGTATACCGACTTTACAGGCAACCAATTTTTATTTTTAGTTATTATTAACTCCACGTGTTTTGCCATCTACATAATTTGTTAAAGAATCATATGCCTTGTTAATCATTTTAACTTGATATTTAGATTTATTTATTAGCAAAACTAAATGCAAAGAACAGTGAGCAAGCAGACTCCTTGCAAGCTGTTAGATATATTTAGCTTAATGACCCTTGTTGCTTACTAATAAAACTATTTAAGAGTTATTTCTACGTTGACTTTAAAGATATCAGTATGTTTTGACTGTGTCTAACAGTTAGTTTTAAAATTATTCAATTGCAATTCTACTTGCAGACGAAAACAGCATTTTTGGCAGATTTACGGATACAGATGAATACTATCCGACACCATCTAGCATTGAAATCAGTCCAACTGGATCTTCCGGTATTGTCACCGTTCCGGTAAGATATACATATGTAGCTACAGTTATTGATGTGGAATTTGCGGATAACGTTTCGATATGTAACGATATGAAATGTTTCTAAGACATATACGTCCGTTGACGCAAAAAAAATTGACGTAATTTTTTTTACACACCTCTTTAAGTCCTAACAAAAATTATAAATACGAAGTTTTTAGTAATTTGTTTGTATATTACGCTTCCGCGTTTAAACTACTCAAGTGATCACCACAGATAAAAAAAGAACAAAGGGTAACTAACACCTGACCGACTCGCTCACACGCGTTCGGAAACTGGTTTAAAACTTCAAACAAAATTTAAAGCCAATTATTAAATCCGTGCCATATTAATATACATTATTTTATATATAACCGCAGTGTTAGTGGTGATAACAATAAATAATGTTTTAGCCTAAAAGAGATCCCGACGGCGATACGGAAGCCCCTACGCTTACCACGACGGAATCATCGTACACGCCTTTCACAACGACCGAAGAAACGGATTGGCTCACACACCCACCAGACTTTAGCGAGGTAAGACTCGTAGAGATACGGTGCAATAAATTACAGTAATTAACAAAATTTTAATTGACTTCTTATCATATTTCTAAATTAATTTTACATATTTATGAACTGAATTGATCGTATCATCAGATTCATTTCACCCCCACCACCACTACCCACTCATCATATATTCTACAGCAAAACAGCAGTCCTTGATATTTTTGTGTTCCGGTGTGAAGGGTGAGTGAGCCAGTGTAATTACATGCACAAGGGACATTACATCTTAGCTCCCAAAGTTGGTGGCGCATTGGTGATATAACGATTAACATCTCTTACAATGCCAATGTCTCAGGGCGTTGGTGACCACTTACCATCAGGTGGCCCGGCCCATATGCACGTCCGCCTACATATGCCATAAAAAAATGTTGATGTAATATTTTATTTTAAATAGTGAAATTACTTAAATGTTTTGAAGAGTGACTCCTTGTGTTCTCTGACAATTCTACATTTTAATTGAAACTACACTTTTTTTAGTAGTTAAATTTAAAATGCCTTCCCGGCTGACTTATTTATATTTTCCTAAATCCCTAACGTTGTTTTGATCTAAATATAGACAAGTCATATACAAAATTGTATGTATATAAATGTGATTTTTGCTTATATAATTTAGTCTCCGATTTCGTTAGCAAAACTATGACACAATCTGGACTGACTGTCATACACATCATAACTTATATATTGTATTCATATAGGTAATTTTATTTAACGATCACATTTGGCTATTTACTTTTATTTTTATTTTATTTACATTAAAACTTAAAAAAAATACAAATGAAAAGAGTTACTAGGGAAATAAATCGTAACCGCGTGGAATGGTGGCAAGAATGCTAGTAATTAATCATTAATTAATTAATAAATAATGGTAATATTTTTATTAAATTCGAAATATATCAATTAAAATTGTTTTACCTATTGACATATATACTTATGTAGATACGATGTAGCAATATATTATGTAATAGGTATATAGTCTACCACAGGGTTGACAAGCGCTTAGCATGAATTACTCTAATTTATTGTTTTCTGTCAAAGCTTTACGCTAATATAAATTAATATAAAACATTACTCTCACCAACACAATCACAATTAAAAACTGTTGTACAATTAATGTTGTTCATTGATAATCGGTTGTAAAGGCTGACAAAATTATTTATAACTAACTGATACCCGCGACTTCGTCCGCGTTGCTTGTTATTACATATATATTAACAAAGTTTTCTTATGTACGAAGGAAAAAACATCAAAAATATCGCAAGCAAAAATACACTTTGTTTTAACAGTACATCACTGAACACGCAGTGCATATACAAGTCGTTGTTTCTTGAAACTTTAATAACTTTTTATTAAATGAAGATATCGCAATATATTTTTTTTTAATAAGAGCCAAGTGTCTATGAAATAAAATTTAGAAAATTTCATTGAAATCTATCCAATAGTTTTTCCGTGATGCGCGCACAACTGCAGACTCAGATCATTTTATTTATATAGATTGAAACTACGTGATAATACAGTTGTATTTTTTACCGGATTTATTTGAAACGTAGGATAATATAATCGCAACAAATATAATGAGACGCGTATCGATTTCAACGCCTTAGGCATCAAAAGGGTGTGGTGGTGTATAATGAGACACGTATTTCGGAATCTTTGTACATAAATACATTTATTGATACGTGAACTTCGAGAATTGTCTTTTTCTTAGGATTTAACATAAAATATGTAATTGGAATGAATATTCAGTCATTTAAAAGTACCAAGACAAAACGACGTCTATTTTGTACTCGTATCATTGTTTAAGTATATTTTAAAGTAGAGAAATGTTGGAAATAAATCTTATGATAATGACTGTGTCTATGTACACTTCAATCAATCAAAAAGACAATCATTTTAACATAAAATAACACAGGGTTAAATTTTATAAATAATTATAATATGTTATAAAATAATTAACATGTAAATGAATTATTTACATAGAGAACGTTTATATTTACACATATGTACATCATTACAATAATGCCAGCAGCACTCATTTTTTAATTTATATTATTAGGTGTTAATTTACATATAAAGTATTTTATATTTATGTATCGTATTTTAATACACATAATTTAAATAGCTAAAGAGAACATATTAATATGTCTAAAATTTATGAATCGGAAAATATAACTTGCCTTTGCGAGATACGCCGATTAATACCTATATAAATAAATATTTACAAAAAAAACTTTTTTATTTCGTACAGGGCAACGAATCATCAAGGTACGGTACATCGGATACTTACTACGACTATGGAAGTACAGGGACTTATATGGGTCCACGTGGATACCCTGGGCCCCCAGGTCCACAAGGCCCAAGAGGGCCTAAAGGTGAACCGGGTAAGCCCGGAGGAGAGGGCCAGCAAGGATTTCCTGGAGCTCCAGGACATGTTTTTGTGGTTCCAGTTAGTACCGTTGTATACGTTAATAATTAACAAATAATAATGATTATAAATTTAAATACACGATTTATTTTTACAGATACAACAACCGGGCAATGAAAAAGGACCCGATGCACAATCTGAAGCACTACGTCAAATACTTACTCAACACATGGTACTTAGCAAAAAAACTTTTTAATCTTCTACAGCTAAATGAAAATAGTAGTTTGAATAAATATTCATACTTGGAAAAATGTTAACAGGCCGCAATGAGAGGAGCTGAAGGGCCTATGGGCCTTACCGGACCTCCTGGTCCAGAGGGAGATATCGGACCAGAAGGGTCAAAGGGCGAGCCAGGAGATCAAGGAGAACCAGTAATAAAAATAGTTTTAAGCAATTATAAATATATTGTCATTTTGGTTTTTACTTTGAAGTTTTTATTTATAAATTTGAAAAATCACTAGGGACCACCAGGCCCAAGAGGCTCACAAGGACCACCGGGGCGATTGGGTCGAAGAGGTCACGCAGGTAGAGATGGGGAACGAGGATCTCCTGGACCTGCTGGCCAGAAAGGGGATCAAGGATATCCTGGACAAACAGGAATGCCAGGCGATAAAGGAGAGAGAGGTACACCAGGGCAACAAGGAGAGGCTGGTGCTCCTGGACTTGATGGATCACCGGGTGACGATGGACCACCTGGACCACCAGGATTATCCGGTGAACTGGTAATTAAATAATCCTGGTAGTTATATTTTCTTATTTTTCAAAAACAAAACAAATTAAATAATGCGAAAATTATTTTAACAGGGCCCAAGAGGCTTCACAGGTCCTCGAGGATTTCCAGGACTAATCGGATATCCCGGTATACCGGGTAACGAAGGACCGCAAGGAACTAAAGGAGCCGCAGGACAGCCTGGCTCACCAGGATCACCAGGTCAACCAGGCCCGATGGGCCCTGCCGGCTCGCCTGGGCCACAGGGTTCTATTGGTGCTCCAGGCATTCAAGTATAAAAATAGAAAAACAAATTCCTTAATTACATTCATTATAAAATATATTAATTGCATAATTATTTTTTTAACTTATAATATTTGTCTAGGGTCCACAAGGAAAACCTGGAATATCGGGACTTCCAGGCCCCGAAGGCTCACCAGGAACTCCTGGTACACCAGGACAACAAGGTTCACCTGGTGAAGTAGGATCACCAGGCCCACAGGTAATTGTAAAGTCTAGACATTTTCCAATCTTATATTGCTACGAACACCCATATATAATATTAATAACCTCTTATTGACAGGGAATGTTAGGCTTTCCAGGATCTCGAGGATTAAAAGGCGACGAAGGACCAAGAGGCTTATCTGGTGACAAAGGAGACAAAGGAATCAGAGGTATATAAAAATCGAAAATATTTCCTCACAAAATCAAAAAAGACTCCCTAAATGCTTACAAAAACATATTTACTTTTATAAATTCACATATTATTTTACTTTTATAAAAATAGGACTTGAAGGCGAAAAGGGTGAAATAGGCCCTAAAGGAGAACGTGGATTAGTTGGTGAATCTGGACCACCAGGCATTGAAGGACCTGAAGGACAAAAAGTAAACAAATTTAACTTGTTTTATAATAAGTTTAAGGTTAAGTTTTGTAATAAAATTCAATTTATTTTGACAAACATAAATAAATAAAATACGGATACGTCACTCATAGGGAACAGAAGGCCCTAGAGGAGAAACGGGATCTATCGGTCCTTCCGGCGAAAAGGGCGCTACTGGACCGCAAGGCCCTTCTGGATATCCTGGAACTCAAGGAGAAAAGGGAGACAAAGGAGCAGCAGGAAGACGTGGACGACGAGGAACAAAAGGAATAATGGTAAAAGGCATTTGACTTACCATATGTTTATAAACCTCAATGTAACTATGAATTAATTTAGCACTCATAATAGAGTAATTATATATTATTATAATATTTGATAAAAATAAATACTACACTGTCACTGATCTATAATAAACTATAATATTCATTAATTGGCAGGGATTGATTGGAATACCTGGTGATCGTGGTGATGGCGGACCAAGGGTAAGAAATACGAGTCTGCAATTAATCTCTTAGAAGCACCATTTTATGTACATTTATTTATCTAGAATTCTATATATTTTATCAAAAGTTAGGTAACTGCGAGATGACTGCAAGTAAACTGCGTTTCCCCCCATTTCCCTTAATACGATGCGTGTATATTCAGTTACTAATTTATCCAAGCAACGGGGTGCTATACACTCATACATTTCGACCGTCATAATTTAGTAATTATTTGTAAAAAATTTACCTTAGAGCACAAAATAACTAGTATTGGCTCTATATAAACTCTGAATTTTATTGAAACATTTATAATAGAGATGTTGGACATTCAAAAGGTAACACATCATAAGAGCATCATTCTTTCTCTTTGTTTGAGCGTAAATAGCGTAAAAAGCCTCAACGTTGTACAAAGACGAATCCTATTTAAAAAAAAACATATTAAATGGCGACCCGAACGTAATAAAGTCACAGAAACAAAACATACATGCGTTATTTCCAGTTAAATTTCCACAATCTTTCAATAATAATTACTACTTTCTTTATTTTTTAATTCTTAAGGGTTATCGAGGTCCACGTGGACGTAGAGGTTCCGATGGGCCGCCAGGTCCTAAAGGTGATACGGGGCAGCCTGGTCCCCCTGGTTCTGTTGGTGAACGTGGCCCCCAAGGTTTAGAAGGTCCACGCGGTTTTCCTGGCAATATGGGACCACCTGGAACTGATGGCAAATCTGGGTTGCCTGGAACACCAGGAGAAAGGGGACCTACGGTACCTACTTTTTGTTAAGCATTTCAAATTTGATTCTTATATTTTCCTGTAAATATTTCTGAAGGAAGTAATTTTTTTGAGTTGGCATTATATATAATAATAATTTGATAGGGAGAGACTGGATCATCCGGATTACCTGGACCTCCTGGACTAACTGGGCCACAAGGACAAAACGGTGATCCTGGACCACCAGGACTTCAAGGTCCTTCTGGTATACCAGGAACACCAGGAGAAATAGGAGCGCCCGGTGAAATGGGTAAAGACGGTCCACCAGGACCATCTGGTCCAGAGGGTAAACCTGGACCTGTCGGTCCTCCGGGTTCACCTGGACCTAACGGTGAACCAGGATTACCAGGAGTGCCTGTAAGTGCTAGTTAGGCATTTTATTTCATATAAGAGTAATATGCACTTATCAAATATGCGCTTTGGAGAATGATCAATTAAAAAACTGAATTTCTGATAGCATGTAAACAAGCTGTTTTAAAAAACACGTTTTATTTACAGGGAACACCTGGATCTAAAGGCGACCTTGGTCCACCAGGTCCACAAGGTGTAAGAGGTGATAAAGGTGAGCAAGGAGAAGCTGGGCGAGAAGGATTACAAGGTCCTATGGGCCGCGAAGGACCACGAGGATCCCCAGGGCCAGGAGGACAAAAGGGAGAAATTGGTGAACCTGGACCTATGGGTAATGAATACAGTTTATAAAATACCTTTTTTATTTGATTAAACTAGTATAGAGTTTTTTCAAAATAAAGTTGTACATAAAAAACAAATTTTTCTTCTTTATTAAACATTTTTAGAGAATCAAAATTAATGTGAGACATCATTAATTGCCCGGGCGTCATGTTCTTCTGTTACTTTATGTTTAATTATAGATTACAGTATGAATATGTATACTGTATAGTGCACTAATACAAAAGATAAAGGCAATATAAACAGTTATATCGATTAAATAAAAAAAACATTACTAGTAACGTTTTTACCCGTATTTTTTTTTCGTTTACAAAATAATATAAAAAAATTAAGTTAAACATCTTCTTCTAATCGTGTAAGGTCCTGCCGGTCGAGACGGTTTACCTGGACCAAGAGGATTGACGGGCACTCCAGGTCCTGTGGGTTCCCCAGGAGAAGATGGCGACAAAGGAGATGCAGGACCACCAGGAGAAAAGGGCTTCAAGGGTGCAATGGGAGAACCCGTATGTTCATATAAATCTTATAACCTTTATTTTATATCCACGAATTCATGATTCATCTATCTCTTTAGTTATATACATAGAATTAATATTGTTTGTTATGAAGTGAAGTAATCGAACCGATGTTCCGATACATAGCAACACAGTATTCTATTCAAAAGAGATAAAAACTTTATTCATATACTCGTAGGTTCGTTTCTGTAAACTTTTTGTATTTCTGTCACTGCAACACCTTTGATATGAACAAGCCTTGTGCAAACTCTATTATGAAATTGTACAAAAGATAATATCGATTTAGATAAGTAACGTTTGCACAACGACTTTGATATAATTGTTTGTAAGAAATTTAAAATAATATCTTGAATATGTAACCTATTTTTATGTTTATTCTTATTAAATATTCCGGTATTACTTAAGTTATATACTTCATGTTTCGACAACTTTCGGGACGACTGCGTACTACTAGCGTAGAGGAACATTTAATAAAAAAAACATTATTAAAACTTACAATTAATTTAGTAGTTTTATAAGCGTCTTAAAATTACACTTCTAGGGTCCCATTGGCTCACCCGGAATACAAGGTTTAAGAGGGGAGCCGGGCCCTGTTGGACTACCAGGAGACAAGGGTCCACAAGGTGATCCAGGCCCGCCTGGAATTCCTGGAACTGATGGCACTCGAGGGCCCGCTGGACCTGCGGGAAAAAATGGGCCAGAAGGCTCTAAAGGCGATCAAGGATTAAAAGGAGATAGGGGAGATAATGGACCTATAGGTAAATACATAAAAGTAATTTAATCATGGCCTTTCTCTAATATATTAATGTATGTCACAAACAAGAAATAAGTAGTGAAACCAATTATATTTAAAGTGAATGTAAATATCATCATATTTACTTATAGAGAACTTATAATCATGATCGCTAAAATATTTTATTAACAATTTAAAATATATGATTTTATTAGTACAATATAATAAATTGTCTTCAACGAAAAATAACATTTAAATAGGGCCTCCTGGACCTGCTGGTCTTACTGGGCCTCCTGGGCGACGAGGTGTAAAGGGAAATCCGGGGGAACAAGGCCTTAGAGGGCCTGAAGGAGAACAGGGAGAAGTTGGTAGTCCAGGTGCTACTGGGCCACAAGGGCCTCAAGGACCAGAAGGAAAAATTGTAAGTACAATAATTAAGAAAAACTGTAAGTTAAAATGATTTTATACGTAGCTATAAATTAATATATTATAATTTATTTGACTGTTTCTAAAAAAAAGGGACCAAGAGGACCTGTAGGACCAAAAGGGGAAGATGGCCCACCGGGACTCCTAGGTGAAACAGGATCTAAAGGACTTCCTGGACCGGAGGGGCCTAAAGGAGACCCTGGACCATCTGGCTTTCCCGGAGATCGAGGCGAACCAGGGCCACAAGGAATAAAGGGTGAACCGGGTTCAGATGGCCCAGAAGGTAGTACAGGCCCACCCGGCCCACCTGGACCTACTGGACCAATAGGAAAACCAGGCGAAACTGGAACGCCCGGTAGCCCTGTAAGCAATAACCTTAAAAATATTATTATATTTAATCATACTAGTAGGTCTACTTTTATTTAACGCTTTCCTACGTCGCATTTCCTATGTCATCGTAATAGAAAAACGTGCGAGTTTTACTGGCAGAGATCGTTTTACTTCAGCGCGAGGAGATGACGTTTCTTTCGCCCGTCGTTTTAGCAAGAGTAGCTACGTTTGATATTTTTGCCCAGCTTCAAAACTTTGAAGATAAATAACATAAACGAGAAAAAAGAGAAAGTTGATATAAAATATTTAATTTAACTATGTTCTCAACAAGTGCCTTTTAATAATCTTGATTTTGCAGGGCACAGAAGGTCCAGCAGGAGCTCAAGGAAGCCCTGGATCACCGGGTGAAAAGGGAGACACTGGTCCTAAAGGTTCTCCGGGTGATGTAGGCCCCGCTGGTGCTATTGGACTGCCTGGACCGGAAGGTCAACGAGGATTAAGAGGACTTCCTGGTCAACCGGTAAAGATTTTCTTAATGTTAAAATAAAATATTTTTTCCAATTAAAATGTATTAATGTAAAATTTTATACATTGATTTTTAAACATTGAAAAAGTTGAAAGAATCGCGCGTTTGATTGCAAATTTTTAAGTAAAAATATTGTAAACTTGGTGGTAGAGCTTTGTGCAAGCTCGTCTGGGTAGGTACCACCCACTCATCAGATATTCTGCCGCAAAACAGCAGTTCTTTGTATTGCTGTGTTCCGGTTTGAAGGGTGAGTGAGCCAGTGTAATTACAGGCACAAGGGACATAACATCTTAGTTCCCAAGGTTGGTGGCGCATTGGCGATGTAAGCGATGGTTAACATTTCTTACAATGCCAATGTCTATGGGCGTTGGTGACCACTTACCATCAGGTGGCCCATATGCTCGTCCGCCTCCCTATGAAATAAAAAAAAAACCGCATATTTAATGTCGCTTAATAAAAACGAAATGTTGATAAATAGAAAAATATTTTTTTATATAATTTATATTTATAAAAAAATATATGTAAGATATACATGTACCTATAAATTATTTTAGGGAGATGTAGGACCACCTGGATTTATGGGTCCAACCGGCCCACCAGGTATCTCTGGACCACCAGGCCCACAAGGAATGAAGGGTGACAAGGGAAATAGAGGACCAAAAGGACATATCGGAGAAACTGGGCCAATGGGTATCAAAGGAGATCAGGGAGAAGTAGGAAAGCAAGGACTACAGGGTCCTATTGGCCCTGCAGGACCAAAAGGCGACATGGTAATCATCAATTACTGCATCAGTATGATGTTTATTCGGAATTACCAATAACATTTTTTTTAATTAATAATAAAAGTTCATATAAATAAATAAGATTAATAATAATAATAATAATATCTTGGGACATTTTTCACACACGGCCATCTGATCCCAAACTAAGCAGAGCTTGTACTATGGAAACCAGACAACTGATATACTACATATACTACTTTTCTTTTGTAAATACATACTTATATAGATAATTACACCCAGACGCAGGACAAACAGACATGTTCATGCACACAAATGTCTGTCCTGGGTGGGAATCGAACCCACGACCTGCGGCGCGAAAGGCAGGGTATCTACCAACCACGCCAACCGGCTCATAAACACGCTTAGCCAGATTTGGGCCCCCCAACTTCGGTTTAGATGCAGGTTTTCTAACCACAGGCTTATCTCGGCTCTGCCATAAATCTTACGTAATTGTAGGGTCCTATTGGAGCTGCGGGTGGCAAAGGTGATATTGGTCCTCCAGGGCCAGTCGGAGCCGAAGGCCCTCTAGGTCCTAAAGGTTCACCTGGACCTGAAGGACGACCGGGTCTACCTGGGCCGCCGGGAGCCCCTGGACCTCCAGGACCTCCAGCAGTAGCGCCACAACTACCCGCAGGATTATTCATGTCTAGTAGAAAAAGACGTAGTATAGAGGAAGAGCCCTTAGAGACTGCGACAGAAGACATTTTTGATGACGGTTAGTAAATTTATTTTAATTTCGAATTAACGCTTTCCACGCGGTTGGCGTAATATTTCGTCCAACGTGAAACCGTTTGAAAAAAGAATCCAAAAAATAAATTTTAATACCTATAGCCACACCCATGTTGCATATATATTTCAAGAAATGTAATAATAGGTACCTCCACTAAACGCGTCTAGCGACATAGTTTGATTGGACGCAATAATACGCTCACCGAACTGAAGATCGTCCATCTTAGTACAGAACTGTATTGCGATACAGTAAGAAATCACTTCATTACCCATCTGTGAAATGTTGACAGACTTAGGATGATATACTACAAGTATTTTTTATGTGTGTATTCTTGAAATGTTATAATTGTTATGGTCAATGTCGCATATCAGTTATTAAAAAAATAGCAACTGTATCACAAAATATATTATTCACTTCGTCTACCTATTGTTAAACACTCATATTTTTATAATATTTGTATCTGAAATGGATAATATTATATTGATTTTTAGCCGAAGAAGTTGAGTGGGCGCATGAAATCATGTCAGGTGTTGTCGCCGCACGAACAGCTATGGAAACGGCAAGAAGGCCTTGGGGTACGAGATCCAATCCTGCGCTCTCTTGCAAAGATCTAAGGACTTCACATGTAAATTTGACTGACGGTATGCATACTTTATTATGTTGTTCTGAATTATAATCAAGTAAACAACTATTAACAACAGGTCATAATCCTTATGTTTCTAGAAAAGTTCAAAACCCTTTAATACTCGATTTTTAGAAACTCCGCCATAAATTTATCCCTTAAGACCTATATCTTTTTGTACAACAGGTTACTACTGGGTTGATGCACGCGGGGGCAGTGGACGTCCCATTCGTGTGTACTGCAAAGAACACAACACCTGTCTGTTTCCTGACCATGTGAACCCCTCACTATATTCTGATGCTTCTGCACATAAATTCTCACAAATAGAAAATGGATTTAGGGTAAGTTATTTTTAGGACTTTGCGTATAAAAATGTATGCGGACGGGTAAATTGCTAATGGGTAAACATTAACGCTGTAAGAAATATTAACTATTCCTTGTCAATGCGCCAGCAACCTTACGAACTACGAAGCTATGTCCCTGAAGCCTTTAGTTCCACTGGCTCACTCACACTTTGAACTAGAATACTAAGTATTGCTGTTTAACGGTAGAATATGTATGTAATAAATTTACATATTCCATGCGATTTATTAATAGGTTATTTATGCACTATTATCAATTCTTGATTAATTCAAATTGATTTATAATACTCAAGTCAATATTCCACTTAATTAGTTAAACACGTTCATTTAACTTCCAATGTTCCGATTAGAACTTCGCAGACATAAAAATGCCTTTTTCTCGTGAATTCATATTAAATATCATAGATTATCCGTAGGAAAACACGAATATTATCGTTTATAATTATGTATCATTAGGCTTATTAAAAATTATATGAAAATATATTTTTAACGGTGATTTAATCAAAAGATTATGCTTTCTAAATCTTTTACATTATGATGTTATTTGAAGAAAAAAAAATTATGACAAAGTTATAATAAAACATTTTTTTCATTTCAGATCACATATGATAGCGAAGGTTCTGGTTCCATACAACTTCGTTTTCTTCGACTGCTTTCAAACGGCGCGAGACAAAACTTCACCTACACTTGTGTTAACACCCAAGCTCCGCAGAGGTTACATATTACGATATTTTCAAGTTATAAGCGCGATGGACATTTATCATATCACTAGTGATTTGCCCGCGGTTTCACCCGCGCAGTTTCCGTTTCCGTAAGAATACGGGGACAAAATGTAGACTTAATAATGTTACTCGCTGATAATATAGCTTTCCATTGGTGTAAGAATTTTAAAACTAAGTTAAGTGATTAAAGCGTGAAAGCGTAAGAAACAAACAAACTTCCATGCGCATTTATAATATTAGTTAAGACATATATAAACTCACAAAAAGTTTTCGTTTCAGGTCAGACATACCATCGGATTTAATAAGAATAAATGAACTAAAACTGTTTGGACAAAACAACGTCGAGTTTAAAGAGCCTAAGATAATAAAGGACGACTGCAAGGTATGTATTTCGTCAAGAGCATTACATAAATGAAAAAAATATTTTACTACTTTACTATTTCAACTTCATTAATTTATTTATTTTTAATTTACATATATTTTACTAATTGAAGTCACGTTTATATAATTAACTAAATATTTTTTTCTATTGCCACCATTGACATTTTAATAATAACTAGCTATGCCCGCTTCACCCACGTATAACTTAAAGAAACCACAGAGCAGCATAATAATATTTCAGTAGGTATATACAACATTTTTAGCTATATTTTTGCTGGATATTCGTATTTATTAAGTTTCGCCGCACCCGGATCGAAATAGGGTAAGTAAGATAGAATTGGCCGTGTAATAACAGCATTCCCATAAATCTATTCCGACATAATGGAATGTCTTTCCCTGTGCATTATACACAACAATAGCAAAACGAACTGCTGTTTTGCGGTAGAATATCTGATGAGTGGGTGGTACTAGTGGTAGAACTTTTCAAGAGGATCAATTCAGTCATACGTGCTTGTTGTGTAACTTTAACAGTTTACGCAGCGCACGCAATTGAAGCTGAAGCAACATTTTTTCATTCAGATTGACATTTCATGCTTCTTTCTTTAAAATCACAGAATACCATACAAAACTTATCCTTTACCTATACATACGCACAAGCGAAGCCGCGGACAACGTTTATACTCTTTTAATCCGTAATATGTAGATACAGTCTTTTATTACAAAACGAATACAGGCAGAGGCTTACCCGGTCCCTGTTACCAGTAAGTGCCATGTGTCCGACATACCTTCGTTCGCTGCTTATTACAGCATGGCAGTCAGCGCTCTGCTTATACGGGTGGGAACGCTTAATCGACACTTGTCCAGCATAAGCTGAACCCTATTTAGTAAATAAACAAATACTAAATTTTAATTGAAGTTTGCCGCAATACATTACTGAAAACCGCAACCAAATCAGTTAAGCCGTTCCTAAGAATAGCGTGCACAAACTCACAAACACAAAAATTCTAATAATAAAACAGTTTTACTTATATATCTTCCATGTACAGACAGCGATCAGTTATATATTTATTATATGTATAGATTTAGTAATGAAAATAATCCAAAAACGTATTTCTCTTTTAAAATTTTATTGTATTTTTTAAAATATATTACAGGATGGAACCGGAGAAATAGTTCTTGAAGTGAAAACATCTCGCAGCGATAGATTGCCGATTAGCGATTTTCAACCGCTCTCGTTTGTAGACGCCGAACATGAGTTCTCATTTACAGCTGGACCAATATGTTTCAACTAGAGGAATGTATACATTATGTACTTAAGCTTCGATCATTGTAAATATTGTAAATAAATGTTGTGACGACTAAATATTATTGTTTATTTTTATAAACATCAATAAAATTGTCATTGAAATCTTTAATCATGGACTGGACTGAGCAATCACTAGCATTTAATTGAATTTGGACGAAAAAGTTTGAGAGCCACAGACATTCAAGAACACGGCATGCCGAGCAGTGAACCTCGGCTCCCCCTAGAGGGCGCTAAATGTTTCGGTCTTCTAAATAAAATCAATTTGATACCATATTCTAATTTTTACCCGCGTGTATGATGCTGATGTTCGTACTTCTATATACTTTTCTGTACCACTGACATGCATGTAAAAATTGTGGTGATCGGTTGAGTAATCAAGACGTGAAAGCGTAACAAAGAAACTCACTTTCTCATTCATAATATTAGGATAAGTTTATCACCACAAAGAAGTTGTAAGAAGAACCAACTCGTGGATATACGTCATTGATCTTGCTCGATTGGGCATTATCGGTAAAAATGCCGTAGACTTCAAACGGATATGACTAAACACAGGGTGTGTGTTTACGTAAACACATGGTGTGTTTATGGAAAACCCATTTTACATAAATACACGTCTAAAAACAATGTATGTAAAATTAATTTTATCATAAGTGCTTTTACACAGATGGCATATTATATTTTTATAATTCAGGGATCGCTTAACGCAAAATAGATCCCTGTTCTAGGCAATGGTTTAATTGCTCAGTCCATTCTATCTGCTTATATTAAATCTAAAACATTCACTTAAGATAACCTAAGCAGACATTGAGAATATTACACAAAGTACAAGACATGACAATGTTGATTTCGTGGTTTATGCAACTAGTGACGAAATGATAATACAATTTTTTCCTTTTTTTAAATTATTTTATAATTTTTTACAATACCTTTGGGAACAGTCAGGTCATCTAGACTCTAGATTGACTTAAAAAAAAACTAGTACGATTACAATAATATATTAACCGTAAAATTGTGCAATGTTTGATAGAAACAGAATCACAAACTAGAAATATTTTACATTCAGACATCATTTCAAAATAGTTAAAAAATTAAATTACATTATTGACTATTTTTACATGATTATACATATATCACCTACTTTCCTTACTTACTTACTGAACTAAATTATTGAGAAATGTAAGTTAAGCCATATGTAGGCATAGATGTTCTGTTAACACAAGCTTAGCTTGGTTCATTCAATTTACCTGAATGTTATTTTTACATTTAGAATAAGAGTTGTGTATACAAGTCTTAAAATATGAAGATTCTTAATAATAAAACAACTATTTTGTTGCAATCTACTTCCTGCTTATCCTTCCTTTCATTATTTTAATAGGTCTAATTGTTATGTACATATTACATAAATATAAGCAGTACAGTTAAATAAATTAATTGTTTGTTTTGTTTATTTCATATTTATATAAAATATATTATTAATTTATTATGTTTCCATAGAATTATCATTAGCGGTCTCAATATTGCCAGGTGAGTCATTGGCTTGAATGGTTTCATTATTTATATCGTCACCGCTTAGCTCTATAATTTTATACGGTTCCTTATATCTCTCCGTTTGTATATAGTTTATTTCGTTTTGTTCAGAGTGACTATCAAGACTTTCAACTGAATGAACATCATCAGATATACTTCTGTTTTCTACGGCATCATCGGTATCAGTACATTCCATAATATTCATACTATTAGTACTTTGTTTGTCACCTTGTTTGTTGATTAACATGTTCATATTGACATTTTCAAATATATCCTCTCGTACTTTTAAAGCATTATTGTTCTCAAACAAGTTTTTATTAACAGTTATTCCTGTTGTCACTACTGTTGTCTCTGTGACGGATTTGTTCTCAAATAAGTTCTTACTAATAGTTATTCCTGTTTTCACTACTGTTGTTTCTGTGACAGTTTTGTTGTCAAACAAGTTTTTATTAACGGTTATACCTGTTGTTACTACGGTTGTTTCTGTGAAAGATATATCGTCGTCTTTTAAATTTATACATGTTCCATCATATATTGTATTCTTATTTGAGCTGTCATCATCAGACGAAGCAAGGAGTATATTTTCAATTATGTTTTCATTTCCTACTCGTGCAGGACTTGTTGCGGAATACTCAACTTCGTAAGAAGAACTCACTAAGTTTTCAACATTTGATTTTTTTACATCACATTCTTTTGAAAAACCATCAGCGGTAACTTCAGATTCAGAGTAACTGGAATTTTCAATACTAATTACGTCACTGAAAGGCTTTTTGTTTTCTGTATCACTGTCTGATTCTAAAGTATCTGATATAGATATGCGTGTATCGGAGCCAGAGGACTCAATAACTGATGCATCACTTTCATTTTCAGAGTGCAATTTCTGTAAAAGATGTAATTCATCTATATCAGAATCAAAGTCATATACATCGCTGTCACCCCTCTTATCTTCCGCTTTATCGTCACCAGTATTTTCAATTACATCGTTTGCTTCCATTTCTTGAGCGTCATTATCTGCATTGTCTATTTTGTTTCGACTGTCCTCCTCCTGAAATTTAGGGTCTTGCTCTGCTTGTTTCGATTGTACCAGTTTTTCAGTACTTTTTATATTACAGTTTTCTTCTTCTGTTGGATTGTTTTCTTTTTCTTCTGCCTTTCTTTGTCTATCCTGTAGTAGTCTCTTAAGCCTTTCTTTACGTTTCTGCTTATTCACTAATGAATTGTTATCTTCAACAAGTTCCTCTTCCTCACTTTCTACTGGAGACTCATTTGCTTCTTTTTCTCCAATTTCTTCAGCTACGAGCTTCAATTGATTCTGCCTATCCACGTAGCTAAAAATTACAATATCCATTAGATTATCAATTAATTAGCCATTACAGATTTTTTAATATGTTCCTAATAAAAGTGACAAATTACAAAATATATATGTCGTAGGTATATTGTCAAAGCCGTGATATTACAATTTCACTAGTAATATTTAACATTAATTATAATTAAACGGTACATTGTCCATCGACTACATTTCTCTGGTTCGATTTTATTTACTTACCTATTTAGTAGCTCTGCCTCTCTTTTAGATGCGAAAGATTGGTTTTCATCTAACTTCTTTTGGAGTTCAACACTTTCGCTTGCCGGGTCTATATCATGAGATATTCTTGAAGTAGCCAGTCTCCATTCATTTTCTTGTCGGCGCCTTTGGAGTTTTTTGCCACATCTTGTAAATAAGTCGCGAGCTACACAAATAAGTAATTAATTTATTTAAAAAATTAAAATATATTTTGACTCATCATTAAAATGAGGTAAAACAATTTGGGTAGGTAAGATAAAGTAAAATAAATATCTATGTAATATAAGTGTTTGCGATTTACTTTCCTTTGTAAACATAATATAATACAAATAGTGATGCGACTCGATTAGGAGTTTGTGACTCGAGCCACTCGAGTAATTTTAATACGTCACTCGAGTTGTACTCGAGTTTTCGAGTCACTCGAGTAAACTACATACACTCCTTACAATTCGAGTAAGAATTTGTCACCCGAGCTGAGTTTCGATTGGTTCTAGTAATATTTGGTAATATGAAATAAAATACAAATTTATTTTACCTTATTTATGTCATTAATCAACAAAGACAAAAAATATGACTTCTTACGACTAACTAGGTTACGTTATTACCTTACCTTATTATATGATGATACAATATAAGGTATGACTTTAAGTTATCAGTTTTTTAAAGACAACATAAATAACAGATCTTTCATCTAACTATACTTTTGTTCAAAACAAATAAAATCAGTCTAAGACCAGTCAAATCAACAATAGTATTAACACAATTTAATTAAAAAATATTAAGAGAAGTAACTATTTAGGAGAATAATTTCGTTTAATTTTTTAAAATCTACCCTGTTTCTTCTTTGGAATGCCTGATTCTACTCGGCGCACCGAGTTGACTCGGTAACTCGAGTAAAAACAAACTCGAGTCAAATTTCTTAACATAATTCATCAACAAATTCACTCGAGTCACTCGAGTAAAAAACGGCTCGTGTCGCATCACTAAATACAAACATGCATTTGTAGGTAAAATTAATTCGCCTGCTTCTACAAGTTGTTCGAAAGATGGTTTTGCCCGCGTATTGAGTGTAAGGGGCAGGTGTAAGGTAGAAAGTATCTATATACTTCCTTAGGTTACATGCTTGCTCCATACTATTTTTTTTCAAAATCGGTTCAGTGATTCAGCTGTGAACGCGTATTACAGACAAGCGGAAAGAGTTACTTTCGAATTATAATGTATATGAAGGACTGATCACTTAGCGATACGTAATATGCTTTTTGTATATCTTATTCAGGTTTTATAGAATCCAACTGACACCTAACTCGTGCCCATGGCAGGCACCACTCTGTCTAAGTTAAAGCCCAAAAAGTTATCAACATACATTGTACATAAAAGTAATCATTAAAAACGTTAATTTACTAGAACAAAACATTAAATACATAAACCTTACTCGCACATGGTTTTTATTCTTTAATTTACTAAATAAACAATTTTAAAACTAATGCACATGTTACATATTTCATCATGTTACATGTCATGCTGAAATATTACCGATGCAGCACTATATTTTTTAAAGAAGTCCGATTTTACATCAACTATTTCTATCAGCTATTATAGCTCTTCACAGGCAAATGTTTGATAAATTAACAATGCAAAATACTTTTATAAATAGAATGTTTTTTTGTCACATACATACCTTCCTCCATTATATCAACTTCATTCCAACCCAAATTATCTTCCTCATTAGCATCTCGAACACAATGCAATACATCATGAAAGTCAGGGAATGGCAATGGTGTTCCTATAGGCACTTTTTTATTTATCCACTTTTCAAGTTTCCTCGCTGGGCCCGCGGGACGTCCAGATCTAACTTCCAAGTTTATACGAGGCTCCGATGGCATTTTAGTATTTGTCAGCTGGCAAAACTTTTCATAAACACGGATCATTCTTTCTTTGTACCTTAAATTAAAATCAAAATCAAAAATATTTAATGTATATAAGGTCCTCCAGACCGATTTCGGCCACGGCGGCCAATCTCAAGAGAGATTAGCCAACTGCGCAGGAGATATTATAGTGCACAAGTGTGTGCGCAAACACAGGTGCACTCTCTTTTCCTTAGCTCTCATAAACCGATGGGACGGCAATCCGACACGACCGGAAAGAGTTCATCCGCAGGACCAACGGCTTAACGTGCTTTCCGAGGCACGGGAGTGTACCACACTTCCAACTTCCAGACTCCGGGCTGCTACTGAGAATTTTCTGACAGAAAACCCCAATAACTATTTATTTGCCCGACCTGGGAATTGAACCCAGGACCACCGCGTCTGCGGCCTTATATCAAGCCACTAGACCAACGAGGCAGTCATATGTATAATTAATACACAAATAATGAAAAAAGGAAATGGTTTTCTACAATACATAAATAACTGTTGATTTTTCTATTAAGAAAAACAATGTCCAGTCAGGCAGACATGGAGAGCTGGTGTCTATTATAACAGTGTGTGGACTATTCAATTGTTGAGTGTTGACACTTCAAACATCATTTTTCAAGATGAAATTAAACCAACAAGGTTAAAAATCTTTCAAATTTCAATGTTATAAAAATTGATTACCAGTTGATAAAATTAAACATCTATCAGACAGAAAATTACATTAATAAAACAATTTCATACATTAAGTCACAAAATTAAAAATACATTTAAGGCAAGATAATCTAATATTTACCTTTCAGTCAATAGATAAACTGAATCTTCGTCATCTTCAAAGTCTACCTCTTGTTCTTCTAGTTTTTGTATAGCTCTGTGTAATTTCTTTATAGTTTTCTCTAATTTTTTTATTTGCTTTTGTCTCTTGTAATCATATTCACTTTCCTCTTCAGTAGTTATTTTATCTGATTAAAAAATTCAAATATAAAAAACAAAAGAATATAATCATGTAATATAACCAAACCTTAATATAATACTGGCAGGCTTATTTGGTTGTTTATTATTTAGTTTAGTTTTATTTGTAGTCTCAATGAAAAACTTGTGTAAATAATTGTTGGATAACATAAATATGGACAAATGTAACACAATTTTAAGTTATTAAAATATGGATACAAGATACTGAGGCAACAAAAAGATCATACCTAGCACTAAAGACTGTAACAGAAGAGCAAAGTGAAAATGTTTATATACATTATATAGTTCAAAAAAATTTAATCAAATTTACTTTTCGCCTTGTATCACATACAGCTGTGTAAACTGAATCTCTTTAAAAATATTTGAAAGAACACTGCGACAGAGTAATCAAAGGTATCATGAAACAAAATCGAAAACAAAACAGATATAGCTAAAAAAAAAGTTATAGATTTTTTAGATGCTAAAGACGCCAGGGGCATGTCCACTGTTTAAGTAAACATAGTTAAAACATAGAATGAGAGCTTCACGCTAAACAGGAATTCCCTAATTCCCAAACTATATAGAACACTCATTGAATAAGAAGGCTTCACTTCTGATATGTCAATAATATATAAATGATTACAGTAATAATATAAAATTTCTTACAAAAATAATACATGAATTACATAATAAACAAAATAGTATCATCTTTTAACTACCTTGTATGATGTCTGTTGTCTTCGGACCTAATGTTTTTGTCATTTTCCTTTGCAAATTCAACTCATCAACTATATCTTTAATATATAAATACATTTTCCCAGGTGCAGCTCTCATTGACACTATTTTACTAGAAACCATATCAATGAACTCTTCAGACTCGACATATTCCTTTGGACATTGTTTATAATATGCTTTAACTTTCTTCTCAACAATTTTTTTCATGTCTTCAGAATTTTCAAGCTCCAAACAAATATCTATAAAATTTTGATAAACTGAATGAAATTCACCATCACCACGTTGGGGTGAGTTATCTTTGGATTCATCATTAATATCATAAGCTTCTTTATTAACTTTTTTAATGACTTGTTCATCTTCTTTTAAATTACATTGTTCACCAGATTTTGATTCAATTTGTTCATTATGTTTAAATGAACCCGTTTCCATGAGATCAATTTCAATTTCCACCACTTGTCTTACATCTTTGTTATCTTTTTCTCTTGGATAATCCAATTTCTTTTTGCTCTGTCGTTCTTTCTCCAGTCCTAATTTACCATCACTAACTTCGTCCTTGTTTTCAATTATTTTGACTGGACTGTCTTCAATGGTTATAGCAAACTCTTTTCCTATCTGACTTCTTTCTCTTAAATGCAAAGCTTTAATAGGACTATCTTCTATTGTTATTTCTACAAAGTTTTTAGCTTCTGGTTCTTTGTTATTCTGTTCTTCTAATGATAGCTCAAAATTGTCATAAGACTTTCCTATGACTTCATCATGTTCTTTGGGCAAATTGTTATCTACTTGCTCTTCAGGTCTCAAATACCACTGCGGACTACCTATGGATGACTCCGTTGCCTCTTCATCATCTATTTCTACAGTTAATACTTCACCTATAGTTTTTTTCCGAATACCAGCATTACAAGTTTTATTCGAGCCAGATACACCAGCCTGAGCTAAAGGTTTGATAGTAATTCCTGGTGGCAAACTGTTCAATAGTCTTGGCCCTGGTATTCCTGCAGGTCTTTTGAGTTTTCTACTTGGTGCTAATTTCTTTATTACAGTTTCAGACTTTTTTAAATTTTTTGCTATACTTATTGGGTTAATGAAATTCCTGTTTGAAGTTGATGTAACAGGTCCTGAGACCTTGGGAATATTTTTCAAGATAGGAACACATATTGCAGGAGAGGGCTTATATTTATTAATATTTCGATCAAAGCTAATATTACCTTTGCCAATCATGATAGGTTTTGACAAAATGCCCTTGGGGACGTTATAGCCCTTAGAGGTATCGCTTGAAATCCTTGGAGCAGGAATGAAATTAAATTTAGCAGGTTTTATAGTAACTCCTGGAAGCTTTGTCGGTATATTAACCATTGCATTAGGCATTAGTTTTTTCTGAAAATGAAAACGATAACAATCAATATACATATAAAAATGACAACATAATAATAGAGTATAGTTTTTTAAATCACAACCTTCTTTGGTGCAGGTTGGGTTTCATCATCAGATGAACCCAATTCAATTACATCCTCGCTAGCCATTTTAAAATAAAGGATATCTTATTTCCTACATGCGATGACCAGCCTACGCTTTAGTAGTATTTTGTCATTTATTGATCCTATACACTGTATTTAAGTAATAGACCACATATCGAATTTTTGCTATTTGTAGTAGATACTAAGCTATAACTCGCTAGATTCTGTCTGTGTACTGTTATACTGTATCGCAGTAATGAATGTTTGGCCTAACAGATTAAAAATATATAATGTAATGTTATTGATAATGTCAAAATCTAATCCACAAAAAACGAAACGAATATATTAATTTTATAATATAAAGGCTAGTAATTTCTACAATTACTAAATTACCGATTACCGATTAATTACCTATTACACTTTCTATTTTAGCCTAAGTAAGCTTATCACGGCGACTAAGTAATACTCATTTTAAATATAATTCCAATATAATTGTATCAAAAAACTTTCTAGAAGTTAAGTAATAAATATCACCATTATATTTATAATTATATTGAAAAGACATATTATTATAGCAGAATGATATATATTTAAAAAAAATTAATACACGTAGACGTATCACTTAAAACTTTTTTTTATAAAGCCACACTTCTCCCTTAATTTGAAGTTTCAAGTTTGAGTGAAGTATAGTTATCTGTCAAAATAATTCTTGTCGAAATCAATTTCTAATTTCTTTGGGTCGAATTAGGACAATGATTAAACTTTTTTCATTAAAACAACAAAAAAAAGATGAAGAAGGCTCTGCCAGAGCAGGTGGATCACAAAAGAAAGCATCAGCAGCACAATTGCGAATCACAAAAGGTACAAAATATGAAACTGCGGTATTATAGGGTATAAATATTCGATCTCTCGTTATAATCTTTCCCATTTACTCAAAATAATGATAATATTTAGTCGGATTCGTAATATTCATAATGACATAAAATGTTTTCTATATATTAATTAATATAATTTCGCTTACAGATTTGAATGAACTGAATCTACCTAAAACTTGTAACACAGAATTTCCAGATTCAGACGATTTACTTAACTTCAAATTGATTATATGTCCAGATGAAGGTTTTTATAGAGGAGGAAGATTTGTATTTAGTTTTAAGGTAAAATATAAGAATGCTTTATTCTGGTTATATATTTTGATTAGAAATAATCAGCTGTTTAAATTTTTTAAGAATTTTTACAAATCTGTTTTGATATATTTATCAAATATGTTACTGTTAATACAAAAGTCATATATTAAAAAATACATATTATTTTTTTGTTTTTTATAGAATGTCATATAAAACAGATTATTACTTTAATTTAATAGTAAACTATTCTAAAAAACTTTTTTCCAGGTCCATAATTATTACTATTTCTTGTATATAAATATAATGTAATGTTTAATAGATCTAAATATTGACATGGGACCTTTCCATTCACATATTTATAACCTTATTTATTCTATGACATTGAATTTACGGTTAATAAATAATTATCATTTAATACATTACTGGATTAAACAATGTACCCACAACTTATTTTACTTGTACCATAAGACAGGGTATGAACACTGTTATCATGACGCTCTTATGAATCATTAAACACTTTGTTAATTAAAATCCAAACAAGCATAATGGATACAAAAAAAACAAAACATAATTGTAATTGTATAAAATCATATGTTTATTATGTAGTGAACGTAAACATTATACAAAAATCTAATAAATTAATAAATTTCAGGTAGGACCAAACTATCCACATGAACCTCCAAAAGTAAAATGTGAAACGGCTGTGTACCACCCTAATATAGATTTGGAGGGGAATGTGTGTTTGAATATACTTAGAGAAGACTGGAAACCTGTGCTCACAGTTAATTCTATAGTTTATGGTCTCCAATATTTATTCTTGGTAAGTACCATCTGTATGTTATATTACTTCATTTCTAAATTTAAATCATTTCATAGATATTTTAAGTATTTCTTTTATTGCATATAATTTTATTAAATGATTAGCAATTAGTCATGCATGATAAATACTTTTTATAGCTCTTGGAGATAATTAGTCATTGAACCTCTTGAATTGATAACACCCACTACAATCGTATATCTCATTGTAGTTTCTTATAAAACATGACTTAACCAGTGTTGCCCACATTTATTGAAAGAAAAGAGTAATCAGTATTTTAGTTACAAGATATTAAATAAAATGTAATAAGCTAATAACATACAAATAATATTAAAATCTATAAAGACTTCATGTGGGCATCTAGTTATATCAATGTTGCATGTTCGATACTGACCCCTTTGCAAAATGAGCTTTGCCATATTTTTTATGAAAAATAACAATAGACAGCTTCTCATATTGAAGTTTTAAGCTACTTTTAAGAACATACTTATACACATAAATACTTTATATTTTACTACTTGGCATACATACTATAGGGTTCTGTACAAATATTAACTACAGTGGTGGTCGTATAATTAGAAACACTAACAACAGTCCTTGACATTATGTAAGTTACTTCACCGCAATCGTTATTATTTTGAAATTAAACAATAAATAAGGCAACAATATGTTCAACGATTTATCATTTATTAGAAAAACAATATAAATCCCATTACACAAGTGCAGTTTCAATATTACATTACGGACAAACATTTAAATCAGTTTTAAGGTATGAACAATAATGGTCAACTAATTAAAAACAACAACAAAAAAGTATAAAAAACATATTTTTTTAAGTATTAGTAATTAGTATTGTTATTTACGAAATAGCTACTATCCACAGCCTACCAATAATTAATATTTAGTGGCGTATCCCTTATTTTCAATAACAGCACTGCAACGACGTGGCATTGATTCAATCAATTGCATACATTTTTCTAGGGGGATTGAATTCCATGCTTCAACAAATGCTTCATATAGTTCGTTTGGCTGGTGTTACGTTTGTTTGAGATTTTCTTTTTAACAATATACCAGAGATTTTCTATCGGGTTTAAATCCGGACTATTTTCTGGTCAGTCTAAACGGATATACGCTGTTCGCTAAGGAAACATTTGACGCTATTAGCCGTGTGTTTAGGGTGATTGTCATGCTGAAAGATCCAGGTTACAGGCAAATGATCGTCCGAGTACTTGGTGGTAGAGTTTGTGCAAGCTCGTCTGGGTAGGTACCACCCACTCATCAGATATTCTACCGCAAAACAGCAGTACTTGCTATTGTTGTGTTCCGGTTTGAAGGGTGAGTGAGCCAGTGTAATTCCAGGCACAAGAGACATCCATTCCCAAGGTTGGTGGCGCATTGGTGATGTAAGTGATGGTTAACATCTCTTACAATACCAATGTCTATGGGCGTTGGTGGCCCATATGCTCGTCCGCCTTCCAATGCAATAAAAAAAAGAGTATACAATCATTGTGTGCTCTGAGATATTTTTGTATTGCCATTGTACCTTCAATCTTCCGAACGGGTCCAACTCCACATCTGGAAAAACACCCCCAAACTTAAATGTTACCCACCGTGCTTGACTATACTCCTTGTGTATTTATAATTAAAAGCATTGTTTACAGGATGTCTAACATAGCGCTTTCCATCGGAATTTATCATATTTATTTTGGTTTCATCGGAAAATAACACCGTTTTCCATCCTCGTACCGTCCAATTAACATATTTTTTAGCGAAAATAATCGCTCCTCTCGGTGTTGCTTGGTAAGAAGCGGTACCTTTCGAGAGATTCTTCCAAACGATTTAGCTTCCACTAATCTTCGGCGTATTGACGAGATGTTTCTCGGGTCATCAGGCTCGGAGCCTTTACTTGGGTCTTTTTTAGCAACACGAACGATTAGCGTATTTTCTAGCGGAGAGGTTATTCTTGGCCGAGCCTTTCTAAGAACATTTTCATCAATTCCATGTGTTTTATAATGATCAATTGCATTAAAAACTTTCCTAACAGAACAATTTAAATGCTCAGCTATTCTTCTGTACGCCCACTTATGATCTATATGTAAATTAACAATTATTTGCCTAGTTGACGCGTCACAACTTTTATTTTTGCCCATTTCGAACAAAATAAAATTCAGATTATATTTTGAATTACCGCCAAAATAATAGAAAAAAACTAAAGAAATATTATTCTCCAATTTCAAAAAAAAAGATCTTCGGATACTCTTTTAAAATGTTTCTAATTAGGCGTCCAAGCGGCCAGCAACAGAAAATAAACTGTGTAAGACTCATTTTGTAATTTAAATTAAGATATGTTTTTAATTTTATGCATTTAATGAATGAAAAATGAATTTTTATTTGAGTAGACATATTATTGTATGATTTTATTATTACAATTATTGATATATTGTTTATATTTTTTACGAATATTTGTACGTTGAAGTTATACTGTCTTTTTTCATAAGAAGTGTTTCTAATTGTATGACTACCACTGTATATGGTAAGACACCACTCATGTTATAAAATCTTATCACTATCTTGCAACCCAGAATGGGTTTATATGAGCAATAAAATGTAAATTTAAATTTATATGCAATTTAAAAATATTAAGACAATTATAAGCAATATTCAGGCAATTTTCTTTTATACAATATAAATTATTTATCAAATGATTGATGTCATTACTGTCATTCAATTATTAACAAACTCGGTTGATGTACTTGAGAGTATATATTTTAATTTAAAAAAAATATCATGTTACTTAAAGATGAGCATTTAAGTATAATATATTAAGATTGTAGCGAATGTTAATTCTAAATAATAATAACTAGCCGAAGGGAGGCACCATTATTTTTTGTTTATTGCATAGGAAGGCGGACGACCATATGGGTCACCTCATGGTAAGTGATCACCAACGCCCATAGACATTGACACTGTAAACTAAGATATTACGTCGCTTGTGCCTGTAATAACACTGGCTCACTCACCCTTTAAACCGTAACACAACAATAGCAAGTATTGCTGTTATGCGGTAGAATATCTGATGAGTGGGTGATGCCTACCCAGACGAGCTTGCACAAAGCTCTACCACCAAGTAAATTCTTATCGAGTTCTTACATGTTTTACCCTAATTTGGTATCTATATTCTCTGTTTGTCTCTTAATTGGGTTATTTGGTACTTTTTTATTTCTCATATATATTTATTCTTCATCATGAAATATATATATTATGAACCAAATTTATTGAGATAAGCAATCTCACATACAAATAAAATATACGTGTTCTCCTTTTAATTTATCATGATCTACTGATAATGCGTTCAAGATAGTGATACTTAATATTACTGAAATATTTTTTACGTAAGCTTTAAAATGTAATATGAAAATAAAATAAAATGAAAATAATTAGAATACATATATCATTATAAACAGCTTAAATATTACGTATGAAATAAACTTATATATTAATTAAAAACTACATATAAAAGATGAAATTATAATTATTGTAAATTGCTATATTCTAGGAGCCCAATCCTGAAGACCCATTAAACAAAGAAGCAGCCGACGAATTACAAAGTAACCGACGACTCTTCGAACAGCACGTCCAGCGAGCGATGCGCGGCGGTTACGTCGGTTCCTCATACTTCGAACGGTGCCTCAAATGATCACACGCTATTGTAAATTAATTCTCCAAGCTCTATATAAATAAATAAATCTCATTCATTTTATACACCTATGACTATCTTTGACTCTATTACCAAATATTATAATACGATTGTTAAATATAGATGGCGCTGTTTGCGTTGTATTTTTAAACCATATGGCTCAAATGATGTATATTGAAAAAATTATGTAGACGTTGAATGATGAAAATGTTCTTCTATAACTTGACAGTTCCTTTATTTGATTTTTCAGCGTATTATATTACAATTACAAATAAAGCAGCCGAACTGTTAGTTGTTCGGTTATTTAGTATCGGTGTCAGGTGTTGTGACTCGGCCGTCGGCCGTCGGCGCGCCAGTGACGTGAAGTGAGCGGCGAGCGCGCGACGGCGAGTGGCCGCGTGAGTCAGTCGGTTAGAGCTCGAGAGTCGAGGTCCGCGCTGCGCCCCTTCGCGTCAGTCAGTCTCAATCCGAACGTCGAGTAGTTCGCGCACTTATCGGTCCCACGCTTTCTCTACTGTGCAGTGTGTTCAAGGCAGAGCTGTTTCGACACGCCATTCGGTTACGAAAGTCTGCGCGATGATATACAAGTGAGAGCTAACATCGGACGCCAGGGTAACGCTCATCGCGCACGGTGAGCCAGTTTATTAGATCAAAGACATTCGAAACTCGCCACCGGGGACGGGGGGCGCGCGACGGCGACGGGTCGCACACGCGGGAGCAACGATTCCTACGCATACTTACTGTGAGAGAGTCACGGAAACCAATTTTTAATGTGTCAAGTCAGTTTAGCTTACTGCTGCTACGTCAGATCGCAGAACGCTTCGAGCAGGAACTACAAGGTTATGCAAATGAGTTCTGAACGCTTCTATACCAGGGGTAATCAAAAGACCATCCACAACTTTAATAAACTTTAACGTTCGGTCCTACTCTGTGTACTAAGTGCTTATCTGTATCGTAAACCTATCCTTCATTATCGTTCGGTGTCACGATCGCTAATTGCTAATTACTTACCTGGAGTCGAGTGATAAGGCGCGAGATCGGTGGACGAGTGTACGACGAACGCAGATCGGCACCAGCAGGCGACGACGATGGCGGCCGTGCAAGAGGAGACTTTACTATCGCGCTGCGAAATACCTATCATCGACCTGGCGCATATAGGTAAGTCCCGAACCTTTCGAATTCTTCCTATCTTCCATCACTATATTAATTTATGGGAATAAAGCTATATTTTGTCCTACCTTATTTTGTACCCTTATATGTAAACAATACAATAATATTATTATATTTATAAGTAGAAAGTAAGTTCGGAGGTGAATAGATAATATATTTGAAGCCATTCTTTGACTTTGTAGCTCGTTTCCCATTCACAAAGGACTGGTAAGTTTACCTGCGTGCATCACCCAATTATTATTAAAGGCATTTGAGCTTAATAACGACAGCAGCTGCGGCTGTTGCAGGCCATTAAATCTTGAAACATGATCTTCAAATGCATCCAGATCAATCACCGATGAGTTCAAAGCCCTCACGAAACATTCTTTTCAGTTTCTTCTTTAAATGCAAACATTTTATCGTACTCAATCAACATCACTAAAAGAGAGTTTCGTATTATTTAAATCGATATAGAGTACGAGTTTGTAACAGGTTTAAAATAAATAATGATGACTAAGAAGTCGTTTAGTGTTAAAGGCCTCGTATCTAAACATAAACCGTTAGTAAGTCCCAACGAGTCGAAATTAACAGCTCTAATTGATGATATTCAGGATAGTAGAGCAAACATCATGTTTGGAAAGCTTTTAAAATAATATTTATAAAAATAACAAAATACAATAGATTGCAATCAAAACAAATTCATTGTTACGAAATAAATATTACACGATTTTACCTGAAGTATAAATTACATTAATAATAATTAACAACAAATAGTAATTTTAAATAATGAAAGCGAGCAATTTTTCGTATAAGACTTTTTCTGTGTAGTCACATTGTATAATTATTAAAGTTTTTTACGGCCTTAAGAAATTAGGCAGGTAAAATGTTATTTTTTTAATTAACAGATTTTGAGCGTTCGTTGAAAAGAGAAACTTATTACCTAACACACTGAAGTAAAGATAAATTTTGCCATGTATATCATAACAGATTGGCACAATCAATCATTTTGACATATCGATAAAATATTTGCATCGATACACAAATTTGGTGTTAACTTTACAATGTTTTTATAAATAAAGAAATATTTCAACCATCCTAATAAAAACATTTACAAATTAGTCGACCCATAGTTTGTCACTGTCGGATTACACATTAAAGCGATTAAGTGAGAATAAGATAAAGCATGGATTACTGTCACTGCTTAATTCCTATTTATTAAGGGCCTATGTTTAAAACGAACTCGATTATTGAAATAAGACGTAAGAACACAAAGCATATTGTAAATTACTTTACTAATACCTGAATCGGAAACGAAGATAATTCAAAGGCGGCAGACAGAAAAAAAAGTTAAGTAGAGAGGGCAACGGCCGGTCGGGCTTTTGTAGCCCCCAGTTCTTCGCACGCAATACATTGCCTCGCCATCTGTCAGTTGCTATTCCCTGTTACCACGTTATATTCCTACAAAGAAATATTATACAATGACATGACATGAAAAATATCTCCATTCAACTATACCAGCAACATTATTCAAACCAACAGTTCAGTTAGTAATTGGAATAAGGAATTTGCGTAAACGTAAGAACTATTGTTAAAGATAAAGTTATTTTTCATTTATTGGTGACATATTTGTATAAAGATAATAGATATGATATATTCTCTGAAGTTGTTATGATAAATATTTGTGTCCCTTTGATTGATCTGTGTAATGATTTGATATATCAATACTACTTGAGCCTTGGATAAGCTAGCTTGCTCTAAGATTTGAGGCTTAATCAGCCCATAGGAAACAATAAAAAGCCATTTAAAACTCTATCATTGTGATTAAAATTCATTAAGTATCCTTTTGATTCATTACATATATTGAAACTACTAAAAATATTTCTCAATATTTTACCTTTTTAAATTTATTTCTAAGTAAATAAACGTACAAATTAACTATTAACACGTTCTGAGTGTCGTTTTATTTGTTAAGTCAAGTTTAAACGTACCCATGATTTTATAAAAGGCAAAATTATTATTGAAATAAGACTTGAGTAGTCTTGAAGAGAAGCACGTACATTTCAAATAGCAAATAAAATCACATAAAATTGAGAAATATCAAGGTTTTTATTGTTTTCATGTTTATGCCTAAATACTCTTCGCCTTGTGTAACATTTAGCTTACGTCAATTAGTCTGGATTGCAAGCCTTGACTGAAATCGCGTAACATACTATAAAAAAAATCTAGTTATTTATGTAAATACTAAAGTTTAAACAGAGACCCATCACGATTTGATTGTTATTTCAGAGAATATAATTACCTCTGTTAAATGATATAAATAAATGATACTTAATAAAAATGATATATAATTGTATTGAAGTTTCCTATGAATATAATAAATATGAAATTGTGTTATTTTTTGCTATGTCCACACGCACCACTCGACCACAGAACGACCAATCGACGTTATTTTTGCAGATATAATTTATATACAAGCCATAGTTTTATCTTATGGCCATGCAGAGATACGAAGCGCGGGTAAAATTGTATATTATATACCTACATAGCAAAACTCACAATCCCTTTAAACATTTGGCAAATCAAAACAGACAAGTATAGAAAATATTTATAAATATTTTTATGTAACTGTGTCCATTCATTTTTGTTTATTTATTAATGACATTTTGATTGTACATTTTTTAACAAACAATACTAATCCATATAATTATGAACTTAGGACGATAAACAGTTTTCTTATCGTATGTTACAAACGCAATAATCTTGTTATCATTATTAATTCAAACTTATTAGATATCCTAATATCAATTAAAGATATAAATACTAACTCTACATAAAATACACTTCCACTATATAGGAATTCGCGGCTTATTCGAATATATAGTCTTAAAATATTATATTTTCATATGATAAAGGTGTTATTCTTAGTAGATAGTCCTTGGGCAATTATCATACTCGCTTATAGAAACGGGTATGATAGGTAATAGCGTTAACGGTTTTCTAGTAACAGATTTAAACTTAATAGAGGAGAAACGTAGAAAATTAGTAACTAACGCCTTAAACACTAATATTGCTAATATTCATGAAAAGAACTAAAAATTTGGACTTATATAAAAAATACCGAATTTGATTAATACAATTTTCATTACAAGAATACCTTTTTGCAATAATTAAAATAAATTACGATAAGTTTCGATAAGCACGAAATTATATAAGATTCAGATTGTCAAAATATGAGATAATTAACAAAGAGCAGTAAAATACGAGATGTCGTTTAGTAACAAAAATAACGAGGTGACGTAAACAAACTTACCAGAAATTATATTTTCGCGCCTGTTTATTACGTACGTCATTGCTAATATATATATATAAGTAAATTATAAAATTGAAACATGATAATCTTAATTAATTTACGGGTGTTGAAAATAAATCATTATTTCGAAAAATAATTAGTACTAACGGTAAGGTATTGAACGTTAGTCAGGTTGTTGGAATGAGGTCTTACGTTTCTTTGGTTTGGTTTGATTATGTAGGTACTTCCAGAATTTGATTATCGTTAGCAACACCTCTGTTTATAAAAAAAATAAACGGGCTGATGATGTCAATTCACATTTTATGTCAGCATTATAAGTTTTCGTCATAGTTTTTTTTTTAATTTTCACCTACATTCTCTTCCCAAGGATCCTTGAGCAATTTACGATACTATGTAGTTTCAGATTTGGACAACGAACACAAAGGTTAACTATGTAAATATATACTAATATATGAAACCGTAGCAGTTTGATTTTATTCGCAATGAACATAAAGATTGACACAAAAATACGAGGATAACATGTTCCTCTAAGATGCAACCTTTAACATTTGTGCTTTGTTCGACGTTTAGTAAATCTTTGAAGGTTACTTACTAAGTTTCTACGTACATGATAAGATATAGAGGTAGTCAAACTCGTATTGCAAAACCGCGCTATCGAATTATTATAAGGTCAAACTTCCACTTGATATAATAATGTTACGTCATAATGCTTTTGTTATTCTTCATATATTGTAATATTTTTCGTTGTTTATAATATTTTAATTTTATTAATTAGTAAAAAATTTGGTTATATAAAACAGTTTGAAATTTATAAATGACGTAGACGAATATACATTTAATCAATCAAATGATTATATTGCTTTATTCATTAATCTTTACAAGTATAACAATTTAGCTATTAAAATCACGTACCCCTCTTACGTACCGTAAATATTTACGTTGAACGTGGAGTGTTTACACTTCGTTCGACTTTTATTAAGATTAGTTTGTAGCACACAGCCTAGCTGTGTACGGGTTATAGAAATTATTAGTCATAATCTTAATAGCATGTTTTAGAAAATGCCAAATATTTATTTAAGAGATCGCTCAAGTCGCGTTCTCATCGCAATTTGGTGTTAATTGGACGGTCACAGACTCCTCGCGGCGACTGACCCACATTCAGTTTCATTCATGTTATACTTGACATATTTACAATTGATAATGAAACAGTTTTTACATTTTAATATAATAATAAATATGATTATTCAATCAATTGTTACCTTGTATATTAAATTTTTTTTTACATTTATTATTACAAACTGCCTCATCTAGTAGCTAACTAATTAAGATTTCCAGGTCGTGGGTCCAAATCCAAATCCAACGGGGTATTGACATTTAAAACTGTTTGAGTTTTTCTGTCATAAAATATTCAGCAGTAGCCCGAAATTAGGAAGATAAACTCCAATGCCACGTACAGCTTTAGTCCTGCGCCTAAATTATTTCTAGTCGTGAAGAATTTGCATCGAATTATGATGTATTTAGTGAATAGATAATGCCAGGTGCATGGTAGTAGTTGTGGTATGTTAGCTGGCACACACACGAGAACTACATCTCTTTCGCAATTGGCTACTCTCCATTGGGAATGGCCGTTGTGACCGAAATCGTTCAGGTGAACATCATTATAAATGATAACTAGTTGCTATTAAAATAAACAATATTTATTAGTATATTATTTCAGTGATACTAAAAAAGTTCAGAAGTATTTTTATATTCCTTCTATTCTAAAACAAATTCTCCGAAGAAACCAAAACCAGCCATTCAATGGATCGGTATAATGGTAAATAGAATCCTAGGAGGTGGAATTTATCGTCTAAGTATAGAACACTTTCACTAATAGCAAGGGGCGAAGTCCGATACAATCCATGTAAAAGGAAAGAACTATCTACTGCGAAAATGACATTATAAGTATATACAGTAGAACCTCAATAAGTCGAACCTCAATAAGTCAAAAACTTCCCAAAAACTCGAAAAAATGTTTTGTTCCCTTACCTTCAAGCCCCAAAACCTCCATAACTCCAAACCTCAAACCTCTATTAGTCGAAATAATCAGTGAGTCCCTGTAAGCCTTTTAGTACATATTTTCCCTCTATAACTCGAAAAACTAAATCTGAATACAGAGGGTATCTCGAACATCGCAATGTTTTACTACACAACCTTTACAACTCGACAATTTATTACGTCTATAGTTTGAAGAAAAAAAAGTTACCGACTTTAAGGATTTACCGAAAATATAAGTACATCATTGTTTCTTAGAAAACAATTTAGGAGTATATAATAAATTGTTACCACTTAAGGAAATTATGACTCACGTAAACACATGCTCGCTTGCTTGGTGTCAGATGTTTATTTTTGGTACTTTAATGGTATTTTTGATTTCATTTGAATTTATTAGCGAAGCAAGTCATTTGTTATCGCTTGAAAAATTAACAAAAGTAGTTTGGTTCTATTGAAATACACATCAATTCTTAAAACATAAAATTGTTAAAACATGGGTGCTGTGAAACGTAAGCTGAAAAGTTTGAGTATCGCTGAAAAGTTAGAAGTGCTCGAAGCTTTGAAGAGCTGTCAAAACAAGAAAGATGTTGGTGAACAATTTGAACTACCAATGAGTCCTCTATCAACAATAATAAAAAATGAATCAGACATTATGAAAAAAATTCAAAACGGTCAAAATTTGTCCTGCAAAAGACAAAGAATTGCAGAATTATAAAAATTCTAAATAGGGTTTTTACCTCTGTAACTTGAATTTTAATTTATTTCACCGCTCTTACTTAAAATTAGTAAGAATAAATCTGGTTGAGAAAGTTTAGACTTTGGCAGTTTATTCCATCGTGCTTGTCCAATGCGGGTAGGTGGATACATGTGGCAGATCTTCCGATACATGCTAGTTAATTTCACGATTCTTCCCTTCACGACTAAACACGATATGAATTATAAATATAACATTTTTTAAAGTTAACTAAGAAACTGATAATTCAATTAATAATACTGAATGAGTATCAGTGCGATTCATATAAATATCAGCCAGTGTTCATTTTGATAAGGAATTATCTATAAAAATACAATATTTTTGTTAAAAATAAAAAATACCTAGAAATAAGTAAATACCGTTTTCGTTTTTATGTCGTTGTCAATCGTAATGTAGTATTATACTTAACAGAATATACACACAATTTATACTTGTAACTATTATTTATTGTACAAACTAAGGTAACACAAATATGACTTCACTGTTCCACAACACTTTCTCGAATGATTAGCTTCAGCTAGCATATCCCCGAAGTTGACTACTGCGAACTTCACGTTGCACAGTGCTGCCAACCATTGCGAACTTGACTTTGCACAGTGCTGCCATCCATTGAGATGAAACATGACCGGAAATCCGATGGCGATAACATCCGGCCCTCCTGCTCACGCGTTTGTCCTCGAACGCGCGTATTTTGTTCACAAGCAGATACATCATACATATATGTATAAGCTTGTAAACAAAAATAAATAGCTGAAACAGTTGATTAATATATTAGTGTAATGATATAAATTGCCACATTTTTGTACTATATTTTATACAGTGTTTATATTTTTATGTTACATTAAAATTCAGATGGAACGGCTAGAGACCCCTGGTATATAAGCAACCATACTAAGTATCGATTGGCTTGTTCACTATGGTTTGGAATAGAGATGCCTGAGGCCACTCTAAACGTATATCACCATATTACCCTTACAACAGTGTTCATTACAGATATCTGTTGCAAGTTGGGGCTCTACCGCACCATCTTGTTTGGTTCACAGTAAATACATTAGAAAACAGTAAAGACAATAATCTAATTCTAAAAGTCAATTAACAATGATGATTAATACACAATTATAAGATACTTACAATACTTAAGTTTTACCTTCGATAACATCCGGTTAATAAGTCATATTTTGTAGATTTATCCACGGTTTCATATTTTCGACACATGTTACTCCGTTATAAGGCTTTGTACTTCTTTCAGCACCTCTCATGTCAGTAATACTGTATCGGTCATGGCCCAGTATTTCTGTGATTCGAAATGGACCTTTGTATTGTGCCATTAACTTCGTGCTTTGACCATCATTTGAACAGCTAGGTGATTTAATAACGACAAGATCACGAACCTGATACTTAGGTGCTTCTTTACGTTTTGAATCGAATGTATTTTTTTGTTTCTGTGCGCTTGTTTTTATATTAGTATCGACTTTTATCTCTCAACAACGTGACGTCTAATAGCTCGTTCTTCGCAAAATTTTATAAACAATTTTGAAGTAAAAGCGGTACCTGCATCACATACTAATCTTTTCGGATTACCAAATATTTTAAAAGTTTTGTGCAATTCATTTATAACTAATTTACTTTTGGTATTTTTAACGGCAGATATAAAAACAAATTTTGTAAAAGAATCTACAATTACTAAAAAGTAAGATTTATTTTGAGTACTTTTTACAAACGGCTCTAAGTGATCAAGATGAAGGGTGTGAAAAGGCCTTGCATACTTTGGAATTAGGTATAGCTGGCCAGGTTTTTACCATGAATGTTTTTGTAATAAATACAGTTAAGGCAGTTTTTTTATATATTTTGTAACAGTCTTTTTCAAATGTGGAAACCAGTATGAAGACCTTAATCTGTCAACAGTTTTATCAACGGAAAAATGACCAACATTGTCATGATTTAATTTAATAATTTGCCATAATTATACACTGCTTTGGTACCAACCATCGCCTACCGTATTCAGTTCGTCTATATACTTTATTCCCTAATAACTCGTAATCGTTAAATATTTCTTTGGTTGACTCGGCCTCTCCTGATTGTAAAATATCGCGAATCCTACTAATATCTGAGTCTAAGCTGTACAGATAATAACCAATCACTTTCTGTAATGATTGTGCATATATTTTTTTGTATTTGGTTCATTATCATTTTTGACGGGATTTTTACTAAGTGCATCTACGTGTTGCATTTGCGAACCAGCTCTGTGATTAATTTCAAAAGAAAACTCTTGTGAAAATAGGACCCACCGACTAATTCGTGGAAAAATCCTTCTTTGTTAATGCATTGCAATCGGTTGTAATTTTAAATACTATTCCCAAATAATGTCTGAATTTTTGTAGACCAACAACAAGGGCTAATAATTCTTATTCGAATGAATGATATGATTTTTCTTCGCTTGTAGTTTGCAGATTATAAAAATGAACGGGCCTCTCCCCATTATCAGTTAATTGCATTAAAATACATTCTATTCCGTTACGACTGGCATCAGTATACAAATTTGTAGGTAAATTAGGGTTAAATATATTAAGTACTGCATTATTAATTAAATATTTTTTTTAAATTCTAAAATAGCTTGATTCTGTTTCGCGTCCCATATCCAAACTTCATCTTTTTTTTTATAAATTAGTAAGGGGCTTGCTTAATAACGCACAATTTCTAATGAATTTTCTAAAATAATTTATTAATCCTAAAAATTGTCTTAATTCATGAATTTTTTTTTATTTTTTTTGAAATGGTTAATTCTGATTAGCATTAAGTTTCTTTGTACTAGGGCAAATATAATTTTCAGAAATATCATATACAAAGAAAGTAATATTATTTTGAAAAAAAAGGAACATTTATTTAAATTAAGCGTTAGACCGTGGGTACTAAGTATACTTAAAATGTTTTCCAGACAAATGATATTTTCTTCTAAGCTCTTAGTAGCAGTTATCAAATCATCCATGTAACAAATAACTTTATCAAAACGTAATTCACCTAAAACAGTATTATATAACCGTTGAAATACTGCTGGTCCATTGCACAGCCCAAATGGCATTCTAACAAATTCACAGTGCCCATCTGGTGTAATAAATGCTGTTTTGTATATATCTTTTTCTTTAATAGTAATATGATAGTATCCACTTGTCAAATCTAACAAAGTATAATATTTACAGTCGCGTAATCTATCTATGAGATCTATCATTGGCATTGGCTACTTTTCTTTTACGGTTATTTTATTTAACTGGCGATTATCTATACATAAGCGTTTTTCTCCTGATGGTTTGTCGACTAATAATGCTGGACTCGCATATGGGGAATTACTATTTCGAATAATACCATTTTTTTAATAAATCTTCAATTATTTCTCGCGTAATTACTTTTTCATGATTAGAAATTCGATAAGGACGCTGATAAATAGGTTTTGTTGTAGTAAGTTCTATTTCTAATTCTATACATGACGTTGTACCTAACGTCGATAAATCTTCCGAAAAACAACTAGAATATTTTTTTTAAACAAATCATTTAGAATATTTTTGTAAGAAGGCTTATAATTATATAAAGTATCTTGAATAATTTTTAAAATATGCAATGAATTAACGTAATCAAATTTCAGAGTATTACCAATACGACTGTACATAATATCTTTATTTTCTGTAAAATTTCGACCGATCAAAACATCACAACCCGTAAGCGATTCTATAATGTACATAGTTATCATTAATTGTACTTCGTCAATTTTAACCAACGTGTCCACGGCCTCTTTAAACGTAGTTGACTTTGTAAAACCAACTAAATTGATGGGGCTGTTGAGTTCATAACTTTTAAGTCAAGCTTACTAAATTATATTTGAAGTAATTAAAGAACAATCGCAAACCATATCCATAAAAGATTTACAATTTTTATTGTTAACAAAAATAGTTTTATAAAATTTATTTTTTTCGGAGGGTATATTTAACAATTTAACCTGTGTTTCGTTTTCAGTCTTTGTTTTATATTTACTTTTACAAGCTTTATCCAAATGACCAATTTTATTACAATGTGAACATTTTACACTATCTTGAACAGAGCAAAAATTACGTTTATGCCTGTCTGGCCGCAACGATAACAAGTTATTAAATTATAAGAAGTATTATTCGAATTTTTACTTGTAGAAGGTTCGATTTGGTGACTATTTATTTCGGTTTTGCCATCAGTTACGTAAGGCGATCTTTGTTTTAGAAAAGAAGTATTTTTATATGACGCCTGCTTAAAATTTGAATTTAATTGAACTTTACTATGAAGGAAAGAAGCCAGATCGTCACAATACTTAAAACTACCCGCTTCCGCCGCCATATACAAATTACTGTCGCCTATTGTACGATTATTGATATTATATCACTTTCACTAAACCCTAAATGTAATTTATCAATTCTATTCTTTTGTTGAAAATAAAATTCGTATAGTGATTGACCATCAGCCGGTTTGGTTACCAAAAGTTGTTTGAGGAAAAGATAAGCATTACGTTTAATTTGAAAGGTATCTCTTAACTTATTACGCCAATCTCTCCATTTCCAAACAGTCCACCTAGTTTCGTTTTTTTGTAAGGAATCGTACCAGGTTTTTGCTGTATTACGTAATTTTTGTAGGGCTTGATACTTAATCATTTGATATGACCACCCAAAACTAACCGCGTTTGCTTCTATAACATTAATCCACATATTCACAACATCTAACAAGGGATCAAACTCAGGTATAACAGACGATAATAATATATTTTGACTCACAGTTGGCGAATGGTGTCGGTGCCTCTTACTTACTTGATGGAGATGATACCGTACTAAAAGTTGAAGAGTATCTCCGCGATCGTCTTCTATTTCTCTGCCGTTTACAAGGCATCCTGGGCGTCGGCACTGAACACACTTCTGATATTATACTTAACAGAATATACACACAATTTATACTTGTAACTATTATTTATTGTACAAACTAAGGTAACACAAATATGACTTCACTGTTCCACAACACTTTCTCGAATGATTAGCTTCAGCTAGCATATCCCCGAAGTTGACTACTGCGAACTTCACGTTGCACAGTGCTGCCAACCATTGCGAACTTGACTTTGCACAGTGCTGCCATCCATTGAGATGAAACATGACCGGAAATCCGATGGCGATAACAGTAGCTTGAACAATTGTAAGCAATTGTATTTTTAATAGTTTTTGGAAACAAGTAATTTGGCAACATGTTAATACGCATTTAGCTCTTTTAAATACAATACACTAGAAGTATTTATATATTATCATTGTTTTTTTTCTTCATTACGTACTTAAACCCATTAATGCCAGCGTTTTATACTTAATGAAACTATTTTGGAAGTCCTTTGTTTTGACGCTTGGGTAATGTGCGGCTATGAGTCATCGGTTCCTTTGTGAGTGTATTTATGTAGGTATATCTGTCTGTATGCATCATGGACTTGTCCGTCTGATAATACAATATTTGGTGAAAACATTTTCTAGTGACAATATTTTAAACGTTTTACGCTCTAGATACTAAGTACAATATAACATCTCTGATGCGTGAAATAGTTGCCTTGTGTTAAAATTCTTACAAGATATCAAACAAAACAAGCGTTACAAGGATTATTTTTACGATTAGGCAATTATTGCTTGTGTAAATAACATGTAATATACATCAGTTACTAGACGAATGCGCCGTGACCAGACGTAACAGTAAATAAACAGGACGTCATGCCTCAAAACGGTAACATGTGCCGCTGCTTCCGCGAAATGTACTCGTTTATTATTTATTTTATCTTTTGGCAGTCGGTGATTTATAAACTCGGTTAGTGGGCCATCAGTTTTGAGAGACGCTTCATAGGAAAAACCGTACTGAAATCACGAACTAGCTTCTCGGCATGTACGTTACTTTACCGTCCCCGTAGGCCACAGAGTAAATGTATACAGTTTTAATAAATGGAACTAATCAACTTTTCAGCTTGTATAGTAAGCATACAGATATAATAAAACAAAGTTCTCCGCCGCGTCTCTGTGAATGCGATAAACTCAAAAACTAAAGAACAAATTTTCATACGGTTTTCACCAATGGATCAACAATGAATCACTCCAGGTTCATGAGAAAGATTTAAGTGTATAATTCATTCATTGGGTTTTATGTTAATTGACTGTAATATGATGACGATTGTTGAAGGTGCTGTCGATGGCTTGCGCCGCATAAACCAAGAGAGTTATATAGTTATATATATTAGGATATAAACGCTATATGTAGACCCACCCTCTACCCGTGCGATGCCGGTACGGAAAAATATTAAAAGCGATAAAATTATTAGAGAAAGTACTCTGACGTTGATTTACATAGAATACATAACACTAATTTCATAAAATGGAAGTGACTGTCCGTCATAATTATATTTACATTTTTACGACATCTCAGTTTGTTGATATTAATGGGGGCGTGAGTGGTGGAGGGTAAAATTTTTCTCTTATATACTTATGTTATTTTTTATTGTTCAATAGTGTATTACTTGTAATAGAATACAATTCAGACTTATAAAGTTTATATTCTAATTATAAATAGATAACGCAATTCTAAAGAACTCTATCAACCAATTCCTATTAAAAGTACTTACTAAGTACTAAACAAATGATTGAGTAACAAAAACACTAGTGTTAGTTTACTAGTGTAGTTTAACTAAACAAATCCGTTCTCATATTAAGAAATTGTAACATATTATATTTATAATTTCTTGGCTGAAGGAACTAAATAGTATCTTTTATGGACCGTCCATTTAGACCTACGATACGTAGCAAAAACCATTAAAAGGCTTAAAAAATAAAAATATGCGTACACAAGGTGAAACGAACTATCATTTAATCAAGATATATTTGCGTAAAACAATGTATATTTCAATATTTTGAAAGGAAATACCCAGATATCGTAATAATGATAATTTTATCTAAAGTTGATATACCTAGTTTTACATCATCGCTGACGATAGAAATGACTCTCACCTGTATCAAGTTAAACGATATAATTACTTTATTTATTTTGTTGCGAAAATAATATAATATTTTTGATTTAAATACAAACTTTTAAAAGATGTTTTCACTCGGTTTTCTTCCTTATAATAATTTATATAAACATTATATGTATATATAGTATAAATACATTTTTATATACAGTTTATTGTGTATGCAATAAAAATGATATCTCCAACACCTTGTGGAATTAAGAAATTTAAAAAAAAGTATAAAATATGTTCGAGGCGTCGGTTATTATCGTCGTACAGGTGTTTGCTTAGCTTGGCGCTGTCAATATCATTATTATAATAAAAGCCTTTTATGTTCTTGTTTCAATATTGAAATAGTTCCAATTTGCGTAAACCATGTTTGTCGAGTAACAATCATGAATACAACACATGGTATGCCATTGTCCTCAAAGTCGCAACACGCGTGCGACGGGTGATTCCTATCGTATTTTCTGTCCGTCTGTTTACACCAAATTTGTGCCGATTTTATACGGACAAGTACGTCATAAATGAAACAATAAACTATTTAAAATTCACAATCGTTTTAGTCAGTGCATCCAATCACCGTTCCATTGATTCGACATAGATTGCACCCGTGCAATGTTCAGCATATCGGCCCAATATGATTTATTATCAATTTATTGCACACAACGTACAGCAGTTATGATATACTCTTGACTTGATTTCAGATATAGAATTTCTAACCAAAGTAATAATGAGAAATGATTTATTGGACAATATTTCAATTAATTACTTTATGTAAGTATAAAAGGAATTGAAAACCTGAATTACTTGCTTACTTGAGAGTAGATTTTTATAACATTAGGAATTCTAATATGAAATTGAACTGTTAACATTTACTTTTTCAAATGATTATTTACCTATGTATGACAGTCAATACGTATTCAAGTTAGTAGCTACATAGTTTTAGATTTCCAAATAATAAGTTCATAAACAGATAAAAACTGTGAAATAAACGGCAGGATTTTTTACAATTTTAACATCTTAGTATTCATTAATATTATATTTCATTTTATCATAACAGGAATTCGTTTCTTGCCAAAATGTGTTATTATATAAAATATACACCAAATAAATATACCTACCGTATATATAAATGTTGTAGTTATGGTACAGTCATTCGTAGGGTCAAAGTTTTTATTGTGGGTCGACAAATTATTGGAAGGTTTTTTCCGGGAAATGAACAATATTGTATATCCAAACCAATTTCGTCGTTCGAAAATACAACAGGACACATAAAATTTATAATGAAAAATTTGATCCCGATATTATTCATATAAGCATTACGTTTTACGATAAACATTTTCACATGTTCAATTATATGGCTATTTCTAAATTCTAAGTTTATTGTTTTGCGTGCAAACGGTATAATAAAGCCTATTTTCTAAACGATTGCTTACGCCAGTCTGATATCTCGTTCAGATTTCCCCTCGTGTTAATAAACTGGAACATAAATAACATTGAAGCCGCTGAAATGATGCAATCTTGTGAAGACCGACCTATTTGGCTAATGTTAATATTTTTTTGTCTGGCAAGTTTACAAATTAATTATATTGCTATATATCTAGTTAGTTAGGTACCATATTATCGCTATAAATACAATTTGAATATACGTGAACAGTTATAATTTACACATATTATAATATGTTACTGTGTAGTCATTTGTAAGACAATTTCTTTCGTCAGCTGACGCCTTATTTTCTTATGGCATTGAGCAAACGAGACAAACCTTGTAATGTATATTCATGTCAAACATATTGACTATATTATGAAACATATTTTAAAACACATATTCAATGTAAGAAAAATAAAATATTTTGAAAATTAAATTTCCCGTAATACATGTCCTACCAAAAACGGATATATTTTAATTAAAACCATCTAGCGGTGTTTGCACGATAAAAATTCGAAGGATAGAAATTTCGAAGAAGTTTGAAATTGGCAAACGAGTCTCAGAAATCAGACGAAGCATCCTGCGCCTGAATTTATTGGGATTACAAGTTGTACTACACTATAGTATCTCCTTCGCAGTTGAATAGACCCCGTTGAGAATGACCGCAGTGACCGAAATCACTGAAGGACATAATCATCATAAAAGTTGAATCTGAATAAAAAATAAACGGTAGATTATATTAAAACACATCTGAAAGATCCGCCGCATTAAAATCATTTTCAATATGTTTATATTATGATGTCAGAGACGAAACACTTAAAACACTTCAAAGCAATTAGGCAATTATGATTGAACTCGCCTGATATCATTTATATTTTCCTGTTTTGCAATCTAAAACCTTGTATGAAAATGTTAAATTATTTTTTTCACTGGCGATAACAATGACACATCAATGGTTAAACCCATGTTAAACCATAATACATTATTTTAATTTGTATTTTGCATCACACAGGTTTCGGATATGAACGAGTTTTAAATTCAGTGGTAATTTCCATTAAAACCTTACTCACGATGCATTTACTCATACCTATTACACATTTGAGTCATTTATTGTCTACCTTCTATTTACGATACAGTTATTTACAGAATCAAATAGTAAAAATCAAAATTTGTATGATTCAACCGTTGACAATGGACACAAAAAGCTTTTTCTTATTCTACATTTTTTATCTGTAGACAATGAACATTCGACAAAAAGTAATTGTTGTACGAATTTAGACTTCATGCAGTATCAATGCAATAGGAAAGAGAACGGCAGTTCTAAAATAGATTTCACTTTTCATCCTTGTCAAACGTTGTGTTTTTTACTTTTAGATTTTGTATTATTAGTTTAATTTCTTAACGATTTATTTGTATTATGATTCAAGAGACAAAGTTGAACGTTTAATGTGACTCTTTTATGACTTAGTTAAAATACAACCTATAATAAAAGTATACACGGAATAAAAATATACTAGGTATTGAAATAGCCGTTGACTACAAATATTATACATACACGCTTATACAAGTTTATAAATGCCTAATGCTCTTGAGTATTCTAAACATTTTTATTAAAGTCGGTATTTTGAGATATATTATAACATGTTTTTTTTATCTTTTTTTTTACATCAACTTAATAAGCATTCAAAACAAACGAAACGATATATTAAAGAATAATAATTCTCAGAAAATTAATATATATAAATGCATCAACGTTTTAGTCAATTCTGATTTCATTAGTTTATCGTTAATACCGTTATACGATAAAAGTGGGCATTAATCTGATAATGTAAAATGTTTTGCGCAAAAATTGATAAAAAATTCCACTTCTATGAATTATTTATTTCTTTATTAGAAAAAAAAAACCTAATAGCCTTTTTATTTTTGATAAGTGGGCGTCCAATTCACATATAAGTCGTAATTTATTCACAATAAATAAAATCATGATCAAAACAAAGTTGTGTAACCTATGGTTGTTGATGATCTTTCAGGTGGTCCATAATGTTTGATCGAATTTTGTGTGTAAATATAATACATAGCTATTTATTTTAGAAATTAATTAAGTTTTCCTTGTAAAAAAATGGTGATTGTGTAGCTATTTATATAGTTTCCAAGACTTTTTTGTGACACAAACTAAACAAAAGCTAAAGGTTTGTTGACTTTCAAATTCTGATTAAAAATTGCTCAATGCTTCGGTGAGCACGTTTAATGACCTCATAACTATCCTTTATCCATTTTCCTTATTAGATATTTCATAATTTTGCTTCATTTGACTTTGTTAAGATAAAACATATAGTATTATTTGTTTGTATTTTATAGTTCATTAACATTTTATAGGAATTATACGCAATTGAATGGTAAATAATAGTTAAAATTTGAAATCAGGAGAGCAAATCAACCAATTTACGCGGAATTGTATTTATGTTTAACTCAACCAAACGTTTGTTCAAGCTATATAGTCGTTTACAGAACATCAAATAAATAATCAACATCAAAGTGTTCCTAGATACACTCTGATACATCTGTATCCGTGGATGAGACACCGGACTAAGAGTAAACAGTGTGGGTACACATTCGCGATACTAATACCTACTATAGAGTATCTACTCTATGGTATACCTATCTAGGTATTGGATTCCTATTATGTATCTATTAATATTTCAACTAAAACATTAGAATTTTGAAGACACCGATATTCTTGCTAATTTACTTTATTTGGTGGTAGGACTTTGTGCAAGCTCGTCTGGGTAGGTACCACCCACTCATCAGATATTGTACTGCAAACGTGGCGCATTGGTTGTGTAAGCGATGGTTAATATCTCTTACAATGCCAATGCCTATGGGCGATGGTGACCACTTACCATCAGGTGGCCCATAAAATCGTCCGCCTTCCAATGCAATAAAAAAAAATTGCCTTTAGTACATATTTATTAATTTCGAGACGCTAAAAAAAACGTTTAAAGCATTTTGTGCTAAGCGACTTTACCAAAACGATTAATCAATGGTACGATAAGAAAATTAATGTTGTTGCACGTGTTCATTGCCATTAAACGTATGATTGTAAACATTACTTCTACGAGAATGCATCAATGCATGCATATTTAACATTTATAATATGTTATATATTTATATAGCTTTAAAACATAAATTATATCATTTTTAGTTGTTTAAAAAAACAAAAACTAGTCAGTATCATCGGAATTTTGAATAATGATTAAATTTCGTTACAAAAATAATACCAAATCTACAAATATTTTAAGAATTTATTACTCAAGCTTAAAACAATAAAGATATCTATATTTTATTTTGTAATATTATTAATTAAACTCCTGAGCCGATTTTTTTATCTGTTTTGGTTATAAAAATATTATCAAAATTGGTGTTATGTTTGGTATCGTAGATTAGAATTAGCACATCGTATTAGTATATTGTAAAATTTGGATCAAAATCTAATTTCTTGTCTGATACTTTCGAAATATATCCCTTTTATCATAGTATAATATATGAAGGTGGATTTAATAAATTGACAGCTCACACGCACCAAAAAAATTGGAAATTCCAGGCAATATTCCCGCAGTTAGTCATACTGGAATGAATAAAATATTAGACGACAGTAGAAATAGAGTGACAAAGCATATTTTATTTGGGTTCTACCCACCAGCTAACTTCAAACTCGTACAATTCCTGATTTCCTGTGCTTGCTTCCAATTCGTCGTTGTCGTTCGTTCGTGCTTGGCAGTGTAAGTAAACATCGAAAGGAAAACTGCATCTGTCGGATAAAATTCTGTGTTATGTATCCAGTTATCCACCTACTATTTGGGGAGCGTGGTGGAATAAGCCCCAAAACCTTGGCCAGCAATAGGACATTTAATGGTTATTTTTACTCGTAATTGAAAAAATATTGAGTTTATCTCGCCGGTTCTTTTCTGGTCAGGGTATACCTTTCCGAAACCGGTGGGAATTTCTAACTAGACGATCAATAAATAAGTTTAATGTCGAATTAAGTAATTTAATTCACTTAACTATTTTAATTATACAATCATTCGTTCTTCCACGAGGCACGAACGTTTAATTTGAATGCTGCGCTTATGTTACTAGTCTAGTGCAACGTATTGAATAAAATTTGAATACATCGCTATGATGATTATTTCTACATATTACGAACAACCTTCGGAAACACATTATATCACCCAATGACCCACTTACATAGCTACTGCATACGTGTCACCTTGTTTTCAGATGTAAATAAACTTATTTAAATTTTCAAAGCGCATCATATTGTATAACAGAATTATATGTTTCTGAAAGACTTCATTTACGTAAACTCAATATAAATCACAACAAGATTCATTATAAAGTTACCACCAGTTACGGAGTGTAGATTCTGTCTGACAATTCCGGCAAGAAACTAGCATTCGCGAAGTTTTAAAAATATTAATGCGAACGTAAATAAGATAGTTTGACATTAAATATTTATTTCAAATATTGCTACATCACGGCGAATAAAACCCATGACTTAAGCTTCAGTTTTCCTCTTTCCTTATACATATTGTGAGTTAATGTAGTGGATCGTTGGAACGCTGTCATTAAAATTTACTTTTTCCTTATAGTGTACGTTCGTGATTTATTTTAACATTGTAAGCGAATGTAGGTAGGTACTGACATCGTAACCGCAAGTGGCATTTTCAAATAAAACGTTTCTTGATTAAGTAAATATACCTATCGTTAATTTTTTTTATAAATGTCAAATTATGTAACATATTTTTAAAATTGGATGTGTTCAAAATTTACTACAGATAAAAACTATAAATGTATGGAAATATCTATATCAACATAACAAGGTATGAACTTTCGATTTTTCCGATAATTATTATTATTGTTGTATAAATAAATAAATGACATAACAGCCTTGCATTCGATTAATGCACTACAACGATTGATTAAACAATAATTATGTTCAATTTCCAGACCATAATCGTTATTGAAACTGAGGAAATTATATATAAAAAAAAACTTACAAACACTAATTATTTCTACTCTTAAATAAAAATGATAATTTATCTTTGCTTGTTTTATTTATATTATTCAATTTAAATATACGTCAGAGTTGAATTAAGATGCAATGTTAAGGATTTTTGCCAGATACTAAAGTCACAAAAAATGTAATTAACATTTAATGAGCTGGTAGCAATACAAAAACATTAAAAAAAACCATCTGGCCTTCGTTTCGTTTCGTCACAGAGACCTTTGTTATAAGACTCTAACATACGGATAAGGTTAACGTAAGCACTTCCGCGTACAAATACACACGTCTTATATGTTCTACACTTGTAGTCTTACATTTGACATATATCATGGTTTTTATAATTGTAAGCATACTTTGCCACTTTATACGCTTATTATCACTTAGGAGTGAATTATGTAACTAACGAAGAAGGACAAATCTAGTATATAAGCAAATTTAGGAGTTCGATTTTATCCTACTTCTATTATTATATTAATTCTTAAATTATTAAGATATTCGATTTTGATGATAATACAATTATTATTATTTACCAGTAGAGTAGTAGTTAGAGTTCCCCAGAGTTCCATGCTACCCACTACCCACCCCACGAGGTGGGTAGTTTCATTTAGCATGGAAGCAGCGTGGTGAAATAAGCTCTAAACCTTCTCCTCAGGAGCAGCTGAATAGTTTCACTTTTTGGGTATTAAGTAAAGCCAAGTGCTAGGTAGTGGAACTTCTCAATAGTAACCAATGGTACAAGTTTAGGCTCTTTTGGTCTGACGACATATTACGACCTAATAGACTTATTGAACAAATTATAGGCCAATAATCGCCACCAGTCAACCTTTATGCTAATTAGAAATACAAGAAGGCGGTTTACAAAGTTAAACCTTGCATTTTTAAAATTGTACATTAAATGCAATTTTATTTCGTAATAACACAATTCAACAGACTCGAGACGTAGTCCAATTTCAATTCTTATGTAACAAATTGCATAATTTAATTTCCTGTCAATCATGTATACTGTATAGCATGCATAAAAGATTTCATTACGTTATCAATAATGAATAGCGCAGCTATTGTAATAAATTTAAATATGGATTAAAGAGTATAACAAATTAATTTATTATAAATATAATTTTATTCTAAGTATGTTTTTGTTATGTATCCTAAGGGTTTTTTTTAAATACATTTTTAACATATGTACATAAAAAAAAACATTCCATATATCTATTGGAATAAAAATATTTTTACAAACGCATATTAAAATTAACATTGTAATAATAAAACTCAGTATAATTTATTTTCAAGCATAAAAATTTATGCAAGCAATCGCTTAAAATTATGATTTAAGCAAAAAAAACAAGTCACGTTTTTTTTGTGATTATTACACGTCATAATATATTAATAACCTTTTGAGTTGTTGAATCAAACATTACGCTAATAACATCGTTTGGCGTTTGGGTGTTTGCATTCGCTGTACCTACAATTTAACATGGAAATATGATTGATTACTATCATCAATTTTATACTGTCCAACATAATCGTTTTAATAATTCTCCATTGCGTGTATGCAAGTATTACAAGAGAAGTGACAACAAACTAGATCAATGAGCATAAAATAACATCATTATTAAAAACCTTATTGTGAGTGAATGACACATGCAAAATGCAGATGTACTATACATTGTGCACGTGTGTGGTCTTTATAAGACGAACGTTATTATTAAACATTAAACTTTATTTATTGAAAGACAAGAACATATAAATACTAAGAAACTAGCTTTACTCGCTGTACAAGGAAGTAGTAATTCAACTCAAAACCAACGTAGCGTCTAGAAACTTGATAGTCTTGAAAAACTTGGAAATAGGTAGGTAAAAGAATCTGGTTGTGTTACATTAATGTTTTAACATCTAAGAAAGAAAAGGCGCTCTGAGCGTGAACGGAATAGACTGTGTATTTAATTACGCGAATTAAATGATTATATTTCTATTGTTCATCTCGAACAAAATGAAATGTAATTACTTAATACCTACGTCATATAAACGCCTTCGTAGCATGATGACAAATCATTATTTATTTGTAAACAATTAAATTACATATCTACTTTTTAATTGTTTGTCATGAAAATTACATAATATGTTAAATAATTATGTGATAATTAAGTCAGAAGTGATTTAAATTATTTATATATGCAAGTTATACTTGAAATAAAGATCAAAGTTTAAATTTTTGCTTCCAATTATGTATTTTGTTCATGCACAATTTTTACATAAATGCAACTTTCATACATTATTTATTCTCGTAGGTTTGTTTTTTAATTTATTTATTTAAATAATATACAACTATATATTTATTTTAAGGGTCTGCGAGCGGTCTTATTCCATTTTCACAAGATTACTGCATTATTCTCCTGACCATTTTTCGGCCTCGCAGCTAATCTCTAAGACTAACCATCTATGTAGGAGATATCATAGTGCTTAAGTGTGCTCGCAAATATAGATGCATACAAAATCCGTTACTCTCATAGTCTGATGCGACGGCAATCCGACACGTCACTGCTTTATGTTCTTTCCGAAGACGGCTATGTAACTCTCTGTCTGTTACTGAGAACTACTTGACTAAAAACTCGAAACTTCTTATCGTCCCGACCCTAGATTCAAACCCGGTACCTTGAAATTTGCGACCTTATAAGTACATTAAAACCTTAACTAAATACAAATAAAAATTAAAAACAAATTATGATACAAGTCGTGACCGCGTGGAATGATGGCAAGAATGCTAGCAGCATTTCCCCTTTGAATCTCAATTTCGATTGTCGTGGCGAACAATGAACTAGCCCTCCTGTCACCAGTGGAGGCAATAAGGCGGGGTGTAATATTTTGGATTAATTTTTTGGCACTACTACTCCAATGAATTAATTAATTTATTAAGTTATACTTCAACAATGCATAATAACATACACGGAAATCAAAATGACGTAGATATATTGGAATAAATTAAAAATCTTCGAAATAGGTCAAACAGTTGCTCTATATCCCAATATAGGTATAAGCTCAGTGCAGATGCGAACCACTTGTGTGTTCACAGGAAACCGGCTTAATCTGAATATGATACATTATGAAAAAGTAGGTTATATTTGTTTTAAAACGTTTCATGTGCTCTAATAGTAATTTAGCATGATCTAAAAATCGGTTTTCATGTTAACGGACAATAACGGAGTCATGTTTATATTTCGCATTTTGTTTACTAAGATTTTTTAGCACACATTAAAGTTTAATAGGCTAGTAATATTCTCAGTAATGTGACGTCACTACATGGATATGATTTCACCCAACGTTTAAATTATTACTTTTTTAATGTTCTTTTTTACTATAGATTTATTTCTTCGCACCAAAAGGTGGTTTTTAGCACCTTGGCGATTTTGCACTTTACATAATTATAAAAATAATTTTCGAAAAATTTATTTTCGAAGAAACTATATTTTATCGTAATTAAAATAACCTATTTAAAATATTATTATTTTTTTAGTTTATTGAACTTAATTCATAATTTGAAAATTAAATAACGATACATTATTTAAATTCCGTGGTTTAATGAAAAAATGTAGAGTCAACGAAAAACGGTATTTTATTGTTCTTTGAAAATTCTGAACTGCGTAAATTGAAACGAAATAAAAAAACTACGTCATAACTTAATTCCAAGTATTGCTTTAGCAGCACATTTAAGTCAATTACGATTAGGTTGTTCTATAAATACACCAAACCAAGGTGATTTATGTTTAAAGCCGGGATGGCGACGATTAACAAGACAAAAACAAAATATTTTATGAATAACATTTCAAAGAGTACGCACAAAATTGTTAACAGTTATTTTATTTACGTGCGCCGTCTGTTCCGTCATAATGTTTATTTATGTAACTAACAAATTTATGTAAGATAACAATCATATGCTTGAAAAATAAATGAATATGTAATAATAGTTAAATCTATTACATCAGCTCTCAACTCAAGTAGACTCTCGTGTATATTTATTAGTGCACATAAATTAACAAACATTTTAATGATTAAATAGTTGCGGCATTTATGTCCGAAGCGACGTCTATAGTCTATAGTCATTTTTAAAACATATGTGTTATCACTTAACATCAGGCTGTATATACGTAGGCCTGTGGACCCTGCGCCGTAAAGAAGCGACTATATATTAAGATAAATAGACAAAATAGCTTCAATTTAATGCGTTCCTTTATCTATTCGTTGTATACATCTTCATAGGAGCTACTTTTTTTGAGATTCTGTACGGTAGACGAGATCTTAATTTGGTGTTCCTTTTAAACAAATAAATATTTAAAGGCTGCTATGTCTATGAAATTACATTTAATTTTAATTTTATTTCTAGGTACTGATGTTTGTCCCATGAAGTCTGTGGTGAGACGTATTGGTCAGCAGTTATTTGCAGCTTTGAACAACAAGGGACTTGCCATGCTTGTCAATCATGGCATCGCTGACGAGAAGGTAAAATATTGCATACACTCTCGTTCTTTAAAATCCGTCAAAAAACTTGAATTTTGCAAATGTTTTTTATTAAATTGCGACTACCAATAAATATTACATATAAGAATAAATATAAATAAGTAGTAAATAATAAATATTACATATATACCTAATCTTCAACCTATATATTATGTTATATATAACCCTGCCTCGTTGGTCTAGTGGCTAGATATAAGGCCGCAGACCCGGTGGTCCTGGGTTCAATTCCCAAGTCGGGCCAATAGTTATGGGGTTTTCTGTCAGAAAATTCTCAGTAACAGCCCAGAGGTTGGAAGTTGGAAGTGTGTCCACTCCCGTGCCTCGAAAGCACGTTAAGCCGTTGGTCCTGCGCCTGAACTTATTCCGGTCGTGTCGGATTGCCGTCCCATCGGTTTATGAGAGTTAGAGTATAGAGGGTGCACCTGTGTTTACTAATATCTCATGCGCAGTTGGCTAATCTCTCTTGAGATTGGCCGCCGTGGCCGAAATCGGTCTGGAGGACCTAAGTATATAAGTTGCATGTTCTATTTAAGATATTTTTATAAGCAAATTGGTTTAAAGATATTCAAAATTAAAAAAAAAAACGAAGTAGAGCTATTTAACTTCAAGACTTATTTCTATTTTGTGTAATTAAAGGAAAGATCATTAAAAAGGTAAAAAAAAATCAATCCTGTATTTTGTTCGCCCTTTAGCTTTAAAATAAATAACTTAAAATAAATTTATTAACATTGTTTTTCTTATTTACTCAGCTGAAAGCGGTTTACGCTGATTTGGATAACTTTTGCGCTCTACCGGAGGGTTGTCAAGCGCAATACCTTCGCAATCCAGCCAGCAACCACGGTTACGTAAAACCCGGAATGGAACAATTTGACACCACTAAAAAGGTAATAAATACAGATATATATTTCAGTTATATCAAAATGCAGTTAGTATTTTTAGCCTTTATGTACTTTAAATACAATAATAACAATAATCTATTTACATATTTAAGCGAAAGACCACTGACTGACTAATCACTAGATCTCCGAAAGTGTAGGTCCGATTGACTTGACATTTGTTTAAGATAATATAGACGGAAAGAGAGAAATGAAAGAACCACATCCTCATAATATTTTCCTGAATGTATCAACAAAATAGCGTTGCTCATTGTTCTTTTCCATTTTCTTAGGAACTGCGTCATTCGTTCAACATTACGACATTATCGGCAGCGGCGATGCCTGCTCAGGAGGAGGTACCGGAGTTCCTTAAGCACACGATCCCTCTCGCGCAAGACCTTACCAACCTCTCACGTGTACTTTTACAAGCTTTGGCTTACGCTTTTGGTAAATATGAATTTCTATATATTCAACTAATAGTCCAAAAAAATATGATTTATCTATACTTATATAAAAAGCTGAAGAGTTTGTTTGTTTGATCCGGCTAATCCCAGGAGCTACTGGTTCGAAATTAAAAATATTTTTGTGTTGCGTAGTCCTTTTATCGAGGAAGTTATATTTTTTATAATAATTTTCATTTTTTATTATATTTTTATTAATTACGCGGGTGAAACCGCGGTGCACAACTAGTTCCTAAATTATAATATAAAGATATACCTTAATAAACGTTGTTTTACGGGTGTCTAGTTAAATACTGATCTCTCTTTTTAACATCATTGATTAGTTATTTAAAAGAAGAATACAAAGCATTGTTTAAGTAGTCACCCCCTCAATAATATTTATTACATATACTCGTAACTAGTAAATAATAAAACAAATCAAGTAACCATTTCTGATAAATTCTACGTAAGCACTTTGAAAAATTATTAGTGAATACTGATTGAGGGATTGTAGAAATTCAATATAATAATTACATGTATACAAAAATTCAGTAATGTTTATGTGTAAGAATAATTAGCTTCACATATAAAGAAGACCTAGTAAGAAGTACCTAATCCTATTTTGTTGCTATTTCAGGTCTTCCCCCGGCCACTCTTCTCGCGTGTCACTCAGGGATGCTGAAGAGTGACGGTTGCAATCCGTCCACGATGCGGCTGCTGTATTACCCGCCCGTGCCCCCCGAGGACGAGGGGCCCTGTTGCCATGGCGATGGCATAGCGTACACCCGCTGCGGAGCACATTCCGACAGCTGCACCTTCACTTTAGTTGCACAGGACTCAGAAGGAGGGCTTGAGGTAATTTACTTTTGAACTTTATTTTGTTTCCAAAACTTTCAAGTCACATTTTTATTATCTTATTTTATTATTAATTTTAAATAGGCTATATCTAGGATGTATGTATTTGTGGGAGGAAATTGTATTCTGACTTTGAGATTAGTCGCTGAGACGACCCGAAGAATATTGTTATACAATAGAAAATATTATTTAAATGACATTTTGATTAAGTTTATTTATCTCAAATATTTCAGGTCAAACTCAACGGGAGCGAAAAGTGGCAGGCCGTAGGACATTTGCAGGGAGCAATACTCGTCCAGACCGGAGAACTTTTGGCTTCCTGGACAACTAACTTACTACCAGCTCTTGTAAGTTATATAAAAAAACCCTTTTTGAGGGTTATATTTTCAGTATGTAATTTTGGGTTTTATATCTACTATGAAATCTTAAGGGTATGGTCTAAGCCCGTTCTCTATGGGTTTAATTGTTTGAAAAAAATAAAAGATAAAACCTAGATACTGAAGATGTTACAATAAGGGTGACAGCTGTCTTTTTTATTGTATAGGTAGGCGGGCGAGCATATGGGCCACCTGATGGGAAGTAGTCACCAACGCTCATAGACATTGGCATTGTAAGAAATGTTAACCATCGCTTACATCGCCAATGCGCCACCAACCTTGGGAACTAAGATGTCATGTCCCTTGTGCCTGTGATTACACTGGCTCACTCACCCTTTAAACCGGAACACAACAATACCAAGTACTGCTGCTTTGCGCTAGAATATTTGATGAGTGGGTGGTACCTACCCAGGGAGCTTGCACAAAGCTTGCTCTACCACCGAGTACTACCGAGTAAATATCTATGCATACAGAGACAGGGCATAGATTATTTCGCCAATATTATGTGCGAAACGAAAAAAAAAAAATTTATTCACTGCATCATTAGACAGCACAGAAACAAAATAAAATGTCAACAACCATAGACAAAAATATAAATAAGAAGTAAATGTCGGTCTTCAATCAAATTGTACGTAATATAGTTTAGCTTAGCTAAACCAATAATAAGTATCAAATCCTCTACACGGAATTAGATTCTAGGCAAACCAATAATTATTTTGATAACTCTTTAAAACAATGAAAGAAGGCGGGCACCTAAACACACTAAATCCTATTGGTGGAAGAACGTTTTTGACTTCAAGATTTGTTTTAGTTGCTTGATTAAATAAAAACCACATACATACATAAAATAACTTACAACATTGAATTCCTCGTTATTTTTGCCCTTGCCTTTTTTTATAAATATGATATATTCTGATTAAAGTCTACTTCAACTAAAATATATTATGGTAAACACGCATTTTTTTATTTTATTTAAAAATGATAAGATAAAAGTCAACGTTTACCTTTGTAATATGTAACAAGGTCAACTGCCATAATTTCCGTGTTCTAATTTTGTACTTGTAAAAATAACAATGTAAAAAGAGGTTGTAACATAACGTTTTCATTTTTTTCGAAAAAAAATAATCGCTTCATGAATATTGAATAAAAATATAAAGATAAATGAATATCGCATTTGTAGGTAATTAATGTTCGTATATAAATGACGTCACATTGAACAACACGTGACTAATCAGTAATTAGAATTTCAGACACGAGTGATTTCATAGGAAACATACTCGAATACGTCTTCGTAGTATTAACCAACTATAATTACTTATTTTATATTAAAAAACTTTCTTCTTTTTCTTCATCTTTAAAATTCTATCAATACGTATAAATATCTAGTATACTTAATAATATAATCAATGTATTTTTCTTAAATATAATTTAAGGAATCCATTGCTAATACAAATTTATAAAGCATGAAACGCTCTAAACTTGAAGTTTCAACATTTCAAAGGCGATGTAGTGATTAACTTGTTCTCTGATGTAACCCACGTTCGGCAGATGCACCGCGTGGTGGTCCCGTCGGGCACGTACGCGCGCGCGCGCGGGCGCCACTGCGTCGCGTTCTTCTGCCACCCCGACCGCGACGCCGTCATCCCGGCGCTGTCCCGCGTGGCGCCCGCGCCCGCGCCGCCCGCCTTCACGCCGCACACGCACCTCACGCTGCACCACCGCCTGCTCAACGCCGCGCACCACCTCCAGAAGCGCTTCAGGGAGACGTACGCGTGACTAGTGCGGGACAGCGGGAAGGACGCGTCGTACAAGACGCTGGCCCGCCGTCATGCTTCTCCTTAGCGATTCGACGAAATAATCGGCTAGCTTAATTTACGAGTCGAGGGTTACACTCGTCAATCGACCAACGTTGGCATGACGTTCTCGCGCAGCTGTCGGAACCCAAATTAATATCAAACCTTTACAAAAAAAAGTAACGAAGAGAAGCACACTCATTCGAAAACAAACGCCTTACATTATCGACATCGGGGTAATTGACTCTAGAAATGATATTAAAATATGCAATAGTATTAAGAATAACGGCATTGTTGCTCAAAACCTTTTCAAAGATTTTTGTATCATTCCAGATTTGACATTTATTTTATATGTTACCGAGTTGCGAATTCGCTTTTTGAGCTTATTTTGAAAATGTATTCTTTTGACTTTCTTTAATTTTAAGTACTTAGCAATTAGCGACGTGTGATCGCCATTTTCTGCTTATTTCTTTAATTAAATATATATGTTTAGTCTTGTGTTCTTGCTTCAGCATTTTATATAATTAAGATTTATTTAAACTGTTTTTTTTATTTATTGTGATTTTTTTTCACGACTACTTATTACTTTTATTAAGTAAATCGTGGGATATGTTTGATAGCTCAATTTGTTATCTGTACTTAAATAGGAATACCTATATAATTATTCCTTTTTCCTATTCTAGCTTAATATTATAATTCAGAACTTATACCATTACATATTGGACATTAAAACTTAAAAAAAACACTGTATTAAATTTAACCGTACTTAATTATTACCTTTGACTCTTATAAAACAGTATCAAGCATTTTCTATACTTTTTATCGTACTTAAAAAATATAGTAATTATTAAAATAAAATAGTGATTAATGTTTAATTACTTTTTACAAACATTTTTAAGCTAAACGTTTTAAATGCACAATAACAATATACTTAATTTTTTCTAAATTTTATTTATACCTATGTTTAAAATATACCTGTGTTACAATGTGTTCAAAAAATAAATAGAAAAGTATTCAAAAGTAATTAAACAATAAAAGATTATGACAAAATCCCCTATTAAGAAGTAGATTTTTAAGTAGTAAAAATAATTTGTAAAACAATTGTGAATTTATAATTTTGTTAAAATGACTATCTTTTGTGGACATGTTGCTTTGCCAAGGGTTGCCATATATTACATACATTTTATTTTACCTAAATTTAAAATCAAGATAATAAACTTCAACTGTGATGTTTGATTAGTAGTCATTGATAATGCTGGATTTTTGGCAACCCTATATCAAAACGAATTTATTTATAACTCTGTTTGAGATACTTTAATCTGGCTGTTGAAATTGTATTTTTGAAATTAAATATCTGATTACTTACCAATGTTTCCTTTATACCAAATCAACTCAAATGATTACTGCAAAAGTTATCAAACTTAAAAAAACCCTTGCACACATTTATTTTAACATTCATGCATGTACTAAAATAACACAATTAATTATTTAATATTCTTCGTTATATTGCCTCCAGCACTAAGAGCAGTTTCTATTATTTTTACATTCAGTGGGCCTAGTGTTTTTGTTACTAGAGGGCGCTATTTTCATTCCAAATTCCATTTGTATGGAATATATTTGTATAGCAGGTAACGTCAACACTATCGAGTCAGTAAAAAAAACTCGCAATAGGCATAATAAATACACTATACTCGCACACGCAGCTTTCTCACGTAATGTATGCCAAATTATAAAGAAAAATACTAATATAGATCTAATCAGACTTAAGTTTTACACACACATTTACCACTTTTTTAACTAGTTACAACACACTAGTAGCATTTTCCAAAATTTAACAAAACTTGAATACACTTTTTGTGGAACTGCTTAAAGGTGCATTTTTAAGATATGACACATCCTAACAGATAAAGTTAAAAAAATATTAGTAAAAGACATAGGTTCAAGCAATAATTGTTCCGACTTCTTAAGCTTCCTATCATGTATACGTCATATATATCATCTTTTTTAGTGTGTGGACTTCTGTTTTGGTTTAGGCTTGAAATGATGAACCCAAGGGTACAAGAAATAGCATCTAAAGAAATATTTCTTACAGGGCTAATGCCTATGGGCGGTAGTGACTACTTTTTATAAAAGGGCATTTACACATGTCTCTACATAGTTTACAAATACATATATATTAGTCAGTAAAAATAGCACTATTCAACGACCATATCATACCATTACAAAACAATTGAATTTTTATAATTATAATTTATAAACATATCTTTGCGGAAGTAATCAAATAATGAAAATCACATTAAAATCCAATGTAACTAACGAAAAAAAAAAAGCGAAAATCGAATTAGTTCGACTCACGCTTCGATCAATAATGCGTACATTTTAGCAGTAAGCGCTTCAAAAACGGCCCGAAAAGTAAGAACACAATGACGAGGTTATTTCAAATTAGTATGGTCCAATCATAACCTTATTGCTAAGGAAATAAGGTTGAATATGGAACAACCGTTATTATACATTTCCTATGTCTTTCTGTCTTTCATGGCGTAAGATCGTAAGTGAATGTTAATACAATCTAAACCGCCCTTTATTGCTCGGGAACAAGGCATAGTTTAGGTTGAAATTATTAAAACGTTTTACATCGTTAAATAGTGTAATCTAAATACCAAATGTGTTAAATTTTAGTGTTACTTATTTATTTCTTTATGTTTGAAGCTATATACAGTGAAACAATTTTATACAATGGATGTTCTCTGGGATAATAATTATATGTCTCTCCTGACCGATTTCGGCTACAGGGCAGTGTAATCGGACACTATTTAACCGTGGAGGAGATAAGATTCTCAATTAAAAAAAAACCCACAAATACTCCTATTGATATTTTCTGAATAACTCCATCTAGAATAAGCAATAAAAGATAAAATCAGAGAATTCAGTAGCTCAACACAATATAGGTTAGTTATATTAATTAGACACAATAAAAAGGGCTCTTGCCACCATTGACGTCCTTGCCCTTATGGAAACTCATGGAATTAGTCGTGATGATGGAAGGAGAACTGATGGACTGACATTGGTTCCTTGGGAACGAGGACAGTTCCTAGCGTGGGACGCAATATTATGTGCTTACACACTGGCCCCATCTCATATCAGGGAAACAATGTTAAAAGCCGGAGCTGCCAATGAAAAAGCTGAAGTGAAAAAACGTAACAAATATTCGTCTCTTATTCCAAATTATATATTTGTTCCGTTTCCAGTTAAAACGCTTCGACGCTTGGAGTAATAGTTCAAAAAAATTCATAAATATTATTTACTACACCCCGTCTTATTGCCTCTACTGTTCTACTGATATGATAGGAGGGCTGGTTCATTTTTCGCTCAGAAAATCGGAATTGTGATTCAAAGGAAAATGCTGCAAGCCATCATTCCACGTGGTCGTGATTTGTACAGTAACTATTTTCAGTTTTTATTTGTATTTATCTAAGGTTTTAATGAAAATAAATTTAGGTTGTTTGTGTGTACAGTCACGATTAAATTTATGATTTTTTTTTCCTACCTTCTCCTCGCATATAATGAATACAGATGATTTGCTCCAAATCATTATAACCTAACGCATATTCGGTTCTTATAATACAAACAGTGGCGTAGCTATCGTAGGGCCAGGCGGTGCAGTGCACCAGGGCCCCGGAGCTCAGGGGGCCCTCTAACCTATGCTCTAAAAAGAGAGGACCATAAAAGAAAGAGAAAAGAAAAGTTCAAGCTACGTGGAAAGAGGGGGTTAGGGCCCAATTCCTTCTCCATGCACCGGGGCCCTTGTCCACTTAGCTACGCCATTGAATACAAAGCTTTAGTAAAGTAGGCATATACATATATTATTTAATAAGTGAATAGATATGACATCTACAGCAAATTATACTCGATTTACATTTTAAATATCCAAGTTTTATTTCCGATATTGAGCCGAGAGAGCTTAGTGGTTAGAATACTTGTAACCTTAATATTTAAAAACCAGCCAATCAACACTGATTTCAAGCAGAAGAAAATCTGCAACATGTATATAAATTAATCCGCATTCAAACAGCATGGTGTAATAAGCCCTCTTTTCTTCATACGAAGAGAAGCCTCGGCCCAGCAGTGGGATATTTACAGGCTGTTACTTTACTATTAAATTTATCAATATTTAGTGTTCATGAAAGCAATTTATGAAATAATAATTTCAGATGTGAAGACTCTGTTGGGGGGAAAGCTTATTTACAAACGTTAGGCCACTGAACGCCTATTTTAATAATCGCCGCCGCATAATCGCGGTGGCTATTTTCGAGTTTTTATTTTGGCGTAGTTCGCGTGTGGTTGATCGTACTATGATCTTTTGGCGGGAAAGTAAACGTCATCAGTGAATAACTGATTGTCACCAGTGCAACTGCTTACGCTGATTAAACAACAAAAAAAGTTAGGAGTAAAATGGTAAGTTTTGCACGTTGTTAAAAATCATAATAGATATTAGTAGGCATGGTATGAAACTTGTAAAATTAACACGTATCTTTTTTTAAATTACTATTAAGTATACAATTAAATTCATATAAGGCATGAGTATTTTTTTTAATTACTTGAAGCTAAATATTTACATAATCTAAATAAATAGTAACTTTTAACATAGTTAAGTACTAATTATAAAGATAATTTTTTTTTAATATACTCCTTTATTCTTTCGTAAAACGTAACGTTAATAATTAGTAAGGTTCATGAAACCCAAATTCTTGTTAGTAGTCTATAGAATTTACTAGTATTAACGTAACATCTCAAATATATTTAAACATTTTAAACTAGCTCTCGCCCGTATCTTTTGCGTATGAGGGGGGCGGCAGGTAAGTAGGTACAATATATTATTTTCTGTTCTCCAGAGTAGGTACCTGTAGGTATCTATGCAAAATATGATCGGTTAAGTAGTTAAGATTTGAAAAGGTAACAAGCAAACAAAATCACTTTCTCATTTATAATATTAGTTAGGAGACACAGGTTAGAATGTCTGTCACTAAATATACACTGAAACATAGAAATAGTAATACTTACTTTATGTGTGAAGCATAAAAGTAGTTTTTTATAGTTTAATAATTTACGTCTAGCCAAGAAGGGTGACTTAAGTACCTAATAATAATTTAAGTATTAAACATAAACTCCATTACGCTCTTAAAGTTATACAATAAAATTATATTTCAACCCACGTTCATCAGATTATAAATTATACCCCTTTATTGGCGGGGACTAGTTACAAACAAGACTAAGCTTGGTTATTGCGGATCCAAGCTACACTCCACTAGTGATCTGATAAAACTAATAAGAATCACTGCAGATGTCCGGGCAAGACATTTCCTTAATACTTTGACGAGGCCTCGAGAGTAATCATACCTACCTACTAATCATTTATGATGATGTAATTTTATTTTTTTTCGAAATCTCGAAACATATGCCAACTTATAAAACCAAATGATATGATACTTTAACAATATGATAATTTATTCTTGTAGAACTACTGGATTTAATTATTGTATTGATTGACATACAAGTCAAAATTTCCGCTCAAAGATAAGTACAATCTTGCAAAAACACATGGGGCCAGCACTATTAGTAATTTAAAAAAAAATTGCATTCCTTCGTAATGCGCCATATTGGATTTTTATAATGTCATAGGATGTTATGATTTTTAACGCATATAAGTACGTATATATAGGAATTCTTTGATAAGCTATTTATAATAGTTATTTCATTTAAATTAGCGTTTAACACCTTGAACTAGGTATATTTAAGTATTTGTAAAGCACCGTTTTAAAAATGAATGACAATAAGTAAGTTTTTTTTATGTCGCTGGAAAAACGCATTTGCGCTCAATAAGTAAGCTACGAAAATATAAAAATTTTCAACATTTAACTATATTATTATAATTCATTTCCAAATGAAAACATAAGTGAAAGATTAAGAACATATGTACCCAAAATTAATCTCATTACTATAAATAAAAAACTGATATAACTACGTCATATCATTTACTTTCCTTATAAGGTAAGTCAATTCACATAGCCCGGAAAACTTCACGTGCCCGTCGCGTGTTCATGATCATGCAGTTCACATGCTCAGACGGGGATTAAATCCTTATCATTTATCAAAGCTATCACCATCGGAACGTGATAGGATTGTCTGTCTTGTACGTGCCAAATTTAAACAATGTCTTTGGGATAAAATTTGAAAATGTACTTGGACTAAAAATACTCCAAACTTCAGGTGTCAATCTTTGCATTTTCAAATCGAAGTTATATTTACTTATATAAAAAAAAAAAATTGTCATCATCATAATCTATTTATATTACGTATCTTCTAGTTTAAAAGTAATAAATTCATGACAAAAAAAATAGTCGTAAGTTCCTAATTTTTAAAACAATATTACACGGCCTTTAGACTAAATCTCGGGCACGGTGTTCATTCTTAAAGGAGACTAGCTAACTACGCAGGAGATATTATATTATAGTGCAAAAGTACTCGCGTAAACAAACTTGCACTATCTATTCATTCAATTTCACGATCATAAATCGCAAAATCGTAAACACTGCAAACTTATGAGCAACGAGATTTGAACCCAGGTTCTCGGAAACTTTTGCTATAAGCAAGTCACCAGGAGAAAACTAAACGTTGAGAGCGGGGGACCCGGCTTATGGGATTTTTATCGAATAAATCCTGATATGGTCGATCATTACACGGGTTGAGAGGCTACGAGATCATTTTAACATAACGCATAAGCTGCTGTGACCACCCTCTTTATTAGATCCGCCTTAAATAGGATACGAAAGGCCCCCAACTCATACATCCAAAGGGGGTTACGCCCTATCTTCTAAGCCCAGAGTATTATGACTAACGTTTGGGCTGTCCGAGAGCCGATAGAGCCTTTGCGGTCTCCGCCTAGTTGGCAAGCTGGTTTGGTACACTGCCACCAGCGAATGTAAAGTCGAAATAAGCCAGGTCAAAATTAGTAAATTTTCTCTGTATGGTTACATCATAGTCTAGTCGTATAACTACGTCCCAAGGCTACGTGTGAGTAGAGTCTGCCGGATACATCTGTCACAAAGAACATGTAAATACTGAGTTGATAAAAAAATTACACAATTTATTTTCCTTCTTATATTTTACAATAATTCAGACTTAGTTCAGATAGGTCTTAAGACATAATGACAATAATACAGTATCCTCATTACATATATACTTATATCAGAATTGACTTTTGATTAATTAATAATATTATCGAATCAACTGTCTCGGTTAAAAGTCCACAAAGTTCAACCTTCATATTATCAATTCTGTTTAAGATCGCCTGATAAAATTCTCACAATATCCGTGTATTCATCGTCGTGATATCTTTTAGAAAAATGCGAACAATTAAAGTATTTCACTTTTATTGTTGATGATCGTACACTCTTTTTCGCAATTGTTGTAATATAAATTATAATTAATAATGAAAACATCGCTACCTCGATAACTATGTCGAAATCTCAAGTCGAGACATTTATATTACGAAGTTATGATTCAATTACTTTTTTCATTTTCCGTTTATAATCATAAGCATTTACTATTATTTAGGTTAACTAATTAACTTTTAAATATTATACAAACAAAACAAAGACTTTTGTATACTTTTGATACTTTTTATAGAGATATTTTTCTTATTTACTTCGATATTGATGATGAAATGTGTTCGATGGTATTTGGTTACGAGTAGATAACGTTAAACCAGTTCAATCTAACCCTCAGATCTGCCTCGTGTTCGCTTCACACGGACTCTCTGATAGCACAATGTCATAAATGCAGAACTAGGCCTATACTACTATTAAAACTCAATCATGTTGGAAAAAGTAGAAATAAAGAACAATAAAAAAATATTTTCTGTAAATTTCTCGAGGGGCTAATTTAAAATTACATTTCTAAATTCAAATATTTATATAAGTAACGTCATAATATATTTTTACTTTTTTTACTTTAATAAAACAATAAATTATATTAACGAATAAGTATTTCATAACAATTAATTATCATTATAATATCAAGTATTTGTTTACGTCCCATTCGGTTCTTGATAATGTTGTTCCACTGTCGCACCGGTGACACGAACCGTCGGCTGATAAGCGAACCGGCTGAAACCAGTGCTCGCGCCGGCCGCAGGGGGGCGCGCATACACACAAACAAACATTTACTGTTTATCAACCTCACACACAAGCGTAGACGCTGATAACGGACGACGAAGTTACTCGTTCAAACAAGTAATGTAATGAGTGTCATATAATGACGCACAAATTTGCATTCTTAAATATAGGTATAGCACTCTGTACGAGCTGTCATGTCTCTTTGTTTGACTGATATTTATCAACGTATTTACGTTAAATATATAAAGCTTAGTTCGGCGGCATCAAACGTAAACGTATGGTTGGCAAAGGGACTTTGGACTTTCTAAAACATAACATAGTTCAACGAACATTGTTTGTCGTCAGTGTTTTTTTATAACGATTAACTAAGATAAAATAACTCAACATGATGAATTTTCATCGAATTTTGGGATATATTTGATTTTTTACTTACATTATATAATATACGCGTTTTGGCAGAAGGTTGAATCTTTATGACAAGATAAGATCTATGTATAAATATAAATCGCATCTAGGGAATACAATATTTTAAATAATATTTATGCCAAATAATTTTACCATAAATAACAAATTAAATATTAATATAAATTAGGAGTACATAATATTACATTTAATGACCGTAAAATAAAAAAAAAATTGCTACATTTGGAATTAAAGGTACAATCAATGTCGATCAAATCTCGATCTGTGAAATAGGAAGCGACAATACCGCAATGGTTTACGGGTAGCGATGTAAGAGTTGCAGGTTCGATTCTAACCTACGTCGCTATTGTCGTCCTCATTCCTAATACAAGCTTTATGTTTAATTAGAAGGAAAAATAGATTCATTACTTCATTAGTAATTCGTTAAAAAACGAATTAATTGCTAAAATTGAACTATATTCCTTCTCATCATCACCTACTTTCCTATTTAATTTATACCGACGGCGAAATGGACGCATTAAATAATCATGAAACTTTAAAATATAATCTAAAACAACAAAATAGGCCATTGATCCAAATATGATCCGCCACATCGTACAAGTGTCAATGCAAATCATGCAGGGTTTTTAATCTTATCTATCATTCTCGTGCAACGCGAGTGATTTTATTCTAAAAACATTAGAAACAACTCAAGTCTCAAGATGTTTTTATATTTTAAACTTTTTTGGGTTTCATAAATATGAGCAAATGAATACGTCAATAACATAAAACAGTTGTATTTAAATTAAATGTTAATAAAACTAAAACTGGATTCAGGATAGTATGCTTTTAAAGCCTCGATAAATATTGATATAATTAATAAGCATTGCTTCTTTAATAATACGAAAATAAATGCTTTAAGTTTATTGGAAAACCAATCCAAACGAATGAGAGAGGTCGCTTCACATAAACATGATCATATCAGTCACCTATTGAACCGAGGCCTATCAGACTGGTAAAAACTAGACTACAGCCGCGGCAGGCGGCTTCTGATAACGTTCCTACATCGCTATGCTACTTAGTAGATGGCGTAACTCCGTTCTATTTAGAATATCTTGTTTACGAGTCGAAACTAAATTGCTAAAATCCACGGAATTTTGTTTTCCTAATATACCAACGAATTAGTAAGAAGTGATAATTGAAATCAAATTCTGGGAAAGGTGTTAGTAATAGAACCGGCGTGTTCGCAGGGGACTCGGCGGCTTATCAGTGCTGTGGGACGTTTTATAAGTAGACGGCGCGAGCGCGAGCCATCATTACACGCTACACGGTCCGATCGCGCGGTGGACAGTAGTTGGATACTTTGAGTAATTTTATAATAATTCGTGTAAACATAAAAATAATGTTAGTGTTTCCGCAAATGAGACCGCAGATGCGCGATGAAGGATGTAGGGTGTCAAAGTGGATACCGGCTGAAAGATTCGCTCCTTATTTTGCAAGGACAAATGTTTTACCTCAACTTCCACCAAAGGTGCGTTTTATTTTATTTTAGGACTAAATAAAGTTAAACATTTGATCGAGTCCCTAAATTTATTGGATTATATTATATCTTTTTTGTTTTAATAGGATGAAGACGAAGATTCTTTAAGAGGATCGTCCCCGGAACACACGAGCGATTCTGGGTTTGAAATCAGTGAAGGTACGTGTGGATGGAGGGGATGCGGCTTGAGGTTCCCGAACGTAGCTCGCCTGTCCGCACACATCGCCCGCGTTCACGCACACGCACACAGAGACGGCCTCTTTTATTGCTGTTGGAAAGACTGTTCAAGACCACAAAGAGGTTTTAACGCGAGGTAGGTTTTTATGCAAAGTTTTTTTTTATAGTGATGTAATGATAGTTACCGTTCTTTTGTACAAAATAGTAAATTTATAATTTTAAATTATATTTAAAATAATACGAAATTAATTTAAGACAAAAGCTATACATATCTATATCGTAGCGACTTAATAAATATGTCCATTTTATTTTTGTGCACAGGTACAAAATGTTGGTACACGTACGGACACACACCAACGAACGCCCGCACACCTGCAACCAATGTCAAAAGAGTTTCTCTAGAGCTGAAAACTTGAAAATACATCTCCGTTCACACTCCGGAGAAAAACCATACGTTTGTCCTTATGAGGTAAATAATCTGATACAAATATTTAATTAAAAAAGAAAATACTATACAAAAATATAGTAATATACTCATACAAAAATACTATATTGTCGGTTAAAATGTATAATTAATTAATAAATGTTTCCTTTTTAACAGGGATGCGGCAAAGCCTATTCAAATTCAAGCGACCGCTTCAAACACACTCGCACGCACACAGTCGATAAGCCATATTGTTGCAAGATCCCCGGCTGCAACAAACGGTACACGGACCCATCGAGCCTAAGGAAGCACGTCAAGACTTACAAACATTTTATAAATGAAAAGGACAATCCGAGGCGGGAATCATCTGACGAACGTCAAAGCTCCGACAGCTATTCCCCGTTACGGGAAAATATCATTTACAACCAACAGCCCACATCACCCCCCTCCATATCGTACAGCCCCCCTTGTATTGTATCGCCTACTTCACCCTACAAAACAGTTAGTTCTTACACAGCGTCAGCGTTGGGCGCGCCTCTAAGCTATATTCCCGTCATGGACCGCGTCACGTACATGAGACCTCTTAAACAAGTGTACCCAATCAGGGTCCCGACACATGAAATGTCATATTTAGAATATTCCCAAATGTACGATCATGCTTATAGAAATTATTACACTTGTGGTCTTAACTACTCGGTATTGAGGCCGACAATTGACGATAAGACGTTCCCGAAAGAACCGATCACATTTAGAGACACGTTGAAAGAATCTTCTGAGAAGTATGAATGCATTGAGGATGTACCTCTCAATTTAATTTGTGTCAAACGCCTAGACTGCAGACCTATGGAGGAACTACTCAGACGAACAGACTTGCCTTTAGATTTAAGTACTAAAAGTTAATTATTGAAAATAAAGTATATTTATTCCTTTTTAAATTTGTTTAATTTTACACAATCGCTTTATCGACTACAATGTAAGGCACATCGTATGCGGAATACAATATTTGTACAATATTACTCTTATCCAACACGTTCAGCATATCATCATCAAGATATGAAAATCAAATATTATTGTTGTATGATAAGACAATACCTTCAATGGATTTTATATGCAAAATCGTACAAGTTTTAAAAAGAATTGTCTATTTTAATTAAAAATTACAGTTGATTCAATGGAATATAATATTTACAAACACAATGCTTTAGAATGCACAATACAAAATAAACTTTATTACAGTTTACACAAGTATCTCACTAGCGGAATAGTTTTTCACAATTCAACCGAACCATTCAACGAAACGCGCGGAATAGTCATTCGTCGGTTGTGCGCTCTGCTAAGTCCTCACGAGACGAGCCATTCCTTCAGCGATAGTGTTGAGCGCGGACAGGTCCTTCCGAGCCGTGTCGAGCAAGTGGGCCATGCCGCGCTGTTGTAGAGATAGAAATTGTTTCACGTCTTCTTGTGCACCTAAAAAAATAAATTCAAATTATTAAGCACATTACGTAACACAATACACTTTTCTAAAAAATAATTTTAAACAAGTTTTAGATTGGATAATGGATAATCTCACCTGGATCTAAGTGGTATCTTTCATGCGGTGCCCCCGCACTCGCGCTGCGTTGTAGGCGGACGGCGCACAGAAGTTCATTTAATCGACCCTAAAGAAATATTTATATTAAATTTCTTAATACATTTACAGATGGATAATAAGAGAACAGTATACAGATTTAATAAGTAGGAAAACCTACTCATCAATTATTTTACCAAAAGTTATTGATGTGTGTGTTGTTATCATTCTATTGAGCAAATACAATTACTCGCACAAAAGACTGGTTGGATTGGAAAATTGGATATATATTTCTTGTTATTGTCTGTAGAAGGTAGCCCATTAGTACCTCTACCTTCCAAAATTAAACTAACATTAAAAAATAAGGCTTTCTTATCATAAGAAACCATGTTCATAAATATTGAATATTAAAATAGTATTACAACATTATCTACTAATTTAGCTTCGTGCTACTTTGGCCCCCTGCCTGTGATTATTCAAGTTCCGTTAAGGTGTTACGTGTAATTATAACAATGTTTTACGTTAAGTCGATGGCGTAACTTTCTCTACAATCGAATAAATATACAAGCAATTATGTACTTAAATAAAATGTAATCTCGCTTTAGTGCGATTTCATTTTGTTTGACACATACAAACAAATACACTAGTTTCTAGGGTTGTCGGGCAGAAAACTATTTCTCCATTAAAACCGACTCTTGTGCAATATATCTCTAATTCTGTTAGGATTAAGTGACGTCATACGTCACCTGACACGTATGAGTACCGTTAGCAACGATCTCGGTATTTATTTTTACTGCAATGTTATTATTTTTACTGCGATATTATTAATGCTATGGTACAGCGGTGTATGGTTTTCAGCAAAATGAGTCAATAGATCGTGATCACGACAGATGCAACTTTGTTGAAACATCGAGCAATATTGTAAAGAAATAATGAAAACTCGAAAATAAAATGTACGTAGAAGAGGAAAGAGACGAGTCTAGCACATGACATCTAAAGTAGAGGAATTATATGATTAATTTTTTAATCATCCTCATTTGCTTGTGTACCTTAATTACCATAATAATATTCGACCATTGTTTTTTATTACTTAATACACCTACCCTGCTATAGTGTTGCTGTTATATAATTTTAATATTATACAAGATTTGTAAAAATATATTAATTATTTCATTAAAGAAATCTAATAATTTTTCTGACACTACAAATATAATCACTGAAGCGATTCGGTTTAAAATGTTCTATCGAAATAGCGATCAGAATAAATATTACAGAAGTCAAATATATTTGATATTAAAACACAGAAAGCATACTTCACGTAGCACCAAACATTTTAGGTACTTGACAATAATATATTTATTGCGTGATTATTGTAGCAATAAACTTTAGTGCATCAATCAAGGAATTACTCGTCATGACATTTACCTACCGCGCCGGTTATAACCAGATACGTTGATAAGCGACATTGATATTGCTACACGCGTTCCAGCGTTCTAATTACTGATTATATTTGTAAACAGGTATGTGAGTTACATAAGTACATAATGACATTTTAATGTGTTATACTTAGTGTCTAGAGATCCACTAAAACAATGCGGTGACACAAAGACATAACTATCGATTCCATAATACTCCCTAAACATAATGATAATTGTTATGATAATATTAATTATTGCTTTTAGATGTTAACTGGAACTTTATACTAATTAAGATATATCGTTAGAGCTTTGTTATTATATATTAATAAAAATAAAACTTTCATTTCATCGAGCCAAGATAGCCAAGAAACTAGAACACCTAAATCTTAAACGGAAGATTGGGTTTTTCATGTGCTTAATTGTAGGCGATAAATCAGCTCGTGCTCGGCGATTAAGAAATCGGATCGGATAAAATTCTGCCGCTTGTACCAACATGAACAACGTGAATAAAAACCAAAACATCTCCTAAATTGAAGAGGATGCCTACGCAGTACGCTCAGAAGTGAGACTCGATGTTACTATACTTTTTGCTTTATTTAAATGTATATATTATACGAAGACCTCTATATTAATATCCAATATCGATTACAGAACGCTTGAATTAGAACAAAACTTATATTATCATGTACAAGTCACCTATCCCCAGCATACATTGTCTATAATACGTCTGGAGATAAGGGCTGATAAGATGTAGATAAAGACGCCACGCTGTCAACGAGTGTACAAAAATTCGACCAAAGTCACTTGATTCGCAGTTTATCAATAACTTATGAATTGCCAAATTCACGTATCACGTCTAGACTTGCACTATCACATATCTACGATATTTTGAACATGCACTTGAATGCTTTTAAGCACGAATGCCTCTTTAATGTAAGTATACTTATTCATGATTGACATCAAGAATAATTAATTGTATTTACGTGCAAGAATAACGTCAAAATAGTACTTTTAAAATCTTGTTGTCAAGTTAAAAACTAAAAAAAACGACACTTTTTTCTGGCTAATACACAAACAATGATATGCTTGTGTGGTAACTGTTTTTACTTTTTACAGATGATGATTTATCCAAAATACGCACTGCGTGGTTCAAAAAATCAAAACATATTTAGTTATTTCGGATCATCATATTCTGCCAGCAACGTTGTTTTATGGGTTGGGGTTACTTCAACGGTTGTGAAACATGAATCATTTAATACGTTGACCCGTCATAACTACACAAGTTATATCACTCGTCACTCGCGAATATATCACATAGCAGCAGTCAACGCCATCGACAGAGTTTGCGAACCGTTTGTCCTAATCAATAATATTTGGACATACTCTATGATTTGTTTTCTATTATTGTTATTAAAAAAACACATTTCCGACCCGAAATAGATATAAAGCTGTGTTACAGACTTTACTAAAAATAATATAATATATAAAATACAAATATTATTAATATAAAAATGTTATTGTTTGTAATTTAAAATGTACATTTTATTGCCCAATTTCCCCGATATCGAGTAAATTTATTGAAATGTGACATCACTAGAGTCGTTAGACGGCTCTTAAGGATGCCTTTGAAAAGCCGCTGGCACGTGTAAGGGCATGTTACCACTGCTAAGCGTCGATCGGTGCGCGATATTGTATGCCGACTAAAATAGTAAATCCACATCACCTAGCTCACACACTCAATAAGTCGTAAGAAAATAAATTACGCGTTAGTGTCATTTGGACATGGATGGATTTATTTATTAACTTTTTCAAGGAAACAGTAATTTTTTACTTGTAATACTTTTTTTTTTCGTAGTACAATCAAGTTTCCACAACTTACTAAAACATAAACGATAACATTAACCAGGTTTTAAGAGATTAAAGAGAATGAAAAATTTATTAAAATAAAAAACAATAAGTCTCATGCGATAACGGTATCGCATCCTATATCATAAGGATACGGATCCTTTAACTATCATGCAATATATTATTACTTTTCATTCGCACTCTCTGTTAAGCCGCCGCGTCTTTGAAGAAGCCGGCGGGGCGGGCGTCGGGATGTGCATGGTAGGAATGACTTTTGACGAAATTAAATGGGGCACAAATGCAAACGTGCCTGTGCCAACTTTACTTGGTGGTAGAGCTGTGTGCAAACTCGTCGGGTAGGTACCACCGACTCATCAGATATTCTACCACAAAACAGCAGTACAAATCATTTGGACAATGGAACATTTTCCAAGAAATAAATAATAGTCTTATTTTAAAACTAACATTGTACAATGGTGGGGCAGCCAGCTGAGACGCCAGCTCTTGCAGGCGAGCTCTGGCCGCTTCTTCTTCAGGACTCAAAGCAATACCCACACGACCGACGACTTCCAGGCGAGATATCACCTGCAATATGAGTCAATATAAGTAATACGTCCTTATTGAATGTATTTGATCTAAATTATAAAATTGCAAGTCCATGGCACACTGCGTACAGCGTGTCGGCAGTAGGTGTGAGTGTGTACCTGCAGCAGCGTGTGTCGGAGCGCGTGCAGCGAGGCCGACAGTCGCGCGAGCGAGGCGGTGGCGGCGGCGCGGCGCGTGCGCAGTGCGGACAGCGTGTCGGCAGTAGGTGTGAGTGTGTACCTGCAGCAGCGTGTGTCGGAGCGCGTGCAGCGAGGCCGACAGTCGCGCGAGCGAGGCGGTGGCGGCGGCGCGGCGCGTGCGCAGTGCGGACAGCGTGTCGGCAGTAGGTGTGAGTGTGTACCTGCAGCAGCGTGTGTCGGAGCGCGTGCAGCGAGGCCGACAGTCGCGCGAGCGAGGCGGTGGCGGCGGCGCGGCGCGTGCGCAGTGCGGACAGCGTGTCGGCAGTAGGTGTGAGTGTGTACCTGCAGCAGCGTGTGTCGGAGCGCGTGCAGCGAGGCCGACAGTCGCGCGAGCGAGGCGGTGGCGGCGGCGCGGCGCGTGCGCAGTGCGGACAGCGTGTCGGCAGTAGGTGTGAGTGTGTACCTGCAGCAGCGTGTGTCGGAGCGCGTGCAGCGAGGCCGACAGTCGCGCGAGCGAGGCGGTGGCGGCGGCGCGGCGCGTGCGCAGTGCGGACAGCGTGTCGGCAGTAGGTGTGAGTGTGTACCTGCAGCAGCGTGTGTCGGAGCGCGTGCAGCGAGGCCGACAGTCGCGCGAGCGAGGCGGTGGCGGCGGCGCGGCGCGTGCGCAGTGCGGACAGCGTGTCGGCAGTAGGTGTGAGTGTGTACCTGCAGCAGCGTGTGTCGGAGCGCGTGCAGCGAGGCCGACAGTCGCGCGAGCGAGGCGGTGGCGGCGGCGCGGCGCGTGCGCAGTGCGGACAGCGTGTCGGCAGTAGGTGTGAGTGTGTACCTGCAGCAGCGTGTGTCGGAGCGCGTGCAGCGAGGCCGACAGTCGCGCGAGCGAGGCGGTGGCGGCGGCGCGGCGCGTGCGCAGTGCGGACAGCGTGTCGGCAGTAGGTGTGAGTGTGTACCTGCAGCAGCGTGTGTCGGAGCGCGTGCAGCGAGGCCGACAGTCGCGCGAGCGAGGCGGTGGCGGCGGCGCGGCGCGTGCGCAGTGCGGACAGCGTGTCGGCAGCACGCCTCAGCCAGCTCGCTTGTAACGCCGCCTCCTCGCCTTGGCATCGCGCACGGAACTTTATCTAAAGAAAAATTCCTTTATTTTAGCATTGAAGTTTAAAATGAAATTTAAAATTTTAAATCCCGCACTTTTTTTAATTTTTTGTGCAATTTTCTCCAAATCTTTAATTTCATTTCGTTGATATTGATATAAATATTTAAGTAAGTTGTACCTCTGAAAATCCAATCATGGGAACCGGTATGTAATTTTCAGGGTCAGGATTATCAGCTTGTGCCTGCTTCCAAAGTCGCATGTCCATGCCTAAGAAAGAAACAAAAACATATTAATTTTATATTTGTCGTTTATTTATTATGCAAAATTTTATGTAAAATTTTAAGATAAAAAAAATCACCTGGCGGTGGGTTTTGCAAATATTGCTCAAGCATCTGAGGTGTGGGTCGTGTGACGGGTGTGATGCTGGAACACCCTGCATTATTAAGATTTGTTCGAGCAACACCTGTATTTAGAAATGTGGACAGCTCTGATGCACTTATGTGCTGTCCACCAGCTCCTTTGTCCATAACATATATTACCACCTGTAAATATTAATATTCATTCAGATCACTCCAAAGTCTTAGAAAAACAATAACAAATATTAACCAAATAATATATCTATACAAAATAAATTACGATATTTAATTATGCAATTGAAAAAGTCATTATACCTGAGTCTTGTTTTCTGATACAGCTTTAACAGATTCAACGTTGATTGCCAAATTGGGCTTATTGCCAAAAAGACCAGATAATGAAGTGCATAATGCTTGTTGATTGTTCCTAAAAACCATTAAAAAAAATTAAAGCAATAATGGTCATTCTCAAAGACTAGCCAATTGCACAGAATGGACTACTGTCCATGTTTTGAACCCAGAAATTTGGTACAGGCAGCCTGATAAGCTAGCCACTAGTGACTAGATGAACAAGTGGGAGTAAGCAAGTAATTATTAATATATATGTATGTTGATAAGTTAATTCATACCACTGTAAAATTCAAAAATTATACACTAAATAACAATTTAAGAAATAAAAATAAATTACTACTTCACTACCACAACACCACTACCACTACATTAAATGATGGCCAGAAAAACATTGTGTTTGAGGGACAACTACAAACAGCATAATAAATTGCCTAATAAAATAATAATATTAAAAATAAAGTTATTTATTGAGAATTTGCCTAATTAATTTTGCAAACCTGCTGTATTGGTTTATAAAAAATAATTGTTAAACACTGTTATTTAATTTTAAGTGTGTGTTCTTATGAGAAATAAAGCTCCATATACATTATACATGTTTTATATAAATTTAGAAAATAAATACATATTTTAAGCATAATACTAGAAACTTGTACCAGTACAAGTTTAAATATAGTAGAAATGTGTAATTACTTTATCTCTTGTTCAGACTTATTAAACACCATGGCTACATGTCCTTCCTTATCCTCCTTCCCTCCTAATCTTGAATATCCCACTGCCTTAAAACGACAAAGAGGATTTTGTTCATTGAGCTCTAATGGTGGAGCAGTACGACTGTAGTATGCTTGACCTGGAATAAAAGAACAGAAGGTCAATTCTACTAATTTAATACAGTTAGGATACACTTACAATTCTATTACGACCTAACTTCCAGTGATCCACAACAGGATTGTTGTGTTAGTAGAATAGATAAATGACTAAACTCCAACAATATTTTCAATTGTGATAATGTGACAATATCTTTTGTAGAATTTTCTCCCCGTGTATACATAATGTATTCTAAAAAACATAGAATAACATCATAATTGTGGTTCAAGTTTGAGACGAGATGAGGCCCTTCCCCGGCTGTAACTTAAGAATTATTACTTACGGGTACTAGTAAATGAACTTGATAGGGAGACTAATCCTTATATAAAATGCTTTATTACTCCAAACTATAGCTCAAATTTCAATTATGTTACTACTATATAAACTACTATTTATTTTTCTGTATTATTAGTAATGTACAAATGTTAAGAAGTTACCTGTGCCCCACTGAGCTTGCAGAAGGTTCCACTTAGCCAACACTTGGTCCCTCTCATCACCAAATACGCAACAGTTAAAAACTGCTGCAACCAGAGCTTCATGCGCATTGGTTGGCCCTTGTTGTTGTTGTTGCTGTTGTTGCTGTTGTAGTTGTTGTTGCTTCAATTAAAACGAGTAATCTCAATGAAAACAATTAAGACTTATTCAATATGCACAAAAGTTTTTTCAAGTTATGTTTAAACTTGAAAAAATTAAAATGTCATAAAAATTCATGTTTATTAATATTATACAGGATGTAACAAAATTCGTGTCCGACCCGTGAAGTGGTTATTAGGTATCCTTAGTTGATTCTATTTATGTAATAAATTTTAAAATTTTAAGCAAAATTTTACCCCGAAAAAAAATTAATTTGACTAAATAACGACAATTATATTGCCACACAGGCGCGGGCGTCAGCGCTCGATAGCTCTTACCTATCGGGTAGGTCGGAGACGAGGTCAAGACTTCAGTTCTCCAAGAAATTTTCGTCATTTACAATTGAAAATGAAAAAAAAAAAAAATTTATGAGTAATTTTTTTGCATAATATTTAATTTTTTTTTACATAAATAGAACCGACTCACGATACCTAATAACCACTTCACGGGTCGGACACGAATTTAGTTACACTCTGTATAGAAAAACTGTTTTTAAAAAAAACTTTTTAACAAGATATCATTATGACTCATATTGCGTGTTGGCAAACCCCATCTTTTAAGGGTATTTGAATATAAAAACCCCTTGATTTTTTTTCCATTTTTTTATATATATTTGTAGCAGGTAGGTGGGCGATTGAGCCATCTGATGGGGAGAGGTCACCCCGACACATTGGCCCCGAAAGGAAATATTAGATTAATATAGATTAACATATTTTAAAATAATTTGAATCTTACATTGAGATGCAAAACCAAAACCTGTGCTTTGAAATACCAATGTGTCACCAACCTTAGGAACTAACATGTTATGTTCTTTGTGCTTGTATACAACCCTGAAGTGAATAAAAACACATTATTTTAAAGAAAAGCAATGATTACCTGTGGTTGACCAAAACCAATTGTTCCAAGCCCTGTCCCAAAACCACCAAAACCAGTAGTTGTAGTTTTAGGAAAGGTTGAACCAAAAGTAGATCCAGTGCCAAAAGTATTGCCACCAATAGTACTAGTACCAAATGCTGGTGGGGCACTACCAAATGTTGAGGTACCAGTGCCAAAACCTGCACCAGTCCCAAAAGTATTTGTGCCAAAAGCACCTGTTCCAAATCCTGAAAGAAGTTGTGTGCAATTCAACATTGATAAAGCATACTTAAAGACAAGACTAAATATTTTAAATACAAGGTTTGGAATATGTTTTTGATAACCAAAATATTGAGGAACTATTTTATTTAGTTGCTCCACATAATTTTTTTTTAAATTGAGTATTGTTTCTCTACTTAAAAACCTCTTTACTGGCAATAGAATATTTAACATTTTCAATAAAAGTTATAAAATAAAATGTCACTCATTTTAGAAAATAACTAACCTGTAGCTGGTTTAGCGGCAGTATTTCCAAAACCAGAACCTCCAAAAAGAGTAGGTGCAGTTGTTGTAGCTGTATTAAGTCCACCGAATGGAGTTGCTATAGCAAAAAATAAATTGCAATTAAGCATTAAAATGTTTATTTATGTAATTATAACACTTCACATGTATTGTATGTTTAGACACTGTATGTTTTGATATACCTACTAAAAATATAATTACATACAAAAAACGTATGAGGAAAACAATTTGTGACTAAAAACTTCTCTTCAACTTTTAATAAATTGGAGATTTTTTAATACAAAAATTCTAGTCAGCACAACTTCATCAAAAAAATAGATAATATCAAGTTACAAATACATGTATATTAAAAAATAAAATTAAAGTGCATTTAAATAAACTTCTTAATTACATACGAAAGTATGCATATATTTTAGTTACCATATACTTTCTTTTATGGTATAGGAAGGCAGACGAGCATATGGGCCACCTGATAGTAACTGGCCACCAACACCCGTAGATATTGCCACTGTTAGAGATGTTATCCATCTCTGACATTGCCAACAGCCTTGGGAACTAAGATGTTATGTCTTTTGTGCCTGTAATGACATTGGCTCACTCACCCTTCAAACAGGAACAAAACTGAATATCTGATGGGGAAGTGTCAGAAATATCAGTAAAAGATCTAACAAACAAAATTCCAAATAATTATCTTTAAATAATTAAGTAAATGTACATAACATCAGGATAGAATAACATAAAAAAAATATTATTATTATTCCATTCCACGCGGTCACGACTTGTATAGTAATAATTTTTCATTTTTATATGTATTTATTTAAGTAAAAACCTTGTAATGTAAATAAAAAATAAATTAAACTAAAAAAACATAAAAAACATAACAAATGCCACTTTATTTAACACCAAAATACTAATTACATTTAGGCATTGCCAAACATCATATAACTAATATATAATACTAATATTTATTTTAGAAATAAACTTATTTATTTTATCAAATTTACATTTTATTTTATGTTGTACTGTATTAAGAATTATGTCACAAACACCTTATAGGATTTATCCGTATGTCAGTGTTTGTAGTCAATATGTATAATATTGGTATGTATAATATAATAATATCTACCTACTTAGGTGACAATTTAAAGCTTCCATAAATACTTATTAAAAAAAATAACTTAATGTGTGATCTCAAAACTTTTTCAAGTGGCGGAACCTCCTTGCAGGACCTGCATTCATTTACATTTTTTTATTTAATGGGATTATTATGACCATAATGGAGTCCTATTTCTTATAACTAAAAATATGCTTTTATTTTATAAAAATGTATTAAATAGTTACCTGCACTGGATGTAGAAGCACCAAATGTGCCAAAACCCGACGCTGATGTTGTTGTACCAAACCCTCCAAAACCGGCAGTACTGGTAGTTGCAGTATTTGTACTTCCAAATGAAAAAGATGCTGGAATTTAGACAAATTACAATATACAAATCATCCGTTACATCAAAATATATGTGTTGCGTTGTATTTAACATATTTCAAAAATAATTGAATCTTACGTTTCGATGCAGATCCAAAACCTGCGCTTTGAGATGTGTTAGACCCAAATGAAAACGACATTTTTTTATGTTAAGAAAAAACCTACGAAAAGTATAAAAAAGCGAAAGATATCATTCCTTTCCCAAAAACCAGTAAGTTAAATCGTTAAGTATTCTATATCTAAGTGATTTAATACTGATTACTGCGTAATTTCATTTCAGAGTACGATATTAATTTGATTTGAATCCAGGCATGAATATTGATTGTCAAATGTCAATTGTCAGACCAGAGTCCATAGATAATACATATAAACTGGAAACAAAAATTCCATTATAACATAGTCGTTAATTGGTTATAAACAGAATTCGAGAATCAAAATTAAATTATCAAACTCAAATAATTATGTGCACAGAACCAGAACAGAATTCTATAATACAGATAGTACAAATTACAATTTTATTTACAGATAGATGACTGCAATATAATTTCAAATTAATACAAATATTAAATAAGAATTCGCTTCACTTTTCTTATGGAAACCTGATTTTATACATATAAGTTACAAGCATAAAGAAATTATAATGGAATCTTAAAATATTCTACGTTATACGATATTTGATTTATTTACATTAAAACCTATACTAAATAAATACAAATAACATTTAAAAATAATTATTATACAAGTCGTGACCGCGTGGAATGGTGGCAAGAATGCTAGCAGCATTCTTGCCACCATTCTTGACGAGCCTGTTGGCGTGGTTGGTAGATACCCTGCCTTTCGCGCCGCAGGTCGTGGGTTCGATTCCCACCCAGGACAAACATTTGTGTGCATGAACATGTCTGTTTGTCCTGAGTCTGGGTATAATTATCTATATAAGTATGTATTTACAAAAGAAAAAGTAGTATATGTAGTATATCAGTTGTCTGGTTTCCATAACACAAGCTCTGCTTAGTTTGGGATCAGATGACCGTGTGTGAATAATGTCCCAGAATATATATATATATATATATTTATATTTATTTATTTATACGATATTTTGAATTATTTAAGATGTTAAATCAGAACTTCACGTGTAGGCACGTACTTTATCTGTAACATTTTTTATTGTACATAATCTGTGGTATGGTTAACGTTCAATATAATCTGTGCATTTGCACATTTTGTTATAGAAGAGAATACTGTTAATAAAATTTTGGTTATTTCATCATTAGATCAGCAATTTACATACTTTATTAAAAATGTCTGATTGGGATACTGTTACAATTCTTCGAAAAAAACCTCCAAAGGCATCGGCACTAAAAACTGAACAAGCCGTTAACGCTGCACGTCGTCAAGGTTTACCAGTGGATACCCAACAGAAATTTGGTGCTGGAACTAATAAACAACATGTTACAACAAAAAATACTGCAAAACTTGACAGAGAGACTGAGGAACTTCGACATGAGAAAATACCCCTTGATTTAGGAAAACTTATAATGCAAGGTAGACAGGCTAAAGGCATGAGTCAAAAAGATCTAGCAACAAAAATATGTGAAAAGCCTCAAATTGTAAATGATTACGAAGCTGGTCGCGGTATTCCAAATAATATTGTTCTGGGTAAAATTGAGAGGGCAATTGGAATAAAACTACGCGGAAAAGAACGTGGCCAACCGCTACAGCCTCCTGGAGGACAGAAATAACGGATTCCCTGGGAGGCGAAGACTTTACTCCGATATGTTTATTGCATAATGTTTCGTCATATTTTTGCTGTTAAATTGTTTTACTACAATATTTTTAATAACGTCGTGTTAAATGATGTAAGCATTTATTTTCTTTGTATAGATTCTGGAAAGTTCTCATGATGTTACCATTCGGAAAAAGTTTCATAAATGCGGCGATCGTGAAATGTGGATGTGATATGCAATAAAATAGTTTTATTTATGATTAATATTTTGTATAATTTCTAGATTATTCACACTCGAAAATTTTAAAGAGGAATGTTGTTGTTTGTTTATTTACATTGTACTTCCGACTTTCATTACATATACAAAATATCAATATTGTCGCTGGAAAGTACCTATATTTAAATAATTTATTGACTTGATTAGAAGATTTTGCTAATTTTAGTCAAATGAAAAGTTCGAGAGCTGCATTCCTTTTATTGGGGTGCTATTTAGTATTTCGATTCTTTATAAACCTAATATATTTTCGTTAGTTTATCATCGTATAAGCTGACTGGCCTATAGGCTACAACGTAACGTATTCAGAAATAATATTGTTATAAAAATGTTGTAATAAGACAAAAACACATATATAGATGGTTTTATTCTACATAAATAAAAGTACATTGTTCAGTCAGAGAACACATAGACATATGACATGAATACATTATTTTATTTAAAAAATAAAACAAAGTTTGTATGACAAACTAAGGAGGTTAAATATCACTGCAACTGACTGGCGAGTTAGCGACTCTGGTAGACCACTCGGCACTCACCTCACTCACGGTCACGAAACACGAGTCATTTCGAAGTTACGCACACCAAAGATAACAGTATACACTATAAACAATACATAAACGGTGATAAAATTGAAGATAGATCAAAAGTACATATAAACAAAACTTTGTTGTAGATCTAATTACAATCAATAACAGTTGAATATGATTATATGATAACAATTAACCAAGACAATAAAGTTAATGAGATATCGGGAGTTAGAAATGAATGAATAGATTATTCGTACTTACTTATCATTCGAATAACAATTCGGTAGCGACACCTTTGGAAATTTTAATGAAATCTGAAATTCAATTGGCATAATTATATATTAATAACGAGCTAAAAATAATATGGTACGACGTTACATTAACTGACGTCGAGTTGGGGGTTGATATTTTTTTTACAGAAAGGTTACATTATTTTAAGCACAGACACAAAATTTCAACTTACGGAAACGCGTAGTTTTTGAGAAAAAAAATATTGAAAATCAATTATTTTTGCAGTATTTATGTCAATCCGGTAGGGAGTTTGACAGATTATGACGTTTCGTTTAACCTATGGTTAAGTTGACACGTTTCGTAACATTTTATTTTATATAAATTCATGTAAATAATTATATTAAAAAAATAGGGGGACCGATTCAAAGGGATATCTGTATCTATTTTGAGACTGCAACGTCTCCGGCGCTACGGGAAGAGCAGCCTCTAGGCCCTTGCGTAACAAATCGCAAGCATCCATCCTCGCCTCCGCAGCTTCGGCTCGTCCGATACCTACGATTTGTTACAGCGGGCGGAGGCTGCTCTCCCTCCGCGCCTCCGGCTCTAAAAAACACTCTAGGGGTAAGACAGACTCGTACCAGGTGGAGTCGGGGTCAATTAGTTCGGTTTTTGACATAAGTTGAACCTAACCTATTTTATTTGTTATCTGCTTTAATAGGTTAAAATAAAAAATAAATTCTTAGTTGTCACTACAAAATGGCGTCAGTCAAAAGGCGGTAAGCACTACACATTTTTATTTTAATATATCGTAATGAATATAATGTTGTGATTATACAGTCATGAACTGTTAAATATATGTGTGCATGAAAACTATTGAAAAGAGTACAAAATATAATTATTTACTTAAATTAATAAAAAATACAATGTTACGAAACGTGTCAACTTAACCATAGGTTAAACGAAACGTCATAATATGTCAAACTCCCTACCGGATTGACATAAATACTGCAAAAATAATTGATTTTCAATATTTTTTTTCTCAAAAACTACACGTTTCCGTAAGTTGAAATTTTGTGTGTGTGCTTAAAATAATGTAACCTTTCTGTAAAAAAAATATCAACCCCCAACTCGACGTCAGTTAATGTAAAGCTTAGCCAATAATATTTCAATAATTGTATGATACCGTGGTAATATCTTACCTGAATGCAGTGCGATTGCCTGTCGGATTAAGACAATTGGCCAGTTCTCAAACGCAAAAATCTATTTATTTATAATAATAAATTATAAAAAAATATCACGTACGTTCGGATTATTCGTCAATAACACAATAATTAGTTCCTATAATATTTTTTTGCCACTTGCTCCACCAATTCTCAATTTCTTAGCATAACAATTCAAGTAACCAGCCAGTCAAGTATATTTGATATTTTCATCTGTACAATAATTACCTATTAAACTAGGGGTCGACGCCTTCGTTTTTCGAAGGTGACGCTATTTAACGTAATTTCAAAGATCGTATTCCATTTTATATGAGATATTATAGTTAGTTAAAAACACCGAACTTTAGTTTTCGTAAAGTAGGTATCTTAATAATTTTTAGAAATACGAAAAAAATTATATAATCAAGGTGATTTAATCAATGGAGAACCAACTATATTTCGAAAAATAATAACAATAGAGAAAAAAGTTTCAAATAGACAATATGGGAAATTTTATCTTGTACAAAAAAGATAAAGCGGCCCAATTAATGAGTGATAAGCAACACGCACATCACTAGAGTTAATTTTATTTTCATACAATATTACAGTATCTAATTATCTATTACTAGTCTTGACTTGAAGTTTGACATACCCATACCTGTCACAAACTCAAAAGATCAAAACAACGTGCATTGCTTGAATTGCATTGTGCGGTAGGTAATTAAGACCCTAGTCAATACTCAATTATAATAATATAAGACTGCCTCGTTGGTCTAGTGGCTTGATATAAGGCCGCAGACTCGGTGGTCTTGGGTTAAATTCCCAGGTCGGGCCAATAAATATAAGTTATTGGGATTTTCTGTCAGAAAATTCTCAGTAGCAGCCCGGAGTCTGGAAGTTGGAAGTGTGTACACTCCCGTGCCTCGGAAAGCACGTTAAGCCGTTGGTCCTGCGCCTGAACTCTTTCCGGTCGTGTCAGATTGCCGTCCCATCGGATTATGAGAGCTAAGGAAAAGAGAGTGCATCTGTGTTTGCGCACACACTTGTGCACTATAATATCTCCTGCGCAGTTGGCTAATCTCTCTTGGGATTGGCCGCTGTGGCCGAAATCGGTCTGGAGGACCTTATAATGATATACCTAAACTTAGATTGAAAGTTCAATTGTAAATATTTTCTTTATGTATTTTTTTAATACTCGCTTCATATTATAAAATACTTTATTTCAGTTAAGTGTAAGCAGTAAAAAAAGTACCTATACCACCTATAGTAAAATTTAAAGTAATTGTGAAATAGTATGCTGATAGCATATTGTAAAATAAACAATAAATAATTAAATTTCGTCTTTAATTTAAATTGCTTCGTTGTCCTTGGGAATTAGTTTTTATTTGATGTAATTGATGATTGATTGAAAGATGTGATTGTATGTTAAGTTACTTGAAAAAAGAAACATTTACTCAAAATAATATTTGTAATTTTATTAACATTTCTTTTTCAGATTTTGTTAAATGATATTGAATCATTAGTTAAACAGGCATGAATAACACAGATACCTCATCAGATGATGTAGAAGAAATATTAGTTTATGCTGAATTTGAAGACAGTGTCAATTTAGAAAAATATAATAATATTCATGTATTAGGCATTGATACCAAAAATCCAATTTTTCAATTAGATGAGACATTTTTTACTGGTAATAACATATTTACAATGTTCTTTTTAAATAAATCATACTATAGTTCATCCGTCTTATGCAGAAATATTCAAATCCACAGATCCTCTAATGACACTAATGAAAGTTATTAAGTTTTATAAGAGAAAACCATTTTTAGAGTTTACTATGGGTATAACTTTTGTATAAGTGTTTCTCTGTGTTGGAATATTTCTGTACATCACGGTCCAATTATTAATATGTTAACTGATATAATAAAATAACAATTATTTTAATTCATGTAGAAAATTAAAAAGAAATAAAGTTTAAAACAATAATATTAAATAAAATTTTAGGTACAATAGAAAATCCATTAGGCACATATATGTTCTTTGAAAATGATCCTTCACCTCAATGTGCAGATCCTTTATTTGACAAGTTACCTGAAAAAAATTTAAAATACTTATGTAAAACAAGAAAACTAATATCAGTAGAACATGCATATGTGACCCACAAAGAAGGAAAACCAGGTTAGTAGGATTAAGTTTATTTAAACAATGCAATATAACAATGTTTATATAAGTTTATACATGTCAACCAATAATTATACCATCCTTTCTTTATGTATACTTACTATAAGACTAATCTGTTCAATTTGTGGTGTACAATAAAGTATTTAAATAAAAAAAAAAAAAAAATTATTTCAAACAGAAACGGATCATACTGTTGAAGCACCAGATTCTTCTACGAATGATGCATTAAAACCAGCCGATTTTAAAACCATACAAGAGGCCATAGAAAAATTCAAAAAAGAGTGGACAACAAATTCTAATCAATAGTATGTTTAACTTTGAATACTTTATTTATTTTTTTAAATATGATTAGCGTAATTATTACTTTAAATTCATACACAGCTAAACTATTGTCTTGATTACAAGACTTTTCATATTAAAATTTTATAAAAATTTACCTTTGTTCACCATTCGCATTTTGATTGTTTCTTTTTACTTATATGTGTTTTTTTGTTGTGCAATAAGTATTCAATAAATAAAAATCTAAAAGTATTGAAAACTGTGTTATTCATCATTTGAATAAGCAATAATAAAAGCAACTCTTCTTTTGGGATTGCATTTGAAATACGCATCTCCATTTTGAGGTTGATAATGGTTGTTTTTGTAGGGGTTATATTGGTATCATGATCTCTTATCCATTTAAACGATTTCATAAAATAAAAGTTGATTATATTTATTATTGACATGTAGTCAATTCCACTTTAAAGTATGTGGATCAATGTATAACTTTAATTTACTTGGTGGTAGAACTTTGTGCAAGCTCGCCTAGGTAGGTACCACCCACTCATCAGTTATTCTACTGCTAACAGCAGTACTTGGTATTGTTGTGTTCCGGTTTGAAGGGTGAGTGAGCCAGTGTAATTAATGGTTAACATTTATTGCAATGCCATTATCTAGGGACATTGGTGACCACTTACCATCAAGTGGCCCAAATTCTTGTCCGCCTACCTATACATTAAAAAAGGTCTTTTCGTTTAGAAGTTATGACGGGTATAAAAATTATCTAAATAAGAAAATGGTCACGGTTTGAACTTTTCTGCGTTTTGTCTATTAACAAATGCTAATTTACGTTAAATAATAATTTTTAGCTTTTCGCGGGCGAAGTGCTAGTATTTAATTAAATAATAATGAATTATTATAAAACAACAAAGAATATTTATAAAACTAAATTATCATATCATATAGAACTTTAAGAATGCAAAATGTTCCGTTGCAAGTAACTTCAAACTCATAAAAAATACTTCGCGGGGTGAGAGGGTGTCGTTCGAAAGTAGCAATCAACCCTGTTTTAATTTGTAGTGTAACTAGTTGGTCAAACCCTACGCCTCTTAAGCCTGCTCGAAATCGTATTACCGTTATTAGTGCGACCTCACTAGATTACATTAAATATATATATCATAAGGTGTACATCATTTGCAAGGCGTGTATCAACTTTTAGACTCTATGGATGGTAAAACCCCGGTTCAAATCACTGAATAAATATTTATGTATAACTGTCAATGAATGGTAAATCCCCTTATGGTAAATAAGTAGCTAAATAAATCCCCGGATTTACGAACTGAATGATGATATACAATCATTCGTGTTTGTAAATATTAGACCATTTTGAAGTCTTGCTTGTACCGAGATAGACGTTTAAACTTAGATTTGCTTGTACCTGTGTATTTTTTTAATAAACGTGCAGTTGCGTTGCATTTGTGCAATAGTACTGTATTAGTGTTTTGCGTGTTTGACAAAGTACAACGTACGTGAAGGTATAACATATCATTAATTATAAATAATTACTTATTTATGCCTTAATGATTCCCATTAATGCTATGATAAGCCATTTCAATACTGTTTTGTGTATGTACATGTACAGATTTATATATAATTATAATTTATTATCTACCCACTATAGCTTTCTTTCTTGATTCTGTATAATGTTTTCAGTATTTTATCCTAAATAAAAATTGAAGTTAACCAGAAAAATATGTATCTGTTAAATATCTACCTGTTTTCATTTATTATCTTATTCATCTATCCATTTTAGCAAGTGATCTACTCATTTTCCTAAAACATGTTTTTTAATCATTCATTTTTTATGATGAATTAGTATTGGTAATTTCCAATTTATATTTGGTCAATTTAATAATGTTACATTTAATTTAAATTGTTGAATAAGACAAGAAAACATAACTTACGTGTCATTATTTCAGGCTAAGAAATGGCTCAAAAGCCAAAAACTAAAATCCATGCAAAAAAAAAGAAGAATTATGAGTCTGTATTTCAAGAAATTAATAGACATTACATACGAATGAACAAGAACGAGAGAAAAGAAAACACTGATATATTATTTTCAGTTTTGAAAGAATTGATCCATGTTATGCGAAGAAATGACAAGCTATTTGATAGTTTAAAGCCAAAGCTAGATTTTTTGGGCAGTTATTTTGATGGGTTACGCGTTGGTAAGCCGACAGAATACGATATCAATATAATATTAAATTTTCCATTGAATTATGGTAAAATTAAATTGGACGCGAGTAACTCGCCCAATGATTATACAGCTATAATAATGCCGGCCGAGTTTCGAAGATTGGCTAAAGTGCCCCTAACAGTTGATCAGGGATTTTCAAAAACTAACTTATGGTGTAATAAAGAGTATAAGTTGTCAATGACAAAGTTCCGAGCATGGATGCAAAGCACGATTGACGTTGCTCTGAACACTCTACCTTTAGAAGATGGGATGAGAATTATAAATTTGAATAATAAACATAAATATAAAGTACACACGAGATTATCTGGTCCTGCTAATACTATAACAATTATAAAAGACAATAATGATATTATTGATGTTGATCTGGTTCCCACGTTTATGTTTGATTTATCTACAATACCGATTAACTCAAACGTAGTCTTTTCAAAAATTAAAAATTTCAAAATATTTAAGTATTTTTTAGTTCCCAAGCCAAATGTTGATGATTTCAATTGGCGACTATCATTTCCATTTCAAGAAAGACAATTATTGAAAAATAGAAATAATTTAAAAAGTACAATTAAGCTAATTAAACATTTCAGGGATGTACAGTGTTTTACTCAACTTTCGAGCTATTTCATTAAAACTCTCTTTCTTTGGGAATGTGCTAACAATAGCGAAAGTTACTGGGAAAAGCATTCATTATCTTTTTTGGTATTAAATATGTTGAGAAAACTTAAAGATAGTTTACGTGATCACTGTATAATGAACTTTTGGTGCCCAAGTCATAATGTTTTAGAAAGAATTAAACCGGAAACTTGCCAAAATTGGCACAATCGTATACGTCATATAATACAAGATATAGAAAATGGAAGCTGTAAAAATCCTGATGTTATATTGCAATATTTTTGTAAAAAATATTAAATCCTCCATGTTTTAGCTATTGAAACATAATTTATAATGAACAAGTTTACACACCGAACACCCATTAGTGTAATTATAATTTAATGTCTACTTTTTATGCTAAACTAATCTAGGACATAAGTTTATAATTATGTAAATAAAATAATCCTATCAGAAATATATTTATTCATAAAAATTCACTATGATTATTGATATTATAGAAACACCATCTTGATAAATACTTGAAATTGTAAATTCTAATATAATTTAACCTATAAACTATAAACACCACTTAGGTGGCAATTCGGAATTCGATAATCGATACGTGGAAGAGAATTGAAAGTAAAATTTTAAGGACGCGGCAAACTTTGGCAACATGGTTACGATGTGAAATCATCAATATTTTTTATAAATCAGGTTTCATAATATTTACTTAAATAATACTTATATATTATTCACTGTTCAGTTAGCAGGCTGAAGTCTGTATAAAACTTAACGTAAAAGCAGTTTATAGTATTTTATTCTGTATAATATTAGTATAATATCTTGCTTTAATACTATTATCATAAGTCTGCTGTCAGACCCCTTCATTGATAATACATTTTCAATAGTGATTTCATATTGGTAACTTTTATGTAGGTACTTCGTCTATTTCATTTCATACATTATACAATACATTCAAAACAAATGACAGAGGTTGTCAAAACAGAAAACAGGTTATGCTGTGTCGATTGTCGGTTTATTCAGATTTAATTATCATTATTTATTTAGTCATTCGAAGAATATAAAAATCAAATTCCTATTTATCATCTTCATTCATAGATTTAAAAAAAAATATGGTTGTCTGTAAAGTTGGTTTACGGTCGATAGTTTAACGTGACAACGTCATAACAAAACATTGATGGAATGACTGCATACTTTTATGAATAAAATTGAATCATTTTTATTGAATTATCATTATTCTGTATGGATACAAAGGAGTGAAATGAAATCTACAATTTATTTCATAAATTTACTTTTATTTGCACTCTTAGGCCAATCGAGTGAAAGAGAGACAGATGCGGCGCAAGCGTACAATCAGCGTAACGGGACAATTTCGTGCATGCAGCCAGCATTCATCGATTTATTAGACATTGTCACGTCAAAACGTGTGTAATTCACACATGGTAGAAGTGAAACTTTCAAAAATTTTAGCTTCAATTGTATAATGCTTCCTATCTCATTTTCTCCCACGTTAAATCTTATGAATTTATGTGTGTCTCTTTTTACTGTCGCTTTTTCGTTTCACTGACTTTCGACAACGATACCGAAGAAGTTTTCACTTCAAAATTGTAACGTTTGTTAACGTGCATATAATAAAGCAGAGCAAGCCTGTTCGATAACAATATAAAAATACAATGAAACAAAAGAGTATTCAATAAATACGCGTTTTGTTTTTCCAATTCAAGTTATTATTGCGCTCCAAAAAAGTTAGTGTGTTCTAGGGATGCCCGATGATCATCGATTTTCGATGAACATCGATGTTAGAATATAAAACATCGATGTTTTAACATCGATGTTGCATTATATAAAACATCGTAACATCGATGTCAGGGCCTGACATCGATGTTACGATGTTTAGGTAGTGGATTTAATTAATAACGTCCTCTGTTATAACGACCTTTTGATTGCGTTACACCTCTGTTATAACGTTACACTTAGTTCCTTGAATTTACAGTATACTCTAAGGGGGAAATATGTGCCGATATCCGACATAGCGACTAGTTTTAATGAAACATGTGTGACAAGTTCCTAGAAATTTCTTGCAGACATTGCGACCGAGTCTGTACACAAAGGCCGCGGCTACCATAAAAAGCACAAAGATTCGTTCATAGCATCTTTTGTTTACATGCACAGGTGGTCAGCTATTTATGTTGTTGTGCTTTAATGTTTTGATTATTGGACTAATAAAATAATTCGGTAATGACGTTAAAAGACGCGACCACATTGCAGCTGCAGAACAAAAGCGCTGATAACATTGTTTTTTCCAAAGCTCTAATTGGCTTATTCCTATTCCCACTTTAAGGATAGGAACCCAAGGATATGCTTAAATTAACTTTTTTCCGATATGAAAATCAGTGCTTTGTACGTCCCTTTCGTCATCGCATGTGTCCCGTCTGTTCTGTGCTGTTCCTGTGTGTTTTCGCTTACGTTTACCGGATTTGTTTGATTGCTCTCTCGACTACCTTGGCTTGTTTTTTGGACTTTGATAAAGTGTGAAGCTGCTGCTGTTTATTTTAAAACTTTGGTGAGTACCAATCAATATACATTCTCTTATTTATATTCTTCTCTTAATCAAAAAATTGAAAACAACATATAAATAATATAAATAAAATTAAAAGAAAAAGTCCAAAATATAATTTTCAAAATTCTACAAGTTACGGTAAATTGTTTTGATTTGATTTATTATTATAATATTGTCAATGAGAAATTTCTTCTACTCACTACCTATATGTACATTTTTAAATTAAGTAATGTTTTTATAGGACTGACTGCGCTACTGTGATGCCGCCAAAAAGTTTGTATTGGGAGTTCTTTGAAAAACTTAATAATAATGAAGCAAGATGTCGCTCCTGTTACAAAGTTCTGAAAACTTGTGGTAACACCACAAATTTAAAATTACACTTGGAGAAAATGCATTCAAATTTAACATTATTGAAAAAAAAAACAGAAACATGTTCACCTGCGAAAAGATTACGTAAAGATATATTCAACAAACAACCCTCTGTGCAAGCTTCATCTAGTTTTTCTTCTGCTGGGTTGGCTATGGCTTCCACTAACTCGGCTTTGGAAACGGGGGATGTTTTAGAGGACACTGATTGCAGTTTAACTGCAAGTGACCTTAGTACACCATCCAATATTAGGAAATCATTTCAGCCAACATTAAATGAGAGTTTCAGAAGCGTATCTGAATTTGCTGAAAATGGTGCAAAGGGGGTTCGTTTAACGAATGCTATCTTATATATGATATGCAAGGATTCACAACCATTTCAAATAGTTGAGAACGAGGGGTTCAAAAACCTGATGAAAGTAGCTGCCCCTCTTTATAAAGTACCCTCTAGAAATACGTTTAAGAGAATGCTAGATTCGAGATACAAAGTGACACAAAATTGTTTCAAGGATAAGATTAAAGGGCTTAATAGCATAACTCTTACCACTGATATATGGACTGATATTATGCAAACTCGAAGTTTTATAGGTGTTACTATTCATTTTTATGAAGACACAATGGTATCAGCTACATTGGGAGTGTATGAACTAACGCAATCGCATACCGCTGAATATATATCAAGGATGCTGTTACTAACTTGCGAAGAATGGCTAATAGATACTAGTAAAGTATTGGCAGTGGTGACTGATGGTGCACCAAATGTAGTGAAGGCTATTGATATTGCGTTTGGCAAAAAAGTCCACGTAATTTGTTTCGCCCACTTGCTTAATTTAGTGGCACAAAAGTCTATTGAAAAGACTAACCAATTGCCAAGTTTGATTGCATCTATTAAAAAAATAGTCACGTGGTTCAAGCAATGTGTTACGGCAAGTGATGAGTTACGGAAACAATCCGATCTGAAACTCATACAAGACGTCACTACACGCTGGAATTCGACTTTCTACATGGTCGAAAGATTTTTAAAACTACGTCCAGCTATTAACCAAATTGTAAACTGCCACACCAGTGCTCCTCCTATGGTAAACGCTCAACAAATAGAAGAGTTGACTGAAATTAGTGAAATTTTACGACCTTTAGAAGTCGCTACTCAAGAGGCATGTGGAGAAAGCTATGTTTCCAGCAGCAAAGTTATTCCTTTAACGCGAATGTTATATTTAAAAATCAGCGGCATGCACCCAAAACACGTCATTGGTGAAAATTTAAAACAAAATATAATATTAGAAATAAGAAAACGTCTGCTGCCATCAGAACATGTTAATATTCTTGCGATTTCTACTTTGTTAGATCCTAGGTTTAAAAATATACATTTTCAGGATCCTGTAGCATGTGCAAAAGCAATAAGAAATGTTAAAGAACTGCTTACCACTGCAAAACTGCAGGGCCCTGAGGAAGAGGAAGTAAATCGTGATATCGAGTCTCAAGGTGATCAGACAGAAGAGTTTAATTTATGGAGTGAGCATTATAAACTTGTCAAAGAAAAAAATTGCGTACCCTCGCAAACCGAGTTTGACATGCCCTCAGAATTGAGTTATTATCTTAAAAACCCGGTCACTGATCTGAAACAAGATCCCATGCAAGTCTGGAACAGCGTCATTGGTTCTACTTACCCAAAGTTGAAAAAAATGGCAGTGAGATATTTAAGTACCATTGCGACATCAACGCCATCTGAAAGATTATTTTCGAAGGCAGGTTCAACACTGTATCAACAGCGCAACAGGTTGAAAGGTTCCGTACTTTCAAAATTATTATTTTTACAGTCGATTGACAAAAAGTATTGGAATATATAATGTGTTTCGCCCTACTCTATTTTATTATTTCTCTTTGTTTTGGTTCCATTTTTATAATCTCTTTGTTTCTTTTTTTAATTAAAAATGTCAAGTGATATTATGATTGTTTTATTTATTGATGACGATGTCAGCAAAAAAATATCGATGTTGGCCGACATCGATGTTTTCCTTTCGATGTTTATCGACCATCGATGTTTTAGTTTCGATATTGACATCGATGTCAACATCGATGTTTTTCTAACATCGAGCATCCCTAGTGTGTTCTTAAAATAATATGTACTCTCGTCTGCCTCTTGCATGTATTTCAGTTTTTTTTTTGCAAAAAAAAAACAATTATGTTAGGTACGTCTCCAAAAACCAAATAATAATATCCATTATGCACAATAAATGTTTGTGACTAAACTTGAATTAAGATATATTAACCTTAATTACAAACATTTCAAAAATATTTTTGCAGTATTGAGTAAAATGTCTGCCAGATTCATATTTATGCAAATGACGAATATTTGAGTTTATTACTTTTCTTGATAATACATTAAAATATGTAACAACTTTTTATTATCATATTGTTTCTTTTGTATGCATGTAATATATTAAAAATATTTGGTATATTTAGTTACTTTCAGTTTGAATAAAACAGTTTATCTGGAACTAGCTTAATAAGTTAAATTCAATATTCATTTTACAGATCGCACTTGGACTTAAATCTTAATTGTCTATAGTTATTTGGCCGCCATTTTATTTGTATCGCCATTTCATTTATTCAGTGAGATGGAGAATTCAAGATTTCAAAGTGAGATAGAAATAATAAAATCATATCGCTGAATTCAGTATATTTCGTAATCAAAATATTTTTAATTAATATCTAGGTAAGAGAATATTATTATTTTCTCCTTTTATCAGTCTCTTAGCCGTTCTTTGCTGGCTTTTTGGCCTTTCATTCATCAAACAGTCGCAAAGAAATTAACAATGGCGACTATAGTTTACTTGAAGCGCGTCTATAGATAGTCCGTCATCCTTTTCTTACATTATATCGACACTATTTACGGAGACACTGCTTTCATCGGCGAATGATCTTTTTACGAGTAGAGTAGAATGATAAGAAATATTCCCCGTTACCTTCGCACTGTATGTTTTGGGAGTTTCTCTTTCGCGTATACAATTAGCCGCGCTTTTGAATTTGTCTAACAAATTCTCATTAAACAACAAAACCATCGTATAATTGTATTATGATATTTTGTTTACAGTATACTGTGAGACAATATTCGTTATTTTTAATAGTGTGATGAGATAAAGCTACAATGTTCACCACTAACGCTGTACAAGCCGGTTCGGTTCCGACCCTCCAATATCAAGAACATCCACAAAAATCACAAGGAAAAAACATTGAGAATGTTCAACAGAAAACACAACAGACGCAACAAACACAACAGGTATGTATCCTTAAATGAGAATACAAACTAAGAATATACCAATATAAAATATTTTTTACAGTATTACTAAAACGAATTCTTTCACTATAATTTTATATGTGATGTATGTTTTATCTTTAAGGAATTTCCAACATTCTGTTATACAACTAATGTTAATATGATTGGCAAAATTGGTACCGGGGCAGCTGGTGGGGCAGGTGGAGTCACTGGTGGTGTTAACATTGCACAATTAACTACCAGTGATGACAAGACATGCTACATAGCTCAGCCATTTTCATACAACTATGCTCTTGTTAATCAAATGCAAATTGCACCAAATGGTATTCAAAACACAATATCAAATATTAGTTTTAAATGTGATGTCTGTGGACTGATGTTCGGCCACCTTACCTTACTCAATGCTCACAAAAGGATACATGCCCAAGATGCAGGTAATAAATAAATACTATAATAAAATTATTTTAATTCTCAAGTGTATAAATATTTTATTAAACAGATTATATGGATATTTTGCTGATGATATAAGTTCTGAAAAGATATTTTATTGTATAAAGTCTTAAGTTGGCATTTATAATATTTCATGGAAACATTTTATACTTCACTTATTTGATTTATAACTTTTCAGATAGCAATATAACAGTAGTTGCAACGGGAGTCAGCACAGCCAATGAAGTAACAATGCCACCTCATATACAAATCCTTTCTACAGATCCAAATGATCAGCAACAACACCATGTTCAGATTCAAGACAGTATGTAGTATACCGCTTATTAAGACTTCACAAAATAAAAGATATACTTTTTTTATTATATTTGACAAATGCTTCATTAGTTTTAATTAGTATATATTATGTTGAAAGTCCGTCTATCATTCTAATTTAAAAAATTTTACTATTTACTTCATTAAATAATTTAAATTTACTTACATATATTGGTACAGATATAACAGTCTGTTTTTATCCTTGGTTAATCAACCAATTTTCTATTTTTGTAGCCATTAATTTTTGCGTTAGCTTTTGTGTTATCCACATACAAAAATCACATCAATAATCATTATGGTTGAATTTTGAACTTGGCAAACAACAGTATTTTTATTGGATATTCTTACAATGTTATATTAAATTTATGAGTGTTTTTTTTTTATACTATTCAATTAATTTATATGATTATTCAATTAACTTTTAAATAAGCATTAATATTTTCAGCTAAACCAGTTATACTTGATAAGGTCCAAAAGTGTATTACATGTGGAGGACCAATAGCTAATAATCCCAAAAGGAAAGGACCTAAACTAATTAGATGTGAAAACTGCATAGCTCAAGATTCAGTAGAACAAAGAAATAACCAAAGTGAGTTAAAAACATTTACTAATAAAATATCTGACTTCAATTATTTAAGTTACTTAAATATTTATTGTTAATTTTTCAGTAAATTCAACACAAATATTCGTAGCAACAGAAAATAATGTAAAATTTGAAGTGGGTGGAGTTAGTGGAGTTCAGAATACAAATGATCCTTTAGCAACAGCACCAAGTAATCAACAACAACAGCAACAGCAGCAACAACAACAAAAACCCTGTAAGAAAATTAATCTGAAACTACAGAATGCATTTTCTTTTATAATGAGAAATATTAATTGCTACATAGTTTATGGTGCAACTGCAAAATTAATTCACATTTTTTGTGATTGATATTTTAATTATTGCTTACCATTCGAGTGGCTATACAGCAATATAAAGTTGTGCCCTTTATTGGTACAATAAACCATTGAGTGATTTAGATTACCCGAGCATGCACAAAGGCCTATCACCAGCAAAAAATCTTAAAGCCTACTTGAATATAGTGCAATGAACTATTAAAATAAAATAAAAAATATTGAAACATATTACACATCAATAGGTGAAACTGGAAATGTCAAAAAAGAAATAACTTAAACTTAGTGTTAAAAATTTACACAAAATAATATACTATTGTTATAAATGCGAAATATCACTTTGTGTGATATATTTCTTACAATATCTATTTGAAGTTGTTAGCACTTGCCATCAAGTGGTCCTTTCACCGATCTGCCAATTCATTTTATATATAAAAATAAATATTTTGTGTTTTCAGTACCAGGCCATCATCCTGTGAAAAAAAGAAATTTAGCATCTGTAACAAAATGTCAAAACTGCAATGGCTCTGGTATAGTTTTTGTTGGAGGAAATAAAAACAAAAATAACCAAGCAAATGCAGACAAACCATTCCATTGTAACATATGCGGTGGCTCATTCTCAAGATACTCGTCATTATGGTCTCATAAAAAGTTACATTCTGGTGAAAAAAATTTTAAATGTGGTATTTGTGGGATTGCATTTGCCAAGGCTGTATATCTTAAAAACCATTCAAGGATACACACGGGAGAAAAACCATATAGGTAAAATCACCAATTAATGTAAAATTGTTTTATTTATTTACATTAATGAGTATTCACAAAAATAATTTATGACGGAATATGGGGTTGTCTTAAATAAACCATGACTAATTATTTAAATCTGTTTGATCACATATGTTTACTTAAACACAAGATATTCACTTGTCATAAGAAATTCAGTAACACAGGGAAACTTAAAAATAATTTAAATTCCTAAAAAAACTACATAATTCCGTTTCAGACATCATAGATTTAATATAATTAGTATCTCTTTCCCTACATAAACTATAGTGAACATTACATTTTTATGAAAAGAATCAGTAATAGTGGCCGAAAGTTTTTATATTTTTAGGAATAATTTATAGTTAGAGAATTTCTTTAATTGGACTAATATATTCTATTTATTATGTCCATACAAAAGATATCACTGTTCATTCTGTTAAGCAATGAATGTAATTTGGAAAATCTTCAATATCACCTAGATGTGAATAATTGTTCTTTTTTATGTTGTTGACAGTCAATTATGTATTTTATTTAAAAATATGTTATGTTTCTTACTAGATGTCAAACTTGTGGAATGCAATTTTCACAGTCTCCACATTTAAAGAATCATGAAAGAACACATTCAGGGGAGAAACCATATGTGTGTGAGGTAAGTTTTTGAAAATCAAAAATTTAGAAATATTCATTATGTCATTCATATTATGTCTTTTTGCATTATACTTTTCATTCTCAATTGAAGTTAAGCTGTATTTCTGTTTGAAAATTGGCTCAAATACACAATGATTTAAGTGAACACAACAAAGAACATGTTGCTTTATGATTTCATCAATTAACAAAAAGGTTTATAAAAGATCACTTCTTTAAAATTATGTTGTATTTGCTAAAATTCTACTAATACCTGATATGGTTTTGAAAATATTACTGTAAAAAATATTTAATGACCATGTATTTATTAACCATTAAAATAATTAATTTTATTATTAGACAAAAATTAGAGAAAGAAAGTAATATTTACATGACATCTATACTAATATATAAAGCAGAAGAGTTTGTTTGTTTGATCCGGCTAATCTCAGGAACTACTGGTTTGAATTTAAAAAATATTTTTGTGTTGTATAGTTCTTTTATCGAGGAAGGTTCTAAGCTGATCTTTATTAATTATACGCGGGTGAAACCACGGGGCACAGCTAGTAATTGATATATTGGTTCTAATTCTATAATGCAGGTATGCGACAAAGGTTTCGCGAGGCATGCTACATTATGGAATCACCGTCGTATACACACAGGCGAGAAACCTTACAAGTAAGTATAAATGTATCTTTTATTTGTGTTTACCGGTGTCATTATTCTATTACACCTGAAAATAAGAGATTTATGAATGAGATTATAATAATGTTCCCCGGACCGATTTCGGCCACGGCGCCAAATCCCAAGAGAGATTAATTAGCGAACTGCGCAGGGCATAATTGTGTGGACAAACACAGGTACACTCTCTATTCCCTAACTTTAAAAATCTGTTGGGACAGCAATTCAACACGACCTGAAAGAGTTCAGGCTCTAGACCAGGCTTTACGTGCTTTCCGAGGCACGGAACTCCCGACTCCAGGCTACTACTGTGTAATTTTCAACAAAAAAACCGAATAACATTAGATTAGATGAATGAGATGCATTGATGCTGCAATGCGTCTAGGTTTATAAGTTATATTATGAACACTTAGTTTCATATAGAAAATAATTGTTTAGATAAACTGATAACCCATTATCAATCATTTATAATGAGCTAGCCCAAGTTTATCAGTAATAAGTGAATGCAATTATTCTCTTATTAATATTTACTAATAATAATTACACTATACTTATTATAATAAGTATTTACGATATTCATTAATACTTTTAAATGTTTAATGATTGTTATCTAAAGGTATACAAATCAAATATTAGTAAAATTAAACGTACCATTATGTTAAATTTAATAATTAATTTAACTTCTTTATTACTTTGTATTGCAATAGATGTGAAACATGCGGCTCAGCGTTCAGTCAGGCGGCTCATCTTAAAAACCATGCAAAAGTGCATTCCGGAGAGAAACCCTTCAAGTGTGATATTTGTACTGCTGCATTTGCAGATCGCTTTGCATTGAAGCGACATAGAGGGATACACGATAAATATGGTTAGCATTTTTTAATATTATATTGCCCATTTTTCTTTTTTTGAGTGTTTATAAATAGTATAGGCACAATGTTTTAAAACAGCTTACAGACAAAGACAGCTATTTTAATGCCTCAAAAAGTTTTTAATTTTTCAAGCTTTATTTAGCTCTAATGGTTATTATTAAAAAAACCATAGACTAACTTAAAAACCAAAATCATATATAAGTTTTAAGCCAAATGTTTTCTTGTTTCCTTGGTCCCGGCTTTGCATGGTAGATAAAAAGAAAAATTTATATAAAATGCTCATTTAATCTTCTAGGTCAAACGGCCCCAATGCCTTCAAGAATACAACAAAACCAAGATCAACAAGGGTCCCAGCAACAAACTACCGAACAACAAGGAACACAGACAACTGTTGAAGTTGAACTTCGTAATGATCAAACTCTATGAGTTTAGTCACTAATTTAAGTTCTATATTTATTCCCCACCCACAATGTAAGATTTATATTACGTAAATATAATAAGCACATATTTATGTAACTGTACATAATTTAACTCATAACATAAATTCTAATTTAACAGGAGTCAGTTGTGTAAATGGAAATACTTTACATAAAAGAAACATTACAAAAAGTAAAGTGGACTTATTACTGTGTAGTCAATATTATTTAGCAAATTATTTTAAAGTGTACAAGTAAATCAATTGCCTACGCAATACAACACTGCCAATACATTTAAGTGTGAGAAGCAATTGACAGATTTATTTTTGTATTTTAGGTGTCATGTGTATGTTATAAACATCTGTATAGATGGGCTTTGTGGAGGGCTACTTATTTGAGCTCATGTAATATATTAATAAGTAAGGATTATCATTGGCTGTGGAATTAAGAAAATGTGTTTTATATCATCATCTTTTGATATGAAATTGAAAACACGGTACTGTTGTAACATTTCTCACACATGTAAATATTAGTGTATAATAGATTTAGTATAGATTAAAGATGACGATTTAATTATATTAGATGGATCAAGGAACTTTAGTAACTGGGATGAACTTGCTAACTTAATTATTATAAATAAAGAAATTGTATAGTTTTTTTACAATTCTTGTAGATAATTTTGGTCGAAGGTAATACAAACAAATCGTCCCATGTCAAACTTGACACATCAGAATGATGCTTCACTGTGGTAAGGATCAATTTTTTAAAAGTAATAATGACCGAAATATATAGTATGAAGAAATAGAAATCATATTTTGTTTTATTGTCAACCCCGTTTCCTTCATAAAATAATTGATTTTTGTAAGTTTGTACATTGATTAGTAATCTGAACAAGGAACTAAATTACCTATATAGTCTTCAAAAGATAAAATAAAACGGAAGCATTTTTGATTATATGATTTATTTGTTGCTTAAATTAAAATGGAATTAGATGTTCTGAATTATTCATAAACCCAGTTTTCGGCAGCAGGAGTCCATCCGACGACTTCTTTTTCGGTGAACCAGAGGTCAATTTCCTTTTTAGCGGATTCCACACTGTCTGAACCGTGTAGGATGTTGCGGCCAACTTGAATGCAAAGATCACCACGGATGGTGCCGGGTTGAGAATCAGCAGGGTTAGTTGCACCGAGCATTTGACGTGCGGTTTTCACAACGTTAAGACCTTCCCATACCATAGGTACTACAGGTCCTGAGCTCATATATTTCACGAGACCGGGGAAGAATGGTCGTGCTGAAAGGTCACTGTAGTGTTTCTGCAGAAGTTCCTCAGACGGCCATACAAATTTAAGAGCGACAAGCTTAAAACCTTTCTTCTCAAACCTTTCAATAATTGTGCCGACGAGACCTCGTTGCACACCATCTGGTTTAACCATGATGAAAGTTCTTTCACGTTGCTCGCCCATGTTAGATGAGATTTAATTCTACTTGTATAGGTTACTGAAGCACACGTAGCGTGGAAGGATCGGTAAGGAAATAATTCTGCAACTGGAGCCGGACGCCGGTCAATGACAAAAGAGATAGGAAAAGGAAATGACATATTATGTCATTTTGAGTGTTGTCAGATAAATTAATAATTATTATCATACTCTTATGCTTCGTCTATATTAGCTAGAAGATAACTTTATATATCGTCGACAAAAATAATTGAAATCATGCAGGAAAAGATAAATTTCATAAAAATAAACAACTTATTAGTATTTATTTCCTTATAAAATATTGTTTGAATTTGAATCAATAATCATAATTTTTTTACCGATAAATAATGTAGAAATATTTTAAGTGAAGTTCATTTCCTGTAAATTTGTTTTATTATTATTACCTAAGACATTAAAGAAAAACAATTTTGGTGAAATCTAAAAATTAAAGTCGGAAATATTATGTATTAGTTAAAATTACAAACCTGAGTAAAGTTTTCGAGTACATTTGAGTTTGTTTTATAGTATATTCAATATTATTCACATTTGCAATATATTACTGTTGGGTATTGTACAAAAGATTATTATTTATTAAATTTGATTTTAACAAACGCAGTATAAGTGCCCTGGTCATGATAATTAATCAATCGCTAATAACGCCAAAATTTTGTTTTCGAATGATACGTACTGTAAGTAGATGTATATAATTGTCGTATAATGTTAGTGCAGGTCCTAAAGTGTGAAGTAATTTATCAAAACTTGTTTTCAAAAAGTTTTGTCACTGTCACCCTACGTGAGCGTACTGCGCAACGACCACACAGCCCATAGACGCCTAATGTTTGATTTCACGTATTGAATTCATTCCGCCGAAAGCCGAGGTAAGACGAAGCGGGGTTGCAACGCCGTGATTGGCTAATTCAAGGCTACAATGAAAGATAGTAATGTACAGTGCACATTTTTCGGTTAATGATTGTCGATAGACTTATTGATAAATATTTATATTTATATTTTACTTAAATTTTATAGAAAATTTAATGTTTCCAAACTTGTCAACTTAACCGTAGGTATAACGAAACTTCGTAATCTGTCAAAGTCCCTACCAGATTGACATAAATATTGCAAAAATAATTAATTTTCAATATTTTTTTTCTCAAAAACTACGCGTTTCCGTACGTTGAAACTTTGTCTGTATGCTTATAATAATGTAACCTTTCTGTAAAAAAAATATCAACCCCCAACTCGACGGAAGTCCCTACCAGATTGACATAAATATTGCAAAAATAATCAATTTTAAATATTTTTTTTCTCAAAAACTACGCGTTTCCGTACGTTGAAACTTTGTGTGTGTTTATAATAATGTAACCTTTCTGTAAAAAAAATATCAACCCCCAACTCGACGGCAGTTAATGTAAAGTCGTACCAGCTTTTTACTTATTAATACAGTTTTTATTAAATAAATAAACAAAAAACAAAAGCGTTGATAACATTTATGAATAAAATAAATAATAAAAATAAAATAAATATATTATCGACAACGAATTTGCTACGCCGCTAGATACACGTGCCACGAAACGTTAGAAAGAAATAGATTACTTTACGCAACGGGAAAGAATGAGATGGCACGATAGTTTGAGTACTTTGTTTTAAAACCACGACCAGTGAACCGTGAACTCCGTACTAGAGAAAAAATTCGAAATAGATTCGTAGTTTTCGAAAACAAATAAAGATAATAGTTACTTACAAGTGAAATGTTATTCCATCTTTATTCATATTAGATGTGCTACTGCTTTTACCGCACCATTTAATGCTGCACTGAGGCATTTTGATTTTTTTTTAACTTTCTTTACTCACTCGTGTTGACAGGTCACAGTACTGATCGACACTGATTGAATGTTTTCGCGCGGACATTGATATGAGCGTTATAAGGCTGATGGTTTGTGAAAATCGTTCGCCTGTTATTAGGCGTCTATAGGTTGTGTGGTCGATGGTACTGCGCTTTGGATAGCTGACGTGACAGTGACAAAACTTTTGTCACTGTCATGACTCATGAGTCATCTATCCAAATCGGAGCGGAGTGCGCTCACGGAGGGTGACAGTGACAAAACTTTTGAAATCAAGATTTGATAAATTACTTCACACTTTAGGACCTGCACTAACTGAAATAACACAATACTTGGGGAAAAAAGATCAACATCTAATGATAATATAATGAGCGGCTGAAGCCTAATGTTAGAAAAAAAAACATACAGACGAATTGAAGTCGGTTAAAAAATAAGCTATTGCCTTTTTTATGTTTATTATGTAGATTTACTTGGTGGTAGAGCTTTGTGCAAGCTCGTCTGGGTAGGTACCACCCACTCATCATTTGAAGGGTGAGTGAGCCAGTGGAATTACAGGCACAAGGGACATAACATCTTAGTTCCCAAGGTTGGTGGCGCATTGTCGATGTAAGTGATGGTTAACATTTCTTACTATGCAATGTCTATGGGCGTTGGTGCAGAATGCAATGTATACACTCATCAGCCTTCCTACAGAATAAAAAAAGCCCGTCAACAGTCAACCCCGAATTTCCTAAGCAGTAAGCACAAGGCATCAGTCCACAGTCTTGCCATGCTACCCTCAAATGTGAAAGTGCCATGGATCTCTAATTCTGGGGCCCGGTGATATCTAAGAAGATAGAGATTAGAGATCATAATATACACAATAATATGTATGTTATGATTTCTATCTATCTTATTAAAACGATTTACTGTAGATTTTCTAAGAGTAAACATTTCTTATGAAAGTTTTAAATGCTTATAATTTTGTATACTTACAAACAACAATTTATAACACTTAATACATATATATAAAAAAGTATGTATGAGATATACAATAATGAAAATTTTAAGAAAAGTTATTCGTTTAATCTTTCATGATATTATGTTAAGAACCTTTTACTCTTATTAAACTATTGAATCTTTAAATATTTAAGCATTACACATGAAACAATTTAAGCAGATAGCTATTTTTCTTTATTTTTTATCAAAGAAACTAAATACAAGTTTTAATTTCTACTGATACAATCACAAACATGGTCATTAACTAAGCCACAGGCCTGCATAAAAGCATAACAAGTGGTTGACCCAACATATTTAAACCCTTTTTTCTTTAAAGCCTTAGAAAGTGCTAAAGAGGTGACAGTGGATGATGGCACTTCTTCATCATTTGTCCAATTATTTACTATTGGATTATTGTCGACAAAGTTCCATACAAATTTAGAAAAATCCTCTCCATTCATTTTCATTTCAATATAACATTTAGAATTTTTTATAATTGCCTCTATTTTCCCTTTATGTCTAACAATATCAGGATTAGATAAAAGCCTTTTCACATCATTATCATTAAATTGAACAATTTCATTTGGATTAAAGTTACAAAAAAGTTTTCGATAGTTGTCTCTTTTTTTCAAAATTGTTATCCATGACAATCCTGCTTGTTGTCCTTCCAAGCAAAGCATTTCAAAGAGGTATATATTATCATAAGCTGGTTTGCCCCACTCATTGTCATGGTAAGATATATAAAGTGGATCATCATTTAACCATCCACATCTAATTATTTTCTCGTTTAATCTGTGTGAGCTGTTTCTCAACATTGTTTTTAAGCTGTATTTTTCATTTTTTCTTTAATTTATTTAAGTATTAAAAAATTGATGACTATTATTTGCCAAGAACAGGCAAACATTTGCACTTTTAATGATTGTTATAAATATGTATCAGTAGTAAAAAGATCGAAATATTTAAAAAGACAAAACTCTTTAAGTGGTAAACAATATAGGGATATATTTTTTTTTCATTCATTAGTTACATCGTACTTTGAATTTAAATTGATTCCTTCAATTCATGTTTATTTTTGAGATTCAAATTTCATTTCAGAGACTATTGAATCATAGATTATAAATTATAATACCTCTTGAAGCCCAACTTAAAACTGTGTTAAGTACACAGTCTTTGACCACACAGTTCACTCTTCAAGTCTTCACAGTTCACTAATCATTTTAATCAAGTAATCAACTAATCACTGTCTTGAATTCTTGAATTTCTTGATGTCCAGTGTCTACCTTCTTCAGGGTCAGTATCAGCAATGAATACAGATGTTACAATGAAGCGCATTTCTTAAGGATTTCGTTTGCCGATTCCAAGTGGGGTCTGCCCCCAGCTTAGTTCGTAGTTCATAGTTTGTCGGCTCTGGCGACATTCTCCGTCCGTCTCTCTTGCTCTCGTAGTTAAGATACGCTGGGGATCGTCCTTTGCAATGCGTAAGAGAGACACAGCTGCCGCAGCGCGACTGCCACGCTGCCAAGCGGCATTTTGGGTCGCAGAAAATTTGTTTTCAGAGCGCCCATAAGAACTTCTATGCAACGGTCATTGGTATCAGTAAATTTACCAGTGTTGCCAGCCTCTGAGGCATTACCTCTAGAAGTCTAGCAATGAATACAAACTCCGAACTAAGCTGGGGGCAGGCCCCACTTGGAATCGGCACACTAAATCCTTAAGAACTGCGCTTCTATGTACGTCTGTATTCATTGACTCTAGGTCATGAATTAAAAAATAATAAAATATATAGAAAAGACCTTTATAATATTTTGTTAAAAAGCGATAGTATCGATAGTATTGCAAAACCCATTAGTTTTAACTAAATAGGTAAGATACTTTCTTTCACGCCGCATGTCGTGGGTTCGATTCCCACACAGGACAGAATTTGTGTTTATGAACATGTCTGTTTGTCCTGATTCCGTGTGTAATTATGTATATAAATACAAGTATTTATTTTCAAATGAAAACTAGTATATTTAGTACCTATATCAGTTGTCTGGTTTCCATAGTACGAGCTCTGCTTAGTTTGGGATCAGATGGCCTTGTGTGATTAATGTTCCAAAAATTTTTCTATCGATACTAACAAAATTGTACCCTGATGTCGGTAATAAACTTGAAATCTTCTTAAAGTTATAATCTTTAATTTGTAGATAAAGTAAACGCAATATTTTTAAGCATTTCAAATTATGTAAATTATTTTAGTTAGGTAAGGTTGGAGATTGTTTATTTCTGTATAGCAGACATTTGACAATGCCTGATGATCGCCTTCTATAATAGTTTTAATTTTCATATTTTATAAATTACCACATTTAACTGATGCGATGCTTGAATATCGTGCTTGGCTATCTTATACAGGGATCAAAAGGAACTTTTAATTTTTTTTTCTGAATAATAGGAGTAAAAATAAAATGCTCCGCAGTAATTAATCGTATAGGCTCGGTGTGTTTATATTTAAGTAGCCAGTACAAAGTAACCATTTTGGCCCCCCATAAATTTTTGCCAGTTTTGATTGATGATTGCATCTATGAGCTTTTATGTACCTTCGTGTTTCAGGGCCAGAAATGAAATTTTTCATAACATTAACATTACTATCACTAATAGTTCCATCAGAAAGTTGTTGTATTAATGGTATATACTCTGGTTTTGATAATTCGTGGGAAATGCGATTCATCTGAAACAATGCGTATTATTAGATAGATTGAAATTTATATGTTTTTCTTTTTAATTATTAAATTATACATACTACTATTTTCAATTGGTCATCTGCCAAAGGAGATGTAACTGGTCCTAGAATCAAAACGCTGCTATTTTTTTCGAGGGTATCAGGATCCACAAGTACTAAATCATCAACACCCATATTTTTTATTTCGTCATTTAAAATTAAAAAAATATATTCATTATTGTTTTTATTTATTATATGTGGTTGTGGTTTATTTCGAGATTGTATTGGAATTTTATCAGCAATTTTATCAGTATGAAGATCGTTAAATTGCGGATTCCGTTTTTTAAAAGTACTTTTACAACATAATGTTTTTAATTGACCAACGAGGACATCGAATAATAATTCTTTCTTCTCGTCGCTTAGTTTTTCCTCTTCAGTCTCTTGTTGAGAGCGGTTATGTATGAGATTATGAAGTTTTTTTAAAGCCAAAAAACTTTCGCTGTTCCGTTGATTTTGAGGAAATATTTCTTTATGATTCAATTTATGATATGCTGTTTGAGCATTACTTGTATGTGGTGTAGGATAGATTTTATTATCACCATTTGATAGCGTATCGTCAATATAAGCTTGTTTTATTTGTGTACCGCCAACCGCTATTCTAACAATATCATTTAAATCATAAACATTCTTATTTGGCTCAACATTTAACAACCTTATCAACTCTTCATCGGTTAATTTAGATAAAATATAAGAAATGTCATTTTCTGAAAGTAAATAATATTTTGAAATGTATCCGATCCTGTTGTGCAGCAACTAAATTAACATAAAAAAATACATTTAACAGTAACATAAAATATTTCATTCGTATATGTACGAACTGTATTTGAGTTTAATTTTAGTGTTTTTGGTTTCTGTTAAATTATTTTCTGCAGAAATGTTATTACCAATAATCATTTTAATGACTAAGTAATAGGTACCGTAAACAAATTGTAACTTAATTAAAAAACTCACTCGTGTTCTTCATTATTGATAACTGAGGTAAAATCTTGTCGTTTGGTAAATAGCCCTTAGAACTCATAAAATTCACAATGTCATCTTCTGGATTTTTATTGTTCAATAAAAAGTTATGTTTTTGTTTTGTCATTGAATTTGCTGTTTGAACCTATAATGCAATTTATTTAATACTAAACTCCATACATGACCAGAGTCCAAAACTTTCTTGGCTATTACTAACTTTAACATATTATGTTATTTATTAAAGATTTTTTTTTGAGAAAACGATTATGGTTAAATGAGGGTTAATATTACAACGTGTAACTAAATACGTAATTTTAACAAAAATGCTCTTAGAAACTTTACTATTCACTTACAATTATAATTTGAGCTATGATCGTAGCAAGACTACTTATCATGATGCCTTGTTAGTTTTTTGTCACTACCTATCTAATATCACGGATGAATGCTTACAATGTAATTTCTCATAAAAGATTTTACCTATCTCATAAATGTTTACTAAATTAACAATGAACAAACGATCGTTAAATTTCAGTTCAATTTTGCGATAAAATTGCTCTCAGTCTAACTATAATAATTTCACATGCATTCATGTTATCATTAAAAATAAAAGACAATTTCACGTATTGTACCCATGAGTTTAACCTCATTCCGATATTTTAATAGAAAATAAATTGTACTTCAATAATTGTGTAAAGTAATATTTTAATAAATAAACAATAAGCTTAAAAAATCTTCTATTTATAAGGTCCCCAGTCCTCTATCTCAGGGCCGGTCTATTTATTCTACGAATAGTTGTCAGGTGGGCTATTAGTCAAAAGAGACTATTTACTGCTAGATATTTGCAAAATGATAATTTTGAATTTTCATAGAATAAATATAATTAATGTTATAAATAATTTAATAGTTTCAAGCAAATTAGTTACCTACCAATATAGCTATTGTCCTAAAGTCATTTTCATCATATGCAATACACTCACAATCTTATGTTTTGTCATATTATTTTTGTATACGCTCCAATAATTTTTCTTATGCATTGATAGTATTCTTTTTTATATACGAAGTACAGAAATAAACATTCTCACTCTCGATAAAAAAAGGATCACTAAACCTAAAGTAGTGCTGTCAACTTGGGGTTTTTTCCCCCTATATTTAGGGCTAAATCAACAAGGGTACATTTCTTATAATACATTCAAACGTCATCTTTACTTTCCATGGGCATCTTTACCTAAGCCTACCCAATACCAGTTTCCATTGAATATTTTTTTTATTTCGAAGTAGGCGCAATTTTAGTCGCATTGGTAGGTTTTATAATACATTTCTTAATGCGGTGTATAGGAATGATTCAATCCTATTAAACTTCCCATCATTTTTTGAGTTATTAGAAAAGGTAATGTTGGTTGAGCTTAGGTAAGGTTACCTCACCAGCATGAAAGGCAACTTTACCTGTGACTAGTGGTTGTCAAATTTTGCACGAGTATTATTCTGGATTCACTCATCCAGGGCAGTAACTTTAAATACAATATATTATATAGATATTGACGTGACAACGTCTGGTAAATCGATGAACGCTGGCTGCATGCACGAAAAAAGATGACTCATTGTCCTGTTACGCTCATTGTCCCGTTACGCTGATTGTATATTTTTTATTATGTTTGTTATTTTTTTGACAACTTTGCCGACATTCAACTGTTTCTATGATACTTTTGAAATTCTTGGGTCAACTTTACCTACGTATTGGCAATGCATACTTAAACAAACAACAGCTTCAAAAAATAAATTCGTCGCTTTTATAGCGTCAAGACGATCGGTAAATTTACGTCGCGTGCTCTCTCTGTCACACAATCAATGCAAACTTTAGGCTAGGTAAAGATGCCAAAATCGTCAATAAAAACAACAATCTTCATATTAGAGTAAATTGGAAAAAATAAAATATGGCAATGTTGCCACGTTTGACGGTAGAGGAATTATCTGGAACTGGGATTTAATCAGGTTAATTTCAAGTTTACTGCTGCTTGCGCCTTGCAGTACTTGCTTTACTTTATTTAAATAATAGTATAAATGTCATGGTTATGTTTTACTTTTAACATAAATTATGGATGGTGCTAGCGGGTATGCTTCTTAGAGATTGGCAGCACTGAGCTAAGGCTAATTACTGACAGTGACAGTTGAATATTGATTCAAAATTGCATTGATTTAAAAATTTAGTAGCCGATTGGATATCTATATTGATATAACTAATAACAAGAGAAAACCCTTTGAGGAATACAGAAATTGTGCGAAAACTGATTTAAACATGAATATACCGTTTCCTATATTGTATCCACGTTTGGTGGATCCTTCTTGGTTTAACGCCGATAGTCCTTGTGACGAGGACGCTGAATTAACTAGCATGGAACAAGCTCATCAACAATGGGTAAATACTTAAATAAAATCAACTAATTTTACCACTTTGTAAAACATTAAAGTAAAAGAATTATATTATTTTAGACTTCGGGTATTACGTAGCTGAATATTATATTAAAAACTAGCTGCCCGTCCCGACTTCGTACGGGTAAATTAAGGATTTAATCCTGAGCATTTTTCAATCAATACGTTATTATTTTGTATTAACAAATTTATTCTTATCAGAACAAATACTTTTTAACATTTCTGATACTTAAGGTAGATAAACTTTGTCTTTTACATTATGTTATTTGGATAAATATTTTAAAAAATTCGACAATGGCAAAGCACTGAAAGAGTGATGGGAGAAGAACTCGGGCAATGGGCTCATTGCTCAGTATGCGACCTGTACGTACGAAGAAGCATGAGGGCAGATATGGTTGATGGTTGTGTCTGTTTTGCGATTTTCAAGGCCCTAATATGTACTAATATTATTAAGAGGAAAGATTTTTGTTTATTGGTTATGATTGAACTAAAAACTACTTGCCCGATTTTGAAAATTCTTTCACCATTGGTAAGCTACATCTTTACTAAGTAAAAAAGGTTATATTTAAAAAAAAAAATTAGAGATCGTTACCTAAAATGGAGCGATGTAACCCAAGGTATGAAACTGCTGCCTGTAACAGTCATTATTTTGCGGGCTAATAACTACATGTAGTAGGTATATTTAACAAATACTAATTTACGTTTTTGCGTTAAATAATATATTCGTGGGTCAAGTGCTAGTTATTCATATTATTATAAAAAAAAAATAAAGATTAATCTCTTAGCGCAATAGAGTGTACAATATTCTTGGTTAGTTCGTCTTTAACCAATACAAACAAACTGGATGGTTTTCCCACGCGAGAACACACCACATATAGATTTCCGCGGGAAAAACATGGTGTTTCCAAATCTTAGCCACATACAGACAACGTCATTGTGAAAGCCAATCTAATTGTGAATTGAATGTGTTTAAATTCAATTGGCACATCTGTAGGAGTCATAGGGATTTGTGGCACCAAAACATTTTCGCCTTATAACAATAAGATTTTGCATTAACTTTTTAATGACTAATTATGTGCCATTACACAGCCGTGGTGGGTTTAAATTATGGAGCAGAATAATCGGAGATCCAACCTTCAATTGTAAATGGTGCGGGGGCATGCCTGGCAAATTCAATGAATTTAAAAACTCAATTGGATAATTCACAGCTTCGTTGGCACCACAAACTGCATCGATATATTTGTATGACACCGAGTCCCCAGGCAACAAATGTTGTATGTTGAAATTTAACCCATTGACGTCCACATAATTTAAAAAAGTTAAAATAATAATTTCAAATTGGGTTGATCGTAGAAGGGTTAAAAATTGGAATTAATATGATTTTTTTTTATTCTAAGTCATAAAAATATAAAATAAAAATTAAAAAGTTTGTAATTAACAAATAAAAAATAATGGTTGATCGGAGCTGGGTAAAAATTTAGGGTTGTATGTGTTTTTGAATGCTTTATCATAAAGAAATAAAAATACAAAAAATTGTCTAAAAAATAAAATTAAGGGGCGGTCCACCCTTAACATTTAGGGGTATGAAAAATAGATGTCGATTCTCAGACCTATCCGATATAACTTACCGCACACAAAATTTCATGAAAATCGATCAAGCCATTTCGGAGGAGTTTGGCTACAAACACCGCGACAAGAGAATTTTATATATTAAAGAATTAAATTTCATAGGGGCTATAAATCTATTATTTTCCGATGATATTTTGACAACTCTCGAGTCGCTACAGGCCCTCAAGGATAAACAAAACAACCTTCTTTCTTATTATACTTATACAGGGAAGATATGAAGTGGCAGTCCATTCTGCTAGAACCTTTTTACGCAAATACGAAAATTATGAAATTTTCATCAAAATTCAACTCGGTTGATCAGGAAGCTATGAGCTTCATATCGCCATGGATCTCTAAATGACATACTCCAAGTGGGCTTTGGCAACAGCATCGACTCTAGCTACCATTAGAATTGAACGGTTTATGCAGAGATGGCAAGAGACCTGCTGAAGCAACCTTATTGCCATGGTCGAAGGGACATGCTCTCGTGTGGGTGCAACTTGTGTAGATACACTGGGTCATATTAAAAGTATGTCTCGTAAAGCAAGTGCAGCCACTGAAGCTGCCCAAATACTCAAGTGCCAGCTTCTTGGGTACAATGCTAAGGGACAATCTTTTAGATGGCATTTTTTACCTTTAAAATTTGAATGTGTAGTTTGTTTTTTATTTAAGTTTTAGAATATAATAATATTCTTGCATATACTTATTAATATATTACATTTACTTATAATATTAGAAATAACTTCAGTTGGAAAAAATGTCAGTTTATTGAAAACTTCTCAAAGTAAGACAAAAATATTATCTCCGAATATTTAGTTTGTTATATCAATAATTCAAGTGACCAATTAATAGTAATTTTTTTGGAGTGTGATTGGCGCCCTTAGGCAATGCAATTCTCAGGGAGCAATGCAATTCCTTTAGCCTTTTCTTACTTTTTAAAGAAAAATTTAATTATAAATTCAAATACACTAGTTCTTGAGTGTGATAGTGGTAAATTAGTTTTAATATTTATTTGTTACAGCTTAACTCCATTGGGCAACAATATATGAAACGTCCACCATTGGGAAAAGTGGACCCGGAACCCATGGAGGAAGAGGCTGATTCAGATGAAGAAGAGGGTATGTTGATAAAAGTAAAATTTCACCATTCACATAATAAATGTTCATGTATTATATTACATCTTGTCCTACTTTGTTCTGTGTTAAATCTTGTCCTACTAGTCATGAAACATGGATCAATTAAAATTCCTTATTTTAATTATTAGCTACAAGTAACTTATTGCATTTATTGTCTTGTAAATATCAGGTAATGACGAATCTGATGAATCAGAGGAGTCACATGATGAAGATGAAGAAGAACTACGTTCTTATTCACCTCCGAGGAATAATAATGAACTAGAGCCAGAAGCTTTAGAAGATCCCAATGAAACCCCAGACCCCAACACTCCTGACCAAAGTGCTCTTTGGCCTATTCAGTAACTGGTCACATGCACATGATCTTATTTATGAGTGTAACAATATCTTGGTATTTTCTGTATAAGCAAAATTAAATCTATAATAAACCAACATAATGTTTTTTAAATTACAATTTAGTTTTAAGATTACAAAATTAAAAAAGTAGCATTTAAGATTTTGTTGAAGAATGATCTGGTTCATAAAAAATATTGAATACATAATTTTAACAAATACAAAAAACAAAATTTAAAAAATATGAAGTTCTTATCAATTTAAGATAACAAAATTTTGAAGAATTATTATTGTCTTTTTTGTCATTACTTTTTAATGCTTTATTTACAAAACTGCTAATTAATATGCAACACTGAAGTAATTAATTAATTAACCTACATAATTCTTATTCAAATATACATTGTCTCTAGAAATTTATCTCATTTAAGTTATTGATGTTTATTTAGTATATTAGTGAAATAAAACTTATGTAGACACCAAAATATTTTTTTTATTTAAAATCATTTCTTATTCAACATGCATACAATTAAAATAAATATCACAAGAAAAGTATTTTTTTTTATAATCACAATATTAATAGCATATTGTATTCTATTTTTCAAGGAATAAAGCTTTTCTTAATAATACCACGAGTTCCATCTATTTTAAAATCATAAATAGATGATTTTGCAAAATTCTAAAAGGATTAAATGAATGATATAAAATATTTAAAACAATGCATGCTAACTTATTTATGATTATATTATATATTAGTGAGCATTCATAAAGTATCTGGTTTGTTAAGAGAATGGTACTTAGTGGAAACCTATCCTAGACAAGCTAGACACTATGTATGAGGCGAAAATGGAAGATGCCTCATGAAAAAGAAAACAATCCTTATTGTATCAAATAACTTAATTTTTAACATGACAAAACAGTTCATGCTTGATTAGAATTGCAGGATTAAAATGTTTGGGTTACATCTACAACAATATTGACAACTCTTGTCAACAAAGGCCCAATCTTTTCTTCACCTACAGTATTCCATTTGTTTGCTAGACATTTTTCAACAGATTCATGACTTGATTTTTTATCTGCAATTAATATAAATAATTGTTAGATTGATTATTTCAATTTAATATATATTCAATAAAGTATAATAGAACACATTTTCAAAATAATTATTGTTACCAGAGATAATAGAACAGTTTGCTAAATTCAATGTGAAGAATATAGCACTTCTTTTGACCAAAGGGTTGTATTCATCACAATAATAGTGAAAGGCCATAGCAAGCTGGGATGGAACAGTGTCAATATCTTTAACAAGCATCACACCAGTTCTAATTACTTTATCTTGATATTGGTTCATAAAATCTTTTGTAGTTTGCTTCATTAGATTGGACGTATCCACAGTCACATGGACTTCCTTACTTTCATTACCTGTAATTAAGAAACTTATTAGTGATTATATGAAGTATGGTCATTTAACTATGATATAGTCTATCACTAATAGTTATGCAAGATAAATATTAAGTGGTAAAAGTGAATTCCATCAAAAATTATATATGTAAAGAAATCAAATAGCTCTTTTTGTAAAAATTAACATATGAAAACTAACGTAAATATCTTGATGTAGTGGCAGCAATGTCTTCTACGAAATTATTAAATTTCATTGGATTAAAGTTGATACTGTCACTGTTGTATACAAATATAAAAGACGCTGTATCTTGGTTTTCGAATATTGTTGCTACACCTGAAATTAAAAATTTAGATGACTTATATGTGTCATAAGTTAGTGAATTAAAATAGAAAAATAATGATATGTACTTCAATAAATTACCTGTTTTTACTTGTAAGATCGAGTTATCTTTTACATTATACTTTTCTTTTAAATCTGTCACATCTTTATCAAATGTAAACTTATCATATACATTGTTTGTTACGGCCTGATCCATGAGATATTGGTTGTAGAGAAACATTGTAACAGCAAGAAGGATAATAATAATTGCTATAACAACTTGATTGCTTGATTCTTTTAGTGATTTAGCTTTTAGATCTTGTTCTAAAGAAGTATGATATTGTATGTGCTGCTCAGAACTGATATTCTGTCTTCGAAATGGTGACATATTATTGATGGAATGACTTGATTCATTTCTACTTCTTTGAAGCTCAATTTGCAGCGCACTGGTGTATAGATCTTCACTGGAATATGAAAATGTTGCAGGAGAAGATTTGGATAATATATTTCTGAAAACAGGCATTACCAGCTCACATCTTGTCTACAATATGAAATTTGGATATACTCCTGTTACAATCTTAGTTAAGGTGACATTTGAATGTTGTAAGCAAAATGAAATAAGCATAATGAGATGGTAATGTATGTTGATTATGATCATATTTTATGATAGCACTTACTCATTATCTGATTCATCACTAGAATCATCATTATCAATGCCGAATGAATTTCTTCTGTATTTTTCATCATTCTTTCTTCTCATAGGAATAGGACTAGCTTGTCGAGCCATCTTACTAAAAATAAATTCATGTCATGTCATTGTATGTTTAAACAATCCAGTAGCTGACGTAAATTTTAATTGTCGAATTACATTGATCATAAAGAAAAATATAAAAAAAAATTAAAATAGAAAATATAGTAACTTATACTGAGTTACAACCATAGTCTTATTATTTAAAATGTTATAAAAATAAGAGTTTTATATATATAATAGAAAATTTCTTATTTTGAAGATATTATTTTAATCTTGATACCTCATGACATTGTCTACTTCGTCTACTCCTTGTTCTTGTGAAGTATCTTCAGACTTTTCCTCTCTCTTTTTGTGCACTTTCAAGCCATATACTCCCATGTTTTTATGACAATGAATGTTACATGTATTACAGTTACTGTGAATGCTTTTTCTTGCTGATGGTTTTATATTCATCCCCTCATTCTGTAATTTAGAATAAATGTTTCAGAGGTGCAAGGAACATTAAATAGATTTGGTAATTATTTGGTATCACACCGTGTTATGCCGTCTTAACATCATAACTAGTATTAATATAACGTTGCATGACCTTTTTAATTAAAAAAAATGATGATTCGACACAATGTTTAGAATGCATAACTAGCCTGTAAAAAAACAGTCTCAAAATAGCTGGTGGCACGATAGCAATTTTTTTTTAAAGAATAGATAGGCAGAGAGGCAAGTGGCATACATTGGCATTAAAAAAATATTAACCATCTCTTACATTGCTAATGCTCTACCAACCTTAAGAACTAAGTGTTATGTCCTTCATGGCTGTAATTACACTGGCACACTCACCCTTCAAGAGGAAACACAAAAACACTAAGTATTACTTGGTGGTAGCTATTAGGACGAGATTGCACAAAACCTTACCACCAAGTAAATATAATTATATTAATTTTATTTTTTATTATAAATAAAGAGTAAAATAATGTACACAAAGCTTGTTTTCATTTTTGAATAAGTCGATTACAAACATTCTTCGATTGGTAGTAATAACATCATTTTATTTCAATTTCATTTAAAAATACTTACTAAATTCGAAGTGCTATTCATTTAAATCCCAGAACTTAAATTATTTTTTTTATATTAACTTATAATTGATTACAAAGAGTTACTAATGTTTAACTTTTTCTCATACTTTCAAAGTATTAGAAGGTAGATACAATTCTTTAACTTCACAAAACGCATAAGCAATGGGCATAATATATGTTTCGAAAATACAAAGAGTGGCAATATTGAATGAATTAAAGTAAAACAATTGTCATTTGATACTGTCATTTAAATTTTTGACACTTTGAAACCGGGCTGCCATTTCGAAATTTTAAGTGACCGTGTTTTGGAATAAAAACTACAAAATTGCCGTGTACATTTTTATTTGTCACATTTATTGTTAAATTAACACGTAAGATTAAATATGACATAAAAATATTATTTTTCACAGTCATACAAATTGCTTTTTCATCTTTGTTCAGTTTATATTTTTTACTCACACACCACACAACACTAATTTAAGTATATAAACAGCAGTAGGTATATATTTTTAAAATAAGTTCTTTTCAAAAAAATTTACGAATGAAATGAATACCTAGCTATAAGGTTCTCCAGACCGACTTCGGCCACGGCGGCCAATCTCAAGAGAGATTAGCCAACTGCGCAGGAGATATTATAGTGCACAAGTGTGTGCGCAAACACAGGTGCACTCTATTTTCCTTAGCTCTCATAATCCGATGGGACGGCAATCCGACACGACCGGAAAGAGTTCAGGCGCAGGACCAACGGCTTAACGTGCTTTCCGAGGCACGGGAGTGTACACACTTCCAACTTCCAGACTCCGGGCTGCTACTGAGAATTTTTCTGACAGAAAAACCCAATAACTATTTATTGGCCCGACCTGGGAATTGAACCCAGGACCACCGAGTCTGCGGCCTTATATCAAGCCGCTAGACCAACGAGGCGTGTCGGAATTTCCCCGCCCATGACCGTGACTTTTTTATAAGTAGGAGAAATGGTTACGTCCTTTCTACTCTACTAGATGTGCGATACTAGTTGACTATCAATCAAATTGTCAGAAAAAATAGTAGTAATTTTATTGGATTGCCGTATTTTAGAACTATTGTTTTATTGCTACATATACCCATGTAACTTGGCAATGGCCGAGTAAATGGCAACGTCTTAATGCCAGTAATGGTAATGCCACTAATCATAATCAAAACTAAAAGTTATTTACGAAATAAACGAAGATATAATATGAATTAATTATTTTGGTCATAATAATACACGATTACATATGATTGCAAAGGGTAATTTTCATAGTCCCAGACGTGTACTACAATACTATAATCATACTATAAAGACTCATTTAAAATTACTAATAAAGTCCCACCACACCGATTTCGGCCACGGCGACCAATCTCAAGAGAGATTAATCAACTGCATAAGAGATATTATAATTCACAAGTGTAATAGTATATATGATGTGTGAGTTGTGTGACGCTTCCTACTGTTTTATTTCATGAATACCGCGCCGTAGTGGTCAACTTAACCCGAACTTATCTAACGATGAACTTAACGAACGTGACCAAGTTTTTTTTTAATATACCTAGTGACCTGAGGACCCAATATTAGTTCAATAAAAAATGTGTTTATTTTTCGTTTTTTTCTTTATTAATAAAAAACTATCACAAATATTTTGGATTAGAAAAAAGTCAATCTAGTTTTAAGCATAATAACATCAAAATAGACATGACAGTACTTTTCTTCAATTCTCCTCCGCTAGTCATGACGTGGACTGACGCCTTTCGCGTTATAGGTTTCTTTGGATACGTCTCCAAATTATCTTCTTCTTGTTCAGAACTTTTAGCAATTTTTTCATCTAGCCAAGCTTTAAACGTGAACGCTGGCAAAGCCTCTACCAAGCGTTTGTTGATAGCATAAGTTGAATAAATTTCATTTGTACATTCATTTTGGCCTGTAGTTATTAAACCTACAAGTTCATTGTTAAAGATAAGAGGCCCTCCTTTGTCTCTAAAACAGGTGGGGACTTTTGTATCAATACAATCGATGTAACCTCTAATTTTGTCTCCACTAACATCTCTTACATCTACACCGACATACTGAAGTTCTCGCATATGGCCAACATCAACATTTAAGCCAAATCCAAGGGCTTCTATACCGCTTAAAGTATTCGAGCTAGTGTAATTGCTGATGTTGATTTTTGATGCAATTGTATTGTTATGTTTTTCGGTATAAATAACAGCAACATCTTTTATCGAGTGGATTCCGGTATAGGTAGGAAATTTTTCGTTTTTAATTATATGCAAAGAGATAGTATTATTATTTTTTCTATCACTCGTAGTATTAACTAACACGTAACTTATAGATTCAGTGCATTGAGCGGTGGTGAGTATTAACCCATTAGAGATTAAGGAACCTGCACACACGTATTCATTGCGAGGCGACATGATTGCCACCATGAATGGAAATTGATTTTCAGATGCCTTGATAATTTCATGCATTTGGCTATTTTTTCTTCTCGTGCAACTTGTGACATTACTAACTTCTGCTTCGCCAGCTATCTCTAAAGATTCTTCTTTTACTTCGTCTGTGATATCATCGTCTCGGTTGTCTTCTACGCTTTTTTTTACATATCCACCGTAACATCTATGAGCAAAATTAAATAAAAATATAACGAAAATCAAATAATATACTCCGTACTTCATGATTTCAGTTTTTTTCCAGATGATAGAGAAGATTTTAGTTCTTTTATTTGAAGTCCTTCTTTTTTCTTAGATACTTTGAAAATATTGCAGTCAACTTGCTATTGCCAGTTCTTAAGTGCTAAGGAGGTTTTATTGTAATTACTTAATTTATCGCTTATATCGAACTCTCTTAGGCCTAAAGGTTAGGTTAAAGTAGCATGAAATGAGACCTAAATATGCAGATTTTAATTTTGTATTATTATTTTATTCATTTACTCATTATTTTGAATACTGAAACTGACGCTAAGTTTGTAATGGAACATTGAAAAGGTTCAATTTCAATTCAATTCTTATTGAGTATTTTTCTTGTATAAATGGCACAATTTATTTATTTGATAACTTTAATCTCGTATCTAGAGCCAATATTAAAAATAAATAAATAATATTCTGGGACATTATTCACACACGGTCATCTGATCCTAAACTAAGCAGAGCTTGTACTATGGAAACCAGACAACTGATATACTACATATACTACTTTTCTTTCACCAAAAAAAAGAAAGGCAGAGGTTGCTGTGTTGAATTTTTCAAGTGGTTATGTATTCTATGTATGTGTTGTACACCACTTCTTAGTAGTCTATGGAATAATGGAATTTGCCAGTGTTGACTTGTTGAGTCGAGTCAGTTGTCACTTGTCACAGTCAATGATTAATGAATACAGACGTTACTATGTATTCATTGGTTGAGTTGAGTGTTGTCTAGACTGAAAATTTTGCATTTATTACAGCTGGTTAATTACTTTCAAACATATTGGCTTAACTTTTATACTTACTGGTTATTGTATCAGTTTTTTTTTTGGTAATTAATTCTCTCTTATTAATCAAAATGTCTAAAAAGAAGGGGAACAAAAAAAATTTAGAATTTGGTGACGATTTGGAGGAGAATAAGCTTTCAAATGATACTTCTTCTATAACCTCAAAAAGTAAAGGAAAAGGCAAAAAGAAAGGTAAAGTGAATATTGAAGTGAGCGATAGTGATGATGGACCTCCATTTATAAGTAAAACTCAAATATCAGACGAGGAAGAAGAGTTGAAACCTGTAAAAAAGTCTCAAAAGAAAGGTTAGTTAAGATGTCATGTTATGAAAGTAGATTTAAGATGACACGAAACAAACTCGCATTTACTAAGTATTCTTGTTCTGTTGTAGCTAAGAAGAAAGGTGCTGAACCATCAGATGATGAAGAGGATGAAAATAAGTCGATTGTTAGTAACGCGACTAGTACAGCATCAAAGTCAGCCTCGAAACAGAACAAGAAAAAGAAGGGTAACTGTTTGAATAGTTTGATAAATGATTGCCCTGATAGAATGATTCTTTGTTATATAGCTATGCTCCTTTTTTATACCCCTCTGTCCTATGAGTCATGTTATAATGAAATAGGAATTATTATTTTGCTGAGGTTTTAATGTATTTAATATAAATCTCTATTTTTTTTATAAGGAAAAGGTAAGAAAGACGATTGGTCTGATGAAAACAGTGATGTTGAACTCAAAGAAGCTTCAGATGAAGAAGTTGCTAAACCCGTCAGCAAAAAAAAAGGTAGGAAGGAAATAACATATTTTTATAAATAAATAAAGCAAACAACCACAACAATACAACAACACAATATTATAAATGGTTTATCGTCTCGACTCCTTTTCAGAAGGTTTGTAGGTTAAACTGGGTGAAAATTTTCATCCAGCTCATGCAGGTTTCTTTGCAATGTTTCCTTACACCACATCTAAACAAGAGTAAGCAGTTAAAAATTCAGTGGTAATTGAACTCAAAATCTACAGTTTAAACTTAAATGTACTAATCATTCTGCCAGATCTACATGTAAATATGAGACTTAAACCAATAACTTTAACTTAGTACTTTATATTTATAGTTGACTTAAGAGAAAATGATTACATTTACCAAAATAAGCACAAGAATTGTCAACAGAAGTGCTTACATTTATTACTACTTCCTATAATATCACATATGAAATCATATAAAATCAAATTCTTTCAGGCAAAAATAAGAAAAAGATCATAGCAGCAGAATCATCAGATGAGGAGGATCAAGATGATTCCAAATCAGTGGTTAGCAATGTGTCCAGTAATGCGCAACCAGTCAAGTCCAAAAGCAAAAAAGGTGATAAATCTTTCCTTATGTAAACAGGTCATATAATATGGGAGATGCATCAAAATAATTATGGGGTTATTCAAAATTTAATAATGCAAACCAAATTATAAGGTCCTTTAAGGTTGATCTTAAATTTTTCTCTGCTTATGCTTTTTATGTCACCAAGAATTAGAAATAAAGACAAGAATTCTTAATCTTTATAATGGGGTTATTTTGGTGTACATTCATTTATACAGTATAAAAAAGGATTTTGTTATTATATTATTACAAATCTTAATACAATCATTTGCAGAAGGGTTTTTATTGTATGAAAAGTTTAATATATATTCTGTTGTCATTGTCATAAATATTATTGTGAGTGATAGTTTTATTGCTTAAATCAGGTAAAGGCAAGAAAGAAGAAGAGTGGCCTGAAGAGGAAAGTGACAAAGAATTAAAAATGGAATCCGAAGATGAGGAAGATATTTTAAAACCTATTGTCAAAAGTAAAGGTAATTGAAATTATCTTTATCTTTATTAAAGATTTTTATAAAGTATTTAATGAAAATTCAATGTTATAATGTAACTTTAGGTAAACACAGAAAGAAAAACAATATTGATGACATTGAACAGGAATTAAAGAAATTTGAAATGAAGGAAGAAGAACCTGAGGAAAAACAAGATGATAAGGTATATATTTATAGTATGTAAATGACAGAAATCTGTATGTAAATGTCGAATAAAGTTCAAACAATAATTAACCCAAATCATTGTGATTTGATATCCAAAATTATTTTGAGACTAGACTAGAGAACAAAGAAATGTTAAATCTATCTTTTGTAACATAAGTAAAAAGCCTTCCATGAAACATTTAAAAATAGTAAAAAATGTTTGCCATGTCAATATGAAATTTTATAATGAAGATAATCTGAAATATAAAATATACATAATACAATTTTAGATCTCAGAAGTTGTTGAAGATAAATCAGTGGTAGTAGAAAAGAAAATGAGTCACAAAGAGAAGAAGAAACTAAAGAAGCAACAGGAATATGAGAAGCAGGTGGAAATGCTCACTAAGAAGGGTGGACAGGGGCATAGTGAACTGGATGCAAATTTTACAGTTAGTCAAGCACAAAAATCTGCAGGTTAGTTGAAGTTAGTTTTGTGGGTGGGTCTTTTAAACATGCTTACATGTTTTTTTTTAATGCTATGTGGTTTATTATTAAATAAATACAAACATAGGTTCAAAATGAAAACTTGGTTAATCATGAAATTGCAGATAATAATAGAATATACAAAGATTATTTTTATGTAATGCATATGTAAAAAGGTTTTTATAGGATGCTATAATAATAAAAATAAACGTGTTTTTAATTTCAAGGTCAGATGGCAGCCTTAGAGAACGCAGTCGATATTAAAGTTGAAAATTTCTCAATAAGCGCTAAAGGAAAAGATCTGTTCGTAAACGCAACGTTGCTCGTAGCGAATGGACGTAGATACGGTCTCGTCGGACCGAACGGTCACGGCAAGACGACGCTTTTGAGACATTTGGCTCAACGTGCGTTCCCTCTACCGCCTCATATTGACATTCTGCTCTGCGAGCAAGAGGTTACGGCTAGCGACTTGAGCGCTGTCGATACGTTGTTGGAGTCTGATGTTAAAAGAACTGGTGAGTGATATCAAATTACATATTATATTAATATTTAAATTCATTTTATTGTTTTAATACTTAATTTATAAATATTATCTCAACTTTTTAGAACTTCTCAATGAATGTAAGGAACTGGAGACTGAAATCGAGAAAGGAGATCTTAAAAAGCAGGAGAGGTTAAATGAGGTAAAATAGCTATGTTATATAAACAAAACTATTTGGTTTTTTTTTGTGGGGCATTATCTGACAATAGTTTATTTTAAGAATAATTTGAAAGCAAGAGCCACAAACAAATAATACAAATTACTTTCAAGTTAAAAAGCTTTCTCGAGATAAAGTTATAGAGAGTACAGACATGGAGACGTCAACCATTTAATTCCACATTCAGACTAGCACATGTACTTACCGTTCGTGTCCATGTAACGTGCGCGTGCGCAGGTGTACGCGGAGCTGAAAGCGATCGGCGCGGACTCGGCCGAGCCGCGCGCGCGCCGCATCCTGGCGGGTCTGGGCTTCAGTCGCGAGATGCAGGACCGCCCCACCAAGAACTTCTCCGGAGGCTGGCGCATGAGGGTCTCTCTGGCCAGGTTCGATCGATATTGTCATACTACCGACTACTTGTCTCATTTACACTATTACACTGATAGTTGCGAGCAATATTTAGTCATTGCTCATTTTACAATATATGTTTATAAATTAATTGACTCTAGTAAGCGTTATTCATACAATCAATATATATAAATTTAAAAAAAAATGTTTGTTTGTTTTGTTAGAAATATTTATTATTTACTAAAGTTACTAAAAAAGTATACCGTTTTTTACAGAGCACTGTACATAGAACCTACTTTATTACTACTCGATGAACCTACAAACCATTTAGATCTAAACGCCGTAATTTGGTTAGACAAGTAAGTAAAGTAATACTACTTTCTGATTTTATAACATTCGATTTATTTACATGGAATATATAATATAATTTTTATAATTCGCAGTTACTTACAAGGATGGAAAAAAACATTATTAGTCGTATCCCACGACCAGTCGTTCTTGGACAATGTCTGTAATGAAATAATACATTTGGATCAGCAGAAGCTGTTGTATTACAAGGGTAATTACTCGATGTTTAAAAAAATGTACGCACAAAAACGTAAAGAAATGATCAAGGAATATGAGAAACAAGAGAAACGGTTGAAGGACTTGAAGGCGCATGGACAATCCAAAAAAGCAGCCGTAAGAGATGATCAATTATTATTATTAGTATGACCATAGACATTATTAAAAGTTTTAAGAATACAGTCATAGTCGAGAATTTGCATTTTCGACTTGTTTCCATTTTTTTATGATTTACTCTTAAGCATATCTAGCTAGCTAATCAATTAAGTTTTAATTACTGTTGACAGAGGAGAAAACTGTACTACTGTTTTTGTTTTGCTTTGCCGATTTATATGTAGATTACAACTAATTTATTCGTCATTAAAAAGTGAGAACAGTGAATAGGGAATGGTTAGATTGGTGGTAGTATGTATATGTTATATATTTATTTCAGAATAAGCTTTTATTAGTATCTATCTAACAGATAACACTTGTAAAGAGAATTTTTTTTGTGTGCTCGAAATTTGCCAATTATATATTTGGTCGTCTCCTATAGTAAATACTAATATGTTTATCGCGAATTCCTACGTTCAAATATATATTAAATTATATACATGAATATAACGTTTTTTAGTTTCTATCTCTAATGTGTATCTATAATGAATCAGGAGAAGAAACAGAAGGAGGCGCTCACTCGCAAGCAGGAGAAGAACCGCAGCAAGTCGCAGCGCGAGGAGGCGGACGACGGCGCGGCGCCGGTGGCGCTGCTGCAGCGCCCCAAGGAGTACCTCGTCAAGTTCGCCTTCCCCGACCCGCCGCCGCTGCAGCCCCCCATCCTGGGCCTGCTCAGTGAGTTCCTTCCTAGCCACGCTTTCACGCTTTAACCACTGAACCGATCATTGTCAAATATGTATTGCATAGGTGTCGACAGAGGTACGGAAAAGGACATAGGTACCTAACAACCTCCCCTCGTCAAAAACCCAAAAAAAATACATTAAAATTAGAGATGCGCCGAATAGTCGTTTTACCGAATAACCGAATACCAAATACTATTCGGTTTAATTTTTACCGAACTGGATATTCGGCCGAATTATTCGGTTTAGCAGTTCACTGTTTTGCCGAGTAAACTGGTAAGAAGAAGGCTTTTTCTATAAGCCATTCAAACAAACGACATTGATGCTGAAAACTCAAGCGAATGTGAAACTATAACTAACAGAGAAAAACCTCTACAAAATGTTACAAAAGCCCAATCGCTGTGGAATTGGACAGCTATGCAGCTGAGAGTCTTCTACCAAGAACCCAGAGCCCTTTTGATTGGTGGACAAATCATAAGTCTAAATATGCACGTTTAACTAATTTAGCCAGTCTTTTTAAGTGCTCCTGGCAGTACTTACTTGGTTGTAGAGCTTTGTGCAAGCTCGTCTGGGTAGGTACCACCTAGGTTGTGTTCCGGTTTGAAGAGCGAGTGAGCTAGTGTAATTACAGACACAATGGTCAAACCAAGGGACAGTTCCCAGGGTTGGTGACGCATTGACGATGTAAGCGATGGTTAACATTTCTTACAATGCCATATATCTATGGGAGTTGGTGACCACTTACCATCAGGTGGCCCATATGCTCGTCCGCCTAACTATACAATAAAAAAACTAGGTTAAAAATAAATATGTTGACTGGATAATTTTTGATTTGAAGTCTAATTGCTTCTTCATAGAATTTTGATTTATAATATAACATGAAACTTACATAAGACGTTTTGTGTTTCATTTCTATACTGTGTCGTGTGGCTAAGGAAATAGAAATACTCGAACCAAATAATCGAATATATTCGGCACCAAAACCGAATAATTCGGCCGAATACAAATAGTGAAAAAGATGCCGAATACGCCGAATACCGAATACCTAACGAATATTCGGCGCATCTCTAATTAAAATGTATAATTTAAATTTCTTATTATATTTTTCCGACTGGATGCGGAAGGCGAAGTACCGGGAGCTTTGACGCACGATTGATTATATTTTTCAAGCTTTAGAAAAACCGCCTCGGTAAAATTTAATTTTAATTGACATTGTTTTCGTTTAGATGTGGATTTCAACTTCTCTGGACAGAAGCCTCTATTCAAACAAGTGGACTTCGGTATCGATCTTAATTCTCGAATAGCCATCGTGGGACCCAACGGTGTTGGAAAGTCTACGTTCCTCAAACTTTTAGTCGGAGAATTGAGCCCAATACGGGGCGAACTAATTAAAAATCATAGATTGGTAAGTAAACTGTACGTTAATGTTTTTAAAAGGCTAATTTATAGCCGATTAATTATGTAATTGCTGTCGACATTTTTTGTAACCAATTAAAACTCTTAAACAATTCGGAACATTTGATGATCTTGTCATGCCTTTATGTAACCAACCATTATTTAGCACTAGTAACTCTCTAGTAAATAATTACCGAATGTATTTAATAAATTTTCATATATTATTATATATGTACTAGTCGCATCCTTAAGAATATGTAACATTGAAAAAGTTGCGTGACAAAGGTATGATAATCTTTAAGAGAATTATTCCAGTATGACTGTATACTTTGAGTCAAGGCATATACTAATTTGTTCCGAAACATAAGTGGTTTTAAACAAGATTCAAGAAAAATATACTACACATCTGAGAAACCCGCTAATGACATTGCAGACTTGATTTGAACTATAATTTTGGTTTTTTTTTTGCAGAGGATAGGTCGCTTCGACCAGCATTCTGGCGAACATCTGACCGCTGAAGAATCTCCCGTTGAGTACTTGCAGCGCTTGTTCGGCCTCCAGTACGAGAAGGCTAGGAAAGCCCTCGGCACGTTCGGCCTCGCGAGCCACGCCCACACGATTAAAATGAAGGATCTCAGCGGAGGACAGAAGGCGAGAGTTGCGTTGGCGGAGCTCACCCTTATGGCGCCCGACGTTGTTATATTGGTATTTACGATTCATAGTTAGGCTGATAGTATTATTTTGATTTTGTGTGTGGTGTATATCATTGATATTAATGTCTAGGACGAACCGACGAACAACCTGGACATAGAGAGTATAGACGCGCTGGCGGAGGCCATCAACCAGTACAAGGGTGGCGTCGTCATAGTCTCCCACGACGAGAGACTCATTCGGGAGACGGACTGCACGCTCTACGTCATCGAAGACCAGACCATAAACGAGGTGAATATCATCTTTGTACGAATTATGATGCTCACTCAATCAGAGTCCTTCGGTTAGAGCAGTAAATGAGCCACTGTAATTAAACACACTGCACAAAGGGCGTTAAATATTTGATCTAATGCTAGGCGGAAGAAATAACTAATGATACAGAGCGTGCTAACGTACATTAAAATACATTTTGCATTAAAATTATAAATTAAATAAAAAGTCAGTTTAAATTATGCCTGTAGAATTACATTCTAGTTTGAAATAATCATTATAACACAATTTTTCCTCTGTCGATATTATATACTTAAGAAAGAAACCCAAGTTTCATTGAATTTAAAGACTAATCTAAATAAATATTTAATTTTTTAACCATATTATGGCGGACTTGCAACTATTACACTATGCAGTCATTTTACGTAAATAAAATTATCTACAGGTCGATGGAGACTTTGATGATTATCGTAAGGAGCTGCTGGAGAGCCTCGGAGAGACGATCAACTCGCCGTCCATCATCGCCAATGCGGCCGTACAGCAATAGATTAAATAAATTCATTTTTTTATTATATAATTTTATTTCTTTGAGTCATATTTTTTTTTTAATTCCCGGCTATAATATGTCATTTTATTATTCATAAATGTGTATATTTATTTTTTATTAAGTATTGATGTTATATATTAATAATCTGAATGAAAGCAATATTAATCTTGTGAAAAACACAAGTGCCTGTTTAAAAACGGTATTGATTCAACATGTGTTTTAAGTCGAATATTTAGAAAAATAAATTAAATAAATATAAATTGTTAATATCATTTTATTATAACTTGTGCATATTTATAGTTAAAAATATATTGAAAAAAGTTATTTTGAAAAATCTAAAAAGAATTGTATATATAGTTAAATACACTTGAAAGTTTATAAGTGAAACTTATCTTTGAATATTAATTAAATTACCCTAAATTACCCAAAAGAAGGGGGTGTCTTTCATATAAACCATATAACTATATACCACAAAACGTTAAAAAACTAAGATAATTTACTATTAATTAACAACATCAATTAAATATTATTAATTATAGTTTAAACTAATTTTTTTTCTAAAAAAAAATAAGTTCGCTATCTACTAACGATTGTACATTTAATGAAATGCATCATGCACAGATAAAAAATAATAAATATTTAAAAAAAAAGTATGTATACAGAGTATTCACTTTTTAAATGTAATGTAAGTAACACATTGAAATCAAGTTGATAGATTTATGCTTATCAGTTATTACATTTGTATATGTACTTGGCTTATGCTATGATGTAAATGTTTTCTCTTAAAAATTATGGGAACGTAATTATTATTTTTTATATATATTAATTTTATGTAATTAATGTAGGAACTTTTATTCTCATATTGTTCGAATTGAATGCAGTCCATCTGCTAGTCATAATATTTGTATTGTAGCATAAGCTTGTTTTCATAGATATGATCAAATAATTAAATTTTGTTACAAAATTATGTGTCGTTTTTATTAAAAATGATTAAAACGTGTTGTCCGATTTTCGGAATCAAAGACATATTTACAAAAATTACCAGAATATTTTTATTCCAGTAGACGAAGAGTATGACGTCATGTGCTTTTTAATCGCCAAGCGACCGTTTCGGATTAATGATATTACTAAGAAGCCCCGGCAAGTAATATTAACAGGGTTAAAAAAATAAACCATTCTTTTTATTTTTTATACGAAAATAGTGTTAACGGTTATTATCAAAAATACAACAAAAGCTTACCTATGGGTCAAATAAATATAAAATACGATAATACGACTAATTTCAGAAGTCGGTTTTTCATTCTATAGTATAGTTCTTTCTTTTATGTATATGTCGTTATTATGTCTCAAAAGTTCACTACAGTTATAGTATTTGCAATCAACATAAAATAGGTAGCGCGCGAAACGTATCGAATACTTAATTACCATAAAAAATAAATCGCGTATTTTTAATATTATTTTTTTCTTCCTAGAATCAATGCTGAATAACTAAATGGTTTTTTTGTAGTGTGTTTTGCTACGTATTTGCTTATTGTTCTTGGGGGAATCAGTAAATAAACGTTGGAAATTCGTAAAAATAATTATTTGGTTTCGTACGTACTAGTTTACGAGCTTTCGTAGCTTGAGATGAGAACGATAGAAGTAAACAATTTCTCACAGAAAAGAGATTTGATTCTTTATACTCGCAATAGCTGACGGTAGCCACTACGAAAGTAGTGATAGACATATGGGCGTGGCAAGCATAACAGAGAGAGATGCTAAAACTAAACACATTAACCCTTGCAAGTAATTTAAGAATAGCCGACGATAACGATTACAACTGAATTATCCTTGACTTGTGTAGGGTTCTTGCCCTGTTGGTTGCAGGGCCGGATTAACCACGTAGCAAGAGTAGCAATTGCTACGGGCCCCGTGCAAAAGGGAGCTCCGCGCAGGGGCAAGTTATGAGTAAAAAAACGTATTTTATTAATTTAAGAGAGATTTCCTTGCATCAGAGGACAGCTCTGGTTTTTTGAGGCGGTTATATTATAAAAAACCGGTTATTTACACGAAAAAACGAGAAAAGTAAGATCAAGGGGCCTTTGATTGAAATTGCTACGGGCCCCGCGCTTTCTTAATCCGGCACTGGTTGGTTGTTGTTAATAGTTTACGTCAAACGACTATTAAGTTAAAACGTTTATTGATAAATTTAAAGACTATATTTGGTTATCTGAGTCGTGTTACGTGCAACAAGTTAGTGCGCGACGGAGCTTAGTAACGACTGACTTAATCATTGAATTATTGATCTTTTATACCGTGCAAATTACACGCATAAAAGATAATTGCTGTATGAGCGTTATTGGCTCGTGCAACTTGACATTCATAATCCGTTTTGGTCTAATTGTGATGGAAATTCAAATCTCAGGCACCTAAAAGAAAAGCCTTGCTTAAACCCTCCTGATGTAGCAACCATCTTCGAGAAAGTGTTACAGTACGTACTGAAGACTAGTCGAATTAATATTTGATATAATTTCGTGACTGCGTCTGATGATAAAATATTTATGGTATTTTATTTCATAGTTATTAGTATCTATTAATAGTTGTTAGTGATAGGTTTACATCATTATAATATTTATTTACATTCAAGCCTTAAATACATTTTTAATTGTATACATCATTAAACCTTATTATATATGTTAGCATTTTAAATACAATTTTATTTTATCGCATTTCACTAGCGACACTAAAACTTTATCTAAAGGAATTGCATTTCTCAAACCGTCTACAGAAAAGTTTGTGACAGCATCTACGAGTACCTACAAGAGAGATCCTCTTTTATTGCAAGTAAGCGTTAACTTAGCTCAATTTATAGGCCAAGCAATATATAATTTGTAAGCTGTTTTCTAATAAAAAACAATCACAATGTAGTCCAAAAAAAACGTCACACAAAATTCAATATTTACAAAGAATAAGTAAAAACCATTAGGTACCTATCTTGACACTAACTTGTAAATCTCTACCTAACTCTATCAATATGATAAAGCGTAGTAATACATATTTTACATTTATATTGTCTCATATATACAGTAATGTTCTCCTGACCGATTTCGGCCACGACGGCCAATCTCCAGAGAGATTAACCAACTGCTCAGGAGATATTATAGTGCACAAGTGTGTGCGCAAACAAAGGTGCACTCTCATAATCCGATGGGACAGCAAACTGACTTGACCGGAAAGAGTTCAGGCGCAGGACCAACGGCTTTTCGTGCTTTCCGAGGCACGGGAGTTTACTTCCAACTTTTTGAATTTTCTGGCAGAAAACCTCAATTTTTTTTTTATTGAACCCAGAACGTCTCATTCTCCTCATTATTTTTCTTCGTTTCTTATTTTTCATAGTTAAATAATTAATTATATTTGTTGTTCTTTGTAGATGTAGATCTAAAAATTTATAGTCTAGTCTAGTAAGTATATAAAATGCAATAGGAATATATGATTGAATGAAATAAGTTATTTATCTAAAATCATTTTTTGTAACATTTGTAAATATAAAGTAAGTGTACTTACAAAAGGCATTTTTTAATTTTCAAGAGCATATTGCCGACAATAACGTAGCGGATTCCTTCCAACTTTTTTCCTCAATTTGTTTGCAGCCTTTCGCCCCTCCATTACAAACTTCTCAGCTTCATTAGAGGATTTAAAACGCAAATTTCCTTTTCGATTGTAACTTTTTTCCACATCTTGAAAGGAAGCTTCTTTAAGACTCGAAAGAAAATTAGTATCCTCCCCTTTGAAAGTGGAAACGTTTTTTTAAGAGATTCATTAGAATTCTTATTTTACACAATCTGATAGAATAATTATATTTCCTACTTTTTTATGCAAAAGAGAATGTGTTTAAGTAGGTTTCTTTTCGGCGTAAAATAATGCATTTAATATTTTTACAATAACAGCCATTATACATTTTTTAAATGCATCACTTAGCCGATGTTTATTAGATTTGTTGAAGAATTTAATGTTACTAATAATTATCTTTTTTTTATAATCTTGTTCTACATAATTGTCATCTTAACGTAATTAAAATGACAGCAAACGTATAACCATTCAGATTTTGTATTACATTAGCGTAAATAATTCGTTAACAAGCCAACAAGAAGAGGTATGTCTATCACCCCAAGAGCCTATTACCGTCTAGAGAGCTTGCACGCCCCTTCTTATACTATCCTTACCCCACGCGCAACCTTGTCATACTAATGTAACATTAGCAAAATAGGGATGAATAAGGAAATGTTTGTTGCGACAAAGTTCTGAAATTCGGCATCAACATAATTTCATACAATGTGTATACAATAGAAGCGATTACTCTCCCCCGCGACATGATTTTATTTGTGCAGTTATTACGTCGCCGAGGAGATATTTAAATTTCATTAGGTTTGTTTTACACTTAATTTGTGAGGGGAGTGCGACATCGTGGGGGTGGGGCTCCAATATTGGTTTGAGTGTATTTCGTTTCCCTCCGTGTATTGTATTAGTGATTTAAATTCAGCTAGATAAATATCAACCACCCGGCTACAATGCTAAGTGCATTTAACTGATAATCTTCAATCTATAATTTGTAAGTGTCCATCAGATAAACGAAATGGGTTTATTCAAGGAATTTTAGAAACACAATTATTTATTTATATTCCATTATTGGTTATATATGTCAATATACTTTTAATTCGTAACCTTTGCGCCATCCGGAATATCTTTTGGCTTAAAGGTTGATTGGAAAATAATGTCTAGGTGTCGTTAAGTCCGACTTTTGTACCGAGCAATTACTTTTGGTAAATACATATATAGATTACAAACGATATTCTAATACGTCATCAGTAGACTTGTAGTAACATTAATATAATTTCAGCAACATTAAAACAATGACAAGACATCAAAGGTTTATAAAAAAACCTCATCTGTAAATCTATGTACTTAAACCTTATTATTAAGCATTGACTTTTATACAACCTCTCTTCTGTGAATGAAATAACTAGAAAGTAATAAACTAATTATAATCATTCATAATTTATAACGTAATCGATTTCTTGTAAAATATTATTTGGGTGTTTCCTTTCGCTTGAAATGTCTTTGCTAATATCCAATTCAACTACGTTCGTTAACTTCAAACAACTAGGTTTGCGTAAGAAGTGATTTATTTATTGTTAAGAAATAATTAAAACCAATTATTTAGCTGTAGATTTGAGCAAACAATTTAATACTGCTCCTGAGCGTTAACATATTAAATTTATAGATGTTATGACAAAGTATCCAGCAATAAATCCATGAAAATGTCTTCTTCGGACATATGAATTCTTTTAATTTTTTTATTACGTAAATGACGTTCATTGTAATTTGTTCGCGGCACACTAGCTCAGTGTTTGTAAGTGGCAACATTTCGCAGACGCAGACTCCATTAGCGGTGTTCGCCGGACTGTCACAATCATTTTTCTTTCCCGCCGCCGCTAATTCTCAGCCGCGCTTCAGTGAACATGTACAACGATTATTTATCTTGATACTTTATATTATATTGCTTATTAAATATATTGCTATGGTTTAATCAGGATTCTGCAAATCACGACTTCATAAGAGTATAATTAATTAAAATAAATTATTATTATTATTATATTATAATTTAAAAGAGGTGGTAGTAGCACAACATTTTAAAATTGTAATAACAACCTGTGAATGTCCCACTGCTGGGCTAAGGCCTCTTCTCCTCTTTTTGAGGAGAAGGTTTGGAGCTTATTCCACCACGCTGCTCCAATCGGGTTGTTGGAATACACATGTGACAGAATTTCAGTGAAATTTGACACGTGCAGGTTTCCTCACGATGTTTTCCTTTACCGTTAAGCACGAGATGAATTATAATCACAAATTAAGCACATGAAATTCAGCGGTGCTTGTCCGGGTTTGAACCCACGATCATCGGTTAAGATTCATGCGGTCTTACCACAGGGCCACCTCGGCTTCTCGGCTTTTAAAATACGTTTATTTTAATAAAAATTTAGATTTCTAGTGGATAGAACTGTTGTAGGCCTTTGTATCTCGTATTTGGAACTCTTAAGTTATTCTATCTTTAATCATCAATACGTTGTATTTCTGTATTGCGGACTAAAGGAGGAGTGTAGGAAATTAGAAACTTGGGTAATAGTATATTAAATACAATGATTAGTGGAGCATTTCGTTAGACGGTGTAAGGTTAATGTTTATTGGTGTGTCAATATCTAATAATATTATTATCTATATTATCTATAAATATTTATTTGTAATACTTCTACTATAAAGATTAGTTGTACTCTTAAACAAGTGAAAATACGTATAAGGCCAGTTAAAACATTACATTTGCATTTCTCGAAGCAAGAAACGACAAGACTTAAAAATTGTTTTTTTTGTTTTAGTTATTTTTATTTCGCAGCTAAAATGAACATCTTAACTGCGCTATTTTAATTATATATACATATACATACATACTTTACCTGTGTACATTTTTATAAAATAAATAAATAAAATAAGTATAATGATCATTAGATAATTTTGTAGTGAACTAAAACATATTACATTACATCGCTATCGAACATAAATAAATTTAATATTTAATATTCTTTATTAATTGCAAAAAATATAAAGTATCAAGACGGGTCGTGCAGTGGTCAGAATGCGGAGGTTGATATCGACTTTTATTACTCTGGAGGGGTTGGTCATTAGCGAGATAAAGCTCCTGCCACCTGATAAAGTGCGTTTTGTTGCTCGCTTACTTATTTCTCTATGGTCTATCTATGAGTATACCATAACATAATAAAACTATTTTTTCTTTTTATAATTATAGTTTTATTCATACCCAACTAGTCATTACTACATTATAATATATTATGCCTCATAGTCTATTAATATTATGTGTAACGTAATACTTATTTTTATAAGGTTGATTTTATTAGAAGTTTATTTAATAATAATAAAATAATAATAGTAAAAAATGGTTAACAACAACATTAGCTTAATTAAATATATTTTCAGTTTTTTTTAATATTTTTAAGTCTATATATATAGTCCTTTAACTACTATTGCAAAACATATAAGTATATCAAACACGAATTATGTACCTAATAAAGAACAATAGTGTTGGTAACGATTATTAACACTTTACCTAGAGCGCGCTCCTAGTATGATTGATGAGTTTGCCGCTCACAATGACTAATAGAGTGCCACGAACATATGATATTCGTTACGGAGAACCGTTTTGAAATACCTTTGATATTGTTTCCATGAATTACTACACGCCTGCACCGTCTTAAGCAATAATTGAATTTTTATGCAATTGATTCGTCGATTTTTCTCGAAAAGTTGATGTGGGTTCCTGTAATTCGTACTTACTGTCTTTCAGTTATGAATTATTTTAATGTCATTTTTAAAAATACATGTTTTAAATTTTTAAATTTTGGTCATTTAATATGTTTAAAAAGTCAAAAACAGAGTAAAATGTATTACACCGGTTTTAGGGAAGCGAAGTAAAAAATTGTATTCGTGAATAAACTTGTTTTCACGTTCCTCTAATATTGGTATGTAATATGGGAACGGTTCACCCCCTGTGCTCCGGGGCGAAAAATCCCGGGTCGGGGCAATAAACGCGATTAGACAAACATTTCCTGACGCGAGCCACTTTTTCCAAAACTTGGCGAATAAATCAGTTCGGTGGTGCGTCGCAGTTTTCGCGTCTTCTTGCCAAATTTATGTACCGATCGTCCCTTTCGTATGGAGATGTAGCCCGCTATTTACATATAAATACCTCGATTATTTGAATTATTCAATCGAGAGGGGGCGGCGCTGACAAATCACTTCCTCAGGAGATGGCACAAGTCGGTAGGCTCGAGTTGTGTTTGACGTGTACTGGATACATTGCGCTAGAAAACTTTTTATGACTATACTGAACCTCGTGTTATACAAATAAATAAATAATAGTGGCATGCAAGCACTTACGTTAAAAACGAAACTCAGATTGTATCAATTTAATTCAAGCTCTGGTTTTAAATTTATGTTAAAACTATAAATTACAAAAATGTATGCTTCTTAGAAATGTTTAGTTTGAAAAGCTTTTAGTATTTATTTTCAGTATAATTTAAAAATGCACTCTTTTCTGTATTCTATCTATTTAAAGTTATCGCACAATATGATTTTATTATTGTAGGGTCTCTGACAAGGAATACACACAAGTGTACATTACAGATCAACTAATTATATGTCTTTGTGCTCCCTTAATATAACCCTAATATAATAAGAAACCACAGCATTAATTTACTATAACCAAGTAACAGCTAACATTATAAATAATATAATTTAAATTAAACATGAATGATTGTGATTACAGAACAAAAACCTCATTTTAGCATTTCAATTAGGAACCTATTTATAGTTATATAAGCGATTTATTCGTCCTTGTTCCCTTTTTTGATCACAATTTAAATTTTTTTCTCTTCAAGCTCTGTAATTAGTCCAAATATATATTTCGGTAATTTTTACTAGACACAAAATTGCCAAAACTTATACAAATTCTGAACAAAGAAACGATTGCTCGGTAATGTTCTACATTTAGAAAATGTAATGTGTATAGTTTTCCGTAAAAAGGGTAACATAAAAGTAAATAGTTGCTCTAACAACTAGCAGTGGAGCTTTGTGTAGTTTTCCCGCATTTTTATGTCCTCTCACGTGCCATTTAGTTCGGGAAATAGAAGTTTTTGTATGGAAATCGGATGCACTAAACCTCCGAGCCTCTGGCGCGTTCTCTGCCTATTGTTGCTACGTAACAGTCCCATAAAACTTTATCATTGGCTCGACTATTTTTTTATGCGTGTGGATTTTTATGTATCTCATATATAATCCGTGATTATTAGTTTTGACAATTGAATATTTATTATTCAATTGATATATTGCTTTTATCTGTATCGATTATATTGAAATCTGTTATGCAACTTAGAAACAACGTTTTTAATGATTCGCTTAGAAATTCATATACCTACACAGCACGCTTGCCTTATTGGATGAACAACTATTATTACTTACGTAACGAGTACTTTATTGGTTAAATATGTTTTGGTTTAACTTCGGTATATATATATACTTACATACAATTATGTAAAAGTATTTGTTAATAGCCATATATAGTATAAGAGCACGTTTAAGCTGGTTTTATGAACAATCTGGGTTGAAAATACGACATATGATAAATACGCCGTTAATCGATTTAAAAGCGTTAAATAAGCATCGTATCGATACATCGCACTGATAAGCATCGATAATTCGGCAAATCCCTCGTATGGGATCCGGTTACTGTATTTTACTAATCGTGTTATTGTCTCGGGCACTTCGCTGGCCGAGTGTTCGACGGCCGTTACATCAGATAAGCATTTGATATGGTAATAGTGGTAGCAAATGTTCGTGTAATGAGCGTGCGACGGTTTAGCGCCGATGATACTTAGTGATGCAACCTTTTGATGTCTTAAGTAGACATGCTTATAATAAAAACAAAATTCTTATTAGTTCTATGATATTAAGATAATATATAGCACTTTTATATACAGTTGTATACAATATACTATTGCTAGTCAAAAAACCAACCAAACAACGGACCTATGTTTGACATCATTCTACATGTCACATTCTGTACACATTATTGCATAAACTGTAGCTGTAGTAATTATAGCTACAAGAAATTATAAGCACAAAATGCTACGAAAGTCTACGAAAAACAGAATTTAGTAGCGATTGCCTGGATTTGAACTCGAATATATGATTTTTATTTTGATTGATTTTCTATCAAGAATAAGCTCCAAAACCTTCTCCCCAAAAAAGGAGAAGAAGCCTTAGCTCAGCAGTGGGACATTCACATTTAATCTGAATCTAACGTCGCATACGAAACCTTTTTTATTTTGCTTGTCAGTACTGTTGCATTATTAAACTATGTATTTGTATAGGTATATATGGAAACTAAATATTTACATTAATACGATTTTATATTCTAAGTGTTCAATTCGATGGTTTTCTGAACTGATATTAGTCATTTTAAAACACGGAAGAAAAAATAATTCACGAAAAGTAATAGGCTAAAAATTTTGATCAACATATTAAACAACCGAAACAGTACTTTGTCAGCGAATTGTATTTAAACACACTCGAAATGTGATAATTCCTCCCGTATTATACAGATGCACCCTTGTAGTTTTTGGATTAGATGTTATCAGTATAGTCTCGCGTGATGTGCCCGCGGTTCGATCATCAGTTAACCACTAATGCGCCTTAATACCGTCATTGTTCTCTACTTTTCGCTTCTCGTCTAACATCAGATATTATATGACAGTAATAAATTTAGCAGAAATAAATGTCTAGGTAACTATAATCAAACTGTTACAGTATCGTATATAATTCTTTTTTTAATAATACATCTTTGTGTAAAATGTTTTAGTCATAGATTAAAAATGCAGGATCACGTTGAAAAATAACAATAACGATCTTTTTCTTAAGTAAAAAAGTTACATATTGATATTACTGTAACTGTATGTATTTATACTATATTATACATGTTATTTTGATTCATTTATAACAGAACAATTGTCTGATATATGCTAGTAACAGAGGGCGGGTGAATTATATTAAGACGGTAGACAATAAATCATAAGAAAAATACATATTATTATTAAATTTACTAAAAAAATATATCCTTCCTGGCCTAACATAAAGTGTATTCATTTATTCCTGAAATGATCATCTAGGATGTTGTAACTACCAAAATTCTCTGAAAACCAATAAGACGCCGAAATCCATTTACATTTTTGTCCACTATTGCTGTAAGTATCCAACAATACTTTCATAGAGATCAGTAGTTTATTCTAAACAAAAATAAGTGACCTTTAAGTGCAGATTTAAATTTGATTGGATCGCTTCGACTATTGATCGTGAGCGAATCTCTCCGGCTACTTCTCCACCCTCTGTAGAGTAAATCGCATTTACAACGTTTCAACCTCGCTAACATGTTAAAACAGAACTAATGGACATTCGCTTCAGTCTCAGCCCGCAGGAGACGAATAATACAAGTAAAATGGTCCCATCTCCACGCTTCATTAATTTTATTGCCCCGAGGCGCTCCGCTCAAGTCGGAACGCCGCTGGCGAAAACACGACATTATTGTGTTGCTAGTGACTTAAATTAAATAAACAAGCTAGCTATTATGCGTACTCCGGAATGCACACGCGCTCATTGTCTCTTCTGCAACTGTCAACATTTGACGCGTAATCCTTTATACGCATAGCAAGCAGAGTAGCGGGCGACAACAATGCGCTCTGCCGCTCTACGCCTAATGTAATGGAGATATTAGCGCGACCGTGGCGAATAATTCAGATATGGTTTTTTTGTCTGCGTGTCACACAATAGGATTATTCTCCATTGATCATTGCTTATTATATAAGTAGCTGCGGAGGGTGCGTTACATGAAAACTAAATTTGGTTTATCGGCTATTATGGAAAGTAGGTGTTAATGTTGAAATAGTAATTTATGATACGATCGTGACTTCACCGTTTTCAATGAACTTTTGCGGTTTAAGTGAAACGATGTTGTTTTAGTTTACGCAATCTAATATTGAGCTTTTAAATTAATTATTGTTAAAGTGAATGCAACAAAAATACACTTGATTATTACGTTATTCAAATTGACATATCAACGCGTATATATTGTGTAGGTACTATAGCACGATGGATGTGACGTATCTACTGTATTATTTATGATTCGTATTCGTTGTCGTTTTTTTTCTTACCGGGTTGTAATGGTTCTTCCATTAGGTAGATAAATAAATTTCATATAGCAAAGAGTTTTTACAAAGACAAAAATATATCAAACAAACAAAAGGTAAGGAGGGCAAGTGGAAGTTATCTGGCCGTAACCTCTTAAGCCGCGGTCCTCACAATGCCCTCAACTACTAATGTTTACTCAACTCGGAGCGCGACAAAGGGCCGGAACTATTGTTTGTTGGAAAAGCTTTATTTCGCGACCCTCGCGCGCTGCGCCGCTTGCCTTGACAATAGGTTACCCAACTTAAAAATATATTATCTCACTTGACGTAAGTTAAGTGTGAATATTCTTTTATAAATGATTGTGCATATTATGTAATTTTCTGACCGAAATCATTAATACGAAAACTTAGGTTAAAGTAAATAGTTTTTGTTATATAAGCTATCTGTATATACTTAGTTATCCAAACTGCTGTTATAACCTGTAAAATATTGTATTGTTCAGTTCATTAAAAATGTATGGACACTTTTGTAACTAATAAATTTACAGTTAAAACCGACACAGAAAACTAAATAGTGTTTTGTTTTAATAATCTTATCCATATAATTCCAACATTTCAGTGCGCGGGGATTTCGAGAGTTGAAAATTATCCTTTTCACGAACGACCTTAAGTATAATAGAGAAAGCACTTAAGCCATTTTCTCCGCCTTTAAGTGGCGTAAGCGCGGACGTTTGGCGAGGCTTCGCGAGCTAGAAAATCAGCCATTAGAGTCCAGGAGGCTAATTCGAAACGTCTCAGCTTCTGTAGGGGCGAGGGCGGGCGCGTGGGGATCGTTTCAGGCTAATGTGGCCATTGGGCGGCGCTAACAGCAATTATGCTACATGCGAGCAAATGGATTGTGCATTACCGACGACATGGATTGATTTATTGGCTCACGGCGAACACTCGGTACCGATCATACATTTAAATCGACCAGCTGATACGATATAGCGATTACACAAATGGACATGAATAGGGTTTTGATTATTTTATGCGTTCAGTTCGAACTCAAGTCGATTAACTATCGGTTCACGACATGATAATACTGCGCAAAATTACTTTTAATAAATACATAATTAGATCGATATGTATTATACACATTCATGTATATTTTGTTGATGTAAGCATTACCTCAATTAGTCATCTGGTAAGATTAATTAAGAAACCTGTTGTTACGTGTTACTCGACTAGTTTGAAATGTAATGGAGATAACATCAAGACACAATTCAAAAAGGCATCGATTAAACCTTGCACAGAGAGAAATAAAATTTATTAAAAGAAAATAATATATATATATTAATTGCGTTTCTTGAAAGACGAAACAAGAAATATAGGTATTAAAGTTGTCATTCGTTAGAAAATAGAGCAATTTATTTTAGTAGTTACATTCATTTTACAATGAATATTTATTTCCTTTTTTTAATTCAAAGTAAAAACAGAAAGACTTTGAAGAGATAGATTTACATTACTTCATATAAACTGGTTTCATATTGATAACATATTTTATATCCTTCACGTAAAAGATCACATCTGTTAGTGGCCGGGCGTCCATGTACTGATCTATGAATAATAAATGTGCCGAGCTGGCCGATTGGGGAAATTGAATTTTATAGTTCGTAACACATACGAGGACAGATGTCACAAAATGGCGCCGGGAGCTACATGGTATGTAATCGAAATGTCAAATACAAATCAGAATTAGGTCGATTGTATTGTTAATAATTAAATAATGAAAGGCTCGACTTATGCGCTTTATATGTGGGGAGAAGGTGTGAGTTCCTTTGTCATTAACAGAGTTAGTTCTGTTTGGACGGACAATTATCGGTCCATTACGGAGAGCACACAATAACCGATGTGTCATTAATTATTGAACACTATTCAAATGTCACCAACGAACCAATATTTATTATTGGTTTTCGGACACGCGATACTTTTATCGACACACTTAAAATCAATTGCTTTTGGTGTCGAAAAGAAAGACATTTTTAAACTAAGTACTTAAAAACGTATTATTATTTAAATGTTTTACATTAAAATGTGGTACTCAATTTGTGTTTATAGTTCATATCGGTGTTGGTGAAAAATCATCCACATGTGGTCAATATGAAGACACTTGCATGTAATAGATTAAATTCTACCACAACTACCTATATCGCATTAGATAGCAGCACGATGGAAGTTCCAATTTCTCCCTCTAGAGAAGAGGAGTTTTTGCCCAGCATTATCACATTCGGAGATTGTTACTTTACTACATTAATAAAATGAATAAAACATTTTAAAGTTTGAATTCAACAATATCTCATTACACGAATAATTCAATCTGCGACAGATATATTGTCGTTAATTGATTTCCCCTCAGCGCCCATCTCCCTGAACGATACTGAGTTAGATAAATTCACGCTATCCGTTTACATCATTAAATTTTATTAGCAATACAATAACGTTGCCCTTGGACGACTACGGAGAGGGACTCTTCCGCCGTCAAAGCCGACCCTCAACAATTCGTATTTCCTTTGGTTCGAATTAAGCAGGCTATTAAGTCGGCTTTGAGACGTGTGACGAATTATAAAGCCGGACATACAATAGTAATGCTCATGAAGATTCAGACGATTTGGGATAAGAAAATGTTTATTCATCTTATAAATAGTATTGTTTTATATAACAATGTTATAAAGTAAATAATTTCAATTCGAACACACAAAATAATCCAGCTACTTTACAATTCAGGTGAACGACTTATGAAGAAATGGATAAGTTCCATAATCTGTTAGCCTCAATTATTCGATTAATGGAATTCAATCTTACCGTTACAAGTAAATTGCGTCACTTAATAGACAGATGGCGTGTGCGATGATTATTACTCGATTCATAATCTGTCATAAATGTCAAGCAAAGGCGATGCTACTCGGCTATTATTTCCGTTATTATTGTCATTTCAAATTCTATCCTAAACAAGTGGTCCTCTATCGCCTTTGTTATAGAAGCGGTCACGCAATCACAACTCATTTCGAATAATAAAATACATGAGAGAGCGATGCTTCAGTCACAATTGTTTTATAATAGACTTACTAGACGTCTTAATAATTGAATATCACCAGTATATATAAATATTTATTAGGGTACTTAAAGTATATATATAATGATGTATGTACATATGTAGTCTACTCTGATTCTCTGAGTATTGGGACTCCGTCCAGTTTCGTTATTTGCTGCAGTCGGTTCGACGCTTGCGTGCGCCAAGTATCTACGTCAGGTTGATTTTCACAAAGCGGGTTTCCGGTGAAAACTAGATCCCTTAGAGCTGTACATTCCTTTATAATATAAATTTAGTTAGTTTTAAGGTTTAAAAATTTGCATAGAAGTTAGTATTTTGCATTTTTTTAGTAATTCTAATGTTTTATTTTTTATTTTAAATATAGAAATAAGCATCTAAAGAGGTTACATGGAAGTTATTGCTAATAATACTGAATAATGTTATGCAAGCAATGAATCTTTTAAGACTTTTAACAAATAGAATTAGCAAACAACCTGTAGTCTGTTAAATTCCACCCATTCTTTTACACTATTATTGGCCATGTAGAGCACGCGAAGATTTTTAAGCGCTCCAATGCCTTTCAACTTATCGATAGGGTTATAACTAATCCATAACTCTTCCAATGTATCGGCAACTGTTTCCTAAGTAAAGACATGAAAGTTAATAAAATAATTGCGATAAAAACATTAACAATAATTGTAATTTGTATGTATGTAATTTGTTTGTTTTTATTATACATACATATAAGTAGTTTTACAGCAGCAACTTACAATTCCAGCTAAAGTTTTAATGTAATTTCGACCTAGCGACAGTATCTTCAAACTTCTCATACCGGCAATTCCAGCTATTTTGTCGATCATGTTTGAAGACAGGCTTAGTTTCCTGTATTTCAAAATGTGCACGTTATTTTGTTTGAACGGTTAATATTATACTATTAATATTAATAATGTGCAAAAACCCACTCATCACGAGAACTCCTAACCTATGCTCCCGATTGAATTGAAATTAATTACCCGTCGTGGTCGTCGTCGAGAGCAACTCAGATCAGCCGATTTTACGCAAATCCTATCTAAAAACTTTTTTCTACTTGTCTACCCGTGCGAAGCCGGGACGATTAGTTAGTTAATAATACAGACAATATTTATAAATTAAAATAAATTACTGAGCTGACATGGGTCAAAGATAGTGTTTCTACTGAGTTATCATTTTATCATGATGTTAACTGATATTTCATGATATCATCATTTAAAATGAGACTTTTGAGATTAATATATAAAATATGTATTGAAATTTACACAGACTTCATTAATTAATTAAAAATCACGGAACCGCTACATCCCAATGTCATCGTGTTTGGTTAAACTTATGAATGTGAATTTCTTTTGAAACTAAAACATTTAAATAAAAGCTTAACTTATTATACTTATATTTAAATTATCTTAAATTACGGTCCAATTAAAATTATTTCGCCGCAGTGTTTGTTAAACATTTACTACTAACTCGCAGCTGACGAGCGTGGAAAGTGCACCGTCCATCTTTTCAATAGGTGGCCACTGAAACTGTAGTTCTATGACCTTGGCATCAGCAGCGCTTTCTTCTTTACTTTTCTCCCAACGTGCTATAGCTTCTTTGCAGGTTGTAGGTTTTAACGCCATTTATAAAGTAAGAGACTAAATATAGATTTAAAATGAATTGCTGGTATTGTTTTCGATGGTTTGAGACTTATTTAGCAATGTTTTTAACAATAGCTAGACTAATTTTTATTATTTTTGGCGTATATTTAGTAAGCCTTAGAAAAATTTACGATGAGAATTTGATTACTTCATTTCACAAAGATAAAAAGAGTTTTTTTTTTTAATTTGACAGCATTGTAAAGAAACCTCTAAAAAGGGCAATATTGAATTATATTTAACATGGTTATTTAATTTATTATTATAAAACTGATTAATTGATTAGGCACAGTGGGTACCTACGGATATATTGTGAGCCACGGTACCAAAAAAAAATGTTCATTCAGCAAAATCTATATATGTACTATGATATAAAGCTGAAGTTTGTTTGTTTGATCCGGCTAATCTCAGGAACTGGTTCCAATGTAAAATATATTTTTGTGTTGTATAGTCCTTTTGTCGAGGAAGGCTCTAGGTTCATTTTTATTCATTATACGCGTGTAAAACCGAAGGATACAGCTAGTTAGTTATACAAAGATTACACTGTTTGTATGCATTCGATTAAATATTTAAAAAAATGTTTATATGCAGAGGAACAATTATTCTGAATCGTCATATCTTTCTGTAGACATCTTTCAATTATTGCCAATTACTATGAAAATATTGTCAGTATTATTGAAACGAGATTGACTGTAAGTTAACCTCCTAACTAAAATTCAGATACGTACATCACGAAAGTAACTAATATTTGATCACTACTGCGTCTTCAAAAATCATGTTTCCCCGTTCTACCTCCCGGGGTCGGGTCGTCCCGGTTGGCCGGCTGTAATCACGTCGTGCCCTCACACCTCCCTCTCCCTTCGTCCAATGTTTGCACGCGGAATTTCAAGTGCAGTATTTTGCGGCTTTCGAAAATTCACAACTCAGAACTCTGTATTTGCGTAATGGTGAACGTTTCGTTGAATAGATAGAACTTTTTGTGGACTCCAAATGTAATGATTTTATATAAATACTTAAATTACCATTATAAGTCATAAAAGTTTATTTACTTAGCTTTATATATCATTTTACCTACATTATTAAAAATACAAAAATCTAATATAAATCAAAAATAAGTTTGTATTTAAAGTCATGCCTATTAAATACAAACCTAGTAGGGTTAATATGTCTTATTATATAGTGTTCCAGCTCAAGTAGAAGTCTTACCTAGGCGATGCTTAGGTACAAGTTTTGTTTGCTCTTGCGATACGAAGTAAAAACATAAATTTGTTATGCAAGTCATAATGGAATAAATAATACGTAACACATAAATATATGAAAAATAGATTAAATTTAGGTTGATGATTGGTCAATACATTCAGTAGGTAAGTCTTGCTCTCACTATCTGAATAATTGTTCAATCAAATTTTACATAAAAGTAATTGCGAAATACCTAGTAGCACAAAAAATTAAACAATAGCTTTTATATGAATAAAATACGATAAGTTCAATAAAATTCCATTTATACATATAGTGTTATATACATACTTACATCGGCACATAATTTTTCTCATCGTAAAACTCAAGGAGTTACTTAACTCGTATGTACTTAGCTGTAGAAAAAATGATATAAAGTAGAGAGAACACGTGTCACGGATGCATATTTCGTCTGATCACGTGCCGACGCGTGTCCACAAAACATTGCTTTATGACGCCTATGGGGTGGAATAAATATTTGTAATCTAAAAAGCCATGTTTATACTATAAAAGCCCCTCATATGTTATGAATAGGATCATTTACGAACTAAAGCGAAAATTGATCAGCTTCATGGAGCCGGAAAATGACTATCCGGTATTTCTTAAAGTAGCGCTGCTTATATATCAAATCACGTTATAGAAAAGCAGAATGCAATTATTTAAATAACAACCAAATAGATATAAATATATATAATATTAAAATAAATATTGATAACTTCTTTCATTCTTTTTATATACTAAGTAACGTAATGGTTAGATGTCCCATAGTTAATACATGCTTCAATCCCGTTTTTATATAATCATAATAATGTCCTCCAGACCCATTTTTGGCCACGGCGGCCAATTTCAAGAGTGATTAGCCAACTGCGCAGCACAGGGTGCACTCTCTCTTCCCTAGCTCTCATAATCTGATGGGACGGCAATCCGACAAGACCGGAAAGAGTTTCGCCAACCACCAACGGCTAAACTTGCTTTCCCAGGCACGGGCGTGTACTTATATCTTCCAGGCTCCGAGCTGCTACTGAGAATTTTCTCACAGAAAAAACCCAATAACTATTTATTCGCCCGATCTGGGAATTAAACCCTTACATGTAGCCACTAGACCAACGAGGCAGTCCAAGTTCGTTTTAAAAGACTTTTTTATCAATATGTGGTTATTTGATGTTTTTACGTATTATTGAAAACTTTATTGGTTTATGTATGTGTTCTATTGGTTTAATTTAATTTATTGTTATAGTAAATTAAATTATAGTAAATAAATTTTTAAGATAGTAAATAATTAAATAATTAAATTATTTGGATTTTTAAGAGTGATTGAGTGAGTTATTTACATAATTTGGTGTTTTATTTTTAAAAAGACCAATTCGCGTTTTTTTACCCAGTTTCACTTCTGGCTGCTACATACTGGCTTAAAAACTTTTAAAAATAACAATTATATTAAAGCCAAACATATTTTATTTCTTATTTTTATTTTAAGTATTAATGCCGTTTAACAGGGCTAGTAGACCAGGCATTGACCTCAATTTCAAATAATTCTTTTAAATATACATACATGTTTTCAAATCAATTTACCATGGAGCAAATCTAACTTAGATATTGTCACCTCACATTTTTACTATAACATAATTATTCTTTTTTTTTACTATAACATAATATTCTCGTTTGAAATTTTAATAAAACTTTTATTAGAGTTTGACATTTAGGCCTAAACAATAATATATGTTTTTGAACACAGCTTTTAGATGTCATAACATGTCAGCGATCAGCGAACATAACATAAATGTCACAACGTGCAAGTAACCTCAAAGATTGCTTCAAATTGCGTTGCTTGGTGATATTTTATAACGATGGATGATTTACAATTAAATATTACGACAACTAATAAGGTGAGTAAATTGATTTTAAGTACGTTTACCGGAATCCCGAAAAAATTGAAACTTTACTAATGCAACTTATGTTTTAGAACCAAAATAAAGCAAAAAAACAAACTATTCAAAATAATGCTAATGAATACAAGTTTAAATCCAAACCAGATTTTAGTGGTAAAATTGTTGCATTTAAAAGGCCCCAAAATGTTGGCCAAAAGAACTTCCTTCAGAAAAACTCAAACGAGCCGCCTAATAAAGTACCTAAACTTTCGAATACCGCTTCCGCTAAACCAGAAGAATTACAATTAAGGTTGCGTGAATTAAGTGAAAATAAAGGCAAATTTCACGGAAAAAACTATCAAGACCTTAGTGACGACCTTCAGACAAAACAAAAACCACGAAATGGACCTTGGATATCATCTTTATTCAAAAATAATCCAGAAGTACCGAAAATGGGCCAAAAAGCTGTAAAACCTTTGGTTGAAAAAGTTTTTGCCGGCAAGACCTTTGCAGATTTAAATATTCATCCACATAGTGTAGCAAATTTGAAACAAAATCTAAATTTAAGTGAAATGATGACAGTACAACAAAAATCTATATCAATAATACTTCAAGGCAGAGATGTGTTGATTAGGTCTGGTAAATCATCAATAAATAAAGTCTTAATAACTATTTCACATATAGCTCAATGTAATTTTATTTCATTAGGTCTCAGACTGGGTCTGGGAAAACTCTGGCATATGCACTACCAATTGTCGAAGGATTGCAGGCAATAAGACCAAAAATAAATAGAAATGATGGCGTGAAAGTAATTGTGGTGGTTCCCACACGGGAGTTAGCAGTTCAGACATATGAGTTATTTGTAAAACTCACTAAGGTAAGAATTTAATTTATTCTTTTCAAATCTGGGTAAAACGAGTTATGAATTTCAGCTTAGATTGCTTTTAGACAAATAGACAAATAAAACTTAAGACAAATAAAAATTATCATACATCATACATTATTTTTATTTGTCTAAATTAACATTATTTTAATTACTACTGGTGGTAGGGTTTTGTGCAAGCTTGTCCGGGTAGGTACCACCTATAAAATGTGTGTGAGCCAGTGTAATTACAGGCACAAGGGGCATAATATCTTAGTTCCCAAGGATGTCGGTGCATTGGTGATGTAAGCGATGGTTATCATTTCTTACAATGCCAATGTCTATGGGCATTGGCAACCACTTACCATCAGGTGGCCCATATGCTCGCTCGCCTACCTATACAATAATAAAAAAAAATAGGTTGGTGACCACTTCCCATCAGGTGGCCCATATGCTTGTCTGCCTTTCTATAGAAAAAATTTACATACATTTTATAATTGCAGAATTGATTATATAAACTTACTACTGCCTATTATTTAAAATCGCTAAACACTTTCATTTAAATAAATATATTTTATGTGTAAAAATTAGTTGGTTTTAATTACATTCAATTGCATTTCTTATGTTTCAAATCCTTTATGTCTTGTAGCCATTTATTTGGATTGTGCCGGGCTTGTTGAGTGGAGGGCAAAAGAGAAAAGCTGAGAAAGCTAGATTGAGGAAAGGCTTAAGTATATTAGTTGGCACTCCAGGAAGGATAAATGACCATTTATTACATACACACTCACTTAACTTTGCTAAAACTGGGTGAGACATTAAAAATATTCTTTTAATGCGATTGTGGCGTCTTATAATTAACGTATGAAAATCATTTTAAAGTATTTTCATTTGTTATAATGGTCATGTTAGCTGCCATTGACCAAATACCTATATTAAAAAATATCACACAAAGATTGATATTGATTTTAAAACTGAAACTTATGAATTCATATTTAAATGAGGTTTTTTTCGTTGTAATTTTATTTTTATTCCTGTAAAAATTTGCAAGTAAATACTGACATTAATATGCAATGATTACTTCTTGAACATATTTAGTAACAGACAATAAGTGAGCTTAATATAGTGAAGAATGATTTTTATTGATATTGAATTTGAAAAACTGATATATTATGTGGTATCACAAAATGATGCCACTGAAATAACTTTATTTTTTATCCAATTTTCTTGACTAAGGAATCTTATTTAAAGTGTTATTTCTTAATCTTAATTTTAAATACCCTACAATAATAGTATCACTCATCGTATCTAGGTGCCTTGTGTTGGACGAAGCTGATAGGTTATTAGATATGGGTTATGAAAAAGATGTAGCTGCTATTGTTAAGGCTATTGAGGACCATAAAAAAGCTGCAACGTACGATCCCATGGCTTTAGTTAAGCAAAATATTAAAAAACCTCTTGAGAATGAGGAACAGCAAGATATTCCAAATGGTGACCAAAAACCAGATGAACATAATGTTGAACATGCATTAACTAAAATATTTCAATCAACAGAACGACAGACAATTCTTTTATCTGCTACCCTTACTAAGGTATGAGTATTGAATTATTAGAAATGTGACTTATTTTAATAAACATACAAATAAAATTAAAGTTGTTGCTATATAAAATATTTTATATCCAGGATCAATTATTTTTTAATAACTTTTGTTTATTAATTAGTTTTGGTACATTTTTAATATGACGTATATAAGTCATAATGAGAATTTAATTGTTTTAAATTGAAACATTGCTGAAGCATAAAGTGTTTTAAAATAGCTTTTACATGTTTTTGTCTTGCCATGAGCGATCATTGTTTAATCACAAATTCTTTAAGACACGAAGATAGAAAATGGTCTAATTAAAAATGTAGGACGAATTAAATACTAGCAAATTCGATAATGACTACATAGTGTACATGAAGTATATTAAAAAATAAAGTAAGAATCCATTTCCAACAAGAAACAGACAAATTTATAATAAAATATTAATTTTATTAAATTATTTTCGTTATCTATAGGCTGTCGAAAATTTAGCGGGAATAACCATGCAGGATCCTGTCTTTGTAGATACATCTGATGGTAAAGCACTTATCGCTGATTCTTTAAAAGAAATGACTAAGCAGACAGATTTGAAAAAAATTGAAACAAATACTGAAAATATCAAACAGAATGAAACAAATTTAAAAAAGAATGAAATTACAAAAGACTTAAACTCAAAGCCTGATGTTGTCGAAGAGAAGCAGGAAAGTCGTACCGGTAGGTCCAAATATTTATTACGTATATGGATACTGTGACATTGTTTATAACCTCATTTTTTATGACTTCGCCTTTTGGTATATTCTCATGTGTCTAGTGTCACGGAATTTGAAAAAATATATTAGCTAATCGTTAATGTTTATTTAATCGTGATAAATTTGAGTCATTAAACCAACTTTAAAATAATGAAATAATTAAATTTGCTTATCCTCTTTTTTGTATTTATTAGAAGAGTTATTAACTAGAAATTATTTGACGAGTCTTATAAGAAAATACATAAATTCTCACTGAAAATAAGGGAAATAGTTTTTGAAGAAACCTGTTGTTTTAGGTCTGAAAGCGTTTAATGGTTCTAAACATCTGGAATTATTTTCTGACGATAAAAACAATGTACAACCAAATAATGCTAAAGTTAATAGTAGCGTAAAGAAAGACGACGAAAGTGACAGCGATTCGGATTACGAATATTTCAAAGTACAAAAGGAATTAGAAGCTAAAGATCCGATACTTGATAAAAAAAACGAAGAAAACGAAGAAACTGAAGAGCCCGTAAATGTAAATAAATTCGCAGAAGCTCTAAAGACAGCTATTACAGAAGACGAACTCATATTACCAGCGACGGTTAACCAAACGTTCTTGATAGTTCCAATGAAACTAAGATTGGTTACTTTATGCGCTCTCATAGTAGAGCATTGTATAATAAACAGGAAGGGTGGTAAAATGATCGTATTCATGGCAACACTGGAAATGGTAGATTACCTATCGGAACTAATAGAGACGGTCCTGACTGGTAAAGAAGATAAAGTAAAGAAGAAAAACGAGGCCGAGAAGAAATCAAAAGCGAATAAAAAGAAAACTAAAGATGAAGACTCTGATTCGGAATATGAAATGGATTATGAGGCGCCAGCCGAGGGAGGGATTGTACCGCATGATTTGGACGTGTTCAGTCTACACGGTTCAATGCCGCATGAGAATCGTATAGAAGTTTTTAAGCAATTTCGTGTTGCGAAGAGAGGTCTTCTTATATGTACGGTGAGTAACACATATTGATTTCTAAAAGATCTTATTCTTATTTTTGTTAAATGTGCAATGCAAGCGTGTTACTTGCGTGGCTACCTAGCGATTAAACTTGCAGATTCGTTCCTTACTCCTTTATCTATTGATTAATTTGAGGACTGATTAGTCATAGTCCTTAAAACAGAAAGTGCTATTATTATTATTTTTATTTATTTTTGTAGCGCAAGAATATCATATGCATTTATAATATTAGTAATATACTATGTTCGTAGTACGAGTTATTTGAGGTAAAAGGTCGATTGAAAAATCAATTCTGTAATGGTACTGTTAATATTTAATTTGTGGAAATAAGTTGTACGTTATTGCTTACTAGCTGTGCCACGCGATTTCACCCGCGTATAATTAATAAAAATACAATGTATACAAATAAGCCTAGAGCCTTCCTCGATAAAAGGACTATACAGTACAACATTATTTTTTTAGTTCGAACCAATAGTTCCTGTGATTAGCCGGATCAAAAAACAAGCTCTTCAGTTTTATACATTAGTATAGATTCCGTACGTTCGTCAACAACAAACATCATTACGTTTGCTTATGACTTTAATAATAATTAAGTTAGCACCAATTCATTTGACCATAGTTTAAGTAATATTTGTAGATAATGTTAGTTTTGAGATAATTCGAGTTAAATTAGATTGAATTAATAATTACTAGTAACAGTGTTTTTAGAATCGCAATGGAAAGTTTTTAATACGCTGATGAAATTACATTATAATTACCGCTGTTTAGTTCGGGCATATTATTTTAAGTGAATACATGATTACAAGAAGACTAAGTAATTTCAAGTTTCAACTTACTTTTATTTCCTTGTTTGTCCCGGGTACACTTGAGGTTAGCTGTGTTAAAACTCCCTGGCATCAGAAAGCGATTTGCCAATCCATCGGATTATGATAGCGAGGGAATAGACAGTGCACTCGTGTTTGCGCACATACTGCACTATTAATTATGCTCTCGCAGATCAATACAGTAAATTGCCGCAGTGGAATAAATTGTTAAAGAGAACATTAAGAGTATCATAATATTTTTCCCATTAGCTTTTTATAATATTTTATATTATTAAAAAAAAGCCGAGATGGCCCAGTGGTACGAACGCGTGAATCTTAACCGATTATCGTGGGTTCAAGCACGGGCAAGCACCACTGAATTTCATGGGCTTAATATGTGATTATAATTTATCTCGTGCTTGACGGTGAAGGGAAACATCGTGGGGAAATCAGCATATTATGTCTAATTTCAATGAAATTCATGAAGTACCCACCAACCCGCATTGTAGTGGAAACTTCCTTACCTTCTTCTCAAAATGGGAGAGGAGGCCTTAGCTCAGCAGTGGGACATTCACAGGCTGTTACTGATAAGACACTAGTTTCAGCCCGCGGCTAGTCCCGCGTGTCACAATGTCCAATCCTGTCCCTCTGACGACGTTGAGTTAAGACGTGAAAGCATAACCAACAAACAAACAAACAGATTTTTGCATTTTTAATAGTATTAATAAAGATGTACACATGTTGTATTAATTCAATATGCAGGATGTGGCTGCGAGAGGTTTGGACGTACCTCGCGTTGATCTCGTCCTACAGTTCTGCGCCCCGGCGTCAGCCACAGATTATGTGCACAGGTAAGGATTGAATCAAACGTATTGTGGACTAGTTTCCGAACGCTAATGTCGACCTCTCTATCCTACTGTTAGGTGCCATATTATGTCCTGTCACGTACAATTAATTTAAAGAAAATAATTCTTAGGGTCGGGAGAACAGGTCGTGCGGAGCAAGTCGGTGCTGCTATCTTGTTCCTTCTACCAAGCGAATCTGAATTTGTGAGACATTTAGAACAGAAGCGTATAAGGTAAGACAGTGTTATTGTATTTTAATAATATAACAAGAGTATATCTGGTATTATGGTGTTATAGTTGTATGTTTTTTATGTGAAATCTGGTAGTTTTGGTAAGTGTTTCCCTGTATGCTATATATTCTGATAATAAATTAAATTTCAAAATAATAAAATCATTTAGGCCTACTGTATTTAATATTTATCTTCAAAGATGTATGTTTATATCTTTAATATTTAATCAAAATGTGAAAGTTCATCTGTAGTCATGTCGATTTTCAACTTATGCATTAATCAGAGACCCCAAACATACGGTTTTATGTTATTTCTTACCGTCGATATTTCTACGCTGTATTAGTATTGATTTATCCTTGTCGTTATTTAGATTTTTATGGATGGGATGGGCTATCGATTGCTAAGTTTAACATTTGCGAATAATAGCGTTGCTAAAGTCAATTACTTGTAGTACGTCATACTTTGCATTCATATTTTAGATAAATATAAGTAAATTTTAGTATATATTTGCATGTAGCAAAGTAAAAAAGGATACTTATTTATTTCGAATAGGTTACGTCAATCGGACGAGATGAAAGCGTTGTCCGTTTTGCAAAATATAGTTCCGACGGCGCCGACTCCACAGCGAGCGGCCATCGCGGTGCAAGCGCGTCTCGAGCACACCGCGCACAGCTCGCGCGACTGGCTGGCCAGGGCTAGTCGGGGTAAGATTATAATAATAATAATATCCTGGGACATTATTAACACACAGCCAGTCAGTAACAGGTCAGTCCTGGGTGGGAATCGAACTCACGACCTGCGGCGCGAAAGGCATGTAAACTAACCACGCCAACCGGCTCGTCAAAACATTAACCTTGTTTATCGCTGAATTATCCCTAGCTTCGCTGGCTAAAAAAATTAACGCATAGAAACGCATTTTCGATGCGACATGCTTAACAAACTAGTCTATAGTTGTCTCGATGTGACACTGATTCGATGAGATGTTAAATAAGTTTATTTTGTTTCACCGAATGGATATCAATAAAAGAAAAAAGTCACACAATGTTAATTACTTTATAATTTAGATGTTAATTGCATATAAATATGTATATAATAACGTCTTACACTGTGAATTGTAAAAGAAAATAATTGTTTTGTTTCTTGAAGAAATAATATAATATTAACATAAATCGATTGAACCCTTAATAAGTTTGTAACAATAAAACTTTAATTGAAGCGTACACGTCGTGGGTCCGTTTCTACTCGACGTACCCTCGCGAGGTGCGCATGTGGCTGGACGCGAGACAACTCCACCTCGGCCACGCAGCCAAGGCCTTCGCCCTCAGGGAGACTCCCGGGGCCCTAGCGAGGCGAGCCAAGTCTGACCCCAACGTCAGGAAAGAAAAACCCAATAACCGCCTCACGATACATGACGAGGATGAGAAGAAGAGGCCTGGGTGAGTCTTGCTTTTAAAATATAATTACAAAACATTATCATTATTATTCAATTGTATAATATTTTATATACAAGTTTCTGATACATGTACTGTACTTGTTTTTCTTAACTTTTCTGTCAGATTGTCTTAAAACAATAACTTCTTAGACTCATAAAAGCAAGGGAAAAGTTCAGAATGTATTCTTGCTCTTTACGGAAAACCCAACCGATATTAAATTTTAGTCGTTGCCGTCAACATTTTGGCGTAACACGGGCCTAAGAGTAGCTTTAGAATTTATTCTACTACAGATAATAATAATAATACTTATAATAAAATACATTTTTAAATATAAATTTACTATGTTTAAAAATTATATATAGCACATTCATGGCACCCTTTTATTTCTCATCGTGTAAATTATTCTATATAAAGGGATATTATGTCACTAATTGCAGATTATTCAATCGGCAGTTAACTTTTACCGGAAGAATTAAAATCGACGTTTTGACAAAATTTCTATACGAAATCTATCAAATTAACAACTTATATCTTACGATAAAAATTGACCGGTGATTAACAAATGGGCCATTGTTTAATTAAAATATTTATACTGTAAAGTAACAGAATACAATCAAAGCGAATGAAAACGTTTTTTTTTCTATTTATAATAATAGACGTGAGTCTAAAAAGAATGGAAATATATTTTTATTTAAAAAAAAAAATCGGTCTTTCTAGCATTATAGACTTGGTATTTAAAAATAGAACATACAGCGTTGTTTAATTAATCTCTCTTTTTTGTTTCTATAAAAATGTTTTTAATATGCTTTTTCGCAACACTATTCCTGTTATTATAAAACGACATTTAAAATGTGTGTTAAAACTGCGTAAAGAACAATTCTATGTTAAATAGGGTTTGTTAATACTTAAATATTTCAGCACTATTAAACATTTTTTTTACATTTCTTCACAGTTTCCCTAAAGTTAAGCCGGGAATATTTGGCAAGAGAATAGTGAATAAACAAAGTTCCATGCACACCGCGAGTGAATTTGACAGCGGTTTGCCGCCAGTGGACACTTACAGTAACAAGAAGAGAAAGAACAAATAATGACTGTTTAATTATATCTCTATAACCCAAAATAACTTGTAAATAAATACATTTTAACGCAAACTGCAAGTATTTTATTTTAACCATTTAATATTAAATGTAATGTACTTACATTAAATCATAAACGCATTCAAAGGATCGACTAATGAAACATGGACCTTGTCCAAAAATTCTAACTGAGAGACGACTTGAGATTAATGGGAGGGCAGCCGATGGCTACCGTTTTCATTTCTGACTCACGAGTGACTCGAATGAAAAATGATTTTAAACCATTACCGTGCCTCGTCCGGCCTTTTGATATTTAAATTTTTTTCAAGCGGCCATCATTACGACGGGATGATTTGCGAATTTCGCCCCAACTCGCGGTTTTTGTTAGTCTCAAAGACTTTTTTGTCGTCCTCATTTATGATGTTTTTATTGCTCCATAATGAAAAATTAAAAGAGTATTGTTGAGCGCTTTCATGCTGTAATCTCCGGATATTTCAAGGTTTCTCTTCGATGACACTTTTATATTGTACAATCGTGACGATGATAAATTTTGTAATAACAAATATTATTTTCCATGACTTACTTTAACGTTGAAAGTAGCTAAGGTGTATGTATATTACCATAAAAAAAACTATTGATTTGCGTAGATATTTTTGAATAAAGAACTGGTATTTTTTATTATTATTAAAAACAAGATACTTTATTTATTCTCTTGAATAAATCTATATATAAAGGCTGGTCGAAAAGTAATTCAAAATTTATATAATCTGCTATTCGTTATCTGTGCTTGTATAGTTGTGTTGCGTAGCTTCGCGCATCATTAAACGGCACATTTGCATGTTAGCCGGCGCCAAAGCTCGTGAAAAGGCCTTTTCATTAGCATCAGCTCTACTGAAAAATTGTTCTGGCAGATATCGCTTATGTAAAACGAAGTATATTTTATCTGATTTAAATTATTCGACTATACGACGAATAAATTCCATTAGTCATTGAGAACATGCCAATGTTTATTGTATTAAGATTGGTATTAATATAGTGTTTTTATTTGAATTAAGATTTATGAAAATAAATGAAAGGATGTAATGATTTATTTGTGGAATGTACAATAATGTTTTTATACTAATTATAAAAGTAATCTGAGAATTAACTATTAATAATATTTTCGCTTTGATTTTAATATGACCGACGCGGCCTTTTGATTGATGTACCAGTGAAATGTTATTAGATTAAATAATTTATACCGACATAATAGTTGCTTTTACGGTGTAGAGTTCTATTCAAAGAGCAAGTCAATTCGGTAGTACAATAAAGCAAGCTCAGGGCTGCCTCATAATAAAAAGTATAACATTTATAATGGTTCATAAATTCCACTTACAATGATCACATCTTTTTGTATATCAATTAAAAACAAAATGCAAATTTATTTGCTATTGTATTAAATCTATGATAGAGTTTAATGAAATTTTATTTTATTATGTCTTACCTTTTCTGTGTAACTGAATTGGCATTTTAACTAATTCAATATGAATGATGTTTTCTTAAATTTATATTTTAGTAGTTTAAGTAGATTATATTAAGAATAGTTTTAATTTTTATCACGGGCTGGGACAGTTGGTGTATGCGTTGCGCGGTAGATTCAAAGGCGCTTCGTCATGACCCACCGAATTAAGAGCACAAAGCGCCGTTGATACCGAATATTCCATATAAATATTGAGCTAATCGCCCTTTCAATGAAGCGGCCCGCTTTTTATTAATAATTGATCGCGGACCGGCGAGTCATGCGCCTCTGTATTGTGTAGACGAACATATTTTTTGCTGTAGCTCAACTCATTAATGAGTGCCCGAGCTCTGCACATGACGGGATGGGAGGGCGTGTTCCTATGAAACTACTCCAAAACTAATTTTCGATGAGTCCGGGATATATTTTAAATAGCGTGGAACCAATTTTTGTTTGCTTTCCCGATAGCTTATTAATATTTTTTTACATATCTATTTACTTTGCGGCTACTGTTCATATATTTTTTATCTTCTCTAAATCGATGTTATTTGATTGCTATTATAATAAGTTAACATACAATAGACAAGTATTTAATTTTACCAAAGTAGTTAGTCATTTAGCGCTGTAAGTTTTGAAATTAATTCTTATAACATGACGCTAGTTGGTGTGGACCTAAACAGCGTCTGATTGTATATTATACAGGTAAACAAAAATATCGATTAAATATCCTTTTGAACTATATAATAGAGTATATTATTCTTCTATACTTGTCTTAACATGGTTGAAGGCCTTTGGTCGTGGGACATTTACCTGCTGTTATATTCCTTTAGGTGTTTAATATAAAACAAAATAGAAATTTGTGAAAAAAATAGTTTAGGTATACCTATTAATAATAAATATTAGACCCTTTTTCAAGTATAATATATTATACTTGAAAAAGGCTTTCAGTTTCCGGTTTAAAATACCAGCGATAAAAATAAGCTCGATTAACAAACGATATCTATACATGAAAGTGTGTTATGTGTTATACACTGCTTTTATCAGTTATCAAACTACAGTGTAGTATTTAAAGATAATTAAAAAATCATAATCAATTTTTTTATCAAATTATGACTCACGACAGCGACTTGAGCCAGCTTTTATTAGAAAGTGAGGTATTAAAATAAAAGCGTACATTATATCACGACATGTTGGTGTCACTTTCATCGGAAATAATATGTGCTCAGTTCCGTTTATCCCACTTATCTAATTAAACATTCCCACGCATTTATTAAAACAATAACTTTTAATTTTTAAGTGTTATGCATGCACCGCTTACAGGTAGTTAGGTTAACAGTATAACTGCTCCGTGAGAAGTCGGTTAAAAGATTGGATTCACCATATTTATGGTTAAAAATGGATTTTTTAATACCTATAATATATACATACGCGAGGTAGAAGCTAAACTCATAATGCTTCCAATTTCAACATTGCTATAAATAATTATTTTATTTGTTTCCTGTAACCACTCTTTTATTTTATACATTATATAAAGTAATAACTCTTTTCCGGCATCCGAGTGACAACATGTCATTTAACATGTTTATTGAAGTAAGTCAAACATATAAGCAATATTTAAATAGATTTATTTATACACGTCAGAAAGGAAATAAAAATTTGTATCGATAATATTGTAAGCGATTTATATTGATTTACGAAATCCTGTTTTAAGTATTAAATTAATTTATTTTTATAGAGCTGATCTTATTATATATTATGGGTAAATGTACTTCACTAGATATAAAAAATTAATAATTATAGAATATAGAATAAAGAAATAGTTATTGAGTATATCGGTCGGAAACTGTTATTTTTTTCACAATTTCAATCTATGGATAATAGAGAAAGTAAATAACTATTTAGTATTAAACGGACAACTTATCAACAGACATGTACAACGGTAACGTCAAAGAAGGTTTAACATTATATTTATTATGTTTAACACTAGCGTTTTACCGTAAGAATACGGGGACAAAATTAAGCCTATTTAACTCGCTGATAAAGCTTTCCATTGGTGAAATAATTTTTAAAATCGGTTCTGTGGTTTAGGCGTGAAAGTGTAACAAACAAACAAACTGAGATTCGCATTTATAATATTAGTTAGGATGTACATATATATATTTCTTTTTATAATAAATATTTTAATTAAAATGCTTTATTAATTTTGTATTTATGTTATCATGGACACATTAGTAAATCGCAGTGTCATTGTTCGCTAGATGTTGCCATCTGATTATCGTTATTGTTTCAAAGCGGGAAACAGCTAACATTCACTCCATTTAATATAATTGAGTGAATGAGAAACGCTATCAATTATAATCATCGTAACATGGTACATGGGAGACAGCGCACACTTTTTAGCTAAACATTCAAATTGTGCTTATTTTCTAACTAATTAGGTATTAAATTACTTCCTGCTCATAAGGAATTTAAAAAATGAATGAATATTCTTATTTATTCGACTAATAAAACCTTTTTTGTCAGCTTACATCATTGCTCTTACTTCAATTAAGCGATTAATGGTTTTAAACGACGTTTTCTTTCGTAAAAACGTAAACGTCGGTAAAAAGTAAATAAAAATTAACGTCCAGATAAAGTGAGTTATGTTTCAAATGCGCTTCGTTTTGACGAGGTTAGAGTATTTAAACATATAACTGGGCCGTATCGGCTGCTCTTTCGAATTTTAATAGGAATAATATTTCAGACTCATGTCGATCTTTGGAACTGAACTTCATACTCATATTTTTACATTTTAGTTCCTTTTATAATCGTTTCTGTCACTAAATCGTAGTTATTTGGTAGAGTATTCTAGAGCGACTTTACATACGTGTGAGATGATCAATGAACGCAGAAAAATCTGAAATTTGGTGGTAGAGCTTTGTGCAAGCTCGTCTGGGTAGGTATCACCCACTCATCAGATATTCTACCGCAAAACAGCAGTACTTGCTATTGTTGTGTTCCGTTTTGAAGGGTGAGTGAGCCAGTGTAATTCCAGGCACAAGGGACATAACATCTTAGTTCCCAAGGTTGGTGGCGCATTGGTGATGTAAGTGATGGTTAACATTGCTTACAATGCCAATGTCTATGGGCGTTGGTGACCACTTACCATCATGACCCATACGCTCGTCCGCCTTCCTATGCAATAAAAAAATCTGCGTTTAAATAAAGCTATTTTATATTATAAAAATACCTGAATTAAAGCTTAATTTAGTCGTATAGTATATCAATTTCATTTAAGAATTAATTATTAACAACATTTAATACATCAAATATAGCTTTCCTAGCAACAAAAGGGGTAAGTTACAATAATAATAAATTACAAGCTCCGTGTCAAAATGACTATAATAATAAAATTACAAATTCAATGAGAAATTCATTTAACCGTTGCAATTATAACTTCAAGTCTAAACTAATATGGTAATTTTTTATCAAGCGGCTGTACCACGGGTTAATAAACTAAGTGGTATGGTACCTAATGATGTGGAAAGCGATTTAATGTTAAACAATGAAAAACTTTATAGTTTGAGCGCTCACTTTGTAAAACACTGAGTAATAGAAAGAAATAATCATAGTGTCGAGGAAAAACACTTGCTATTAATGGTCGGAGCGTCTGCTTCTTATTATTCATGAGTTAACGGTGAGTTCTCATACAAACGAACATTAAACTTCACGGGAACAATAAAGTGGCTGAGTGAAAAAATATAATTGCACTTTAGTTAACGTTGTAGACAATAATGCCTCTTTAAGTGGAACGTGCGTCAAATTAATCAAAATTAAAGTTTGTGCTTTATCAAAGTTTAATTGCGTTCACTCGTTAACTTTTTAATTTTGTTTTACCTTTTAATTGCTCGAAAATTTTACATGATGATATTTATGTTAAATTATTTTAGGAAGGAGTTATAATATAATTTACAAAAATGTAATTATAGAAAGAGCGTCTAAATTTATAATACATTTAAGCGGCTCTCTTCTTCCCATCTGAAGGAGATGGTTCGAGAAGAAGACAGCATTGTTTGACTAATCACCCGCTTATCAGCATTTACAGACACAGCCGTAAATGGGTATAAAAAAGTCGCCTATTATAGGTATACCTTGCGTTTCTAGGAGGTAGGTATACATTCATTGAAATGTATAACATTGGGTATACTATACATTTGAATAAACTAGTTTGTATATTGTGGCTATTAATATTTGCAAAACTGTCTTTATTTCTGTGTGCTAAATAAGTTTGTTGGTAAATTTTGTTTATTTTATTAATTAGGTTTACTTATAAACACACAAAAGAGTGAAAAAAATTGTAATTTTTTGTTTGAATATCAATAAATTGATGGTTTTTATGTACACAATAATCAAACTTAACCAATTTGTCAGGACTAAAAGATTGTTTAGATTTTCATTTGGCGACGAGCCGGTTGGCGTGATTGGTAGATACCCTGCCTTTCGCGCCGTAGGTCGTGGGTTCGATTCCCACCCAGGACAGACATTTGTGTGCATGAACATGTCTGTTTGTCCTGCGTCTGGGTGTAATTATCTATATAAGTATGTATTTACAAAAAGTAGTATATGTAGTATATCAGTTGTCTGGTTTCCATAGTACAAGCTCTGCTTAGTTTGGTATCAGATGGCCGTGTGTGAAAAATGTCCCAAGATATTATTATTATTCCTACCCCACAAGTGATAGAGATATATATTCAGTTATATTGAATTGCAGAACCTCAACAATCTCTTGTCAATCAACATCAATGATTTCTTACATATATCGAAAAGATAACATTAAAACAACATACTGCGGTATTTGTTCGGGAATCTAATCGAATATATCTCAACGAAAGACGTAGTCAGTGATCAGCGTACCAAATGGTTGTCGTTTAAAATAAAGAGGGCGTAACTTGGACGAGATTGTGAGCACTGTGAGGTGAGGTAGCCGCACGCCGTCTCAACTTACTCGACACCGATACATTTACCAATAGTTTAACTACGATATATCAGTTTACAATTGCCCGCTTAATGTAGCTTCATTTACTTTATAGATATTTTATATCATCTATGAAAATGAAACTTGGAAGTTATTCGAGCGTACGAAATGACTGACGATTTATCGTTGGTATTTTTTTTGCTTTATAATATTTAATTGAAGGTTAGAATATCTAATTAAGTTACGTTTTCAATGAATAGGTATGTGTTTATATATTAGGTACTTACATATGAAATTAGCGTTTTGACGTACTGACCACTTTGATCTTAAATATCTCCTCTTTGGTTATGAATTCCAATTTCAAATTTATAAATTCATTTAGCTGGTACATTTGAGTTTTGAAAACAGTCATTCATTTGTTTTTTCCTCAATGTTTTTTTCTTTGGGGTCGCTTATTACCGCACAATGGAAAACATGAAATATCGGTATATTTATGAGTACGAGTTCTACCGTGGCACCAGTGCAGCAGAAACAGCTCGAAAGATGAATATTGTGGAAGCGGATCCATCACAAAGCACTTCAGAGATAGCTGCAGGCTTCGGGTTAAGTGATAAAATTGTATTAATCCACCTGAAGCAAATTGGGAAAATAAAAAAACTTGAACGACCTCATGAATTGAGTGAATCGAACAATAATGACGAATCATTACTTGTAATGACAAGTGGATACTGTACGATAATCGGAAGCGCTCGTCTGAACCCTGGAAACCCAGCCAAATCATGCCCTAAACGAAAATTGACTCAGAAAAAGTTACTTGTGAGTGTTTGGTGGATGAGCGCCGGTGTAGTTCACTACAGCTTTCTAAAATTTGGCCAAACGATTACGGCTGATTTCTATTGTCAGTAACTGCAAACCATGAAGGAAGAACTAGCTGCTAAACAACCGAGATTGGTCAATCGCTCTAGGCCACTGCTGCTTTACGACAACGTAAGACCACACAACTTTTTACAAGGAAAAAAATTCAACTCCGATGCGGCAGTCCAAACCGCCTCCAAAGAGTTTATTGATTCTCGCCCCATGACTTTTTTAGTAAAGGGATCAATGAGATGGCAAAAGTGCATAGATAACAACGGTGCATACTTTGATTAATTAAATATATTTTACAAAAAAAAATTGACTTTATATTCCTCCCGTACAAAACGCCAATTTCAAATGCAAGGACCTAATACGTTGTATATCTATTTCAATATGTTGACTGCATTAGGAATCGCAGATCCGAGTCTATGTGCAATGTGCAGCCGTGCAGAATGAAAATATTATAAAACAAGTATATTTAATACTTTTCGATGTTTTGATTTTATTTTATATGCGTAAAATATTTATTTATAAGATATTAAAAACAGCATATAAACTATACCATGGTTCTATGTAAAATATTCATACACTGGTACCATGGTTCAATGTGTAAGTGCTTATTACCAAGAAAGTTTTATAATATACAAACATAATCTGATATATTATTTAAAAAGTGTCAAAAATATTTTTCCATACTAAGTTCTACCTGTTTCCTACAGTTGCAAACTTAAAAAAATCTGAAAAAATAATTAAGATAAAAAAATGAATTCGACCCAAAATCGAACTTGAACACTTTTGATCTATCAACTAGACCAGAGACACGCGGTCCAACAGTTGAACAGTGTTTAGTCGATATAACCGTCCGTTTACCAGCGCGCCGCAGACCGCAACGTACACACACACATGGACACTACGTAAAAGTACGCCGCATTATGTTACATAGATAATATAATAATTTTTTTAATAATCAAAAGTTTTTTTGGTATATACAAAGAAGTAAATAAATATATATATATATATATATATATATATATATATATATATATATATATATATATATATATATATAGGTAAGTATATATATAAGTTATAAGTACATGTTATATGTATGTACAAATAGGTTTTTCTACATTAAGTAACTTAGTAAGTAGGTACCGACATTAATAATTTGTCAATGTAACGACCCAATACTGAAACGTCACTTAAATATTAAATGGTCCTTAATTATTAGAGACGCTAGTTTAAAATTTCGCATACTATTTTAGGAGCTCTTCAATGTTAAGTAGCGTTTAAAATTGAGGACGTTTCAATACTGTTGTTAATACGTAGTAAGTAGGCAGTGTTTAATGTGTCGTCGATTAACTTAAAAATATTAAATACATCTTAGTCCTACAAATAGGTACATATTGCTCTTGTTGACAACAGGTAACTTATACAAATATTAACCTGCCCTTAATGTTTAGATATTATACACATAACCCGAAGCCTAACCCTAACAGATTTTGATGCGTGTGTTCGTTTTATGTATGTTTATGTATGTTTTATTCAATGATTTTAAGCGGAACCGTATTCACACATAATGATCTAATCAGTAACGACAAACTCGTACCCGAATTAAAACAAATGAATTATAATCTGTGGTCAGCATTCCATCTGTATGTTTATCTGTGCTTAATAGACTATGTGAACACGTCTCCTGATGCAGTAAGCAAGAGTTTTCAACTCAATGGTCTGACGTCGCTGTGAAGATGGTTTGATGGATATATAAAGAGACACCGAGTTGCTCTGCGGTTGCCAACCACTGGAGTAGCTAGTTTCCATTTATTGCTTTTAAAATAAATTAGAACTTGATAGTTTTCGCTACATGGAATCATACGAAGATGCATTAAGACAGTGTAAAGAAAATACGAGTATACATAAAAGTCTTAAAAGAATACCTTTTCAACCAGTAGTCTTAAAAAAAATAAAATGAAATATGAATCTTAAAATTGTAAGAATTTTCTATTATTATTAAATTGTGTTAATGGAATATTTAGTACATTTGAATTGAGGTTAAATTGTTTGCACGTTAGTTAACGTTATCTACTTGAAGTCTCATTCGTTCAGCCGCAACTTGACCGCAGAGTTTCTAAATTTTAGCGATTGATTTTCTCACAACATTGCCTACTATTAGAGATAGTTGGCATAGCTGTGTAACTCGATCAGCTGAGAGCGTCGCGCGCGATCGGCGCGGGCGCAGCGGAGCGAGCGACACCGTCTTCCTACTTCTCATTTTACGTGCAACCAATGGATATTGACCAAATCATAGCCAGTCTTAACACTTAATTGCACAACTGTGTGTTTTTATCCTCTAAATATTTTCGAAGCTTCGTGCTTGTCTTCTACTTGTCTAAATATATCACCTGTTGTCGTTCTGAGGAGTTTCCGAAATGTTACTTAAATGCTATTAGCGCTATTTATTAAAACATAATTTTATAGGTACATGCAGAAATTCCTTCGATTCATGCTTATCACCTTTCAAGGTTTTCTTCACCATCGAGCATCAGATAAATTATAAAGACTAATAAGCACGTAAAAACTCAAACATAAAATCAGTGTTGTTTGCGCGCTTTTGAATCTGCGATCTTCGGTCATAGTTTAGATTTGTTCCATCTCAGCCATTGGGCGTATTGGTCGTAAAAGATATGATTGTCTGCATGGTGCAGTATGTATTATGAAAATTTTATGCAAACCATATTGTAACGGTTCGTTACTCACTGTTAACGTAACTGAGCGAATATATTGATTAATACTCACATACATATGTATTATATACTTAGTAACAGAGTAGGGTGACGATATATACATATTGTAATAAATTACAATTAAAAGAGGGGTATATCTTAGAAGCGTTTTAACTGGATTCGTTTGAAACGGACGCGTCATTTTGAAACAAGCTAAAGTCAATAAAACGAACGCTTTTATTTACATGATTTGTAAACATAAAAGGGTAAATTTACATTTTGATATTCGCAAGTGCTTCGGGGACTAAAGCGGCATTCGCTCCCTAAAATTTTAAAACATCCATTTGCATATGCTTTGAGTAAATAAACGACACTTCTGTAGCACTTCAGGCGAGGGTGGAGGTCGCGGGGGCGGTACTATTAAAATCCGTTAACTTGTTATCTCTCGCGATGTCGCCACGTCTAAAATAACCGAGGAAGAAAATCAATCATTAATTTTTACTTTTCTTGTATTTATCACACTAGTTACAGATCATACTCATATATATTTTTATTCAAGCTTTTAAGTGCTTCATATTTAACCAATATTGTTTAATTTATGACGGCTAAACAATAAATATTTTTTATATAATAAAGATAGTGAGGTACAAAAAAGGAAAAATAAAATAAAACATTGCATTTTTAAATTCTATTACAAAATATCTCAGTACAAGTAATAATCGGTTAATTGAACAAATCTGCGTTGCTAAAATTCTAAAAGGTTTATTTGCATACGTTTTCGTCACTTTCTGGGGAAGGCGATACGGGGTGGAGAGGGGGATAATCAGCGTAATGCCAATCATGCAAATGCCGAGATCCGACTGAAAGCCTCAACCGGCTTGTTTCAGGAGTTAAAATGGAGATCCACTTAGCGGGCTACGCAACTCACATACGCAATTGATGGCGGCGTCACAGATTAAAAATACAACAGATGTTCGTGTTTTGTGTTATTCAAGTTTATAAATAATATAGTAATATTTCCTATTCTTACTCTTAATATTTTAAATACCAACTTAATACCAATTCACCTACGCCCATAGACAATGGCATTGTAAGAAATGTTAACCATCGCTTACGTCGCCAATGCACCACCAATGTTGGAAACTAAGATGGTATGTCCCTTGTGCCTGTAATTGCACTGGCTCACTCACCCTTCAAACCGGAACATAACAATAGTAATTACTGCTGCTTTGCGGTAGAATATCTGATGAGTGGGTGGTACCTACCCAGAAACTCTACCATCAAGTAAAGTATAAAGCAATAGCACATCTGTAAGTTTCATTCTATGTCGAAACCGCGAACGAATACAACATTACCCGCTCCTAACGAATTTAAACGCCGGCATAAACTGACTTGTATGCTACTAATTGGGGATTTGTAACACGAACCCGCCAGCTTTGCTTTGAAGAAACTGGTAAGCCTATCTGAAACTAAGATTTCATTGTTGTAAATATTTAATAATCGATTGTACATATAAAGATATGTGTATAAATTTATGTGTCATGAAATAAATTAAACATTAATATATATAAGTACCTATAAAACCAGATCATTGTATCGGTTTGTAATAATTTCTTCTGTAGTTCAAATCCATTTATTACATTTAATTTTGACGTGACAACGTCTTATAAATTGGTTTGCCGGGTGACACTTCAAGAAACTGCGTTACGCTCCGCTCACGTTATGCGCTCACAATGAGAGCGAGTGAGAGGCTCGCGTCCCTTCCACTCGGGCATGGTTAGCCCGCCTAAGAGCGAGAGAGACAGACATAAAAAGTGAAATTCAGTGCGAGATTCTTTGTATAAATTAATGTTTTAAATATAATTCTTTGTATAAATAAATGTTTTAAATTGTCACTATTATTTCATCCTTCTTCCTACTATACGAATGAATATTCACATTAAAATTATTTTACCACTCAAAGTCGTTGTCACGTAAAACTTTCGCCCGTATACCGACTTTACAGACAACCAATTTTTTAAACTAAGTTTTGTCCCTTACATAACAAAAACTGTGCTTATTTAGGTTGATGTAAAACAAACATTGGTATATAAATCAATTCTTTGATTAATATTTTAATGAAAGTCTTTCATTTAGCAATATTTTCCATTAAAGGGTGCTAAAAGCAATATGGCTGCCGTTTCGAGCACTTCCCGCTTTAATTTCGTATTCAGAACATGAAAACGGAGAAGAGCGAGCTTGGGTTAGTGTTGCTACTTTTAAATATTAAAATTAGATTATTGTATCGCGACAGAAGTGGCATAAATTGGTTCTAACTAGTCTCTCGCTTTACACGACTTCAAAGAAGATAAAATTTTGTTACCTTATATTATTTCTTGTTTATTACAAATGTCGAATTTTTTGCCGTTTTTTTAAATTGTACTTGAAACAAAAATATATGAAAAAATAAATTAATAATAATCACATACCTAGGTGATGGTAACCAAATACATACCACGAAGTCTGTAATCTCAAAGAACATTATATCAATATATATCATTAATTAAGTGCTGGGTAGTTTATTAGCTTAGTCTGTCATTTCTGAATTGATAAATCCCTTAGTGGGCCTCTGTATCAAAAGAAGAAGGGATGGTTCAAACGCTCAAGGCTCTACGTCAGGCTTAGCCAGGGACTTCGTTTTTATATAGATGACTAGTAACAATATTATAAACAAATAACTAATTATATGATAGAATAATGACGAACGACTTTTAATACATAGAGTATAAAAGGCAGGAATTACAAGAACAACTAACGTTTTGTCGTTCTCGCTCTCATATTGTTCTTTATTAAAATTTCTCACTAATCGGAAAAATATATTTAAATAGAACTAATAGTACCTATTAATGACTAGCTAGTGTAGATACCAGTAGAATGACCCAGTAGATACGTGCACGTTTTAACAGAATTGCTGGACAAACGCTTTTATTGTTATTAATCGTTGCGTTCTCCTTCAGTAAAGTTATTGTGAAACACATTTTAAACTAGTTAAGTATTCATTTATCTAAGACTCATCCATTTGTGTTCTTGTAGATTGGGTATGAGTAAGCGGATAAAAGATTTTTAACATGATACATATATGGCCTTAAATAAGTGATCTTATATTACTGCTTTTATATGGTTAATAGTTATTATAACTGCAATATGAAGTTAAGCCCTGCTTCTTATTGAAATTGAAAATTGAGACAATTTTCTATGATATTTTTAGGTTATGACAATTAATTTACATTAAATCGAATCGATTCCCAAAGTATTTACAATTGAAAAATCAATACATGCACGACACTATGCGATGACGATTTATTTTATTGTAGAAGTTGCCACTAATTAACTATTAATTTAATGAATATGATGAAAAAGTTTATTAATTTCCTTAACATTCTCATTTTCATTTGGTGACTACTAAATATCAAATTTATGTAAAATGTTATGTATAAACAATAAGGCTGTAGAAAATATATGAAAAACATTCTTCGCCCTCGTGGGTGTGTCCTCCGAACCACCTCCAGGCTTTAGTTAAACGGTCGCTAAACGTTTGGGCGGCCCGCCCTGAGCACTTTGAAGCGACATAACTGTTCTCACATGATGCGTTAATCGAAAATAAACTGTAAACGTGAATCGTTTAAGTTGATATTAGTGTACGAAAAAAATTTTTATGGAACTATATCTCAGCAAATATTTTATAACGTCTCTACGTATACTTTAAACGGTTTAGTTATTAAGAAGGGCGTTTCTGCTTTTCTATATATATAGGTAAACTTTTTCTCAAAATGGGGATATTTCAGAATATACAGTTACTGCATTTAAATTATCAATATGTCATGCTTTTGGTTAAATATTTAATTCGGTATTGTTTAACAGATTTTATTAGAAATATTTATGGCCGAGATGGCCTAAAATATTTCTATCAGAATCTTAGCCGAAGTTTGCGGGATCGAACCCGGGCGAGCACCACTGAAATTCCATGTGTATCGTGTTCGTTTGTGAATGTTACCTGCATTTGACGGTATAATAGACTACTGTACACTTATCCAGCAACCCTTAAAAGAAGAGCAGTTCATAGACAAACAGATACATGTACATTTACAAGTGAACAGCCTATAAATGTATTTATATACTTTTATGGATATTGTCATAGTTATCCGCCCAAAAAATAAGATAATAGATATACATAATAGTTTTCAATTGCATATTTAATTGTTAATAAATAAACTCGGATTATTTTGAATTAATAGCAACAGATATTGACAGCTTTTAAAATTATTAAAAAATAAACAAAATTAGTATATAATTATTTAAGCCCTCAACGTAAATAATTCTTATATAAATAAATTGTAATATTTTATCTTGAAATTAACTTATTTACTTCATTATATAACAATGTTATTTTAATCGGTATACAAAAAAACCGGGTATTTAAGCTTTAAACTCGTATATATAGTGACTTATGTATAAGTTTAATCGATTACTGGAATAAGAAAGAACTGTTTTGATTAATAAGAAAAACACTTTTGTACAATGTAATGGAATCCATTAGCTAACCGATATAATAATTATAAATCTCCAATGTGTGGTTTGGGTTTGTATAGTGATCGATTCGGTCCGTTCGGACGCTGGAAGCGGACGGCTAAGTGTCGCCTCCTCCCCCGGAAAGCGATTAATAACCTCTCCATAAAAGTTGGGGTCCAGGGACGGATTTTTAGAATGACGTATTACGCTTGAAAAGTTAGTTGGTAAAATCATTTTGATAAATATTTCTTATTGGTGAATTATATTTGAAGGTGGTATTTTCTTGTTAGATTACTTGCTACCTTAAGATAAGTTTCTAGTATGAGTTATAATTATTATTAGTATACCTTGTAGCTAAAGACGGGTTATTTAAAGAAGGTTTATATTCAATTAAAACTTATGATGGTTTTGTTTTTGTTTTTAAGTTAAAATGATTTGAGTCCGGCCCTGGATTTTTCATCTTGCAATACTCTGAGCTGAGTAGATATGACTTTTTGCATTAGTCAGGAGCGCTGCACATTTTCCACGTAATACAATTTTCTGTTTCAACAAATTTTTAGAATATGATTGGTTGTGTACTTATAATCTGTCAAAAATAAAATATTTTCTTATATTAACTATCGTAAAACAAATTTTAATCTATCGAAGTCATTCTTTTTGTAATTCGTATAAAATTCAAATAAAATTGGGTTGGTAATTTAAAAGCAATTTATTGCCATTTTTGTATTCAACTATTTTTATTAGCCTCGTTAGTCATTGTCACCAAAGGTTCCCAACATCTGCTTGTTTTTTGCACGCCTAGTTAATAAGCGTCTACTGGCTCGTGAAATATTACAAATTGCGTCTCCTCTCTCCCTCTCCCTCCCACTTTTTACATTGCCTTTTTCATGCTACTTCATCAGGCGTACACGAGCCCCAAAGTGTTAAGTGAACGCCTGTTTATACATGCGTTTGATTGAAGCATTATCCTTTGGATTTTTGCGTATAAAGGTTATATCGTATTAGATATTTTTAATTAATGTAACCTTCATTCATTTTGTCCTTTCGTATACACACGTTACTATTACAAAAATATAACAATAAGAGCTATTGAATGAATGTAGACATTAGAATTTACTTCATTCACTAACTTTACAATGACAACTATTTTGAATAATATTTTCTTCTACTATGCAGTATTACTTAATGTTCATACATGTGTATTTTCATTTTCATTTGTCTGTTAGTTTATCTGTGACATTACCATGTTAGGTCTAGTCAGCTTTTGATAGATTTTTTTGTTAGTCCCGCGAAGGACCAGCGGTTGGTATAGCGGAATAGGCTTATAACAGTTATGTTTATCTTAAAACTTATACTTATTTGGTTATTTTAAAATATATTCCCTTGAAGTAAGATAATATTTTTTTAATCTTTCTTTTTATTTGATTTCATTTGGAATATTGTCACAACGTTCTTATTTTAAATTCTGTCTGTTTTAGAAGGACGTATGTGTGTGTGAGTTCCTACGTATGTATATCTGTAAACGTTTATTTGTTATATATGGAAAACAAGTATTGACTTGAAGCTAATTCAACGTAACGCGTTTTTGTATAGGAAAGCTTAATTGTATCAATAACAATAATTTTCTCATTAGGGTCAAAACTAAAAGTAAAAAGTAAAAGAGTATTAATAAATTTGTTTATTTATGACTTTAGTTACTTGGATCTTAATTCATTTACGATTATGAAGAAAAAGAATAAGAATAAGCGTCTACTGGCTCGTGAAATATTACAAATTGCGTCTCCTCTCTCCCTCCCACTTTTTAAGTGAATATTTTAATTACTTTCACATCAATAATGTTATAAAACTATAAATACAAACAACGGCCAGAAGTAATGTTAAAACAAAACAACTTTGTACAACTCCCCTAAGTCCACAAACCATCCAAATGTAACCGAACACAATTTCATACGTTTAAATGTGAATTTCTCTTCTAGTTATTTATTTAAACTCTTACGAAAACAATTATAATCATATAAGCGTAATTTAGGTGGAACTAAGTCGTACATGTGTACCGAATCTTATTACTTTAATTCCATTAAATTTGTTATTTATATTTACGCTCTCTTGACCGTAACAGTGAGATAGATTCTAATGAAATATTAGTGAATCTGTTATACAATGTAATCGATAGATTTCCTCAAAGGATAACTTTATAAAAGCGCTCGAGCCTTAGAAATTGGGAAAGTGAATTAAGCGCCCCGCAAACTGGTTATATCAATCATAAACTTATTCGATTAATTACGTTTTGCGGAGTTAATAGCGACATCTAATATCGGTTTTAGTGACGAGAGCGGGGTGCCTCGATATGATAGGGAAACGATATATTTTTAAATGTTTTCTTTTACAAAGCTCTTTATTAAAATTAACAACAGTTATAATAAAAATATTTTTTAAATTAATATCGTCATTTCAACTTTGTAGATTAGATTGATAATTAAAATAAATAACTCAGCGTGAGTTTGACAGCAATAACATAATTATCGATTAGAATATAATATACTAGCTTTTTTGTCGCGGCTTCGTCCAGGTGTGTGATGAGGGGGGGGGGGGGTGTTGTGCTTGTCACGTGTTAGGTGTACGACGTTTCCTGTAACCTTAAAAACGTGAATTCATAATTTCATGACGATCGGTTGAATACTTAAGAAGTAAGCGTAACAAACAAGGAAACTCACTTTCGCATTTATATTACTTATAAAGATTTTTTTAACAACTTATCATAATTATATAGTCAACTACATGTCAACTACCTCGATACTGAATATCATTTAAATCCGTTTGCATATGACATAATAAACATACTTTCATATTTATAAAATACTTGCTTATATGGCCACTGTCTCGTTTGTACTTTAAAATGATTATGAGTCCAAATTGCGTATCTATCGGGACTCGATGAGGACTCATGAACAAAAGTATATGAAGCAAAAGAAATAATTAAACAAAAGCTGATTAATTAAAATTAATGAGTAATTTTACTGTTATCTCTCCAGCTCCGTCACCATAACGAACTACTAAATTAGATAGGTACTAGTTGTTTTTGCACGATACTTAAATAGTTAGATTAATGACAGAAGAAGATGGATTTTTGAATATCGTATAAATACATTGGTCTTGTCGTTATCCCTCCGTTGCATCGGTTGAATTATACTCAAGGATTCAAAGGAAATACCATATACAAAATTATATAAAATAATAAAGCAAAAATGCAACTTGATTTTTAAAAATAATAAGGTATATCTTATTGATTACTAAATAAAGTCAATATAAAATGATTGCAACAAACTATCGACCGTATGTATCAAAGTAGAATATCAGGTGATCGAACTACCGCGTATATGAAAGTAGATATTAGCTCTATTTTATTTTTTTCTGACACTTAACTTTTAAAAGCGATAGACGCTTCGGATGAAACGGTAGCCAATTACAAGTCTCACCTGAGGTGTCAAATAACATGGTTAGGCGGCGATTACAATAGAATCATCGATAATCACGCGTTACATCACTAGACGGCCCATTTCGGCGATGTCATTAGGCAGGCAGGCTGGCTGCGTTAATGATTAATGCGGCGCCGCTCACACGTCCACAGCCCCCGGGCCCCGCCAAATAAAACTCAAACCGACACTTAATCGAGCTACCCCTTTTGATCGAGCGGTATGTCCTCGAATTATTTTTATTTGCGACTGCACACGTTCGTGACTAGATGGTTGATCGTTTACGGTTTTGTATGATTGCTGTATAAAGTTTTCATATGATTGCGTGATTGTCAATGTCTTTACAGCGCTTGCAGATGTTGTTATATCCGTAGCGGAATGGTTTTTATAATGACTATATTATTATCTGTTGTCTGCTTGGTTCTATTCAAAATTTAATTTAATTTAATGTACATACTAGAACTAAACGTCGTTAATTATTTTGAGCTGAAATTTTCGTTTGTTACTTTTCAACTTATCTTTCTTACTTGTTACGAAGTATACATACTTATAAACTACATTTTAGGGGAAAAAGCTCTTTTATTATACATATATTAGTATAATAAATAAGGTCCACCAGACCGATTTCGGCCACGGTGGCCAATCTCAAGAGAGATTAGCCAACTGTGCAGGAGATATTATAGTGCACAAGTGTGTGCGCAAACACAGGTGCACTCCCTTTTGCTTAGCTGTCATAATCCCATGGGACGGCAATCTGTCACGACCGGAAAGAGTACATAATATATGTAATATATATTGTTAGTACTTATATATAATTAAATAATAATAATTTCATCTTCTTTTTTAAGGCTTTCTCAACAATAGAATACAGATCGAGTTAACAATTATTTATATAGTTTGATAAATAATAATAAAACTATTAATACATATAAAATGTTATTAGTAATAAAATAAAAATGTAATGTTATTTTTACGTTGTAACCAAGCTGGCAATATGAGAAGGCAATTACACCTCATCTAGAGAGGTCGACGGAGGACGAATTAAAAGGATAAGAGTGAAGCAAGGTAGCAGGCAATTAGTCGTCGGGATGATGGATGACGCCCTTCGATATGTGACGGACACAAAACGACCAATGGGCCATAACTCATTATACGCCGATGATAACGCGGTATAAAGTTGTACTTAGATACGGACTCTCTTGATTACCCAGCGCTTTAGGCGAGATTACATTTTTAAAATGAATTTTTCCTTTAATGATTGCATTTTATAAGGACAATGTAATCTTAATATGCCTCAATACATATTTATATTCGGGTTTTGCTTTATTAATTGTGTTTGTTAAGTTTTATTTATAATTAATTAATATTAATATAATACGTAATAAGTTAGTAATACAGAGTAAAAAGGTCTGTAATTCATCTAATAATGATTTTCATTAGTGATACAGGATTCGTTCATTTCCCTTCGGTCGTTACCATTTCACTAGCTATTGAGGCTTCATAATACGTATACGAGAGTGCGGTAAACATATAAGGACATCAATGAGCGGAATCCGTCACGGTATTAGAGTAAGACAGAGGGCATTAGAGAGCATTAGGTGCGCGGGCGCAGGTGTCGCGTTAGACACGCTACCGGGACTGTAGGCGGTTAGTCGAGGTTACTTTGTAGACTGTTAATATTATCACGGAAATGTGAATTTCAGATTCATATATTGTATAATTCTTTGAACCTACCTATTAGATACAAAGAATTATAAGTTAAGCCTAGGGGTATTATACTAATTAAATTGAATGTCTCTAATAGCGAACGAATATTTATTAAAGTTTTTTAAACATTTTTGTACAAATCATTTTAATAGATTAAGCTGCAATAAGTAGTAAAATGTTTCATTTATAAAACGTATGAGCGCTTAATAAATAAATAAAATGTAAAAAATAAAACTATGAATGAAATACCTATATATATATTAATTAAAGTAGTATTACATAAAGCAAATATTTTCGAATGCTTTGTCAAGGGTATTTAAGTTCTGGACACAAGATCCAGCCAACATTACTTACGCGGAAATGACGCATGGAGAAATGATTGGCCACGACTTGGCACCGGTTACGCGCTTAGAACGTTAACATAGACTTAGCATACAGCAAAATGTTTTATTATACATGACCTTTCTAAGAAGGTGACTTTTATTTAGGAAAAACTGTGCAATAAACCAACATAAGAATGTTACATCAATTACTTAGCAAATGGCAGGCGGGTGCGGTTTAAATATTGGGTCGGGCCATTGGAGCTATTTTTCTGTCGAAAAACCCAAGTTAACCATCTACAGTCGTGAATTATGAATTAATGAATGTTATGTTTGCGATTTGTTTGCATACACAATTTTGCACCATACATACTGTAGGTTCATCGTCGCAGAAATTCGCTCAGGAAGATCGTTCTTTGCAGTTAGGATTTCAACATATATAACTAACCCACATAAAAACAAATAACATTTAAAAATAATTATTATACAAGTCGTGACCGCGTGGAATGGTGGCAAGAATGCTAGCAGCATTTCCCCTTTGAATCGCAATTCCGATTCTCTGGGCGAAAAATGAACTAGCCCTCTTGTCACCAGTGGAGGCAATAAGGCGGGGAGTAATATTTTTAATATATATTAATATACCCACATGGTATATTCATATATTTATTAATTGTAGAATGACAATTGAATGACTGGGAAATGATGAGTGATAATCTAAACATTTTTATTTGAGCATTGTGAGCATATTTTAATGACACATAAAATGTGATAACATGTAAAAAAGCACTTGGTAAAGTATATACAAGTTAATATGAGATCCTCCAAGAAAGTTGTTATTTCTGCTCAAATACGATATGGTAAGGTATGATATTAGCACAGAGGTCAAGATAGAATTATCTGAACTTTTCCAACGAACCATAGAGATTAGTTACAACTACAAGCAACATAAATATTACCGACGTTGTATTATCTCGCACGTCAACTTTCTTTAGTGACGTCATTGAATCATAGACTAGGTATGTATTACTTATAATATGAAAACCTAAACCAAACATATTTAATTACTGAACAGATCACAGAAGCTCCGTTCATAAATATAGGATTACGATTTCTATAAGAAATATTTTAGTTTTTACTATAAATAGGTTATTATAGTTTCTGGTATACCTATACAATAAAAATATAACTATAAATTGAAGATAATCTACCGCAAAACAGCAGTACTTCGTATTCCTGTGTTCCAGTTTGAAGGGTGAGTGAGCCAGTATAATTACAGGCACAAGGGGCATAACATCTTAGTTCCCAAGGTTGGTGGCGATTTGGCGATGTAAGCGATTGTTAAAATTTTTAACAATGCCAATGTCCATGGGCGTTGGTGACCACTTACCGTCAGGTGGCCCATATGCTCGTCCAACTTCCTATGCTATAAAAAAAACTCGAGGTGCACAGATTTGTGGCGGTGATCTTCGGGTAAGATCCGCGTGTTCTATATACTGAGCTATCTCGGCCCATTTAAGTTCATTTCGATATATTATAGTAAAATGTTGGCGATATAACATCATCGATCGTGACGTAAGCGATATTTTGTAAAAATGTGTGTAGAATTTAAAATATTGTTTCTCATAAATCATTCACATATTTACTGCCTAAGTCGTTAATACGAGTTACATTCTGATGTCATCTCTAAATTTCATTGAACGTTAATATTATTAAAAACAAATCTAAAGGCCATCGGTCACGGTCTAATGAATCCTGTGACATGCAAATTACAATGGTTCACAATTTGCCTCATTACAGGCGGCAAGCGGCGGCATACAGGCACAAGATGGGAGCCATTTGTCATATGTGCGCCTATTTGCGACACACTTTCACCCAATTTGTGGTAGTTTGCAACGCGACATTTTGATTGCTACGTCTTTCAAATTACCGCCACCGTTTTATTATTTTTTATATTTGACGAAATAAGCGTGTTATTATTATATCCACAACAAGGCGATACCTTCGATTTTATTATTTTATTTATAGTAAAAACAAAGATAAATTTCAAAGATAACCGAACACGCTGGTCGTGAAAGTGGTAAGTACTCGGTCTCGATAAGCATCTCAACCTTTAAACGCTCCAAAGAAAACGGCGAGCGATTTGAATTTAATCAGTACCAAACGCTGCAGATGTGAAGTGAATTGATAAAAGAGAAAAACTGTCTGGATTTAACATAATTCACACGTGTTATCGGAGCACCGGAGTGCACACGGCGGTTCGGCCTCGGGCGATAGGCGATACACGGCGCACACGGCGCGCACGGAGCACGTATACTCGTATAGCCCTACCTACTCGTACCAACCCGGCAGATTGTGTTCTGCGGTAAAGCGATAATTCAGCTCAATCTATGTCGTGAGCGCTCGCGCTTTGTTTTATCCGTTGGCTTCTGTGCGCCTTTATTTAGAAAATTGATGAGAAATGGTTTCCATTACGTACCTTATAAAAGATATTACTCGGATCCGCTACGAATGCGTTTGTTTCGAGAGAAAGGAAATGAACGCAAATTTGTTTTCGTGATTGCATGCTTTGGAACGTATATTGACTTGAATAAAATTGATATCGATATCAATTTCTTGAGCAACAGTATCCTCCATTACAGGCGTGTGTGACTCTCGTGTAAGCCTACGGCTATGTCCACTATAAATACCGGAGTCGTTTTCCTTTGCTCATTTTAGATACATTGTAAAATAATGACTTTCCTTTTAAGTAAAAAGTACTAAAAAATATCATTCTTTTTTTAAAAATTGATGTACTTGTATTCAATACGTATTAACCGTTATACCAAGAACTATTCGTTCGAATAAGGTCCAAATAGCTCTGTTTGTAGGTAAATAGTTACCGTCCAATTTGCGTGTGCTCGCGTCCCGCTACGGACAATCGCTCGCAAATTGCCCGACCACTGATTGCCCACTGACGTTTATCGATATTCTAGTTCAGCACCGCATGAATTTACACTAGACATCCTATAAGGCTTTTGCTATTTATATTTCGATCTCGTTCGCAAATGGCTTTTGCTTTGTTAGATAATTTCTAACATTAATAAAATTGTACGACTGCCCGACTGGATATTATCATTATAAATTAAACGAAGCTTACCGTGACCTCATAATCAATAATTATAAAATGATATCATATGGATGCGGAACTAATCGTGTTCCTACTTTCGTGTGACGTGTGGTGTTGGAAGTCAATGGTGCTCAGCAGGCCACCGCGGCAACAAAGCCGGGGTCATCCCACACAATACCGTCACGTTTATCGACGCGTTGAAATCGAGCATTCATTGCCGATACCGAAAAAAATATCGATTTCCGTAAATAAGTGAGTGTAGCACATTTATAATAATGATGAATGGATCTATCGGCTGTTGTACGCGCGTCGATATTGCGTATCGAATCATGAAACCGCTCGAACGCAACGCAACTAAGATATTCATTGATCGCTAATTGAAAAGGAATTATTATTGCGCGTCCTGCTATAAATTTAATATAAACTGGGGCGGGCGTAGTCGACGAAATTTATTTATGGCATCTTCTTTTAACTCCAAGGAATACACTCATAAATCTTGCATGGTGTTATTGTAAATTATATTATAATACAGAAATTGAAATTCACTATTCCATTATGATACTAGCTACTTATGAGATTGCTCAAAATAGAAATACGAGTATCACGTTATAAATAGAAAGGTAACATTATAAACTTAATATATTATATTTTCACTATTTTATTACACAATTTTCTTTCCTGTAGTTAAGCAAATAGAAAAAAAGTGTTATGAAAACATCAGGATCTTAATTTATTTTTCTTATATAACAAATTACAAAAAACTTTATAGAGGCTGATAACTTAAGTTTGCGATGAATACTCTTCTTTTCCATAAAAGTAATCAGTTATAATATTTTCTTTAAAAAAAGCAGTCATTTTGTACCCATTTGACTTTCTTAATGACAATATCTATCTTATTTTATTATGATATTTAAAAAAATATAATAAATTGGTTATTATGCTATAACGCGTCGGATTACATTGGTCTCGAATCTTTGAATCTCGAAAAGTCTTCTCAGGGTGCGCAATGCGAAAGCTAGGTAACAAACATGTACGTAAACCAGACGCGCACTGTCAATCATTCAAATACTTATGTAGTCTCGAAAGCGGAGGATAGCATAGATTTTCTTAATCATCAAGGCAGACGAGCATTTTCACGCGTCATTTCGTGACAGTATCATCCTCGCTAACGTATATACATAAACATTTGCATGGTAAGCTAATTTATTTAAACTTCGAACTGAAAATACAATATAAAGTAGCTTTTTGGCAGCAATATAAAATCAGTGGCTCGAATAAGTGAGTTCATATAATATTTATCTAGGTTTTTTTACAAATAGATAGTTTAAAATGTTTTCAAGGTCAACGCACGCACACAAATACAATTAATACAATGCACACAAACAAATGACAAGTATTCTGTCATTATGTAATTGTATCCAATTTGCGTTAAAGCAGAGTTAATATAAAATATAATTTACATAGCGATAGTCTAAGTAATCAATTAGGCAGCAACATTGCGGCACTGAGTTGCGTGCGACCGCAGGCCAGCCCTGCAGCGCCAAATGTCGACCTGACATTCTAACCCTTCACAGCGAGCGTGTCTAATAGAAACCAATAGCTATGGATTAGCCACAGTAGTATCAATATACTGCGAATTCTCTTATGTAATATTAACAATTTTTCGCTTATAGTTCAGTATAAAAATATATACTTAAAAATAATACCCACTGGTGTTTGTGACTTACCTTACAAAATAGAACTAATGGCTCAATGAATTAGCCATAGTGTTTATTAATATACTGGAAGTATACTCTTAGGTCAACTACAAAATATCAATAAATGTAATCGTGCTATCGACTCAGTTTAAAGAATAAAAAAGTTAATAAATTTGATATATTTAATACTTGCCTCAGGGTATATTCTGTGTAATATTTAGACCGATTTGTTAATTTTTTTAAATGTCGGTTAAGCCACTTTTACTTTTAATAATGAAATACTTATATAATAATATTTTACTTTTAATGGCGGAAAAGATAATTAATTATTATTAAAACATAATTACAGTTAAGTACTTTATTTGAAAGTAGTGATTTTGTATAAATTATTATTACTGTCTAGTTTCCGCTGGCGTCTTAGGCAGTAAGGTGGCTTTTTACAGCGATAAAAAAAGGCAGTAAGGTGGTGGGAGGTGTCAGGTACCTTTGTCCTTTTCTGTACCCCTAATAGCGCGTGTGCAAAACTACATGATGATCAGGTGAGTAGTTAAGATTTGAAAGCGTAACAAACTTACAAACACACATTCGCATTTATAGCATTAGTAAGGATTCCTATATTTTAAGACTGTTCAAAAAATAACTACTAAAACAAAGCTTGTTGATAATGTTAATTAATACACAATGTAACTATAGTTCGACTATAATTGCAGTATTTATTTCAAGGCTCGAGTAGTTAATTTTGTTTGTTTTTATTAAGAGTCGAAAGGAAAATAGAAACAATGATCTTAAAATCGCAAAAGAAAAACACGAACAGCTGTTACAAACGTTAAACAAAAGTCGGCGCGGGCGTTCGACGATTGCGGACAAAAGGACCCACAACATTAATGTACTTCCAATTCATCGACACTAATTACGTAATTATAGGGGAGAATGAAAAAATAAAATGGCGAGCATTCTGAAAGCCGAGTCAACACATTAGTTCACGACATTTTTAATGTTACTTTTTTTGCAAAATAAACTAACGTTCTTTCAAATATTCAACCACGGATAATTTTAACTTTTTTTTACTAATAAATTTATTTAATTAATTGATTAAATGTTGTATATATATATCACTCTTTTAAGAAACATTTTAACCAATTATGAATTCAAAACAGCTAACTAGTTAATTATTTTTAAGATAACAGAAACAATTAATAATTTCTGAACGTGTATTTTTTGTTTTATTATAATCAGTTTAAAGATCTTAACATATTTTTAGCATTTATCTTACGTGAGAAATATTCTAGAATACAGATAAAGCAGTTTGTTTTATATATTTTATAAAATAAAGATTTTGTATCTTCAATCATTACACGATCCGACCCGCGATGAACTTTACTAAAACCAATATTTGTAAGATTATTACTCTTTATTGAGAATCGTTATTGATTTATTTCTGAGAAACGTTGTTTGCGGTTAAATAATAACTATTGCTGTAAGTATCATTTTTACGCGTATTTCAAAGATAAAATGTTTAACTTTACTATTGTGCTATATTTGCTTTTTAAAATTGCGGTGTTTAATTATTTTTAATCTGTTGTTCTAAAGGCCAGCGTTTAACTTTGAAACAGTCATGCGATTCAAAGAGGTAAAACATTGAATTAAGCCGCCCTTTGTATAGATACTAAGATACCAAATCCACAATGTGTTCAATTAAGTAAAATACTGTTTTATAACAAATAATTCATAATTAGTTCCTTTTTAACACAATGCTATAACATTGGTCACATCATATTAACATTAATATGTAATATAACATTCATGAAGTTTTTGTTTATATTACGTCATTTGTTTTATTATAACAAAAAGTTACGTGCTTAGTATTTGTTTTTACTTTTAGTTATACATATTTTATTTTTTTAATTACTTACATTTAATAACGTTAATAATTATGGATTAATTACAATTTAAAAATATATATGTATATCAGGTTTTGCATTCGTTATATTATATGTATTTTGTATAACTTTTTTGTTACCTGTATTGCCCAACACATGCTCAGTTGTCGTGTTGTTACACACATACAAGCGAACACCGTCCTGACACCTGACACCAGCCTCGGAACCGGCCACTTCCGCCGGACGCGCCAATTAGTGACGCACACAACACGCACTGCCTAGCTGTGACAATTACAAAGTTAATGTGCCTATTGTTACTTGTGTTAAATTAGATAACGAGATTTAAATATAAAAAACCGTTACTATTAAAAATAAAATTCCAGTTAATTTGGAATAAATTAATGACAACATTTTCCAAATTTCTATTTATCAAATGGCAAGCCTAAAACACTGTAAAAGTACAACAATAAATGATTTATCTTTTTGATATTGTTTCAAAAATTTCACTTAACTAATAGTGTATATAATTTTAAATTTAACTTTTAAGACGTTTTAATTGATTACATTTACATACATAATTCAGTTTGGTTTCCAAAGATTATTTGCTTACTAATAAGAATAGATTGCATTGTAATTGTATATAATGGAATTCGCTAATAAGTAATCATTTAAATAAACATGAAACCAGTGAACGAAATAAAGTCGGCCTCATTATGAACTCTAATACGTCCCACGCCTAAGCCTATTGTTAATTATATATTCAACGAAGTCTGTAATTATTATCAGTTTATACAAACGTTTTTTTTACTAAAGCTCACTTAACTGACAAGATGTAACGAAGCTTAAAATTCAACCTCATTATTCATAAAGAATTTTGATGTGTTCGGACTTAAAACAGAACCAGTTCATATGATAATGAAGTGTGCTGTTAAATTAGTGGGGAGGCAATTATTACTAATAATAATAGTTTCCTCTTTAGTGACAATTTTTATTCAAATGAAGTAATATTTTATGAATATGAAAATTCGTGTTTTTTGTTATACAAATACACTTCAACGAATGGATTCTATTAATCATCGATTTTATTTTTGTTTTAAAGGTGAATCAGTATTGAACTGTGAACATCTGCTCATATAGTAGCACATATGTGACTCTGTGGCACGGTGTGTGAAGTGTGGCATACAAGTACGACTACTTCTTCCATTTTGCTTTTTTCTATCCGACTACATAGTTCTTCTTGTTGGCTAACATATAAAGTCGCGGGACCCGAAGACATGGGTTAAAATCCCAGGTGACGCCAATAAAAAAAATCCTATCTTGAGCCTGAACTCTTCAGCGTCCGTGTGGGTTTACATAGTTGTGCACTATAACATGTCCTGCGCAGAGTGTTACCTTATAACCTTATTTACCCATATGTGTAACCATGGCTTACAAATAAAAAATCGTTAGTAATTTTGAAGCGAGGTGAGGTATAAGAAACTTGTTTAATAATTTTGTCTATTACCAGCGTATTTGGGATCAGTAATTTTAGACAATTGGCGCGAAAGTCCGGTGGACACGGCCGACCGCGCGGGGTGGAGTGATAACATCGCGATTATGCGCTACAAAACGACCTATATCGCCTTCATTACCGACAACTACCCGCATAATGGAATGTTTATGAACTTACCTTTTCAGCTAACAACGATCGTGAAATGATTTTATCTTGTTAACTTTAGCGCCTTCGTGAAAGAAACATTGACCTAAACCTAGAAATCGTATCTTGTTTATAACGATTTATTTTGCGCCTTCGATTAGATACGAAGCGATTATCTTTGTTGTTTTTTTATTTAGCTGGTAAGTAACTAATTCAATATAAAAAAAAATATCACAAGGGAATTAGATTATATAAATTTAACACAAAGAACCTAATAGTTTTATTTCTGAACAATAAAATTACAAAATTATACTGAGATCGGAGGTAGCTAACCGCGAAACGTCCATTACATATCTATAATTTCACAAAATGGCAGATTAAAATTCAAAAACGCCGCTGACAATCGAGCGACTGTGGCAGAACAATGTGCTGCTTCGAGTTTCCCCGCATTATTCAATTAGCTTGTCAAAAATGTTGCGCTTGCGCATGATGAACGCGATGGTGGCTTTATGTATAGTATAAACGCAAATAATAAATACTAATACTACTTTCCTTTCTATAAATGTAATATGAGACGCCAGGTACTCTTTTTCCAATTAAAGTGAACATATTTTTTTAGATTTCGTCGTTTTCTCAACGAGAATAGATAACATTACTTAATATAAACGAGAATATTTTACTTTAGTATCACACAATATACGCAACAGCTTTAGCAATACTATATTTACAATTAAATTTCTTGTTGCAACGACTATAAAGGTGACTATGGAACATCACAGATGACAATCAAAGCTGTCGCCCACCGTGTAAAGGTATGGAAAAAATGCAATAAAATGCTTTATATACACGCAAGCGAAGTAACCATTAAAACGAATCAATCGATACAAAGGAATTAATTATAAAAAAGTGCATACAAAGCGTGCAACGTTATCGCGAGTGAGCTCGGGTAAAATGAAACGACTAATTACGAGCCGCTCGCGATACGATCTCGCCCCTTACCAACACACCGTGTGTTTTAAACCACTCCGTTAATGATTTTAATAGAAATAATATACATGTATTGGTTTGAAATTACAACGAACTCTATTTCAATAGATAAAACTATGAGAAATAATTTTAAGGTATTTTTTTATAATATCTGCGTAGTTTACTTGACACACAGCGAATTAAATTTTTTTATAAGCAATTAAGGCGACTGAATCACAATTATTCAATATTCTTTGAAATGTGATCTCTGGGTTTGATTATGAGTTATATAACTCATCTACATCAAAACTTAATTCATGTAGATATTCAGCTTATGATAAACCCTAGATTAAATCATATGTATTTAGTAAATAAGAAAGCAAAGGAATAGGAATAGTACCAAAGTAGGCCAAGCATTAGGAATAGTAGCGAAACAATATGGTCTGGAAGGCAGATTTGGGTAACACGTAAAGTATTAAATTATTAAATATTAAAATCAATATGTATTACTCAAAAAAATTGAGTAATACATATTGATTTTGGTATTTGTTCAAGGGTAATTGTAAAACACAACATATGAACAAATAACTGTCAAAATTATGAGGTATGTGGTTAAAAATTCAAATTAATTAAGTTCACTGCTGATGTTATTACAAGTTTTATATCCGTTTGCATTTATAAAAATGATATACAAAACTGTAGTTAAACATTAATTGATAAAAATCAATGAAATATTGTTCGATAGAGTGTCGTGTGTATTATATTTACCTTTACATATCGTAACATTGTTGCGAACAAATCAAAGTGACACACATAAATACGAAATGCCGAGTTAATTAAGCCGTGTAACATGTAATTATGCGTAGCAGTGATGTTCGTTCGCTTTATTTTCTATGTCAAACTAATTATGTTAGACTTATTATTTAAAAATATAAGCTTATTTGACACCTGCACGAATTGTGAACAGTTTCATACGACACTTCTATATTAATACAAACAACCTCATTACGGTTTAATGGATTTCTTTTAAAGAGCAAGTTTAATTTACATTTCATGGCTTGACGATGAAGTTTAATGGCAATCCAATGGATATTTATTATAATTTTGCTTTAGTAGTTAAAACTTAAGTTTTATTACAATCACATAAATTGACAAACAAGAACGGAGACAATTAGTGAATTAAAAAGTGTTTTAATTATCCTGTTAATAACGCCTAAACAATTTATAGTTCACTATTAATTCTTTAGTTGGTAGGTATCTACTGAAGTAATTATCAAAACCTTGTCGCGGACATTTGTTATTAATTTTTTATTATCTATTTTAACCTTCTTTGTAGTTAGTCTTAGTTGGTAGTTGTGGTAGTCGTAGGTAAAATAAAGGTAAAATAAGATCGTCGTGATAAGTTGTAGTCGTGGATAATAAATAAAATATATATTTATATATCGATAACATATGTATTTGAAAATAATGCAATAGAATATTTAATTCATGACAATTCAATCACAAATTATTAAATGAAAGGTTTTTTGTGTTACAATCATAGTAAAGTTAGCTCAGTAAATATGCTATCAAATGAATGTACCGATGGACCGATAGGGACAGAAAAAGCAAATCAACACTACATGAACGGGCAAATAGAGGATATATCTGTCTATACACGTAGTAATTGCTCACTTTAATACACTCGATGGTAATCTGTGGCTTCATCGCAGAATTATACTCTGTGAGGTCCAGTACACGCGCAGTTATCTGTTTTACTTTTTGTTTTAAGGTCGTCGATTTGATTGACGAAAGATTTATTATATAGTTACACTTACAAATAATTTATGTAATATTCAAGCTACGTAAGGAGTAATGTAAAGTCGATTATGTTCCTCATTTGTTAATCGTCGCTTTTCGTAATTTACTTAAGATTGTGTGCATTTTGATTGATCCTCTTTGGTCAAATTATAGTCATAACTCTTAACAGTTATTAATTTTTTATTCTTTCATTATTTTCTATTGGAAAATGATTATCGGAATTATTGTACAAAGCAATCTCTTTTTCAGTATTTTTAATCCAATGCCATTAAATTATAAGTCATATAACTTCTTCATGTAAGTATATATGTATACCAGAACAATTTGTAATTTTATATAGTAAAAAATATTAGAAGTATTTTTTGGGTTAGCGTTTTTGATATTCAATTAATATATATTATTACAGAGATCAATCAAAATATAGTGTAATTATATGAACCAAGTCAACGCTTGAATTAGTTGTAACTTTTACTTTTTATAACACGCTATTGTTAACAATATTCTGCGATGCGACCAATGTGTGTTTTGTAGAGTAACTAGCCTAATATATACTAATTTGAAACTGTATGACTTTAATTATTTCGTAATTATCTATGTGAATAAAGTTTTGAATATAATAGTGTGTTCTTTTCAATTCGTTCGTTGACGTCAATTGTTAAAGTTTGTGGCGACTGACTGAATTTATTAATATTTAGTTTTTATCCGTTGTCGTTGACGTAGCCGACTTTTAATGGGCACTAGGAAGGCTTAAGGCTCACATAAATTTAGTTAATTATCATTATTAAATCTGAATAATTAAATATACAAACTAAGCATTTATTTAATGATCGGCCGCATGAATTTATTTTGAATTCTTTATTCGGGTACGAAGTCAGCGGTCGTTTCCATTAGTGACATCACAATAACACGAATTGTTATTGCTACGAATCTCGGTGCAATATAAAAAAATACTCATAATTAACATCATAATATTTTATTGATTTCATTTGAAGCATTCAAAATACAATATTATGGTTACGTTTTACCAAGTGTAAATAGTGTATCTGCACCAGAAATATTTGAGTTAGTCATTTTTTAAATTGATTTCTTAGAGAAGTACATAAAGAAGTAGTTTCATATCAAGAGTACAGCGTAGACCTTAGAGCAATAGTATCAAAAACAATTTAAAGCAAACCAATTGCTTTAAATTGTTTGTTGTTCCGGATTTATAGGATGTAAAGAGAAACGCTGCTAACATTATTCCCACAAATGCACACGGCCGTGATCTGTTCAGTTTAATTTTGAATTTATCGATGGAAATTAATATTTGATTAGGTAATTATATTGAAAATATATTCTATTTCTCACAATAAATATTCAAGAAGTATAAGAATTTTATTATTCTATAAGTATTACATTACAGAACGGCATTGAAATCGTTTACTGCGTCAACTAAACGGCATGGTTAATTACGCGATAGCATCGCGTTCGTGTAAAATAAAAATTGCTCCGCTTTGCTATTCAAATCGGCTGTTTAATTACAATCGTGGCGAGACTAACGGCCTAAACAATTGCGATTTATTTCTGTTCACTATAAATTTACATACCGGTTAAAAATTATTTTCATGTATCGAATTAACTTACTTTATAGAAATGTAAATAATGAACTATTTCCCGTATTAAATACACATATTTTAAAGTCACAAAACAATCACTACTATTTAATGTTAAGTCCACCTGACCGATTTTCAGCTACTATGATTTTCGGTCGATTTTCTGTCAAAGAGGCACATTTGCTAAATAAATATTTATGCCTTCATGAAGTGGTTCAGTGAAGGAAAACAGATAAAGATCTCGGACGAGCATTTAACTATACTTTCTCGAAACAATTGCCTACATTAACGGGGTCTGTTATTATTCATTCTATTAAAAACGATACAGACAGACGAGCCAATTTACTTACCGCTTACCGAATTCATTGTAGTATTAGTAAAAAAATACTTATTAAAGATATTAAATTACCTAATAACTCAGATAGATCATCTGTATCTTAACTTAAGATCGCGGGATAAATCCGGCCTAACCCGGGCGCAATATATAATATACAATAACACAATATAGGCGAATTAAATAAAAGATTATAAAAATAAGCTATTAACTTAATAATGAAATATTGCTTACCGCTAATAAAATCATTTGTAAACTTTATATAAATATAATAACTGTTGTTATATCCATTTTACTTATAAATAACCTTTTCAATGGGATGTTTTAGTAACTTTTATCTATTGAAATCTATATAAAATTAGCCCTAATGTTAAATACGATACAATTTCTAATTAATACTGCAATGAAAACTTTAATAATACGAGTCCCCGTCTTGAACTCCGTAAATACATTTACGATAGGTATAATGAATAAAATAAAAAGTATAAACATAAATTATATATAAATGTATAATATATATCATGCCACTATGTAAATTTAGTAAGTAAGCCTTTTTAATAAAGAATACAGAATAACCTCTAGGTTTAAAGATACTCATAGCCATGATAAGTCTTACACTCAAGACTTATTTTCCCTGGCATTCTTCCAAACACATTCTCGATGATTTTGATAATATTAAATGGCCGTTTTATCCAAGAGGAACGCTTGAAATTAATAGAGTATTATAATATTTGACAAAGATTACTGTTATATAATAAAACACTTAACATATAAACTAGTTATAGTTTACTGTGACTACTTTTTATTAATATGTATTTAGCATTCGCCTGGTAAGTCCCTGGGCCAACGATTTCTTTCTGACTGCATTTTGTTTTGTCTTTAAAACATCAAAACTGTACAAAATATTATCGATATAAACTTGAAGATGTACCTAAACCATGGGATTGATTTAGGCTCGTCCATCTTAAAGCTGCTACAGCATGTAAATGCTACAGCATGTTTTATCAGATGATATTTTGTTGGTACTTAATTCCGTCAACGTCGATTACATTGACGGAATACCAATACCAATTACCAAACATTAAACTTATTAAAGTAATAAGAACACGGTGGACAATAAAGTAATTACATATACTATATGCGGAAGCGACGGACAATCGTAGGATTACTAAAAATTAACAAATATTACAAGCGGACCCATACAAGAGTTCCAGGCGGTTTTATATATATTTTGATTAAAATCACAACACCAGTGTTTGAATGTTTTATCTGTTATGTTTAATGGCCGCGGTGGACAAAAAGGCTAAAATGGCTGGTAATGAGTAATTACGAGCGCTCGACGGCGCGACCGGAAGCCGATACACATCTACACCGAGCGAGGGGGGCCTGTCCATTGATTTAGTGCTAAACACCCGTTAAATAAGTACACATTATTATATTGAAAATGTATTTTGCTGTTTGTCTTTAATAGTTAATTCAATAAGTTTGGTAATGGCAATTGTTACTTTCGGCGCTTTAGATAATCAGCTATCTTCTCTACTTTTTAAAAAGTAGTTTAACTCATTCCAAAGAAAATTATTAACTAAAGAATTATTTTATGAACATGTTTTGGTGGTCGAGCTTTTGTGCAAGCTCGTTTATGTAGGTACCACCCACTCATCAGATATTCTACCGCAAAATAGCAGTACTTGCTATTGTGTACAGTATTCCGGTTTGAAGGGTGAGTGAGCCACTGTAATTCCAGGCACAAGAGACATAACATCTTAATTCCAAAGGTTGGTGGCGCATTGGTGATGTAAGTGATGGTTAACATCTCTTACAATGCTAATGTCTATGGGCATTGGTGACAACTTACCATCATGTGGCGCATAATATGCTCGTCCTTCCAATGCAATAAAAAAAAAAGTTTGACAAAAAATATTTTCAAAAACCAATACTCTTTGCCAGGTCTACGCACGATCCGTCTTCTACCTAATGTGGGAGGGCCTGAATCACCATGCCGGCGCCTATATGCCGGTGTGCTGCGCTCCATGGCACTATATGGGGCACCCATATGGGTGGACGCTCTCACTGCGCGTAATAAGGCTCTTCTGCGTAGACCGCAGAGAGTTATAGCAGTGAGAGCGGTAAGAGGTTACCGGACGGTGTCGTGGACGGCGGCGACACTTCTTGCGAGCGATCCGCCTTGGGAACTCCAGGCCGAGGTGCTTGCAGAAGTGCACCGATTCCGGGTGGAAGCCAGGATGAATGGCGACCGTCCAGGATCAGCGGAGGTGGGGCGAATCAGGTATTTAGCTCAACAAGCTTTGATTCACAGATGGGAGGCGGACCTGGGGTCTCCATCAGCAGGCCTAGCGACAGTGGAGGCAATCCGCCCCCACTTGAGTCGCTGGGTATCAAGAAGAAGCGGCAAACTCACGTTTAGGTTGACGCAGGTGCTTACCGGACATGGCTGTTTCGGTAAGTACCTTCATGGGATAGCGAGGCGGGAGGTATCACCCTCTTGCCACCAGTGTGGTGCGCCACTGGACACGGCGAACCACACCCTGACGGAGTGTGCTGCGTGGGGGCCCCAGAGGCATTCCCTGGCGGCGACAGTCGGCGCAGACCTCTCGCTGCCGAGCGTGATTACCGCCATGCTTGGCAGCGAGAAATGCTGGATGGAGATGGTCTCTTTCTGCGAGAGTGTCATGTCGCAGAAAGAGGCCGCGGAGCGTGAGCGTGAGGCATCTGCCTCCGCTGACCCGCTCCGCCGAAGGAGACCGGGGAGGAGGCGTCGGCGCTATGCGCATCTTCTTCTCCCCCCGTCGTAAGCGTCGGCGGGGCTAGGCGGGTTCTCTGCGTGCCAGGAACCCAACTAAGAGAGGAGGCCCGCGCAATCGGGTCAACCGTCGGGGCGTCGCGGTAGTATGCGCAAGCGATCCCGTGCCGCTCCACCGAGACGATGCAGGTACGCTGGTTTTTTAGTGGGTATTCCGGAGCCTTCAGCACCGGCGAGCCCCACATACCCCCCCACCTCACGTGGGGGAAACGCGTAATGCGTTTTTCCAGCGAAAAAAAAAAAAAAAAAAAAAGGTCTACGCACGATATATTGGCAAGGGAACTAGCGAATATTTTCGTATATGAATGTTCATGTTTCATATCGATAACCAATAAAGTTCAGTTTGACTTTTGAATTTTGAATCGATTTAGTTCAGTTTATTACAAGTCCTATGTCGCTGTGTTTTTCAGTTACACTTACAGTGCTTCAAACTTGTAAAAATAATAATCGGTTCCAACTTGATCATGTCTGCCTCAGAGGCTGATGCTCAAATACCGCTTGGAAACAAAGAAAATTCATGAGGCAGACATCAAGGGTGTTGATATTGTAAAAATTAACAATAAACACCACTAAGTAGCTCACTGATTTTGAGCTGCAAAGACTTAGCAACCGAATATTTAAAAACTATTTTTGCTATCGTTCCTTTCTATTGTTTATTTAATTATGTATTCTATTGTTTATTTACAAAATGCTTTGAAATCAGAGGTCAGTCTCATCGATTTTTTACGTTTTTGTAAGAAATATAGACAACTCCCAAGAGGCAGACATGAGCAGATAATATAGCATCCTGTTTTTTTTACTCTTAATAGACAATGCAGTGCTATACATCATGTTAGACGACGTCTTTAATATTTCTTATAGCAATGATCACTATTAATAATACATGAGCAATATATTAATAATATATTATTCAAAATTTTGTTCGCCAGCTCCTTAACAGTAATTTATGATATAAATAATGAAGATACTTAGATGACCCTAAAAATACAGACTCGATGGAAGTTCAGGACCTCAATAGATAGTTTAGTTAAAATAATATTGACCTTACTAACCGCAAGGATTTATAGAATGACATTTGTATTACAGCATTGTTTAACATTATTACATAAGAACATCATTTATGATCATATATATTATTAAAGAAATGAAGCTATTTTTATGTTAATGAATATAAATTAAATTGAACTCCTCCGTAATAAAATACAAGTAAACAAGAAAATTAATTATTATTATAAATGGTTCATAATAAAAATTAATCTAAATCAACATTAACTTAATAAGCGATCCACTTATATAAAATCCCGGAAACACTGTTTAACGCAAGCAATAAAAATTCATTACGAAACTGAAAACAATACCGCCAATTACTCAATTAATGAAAAGGCATTTATTACGTTATATGTACTGTATTTATTAATATTTGTAACCGTACAAATGATTCGTGTAAGAAAGCTACTGCAATCGATACTTCTTTAAAAACAACTAGTAATGTTAAATTAAGTCATTAGCTAATTACATATGAATTAAAAAATAATAATAATAATATATATATTTTTATTCAGTCAAATTAAAACAAGTGAAAAATATTTCTAACTTGATTAATAAACTTCCAAAAAATCATTGCACAATATTAATTATTAAAAGAATATAATAAACAATATTAAAACCATAGGTAAAATAATCAACTCAGGTGTACTTAATCATTGTTTATCTTGTGCGCGAATCATTCCTCTATTAAATCATTGAAACATCAAAAGCCGATAAGAAATTACACTTTTTAATTAAACTAAAAAAAATGTATTGTAATGGCAATTTCTATCTTAATACTCGACACAAACTCTTGATATTGACTGAACAAACAATTTAATTACTTTGTTTTCTTTTAAACGGACAGGCGGTGCGGCATTTCATAAAATGTAGCGTTAATAGAGAAGTTCGTAATTAACGAATAATACATTTATTGATAGGTATTGCTTACAAACACGAAGTCGGGGGCCGTTTGAAAGCGAACCCTACGAAGAGTTATTAAGGATAGTTTTGCTTAAATAAATGTTTATACTGACAATGTTCTAGCGTGTTAGCGAAGTGTTTAACTTTTTGTTATATTTTACTCATATAAAATGTACTATCGCAAAAAAATGCGGTTCTGTTACAAAAGGTAAGATAATTGATTTTGGCTTTTGTACCAATAATGATAGCTATTAATATTGCAATATTTTGTGATTATATTCAATAATGTCAGGTCTGCGCTTAAATAAGAAAAAGTACTTAAATTTATTCTAAGCTAATTTCCGGCTTGTGAGGCTAAGGTATGGAAAATATAATGATGATTGTTAATAAGTTAAGAAGTTAAAGAGTAACAAACAAACTTACTTTCGCATTTATAATATAAGTAAGGATTTTAGTCATATTGTTAATCTTTTATGAACACCGAATAAATTATTATAATACTTTTTTATATAATATATGATTAATTACTTAACGATTGCATAACTATTACTAGAATATTTCCATCGATAAGATAAAATTCAATTTCAAATATTAAGCGAGTGTTAATTTGTTAAAATTTTCAAGCAAAAAGCGTTAACATGAAATATTTGGATAAATAAAAGAGACTTGTGTAGTCCAAACATTATTCGTATTTCTTGTCGACGAAGCTTGACCACGTCGCCCTCGCGATAAAACACGCAATAGTTTGTAAAGGCGATTCCAGAAAACGGTCGTTTTATGATTAGATCAGCACGCCAGCGCCGCGAGAGGGTAAGGGGATGTTAATTGCTCCGTTTTGTGAACACGGCCAGTGGCGTGCTACGCGAGTAATCAGCGAACTCTGACTGATTGCTTTTTAAATAGGTTTTATGCCCACTAAAATTGAAGGAAATCAAAGAAAAGCCCTTAACACGACTCCCAGCGATACGATTGTGTGAATGAACGTCATTTTTATTTGACGAGCGTGACTTATAAAAATGTATGTAGCATAAAAATTTTGAACAGTAAGCCTCCGTAATAGCTAAATTTTAGTCGATTAGTTTGCAACCTCGTTTGCTTACATCAGTTATAATTATTCACTTGTTCCCGTTTACTTTTCAATAATTAAAATCATGCAATCGTTGAATTTAATAACATGATTACTCAAACAGCCGCCTTTTAATCCGGATTCAATGACGTAAGCTTGTAAATACTCTCTTTATAGACGTTGTAAAAGTAATATAAATCATTAAATCTTCGTGAGGCTATCACATATTTTAAAAGCACATGCACAGAGCATAAAAACGCGTCTGAGACTCGAGAAGGCTTGAGGCTAATGTAAGCAGTCATTACAGATGTTTTTGCAACTAAGTTTACTTTACACAATTTTTTAATTCCCAGTAGCCAACGGCTTGTCCGAGCGGCGAATGGAGATAGTACACACGATTTAACAATGGTCTAATAGCTCGCGTTAGCGTGACTGTTGGGTGTTAGCTTCTACCGTTTTTGTTACGGATACTAACTACCAAATTGCTGTAAGTGCATTTCTTCAGTCGAATAATACAAAACTAGTTGTAGAGATTTCCATTTTTATAATTTGAATATCATTAATGTAAATGATCAAATAATAATTATTACACTCTAGATTTTAAGATTTAAAAAAATAATTAAATATACAATATAGATAAATCCTCACAAAATTATATGAAAATAGAGAATATAACACTATTCTCTTATAGGTACCGAAAATATTTAAAAAAAATCTCTTTAACTAAGTTGTAATTGGAATTAAATTAAATTAATTTTATATAAAAGTGCAAAATTCGTCTTTCCAAATCCAAAATATATCTTATAGCTTGACTGCATACCATGCACACAGTTTATATCGTAAATACAACCCACATCCAAAAACTAACGTTTTAATTATTATACAACTAGTATTATTAAAAAGGAATAACGTTATGTTTAAAGAATAAAAATCGCCGAGTTAATTGACAACATTTTAATTACAAAACACCACAAAATCTATTTGACATAAAATGTCACATTTTAGATTGCTTAAGTACATTGCCATATATCTATAGTAGCTTTCGGTACAATACTGTATACCTAATCCTATTTTTTATTTGTGTATTTAATACTAACAATAGGTACATTATAATAATAATTATACATTTATATTTATACACAATTTATTTGCACGTTGTATCAATTGTTTGAAATAAATGTTGATATATTATTTATTTGTTTTTATGAAGTTAATACTGTTTAGTATACACAGATAAATAATTATAAAAATGTTCTATACACATATTTTATATTTGTTATAATCGGTTAATTTAAATAGCGGTTTTTTTTTACGAAACAAAATATATTAATTCAAAATATTTATTCATGAATTAAGTTTAGACAATTTTAGAAAATCAGTATTTATTTTGAAATTGTTTTGATATAAATGATATATTCAATACGTGTAAACAATAATAGTCTGTGATCAAGACCAGCTTGCTGCTAATTTTGAACTCCCAAAGCATTAGTATCAATATTTATAGCAAGAGTTATACGACATCAAATGTATTTATATTATACATAACTTGTCACTACTTTTAATAATATTTATCCGAACTTATAATATCACATAATTATTACGGACAAGCATTGTCCACTTCGAAACAATTCTCAACAGCACGTCAACACGAAAAACGTTCCTTCGAGATATATTTTAAACGCAACTAATAAATATGCACTGTCTCTTCTGAATTTCAACAAAAGGTAACGAAACTCAATCGTGACTTTCACTTCACCTGATAACTTTTAGTTACGCACTTGTACGTCTTCGCAGTTGCGATAGTCACTTGTAAGTCATATCTTGCGACCACAACTGAGATTTTTATATGAACCAAACTTGCAAAATTACGTCTTTGTTGTCTTTTATCACTGACTTTACACGTGTATGGTTTCATCGTCATCTTCGTCGTCAGAACGTTGTTCTATAGAAGGTTCTCGAGGTGAGCGGGGAGGAGGGGCTGGACTCCCCGGATCGACGTCAGGGGAGGGCGTGCGTCTCGCTTGTGCATAATAACCTAGAGCTCCCAGTCCCGGAGCCCCGAGGGAGCCGAGGTGAGCTGAAGGACCGGGTAACCCCAAGCCCAGAGGTGGAACGCCTCCTAAAGGCGCGCCTGGATATAGCCTGTAAATGTAACTTATATTAGCATGTACTACATCATACAAGTACATATGTACATATGTGAAAATGCTTTTGTAGATTTTTTATTGTAACAGTCGATAAGTTATCGTAAGGTAATTGAATTTGAATAGGATTTTCTTATTATTACTGCTCACCGATAAGGTAGAGGTTTCTGCAGCGTATTAGCAGAGGCTGAAGCAGCAGCAGCAGCAGTAGCAGCAGCTTGTCGGTAGTAGAGGTCAGCAGTCGGTGTAGGTTGCGCGGGGTACGCTGGTACTCCTGCCCAGTATCCACCGTATAATCGCTGGAACGCTGCGTAATTACCGGCCTCGGCTAGTAGCTCTAAGCCAACTGCCGTCTGACGTTTCCATTTCGTTCTGTTAAAGATAATTTAATAATTAACTAAATTTAATTAATATATAATAAAAATAAATAAATAAATATTTATTTTATTGTTATATTATTTCTAGACGTAGTATACTAATCATTTATACAAGCAAAACCTTTTTTGTTAAGTATTTTATTAATGGGGTTTGCGAAAATCTATTATCGAAAATTATTACAAAACTTCGACTTATATCGGTTCATTGAATCATCAAATAAATCGTTTTGATCTATTGCAAATCCCATAAGAAACTTTACGTGTCATTACAAGCCTAAAACGACTCTAAATTTTTTGAAACTGTCGTTTACGAACCCTAAGCCTATAGATCACTAACCCTATTCAGCACTGTGACCCCAATCGTCATCAAATTTGTCACAGACCACTCCAGAGTACAATGAGACAACCACAATAGAGTTAGTAATAAAAAAATATAAATAAAATAATAAATTTGACAAAACGTCTTGGGCACTCGTATGTTCACCGGAGCGTCGTCTAGTGATTTAATTTGATTTATTTGCTTCTCTCGAAAAGGGTAAGCCAGTATAAATTACAAGATATTGCAAAGGGGAAAATATGTTTTATACTTTCAAAACGCTCTATTTCATCTTTCCTAATTTTAAATTTAAAAGCGCAACCAATAATTTGTTTGTGATCGAATTAGGTTTGTTGATTTAAAAAACTTTTATTGGATAATTAAGATAAATACAGCGTGATACGAATACCAAACACAGATGATATAAAAACACACACAAGTGTTTCGAAAAGCTAAAGGCATTATTAGAAATAAGGAAGATACGAGTAACTTTCATGATAAGTTACAAAACTTTTCATACCTTTGAATGTATGAACTGAGGGACTATTTAAAGTAGTCGTTATATATTAAATTAAACAACATTTTAAAAATAAACATTAGAATAAGTAATTTTTATTCACCCACGAAAATGAAAAGGATCGAAAACATCCCCAATTGTGAAATTTAATTTCATTTTGCAGTTGTCGATTAGTTGATGAGCCGTTATTGTCATCGAGTGAGTTTTATATTAATACGAAGGGAGTTATTATCATTGCTATTATTATTTTGATAGGGAAGAGCCCTTTGTGTGGTTGGATGTGGTTGTTAGAAGACGGTTCACTGGTTACCTCGTTAATTAATTTCTTTAAATGGATCATTTAATTTTATTAAATGTAAATGAGGGGGAGTTCGGATGTTTTATTGCTCGTCTTTCATAAAATTATTTATGGTATGTCATTAAATATTTTATTTAAACTACTTTTTGTGTGTAGTTTGAGAATTTAATTTTGAATTACGTTTAATTTTTTTTATGTGACTAATTGATATCGTGTAGTTATTGTGATAAATTAATGTTAATTTCGTAACAGCATATTACGACATATCGACAAGCATAGAAAAGAAGATTTCGAAACGATTCGGATTCCCTTTATAAATATTATGAAAAACTTTTATATTGATATGTGGTTTTTAAGATACTTATGTGTCGCACGTTATTCACATTTTGAAAGCAAATAATATCTATGAACAATACATATTCATTAAAAAAGGTAAAATTAATATCTGTAATAAATATGTTGGAAGCTTTAATGCAAACTGAGATAGGTAGTTTTGTTTTAAATACCACTCCGTAATTATCAGTAGCCGACATTTGATGAATAGAAAGAGTCTCCGCTCACATTAATCATGTTTATGACGGGTCCGTCTGAGGAGTGAACACTCGAGAGCTCTTATTTAATTGTCAAGTGCTGAATGAGAGGCAATCTGCTCAGTGACACTATTCTTTTTATTATTGCCGCGGACGACGAACAAAAAGCTCTCCGAGCGCACTTAAATTCGGCCTGCCATCTCGAGACTTCTTAACAGACGATACTTTTTCTCTTTCCCGCACGCACGTAACGTCATAAGAACGAGTCTTCACTGTCTCTGTTCCTCAGTCCCCTGGTGGAGTCTGTCTACGCTCCGCCCAGTGGTTTAGTGATTTGATGCTGCGTGAACTGATTCAATTGTTATTCGAGGATGCTCATTCTAAAACGGGCCTTAAGTGTTCAAGTTAGAGACGAAAATCGTTCATTAAAACGATCCCGCTTACGACCTCTCCGAGGAGGAGGTTGTTTATCTCGATTTAAGTTTTTGGAAGACGTGATGCGAATTCCGCTTGTATAGTCGACAAACAAGGAATACATTCATCGATCCAAACTGTTTGCGTTTACACTTGGTGCTTAAGCTTCTTAAGTTGTGGGGCGTTGGGCTCAATTTGATTCTTGTTCGAACGTTACTTATACGCTGTTTAGAAACTTTCAAGACGCGCTTGTATGAATGTTCTTATGGGAATTGTTTAGCGACTTAGTTGCGATCAAAGGAACATTTCAACAGTACAAGCTTACTTATATACTTTTAATCTCTAAGAAATCTTAATTTGAATAAGTTTTAAATCAGATAAGTATTTACGATATTTATAAAAACATCAATATAATTCAAAAGGAAATAATATTAATATTTCGCAAAAAAACTTTGGTAATAACAAATAGGGTTCTTCGAAATTAGTTTAATAATAAGTGATTTGTCATGATGCAAATACGTTTTTATAAAAACCGACCGCACATACATGTACCATCATTAAATTAAATACACAAATTACAGACTAATTTATAACTACTTTTGACAGACGGACCGTATTTGGTCGCAAATGTCTATACTAAATTGACGTTTTGAACGGCATATCCAAATTAGAACAATAAATTGCATACTACGAATTAAAAGGACGAGAAATCCTCTATTACGAGCGGCCAAAACTGAAATGGCATCTGCAGTATAATGATTAGTTTCTAAATGATAAAGCAGGCGACCTCCGCGTCCTTGGTTCGATTCCCGTGTCTCTGGAGGTGTAATTTAGTGGTTCGCTATAAGCGATTAGTGCTTCTTGGTAGCTCCCGCGCAACCCTTACATTATGTCATTAGGAACGTGCACTCACACGTTTTGCATTTTCAATATGATTTTTAGAACAGTGATATTAAACATAAGCATACACTCAATTAAAAATACATTCATATATATAGTAGTCGTTGGTCTAGTGGCTAGATATAAGGCCGCAGACTCGGTGGTCCTGGGTTCAATACCCAGGTCGGGCCAATAAATAGTTATTGGGTATATAATATATACTTATTATTATTATTATATACTTATATGATTGTGGTTAAATTTTTATGTACAACCTCATTTGTCAACCATAATAGAGAAAGAGGGTTGGAGTACTAATTTGTCAGAAAAATAATTAATCTAATATTCTAATCGCAATTATAGAGTTTTAAGTAAAAAAATAAAGGTAAGTTATATTACATACTTGACGTAAAATTTATACCATAACTTAAATAAATAAGTTACATATCCTAATAAGCTTATTATAATTATATTTATTAGTGTCGGTTAAGTTAGTAGGTACCTATGTAGTTATTCATCGCGACTGCGAATGGTACACTTATCCACCTGTGTGTTCTGAGCACAAAATAAGCAAGCATCACATTTTAGCGGATTTATTTACAAGCTAATTATACAAATGATATGAAGCTCCCTTTCCACAAGTTTTCTACTTTTTTTCCTCTTATCAACACAAATATTACAATCATTGTGTAAGATAATGGAATAATTTAATCAAAGGTATTGATTCAATATAATGTAACAATAACTAATAGGTATATTGTAGGTATAATTATTGCAATATTATCTAAACACTTGTATCCTTTAGTTCTAATTGCAATTCAATTTCTAAATCGAATTGCAGCAATTTATTCAATTAAAAAATGTATAATGTAATTGTATACTTCTACTAATGTAATATATAGACATCAATTAACAAAGGATTTTGTATTCTGTCACTAGAATATGAAATTATGTATCAAAATAGTTCATTGAAATCTCTTATGCTTAGAAGCTCGAAATATGAATCTTTAAAAGTATGGATATAAAACAAAAACAGAATTGTTTCCAGCAAAACATTGGATGCTTTGTATGTGAATATGATAGACATATTGGGTATTGGTTGTTAAAGTTATGAAATGTGAAAATCATGATTAGCGTAGTGACTTTTTCAAAACTCGAAAAAGTAACTACCCTAAGCTACTTGAAAGAACACTTGCTTTGTAGAAAATTGAGAATAACTCGTTTTTTTTTCAAATATTCATTACTTAGTTATAACGTTCTGTACCTTTTAGTTATTATTAATGAATGAGATCTCTCAATTAAAATCCCATTTCTATAATTTACATGACTGCGTAATTCTGTCTTCGACTAGTAGCTATAATTATAAAGGAATATATGTATAATATATTTATGTCTGTAATTGCGACATATAATAATTTTAGGTACTCTTTAATGATACAGAAGTGCCTGAACTAATCATCAGAGCTATTCATGATAAACAAATTGGACCCTTGATGGTCGACCCGGTCGTAAAATGTTGAAAATCGACTTACAGTATTATGATGATAAATATTTGTGAAAGACGAAATACGCTGAGTGTAATTAATGTGGACGTTGACTTGGATGAGCGATGAAATTATTATGTTTAGCACAATGAATCGTGAAAAGGTTACCTAATGGATGTTCCTTTTATAATATTATATTTATACTAGTCAAAGTCGAATATTCTTTTTAAAACGTTTCGCGATAGATTTTTACGCCTTTTCTTTGCGAATGTACGTTTGTACGTATGTCATTATACAATGCGTCATTAGGTAATCGAAGCGGATTACACGTCGCCGACGACTAAACGGCGATAAACGGTGTTCGAGAGCCCCCGGCCTATTAGCTGTGTACGGACAAACGAGATATTATTTCGAATTTAATGATATCGAAACTTGAAACGGCAAAGTTACGGTAAAGTTCACGTACAAAATAATCATTCCGTTTAAAATGTATAAGTAAATAATTGTACTACTTCATTTTTAATTTATCAACACACACGCCAAGATAACATTTGGTTTATATAATAATTAATATTAAATATTTTAGAAATTTCCTTCAGAACTAACAATGTGTATCAACTACATTTTAAACCAACAATATATAATTATTTATTGCACATTAACAATGTTTTTAGTAGCATTTCACAAGCAATGGAAACTTAATAACCCCGCAGTATGATGTTATGAAGAAAAAAATACATATAATAAATAATTGCTCAATAACCTTATTGAACTGATATTTATTGTACATTTAGTTAAATCATATTTTTTTGGATTTATATTACCACGTATCAAAGACGGAAAAAAGCCAAACTCGAGCTCTCGATTTGTTCAAAAAGGGACAGTATTATCGCTTCGATACGATCACACAAGAAATCATTTAAAAACAATTAAGTAAATAAACCGTTGAATGGTTGTAAAAAAGTATCAATTTGGTCGGCGGAAGCTTTATAATAAACGGTGCGTCGGCGCCGGCTGGGCCATGACTTGCAGCCGCTCTGTGGATGGTCAAGTGCCGACCGTCTTTGATTCACACGTACCAACAATCTGGTATCCTAATCCGAAGTCTTTGTTCTTGATTTTATTTGCAACATCGTGTCTTGTATGTTTTTGTTAAAATGTTCTGTCGATTTGAGACAAGAAATATGATTTACTTTAAGTCTTTCTATCGTCACACTAGCACACTAGTACTAACTAGTGTTAGCAAACTTACCATCATATTACTACTACATCATATAACAGGAAAATATTTGGCTATTAAATAGATTAATTTCAAAAGTAATATATGATATTCATGTAATAATAAAATATAACCCAATGTAGGTATATGTTGAAGCTAAGATCAGAATTTCTTTAAATCTTTATTATTGCTAATAAAATTCGGTACCCTGCCAGTAAAATCAATTTCAATTATTAACAAAAAATGACAACACATGGACAATGGACAGACTCCATTAAATATTTAAGAACATAAGAAAATGACCGCACACAATAGCTATTAAATCTTCAATTAACTCCAATTTCACACCCTTTCACGAACCGAAAAATCGAAGCCCAAACATTGGTTTTACCGAAATTATAGAAAACCAACAAAGAACAAGCAAAAAATAACATCAATAGAAAAAAGCACCAGACGGGGCGGGCGACAACTTGTGCGGCGCCCGCGCAACTCTTCATATAACCATTATCACCGATACTGATATGACAAATATTATAAATTTTCCATCAAAACGTGTAACAGTGTTCATAATAAGATTATGCCATTTGCATAATTAGTCGTGTGATTTGAGATTTTATATAACTCGTTTAGTCAACATTCGAGACAAAAATGTCATTACTCGGGCACTAGATACTTACAATAAGCTGACAATACATATCATACGTAATATATACATGTACGTTAAACAATAATTATTTATTATAAAAAAGATAACGTAATAGAAAACTACAGATTGTCAGTTTTTTTGACTACCGTTGTTTTTATGAAGCGTCTAGAGGTGGCATGGTCGGCGGCAGCTAAGGTCTAATTACTAACGTTTGTTTATGAAATAACCGCTTTAGTACTGCCGACGACGAAACTCGTTAAATGATTTAAGACGATTAACAACATCTATTTTTAACTGAATATTAAAAAGATTTTCATTGTTGTAGTATTTTAAAAAAATAATCGGTAAAAATGTTTTATTGCAATTGTATGTTTAACTATACTATTCGTAATTATACTTATATTTATTTTTATTAGTAATTTTGATAAACAATGGTACATATATTAAGTTTTCCTCGCGTTATGATGTGTGTAATTGTATAATCGGGGGCTTGTTTCAACATTTTTTGGGAAAAATTATGTCAAAAGATAACTTTGCAATATTTCCTAATGGAAAGAAAATGCAGAACTATCTGACAAGCTTCTCATAATTTACCTCAAAAAAATTTTTGTGATAAAACTTGCCCCGGGATTTTTAACTGACTCGGGATATGTAGAAACAATTAATATTTTCACTGTTATTAAGTTAAAAATAATAAAAAATAATACGTGATTAAAAATTACGAATTGTAAAGTGTGAACATTGTTGAAATTAACATTGATTTATTACGCGAAGATAACGTTATTCTGGATATATATCATTGTGGCTAATCGAGATCCATACACAGAGCGAGTAGCGGCCACAGTATGACAATACGCTGACTCAGCGTTGTCTGTGTGTGACTCGCCGACTATCTCACGAAGTACATCAAGTTACTGTTGTCTTAATTTATAACTGAAAGCGAGCGCGAATTGAAATATCGCCTCAAATATCTTATTTAGGTATATTTCAATTATTACTGCATTATTTATTAAAAAAAGACGGATTAATTTTACATTATTTATATATTAAGACTGAACATAAAATATCCATAAAATTGTGAATTATTTTACTTACATTGTGTAGATATTATTTAAATATAATAACTAAGACTAGCAAACCAAAAAATAAAAATAACAAATGATCACAACTGTCCATTGATCCATCGGCTCCATAATTGGCATTTTTATTTTTTTTTCACAGTGCCATTGAAAAATTGAAAAATGTGCATTTTTAAGCACAAACAAAGAACATTTTACTAACTTGAGTACAGCGCCACCTATCTGAATGTATTATAGACGTGAGCTATCACTTAGTCTTAGACAAAATAAATATACAGTGTGGCAATTTACTAACTACGCAAAACTATTATATACAAGTATGGAAATATGTTATTATAATTGAAAAACGAATTTAAAGCAACCTTGAAAACGAATACTTTTATTTTTATGATATTAAATGAATCAATTATAACAACATTACATACTATATAAAAACCTTTTTTTAAACGAACTTAAGCTAAGGTTATATATGTATTTCTAGGTGAGGTGACTTATTACCAGCAATTCAGGGTAGTGTTGGCGTAAAATTTGGTAGCAATATTTGAACAACATATACTTAAAGATGAAGTCAAATAATAAAAATGAAATACATCATATTGAAGAAATATTTACATATTAATATTGCACTTCATACGAAATATTATTTTTATTTATAATCTTAAAAAAAAAGTCATTTAATTTCTTTCAATTACTCCTCTTGTCACTTAGACCGTTATCAAGTAGCGAGCTATAATTGCTTTCTTCATTCGAGCCGTCTTACACGTATTCAGTCTTATAAACCCATTACGGTGTGGGAGGTAGGAATACTTAATAGCATTTCTTCACAATTATCATGTAACTCGAAGGGAATTTGTAGTCTGGAGACGGATTTTTTTCGGATCGCATTTATGGGAAATAATTTATCATTATCGTAATACACAACATATAATAAAATTAAGAACAAATAAATGTATATTTATATTAGTATAGATTTATTATTTCAACTATTTCTCAAATTATTCTTTATCTTTTAGTTGTTCTCTATTAGTTGCATTGGGTATGGATGGTAAATGTACATATATTAATAAGTTAGTATTGAGTACTTACGCAATCAAAGTCTTTGTCTAAAGCTTCGATTAAAATACACGAATTTATATATTTGTACTAGATTAGGGTTCTATAACATTACTAGCGAATGAAAAAAATGACAGACGAACTGTCTCGTTTGATGTTGTGACGTTCTTTCAGTCACACTGACAGTCCTAAGCTTCAAACACTGTGGTCTGTATGAGTGTTTAATACAACCCTTCTCATTGCGTCCACTTTAAGTGTACTAACTACACAAATATCTCGATTCCATTGGAAAATGTGCTATATAATACCATTTTTATGTTTATTTATTTAATGTAATTTTCCAATTATAAAACTGAAAATGAATGCTAGCAACAAGAAACATTTTTACACCAATTATTGCGAGTACCTACCTAGTAGTTTCTATTTGTATTATTATAAAAATATTGTTATCACTGGGTTCACCTAAAACCTATTAATCCAATAAAATGTAACTATCACATGATAATTAAGCACCGAGACGACTATAGACGAATATATTGTATGACGAATATATTGTATGTTTAGATTATATATAGTCAGCCTAGTCGACGCTTCGAACGTCAACGAATTTTGATCACAGAGGGACGCTCTCAAAAAAGACAGACTGCACATGAGATTGAACGTAGGTATTCTTATATTTTTGTAAATATACATTTTTGAAAATACAATACGAATAAGTCAACTCACCGTCTGTTCTGATACCAGGTCTTAACTTGCGTATCGGTGAGGCCAAGTTTCGCTGCTAGCTCCATCCTATCTTGCACGCTGAGGTACTTCTGTCTTTCAAATGATTTCTCCAAAGTCTGGAGCTGGTGGTCTGTGAACGCAGTTCGCGCTTTCCTTTGCTTCTTTGCAAGTCCCGATGCGTCCCCACCGCAGGATTTACTTGATACGTCGTCTGAATCATCTTTCACACCTACGATGATATTACCAATAATTAATTATTTTGTTAGTCTTATTAAGAATATAAATATATCATTCAAACTATTAAACCTTGTAATCAAAACGTAGAGTAACTTTATTGTATGGTAAATGTAATACTTTAATGTGAAGTTATTTTGATATTTTATCAATGTAATTACATTTATATGATCTTTAATATGAAACAATAGTCAAATCTTATATATTTTTCTATATAAATACACTATTTGTTAACTTTATACTATTACATTTTGAGAAAGAATTACAATTAGGAGCAGTTGATTAATAATCTTTGATTTTTAGGCATTATTTCATGAACTAAATAATCATGTTTTAGAAACTAGGAATATCATCAACATTTTATATAAAAACAAGTTAATATAAACAAGGCTAGTCATATTAACAGGGTTATCTAGAGCTTTGTAACTCAAGCAAGTTGTCTCGAACGAAGCCCTGTTGTAAGGCTTCTGCGGTCAGCACCGCTTCCTTACACGGACGTCGATCACTTACCTTACAAACGAGATTTTTTAGGAGCGCAATTATTTTTAAATCGATAGTATAAGCTATTAATGACGCAATTAAAATAAACGAAATGTCTCAGGATTATATTAATTAATGTTTAACCTTTTTAGAAACCTAATATTAAATCATTTAAATTTATTTATTGGCCATATACATAATTTTTAAAGTCAAGCACTTCATATCTTGAATTAAGGTGTTCAATATGTGATGGTTATTATCGAACCAAACATATTAACACGTTTATCGTAAAATGACTCTTAATTAAAGTGGTTTTCATATCTTAAAAGATAATTCGGCAAAATTTAAAAGCAATGCAGGTATGAGATGAAAAGTAAATATCAAATTAGGTTTTTATTGACCAGAAGATACGATTCATGTTTTATATGTCGTCTTTTAACTATTCTGACCTTTCCCATGTTAGGTAAATGATAATAAGCCCTTTTAAAATTCAATAAATATGCCATTTTTTACTTATTAATGTGACTTAAACTTTACACCATCTAAAGCAGGCTCGATTAACGTTATTATTATTGTATTTATTTATTATGGTAATAGTATTCGAGTATTATAGTATATTGTTAGTAGTGTTTTATTTGAATTAAATATAAATATATTAGAGCAACGTTATATGTTCCACATAACAGTTTATGAATTATGAAAGTCATGACTTTAAAGTAAAATCTAGACACCTTAGTAATGTAATATTATAAGTATTTCGCAATTCGCAGGCATGTTAGTTAATAGGGGGACAGTAAGTAGTCTGAGCGCTTAGTGCCTGGGTGGTAAACCGCAACTTCTACACTCGGCTGCGCTAATTCCTTCGCATTATACATATAATCTGGTGTTTGTACTTTACGTTAACTGAATTCCTACACTCTTCGAGATTTTCATTCAAAACAAACGAATGCTTTATAAACATAAACAAACTGTAAAACAAGATTATATCTTATAATATATATAAATTTATAGTTCAATTATTTTTATTTTCCTAAAGACCATAGGAATACCTAACTTATACTTCTTGTGGATTGTTATCGTTTAAGTATTTCTTATACCGAATATCGCGTGGCAACACTTGGAAAAAAATGTATTTAATGTAAACATTTTCCTTACAAATTCACATAACAACCTTGACTACAAATTGTTGGAACGCTACGAAGTGGCGATTTTTTTAACGCCCCTCCAGTTTGTAATATCGAGTGTAATTATGACCGACCGAGGCCCATTAGGGTTCGCCGCCATTAATTTATTATAATAAGGTCCAACTGCCAACTGCATTTGCTCGACCGTGAAAATTATTATCATTAGTGGGCAATAATGTTACCATAAAACGTCAAGCTACCATTAACCTTATCAATACGATTCCAAAATTGAGCTCCTAATGTGAGAAATGAAGATATGTTCTAAATAAACGATAACAGTTCTATGAGATGTCTATATCAATTGAGTTGCGGCTTACGAGTGCTCGCTTGCCTTTAATTAAGTGTTGATTCATTATTCATTATCTTATTTTTTTTTATAAATAAAATATTAATTATGACAGGTTTCATCTTAGCTTTCGACATATAAATGTCAAGCATGTGTTGTACCATTTTTAATTACTTTTTATAAATATTGTTACCACAATCGACCTTATGTACAATTTGAACGACATTTAGGCACCTCATATACAACAAAATAATAATTTGACTTCGTTAGTTACATACAAGTAATACATACATAAAGGGGGTAAAATCAATTTAATTTTATTCAGTCAACGCGTTATTTATTAAAAACAAGAAGAGCCAATTACATTGAAACACTCTTTGAAATCCTATATGAGCTAATTTGCATTTTATAGAGAATAATTTAAAGAATGTTTTATAAATATAAAATATTGTTAAATGAAGGGAATTGTAGATAAAATTGAAAGATCCGTTCAAAGGCTTATTTCGATACACACCTATTTTGTAAACAGTAATTAAACTGTGTTTCATTATTTTAAAAAAAACGTTAATTATTATAATTACAATGTAATTGGTAAATTAATTAAGTATATTTATTTTCAAGGTATAACATAACATGCGTAATTACGAATTAAACACGATAATTTACGATTCGATTAAGAATGACTACCGTTTTCGAAAATAATGAATTCTAATGAAGTTTACGATCTATAAATTACTTTTAGACCTTTCATTAAGATATTATTTAACGAGGATTAAAAAAGATAATGAATGCTTATAATACACGTGTTTGATTGTCTAATGTATTTATAATCGAGTAACACGTTACCGGCCTCGTTCATTTGTCACCGCAATAACTCCCAAAGGACATCCCACGTATCTATTAGATATGTTAAGCCGTTAATTGAATATTAAGTTACTTATGAGCGCTTGATTGATTCGGAGAATATTTAATTGATTAATAAACACTCCAATCGCTACAAGAATAAATCTGTAAGATTAAGGTCAGTACTCGGTTATGTGGCTACCGATTATTATTATAAGTAGCGAGTTGAAACAGACGTGAACGGCTGCACAAGGATGGCGAATTTGTTTTATTTTTTTTATCATTTTTAAAAAAGATTTTCTTTAACTGTGTATTTATTTTTTAAAGTTTTCTCTCGTTAACTACGTGATACGTCTAAGCATAAGGTTTTATTAGAAATATATTAATTAGACCAGTCTTATCCAGATTTCTTGAAATATAGATACTACTAGAATGTATTTTTACAGTCTCACACTATCGGTTCAAGCTATCTCTCCGCCCGCTCCCAATGCTAATACATCACGCCCCACGCCTTTTTTCATGTGTTCTCTCAAACAACATTTCGTTATATCCTCATCGAGTACATACTTAATTACAGATATTAACGTCATGTCTTATCTTAAATAATAAAAATAATTTTGATCATAAATTTAATAAACGATAGACCCTGTTAATTAGAACAAATGGTTTAATGGATTAAAACACAGTCTGAATCAAAGATCGCGAGATCACGCTAGATCCATTATCATCATGTGTTTATTTTGTGTTTATTATTCATCTCGTGCTTAGCGGTAACGCGAGGAAGGCTGTATATGCAAACCAGACATTGCACCAGCATGGTTGTATAATTTCAGAACCTATGTACATCTTAAGAGGGTAGGAGATTTTTCCCATCAACGGGACATGTACAAGCTGTTACATAAGATAGCAGGTAAGAACGATAAAAATAAAATTTACTAAAACCTACCTAATCGCACGAACATACAATAACAATATATCTTTTCTGCTTACTAAAATTTATAGGGCTAATAATAATAAAATATGTCAATATTTTAATAGATTGAAAATAACTCAATACTTTCATCCAATTACATTTACAATTGCGTATCTAAATGACCTTAATGTGTCAAACGCTTACACAATTTTAATAGTATTTACTTACAAGGTGACCTCATGAATAGATATAGCTTTATTCATTTTAACATACTGCGATTTAGTTTGTCTTTGTTGTGAAGGTTAGTGTTATTAAAACAGCTTATATAATCACTATATATTAGGTATAAAACAAACTGTTCGTCTGTTTGAACGCGATAAACTCACAAAACAATTGAACGGATTTTCATAAGGTTTTTAAGAAAAAGCCTATTTTTTACGTTCAATCTATACTAATATATAAAGCTGAAGAGTTTGTTTGTTTGAGCCGGCTAATCTCAGGAACTACTGATTCGAATTTAAAATATTAGTGTTGTAGTAGTATAAAATAATGGTGTTGTATAGTCCTTTTATCGAGGAAGGTTCTAGGCTATTTTTTATTAATTATACGCGAGTGAAACCACGGAGCACAGCTAGTAAACATATATACTCATATCTTAACGTTTCGTTATACATAGAAGTGTAATTAAAATCGAATTTATAGAACCGAGAAAGTCTAGTTTATTTGACATTGGCTGTTTATACTAAAATTAAATTTATTAAAACAGGCTTAAGGTATTCATAAAGATATATTGTAAAAATGTATCTAAGGATTGGTAAACGGACTTTTTAACCGACTTCAAAAAAGGAGAAGGTTATCAATTCGTCTGTTTTTTTTTTAAATATAGTTTCATCCTCGTTGCGTTTATTTACTATTTAGTAAGTAATTTACTCCCCAGGGAGATGCTGCTAACATTCTTTAAAAATCTTTTCTTTGAAACTTCTCAAGGCAGCTCATGTCCTATAGTAATTGCATTTGTATATTTTCAATAAGGAAAATGTAACTTGAAACTATGTTAATATAAATCAACTAGTGTAGATAATGTATAACCGTCATAATTACGAAATAAAAATAAAAAAAACTTCCAACGCAAATTTTCATTTATTAGTTTATAATTACTTGAACAAAAACACGTAACAATTACGTTAAAACTTAATAATTTAACTATATGTTATCGTTCCAGTTAAAGTTCGTTTCGTAATTAGGTATGTGAAGCATCGTTGCTTTGTTATGTCCTGTAAATCAAATTTAATGTTTTATATGTCTTGTGTTTATTAAAAATACAGCTACATCCGTATATGATTCTTCATCGATCCAAGTATCCGCTATACTTGTTACTATATAATACTAAGACATATTACGATACTCTTTAAATCTAACGAAGTGAGTTGATTTTTGACTTTCTCAAGTTGATTTAATTGTAGTGATTATATAAATTACTTGCAAGTTACAATGTAGTCTTCGTGACTTTAATAAAAAAAAAACACATAAACGAGCCAATGTGTCATGTAAATAAATAAGTACTTTTATATACGTATATATTGTATATATTATCAATAATAAAAGTAATTGTTATTTTAACTAATAATAAAATAACATATATGTACATATGCTTAAAGACAATCATTTTTTCACGCAGTGATATAATTAATGATGATCGTGTAAGTGGAAGCCATGTTAGATGCGCGAGCGCAGTGAACAATGCGCTCAATGAGATGGCGTTATATCATAAGTGTGTCGTAATGCACTTCACAGAGATAACGTTATAAATATTTATATTTCTCTAACAAAAGTCTCCAATTTCCAGACAAAATATAATATTTCTATAATATCCATCATAAAAAAAAATACAAAATTGTTAATGCTATTTTAGATCTAATGAACAATTTAAAATGAATCAACTAATAAATAAAGAAATCATAGCCATTCAATTGATTCTAAAAATATAACAACACGCCTTTATTGCGCAATCTTTCGTTTTTCAATTTCAAATTATAAGTAATTTATTTATTTAACATTATTTATGAGATCTATTGAATAGAATTATAATATTATAAAAATAATTTATCAATGAATAATCATCTAAATAACATTCTAAGAAGCGATAGTTATGAATTGAACATAAGTTTTCCCGTAATTAATCTTTGCATTCACTTTAATCGTAAAACAATACTGGAACGAACTGCCTGATTTTTGCCACGATAGCAATTAGAAAATCTGTGTAATTATATGTTTACGTAAACACGATTACAATACAACGATTTCTTTAATTCATGTAATGACTTATCTCTTAGGGTTAGCACAAACTATTCATATTTTTCGTAAAAAAACTTTAAAGCTTTTCAACAAACATTGTGACAAGGTCGATTTTATGGTTCTTCCGCTTGAGTGATAGATAATTGATTTTATTAAATTAAGTTTTATAAAAATGGTGTCACGTTTATATTAAAAGAAAGCATATGACATTAAATGTATTGGATAAAATAGATCAAGCGTAGTAAGTTTACGGTTTCAGATTTATCGATGTGAAATCGTATGAAAAATTATACTATTTCCGTGACTCTATGTGAAGCCGCTCAAGTGGACATTCAGATTTCAGAAGACATTACACGGTCTCTAAACACGTACTTACCCAAAAATATTACAGGCTTACAAAACCCAGTCACAGACTGATTTATTCAACAAGACAATTACGATACTCAAATTTGTATTATCATTTATATATACATATTTACATAGACTTCAAACTTTAGAAGTATTTAAGTTTTTTTTATTACAATTCGGTTTAGTAATCAAACCAGTGGCTTGAAAATCCAACATTAGTACGACAAATAAGACTGTAAATAATCCCCAAGAATAAAAAAACTTTAATCACAAAGTCTTAAGACGAACTTTTATATTTTAAATCGAACTCAATTTCACAGCTCACATCGCCTGTCAAATGCGACACAAAGCCGCGAATAGGATCCGTATTATGAGAGATTTCAACTGGGCCTATTTATATCAATGATAATCTATTTATTGTCACACTAAAAAGTTTTGATTTTATCATTTGGTGCGATGAAAGAATTGTCACCTCACGCTTATCGAGATGCCAAAAGTCACGAGGTGTCCACATGATAAAATGATCATTATATTCATTCACATAGAGTATAATCTTGTATAACATAAATTGATCCAAAACAAGGTATGCTAAGCAGCTTAACGATGGTGTGCGCTTGAAGTAAGGTTTGACGTTTCAAGTAACGAACCAGTGGCTTCGTAAAGGTATACTTAATGGCAAAACGTTATTTGTTACATTTCTTTTTAATGTGCAATAATTTATTACCTTATAAAACTACAAGTGTCAAGGAAATCGCGTTTGTCAAGCGCTAAAATCAAAGTTATATTTTTTACTGAGTAATCGATTTAATTGTGTGACCACGTCTCTATTATTAAGTGGAGATTAATTACTTTAGTAAATTGTCAGTCAGTTTATATTATGAACACTAATTGCTATAAACGCTGTATTTTTCACATTCTCAGTAAATGGGTTTTTTAAATTACAATGCAAGAAGCTTTGTATTTACAGTTGTACGTAGACATTTTAATTGCTGCCGGCGGAGGTTGAGTACAGTAATTGACAGGTTTAAAATCATTAAATAAGGCATATAGTCGGAAAGATTAACATTATTAACGATCATTTCCGAATATAATGACTTTTCATATTATGCAATTTCTTTATATGCACTTAATATCGACTTTTGCACGCAACTGTACCGACTGTAAATCGCACGAACATTTATGAATTAGGTGAGCTATTTAAAGTTTAAAAAGCGAACTGAACTTGACATTTGACAAAAAGCTGATTATGACGTCATTTTTTTCTTTTCCCTTGGGCCCAGGAGAGGCCTTTCAGCCAGGATTAATTTGGTCCGTTTTATAAGGGCTTACTTATCTCGGAACCGAGTGTTCCGAACGAGTTGTATTTATCGTGGCCATTATACGTTTTATTATTTAATTTATTTAACGCTTCGAGTTTATCGGCTTGTCTATTAAATCGTCGACGGGATAATGCGATTGAAAACTAAACATTCATTCGAGATATTTAAAGTAATTTATGTGTGTGTGAACTATTTAAACACACATAAATTGTTTAAATTGATACACAAACATAAAATATAAATAAAACGATAATGTGTTTTTAAATAAATATTTAAATTAATTGAAATGGCGCAACATAAACAATTATACAGTTCTATTAGTGATGTTGTTACATTATTGATATCTTTATTATCTGATTAATGTATCTCGAGAGATTATCTTAAAACGATTACCCGAACTTTTTAGCAAATATAGATAAGATGAATATGTAAATTTATATATTCGTCGGTAAACGAGTTCAGGATTTTAAGTGAAGTAAATAATGTCATTTGAGGTGAGACCGTCTCAGAGGTGTAGTACAAGAAGTTGAACTTAGTTGAAGCGGTGTTGTTTACAAATTTATCTTACGCTCGACGATGAAAGAAAAAAACTAAACCTGCGTGGGAAGAAATAAATTCTGGGCTATTTACGTATATACGTATATCCGCAGTGTATCAGCGAGGATGATTAAGATCTACATTTTTTTTTTTTTACATATAAGACATTGATCCCGATTCCGTTGTTGATAAATCTCTTAACGAATTTGATAGGATAAAAATATTGCTCTACTTTTAATATTACACATTAGAAAGAGATAAGCTATATTTCAAACGTGTCTTGTGGGAAAATATTTTATACAATTCGTGTCGACGTTAAAATTAAAATAAACTACAAATATTTTAAATCCTAATCATAAACGAAACCATTATGACAAAATCTTTATTTTATTAGTAAAATTCTATTATTAAAAATATTACTTTTCTTTATATTAGTAGTGTGATTAACTTAAAAATAAATTTAAATAAAAGAAAAGTAAAGTAACAGCCTGTGAAAGCCTAAGGCCTCTTCTCCTCTTTGTGAGGAGAAGGTTTTGGAGCTTATTCCACCATACTGCTCCAATATGGGTTTTACTTATAATAAATTGTACTTATAATATTTTTTTTAAATATGAGGCTTATAAATTAATTCCAGATAAAGATCATTTGTCTTAGATACTAATAATTAGTTCCTAGCTCGGATAAATTAACATTAATGAGATGTTATAACACAGTAGAGATTACACACAGTCATTTTAATTAATGAAAATCATATTCAATGCTTTAAAACGTTTCATCAGAAAAAAAAACTAACGTAAATTATGTCACAACTTGTGGTTTTTTTTACAATATTTCAGTTTTATTTTAGCAGCTATTTATTTTAAGTTTTGTATTAGCGGTATTTAATTTAGTTGTAATTCGAGTGTTTTTTCAGTATATGACCAAAAAAAAAATAGTATAATCACAATAAGTAATGTCTATGTGTGGCACTAAAATACTGGCTATATATGTTTCAATTTATGTATATAATAGAAGACAGTGTTAAATAATGCAATATTTTGTTATCTCAATATTATTTGTAATTAAATTGAAAATTGAATATTATTAATTGCAATTGTTCGATAATAAATCGATTATATTAAGTACCTATTGAAATTCTTGAATATAAATTATGATCATGTGCTTTGCGTTTGTCTTATCGAAATGTTATTCATAGTATTTAGGACAGTGCCACACTTAACCAAAAGCTCACATGTCTAATCAAATATGTAAACGTAACTTGATTTAATTTGTTGTGCTATCGTGTTTAAGAACCAAAATATATTCTACAGTTAAGTGTGTCGCTATCTTAAATGTAGTCAAGGCGAACCTAGACGGATAACCGATCAGCTATTCAGTTTTTTTACGACAAAATATAGAGTCGATTTGTTTTACATTCACGTTAATAGTCATTTATTTATCAAACATTAGCATTCAAGTTACTATTATTTTTAAGTTTACGTGTTTTTTTTTCAAGACAAGGTGTAAGTATTTATAGTTTATTTTCATATTAAGGTTTTGTGTGTGCTTGTAATCGTTTCTGTAAATTTAATCCTTCTTAAGCATGAATAAAATATATTTAATAAAATGTGGCATGGTATGCCTATTGGTACACAATTTTATAAATGTTATTTGAAAAAGGATAATGATTAATTGATGATGTGATTATAATTCATAAGAGATATAATTTTATGTTTTATAATTATTATATATACAGAAATTGAATTATGCTTACATCATTTTTATTATATTACTAACGAAATGTACGTGAGCGTTTGTTAAAAAATATAATGTATATTTTTTATTTAAAAACAAATATAATGATACGTAATCCTGTTTTAAGCACTTTTAATTAAGCGAGGAACCATTTTTAAACACGCTGTATATACAAATATATTTATGTAAGTTTGTTTGTTTATCCGTTCTACTTTCATGCTTCACCGCTTCAACAAGTCTTTGTTAAATTTGGTAGGAACAAAAAACTAAACCCAATCGAAAATTATACGCATACTTCGACTACTGGCATACTTATCAAAACAGAAAAAAACCAAACGTACGAATTATAAGCGAATTTAGCTGCAGGCATTAGGCTATAATTTAAAATACAAGTAATATAAAATAATCTCTTATGTAAAATTAATAGAGAACTATTGAATCGTTTTTTATTTTAAAAACCTAGTTTTAAGAATTATATATAATAATTGAAAAAAATATATAAAGCAAAACGAATTATAAACAGATTTACCTAATAACAATATATTGCCTCTTGCAAATAATAAAAAGGAAATGAATTAAAATAAATACATTGTAAAGTATTATATTATAACATTTAATACAATAATTAAATCAATAACATTAAACCTTTAAGTTGAATCCATGAACAAGTCACACAGCATTTGTTACAACTGATTGCCCGACGCTCGTTGTGACAAACCTTTATTTCGGATGAAATTGCATCCGTGTCCGACGCAAGACCTTTCGGAGGTCGTATACCGTCCCATACACAATCCACTATGATGTCGACTGTTTTTATGATTTAACAACTTTGGTTGTGGTCCGTGTTGTATAAATTAGTAGTTTATAGATTATATATTTTATTTGATTGATATTCTATTTGTACAGTTTTTCCGGTCATATCTCAGTATTTTGCGATCATATAAATTATTGATTAAGCAAATTAATAAAGACAAAAACACATAAATAGTCTAAAATATCAAATGGCGATTTAATTGGTCGACATTCTTAGCAAGCTCTAATTTGTGTTTAATTTTGCCAATATTTTTCGAACGTCTTATTGTACGAACCGGCCGCGGCCCGTGGTAGGCCCCTCGATTTAATCTCCATAATGTAATTAAAGATTTGTTTATTTCTTTAGGCGGTGGGTGGTATCAACAATTTGTCTGAATAATGAATTGTCGGTATTTTTTTTTTTGATAGTGATCTTATTCTAACATGGCGAAACATCTAATGCGTGCTAAAATAATTATATTATCCAATATACTTGTTTAAAAATGCAACGAATATGTACCTATATTATACTTAAAGCGCGAGTGTAACTTCCACTGTTTTAAGCAGAGTTATTTCTTTACACAAACAATAGTTATAAAAAGTAATTTAATTACAAAACTTCTTATTTATTTTCCCAGTATTATTAAAGTAGAAAGTCAAAACTAATACAAAATAGTTAGAATATTAATTATATAATTTTGCCATTGTTTAATGATTCAAGTCAATTACACATGATGCCGCTTCGTTCCAGACGCAATAGAAGCTTTGTGTAAAGAATTTCCTAACGTCAAACGTTGAATACATTATTTGTATAGTTTAAGAGAAACTGGTAGAGCCGGAGTTCAAGATATCTAATTATGAGTCGCAACTCCGAGATTACTACCTTCACCATTTATTGTCTATATGTCTATTAACTGATCTTGTTTTCTTAGCCTTGTAGTAAATATAATAAAAATCATTTTCAATACACTACTAGCGTTACACTTGCATATTGACTGTAAATATGTAACACCATTGAAATTAAATTAAATTTAAACCCGACCTGAGAAGAACCGACGAAATTATTCAGAAGTATACATTTTTAAACATGATCTATCACTTGATGAGTCATTTCCTCAAATATGTCTTCACATTTTTTAATATCCCTGAATTCGTAACAATGAGTGATTATTTTTAGCCGTAAGTCTGCTGAGACTGCTCTAGTTATATAATTGTAACTCAATAATTTAATAGCTTAGAAAACATCGCATTGTCGCTAATTCTGAGAAAACTCTAAACGAATTCTTTTGCGTGACGATCATTATCGTCTTTCTCGGTATTATAAAACAGTCGGTGTAAGCAATTAATAGATTATAATATTTAAATAATATAGTATGAATAACAATTAAATATGTCTAGGCCGTTTTTCTAATTAGAACGCTACTATTATGCTAACTCTATGTTATTCATGCCGTCAGACCCGTTGAAGTCTTTTCTTAGACGGAACGAGTACGTACTCTTATGTTATAATCGACATCATTTTGCTTTATTAATTACACTTTATAATAATATTCCAAGATTTTCCCATAGTAATCGGGCATAGTTATGATTTGTTAATCAATAATTACTTAACGCTTGTTCATATAAAATAATGTATTAATATTTGCTTTAAATTTTTTTTAAATACTTTTAAAATATTATTAGATTCTTTATTGAAATCCTTTTGAATTGAAAGCCTTTTATCAAAAAAACATCTAATAATTAAAAAATAGCGTTAAATAACTAACCTGGTGAGTCTGTGGCCGATCTGTCCGAATCGGAATCCCTGTGTGCGCTTAGGTCCCTCGGCGCAGCATCGAGTATGTCTGTGATCATGAAGCGAGTGCGTGGAGCGCGCGCGTCGCGCTCGTCGCGCTGCACCGTCATCGCCACGGCGCCGGGGCCCTGGCCCGCCGCCGCTGCTCCTGCTGCATCCAGCGCCCGCGCGCGCCACCGCCCGCCCACCGCTACCTCCACTTCGCTAGCCCCCAGCTCGACGCCCGAACCGACGTCTCCGCCGCTGCTGTCGACGCCCGTCACCGCACACGGCACATCACACGACACCCGTTTCACGCTAGGTCTTATAACTTTAATACTTCGCCGATTGTCCGATTAACCATCGCCGACCTTCACCTCACTTTATTGTTCACCCCTTAAAACAGTACCGTTACCGAAATATTTGTAACACACAAAACTCGAAATTGTTTCGTTGCAGATCACGTGAAAAACAGTGTTTCTCCGACGATGCGATCAGTGTACGCGAGGAAGTAGAGATTCGTAATAGCGAGCGACGCGCAAGCGTCCGGCGCGAGGTGTCGGCTGCGACTGAGGCGGGCGCGCGCGGCCGGCTCGGCGGAGGCGGGCGCTGGGCGGGTGGGCGCGGCGGCGGCCAACGGCGCAACGGCGCGCTCGGGGCGTGCCGCTGCCATGTTGCTCGGGGCCGCGCTAATGCTCTTTTTGCCTCGCCGCGGGAGAAAGCGCGGATTTAAGCTTTTATACGTGGATAAAACGCTTTTATAGCGAAATAAAGCGATCTCGCTGCGGGATATCGCGCTTTACGATGCGCTTTACTGAAAGTTGGCGACACTATACACTCGTAATTGGTTCGCTTCGGCCAAATTGAGGCTAGCGTGTCCCATACTCGGCAATTTGTATGTCTGATATATGGGTAAAGTTTACTCGTTTAAATGACATATGGTTATATGTAAGTTAAATAAACTTCACAGTTTAGTAATGTTTGATGAGCGAATTAATAGTTTTTTACACAAAAATTTGGTGATACCTACCTACTATCACTAAGTAAAAATGAGTATTTATTGTTGTATACTATAAGATTATAGTCATATTATATTAGGCCTTTCAAATACATACCTACTTAAATACTTAAATTGTTATTTTATTTACAATATTTAATATTTTTAGTTCACAAATCTAATTCTTAATAAGTATATAGAAATTATAAGTAAAATAACATTTTATTTTGAATACAGTTGTAGATCATAGGTAATATTACAGGTAGGTACATAACAGTATAGGATGGGGTTGCGATCGTTGATTCAGTGCGATTTGATCACGGAATAAAATCTCGGATGCGATTTATTTTCATTTGATTCATACAAACGTATTGTAGGCTGGAAATATAAATTTAATTTACCACCCGCTTCTGGCTTAAGGAAATATGGGCGTTCGTATATTTTAGAAGTACTTATCTAGTATTATTATAGTCACAAGCCATACTGTAAGTAACTGCTATTATAAGTATCTATACACAGTTTTATACTATTGCACATATTTTTTAGTAGCATCATATATTTCTTAAAGTTATAATATTATTATTGATTTTAAAATTAAAAAATATACATTTTATAAATATTATACGATGAAATGATATTTCATTAGTTGAAATTAGTAAATGTCTTTCTTTATTTTTTCTTTTATTTACTTTCTTGTCGGAATCTTTAAACTTAATCAAGAATCTCTTTGAATAAAGTTTATTTTAATTATATTACCATCAAGTGTTATTTGTGATGCATTTCATATTTTTATGCCTCATTTTTTATAAGACCCAAGTGTTTTAAACACTTTTTAGCCATCAAGAAGCTGGTCACACTAGCAGTGTCACAACATTTCGAATTTTATAACACTGTTTAACTGCACCACCTCAGCTTCTACCTCTCAAAGCAGGCAAAATTTCAGTTTTCACCCGCGTGTCTCTTACAAGCCCCTCTGGATACGCGATCTAATTTAAATGCTATTTCTATCTACAACTAACAGCAGTATTATATTTAATTTTATTTCATGTTGCCCATACTTACAATGAAACGTGCTTTAAGAAACAAAATATGTGTTTTAAGTATGGGTTACATGTGGATTTTAACGGAAAGAAAATGTAGTAAGCGCCAAAAGCTTATTACCCTTACAAAAGAAAACTAAAGAGTATTGTATATATATCCCTAATGTAAATTTAATTGTAAATATAATAATTAAATATCACGTTTTTTTCTCCATAACCGTCACAGGTTTAAATTAAAAAAATATATAGATTAGAATAATATTTCGTGATTTTTTTGTTTCGAGAATATTTTGTTCTTTTATTTTTGATCAATCACGAGCTTTGAAAATATAAATTACCTAAGATATTTAATTATTAATTTAGAACTGGAATTATTCGCACAAAAAGCGGACAGCAAATACGTTTCTGATTAATAAACGTTACCTACTATTCATTTGAAATTTTAGCCATATATCATATATATATATATATATATATAAACATATATAAACTTGATAAAATATATATAAACTTGATAAAATGTGTGATAGGTAATAAAATTTTGCTTTTTTTTCTTCTATTGTTTTTATTCTCCATTAATAATTATATAAAACTCAGTGGTAATTCTTTGTGCAAGCTAGTCTGGATACGTAACACCCACAGATCAAATATTCTCCGTTTTGAAGGGTGAGTAAGCCAGTGTAAGTACAGGCAAAAAGGCACAAGAGACATAACATCGTTCCCAAGGTTGGTGGCGCATTGGCGATGTAAGCAATGATTAACATTTCTTACAATGTCATTGTCTATGGGTGTTGGTGACCACTTACCATCAAGTGGCGCATCCCCTCGTCTTTCTATGCTATAAAAATAAACTTTCATTCTATGATTGTCATAGAGTGAACGATTTTTTATTTTTATTGAATAGGTAGGCGGACGAGCATATGGGCCACCTGATGGTAAGTGATCACTAACGCCCATAGACATTGGCATTGTAAGAGATGTTAACCATCGCTTACATCGCCAATGCGCCACCAACCTTGGTAACTAAGATATTATGTCCCTTGTGCCTGTAATTACACTGGCTCACTCACCCTTCAAACCGGAACACAACAATAGCAAGTACTGCTGTTTTGCGGTAGAATATCTGATGAGTGGGTGGTGCCTACCCAGACGAGCTTGCACAAAGCTCTACCACCAAGTAAATTTGTTTATAAATTTATAATTTCATTACTTACGCTATTAAACATTCAAGCTAACTTAAACCTGTAACCCCTAGAGTAATATATTATATATTTGATAAAAAGCGTGGAGTCCATTATCATTCTGCACGAATTAGTAATTCAATTTTATTAAATATGATCCCATCCATTAGTAATTCATTCTTATGATTCAATAATCAATCTTATATTGCAGATTGTGGGGACCTAGGTTCAAGTTATTGAGATTTCCTGTCGAAAAATTCTTAGCAAAAACCTTCATTTTGAAAGACAGCAGTATTTGCTTCCAATTGCTCGTAAAGCTGCTGTTGGTCTTGTGCCTGAACTCTATCCGCTATGTCGTATATTGTCGTCCCATCGGCAAAGTGGGTAGTAACCCTTTACAGGATAAGTGAACATTAGTTCCCAAAGTTGGTGACTCATTGGCAATTCAAGGGTTGGTTTATATTTCTTACAGTGCCAATCTCTACGCGGTGGTGACCATTGACTATCATGTAGCCAAATCTAGTCTGCCTACTTATAATAAATTTCAAAATGTGTGTTAAAATAAAAATAATGCATTTCGTTCACGTTCGCACACCAACTTTTGTAGTACTTTTATTACGCCCTGTGCAGTTGGCTCATCACGGCGACTCTGGCTAAAATCAACCAGGAGGTCAACGTAACAATGCAAAATATGTAAGTTTCCACAGATACACAATAACACATTATAAACAAAGTATTCTAATAATTTATTTATGTGGACAGTAGTTGTTATACCCACAGCTGGGAAGTAGATTTCACTTCTGTCGTTCTATTACAGCTTAGAATTTATTACACCACGCTCCTCTAATTCAGTTTGGTTAATCTATTAATAAAATTAAAAGATTAAATCTAAAATAAAAGCCGTAACCTGTTAATTAAAATTAAACTAATGCTTTTAAATATTCGCTACTAATAAACAAAATAGAATTGTAAAATTATTATAAGAAAAATGTATAAACATACATTAAAAATTTTATTATGTTTTGTGCGATTTGCACTTGAGGAGTGAGCCCATAAAGAGGACTAATGGGTGAAAGAAAAAATTTATAATTGGAGCAATTACTGTTAGGTCACAGTACAGCGACTCCAGCGTAGACTTGTATTCAATACTCACTTAAAAACTTTGTTCGTTTACACTTTATAAAAGTTTATTTCATGGCCAGCATTAGACATCACAAAAAATGGACAATTATTTTAATTAGCTATTTTAAAACTAAGTTTAAGCAACTCAATCATTAAAGCGATAAATTAAATTTATCTATTATGATAAAAAATACATTCGTCTAATTAACATTATAATTAAACATAGAAATAAAAACAATTAAATAAATTTTCTTTAATTGTTGTTAAGCTGTTTCATTTATGTTATAACTTATCTGTTCTTATGTGGTCTTCATGATAGATATATTTTCACCACACATACATTCTCCTTTCTAAACCAATAGAATCACGAAGGCCCCTGTAAAGTTGTACGTGGACTTCATACCTTATCCGATGAAATTATGGATTTTTCATTTCACGCTCGCGTAAATCTTTAATCGTATATTTAATTGCGAATCATATTTCTTTCTTTCGTAGTAATACTGACAATAATACGTACAAATATGGAACTAGTTGTGTGGTTATACGTTGAATAAATAGTTTTGCAGTCGATAAAAACGGGAACGCTTACTCCAGCATTGGCAGTAATTTCACGCTCGTCGCCGCCGCTGATCGCTGAAAAACTCTAATCACACGCGTTTAATGGGTACTATTCGCAATTTATATTACAAATATGATAATTTCGAATCATAATAATATTATTATCCACAACGTACTCGGTAAACTAGAGCGTTTATCGAGCGTTTCCGTTCTCGGTATCGTTAAATTTTTTAGTATCGATTTCTGGGAAAATGTATTTTAATAATCGTTAAATTTTTGCACTTTCCGGCGCGGTCACTCTTTTATTAAGCCATTGTCAACTAATTCTATTAAAATTCTGAGAAACTTAATTTTATCAGAATCACATATTATTCCTTATTTTTGTAACTTTAAAGTACTTTTATACTTTCAATTAATGATGTAGGTATGTATATAAAAAAAAAACCACTTGAAATAAATTTAAAAAAATATATCTGTATTAAAACTATTGTTCAGGTAAATCACACAAAACCACACTTAAATCATAAATTTTATTCGGGTTTTAGAAAATATAATTCTGATCACGACAATCGAACAGTTCACAGAGGTTAAGACTATATCTACTTGTTTTTGTGTACTTTTTCGATGAGTAATATGATATAATTTTATCTCGCTTCTCCCTTCGTTCCCGCCAACGCGACGTCATAAGTAGAGATAGCAATAGTAATCGCATTGAATTTATATAAAATGTGTATTAAAATAAAAGAAAACAAGTAAAAGTATTTTAAATAGCTTAATTATGAGCATTATCAAATCGTCTTTGAGAAGATTAATTATAAAAAGCGGCCACCGTTTCGTACATGAATATAGATTCTACCGCAAGGAAACGAGAAGAAACTCGCCCAATCTCACTTTATATACGTACATTATATGATTACCAAAGTTAATATACGTTTTGTGTAGCGGTATACTATAAATACTAAAATGAATGATATTTATGGTTAGTTATAATTATTTTAAAAACTTTACATAGGTACTTAAGTCGTACAATGTATAAACTGTGTAAGATTATAGTAAGCTAGATGCTTTTTTCTTAATAGTGTTGTATTTAATATTTTGTAATGGGCGGTACACGCAAAATAAAGGGAACGGAGTCAGTCCGTATCGAGCAAGCAAGCGTTTTATTACATGGTGACAGCGGTGGGATTCGAACCTACGCCCTTTCGGACTGGTGGCTCAAACCAGATTCGGCGTCCTATTAGATTGTCGCGCCACCTGCTGTTAATTCATAGTACACAGTACATCAGAATTCAGAAACTTCACTCACGTGCAAAAACAACAACTGTACAAACTTACAACTCAATGGGGTGAGCGACGCGCGTACGCACCAAATACGAACAGCTAGATCGACTTCTATTATCATCTCACACTTTTTTCGTTCCCATGATATTTTCAGACATTACACTACGATTGTATATAAATATTTAAACATACAAATTGTTTTAATGCGAAATGATTAGGATTTGAGTCCCTCGTCTACGCTGCCATTTTTTCATGTATTTTTTTTTCTTGTCTTATACGGTAGCACGTATTCTCATCTCTAAGTCATTAATTTAAAATATAATTATATAGTGTGAATGAATAAAAATCATAATTGAAATTTGCTTTAATAAAATAAGGTGTTTGCGGACGGTACGGTAATTGCAATAATTACTCATTATCAGGAAGCCGGTGGCGCACATTAATTTCGAAGCGTTTTTACTTGTAGCTTAACAAATACTTTTTTAATTGCCCTGCTCTTTGTTCCACCTAGATTATTATGTGTATGATGCAACCGTGGGTAATACAGATAGATCAAACAGTTTTAATCGTCGTGCAAACATCTCTCATGCGAATAATATCCAACTTTGTAGCGGAGAGTTCGCGTGCTTACCGTTTAATCAGAGTTTTCTCGTTATTAAGGGCAGGAGTGAACGTTATCGGTATTGTAACATCATACATTGTTGATGTTAGCGAACCGTCAATTTGCTGATAACAGACCGTTTCCTTTGGGTCTTATTAGATTATTTACTGGTCGTTTCGTCGTAATTCACTGTTTATGAGAACGTTTGTTCGTTTCATTCTTTGTTATTTTGATTACTCAACCATTTGGTTTTAGATCTTACAATTAGATGTTACGTTATTAGCGTAGCAATCACTAATACTGCAGTATCTTGTATATAACTACTAGTTGCCCGTTAATTGGTTTGTTGGATGTGATTTGGAATTTGTATAGTATATTAAATTATTTAAATTTAAACATACATTTGTTTCTTATACAAATATTACGCAAACGTAATGAAACCGGATGTAGGTACTAATAGAATGATTTTATTTTACCATAAAAAAAACAATATAATTGATTTATTTGTCCCTAACAATTAAGATAATCTTAAAATATACATATTTAAAATTAGCATTAAAATATAATTTTAAACATATTATTTTTATCTCTACTTTATATCACCGAAACGCTAGACGATGACGTCAATATGGCTGTGACGTATGTTGTGTATTTCTAACGAACAATGTAATATTTAGATTTTTAACTGCTTTGAATATGTAATGTATTTGGCATTAAATCGGAATCTCTTCAAATAATATTTTGAAATTTGTTTAATGTACGTAGGTTGGAGAATACTGCATGTGTTTAGAAAAACAAAAAACAAGTTATTGTTTTGTTATTTTTATTTTAGTTAGTTTTAATAAGTATATTAAAATGGTATTTGTTATTTAATTAAAATAAAATAAACATAACAAGACAATAACTTTTGATTTTTGCCATAGTTTTATATTACTAATAACAATTTCATTTCGGTTTCATCGAAGGCAGTACCGCAAATAATTTCTAAACATGTACTTTCTTACGAATCCCTCACAAAGTTACTAATTATGTCTATCCACATTAATTAACGGCCTTTAACCGGTATATAACTTAATATATTTATTTGTAAAATCACCTATAAGAGTAGTCTACCTAAACTATATTAGTAACCATATACTTAAGGTTTCTGAGTGCCCCAGGATGAAATCTTTGCGTATGTATTTGTATAATTATACAATGAAGAACTCTTCGCTGTTTATTGCTTTACTGCTAATAATGCAAGTGAATCTTGATGCTTTGTATTAACATAACCGAGTAACGGGTTACTACAAAGTATCAATCACACCCGTACAATGTACGACTTCTCTAACAAATATTTGTTTAAAGATAATAACGGAACTGTGTCTGCACATATATGAATAATACTAATATAAAACTATTTTTGGAGTTAGTTAATGATGATAATTATGTCCCGTTCTTGCCAAAAAACATAATTGTAAAAATTTGACAAAGACAAGTATAGTTTGTATATTTCACTATATAAGAATTTTATTCATAGAGAAATGTTACCGTCACAAATTTTGCACTTAAAAACATTTAATTCCCTAGGTAATTCTTATTCTCCACTTTTCAGAAATTACATGTGACATTTCACCAGACTGCTGAGCTGCGCACCAGGTTAAACTATAAATACAAATAAAGCATAGGTTAAGTCGATGGCGCTTGTATGAATCCTAACCTTCAACTAAAATCACAAGATTACGTCATTATAAATAACGTTAGACCCAGAGTAGGTATAGGTTACCTGCTTGGTTCAGATATCACATAATAATTTCTCGCTTGCGACTAAAGAAATTGCTTATTACATAAGATAAATATTTTCTGCTAATATGTATTCTATTATAACACATTAGAAAGTACATCATTTTTGTACATACTAGTTAAATGCTTATCCAAAAGAAAAAACACATAGAGATTAGGTAACGAACTCGACATTATTATTTGTAACTATGTTTGTGGTGCTTTTATTCCGATTAATAAAACTCAGCTTCTAAACAAGCTTTTTGATAAACTGAAGATCTACGAATTTTTCATTATTATAATTTACAATACGACTCATTAAAACGTTATAAATTACATCTTATAAGAAATAACATTTAAGAATATTACATAAGCTAAACCATTTGCGGCAAACAAACAAACTTTCATCAATTAATTAACAATTTTTAATCAAACCTTTATATAATTACTAAACGTGTTTGTTTTATCATAAACGTATGCAAAACATAATCACTAGCAATTAAATTATAGGAAAGCATTATGAATATTATGCAAGAGATGTATCACAACTAGCATTCGGATACTTGGGTTGGGCAATCGAATGACTTAGAGCGTGAAAATATAATGGCAGGCTGTGTAATGTGCATACCGATTCTGTAGACCGTACCGTTAATTGCTTTCATTTAGTCTACTTACCGTGTTTTAATTTTTGGTCTATAAGTATATTAAGGATGAAAATTACTAAAAATTGTTGTTGCTTGTCTTTTCTTAAAAAAACATTATATAAGTAATATTTGAATAACGACAATTTAATCGTAAGCTCGTATTGTATCGTTTGGTTATTTTTATAATATCTATTCACACATAAAACTTTCTGTATCAAATCAAAATCATTAGCGATTACTGATCATTGCATTTGCATTAAGTCTACTTAGTAAAAATCTTTATGAAAGAGTTAAAATTAATTATTTTGTATATATATTACATTATGATTAACTAGCTTCACCGCAGCCATATTTAATTTTAATTGAAAATTAGATATTTTTCTACAATTTTGCTACCAAATTTTATGCATTCACATGCAAGCTTACTTACGCATTAAATGAAACAATTTAAAACTAACGAATTTATTAATAATACCTAAGTTATTAAATGAAAATAATTTAAATAGGCCCACTCGTGGTAACGAGGCAAGCGTTAACTTAACCATTAAATTATTCATACATCAGTTTCAATTCACGTCATGTATGAAGGTAAATTCAAATAAGTATGCGTAATAAAGCCGTAATTGTATAAAAATTGCATAAAAATCCTTTGTTGTTAAACTAATATTACTACGAGATACATGTTCACAGCTCCTGAATTCGCAAAAAAAAATGAGACATCGTTCCAATTAACATGGAATTAAAAATTAAATTCTATGAAATATAAATATTATTATTTTGTTTTAATTTAAAAATATTAAAATATTATGTCTTAATAGTTTTTATACTTTTAAATTAAAAATGTAACAGTACAAATTCAATGTTAATTAAAATAAACGAACACATAATTAGTTACAAAATTTCATCTAAAATAAATATTTAAATAATGTTCAAATATAAATAACTTGGAGCCGTCTTACAATTCAATGTTTTTCACGAAATGCAATTAAAAATACAAAATGTAATGAATTAAGATTAGCATTTCATAAAAGTGAACAAAATGTAATTACATGCAAAACTCTCTCAAATCGCAACCCAAATCGTTCACCTTATCAAAATTACAAATATAAAATTTAATTTTAAAATGCGCTCCGCATTCGCTCAAATGCTCGGATAACTATAAAATTACTGTTCCATACCGGAAACTTGGCAGACGCGTAGAACTCGCAACAAAATAATGAAGCAAAGTCATTATAAGTGGCGAGATGGTCACGATAAGCCGGCTGTTAGAGTAAACGCGCTTTTTTACGTTAATTAAACTTACTTTTGTAAACGATGATGGTCTCATTATCTGCATTAGGCAGCGCCGTCGCTCGTACCCGTAGTGCTTTTTACGCAACGCTGACCGCGCGGCTGTCGAACGAGCTACGCTGCTCATGGATGGATATATTAAATAAAGATACGCCATTTTAGATTATTACGTTCCGTATTAAATATAAAGTAAATAAAAGTTAACAGACAACGTTTACTTTATATAGGTATTGTTCCTACAAATATTCTGTTGTTTGAGTTATAGATTATTCACAAATATGAAAATGTTAATCATTGATGAGCGATTTTATTCACTTTTTAAATTGTGAACGACGACAAAGGCACAAGAAACATTCTGCAATTGTCAGTAATTAAAAAATAATAGGTTTTATAATTTTATCGTCATAGAAGAGTTTAATTGTAAACATTAAACTGTGTAATAATTATGTAACACTTGTTTGACGTCTATTTATTCTCTACTCTATGTTTGCCTTTCGTGATTAGTGGTAATATATTTTAGTATTGGATGATTAATTAAATAAAACTTTATTGGTAATTAATAAATTACCATTATTAAATATGGCAACATGCTAACATATAAAAAAGCACTTAAGCTATTCAATCATTTAGTTAAACTGACAAGTATTAGTTCTTCTAACAACTACTTCATAAACATGATGTACATAAAAAAATGTTAATTCATTTGTGAAGACACGCAATGCTTTGGTTTGACAAATTCCTTCTAGAATAGATAATGTATTTATGTAGTATTGATGTAGAGATAAAATAACCAAGTAAGAATCAAATTCTCATTTCTAAAATATTATTGTTAAAAAAGTTAAAATTTATTGTAATTAATTTACAACAACAATTTATTTCGATCTCGAATTAAAAAAATCGTTCACAATAGATTTTACAGTGACCGCACACACGCACACACGGACGACGTAATAAGTAATAATAACCCGAGATGGCGGACAAATGACAAAAACTATCCACTCCACGACAATCTGCTTCCATTTATAATGCTATTAATAAAATAATAACTTATAACATTAAAGTATAATTCCGCAACTAAATGCACATTAAATGTTATTTTATTGACAAAAAATTGCCTAGTATGATCGTTTTGATATTTTTTACACTGTAAGTAGTTATTTTATCATTACCCACTCACCTGAATAATAATCGCTTTAATAATTTATTTTTTTAATCTACACTACGTAAATATAATGAAGATATATTTTTGTAAGAATACCGTGTTCTTAATTAACTTAAAATAACAATAAGGCAATTTAAGTGTAAACATCATAACCATTAAACATTTTTTAAAGTTATTTGAATATATATTACATTTAATTTGTATGTATTTGTAATCTTTAGGATTTAAATGTTTTAATAATATACATATGCATACTTATATTCTTTATAGTTAAGTCTTATATTATTATTTATGCCCTTTGGATTTGAATTTAAGACCGCTTATAAGAACTCGATGTTGAAATAAACTCTGTGATAATTATTTATGAATCTGAAATAAGTTTTTAAATAATATTTAGTTTGAACAATACGTAATCAATAATATACTAAATACATGATCAAAATACCAGTTTAACGTATTAAATAGGGTTCAGAATTGCCTTAAATATACAAGAGTTCGTCACAATCATCACTAAATCTACTAATAAATAATCGTATATACAGTTTACTACATTCATTCAATTCTATATATCTAAATATACCAATAATATTTCCATCGGATTTCCCGTTACAGTGTGAAAACAAATTCGAACAACAAACAGAATTCGATTATAATCGAGCAACTAGACTCGTCGGGGGAGACAGTCAAGGCAAGTAGGGATAAACATGGCATCAGTCTACTTATTACGTGGCGCGTTAGTATGCATGGGCTGGGACCCTGCGAGCCCTGCATTATGAGCTATACATAAACGACTCTTCGATTTACAGGGTATCTAGAATGCAATCTCGATTCGATTCGTATTTAGAATTGTAAAGTTTATATATCGAGAGAGAAATACTAACGGGAGGATATTTATACTTGCGATATTAAGATACAATAAAGATATATTTAATCTTAAATACATTTAATGATATTTTAATTATACTTAATGATATTTTTTATGTAGACTTTCTTAAATATGATTTATTTCAATAGTTATTTTTATATATAATTCCTCGTACGTGTGTGTCACTGAACTAAACGGCTGAACCGTTTTTAATGGATGTATTTGAGTGGGTCGGTGTCGAATCTATGACACCCAGGGTTAGGCGGTCCTATCATCGGGAAGTAAATATGAGTTTTAATACCTAAAATATGAAGGCACTCTACACGCTGGCCAAGCTGTGGGTAGAACTAGTATCTCACATAGATTCGAAAAAAATATCTATTGGTCTATATGTATATCTTAAGGAGATTGACAAATAAATAATCAATCTCTTCATGTTTCATGATGTTTTTGATTATGCTCGCAGTTTCATATAAATGATAGAGAATATATTACATTACACAAAAAAAGGAAATCTATTAAATAATGTAACTCTTACCATAATATTAAAATATACCTGAATTCATTGCTGTCCCAAATGCTCATTAAACGATTATAACTATTCATGTCAAAAAACATTCACATGGCGGGCATAATAGCATACAATGAGCTATTACTTATAAACTATTTGAAAAAAACTAAGAAATAGGATGACATTCCGAAGTTTTCTCAGAGACATTTCCTTAAATTAGACTATTATTAGTTGCCGATCACGTCGTAGGTTGCTTTTAATATTGAATTAGGGAACCCTGTGGTTATGTCGCCCTTAATCGCCCCTGCGGCCGCGGTTCTGTATTAACGTTATATCCACAGACATGTAATGGCATAAGTAATAATAAAGTCCCAAATGACACAAAATATTGTCAAATTATAGGCTCTGAAAGCATGAGTAACCACTTACAGGGTCCGTCGTTGATCCCCACTGTAGCGTCAGCATTGACCACATAATTAAATACAAAATTTTGTATATAATATTTTTTTATATGTTATATTATATATATAGTATATATTGTTATATTATATACATATATACAATCCTCAAATAGAACAGTATCGGCAGTTTTAGTTACATTAAATTGGTAAGTTAACACTAGCCATAATTACGAAAATCGTTGGAAAAAAGAAATTTTGAACTCAAAATAATATGTATTTATTATTGTGTTTTTTATTATTATTTTTAAATTTGATTTTTTTTTAAATGACATTTTTTTGCAATTAATATAATTTTACGTCGCTGCGATCCTTTCAAGATAATTATGACTATATCAACAGTACCAAGGCTGGCCAGACCTTTGAAAACGGCTGTGTCATATTATTTTAGTGGATGACGCCGATCGCATATCTAACAGCTGCAACGAGTCCTTCTTGATTGTAGTGTTTATCCTCGATTCGAATCGATTTCATACGATTTATTTCGAATGATCCAATCGTAAACTAATAGGAGCGATCTCGATATATTTTCGACTGACCGATGATTTAGATGGTACGTGACGTGCTTATGTGGAATATAAATCGTTTGATTCGCATTATGCCCATTCGGATTATTAAATGCTCGATTCTGTGAGAATTTTCGATTATGAGAACGCAAAGGAATGTAAATAAGCATTTTATTTTCTTAAGAATAATATATAATTACGTTTTGTTGTGGATGTTCAATAAATTGTATGCTGACTTTATGTAAAATATTTTTTATTTATTTTAAGTTTAATTGGAGAGTTTATAGTAATGTTATTTTATACGTATAGAAGAACTAAACATCTCGGACTGGTATAAATACTGTATAAGTACTTAGTGTACGTGTATAATTATACTGGTATAATACAGAATATTATAGAAATTATTGTGACAGCACGTTAATGTTCCCACTACTGGTGAAAAGTTCTCTTTCCCGTTCAGGAAAATATTGTGAGCTTTTTCAAACACGCTGACTGCTGGTTGATGAATACAACAATGTGACATTTCTTTCGGGTTTTTTCACGTTTTTCTTTGACACCGCTAAATTATTAACAAAATCATGACTCGTAGTAATGGTTCTTGTTAAAAAATACATATTTTTTCCGTTTTTAAGGAAAGAACCAAAAATAAATATTCAAATATATTGGAAAAACTATCCAAACCATTCCTCAAAAATCACTTCTACGAGAACCCTTGGTTATAAATGTAGGTAACTTAAAAGAAAGCAAATTTAGGGTGTATCTAATTTACTTATTGCAAAGTAGCCTTTTCTATTATTTTAGGTACATAACAGCTTTTGGTCCGAACCCTTAAGCTCGGCGACAATATTGGCATTCCATTAAAAATATGAAAAAATGATCAGTAAATTTAGAATTATTACGAACGGGTGCTAAATATATTGAAAAACTGCCTCTAAAGTAAACACTGACGATATATCGTCAGCACGATAAAACGATACGCGGTATTTATTTAGTATCGACTGATCAAACGGAAAAGAGTCCTGTGTCAATAAAAAGGTAAAAACTGAATTAAAGGAAAAACAGATTCAAAATAGAAACGCATATTTCTAAATAATGGTGGTAGAGCTTTGTGCAAGCTCGTCTGGGTAGGTACCACCCACTCATCAGATATTCTGCCGCCAAACAGCAGTACTTTGTATTGCTGTGTTCCGGTTTGAAGGGTGAGTGAGCCAGTGTAATTACAGGCACAAGGGACATAACATCTTAGTTCCCAAGGTTGGTGGCGCATTGGCAATGTAAGCGATGGTTAACATTTCTTACAACGCCATTGTCCATGGGCGTTGGTGACCACTTACCATCAGGTGGCCCGACAGGATGCTCGACCGACTTCCTATACAATAAAAATAAAAAAAATATATCACATTCTAATACAGATAACTATGTATTGAATTATAATTGCAACTATTATTAATTCCTGTGCCAAAAGTCTATAACACATACTTACTTGATTTTTAAGTTAAAGATTTCTAATTGTCATATAGCAAAAATAAAATAAAAACTTCTATTTAAGTCCGGTAAATTGACAAAGGACAGGATGGGCACTTTTAACACCGGAAATGAATCGCAAAATAAATCAAAATTGCACTATTATACTCACGCCCACTAAAGAAACAAAGGCACCGACTTACTATTCATTAGGACTAGTAATCGTGCGTAGGGATCTATTATTATTTTTGGCTAATTTTCTGTCCTAATAACCGTAACCTTTTCGATAATGTGCGGAAACGCCCGAGGATACAATACCATTCATAAAATATTTACTATATCCTTGTTATAACTTATAATCGAATAAAGGTTATTGACCACATAAGTACATCATTGTGTTTCTTTAGTGAATGAATAACACGAGTAAATAAATAAAATGAATTAAAAATAATCGTTAAAATAAAAATGTTTCTTTTAATATCACTTACCGACGTTTAAGCAGGGCTTAACATTTATAAGCGGGAAAGTAATAAATAAGAAAGCGTGTGCGAATGTGCATACCATTATATATAACCGGTGGTGTTGGTACTCACTGTCAACTGAGACATTTGGTGACAAGACTTTCAAATCTACGTTTTATACTATTCATAAAATGCTAATACGGCGAGTTTCGTATTTGTTCTTACTAATTTTATAGCTCGCGGCGGTGATTTGAGAGGCGGCTAAAGCGTGTTATTAACACTAATTAGCATCTAAAAATGTTACGATATAGCTATACGATATTTTGTATACGACACAATATTATTGGAAAAATTGTATTTTAACATTAATGACTCTATCAAGGTAAGATGCTAATAGGATTACAACAATTATATTTAAGGCTAATCGCTCAGTCTAGAACCGAAGAGAGAAGTTTAGAAGAGTTTAGGAAACATTGTGAAAGAAAACGGATATTTAAAATTGGTACAATAAAACACTATAGGCCAATAGGTTTATCGCGTTCACTTCCTACGACCGCGCTAATAACCAAAACAAACAATCACGATGAACACAAAGGGAGCAAATAAGTCTAAAAAGCGCTAATATAAAAAAGTGTGCCCGTTTTTATAACGCCACAAGTAAGTGTGAGGTCGAGGCGAGGAATGTTGGCGCCTGTCTGAGTACGTATACCTGTCCGTTTATCAATGGACCGTGGACAATAAGACTAAAAAGAAACGAGTAAAAAAAAATTTATTAAAAAAGTGCTTCATCAATCCATTGCGTCCGGCAAGGGTTGTCGCGTACACTTATTCTAACGATACGTTATCTAACTTCGTTTGCACATTACATTGTTATCTCGCCTTTCCGTGTACAAAATTATACTTAATGTTCGCAGTTAACAAACGTTTATCTAAAACAATAAACCTCATTCTATACCAGCCGATCACTTTTCACGTCACCTGCGATATTTTCTATGCCACGACTATTTTCTTATCCCATATTAAAACAGCATCGAAAGAGGCATTCTGCTAGCACGTATAGGCAATAAGTTTCCGACATTGTCACATGTAGGCTCGCCACCCCGGCGTGGAGCGACGTAAATATCCCGAGTAAAGCCTAACACAACTCAAGATGAACACGACAAAACTGATAAGAACCGCCGCGCCTCGCCCGAGACATCCCAATTTAGTGCCGGCCCGCAGATAACGCTATTATACAGCTTTTAACTATACTGACGATACGCTAAATGTGTTTAAAATCACCTTATTGTAAAGTTTTTACGATAAAAGAATGTATATTGAGCTTGGATATTGAACGATTGCTCATTTAATTCAAAGTTTAAGTAAATTGATGTTTTCCTGAACTAATAAAAACACACAACACGCGTAGGTGTATGTTTAGTAATCCGCTTAAAATGTATTCATAACGTAGAGTACAAAAATTACTTTACATAAAAATGTTTAAATATTTTATATAATATTATGTTCAATGCTATAAATATTTGCTTAAAAATCATACAAACAGACGCCAGAGCAATTCTATCAAGGTTTAATTTTCATAATAATTCTAAAAAAGGTGAAGAAGGTGTTTTCTAAAGAATTAAAGTGTCAAAATTTTGTAGTAATAAAAATAAAAACTATAATAGGAATTACATTCACATATATTTGAGTTCCCTTTATGTCTCGGTTACATTTGTACTTGAAAAAATTGTATTGGAAGTAGAAGTCATCTCATTGAAGAAAATTATAAATTTGCTTGTGCTGTCAATACAATCTGATCGCCTACACGCCACAGCTTACAACGTCTGAAACAAGGTTCTTGGGACACACTGTTATGATATTTACGACAATATAACGCAATTGCCTTCGAATTGATAAAGTGTATGTAACCTTGAATTGTTGAACAGAATAAAATTCTATTCGAAATATAAACTGTTGACTAATCATACCTGTATTTACTCAAAACAAATAAAATATTTTATATTAAGAAAACTGATGTATGTAATGTAATAATTTATTATAGTAATAGTCAGCTCCGTTCTCTTTAAAAGGAGACGAACCCTTAGTATTTAGTGCGACGTTTATAGGCTGTTACTTTTACTACTTTAATTTATTAAATAGGTACACAATAAGATACAGACAATATAAAAATACTTTAATTTGATTAAGGTTTCTAGCATATGCATATAGTTTTAATATCACTATGGCTTATATTATTGATAAAGGATAATTATGTCAACTTTACGTATTTGGTATAATAAAAATATGTATATAAATTTAAATTTTAACATATCATGAATCGAATCATGACCGTGTGAAAAGATACGAAGAACCCTATTTACTATTCCCCGTCAAATCGCAATTCCGATTCTCTGGGCGAAAAATTAACCAACCCTCCTGTCACCAGTAGAGGTAATAAGACTGACTCAATATACAAGGTGCACGAAAAATGATTGCTTTATGAGTTTCAGCATTGTTAATTCTTCAATAATATCTCATGCGTAGTTAAAAACTACTTATTTTAGTCTTCTCGTTTTGACTTTTAATTACTTGTGTGTACAATATATTCTTGATATACTTCCTTTTTAGTAGATTATAGTTTATTTTTATTATCAAATATCAAATAAAATTTCAATTCAATTCAGTTTCAAATGATATTCGAACATAATATGTGTATCGATTTTACTGATATTTCACACACACACAGAAAAAATGTTATTATGTGTTTACTTGTAATATTAAAACTGAGATATAAATCCAGTATAAAATATCACATTCACATTAATTCGGTAACAGCCATTCATGTTCTAATTAAGCGCGAGAAAATCTTTTTCACTTAATCACAAAGCTAATTTGTGTTAGATTACGTTCTGAAATCAATTATAAGTAATAAATATATTAAATCGGATACTACAACAAAATTTGTAATTATTAAATATATTTATTAAACTACCTAACAAGACAATAGTTATTAGTCCAAGTCAACAAATGGAAGGAGAAATCATATAAGGAAATTAATTAACTTAATTGTAATTTATTTCAATAAATTTATATTATTATTAATGCAAGACTACTCAAAACTTGATTTATATTTGGTTATGTGTGAATAAAGGTGAATCTACATCCTACACTGACGAAGTTAGATCTCGCGCCGTGTGCGTCCGGACCGGCTCAATTTCCGTTTAACTAATTGAGCGAAAACGACATAACACGCTATTCAGCGTCGAACTAATGAATGGCCCTCGAAAAAGCCAATTTGTAGTTTTTTTAACACTTCAATTTGTGGCGTAAACCCAAAAAAGTCTGGACCGAAACCACAATCGAATTAGTGTCCCTTGTTCCGGAGATTACAGGACTGTCCGTTTGTTATCTCGGTCGTTCGTTATTTTATTGGCTTGTAGAGAGTAAGACGATAAACACGGCGCATAATGGCCCATAATGAATCGTCCTCGCTAGAGGTTTGACTAATCATAAAGGTTTTATGGGTGACGTTTCCGAATGCTCTCGGTGTGACGTATTAAATGCTTTTTAATCTGTTTAAGGATGATGGAGAATACAATTCAAGATTATTTATTATATTGTAATAATTTCCTTATCATAACGTCATTGTTATGATATTAATGATAAATACGATATATAGGTAATATGTTCTATAAAAAAATATCAGAAATGACTTAAAACTCTCATTTTGCTGAACCAAATAGGTATACATTCATAGCATTATTAATTTCTTGTGAGACTAATCTACGTAAAGTAGGTTCTATACCTACCTACTTTATCGTTTTTAAGTTTTATATTTAATTTACAAACATTTTTTTATTGTGATATTAAAATTAATAATTTCATATATATTAAATTGTTCTTTTTTATCGCATAGGAAGGCGGACGAGCGTATGGGCCACCTGATGGTAAATGGTCACCAACGCCCATAGACATTGGTATTGTAAGAGATGTTAACCATCACTTACATCACCAATGCGCCACCAACCTTGGGAACTAAGATGTTATGTCCTTTGTGCCACTGGCTCACTTACCCTTCAAACCGGAACACAACAATAGCAAGTACTGCTGTTTTGCGGTAGAATATCTGATGAGTGGGTGGTACCTACCCAGGCGAGCTTGAACAAAGCTCTACCCCCAAAAACTACTAAAAATATTAAAATATAGTGTTTTTTTTGTCTGTTTGGTGTTGCATATTGTATTCACGTTGAGTGAAACCTTTTTCCATTAATGCTTAACCTCATGAACGATTACGTCCATGGTAGCCATTTAGTTACCTGCACAAGACATATTATAGTGCACAACTGTATATACACTCCTTTAGCCTTTAAATGTATATATACTCTCAAAATCAATAAATAAACGGTAAATCCGTTCGACCGGTAAGTTTAACTTCCAAACTACGGACAGCTACTAAGAATTTCCGGACAGAAAAACCTGACCCGACCCGGGATTTTAACCTAAGACCTCGAGATCTGTAGCTTTATAATCGAGCCACCAGATAAACGAGACTGTCATTTATTTCATTTTAATATTTTATTATGAAATGTTGATTTTATAAAACTACAACTTTTGTAATACAAAAGAAGATACTTCTCAAACACAACAAACATTTATTTCGTAAATATTTCCAAACGATCTAAAATTTGATAATATCCTCTTCAACTAGTACATTAACGCTCAACAATGAAAGTCACTAACGGTCTTCCTGCCCGCTGCCCACGTATAACGAGCCACGTAAATATTATATTAATGAACAAAATGATACAAACAGCATAAAAGTCTATTCATAAAGCGAATTATAAATAAATTAAAATGTCTAAAATGTCAAATTGCGAGGACGAATGGCTTATTAGCCACAGCCTAGTGGGTCGCTGTCACACTGCTCTGTAATAGTAAATGGATTAAAAATATACTACCTTTAATAAATTCCTAATTGTTACGTCATCGACTACTACCAATGAGCATTCAACTGAGTTGGACTTTAACCAGCGCTTAATTAGAGATTCAGAGCAGAAGCTGGAGTTAATATTTTCTTTCGATTCGGATCTTTAGATTTGGATTTTAGTGGTTTGTCCTTTCATTTTATAAAATATACTACAATTTCTATTATTATAAAATATTAAATTATACCACACTTAAATACTTCTAAGGACCATTTTTATTATTTGTAAATAAGTTTTATCTATATTTTTTGAATCAATATACTTAAGCAAAAAATTGTCAGAAAAAATATTTCAATTACTTGTTTTAAATAATATATTCTTAAAAACATATGTTTTTAATATTTGCATTAAGTATAAATTGCGTAACGGTGTAATAGACCACCTTAACTATGAAACCATACCACTGTTGTGAAATAGATACCAGTCGTTTTCCTACTAATGACTTCCGGTATTATTACTATATATGCCAATTATATTTCCTATGGGTGAGCATAGAAGACATAGTTACGTGTTTTAGATTATTTTTTTAAGCATTTCGTGGAAACGTCTTGAACATTATCTGTTTAATGATTCGATTTATTTTATCAATTATTTACCTTGTTTATAGTATATTAAGTAAGCTCTTAAGTTTGAACTAAATAATGTTTTTATTCATCATTTGCATGACAATTTAACTGGCGTAGCTGCAGAGGTACCTACTTGTGCCTAGAAATATATAAAAATTAAACGTACAAGACTTCCTTTATTTATTAAATTGCTGATTGAAATTTAAGATCAGTCCAGACAGATATTATTATTTATATTTCATTAATTATTTTGACATTAAATGTATCGTATATCAATTAATAATAATTTATTGTGTCGTAAGCTACACCTTTTAATAAATGAATATGAATTTATTTTTAATAAGAAACGATCTTTGGCATTTTATTATAAATTTATAAGTACCTCATCAATTTATTTGCTTATCACCTTTGTTACTTTAAATGCCACCCTTATAGAGCTATTAATCGCCACGTGGTACGTTAATACCTTACTTATGTGTTTATGCTATGTTATGTGTTGGGTGTCGTTGAACACGGTAAATGAATTATAATAAACCGCGCAAGACGTCATCGAAACAAATGGGCTGGACATGTCGCCGCCCACGCTGCGCCCGCGCCGGTCGTACGACGCTCGCTCTCTAAGTTTCAAAACGATGCCAAAAGATAAAGATTTTTTTTATTTATTTTAAATAACGTTATCGTCAAATAGATAGATACCTTAACCAATATCGCGCATAACTAAATAATAACAAAAGTAATAAAACAGCTATTTAGAAATTATGCTTCTTTTATTAATATTTATTTTACAAATATATATTGATACTAATCATATTCCATTACACTTAATAGTTAAGTATCGTAATTGAACAGGTAAATATATTATATGTAACTTTATTGGCTTATTAATTCCAAAAGAATCATTACATGTCACCTCAAATAGCTTAACCAAATACATAACTAGTTTCGCACGTTTTCATATTATTATTTTTTATCGGAATACATAAAGTAACTATTGCTTCACGGGGCGCACATCAAGCTCCCTGTCGTCTTGACTTTTTTCCGACATTTTCAACAATCATCGTCGTATTTCTGACAATTCGTTCCTCATGAATCACTGTCCATTGGTGAAAACTGTATAAAAATCTATTCAGCAGTTTTCGGGCTTATTAGTTCAGGCAGATGCGGCAGAGGATTTTGTTGTATAATATAATAATGATTTGTAAGCAATATGAAGGATGATACCGACAGTTTCTTGGAACTAAACTTATATTATAATTCAACATAATGTAAGAATTTATAAGTAAGTCTTTATAATTAGTGGGACTTTAAAAGTAGCAATGAAGTGAATATTATTTCCAGTAGAGCCTTTTCAGCGTTACGTACGCTGAAACGTAGTAATCGGTGCGGTTCGTTACCATAAACCACAAACAATTAGTTATTCTTAACAAATTTAATCAACAGTCTACCTGTTTAAAGTGACACAGTCGTAAAGTATTACAAAACAGTTGAAGCGATTATGAAAATTAACCAATTATTTACTTTTGTCGACATGGCCTCGAGCCACGGAAGACGACAACGATTCAAAGAAACTTGAAATTATTAAAATGACATACGAAGTAATAATATGTATTTCTTTAAAGATAATTGGGTCCTCGCTAGTAATATTTACGAAGCGTAGAGCCGAAATGGATGTGCGCGTTTTGCGAACAATTTAAAGGTGAAGGAAACCACAAACGATTATGTTTTATTGTTGCGAAATCGAGAAATAATCATTCGGTTAATTTAAACCGTTTTACCAAATGCTGTATTTCATTCCATATTAAATAATTATTGAGGGATCATGCATGAAGGTATACTTAATTTTTTTAGATTTTTATATTATTACATTTTTGACAATTACATTTTTGACTTAGATTAAATAAAGAAGAAAAAAGATAATATTTTTAAATTTTGAGTTTTACGTGTTTATATACTGAGATCGGTATAACATACTCAATCTACTTACATAAAATATAAAAGTTGTCGTAAGATTTTTGTATGCACAATTAAAAAGATATCACAATATAATCTATTTGAAATTATAATTACAATTCTTAACTACATTCTATATACTAAATACAAGACTCATGTATAAATGCAAGGCTGAATCTAAGAAAACACAAAAAAAGATGAATCATTGTTAAAGATTTCGGTTACAGTAAACATAAAAATTCTACTTTTTTACTAGGCTTAATCAATTCAATCGTTACCATCAGTAGGATAAAAGGTTAACTTCACTTCAATTGCTTCTTGTTTCTCATCAATAATAGTATAATATTTTTTATAAGCAAACTAAACAGAATTTAACAATATATGTACTTAAAAACTAAAGTATCTCTTTGAAAGATAAAAAATATTACGATTAAGAGCATTAATGATTGATTGAATAAAGCGTGTCATGCTTTATTTGCAAATCCCAATTATCTGCAATATTTTAATTTATTTCGACCATATGCTTAACCACCAGCCGCCATTTAGCGAAAACGCATGTGACATTTGGCATGTCAGCTCGCAGCCTCATTCACGAATCCTGAATACCAGTAATTATTGAACATTTTTTGTTTTAAACAGCTTACGAATACGATACAAAATTGTACCGTAAAAATAACACGATGTAACATACATTGTTGTTATTTATACAATGTAAGAGTAATTCGAAATTCAAATGTAAATAGTCCTTCTTGTATATGAAAGAATTATACTTAATTATTTTAAGGTCAAAGTATTTTTATATAAAAAAGACCTTGCAAGAGTTCGGACTAGAGAAAAACAATGAGAGAAACTTAGTAGTTTAGTTTAGTCCTATTAACTACATCCTAAGCACGATTTATTTCTACAATCAGATGTGCTTATAATTTATTCTTGACGATATAGTGATTACTACAGACACTTAAAATGAAGATGTAATGTTTGACATCTTCTGTACAAGGCATAGTAGCATCACGAAGTTAACAATTCAGTAAAGCTTCCATGCATCGGAAAACTCATAGGTGCTGTGCCTGAACCCTCTCGGTCTTGTCGTATCACCATGAGAACACACCTGTGTTTGTGAAAATAGTGGAGCACTTTAATATATTCTGCGCAGCTAGTTCTAATGTTTTTTTTTTCTAATGTGAATGGAGGATGTATCTGAAATCGGTCAGGAGAACATAATCATCATATTAATAATTTCTTCTGTATTTCAAGAGCTAAATATTATTGTTTTAGATCGTTTTCATATATATTCAAAAAAACTAAGGATTATTGTAGAAAATAATTAGTTATAGAGAAAAAAAAAACACACACACCCAACGTAGATAAATTGCACAGAAAAATTTATATATTTTTTAAATTACTACTTCGCTTTAAATATACATATACATATTTCTGCTAAGGAGTCTTACCCTTAAATAACAATTTACACGGACACATAGCTATTATATATATTCAGTAATGAGTGTTCCTACACATGGCGCGTTTAATGCCTGCCCTCACCAGCTCCGCTGAAGGATACAAGGAGGCACGTACGAGTAAATGAATAAAATCGAGCTATGCAAGATTGATAATACGTGACCACGATACCTACAATCTAGGGATAATAAATGATTACTAGATACTCATGTATTTTCGAGTGACACATAAATTGAACGCGCATGCGTAAGAAAACGGACATTTGCACACATATTTAAATGGTAATTAAAAAAACATAATAGAAGTAACATTTATAACAACTTAATCGATCTGATGTAATATGGTGACATAAAAACTTAAAGTAACAACATTACCAATAAACTTTTATATCCACAGCATTATATATTCAATAAGATAATAATCATTAAGAAAGTGTAATACTTCAATTTTGAATAATGTATTTTAAATTAGAATTTGAATTAAAATTGATTTAAGTTAAAGGTTTCACTAAAATACTCAGCACCGTTTATCCAGTCACTTTTGCTTTTGATATCTTTACTATCGATTACGCAATGCCCCTGACTAAATAACTTTTTACAATTACTATTTTTGACTTTGAATCTAACGATAAATCAGTTGAGTCGTGTAGGCTCATAACGGCACCTACAAGTACTTTTATCTCCCTCGAGTTTGTTGATCATTATGATGGAAATGTCTTAATCATTATTAAGATATTGGATATATGAAAATTTATGCTCATAAAATATTAAACGATACATTATTACTCAAATAGGATCATGATCTCGAATCTGGAACTTAATGTTTATGACATTTTCTTAAATTGCTCTAAAATTAACGATTCAGCTACGGTTCGGCTCCGCTCATTTAAAGTATACTTTAGGAACTATGACCCTAATTCTAAGCCCATCTTAAATTTTCTCGGTGGTCCGTATCAATTATTACATACGATCTATCATATTTCGTTTGAGGAATAACCACGCCTTCGGTTTCCATTCGAGGTATAATAACAACCATGAAGTTTTCGAACGCGTAACGGTTTAAGTGACTTTTGAAGTTTAACATCTGAAAAATAGAAGATTATAGTAGAATAGCAATCAACGTTTGCCGTTGTAGTATAATTAGCTTATCGTCTGCGGATCGCCTAACAACGATCGATCGTGCGCGCGCGCATTGGTGAGTGCTGCGCCAATCGTCGAGCAGCGATCAACGATCGTTAGACCATCGATTCTTTTTGGTTATTACAATAATTTCAACACGATTGCGTATAATTGCACTGGTTTCCGATGATCGTGGAAGACAAAGCAGATCTGATACGGCTATATACCTAAAACCATGAATCCCCGATTGAAATTATAATACTTCGCAATTATTGAGAAATCGATCCTTGTTGTGGAAATTATATCACGTCTGTAATCTTAATGTTGCGTTGTTAGATATTATTTTGCTGGACGTGTTTTCCATGCATCATTTGTTATGAATTTATAAATGAGCAGCTACTAGGAGTGCATAAGAGGAGCTTATACGGCGAACTCGGTAATTGCTATTGATGCAAAGTTTCGAGATTACCCAGCGTCAAAGGAGCCAAGAACGGCTTTGCTAATTAAGTATGAGCGGCGAGTCTGTAAACTGCCACAGTACCATCAGCTTGTCATAGTTTGCATGAACTCTCAGCTACACTCATTTAAGATATTATGAGCACTTTTAATATGACGGCATATCTCCAACATAAAACGTGATTCCTAATAAATGCAAAATAAAATAAATGAACAAAAGCGTTCACTTTTTATTGCGTCAAATATAATTATAACAATCTACAAAAATTGTAACAATGGCTCTTAATATCAACGTCAATTTAGCAACGGAAGCTCAAAAACTACCTTCGACGAAGGTTTTAGTAATGTTTTTACCGGCATTTTATAGCCTCACCGCTAGATGGAATGGAATCGTCGTACATAATCAAACCACATGCGGAGCAGTAATTGCCTCTACATTCAAAGACCCGCTCACATCACGCCGTATAATGACAAAAATAGTCCAAAAAATGCCTCCGCATATGAGATATTTTTTTCATGAGTTCGCGCGCTCGCACGGAGCTAAATTACGAAATAAAAGATTAACTTAAAAGATCAATAAACTTAATAAATGATCTCAATAATTGTTGTATTACGGACACAATGGAGCGGCGTCGTGAAACGTCATTAAGGCGCGAACATCATTAATTTTATTCGCGGCTTTCTGACGTAAAGGCAATGGCGTCTGTCAGATTTGAAAAGCGGTATTGCTGCCACCTGTTGGTAGCGCGGTGAATTAGACATTGAACCCTGCTGAGTTCCACTTGATACTGCCACTGGAATGACTCGCCTAAAAACATCTTTTGAATTGCACTAATAAACGCACCTTTTAATGTATCACTAATTAAAGGAACCGATACAGCACGATTTATTACTATTTTATTTTTTTATATGCTTACTGCTAAGCTGAAAGCTATTTGGCATCCAATTAAAATGTTCTCTAGATTTTGATACAGGACAATCAGGCAAGTGTCAAGTCGCCAGATATTATTCAAGCCCGTGTTCTGTCTATCTCGCGATAAAGGCTTTGTATAATCTTTGTTCCAAATTTCATCATATTAGCCGTCAAAGTGGAACGTATTCCAAAAAATGAAGCTGCCAAAAAAATTTAGCCGCCTCTTGAGATTAGATTTCTTTTTGGTAGCTAATTGCGTTTTATCAAATTAAAGCAATTCCGCCCGCGGCGAGCGGCGCTGCGAGTGATTGATAATGTTTGACGTTGAAATGTTCCCACTAGTTTTACAGAATAAACTGTTTGAATTTATACTAATACTCGTCATTTGTCTAATACAACGCGTATTTGATTTTTTAATTTTGTTATTTAGATATTCGATATATTATAATATTTTACGTTCTCATAAGAAATGGTTACATCACTTTTCTAGGAAAATGGAGATATAAAAGTTAATATATTCCAGGGATTTTTTTTGCAAATGACATGTTGATATGTATATGATTATGATTACAATCGCTTTCTACGGTTTAGCCACGACAAATATAATTACACACAACTTTGTGTTTATAATTCTGCCACATGTCCAACCCGCATTGGAGCAGCGTGGTGGAATATGCTCCAAAACGTTCTCCTCAAAAAAGGAGAAATGGCCTTAGCTCAGCGCGTTGTCGCGTTGTGTTTTAATGTTTTTACAAAATACTTTAAAAAATAACCTTTGTTTTATTATTATAACTTTTGTTTTATAGCATGCGTACCTTTCGACGTGCATATGGGCCACCCGATGGTAAGTAATTCACCAACCTCGGAATTAAGATGTTATGTCTCTTGTGCCTGTAATTACATTAGCTCACTCAGCCTTCAAACCGGAATACAATAATACCAAGCTACTGCTGTTTTGCTGTAGAATATCCGATGATTGAGTGCTACCTGCCCAGGCGAGCTTGCACAAAGCCCTACCACCAAATTACAGGATATAATATTATTTTATTAAATTGAATTCTTAATACCGATAATGCTTCAATAAGGTATAATAACCACGAGACAAAAGGTGAAGGTGATTCTATGAAGAAACAGCAAGTGTATAGGTTCTGCACGGCCAATATCTTACACCTTCATACAGCATCCCGTTCCCGCACTGCAGCCGTCATTTCAATCATTAAGAATTCGGCGGCGGGCTCAAAGCGGTGATTGATGCAGCGTTTACCGGTCGCAGTGGCACCGAATAAAAAACGAACGCTTAATTAACTCGTTTGGCACCGCCGCTCATTAGAATTATTAATCAAACCGAGGCGGGGCGATAGCGAGTATGATGTATCGAGCTTTGATTACATTAATGCATTCGGAGCTCAGTAATTAAAACCACGCCGGGATGTCTGCGCTACAAGTCAGAACAAAAGCTAGGAATATCTAATGTATTGTGAGCATCGCTAATGACACGCTTTGAAATATTGTTTCGCTAATTCCTACCGGCAGGTGATATCATACCGACAATCGAGAAAATTAAAATACGTTAACAATTATTCGAAAAGGACGTATGCACCTGCTTAGATTTAAGTTTTCATTTTAATTAAAATGACCATAAACAAACAAATGTGTATTTAAGGATCATAAAATGTTTAAAGCTTAAATAATACCTACACGTTCTTATAATCTCTAGTTAAAGTAAAAATAAATAAATAATAGAGTGCATATTTCATACTCCTGGGCTATAGCCTCCTCTTCTTTTGAGGAAATGGTTTGGAGCTTTATCCACCACGCTACTAGAACGTGTAGCAGTGTTCTAACCGACACAAGGAGGCTACTTCACGATGTTTTCATTCACCGCCAAACACTAGATATATTATAAACACAAATAAAACAAGTAAAAATTCAGTGGTGCTGCTAGTTTGACTTCAGTTCGGATTAACCTGCTCTGACAACAACTAACAACTTGCCGTCAGCTCTATATATAAATTAAATTAATTGACTGCCTCGTTGGTCTAGTGGCTTTGTATAAGGCCGCAGACTCGGTGGTTCTGGGTTCAATTCCCAGGTCGGGCCAATAAATAGTTATTGGGGTTTTCTGTCAGAAAATTCTCAGTAGCAGCCCGGAGTCTGGAAGTTGGAAGTGTGTACACTCCCGTGCCTCGGAAAGCACGTTAAGCCGTTGGTCCTGCGCCTGAACTCTTTCCGGTCGTGTCGGATTGCCGTCCCATCGGATTATGAGAGCTAAGGAAAAGAGAGTGCACCTGTGTTTGCGCACACACTTGTGCACTATAATATCTCCTGCGCAGTTGGCTAATCCCTCTTGAGATTGGCCGCCGTGGCCGAAATCGGTCTGGAGGACCTTATTATATAAATTAAATTCAATATTTTCTTTTAGTTATATAAATCTTAACTTTTGCCGTTATTGTCGTCTGATAGTTTCGCTCGTTTAAGATGAACTCACAAATCGTATGACAGTCGATTTCTAGCCAGCCAGTGCACTACATGGAATATCTCGGGCTTAATCTGACTTAATGGCTATATTTTAAATTAAATTAATTCGTACAATTAGCGATTAATTTTAAACGACTGTTAGTGTGAGCGTGCGTTGCTCGATGTATCAATCGTCCGCCTCAAATCAGAATCAATAGGTATATGTATATACTTACTGTATAATTACATAAAACGAATTTCAATTCCATATATTAATAATGTGTCAAATCTGAGATAACTAGCAAATACTGTATATTCTTTTTTAAAGACAGCTTGTACTTCAAGCTACACTGAAGTAGTTACTGGTTCTAGTATAATAAACAAATCGGACTCCGCTTATATTATAGGTACAGGCCGAGGAGCATGTTAGGCCAGCGGTGGGCGTCCATTGCTCTGAGATACAGCGCGCCCTAATCTTTGCAGATAACCGACGCGCATAAACTAGACGGCTATACACCGTCTGACGGATTTCACGAATATGGAAGTAAAGTTCTAGTACAGTTTTTATTGTATTTATATTATATCACTATATGAAAACACATTTCTATTTATTATACATCTGTATAAAATAAAATAAGTGGCAATGGAAGCGTAGACAAAGATTTGCTATACATATAAAGGTTGAGCTGATCTTTAAACTCTTATAGTTATGTTAAAATGATTAGGTAAATATTTTTTTGAACTTTTCAAATAATGCTTGGAACGGTATTCAATAAAATAACGTTTGTTCAAATTAAATTATAATTATATTGCCAATAAATTAAAAAAATATTATTTTTTTCATCGCAACTTGTAAAACTATTAAAAATAATAACAAATGAAAATGTAATTCAACCCCAATAACACGCATGCGATAATAATCAAAAAAAAACTTCGTGTGATTTCAATTAAACTTGTGTGTAGTCTTACTTAGCACATTTATAAGACGTCGTTAGCGCACTTCATGCTTTTAACAACAAAACAAGAAATGAAAATAAAAAATACGCGGTAATTGATAAATTAATTAACAAAAATATAAATAACACACAAACAGATAATAATGATAGGTCACGCGAGGCATCAAGTAAGTATGTAGAAATTGGAAAGTTAAATGAATTAAATATAGTAAACGACGAAACATTAACGAAAAAAACTACATTTCATTTATTTGCTTATAGTATAATTTTAGTAGTGTGGTTATTATTTCATTTAATTAAGTATAATTAATTAGGTTTACTTTTACTTATATCGGTACACCGAACTTCGCCAAGGAACTCGTAGCGTTAATAAATGTCGTGTTAAATACAGGCAATATAGATTTTATAAATGTTGTCATAAGGTTAATTATATTTAATGTTTGTAGGTATTATAATCTATATATCGTCGGTATATATTTTTAATAACTACAAACAAACAAAAAACACTAGTCCTAATTTAAATACCTGGTAAATAGCCAAATAATTATTTCGCATTTAAAACTAAGCAGTAATATAACACATATATTATATATCAACTTAAACGCATTCATAAATTCTGACCGTAAACAATAAAATTTTTGAATACAAAATAAAAATAAAACCCGTACTAAGCCAAAGTCGTGAGTATTTGTTCATCTAACTGCATTTATTATAGCTTTGTAACGCATTACGGTTGCATTATAAGCAATTTTTGTTCGAACTACGTAATTAATGGAAAAACCAATGATATCAGTATATTATCGATGATATCTATAGTACCATACAAATAATAATTATAAATAAAACGCAACATAAAATGAATGAACGACTAAGTTGCGTTACCTTTTTGTATTAGTTATATTGTATTTTATTTTTTATTATATTCTTTACTACATTTTAAGCTTTATCTTTAATTAAAATTTTAAGAAATTGTGGCTGAAGTCGTGCTTAAGTTTATAGACTTAATTTACTTATAAAGGTTAAGCTTATTTTAATACGGGTGAAGTTGTTTTGAAATAAATTTATTATATTTGCAAATTATTTATATATAATAATTATACTTCAAATAAATAGGTATCATATCTTGTATCTTTTATTTCAAAATCATTGTTTTTTGTATAAAACACAATATAACAAATCACATATAAATGATAATAACCATTTGTAAAAAGTAATTATAATAATGGTTTAATTAAATTCAATTCAATCATTCCCAAAATCTTACTGCCAACTGCCAAGATGACAAATATTCATTACCGCATGCTTTGTTTTACGTAATTAGTTTATTTCTTAATCTGCTTTAGAAATTAATTGTTTCCTGAGAACACTGGTATACATTGCTGTTCATTTGGCTCGACAATAAATAAACCAACAAACAGGGCAAGCTAAATAAAACCGTTTTATAAAAGGCTATTATTAAACTATGTTGAGACGTTTGTTTCCAGTAAGACTTGTAAACAAAAGTAGCTTAGAAACCCAATTTTCGACATAGACTTTACACCTTTAAATCAAATTGTCTGAAATATATATTAAGGATTCAAGTTCCGAGGCTCTTGAATATAACTAGACTTGAAAGCTTAATTACGGCTGTAAGCCCAAAAACCTCAGTCTTAATCAAATCGAATCTTTTAAAATGATCTGACGGTAGACAGTCTAACGGCCGAATACTGAAACGTCACTTAAATATTTAATGCAACTTAATTATTTGAGACACCGTTCATTTAAAATTTCGCATACTAATTTAGCTTTTTAATGTTACGTTTCAGTATTCGGCCGTAAATGACAAATATTTAGTATTCATTATTTTCATTAGTAATAAATAAGTATTTCATAATATATAGAAACCTATTCGAACCGATGGAACCGATGGAAACGATTTCTAAATAATATCTCGTGTATCTTCTTACTACATAATTAATTGAAGATGAATGTTACAAGTAGTATGTTTTTCTAAAGCATAAATCATTCATCCTATGTGATGAAACTTTCGTGAAATATTCTGTGGAAGACAACGCCGGATAAAAAAGGTGCAGGTTTTTTTTAAAAAAATATTTAATTTTAACGTTGTATCGTAGTAAAGGTACGCGTGTAAAGCCGGAACAGGTAGCTACTAGTATATGAAAATTCGTTCATAACATATTAACAACAAGAGCAGGTGTCAAAAGGTAATAAATTTTAATGAAAGTAAATGCTTTCTTAACTAATAAGATGTTAATGGCCACCTGTTACCTATTATGTGCTTGATAAAAGTAATTGTTTTAAGTAAAAGTGCGACTGCCACGCTATCCTAGAAGCTAAAAGACTCATCATTTAATATGAAAATTAAAAATTTAATTACCTCTGCATCAATCATAATAAAATTCAGAAATCTCCATTAAATTATAAAATCATTTAAAGTAAAATAATTATCTATTTAAAAAGCAAGAGATAAGCAAAAACAATTGTTATTATTTACCCTTCTCTCTTAATTGCTGCTTCATAAATGTAGACTTTAAGGTAATGTTTATTGAGGAAAGACGATTTAAATCAAATGAACGGCAGGTGCCACTACCTAAACCCTGCAATAAAATATCCCGAAGCATCAATACGAGAAGCGCGTGCGTTGCAAACCACAATTCCTTGGTATAGGGAGGACGTCGTTAATAAAAACGGAACCTTATAGCGCCGTACTTAAGACACGTTTTAATTTTTGTAAAAAGCAATAAATATTAAATACATTTTGTTCTTAAGACAAAGACGGGGGTTGTAGTTAACCACACAGGACGTCAAAAAAGTTGTGGTCCGTTTGTATGTAATGTGAGCTATATTAATGAACATTGACATTATTATGTTTAAAACAACATTTTGTTTTTTAAATATATTTTGAAACAATTAGTTAATTACCATTATCATGTGAAGTTTTCCAATACCATATAATATTGTTATTTTGGTTTCCGAACAGTTTTTCTTTTAAATATAACGCCGGTTCTTATCAAGTCCAAGGTATTTCTCTTCGGACCATGCACCGGTTCGAAAAGGTAGATTTTAAAAATCAAAAGTGTAACGTTTATATGTCTATGTCACATAAAAAAGTTACTCTTACTTTAGAAGAATAATAATAGTCCTGATTCTGTTGCACACAATTTCTAAACTAAACTAATTGAAGAGACCAAACTACTTGCTATCATTTTTAAAGTCACGCTTGAAGTAGGTAGTATGTATATATTTTTTGTCCGGAAGATTACTTAGTTTATTTTAATTAGGAATATTGTTTACAGAGGCGATAATTTTCAAATTCATCAAACATTATACATACAAAATAAAGAAAGTTCCCTGAAGTGTTTTGATAAATAAATTTGTATTTATTAATGATATATTTAATAAAGAGTCTAATTTCGTAAATTGCTGAAGGATAACGGACAGGACGTTACAGATTATTCAGTTTACCGTGCACTTGTCTTCTACTCCAACGCACCACCATGGATGTACGAAATATGGACCAGCTACATACATGTAGGTAAGTATATATATTTAATTTATTTTATACAAACAATTGCGACAATAATGGCATTATTTATTGTTAATCAAAAGGAGGATCATTAATTAACCTTACCCCAGAACGCCTCGTTATTCTATAAAAAGTTTTAGGATTATTCTGCCAAGAAATATTTATTAGCGACCTGAACTTCGGACATGGCAATATTTGTACTCCCGTGAATCGTTGCGGGTCGTTTTCGATTTGACGTCCCGTCGGATTATATAACTTAGCAATCGTTGTAAAAACATCAATTATTATGTGTTAAAATACAGCCATGTATAAATAAAAAAATTAAAGAACAACAGTTAAATGTTGCTACGTAAAATAACATCGAATCCATCGATCATCGATTGAAACCAATTATATATTTAAGTACGTACATTGTTATCTTTAACTATTATATAGCACAGCGTGGTGGAATAAGCTCCAAAAATCCTCTCCTCAAAAAGGAGTTATTGGTAAATATTTATCAAAGCATGCAGCTTTTGAAACTTTAAATGTTTTAAAGTACATACATAGAAATTATAGAACTATGGCGGAAAAGTTAAAATCGTGTACTTATATATTTACTTAATTACGTTTGTCTTGAGCAGCAGGAATATCAAAGTGATTTCTACACGATGGGTTTTTAAGAATCTGAGTTAATATCGATATGCGTGAGTCGGCTGACGAAAAAAAAATCATGATAAGTCTCAAAGATGTAATCTTTAAAAAATATATCAATTTGTCTTTGTTGCGGAATATAAAAATGCCTCCTCCGCATTTATTCCATACAGATTTATAAACGCCGTTTAATGCTGTTATCCTTTCGACACAGTTAATCAAGTCATTCAGTTCATTACCGCAGCTCATGCTGTACTCCAACATGTCTCCATCAGTTCGGCTTCTTGTGACTTTTGGTAAATATATATTTTTTAAAGTAACATTTTTATCACTTTTGCTTTTAAGAAGTACCTTTTTTAAATAGAAAATTAATATGTTTAATTTATATAAGTATACCAACATAATCCTAAATAATAATTTTATTATAAATAGAATATTTTTCTTGATATTCTAATTTGACTAAATATTATTAATTAAATCGACTCAACTGATCTCGATATAACTCTTATTACAGCACTACTACATCAAGTAGTATTCATAGCAAGCGCAAAAGCAAATACTAAAAGCAAAAATGGACCGAATTGTCAAAGTTTTTCGCAAGGCGTTACTTTCAATGACACGGAAGCAATAGGTGTGTGGCACCTTTTGCATTTCAGAACAGAAAAAACGAAAGGTTCTGGTGATCCTCACTGCGTGGAGTTTACTACCGTTGACGAAAAGGTAAGCCAAAAAAAACTATTTTATTTTTTTCTATTTATTTACTCGGTGGTAGAGCTTTGTGCAAGCTCGTCTGGGTGGGTACCACCCACTTTTTAGATATTATACCGCAAAACAACAGTGCTTTGTATTGTTGTGTTCCGGTTTGAAAGGTGAGTGTAATAACATGCACATATTAGTTCCCAAGGTTGTTGGTGCATTGGCGATGTAAGCGATGATTAACATTTCTTACAATGCCATTGTCTATGGGCGTTGGTGACCATGACATACCATCAGGTGGCCCATATCATCGTCCGCCTACCTATACAATAATTGAATTTGAATTTAATTTAACAAGAATGAATGATCTCCCAGATAAAATTTCCATTAATTTTATAATTATTTTTCTAAAAATATATTTATCGTTATACGAAATCGATATATTTCAGGAAATAAATGAGTTAAAAGATCAAATCGGAAAGTTCGTAGAGAACCTTAATTGGGAAAATATTACATTGAAAATGCAAATACCTTGTAAAAGCGTCAACAAAACCAGAGATTATTATTTAGAGAGATTGGAGGGTGACGGATCCTACAGGACTTTGCAGAAGTCACCTAATTCAGGTTTGATCTCGTTTCTTATTAATTTTTTTAAATAATTTTCTTCTTCTTCTATCTATCTATATGTAAATAGCAATGAATGTTTGTATGTTTGTCCTCAATGTGTTCGTAAACCTTTCTTTTGTTTTTTAGTTAGAATTGTCTTTTAGCTAGTTTATTATAAAAGAAAGAGACTAGGCTTATATATAATATCATAGATGTGTGGGCGAGTGCCGAGTATCATCTTCATGCAATGACAGGTATCGTAAATAATACTTTTAAAGAGCAATGATTTTATTTTTATTTTTCTGATAAAAGTTCTAGTAGTGAAGTTCGCTGGTACTTCAATTAATCATGCAAAACTTTGTCCCTAACAAAACAGTTGGTTGATGTAATGTATTTAATTAAATGTAAATATTAATAATGCTCCAACAGCTAAACTAGACCTAGCAGAGTTTAACCGTTACCCAATGCGTCTGAAAATAATTGAGGGTATATATCTCGGCATGATGGACTGTCACGAAAAATTCGTCTTCATCCTTGGAAAACAACCACCTGAAGGCAAGGAGTTAGATGATCGTCTTAAGAAGATGATTGAAGCGTATTGGCCTGAAGAATAAAGGATAAAATAAAATAAGATATTATCCATACTTTTTGTATTTCTTTTAAGTATAAGAAACGTTTAAAGTAAGATTTATATGTAACTTAGCAACGAAATAAAACAAACAAAAAACATTCAAAACTGTCATTATTTGTACCTACTGTTACATATTCCACAAAGTTAAATGACGCAAATGAGCAATTAAAGTGTAATTTTCCCTCTATACAATAAGAGAGGGTGCGAACAGGGCGTTAGCTGAATACAGATTATAGCAAAAAAGTATACCTTCAATTTCTATTTAAAATATGTTTGTGTTTCGGAGCTAGATTTATAATCATATTAAAAAATATATTTAATTAAAATTATATATAAATGCGGGGTAAATTTAATCGATCCTAATTATAAAAATATTACAACGCAATTACTCCAGTTCCGGTGTACAAGATTCGTACAAATATCGAATAATCATAATATCAACTGAACCATTACTTTCCACCCCATCGCCGCAGCCCCTACGAAAGCACCACTCAAATTAAGTGTGGCTCGATCAACAGTCATTTTCGGTTACAATTAACCACACATTTGAGTGAAAAGTCAACCACCCACTCCAATTGATTTATTGTGTTCTACGAGTTCCGCTATTGTACGGTATAACTTTTATTGTATTTAACACGAAGCTACGTTGCTCTGGAAGAACCTTAATATACAAAAAATGTTTAATTATTGTATTTTATATTGGTAATGGATATTATTAATATATTTTGACTGAAAAAAAACATAAAACTCTCTTTTAATTATAATAATCATATCATTTAAAGTGTTCTGATAATTCTTTATTTTACATTCCATATGTAGGTACAGAATTCAATAATTCGATGAAATATTTTACATATTTCTAATATATAACTTCACACTGGTCGGGTGAAATTTTATTCGAAAACAAAGTACGGAAACTACTTAAAACGAGTTAGTTTTTGTAGCTACGCAATTCTACGGAACCGTTTCATTTTCTGTAGAGAATACATCAATGTAACATGGCGTGTGCCATCAAGGGTGCAACGTTGTTCATTTGTCTAAACGCAGTAGCGTTTTGGAGGGCCCTTCCTAAGGGCTGGGAAAGTGTTGCACTTTACAAAAAGTTAAAACGATTCTCGAGTACCAAATTGTTCACTAGTCATTTCGTTAACTGCTGCGCTTGCCCTTTGTTTTGAGATTATAATTGATGATTTTACGATTCAAGTGCATAATCAACTTTCATATACATTAATGTCAAGCTATTACTTACATTGTCAACCAAATTTCCCGAAATACTATTAATTTCATTCGACTTATATTCATATAAATATCTGTTCATCGCAACATACAATGTAACTTTACAAATTACAGTTTCGAGTGTCATTATATCTTGAATTCTACACAATTACAGAAAGTTCACGGCCGAGTGAGTATTAAAAGTTTGAATTACTTTAACTGCTTAAATAAAGACGATATGAATCTGTGAATAGAGTACCTATACACGAAGCCAAGCTTAATGTCCTCTATTTGATTGCCATCTCGAAAAAGTTTTTCAATTATATTCCAATTTTTAGGTCCTTTATAACCTCATGAAGTGATAACATCGAAGGTATATTTGTATGATTGTATCAGTTTAGTGATAAGGTAATCAATGACGCTTTATTTATTTATTTTATTACGGAAAAATGCAGAACTGCATTAACTTTATCCGAAAAAAATTAAAGAAGTATAATAATAGTTTCTTAAGAGTAACAAAGCACTAGTATTATTCGCTTATTATTGTTAGAGAATAATTTTCATTTATTCTTAACTAGGCTATGGTGGTGATGGCAGGCATTTCTCGATATAATTTTACTGATATAAGCTTTTATTATAAAACATATTTTATTTAAAAGATATTTGAGTAAAACTATTACCGTGGGTCTTTATAGGCGCAATGGAACCCAAAACAATAATTGTTAGAATTTTGGTCTGTTTGTCTGTACGTTTGTTCAATTGGTTCATAAATAAAAAGATTCTCTCAAATTAAAAAAAAACCGTCCATTTTTCAATAAAAATGCTATAAAACTTCTTCTTTCAATCGCAATTCCGATTATCTGGGTGAAAAATGAACCAGTTAGTCGGATGAACTAAGCAAAAGTAATATCTTAATTACGAAAATAAAACTAAAAATGTTGTTTATACTGAAATATTATAAATCTGCATGCAGAAATTACTAAGACTTTCTTTAAGTTATACGCGGGTGAAACCGCAGGTACAGCTAGTAGTAAATAATTTATTACTCACGTAATTTTTATCATGCAATGTACGCATAGTATATACTCGTATATCGTAAATATGTTATTATCAGTATTTTTTTAATGGACAAATATGGTAGTTCTATGCTTTATTTGTAATGCAGAACCCTCGGAAAGATTAGCATAAAAATCTAGTGGTTGTCCATTGGTCAAAGTTCGAGCATAATCATTATTGAAAATTGGAGAAAAACATTATGAATAATTAGCATATTTCGAACATTCTATTTATGAACATGAAAAAGTATCGATTTGCATTTATTCTTACAATTTAATTATGCAAAAAGTTTTAGATTTCAACGTGTTTATGTCGTCTGCAGCAGCTGTCGTATAAGATCGAAATGATTGAACCACCGTTTACTGCGCGGCGCACCTGTAATTACAACATGTATGACTGGAGCCCGCATGTTAATTGTTGGGAGAATTCAGAATAGACGCAATAAATGAGGGTGACGTTTCGACTTGTGGGAACTCGCCTATTGCTAATTAATTTAGACAAATGTTTAATTATATCACAGCGCCGATTTTTGTTTCGATAAGACGAACTTCGCGCCTGACGGTTGTCTAACTGTAATTAAAGGTTTCTTTTTAATCGAACCTATTTTAAGAACTATAATGACTCTGATTTCTTAAGTATTCTTAGAATTTAAGGTAATAATTACCTAACGTTACATAGATAATAGGTAGATAATTACAAAGAAAAAAAAATAACTTTATTATACTATTACTTATCAATAAATTTTCATTACTATAACAAGTAGGTATACCTAAGTAAATTACATAATAATATTTCATAGTTTATATAAAATATTTACATTCTTTATTTAGATTTTAGAATTTAATTCAAATAGTCTAGTTGCAATGTTGCGTTTGTTTTTAACCGACTTCAAAAAAAGGAGGAGGTTATTATTACAATTTTGCGCATATTATGCTTCATATGAATATGTAATACAAGTTTAATCTTAAAATTTTAAAACCATACACGTTTTCTAATATTATTTGTATTATATATACCGATAACTTAATTCGTACTTATGAAGCACGTGGATTTGCATAGTTAAGCAGTAACGTTACATGCAGTACGATAAGGGGCATGTTGCTAATGATTTATACACGAAATTACACCTATTAACTTTATTAACCCTATGCGAGGAAGTATATCGTTTGTTAGCTAGAAGCGAAACTCGATTAATGTAGAAACGGTTAATGTAGTGAAGAATGGCCGCAATTCACTTTACCGTTATTTATACTTACTTATATTTCATATGAACATATTGCCCAGTTTAATATAAATAAGTTTTTTTAATACGATTTGTGAAATCGAATAACTTTAAATAATTTCAGGTTATAAATATTTAATATTCATGTGTCATCAATTTTGATCAGTGATATTATGAATTATCTATTGAGTAACAAACCGAAACTAAGTGCTTCCGAATATATTACTTACAAGTTGTCTGTGGCCATTAAGAAAAGATACGTCCGAGATAGAATTATGACCACTGAATAATTTAATATGAGAAATGATTGATACAACAATCACACGTAATCAGAATCGTGCGAGTGCGATTAGCCCCTGTGAGGCGACAGGCCGCCGTAGGATCCAGCAATTGTTCGTCGACCGACGATTTAATCAAGGTTCACTTCCTAATAGCCTTCTCTCTTCATTAAATTGTAATAACGGACACTGGTTTTTTTGTTGTTGCGCACGGGGCGTGTCCGAAGATTAATATACTTATGTTTTATATTTCTTAAAGCAATGATTGAATCCTTGAAAGGCTATGTATTTATTTTTATTTACAAAGGAGTACTGTATTTATTTTAATGGCTAGCATTCTTGCCACCATTCCACGCGGTAACTATAGTAATTATTTTTAATTTTTATTTGTATTTATTTATGGTTTTAATGTAAAAAAATGTAGAGTATTAATGATTCACGATGATTATTTTAAATCTTACAGAATTCCAAACGCGAACTTGTATCGGTTCATTTGTTGATTTTTTTTTTATTAGTGAATACCTTGGAATAATGAATTCAATTCGATACACTATATTACTAGTTTATAACATAACCTTGGATCAGAGTACCGCAATTTGACTATCATCAAAATGCACTTATTGATTTGTACTAATATATACATAATACCTCTAAATCAAATTTTCAAAAATAGTTTTTTGTAATAGTAGTAGTAAATTTATCACATCAACTATATATGAAATTATTAACTGTTACAGGTTACCATTTATCAATTATGGTTAATGTTTCCAATTAAAGACCGTGTTAACCTAACTAATATTATAAATTTGAAAGATAATTTGTTTATTTTATTGTTAGACATTCACGTGCCGATTATCAAGGCATTCATGGCATTCATTGCATGGCATGGCATCAGAAAAGGACGTAGTGTACTTAGTCCTTACCACTTGCCTCCCGCCGGTCTCACACTAGAACTAACACATATCACTGAGGATTGACGGCAATTCACATTTTACAATACTTATATTATGAAGGGTTTCGTTACAATTACACTACGCTCCGCAGGCTGGCATTACTTTTTATCATTTTGAAAGTAAATTGATAAATTCACTGAGTTTACTTTTCCTTGCCTGTTATATGTATTTACTTTGTAGATGGCTTAAGAGGCGACAAGTCCCGGAACGCTTTCATATATGAACTTACTTACATTTTTGTGTAGCGAAGGAAAAATTTAGAAATACGTCTCTACAACTTCATAGCTATAATCTGTCATTTACATCATGTTATCGATGGTTCTCGTAACTTAAGTTATATTATGATTATTTCAAGACGTTTTTGCGTTAGCAGTAGTGCTGATGCCAGGCAGCATAGGTACTTGAAAAACATACCCATTTATTTAAACTCTTGCTTTAGATCCTTGTTTTGTAGCAAAATGGAAAATCTCCGTTCAGTTGAATATAATAGATGTTTTCAAAGCAAAATAAGCAGAATGCAATTTCGGCTTTTAATACTTAATCATGGGCAATTATTTATTACAAACCTTGAATTAAAAAAAAATATTATTTTATATCGATTACCAAGTATTTATCTTGTATAGAAATTAACATACAAATAAAAGTCAACAATAATGTTTTATATACACATTTATTACAATCTGTATACAAATGTACACACGTATAAACAGGTCACATATATTTTACATCTATATACACTAAAAGGTACATTTACTGCCGCGTGCACAATACCAGTGGAAGGAATGTTTGGAAAACAAGACTAACAATATATTCGTAGGTATGTTATAAAAGATAATTGAAATGTTTTCAAATTCAATTTCAAAACAAATAGGTATTGACTTGTTATTTTTAAAATTTATATCTAAGTGTAATATTATAATAACAAACAAATATTGAGTATAAGATCGGTGTTAGTTCCTTACGGTTATAACCTATAATACGATGAGTTTATTAGATCGTGCAAGATTATAAATGCTATCAACTTCTTGACAATCGCAAAAAATAACTAAAACCCAAAAAAAAACTCTCGACTGTTTTATGAGAGTTATAAATTCTACTGGACGGAATATGATCTGTTACTTTTTTTAAAACGCAACAAAACTTCAAATTATATTTTACAAAAAAAAAAATTGTCACAGCTAATAATTATCTAATTTGATCATTTTGAAAATAACCAAAAATTACTTTCTTAACAAATTTATACGTGATTTATTTTAATAGTGGAACTAAGAATTAATCATTTCTATTAGGCACACTTGCACGGTCTGAAAATAGTAGGAAGGAAATTCTTTTCGCAGTCTTACACACGGCAGAATAAATTAAATGCTAAAAATCAGTTAGCAATTTAGATAATGTAAATCTCACAAAGGCGAAATGTTGAAAATAATTCAAGCACCTTTTTTTGTATCACAAAATACTTTTTAAATATAATTTTGACTAATATTTTATGAATCTTTCTTTAAAACTATTTAATTCAAGCTACCTACAAAATTATTTATAAACGTCGGTTAGTGTAACAAGCTAAATTTTCTAGCTACTTATTTTAACGTATATACACATTTATATGAAGTCTCTAATGTCGATTTAACAACAAAATATCATAAATTATATATTTTACATAGCCTTGAAATTATGTTTTACACTTATTTACTTGAAATATTCAATTTCAATTATTTCACAATAAAAATCATTGAATCCGCTACACAACACATACAAAAAACTATTTATTATTACGCTATAAGGTTTTTTAAATTAATGAATACAAATAAATTAGAAACCCTTAGCGTCGCTAAGCACTGATCGTACGATTTTAATAAAAAAGCAATGCTATTCGCTAAATATTGCAATAAAGCAATACGCTCAGGTGTGGACGTTCTATTTACAGCGCAGCTGATCACAAAATGGCGGCGAAGAGCACGTTCAAAATGGCCGCCCGTTCTGCGGTCGCTCAGGCAGCTTTGGCGGCACATTTGGCACTGGTCGGCTATTAACATATTAAATATATTATTAATTAGACTGTATTTAAAAAAGAAATAAAAAACGATATGTCGGCAACGTCGACAACTAAAACACAATGGGATTGTGTGTATAAAAAGCAATTTACACATGAAACAATAATGCATAACATATGAATAAATAGATTCAATATTTTATCTTCAATGCAATGCAATACGTACATGCGAGAAGCACAAGCTAAAATCGAATTTGATTTAAGCACATATTCTTAGAAGCATTTTTAATACACAAAAGTATTTCAAATAAAATATGATTGAAAATTATTAAACGAACTAATTTCGCGAATATCGATTAATATATTTTTACTATAAGTATATAAAACCTATATATTTATGTTACTAATATAATTAATAATACATCCACTGATTATTATTTAGTAAATTATAAGCGACAAATGTACTTAAAAGGCATGCATTATATTTTATCATGCTGTATTATTTCCAGGTTTAATTTCAATAAGATCATACATTCAATAATAATATTGTAATCGTTTTAATAAAATTATACTCTAATTAGACTTTAGAGCAGCAACAAGCATTATGAGGAATAAGTAATGTATTGAAAACACATATATATATATATATATATATATATATATATATATATATATATATATATAAGATACCATGTGTATTAAAATAGTATTATCTTATTGAAATATTCTTAACATACAAATTTGGCTTACCTAATTTTATTGTCCGGACGATTATATAGATTATATCGTTAGCAGTATAATGTTAATATATTATCGTTAACACCTATTGGACCAAATCAAACTTCTTGAATACACATATAGCATTTAATTACTCTATTTATACAGCATAAGATTAACAATATTCATAAACTATATCAAATCCAACAATCTCTGGCTACACCTTTATTATTTCGATGGTACTAACGCTATCAACAAGAGAGCAAATATTTATGATTTCATTGTTTTCATATAACTTTTGTCAATATTAATAAGAGCAATGGATTAGCTAGAGCGTCAAAATCATGTAGGAACTGTATAATGACGTCTTAATCCGGCTTTCCGTCGGTCAGTTACGTTTGGAAAATTATATGGGGCGACGTCTGGTGATGATAACGGTAAAAAAAAATAGGAATAAAGTAGAAACGCGTAGCTCATGAACGCTAAACAAATAATTGGTCGACATTTAACGATGTAAGCGAGACTTCTAAGTGATGATAATTCTCAAGAGTAAAATTCCTTTATTTTATATGTAATAAGTATTTAATAACGAGTTCATAATGGATCACCATGAATAAAACATTCTAATAATTGACCAAAGATATTGCTAACAGCAACGACACGAGACAACTGCTTTGGTCTTAGCCATAAGTACAATAATTAATTTACATACAAATTTGCAGAGTCAACAATTTTCGGTTATCAATTCATATAACTGTTTATTACATATTTTTCAGCTACAATAGATTACACTGATCAAAATTTTCTTTAATACACAATAACGAACAAGCTTGGAATATATTTCTTTGCGCAAATGTATTAATTATATAAACGTTACGTCACTACGAGAGACGGAAAAGAGTAATATGAGACATTGATCGTCCCTAAGCTACTGGTACACCTACACACCAATGTGAGAACGTAGAGTAATGCACAACGGCTACGCAGCTAAGACTACGACAAGATCGTCATGTGCAGCAACATCAACAAATATATTTATTAATACCTTAGATATTCAAGAGTACATATTGATATAAAACTATTTTAATTTCATTTAACACTTAGTATTATGTTTTAATAATTGAAGCATACAGTATCGATCGACCAAGTTTTACATAAACTAATAGTAATGTATGTGAAATCAATTAAGATAGTTTTATTTCATAACTCTCTAGTATTTTATATAATACGAGTAAAACTCTAGCAACATTTACAAAACAATACCGTGATATGCTTTCAAAGATAATCTGTTGCAATCCGGGACGTTGTCACGTCGTGCGAACAAACTCTATTTAAATCCGTAGTACGCCTAATAACTCGAGCCATTGGATACATGTTTACTGTTTACTTCATAAATCAAACGTTTCACAAAACCCACGTTACAGAACGGTCGCCTTAAATACAATCCAATAAAAGATTAACATCGTATAATTGTTAATAATATCCTAAAGCACTGCATAGGAATAATTCGCAGTTAATACTGAACCTTTTTTTATACAGAGTGTAACAAAATTCGTGTCCGACCCGTGAAGTGGTTATTAGGTATCGTGAGTAGGTTCTATTTATGTAAAAAAAATTAAAATATTATGCAAAAAAATTACTCATAAAAAATTTTTTTTTTTCATTTTCAATTGTAAATGACGAAAATTTCATGGACAACTGAGGTAATGACCTCGTCTCCGACCTACCCGATAGGTAAAAGCTATCGAGCGCTGACGCCCGCGCCTGTGTTGCAATATAGTTGTCGTTATTTAGTCAAATTAATTTTTTTTCGGGGTAAAATTTTGCTGAATATTTTAAAATTTATTACAAAAATAGAACCGACTAACGATACCTAATAACCACTTCACGGGTCGGACACGAATTTTGTTACACCCTGTATAATTCCTATAATCAAAATTCTCAAAACATGTTCGGCGCCGGAATTATCGGTATGAGAATAAACTTAATTCGCCAAAGAATATAATTATTTTTACAATAGTTGAAACTCACTAAAACTGACTAACTGTATTCCTCAGTATCACTTATTAAATTTCATAAGACACTACTCAAACATATTGTGCACATTTAAATATTTAAATTAAGGAATACATTAAATACAAATAAAAATATTCTTGGATTCGAGTCTTACCTATAACATCGGTTGTCAAAGTGTGTGATCTTCAAAATAGCTAAAACCTCATTTTAAATGTAACACTTTTATATGACTATGGTAACATTGTGATCGTTTTTATCACATTTTAATATACTGAAAAATGTTAAATTAAACTAAATTACTATCTTACATATAAAGCCTTAGTATCATTTTAGAACTAAACAGTAGTATTATTGCTATTCAATGCAATAAAAATACTTTTAATTAAGCATTTACAACTGTATTATTTATGGAATGTCAAAACAATAGAAGTAAACTTCATCAATAGGGAGAAGTGTAGCGTGAAACTGAAAATTCGTATCCGTAGTTTAAATAATAGTTTACTATACATTATCTTCTGAGATTACAGAGTCACGTTCTCGACGATGTCACTCCATAATCGGTAAAGCGATTCGAATTTTCAGCTCGAGAGTTAACAATTGCATATACAACACGAAGCTGTTAGACGACGGAACGTTCACAAATGTTAGAAGGTAAAACAAAAGCGTTTCACTTCCGACGTGCGACGTCGGCACATCGACCTCCTCGCTTCGAAACGTTCGACGATATCACGAGGGCCGCGCATCGACAAACATTCCGAAAACAAAAACATAGGAACGGAAAAAGGAAAGACGGAGGGCGAGGTCGACGTCACGTGACGTGCGGAGACGCGGCCGTCCGGGCGACGCTTTACTTGAATCTGGCGAAGGCGGAGCTGAGCTCGTTGAGCGCGGCGCCGGTGACGGCCTGCCCCACGGCCTGGTTGATCTGCTGGCGCACGTGCGACGGCAGCTGCGCGCCCACACTCCCGCCGCCCGGCCGGCTAGTTCAGGGGGCTCTATTTATTTTACTACTCACATCGCGGCGTGGACAGGGGAGTTAACGAATTAAATCTCGTAAAACTAAATAAATAAAATTATAATGATAATTCTCTCACAGCCTCTCTGTAAGATTTTTTCTGAGTAATGTAACTGCCATAATGAAGCGTAGGAATAGTGACGTATATAATATATGAGTTTATTTACGAGCTCTTACAGGGCAACTGTGAATGTATCATTCGCAAAAAACGATTAACCCAAAAAATAAGATCATAAGTCATAGAAGAGAATATAATTGAACTTAAAGAAATAAAAAAAAATATAGTTGAAAGTGTATTATTTACAATCAATGTTTTTTTTTCGAATATTAAGTCAATCAAGAAAATATCTGAAGACCACACACATTAGTGACAACTAGACATGCAGTGCATCTATATTATACTTGCGTAAAACAGATATATCAAACACCAATAATTCCGAACAGAACAAATAATTTTAACGTGTAAGCTTAATTTACATTTATTTAATAATATTTTAAGTGCTGGAATAAATTGTACTTAAATACACAAAGACGTTATTACTTATTCCACAGACAGCTCTTCGATGAAAGCACAACCTTAAAACGACAAAAAAACTAACAATTACAGATTAAATAACTTGAGGATGATGAAAAATAATCATATCATTTTCATACAGCTGTCCATAGAAAAAGTTATCGTTCGTCACTACAATCTAGTCCCTACATATTTCGTTACTAATATTTAAATTTGGAAGCGACGTTCTTTCAGACGTATCATAAGTATTCATGATTTAAATTACTAACATTGTGTATAACATTTTGTATAAATATTTTCAACGTCACTGAACGATTGTTAACTTATTACAAAACATTTTATATCTGGCAATATAATTTTTTCTCACATAATTTTCATAATTTCTTATACAATTTAATAATGCCATTACAAATTATAAAAATAAAGTGCTGATAAAAAAAAAACTATATATAAATAGGCATTTGTGACGACCTATACGATCGTTTCAATATGTCAAAACAAAAATTTAAGAAATGTTTTTAACTGCACTAAGTTAACATGCTCGTCAGTTAGTACCTCATCGTACGCAACTTATGTTATAACGCCGTGTCCGCGATCCTAGCGCCGTCTGCGAACAACCACACACTACTGGAACCTTGCCAATATCTTTTATAATACGTATTTATACAGTGGTGTGCATATAATAATAACACTACTACGCAAGTTCTCCGTTAAAAATGATATCAATAATTTTGAAGTTGTAAATAAATTCTGCTTACATTATCTGATCAAAATGTGCACGCCACTGTTTATTTTAAATAAAAAAAGGTCATATATATTATAATACGCAGTACGAAAATATAATTTTAATTATAATTAAGAAAGATATTAGCGAAGGGTATTATTAATAATCAAGTTAATTCTAGGAAAATTTTAGTAGAAATATGAGTTATGAAAGAATTTAATTTACTATTTTAATAAAAGCGGTATAGTGTTATAAAGTTAAATAGAATACAAGACCTACACACAAATTGCATTATGGCTGTTACATCACCCAATAAAAAATGTTGTTACATAAAAGCAAGCGAATAAAATAATATAGTATATTATGTATATATATTATATATACGCATTTGTGGATAGACACGAAATATTGCAATTATAATTAATTTAGTTTTATATTAAAGTATAATTTATAAGTTCGGAATATTGACTACTGAATATATTCATCAGGCATTCCATTAATCTTACATAAACAAATGCTGTCTCCTGTCATTCATGCGTTTTAACTTCGTCCTAATATAACCTTTGATAGAAATGAACTGTGTGAACACTATCTCATGCTCTTTAACACACCAATCTATCAATTATTCTTCCCCTCAAATATAATATCGTGTCATCGTTCGTTTTTATTGCAATGGTATATTTAGTTCACTCGGGAATAAAGACAGCTAAATAAATAGAGTCGTATTTGATAAACGCTCTGTACTGTAGACGGGGTGGCGGGTACTCACGTGGGGATGAGCGGCGCGGGCAGGCCCTGCGCCGGCAGCGGGCGCGCGCCGGGCGGGGGCGGCGCCGACCCGCCGGGGCGCGACGGCAGCGGCGGCGCCGGCCGACCCGCGCCGCCCGGCACCGGCGGCGCGCCGCGCTGGCCCAGCGAGCCTGAGTGGTCAACATATGAAGTGTTTAATTAATTCTCAATACACAACTAATGTCCGGTTCGTCCTCCATATCGATGTTATGATTGAATTCTGTTACAAATTATTAATAAAACTATGTTAAAAATGTACTTTTCTTTTTCTTTCTTATATACATAAATATTTCAGTTAATTAGTCAGTCGCGGAGTGTAACTTTGTGGGTAATTTATATATATATGTTGTTTATGATAACGTGCCATCGCAGTCGAGTATTATCCGCTGGAAAAACAATTTCTGCAAAACGCATGTGGCGACCATCCGCCACCCGCTAGCCGCTCCGCTTGTTATTATTGCTCCGAGCGCATACGCATCACGCATCAAGCGCGTGCACGCAGGCGAAGGTGCACGACAGGACCGCGTGATCGGCGCGGGGGACGGGCGAGGATTGCGGCGACTGCAGCATTCGCTCGCTTACCGCGCTACTAGCTACTAGTTACTATCTCTGTTCTCGCTTCTCATTTACGCTTTATCATTGCTAAGTGTATCGCTAAATGTATGTGCTTAATACACATTCCTAAGTTTAAATAACGTTGTATTATTCATCTCTCTAAACGTTAACGTAAGTGAGTAAAAGCACTAGATTAAACTTTGCTACAATTGGTGACCCCGACGTGATAGTGACAAAGCAATATTTTATTGTTACAAAGAGGCGTTGGATATTTACTGCGTTTGAATTATAGCGGTTGGTTTGGACATAAGCGGTGAGCGATTTTTACTTTTTTAATTATTAACCATGAGTGAGGAAGACTTAAGCCTGGCACATTCTAAGGAGGAAGTTTTGCGGATAGGCGTGCGGGTGCCGCCATTTTGGCCTGAAGAGCCGGCTTTATGGTTTGCGCAGGTCGAATCGCAGTTCGTTTTATCTCGAATAACGAGTGATGAAACTAAGTTTTACTATTTAGTCGCGCAATTAGATCATCAACACGCAATCGAGGTGAAAGACGTTATTACTAACCCTCCAAAAACAGATAAATATGAAAAATTAAAACAAGAACTTATTAAACGTTTATCTGCATCACAGGAGAAGCGTGTTAAGCAGCTTTTAATGCATGAGGAGTTAGGAGATAGAAAGCCATCTCAATTTTTACGTTACCTGGCTAGTTTGGCCGGTCCGTCTGTGCCGTCCGAATTTCTATTAACCATATGGTCCAGCAGGTTGCCGCAGAACATTCAGACCGTAATAGCTTCGCAGATGGACCTCGACAAGGACAAACTAGCAGAGCTGGCCGATAAGGTGCATGAGATCGCACCGTCCTCACCGCAGGTGGCAAGCACCTCTTCTGCTCCAGCATCTTCCCAGAGCGAAATGGCGCAGCAGATTGCGGAATTAACCAGGCAAGTGGCTTTACTTTCCAGTAGACTCGAACGATCAGAGAGACCTCATTCAAAGTCACGGAATAAAAGGTACCGCTCACGCAGCCGCTCTAAACCTAGACAGCCTCCAGCAAACCATCCATACTGCTTTTACCATTTTACATATGGTGCGAAAGCGGCCAAGTGTAAGCAGCCTTGCACGTTCCAGTCGGAAAACTCCAAGGGCAGTCGGAAGTAGCGGCCCACGACTGCCCCTCAGCTACAGGCCGTCTGTTTGTAACTGATCGTGCATCAAAAATGCAGTTTCTCGTAGATACTGGTTCCGACTTGTGCGTTTTTCCACGATCGGCGATCAAGACGCCCTGTTTTAAGTCCAAGTTTGACCTAATAGCAGCAAATAATACCACCATACATACGTACGGACCTGTATTTTTACAGTTAAACTTGGGCCTCAGGAGAGACTTCGGCTGGAAATTCACCATCGCAGATGTTTCGAAGCCTATTATAGGAGTGGACTTCCTGAGCCATTACAATCTGCTCGTGGACTGCAGGAACCAGCGGTTGGTCGACGGCGTGACAACATTGTCAGTTGTAGCTACTTCCTATAAAGGTATTGATGATATCTCTTCCATCAAAGCTGTTACCGGTAAGACAGAGTTCCATACGCTACTTAAAGAGTTCCCAGAGATAACCAGACCCGCAGGTGTCCAGGTTTCCCCTAAACACAGTACTCTGCACTTCATAAAAACGACTCCGGGTCCACCCGTTTCCTGTAAGCCTCGACGACTCGATCCAATTCGCACAGAAGCGGCGAAGAAAGAGTTTGAAGCGATGCTAGCTTGTGGTACAGCACGTCGCTCCCAAAGTCCTTGGTCTTCTGCGTTACACTTAGTGAAGAAAAAAGACGATGGATGGAGACCATGTGGCGACTATCGTGCCCTAAACGCCAGAACCATTCCAGACCGCTACCCCATACGTCATATTCATGATTTCGCCTATCAACTCTCAGGATGTACCATCTTTTCTTCGATAGATCTGGTCAAGGCATATAACCAGATAGCAGTCAATCCTGTGGATATTCCGAAGACTGCTATTACTACCCCCTTCGGTCTTTACGAATTTCCGTACATGACTTTCGGGCTGAGGAATGCCGCCCAGACCTTCCAGAGATTTATTGATGAGGTTCTACTAGGTTTGGATTTTTGCTACGGATATATCGATGATATTTTAGTCTACTCCCCTACTCCAGAAGCGCATCACGATCACCTGCGACAACTTTTTCAACGCCTCAAACAATACGGAATACTAGTCAATTCTTCAAAATGTATAGCGAGAACAGAGATAGTAACTAGTAGCTAGTAGCGCGGTAAGCGAGCGAATGCTGCAGTCGCCGCAATCCTCGCCCGTCCCCCGCGCCGATCACGCGGTCCTGTCGTGCACCTTCGCCTGCGTGCACGCGCTTGATGCGTGATGCGTATGCGCTCGGAGCAATAATAACAAGCGGAGCGGCTAGCGGGTGGCGGATGGTCGCCACACGCATATCCTGAATACATATGGCCAGTATGAGCTATCACCACTTTGGAGGCGGAACAGAATATAAACAAGAGTAAGGACGAGTGAAGTCCAGAAACAAATTAATTCCGTGAACTGGTACCGAAGGAGCTTTGAAATTTGCCATTTGAAACAAAACTTGATAAGCTTAACATTATTAATAGCAACAGTATTACTTTAAAGCAACCGACACCTGCCGTTGATATCGACGGGTCGTGTGAGTGTAGCGGGCGGTAGGTGGGGCGGTAGGTGGGGCGGTAGGTGGGGCGGTAGGTGGGGCGGTACCTTGCTGCGCGGGCGCGGCGCGGCGCGGGCCGCCGGGCGAAGGCGGCGACAGGCGCGGGTTGGAGTCGAGGCGGCTCTCGAGCCAGTCGTTCTTGACGGGCGGCGGCACGGGCGTGCTGACGGTGGCCATGGACACGTCTCCGATGATGCGCAGCGCCTCCTTGCACGCGTGGTACATGCGCAGCATCTCCTCGCGCTTCAGCGCTTCCTCCGGGGACTCCTCCATCATTTGGGACTGCGGATCGAGGACGATTATTTATAAATATTACTTCTGAAAATGTATGCCCATAACTACTCAGTGTTTATGTAAGGCGTGGTTAATGTTTTTTACAGTGCCAGTGTCTATGGGCGGGCACCGCTTCATAAGTGAAACATTATGATTACCTGATCACCGGACGCATAGAGATGCGCGAGGAGTTCCCCGTTGATGAAATCTTTGGCGTTATTTATGATCATCATCATGATGGTCTTGGGCACGAGGTCGCGCGTAGTCTTGGTCACGATGCGCATGTACGAGTCGACGAGGTTGCGAATGGTCTCCACTTGGCGTTCCAACTGCGGGTCCATGCTGCTAGTGCCTGACGTATCCGAGCTCTGAAATAGAAAACATTTAAAAAAATAGTTTTTTGTTTTATTTAATGCATATCCGAAGTGTGGCAGTTATGTATTAGTCATTTTGTAATATGTTCAATTGGTAAAGTGCATGTGTCCTGTCCTTTAAATAATTCTGATTGTCACAATATCAAACAATAAACCTATATAAAAGTTTATAAAATGTAAGTTATACAGTTTAAAATTAATGTAAAGTACAAATTTAATTAATGTTATAACAAATATATATTTAACAATATAATAATTATATATAATCATATATGCTTTGTTTTCTTGTATTTGTTTATGAAACCAATGTTTTCTTTTTGTGTTTTCATGTTGTATGTATCAAATTCTAGTAATTATAATTTTGTCATCTAAAAAGCATTGAGCACTACTGTAACACTATTACTGTTTATTTTAAAATATTACGTAATGAAACAATGAGATGATCAAATGGAAGCTTTATTATGCATCAGACTTTTAAAACCATCATACTATCGTTTTTGACAATTTTGAACTAGTTATTTAAAGTACTATAACATGCATTAGGCAGTTAGTATTAATAGCTTAATAAATTACCCCTAATAATAGCAACACCTGCAAAACCTACTCATTCACCAGCTGTCTGGGTTAGCATGGTACTCACCAATTCCAAATATTAGTAAACCAATCTCAAAAAAAAACAAGTTCACATTCTTTTATTCTTCAAAATTAAATAGAGATCATAATTGCATTCCATATATGAATCCCTAGTTATTTTCAATCAAACCACAAACCTTCGAAATACTATTGACTTACTCTTTTATTTCCACCCAACCCCGGGAAAGGCAGAAATAACTAAAAATAAAAAAAAACATAATGCTTTAAAGAGGAAAACTCAAAACGGGCTTTTCACATGCTGGTTTTATAAACTGAACGTAACTTCATACTATGTATAACAATATAAACGACAACTCTACGCAACGCACGTTTAAAACTGCCCTTGACACTAAAACACAGTTTAAAACTACCAAAATGAAAGCTGGGAAAACAAATATACGAAAAATAACACACGGAAAAGGAAATATTATTTTGGTATTTAAGACGTAAGTAGGATTTTATTTATATTTAACGAGTTAAAACAAATCATCTGATTAACACTGCGTTTAACGTGAATGTGAATACGCCTCAATATTAGCGTGATATTTGCGGCACACCAACACATAAAATTAGTATACATGCCTTATTTATTCTACATTTGATCTTTCATAAATGTATTTCAAGAAAATGCATTGATTGATTACTATTCTGAAATATCGATTGTTATGATTTGAACGTAATTTCTTGAAATTCACTTTCAAGATAACATGTCATGAGATTATATGTGAAAACGTGATATGTGATAAACATGTAAACCAAGTTAAAAAGCCTTCTTTGACAAACCTCATTTCCATCACTCTGTACGGCATGGCAAAACAATAAATCATTGGATAACTTAACATCGACATATACATTGTATTGAAAAGTATATGTACATATATCTATGAAAATATATATTAAAGAATTTAATAGTTGATTATATGAAGCAATACACTGCTTACATAGGCTAAGTTTTATATAAAGGGAAAAATGAAAAAAAGAAGGTAAAAGGGTAAAGAAGAAAGAATAACAGGCATTATAAAAACCTATAAGTTAAACATATACATACCTCATCACCGTTAGCTGCTTCAGAAGTCTTTTCGGGGTAGACACCAGCTCGCAGGAATGACGCTTTCCACGAGTCAACATCGTCCTGAGTTTCACATGATAACTCTAGCTGCTTGTAGTCCTGAAACATCAATACTACACATGAAGGATATCGTTTGTCTACATATCTTTTTCAAATTATAAACTATGTTACGTGTACCATATTATGCTATAAACCAATAATTTATACTCTTACATATTTAATACAAAGTTTCTTATACTTTTGTATATTTCAATGCAAGTAACTAATTTTGCTCTAACAAGTTATTATCATATCTATTACAAAGGTAAAGTAGAAAGTGAATGTAATAAAAACTGGTGATTCGGTCCAATGCCAAACTTATAGTTCGAACTAATGTTATTTGACATAAATAAAAATAATGTCATTTAGGAATGTTGTAACTTAACCAGTTATGACGCTAAACTGCTTTTTGTAGGTTTGATAAATAATTTCAAGAAACCAGCTCTATGCTTAATGTTGTATTTTTGTGTGAGTCTGATACGTAAAATAAACCGCAACTATTATATTTAAAATTTGTAGGGTAGTATTGCAATATCAGTCATGCATCATGGTCTACCTATCAGATTATAATATGGCTACAGACATAATGAATATCTGAGCATGTAGCTGCGGTAGTAGAGCGGTGCTTTTGCGACATATGACACCCCGCCGGGGTATCATATGTCGCAAAAGAATAATCGCGCTTACACATGCTAAATACGAAGGCATATCTTACGAGATTAACACTTTTTAAAAAATGTAATCACTGACAGAGGATCGGAGGACTTATCTTTGTTTTCAAATCTCGTGTATGTTTACAATCCTAATAATTTATATTAAGCGCTAAGCCAGTAGTTCAACTGTCTTTAAACTATTTATTTGAAAAAAAAAACATTATCTCCTATAAGGACATACCTTGTACACATTTCTGCCCTCCGGGTTGAAGAGGGCGAACATGTGGCGGCGCGACATGAACCCCTGTTCGAGGTCACGCAGCTTAAGCCCGTCGAGCGGCAGCATGTACTTCTTCTCACGCTCCTCCTCGTCTTTGAACCACGAGATGCTCTCCGACGTCAGCACGAACCAGTAGTCACGGGAGCCACCTATAATTATTTAGTCTTTCTCATCGAATTCCAGCCACGACAATCAAATTCGAGAGTTAACCACCTATACAGGAGGTAGTATGCTGAACAAGTGTATACAAAAACACACTCTTTATTCCCTGACTACCATAATCCGATGAGACGACAATCCCACACAGAGAGTGATCAAGCGCAGGACCAGGCTTAGTGTTTTTCTCGGCATGGAAGTGCAAGACTACCAAATTCCTAATTCCGGGGTACTACTGTTGCAGAAACACTCAACAACTTTTTATTGGAACGATATAGTATTTGAACCCTAAACCTATCTACAGCCTTATAAGCTAGGGGTTAATTTTATGGATATTCTTAAAATGAAATTATATATTCAATATTAAACTAATTACGTAGATATTTTTTAATGGCTCGAATATCACCTTTCATGATTCCAAGGTTGTGTATGCACATGTACCCTTTTCTGATGACTTGGTTGCCAAGTGCGCGGTGACCTGACTTAGCCGAGTTTTCAGATTGATTCTGTGCGCTAAAATCAAAACAAAAGGGATATTCTTTTTAAATTATCTTTTAAATCATAAAATGATTTTTTTACTATTGCTGTCCGGTTTTCAAAGTATTTCACTTCACAAATACATCAATGATTCTGAACATTATAACATTTCTTTATGGTAAATTGTGCACAAAAGTTATTGGTTTTTAAGTGTTTTACTGTAACTTTTATTTTAATAGATGATCGCTTCCATAAATTGGAGCTTAGGATATACATTTGACTTTTAGATTTGGACTTTACCGGAGAGCGGGAGAACTACCAAATATAACCTAACAATAAAATTGTGTGTACGGCATGTCTAACTTGGCGAATCCGATGAAATCCTCGTGGTTGGTGTTCATGTAGGCCAGCTCGCAGTCCACGAACAGCACGAGCTGCTCCTTGCACTGCTGCTCGCGCGAGCGCACGTGCGACATGATGATGCGCTCCGTCTCCTCGCGCAGGCGCGGGTAGCGCGACATCTGCCGACCGACACACACCGCTACACTCGTACTCACTCTTACGTGCTTTGCTTATATATTCTCGGCTCTTCGACCGTTGTGACATGTTAAGGTTTGCACCGTTTTTATTATCTTAATGGAGTCAATGGTACATCTTTTTAAAACTTAGTACATTTTGTTGTGAATATTTTAAATAATAGGTACTAGAATTATTTTCAGACAATAAAGCACATGACATAAAACGTTCTAAGAAATTATTTTTTTAGCATAGGTAGGCGGACGAACATATGGGCCACATGATAGTAAGTGGTCACCTACGCTTAGATATTGGCATTGTAAAATATGTTAACCATCGCTTACATCGCCAATGCGCCACCAACCTTGGGAACTAAGATGTTATGTCCCTTGTGGCTGTAATTACACTGGGTCACTCACCCTTCAAACTGGAACACAACAGTACCAAGTACTGTCGTTTTGCGGTAGAACATGTGATGAGGTGGTACCTACCCAGACGAGCTTGCACAAACTCTACCACCAAGTAAATTTGTATGTAATGTTTTACTGTATTTAATAAAAATATAATTTGAATATATGAATAAAAATATAATTTCCTTCTCTGAAGAAAATTTAATATTAATTAATTTATTAATTTATTGTTCTCTTTAAATATATGTGTGTGTAATAAATTACTTTGTTAAAAATCGTAATGTAATTCAACTGTTTGGGTCCAAACAACAGACAAACATCATAAAGGAGATTATTTTCAAATGTAATTGAGTGTTTATTTGGATCGATGATAAATAATTAATTGAAAACATTTCTCCACTCACCCTTTCTGTGCAAACGCGAACGACATTCGACAACTCCTGAACGACCAAGTCAACGCACTTGAGACTCGGCTCTTTTAGCCGAGCGATTTGTTTCTTTACTATCGCTTCGAACGCCATATCAGGGGTGAAAAGACCCACCTATACAAACAAGGATTTTCATTCGTGACCCATAATATGATATATAAAAAGGTCTTATACTTAAAACAATAAAAATAAAGTGGTGATAATAAACACGTAAATCTTAGCCGATGATCATGACTTCAAACCCGGGCAAGCACCACTGAATTTCAATTGCTTAATTTGTGACAATAATTTATCTCGTGGTAGACGGTGAAGGAAAACATCGTGAGGAAATTTGCATGTGTCTTATTTCACTGAGATTCGGGTACATGTGTATTCCACCCACCCGCATTGGAGCAGCGTGGTGGAATAAGCTCCAAACCTTCTCCTCAAAAGAGGAAGGAGACCATAGCCCAGCAGAGGGACATTGACAGGCTGTTACTTAATAAAATAATAATAACTAAAAAAAAACTACATTCTTCTTTAATGTTTTGCAATTGGATGACTACATTCTAATTACAATATTTAATATGTCGAATCGATATATATTATTCTAATAATTATAACATTACTCACTCTGATACCGTGAATATTTCGAATAGCGAACGCAATTTCTCGACGCAATTCTTTCTCATCGAATTCCATCTTAACGATTTCGAACGGGAACCGTTCGTGGAACAATCTGTTTATTTTCGCACCTCCCGAGAGCTCGTTCGTGTTTATCTGTGCCGATCCAGAACCTTCGATCGTCCTTTCGAAGTCCGTCTGTAGTTGCTGGATCATTCTAGTTTTGTGGAATAAATATTATTTTAGTACATCCTTTAAAGTTTGTTTCGTTCTTTGTCATAAATATTTTCAGTTTTAGTAAAAATTAAGTATCGTACCTGTCAGTGATTTGCCCGGCCTAAAATTCTTACAAGTTTTTTTCAGTAAGTATATAAGTTCAGTTATATAATTTTCCAGTTTTTAAGCACTTATAATATATATGAGAAACGTATAAACAAATATACACTAAAAAAAACAATAAACATACTGCAACATAGCCTTGGTCTTGATGGATGGGTCGTCGGGTCGGAAGTGCTTGTACTGTTCAACATCTTTCTCAAGAGTGAGCAGCTGTTTCTGCAACTTGTCCCGCAAGCCGGGCAGGGTGTCGCGGATGTGGTTGGTGAGCTGCTGGTTCAGCACGCGCTGCAAGTACGGGGTGCCCAGTCGGTCCGCAATGTGTCGGTACGATGGATGACTGAAATATATAGTTTACGACATATGAGATGCCGTTTGACTTCGTTCGCGTTGAAGTTGATTTATGAATAAACGCTATTTCTTTATACAATAAATATTTATCATCTAATTAAACAATATTTCTATTCAGTAAAAAATAATAAGACCCACATCCAGGTCAATATGGTTATAGAATATATTAGTCATAATATTATTTAATACATAAAATAAAACGTAACTCATATTAAATCGGTGCATTCAATTGATACTCGCATATATCGCGCTACATCCTCCTTCCCACGATAATCAGCAAATGTACGCACTCACCTGAGGAAGAATTTCCTCTCAGCGGCGAGCGCGGCAGAAATATCCTTCCTACCGTCGATGTCCTTCTGCGAGCGGTTGACGACGCCGATGTAGCCTCGCCTGAGCGGCAGCAGTTTGTTCTCGAGTACGTCACGCGCGTCCGTTCCCTCGTCCATGAGATCCAGCTTTGTGATGACGCCGATTGTACGAACACCTAAATTAAAACAAAATAATGTAAATAATAATCAATAGTTGCAACACAGTCTCGAACCTCGGACTTCGCTCTTGCGCCTCCCAAGTATTAGGGCGACTCGGGCAATTTATACCGAAGTAAAACTGATAATAATAATTAAAATGTCTATTTAACCTGAACCTCTAAATGTTTGATCAAGATAAACACGACTATGAGTGTCGCGCCTACTTCGTGCGGAAGCTTAGATGTAATTTGCGAAACTGTAGTATGTATGTACGTAATACATATATTGTGTAAATCTTATTACATATTATCATTACCCGCGGTATTTTTCTAAAGAATAAACTTTATATTTGCAATTACAACAAAATGTACGAGTATCATGCTATTTAATTGTATCAACATGAATCCATACAAGTATTTGTAATCTCGCAACATTTAAAGACACGATGCATTAGTAATTGATACAATTACCTTGAGGGTCTACTTCTTTGGCAAGTTTTAAGGCATCGCTGTTCGCCAAGTCGGTGTTAGCCGGCGTGACGGCGAGGATGAGGCACGACTCGCGCCGTATGAACTGGAATATCATGGCTTTGATCTGCTGTTCGATGTCGACCGGCTGATCTCCGATTGGCACCTTCGTCAGACCGGGCAAGTCGATCAACGTAAGATTGAGAACTGAAACAAAACTTTAGTAAGTCAATAAGTCCTTCTTAGGACAACGTATTCGTATTCAATAGGAATATATACAAAAATCTTCCGTAGATATTTTAGATATCATTTTTAATAATTATTAAGGCATATTAGTAATGAACACAAGTTTATAAACAAGATAAAAAGGCATCAACATCACTATTTGTTGTTTTCAGGAAGAACACATGATATCAATTTAATTGTATTTAATTGTGTACATAACTTATATAAATTTAATCGGTAGAAAATAGTAACTAACGAGTTTCATGTGTAGAATCTGCAGATTCTACAGAATGTAGTTAATGAAGTTACTACCGGATACTACGGTTAAGCGGATGCAGGCGAATGTTCGCGTTGAAATCGATTCTGTCGTAGAAAAGGTTGTAAGGAACATTTTTTTATTATTAATTAAGAAATAAAATATTAAAAGCTAGGTGAATATGGTATGGACTTGAGTAATGACAATAACACAAATTTTAAAATTGAAATTCACCCGCACTGTTCCAAAATTTTAGTATAGATATTTGTAGATTTCTTTCAGCAAATGCTGGTTTCCTCGAGATGTTTTACTTAATCCGGTACGGCATAAATAATATTATTCATACTAATTAGGCACTTAAAAAAATTCAGTCATATCGGGCAATATGTGACCCGCGACTTTTAATTAAGACGGTGTACATTCACCAGTCCGTCTCCGTCATTCATTTTAACAAAAATATTTTACAAAAAATGAATAATTTGTCCAATAACAAAAATATTACGACAGTTCATGGTCACAAGAGGAACCTGATTGTATTGAAACATATTATAATTAAACTGTTACATAACATCGTATTTGATATGACACATTCTTAAAACACTCCAACTGATTATATTGATAGTAAGGTTCTTTAAATAATTTATATTTTTCTTTAAATAATATGACAAATGTATAATCGAATGAGTCATAGGTAAACAGCGGTTAGGTATTGTTTCCAAAAGTTTATCAATAGAGGACTTTGACCTGAAATTTAAATAACTGCGATTGAAAAAACCAAACAAAAGACTTTTTTGCAGCATTAAAACTACAATATAGTAGTAGAGTTCCTAAACAAAAATATATATTTTAATAGAATTATACTATTAAGGCGAAATAAAATACTCATGAGATTCCACCTTTATTATTGGGCAGTAGAGATATTCAGTAAGAACAAACTCGAAACACGATCATTGACCATTACATTTATAACATATAAAGGATCTGCTCAGTACTGCCTCCTTAGTGCTAGAAGCTGGATGTAAGGGAGCAGACACGGAGGTGCTGGTTTCAAATCCCACGTCGGATCAATAAAAAGCTATTGGGTTTTCTGTCGAAATTCTCAGTAGAAAGCGCGGAATCAGTTGGACGTATGTACACTCGGAAATGATGAAAAGCCTTTGGTCCTGCGCCCTGAAGTGTTTTCGGTCGTGTCAGATTGCTGTCCCATCGGATTGTAAGAATTACGTAAAAGAGAGTGCACCTGTGCTTGCGTACACACTTGTGCACTGTTATATGTTATGCGCAGTTGGCTAATCTCTCTTGACTTGGACTGAACTTTGATTGCGATGTTGAATATTGTGTAAAAGAAAGCATTTTTTAGAAGATTGACTGAATACAAGTTTATTGGCGGAAATAAGAAACTCGGAAGAGGATAATGATGATGTGAATTAATTTCACATGAAATGTGGTTATTTTGATTAATTTAAATTTAATAGGTATACTATTTTTAGTAATCGACTGATGATTGTTCAAAATTATCCTGATAAATTTTATCAATACTTGATTGACCACACAAAATAGTCAACATATTAGGCGATAGGTCATCTCTCATAGCATCCATTGCGAGAAAACTGACCGGAGTAAGATCAGATCAAGACTAAAAACAGTCCTACCACTGATATCACACTAAACATTGTATCAGGTTCTATTAACTCTGGGAAAACTGAACCAGCGAAAAGATGAGACAAAATATAAAACTCATTAAATTAAAACCGATAAAAATTTAAATAAGTTACTGAGTTGTAAATAGTACGAGTAGTTGAGTCAAATACTTTGATAAGGGCAATGTCTTTCACGCGCTGGTGACTTCGAAGATGACAGAGACTAATCGCTTCACTACTCAAAATATTGTTCGTTATGTATTGTAGCTGTTGCTTGTTTAATGTATTAAATTAATCTTGATAACACAACAATTAACATAATATTATCAATTATTTTACGACTTCAAATATAACCGATATAAATTCCATTATAGTTTGTGTTTATATGATTTTAATTAAATTATTCAATTAAACAACATGTGATAGCGTAATTTATTCCATTGAAATATTAAACTATTAATTATGCAAGTATTTCCTGCCGGATGTAGTTAAATGAATTGAGGCAAGCTGCGATAATGTCAACACAAATACAATCGTGTCATAAAAATTAAATCAAACGCTGCGGACGACGACTGATAGTGTTTCGTTTTAATCAGGACACCTACTTGATACTAAATTAAGTCTCCGGTTTTATCTTTATATTAGTCGTTAAAATAGGGTACAGAAAACACAGCAAATGCAGTTTTAGTTTTATAATACAAATCAAGACGAACTAAATAATATAATATATCGAATCTTTTTCTCCACGTGTGCGGTGGAGTCCTTTCAATTGTTTTAGATTGTGCACAAAAAACTTAACAGCGTTATCCTCTTTGATAGATAAATTGTTGATGACAAACATTTTTCAACGGGAAGTTCGCGACGGCAGTTTATTAATTGTTTTAGTCATATTAATCGCTTTATTAAACAATAATATAATTAGTAAAAAAAAGTGTGTGATTTCTAAATAACTGCGCATTTTTAAGCTAATGTGGCTATAAACGAGCAAAAAATCCATTCGTTTAATAATTAGATTTTCGTGTTTGTCATTTTATCCCGGGTTATTTTCAAAACCCCTTAAAAATTACAAATACAAATAACTAAATGATTATGTAGTATTCCAAGTAGAAGTATTCCAAGTTACCTTTTAGTCTGTACTTCGTCTAAATCGGTTGAGTCTATCAAAAGTTACAACTTCAATATCACGTACGTACATATATCAAACTACTGACGTTTTATAATTGTTACCATACTTTATAACACTATCCACGCAAAAACTATTAATGTGATTGATGTGAAACTTTCACATTATGATACCTTATAATTTCAGGCCAGGCCTTATATTATGTTGAAACTGGTAGATTTTTTATCAAGCACTATTAATTATAATAGTCTCTGTGTCAGAGTTTACTAGATTCAACTCTGTAAACCGACAAAACTGGTAATGACGAAGTGACGAATTCAAAAAACATAGTTACTAATAAATCATTTTCTAAAAATATAAGAGTAACTACATGTCTGTTTAATGTTCTTGTTAGTATCGTCATATTAAATGCGAAACCTAGATAAGATAATGTAGGATTTAGTTCGTCAACTCTTAATTAATAAATTACATCACTAAAGTGACTTCATTGTGGAAAATATTTTAGACAAACCGATGTCTGGATATACCCAGGCGGGCTTGCGCAAAAGCCTGCCAGAAATATTATATAACGTAAATAAACTATACTTATAAAATATGTAGTCCGATCTGACTTTTGACACACATCCAAAAAGTTTAGAACGCTGAAATTTGTAAATAGGATAAATTCATAACGTAAGCTTCCCGCTAAGATTTTTGGAAAGTTCAACTTTAAAGAAGGAAGGAATCGGGCACGGACTACTAGTTAGAATACACCTAAAATTTTCACAAATACAACTTTTAGAAAGGATTCTTCGCATCCATAAATTTCAAGATTTTTTTATAAAAGTAAAATAAATTATTAAATACAAGTATAACGAATACGAGATTAATTTGGCGTTGTAGAAATTCAATGATTATTTAGGTCACAAACATGCGGCTTACGCGTAGCTAATATTAATAATTATAATCTTTCACAATCTTATTACGCTTACGATTCAGACTTCATGTTAAACCGTAATCATATACTTAGCATAATTTGGAGAACATACGTTTTTTTTATAAACCAAACCATTCTTTGCACACATTATACAAATATAAATAATTCACTTGTAAACGGTAAACTCATTCACCATTTCGCCTTTGTAGGCATTAATATATGGTCACATAAGAGGTTTCGTACAAAGGGTTGACATATTTAAATGATACAACTCCAAATTGGCTATCAATTGACTGTAAAGCATTTCAATGGTGCCTTTGATGCTCCCATGTAAACTCCCTAACTACGCGCGATCATTCTTCTAATGACTATAATATCTTATGAAACATATAGCTAATATGTATGTATATATGATTATTATCACAAATCTATTATAATCACTATCACAATTTGTTGTTTCAAACAATCGAACACTTTACTTATTATCGGCTTACGATTATTATCTATTATTGTCAATATGCAATCTGTTGTATGAAAAACCAAACAAACCGTATCTTTGACAAGACTATCTAAAGCTGTTAGTCAACTGTGATTGAAGAACTTAGCAATTACACCATGGTGAACAATTTTACCAATTTCGTTCTCTCTCGGTTGGTTTTTCTCTACGGCGACTGCCCAACTACACCATATTTCAATGTCAGAATGAGTAAAGAGAAACAAAGCTTTACATATTTATCTCTGCTATATATTGCTCTACAAACGGTTCTTAAATATGTCTTTATTTATAATACATCATTATTCTACATAACTACTTATGACCACTAATTTTACTTCTAAAGTTCCGATAACAACTTCACTGACATTCAAAAATGCAATATTTTCACGAATCCATAATGAATATGAAAGAAATAATCGTCGAAAGTCGAAGATATGTCACATCAATGTAACGTTCAGTTGTTTATTTGTCTTTACTCGTCTTATAGGCGGAACAATGTACACTATTCTTTTAATCTCATAATCCGATGGTACAGCATGCCCGAGAGGAAATGATAAAAAATAGAAATTATAATATAATCACTTTATTTTGCAAGTTAACGTTTGATATCCGAAGTCCGAACATAACGAAAATATAATATATAACCAAAAACTCAATTGCGTATATAAGTCTAGCTTTTTTATTAAATAAATAAAAACAGAATATGATAGATATATACAAAAATGCCCATAAACAACATTTTTTCCTCATGTATTGAGTTATGTCAAAAGTTGTAGAACAAAAGTTGTTGCTTATGGTGTTAGCTATCTAGGCCTGCGAGGTTGCTGGGTCATTAAAAATAACCCTGTATTATTGACAAAAATAAACACTATTTTATTTTAAATTCTGATTTAAGAGGTTATGACGTATTATATAAGTTATTTCTATCAAAATAAATTGTACCTCTGATAAAGTAGGGCTTAGGAATTCATTTTATTTCATATTTAGACAAACACATATTATGAAAATGTATTTCATTTTAGAAAACCCCAATGGAGTCGAAAGATTAGGACAAAAACAATATTGTAAAGTCAATAATAAAACTAACTGATATCAAAGTATTTTTAAACGTACTGTGTAAATAAAATTTAGTTTTGCCGAGCGAAATGTAGTTTCACGTAAAATTACGTTTTTAGTCCATCGTTTGTCTAATCTACTAAAATAATCTTAAAGATAAAGGATACGTACGCAGCGAATTTGTCATGAAAATATTTTAAATATTCAATTAAAAAAACAATACTAGTTTAACTCGTAGTTCCAATCAATTATAAATTCGAAGATAGAAAACCGTTATCACTATCCTGTGTGACAACTTAAAATTTCGGGAAATCTACGTATTACTTTTCTAAATTAAAAAATTTAAGCGCGTAATTTTAAAATTTTCATCGGTTATTTTGAAATTAAAATAAAAGGTAATTTTTTTGTTTCTAATACGAGTTGCAAAATTTATTTATGGCCTATTGTTGGTATATTTCCACTTAAACATATAATATACATATATTATAACAAAAAACAAACTTCTACTTTCTAGTTTAATAAATATAATTAAGCAGTCTTCGTTGTTGTAAAATTATATTTTTAATTTACACCTGTCTATATCAAAATTGACATAATATTATATATGGATAAGAAATAGGCTGTCGTAAATGACCTTAAAGACTAGTTTCATCTAATATAGTGAAGGGCATTTCCCTTCATGTAGCATTGAAATGTGAGGAAGACAAATATATATTACCGTAGCAGTGACGACACAAAGGGCTTACCATTTGGCGAATAGACGCGCAAGTTGATAGGCACAGGCGAGATGCCCTTGTTTGAGCCTGTAATGCGATCCGTTTCAGCCTCAATTTCTCCGCGCACCTCATTGAAATCGACGAACTTTTTACCCTTGCAGTGGAGAAATTCTGCATATTCTAAGATTAAAACATTTACATTAGTCCTCATGATATATTAAATTATTATACTTTCCATTTAAATAATATATAGAATGATTTAGAATATCTGAAATTTAGTTCCAATTGTATAATAAAATGATTATAACGATCTAGTACATACGAAAACTTTATTTTAAATTTTTATCCCAACACGGGTATAGTGGCATTAGAATGATATAAGTTTCGATAGAGGTTAACAAAGATACATATGTCATGTAATACTTTTATCAAAAAAAATTAAGACAAACATTTTTATTATTTTAAGATATTACTACTAATAGATACTATTAAAAATACATACATAAGTGTCTATAAATTTTACTCGTATATCTGTTATTTTAAGGAATCCAATTCTACATTTTAAATGACTTAATTGACTTTATAACTTTCAGTGGTACTTCAAATAATGCAAACAAAGGATGGCCGTTATTACGTTAATAGCAAGAAGCAATTAGTTGTTTTTAACATTCAAATCGCAAATGAAGGTTAACATGAGTCGAGCATGAATATTGCATTTTAAATAATTATCTCTAATTCTTGTTCTCTTTAACATGTATAAATGTTTAGTATTTTTATACTATGTTAAAGTCTCACTGCCGCAGATATACTGCAGCATATGCAAGGCCACAGGCCACAGGACTATCATCTTAGCTCAGTACAATATGTCCAAATTAGCAACAGCGATTACATAATACCAATCAGACATGTTACAAATATTCAGGAATTTTATAATTATTTTACTAACATTAATGTAATATGAATTGACCAATAATAATTTGAGAATAATAAATATGATCCTAACCGCTGATATTGTGTCCATGGCTAGTATATTATTTTTAAAATATTTACACTTTGTTCTGAGCTGTTGGATAATTTCAATGCAGTATTCATTGCCATTTTTCTGTTTATCCTAAATATAAAGTATAATGAAATATCGATTTTACATACCTGTATTTGAATGTATTAGTTGCAGAATTAAGGGTCGTCGGGTGACTATGCCTGAACCACGAGGCAAGAAGTCTCTGCAACAACATTTAATGTAATATAATCTTTCAATAGCATTTAGATGGAATAAAACTGAATTATTCATAAACTTTTAAAAATACTGCATAGACAGAATTTTGCACAAAATCAGCAGTAGTTTGATGGAAGAAAACGATGTGCTAACCTTTTTTAAGCATATACCTTTGTTGTATGATTTATTGTTTTCTGTTACTTTTATGACATATGTTATATATAAATGTTGTGCAATAAAGTAGTAAATAAATAAATTAAGGAGATGGCAACAGTTTTAGATATATTTAAATAGATATTACTTCTACCTGAAACAGCACCATAGTAGAAAGTTAGTATCAATGTATAGTTACATTTATAAACTGTGTTAGTTTATATTTAAATAGTTAATTATCTATTTAAGAAAATTATGCATTATATTGAAATTTAAAGTACAATAAAATAATATTTCTTTTCGTAATATAAATTCCACACTTAAAATATTTTTTAAATATGTTATCCCATTATAATTACAGGAAATATTTTAAGTATTATTACTAGACTCATCATTCATTATTATTTTATGACTCATGTTTATGTACATTCATTCTTTAAGAAGTACATATAATCAAGTTTATGCTGTATAGACTGTATATTGTGAAGAGTTTGTCTATGTACAATTAGTAATGCATCTAACAGGATAGGTGAATTCAGTATAAAATTTTTAATTTCACTTTTTCAAAAATACTACAAAAACTACAAATACTACAGTACAAACTTTATTAATCTCTTCTTTCTTTCTCGACTTTATTAATTTTTAAAAAATATTTGCCTCTTTCTTTCTGTCATCACAATTTCGTAGCCTGACAACATGTTCAATTTTAAAGACTGACATTCCTATCAGAAAAGTAACAATATCTCTTACATTTCATTATATACATTTATTTTACACACTAAATCGTATTTTTTTTTTAATTTTAAGTTTTTTTTAACCATATTATACCTATTTCTAACTTTTCAATTTATTTATTATTAATTAAAGGAAAGCAAAACAAAGGACTCACCACTTACCATTGTTAAATGTTTTGTATAAATTTGACTATTAAATTTAATTGCCTCTAATATCATACCCGAATTAACTTTATATTTGCCAAAGATTTTTTTGTTTAAATAATATAAAATCGAAAACGATTAACTCTAATCATTAATATCTGACTATGAAGCGTTAATACATATAGTTTCTTAGTACATAATTATTTTACTTTGCGTCTTCATCAATCTTCGTGACAAAAACTCTTACCTGCCTACAAAATTTTCTAGCACCGAACTTTTTCCAGCGGATTGACCACCCACAACTGCAATTTGAGGAAGATCTAAAGACATGTGCACGCCCATATGAACAAATGCATCTTGCAATTTGTTTACAACGGGAATTAGCTGTTGCATTCCGAAATTTCCAGCCATTTTTACTTTATTTACATTAATTTAACACCACAAAATCGCTGATTACTTGCTCATCGTCTATACTTCACATCATCGATAAACTAATTTATTTTTCAATATGGTGGTTGGTGGGTGGTTATGGTAACGCTACGTTCCGTTTCTTCTGTCAAACTGATAACAGCGCTGTGACAGTCGATCGGTCGGTTCATATTTTTATTTATTCGGGCTCGGAATTTAAACCTACACATAGCCGTGCTATAACGTCTAATATTTAACATCAAACATAAACTTTTGATTAAATTACTTTTATTTTTATATCCGTAATTTTGTTTAGTGAAACTATCGTCTAATCTTGAATGGTGTCTTATATATAAATAAAAACATTTCATTTATAGAATAAAGAAATCAATAATATGTGACATGCGCAGTAAATATAGGACAGTTATACGTTACTATTATGACATAAAGTACTAGAAAAATTATTTGAAAGTAAACTTGATGATAAAACACCCATTTTACCATACAATTATATTTTAATCATATTATAATGGCATTAAGGTCAAAAGTAAGCAATATATAAAACTTTGGCTCAAGGCATATTATTCTCTGCAATTAAAATGCCTAAAAATGATTGCGCTGATAAAAAAAATTGTATGTTCCAAAAACGTAATACTGGTAAATGCATAATCTTACCTGCCCACAAAATTTTCTAATACTGAACTCTTCCCTGCTGATTGTCCACCCACAACAGCTATTTGTGGTAAATCTAGTTGCATATGGACACCCAATTGTGTAAAAGCATCTTGAAGCTTATTCACAATTGGAATCAATTGTTCCATCCCCATGTTCCCGGCCATGGCTGCGCCGGTTTCTTCAAATACTCCTCGATTTATGAACTTCTCCGCAGGTTGTCGCCTACTGATTTTCTTTCATCAATATGGCACATATTTGAAATGCGCAAGCGTAAATTTAGTGAACGGCAATACATATATATCTATCTCACTTGAAATGTCTCCATTCGAATTATGTAGTTGATACTCATGATTTAAGAAATTGGAATAGTTTGATAATGTACATACAATTTTTAAAGCTATTGCAATTTCTTAAAAATAAAGAATGTATGTATATACCAAAAACGACAAGAAATAAATATTTAAGAGTATAATATTTACCTATGTAAAGGTATAATATAATCAATGCGTAAATATTTTTAATATGTATGTTACAAGTACATTATTATTATACCGTATTATAAATTATTTAACAGCTCTTGTTATTGGTTACAGATTTTTGGTTGCAGATTGGTTACAGAAAAGATCAATAAAACATATTGTGTGGTCTAGAAATGCTGTGGTTAAAAAAATAATCATCAAAATCGATTCACTCAGTCGAAAGTTATGAGGTAACAACACCAAAAAAAAAAACATACAGACGAATTGATAACCTCCTCCTTTTTTGAAGTCGGTTAAAAAGGAAACATTTATTTTTAAGAATTTTAAATACATTCTACAATCACTAAGTTTTGTTTTGTACATAATGTTACAAGAACGCAAAACGTAGTGATTATATTATTATACTCTTTGCTAGGGCCTAGGATAGTATTAATATCAGTTCTTATTATGTTGAGGTTTTGTGACTTTGCATACCTGCCAGTAACATTCTTCGTTATAAATGCTTGAATCATTCGAATGTAAAAAGTAATAAAGAATCTAAGAAAAAAAAAGCTTACAATCATCCATTACAATCGTTCTTTATTACATAAAAAGAGAGTTAAAAGTCATTATAAATCACGAGATAAAGTAAAGCTATTACCACACGTACTGCATCGCAAAATAAATAAAACTCAAAACACCTCATTGTGTATAATAATTAAGTTCAATCAAGTATTTACAGAAATTTAGTAGCGCTTCGCTCTTGCTGCTGACACCGCGATATCACGGTGTTTATTTGCAAAGGTTTTTGCAAAATGTCATGACCATGGTGGCGTTCTTCCAAGCCCCTTTAGCAACATCTGCATTGTCTGCAAATAGACTACGTATCAAAAGACGTAAAATATCTTTGAACTCATTGCTAAAAAATTACTCATTATTTAATATTTTGAAAATAGTAGTAGTGTAATAGCTACCAATTTTGTACTATAGGAACACTATTTAATGTTAATCTATAATTTGTAACTGTTAATTAAACTTTTTGAATACATATTCAACATTTATAGTGTACTAATTTAATTGTTTATCTATGTATTTAATTACAAAACTTTTTACATACAAGTAAATGATAAGAAAAATTATCGTGATGGTGCTTACCTATACTTGTTTGAGAGATGCCAAACCACTGCCAAACAAACTGCAGTATTTTATGAACGTGTGCAAAAATTTTTATCTTGTTACGTGAAAATATTAATTTCAACTCATCCTCCAAAACGATAAAATTGACAATGGATATTCTCATTATCGCAATCGCAGCTTATAATAGTAAATGTAGTATCACCTTAATATAATATAACACATTACACAAAGCGTTCTAATTCCTAGTAAGATTAATAAAAATAAATGTTTTTAGGAGATTGAAGAAGAAGTTAATATTAAAACACATAGTAAATTTTCCTAAATATGAATATATCGAGTTTTATTTTTTTTATTTGAACGCATCTAAAATTATTTTCCAATGTTTTCCTGCAGAGTGCGTTGTGTCGCGTCTTTGTGACGTCACGCTATTGATTTTATAGAAGATCGTCTTTTGGAGACGCCATCTTAAAATAAAGTGATATAAGTTTTGGTAGTGTAGATTATAGAAAAAATCTAAAGTAATCTTCTATTGTAAATTAACAATTGAGCTTAGATAATTTTATTTAAATATAATCAGTTGTAACGGACCAAGGTACTTGTGTATTTTTGATTAGTTAGTTCTCAAAGCTATTAAATTTACTTTGTTATTTACCGTTCTTTAGCTTGTATTTTGTAGTACCGTTATTTTCGTGTTAATAGCTACTTCATGTGAAGGGTTAACAGTTATGAAAGTGCAATAATTTTTAAAAGTAAATTAAAAGACATCGATCCAGCGTCTGCTCTGCCTACGGATGTAACACGTCAATATACTTCGGAGGGCAGGGCTCGAATTCGTTCCACCATCAGTGCTGTGAAAGTGTTCTGTTATATTGTCGGGGGCAACTAACTTTTCAGTGTTGTATAGAATTATATATTCACTGTTAACGTTAAAACAGTGTAGTGAAGTATTAAAACAATACCAATTGCCAAAATATATAACAAAGCATTAATTTTGAAGGACAAATCATTGTGATTATTAGTATACATTGGTGAGATTATTTACGCTTGAATAAGTGAGTATCGCGTCGACTACTGGTTGCAGTTGGTGGTCGGTGCGAGGGTGAACTCCTGATGGTGTGTACATCGCAGCATGTCTGCACTCTCGACGCCGGGCGGCGGAGGCACTACGGCGCAGAGCAAGCCGACGTCCGGCAAGCAAAAATATCAGAAATTGGACATCAATAGTTTGTACTGCGCCAACAGGGTATGATTTGCTATTCAATTTTATAAAGTATCTTGAAAATATTTTATTTACAAAATAAACAAAACTAAACAATGATATTCATGCAAACATGCAATACACTAGTCATTATGTTTTAAAAGAACATTATTTACATTATTTTCAAGCCTTAAAATATATGTATGTATCATCATTCAATAATGTTAAGAATATTTATATTTTATTGACATAAAAAATGTTTATAACAATAGTTTAATAGTCTGGCTATTGAAATTGCTTTGAAATTATATTTTTTACCAAATGTATTTAGTTTTATTTATATTTGTACAGAAAAATGATAATTCATTGTTTGCTGAATGCGAGGTCAATGAACTGATAAATAACCTTGTCTAGACTATACATTCTAGATAATTTGTAAATTGAAGTGAAGGTTTATTTCTATAATGTACTATTTTAACTACAAATTAAATAGTTATAGGCCTGACTGTATGACTTATATAAAGAAAGTTCCTGTATACTGAAATTTTCTTTGTTATACTTATGCAATACAATAACTTAATATGATTCTTTTATCTATCTTTATTCAATTTAAAGTAAATTCACAAAATTGAGTTTAGGGTTATATAGTAAAATATAATACAATAAAATTTTATATCATTTTTAGAATGAAAATTTAGAACCGTCCTCAGTAAAATCTCAACTTAGCCGTAAACATGGAATGCAAAGTCTTGGAAAAGTTCCTTCAGCAAGGCGCCCACCAGCCAATCTTCCTTCTTTGAAAACAGAAACTGGTCAAGATCCTAACGCAAAGTAAGTTTTTATATAATATTTGCTAGTGCTGTACTTACTTAACTGGGGTACTTATATAACATTTTATGTTTTCAGTTCTGTATCTACAATAACTGCAACAGTAACTACTCAAGCATCATGCACCTCTCAGACAATAGTAAGTTTTATTTTACATAGCTATAGGACCTATTTAGGTTTAAAAATCACCTTTTATTCATTCGAGTTACCACTAGAAATACCTGGATATTTTAAGTAATGCATTCATTTTAAGATGGTGATAAGTTCCTGTCTATTGCATAAATATCTGTTACTATATTTTTTATACTTATTAGTATTTATGTAATTTAGTATTTTATTAATTATAACTTAAGTACACTACTTAATATTATATTAGCCAATAACTACATTTAATAAATTTATCCTAAAGTAGCATGTCCTACCCAGACTAAAACATAGTTTTGTTAATACAAATTTTGTAGCACTTCATATTTTTTACTATGTACATGTTAACAATGTGTCTTTTATTATTTTTAGACTACATCCTCGAGCAGCGGTGTTGTTGCAGGCACAGCATCTGGGGGATGGGTACCTCTCCCACCACCTTCATCACCACACTTCCGCACAGAGTTCCCCTCATTAGAGGCTGCCGCTCAACCCTCACACCGTTCTTCAGATCATTCTATACTTCAGCCACAACTAAGACCACAAAGTTAGTACAATTATTGAAAATTCATCTATTTTCCTTAAATAAGTTCCATCAAAAGAAAAGCAAAGTTATTAATACTTGTAGTATTTTTATGATAATATAAATATTAGTGAATGTATTCGTAACATTCATACATTAATTGTAATCAATTAAATCTAACATTTAAATACCTAACTGTTTAGCGGAAGGCAGTTGGACGTGCGGTGGCACGGCCGGCGTGCGGCAAGAAACTACATCGTCTCCCGGCGCCGCGCCCGCCTCCACGCCTGCTACACAGCAAACACCCGCTTACCGTGCTATTCTACCATCTTTCGTGCGTTTTTATTTGTTGTAATGTACATTGAAGATGAAAGTGTTCCCTAATAATATAATTTTTTACACAGCTGATGAAAGGTAGCAGTGGCACTGGAATAGGCTTGGGAACATTAAGCTCACTACGTGATAATAGGAACAATAGTAGCAGTGGCGGGAGCGGTAACTCTAATAATAGTAACACGGCTGGCTCTAGACAAGCGCCGCGACCGCCTGCTACACCACGAGCCGTTGAGGTTCTAACAGCGCGCCCAATTCTACGCGAGGAACAAATATCGTCGCTTGACGATATCTCTCGCGATGCAGGATGGGCACAGCATGATGATATTGATTATGAGTAAGTTCAATTATTTTACTACTGCATACACTTCATTTTTTTTTTTGAGATCAAGCTTAATAATTAAATTCAAGATTTTAAATAATTAGTTAAATCATAAATGATAATATTTTATTTAATTATTATGATTTATCAAAACAAAAATAAAATTTAAAGAAACAATATAATTTTTTTTTAGTCAAAAACTGGATTTCTCTGATGGTGAGTCATCAACTCCAGCCTCAAAAGTCAACAACAAATCTAATACCCGAACCAGTATTGACCATGAATGCTTGGATAACAAAATGCAGGATCCTGGTGACGAAGACCAGCTATGGGCGGAGCGTAGGCAAAAACAGAGTAATGAAGTTGCTCAAGCAGTAGCTCGTGCACGCCAACGTAAAGAAGAAGAACAGCGGCGCCAAATGCGCGACCCCCAAGCGACTCAACAATCATCGAAGGATATTCGTGACAAGGGAGACAGAAGCGACCGAGATCGCAATGACATTAGAGATAAAGACTTAGAAGTCAGGGAAAAAGATAGAAGTGATAACAGAGAAAAAGATCGGTCTGATATTAAGGAAAAAGACCGTAATGATATACGTGAACGAGACTGCAGAGACAAAGATAGATTAGACAGAGACCGTGATCGAGTTGACAATCGTGATCGTTTTGATCGTGAAAGGGATCGTGATCGTGATAGACTAGTGGATAATAAGGATAGAGCAAGATTGGAAAACAGGGATCGTCCAGATGGTGATAAAGAAAGAGATTTACGAGATCGGGATCGTAACGACAATCGCGATCGTAATGATAATAGAGATCGCATTGACCGTGATAGATATGACAGAGAAAGAGAGCGTAATGACAGGGATCGAGTCGATCGGGACCGTGACTTTAGAGACAGGGATAGAGAATACGCTCGTGATCGTGAGCGTGATCGTGATCGCGAGCGTGAGCGTGAGCGAGAGCGTGATCGGGAACGTGACCGTGATCGCGATCGCGACCGCGACCGTGATCAATCAAATGCGCCTTTTTCAAAAACTTTTCAGGCAAATATGCCTCCACGCTTTTTAAGACAGCAACAAAGCAGACAGCACAAGGAGGAGGATCAACACAAAGCTTGGGCATTCACTGGAAAACCAACGCAGAGGCGCCAAGAACCACCGCCGTACAATGCTCCTAGACATACATCGCACAATGGCCGTCGTTCGTATTCTAGGTAACTATTAAGGTACAATTCTTGTTACTATCGACTATTAATTGTAATTATGCCCAATTTTTTCTTTATTTACAGAGATTATTCTGACCGTGAAGATGAAATACGAAGGGATAAGGATGGGCCGGGCCCTCAATGGAGGTCTGAAATGCAAGAGTATGATAGATCTGGGCGTGAATTAGATAGATCTAATTCGAAAGATTCTTATAAAGATTTTAATGATTATAAAGACCGAAGAAATGATTCTGACAGAAAATCAATTGATGCAACGATTGAACACTGCAGTAGGACTGCTGCTGATAAACTAACAGAAGTATTTGAAAGAAAAAGCAGTGGATTAGTGGAACCATTTGCTCCAGTAGACGCAACAGTGCAACCTCCTGAGAGAAGAGCTACACCATCATCCAATTCACCACAAAGTGAAACATTTGAAAAAGATTTTAGTAAAGCATCATGGGCCGATGTTGCACAAGAAGAACAAAGTAACTCAATAGCTGGAAAACCATTGGATAAAGATGGAACATTCAAACAAAATGATCACAAGATTGATCTTCCAAGTACTGAAATTGTGGACATAATAATAACACCGCAGCAAAACATAAATGATTCTAATAGTCTTATTAACTCAAATCTCACTACTCAAAATCAAACTAACAGTTATAATAATAGTCACTTGTCTAGCACTCAAGCTGTATCTCCTCAAATTCAACAAACTCAAACTCACGCAGTAAATACACAAATAAATATTCAAACTGCAATTCCTATTTCTACAGCTAATCAATCTCAATCCTCTATATTTACTGATTCTCATCCTATTTCTAAGTCTACTTCAAACCAATCTCCTTCCAAACAAAATAATTCAGTTGAAAATATATCTAGTACCATACAAACACAAAAGCAATCATTACCGGAGCAATTATCTCTAACTAGTGTTGTAAAATCATCAATTCCTAGTCAAAAATCGGAAAAAGATGTATCGGAGAGAGAATCAATACCATCGAAATCAAGCACTGACCCATCTGGTATAATCGAAAATAAATTATTGGATTCACATTCAAACGAAAATATTCAAGATAATCAAAAGCGTCAATTAGACGATAAAAAGAACGAGAAATATAATAACGAACTTTTGAATAAAATACCGACAAAGGAGCCCGTCGAAAGAAAATCTAGTGGTTCTGGTTCTGAAAAGAAAGGCAGAGGATTTGGCAGTAGTGGTTATAATGTTTATAATCGGGGCTGGGGATCAAGAGAATCTCGAGGACGACGTTCACATCGAAGTTCCCGTTCAAATAACAGAGCAAGTGAATCTGATGGTTCCACAGACGGTAATAATGTAGAACGTAAGGAGCGACGAAGAGCTCCGCGTAGTCCACGTGGTCCTAAGAAACAAGACAGACCAGATGATACTAATCATCTCGCTAATGAGCAAGGTCCACAAATAACTGATGGATTAGAAAATAGAGAACCATTTGCACCGCGTGGACAGCCTTCTCGTCGGGGTAGAGGTGGTTTTCAAGGTACTAATAGGCCGCCAGCACCTGCTAAACGTGTAACCGGCTATGGACCACCTAATACAAAAAGTCCTTTCAGCCAAGCTAATAGAGCAGTAAAGGATAATGAAGATTTAAAAGATAATCTCATTGATGATAAAGAAAAGACTAATTCCAAGAGCCGTACTAGTTCATCTGTTGCAAAAGTACGCGATCGTCGTTCAAAAGGCATGGGTGGCCCAATGAGTGGCGAAGATGAGAATTGGGAAACTACGTCAGAACATTCCGAAAACGGTGGCAATGGTATGCATCGGCGCCCTAATGGGGGAAGACAATCTGCTCAATCACAAAAGGGACAAATAGGTAATCGAAATCAGAACTCTATTAATCGCCAAAACAATAGTCGTGGTCAACAGGCAGCTAAAAAGGAAGGAGAGAATAAAAATACTGAAATAACAGAGGCTATTAGTGATCATAAGATATCAACTGCTAATGAAATTGTCGATGATGGTTTCCAAGAAGTCCGTAATAAAAAAAATTCCAAGGAATCTAGAGGTGCTAATGGTAAAGATGAAAAACAACCTAGATCCCGCTCTAATCAGGGCGGTGGTCGGAATGGTTCCACTTCAAGAAGTTCCAATGATAAATCAAATTCACGAGGATCGGCTCCAGTAACTGCCAAACCAAGCACACAATACGATCGACCTCGCCAAGCTAACTTAGCTCCGCGATTTGTTAAACAAAGACAAAAACAACAAATGGGCCTTTCGACCTTTGGTCCAGATACCGGCGCTGCTCCGCCACCTCCACCAGTGAATGCGTGGGATAAACCAATTTCACAAACTCTACGCGGTAATGTTGAGGAGCCACCAGAAGTCGTGGATAATAAATCATGCCAATCGAGTCAGCGAAGTACACCTGGCGAAGTCGCTATAGAAAATAAGTCTCCTGTGGCACCATGTGTTGTTTCTGATAAAACAGGTGTTCTAGATGGAAGCACACCTCCTGTAGAAACTATTATATTTGAGAATACAAATTATAAGACTGCTCCTCCAGCAGAAGCCTTAAAACAAAAATATCAACCCAGTGCGGCCACTGCCAAACCCCAAGGGGAAGAAGTTCAGACAGAAATTGAATCAAGACCTTTGCCATTTAATGGAGATGTTAGATCGCGGACGAGATCCATTCAAGAGCTTATGGCTGAATCTGGACGACCAGTATCAGAGGCAGAAGGTTCATTGGGATTACAGATGTCTTTTGATACATCACAAAAGGCAGAAGATTCTTCAGATATGAAACTTGATTTTGCTTTTGATTCTGATCTTGGTCAGCTAACAGAGGATAAGGCAGCAAAAACTCTTGGATTACCGCGTGGTGTGCACATGAGTACTTCTAATACCATTTCACCCCTAGCAGCAGATCTCAACTTAAAGATTGCTAGTGTTAAAAAAGTTTGGGAAATGCCTGCAGTGGCAGAAGGTACCGAGGAGCTACAATTTGCTGGTTTTGAAGAGACTAATACTGAAACTGGTGCTCCCCCTAATGTATGTAAAGTAAAGCCCACCCAACAACTGCAATCACCTCCACCTCAACATTACAATCATGTTAGCTATCAAGGAGGATATGGCGGTCTTTCAGTTCCTTCACCTCCAGCTGTTTTATATAATTCATCACAACAAATATTGGGATCGTCTCAACAACTACAACAACAAGGAGGCCTATATGGTGCCTTTTTGGATCAAACTCGCGGTCAATTTGGTGGATTTCCTGGAACCCCATATGGGGCTGGTTCAGCTACCCCATATAATTATCAACCTCCAGATATGTTCCAGAGTCTTCCAAGTCAATACCGCATGGTGAGTTTTATATTGCAAGTTGTTTAATTTAATGATTTATTGAATGTAGTTATATAATTCTTATACAGGACTATAAAGATTAAATATTGTCCTTTTCCTATTAAACAATATTTCCTTATTTATATTTTTATTATTTATTATTACTAGAAATATTTATTGATTAAAAATGTTGTGATTATTCTTGTTATTCAAAATCTATTTTTTTCTGTTTTATATATAAATGTACTATTATTAATTATAGGCAGCTGCAGCTGGAGGTGGTGCAGCCTATGGACAGTCAGGGCAATTGGGAAACAGCCCTAGCACAGTTTTAATTTCAAGTACTTCAAATTCACTTATGTCTGCTACTGTTAAACCTACGTCACAACAAATCGGTGCCATTGGTGCGTAAAATGTCTAAAGATGATTTATAAAAATTAATAATGTCAACGAAATTAATACGAATAATAATTTAATCGACAGAATGTCTTTTTAAATCAGGCAGTAAAGGTGGCGGTGTTGGTGGAGTCGGTGGCGTAGGTGGCGTGAACACGTTCCAACAACAATACCTGGGTTATTCGGGCCCGGTGGGTGAGGCACCGTACTCACTACCCGGCCTTTTGCCGCGACCTGCACCTCCGGCATCTTCGTACTACTCGCCATACCAGCCGCCCACTGCTCCTGCGCCCAACTATCCGCTGCAATTCACGCAGCCAGCACAGTCTAGCGCTTTCAGTTCACAGTTCCTCTCGTCGCAGCTGCATGTCGCAGCTGCAGCTGCCGTTCAGCAGATGCAGGTAATGACTGTTTTGCCTAACAATGATAAATTTCGATACTGTAGAAGTTAAATCAGATTAATCTGCTAAATTACCAAAACTAAATATACTATATTTAATAAATAATGTAATAATGACCACAGCAACAGTACCGGGCTCCACCACTGCAGCAGCAATATGCGCCTCCTCAACCGAGGCCGCCACCACAGCAGCAACTCAAGAGCCCACTTCATGAACACGCAAACGGATTCGCCCCTCTTTGTGATTCCGCCTCGCCTACGCCGAAAGGCGCCTCAAAACCGCAAAAGCCTCCACACTCGCCGCCGCAGCACAAGTACCATGCGCCACCACCTCATCAACAACATCCAGCTCACCCGCCACCGGCACACACCCCTCATCAACATCACCAGCAACATCAACAACACCAGCAGGTATGTTAATAAAGGATATTTTGATTTGCACACATAATAAAGACATCCTGATATTCATGAAGATTCCTTTTACAGCAATTAGTAGGAGGTGGAAACAATGGTCGGGGTGGTAACATTACAGGCGGCGGAAATGGTAATGGAATGAATCGTGGTATGGTCGGGCAACGCTACCCGGCGCCAATCCAGCGGCCCCATGCGCCCGCCATGCCGATGTATCGTGCACCGCCCGCGCCTCGTACTCACAATACGCCCCGTCCCAATCTCTACTACCATCACCACCAACGCAGTGAGTAGGAACCGACCGTAATGCATTGTAATATTAACCTTCTTACATTTTACAATGACAACCTCCATCCGCCAGACGGTGGAAATGGCCCGGAACGAGTGACCGAAGTTGGAGAGGTAGCGCCGAACGTGGAGGAAGCAGGCGATAACGCGTCCGCTGGCGAGGCGCCGCCACCCGCCGAGGTGAAAGCCGAGTGAGCCCAGGCCTCGTCGCGCACCTCACGCCTCCCCCCGCCCCCCGCGCGGCCTTCGAGCGCGCCGACGTTCGACAGACGTTCGCCTCCGCCGACGTCGCCAGACTTAGGTTCTCGGTATTTTAAGTCGTAAATTATGGAAGTGATTTGAATATTGTTTAAGATTCGTACGGAATCGATGCGCCTTCCGTCTCGGCCGACCCGAGAACGGTGCGCCGCCGCCACGGTGTGCGAATGGTGTTTCGTTTGTTTGTATGTAAATATATTGATCGGACTGACATCCGGCTGTCTAATTGACTGTTATATTTTAAGTATATATGTATAAAAGCGAAAGGTCGGCGGCCTCGCTGAGTACGACCGATGCACTGCGGGGACTGTGCGTCTAACTAACCGATGCTGCCTCGAGACATCTCACTAGTGAATATGTAGCCTCGGTTTTTGCATAACGAATGTCGATGCAATATAAATAAATAATAATGTAATTTGGAGCGAAGGTGGCCGAGTGGCGCTCGGCGCCTGCTGACGGTGCGCGTTAGCGCTCCATGTATCATAATCAATTATTATATGCGAATAAAATTATTATGACCGAAGATTTTTCTATCATTTATTTCTCTCACACTATAACCTTGATTTTATTTTATTGGATTATTCTAAGTTACATATAAAAAAATTAAGAGCTAAAATTGTCTATTATATTATTGGCAGTCCAAAATCTATAAGAAATATTTATAAATTCGAAAGATAAAAGTGATAGCCGATTTGAATGAAAATATTTGATGATCCTCCGATCATCCTATCAATTACCTTTATACTAAAACTGGAAAAACATATATACGACGAAAATATGTTTACTGGTTGAGATTGACCTCTGCTATATCGTGAGTTTCTGCTATATCGGAGCTCATGTCGGTCTACACTAGTTCTAAATATGAGATAAATCCAACAAAAACACTACTGAATTGTTAAGTAGAAAAGGAGTACACATGGCCTCGTAATGAAATCACTTCCATGATACCATATTATTGCACGAAATTATAATATCTCTTTTCTACTGGTTAGTACCAGTACCAGTACCCACTGGTATAAGAATCAGTTGCAATGTTTGAGTGTGTACTAAAAGTGAATCTAAATAAAAAAATGAAAACGATTTTAACACAGTTTCGTCTCGTCTCTAAAAATGCTAAAATTATCAGAAGTAATGTTCAATAACGTATAGACTATAAAGAATGTAAGTCAATGCAAGCGCGGGGCCGTACTAATTGCTTTCGGAGGGCTCTTGAGCCTACCTTTTTTTTCCCTCGCTGGTAAATCGCGTTTACGTTCACACGTTTTACGGGTATATGGGGCTCGCTAAAAAAAAAACAGCAACGGGATCACTTGTGCACACTACCGTGAGCCCTTGATCTGATCTGATCTGATGAAAAGAAATGTCTCCTTCATTAATAAAGTATTTTTTGTTTTTACTCATAACATGTCCCTGCGGGGCCCGTGCAAATTGCTCCTCTTGCTACGTGCGTAATCCGGCCCTGGTCATCAAAGATTAACAAACCTATTCATATTTTCACTTTTGGATACCACTAATACTTTATTATACCCGTCCGTGGTAGTACGGGTAATAAAGTATTAGTGGTTGCATTTCCTTCGGTATGAATATTGAATAGGTACAGTCAGCTTCATATATAAAGTAACAGTCAACATTATCTATTTGATCATAGAAACATCTAAAGTGATCAATAACCCCTATGGCCTATACAACCAAAGTCGTCAAATTAATTGAAGCATCTTGGAAACATCCATGTTGTTCAAATATATAGGAGCGCGAACATCGTAGAATGTATGAGTACATTCAAATCGTTTTTTAAATATTAGCAATCAAAGCGCCAGTGGTTTTGAAGCTTCCAAAGTGTTCAAAAATATGGAACACACTATAAAAACGATCACAATACATTTTTGGTAAACTTTTACAAAAATATTTATAAACTATGTATTTGAAAATTTCTGACAGCAGAAATGGAACGTTATAATAAAACGAGGGAGACAGGATTCAAGAATATTTGCTATCTCTTTTGTTTGGAGTATGTCAATGTCATTGGCATATCATTTGTTTAACGTCCATGTGTCTATAAAATCCTTCGATCAATAATGTACTAGATTAACGGTAAGCGCTTCAAAAACGGCCCGAAAAGTAAGAGCACAATGACGTTTGTGAGGTTATTTCAAATTAGTATGCTCCCATCATAACTTATTGCTAAGAAAATAAGGTTGAATATGGAACAACGGTTATTGTACATTTCTTATGTCTTTCTGTCATTCATGGCGTTAGATCGTAAGTGAACCATAATAAATTTCTAAACCGTATTTTATTGCTCGGGAACAAGGCATAGTTTAGGTTGAAATTATTAAAGCTTTACATCGTTTTCTTCATTTTATGGTCGGTGCTACATTTGAGTAGGTATTGTTTTTGTTCTTGGCGCCATATCTAGTAGTATTGTTGATCGAAGATAAAAGCAATAAAAAATTATGAATTTTGAAATACAAAGTTAGTAAACCTCATTTTTCAACTTGTTAAATAAGTTAAATATGATGTTATAATATCAATATAATAGTATGTATATACTAGTACCATATTATTTTTAATTTAAATAATTCTTATTCGAATGCTTTTCATCAATATGAATGCATTTCGCATTAATGATGAAAAGAAACAAAATGAATATTCATTTGACTCAAAAGGCGTCTCTGTACTATTTGGATATTGCGCGAGACCGCTATTTGATAATGCGTAATTTAGAGATAGAATTATAAATAAAAATAATTATTATTTAAGTCCACAATATGGTAACGCTTTCATGAGCAAACTTTACAAAGAATAAGCACGGAAATAACTGAATTATAATTTTGTAAATGCAGTTTTGATTAACGAAAAATAAAATTGTTTTCGTAGTGCCTACTGTCCTTCTGACTGATCTCGGCCATGGAGGAAAATATCAAGGAAGATTATCCAACTGCGCAGGATTATAGTGTACAAATGTGTGCGCAAACACAGGTGCATTCTCATAACTTGATGAGACAATAATCCATCACTAATTCGAAAGAGTTCAGGCTGGGGACCAACGGCTTAACATGCTTTACGAGGCACACACTTCCAACTTCCAGACTCCGTGCTGCTACCGATGCAATACTATACCTCGCTGGCCGACCCACAATCGTCAGTTTTCCTAGCGTTGAAAGTTTTCACGGTAAACCAAAAAACCTTATTTCATTTTTACTAAAATATTAGAGTATTGCTATTTCGGTTGATTTGTAGGGTAGATAGGTATCTCGAAATTATAAAGAAAACGCCGTTGCGCAAAGCGGGGTATACCCGCTTAAATAAAGAAGTCACAATGTACATGCGTATATTCGAGTGTGGCTGATATTATGTTTCAAATATTTTCTAATATTTCCTTATGAATCTTCTAAATTTGACGTTGTGTAAATCACATTTTTATTTTATTTTACATGTTGAGATAATTAAAACAAACAAATTATAAAAAAAACTTAAAAAAAAAATCTTCAACCAAAATATCTTTGATCTTTGTTAGTAATAGAATAAATTTCTTGTAATTTAATAATAATAAATAATAAAAGAAATTTTAAATATCGTTTTACTTTTGATACCTGTAAGTAACTAACTCATAAAAAAAAGTTTGCTTTTTAATTTCTACTAATATTACAAGTGCTAGTCTTATCCTTTTATGTAATTGGATAATAATCCAAGATTTTTAGACATTCGCTCTGCATAAAATCCCGTTCTAAAATTGCCCGTTAACGTTATATATATTCGCATTCGTTCTTTTTTTTCTTTATGTTATGCAAGACCTCGCGGCTTTTCAGGCGCCGACGCGACGTCCCAAGCCGCCGCCCGCCCGTGTCGCCCTAAAGGCGGTGCTGTGTAATGTGTATTACGATATATTATATTTTATGTAGACCCTTATTCTACCCATGCGACGCCAGTTTGGGTTGCTAGTATATTAATGTACACTGAAATACAACCATTGTAGCTTCTTGTAGTTTCTGCTAGTTACAATACTAAATAATAAAAATACATACAGGATGTAACAAAATTCGTGTCCGACCCGTGAAGTGGTTATTAGGTATCCTTAGTTGATTCTATTTATGTAATAAATTTTAAAATTTTACCCCGAAAATAGATTAATTTGACTAAATAACGACAATTATATTGCCACACAGGCGCGGGCGTCAGCGCTCGATAGCTCTTATCTATCGGGTAGGTCGGAGACGAGGTCAAGACCTCAGTTCTCCATGAAATTTTCGTCATTTACAATTGAAAATGAAAAAAAAAAATTGTATGAGTAATTTTTTTGCATAATATTTAATTTTTTTTTACATAAATAGAACCCACTCACGATACCTAATAACCACTTCACGGGTCGGACACGAATTTAGTTACACTCTGTATAGGTACTTATATATAGATATTTTTAAGATTTATTTTATATAAATAAGGTCCTCCAGACCACATTTCGGCCACGGCGGCCAATCTCAAGAGAGATTAGCCAACTGCGCAGGAGATATTATAGTGCACAAATGTGTGCGCAAACACAGGTGCACTCTCTATTCCTTAGCTCTCATAATCCGATGGGACGGCAATCCGACACGACCGAAAAGATTCCAACTTCCAGACTCGTGGCTGCTACTGATAATTTTCTGACAGAAAACCCCAATAACTATTTATTGGCCCGGCCTGGGAATTGAACCCAGGACCACCGCGTCTGCGGCCTTATATCAAGCCACTAGACTATACCAACGAGGCAGTCAATACTAACAACCTCATATACTAACTACCTTATATTTTATACAGGTTGTAACAAAATTCGTGTCCGACCCGTGATGTGGTTATTAGGTATCGTTTGTCGGTTCTATTTATGTAATCATTTTTAAAATTTTAAGCATAAATTTTACCCCGAATAAAATTTCATTTGACTAAATAACGACAATTATATTGCAAAAGAGGCTCGGGCGTCAGCGCTCGATAGCTCTTACCTATCGGGTAGGTCGAACACGAGGTCATGACCTCAGTTGTCCATGAAATTTTCGTCATTTACAATTGAAAATGACAATTAATTATTTTTTTTGCATATTATTTTAATTTTTTTCACATAAATAGAACCGACTCACGATACCTGATAACCACTTCACGGGTCGGACACGAATTTTGTTACACTCTGTATACAGATCCACTGTTAATTAAACCGTTTATGCTAAAAACATACGGGTCTTCGTTTGCATATTTGGGTGAGAGGGAAATTTCATCAAAATCCGTTAAGTGACAGCGTGAAAGTGTAACAGGCAAATAGAAAAAGTTATTTTCGCATTTATAATAATACGAGTAAACAAAAAAATAAATTGTATAGATACCATGGTAGCTTCACAGCTTGTATTAATTCAGAAGTTCCTTGGCGCCACAACGGCGCGGCGTCCCCATGTTCAACTTAGAATCGTCACTTTGGCGACGAGCCAGTGGGGGGCTTACAAGCCATCACAACATATCGCTTCTTGTTTTCCTATTTTATTTTATATATGTATATGTACTATATTCCAAAAAAATATCGCAAACCAATCGAATTTATTTAATGAATGACATAATAAACAAACTTTTAAATATATATAAGATATGTTTTTTCTATTATTACAAAAAATGTACCTATGTTCCAGATTTCAGCTTTAAGTTAGCTATCCGCAATTTGTTTTATTTTAATCGAATATATTGTGTAAATTCAAACTTTTTGTTATATATACCTGCCGTAATGAGCGGTTTATACTATATAATATGTATTATATTAATTAGAAAATTCAGCTGCATAGTCGTAATGTTTGCCCGGTAGCCTGTACAATATTTTATTCCGTATCATATGTTAGTTTATTTCGCCACAGAAGTTGTAGGCGCCGTGGCTTAGTTGGTTAAAGCGCCTGTCTAGTAAACAGGAGATCGCGAGTTCGAATCTCGCCGGGGCCTCAAATGTAAGTAACAAAAAACTTTTGAATTTTTACATAAAAATAATTAATGTTTGTGTGCTTTTGCTTATTTTTCTGTAGTAAATAAAAAGCATATTTTTGTAATCTTTATAATTGTTTGTAATACATTTTTATTATTTTTTAATTCCACGTTGCTATTTTTTTGGTAGGATTATTATCTATTTGTTTGTAATTATGTATTCTCCTTTGTGTTTTATATTTAAATTAACAAAAAAAATATTTCAGTCTTTTCATTACTTTAAGCACAAATAAAAATCCGTGTGGTATATTGTAAGGTTTAACTAATTTTTAATAATTATTATGAGTTTTTTTTAGAAAATAATGTAATATTTTAATTAAATTACCACTGGCCGGAAATTATTAAGCGAAAACAAAAGCGATACGATAAAAAAGAAGAAGAAAAAAAGGAACTCGCTTGAGGGTTGTCTTTTCAATGGGATTAAATGAAATCCAATGAAAATTGTAATAAATTTTATTGTTAAATATTAATTAGTATCATATTATATAACAAGTACGTGTTAAAGGAAATAAAGTGTTAAAAGATAATGTGAAGAATTGTTTTACTGGGGTATTTTGACAATATGTATAATATACATATTATATGTATTAATTTCCATTTTTTTTTTTTCATAAAATGTTTGTATTCGCATTGAAGCTACGAGGCTTGGCTTGCTACAGTGATATATTCATTAAACATAGTCAGTGAACTATAAGAGCAAAAATATAATCTTGTACAAAAAGGTTGTATTATATTTATCAACCGCTGACTGGTAATAATAGTTTGGGGGTGGTGAGGCACAGGGTGTAAAGTACCTCCTCCACCATTGAAAAGGGAGGATCCTCCGACCAGACGGGTGTTGTCTGGTGGGCTACTACCCAACGGTTGTTGCCGGGTCCTTGTATATTTATGTTCAATCGCTCGGATAACTTTAATGTCGCGATGTAGGATACGTTAGTTTTAGTTCGTATGTGGCGATATAGATGTCGCTACAATCATGTGTCAAAGAATATGACAATTTTAAATATTTTGCTTTACTTCTACTACAGTCTTATTAATATATTACAGTGTTGCAGAACAATCGATGAACATTAGATCGTTTGACTATCGATAGTTGACCTTGAAAACTATTCAGGATATCGATAGTACCATCGAAAGTATTGTCTTGCATCAATACTGTCGATTCTACCGATAGTATCAATAACTCACCGTGAACAATACCATTGATACTATAGTAATTCATTCGATATACTATCGTAAAGAATTCCATGTTATGGAGGTGCGACAAAGGAAATATTTGCCAAATCTCTTCGTGCGCGATGGAATTTACGTCACAGTTAAGCGGTGACATCGAGAGCCAGCACGCATAAAATTGTGAAGGAATGGGGAAGCAGCAATGAGGGAGAATAGTTCCTCTGAGTACTCGCCTTGACACATTCGATAGAAAGCGCTCAGGGCCGCTCTCTCGACGCAATTGTAAAGGCTCGAGGGTGTTGGTGACCTTTACGTCACCAAAAATGCGAACCGCACGTCGCTGCAACCGATCCAAGGCCTCCAGTAAGTACTAGCGGTGCCTGAATATTCGACGCATGACCGCACCTGTATACAGGAGGAGCAGTTGTTAAGGCGTGAAAAAACGCCGCACCTTGTTCAGGACTCCGAGTTTCCATGAGGCTGTTTTTATAACAGCCTCGATGTGATCCCTTGGATTGAGATCAATTCCCAGTATGGCGACTTTGATTTGTATCTCCAGATAGTAGTGCCACAGAGGGAAGGAGGTGGGGAAAATGGTGACCTTTTCGTTGTGAGCGCATGTGCTTTCCTGGCGTTAAACTTAACAAGATTATCAAAGCCCCATTTGGCGATGAGTCCTAATTTCCTATCGAGTTCAACAACAAGATTCCTCCGCCTCTCCTCAGTTTCTGCCCGCCCGGCTACTGCGCGTCCGTGGTATCCCCCGTGTACTGTACTATCATCTGCATAGCAATGTATCTTCCCGAGAGAGAGCACATCATTGATATGCAGAAGAAAGAGTGTGGGGGATAGCAGAGACCCCTGGGAGACTCCAGCATTCTCTACATGGGATTTTGAAGCGCGACCATCAACTAAAACGCGAAGGCTGCGCTTGTATAAGAAGCTAGCTGTCCAGGTACAGAACTGCCGGCTGGCAGACCGTATGCCGGCAGGTTGGAGAAGACTTCTGTGCCAGACTCTGTCGAAAGCCTTGGAGATATCGAGGCAGATGACCAACGATTCCCCACGTACGCTAGAAGATCACCTGCAGACCGTTTTGGTCGGAACCCGTACTGACGATCATTAATTAGACAGTATCTTCTATGTAATGGATCAGTTGGTTGTTTAATATCCGTTCCATCACCTTACAAAGTACTGAAGTGATAGCTATTGGGCCGATTATTTGCCGGGTCAGACCGATCGCCTTTTTTGGGAACCGCTTGCACATTAGCTTCTCTCCAAGAATCCGGCGCACATCCTATAGAAAGAAACAGCTGGAACAGGCGCCTTAACATAGCTCCGCTGCACACTTCATCAGCACTATGGCTGGTATTCCATCGGGACCACTAGCTTTCCGTACATCAAGTTATTGCAGCTCTGCACGCACATCACGGTGCCTGATTTTGATGTCAGGCATCGTGTGGCCACATGAAGGAATTGTTGGTGGTAGCGCACTACAATCATTGATTCACGGAGTTATCCGAAAAGAGTTTTGCCAGAAGATCGGCTTTCTCCTGCGGACTGTGAGCTAGCGATCCGTCCGGATTCTTGAGCGGTGGCAGCGAAGGTTGGCAGAAATTGCTTTGCACAGATTTGGTCAGACGCCAGAAGCCCCTAGGATGTGTGACAAGGTCATGGCCAATCTGTACAATGCGCTGTGCATCCGCTCTTGTGTATGCCTTCCTACAAGACTTTTATTGTAGGTTGCTTTGAGTGAGTCCGTGCTAGATGCCCCGCTAACGCAGCCATTGATCCACGTGCGATATGCCGCCTGCTTAGATACATTCGCGAGTGAACCAACGGTTACGCGTACCCTTACTGGCGAGGTCTGAGCTAGGAATGTAGTATTCCATCAAGAAACAACATTGCTGGCCGTGCTGTCTCGAGATTTTGGTGGACAGCATTGAGGTTAGCGTGGAGTTCACGGATGTTAGCGAACTCAACCTCAAACAGCGAAGCTATGGTGGGGGTATGCACCGCTGTACGACCGTTATTTCTCTAATGAACTGTCATGAAATAGGGGGAAGTGAAGCGAGTGACGCATTGCCACGATAAGGATGCTTAAAGCATGGAGCTGTGTTTCCCCAAGAAGCTGCCAGAAGGGAAAATAAACTGATCCGCCGGACGGAAGGGCCCCCGAACCCTCCCGGTAGTGGCCGCCGGGACCCCATCGCCCGGTCACCAACTGGCATAGAGCCGAGGTTATGCGTGGCCCACTAGGCCACAGGACAGCCTCACGAGCTGATTAAGAATGCTTGGGCCCCTGTACTCTGCCATAGTTTAAAGGCACTCGCGCGCGCTCAAGGGGAGTACGCGCGCTTCGCTGTGGCTTGTTTACATAATATTTGCGATGCGCGTAGATTTATTAACGTTCAAGCGGGAAATTAAATTAATACTTTTTGTATTAATTTAATTTCCCGCTACTATTCAATTTTATATTATTTTTATTCAATATTTCCGACTACTACATTGCTACGTCTGGCCCATACTTATTTACGTGTGCGACACGTGGACAATTAAAGAAGACCTCATGAAGAGAATAGAAGCTTTCGAGATGTGGGCTTATAGACGTATGTTGGCCATTAGTTGGACTCAGAAAATCTCGAACATAGAGGTTCTGCGGCGCGTCAACCAGAAGCGGCAACTTTTGGAAACTATCAAAAAGAGAAAAGTTGCATACCTCGGACACGTGCTTAGGCATGACAGGTATCAACTTTTGCAACTCATTTTAATCGGAAAGGTTGCTGGGAGGAGAGCTGTTGGTCGCAGGAAAAAGTCTTGGTTATGCAACATCCGAGAATGGACGGGAATCGCGAGTGCCGCCGAACTTTTCCACCTCGCGAAGAACAAGAAAGAGTGTGCGAAGCTGACTGCTAACCTTCGCTAGTCGGAGAGGCACTTGAAGAAGAAGAAGAAGAATAAGAATTCAATTTTTGTATGAAAATTGAATCTAACGAATTATCAAAAGTTGTAAAACAAAAGTTGTTGCTTATGGTGTTAGCTATCTAGTCCTGCGAGGTTGCTGGGTCATTAAAAATAACCCTGTATATGGTTTTTAAATTGGGGATTCCACACCGAAGACGCGTACTTAACTATGGACCTTACAGACGCATTATATAATAATATAACCGTAGACGGTAGCACAAAACCAAGCATACGATAAGCCTTATCTGCCACATAACCGACGTGCTCATCGAAAAGCATCTTAGAATCGATTAAAACACCAAGATCTTTAATCATATTGACTCTCGAAATTACTTCGCCATTTAATATGTATATAAAATCAATAAATCACGTTACATTTTTAATGTTTAAAAATAAAGAATTTTGTGAACAACAGTCACTGATACGATCAAGGTCTTTCTGGAAATCCAGTCGTTGGGGTTTTTGATTATTCTATACATCTTATTGTCATCGGCATACACCAAAAACTTTGAGTGCTTAAAAACTGAACTGATATCGTTTATATAAATAATAAATAATAACGGACCTAAATACGATCTTTGTGCAATTCCAGACGGCACAGGTATAAAAGATGAGCAGAAACCTTTAATTGTAACTGCTTGGCTTCTGTTAGACAAATAGGATTCAATCCAACGCAGGAGGTCACCATGTACACCGGTATCTTAATTTTTCGAGAAGACTGAAATGAGAAATTTTGTCAAATGTTTTAGAAGAATCAGTGTACACGGCGTCCACCTGGTATCCCTGGATGGAGCATTCTGTGGTAGCACCACATCTTAAAGGCTCCTAGACGTCATTGGGTCTTAGTTTTCAAAGTCCATGTCTACCTACCTTATAACACTACTGGCCAGACATAGCAGTGGATTTTTTTTTATTGTATAGGAAGGCGGACGAGCAAATGGGGCACCTGATGGTAAGTGGTACCCAAAGACACTGGCATTGTAAGAAGTGTTTACCTTTGCTTTCTTCGCCAATGCGCCAACAACGTTGGGAACTAAGATATTATGTCCCTAGTGTCTGTAATTACACTGGCTAACTGACCCTATAAACCAGAACACAACAATAACAAGTACTGCTGTTTTGCGGTAGAATATCTGATGAGTGGGTGGTACCTACCCAGACGAGCTTGCACAAAGCTCTAACACCAAGTAAAGTATTCTTATTCTGAGCTTTATGGATAGTTTCAGCCGTTACATATTTGTTATCGGTATATTTACGAGTACGAGTTCTACCGTGGCACCAGTGCTGCAGAAGCAGCTCGAAGGATTAATGATGTGTACGGCCCTGGTGTCGCAAAAGAAAGCAGGGTACGTTTTTGGTTTCAACGTTTCAGTTCTGGAAATTTCGACCTTCAGAACTAACCCCGTACTGTACGATAAAAAGTTACTTGTGAGTGTTTGGTGGACGAGCAAGAGTGTCGTTCACTTCAGTTTTCTATGAATAAAAATTTTAACAAAACAAAAATCGACTTCAACGTAAAAACTAAATTAATATGCACTAAAAACTAAAAAAATAATTGCGTATTCTTCTATAATTTGATAATTAACTTACTATTTTATACTCATTAATATGTAGGTACGATTGTGTTGTGTGGTTGATAATGTAGTTACAATTATTGTTATTTTTGGAGTCGATGTCAGCCAAGGTGGCTTTATAACTACATATGTACATATTATAGGTGAGATGTGCTTGTGTCGCGCGCGCAACTTAACGAGGCGAATAAAAGTAAATTTGTAATGTGTAAGTTTTTGTTTGTTTTTAAAGGATTCCCGTGTTATTATTGCTAGGTATATTAAAGTGTTTCCTTGGCTGACATCCATTGTACTCCCCGGACCTTGCTTCAATAGATTACCATTTTCTCCGAAATTTGGACAACTTCTTACAAGGAAAAAAATTCAACTCCGATGTGGCAGTCCAAACTCCAAACCGTCTTCAAATAGTTTATTTCTTTTTAGTATATTTGATTCTCGCCCCCATGGTTTTTTTTAGTAAAAGGATCAATGAACTACCTATGAGATGGAAAAAGTGCATAGATAACAACGGTGCATACTTTGATTAATTAAATATATTTTACAAAAAAAAAGTACTTTATATTCCTCCCGTACAAACTCCAATTTCGCCGTACTTCAATTTCAACGTAAAACGCCAATTTCATATGTATTCAATATTATGCAAAAGTGAATCATTTTTGAGTTATCATGTTTTTTAGCTTTATTCAAGAAAAGTCAAAATTGCAACATCAAACATTTATTTAAAAAATAGTATCAATTGAAATCTCATTTTTCCTTCTGATTTATATAAACGATTAAACACTTGTAATTTATCAATATTAAAACAATAATTATCGGTCAAAATTTAAAAATACGAGATGAAAAACGATATTTCAATATTTTTTTGAGAATTTGGTCCACTAAAATGCCTTAAAAAAAAGTTATAAAACTTGGCTTGCAGATTATTTTAAAAACAACCGTTTTCTTAGCTCTACAAAAAATATAAAACAACGGGGGACTTATTTCAAAGAAACTGAAAAAAAATTATCACAAAGGAAGCAGGCGGAAATTCGTATTCGAACTAAACTTAAGGTCGTACTTTAAAATTTCCATAAAATTAATTAAAAACAATACCCAATGTGCGTAATAATAACCCTGTATAGTACATATACGTATATTGTACTAAAAAAAAATATTTGTAACTGATGTTCCTTTTTTCAAAAGTTTATCTTTCGATTATCTCAAGAACTGAACTGAACTGATTTGCCGGGGCTAAAATATTTTTTGATTCATTTTTAAAATGTGAACAGATGGACTTTGGAGTGTCCTTTTGGGTATGTAATTACCAATTATGTTATTTCTGGTATATGAATGAAAAATAGTGTCATATAAAATTTTGTTAACACTATATAAGTATTTTCAACATTGGACGAAATTATAATAACCAAGCTAAGTTGTGGCATGATTAGTTCTATGTTAAATGGTTTCAGACAGGTGCGCGTCGAACTGAATTAAGCATGGGTCAACAGCCAGACGTGAGACGGGGATGCTGTTCGCTTTGTTCTTCCGACGCGCCAGCCTCGTACGTTTACCCCAATAAGTCCTTCTATCGGTTATCAACTTCCATATTTATTTTTAGTTTTAAAAATAAGTAATTTGAAAAATAAGGCTAGAAGTGAGCTCTACTTCAGTAATAAGACCGCCTTTTGCAAGGAAAATAATCATTTTTTTTTCTTTTTAGCGGTTACATGTAAGGCCACAGACACGGTGGTCCTGAGTTCTATTCCCATGTTGGGCCAATAAAACTCCTGTCCTGCGCCTGAACTCTTTCCTGTCGTGTCGGATTACCGTCCCATCGGGTTATAAGGGAATAGAGAGTGCACCTGTGTCTACGCACACGTTTGTGCACTATAATATCTCCTGCGCAGTAGGCTCATCTCTCTTGAGATTGGCCGCCGTGGCCGAAATCGGTCAGGAGGACCATTATATATTATGATTATCATTAACTTGGAAGTAAAAAAGTATCGACTATGAGGTAAGTTCTATGAGATCAGCAGAAGTCTCTACAAATATTCAATTATAGACTTACCTTATAGAAAACGCCGCTATGTTATAGTTTAAAAAACAGAACAATGCAATACAATACCTACAATAAAAGAAATAATACGCAACTAATTGCTGAACGTTTATTGAAATCATCATCAAATGCAAAAAAAAACTTTTTATATATTTTTTATTGCAATCTCCATCCCGCAGAACATGTCTTATTTTGTTTTCTTGGCTAGGGCAAGTACTTAGTAAAAACACTATTGTAATATGTCAGGTGTTAAAGCGTTCACTATGATGCTAGATCTTGCAATGGACTTGTCGCAATCTGTGCCAATATGCGACATGACAATAGGTGGCTAACTCCATTAATGTAAAATGTTTATTAACGTTTTCGATTCGATTTCGATCAAACTTCGACTATTTCTTATTAAACTGATTCGGTATGATGTTACCATATACAAAAACCAAAAAAAAAATGCCAGTCAAACTTTATTGTTAACATTTAACAAAGACGAAACGAATCGAATTGGATCGTTGTATTAGTAGAATAAGGAAAAAGTTAATGTGTTAATTATGTTAGTAGAATTGGCCTCCAGCTCGAATAATTACAAACTACAAACACTGTAAAATATGTTGCAATTTTAAATCCATAGTTAAAACATACTTTGATAAGCATCTCTTGTTAGTCATTACTGATATGTGCGAAAGTGGTTATTATGAATTCTGATAACGCTAATGGATTATATTCCAATCGATACATTTGTCTGTATTCATTAATTTGTTACATTAAGTATTTCCTAAGACCCTGCATCAGTGACGACTGTGCGTGTAATTTCACCAAGCGATAAGCCTACTTACTTATAATCATCATTTCTGACCTCGATGCGTAATGCATTGTTATAGTTACAGTAAGGTATTTGTTTAATAATAATTTGCGTGAGAGTTTATGGATAGTTTTATTATGTAGTTTAACTCAACAGTAATAGCTGGTGAATGTCCTACTGCTGGGCTGAGGCCTCTTCATCTCTTTGGAGGAGAAGGTTTAGAGCTACCAATATAGAGAGACCAATGGGTACATATATGATGATTTGATAAAACAAGTTTTCTATAATCCAAGTTCTGTTTAATACTGTCTCAAAAATAAATTAGTTGGCGAATGCCGTAGGATACTCACTACATATGATCTGGCGTAATGTATTGTAAGTTAAACTGCTAATTGCACTCTTGAAAGGGTAGTGCCTTAAAAAGTTAAAGCGTTGCCAGATGAAAAATTTAGACGAATTGTAATAATAAGTGGGATTTCAGCAATATAATTTTATATGGCGTTTGAAAGTAAGTAATCTTATTCTGTTATCAGTTGTCTTATCATACCAGCAGGAATATAAATAATTACAAATAGATGTGTCGTAAAAGATGTTTATATATAAACCGATAAATTGTTATCATTAGGCTTCACGTACACATAAAATAACCAGTAAGCACGCCAAGGGCGGCACAATGGTTACAACTTAAACAATATTTAAGCTGATTAAAGGATCCAGCTCGTTGATTACCCAATGGATAGATCACGCTGGGACGGTTTCCGTCCCTTGGTTGTTCTCCAGATGGAAGGTTGTCCTCCTATTAGTTGAGTTTTATAATAATTAGACACGTATTTCAGTTTGGTGGTATTTATATGTGGTTTCACATAGGACGCTACTATTTAAAAAAAATAGTTTTGCCGCCCTAGACCCGGGCCTACTCAGCCTATAACAGGGAAATCCGCTTTAAAAACCATGTACTTATTAACTAAAGGTCGTAAGTTGAAATCAGTTCAATCAAATCAGAAGTTTCGTAAATAATTCCTATACAAGTCATGACCGCGTGACCGATGGTGGCAAGAATGCTAGCAGCATTTCCCCTTTGAATCGCAATTCCGATTCTCTGGGCGAAAAATGAACCAGCCCTCCTGTTTATTTAATTTCTATTATTAATTTGACACGTGCACAGTTACTTTACAACAATTACGTACCTGTATCGTCTGTGTTCATTATTATGTTTCTTATGCACATAACAAATCTTGAAATACAAAGGAGAAACACGTCGCTCTGGTATTCTTGGCTACATTTTTATTTTATTCATTTACTTGTAATCAATAGCGTGCAGAAATACGCTGTTGTACAGTTAGGTATATCTTATGTTAGTACAAACATAAGGCCACATAGGATAACAATTTAGATTATGAAAAATGAGTTATTCGCTCTTATTTTTAAATAGATTAAAAAAGAAACAATACGTTTAAGTATATTTGGACGTTAAATATTGTCTATGAATAATTCATTATATTTTATGTACGTGTTTTGTTATAAATATCTTCATCTTCGGAAAGTCTCTTAGGTACATAAATATTAAATACCTAATACCTTTATTATTGCTATGAAGTCGATTGCAATGACGTAATAAACATTCCAATATAACCAACTTAAATATTAATAAAATTATTTTGCGTAAACATAAGATAAGATTTTAAGATAACTTAAAGCATATATAATATAATAAAACTGGGAGAAACCAGATGATATAAAAATACAGTTATAATGTAGGTACATTCGTGCGATAAATCATACACATATTGTGCGTTTTATAACGAAATACATTAAATACATACATGCTAATTATTTTCGTTCAATTAAACAACGGATGTGCATACATACCATTACCATTCTCTAAGATGCATTTGATTTCAGTGTTGCTTCGAGTATATTCAGTAATAGGGATAATTCCACCTAGAACATTCGTTAATTTTAGACTTAAAACAAAAAAAACAACTTCTTGGTTATGGTCAATGTTCCAGGATAATATTTTTTTTATTGCCGTTAACGGGCAAACGGGCCACCTGATTCGAAATTAAAATGTTAAATGGCCCTACCCTTGTGCCTGTAGTTATACAAAAGTTGCATGGTAAATCTTTTAATAAAATGGACCATTTAATGGAACCTATTAATATGTCATAATATTTAAAAAAAACTCCTAAAATCTTACATTCTCTAAGAAAATGAAGTTTTTCTTAATAATAAGACAGTTTAACTTAACGCTATTCAGTCTCGTCCTCGAGCCAAAATAGCGGAATTGCCTCAATTGAGCTTATTGTGCTCTAGATCAGGCGCGGCTACTATTTACGCTGTACAGTCATCAGTGTAATCCACAATTCCACAGTGCTCCTTTGTGTTTACTCCGTCCTCGTAGAATGAAAACGAATGAATCAGTTCAGTTCACGTCGGTCCCCGATGCTCGACAGACGGGTGACTAGTAGTTGTGCGAAATATGACTGTAAACTTTCACTTTACAACGTAAACAAACAATGAATGACGTGTATATTTTAAGCAAAAATGCAATATATGATATTCATTGTTTGAAATGTTAAGTCAATTAATATCTAAATTTAAACACTGAAATTGCTAATCGTCAGTGTGTTTTTCTCGACCGTCGTTTGAAAATATCTCGCTGTGACCAATTTGAAGTTTTATATAGTTTGTGTTACGTCTCCGTGTCGCCTTTTTAATTCTATTTGCTGATTGAATCTTAGAAAATTAACAATGGGAAAAGATTATGGTAAGTTTTGTGTGCATTTACTAGAACGACTGGCAATGCTCAAGGATTTGTGCTCTTTTATCTATAATTTATCTATACCCTGGAGACGGTAGATGAACAATAAATGTTACAATGCAACAGTTAATTAAAATAGGTATATAAATATATTCTTTTAATATAATATATTTAATATAATTATAATTGATAAACAAATGTGATACAACAGTGGTGACCAGAGAGATTTGCAATAAATCCTTGAAAATGGTCCAACGTTAACATTCGTAACAACCCACTAATTCAAAGGAACTATAACACGCAAACGTTTAAACTAATAACAAGGGTTACAAAAATGCAATATCGGATACGTTTGACTTGTTAAACGATTATGTTAATAATGGATGACATTAGAAAAAGTTCAATATAATAGTTTACCTGTAAATATCATACGTCTGCCGCGGTCTTAATATTTCCATTCAATCGACATTACATTTGAAACCAAAGACTGTTTTACGTGATTAATCAAAAAAATCCGATACAAAGAGGTAAGATGTTAATATGATATCGGTATTTGAGTATGAGTATGTAAAATATTGTTTATGTATTTAAAAGTAGAATTGTAATGAGATTCATAAGAAGATAGCAATATAAATATTTATTAATTATTGTAGTAAATAAGTATAGATTATTATTAGATTTCGATTATTTGTTATATTAGTTTCATTATTGATTTTTTATTCCTGAGGGTCAAATAAAAACTGAGTATAGTTGCTTATGTCAAGGTAATGTAGATGTATTTGTACAAAAAAAAAAAACATACAGACGAATTGATAACCTCCTCCTTTTTTTGAAGTCGGTTAAAAAGTAAATCTTAGCAAGGGCTGGTTAACGTCCTCATGGACATTGACCTTTTAATACATTATGTATGATTGGAGTGAGTGAACGTAAATTAAAAGAGAGTCTAGTCCGAATTTACACCACAATACACCAAGTCGTATTCGAAGCTATTAATTAACTAGTTGCTCCGTGCGGTTTCTCCCGCACCGCGCCCCGTAAACAGTATCTCGATGAAAAATAGCCTTATAGAATAATGAGCTATCAATTACAAATGTTTTTCTAATCCGACTGATAGCTCATAAATTTTCACGTTCAAAGCAATGTCGCTTGTCCATAAAAGAGAAGAAAATTAATAAAGTTATTTTTATTAATTTTCTGAAAGAGATAAGGTAGTTAGGGTTGTGATAGCGATAGGGGGTAAGATAACATAATATTATGATAATTTCTTTCAAACAAAGGAACTGCAACTGAAAATAATCTTTTATCTATTTTTTTATTTCATTTCCGTTTAATTATACTTATGAATAGTGCCTGAATAAATAGCCCAATTGCTTATGCCATTCAACCAGCCTACCTAGGCTGCTGGTTACACCAATAGGGGTTTAATCAATGATTTAGGTAAAATACTGTTATAAAATATCTACTTTTTATGACTTTTTTAAGAACAACAATTCAGGGTAACTCGACGTAGTGTCTTTTAAAAGGCAAATAGACGTTCTAGTTTTCGGGACAAAGCCAGTTATCCAGTAACTAGTAGGTAGTGTTTATTTGCGCCCACGTAACTCATCAATATAGTGACCGCGTCTTACGCGCACGATGCAGACATAAATAAAGTTTCGTCAGCGTGAGTTCTACATTTCGTATTACCAACATTCACCGTAAAATATAACTTTTCATACTTCGAGCAAAAATACTAATTTTATATTTTACTCAGACGTAGTTGTCTGTTTTGCATAAATAACACTTCTCGGAAGTCTTAATTGGATTGACGTTTCAGTCCTAATCGCCTTAGACCAGTCATGTGCTTCACTGCAACCTAGTTTCGATGGTACAAGTCTATCGTTTAAACGAAGAATATTTGACTAAGAGATAAATGCATCTTTACCTAACGCAGTACCTATTCATCTGTGCAACGACTACTTACTAAGTACTAACGTGCTCCTACGCAACATAGAATGATCTTTATGATATCGCTTCATGTAACGTCTAACGAGCAAAGAAGACAGTATAGTCTGTGACGTTACACAGTGCACATATTTATGTGTCCGTTCGGAGACTTTAAAATGTAAATTGATTTGTAATTGTGAATATATACTATATCCATCGGACCTCATATAAAAACGTTAAATGTGAATTATGTTTTATTAGCGAAATTACGTAGAATCGTTCATTATTTGTATTATTAACAAACAGGATTTAACCAACGTGTGAAAAAAACGGTATATTATTTAACAATAGCGGTTGTAAAAAAGCCATTCATCAAGTGAATCAGTTAGTATTTATTATTTTTTAAGAAATACCTAAATATTTTTCATTTAATAAAAAATAAAGATTAATTTTTATTCTTGTCAAAATATATAAGGTTAATAATAATTCTTACGAAATTATTATGTATGATGGGAGAAATTTTATTTGGTCGTATTAATTGACAAATACTGATCTATATCGGTACTGGAATGCTTAGTGTATGTGTATTTAATTATTTATCGAAACCGCAACTTTACAAGGCCAGGGCCAAAAGTGCTTCATTGCTGTTATGTAAATTCCAAGGTTATATAAAATGAAATAAAATAGAAAAAAAAAAGTTTGAATAGTTCTTTACACAACAAGTTATTTTGTATTTATTTTAATTAAAAATTGCTACTACATTACATTATACTATCTACATACGTAGTTTGTAAAATGTCTGTAGGTTATTAAGCATTTCAATTATTAATGGCGCCAATCTTAACTAGTTTCTTGTATAATTTACCTTAATCGGTGTATTTTGTTATTTCTTTTAACTGCATTAAAGTACTTCGTTTTCCTATTACATAACCGTTGTATTTCAACGTATTTGAATTGCATTGAATAATATTAAAAGTAATTGTATTTTGCGACATACTATTAATAATCGTAAATCATAAATTAGTAACTAGAACAGTGAAACCTGGTTAAGTGAGAACTTACAAAGGGACTTACAAATTTGTCTCACTTATAGACGTGCGATTTTTAAATAAACTAAACGACGTACGCTTACATAATACGTTATTACGTATTATGTAAGAATTATACGTCAGTTGTATTCTAAATTGGGAATTCTTCAAGCACCAAGCATTTGACCCATGTTATCCAACATTGTTCAAGTTCAGATTATTCTATCAGAATATATCACTTGAACACAGTCACAATGTTCTGAAGAACAAGTAAAACTAAAACTTTGGGATTGAATTTTATCTTTATTCTAAATTATTCTACAAAGAGTAGATTTTGGCACATTAAATTAGACACAGACTTCATTGCGTGTCTTTCCACTTTCATAAACAGATATTAACTTCAGTTTTTCACGTATTGATTTGAGCCTTCGTTTTGGCATTTTCAAATAAACATCCGTATAATAGTAATGTAAAACTAAAGGTCATCGGGGCTCAAAATTAGTTAAGTGCGGAATTTACGGGTAGAATAAGAGTAAATAAGTAAACAAACAAAACAATGTTATCTCAGTTACAGAGGTAAATGCATATAAAATTCACTCGCTGTCTCTGGTATAGAGGTAACTAATGACGATAAAATCGAAAGAACGAATCCCAGATATAGAGTTTCGCTTCGTCGCACTAACAGAGATAATTCAGTGCAGTGGTAGTGTTGGGACCTCAGCATAGTTCCAGTTATGGAGGTTTCTCACTTATCCAGGTCCCACTTAACCAAGTTTCACTGTAAGACAAGACAACCGTAATCATAATTCATAAGAACAAGAATCGTAACCCACTTCTGGTCAAAGGTCTCATTCCTTAAGGAGGAGATTTGGAGGATGTTTCCACGATGTTCCTCTTATGTAGGAAAGTATATTAATTAAGATGCCTGGAAAGGTTTCCTCATAATGTTTTCCTTCACAGTGCTTTCCTTCACCTTCCTAAACAGCGTTAACAGCTTGCGTTTTTTTAAAATTATTATTTAATAGGAAGGTGGACGGCCATATGGGCCACCTGATAAGTGGTCACCAACGCCCATAGGCATTGGCGTTGTAAGAGATGTTTACCATCGCTTACCAATTTACAACAATACCAAGTACTGCTGTAGAATATCTGATGAGTGGGTGGTACCTACCCAGACGGGCCTGCACAAAGCTTTACCACCAAGTGAATCAGTCTACCCGTCTACCACTTACTAGTCAATCATTATACCACCAAGTAAAAGCGTCATTATAAAAAAAATGTACTTTGCCGATAACCTCGCCTAACTCTTATAAAATCGTTGTAACTATCTACCGATGTCATACTGTACGTAAGATCCTCTGATATTAATAGTAATACCATCCGTACTGGATATTCTAATAGGAAAATGTTATAATGATGTCCAAAATACGCTTAGCAACGTCATGCTAATGACATCATCTGAACTTAGTAACTAGTAATACTTAGTACTGATGGTACTTTTATATCCAAACAAGCAAGCTTATTCCGTACAGTTAATAATAAAAAAAACTTAATAAATTGAGTGGTTTAGTGATTATATATTTTAGGATGGCGGCAACGAGACTTATGACCGATGAGGCCATGCACTTGCGATAGGTATATTAAACGTATATTGTTAATAAAATCTCCCGTGTAACTTTATATCCCCTGGTAAACGTTAGTCTATAAACAAGGGAACTATTTTCAAAAGTGACAAACATCCTGTTACTATTTTGTTTTTTATATATATAGTTCGGTAATAAATTTAGTAAAATTTACAAATATTTCAGTATAAACTCGGACTTGTAACACAAAAATAAGTTATGGAAATATGTTTGCTCACCTGATATCTACAATTTTGATGTTGTTGGTTTTATACCAGATATTGAAGCAAAAAAATCATACCTATAGCGTCACATATTTTGTTGCTGTAGTTTTACTTTCTTTTGGCTAGTGAGGTTATGTTGACGTTTTATTACTCAGTTCATTTTAAATCTAGTTGACTATGTTTGTATAAAGTTCAACTTATTCGGCTACAATAAAACAGAGTTAATTCCATTTTTTCTTTATCAAAATTGCGCCTATTCAAGATAAGCAAGCTACTGACGTTTTATCTGATAAGACTTAGACACAATGAAGATACAACAACAGAGTGAGAGAGAAGGAAAATGAACACGGAAAGTCGGTGTAGTCGAAAATTTATGTTACCCATATATCATGCATTATTTTATAGTATACAATGTTTATGAAAGTTAAGTGAATTGTTACCGAAATGGGTTGTTGTGTTCCACCAAAAGAATCAAGTAAGTTTTCAACGTATATGTTACTTAACATAAATAATTTCTGCGTTATCCATTAATTATACAAATGTCCATAAACATGAAATAAAAATGTCCATAAACTAAGAACATACTTTTAAAATGTTAAACCTCTATAATAAAGTTATATTTTAAAGTATTTTTGCTTACATACATTACATACGGGTGACCTTCGTGACAAAGCAGATACATATCTATTCTAGTAGTAAATGCCCCCCGAGGTCTCCTAACATGATGCCATGCTACTTTTTCACACTATTGTTTCGAGCGATAGAGTCGCGAGAGCGGATTACAGAAGTGATCGCCGTGGTCACACAAAAAAAAATGAATTATGGAGAAAGTGGATTATACATTAGAAATCTTATAGACTAGAAATCTCATTACAAATGTCACATTAGGTATCACAAGATTAGTATTTTTGGAAATAGTACATCTTTTTTACACATCTGAACATATTTTTAATGAATATTCATATTTCAATTGCAAAGGATTGTATTATTTACCTAATACCTATTATTATACCCAATTAAATGATATACGTATTAAAACTAAATGTTTCACAATCGCATCTCTATTTGAATCAACATTATGTTAAAAACTTCAGTTTTTTTAAAGTCATTATGATATTTCTATTTCAACATCTCGCTCAATTTAAAGCTAAGCCACTATTTCAGACTTCAGTAATTGTAACGTATTCCAATCAAAGAATTAAGTAAGAATAAACAAACCTTACAATTATATATTTGTAGACGTTTATAAAATGGATGGCGATTTAAAAATGGATTTGATTTCTAGGAACATGACAATTTGTTTATAATTATAACCATGTTTCAAGACTGTCTTGTCTGCATATAATGATATTAGTAACGTAATATTAGTAATCAAATAAAATATGTATAAATATATACCTAAATGTTGAAACATTTTACCGACGAAGTGTCTGTACATACCAAAATTCCTTTTGTTTTAAAGTTGACCTGTGAAACAGAAGATATTAGTCATAATATTATGAGAACTCTTTCCGTGACTGAAATAGTAATAAGGTTAATAACACCGATTGATTTTTTTCCTGTTAACATAAAAATAAATGCAAGCTTTACAGACTTTATATGCTACTAAAATATTGGATAAAAAGCAAATTGAATATATATTGTAAGAGATAAGTATAATAAATATTCTCTTTATCAATTATCCAGGGGAGCCGATACGATACGATCCCACCTTCAACGGGCCAACTCACAATCGGTCTTGCACTGACATCGTCTGGCTAATAACATTCATCCTTTTCCTTGGAGGATGGGGATACGTTGGATATTACGGTAAGATAACTATTCAGGTCATAAGTATTATTTGGCATAAATATTTAAATAAATGCTTTTTTTAGTACCTATTGTCTACTGTTGTATACTACAAGAATTATCTATTTATATATTATGAAAAATATATTTATCAAATATATTTTATTCAATATACGTAAATTGCCATGTTTTTTTTGTTTTTGTTCCTATAAATATAGAAGTGTTCAATGATTGCATAGGTATGACGAGAGGGAACGTGGAAAAACTATTAGCACCCATCGATTCGAATGGTCGACGCTGTGGACTTGACTCGGGCCTTGAAGATAAAAAGTATCTATTGTTCTTCAACATCGCGAAATGTTTAGCTCCGGGTACGCCCATAAATGGATGTCCTACAACGCAAGTTAGTCATATCTATACCTTTTCTGTGAAATTGCGTAGTAACCTGATATACGTGTATACATCTAACTTCACTTTCTTTTAAAGGTTTGCGTATCACAATGTCCTAGTAAGACAGTTTTATTTGAAAAGGAAATAAGACAAAATCCGGCTATATTTGATCAAATAAAAAATGATATGGTATGCGTAGAGGGTCTAAACGTTCAAAGTCTGACAAGTTCCGAAGCTTTGGAACACATTAAGAATGAAAAATGTACCAGTTTTGTGCTGCAGAGTCAACCAGGTATAATATGTGTACTGTTCTTGTCGATTGTTGTGATGTTTTTTGTACCTCTTATTAAACAACAACAACTTGCATTCCACTAATTTTAGTCGAGAATCCTGTTGTATGTTTTATATTTTGTGGTTATAAGTGTGGCATGGTGATCACCCGTGGAAGATTATTGTGCCGCTTAATCTAACCGACTGCAACTCGACGAAATCGCGCTCTAGTGTTATTCCGCTGCATCGGGGACCTTTCAACTCTGCAATGCAAAGATTCATCGAAACCTGTACAGTCCACGTTAAGTGATGACACTTGCGTCCGTGACCCGAAGCAAGCGCAGAAGTCGTTGCTGAACAGCGCCACGGCTCTCGACTCCTACGTGGGGTGGATCGCCGCCAGCTGGGTGACGTTCTTCACGAGAAACGAACGCGATACCCATATTGTACGTAGCATGTGGCTCGAAGCGTTGCACGTGTTGCATTTGTCACTAATCTACCCAGCATGTGTACCGAGCCAGATACTAACCTGAATGTTTTCGTAACTAATTAAACCTGTCACAATAACCGATGTACTATCGAATTAGCATATATATTTTGTCAAACTAAACATTATCGTTAGCACGCTTGACTCATAGATATTAATAAAAGAAATGTTTAGCGTATGTGTATGCTAGTTCGTATATTGAGCTACAATCAAGCTATCATATAGTCTAATGCATGCTTGGTATACGGAACAGTGTTGGGACGGTGCTTTGTTAACGTCACGGCTGCGGTGGAGCTGTTACGGGAGTTAACAAACGGTACCTTTGATCTGGCGGAGGCACAGGTGCTCGAACAGCTAATCAAATTACTAAAATCTAATCAGGTAGGTAGTACATGCACCACATAAATACGTTTACTTAGTTAAAAACAAATATTTTAATAAGATTAATAACGTAATTATAATAGCGTAGATTAAACATTGTTCCCATTATTGCATGTATCTTATTACTATTATCACTGCCTAATATCATTATGTAATATATCATTCATTCATGTTATTTTGAGAAAATTTCATAAATTTGCCATTTGTTCTCTATTCATCTTCACAGTACTTTAGACTTCAACTAATCTAATTTATATTTTATTTAGACTTACTTTAAGATTGTTTAATAAATCATATTTTTATAAATTAAAGGGTCCTTTACACTAGTAATTTTTCCCAAACTTAATCAATATTAACGCAGTCGAAGGTTGACTTATCCGCAACGGTGGCTAATCAATTTTACGGAAGAAAATATATTTCTTATCTCCAATGCAATTATTGTAATTAGTCAATATTGTTTAAAAAAGTTCTTTGATTTAAGTAATAAAAAATAACTAGGTGTTTCTTTAAAAAAAATATATCCAAAATGTAACGTCATAATGTTTGAATTCCCTGTGCTGTCTTTGAGCAGCTGTCGGCGCAGATAGTGCAGGACTTAGTACAGTCTCGCTGGTACATGGCGGGAGCCTTAGTCGCCGTGGTGCTGGTTTGCTTCATATACATCCTCTTGCTGCGCTGGGTTGTAACGCCCGTTGTATGGACCTCCATCGCCGGGCTATTCGCACTTTTAGGATTTGGTAAGTTTGTATATTTCTATATAATGAGGAACCGAACTCGAACAGCACTTTAATGTTTGGATTTTCGTAAGCAGTCGATTAAAATTTAAAATACGTGTTTTACCTTTTCCAGCTATTTATTTATGTTACAAGAACTATGTATACTATAAGGCGAATCCAGTCGGCCTGTATCAAACAACAAACCTAAAGGGCTACGCGCAGAGTATCTTCGCCAAAAGTGAAACGTGGCTCGTAATACTCATAATATCAGCAGTAGTGTTCCTAATACTATTGCTCGTGATTATTTTCTTGCGTAATCGTATAGTGATTGCAATCGCACTCATTCGCGAAGGAAGCAAGTAAGTAACTGTAATTGCAGCAAGTTCTTTTAATTCAATAATAAGTGATTGTTGAGTGTATTACACTATACATGACGATGTTTTATTTGAATAGTTGTAGTACGGCCTTCATGTATTTGTGATTAGCCAAAGGTTGCCTTCAGGCGTTAAGGTCATCTTCTTTACCAACTACAATAATTTGGTTTATAAAGTTAGTACTGTAAATAACTAGTGTATGTTCTTAGGTTACTGTGTTTCACATTACAGAGCAGTCACTGCCATCAAATCTACAGTTCTGTTCCCTATATTCCCGTGGATACTCCAATGCGGTATAATCGCTTATGGGGTGCTAGTTCTCATGTACCTCCTATCGATTGGAGAATCAGCGTTCCGTGTAGTAAACCTGAAAAATGACACAACATGCGACTGTGGAGGGCTCTATACTGAGGTGAGGAAACTGTTCTATGTAATTCGCTTCATGGTCGTCACGAAACAGATCGCCACTCAAAAAAAGAAGAAGAGTCACTACTGAGTTACTTGCCGGTTCAGCTCTGTAAAATCTGATTCTGTATAGTGACGATTCTCATTAATTCAATTATTTTAATAAATATTTTTTAATTAATTGACGAGTGTTTACATAAACTGGTAATCTAGACTGTTTTCCGTGGGTTGTGTGGCTCCATGTCTCGTTCTAGGTTCGCCCGTAACAATTGGTTGACGATTGAGGATTGAGATCAGATGTATTTTTCAACATACTTCTATCCCTCCATACTGTACTAACCATGCTAACCATAACCGATTAATTTTACTGTCATAAGTGGCACTTCAATACTTCCAATTCTATTTATCTCCTCCCTGTCTATGGTAGAGAGGGATTTACCATTCAAATTTTTATATAGACCATCGTAGCTATAGGTATGTACTTGCCTTTCATCCTCCCCTTTAGTTGCGTACACAATGACTAGTCCGATGAAAGTCTGGGGTCTCCGCAGATTACCTTTGTCTGTAAAACGGTTGTTTGTTAACGGATACTATCTTACATTATGGATTGCTTTACTTGTGATGCCATCCTCACTAATAATATTTTTAAAAAAAATGAGTTAACTATTCAACCGATCAGTCTGAAATGCCTACACATTGTCAGAAAAAGACAAAGGATTTCTTAGTCGCGTCGTGTATATTACGCACCAATCTTGTATATTATATTGACTTCGTCTCGGCCTTGTAATGCTGGTGTGTTTTTTTTAAAGAGACTACTATTTGGCGATAAGACGCGTTATTGCACATCTTCAATAGTTTTGTATATTTATATTTTTAGTCTTTGGTGTGTACGATAATGTTTTATTGTGTACAATTATAAATACCTTTCACTACATATGAAATTATTTATTCGCAAGTAGATATTATTATTATTTTCTCTACAATCTACATCTAAAATAATATTTAAAAAATATCTTAATAATTTCAGGAAGGAGTCGCTTGTGATCCCGCAAAATTTATGAGTCAGTGTCACGATTCGAGATCCGGTCTGCTTCCGTGTCAGGTGGCCTCTTGCCACTTCACTGGCATTGACAATCCTCACAGTGTTATATACATGCAACGTATGTATTCAATGAATTGTCTACATGTATTCTTCTAGATCATCTGTACTCAACCTGAAACTGGGACTGTAAATGCCCAACCTGTTGTTACTTTATTTTTAACTAGTTTAAATTTCAAACGTTTTTTATTGACACCCAAATAATTTGAATTTAAAAAACTGATTGTGACAACGGACACTACAAAGTGTTTGAAACGTCGGGAGATGATAAGAAAAATGATGAAATAAGAAAGATGATAATAAAATTTAGGCAATAAATCCGTTCATAGTGTTAAATCAATTTATAATAATACTGAAACCTAAGAAATCATTACTTTAATCTGTTTTTGTTTGAGGCCCGCGACGCCATACGTTTTAATGGTGCCTATAAAAAAAGGTTGAATATGACTGTTCTAGATTCTTGAGTTTATACAAACGACAAAAGTATTTTTTATATTTATATTTAATATTAATCTAGTAAATAGTCGGCAGATTTCAATTCGTATTCCTAACATACAGTCTTCTCTTGTTTACTTTCAGTTGTGAATTTGCTTGGTTTCTTCTGGGCAATGTTCTTTATCAGTGGAGTCGCTGATATGATGTTAGCGAGTACATTCTCCACCTGGTACTGGACTTTCCGTAAAAGAGATTTGCCGTTCTTCACACTCACCTCGGGAATATATAGAACATTTCGGTAAGGGGAATATAAACCTTTCTGATTTAACATTATATATAGGTACTTAACAGCGGTATGCATTAACTTTTATATTATTGTACCTACTTAAATGCCACCTATCGAAAATGAAATTTGAATTTCGAATTTAAAGGAAAATTTAGAGAAATTTCGTGATAAAATATAAAATTAAGAACACTTAAAAGTAGGTTTCAAAGCATTCTTTGAGTATGACTGCAAAATGAATACATGGCCAATTACCAATTCATAAAGTCCTACGTAATGAATAATGACTTTTCAAATTGGTGCATCCATATAATGTAAAACAAACTTGCTCTATTCGTTTCAGATATCACTTAGGAACGGTGGCGTTCGGAGCTCTCATCATCGCCATAGTGCGAGTGATCCGGGTCATTTTAGAGTATATTGACCACAAGGTGAAGAAATTCGACAATCCATTCACGCGGTGCATTATGTGTTGCTGCAAATGTTTTTTCTGGTGTTTGGAGAACTTCCTCAAATTCGTGAACAAGAACGCCTACATCATGTGCGCCGTACACGGAAAGAACTTCTGTCGTAGCGCTAACGACGCCTTCTCGCTGCTCATGAGGAATATCGTCAGAGTCGTCGTATTGGATAAGGTTCGTAACGTATTATTTAAAATACCTACATCAACGTCTATTCCTTACATATACAAAGAAAAACTGGAACTGCTGTTTTGTCTTGACATGCGCAAATTTTATAATTATATTTTTTCAATTATTCTCTTTTTCTATCTGCGTCTAGCTAAAACCATTGAAGGTATAAAAAGAATCATTACGTATTAATACTAAGAATATAGGCGTCTGCACCAGCTTGGTAAAACAACTCCTTATATTAAGAAACTATTTTTTTTACAAAGCAAATTCGCCGTTTTGTTTTATGAATTATATTGGTCAATGTCTTTAAACTTAAGTAATAATTATGTTTTCACATAAAAAATTTAAGACTGCAAAGACTTATTAGCTCATGTTGTTTCTATTATGCTTTCCAGGTGGCAGATTTCATTTTCTTCCTTTCCAAGCTTCTTATATCAATCGGCGTGGGATTTGCGGTGTACTATTTGCTGGAGTGGAACTACGTGTACGAGGTGACGAAAGGCGAGCGCCTGCACTACAACTACGTGCCGGCCATCATCCTCAGTATTGCCACTTACCTCATATGCACGATATTCTTCAACGTCTACTCGATGGCAGTGGACACTTTGTTTCTATGTTTCCGTAAGTTTTTATACAAAATATTTCTATATTTTCAATAATCATAATATGTACGTATTATAAACTTTTTTAGTACATTTACGAAATCAGTTATAAAAATATGTTTTGCAAAAAGTTTAGCGATAACAAAAGTTTCAGAGGAATAATATTTATAATTAACATAAGCATTGACATACGACTAACCTAGCTCTGACCTTTCTACTAAAATTGTCGGAGTTGTGTAATCAGGGCCATTGGAATGTCCCAGCAGTCCCGTTGATATAACACACGATACACGCGATATGATTCATTGGAACGATTTACGTATTTATCGGTACGACGAGAATATTAAAAATCGTAACCATTTAAAGGCCATCAACATTTTGTAATATAAAAAGCCATAAATATTAAGGTCTCTGTTTTTTTCTTGTTACAGTTGAAGACTGCGAGAGGAATGATGGCTCAGAGGAAAAGCCGTATTTTATGTCTAAAAATCTTATGAAAATTCTAGGTAAAAGAAACAAAAAAGCTATATAAGCGAGTGCCAAATTATTGTACTCTGTGCAATTAAAGGAGTTTTTTAAATTTTTTTCTAGATTTAAGGAATTTAAATTAATGTCAAAATTTCGAATAACATTTTTATGATAACCTTAAATCAGTACGTCTGCAAGGAGAAATATTTTAAAGACTTTTAGCCCACATGGGTGATGATTTACCTAAGAAATAATATTTAAGTTTTGGAAGTAATTTACTAATAAGTTATGATGTTTGTATTCATGTATTTTATAAGGTTTTTCTATGTGAGTAATTGTTAAAAGTTATTTATATTGAGTGCCAGAACAATTACTTTTATAAATTGTCTGATTTTCTACTTGTGGTAATATTTTTATTAAACATATTTCTATTGAAAACTTACTTTTATTATATCCTTTGTCTTAATAAAATGTAAAATGAATCATGACTGATCTTTTATGATAGTATACTATCATATGGCGAAATTACACTGTGGACAATTACAAATGGACCGAAAAATATTACGTTGACAAAAGAAAGAATCGCATTCACCACCCCGAGAAAATAAATAGAAACCAACTTCATGTGTATTAAAAAAAGTTATTATTCTTCTTATTGTGTTAATATAACAAATAGCCTACAATTTATTAGTAATAAACTACTCTTCCATAATACTATTTAATCTGTGCTGTGTTAAGAATGCAACGTCAAGCATCACTTCAGGGTCCAGGAGTTCCTTAACATCATCATACCTCAGACTTTCTTCATAAGCGAACATTATGCTTGAGTCGTCCAGCATCATTTTTGCAGCTACCAATGCTGACACACAGTTTTTCAATCTTGCCATTATTTCTCTATCTGATCTATGTATGGGCTGAAAAAAATTGTCATTTAAACACTTTTTAGTTTATACATATAACATAATTTTCTTTATGTATTTAAAATATAGGTAAACTCTTGATGCCATAAATTAAACTGTAATAATAAGTATTGCTTTATAATCATTTTCCAAAATTATCTCTTTTATTTTTTAGTTTAACAATAATTTCTACACAAGTCACAAGTATAAAGATTATTATAGCTGATATCTTCTTTATAATAACAATAAGGGATATATTGAATAGTACCAATTTTTGAATAAAAAAATTAAGTAGTTTCCCCACATTTTATTATAACATTACAACTTGATGACTCAAGTACATTTACTGTGGGTTTCATTTTGAATTTATTGTAATTTAGAATTTATACGACATGTACGGATTAAATACGCATAGCAATGCATACATTCAATTTTATAGAAAACAAAGCTATTCGTTATTATGATAAAATTATATTTTACCTGATGTTCAATGTTTTGTATGTCTTCATTATTTTCTGCAAAAGTAATATTCTGTTGCAATGGGCTCATCCATATGAATCCATTGTTACCAATGATCATTGCAATACCACAAGGTAAATTGTGAAAGTGATTTTTTCGCCGTTTGATCAATGACGGAAATACTTTCATTAACACTCCTTGTGATAGCTGAAAATTTTAATTGTGTAAGATAAATATTGGTAAAAAGCTGTATAAAATATTTCTATATACCAAATTTTAAACAAAACCTTTTAGTTTACATACTCTTTACCATAGTAGGGTTATAATTATGTCTTTTAGGAATACCCAAATTTGTGTTCCAAATTTAATATTTCTACATTAGAAAATGATAAGACTTAAATAGATTAAATACCCTCAAATGAAGAAGTAAGCTATTTAATAATCTTACCTTGCCATACTTTAAGCTCCTTGTGTGTAACGACAAAGAGCCATCAGAAAACACACTCTGCACTTCTGCACTAATTAAATCACCTTCTTGTAAGTGCTTCCTCATCATTTGCTCATCTTCTGCAGATCTGCGACGCTGCCAAAATTAAAAACCACATTTGACCAATATCTGACAAATTAGAGGTACATCATTTTAATTCAAACTTATTAAATATCCAATTTACTTGTGTTGTATGAAAATCAAGATAATTTCTACTATTTTTTTTTAATGTGAAATATTAAATAACATGGTATTAATTATGGCTTCATAAGAAAATGGGAGTTTTGAATGTCAGAAAATTTAGATGGAACTTTGACACTAAAACTAAAATAGATGGATGGACTGGAAACATAATATTACAGTATAGACTATTAATAGACATTCTATATATTTTCAATTCATCTGTATTAAAAGTTTATGATTAAAAAAATATAGTATGTATTAAATTATTATAGCCCTCCTTTAAATTCAGCTAACATAATATCAGACAAGTCATCTTGTTTTGTATCCATAAAAAAAAACAATAAACTTACTAACCAATTCTCCTCCAGGTAAATTAACTGAAGACAATTGTAAAATGGAATCTAGGCGAGAATTGGTTTCTACTTTCCATCTCTTTTGTTGAACTTCTAAAACTCTCCCAACCACAACATCGCCAATTTCACCGACGTATCTACTCTTTAATGGCCGCACACAAATCAATTTATTTACTTTTTGCATTACACCAGCAACTGATGATTTAATACAATCATCTTCTACATATGTCCCATGGCCACTGTAAACAAGTAAATATTATTTTACAATAATGAATTGGTCCCACATTATGAAAGGCGCTGTAACTGAACAGAGTTTAACTATTTATGTACTATATATTATTTAAAACAATATAATTACCGCATAAAGTCTTGCATGCCACTAATAACCTCTCCCGGTGTATAAAACCTTGGTAATTCATTACTTGATGCCACACAATGATTAACTCTTTCAGAGGCTAATCTAATCGTAACATGCCCATTCATTTTAGTATTTGATATTATTTGAAATCGTTAATTATATTATATAAATAATAAAAACATAAAATATCTTTAATGAACAAGTGACATCTGCCAAACAAGAGTGCTGAGTGACATTTCACATTAGTTAGTTTTCTTTATTTATGATTTTGGTTATTACGGATGCAGGACCATATTCATAGAATTTAGCATTAATACATTTGAATATAGACGACAATGTCATTAGCAATACAAGTAAAAGTTATTACTTAAATTTAATCCAGAATAAAATGTCGAATAATCTGTATGGCAGATAGCTTTTGTCTTTCCTTCAAAGAAAAAAAAAATACTATTTACTGTCAAGTGTCAATGTCAATATAATTTATCAATGCAAATTTCCGTTTCGCTGTTTATTCGCCAGAAAAAGAGAAAAAAATACTTTAATTTCTTTTTTTAATTCATAATCTATAGGAATTTGTATTTAGTATATAAATATGATATAACGTTTATTAACTAAGTCGACATTACATACTGTTATTCGATTGAGATTGAGAATCAACACCAACCGCAGCAATGGCTGTGAACGCTGCTCCTATAACAGCGACCGATAGTTTATCACAAGCTTTAAAAGCAAACATTATACCTAATCAAGAATATTTATTGCAAGTCAGTATCAAATCTACCTGTTTTTTTCCGAGGCATTTGATTAATATGATAGGTAATTAATATTTTCCTTGATTTTAATAGGGCTCAGTTTTAGATTCGGCTGTTGAAGTACTTTTACACAGGCTTCGTGGTCTCTGCGACAATGTTGATGCAGGTCCAGAAACATTTGATGATCAAGAAGTTTGTTTTAGTTTAAGAGATCCTAATCAGCAGGTAAATAAATTGAGAAATTGAATATTATATAAGGAGATAAGTATGGCAGGTTTTTACTAAATAAATACTGATACACAATGTTTATCATGGTTGAAATTTGGGATATTGCTAGATCTAGTTATATGTGCACAGCTATTAATGAATCTTCATTTCATTTTTTAGTCAACACCATTGACCCTGCGAGTAAGGAAGGCATTAGATGCAAGAGATATGCCATACCAGCTGAGATATATCGGTCAACCAGATTTGGGAGACAAAAATAGACCAACTGTTGTGAGATCAAGCCTTGACATAGCTTGTAGTGGAATGCTCATTGAATTCCTTAATGAATTGGGATGTCGAATAGAATTTGAATATAGTGTTAAAGGTAATTAATATTCTTAATAAAAACAGTCCCTTATGCCTGTTATTACACTTACTCACTACCCTTCTAAGTGGAACACAAAAAAACTGATAATAGCTGTAAAGCAGTAGAATATGTGATAAGTGGGTATTGTCTACCGCGAGAGTCCACAACCAAGATTTTTGTAATTTTACATTGCTATATTATTATAGCTAAAACTGTATCAATTCTATAGATTTTACTGTATGAACCTAAAAATATCAATAGCAGAAATTTTCTTGGTACCTTCTTATCTGACCTTATAGATAAATTACCTACTTCACCTTACTAATCAGAAAATTTTAGACAACAACTTAGCTAGATTGTTGTCTAACCAGTATTGAGATTTCATGCATTAAGTGTAATCGGTTTTGGAGATTAATACATAATGTATAGTTTATTATATAGTCATTGATTGATCCATCCATTTTGTAAGATTCCGATAGTAAAATTATGGGACATATTTTTTCTCGTGGTGATCATGATTGCACAACTCCATCAACTCTACATTGACTCATGTGCTAATAAAGATAAAACATAAATTATATTGCTGTATATATAAATATACATAAATAGATGTCAAAAATGAAGTTCTCGCTGTAATCTATTTCTATGCTTAAACAAAACTACCTACTTTTTCAGGATACATGTTTAGAAAAGGAAGAATGAAAATAACAGTAGCAAAGGTGTTTAAAATATCTCAGAGTTCAATGCCTCCAGAGCCCATCTCACAGAGTTACCTTGTTGAACTATCTGTGAGTATGATTTCTTAGTTACTTATAAAGTAAACTGTTTATTACCAGTAATACATATTGAAGCAAAATTTTGGTACATATATATATACCTATTTTATTTTTACATAATATTAATTAGTGATTCTCATTAAAATTATCATTATTATTGTACCGAGTATTCTCCTTAAATATTGGTAGTAATGCACCAGTCACTTCTACAGAATATAGGATAAGTGGCATAATATATAATTAACAATAATGGATTTTTTTCAAAGCACTACAACATAATAATATTGAAAATTATTTAAATTTTAACAAATTATACCTGTTCAGTCTTAAAATAGATGTCCAGTATCCTTTCTTTGTTTAGCTATGGCTCCCTTGTTCTATTATTTTTGTCATATATTTTTTTTATATATTAAATTAATAACTTTTTACCTTCTATATGCCACGCACATAGTGTATGCGGGTTGCCTGTACCAAAGTTCACTCCTAATTATATATATATATTGTTACGATCACAGTTTTTTGTAGTTATAAATTTTGCATTTCATAAACAAATACAATAATTTAAATGCATATCTTATAATTGCAGGTATTAGCTCCTCAAGGCCAAGATGCTATTGGAGAAGATATGCGTGCCTTTGCCGATCAGCTAAGACCACTTGTTCAACTAGATAAAATAGATTATAAGCGACTTGGTCACATGTCAGTCACATAACCAATGTTTCTTACTTAGGTAGGCTTTACACCTATTATTTAAAATCAAAGAGATTAAGTATAAAGCCTACCTTAGTATACATAGTGCTACAATAAAGTACCATATGGGAGACCTATTCACAAATACACATAAAAAACAATATTAAATAATAATACACACTATTAATACATTCAAAGTCATACAAATCCGTAATAGTATATTTATATTTAGAAAATAGACGAGGAATATGTACAATAGGTATATGTATTGCTAAGCAGAGATGTTTTCCTGTCAACTAAAGGCAGAGAAAAAATAATGGTAGTATTGTTTATGTTTTAATAATTGCACATTTAAAAAAGTAATTTGTTTATAGTCAAAATTATTAGATTGGTCAATTAGTTTTTTATAAAAATATAATATTATATGTTAGTTTATTTTAAAACTATTACAATAATGTGTAAAATTGGTTTGTTATTAAAACATTGCTTAATATTATAGAAAATATGATTACTGTTACTCTTTATTTTAAATGTAATAAGAAATAGTCAAGTTGCATAAACACAATAGGTTAAAACAAATAGAAAATGGAAACATTCAGAAATACATATTAAGAAACTGTATTTTTTATGCTGAATAATTGTAAGAAATAAACAATAAAAGTCAATGAAAAACAAAAACGTTATTTTTAGGAAATTCCCTATAACTATTATACAATTTTAACCAAAAATATTTAATAAGACAAATTTATATCAAACAAAATCTGGATTTTTCTTTGAGTGCGTAATTGTAAATTCATCCTCTCCGTAGTCGTAGTCTTCCTTCTTCAATCCATGAACATAAGCAAAATTTCCAAAATATAGACAATTCTCATAATTTATCTTTATGAATTCTGAAATTATATATTTATTATTATTTATATACTTAATATACATATAGTATAATTAGCTCTAATCAAATGGACGTATTTGTTACCATTGTTTTACAATACTTAAAGATCAAGTTCTAGTGATGTTAAACATATATTATAACACCTATTTAATATTGTTACCGACCTGTCCCGTGAATGCAGTTATATAGATCCATAATACAAACATTATCGAAGATGTATGTGTCGTTGCTATCAAAGTCGAATGCGCATAACTTGTGAAAATATGTTGGACATATACCGCATCTATCGAAAAACACATTAAACTTTCACTTATTTATTATACACAATACAAATCCTCCGTTACATTGATTAAATTTAAACAAACTATATACGAGATATCTTTCAGACAACTTTATAAAAATACGAACACAAACTGATTCTACTCAATTTAGGTCGTGTTATGCCTAATGCCAAATTTTACATTGAACGGTGCCTATCATCTTAAAATCATTTTTTTTACCATTTCTCTTTCGATTTTATTTTAAATATAATCCGCGTATAATTAATAAAATAATTATGAAAAAATCAGCCTAGAGCTTCCTCGCTAAAAGGACTACACAACAGAAAAATATTTTATAAATTCGAAGTAGTACTTCCTGAGATTAGCCGGATCAAACAAACAAACTCTTCAGCTTTATATATTAGTATAGATATAAGGTAGACCTAATAACTAGTATAAATAAGTAGTTTATATTGCCGGGACTACAGAAAAAGGAGCAGCTTAAAATAAATATTAAAAAATAAAGTATCAATGAAGTAGATTATTAAGAACAAAAACGTAATTATTTAATTGGTTGGGTAAATAATAATTATTGAACAACTTTTACCTGTGACCTTCGGTAGGTTGTTTCTTAAAATCGATCCCCGATCCATCATAATGTTTCGCCTGGCTGAAATCTTAAGTCAAATGTTTTTTTTTATTGTAAATGGTTAAAAAAATAAACAATGATCATTTGTAAAAGGTTCACTTAATGTAAAAACGCCTCAATTAAAAGTCATTTTATTATTTTTAAGAGTTTTTTTTAAATATATTAATTCAGAATGAGAAGGCATATTGTTCATGTTTTCTACATAGTCAAAAATTACAGAAATATGCGGTAACAATTCAAATATATTTTACTTACAATATGTACAAAAAAATAAAAAGAACTTTACAAACATGATTGCAATAAAATATGAAATATTGATTAACTTCCTTATCGCTTAATTAAGTTTGTTGCACACGCGTTATATTGTTTGATGCAAAACTTATTTTTATTTCATAATGTCCCCACATATAACTATAATACGGTGGATATAACAGCTATTATTTTTACTTGATTTCATCAGGTATGCCTGAATTTCAGATTGATTTTTAACAATTCATATGGAAAAGGTATAATTAAACGAAAGTATATTTTTTTTAAATATATTCTTTGCCCCACAATTACTTGCGTTAAACACAGGTGGGCTAGTAATGACATTTGCGTAATTATTTGTCTTAGTTACAGACATAAGGAAGAAGGAGTAAATAATGTGACGAAAAACGTGAGATGCATGTAGCAATCAAATCTAGCGTTCATGACTCATTGTTTGTTTCCGACTTGACAAAACTATCAAACTAAATAGATATAGTTATTCTTGTTAATATAATATAAATAATTCTGTAATTCTTTTACTTCTCTATGGAATTTTATTAGATTGGTTTTATCTTCTATAAATACAAATGAAACGAGAAAATAGATCTGAAAATTTACCGTCATTATTAAAACGTTCCACATTTTAATAGTTTAAATCTCAATTAAAATAAAGAAATACCAACCGGCAATTTTACTGATGAGATAAGTCTTCTAGTCCTTTTCCAGAAGTTTGTAGCTTCCACCACGCTACTCCAATCTGGGTTAGTGTATATACCTACATAAGATATCATTTTATCCGGCGTATGTAGTTTTACTCGAGATGTTTTCCTTCATCGCAGTGCAAGAGATTATTTATATACACCAATTAAGCACATGAAAATTCAGCGGTAGGTACTACTAGTACTACGGGTAGTACGGGTTTGAAGGCTAAGTGAGCCAATGTAATTACAGGCACAAAAGATATAGCATCTTGTTTCCCAAGGTGGGTACCGCATTGGCGATGTAAGCGATGGTTAACATCTCTTACAATGCCAATGTCTGGGCGTTTGTGACTTACCATCACGTGGCCCATATTCTCGCCCGCCTTCCCATGCAATAAAATATAAGTTTATGTTTCAACTTTGTCTCCAATTAAGATATTTTTAAGACAACTAAGTCAAGAAGTCGACATTATCTTCAGTATTTTTATAGTATAAAATTTTAATTAATTCAATCAAATTTTTTTTATTAGACTAATCAGCTTTGCATTACAAATTTTATTGACAGAAACATTCCAACGAAATGTGATTATTAAAATGTGTCTAATAATCTTATTTCCAGGAAATTTGGGTCAAGTTATCAAATGATTTGTGATTCGTCACAAAGAGTTCCATTTAATTTGTATATTATAGGTAGGTACGGATACTTGACAATTTATTGTATAATTACCAAAAACTGCTCGATAGATTTTAGAATTAGTACAATTATAATTATTACATACTACGAAACAAATTAATTGCACTATTTGCTTTAGAAAATATGAGTAAAACATGCAGTGCACACTGTATATTAACTATCTGTAAAGGTACCGCATATTCTAAATGAAAAGTAAAAAAAAACATCTACAAAAGTTCTAAATAGGTACATAAAATAAATGAATTAAAAACACCCATGACTTAACAATTACTTGGTATAATCTTATTATTTTGTTTCTTCAAGTCAAAAACAATTTATTTAATATTGTTGAAACCATAACTGACAACGACGAACCGACAAGACAAATGTTAAAATAATATGTTAGGGTTTTACTTAGGTATTAAAAAAGTCATGAATATAAAGCGTTACCGTCCTGTTAGATACTGACATATCACACGTATGGTCAGGATATTGCGTCACCCCACATGCATAATAAAACTGTCATGACAAGAACAGGTCTCGTTAAGTCAATTACAATATGTATGTGTAACATATAACAATATAAATTAAAAATTTCAAATTCTTTCAAAATATATTTGTATCTATTGGTATTTCTATTTAAGAATGAGGAAAGTTAATTATTTTATACAAAAGATAACTTACACGACTACTTTGACTACTACACTGTAGTTATACTTCACTTGACATAAAGTTTGCTTCTAATTTATCATCTAAGATTTCTAATATTAGATGATAAATTGCAAAGATGATGTCTGTATGTAAAAATTACATTTTTTTCACCTGAGCTAAAGAGTTTTATACTCTATATTATTAATTTGTATATTTTTATGTAGTTAATAAAAATCTATTTAGCTACGCTTATTAGAGATTTACAAACAGCTCTATCTTCGCTCAATAATGTAAATTATTGATCAAAGAGCTCTATATTAAACCCACGGTATATAATTTATTTTAATCAAAGTTGTAGTATCTTTACACGTATATTAAATAAAATGTATTTATTAACCACTTCACAACGTTGGCAGTATCGCGCAGGTAATTATTATTATTCAATGTTTGTGATTCACGATGCGTAGACGCACAAACGTAGCAGTGAGCAGACACGTAGGCTGATCGCTAACGTGGGTGTACATGTCAGTTAGCAAATAGCCAACAACATGCTGTACAGCTTATGACAGATAGAGTTTTATTAATATACATAACCTGTTTATTTGGTATATATCTTGGTATAAAATCACAACTAATTAAAGTAAAATTTTTGATCAAAGACTTCATTCAGACCGTATAAGCGTACGTATTAACGATAACTTAAATAGGTGGAAAATTTTAATAGAACGTATTCGCAGCGTTTTATAGTTTTGTAATTAGTATACGAATTTTCATCTAATTCGGACCATTTCATTGTGAATGTCTTCAAATTTTTGTTAAATTTAATATGTAAAAACAAGTGCAAGTAAATGATAAGTTTCTTGCAGTTTCTTCTCGATTGGTTAACATTTGTTATGAGGCGTTAGTTTGACTTCTAATTAACTACAGGTAATAATAATTAGCTTGTAAAATGAAGATTCACATTTGCTATAATTTACCTACAAAGGCAAATACGTATTGCGTATTGCTACAGCTACAGTATATTTAAAATGTCATATACTTTAGTCAATACTTTGCAGACGTTGCATGTAACTTATATGACGTCATCAGAAATATAATGACGATCGGTAGCCATTGTATAACCAGTTGAGACGTTTGTCACTTGCGCTCTTCTATTATGTTCTATTTCTAATAATTAAGAAAAAGCATGATTGCAATGATTCTAATAATCATTAATGATACTCTATTATTAGCTTTTTGTCATATATGTTGTTTTTTTTGCCAGTTGATGGTATGTGATCACCACCGCCAATTGAAACTGGAACGGCGAGAATTAATATACACCTCTTATATCGCAAATGCGCAACCAACCTCAGGTAATATGATGTTATGCCCCTTGTGCCTGTACTTACACTCGCTCACATACCCTTCAAACCGGAATGCAACAGTAACTATTGCTTTTTGGCCGTAAAATATACGATGAGTTGGTGGTAAGACAAGCCTGCATAAAGTCATATTACCAAGTAAAAGAATAAGAATCACCTCTATCCATCTTATATAAGTAGCTAATTTATATGTACATTATATGATTTTTCCTTTATATATTATTCATCCACAACGTGATACAAAGTAAACACTTGTGACGTACACATGATGCGGCATGTTTTCAACGCAAGCTTTCCTCTTTAATAGTGTATACAGCTTCTATACATAGGAAAACTTTGATTTAATAAAAAGAAGCTATGAATCAGTTTTTGTTAGTTTTACATCACCTTACCAATTTGACTTGTGTAACTAAAAATATATTATAGGTAGTTCTGGTACTCGTGATATTAAAACTGCAATAAATTTATAATTTTGAAGACTATATTATATATAACAAAAAAAAATCAGTAACAAATTAATTACAATATTTTTCGGTACATTTTAATGACATTACTTCTTCTAATCTTTCCTTTGGTTATTGTCTTAAATTTGGATCCTCCCTTTTCAATGGTGGTGTGTCCCTGTTCCTTTCATCCCCAAAATTATTAAATCTTTTTTCAGTTTCATATTCGTGTTGAAACATGATGTTATTATTTACAATGTATATAATAAGTACCTCAATATTACACTTCTTTTATACTGTTTACACTACTTATAAATTACTGATTTCGAAGCACGAATTTCTGTATTGATCCACCTTTTCTATTCATTGTGCGATTTCGGCTCTTGCTCAACGTTTTGATATTAATAACGATTAATAACTTTGAAGTTTGCCATGTATTTATCACACTAGACTTCGCGGCGTTGAGTTGGGCCACCCGATTACCTTGAATTAGTATACCCATTCACTCTGCGAGGAAAATCTTTAAAATGGATATCAAGTGTCTTTACATTGTTAATTTATATGCAACATCGATAAACTAGACTTTATTTCTAATTAATGCAACAAACAGGTCAAATTTTTATAGCATGTATTTCCAATGAGCATATTATCTCTAAGACATCCGGTTAATTACTACTTTTAAAATATTGAGGCAAATAATTAAAAAGAATTCACCCAAATGCTCTATGACTTAACACTTTTACCAAATAGATGTCATGGCTGGGTGGGTGTTTGGTATTTGCTAATTCAGGCTGACGCAGGTACTTACCGGGCACGGTTGCTTCGGATGGTATCTGCATCGGATAGCGAGGAGGGAGGAGACCCCTCCTGTCACGAGTGCGGCGCGCCTTCATTGACTGTGCCGCATGGGAGCCTCAGCGCCATTCCCTGGCGGCCATTTTAGGCGGAGACCTCTCGCTGCCGATCATGGCATTTATCACAATCGGTGCTGGAAGGAGTTGGTCTCATTCTGTGAAAACGTCTTGTCGCAGAAGAAGGCCGCGGAGCGGGAGCGTGAGAATAGTGCTGTCGCTGACCCCCTTCGCCGAAGAAGAAGGAGAGAAGGCGTCTGCGCTATGCACATCTTCTCCTCCCGCCGTGTCGCCGGGGCTAGGGGGTCTTTATACTCTAAGAATCCCCCAGGATTTAGAGGCCTGCAGAGGTGGGCCTACCGTCGGGACGTCACGGTAGCATGCGCAAGCAATTCCGTGACGTCCCCCGGAAAGACGGATGGGTACTCCGGCTGGGTGAGTATTCCGGCGCCTTAAGCGCCGCCGAGTCCTACATACCCCCCACATCATGTGAGGGAAACACGTAAAGGCGTTTTTCCAGGAAAATAAAAAAGGGAAAAGGTATCTATAATATTTTACTTTTTAATAACTAGCAATTATTTTTTAGTCATTTTGAAGATTAGCCAGAAGAATTACTTGGTGGTAGAGCTTTGTGCAAGCTCGTCTGGGTAGGTACCACCCACTCATCAGATATTCTACCGCAAAACAGCAGTACTTGTTATTGCTGTGTTCCGGTTTGAAGGGTGAGTGAGCCAGTGTAATTACAGGCACAAGGGACATAACATCTTAGTTCCCAAGGTTGGTGGCGCATTGGCGATGTAAGAGATGATTAACAGCTCTTACAACGCCAATGTCTATGGGCGTTGGTGACCACTTACCATCTGGTGGCCCATATGCTCGTCCGCCTTCCTATGCGATAAAAAAAAAAAAGAAAGAAAAAGACTAACAGACAAAAGTGTAAAAAGAATGGTTTTCGTTTTAGTAACATGTTATTTTGTAGCCATATTAATTTAAATACATAGAGGCAGTTACTTTGAAATCACGGCAGACACATTTTATTTATTTGTACAGTTTTGTCATTGTATCAAGTAACCGTTCTTGAAAAATGTATTCAGTTTGGTGTCATACAATTTATTTCTACATAATGATATTTTATAGCAAAATTTTAATAGAAATCTTCCTGTACACTTTCTGGGCTGTCCATTTTAACGGCTAAGCAAGCAGTTAGTATATAGAATAGAGTTAAATGTAATAAACACAAATTGCTTGCTAAGCTTAACTGATATTTATTTATCTCTTTTACAAAAATATAACTTTATAGCTGTTAGCGCGGATTCGCTTGCGTGTTATTCATAGCTATAAAGGTGATATTTCAAGATCTTGCTTTCTATGTGTGCAGTATATAGCTTGACAGCACCTGTGTATAGCTTGACAGCAGCAGTGTTCGGTTTTATAATATCACCCCGCAATGTATATTAAGAAGCCGAGATGGCCCAGTGGTAAGAACGCGGGAAAGCACCGCTGAATTTCATGTGCTTAATTTGTGATTATAATTCATCTCGTGCTTGACGGTGAAGGAAAACATCGTGAGGAAACCTGCATGTGTCCAATTTCATTGAAATTCTGACACATGTGTATCCACCAACCCGCATTGGAGCAGCGTGGTGGAATAAGCTCCAAAACCTTCTCCTCACAAAGAGGAGAAGAGGCCTTAGCCCAGCAGTATGACAGTCACAGGCTGTTACTTTTTATGTATATTAGGTATGTTTTTATGTAACATGTAACAACTATTTTACAATTTTTACAAGCAGAAGAACCCAATCCTAATAATTATAAATAGTTATCACTTTTGTCTTCACAGACTTTTGCGTCTATGCCCTGAAAGTTGGGTACAATATACGGTAAATTTATTCATTGTATAAAGCTACCTCTACATTTTATTGTATAATAGATATTTATCAATTAAACAATAATATGTAGAGGTACCTTCGTACGTCTAATATACATTTTATATTAGTATACTCACGATTCAATATGGTATTTTTTATCTATATTTGTGGAAATATATATAAGCATACCTGATACCAACTATTTGACCTTGTTGCCGTAATTTATTTATACTTATCCACTTTTTCTTCGATAATTGCATCATTTAATCTTTTATGATCTTTATTTTATTACTTTAAAAAGATAATGAAATAAAAATAAACGATATGTAGGTAACGAATAACGATTGCTACATTTATGACACAACCGTGGCGAGATATGAGGTTTTATTTTTTTTATACCTAGGAATAGATACTTCCACTGTGTCTGCTATCAAGTAACTGTCCGGAAGGATGGACGGACATATATAGGACAACCTTCCGATCTCCCATGTATGAATTTTGAAAAGTTGAAGTGTACTTTTTGGTATTAGATATATTATGTAACGTCCACAAAAATGAAAAACTATTATTTAAAGTAAATTAGCATTTATGTAATAGACTAAACGTAGGACAGTTACAGTTTGTTCAAACTGTGACATTTTTCTTACTGAGAGAGTTTTATACCCTTCATAACTTTTAAACCAAAAGTCCGATCTGGACCAATTAAAGGGGAATTTACATGTAAATATATTAAATAATCATCCTTAATTATCAAACCATTTAAATGGATAAGGATTAATAATATTATGATACATATATCACCTCTATTCGATCCCACCGTATTTGAAAGTAATCATTAAAAAAAAATGTTATTGTGGCTTAACTATATACCATCACGGACTTGGTTGGCTTGTTTATTCAGGTTCAATTTTGTTTTTCAGGCGCCTGTGTGCGATTTTTTTTGCGGAGATACAAGACAATTTCCTCTGTAATCGTCAATATTTCGGCAACAGATTATCATAAACAGTCATTATTTTCTATCGAGACAGCCTTTCAAACTTTGGTGAAAAATGAGGAAAATTTGTTGTACCTTTAATTGTTTCCAGTAGTGTAGTTTTCGCAGCACACGCCATGTATTTAGACAACAGTTTGATACCTTGGGATTCTATTTTTTTTTTCAAAATATAATATAGCCTATGTTACTCGGTAAAAATGTAGCTTTCTAATGGCGAAGGAAACTTTAAAATAGGTCCAGTCGTTTTTGATTAAAATCGTAACAAACAAACAAAAAATCAAATCTTTAATATAATAAATCGAAAACTATATAATATAAAAATAATTCAAAATCTGTTTACGCTTGTGCCAATGAAGCCCTTTCATACGATACCCCACATGACACGGTTAACTCAATTCAAAATTTGGACCGCCGTGCCTTGCATAAAGTCCCTGTTTTTTTATGATTTAATTACAAATGTATAGTTTTCAGATTTTTCCCTATAGGTAATTGTAGTATATGACGGAATTACTTGCCAAATTTCATAGTTCTAGGTCAACGGGAAATACCTAATAATATATATTTTGATTTTCTTGAGTGTCGAAATATACGTTTTTTGACGCATAAACGGCCGTATCTTTTGTTTTACTTTAACTTAGATTTTTGATTTTACACAGCTTCAAGAGACCGTAGTCCTAAGTATGTCGTTTTAATTTCAACTCGATACCTCCACGCGTTCCCAAGATAAAGGGTCTTGATGACAGACAGACAGACAGACGGACGGACAATAAAGTGATCTTATAAGGGTTCCGTCTTTTCCTTTTAAGGTACAAAACCCTAAAAAACTACAATTTAACGTTTAACGTTAGAAAAATGTGAACTGTGTGTGTGTGTGTATTATCTGTGTATTATTAATTTATTATCAATCCAGGTCTTTAGACTTGTTTGTCTACCAATTAACTGCATACGTATTCATTATAATAGACATTTCCAGCAAATGGTTGGCATAAACTTAGCTCGTGACTTGTAGGTACTATCAATAGCAATCAAAAATATTATATGACACCATAGACAATTTACTAAATTTTACTGATTTGTAATTAACCTATCACTTAATGTATGGGTTTTCTTAAATATCATAAGCAGAATATTAATTATTGCATAAACTGTGTAAATACCTGTGTAATTCGTTCGCCTACTTAAAAATGTAATTCGAATCTGATACAATCAGATTAAAACTAAAATATGTACTTACTAAAATAAAATTACCATATATTTGAGATAAAATTACATTAAAAAAAACAAGGCATAAATTTTGTATAACTAAGATGTCAAGAGTAATAATAATTGTGTATCATCTCGCTATGACATCAGGGACATGAGCGTCGTAGAGAAACCGCAACTGTGTCGATTGACGGAAATACCATAGCACTAATAAATTATACACAGCATACATCAACACTTGTATTATATAGTACTTTAAGATTAATCGAATGAATAGCAATTTTAAAAGATCAGTATTAAAAAAATAACTTGTTACATCATTTTTAGGAGGACCACGAGAATTATGTCGTGAATCGTGATAAACAACATTGAATGAGTAAACTACGGCACAGGAGACATAGTGTACCTATTACAGGTATAAAGTCGTAAATATAAATTGTAAAATATTTCCAATCATTTAATGGTCAGAACAGATTATAATAATAAATAATAACACGTTAACAAAAGTGATCAATTATAATTTTATAAACGGAAAATACAAGTGTCATTTTTTGTGTACAGTTATGTGTTGACTTATTTACAAGTAAGCTATGTAGTTATACTATGCGTTTACTATACATGTAATGAATAGCTATAAATTGTATTATCTTTAAATGTAATTAAGATAGGAATGTATGTTGTGTGCATCCTATCCCTTAAGGAGGCAAGGTCAGATGTTTACATTGCAGATAAACTGACTGCTTGCGCAGAATTAACAAGTGGCGAGTTAAATCGCTATTCACATTAAATACCTACAATTAATTTTAACATGACAATGTTTGTGTATAAGTTGAACTCTTAGGCATTTTCATAAAAGTTAAAAAATTCAAGGGCGTTTTAAAGTATTTTCTATTACTAATATTTATTCCTATATTAAAATTAGTATTGCCTTGTATCTATTTAAGCTACATACGCTCTACATAAGTTGTTTATTACGTGTCACGTTTGATTGTTGCATCTCTTTATCATACACAAAAATATTAAAAACATTCATATAAGTCATATACTTACATGACTTAATGCTATTTTAAATTAATGGTGTACAAAGGCGGCCTTATCCCAATCAACCTAAACTATAAGTAGGTACTGGGTCAGGATGGCGTTTGATTTTGAAACAACAAATGTTTCAAATGAGTTTTCCGTAGTAATTACCGATACCACATACCTACCTATAAGGCAAAAATGTTCTTTGAGATTATAAGGTAAAGTAAAGTGAAAAGAATCACATAGTATTCATTACTTAGATATCACAATCTATCAAGCCATTTCATAATGAACCGTTTTACATAATGAATATTTAAATCATTGTAAATAAACAAATTAAATATTTGTAATGTTAATTAGCGTACTAATACGTCTCGGCATAATATTACATAGGAAAGCGTGTCGACGCAACACGCATTGTGCTAATTCTTTCAATGTCCACTCATTATTCAGTAGAAACTTAGACCCAGTAGATTTATTCAGTGAATTAGACAAGTCTCCATATAAAGTGTGACCCACCTCACCGGCCGACTCACCACACAGCGGCCAAGCGGCACTCGCCGATAAATTATCTACGCACACTAACCCACTTGACGACCTCACACCCATTCGAATGGACCCACTTGCGTATACACATACGCACGTGTTGTGTGCTCACGATTCACGAACCGCGGGCGCTTATTTCCTTTGTGGATGATTATTCATAGAATAGAATGATTCTTATTACACATACATTATTATTATAAATACAAATATAGACGATACGAATCCATCAGCATGATTGCTGTTACGTTATATCTCTGAGGTTTGTTATACAGTAGTTATGACTGTAGAACTAAATAATATTCGCTTTCGTATTATTCGACAAAAATGTACAGACGACAAGAACCTAATAGCAAATTCCACATTCTTATAACATATGTAATCATTCACCTACAACAATGTTATTGATAAAGTGAAATTAGATTATGTATTTTGAAATGGCAAATTATACTTAATGCATAAGCTTACCATATAAAAACGCAAAAATATAGGATGATGATAATTTTCCTACAAAATTAATCAGGTACAACATTTGTTAATTTAAGTAAAATAAAATATCAAAAGATCTACTTCTAACCTTTATAAATCGTCTGACAACGATTCATAAATAAAATTCCGTCCGAGATATCGACATATCCGTCCGTATTTTGATGCAAGTGTGTGCGTTAGAATATCGCCGCTCGGTGGTATCATTTTCTGAGAAGCGGCAGCGCGGGCGCAGAGGTGGAGGACGAGGGGCGGAGGTACGGCCGGCGTCAAGCCCATAATATAATCTCGAGGGGGGAAAGGCGGGAGGGCGGAGGTGCCGGGCGCCGCTGGCCCTGCCAGACAACTTGTCGCTGAATCCATGCTACAAGTTACAACTAAACATTACTGCTGACACAAGTACACACAAACTAGTTTCGATGTATACCTACAATTAATGAATTATATTAAGAATTTACAATCACTAAAAACGATGGAATTGCAATTAATAAAATTTCATGGATTTATTTTAATGAAATAAATCACAATGTACATTTTCAATAACTACTTAAGTTATTATTATTACTTAAAATTATATTAAGTACGTAAAGTTAGAACACTGCTAAATATACTAAATTAATGAAGTATATGTATTATGTCCCATACGAAATAAGTTGATTTAAAAAAAAAACCTGTTTAATATAAACACCTAATATAATATATTCTCAATAAGACACTAGAAATCATTTTCGTAAATAGAATTAAACAATTATAAAACCACATAAGTATTACTAATATTCAAGAAAATAGATGTTAATTATAAGTAATCTATTGATTGATAAAATTAATAATGACTTTAGTTATTCATACAAATGATAGTTCATGTATTGTTTAGTGTAATTAATAGAACGAAAATAATGGGATGTAAATAATTAACAAATTAACTTTTATAATAACTTTGAACTTTCAAAAAAAAACTATAAATATTTAATGTATTTACCGGGTAATGTTTAGTATTATATTAAGGCTTATATATTATGCTAGCGTTTGGCCCGCGGTTTCACCCGCGTAGTTCCCGTTTCCGTAACAAACAAACAAACTCACTTTCGCATTTTTTATTATTTGTTATACCTTCGATCGTCGCGGTGCCCGTGCTGGAAACTATACGCGTATTTGTGCGTAATATTCGCATGATTACATTCAACAAGATTATCTAATCCCAAAATGGACCATATCTATTTATATCAGTATATTTATAATAATATATTGTTTTTTACTATTAAGTGTTATTATAATTGTTTGTTTCCCAAATAAATAAATAAATAATGACACTTTGAACGGGTCGATTAAATAAAGTTGAAAAGTGAATACTGCAGCGACCCCCTCAATATCGAGAGTCCCTAAAATCCTTTTTTAGTTTAGCTGAAAATTTTAAGCAGGCCTTCATTTCAAAAATTAAAGTATCTAAGTCGATGTTTTAGTTGTGCGTTGATAGGCAGTCAGTCAGGACCTTGCTATATTATTGCAGAATAAAATGTAGTCACGCATACCACAATTACAAGAGTCTGACTCACTCTATCCTGAAAGTGGGTCATTTACTTTATGAGGATTTTGCAACTATTGATAAAACTTATAACAAAGTGAAGATAGTGTCATAACAATAATACAAGTTTAACATGCAATAAATATTAATTAAAAATCAAACGAGCCCATAGATTATAATATCTTTAAAGTTTCAAGTAGGTCTCTATGTAAAAACCACTGATATCACGTTTACCAAAGAAGATTACTTAATAAAGTCAAACAGTGTGCTGTCATATAAAGCTATGAAGCATCTCGGTCTTATCGGGGCTTAGTGTAGCACGGTAAGGATGATCTTATTGCGCCACGATTATTTACGACATCGATTACACACGCCGCTCTCGGGTGGTCCACAGACTCGGGTGGCCCACAATCGTGAAAAGTTTATCAAGAGGCCAACCGCCGAAACCGCATGGAAACTCGATATAATGAGCTCAAGTTGAAACAACAGCTCACACAGGAGATTAAATTAGACATTGTCGCATCTTACAACATGTATTTCTGACTTGGCAAGTAATATAGTTAGGCAGGTGCCTGTTAACAATGAATACTCGTAGGAAACTAGTTGAGTGACTGGGGCTTACCTTGGCAATGGATTTATGTGCGTCAATTCTGTCGTTCTCAAAAAAACAGTGATGTTCTGATTTGTCCAATGATTACACCAACGTGTTACATAATTATAATATATAACGGAATAAAATAATTAATACTACAATTTTAATATATTAGGTCTTAAATTAAGTAAATGTTTATAAATTTATTTTATTAAATTATTACTTATTATTATCAGACAATCATTCCATAAAAAGTCCAACCCACCATTGTTCTTGATTGCAGATAGGCTGATTTCCGAAAATATAACACAAATCAACGAATTGAATATTCACTATTTTTAATTAAAACCAGTTTACCACTCTGTTTTGATAATGTAACATTCCTTCAAAGGTGGATAAGCTTGATGCTTAATAAAAAATAATAATAATGCATGCTAGCACATTAGTATAATGCTAATTGGTTTAATCATAGGTACTAAACGCATTCTTACAAATAAGCATCTTAATTAGATAGGTTCAAGTAGTAAATGAAATAGTAGGTATCTATTGAGTAACAGTTTAAAAAAGTTAAAATCTGTCTTATTTAAATCCGAAGATAGCAATGTCTATGTGATGTAAGTCTTCGTTGCTACCCAAACTACTGACTTGGCATCTCAAAATATTTTCTTGTGAAAAACAAAAGGCGTGAACAAATTTCTTAATTCAGGGGCAATGATGGACAAGCCGCTTATTCTCTTTGCCAGAAACAGCATTTGCGTCATGGTCGGTCGTCGTTCTTGAAAATTATATGTGACCCTCCTGTGAAGGTAAAATATAAATATTATTTGCAATGTCAATTGTACATAGCATTTTATTCACAGTAAATATATTATAAATAAACGTTTGTTTTAATTTACAAATATATTACAATCAAGATTTGCATGGCATCGCGAAATGTTGGCGAAGTTGTTGTCGAAACTTCGGAAGTAAAATTAAAGTTGATATAAGTAGATCAGTGAAAACATTTTGTATTATGAATAAAGATGTATTGATCAAGATAAGTTTTAGTGCATAACATAGCAGAACTATGTATTAAGAAATCGGATTAAATACGTAAATCTAAGGTTTGTTTATCTTTACTTCTTCTTTTGCATACGACTATACTAGTAATACTATAAACAAAAACAAAAAGGACGCAAATGTATAATTGTAACCAAGTAAATTATATACTTAGCTAAAATTTTGCACTAAGCGGAGCGATATCGATACGAACTTCGCTAACGGTGTCAGAGGGCGCGCTGATTACACGTCTTCGCATATATTGTATGTTTACGAATCCGTTCGTTTCGACAACGCCGACACCTCTGATCTCACCGAATCATTACGGTATGAATTAAAAGAAAAGAGCCGGCATCCATCAAAGATAATCGTAAAAGAACGTTACGAATCTGCATTGGAACTAATTAATTATAACATCTATTAACATAATTCTGAGAATGTTTATACAGATTTAGTTTTATGAAAGCTTATTTGGTACGAGATATGCAAGCGGTCAGTGACGTGAGCGATGCGGGCTTGCTGGATATTATAATTAGTCGAAGCCAGCGTGAGTAATGGTGTCGGAAATAACACGCTGCCGACGTTGGCGCCAAGCGAGCGGCCATCACATCACGCCATCGGCGATCGTAGCGCTCGACCGGTCGCGGTCGTCCCATCGCCCTGAGCCGTCGCCACACCCGCGCCGGTCCGTCTGTCTTATGGACTTGAGCTATTTATGACGCGACCAAATAACTTTGAGCTGATATATTAACAATCACCTCACTCTCCCAGGCCTCTTTCATCTCATTGGAGCAATAGAATGTAATATATTTAATATTGCAGGTAACTTACTTTCATGTTTGTAAATTATCAGACACATATACAAGCATTCCAGGTATCATGTGAGTAATTCAACCATTTCGTTCCTATCGTATTACTTAGTGCTGCCTGAAATATGAAACCATATCAACTAGGTATTACGTGCGAAATATATAAATATTCTCTAGTGTAAGCCTGAGTACTATCATGTCCGTGTAAGTTTGTGTACTTTCAATTAATAGTAAGAATTCAATATGAATAAAAGTGATATATTATTGCAATTTTATCGTTTAATATTATTTATAAAAAATCGTGTTAAAATTTGTAACCAATTAATAAACATTTGAGCGTGAATAACATACACGGTCGGTTCCGATACATAGGTATGTTGTACCTAACATAGGACCCGACTAATATAACTTTTAACTCATATATGTTTATATATGCTCTTAACAAAACTTTTTAATTGTTTCTTAATTTATAAAGCGGATACGAACAAAATATACAACAAAAGAAGAAAGTTTATTAATCCCCGTAAAAATGTTTATTAGTTTTTGGATTTAAGAATAAAACGATTACAGTATTCTCCTATGATTTTATTCATAGCCTTTGTCGGTTCTAAACAAATATCTATCGGAATCTTGAATGAACAAACAAAGGTTCCACGGTAAATTATTTTCTATTTGCACCGAGGAAACAACTCACTTGAAGGTCCCGTCTAACTTAATACGCCTTTGTCCTCTCAGGTAACTAGGAGATATGAAGGAGTTACTTTTACAAAGAGCATTGTTTTGCTTACAGCTCATATTTATAAGTCCCCTCTTTATGATTTTATGAATGGGCGAAACAGGAACTTTTCATATCGTTTACGATATTTCGCATTTCATGATATAATTGTTTCAATATAAAATCTTAACAATGCGATTTATTAATAATTCAAAATAAATTATGAAATTAAAATTGTATGCAAAATTAGAGTATAAAAACTAATACTTTCTTATCGTCCCATTTCTTGCCCATCTGGTTAGAATTTATTTTTACCGCGACAGTAATATTGCTGCAAATTGCATTGCTCTTTATTATTGTATTGATGTACAATGTACAGATCCATTGACAAATAGCATAACTTTTACATATTTAAATACTTCTAAAACAGTATAATTTCCAGCACGACTTATCAACGAAAACTCCAATGGTATGGTATAGGTATATTTAGCCAAACAAAAACAAGTTTAAACATTATCTCGTAAACTACCGTACTTACCAACCCTAATGCTGTTGCCTTGTTTTATACATAAAAAACTAACTTAATAATTTTACCAATATCGTTTTATTGGCTAGCGTCAATATAGTCAGTTGAAGATATTCAATGAACATAGCTTGTTATTTTTCTATAACTGTGTCTCCACCAAGGAGAGGGACAACCCGGTTTGTAAGATATTAATAATGTTTTTATAATTACGCTAAGATGTAAACAATTCCTGTGTCAATATAATTATGTCCTACAATTTTGTGTGATAGATGGTCACTTCGAAGAATTGCAAAACAAGCTACACACCGTAAATTACAACTACATCGGTAGAATTGTACGTTTACTTTTGAAAGTTTCCTATTTTTTTTTTGCTGTCATTTAGTATCGTTTATTACATAATAATGTATGTTATCTAGTTAAGTATCTTGGCTACTAGAATTTATTTCATTTACCATTATATACTTTAACTGACATATTGAAGCTATAGATAGATGAGCGATAAGCTGCCTTTAATGACCCATAACGGAGGACTGACGCCGATGTTCGTGCCAAAAATACTTTTGACATCAGCGCTGGTGTTATGCCTACGGCTTGGGTTTTATGAGGCATCACATTCGCCCGGCTGTATGTCGTAAATATCACTGCATGCATCTGCAAGTGCAGCAATGTAGTTAATAATAATATAAGCAAATCATGAGATTGTCGTAGTTTAAGAACATTTTAGATGTTTGAAACGAGTTAAAATCAATATACATTGATACCCTACGCTTACACGCAACGATGGAAACCTTGCAAGAAAAATGACGCATTCAAATGATTTTAAAATTATATGTTCCAATTATAGAAATAAAAAAAAAATTAGTAGCAAATTATGTTTTTACTTATTAAGAGAATTGACATCTATTCTCAAAAAATTGGGAAAGTTTTTCAAGTCGTTTGAAGTCACCGTGCTCTCATTATAATTTAAATTCTTGCGTTTCAATAAGAAAAAAATATTTATCATATAATTACTTTTATAAAGTAAGCCATTTAACGGAAAAGAAACAAATTTTATTTCAACGCGATGTTGTGACTATTTTAAAACCGGTGCAGGTAGTCGGTTGATTATGCATTTAGAAGAAGAGAAAGTTCTGTCTCATGTCTGTTTATAAAGGGGTCATTTTTACCCAATCTTTTATTCTTCAAAAATAAATGTGTAAGTAATCGCCTAATATACTTTAACACTGGCATTTGATCAAAAATTCTGAGCTCTATTATTTTAATTTAGTTTTAATTTAAAAAGCTACAACTTAATATAACAATATAAAAAAAATTGTAAACTAAAATTACTGGGATAAATAGCACTCATTAAGTCTCGAGTCTAAATCGCGCATCTCAAGTCTATTAAAATTAATTAGCATAAGATATTATTATTTTATATATTAATTATTTTAAATTTAACAACAAATGAAATAATTGAAACTAAATGGCAATATTTATATAGAAATGTACATAATGTTTTATCATATTATCAAATCAATGAGTTGAGCAGACTTAACGTCGCGTATGTTTGCCTGCGCCACGCCAGACTGCGCGTCGCCGCATTGAGTACGTCGCACATAACCGTCCAGTAAACGAGCCTTTATTGTCTTATGTTGCCATATGGCGACCTTTTTATAGTCCCATGACAATATTTCAATTCAAAATATAACTATAGTTGTTACCAATTATCTCCGTCAATTCAATCAAAGCTGGATGTGAAACTAGCGGAGATGTCGCGACGACGCAATTGCGCAATTGGGTTCGATTGGCATGCACAATCACAATATACAAAACAATTAATAATAATTGTTATCAATTGCATACTTACAGAGTTATTATGTACGTACAAGTGGGGAGCGCTTAGTAATGTAGAGCTCACTCTACATATTTTATAAAGCGATACACATATTATATTATTAAGAGTACCAACTGTGTGAGATATAATTATTTTTAAAGATTAGGATTACTATTTGAGATATTGAATGATTGATTGCTTTGATCAACGCTTGTGCACATGAAATATACAGCTCTTTTATAGTGGAACTGACATTGCCATACAAAGTGTTAAAACGTATAGGATACTTTTTAGGCAACATTGAGATGTTTTAATAGTAGTTACAACTTTCATGCGAATAAATTGCAAATATTATTATGAAGTAACGAAAAAAGTTGCATTTAAGTTACGATTTCTGTTTGCGCCGCAGATGTATGATGATGAAGATATTGATAAAATAAGACCTTTCCTTAATATGGGGCCAATTTAATTCTGTGGTATACAAATAAAGAGACTAAGACATTTCTATCAATCAAAAATATCGTGTCCTAAGTTCAAGTTATTTCCGCTACTGACGCACGACATTCTCGTATATAACAAACAAACTCTTATGATGCCAATTGCCAAATAATCGACTATAATTTCTTAGAATACTTAATGCGTGTAGTTGTTAGTACACATTATATATAATATAGTAGGACCACCACTTTATTTGATTTTTTTAACCGTAGCATAGACATACGTCTTGACCAACCGTTTTCCGTTTGTATGCGTGCGTCATCTTCAGACGTCAACTCTAAATGACGGTCAATACTGATTAGTGACTACTGAGTGAGTGTTTAATGTGCCTGAAATTTTCAAGTGATTATGACATATTTTAACCATTTTTGTTTAAAACAGACAATTTTTAAAACACCGTTCATAAAAAAACAACATAAATATGAAAAGTTTTGCAGTAGGAAATTTCCATAGGCGGTCTTTTGCATATTATCGATTAATCAATAAAATTATTGTATACGGCTACGTCTACTGATTATTGTATGTATATTCTGTACTGCTGCAGAAGTATAAGGTATAAGTATATAAATGTACTAATATGTACAATGTAGATACATTCTTAGGTATTTTAATTCTACATGTAAATATTTTTTATCGATGTAGCAGCTTTAAAAAACCAAATATAAAGAGTAAACAATTTCCTTTCAAATCGTTCGAGAATTATCAGCATTTTTCTTAGTGCTCTTTTTCTATTGCATTCTCTACTTCGTAGATTATTTACTCATTTAAGGTCATGTTATTCGCAACATCTCTTAGAATATATAATATTTAAAAATATGTCTGATAATTGCTTATATTTACTAACTTAACGTAAACTATATATATTATATACCTATACAATATGTAAAATATATAATTATAGTTCTAAAACACGGTTTAACCGATAGTTTATATAATAGATAAATTAAATCACTTTTTTACTGAATTATTTCCAATTCTCCTGCAATAATTTAATAAAGCTTTAATATAATGCGAAAATTACCATAATAAATCGCTGAGAAAATTGTAGTTATGCAAGAACAAAACTGAAGAAATTTATAAAAACATTATTATAATAATTATTACAAATATTAATTAATGTGATACAAAATGCTTAAATATGTATAAGTGGCTGAGTAATAAAAATGATGTGTTTGTTTTATCGTAAAAAGAACCTCTTATATTTTAATATGCATACGTAAGTACACATTTAAAAACAGATTGCTTGACCAGTTACTCACAGGAATGAAACAGAAAAAATTGTAAATTTGAATTAAAAATTATTTTTTGCAAATTTTAGTGTGAGCGTCAGTTATTGTAAGATTTCATAAATGTTTTTATTTAAAATAAAAACATATTATATGAATTACATCTAAATTAGCTCTTTATTTTTAATTAGGAACAATTGCCATTTTGGAAAAAAAAGTAAATGAATCAAGTTTGTTATTTAAAGTAACTTACAAAGGGGATAAAAACAGGTAGGGGAGTCGACTGGCGCCGGCGCTACCTGCCCCTTACAGAGCAACATAGCGCCATAAGATAAAATACATCTTAGTAAACAACTCTCTTTATTAATATAATAATAATAATAGTAATATTGTTATATCATTATAATCTGCATAAATGTAGGTATACTTTATAAACCCCACATAAAAAAATACATTCTTATTCTTATAATTATTATACACAAAAATAGACAGTCATCTCGTAATGACGGTATAATGCACTATGGCGACGTGTATGTTAAGGCACGGTGATGGAGGGCTACGCCCCAGGCGGCGCCAGGCGGGCGTCGGCGACTAGATCACAGGAGGATAGGGGTAAGGCCCCAGCGGTTGCTTCTCATCTGAGCGGAGCCGAAAAGGAGGGAGCAGGCGAACACCAGCGGGGCACTGTGCAAGCGGCAAAAGCGCAGCCCGCCGCGCTCTGCACTGGCATAAACGCTGACACATGCACCCCGTTTGACACTGGTAATGATGCCAATGATGGCCGTTTTTCTTCATCGTCTTCTAAAAGATAAGGCCTGAATAACTTGAAAGGTTTGCGCGGTGGAGGTTGTTCCGGAACGGTGGGTGGTGCGTACGACGATATCGGTGTCGCAGATGGTGAAAGACGCCGTACTGACAAGTCTATCGGTTCTGTCGAAGGCGGCATAACTGGTACTGGTGCCGCCAACGGTGTATGCACTTGAACTGAGGCCGGTACAGCTGTCGGTGCAGGTGGTGGCGATGGCAACCGCGCACTTTCCGGAGAGCCAACAGAGTATGGTGGTGGTGAAGGTGCCGGCTGAGGCGCTCGTCTTAAAAGAGCCGCTCGAAGGGCTGGTTCAGCTTGAAGCCATTTTTGTATCTGACGGCGGTGGATACCAAATTTTCTCGCAGTAGCACGTTGATTGCCGCGGCATTGCGTATCCCGTCTGTATGCATCGAGGACTTGTAACTTAAACTGTGGTGGGAAGATGCGACGAGATCCTGCGCGGCCCTCTGAGCGACGGTCTGAGGGCGCGGGGGCCGAGTGCGTGTGGGCGGCGGCCATATTTTATAGAAAACGTCTGCGCGTGATGGCTGTCGGCGCCGAACTGACTGTCGCTCGCTCGCGCGGCGCGGATGTTGGCGGCGCGCTCGCTGCCCGCAGCGCATACCGCTCCGACATGAGCGCGCGAAGCAAGCCGCGTATATCCATTAAGAAGTGATCATACTGTTTACTTTTATTATTTCTAGTACAGTATTATAATTTCGGTGTTAATAACCATTACATACCAGTCGGTATGTAATGGCTATAATGAACGAAATCTTATTTTTTTAAACGAAAAAGGATAGAGCCTCAGTAATCTTAGTATTTTTTTTAAATAAAATAAAAATATTATCTTTATTAGTTCAAAAAGTACATATTTTAGTTATGATTTTATTATGAGTTACAAAGTTTAATCAAAACAACAAAATACGATTTTTATTAAGATTCGTTATTGCACAATTTAATTTTTTTACCGACAAAATTCTTAATTTTCTCTTCAACAAACATTGGGAAATATGTAGATGTATAATTAAAATTTTGCACAAATTCTAAACCTACTTATTTATATGTAAAATACAAAATACATTTTATTCGAAAAAAAAAATCGTTGGATGTGGATAAAGCTTTAGACATTAATCTCGCCTCATTCTCGGCGTGAAAAAATGCCGCAAGTGGGAGCCGATAGCATGTAGCGCCACCGTTGCTATCTTGTTCCTTCGTATATTCATCTGAAAGAGCAAGCGAGACACTAACAGTGCCCTGCCTCGGTCGTAGCCACATCCGTTTACGAAACAAGTTTGCATGCGACGTTGCCAATTTGTGCGCGCGGGCGGTTCATGAGGTTGTGGGACGTGAGGAAGGGGCGCGGGCGGACAAGAATGCGCACTGAGCGACAACGCCGCCGTCCGCGGCAGACAGGGTGTCGCCGGCTCGCCGCCGTAGACAGGCCGTCGCTCAGCGGCGCTATGCCCCTCCGTACCCGCGCTTGTCCGCTCACACCCGCGCTGCCGCAACGAACATCAACAAGTTATTTCGGCTCAGGCTTTTACAGCCACAAAAGAGCTCAAGTTACCCACGGCATCGATGTGCTTACGACGTTTCGGATTGAGGCAATGACTTAGCGCCATCGCCGTTTCGAGGAAAGTTGTTTATTTTTTGTGTGAGCGACGGCCGCCTGCCATGCCAGCCTCGCGTCCGGCGACCATGAAACAGCGATCCAACTCCCTTGCGCGCATTTTATAACATTCATAATTTCCACGTGTTTAAATTAAATAGGCGTTAAGTACTTGACAAAAGGGTGCAGCGAAAAAGTTAATTAGTAAAGGTTAAGTTTATTAATTGTTTTGGATGTTGTTACAGTATATACACTTTTTAGCTAGACCGTACTTTAATTTTTTTACGTGTAATAGTTACTTGTATAATTAAAATAGATGTGCTTATTCAAATTGTAATGGAATATAAAGTTGCAAGTCATTATTGTAAGAGATACCTAGTCTAAGAATTTCCTTATTCCTTTCAATAGTAATGCTGCTTATAAACTTTAAAAAATATTAGTATTTATTAATTTATTTATTGGACGTTTGAGGTACCTTCTACGTACCTCGAAGCATTGCAGCTTGGTAGTGCTCTACTTAATATGATTTGAATAACATAGAAATAAATGAGTTTTGCTATTTAAAAATCCAGAAATTTTAATTTTAGGTAACATTAAATAGGTAGGTACTTACGTGTCTAGTAACATTAATAATGAATCACTTATTTAAATATAAAACTTCAATAATAATTATTATAAGGTTTCATACAAGTTTGTCGCGTTCATTCCACTCCGGACTAAATAGTACACTTGATTGAAATTAATCCATGCTAATTTGGGGCCCTCGCTGATTCTGACGACAATAAACAGGTTCCCGACTATTGACTTTGTATATTATATATTTATACACCTATAGCTACTTAGATAATATCTTACAATCAAAAAGTCGCTCAGTAAAATGTAGTCAACCTTATATTTACATATAAATATTATCACCTTTAACTGCAAACATGTTAAATATTGTTTTAATAAACAAACATGTAATGTGATTTTAAAAGTTTTATTACCATTTGACAAAGCATTAGTATTACGATCTTGACTGGTGTTTAGTACCCTATGTCTTTTTCTGTACCTCTGAAAAAGCAAAATTGCAAGTGAAAGAGTGACGAACAAGCAAACACATAAACAAACTAATAACTTATTTAATACTTACCTATTGCCAACTTATAAGTACTTACATCAATAATAGTTGGGACTTATATGTGGGCATGGAATACTTTGTCGTAAGATCAAACGAGATGGTTGTTGTATTGTTATTAATATCAATCATGTATAAGTACGAACAAGTGACAGGCAAGGTCATAGTACTCGGTAATTCGATGCGCCATGACATCATGGTGTTTGAAAAATATTCCATGCCTTGATAGCTAAGTTTTTTGCAGACGTTTGCATGATCATGGTGTCTTAGTTGGGATTACACCAAGGTCGCTTTACTTGACAATCAATGTAATTACATATATTTAATGCGAAGTTACAAACAACAATGCAATATCATCTGAACGATAAAACTTTTGATAGAAATAAAATACAAGGATCTAAAAATAATAGTCACCAAGTCAATGTATTTATAATGAGTGATCGATAAGGGTCATTTAGCGATGTAAAAGTCACATCAATTCTCATCTCGTCATAGTTTTGATTTCCCTTAACGCTAGCCTGTTCCTTATTTGGAGAGGAAAAATAAAAATACATATTAATAATAATTCCTCGAAACATGCCAGAATTATTAATAAAAAAACAAAAACTGTTCTACTGCTACTACTACTATTACGCTATCATATTTTAGAATATGATACCTCTCTAAGTTTATATTCTTACATGAAGTTGTAAATAATTTTCCTTAGATTACTACGCAGTTCTGGTATGTGCACCAATGACTATATAAAGAAAGTTCTTTATATGGTTACTTATAATAAATATTTGCATCATGAGTCTCACACATTGCTCAAGCTGACGAAGTACTCTTGGAACGCTGCTAGCGCTATTTATGTCAACAATCTAGGAATAATACGTATTCCTAGATAAGAAGGTATAATATTCGTAATATCAACACATTTTAATGAAATATTACTAAAAGCGAGACACCTTTTTTAAAGAAATAAAACTATTTTATATAGTAGTAATATATTTTATATATTTTAATAAATAATTGTATAATGTAAAACTTTTCCAACGCTGTTATACGCATGTGTGTGTATCATCAACAGACAAGAGGCCGCCGATCGTAAAATGAGCTAATAAGTCCCACAGACACATCGACGCCGCTGCCTGCTTGCCATACCAATGATTCTTACGCAGAATCAAAATGGTGTCTAAACCACTAAACTTTTACAATGGTATTTATCTTCTTAACTATAAGATCTAAAATAGAAAAGGTTTTACAAACAAGAACATACTTCACTCGTAACCGACGTATATCAATAATGACGGTTAGTGGAAATCAAATATAGAAACTTGGTTCTAATGTACTGTTCATAAAACTGAAAATCGTTCGAAGTTGATATCTCAGGAGAGGTAATAGAGGCTAAGTGTGAAGCACACGTGCGTTTAAACGTCACCCAAATGGGGACCAGTTTCAACTCAGTCGTATATCTCCCGAGATCGTAGCATTGATATGAGTTTCTTGGGAAATGTAATGAACCTTCGCTGGCGTCAAATTCCTATTGTCTTAGTTTTTTAAATCCTTACAAATAAAATAAATACTTCGTATAGCTTAGGAAAAAACTTTGTGTATTTTGAATAAAGTGGCAATTGTATAAATATTAGCAACTTGCAACCCACATGTCACAAAATTGTATTCTATTTACATCTAAGAGACGTAGACGTAGATCTATTACGACGTGATTATTTATGAAAGCTTAAATGCATTATAATTAGGCAATACATATTTATAATATTTTTTATGAAGTGATAAATAAGTTTAGTAAAAGTTAAAGTTATACAATGAAATTATGTAGAGTAATGTAAAATCGTAAAAACTTTTAAAAAATTTCATGTTCTTAATGTTGATATTTAAAATTTTATAATTCCGAGCGATTTATAACAGCCACGTGGTGGCTCTCGAAACAACCGGTTTATAGTCATCTCACCTCACCTGCCACCACCACTCTTATCGGCGATACGGCTCGCCTTAATCGTTACAACAAATTAAGCTTTCTACGACTTCTACTGAGAAAATTTTAACAGATTTGAAAATTGTAACCGAAGTTGTTTCTTGGATTTTATAAGTTAAACTAGCTGTGCCCCGCGGTTATAAGCCGAGCCTTCCTTGATAAAAGGCCTATACAACACAAAAATATTTTTTAATTTCGAACCAGTAGTTCCTGATATTTACTGGATCAAACAAACAATCTCTTCAGCTTTATACATTAGTATAAATATATAAGTTTGATATTGATTGTAGTTTTTTTTAAATATAAAACCGTTAGGCAATTATCCGCGTTACTATATAACTAAACATAATATGCATATTTCTGACCGATTATTTGAAGTAAGTCAATTAAATAAAAGCAGTATCGAACGTTAATGTTTCTGATTATGACAGCCTACCTGCTTACGTGGTGAAATGCGTGTGAGACAAGTAGCAGCGAACGCGGGCTGGCGCCCAACAACCGTTACCCAACAACGCGCCCGGAGTCCGGACCCACGCCGAGTTAATTATCGGAATAGCTTTAAACCAGATCCAAAATGTACATTCTGATTCTTGATAGAATTGCTTTTTATGCTTTGTAGTAAGTAAGGAATATAATAAATAATTATATTATATATATTATTAATTTCTTTTTACTCTTACTCTAGTCCCGTAGTTTCTTATGTTAGGTACCTACTTGAAGTAACTTCTGTCATATCTGACGTTAAAAAAATATTATGCTGAAGAATAACAGTAACATCTTATTCTGAATTTTTTTTATTGCCTAGGAAGGCGGACGAGCGTATGGGCCACCTGATGGTAAGTGGTCACCAACGCCCATATAAATTGGCATTGTAAGAAATGTTAACCATCACTTACATCACCAATGCGCCACCAACCTTGGGAACTAAGATGTTATTTCCCCTGTAATTACACTAGCTCACACACCCTTCAAACCGGAACACTACAATAGCAAGTACTGCTGTTTTGCGGTAGAATATCTGATGAGTGGGTGGTACCTAGTACCTACCCAGACGAGCTTGCAATGAAAAGCTCTACCACCAAGTAAAATCAATTACTTAATAAATTACTTTGGAAATCAAAAATAAATTTAGGTATCGCAAAGGTTAAAATTTGAACAAATTCAAAATAAATTTATATGAAAAGTTAGATTTACATTAGGTACATAAATAGATGTTTATCATAAAACATTAGCAAAGTGAAGCCGTACGATTACATCATCTCCGAATATAGTATTGTAGAAAGAGTTTTATTGACATCTACCTAAAAAATTTAAAGATTATCTGTAAAAACTTATAAGTGCCTCTTTTAATCATTTCATAATATTTTTACACATATATTATTTTTAATATTGAACAACAAGTAATAATCTGCGAAAACATTCGATCATCTTGTATCGAATACATTCATATCACACACATTTGATCATAATTTTGCGAGTGTGCGTTAGTAATGTTCTGTTATATCACGCAGTTCGTTGATCGCACGTGTGAGTACGTTTCATGAATAAACAACATAGGCAGTCACTTGCACAAATAATATTATGCGCAAGTTATGCGTATGTGCAGTATCAGTAATGCTGATTTCATATCTCGTCGAGTTAAGGACGGAGGCGCCTACGTGCTGCTTCGCGCGTTGTCAACTATTTAATACATTATTTATGATTTTTAGTAATGATAATTAAAATCATATTTTCATAACTTACTATTTGAAATTTTAGTCATTCTAAGATACTTTAAATTTCAATAAATTTAAGACAAACACTTCACAATTTAAATATTAAGTAGATAGGTAGTTTGATGGCGGTATCAACTGTTAGGGTCTGTGATAACAAAATCTAATTATTATTTTTTATAGAATAGGTTCGCGGATGAACATATGGGCCACCTGATGGTAAGTGGCCACCAACGCCACCAACCTTGGACACAACAATACCAAGTACCTACTGCTGTTTTGCGGTAGAATACCCAGACGAGGTCGCACAAAGCCCTACATCCAGTAATATTGAGATATACATGTATTTTGTACAGAATATTAAACTAAATATAACTAAGCTTAGACTAAAATACCTAAACATCCGATATAGTAATCGCGCCCAACCAGATGTTAAGTAATAAATTAATATCGATTACATTAAGTTGATAACAACAGTAAAGTAGTAATGGAAAAATTTTAATCTAGCTATTAAGTATTTACTATTTCATTATTATTCATCTGATCATGTACATTATTATATTCCAATTTCACATGCATTAAAATATTTATTTAGACAATTTTATAAATAAAATTTGTTAATTAGTAAAGGGCTTCACTAGTTTTCAGTTAGTACTAGACTTACCATTCATTCACACTTAATACTTACTACTATATTGTCTGCAGGAACGAGACAGGAACTTGTTTTGTCAATAGGCAAATTTCACATTGTGCCAGTTGTACTTTCACTCTAGAGCCATTCATAAATAGATTAAAATATAGCGAAGGGATACGGGATAAGTATTACATTTATGGATTTCATATTTAATTATTACCTACTTTGCGGCTACCTTGCGGTATAATGTATCTAAAATTAGGAGCATATAGCATTTTAAAATATCAGTGTATTAGTAATTGTTACCTAATGTAGTGCATTTATGAGTATATAAAATAAGTAGGAGGCATCAGAACTGCATGTAGTTGCCACGCATTGTGCAACAGTGCGCGGGCGCCCGGTGGCGCCTAGCCAGCGGACCACGGCCGTTTATTTATGAACATTCTATTTAGGTTTCACTTCTCCACCGGATCTGCTTTAATATTACATTATATAAAATTAACATAAGTTTGTTTAAGTATTGCAACCAAATATGAATCATATCCGATATTTCATGTCATTTATAAAATTACCAATGTCCTTCATGACTCGTCTTATCTAATCGAATACATTTTTCATTATGAAATAGGTATACGAACAGTTTCTTGTTTTCATGTGGATTCCGAAAAATATATAAAATGAATAACGCAGTAGCGGAGTCATCGGACAAGACCCCAACGCCCCAGGCGGATGTAGATAACATTACGCTACGTTGACATCATACAAATAAAGTACCACTCGAGTCCAAACTGTAGCGCACACGTATACCTATAACGTGGGAAAATTCCAATTACAGTACGTATCGAAAGTTATATTGAATCATATACTACAATGAACCCTAGTGTTTACTACTTACTACTTCTCGACTTGTATTAACATGTGTGCTCGGTACAATAATTCCTTTGTTGATTAAACTACAATTTAATGATTTATGTAGCAATGAATAACCTGTTGTAATAATATAGTTATATATTATATAATATAAATATTTGAGTAGACGAAATTATACCTAAGGTAAAACGATTACGAAGAATCTTATATGGTTTCTAAGGATTCAATATTATGTATTTTAATCGAAAATGGACCGTTGATCTTAAGCTAAGCGTCGGTAATTTGTATGGGTGGTTTTCTGGCGAGACTAGAGTTTGGGTCAAGCAGCGCGCGGGCAGCGGTGGCAATGGTGAGAGGAAACCTGTTTGACCGCGCCCGGTCGTGGGCGTCTGCCGCCTGCCGCGCCTAACACACGGAACTCGCTTGTCAAGATACCTACGGGTAGTTATACATCAGCACATCAAAATTTCACAACAACTTTAATTCATAAAAGTCATATAGGTACATACCATCTAGCTAAATGAAATATCAAGTAATTACTTATAAATTTGTTATAATTATAACAACAACAAATCGTCAAGTGTTAAATCAGCATTAAAGAATATTATGCATACAATCTTATTTACTTATACCTTATATTTATTATTTTATTTTTAATTAATAAATATAAGTATTTAACTTACACTATGTTATATTCATGATTTAAAAAAAAAACAACAATTCATCATAACTCAAGTACTTTCATCAGATACTTCTATTAACGAATATGAATTAAATAAATAAATCAACACATTGATTAAATAAAAAAGTGGTTACTAGCTACATCATAAATAGACAGTTTGGCAGTAGAAAAATAAAAATAATAGATGTTTATAAATGAATGGAGTGCATACAATCTAAATAAAAATAGTACAAAATCTTCACAAGCGTCCAAACAGGTTGAGATTTTATTAGAACTTTAGGCAGGTCCGTTTAACTGCCTACAAAAAATAAGGTGCCAATAAAAGGACGGAAACCCATTGTTTGATGTCATTCTGGCATTGGGAATTTCATAAAAAAAACTAGGGACCTTTCTATAGAAATGGGCGGTATGGAATACAATGAGCCCTTTGTGAGCGCAGGCGCCGAACGGTCTGGCCGCGCGGCGCGGCGCACGAGGCTGCCGCCGCTGCGTCTGGCTCGCTCAACTCAACGCTCTGCACGTTCTTGTATGTCGCATTTGCGCTTAAAGGTTAAAATCGTACACATTCTGTTTATGCTTTACATTCCCACTGAGATATTATTGTAGAGCGCTCTTCCACACACATTTCCAGAATCTTAATATGGCGGGTATACCTTGTAGGAGCACAATGTGCGCGAGCTTTATCTGCATACAATGATCGCGTGCAACCCGCCCGGTGCGGCGGCGGCGCCCGCCTTGCCACCTCCGACTAAGGATAGCCGATTACAAAATTAATCCGGTACATACACAATGAAATCGCGCGCTACTGTTTGTAGTTTGTAACTTTGTATCGTTGCACGCCGCATCTTTATGAATGTAATTTTAAAACAGCAATACGGCGTGGAATGTTCCTAATGTATTTGTCGCTCAATTTAAAAAAAATAACTAGTATGCTAAGCTATAATATTATATCTACTATGTAAACATACTTCTATAATAATATACGTTTTCTCCAATTCTAATATTGTTGATATTTAGATATTTAAAACAAATACTTTTACGCACTTTATTGACATATAATACATTTTATTCGAAGAAAGTACTTTAACAGATGAAAATGTATTCTAAAATTCCTACGTAAAACCTAATATGTAATATATTACTTACCTACATATATAATTAATAATTATAAAACATAAAATAAAAAAATCAAGTAAATTTCATTATAAAAAGGTTTCTACATAATATAATTATCCACTATAGTCAAGTGTTGAATCGCTAGTTGCGCTAAAGTAGGTACTTATTAGTCATACATCACGCCACCTCCACTGCGTTAACGCAGGCATAGGTATTTTTATAGCCTAGATATTTAAAAACATACCTATATGATATATCTTCAAGAACTAGCAACCACGAGGGGCAACGCTCAAGTGTAAAATATTTAGATATACAACTAAACTTATATACACTTATAATAATATATTGTAGGTATAAAAGCGTTATCATTTTACACGAAGGATAGAAATCTCAATATTATTTTAAGAAAAGTGTGATAATTTTTTTTAGGATATTTTAACCTACAAAGATTTCGAATCAAATTAAACCTGATGATTTTACTTATTGTATGTAGGCAATTAATTTGAACTTGCGATATAGTTTGTAACTTAGTAAAGCTTTGAAATTTATATATGTACAGTAGAGGTTAACGTGTATAATTTTGTAATAAAAAATTTAACTTTTGATAGGTTTTCAAATAAAACAACTATTGTGAAGGTGAATAAGACTTCGTTGTTTATTATTAACGTGCAACTAATTGGTTTAGAGTAAGACCATAAGCCATTTACGGCATGTTGTTGGGAATCTAGACCTGAGCTACACGAGCACGTTTGTTGATGGCATCCGCTTTCATTGCATGATTATACCAAGTTGTCCTTTCCGAGCTGTGAAAAACATAAACATAATAGCGTAACTGCTGCTAAGCGCCTGGTACAACATTTAAATCCCTTTTAGTTCGAAGAAAGTAATTTAATTGGATCGGAAATTTAAGTGTATTTCTACATTCCTGGAAATTAAACTGCTTAAAATGTGGTTAGCATTCTTGCTCTTACTAATTGGAAATTTGTAGCGTCGTGATACTTGAGAGTATCTTTTAGAAGACGGCTGTTACTAATTTGGCGGATGTCGCGACGTTTCCGCCACTGCGAGGGGACCGCGATTTTTTGCTTATATTCGGCGAATACTAAAAGAATGTGCCGTCGTATCTTTATCCTAACAATCTTTTAAAATGTATTTTATAATTTGCCTTTCTCCGAAGCAACCTTATCAAACACTTATTTTATTTCTGAGAAATATGTCTCAGTAAAGTAATATTATAAAAATGTGGGTTTCATTTGGTTTTTTTACTGCGTGAACTGAACACTTGTAGTATCACGATATAAATAAATATGGTGTACATTATATTAATATGTAGGTAATGCAGTGAGATATAATTTATCGTCGGAGAAAAAATCCACAGGTCTGCACGCTGTACATCTACTGTCTATTTAACTTGATGTTGCTTAACGGTTCTTGTATTACAAGGACATTCATAATTATCTATATAAGAAGTTTAATTTTAATCTATATAAATTACCTATAGAGTAAGTTATTTTTTCAATTATCCTGTGGAATTATTTGGAAATCGAATCGGGAAGAAAGAATAAGAAAAAATAAAGTAGTTGAATTATTCATCTTGTAGTAGTAGAGTATTCTTGTAACTCTAGATTCAGGTACACATTATTAAAACATAATTGTAGAGAATGGTAATTTATGTAATGCTTAATAAATTCTTAAAATTGTCTTACATTTTTATTCATAATAATTTATTGAAATTAATTAAATAACTACAAAAAGCGGATTCCTTGACAACTAGTTTTATCTTACATTTGCTTCAGTATTCCTTGTAATATTTAAAACAGCTTTTACAAGTTTGGCTAGGCCTATGTAGTTTTTGTTTTAATATTGTATTTGCATTTAATAATCATTTTTGCAATCAAGTATCTCAAAAAACAACAGTTACACATCAATATATGTTTGGCAATTTCTATATCTTAACTCTTAACCAGTTATAGATGTGCAATTAATAAATTAAATTGTCAATATATATGGTTTTTTCATTTCTTTATACAAAATTATCAAACAAACCTAAAATCAGTCATATAATTACGATAAAATGTTATAATCATACATTCATCGCACGAGTGGAAAACGTTCAGCGCCATCTATTAGTGTATAGAGTAAAATAAACAATATTTCAATATTAATCGCATTTATAGTCAAGAGACTTTATTCAATATTGAAGTATTACACTTACTTATTGATTGTCAAACCGGAAAGTGGAAACTACTACCGGTTCGGAAAAGAAACACCCAGCCAAAGACAAATACAAATCGTATTACATATAGGTACTAAATAATAATAAATTATATGATTGTTTTTATTTATGACTTTATGTATGTTCCTTTGAAAGTACAAATTAATAAATACATAAATCGGTAGAAATTTAGAAAGATATATTTATAGATATACTATTTATGTTTACATAATCTTAACATGATGTCGATTATATTATAAAATAATAGAATAAAGGAATACATAGAATGTTTATTTACTAGATATATATAGGAAGTCTGACTTTTTTGACTGCCTCGTTGATCCAGTGGCTATATGTAAGGCTGCAGATGTGGAGGTCCTGGGTTCAATTCCCAGGTCGGGCCAATAAAAAAATATTGGGATTTTGTGTCAGAACATTCTCAGTCGCATTCCGGAGTCTGGATGTTGGAAGTGTGTACTATCGCATGCCTCGGAATGCACGTAAAGTTGGTCCTTCCGTTGGCCTGAACTCTTACCAGTCGTCAGATTGTCGGGTCTTTCGTTTACAAGAACTAAGGAATAGAGTACACCTCTGTTTGCGCACACACTTGTGCACTATAACACATGCGCACTTGGCTAATCTCTCTTGAGATTGGTCGCCGTGGCCGAACATTATTATTGCATATCGTAATAAGTACAACTCCAATATTGCCTACTGGACATAGACAAAAATATAATAGAAAAACAGTTCGACAACTTCAATCTGAAAATCACTGCATTGCTGTATGCGTTTGATGATATGAGAAAAGAGTCGAGAGCATTCATCGAAACAAGTTTTCCTCGAGTTAAAATGTTCTATAAAACTACCAATTTACTCTACTACTACTATACTACTGGTGTCCACCACTCTGTGACAAAAGTGACTTTGTCGCTTTTCAACACTACAACATTTACAGTACCTAAAGGTGTTGTGTTTACCATAGTGGGAAGTCATTGGTAGAGACCTGGCGAGCATTTCCATATGTGATTTGATCATGTTTTATATCATTAACCTAATTTATATTGATAGATATAAGTATAATTGATATATATATATAGATAGTAGTATAATTGATAGTTTCGGTCAATAAAAATCAATTTAGTCCATTTAAAAAATGCTACGTTTTTAACGTTATGATGCTTGATATTAGTAAAAATAAAAACAAGGGTAACATTTATTCACTCATCCCTCTGCGATTGATGATCAAACTCATCCTGAAAACAGAAAATTTATGAGGCTGACATCCAGGGCTCTACGTTATTGAGAAAGATTTTGAAAATGTAAATAAACCTAATAAAAATGCTCTAATAAATCGTTTTAATAGATTGGACATAGAATTTTATCAAATGCTTTGCGCAAGGTTCGATATTTTCAATAAAATATTCGATTTGATTAGTTATTTCTATAAGGTAATATTCTTATCTTTCCAGGAAGAAGGAATGAGCTTATTATAAACATATAGCATATGTACTTTCGTTTCGATATTTATACTGCTGCAAATTAATTAAGTATATATACCATATATCTGTAGTCTTACACAATATCAATAAAATAACAGTGCCAGGTGTGCACATCATATTATTAGACTATATCTAGCTACAAGATCACTATGTTAATAGAGTATGTAATCGAAATATAATATAATAATATTTTCCATATAATTATAAATGGCAGATTCTGTTTTTGCCAGGGTGCCAATCAAAATTTTCTTGCAAGTACCTTGAATTAAAATAATATCAATCGACTTTTTCCAAAAATTTTTATTTACTTGTTATGAAAATAAACTACAATCCACTCGATAGCAATGTATGTAAATAACTCGGTTAATGTATGTAAATAATACACAGGTATATATTATGTAAGACATATATACATAATATAATATTTCATTTAAGAAAAAATAAAATAATTTGAATGTATTTTATGAGTTTTTAATAATAATAATAATTATATAAATGTATGTAATACAATATGTCCTTAGACAACTTCCCAAACTTCTTCAAAGGCTGAACACAACTTTGCACAAGTTAAAGCAGCTGATAGAGGATAATTGCTGATAGAGATGACATCTTCAGAATAATCTACCTCTACTTTACCATGAGCCATAGCACCAACAACTAATACAATTGGTTCGTCCTTAGGTACCAACTCTCGGCAATTCTTCACAAGTTTTGAACTGAATGACATGGTTAATTTCTTAGCACCAACAGGCAAATGTGATGTAATAGGGTTCTTGATTACTTTCAATAACTTCATTGGACCATCGGATGCTCTTATTGAAAACTTGTGTAAAAGTTGCACTAAAATTATTTAAGAAATTGTTAAAAGTATATTTATATTTTATGCCTACCTAGGCAGACTGCCCAATGATATGTGGTCGCCACTAACTATATTAGCCCTGTAATAAATATTAACCATCCCTTAAGTAACTAATGTGTGCCCAAGCTCTATAACTGAAATGTTATATCCCTTGTGCCTGTAGCACCATGTCCTAACACAAGTAAAAGTTAAAAATTATATTATGTTTAAATTAATATTAACTATATTTGAGCCTATAGCCTATAACAAAGGCTATGTTGATTCATAATCAAAACAAAAAGAAATAAATAACTTAATTACCTATTAAACCAGCAAATCTTTTAAATGTTCTTGGTATTCTTGTTTGTGGATTAATTTCAATTAAAACATTTTTTTCTGTATGTATGTACACTTGCAATAAGCCCGCTCTATTTAAAGGTGAATCCATTAACATAAGTAATGACTGATGTGCTATATCAGGCCGGCATGAACCTGGGTCTCTATCATTTTTCCTCAGAATATGAGCATGGTCATCACAGTTTAAGAGCTCAAAACTATTTCCTGACTGAAAGCACAAAAACATGAAGAAATGTTAATTGGTTATATACTGAGACTGTTGAGTTATTGATTATAACTAATATAAATACACTTATGTTTTTTTCAATTAAAATGTTCTGTAGACACAATAAGGGATTAATGGAAATTAGCTGCCACATTAGTAGCTAATTTCCATTTATCCATTAGTAGCTTGCTTATAAGGCTTCAAATCTAGATCCTCAGGTGAAATCACTCTTCTAGCCAATTCAAACTTTATTAATATAATATTGTGCATCATTCATATGCATATAAATATGTATTGAGTTCTAGACATAGAGAGATAAAATTGTACATTATACACTTCTAATAAAATAAAAGGTGTATTCTATTTGCTTTTAAAATCACAGTTAAGCTTTGTAGTGTAAAGCGTAGTACACTTTTATCAAATTTCTATTGAAAGAAAACAAATATCTTACCTTTACTGTTTCTAACTGGGCATTTTCTAAAATAACTATTAATCGCTTCTCTTGTTTTTTGATATGCGATGTAACCAAATGTCTCGGAATCGGATCAAATTCAAAATCATCATTGTTAGCTCCAAGTTTCCTCTTTTTACCCATGATCAAAATAACACGGTTTAGCTGTGCAACCTTGGGAATGTACTATTTACTTCCCTAAATCGATCTCAGTTAATCGTTTATTGTTAACTTATTTTTATTGTACCTGGTTAACTAAACCACGTGTATTTTGATGTAAATTGTAAATGGGAGAGAATTCAAACAAACAAATATTATTTGACAATTGACTGCTCTGCTTGACAGTTGTTGTCAATGTTGCTACATCGCAAGTCGCAATTAACTATAGATTCTGTATATTAATAAATTATGTTAATTTAAGACTTTAATAAGTATAAAGACAAATTAAAATTAGAAACTAAATAATATTTCTCAAAGAACATGTGTGGGTAACTATATTATTTTCCAAAATACAAAAATGGTAATCAGTTTCTAGTCTCAGTATATATATAATCTCAATCTCGAGGAGCGTTATCTTTTAAAAAACCTTTGCTAGAACACAATTTCAAGTGCGATATAGTCCTCATTTAGTTAATAGTATGTACTCGTATGTGTTATTAAATGGTTTCAGTAAATATGGCCTATTCGGAAAGAACATTACGTTAACGGCTAACGTATACGTAGTATTATTTTTGAAACTTAGTCCGTTGGGCTAATCAGCATTTGTTTGTGTGGCAGACAGACAGCACGCACGCTCATGGGAAACCTTTGACACGGTGACAGTTTCGTCACCCTCATCAAGTCTATGGACTTGTAGATGCGCTCACGCGGCGACGAAACAGTTGGGTGTCTTTCTGTCACCACGTACACAAGGGTTACAAATTTTGTCACTCAGTTTTGCCAGCCTTAGCAAAACAAAAACAATAATTCCGACTTAAAAAACTTTGATTGCAATCAATTTAATTTTAATTTATTATAATGAATTCAATTTAAATTAATTTAATATGATTGAATTTGAACTGATTTAATTTAATTTAATTTGGTATTTTGATTTTATTCGAATGAATTAATTCTAATTTATAATCTGTAAAACATTATTAAAATATATAAAGTTAAAAATATAAGTTTAAAAGTTCAGTTCAAAAATAATAAGTGGAGAAAAGATATTTAATGATTAAAAGTAAAAAGAATACTCAGTTAGTGCATCGTGTCATAAAGTGTGAAGTAATTTATCAAAACTTGATTTCAAAAAAGTTTTGTCACTGTCACCCTCCGTGAGCCACTCCGCTTTTTTGTCACCGTGACAAAAGTTGCTCGTGAGCGGGATCACTAATACTATTTTCATTGTCGTTCTACTATCTACTTTTTTTCCCCTCTGGATCTACTGTCTATGAAAAATGAAAATTGAAAAACATTAATGACAGTGTCAGTTACTTGTCTTGTCAGTGACATAAAATTAAGCCTAAGGGTTCCTTTTTTACACAACGTAAAACACTCAGTACCTACATGGAGTTTAATATATTTAATTTTAAATAAAACATGTTATTATATAAATTATTCTGTAATGAGATGTAATAGATTGGTATGCATACGTAATATTTTAATACCTAATATTTAGCTGAAGGGTTTAAAGATTCTCTTAATCAATAAACATGGCTAACGATAGGGAAGTTTTACGAGAAATATGGGATGGGAAGTTGCCAATATGCTTTCAATTACACCAAGAAGAAATAATGGAAATCCAGCAGCCTGACCCATTTTATGTAATGGTACCACGATTGAGCTATTTTCCCTTGGTTACTGATAAGGTATCCCATTGTTTTTGTTTACTTATAACATGATATAGAAATAATAATATAGACATCGGAAGAATCATGACTATCATTTTATTGTAAATCTTAGGAAATCAAAATAAAATAAAGTGGAAATCATTGGAATTGGTATCATTGAAAGAATTGTGACCATCATTTTATTGTACATCTTTGGAAATGAAAATAAAATTAAGTGGAAATATTAATTATTAAACCGCTTAGAATGTTAAACTGTATTTATTACAAATAAATTTTTAACTTATTCATTTCAGATGAAAAGACACTTTTTACGTTATATTTCCCAAGAAAGTGCTGACAATGAGATGTGGCTTGACTATAATGGGCAGCCGCTAAAGTGGCACTATCCAATTGGCTTTCTTTATGATCTGTTTTGTGGAAATGACCCTCAGCTGCCTTGGACTTTAACTGTACATTTTACAAAGTTTCCAGAAAATATTTTATTACGCTGCCCAAATAAGTATGACATTACTTGGTAGTCACAATTATCTTGTGTTATATTTTATGTTAAATCATTACTTTTTTCATTTCAGAGATATTGTTGAAGCACACTACATGTCTACAGTAAAAGAGGCTGATGTACTTAAACACAGAGGACAAGTAATGTCAACAATGCAAAAAAAAGACCATAATCAGTTATGGCTCGGATTGCAAAATGGTAAATATCTAACTAACATATTTGTAAGGATATTGAACTTGGATTGACCATTAACAATTTGATGACAGAGATTGCAAATAGCTTTAGATGATATTACACAATGCCGAGAGCTTCCATCACTTGTTCTAATCAAAATGTTAATTGATCAATCTACAACGATAAGCATTCTTGAATGTTATCATTTAACATAAATGTTTGTAATTTAGGATAGATTCTCACGTTGCACAAAATATCAAAATAATAGAACATAGAGGAGATGAGCTATAATAACAATAGAATATTACCACTTTCATCTTCCGTGGAGTCTTCAGTAGTTGTAATCTAGAATCTCTATTACTTGCAGTAACATTATATTATATAAATGTTGCTGTTTCCTTACTATATTCTTATATTAACATAGAAAAAACTGTTTTTATACAAAAGGAAATAAACAAATAATAGATTTATATTATTATGACACTTTATTCATGATGTATATTAATTTACAATATGAAATGATTCTTTTGTAGATAAATTTGACCAATTTTGGGCTATAAACAGGAGACTAATGGAATCACATGGAGACAACGAAGGTTTTAAACATATACCAATTAGAATATATTCTGATGATGGTATTTGCTGTCAAAGACTAATCAGCCCCAAAAATAATGATGGAAGTCGTAAGATTATCCAACAACTTTTGTCAGAATTATATCCTGATAAACCAGACGGTTAGTTCTTTTTTATATATTAAGATTAAAAAGTAATTATCTAAAAAAATATTAATTACAATTTTTCTTACAGTTAAACTTAGAACACACGGGATCCTTATCCCATTGGACACACCACTTCAGTGGCTTTCAGAACATATGAGTTACCCTGACAATTTTCTACATATTTGCATGTGCTAAGCTTATTGTTTAATGCATTTTAATCATATGAAAGTGAAGAATTCACCAAGAAAATACAAGAATTTTCATATAGAGCATAAATTAAGAAATATATTTATAACTGCAATCTTATGAGACAAGCTATTAATAAAATCACTACATTCCCGCACTAATGTTTTATTCCAAAATGCACTCATATTTGAAAAAATCTATTGGTTTTTATCTTAAAAATAAGACTTAAAATACATAGAGAACTTGAAAAGTACAAAGAATATTAATATATCTAATAAAGGGTTTACGCAAAAGCCATAAATAAATTTTATTCCTTCAAGGAAATTAATGACATGATATAAACAGGTACATCTGAGGTTCCTAAAAAACAAAGCTTGACATTCAACTTCACAAAATATCACATATAATATTCAGAACTTATTTAAATAGCTTACAGTTCAGTTTTACTCTTATGTTTAAGTATTACATAAGGAATTTGCTTTGTAAACCTTTTACAACCATTATTAGCAAAAATGGGCTGTTCTTCAGTAGGTCCATATGTAATCACAGATAGTGCATCCCTGAAAGAAAATAAATTATTTTATTAATAAAGTAATAAAATTCGACCCTTTTTCTTTTATAGAGAAATGTCAAATTAATTTAACTGATTTGATACTTAGTTGACTTACGCCATCATTTCTTCAGTGGGATGATAAATTCCATGAGCCCGAAACTCTGCTAATGCACACATTTCTACGTGGTGTTGTTCCAAAGGTAGAAAAGGTATGTAATGATCTATCAAATGTTGTGCAATGGTTGAGGATTTTTCAAATCCACCTGAGAAAAAAAATGCAGATTTGTGATAATGTATAACAAACATACTTAAAATTATAATATATAGATGCAATTAATGGTTATACTAATTAGTAATAAAAATAATGGTTATATTAAATAAAATTAAAATGGTGATATTAATTTGCTAGTATATAAATCAATTATTTGATGTAATAGAATGCTAAGGAAACTGACCTGTGCTATATGCTGCCCTTCTTATAATGGGTTCAAAGTTATGGAAATCAACATCATTTCGTTTTAAACCTTGACTGTATAAGTCTAATAAGTTAGATACTATTTCTTTTCCTCCAATATTTGATATAAAAATGAAAATGGTGTTCCTGAAAGTTAATAAATTAATTTATGTTTAAATTAGTTTAAGTTAAATTACACAACTAATACACAATTTAGGAAGAATAAAAAAAAAACTAATTAAAGAAATTAATAATGAATACAAAATATATATTTGTCTATAATTTTAATTTAATTAGTTTATTAAGTTTAATAAATAAAAATATAAAAAATGAAAATAAGCCTAGAGCCTTTCTCGATAAAAGGACTATACAACACAAAAATATTTTTTTACATTCAAATTAGTAGTTCCTGAGATTAGCCGGGTTAAACAAACAAACTCTTCAGCTTTATATATAGTATAGTAGTATAGATTTACTTGTTATGGGTATAAAAATTGGGAACACACTAAATTTGCATCTCAAAATTGGGGATAATAGGGTTTTTTGTGAGGGGGTGTTGTTCCCTTCAAACACATTTAAAAATAATTGTATGTGAATTTCTAATGCCTACCCTAAACATTATGTGTGACAAGATTACCTGTAGTCAACCCCATCTACTGCATGGTGATGATCTAGCATTGGTTTTATAGCATCCAAAATTGATGGACACATTTCATGAATTTCATCAAATATGATCAATGATACAGGACAATTTCTTACTAACTCATTAACCTTATTTATTAAATCAATCTGAAACATTTATCAACTTTGTAATTAACTTAATTTAATAATCCAGCTCATTTATACCCTCTGACAAAAAAAAAATATTTTTAATTATTATATATATATAAATATATAATACAATAATTAATATATATATATATATATATAATACAATAATTAAAAAAATTACAAACCTGAGTTTTTTGTACATCAGAACAATCAAAATCTTTTTTTCCCATGAATAGTTTTACATATTTACTTTGCATTCCATTTTTAAACAGAGCTTCAGCTATCATTGTTGCAGCATAATTCTTTCCCACACCAGACCAACCATGTAAGCTTAAAACTAAGGCTTTTTTACTTCCTTTACTATTATTATATAAATTCTTATGGGCTTCAAGTATGTTAGAAATTTCATTCACCAAAGGTTGCCCAAACATTTTCTGTGAAAATGATTGTCTAAGTTCTGAAGAAATAAAAATTATATTATATTACTTTAGTATTGAGTTGGTAATTTTATATATTTTAAAATTAGAGTACTCACTATCAATATCGAATGGAACATGATTTGCATCGCAACATTCTGTGTAACGACAAATTGTATTTGATTTAATTAAATCCCACTTAAACCAGCTACTACCGAAAACAGCAGCTCCAAATACAAGTTCTAACAACATAATTTTTAAAGTATTATTTTTTACGACATAAGCAGAAAAAATCGTTTAGTTTAAAATTTTGCGTGACGTAAATTTTATTGATTTATTTTAGTCATATAATTATTTCTCTTTGTTTTGTTTAACAAATTTTAAAACTAGCGAGTATCAAGTACCTACTTTGATATTTTTGATTTTGACATTTACATAATAAACTTTTTTTGTCTGTAGTATCTCGCCCTAAAAAAGAAAAGGCTACATTCAGCCACTTAAAAAATAAAAACCCTATAAATAATATTATCTAAAAGCGTGTACATAAAGATTTTCGTCGATAATATCGATTATTAAATACATATATCAATATTGAAATTTTATTGCAGTTTTAATAAAATCCATTCAGTAGTCTTTGCGTGAGTAACAAACTTCTATACATCCATACAGACTTTCGCGTTTATTATATTAGTAGGAAGTACGATTATTATATGCCCTGTACTGAACACACATACATTCTACTGGATGGGTAAAAAGATCGATCAGTTAATGATTATATCGTATTGATTAAAATATACTCGGGATAAGGACCTTATTTTACCCTTACGAAGTCGGGACGGGCAGCTAGTTAATACATAAATCAATATTGAGTCTAAGAAAAATATATTTTCTTAATACATAAATAAACCGTGGCCTCCTAATGTTATTAATAATAACTTATTATTATTTTAAAAATATATTTTTTCAATTATTAAAATAATTTTACCTTTTTACTTTGATTTTATAACATCACTACTTTACATTTATTTTTATAAACAGGCAGAGGCTGGAATGAAGGCTAAAGAGAGTGTCACAGCACGGTCTTATACACAGGTCTATCAACAACAGTAGTGGGGTACGTCGACTTAATGACACTGCTCAGTTCAATTTAAGGCCGCCAGAAGCATGACGATAGGGGCGTGCTGGATACAGGCACTCCTTGATACATACTCGATACTCAAAAAATTACTGTACATGGAAGATAAAATTATACTATTCGTCCAAAATTATATTTAAAATGTTATATTCAAACATGTGTTTATTATATTATATAATGATATTATATATTATTATATTATATAATATACATATCTAATAAGCACAACACGAGTTGTTTTATTGTGCGCTAAAGTGAGTTTCGTTATCACAGAGGAGTATATTAAATATTTTTATATCGGGAAAAAAATTGAATAAACACATTAACGATTGAGTTTTTTTTCGCACTAAAGCAATATTCGTTATGGACAATTTTAAAGATAAATAATATGGAAAACGGAAGATACGGAACTCGATTGGCGATAGCAGCGACTTACAGCGGGCACCCCTGCGAATTAAAAATTGTAACACAATCGCGCCTATCTCTCACTGCTAAAATTGCACTCAGTTGCTAGACTAAAACACGATCATAATATTTGAGCGGCAAAGTTAAAACATAATACATAGGTAACATGTTAATTTAATTTTATTTGTTTTATAGCAAGCGAATTGGACGCAACCAGCCCCACTACATACAAATTAAAGGTAATTTATTTTAATAATATTATTCAGAGATTTCTATAATTTCTTTCTTTATTTCTATCAATAAAATTAAAAGTATATAGGTATTATAATTTATAGTATATATTTAATTCCTGGTACTTTTTGTAGTGTGGGTAAAAAACAATTGAATAAGTAGGTAATGTACTTTTGATTTAATTGAATAATTTCAGCTTATTGCCAGTTATGGCATCAACTAAGTGTAAAGTTGAATCAGGTATTCAGTTACTGGCTCGATTAACAAAAAAATCAGGAATTGAAAGGTTTTATCCGACTGTTTTTGGAAATGGACCAAATCTTGGAGATTTTATTGAAATATACAGTGAAGAAAGTACAGCTTGTCTTCTTGCTGAATTTATATGTGAATCATTAATTCCTAATGAATTAGGTGGACCAGAAGCTAGTATTATAGTTTTCAATACCGATGGAAAATTGACATTGGATTATCTTATAAAAGTAGCAAAGGGTAAAATTTTAAAATTATTAAAGCACAAGACTGATAAGTCATCAAATCATATCAACAATTTACTTAATTCAATATTAAAGAATTTGTTTATTCTTGACATATATGAGACTACACAATTTTATATAAGTATACAGAATTTAGATAATTTATTAATTAAGAACCCAAGTATAGTTTTGATAATATTTGACACACTCACAGCATTTTATTGGGATGAACAAAATTTACAAAAAGTCAGCAAAATGGATTTGTATTTAAAGAAGTTACTTCGTATGATACACAAAGTTACTAAAGACTTTAAAGTTACAGTAATCTATAGCAGACCGGAATTCTTCAGCACTAGCAAGGAACCTATAGAAAACCTTGAACCTTGTTGTGAAAATCCAGTAACTGAGCAAATTAATTATAGAATACAGATAGTTTACAATGACAATGGCCAAAACCATGTTAATGTGAGGACATATGATAAGCAGTTTCAAAAATGTTTTCATATACTTAATGGTGAGATTATGTGGATGTAAAATAAAAATACAATGTAAGAAATCATTTGTTTTATTTGGCAGGTAGAGGAATCAACTACTTTGTAAAGGGTAGAAATGTTAGATAAAAACAACTACTTAAGATTTTACCATACAATCTATGTCTATGTTTTTGTGCAGTTTTTGTTTTAGTAGATAAAGAGAAGTGTTATTATTTATTTTAAATTATTTTATATAGTGATGAATAAACTGGAAGTATTTGATAAATTACATTACACCAACTTTTATAAAAAAAAACATAATACAGTTAATAGCAAAATTATAATGACATTCCTGTTATTATCCAGTAAAAATATGTGATAAATGATATGTAAGCTCATACAATATGCACAAAAACTACCTTTTAAAGAAATAACACTAGTACCAAGCAATAGCTTGATTAGTATATTATGTTGCATTGAATATGTAACAAAAAATATTTTTTCTTTAAAATTACAATTAGATTAACAGACATATGCTACATAATATAATTTATAATTTTTTTATAGGCTTGATTATCCAATTTATATAAACAATATAACATTTATAATGTTATGTTACAATTGTAAAATTTGAATATATTAGTGAATTACTAAATACTGTTAGTCTATACCTAATTGTGCATTTAATTAAAATCTAGTAACAAAATCTTTGCAATTCTATCATGTTTCCAGATTATTGCTTTCATCCTTAAAAGAAGTCCATATTGAGCCTCAAAGTATCAAAGGTTCAGAAAATACCACAAAAAAATGCATATTCTTATATTTATTATCAATTTTTTTGCAACTTAATATTTATCAAAGTTAACTATATTATATAGCTAAAGTAAAAAAGTGGATATTTATATTGTATAAATAAGAGATTTCTTTATTTTTAGCAAGCTAGTTTAACTATAATTTTAAACTTAATCTATTTTCTGCTTATGTGTTAAAATTAACCTATAAATACCATCATAGAGATCATAAGAGATTAAATGTTTCAGTTATTATCAGATAATACATAATTAATATCACATCATTAAATAAATTAAATACATAAATGCTGCAAGGCCATGGCTAAAATAATTAAGATTTTCCCATTTATTAATAGTATGGTAAAATGAATATCCTGATTCTTGAACGGAAAAGGAGGCTTCGAACATAACTCCAAGGTAAGCTAGATGTATGATGGTTAAAACAGAAAATAATGTATTTACGAAAACAGCTAAGAGACTGTTCTTTTTATATTTGTGTTCACATTGTTTGACACATGGGTTAGCTAAACAACAAACTTCTAGAGCTAATGCAACTTTATAACGAAAGTTATACTCAACATAGGAGAATGTCCCAATGCTGAGTAATACTGCTGAAAATTGAAAATTAAAGCCATGTAGCAAAGATGACACTGCATAAGTTGTAAGTATTGACATAAATTGACCATATGGTTGGCAAGTCTTGAAGACATAATTCTTTAACCATTGATGCATTGGTATATTCCAAAATATAACAACTTGAACAAGTGACCTCGGTAGTTCAATAAAGAATGGTTTAGTAACTTGTATATCTGAATGACAATTATTAGTTAATCCAAATCCTGCACTTATCATTGAAACAATTGACATACTTGAAACAAAATAATGAGACATTCTGAATGCTTGAGCATCACGATAAGCAGTTAACCATTTACTTACATTATCATCTATGTACCAAGGCACTATACAATTAGATAAAACTAAACATGACATTGAAATAAAAAGATTAAATATAATTATCTGCACCCATCTCTTAGTCAAAAATTTTACATTAAGATATTGATCATAAGAGTGAAAAGATATCCATGGACCCAAAATACAATTAGCGGGGCATAGTACATACCCACCAAATTCAAGTGGATTTAACATTTGTTTAAACAAATTTCTGTCTAGCTCAATAGCTACAGAAATTACTTTCATTGCTACTATCATTTGAATACCTCTTATTTGTTGCCAAGTTTTTGGATTTATTAAATATATCTCACACAATAACAAAAATAATATTACAGAAAAAGATATAAAAAACCCCCGACATTTTTTTGTTATAACTGATAAACAAATAATTAGCATATAAGTGCCGAAGGTAAGGCCATAAATCCAAATAAGAGCCCAGCCAATGTTGTAATAAAGAAGAAAACTTCCAAATACGAAAGACAAACTGTGTCTCACATTGTGAGGCATAGAAAAGTACTGAATGATAATGCGTAAAAATACATTGGCTATGATTAAATCTTTGGCGAACCTGAGTCCATCGTATAGCGTCGGTTCAGCGCACAATGTGATGTAAGTCCAAGTATTTTCAATATATTCATCTTCTTCATCCATGTTAATGTACGCCGGCAAATATGCTACTTGTGATTGCCGATTGGAAGTAAATATTTTAAATGTCGCTTTACAATTATCGGAATATCCATCAGTTGCACTTTCCTGTATATATACTTCATTTATACTAAGCTCTGTAGTATATTTATGATATATAAGTTTTTTATAGTTCGAATTGTAGAAGCAATGAGTAAATAAAAATTGTCTGAATCTGAATGTGGATGTTGCAGTTGGACGACAGATGTTGGCTGACGGCTGTTGGAGAAACAGCAAATCAAATTCAAAAAAGATCATTCAAGTTGAGAAATCAATAAATGTATGTATAAAATTTAAATATGATTTTTTTTTAATTAAATGTTATTAGTAAGTAATAGAAAAAATACTTAAACTAAATGACTTTAACGTTTTATGTTTCAATTATTTATAATACAATTTTACATTTTATTTTAATTCCGATTTGTTAATAGAAACAAAAAAAAAATATTGAATGATATTATGTTATAGTTTAAATAAAAAAAATAACATTTGAGTAATTTGTTATTATTCATAATTATTGTTATTAATTTGAGTTTTATTTATATATTTTTTCCTGTACGTCTATAGTAACAATTAATGATGGTTTATTATTGTACCATGCAGTCTATTCCAAACGATTTTATTTTATTTAGAAAGTGAAGTATTGATAATTTGATAATGATAAGCACAGTAAATAGCAACTAGTTACTAGGCAGTAAGCTCTAGCAACTTGTAACTGTAAGTGACAAGTGGCAACACTACTGAATATTGCATTCGCGTTATTATTCACGTTTTGTCGTTTTCTAATAGTTGCGGCATTTAAAATATATCAGTGAATTGGTTTCTGCTTTCAGAAATAGCGTTGTTTTGTGCTACAGTGTATGTGGTATTTACAACATTGGGTTGTAATTTATAGGGAGTAATTAAACAATGTAGAATTGTGTTATAAATATCAATTACAGTAGTGACATTCGCGATACGTTCCGCCATGAAGTAATTGTGATTGTGTACTGTGTTAGTGTATATATCTTTGATATGCTGTAAGACAAGTATACGGATTTAAAAAATGGCAAGTCCATCTCCACAAAGTAGCCCTATGCCTCCGCCACAGGCGCCTAGTCCAATGGGACCACCGACGCAAAGTCCGGCACCGCCACAATCACCTCATAGTCCTTACAACCAACAACATGTGAATGGTCCACCACCATCACATCCTTCTGGTTCTGGACAACCACCCATGCAAAATCACATGCCATCGGGCCCACCTCATACAATTGCCTCTAATACTAATGGCCCACCAGGGGTACCACAGCAACATCCAGGAATGCCACCTAGTGGTCATCAAATGCCACCTCACATGGTTGGACCGCACATGCCAGGACCACCTGGACATCCTATGGGTTCTGCTGGATCTCATCCTCCTGGTCCAAATGGCCACAGTAATATACCAAATAATCCTCAGCATTCCAATATGCCTGGACAAGGACCTCCTCATGGATATATGCAACATCAAATTGGACATATGCCAAACCAAGTAAGCAAACAGTCTACTTTTTAAGTAATAAAAACAAACATGAATGAATCACAATAATATTGTATTCAGGCACATACTATAGTTATATGGTATTTGGCGTAAATTGATTATAAACTTGATTTTTTCATATAGTTAATATTCCAAGCACAATTAAATATTAAAATATTAAATTTATGCTGTAGATAAAAAGAAAACATATTGACTTCATTATTAAACAAGGGCCCATATATATCCTGTGAGATGAGCAGTGATTCATTTAAAATAGTAAAGAACTGGGCCTTAAGTGAATCAATTTGGTTTGATAGAGGAAGTACTGTTTCTTCATCTTCTAAGTATACAGTATACACAACAGGTGTGTTTAATTTAAATTTTACCCAGTCTGCCATATTACCTGAAATGTTGTCTTAAAATGGAAAGAAAACAAGAAATTTAAGATCAATCAATAATATATTAATTTAAAAGATGAAAACCACAGATTACTATATAAGTCCAAATATATATTATATAGCCTATTCCAACCACAAGAGGAGTAAAGCCAAATAAACAACTTTGACACCAATATCATCGGTTGAGATCTTGATTAATCTATGATTTCAATTATGGCTTCTCGAAAAAATTATGTTTTCAATGTCAATGTTAATTTAACTTTCAAAGTTTCAAACTTTAAATGAATGTGGTAATAACAAATTAAGTGGAATAGTGTTGAAGTGCATGGTTTGCTCACCTTTATTCCTACTCTGATTGGAATAGGGTATATAAGTATATTGGAAATCTAATAGTGTAATTGATTTTAATATTTAATATATTCACAAAAAATCCATAATTAAGTACTTACTATAAAGTGATATTTTAAATGTACATAAAAAAAAGTTGGATTTATTAATGGTGGTTTTTTTTTTGCACCATTTATACTTACAAAAATAGTTTGATGATGTTCCTACATAGTATGTTACATTATGATTTGCAAGAACCTTAGAACATGAAGATCTTAGTATTTCCATCTGAATAATTGAATTTCAGTATTGTTAATATTAATTAAGGCATAACTAATTGTTTCAAAGACCTGACTTAACATGTACATATCAACATGTATAACTATTTGGCATGTATTTTTTTGAACATGTTGAATGCACAATTTTGGACACTTGACTACTCAAGTAGGTACTCAATCTGCTTTGACAAAACAAAAAATGTCTAGTGACACCATAGTAAAATGCAAATTCTCTAAGAGTACCTAGTTAGTCTGCCAAATATGATATTTTGTATCATTTTTAAATAGTTTTGCTATTAGAATTAGAATAGCTGATGTTGGTATCAAATGTGAATGGCAAATAATTGTATCCTATTTAAGTCATAAATTTTAACACTATTGCATTTTATTGGTTTTAATACCACCACAGATACATATTTACAGACTTGTGCTATAACAATACTATACAATACAAAAAAAATACAAGTAATATACCTACCAGTATATCATGATTATTAGCATGAGTATCAGTGTGTCCATAAGGTACTGTTATATAGCGTCCAAAACCTTTTACATTTATAAAAGCAATCATATCCAAGGCGAGACTATTAAGAACATATGATAAAGCCTGACTTTCTTCTTCTGAAAGAGCTTTATGCCCAATATAAACAGAGTTACATTCTTCATCTATCACTACAATAGGAAAATATTATGTTTACTTAAAACAAGAATAATTTTGATCGAGTACCTAATAGAAGATGAAAAATATTTTTTCTAATACTCACTCTTCGAAGATTTTTCAAAGAACCAATTTCTAGCAATATTAACACCGATAGCAATTTTTCCATTGTTGCATTTCTTTTGAGGATAAATATGTCTTCTATTTTTAAACCATAACCTATCCTATAAAAGATTAAGCTCTGTTCATACTTACATTAAATTACTTTGAAGATTAGTAATTATAAATTTTGGTCTATTTATTTTTTAAATATGTATACTTATAACATATTTAAAAAATAAATACATAGATACAAATATGCTCTTCCCACTCTCACTCAAATGTTTTTTATCGCAAAACTACCTCAATTCAATTTTCATCAATAATTAATTGTTGCGAAAAGAAGGCATTTCAAGCTGAAAGTTTAGTTTTTTTTTCTTGTTATGGAACTGCCACTTAATTATGTAGTAACCTGTCCAAAAAGACAATCCCTTTTAAAGTTTTCAAACATGATGAGGTAATCATAACAAGTATTTAAAAAAAATTGCATGCATTAAACTTGCAGTATTGTCAATTATAACAACAAAGTAGGTACATATACATTATTTTCATGTCATGTTATTTAGAAAATTAATCATATTCAGTATTTTTGCATGGTTGGTTGGATTAAGAAAATTAGGTAGATCTCTTTTCTTTGAGATTGAACAATACCAACTAACCTGTTCCTTACTGAAGACAAATCCATCTGGATTTAAAATAGGTAACAGGTAAAAGTCAAATTTGCTTAACAGAATATGGAGGCTACTTGTTCTGTTTAATAGTTCAGAAAATAAGTTCAAAATCAGAGCTGAAGACATCCAGTCTTTTCCATCTTCCCCTCCTACTATAAAAACAATAGGCTTCCTCTTCCCTCTTGATAAATGCAGAATAAAAATGTCTCGTTTTTCAAATGTTTTTGCAATGACAGTTTTTTTAAAGTCCTTATTTTTTTTCTCATATTTATTTATCAAGCTCAAAATACTTTCCCAATCATAAAAAACATTGAACAATGTTTTTTTTTCAATGGGCATAGTCTCCCTGTAATGATTATTTGCAATTATGTATACGATTTATAAAAAAAAATTGTAACTATTAATGTCTGTCTACATTTGAACTTCTGAAACAAGCTTATATTGTATGTCGAAAGAATCCATTTTTTCTTCAAATGTTTGTGCTGTCTCTTCTCTAACCATAACATCCATGGGTATTGCGGCCTCATTTGACACACCATTCATAAAACTAATTGTGTCTGTTTTTACATGTAAGTAATATAAAAAAGCTCTTTCATAAGCATTAAATGCTGTTACTTCATATAGTGTATAATTTTCTAGATTATAAGTATGTAACAATGGAATATTTAAAACCATATAAAATATCATTGACATTTTCATAGTAATATATCACAGTAGTGCTGAATTATCAGTATGGTCGTGCCTAAAATATTGATTACCTCTTTGATTACCTTTACGGCGATTTGTTAATATATGTAATGAAAAAGGTTTCTTCAGTTTGAGTGGAATTATATTCATGTGATTTTTTTATTCGTAGGGTCCAATGGCTTTGACTGGCGGCCCACCGCCCGGTAACGGACCTCAGGGGCCACCAGGCCAACCAGGAGTGCCACTCCCACTCGGCGGTCCGCCACCCCACGGTGTGCATGCACAAGGTATGCCTCCTATGCCACCACATCATGGCATGATGTCATCACAAGGAGGTTACTCTCATGCTGCTCCGTCCCCAAGTGGAGCTCCGACTCCTCCCGGTGGTCCTCCACCTAGCCAACCGCCCTCTGGAGCACCACCACAGCCCCCTGCCGCTCAAACCCCTCCACATGGCTCTGTTCCACCACCGGCTGCTTCCTCCGCAAATGGAGCGCCTTCTTCTTCTCCGATGCAGAGCTCACTCGCTGCGTCGGGACCAGATAATCTAAATGCTCTGCAACGAGCTATCGATTCAATGGAAGAGAAAGGTTTACAAGAGGATCCGAGGTACTCTCAGCTACTGGCTATACGTGCACGCACGAATTCTCAAGATCCGAACAAAGGACTTTTTTCCAATATACAACTGGGCCAGCTAAAGTAAGTTACATGTTCTGAAAGTGTTTTTGATAAAGATTAATCGAATTTAGTGACTTTGAATTAAGTTAATGTTGTTTATGTCGTAGAGCTCAAATAGCAGCGTACCGAAACCTGGCGCGTAATCAACCCATAACGCAACAAATCGCTCTGATGGCGGCGGGCAAGCGTACCAGCGACACGCCGCCCGAGTGCCCCACGCCGCCCGCGCAGCCGCCCTCGCCCTACAGCCAAGGGTAATGTCACCAGCGCCAAGTGCATTACAATGCCATTAGTCTGCTGTCCATAAAGTTACAAAAATTCAATGACAGTCATACTGTTATAAAATAGTTTGGGAGCTTTAGCTTTAAGAATAATTTATTTGTAAAATGGTTTGACTGCTTGAAAAGTTTATAATTTTAGAAATAAGATTTAGAAATATCTCTGGTTTACTTCCTTAGGCAAGCCCAAGCAGGGGGCCAAGGCGCAGGAGTTTCGGGAGGCAAGGGTGCTGCCGGTGGAGATGCTGCTCGTGGTGGTGGTGGAGCGCCCCCCACGCCCCTACCTATGACGGGACAAATGGCTCCACCGACTCAACCAACACCGCCTTTGGTGAATCCGGTACAATGTTTTTTTTTGTATAATATTTAGCGAAAATTGCATACTTCATATTTAACATGAAACATATTTCTTGCAGCCAATGGGAGGCGTGCCACCATTGCGAGGCCCCGCACCACCGCGTGGGCCAGGCCCGGGGGCTCCCACGGGACCGCCCACCCAACAGGTTAAATAATAATTTCGACAAAACATTTTTTTTTTTTATGTTTTCAATAATTAATATTGTAACGATTATTTTTCAGCCGGGTGTCCCAACTCCAGGAGCGAAGCAAAATCGTATCACCTCTATACCCAAACCGGTCGGAATCGATCCCTTACAAATTCTAAATGAGAGAGAAAACAGGTAAGATAAAATTCTTTAGTAAATAAATTAATATTTTTGTTTGAATATCATATACAAGTCACTAATTTTTAGAATCGCGGCACGAATCGCTCATCGTATTGAAGTCCTCTCCAGCTTGCCGGCGAACATATCAGACGACCTGCGCTTGCAGGCACAAATAGAGCTACGGGCTCTCCGTGTCCTTAACTTTCAAAAGCAACTGCGCGCTGAGGTAGTTATCATTTCTGAGCAACATAATGTTATATAAATGATCCTTATTTATAAATCGTATTAAAAATTAATTTAGTAACGAATATACCATGTAACAAAAATATTTTTTTACACAATGTTATAAATTAAATGCGATTCTCCATTAGATTCTCGGACAAGTACGTCGTGATACAACTTTAGAGACGGCTGTAAATATAAAAGCCTACAAGCGCACGAAGAGGCAAGGCTTACGCGAAGCACGTGCCACTGAGAAACTCGAGAAGCAACAAAAATTGGAAGCCGAAAGGAAGCGCAGACAGAAGCACCAGGAATTCCTACAAACTGTGTTGCAACATGGTAAGACTAAGCATTTAGTCTGTCTATGAAAAATATAAGGGTACAGGATATTTAGTATATATTATAATAATAAAAAAATGTTTTTATTATATTTACAGCTAAGGACTTCAAAGAGTACCATCGCAACAATGTCGCTAAGTTGTCACGTATGAATAAAGCCATCATGAACTACCATGCTAATGCTGAACGAGAACAGAAGAAAGAACAAGAGCGCATAGAAAAGGAACGTATGAGACGGTATGTATTACAAACAATGTATGTTATGAAGGTAAATAATAGAAAATAATTTTGACTAACAATATGGTAATACTCTTAGTCTGATGGCGGAAGACGAAGAGGGATACAGAAAGCTTATTGATCAGAAGAAAGACAAGCGACTGGCATTCCTTTTGTCACAGACTGATGAGTATATTGCCAGTCTCACGGAGATGGTCAAACAGCACAAGCAGGAGCAACGCAAGAAACAACAGGAAGAAGAACGTAGGAAAAGGGTGAGAAAGATTTGATAATTTTGAAATACGATATACCATTGAAAACTAAAATAATACAATTATGTGTAATAATCATTAAATTAATATTATATTGTATTATTATCAACAACAGGAAGAGGAGCGTAGGAAAAGGGTGAGATAGATTTGATATACCATTGAAAGTTAAAATCATGCATTTATATTATATAATCATTAAAATTACTATTATATTATTTGAAAATTCATATTTGGTTGTCCAAATTTAGGGACACTTAGTTTAAAAATAAATCTTGACTTTATACAAAAATTGCTCAAAATTGAATAGTATTTTGTTACTTTGATCTCATAAATAAATTATCGTATTTTTAATTTTCAAGAAATCGCGCAAGAAGAAGGTTCTCGAAGGTGGTGAAATAGATGCAATGGACGATAGCTCACAAACATCAGACTCTCGTGTTAGTGTTATGGATCCCAAGACTGGTGAAGTAAGTAAACCCGCGAACGGTAAGTACTAAGTAATATTTTTGTATCTCAGTGTCTTTATATACACTATAATGTATAGGTGCTGAAAGGTGAAGAGGCTCCGCTGTTGTCCCAACTTAAGGACTGGATGGATACTCATCCTGGATGGGAAGTGTTATCTGACTCTGACGATTCTGGCGACGACAGTCAAGATGATGGTAATTTTTTAATTACATGTTTTATAAGGACAGATTTTTACTTGATTACATACAATATCTACATATTGAGACATTGTATTGTTTTAAGTTGCTAATGATATTAATTGCCTTACAGAAAGGAGAGAGCGTAGGGAGAGGCACCATCATGAGAAGAGTGATAAAGAGAAGACAGACGAAGAGAGAGCGCGCGATATGATAAAAAAAGCTAAAGTTGAGGATGATGAGTATAAAACTGAAGAACAAACTTATTACAGGTACATAATATATAATAAATATTTAAAACTTATAGAGAACATCAGAGCTATAATTAAGTCCTTTCTAGCAACTAAGTTACAACTCATTATATTATAAATGTTTAAATATATATATATAAGTCAAAGTATATGAATGATTTAATTAGGTATTCAAACAATATACTAAACAAGTTGTAATGTACACTCTTTTATGTGCAGCATCGCTCATACAGTTCACGAATCTGTCACCGAACAAGCTAGCATCTTGGTTAATGGAAACCTAAAAGAGTACCAGATTAAGGTTTGCAATATTTTAATTATATATATTAACTATTATTATATATTTTTTCAACCCAAATAAGTTACTTTGTTTATTTGTAGGGCTTAGAGTGGCTTGTATCTCTTTTTAACAACAATCTCAATGGAATTTTGGCTGATGAGATGGGTCTTGGCAAAACTATTCAGACAATTGCTTTGGTGACCTATCTAATGGAGAAGAAGAAAGTAAATGGGCCATTCTTAATTATTGTACCACTCAGGTAATTTTTTATCTACATAATGTACTTATAATGTTTAGTTACAAACTTCTATTAATGTTATGTTTTAAAGTCACAACCAATTAGTGTCCTGCTGATATTGTAAGGCCTTCTCTTTATTTGAGGAAATGATTTGGAATGAGTTATATTAGTATAAGTACTACCATGCTGCATAAGAGGGTTGGTTGATACATAGACATAACATTGAAATCTATCTACACTTCTTCAAACTATATTTTATAATAAATTATTTGGCAGAAAAATCTAAATGTAAGAAAAAAATGAGATAATCTTCTTGATTTATAGTAAAAGCCAGGCTTGAACTGCTTTTATAGTAATACTATTATTATAATATATCCTTAAAAATTCAGTACACTATCAAATTGGGTTCTGGAGTTCGAAAAGTGGGCGCCCACTGTCCAAGTGGTCTCGTACAAGGGCTCCCCGCAATCGCGTCGTCTCGTGCAGACGCAAATGCGCTCCACCAAGTTCAACGTGCTGCTCACCACTTATGAATATGTCATCAAAGATAAAGGCGTTCTGGCCAAGGTAAAAATTGTTTAGATAGAAAATACTGAACACTTTGAAAAATGACTGGATAGTCAAAAAATGCTCGTAACCTAATAAATATAAAAAAGAACGTCAATCTATTCGTGACCGACAGGTACAATGGAAATACATGATAATCGACGAGGGTCACCGCATGAAGAATCACCACTGCAAGCTGACTCAAGTGCTGAACACGCACTACGTGGCGCCGCACCGGCTGCTGCTGACGGGAACGCCGCTTCAGAACAAGCTGCCGGAGCTGTGGGCGCTGCTCAACTTCTTACTGCCCTCGATATTCAAAAGCTGCTCCACTTTCGAGCAGTGGTTCAATGCTCCATTCGCGACTACCGGTGAAAAGGTAGCTTACCAATTAATACGACGTCCTAATCGAATCGCCATTTCTAATTCCATATTTCTTACATATTATTTACAAAGAACGTACGAGGGGTAGTTGCAAAAGGACCTGGCCTAATAAACAAACATTTCATATTTTAAAGAAAAAAAAACAACTAGAACCTAGATTATCATCTTTTATATCAATGTTAAATTTTGTCCTATCGCCGTTTGGATAGCTCCGATACCGATTTTATTTCTTGGTGTAATAATAATAAAGTGAACTTTGTTAAAAGGTGGAATTAAACGAGGAAGAAACGATCCTTATCATTCGCCGTCTACATAAAGTTCTGCGTCCATTCTTACTGCGGCGATTGAAAAAGGAAGTGGAGAGTCAGTTGCCAGACAAAGTGGAATACATCATTAAGTGCGACATGAGTGGTCTGCAACGCGTTCTATACAAGTAATATTCTTTGTATTATTAAAAAAAGAAAAAATACTAAATTTATTCAAAGAATAATAGCAACTCAATTTAGATATTATTTATTTCATTTAATGAGAAGCTTTAAAGTTATTTACGTTTGATATATCATCTTGTAATGTAAATACAAACAACAGTAAAATTCAGTATTTTAATTACAAAATTATTTTCTTAGACACATGCAGTCGAAGGGCGTGTTGCTAACAGACGGGTCAGAAAAGGGTAACAAAGGCAAGGGCGGCGCTAAGGCGCTGATGAACACCATCGTGCAACTTCGCAAGCTCTGCAATCACCCCTTCATGTTCCAACACATTGAAGAAAAGTTCTGTGACCACATAGGCACCGGCGGAGGAGTCGTTTCAGGGTATGAAACCGTATACTTGTAACAGTATACATCTTACTCTCTCAGTATACACTCTATCATCATTTTCAATATTATGCCCATTTCAATTTAGGCTGCAATCTCATAAACCTATTATGGTTTCAATAGTGCTATACAGATATTATTATTATTTGATTTACAGGTTTTGCTATAATTGACACAATTTTATTTGTTGTAACCAGTTTCAAACAGATTAATATTGTAACAACACATTAACACTTTTTATAAAATAGTAATTACAAATTTTTACACCAAACATTTATTATAGCTTAACAGAAATGCTTATTACACTATGTATTTATTTTTACTCAGGCCTGATCTTTATCGAGCATCTGGAAAATTTGAACTTTTGGATCGCATTCTGCCCAAATTGAAGAGAACAGGACACAGAGTACTAGTGTTCTGTCAAATGACTCAGTGTATGACTATTATTGAAGATTATCTCTCGTGGAGAGCTTTCCAGTACTTGAGGTATGAAAAATATTTATTTGGTTTGAATATACCAGTAATTTAGTTTATAATTAAAATTTGTTAATATACGATGTCATTATTACTTACGTTATTAATTTTTGATTGAAATATTTTTTTTCATATGAACTGTATCCTCATCTGCAGACTGGATGGTATGACGAAGGCTGAGGACCGTGGTGAGCTGCTGAAGAAGTTCAACGACGTTGGCTCGGACTATTTTATCTTTTTGCTGTCGACGCGCGCCGGTGGTCTTGGTCTTAACCTGCAGAGCGCGGATACTGTCATCATTTTCGACTCCGACTGGAACCCGCACCAGGTGCTGATGGATTTTGATTATTAACCATTCAAAGATGTCTTAAAACTGTAATTATTTTATACACAAGCTATTATATGGTTTAGTCTCTCACTCTAATATTACTATTTTACCACAAATCGTCATGCAACGAAAAATTCACACTTTTCGTGGAAAAACTTACGACATAAGTTAAATTACGTACAGTTTTGTGTTTTATTAATACGGATTAACAATTTGCTTTGTAAATAATTATTCTCAAATAGTTACTCGTATTTTGAAACGAAATTATTTAATGTATATTAAAAATTTTAGGATCTTCAAGCTCAAGATCGTGCGCATCGTATCGGACAACGAAATGAAGTTCGTGTTTTGCGTTTAATGACTGTCAATTCAGTGGAAGAAAGAATTTTAGCTGCTGCCAGGTATAATGTACATATTTAAATACGTACATTTTATGATGGTGTACTCCCCCCTGTTGTTTATTATCTTATTTAATTTGCTCTAATAAAACTAAGAGAAACAATAACAAAATGTTTTAGTACCAGCTAATTATAAAGAACCTAATAAGTAAACTTATACTGCATAAGTTTGCCATAATAAGCACAGACAGTTTTTTATATTAATAACTTTTCTAGGTACAAACTAAATATGGACGAAAAAGTTATTCAAGCTGGCATGTTTGACCAGAAATCTACTGGTTCAGAACGGCAGCAGTTCTTACAAAGCATTTTACATCAAGATGGAGATGATGAAGAGGTAAGATAACATTTTAAAAATATGCAGTTTAATGTACATATTTTAAACAACTTTATCCAAGTTGCAAATTAGTTAGGTCAAATGTTATACCTTTTTATAATACCATAATTGTTTGTTTATTATAATCAGGAAGAGAATGAAGTTCCGGACGATGACTTAATCAATGAGATGATAGCTCGATCAGAGGAAGAGCTGGAGATCTTCAAGCAAATCGACATCGAGCGAAAGAAGGTCGAGACCCGATCGCGACTCATCGATGAGTCGGAGTTGCCCGACTGGCTCGTTAAGAATGACGACGAGGTTGTGTGCAACAAGGTAAAGTACATACCTCTATTACAACAACAACATTCTAAAGTTAGCATATGTTTTCAAATATTTTATTTAAGTGTAACACATTATCGTCTTAAATTCCCTAACTACAAACACCATCTAGAAATAACTTTTAAAACAAATAGTATTAGTCATCAATTCATTCTAAAATAGTTTTAAAAATATTATCAGGGCCAAGGTTGGAACTACTTGGACGAGGACGAGACGCTGGGGCGCGGGTCGCGACAACGTAAGGAGGTAGACTACACGGACTCTCTCACGGAGAAAGAATGGCTTAAAGCTATCGATGAGGAGTTCGAAGAGGAGGAGGAGGAAGACGATGACGATGAAGTGCTTGATAAGAAGCGAAAGAGAGGTCGAAAGCGGCGGTAAGTATTGAGCTGCGAGTGCACGTTTGTGTCGCAACACAAAGTGTTGGTGACATACGTTTCTGACCCTTACTCATGATTTATCATTTTTGTGTTTAATTTAATTAAATAACTTTTTGATATGTAATAAACAGTAATGCCGAGAAACGATTATGCTTATATCTATAAGCAATTCTAATATTCTAGTTTGAAACAACTTCGATAACAATTATCAAATTATATAATAATTATCAAACATTAACTGTTTAAATAATCCATCCTAATAGAAAAATAAATAAAATTACTTGTTGTATCTCTTTGTATTTGTACATGTTTTTACTTTATATGTTTTAATTACAGTCGTAACCAAGACGATTCTGATGAAGATGAAGTACCATGTTCTTCCAAAAAGAAAAGCAAAACTGAATTAAATCAACTCAAAAAGAGGTTGAAAAACATCATGAAGAAAGTAATTGACTATACTGATGAGTAAGTGCATTTAATATTACTAAGAACAGAAATGTTGGGCTTTAAATGCTCATAACGGTTTCTATATGATTTTTCACAGGCAGGATAAGTAACAATATCTTTTTTTTTACAAAAAAATATGTTTTCTATTTGGTCTTTTTTTATTAAAAGTATGAATAGGATAAAAGCAGTATCTTCTTCTTCATCAGAGTTCTTATAAATAAAATAAATAGTCTTCCATAATATTAATTTTCATTTCTCAGAAATGGTAGAGTTTTATCAGAACCTTTTATGAAACTCCCTTCACGTCGTGAACTTCCTGACTATTATGACGTGATCAAGAAACCATTAGATATCAAGAAGATTATGAATAGGATTGAAGATGGAAAGGTAGGGTGATCTTAGATAGTTACAATTAAAATTTAATAAATGGAATTTAATTCATTTTTTTTTTATCATAGTTCATTAAAAAGCTACTTTATTTAATTGTATAATTATTCATTTATCTTTTTCAGTATACTGACATTTCGGATTTGGAGCGTGATTTCTTCACGTTATGTGCAAATGCTCAAACTTATAATGAAGACACATCTCTAATTTATGCAGATTCAGTGCGCCTGCGTAATGTTTTTATAGAAATTAGACGGCGCTCTGACAGCGGACAAAATTCTGAAGATTCCGATGAAAATGATAAAGGTAAATATCGAATTATAATTATTATATATGAATCAAATAACACTTTTTTTTAAAACAATAAATTTAATGAAATGAATATAATGTATTACGACCAATTTCATACATATTTAAAAAAAATTGACAGATGATGAAGATTCAGATGGTGAATCAAATCGTTCGGTGAAAATGAAAATCAAATTGAAAAATAAGAGCAAGAACACTCCGAGGAAGCGAAAACAGCGCAAATATATCTCGGACGATGAAGATTATGAGGAAGATTAGATCTACATATTTTAAAAGCAAAACCATACTTGAACAAGTGAATATGTATTAGATTTAAAACTGTTGCATCAGTTTTTATATTACCTAAACAGTATCGACGTTATAAATACATATGTATATCATCAAAGTTAAAAAGAACTAAATATTTATTTAGTAATTGATTTGTCTTAAATTTGAAAGTTAACTTACTTTGTTGTAAGACGATCTACAACTTAGCACATAAGCTAAAGGATAGGATTATATAATATGAGGAAAATTTGAATGTGGTTATAAAACATTTTTTTTTTACCCTTATAAAGCTTAAAAGCATCAAATTAAACATTTTGTAGAGATACTTTTACTCAGATCATTTTAATGTTACAAATATATAAATCTTTACATTTTAAGACATCTATAACAGTGGATATTTTAATAAAAATGCCCTTTATAAAGAATTATAAACTTAAATGGTAAATAGATTTTTAAGGATATTTCTTAGGTTCAACAATCTTTTAACAATGGACATTTAAATTAAAACATACAGTAGTAGTAGAAGAGATGTTTTGGTAAATAAAATAATAAGGAATATTTTTTTCTTTTATTGGTTCTTGTCAACAATTGTGCATTAATTGTCAGCAATTAGTTTTTCTTTTTGAGATTTTTGACATTTAATATCAGCCCATTTGCAGTTTATACCATGTACAGATTTCATATGCTTGTTAAGACTAGTACTGTGTGTAAACCTTTGAGCGCAAGAAGGACAGGGGAAAGGCTTATCTCTGGTATGGACACGTTTGTGTCTCTGCAAGTCACCATTAGTAAAAAAAGACATATGACAATTGTCACATTTGTAGGATTTATCTCCAGCATGCCTGAAATTAAATAAATGTATATACATAAATTATTTATTATTAAGTTAATTATACATAAATTGTCAAGCATTGGCATTGGCTGTTCACAGAGGCGGATTTCCCTATAGACCGAGTAGCTCTAGGGCGGAAAAACGTTGTCCTTTTTTATTATTTAGTAGTTGACAATTTGTGAATTTGATTGAACGATTCATTGTTAAAAATAGAAACGGTAAGAATCAGTATCTGTGAACCTGATTGAGATAATTAAATCATTTACTATCGTCGTTTCTTTCAATTTAATTTAATTTCTATAGTTTATTTAATTTTTCATGCTTTACAGCACATACAGGGGGGCGGCAATCTTTCATAGGCCTAGGGCAGCCAACGTATCAAATCCCCCTGCCTGTTCAGAGCAAAATAGTGTTTGGTCTTTTATGGTTATTAGGAAAACATAATATGAGTAATAACAATAGGCAGTCTTTAACTTATCAATTCAGTAACATTATAAATCCATGGCTACTAATAACAACTAGGCTTAAAATAGATAAAAATAAGTTTTATTTGAATTCAAATTCAAAATACTTTATTCAACATTGAAGTATTACACTTGCTTATTGATGATAGTCAAACTAGAAACTACCACCGAATATCTAAATCTAATGTATATAAAATATAAGTTTCAAAGATTTTACTTTACTTAATACAGCGATACTCAATCGACCCACAGTCATAAATATTTAGGTAATCATTTTAGGACATTTCAAATACTGCAGTGTCTGTGGTCACAAGCAGTGATTTAATTCAAATTATTTAAATGTTAATAAAAACCTTTGAAATTTATAATAGTTCAAAATAACAATTAAAGTGGGTCAACCATAAAAGCTTGGTAGCTGCAGGTTGAGTACCGCTGCTTTTTACTTTACTTTGTAGTATAGTATAGTATAGTATAGATGTAAAAGTTAAACACTTTTACATCAAATCAATAAGCTTTCTTACCTCTTAAGATGAATGATTAAATTTTTTTTCAAATGTGTTTTATAACCACATAAATGACACTCAACTTTTTTAATACTGCTGTGTTTTTTTTTGTGGTTAAGTAGTTCAGAGCATGTTACGAAAGTATCACCACAGTCTTCGCAGTTGTAATTTCGAATGTTATAGTGGCGATACATGTGGTCTTGTAAAGATTGTCTTGATTTCAATTCTTTATGGCATATATCACATGAATATTTTCCTGTTTCGTGAACATTTAAATGCTTTTTTAGTGAAAAAGCATGTTTAAACTGTTTTCCACATATTGAACAAGTATAATCTGCTATGTTAGTGTGAGTTTTACGATGAGCAGTTAGACTAGAAGATTGAGTAAAGCTTTTGCCACATTCACAGTTATATGGACGATCTCCATTGTGTCTTCTCATGTGATTTACCAATGTTTGACTGTGAGGAGTACTATACAAGCATTTAGGGCAATGATATCTGCGATCAACTCCAAAACCTGTGACTTTGCCTAGATGTTTTCTCTTTTGATGCATAGAATATTTATGCTTTAGTAATGATGTATTAGTTTTAAGGGTTTTATTGCAGATTGTACATGTGTGTAGACTTTTTTCTTGAATAGTAATATTTATATCATCAACTTTGATTTTTGTATCTAAAACAACAATACAAAATAGAATAAAAATATAGTGATTTCACAAATAGAATACTTTAATTAACTTTTAAAGAAAATTGCAAGTTGCAACTGTAATTGCTTAAAACTATTTCTAATTTATTCTTTAATAATAATAAATGTTACGTTTTAAACTTGGAAGTTTCATAGAAATATTGTGATACCTGATATTTTTATTTTATCATCCTTATAATTATCTGGCAGTGAAATCGGACTCCCGATAATGGCTTCGTCGTTTATATCTTCATCTTCAACTTTTTGATTTTTAAAATTACATTTTCCCGACACTTGTTGATAAAATATGGCAAATCGTTTTTCGAAGCTAACACATTTTTGACGAAAATTATACGCAACATTTAGTTCTTCTATACAATTGTCACAAATTACTGTTGGCAAGTACTTATCATATTTTAAAATTAATTGAAAACAAATGTATACCTTGTTTAATATATTTTTCGACTCTTCTTGTTCAGAAAATAAATATTTTGCATATGTTACTTTACCTAAACATATTCGACATATATTTGTGTTTTCAGTTTCAAATAAATAATTTAAAATATCCATGTTTGGGTGCTTATCACTATTGCTTATTAATCCAAACCAAATGCTTATATTTTTATTATCCGATTTATGTTAAGTATAGGAAATAAGTATATTGTTACACTAAATGAACTTGTTAAAATATTTTTTCTGGGAAATAGAAAAGAGATTTAAATCGTTTCTGTATAATCTAATAAGTCTAAAGACCACAGCATCAGCAACAATATTATTGACATAATTGTTTGGTTTGTTTAATTGTCATTGTCAAATGTCAATTATTGTGATTTTGAGTTCGAGCCACGGTCGTATACATAGGTCTACAATAGTGGGGCTACTTCAGCATAATCATTGCTGATCTGTTAAATTTACGGCCGCATGACAATTCGCGTAATAATTATTCCAAACCCTTTTTCAAATCCAAACAAAACAAAAATAACAACAAATCCGCAAAACGATACAGGTCTATCAACGGAGCCCATAGATAATACATATACGGAGCCTAAGGGAGAGCGCTCACGAGCAACTTTAGTTGCGGCGACAGTCGTCGTCTCGTCACCTATCCAAAGCGGAGCGCGCTCACGGAGGGCGACAGAGACAAAACTTTTTTGAAAACAGATTATAAATTAGATTTAATTCATTCGAACAAAATCAAAATACCAAATTAAATTAAATCAAATCAGTTCAAATTCAATCACATTAAATTAATTTAAATTGAATTCATCATTATAAATTAAACTGAAATTGATTGCAATCAAAGTTTTTGCTAAGCAGAGTGAAGAATAGCTAAATTGACAGTCTATTACGTGTAACAAAGATTAAAAAATTAAAGGTAAGTAAAAGATTAAAGTTAGCTGCCTGTTGCATCCATTTAGAAAGTAAGTCATTCATTTTTTTTTTGATGTTATTGACGCATAAGTTTTTGGTTTAATTTTATTTATGATAAAAGGCATTTTAATACTTACTGCTTTTAATACGGAGATGAATATTTTAAATAATAATAACAGTAAATTATATATAATTTATTAAATTATTAAGCTATAAACTTAAATAGTAAATAATGGCATCTACTATTGAATTCGTACGAATCCATATGAAACACCATTAAGACAGTAGTTTAATGTTTTAAAAACACAATTTTCTATTTTCCGCTGTTTTTTTTTAAGTCGGATTGTTGTTTTTGTTTTGCTAAGGCTGGCAACACAATGTCAAATTTAGTTGCCCTTGTGTTCGCGGTGACAGCAACTATTTCGTTGCCGCGTGAGCGCACCTCCATACAAGCCCATGTCGTCACCTATCCAAAGCGGAGCGCGCTCACGGAGGGCGACAGAGACAAAACTTTTTTGAAAACAGATTATAAATTAGATTTAATTCATTCGAACAAAATCAAAATACCAAATTAAATGAAATCAAATCAGTTCAAATTCAATCACATTAAATTAATTTAAATTGAATTCATCATTATAAATTAAAATGAAATTGATTGCAATCAAAGTTTTTGCTAAGCAGAGTGAAGAATAGCTAAATTGACAGTCTAATACATGTACAAAGATTAAAAAATTAAAGGTAAGTAAAAGATTAAAGTTAGCTGTCTGTTGCATCCATTTAGAAAGTAAGTCTTTCATTTATTTTTTGATGTTATTGACGCATAAGTTTTTGGTTTAATTTTATTTATGATAAAAGGCACTTTAATACTTACTGCTTTTAATACGGAGATGAATATTTTAAATAATAATAACAGTAAATTATATATAATTTATTAAATTATTAAGCTATAAATTTAAATAGTAAATAATGGCATCTACTATTGAATTCGTACGAATCCATATGAAACACCATTAAGACAGTAGTTTAATGTTTTAAAAACAAAAAAATTTTCTATTTTCCGCTGTTTTTTTTAAGTCGGATTGTTGTTTTTGTTTTGCTAAGGCTGGCAACACAATGACAAATTTAGTTGCCCTTGTGTTCGCGGTGACAGCAACTATTTCGTTGCCGCGTGAGCGCACCTCCATACAAGCCCATGGACGCGGCAACTGTCGCCGCAACTAAGTTGCTCGTGAGCGCTCTCCCTTTGATATTTAGTTTGGAGGCGATTTCAGATTCTGTGCATAGTGCCATCGAATGCAAATTAAAAGGAAGAGAAATCTACTTAGGTACTTACCTAATACCTCCTCAGTACACAAGTACCTATAACAACATCAGCTAGATCTAAACCAATGCCACACGACTGTCGTTATTTAGATTATAACTTTTTACTTAATTTACAAAAGCATTCGGCCGGGCAAAAAAACAAATGATCCCACTGTGACAGATTTTAAGGTAATAACTTACAAACTCGATGGTACTATTTGGTAATAAAAAATAAATTTTGAAGATTATCTTGCAATTGCAATTGCCTGAACGTCCACCGAATTGAGCAATGATATGTCTATGTTAAGTGTGCTTCCTAATCAGTATGATGCAAAACTACCAATTACCCAGCGAAAATACAAGGATCTGCAAGATTAAAAAGCGGTGCTACCACCTAACTGCCATACATTTTAAGCTGTATGGGGTATATCCTTACTATCCATTGACATACCCAGCATTGTTTGTTCTGGGCATGGTAGGGTACAATGAGCTAAGGGTAAGGAGAGAGCTCGCGCTCGTTATTTATGTGTTTGAGGTATTGAGAGGTATAGTTTATAATGCTGATGTATTAAGCCAGGTGAGTCCGAGGGCCCCAGATAGATAAGTGTAGCGGAGACATCGACCTTCGTTGCTGGCGGTGCCCAGCGGGCGAACCAAGTTGCTAATGGAGGCGCCACTGACTCGCGCCTTACGTACCCTCAATGTTACAGCCGATAAGGTAGATTTATTTTGTTGCAGTCTGAGTGAGCTCACAAAGATAGCCATCTGGACTATCTCATATATTACGTAGACTTGTGCTGTATTATCGAATTGGGACCGTATCCTGTAATGGTGTATACAGTGTTTGTAAATAAATAATTTTACGATGACTTACCATTTAGTTTGACTTTATTCTAGGACATAATTATTTGATGATTAAGATCAGAAAGAACTAAAATATATTATTTTTTTAGTATGTTAATCATGAATCATAACTTGTCATGAGTTTTGATAAAAACTGTTTATCTTTTACGTTTTAAAAGTTTACTAAACAAGTAAAAAAAGTATAAAATGGCATTTTTTTTATATAAATGGCTGCTGACACGCCAGGCGCGTCATCAACTTCTATGGTGTTAGACACGCTAGGTGTATTGCAAAAGGTTTCGAAATTTCTCGCCGCAGCGAATCGGTTAGTAAAAAAATGTTTATGCATCGATATTTTAAATATATATTAGATTTTAGATATAGAATTTTGTTAGATGATAGAAGAAATAAAAAATATGTATTTACATATGTATTTGTGGTTAAATAATATACAGTCTTATATTTTTATAAATGGCTTTTATTTTTGAGAGCCTTTAAGCTTCCGCTTGCAACCGCTTAATGAAAGACTCTTTCTTCTGTTTGATTCTGTTCTTTCTCTCAGCTAAGGTAAGCTTACGCTTGTTCCAACGTTTTTGTTTGGCAGGATCTTTCTTAGCTTCCTTCTTCTTATGAGATGGATCAGCACGGATTGCTGCATGGGCACTCTTGTACAAGGATTCGATCTAGCAGGATAATTATAATAATTTAAATTGGTTAAAAAGATGAGAGTAAGTATTTTTTGATTTATAGGCTGCATATATACATATCAGTTTTGTGTACACATTGTCAGGGAAACATGGTACAAAAAGAGGACACGAGGTACTAAGCTGTCCCTTTCCACACTTGCGGAAACTAGTAAAAAACAGTAACTGTACTTAATTATTGTTGTTTGTTATTGAGCAATTAAAAATCATTAATATGTATTTTCTAAAAATATTAATAGTAAATTGGTAGCAGCAAATTTAATAAATGTAAATTACATAGATAAATTATGCTATAAGTAATAGACTTGTAGCTGATTTGCTATCTTCTTTGAAACAATAAAAGGTTGAAAAGAAAAAAAACCAACAATTAGCATTGTTTTTGTCCAACTTCGACACTGCTCTAATACAATACTAGGCAGTAATTTGGTTGGACGTAAGATGAAATAGAAGTATACTCACAGCATCAGCAGCAACACCAAGTTTAATGTATTTGCCAAACTGTCTCTTGTAAGAATCTTCATCTTCTTGTTCAAGATTTCGCATGTATTCTGCTACATGAAGACCAAAGATGTGTGCCCTGCAGATAGTTATTTTTGATAAAGTACTTTATTCAAGTAAATTTCTTTGCTTAAATCTATTCATATATTGCCCTTAAAAACCATTTGAAAACATAAATATGAATTGCTTTGGTATCTAATAGATATCATCATCAATAGATCCATGATTAATGATACAACTATTACTAATCATGGTACATCTGTCAGTAAAACTGGTTCAAAAAAGCTAAAATTACACTTTATTTGACAACCAAGAGTCTTACATATGTTTTTGCTCCATTATGGCTGTTCGATTAAATAATATTCTATTTATCGAAGGATGAAAGGAGCCAATTTGCTAAACTAAAAAATGATAAAAAGTTAATATACCTATGTACTTCAGCGTTGAATTTCTTAGCTTCTGCATCATAACCAGGGAATCTCTTGATGGAATGAGGAACATTGAGCCCACCATCTACTGCACCCTTCATCGCTCCAAAAACACGGGCACCAGTGGTTGTACGTGCAAGACCAACATCTAAGTAACATCTAAAAAGTTAACAAATATTGTTAAAAAGAAACATTCTTAGATTAACATAATTACTAGATAGATAAATAAATTCAGAAAATTACGATACAACATTTCGCACTTGTCCCTTATGGTGTGCAGTCTGTCCGCCCGTAATATATCATCATAAGAACATTTATTTATTTATTTGACAAAAGTTAATCTGCATATAAGATAAAATATACAAACCGGAATGCACCAGGTCCATTGTCTACCGGTTCCACATTGAATTCATCACCAGTAACTTCTGTGGCTCCTGCATACAACGAGTCAAGACCCAGCCTTTGAAGCAAGCGTCTTGCTAACAAAAGACCAGTGCAGTAAGCAGCCGCATAGTTGGTAAGGCCAACCTACAAAAAAATTCTTGTTAAATAAAAATAAAGTGAATGTTTGATAGTTTCTTCTAAACATTCGATTTTATCAGTATTGAACATATATCAACATGGTAATTGCATTTGTACTTGCTTCAGACCGCCCGTTCAAAATCATCATATTCAATTATTCTCTATTGCAAGTTACTTTTAATTAGATGAATTATGGCTATTTAAATTAAGCGACATGACTTACTTTGATACCATAGTTCGGTAATTCGTGTGAGTAGGCCGCACAAACAATGTGGTCCCCTTCAATTCTAGAGTAGGCAACTTGACATGTCACATCTTTGTTCGAAAGACGGACGATCAGACGATACTTAGGTGTATTGTATTTATTCTTGTCCTAAAAGAAAGAATAAATATCTAACAAATTACATTAACAACCAATAACTATTTTGTTTGAAAATGGTACATACCTGCACGACAAGGCGTTTACGTGCATAATAGTCAGTTTTTCCTTCACGACGCCTCTTGAACTTGACTTGGTAGCGCTTAAAGTACTGCTTGTTCTTCACCACTTTCACGAAGCCCTAATAAAAACAATGCTATAGAAATTGTACTAAGAGTCAAGTCGCTTGTGTTTGGTGAGAAAATCAGAGACAATTTATAATCAAAGTTATTGCTTCGGAAAACATAATGATATGGCTATACACATAAAACATGGTATCGCCTATCAAATATGTATCTTCGTCAATATCAGATGACGCGCATGTGTCGATTTTTCATCATTTAGGTTATAGTAGTAAAATGTCGTTTTATTCTGGTGAAGTATCATCAGACCAAATAGCTATTTACTTAATCCTAATCTTACATTATTTGCAACCTATAATTAAAAAAGAAGCAAATACTTTCATGAAGACACGACATTTGAAGAACTATCAAGATTTATCTTTCTAATCGTAGCTTAAAACTTTAAAATAAATAATAAGTTAAGGAACACTATTATAGCACAATACACTTTCGACAATATTTAATTCACTAGGCTCACCATTTTATTAATTTAATCACAATCCGGCAAATAGGTTACGTCTCAAACAGTAACCTACGAAAAAGACTTTCTGTCGCATCCTAAACAGATTATGTACAAAATGGTGTTGCTATATAAAAAAATCAAAAATAAGATAGGATTATATTATATTTAATAGTTTTATTATTTTAAATAACCTTTTCCACGACAATATATCAATTAAAGTTAATTTTTACATGGTGAGTATTTAATCACTGTAAGTATGTAAAAAATAATAACATGAATAACAAGTATTAAAATTTAAGAAATATATTCATTTGTATTTGTTATATGGAAACTAATCACATAATTTAATTATATTTCAATTAGACAGATTAATATATAACATAATAATAATGTTTTTTTAAAACATGATTATTTTACAATACATAGCGTAGTAACACTACTTTCTTTTATTTATTTCTCTTTTTGTCTATGGTTCGTTATGGCTTCCTCCTATTCATATCCTGAATTATTTTTGGCGGGTTTTATATTTACCTTGCCGTTTTTATATGAAAAAAGCAATGTTTTCCGATATTACCTAAAGTTTTTCTTGTATTACGTTTATGTGTTAATAACGTGTACAATATTGTTGCCTGTAGTGCTGTTATATCCCCGCGATGTTACGAATCTAATGTAAGATATTGATTATTTTGTGCGCTCTTATTTTATTAAACGACCTGAATTACTTTCGTGTTTTACAGTGTAGCTTCGCGATTTTGCCGTTATGCTTCTCATATTGTTGGAATAGAGTGGGAATTGAAGGGATTGGAACATTGGGATAATGAACAATGTTACATCGTAATATCTAATCACCAAAGTTCTTTAGATATTTTAGGTGTGTATTTTTTTATATGTACTAAGTGTTATATTTACTTCTATAAAAATATTTTTCAAAGATACAGTACTATAGAAAATATAACTAAGTTAAAAATACCTTAATCTTAAACCAAATCAGTTCCACATTGTAATATAAAAAAATAAAATGTTTTACCGTATATAATATATATGAATAAATATTAATAACAAATTCTTATTTTAGCCACCTAATTAATATATATTTATGTTTAAATATCAAAATTAACGTTTATAGGTATGTTCGAAATGTGGCCTCGTATGAAGCGATGTACTGTGGTCGCAAAAAGACCATTAATGTTTGCGGGAGCATTTGGATTTGGGGCCTGGCTATCAGGATTAGTTTTCATTGATCGCTTAAGAACGGCGAAAGCTCGTCAACTTATGAGAGAGGCTACTCAAAGGGTAATAGCAGACAAGGTAAAATAAAATCAACTTAATGAGATATTATACATAATTACATTTTAAATAATAACATTTTGTTTTTAGACTAAGCTGTGGGTCTTTCCTGAAGGAGCGCGCTATAATAAAGGCAGCATACAGCCTTTCAAAAAAGGAGCATTTTATCTTGCAATTGATGCTCAAATTCCAATTATGCCTGTTGTATTTAGCCAGTACTATTTTCTTGATAATGAGACTAAAACTTTTGAACCAGGTACATAAAATATATAAAGAAATATTATGTTCATTTTTTATGAATTTAAATTTTCACTTAAATTACGTTATTTTCTAGGAAAAGTAGTTATAACAACTTTACCACCAATTCCCACAAAAGGAATGACAAGAAATGATTTAGAGGCTCTATCTGATATGGCTCGTGAACAAATGATTGAAGTTTTCAATGAAAGTTCTCAGGATTTAGTCAAACAAAGGAAAATAGCCATTTAAGAAATATGAATTCAACCCTTTTGATATTTAATTTGCTCCATATCATAGACGTTTATAATAATCAGATGTGGATTTTTGCCAAAGATATTTAAATTGTTGTTTGCACTTACAATTAATTTAGTTTATTAATTTCTAGTCAAAAATAATATCTTCCTGATATTTTGTTTGTTATACTCCATATATTTTGAAGTTGTATTGTAATTTTTATTTATATTAGTAAACTAATATATATAAGAATCTTAATCTTCGTTGTTGTTATAGATTGTTTTGATTTGGAATGTGTCAGTATTCCTTATATTATACCAATACTAAGTATTATTCCATGCATTTTAAATAAAACATTGAATTTAAAGACAATTAATGTCAGATTTATTTGGCTAAGCCATCTTGTTATACTTAGATCGCTAAATTACAAATGTTAATTTAAAATTGTAATATTTTCTGTTTTGTATAATTGATACATCAAATACAAAAAAATATATACAGAATATTTGACAGATTAGCTTGTAATAATAAAAATTAAAGCAGCAATGTTTTAAGCGGCAAATCGTAAAAAATAAACGTAATGGGGAGCAAGCGCAAACCCTGCACAGCAGCAAGGTGACTGAGCGAAGACATACAAAATTCATCGTCGTCAGACTTCAGCTGTCGCCTATCGTGCCTCTATGCCGATTGGTCAAATCTTATGTTACCCATTTCAATAAATATGTGATATATTTTTTCTTTTTTACTAGTATTGCTTTACATAAATATATAATACACAACGTCTACTATTAATTATTTAGGTACAAAAAGGACTTAACAATAAGTTAATTTTATTCAAAATAATATAATATTCATTATGTTTATTACGCAAACACCTTGTCTGTATTCTGACTGGATTCACAAAATGCAAAAGTTAAGAGTGATTAAAATATGATATGATTATTTCTACCAATGATTTTTACAAACATTTACTTTTATACAAGTAATATACATTTACTAGAACATATTTCATATTATTCTGTATGACAGAATACACTTGTGTCATTATCACCCTTACAGATAATTTCATTCATTCCAATTATCTTCCCATCCTTCATTTTCATCTGCTTCTTCGTCAGGTACAAAGTTTAACTTATTGAAGTTTTCCGACTTTTCAACAATAGTGACTATTTTTTGTTTTTCAATAACTGGCATCATATCAGCAAAAAAGTCAAAATCATCCTTATCCTTGCTAATTTCTATCTTTTTAGTTTTTATATCTAATTCAGATATATCTAATATATTTCTTTTAGCTTCAAGAGCAGCTTTTTCCAGTAGTGCAGATTTAGATGTTTGTTTTTCATGATCGGTTTTTGAAATTTGTGGTAATGATTCTGTATAGTGTGTTTCTTGTGGTTCTTCCTTCAAATAATAGTCATCAGCTTGTATATTGTTAATTGTTACTAATTGTCGGTTAGAGTTATCCCAATCATCCCAGTCATCTTCCGATTCAACTAGTTTATTCCTCTGAGGATCTATTGCTATTGTATAATTTTCTATTGCTTCACCACCAACAGGAGATGGTCTTTCATTTAAAGTAATAGTTTGTTCAAATGCAGGTGTACTTACATCAACTGGGAAAATTGGTTGGGAGCAATGAAAATCTCTAAGTACTTTGTTTGCTAAAAAGAAGTTATTGTCTATTTTTGTGTTAGTATTTGTTAAATTCCCCTTGGGTCTACCATCTGTAAATAGTTTTGATCTTTTTCCTCCAACAACTGTATCGGCACCTAATATAGGAACTAATTCACTCAGACAAATTAAAGTAGCAGCTACTAGATTATCATCTGTGTCTTTTATACCCAAAAGTAACTGTAAATGAAAAAATAAATACTTAATAGTGTTAAATTGTTGATAAATAAAATATTATATATTATTATACCTCTGGTAAAATTTGATGAGAGAGTTCTTCGTGAGTAAACACATGGACGAATTTGGTGAAGTGAGACAATAGCAGCATACGAATTTGACTATCTCTTACACTAAACAACTGAAGTAATCTCGGTTTTAAATGTTCCTTGAATATGCTAAGACTAAAGAATCCAGTAGATTCACCATTTTGCAATCTATCTGTAAACAACATATTATTGCCATAAATATCAAAAAAGAAAAATAGTCAGAAAAAAAGTATATAAAGCAGTCTATGAACAAATAGTAACAATAAGAGTAACAGGCTATTAGTATTTACATAACAGTATGTATATAAATATAGTCTTGAATTGTTAAACATAAAATTAAAGTATTATACCATTTTTAGGTTTCAATATAAATGGTAAAACATCTTTTCGGGCTGTTTGATCTAGCAGAGTAAGTCTTGATAGTAATAATCCTCCAAGCTGTTTAGCTACAGTTTCTTCATCATAACACTTTAGGTGACTCAAAATGTTTGAGAAGAATTCACTTCTTTCATCCTCATTTTTTAGAGGTAGAAAATTAAGAAATTTATATATGGAAATGAATTCATGATTAAAAAAGTTATCTTTTAACATTTCAGATAAATTGGGTCTTTTTTCAGGATTCGGATGCTGCAGATCATTTCTGCAGTATGTTTTAAATTCCTTCAGATGGGGGACTTCATCTGCAATTAAAAGCATACTTTTGTTTCTTATCTACAAAATTAAATGAAAAGAAATTTTATAGAACAACATTAGAATAATATAAGTTACCATCACTGTGCCCTTTAAAGACATCTTCAACTAAAACAGCAAAGGCATATTGATCTACTTTGGAGGTAATTTCATGTGAATCTTCATTTGGGTCTATTGCTTTGTCATACCTGAAAATATTTCATGCATGTGTTGCTAATATAACTGGATTTGTTTTTGAATACATACATAAATGTGTGCCATGTTCATTTTACATGCCTCATATTTTCTTTTCTTGCATTATATTTTTTTATACAAATAACTTGTAATATCTATCATTAAGTTGAAATTGCTAAGTGTAACCACCACAATTGTGTAAATGTTATATAATTAGATATAGTAAGAATATTGTAAGTTACATAAATTATACAAGTATAATTAAAATTGAATGGAGGTAGAATAAGGGCACAAATGTAGTAAATCATATTGTGATGGAATGAGTTATATTTAACTCTACCATGTCCAGACTGTGACGAGATGTGTGTGTGCTTATGGAATATATAAATTTTTAATCCTCTTTGAGCAATCTCACCATCTCTTACATTATATTATAAACAATGTTAATATATTATACATTATATTATAAAGATATTTGTCTAGACTAAAAATAAATCCTGTTTGAAACTAAGAGTTATTCTAATAATATTATTTTATAAGAAATGCAACCCTTAAACTCTATATAGGGAAAAAGTGAATCAGTACATTTTATAGTCCATATTTCATGTTAATGTGGATAAGTGATCATATTTAAAAACATGGTTTGGTGTTCATTATCATCATCAACTAAATTCCAAATATTTTTATTTAATCATACTAAAGTAACTGTTTATTTTCCTACTAAATTATTTGTTTTATTTATGTTAAGGATTAACTATGAAACCATTACAATTATAGTGGTTTTCATAATGAAAAGAATAGCCACTGTACCTATGTATCTTCTATTTTAATGATTAAAACCTACATATCTAGAAAAGAAAAACTGTGGCCGCAGGCACAACTAATAGCCATTACATTAAAAAAAGACAATTTTAACATTTATTAAAAGTCACTGAATGTACTTAATTTTTTATATTTGTTTTTACATACCTGTGTATTCTAGCGTGTTTTAAATAAGCAACATTTAATTCAGCAAATGTACATAAATATTGTAATCCTGCAAGTTTCCATTGTCCATCCCCAGATACATAAACTGATGATACACAGATATTGTTATGTGACATGCCTGCCTGGAATAATATACATATATATGAATATGCTAATGAAGACAATTCCCATCACATCCCAGTTATCCCACTTACTTGTTCATGAAGAAAAACTAAGGCTTGCAAGATATTATTCAGTCCTATACAAATTTGAAGAGGTGTTTGTGAATTTAAAATATGTGCCAACGGCTGAATATACTCAGTAGCTAAATGAAAAGTAGATCTTTGCTGCCAAGCTGACAAGTATTTCACTATGCATGGATGGCGATACTTTAAAAGGTTCTGAAATCATTTTAAATTTAAATAAGATAGAAACTATATAATGTTTGTTTGGTAGCAAAAAGTAAACGTACATTTGAAAACTTTTCTAACGGTGTTGATACTGTCCATAGTGGCCCTAATACTGACAATCCTTTAAAAACAGAAACTGAACCATCACTCTTTAAGCCAACATATCTACAACTGTCATTAATAGTAGCCTGATAATGCGACCAAAAATCTGTTATTTCGATGGCCTTTTCTTCTATTTCTAAGCCGTTCAATTGAGAGTTTTCGTTACCCATCATGGAAATATTTGATATCGTATTAATATTTTTTTGGTCGTAATCTATGCCATTTCCATTCGGGTTATTACAATAATCATTTTCTTTAATTACTATGGTATTTATTTGTTTTGCGACACAGAATACACAATTCCTTTTCTTTCTTGTTATTCTTGAAGTGCTGTTATAAAATATAAACAGCGTTAAATAATAAATATTCTAAGCTCACAAAGTTGAAGGTCCTGAACTAAAAATTAGTTTATCAATATTTTGACAAGTGACATGTGACGACACGCACTTTCAAATTATTAGTAGGTATTAGTGTTGTATATCGAAAGTTCACTATCGATAGACAATCAATTTAATATCGACAGTTAAGATGTGAACAATGGTATCGATAGTTTATTGATAGAATTGGCACGTCTCAATACTGGCGGTATTATCGATAGCTCACCGTGAACAATACTATTGATAACAGCAATACATAGTACATAGTTACTATCGATAAGTTAATGAATTATTATTAACTATCGATAGGCAAAACCATTGATATTATCGATAGTATCGATAGACATAGTGTTAAAATCAATGGGGTTTGCAATACGGTCGATAATATCGATAATGTCGACAGTATTGCAAGTACTGTCTTATGTCAATACTATCGATATTATCGACTTTCGATTGTACTATCGATATCCTGAATAGTTTTCGAGGTCAATTATCGATTGTTCTGCAACACTAGTAGGTACAGGTAGTAGAGTTGAGCTATGAGTAAATACGTGTTTACCCACTACAACTACAATTTTTAGAATTTAATTTTAAGTTTTATAAATTCAGTAACTCACACAACAAAACCTTCTCCTCACAAAAGGAGAAGAGGCCTTAGCCCAGCCGTGGGACATTCACAGGCTGTTACTTACTTTACACAACAAAATATATTTTTCATTTATATTCTTTCACGAGTCAGGTAAATTTTATATTGTGTTATTGTTTAAAAAAATGGTTGTCTGTAAAGTCGTCGTTCGTCGGTTTATGGACGATAGCTTAACGTGACAACGTCATAACAAAACATTGATGAAATGACTGCATACTTTTATGAATAAAATTTAATCATTTTTTATTGAATTATCATTATTCTGTATGGATACAAAGGAGTGGAATGAAATCTACAATTTAATTGATAAATTTACTTTTATTTGCACTCATAGGCCAATCGAGTGAAAGAGAGATAGATGCGGGCAAGCGTACAATCAGCGTAACGGGACAATTTCGCCAGCCAGCGTTCATCGATTTATTAGACGTTGTCACGTCAAAAAATATTGTATATGTAAGATAAAATTAAACTATTTGTTCAAAATTATACAAAAGTCAACAAAACGTTATAACAATGATTAAATAATACAATACTTGGAAGAGAAAAATATACACCGCGTTATTCAACCGGCACTTGACCGCATATACCGATAGTAACGACAGACAACGGGCGTCGTCGCGAATTAAAAGTTATATCACAATCGAACCGATCTCTCCACTGAAATTGGGCACCGTTGGGCGTTGATAGACCTGTATACAAGACCATGGATTCAAATTCAATACGATATTTTCTTATTTTTTTTTTAAATAATAATGAATTATTACATAAAGCAAAAATAAACTGTTCGAGCTCGAGCCGTCTACAAAATTTAGATCTAGTTAGTCAGTTTAAATTTGTCGCCTTAAAACATATTCTGTATCTGTATAAAGTGTCAATGTCAAATGGCTTATTGTTGGGACTTGGGATAAATTTTATAATCTTTAAGCCAAATTGTGTGAAAAATGGCATTGGCTTTAGTAAGAAAAGCAGTTTTATCTAATCCCAGTTCCTTGCGCAAAACTGTTGGAATATTTTGTAATGCCGCAAGAAACCGTAAGTCTATTACTAGAACGTTTTATTGTACACATAAATATATATTTTAATGTGGTCGTTACGTCATATAAATTTTAGATTGGAACTACCAATACAAGCCTGGACCATATCCTAGGACACAAGAAGAAAGAGAAGCTGCTGCAAAGAAATATGGGCTAACTATCGAAGAATACCAACCTTATCCTGAAGATATGGGTTATGGAGATTATCCAAAAATGCCTGATATTGGTGCCGATTCTAAAGATCCGTCGTATCCCTATGACTCGCCGGAATTAAAAAGAAATTTTAATGAAACGGTTAAGATATTTTGAAATAATCAGTCATATTTTTCCATAGCCAGTCATAATTATTTTAAGAATCAATCCAATAAAATAGTTAATTGATGACAATGTCATGTTCTTATAATAAATGTTTACTGACGATTAAAATCCCCCTTAGACAAATAACTTTATGTGATGATTATTTCAAACTATGAAATTAAAATTTTTATCAATTTCAAACAATTTTTTTTCAGTTTCATGCACAAGCTGAAATATTTGGAGAGGATCGCTATGATATAAGCATGAGGCCTAGACTTCCTGTATTGACACAATTGACATGGTTTTTGTGTACAATCACAGGTAGTTTCCTTTTATTTAATTACTTTGAAGATTATAAGTTTGGAAGACCTGTAACTGCTAAGCAATATCCACAAGGTGGTCCACACTACTTGTTCAGCCCAAAGTAGCAAAATAAGTAGATAACAGATTTCAGTGTAGTGTTTTAAATTATTGTTCAATCAATAAATGCTGTTATCAAATACATTTGTTTAATAGATTTATTTAATTTTTTTCTGACCTTCCAAAAATGCATAATGAAATAATAACAAAATGGGAAAGATTAACTCCTTTTATTACTATTGAAACCCTCCTTTTATTACTATAGAAAATGTCAATGTATGCAATTCATGTAGTTATATAATTTAAAAACATACAATTATTATTGCTATAGAATATTTAAAATACCTTACAAATATTATTTATAAATACTTGTAAAATATTCATCTTCTAAATCATAAAGGTCAGCTGCTATGTCATCACGAAGTGACATCAATTTTTGATCACATTCTTGCTGTTTGGTACGGAACAACTTTGAATTTTGAGTTATAGCTTCATTGACAGATGGAAAATCATTCAAAATTAAATATTGTTTTATATCTGAAACTAATTTCATGAGTGACTCTCCTGCTCTAACTGAAAAGAAAGATTATATTATTATTAATATAACATATTATAAATGTATTATATTATTCTTAAAAAACAATAATTGTTTCTGTAACAACAGGAACAACATAACATGAAATTAAGGTTTTGTGTCATACCAATATTTGCAGCTCTAACTTGCATTTCAAAAGTGTCCTGCTCGATTTGTGTCATTCTGTTAAGTTGAGACTCATTTTCGCCTTTAGCTAATTTTATTATTTCTGAAAAAATAATATTCTTTATGACGAAAGTTCTTTTTAATTATAATAAAGTCACCATCTTTTGACTGCCATGACCAATCAATGTCATTTAACTAACAGTGCTTTGTCTTTATTTGCTATGATTGATAACTTTGTATATTATACAGTAAAGTGACACACTTTTTACTCTATTTTAATGTTTAAATTATATTAATCATATAAACAGTATTTTACTATAATTTTGTTTTCAAAATCCAAAATTTTAAGATGAAAATTCATTAGTTTTAATTTAAAATATTGTGTTGTTAATACACTTAGAAGTTTTAATAATAATAAATATCTTCTTTGTTTTTTCTTTACATACCTTCAAAATTTTCTAACATACTTTTAACATCTTCTTTAAGCCGTGTTGTGTAGGATTTTAGTAAAGCTTCTTTATTTTGCGGTAAATTTCGATGCATCTTTGGTAATTAACTTAAGAAATTCTTTATATATAAAAAAGTGATTGATTACAAACCCATTTACTACAAATGAATGTTTTACTCTTAAAATATATTTCAATTGGATAAAAGTTTAAGCATTAGAACTTTACGAATTATTAGATCTAAAATTGGTTTATTTGGAAACAATGAAACCGTGATTATTCTCATGAGCAATCGTCTGTCACTTTTAGTCTGTCAACTTGTCAAGTGACTTTATAGCTAGGGCTGCCAAGTCCGAAAATATTTAAATATGTACATAAAATAAATTACTGTTACGTTCACTTAAAGCCTTTCTGTAGTATATTTTTTTATAAATGTTCCAGTTTTATAATAGATGCCCCAATTCGAAAAATTGCTGTCTACTTTTTCTCTTTTGAGAAATAAGAAATAAATAAGCACAAATATATTTTTTGAAAACAAAAAACATGGTGCTTAAAAATGAAAAATAAATAAAAAACTACATTTTGGTATATACAAAACAAAACCTATAAAGCGATTTTAACATCTATTATTAAAAAAAGTTTTGAACTTATCTCAACTGAACAGAGATTTGTTTGCGTTTTTTGATGGACTAAGGAATTTAATGATAATGATTTAATGTTAATGGACTTCTTCTCGGTCGTACTCTTCATTGCTGAAGGTCGTGTCCACTCTGTTCCAGGTTCTGGGTCACGTTATTTACAAGTTTCCTCCATTCCGTCCTGTCCTCAGCTTTTCTCAGGGCTTTGGTCACTTGGAGATCTATGAGGTTGGTAACTTGGTCCAGCCACCGTCTTGGGAAGCGGCCGCGTGGTCGTTTCCCCTCCACTTTGCCAAGCACCATCAACTTGTCCAGGCTGCCTTCTCGCTATGTGACCAAAATAGCGAAAGACACGCTGGTAGAAAATAGTTGACAGTCTCGTTTTTATGTGGAATTGTTGCAGGATCGAGACCGTAAAGAAAAATGGAGAATACCAGTGTCTGCACGAGCCGTTTTTTCGTGCACGAACGAGTAGATACCTTTCTCCGTTAATGGACTACAGAATAATAATTTAATGATAACTTCTATAACTGTCTTCTAGTAATCAAATTAATTGAACAATCACAATAACATAAAGTTTTCTCGCAAACACTTTTTTTATTTTGATCACTAATAAAAACTAGATACACAGACCTGTGCAAAAATCATTTTAAAAGTGTCCCTTAATGTGTTTATGTAGTTGTAGATGAAATAAAAATACAATTGTGTTTACAAAACACTCATATTTTTTCCGACCGAAAATAGCTGCTCTGCTTACATTTGAAATTCAACCTTATACGCTTAACTTAAAGTAGGTTTTTTTTTCGCTGGAAAAACGCATTAAAGCGTTTCCCCCACTCGAGGTGGGGGGTATGTGGGGCTCGCCGGTGCTGAAGGCTCCGGAATACCTACTAAAAAACCTGCGTACATGTTCATCGTCCTTTTGGTGGAGCGGCATGGGATCGCTTGTGCATACTACCGCGATGCCCCGGGACACAAGTAGCGGCCCGATTACTCGGGCCCCTCGTCGTGCCTTTCGACGTTGGCACGACGTCGAAAGACACGACGTTGTGCCATAGAACTATCGTAGAACAAAAGTTTTTGCTTATTATGTTAGCTATCTAGTCCTGCGCGGTTGCTGGGTCATTAAAAATAGCCTTGTATATATATATATATCTAATTATCTCAACAATTCCAAATGTATTTATATAAAATTATAATTAATTAATGGGTCCCCACGATACAGGCCTTCTAGTGTAGGTACCAACGGATTCAATCACACATTTGTAAAATGGTTTTTTAGACAATAAAGATTTTTCATTTCATTTTCAATTCTGTATTACTACAGAATTTAATAAACATATTGTGATTGTTTATTACTCGATAATATATTAATTATTAATAATCTTTATATAATTTTATATAAAAGTTATTTCTCGGGTACCTTCTACACTTTTTATTTTAGGCTTTCGAATTTGTGAAATTTTTATTTTTATTACATATTTTGAATACCTACTCAAAAATGATGCCACAAAAGTGTAAAACCTGTAAAAACTCCGTTTTCGAATTTTTGTACGAGGTCGTCTAGTCCACAGCGAGTTCCTTTTGTAAGCGCTACGGAGAAGGTACGTTAGGGGACTAGAGCAGGTATAGGGCAGATGTTATTCAAAATATTAATTTCCTGGCTAGTCTAAACGATTTTGGCCTTGTCGAAAGTCTGCTTTAGTTAGGCACAGACAAGCATTTGAGAAGGACGGTATTCGATAAAGCCTCATATTTCTCGATACTTCTGTGAACTTTCATTTCTTTTTCCCTGTATAATTATTGACTTGTTTTTACAATGAGTGACAAAGTGGTGCACAGTGAGAAAAAAAGGGAGAAAATTGTCATCTCCCAACCTCAAGAGACCAAAATATCTAGATGAGTACCATGAAATCGCTATGAGTTAGAAGCACCAGACGACTTCAATGCCATGGAAGATCTGTATGATAACGAAGTGAGTCCAATGTTTGCTTATCGTATCATTAACTTTTTTGGAGTATTTTCGGCTATTTCGAACCTTGTCGTTTGTAAGATAATATGCCATTTGGTATTGAAATTTACCGAAAGTACGCGTGGTTTGGGATTCAGGGAACACAAAAGACTGAGATACCGAGTTTTGTGTGACTGTGTACCGGTTTGTGTGTTCAAAGGCGGGTTTTCTTTTAAGACAATGGACTTGAAAATCGGCCCGATCAGTTACGAAATGGGCCTGGAGAGCGATAAACAACGCATAGATCTTGCAGAGAGATCGCTATCTGAACGGGTAAAACAGGCAAGAATCGCTGCAAGATCAAGCAGACCAGAAATGCAGGAGCAGGACGATAATCTGGAAAGCCAATTGTATGGTGCAGGCTTCGCAGATCAAAGGTGTTTTTTATGGTATATGAGGGTGGATGAGCATATAGGCCATATAATGACCACCAATGCCAATAGAGTGGCATTGTGTATTTCTTAAAAAACATCGCCAATGTGCCACCAACCTTGGGAACTAAGATGTTATGTCCCTTGTGCCTGTAATTGCACTGGCTCACTCACCTTTTAAACCGGAACATAACAATACCAATCAATGTTGTTTTACGATATATATTTGATAATGTTATGTATGTCCGCAAAAACTTAAAAGATTTTCCCAGAAATTGTGACGTACATACTGTTAACACCAGGAACAAGTATAAACTTACAACCACTGTTACTAGATTACACAGGGTTAGTAGGTCTTTTATGGGACAATGTATACGTTTTGACAACAGGATCCCAGAAAGCGTTCAAAAATATTCTATTGTGAAATTTAAAAGAGTTGTTAAGGAACGCTTGTGTGCTAAAGGATATTATACAATCAATGACTTTTTAGATGATTGCACACCTTGGGAATGAAACGATCGCCTCCAGGCTGTTTCAATTAAAGAAGAATATTATTATTGTATTGTTATTATATATAATATAAATATTGTAAAAAATGAGATGAAAAAAAAAATCCCGCTGAGTTTCTTTCGCCGGTTCTTCTCAGGTCTGAGGTGTTTATTTCCGAACCGGTGGTAGACTTATGTTATGACAATCAATAAGTAAGTGTAACACTTCTATATTGAATAAAGATATTTGAATTTGAATATTTGAATTTGATAGAATATCTGATGAATGGGTGGTACCTACCCAGACGAGACGAGTAACATAAGCAAGAGCCTATTATTTAGTTTACTTAGATAGTTTTGGTAATCATTAAGAAGAATGCCATGTGTATTTATTAACTCAAGCATATTTTTAATAAGAGACACAAAAAAAGATAATAATGTAATGTCTACATATTTATATTTGAACAAACGGAATGTGTAGATATTCGTTTCAAAGCTTTGTAACAGCAGAGTATCGTGCGTATTCTTTAAGCCTAACTGCGTTGATATTGATAAAGCCAGTACTATCTTCGGGAGAAAATCCTCCAGCTACATCCATAGAAACTAAGTCCTTATTGTACAAACTTGTACTGCTCATTCTAGCTAGTACAGAAACTGGAAAAAGAAATAAATATAGGTATACAAATATAATATTTTATGAGATTTTTAGTTTGTTAAACTAATAATCGTAATGAAAGATATATAATAATATATCGTAATTTTTGATTACTTAAGAGATTAAAAATTTAACTAGCTGGAAATATTATAAAGCATTCTTTGTATATTTACCGTTCCCTTTAAAAATCTGCAATGTAACCGTGCCGTTGACACATTCTTGTGATAATTCCAAGCATTTTCTTGTATACGTCGCTTCAGGTGAAAACCAAAAACCGTTATACACAAAGTCAGCCATTTTATCTTGAATATACTTTTTAAGCCTGTAATATTTTTTTAATTTACATATTTTTCATTTTATGCATTAGACATTGTATTCCTTTGAATTCTTTGTTTTAACGAGGTATACTTTTCGATAATAGTACCTACATATCTACAGGTTAATATGTTAAGTCGGTTAAGATTATATGAAGTACCTGAAAACTTCCTTGTCGAGCGCGTATGCTTCTAAATCCAAATGAGCAACATGCAGGATAGTCCCTGCTGGCGTTTCATAGAGTCCTCTAGACTGAAAAAAACAGCAATTTTTAAACAACAAAAACAGTAACAGTTTTGTAACAGCAAATGTCGAGAGCTTTACACATGGGTTAGCTCACGGTCTTAAATACAGGTCTAGCAACCAAGTCAAATTTCAGTGGTTAGAGATTGGTGCGATTGTGTTACAACTTTTATTACGTAATAACGACCGCTGTACGTCGTTGCTATCGAACTTGGTTGACACGCGGTGTGTGTTTTGCTGATTAGTTGTTATTTTTGTTTGGATTTGCAAAAGTGTTCGAGATAATTATTACGCGAATTGTCATGCCCCTGGCGGCTGCAAATTGAACTGAACAGCGTCATTAAGTCGACGAACCCCCACTACTGTTGTTGCAAGACCTGTGTAATTGTGTGTACGACCGTGGGTTAGCTGATAAAGTCCAAAAGACGATGCTGATAATAATAAATCAAACAATAATATAATAAAAAGTGGCCCTGTTGACTTTTTATAGCTTGCCGATTCTATTTGAAGATGTCATCATTGTCAAACAACGTATAAAGTTGTTAAATCATTACAATTTTAGGTAAATCACCTTAAGTCCCAGAAAACGATTTTCTACTATATCGATGCGACCAACGCCATGTTGTCCGCCAATTTTATTCAATGTCTCCACTATGGCTAGTGGATCTGATATAACCAATGCCTTTTCTTGTCCGCTTGGAATTTTGACAGAAATTGGCAAACCTGAAATTTTTATTGCAGTAAAACAAATGTCTATTTGCAAATAGTTAATTTCTAGAAATAATGTAAAGTGCTATAAAATACTTTACGGTTACCTCATTGAGTTATACATATAGAGGAGACGGCGATTCATTCTTTCTGAGTGCCCTAGCCGTCGTCGCGTTTGGACTCTACTACCACTCACCATCCGGTGGAGTAGAGTCATTTGCCCTACCGGATATTATAAAAATAAGATGGGTTGTCACCGTTATAGATGCGAAACTTTTTGTCGTATGCCTATTGAATCGGTAGGAACATAGTTAAATTAAATAGGCAAACTGTCGGTTTTATGTACAAGTACCTTGATGACCGATGATAAGTCTTTTGTACTATGTTTTTTCTTCGTAGGTCATTGATTTTTACTTGTTTTTAACACGCAATACAAAATGTTTGAATCATCTTTGTCACAGTTTCGGTAGGTACGTCCGATCGCGATGAGCCTCGGCGTCCGGCTTGTGACATGTGGTGATGCCGGTCGCCCCGGTCGGCATTCTGCGTCTACTCTATATGGTATAACTCAATCTAAGTTTTGGCCTGCTATTTTAATAAGGTTCGATTTTATTAACTTTTACGTTGAATGACTTTTTAAATGTTTTAATAAACATAATATGTACGGACTTTTGGTAGAACAAACCTTTTTCAAACGAAATATCAATAGTACAAGGATAATCATCTGCATCTTGTAGGTCACGGGTCATTTTATATATTCCAGTTGGAGGTGTAGCACCAGGGTCTTCCAACACTCCTGATTCGTAGCTAATAAAAATTAAAGAAAATAATATTATTAGAATGAGGCAAAAGTTCAGGTCAAACTAAAAAGTAATAAACAACTTATAAAAAGTTAACATAAATAAGGTTTTCACCTGATATGCATTATGTTTTCGTCAGTAGACCAAGGAGCTTTAGGTGTAGCTGCAACGGGTATGTTCTGTTGTTTTGCATATTCAATGAGATCGCTTCGTCCTTGAAATCTATTAAAGAACTCTGGCAGACGCCATGGAGCAATAACCTGTTATAATTATGGTGTAATAAATATTACTAGGTACAAAATAATGTTCTTTTCCGGATTTTTTTAAGGAAGCCGACAAGTTAAAATTATATCTAAATTTAACAGACAGAATATTATGTTTATTTATGTTGTCAAAAGAATTAAATGTTTACCTTTCCTTCTGGCCATAATGAATAAACACTTAGTTCAAAACGGACTTGGTCGTTTCCTTTGCCTGTAGCTCCATGTGAAATGTATCTAAAATTTAATGAGTCATATTGTATTCATTTACGTTAAGAGTTATATCACTGTAATTGTAAAATCTAATTTAATTTATAATATTTAAAATGAAGTTTTAATTATATTAATAGATATAATATATTGTAAAAAACTTGGCTTTAGAAATAAAACACTTACTTGGCACCTAATTTTTTAGCAGCATTAACGATTCCTACGGAGATGCATGGGCGCGCTAAAGATGTACCTAAATAATACCGGCTCTCATAAACTAAGCCCATTTGTATGCCGGGTAACATGTAGTTGGTAACAAATTCTTTCCGCAAATCTTCAATTATCACCTAAATAGAAACAACAAAAAATAAACTATTAAGACTGAGTTTACCAAAAATATAATAAATATACTCTCGCATTTGTATTTAACTACTAGCGTTTTCCCCGCGGTTTCACCCGTAGTTCCCATTCCCGTGGGAATACGGAGACAAAATATAGCCTACGTTACTCGCTGATATTGTAGCTTTCCATTGGAGAAAGAATTTTTTAAATCGGCTCACTGGTTTTGTCTTGAAAGCGTCACAAACAAACTTACTTTCGCATTTATAATATTAGTTAGGATTGATGTTGTCTATATCTATACAGCTATTAGCTGAAGAGTTTGTTTGTTTGATCCGGCTAATCTCAGGAACTACTGTTTCGAATTTACAAAATTATTTTTGTGTTGTATAGTCCTTTTATCGAGGAAAGTTCTAGGCTGATTTTTATATATTTTTATTAATCATACGTGGGTGAAACTGCGGGGCATAGCTAGCATAAAATACAGTTGAACACCTACAATCTGGATTACTTACATCTTTAGCTCCGATAAGCTTTGCCTTCTGGTTGGCTTTCTCGAAGTCTTCATTCTGACCAATATCAGCCATGTAGCAAACAACATCGTAATTCTTTTGAATCAACCTAAAATACGTAAAAACATTAATTTACGTGAAAATATCGAATAATAGATTGAGACGAAGGAATAAAATCCTAATACTGAGCAAATCCTTACCATTTCAAAATACAACTAGTGTCTAAACCACCAGAGTATGCTAAAATAATGAGATCCTTTGCCATCGTCGAGTAACACAATAAATCAGAATCAGAAATTTATTAAAACTGAAGAATAATGTTTGTAGCTTTATAACACAACTAGATAACCTACGGGTCATTCATCATTTAGATAATTGTAATAATCGCATTTTACATAATATTACTTATTTTCATCATTCTTACTTAATTATACATTATTGTACATACAAAAATGTGAAATTAATCACTTTTCCTTCCATCTATTTATTATATCTATAAGAAAAAACCTATTCTAGTGTGAGGTGCCTATTCGGTATAAGCTCCTTACTATACATTAGTGTAATATAAAATTATAATACCTAAGTATACTATAGTAAGTATATGTTGAACTTATATTGTACTAGCGACCCGCCCCGGCTTCGCCGGAGTAGCAGGGTAATATACGCGATAGTTTTAAAATTACGATAACTCTTAAGATATTAATTTAAATTGGGTGGTATAAAGGGCACTTATAATAGTAAATAACGCATTTAATTTGATAAGGATTAATATCATATCCGTTTTTATAGCTTTCCAATTATAACATTATTATGTAACCAATTTTTAAACATTAAAGTGGGTATAGTTAGCTATCCTTAAAAGATAGACATATGTATGCCATCGCGGACTTTTCTGTAGATCTATGAAAGGGGAACAATTTCACCATACATTATTTTTTTACAGCGTTTTCGATGAAAGCTCCCGGCTCGTTTTTGTCCAACTTCTTCAACAATTATCGTCATATTTCAACAATTTTACAGAAAACATTAATGAATTATACTCGTATACCTTCGTCTTGAATCACTTTACCTATTGGTGAAAACCGTATGAAAATTCCTTCAGTAGTTTTTTAGTTTATCGCGTTCATACAGACAGACAGGAAAAGCGGGGGGACTTTGTTTTATAATATGTAGGGATTTAGTGATAGTGATTCAATTAAATATAATTTGTAATGTAAAAATATTACTTTTATAATGTTTTGTATGTAATCCTTGACAGAATAAAAATGATTTACCTTCACCTACAAGTCAGGTAACTGCCATTTTGATTAGCCAATGAATAGCCGCTTGAAGTTAGATAAAATTAAAACAATTGTCAGATGATTAAATATTTTATTAATTTTAACACTTCAATACTGATAATTAAGTTTGTTTACACACGTAGAAGGAAATGCGTATATTCTATATAATTGCACAAACTTGGGCATAGACTATTCATGATTAGGAAATAAATGTAAAATTGTTGTTAATATTCTAAAAATCCATATCGTGCGATATGTAAATTTATTTTATCGTATATATTGACATTTAAGAACAAATATTAATTAAACGCTAAATATAAATAATTTTTTTCTATATTACTAACAACTACCTAATGTCTCGTGAGTTATTAGGTATCAATTAATATGTTTAGTCACGATATCTATACTTTTAGATATTACTATTATTGGAATGTAGAGATAACTTAAACACCAACTGCTACAACATATTATTTATATGTAATACATAAATATTGCTATGAGTTTTACAGAGACAACATCAAAGACATCTATTGTATTAAACTTTCTATTATTCATTCAATATAAGTTTGAACTAGACATATCTAAGAAGATACATTGTTTTTTTTTGTATGCATATATTAACATATTTTTAGTGTTTAATGTAGTCTCTACAATAAAAAGAGTGTTTCAGCATTCAAATTGATCAATCTCAAGAACTAAAACTATTATTCAAAATTTATTATATTTCAAAACTTACTTTGCCCGCATATAAACATTGTTAAGACATTGAAAGAGGCCATAATTATAAATGGAACTAGTTTTTAACTACAAATAGTAGTTATTACAATCACAAAAAATACTTGAAACTTTCTTTAACATATTAATTATAGATAAGAATACCAATACTAATTCGTTACAAACAAATTCATGTCAACATAATTATGTTATGAGAATTTACATAATAACATTAAAACTTGTAAAACATCAACAATATAAATATTTTGTTCAAAATTGTAACTTAAATCTATAAACATAACATTGAATTGTTATTACAATTCATAGCAAACAATATCACAATATTACACTAAAACCAATGATTAAATATTTTTCAATGTAATAAGCTAAACTGTTTTGTTTGTTTTTTCCCTATAAATTTTTAACAACAAATTTTTATTTTTCAAAAAATCTCAAAGAAAATTTTATGTCTTTCTGTTCTCGAAATCATATTATTTTATAATCACATGGTCTAAATATTTTTTTATGACGCTGTAATGTTTTAAAAGCATTTATAATAATTGCCATGTACATATACTAGAGTCGATAAACATCTCTATCCACAAGGATTGCTAGTAAAACTAAGATTCAAACATGTTTCATAAATTAGAACATTTTTGCCCATTGGTAGTTCTTTAATACCTTAAAGAAACGACTTAACCCAAAAGGTTTCTCTCAATGTTGCTGTTTAAGCGGTAAGAGAGCTGAGATCCGAGAGGAAGTTGTCGGGTGTGAGGATGTGGGATGAGCCCATGATCACCTCCCAGTTCTTAAGTGCGGCCGTCACCTCGTAAGCGCAGCGTATCTCGGAGAAGCAAACGCCTTGAAAGAAATGTTATAGTGAAAATTTGTTATATTACTTTTCAATTGATAGTTTTTAGTCTCCAGGTAATGTACTATTCTTTCAGATTTACATGTAACATTATAATTATAAATTTTAAACCCCACTTACTGAATTGTACTGTAACCTTTATATAAAAAATATTTTTTAAATATTAAACTTACCTCCAACTACGAAGACGATCAATCGCGGAACATTTTTAATAGTCTGTTGCGCCTTATCTTTATGCCAATGGCCATAACGCACACTAGAACAAAATAAAACAATGTAATCAATTTAACTGATAAAAATAAAACAGACTATTCCGTTTTATTTATACACCGGGATAATATAAATCTTAACATGTTCATTATCACATGGTCAAAGTCACTTGGTGGTAGAGCTTTGTGCAAGCTCGTCTGGGTAGGTACCACACAGTAAAACAGCAGTACTTTGTTTTGCTGTGTTCCGGTTTGAAGAGTGAGTGAGCCAGTGTAATTACAGGCACAAGGGACATAACATCTCAGTTCCTAAGTTTGGTGGCGCATTGGCGATGTAAGCGATGGTTAACATTTCTTACAATGCCATTGTCTATGGGCATTGGTGGCCACTTACCATCAGGTGGCCCATATGCTCGTCCGCCTTCCTATACCAAAAAAAAAGTTTTAATGAAATGGACTAATTTATTTTGTGCTGAATATTATTTATAAAATTATATAATAAAAATGATTGTTATACATGAATAGGGTTTAACCATAATATGACACGCGATTATTGGTTACTGGTTTGGTCAGTCAGCGGGCGGGAAGCGACGGCGGCGATCTTTTTAGACGTATCATGTAATAATAAATGAATAACTTTATAGGATAGGAGCACGCGACGTTCTGTGATGAGCCAGGTCGGTGGAGGGCAGACAATCATCACGAGTACCAGGAGTTTTGTGTGATTGACATTAAACATGTTTAATATGACCTTCTTGCACCACATGACAAGACGGAAGTGTTGGCACACATAAAATAAAGGTTTATTTTCAGACATAGGTGTTGTCGCAATGTTTTCCTTTACATCATTGTAAGATAACAAATTTCATACACAAATACTTCACTTGGTCACTTTACAAACAAAGATTTTTTATGGAAGTTTGATATGGAATTAATTAATTAATTAATATTATTGGTCACTATGGTAAATGTTAAAACAGAGAATAATTATTGCATCCGAAAACCCTACATAATTTGTTGGTTTCATTATTGATAGGCAAAAAAAATTATAATAAATAAACTGTGAATTGAAAATAGTTGGGTATGTGTGTGCCTCTAATTACCTAGTTGGTGCTTGATATCCAGAAGTCTGAGCGCGCCCGGCGAGGAATGGGAAATGGCGTTGGTCTAATTTGTCTTCAATAGAGTCTTCTATGATGTCCTATTAATAGTAATATTAAGTTTAATTTCATTGTTCTATGAAAATAAACTAAAAATATACTGTCATACTATTAAATACCTTTTAATAGCATAAGCATTTCAAAAAGTTTAACCATTGGCACCAAATTTAAAATGTCATATGAAATATATACTATAAATATTTATATACCTTGATCACTGGAGTCCAACGAGACATCTGATATGTCTGTTCAGTGATTCTCTCCTTTCGTGGTACTTGATATTGCTTCTTTCTATTACCCTGTAATGTAAATGATTTGTCAGCTCAACTTAACTGTATCGTTGATACTATATGTAATATTATTAACAATTAATTAATAATATTACATATAGTATCAACGATACAGTTAATTTGTTCGAAAGTTTCTTTCTCTTACTGCGCGGTGATAGAATATTTTATTCCTACTAATCATGGCTGATTTAAATTTTTATTAATAGTAGCACATCACTGTTTGCAAACCAACACAATACACATTAGTAGTTAATGTATTTTTTTATTGTAGACCACATTTTGTTATTTGAATATAATTTGAAGATTGTTTTAATAACATAATTATAAGCTAAAACCATCAAACAATCATACTTTCTATTTTTGTAATATTAGTAAAATGTAACTACTAGGTACTAACATCGATGACGACGTTGAGGCCGAGGTTGGCGAGGTTGAGCAGCGCCTGCTTGTCGGACGGCTCGAGCTGCGCGTGCGTCACCAGCTTATTGAGGTTCTCCTCAGATATGCCATTCTTCGACATTATGTATAGAGCGATTATACGCATCTTGTCGTAGTTTTTGATAGTCTAAAATATGGTGCAAAAACAATAACTTAGAAATCAGAATTCGTCTTTTAAGTAATAGTTCAAATAAATAAAGTATATATTTGTATGAAGTATTTATTTATACAATTCTAAAACTATTAATTCTTCGAGAATAGACTATACCTTTTGTCCAATTATTCAAAGTACATATATCTAAATGTTTAAGAAATTATAAGCAGCGCAGTTGTACCTGATCAAGTAGTACAGGTACAATGCTCCTCATATGGTCCTTAATCTTTTCGCCTTCAGCGTCGGTACCCATTGCCAGATCCTGAAACCGTCAAAATGATATTGTAATTTGTATTTCTACATTGTTAAGGATTTAAAGAATTATCTAAGAGCAAAATGAATAAATAAATAAAATGTTAAAGCAATTGTATCCGCACCTGTTCAACTTTGCAGAGTTTGTCGACATATCCTTGGTAAGATTTCATGCAGTCTTCAGCGAGACGCAGGTGCGTTGCGTACTTAGACAACTCTTTTTGATACTGTGGCATTTTCTTGATCATTTGTGACAAGTCACGCATCGATTGCTTGTCACCTGGGGACGAAGTTATTAAAATCTCATTTAATATAGGCTATTTTTGGACACATTGTAAACTTGTTTTGGCATTAAGCAATAGGTAATATATTATAGAAAAGTTCCAAGCATGAGTTGCAGAATGAATTGTTTCCTACATTTTTATTTAAACAAGCATCAAGTTTTTAAGCGCATCACTTATGTTTATAACTTATTTAGGCGGCGGTGAAAAAAAATTTTGGACACATGACTTTTACTGGTTATCCACATATTCACAGCAGCATGGAGCAACATGGTAAAAAGCTCTAAGCCTTCTTAAGAGGAAAGAAGGCCAAACATAAACGGTTCAATAATGCAAATGTTATATTTCATCATAAAAAAGACAACAGGATAATATAACAGTCATAGCTCTAATTTACATACCTCCCCCCATACGTTTGGATTCAGAGAACTTCTTGAGATTCTTGGTAACAGACGTAGATACGACCGCAATGTGCTGGTGACGTAGCTCGACCCAAAGTTCATCATTTTCATCCAAAAGTACCTCCTTCATGTGCCCCTGTGACGCATCATATCTAAAAGAAATTACCATTAGTTAATACATTATTATTAGGCTAATAAATATGAATTGTTAATTATTGAAATTTAAACATATAATAGTTTACAACTTTAATTGTTTTATTTAAATGTGTAAAATATAAATTAATTAGAAGCTATAGATTAATATACAGATCTAGTACTATTTCTAAGGATTAAATTCTTGCTATTTCTTAATACAAAAGTTACCGTTTTTTTATACAATATATACCTATAGACGTCGTTTTCGATTGGGAGTAAGTCATAGGCCATTGCCTGCAACGTGAGTTCATGCAATAGTGGCGACACGCAGTCAAAGCCACGATCCAACACCAGCAGCTGCGAGCGCGCTTTCTCAGGTCCTTCGCCCATGGTCGGCTCGTCTGCCTGGAAAATAGCGATAATGAAATAGTTTTGAATGCTATAAAACCGTGATCGCCAAAGTGGTCCAGGTGGACCCCCAGGGGTCCACGGCTCGAGGTCTTCCACGTTGGCGTAACAAAAAAATGGGGGTCCACAGTTCATGAGTCATAAGCAATAATTTTATTATTGTACAAAATATTTATTTCAGTCAGAACTCATATTTTTTTTCTATTGCTTGTCATTCTTGCACAAAAGAATAAAATTAATAATTAATTATATCAATTAAGTTCACTGTACCTTGTATGCGTCGAGTTTTTGCTGAATAAGTTGCGCTAGTTCTACATTGCGCTCCCAGTCGCTGAAATAAATGTTACTTTAAAATAAATTAAATCGTATACATTGATAAAATAGATTGAAGCGACTTGTCTCATATTATAATGTAGACAAAATTTTAATTGTGCCTAAAATATCTTATCTCTTTAAACCATTTTTATTACATTATAAAAAAAATAAAGTAAAGTTATTTTAACAATTAAAAAATGCGTTTTTCACCTGCGGTAACGAACAGAGGGGTACTCCCCGAGTGTAGCACAAAGTGTTGCAATCTGTTCAGCGATTCGCTCCATGTTGGCGTTGCGAGTCTGTGTGAGTGCAGGGTTATACATGCACTGGAAAGTGTCCGGCGAGTCCAGCGAAAATACCTGCAAATATTGCCAATAGCCAATTCATGAATAGATACATATTAGAAAACTACATACATACATTTCATAGCTTTAACATGATATGATTATCATTGCATCAAATATTTTATATATGTTAGATAATGACATAATTAGCATGTTATATTATTTATTATTAAGTTAATAATTCGGAGATCTGATTGCTCAGTGAATATAAAACAATGATTATGATTAGGTTTGAGACTGTAATCCAGGTAATAATTAATCATTTTTGTTGAAAAGAGAAAGGCCGAATTATTTACAGACATTTGGCAGTCACAATACTGATCTGATCTGTAACTGTCTGTAGGTGTTATGTTTATTTTAAGTTTAAGATAATTGTTAAAAATTACAATGTTCTAATAATTAAGTATTCATTTTTAAACTTTCAGTATTAATTTAACAAACTAAAAAGAGCAACTTTAAATTTTGATGTCTGTGATGTGCATTGAAATAACATAAAGAATAAAGTCTTGTTTCTTCAATAAGAATATATTACCTGACTCTCATAAGGCAAGAAAGCAATGTTGATTTCCTTTAAAGTTTTGATTTTTCTAGCAGCTGATGACTTGCAGAGTTCATTGAACAATTCCTCTGGGCACACTAATAATGGCAGCGTGCAAAATAATGTTACACCTTAATTACTAATTTAATTAGAGATGTGTACGGTAAATCTTAAAAGTTAAATGCCCCCTGTATTCGAAAATATTACAAACCGACAAACCTGTTGTTCATATGGTATGAAAGCTATGTTGATTTCCTTTAATGTTTTGATATATTTAGCTACTGGACTACGTGATAATTCATCAAAGAGAACATCAGGACAAGCTGTAAATTGAAATGAAAAAATAAATGCAACTCAATGTCAAAGCAATAAAAAAAAAATGAAAGTGCCAACTACGACATATTTTGAGAGTGTATTACAATATAATACCGAATATTTGTCTTACCTTCAGTGAAAAAGACATGAGCAGCTTTGTACATTATGCGGTTACCGACTGAAAAATCGTTAATCAATGCATGAACAGATTTCTCACAGGGTGTGATCAAGTAAATGCCATCCATGGTGTAGAGCGGCTCCCGTTTCTTGTGAATATCTTCTACCACTGAAGAAAAAACATGTTAAAATATAAAGTCAAACAGTCAAGTAAAGTAACAATGCTTTTCAAATTGAACAAAATCCTGCAATCAACTTTACAAAATCTGAATTATAATATGTAGATGAGATTAAGACAGGCGTAAACGTATGACAGTATGGGATTCATCCAAATATTATAAAACATTTAATAAGTTTTTGGATTATAAAAACACCTTATAATTCATATTAACAACTAAAACACTTACAAGTTATGCCTTCTGCTGAGATATCATGCATCTTGCAACACGCTGACACCATGCGCATAGACAACTGATCGACGATGAGGATACGCCATTCTATGCGCTGTGATTCCTTGCCTTTGGGACCGCGATAGCGGATCACCTCATTCATAATCTCTAAAGATTGTAAAAATATACAATTATTCATATATTATTACAATTTGTTAGTTTTTTTAACAAAATTTTAATCAATATGTACTAATAAATTGACATGGTATGTTACACATAATAGCACATTATATTTCAAGATGGCTAGACTAAATAATATATACATTGTTTTAATTATTTATTATTGCAATCCAAGTAACTTTGGGCAATCAAATGAAATTGAAAGACAGATAAACAAAAATTGATATAGAAAATTACAAAAATAATTATAGAATAATATATTTGGTCTGGATAGGTACCACCCACTCATCAGATCTTCTACTGCAAAACAGCAGTACTTGCTATTGTTGTGTTCCGGTTTGAAAGGTGTGTGAGCCAGTGTAATTCCAGGCACAAAGGACATAAAATCTTAGTTCCCAAGGTTGGTGGCGCATTTGTGAAGTAAGTGATGGTTAAAATCTCATACAATGCCAATGTGTATGGGCGTTAGTGACCATCAGGTGGCCCATACTTAATTTTTTTGCATAATATTTTAAAAATGTTTACATAGATACAACCGACTCACGATACTTAATAACCATTTCACGGTTCGGACACTTATTTTGTTACATTTGATTTTTCTAATATCATATCATTGAATATTATGCAATGGAATTGATAGCAATTAAATTGAATATTTTAATATTCTTAGCAGGATTAAATAAATAAATAGACTGACTTATTGTAACAAGTGATATATCTATGTATATACAAAATATATAACAGTTAATACCTATACTATTATAAAAAACTTAAGTTTGTTTGTACAATCTGGCTAATATGAGAACCTACTGGGTTGAATTAATTAATATTTTCACAAATCAAATATTCGTAATATATGAAGTTAGCAATGAATGAATGCAACAAAAGTATATTAATGAACGAGTGCAATAGAGATAGACAACGTTACTGATCATAGAGTAAAACACAAACAGTGGTGGGAGTTGGCACATATATAATAATTTTATATGTTTGTATAATTTATATAAATGAAAAAGAATATTAAATTATTAATTAATATAATTATATTACTAAATTGAAATCAAAATATAAATAAATATTTTTTTCAGTATGTCGTAAAGAATATGTTTATTTAGGTGTATAAATAGTGTTTAGATGTATGATCATGAAATTAATTAATTGTTTCTAGATTTCCATCTAATGAACTAAGGTGCATCCAGTGGGTTGATATTGTTTATTTCATATTAAATTTTTATAAAATTATTGATAGTTTTTATTTGCCTATTTTCAATGAATTTTTAGTACTTTTACAAAATGAATTTATGAGTAATCGCATTCATAGTCATAAATCCGGGTAAGAAAAAATGTATTGTCTGATAATTTATTCTATGTCGTTTCTTTGACACGAGACGATACACTCTCGCAAATATATTCGTCTTTTTTTCACTCGTGATACTTAAATCATGCTACCCAACTTTAGCGACGAATCGTAATGTAGTGTGTATATTGCAATATAAAGTTATTTATGTGTGTGTAACAGTGTCATTTTCGTAGATTGAATGCTATGTATGTAACCTATCTACACCTTTTTACTTATAATATCATTGATGTTATTCGTATTTTTCTCTTTTGTATTATGTACTTAGGGAGCTGTATCGACCGCAACGAATGACGTACGTACATCGCCCACTCGGTTACCTCCCCAGTCCCCACCCCACTGCCGAGTGACAGAAAAATCAATAACAAACACTTAGCCTAGTTATGTCTGCATTATATGCACTAAATATGATCATTTCTTCATACGGGTGCTTCATAAGGGTATAATTTTGGGTATCGAAATAAATACCTTACTTCCTACTTGGAAACTTAAGTTGGAATTATTTAACTTACAATATTGTAAGTTTATAAAGTATTAAACTGATCCTTAATATTACATTTAGTTTGAATAGTAAACGAAATAGCAAACGAAAACACAAAAATTTAATAATAACATTACTCATTGATAAGATTAAATCTACAATTAGTCATTGTACCTAAGAGTAACACAAAAATATTTGTAATACATGTTTTAAGTACGAATAACATACGATACATATGTGAATGAGAATAAAGCCGAAATAAAAAATAGAAAATTAATTCAATAATTTTACTTACTTTGTCCGACAAGTGCTTTTAGTGCCATCTTGTTCCATAGACTAAGTAATTTTTACGGAACTCGGAAATAGGACTACAGAATTTTGACATTTGACAAGTATTCTTAAGAGAATTGCCATGTATGAGAAAAGCAAGTTTTACGCGTACAAAATTCTATACGCTTAAGTCGTAAAAAGTGCACGATTAAGACTACTCTGTTTTTAGGTCGGGCAAAATTATATCAAACAGTCATCGTGTGGATGATTGCTTGTACAACCGACTGTTTGAAACGAGGTTTTTTGCTTGATATTGTTGCAACAATAATAACAAATACCATTTGGTTCATCTTCATAATAAAAAAAAAGGTGTGTGTGCGATTCACACACGATAGAAGTGAAACTTAATATAAAATAGTATGTATATTTCTGTCTCATTCTTTGCTGGCTTCATCCTACACATTTTTGTATTTGTGTCTCTTACCTGTCGTTTTTTCCGTTGCATCCGGTTTGAAATCACAACGATTCTAAAGAAGTTTCACTTCAATACATATACAAATTTATAAATGTGAAGGTTTTCTCAAAAACTCGAGTACATGTAAACAAACAGCTTGTTGAATTTGAGGTGCCAAAGGTTTACGTGTAGCGCTTGCCTTAAAGAAAATATTGTCAATGGTGCTTATATATGAACGCATAAAATCACTTAAAAATACTTTGAAAATTTATTAATTATCTAAACATACATAACAGGTATGTAATTCAACTACTTTAAATTTAAATTTTTAGTCTTCGTTTTAACTTAATAGTTTTTAGGCATAATAAAAACATGCGCGCGCATTATTCAATCACGTCAATAATAAAAGACAGAGAAACAACATATTCCTCTTTTCTTCGATCATACGAAATATTGAAGTGAAGAGTGTTCGCTGTTTGGTATTTAGATTTAGTTTTTTATATGCTTGCGTAGGTGATGGATGTCGCGCAAGGTTATTAACTACTGTAATCACGTGTACGTAATTGTGCGGTATTTTTATAAATATTTTTTTTGTAATATGCACGATGATTTGTTTTTTTTTTCATTTGCCAAAATATAATAGTTGATTAATAACGTATGTATGTTTAAAAATTAATTATATAATAAAATGAAATATTAATAAATATACAATGAGTGGCGAGTGGCAATCGCAAGTTATTAAGAAGCAGATTACTTTGATTCTAATTTGTTCCATGCATTAATTATTAAAAAATATTTTTTCATCGTTTCCTTTTTTAAATACGATTACTTAAATAGCGAATTTGCTTATAGCTATAATTAATAATAATATTGATAAGTAGTTAAGTATTAAATATATTACAGAGACTATTATATGAGTTGATTCAATCAATTTTCATTGATCAACGTGGTTGTCTTTTTATCGGTCGCTGGTGAAAGTGAGGTGCGGTGTTTGAAGAGTCACTTTGTATATTCCACTGGCTGGCTGATTAGTTGCAGCTAGTGTCTAGTGTTGTAGTGACTATAAATATATTAAAGTGAAATGTAGTGGCAAATTGGCGATGTATGTGCTAATAGCGCTGGGATCAAGTATTTAGCCAATGTTTTTGATTCGTGATTGTGTTCAATATGACCAATGAAATGCCTGTGGTGATCTCCTACCCTTGCCGCGCTGAAGGCTGGTTGGATAGATGTGGTAAGTCTATTCGTTTCAATTGTGTAAATATTTTTAAACAACTTATTTTTATATTTGTGTTGGTTTGCTACTTGTATATAATGCGAGTTATTTGGGGCGTTTTACGTAAGCGCTCAACAAGTGACATGCATTTTTTGTGCATGTGAAGCGCATTTTTTGGTATGTAAAAGTGTATGGCGATTTATATATGTAAAGGACGCTTTAAAATACTGACCAGGTTCCTTAAATGCATAGAGATTTTTAATTATACAATCAAAAGATAAAGTATTTACCTACATAGCTTACTTCTTGAATAATTTTAACTTAGAATTTTTTAAACAGTCTTTAATTGATAAATACCAAGTCACTAAGACTTGTATCCTTAAATTAATTTATTTTTGCCTCGTTCGAGTTTAATTTTACAGGTACATAATATATAAAATGCTCCTGATTTTAGGGTTAAAAGTACCTAAATGGTAACATTATCGTTCCTTGAGAGAAGTTTCTGTTTAAATTATTATTAGTTCTAAATACCTATATGTTTTAAATTTTCCTTTAATAATATGACGAAAGTTATAAAAATATTGTATTTACATATTATTACGTACGGATAGATATCAAACATAACTATAACCTATTCCAATTGAAGAAGGAGTAGATATAAATTCTCCTTTGATTTACATATACCTACTATGTGATTTACCAGATTTCTCAAGTTGTTAATTTGTCTTTACTGTATTGTTTTTGCGATCGGTTTTAAATTACTGCAGTACAGTTGGAAAACAAATATATAATATTGATTATCTAGAAGGTGACGAAAAAAAAGCAGTGTAATTTTGTTTTGGGGTCAAAATTTTTCAAGGGCTAATGTTTGGAGTATTTGGAATGAGAATAATTGTATGAAATATTTTCTTCAAGAATATTTTATCCTCGTAGTGCTTTGTGCAAGCTTGTCAAGGTTAGTACAATGCACTCGCCAGTGATTCGATCCCCAGGAAATTAATATAATTTGGTTTGCGTCTTTTTTAATATTTTTTTTGTTTGTTTATGGACAGTGATTACCATTTTCTATCAAGTGGCTCATTTGCCGTCTTAATATTAATTTTATAAAAAATCTGCAGATTTCCAGGTAGATTCCGCAATTCTGAGTAAAAATTCTAATTCACTTGATAATGCAATAGAGGAACTAGAGTATCAAACGTTAGTAATGTTAACGAACGAATTTGATTAAACTCTTACGTTATTGCTTTAATGAATTGCAATAAAAATATATAAAATATATTATATTTTGATTTAAATTCTTTGTCCAGCAGGTTAACAGTGTATGCCCTAGATAGAGTGAAAACTATACGGTGTTGTGGTTTTCTATCGAGTTTCGGTTCATCAGCCTAGGTTTAAACGACTCGCTTTCTAGTTGAGATTCTTAAGAGAAAAGAATTATTTTGCATGGAATTGTACGTCTTTTAATAATTTCAGCGATTCATATTAAACACAAAGTTGTGAACAGAATAAGTAGCTCTTAGCCAAAGGTAGCGGGTTTAAATCTGGACAAGGACTGTGATTTCAAGTCTTAAATTGTGTTTCTTGTGTTAGAGAAAAAAAAAACATCATAGGGAAACCTGTGCATCAGTCGTCTGGCACATTTATATCCACCAACCTGCTTTAGAGCAAAAATAAGACAGAAAAGCAGGAATTTACAATTTTTCTAGATTTAATTTTAACTTTGCACAGCTAAGAAATAAACACACGTAACCCATAAATGTATGGGCCGATACTGTTACGACTAAATTAAAAACAAATTCAGATGATTTCCGAAAGGCTATATGTAATAGTCCATCTAAAGTTTCTTGTGCTGATAACATGATTTATCGATTTACATATGTACTGGAACTAATAATTCAATTATGTAGGCCAATGAATATCTAGTGATGGCTTGCCTATCCAAGCAGATCATTACTGCACATCCTGTATTCTTATTTTATATTCATTTGATTTCATAAAAATAATAGCTTGCTAAAATTTGAATATAACTGGATTAACGCGACGTGGCATATAACTGATTTGGGTTGTAAACGGTGCAGGATTTTTTCCAATTTAACGTATTAAATTTAATTACCTTAAATATTAAAAACATATATTATATGACAATATGTTACTGGTGACAAATACCTTAAGTGTGCTTAGTTATGTGTGTAGTAATTGCGTATGGTCCGCACCCAGCCGCACCTCTGAGTGTAGTCTACAACTCTACAACTAAAGATACCATTTTCGAAATTTTACGCGCATTTAACTGTTTGTTAGTCATTGTAAGCGTGTATTGAATTTTCTCAATTTTGCATAAACGCTTGCGGGGTACGACTTTCGTGAGTATGATGTCATTACTGTGTCAGGTGGAAGCTTAGTTTAGGTCGGCGAGCACGTCCTGCCTTGTTTTAAGAAGAAATCAAATAAGGAAAAGTATTTAGAATTCTAAAAGCGTACACTCGTCGTACTACATCCGTCAGTTAAACCCATTTGCGGCATAAAGTGTAACAGATATATCTGAGAGACGTCTCTTAACCGTTTTTAAGTTTTCATTCATGCTTAATTCTGTTATTTATTTAAATTTATTTCTATTCTAAAAGTAATAAACATTGAGAAATTAAAATAGCATTGATATAATAATAAGTATGTGTGTAGTTTAAATTTTTTAAATAATATGATATACCTAATTATGAAAATCTATTTTGTATGTTTTGTTTGATGTACATGAATTACCTTGAAGTTGGTACATACGGTTGTAATATTTTTTAAAATGAAAAATGCAAATATATGTAAAATTTGTGTCGGTAATTATAACTTTCTTTTCAGTTTATCAATGGTAACATTTTGTAGGTTTTAAATACGAATGTTATATCCGTACAATGCCGTTAGATTTGACATCGGAGCCAGCGCGTGCTGCGCTTACAAACTACTTGTGGAAAGTGGACAAATAAAAAATAAACCTTATCAATTTTACAGTAGTATTGTATAAAATTTATTAAAATAATCTTCACTTTACGTCTAGATCCAGTCTGGTCTAGTATCCGCCTTTTCTCTAGTTCATATCCTAATTCGGGTCAATGAAAACTGATTGGATTTTTTTCCGATTCAGCTTAAGATAAGCGATAAGACCGCCTTTGCGCACCATTTGTTGATTGACTATCATTTTACTCTTGTGTTTTTTACATGTTGTGCAATAAAGTATTAAATTAATAAACAAATATTACGATTTTTTGATAGAGCTTCATAACTCCGAGCTACTCATTGTCATCCCCCGGTAAGCACGTAAACGTGTCCTTCATCTTGTCTTTCTCGACTCCCAACCTCAAGATTTTTTTACACGGCTTATAAAAAATATTGTTTATTAATAAATATACATAAAAATCAAACAAGTCTAGTTCTCTTTTAAGCGTATCACTTTTTGATTAAAGTTACATAATATTATCCGCTCTATTTGATATTTACCAAAATTATTTTTGAAATTTTATTATATTTTATGGTATCAAATGAGCAATTGTTGTATATATACCTACTATTTATTACACATGTAATATTTAGCTGAAATATTGTATTTAGATAAGTTATATACCTATACTTCTCTCCTTATAGGTCTTTCTTGAAAATATTTTTTTCAAACAAATACTGAAATAAATTCGCCAAAGTACTATGCATTTAATTCTGCCTAGATTTAATTTAAAATCAAATGGCATCTTTTATATTGTACTCGAAGGAATAATCAATTTTATCGTGTAATAATTGAACATGAGGGGCTTTAGCGAATTCAGCTTTATACAAGGGTGAGTGTCAATAAGGGAGTTCGTAGGCACTTTCGGTCATTCGTGAGCATCTAATGATGTGCCTCCTGGGAACGAGATAGACGATGGCCTCGCCATAAATCAAGATAACTGCTTGGCACGGGCAATGAAGGACGAAATCCTGCTATCGCAACTTCGCATTTGCAAGGTTATCATAAATTCCTTTGGATAAAAATCTTTTAATCAATTAAAAAAAGAATAATTGTATTTATATAAGGCTCGGTTTTTGAGTTTTTCAATACATTAAAATATATAGAATATTGTTGATTAATTTTAAACTGAATGTACACTGGCTTTGATGTTTAGATTTTAGAGTTTTAAGATAGTCGAGTTTACGATTATAACAACACACATAGATATTACAATACAAACTTGTTACATTAATGCACCGCATCGGCTGCCTCGAATATTAATATTTATGTATGTGTATCTTGCAGACTTGCATCACATAAAATGTAGTATGAACAAAAGTCGAACGATTTCGTGTTGTAACTCCAAAGGGAAACCAATTGTGCCAATATCACATAAACAATTATTATCCAAGACGCTTTCTAATGTACCTTTATTTATTTATTATTAAGATTTTATAATGGTTAAGATTTTCTTTGTTAATATATGTTGTTAATAAAAAAAATATAAATAACGCTGAAATAATAATAATAATAATGCAGTTAGGTCTATACTCTATAGGTACTTCTATAGAGTGCGGTTTAGTACAATTTACTTGTTGACCGAACAGTAGATGTGATATACTCATATATTATTATTGAGCAATCTAATATAGATCTGGCAACATTCAATTTAAAATATGGTACCTAGTTTTTTTTATTAACGAGATACAGATACAATAAGTGCTATTCTTACTACCGGTTCATTATGCAATATAGTGGTTTTGTAGCATAGCCTACATAAATCTATATTATATGTTATAGCATTATTTTTTTTTATTTTAAGCGCATATATTAGAATACTTGAAACATCCTGTATATTTTTTCATAAAAATAAACACATTTTTATGTACACAACTGTGTTACGTGTACAAGTGGGTATACATTAAGTATTGCACAATGCGGAATCTATTGTAAACCTGTGTAAATATTATCATATGATTATTGCTTTTTACCGTATTCTATTCCCAATCGAGTTTTTTTTAAATGTTAAATTTAAAGAAAGAGGTTAAATACGAACACCATATCTGTTTGCAATGCAATTTAGAAGTATATATTAATTCGTACTGATAATGGGTCTACTTTTAAAATAACTTATCACCGTATAGCAGCTCTGCAATGCAGCTGGTGCAATATTGTGATAGCAATTTTCATTATATATTTACTTTATATAACTAACTAGGTTACTTGGATAGTAAAAATAAAAACTAGCATGGTTCTAGCAAGAGGACATGCGACTAAAACTATAAAGAACCGCGAGAGAAACTCGACGGATATTTTGTCAAATTTTAAACATACCTACTAAATAGTCTGAAAAATATGTTTTTACCTAAGTTAAAAGCTTTGGCCACTAATGGTAAGACCACAGTTGTTTTTATTTAGCCACAGAGGCATTTTGCACGTTTGCTGCGATCTTGCCGTACATATGTATATATATATATATATATGTATAACATATTGCCCGACAAAAAGAGCTAAGGACTGTATGTAGTCGCATGTAAGTCGAATTAAATTAAAACTTATATAAAATTAGATTTTATTTATGATAATTTTGCAGTTCAAAAATTAATTTATTTTAAAAGAATCTGATAAGATTAATTAAAAAACATATAATTAAAAAAAACTTGATAGGTATGCATAAAAAAGTTTTTAGAGAGGTTATGTAATAAGGTTTTAGATGAACACTAATTAAATTGCAAGTTGAATAAAGAACTCAGAAACTCACTTAACATACATTATTATCGAGTCTTTTTAACGAAGATAACTAGTAGTAAATAGAAGGTTCATCGACATTGTTGTTCGGTGTTTGTTCTCGTCAGAGCGTACTGCGTAACTAATATTTAGTGGTCCATCATTCAATTAGATGTTCCGAGAGGTCAGGGAAGCATTCCTCCCACGGTCAGCGCTTTATCGGACAAACTGGAACGGGTCGCAAGCTCCCGCATTGCGCCGCTATTGTTGTACTCGGCTCTTAGAAATTAAAATGCAAACTCTTTAAAATTAAACGAGACTACTTTAGAGCAAAAAATGTTGCGAAAATTTTACTCAATGCTTTTAGCAAAATATTTAGTATAGCAGATAAACGCTGAACTTCTGACTAAAAATGCTTTTTAATAAATTTAACGAATTAAACAAAATATAGATATTGAATCAAACGCCAAAATTAACAAAAGTTATATACAGTAATAGAATTTAACGTGAACAATAATTATGAATATATATATATATATAATTATTTACAGTTATTTTCTTTAAATAATGCGAGAAAAACTTTCAATTCTGTTTTTTTTATGCAAGCGTTCTTTCATTTATGCAAATTTATTGTGTCAGCTGCTTACAATATACATTGGCTGGATTGTGAAATTATTTACACACTAAACTACGTCATAATGATATGTACATCATACATAAATACAATATATTAGACTTAGAATTTCGTATAAAGAAAGGTGTTGCGTTAGTGACAGGTTATATTTTTTTCTGAATTATTTCGTACGTACGAGACAAGTGACTCGTTATTATGTGTGTGTGTCCCCCGGCAATAGTTTCATAATGTTTATAATATGTCTTACGTAAAGCCTTTTAGCGATATGTCTGTTTCTTATCTACTTAATTCTAATCGTCGAATAGTGACGTGCTTTTTAAATTTATACGATACTAACTGTAGCAACAACCTTTATTACCGTTTTTTTGCAGAATTAGATACATTCTTGATTATTTCTTGAGAAAAACAAATATGATAACATTGATAGATTTATTATTGGTAATTCTAACTATTTTATTTGTAATCGTGTCACGAATTTACCTTAGTACTTAATTATAGGAACAAATCATATAGAATAAAAAATATATTATGTATTTTAAATATTGTTTATATTGCCTTATTTAAATAATATATTTAGTTTTAGCGTTATATGAGAAGTTTTTAAAAGTCGTAATTGAGTCTACAAATCGTATACAAATCAATTCTTCTAGTTATAAAACGATTTTCGATTCGAAGGGCTAAACTTTATTCTGTTAAGATATTTTGTCTCCAGGCAATAATAAAGTTATACTATTATAACTTTAGTTATTTAAAGGTTATTTTCAAATAAATTATTTTCGTTTAAATTTTAAAATTTTGACTTGTACTTTTGGATATGTTACGTTTTAAAAACGAGACGAGGTCCTTACTTTAAGATCGCTGGTTTGATTGTCCCTGATTGTATTAAGTAAAATATATTAATGTTATTGAATAAACGTATAATATTAAGGTTAAGATTTTTAAACTTATTACATACAGATAATATAAAACCGATAGCATAATTTATATATAACAAGAAAACATGAGGGGCCTTCAGTAAGACGTATTCTATTAGCACAGATATAGGCGGATACATTATGATTGTTTTCTAAGTAATTTACTTGGTTCTAATGTTTAAATTGCAATGTCGTTTTATGTTTTCACTCAAGAATAGCATGCACTTGCCATAATAATATTGCACCTTCATGATTTTATGGATAAAACTGCTTTCGTAGGCCACAATATTACACGCTTCTACACCCCACTATAACTGAATGAAGAATTTATCAAAATTGTTGCCAAGATCTTTAAGAAATTGTACATTTATATCCAGTTTAACCCGCTACTAGCAAACTATCTTTGTATTTAATCAGAAATGTAATTTGTTGTAATTATTATTTTTATGCCGTTATTATTAAATAAAGTTTTTTTATGTTGTCTTAATAATGATAAAACTTTTTATCAATTTAATTATTTTAACTGTTTAGGAAAGTATCTATATATTTTAAGCTTATATATATAGGAAGATATATATTTATTGTAATTGTACTACCTATATTTAGAAAGTACAGTAAAGGCACCTTATCAAATCGCTTTAGCGGCGTAAACACTTCTAAATGATTTGTTTCCGTCACGTAACAAATCAGATTGAAATGGGAAGCTATCTCTAGTATAGCACAGCGAAGTTACAAAGTAGCAGGTCATTGAATATAATTTTAGCTTTTTACCTAATCTTACGTACATATTTATTTTATGGAACGAAATGTATAAAATAAATGAGTGTGATTTTTTCTGAACACAAACAAGTTAAATTTCCACTTTTGACTCTCTTTACGCGACAACGTGCAGTGATTTAAGCAGGAAGGTTTCGTCTGTTGAATCTTCTAATCCACCAATTATAATTTGTCAAATGACTACCTATCCTTAGAATCGTCTTGGATCGTCCGCTTATGATGTGATATATTTGCTCATATTATAAATTTATAAGATATGTGCCGTCACACTAAATTAAGTGTATTGTCAACTTATTAATTAAAAAAATATGGAATACTTGTTTGATAAGAACTTCAGTTATGAATATTTTCTTGTTTTATAGTTTATGCTAAAGTTGATTTATGGGCGGTTTGAATTTTGATCATGTTTTACTCGAAATTGTAGGTACTATTGCCACGAATAAAACTTGGTACTTAGGTAATGTTTGGTAAATAGGAATAATTTTTTTATATGTTATAATATAATATGTATAACATTATTAAAAAAATACGTCTATCGTATACGTTATCGTTATAACGTCTGACGATGACGGGAAATAGCTAATTCACATTTGTATTTTTTGCCTCTTGTGTCGGTTATTAGTTCATTTTATCGATTTATAATTTTGTTTTGAAAAAGTGGAAAAGAAGTAAAATAATAAATCCAACATTAATTATAAACAGTTACGTGTAACAGTAAATTATATCGAAAAATGAATCAACGATTTTTTTCAATCAAAAAGTGATTACAATAAGATAAGAATAAGAATATTTACCGCCATATTTTGACGTCATAACTCTAATTAAAAATCAGTTAGTAATAAAATATTTTTCCACAATAAAGAGAACTGAACGATTTTTTTTATTTACAACTATCTTTCAAATTCCACTAATTTACATTATGAACATTCATTATTGTCATCATCATCATTATTATTATTGTTACAATAGACCTGTCGAATTGTTCTGAATATACTTTACTTTAAATAATTTTAATTAAATTTATAATTGTCTATTAAATGAAATACGTTCTGAATTCGGTTTATTACCTGTTTTGCCCGCGGGGTTACCTGCGTAGTTCCCGTTTTCGTGGGAATACGGGGACAAAATGTAGCTAGATATGTTTTAACGTAGTTTTCCATTGAAGAAATAATTTTCAGTAGTTTTAGCTTAGTGGTTCAGGCGTGAAAGCGTAACAGACAAACAAACTCACTTTCACATTGACACTATAGTTCTGTTAGGATATTCTTACCTAATGGGTAGTTAGGTGCTTTGAGTGTTATAAATATACGAGTTACATCAATAGTAAATCAGATGCAAAGAGTCAGTAGTATATACAATGTGCAATAAATAATCCTGTCCGACCCGTGAACTGGTCATTAGATATCGTGAGTTGGTTCTCAAAAATCTCGATTAATTGTTAATAATAATATTATTGTATAATAAATGCAAATAAAGTAACCGTGTCTACCTATTTTATTTACGCTTAAATTAGTAAACTACTTTTTTTTTAAATAAATGTTTTGGGAATTTGGTACGGAGTACATGCTTAAAGCCTATGAAAGATCAAAAATTATGTTATTTCTGTTATTTTAATTTACTTCGGGCGAAGGTTTGTGTGCTAGTTCTTTAATTTTTCTACTGTATGGCCTTTTGAGAATAATCACGAAATATTAAGATTTATAGGAGGGTTTTGGGAAATTCCATATGGAATGTAAAATAGTTGAAATCCAAACGGTATTGCCATAGCTTTTCAAGTTCGAAATGTGAACACTATTATTTAGGATTTCCACCATTGTAAAAAATAGTCGAATAAGGATTATTGTCACCAACAGCGCAGTCGCGGGCTCAGCTTACATTGGAAGAATATGAAACATAGTGACGATTAGGGAGAAAAGAATTAATGATATATCAATTGAATTATGTACTTACGCTGTACCGAGAATTGGAAGTTAATTATAAAAATCTTAAGATAATTATTTAGAGACAAGAAATTATCTCAACAGATGAGAACGAGCAGCAGAGCGCGACCAGTTGCGGGCGCTGGATGATACTTCTCACATTACTGTGAGAATATTTTATATTATTTTACGTGAGAGGCCTTAACTTCAAGTAACACAAGTAAGCTGGCTTAACATAATTGCTATGAATTACTGAAAGACTATGATGACGACTTAGGTTGAATGCCCAATTAACGACTAGCAGCTTTATGTACGGAATTATGATGTGAATTATTTTAGCTAGAGTACCTTAAATAAGCATAAAGTATACATCTGAAATTATGAATCCAGGTAATTATGAAGTTATAAGCAGATATACAGAGGTCGGTCTTATCTAAATGTAAATCAAACGACACGCTCAGAATTTTTTACTTGTTCATACCGAGTACGATTACGTTCCCACAACATGGTGACACGTCATGGGATTTCGTGACAAAAGTCATAATTCGGTAGTGTTTGACACGCTGCCAATAAAAGCTTATGTTAGTCCAAGACGCAATGTTAACACAATCGTGCATTTGTTGTATCGCAACGTATTTTAACTTGAATTTATCACAAAACAGTAGGTACATCTGAACTTCAAACCGCAATATTTTGCGCTTAGAATCATTGATAATCGTTTTTTTTTTAATAACTAACTGTATACATTTTGCCTTATGCATAGGAATTGTTATATCGTTCTGTTAAACATTTAAAATAAATAATTAATCAACAGAATCGGTCATGGACGTATCGTGTTTGATCTATAACAGTCGTTACGTGCTTATTTTTATAATAAGAAAGATGTGATTCTGTTTGTTCCAGAGATAGGTAAGACTATTATGTACATTTTTTTAAAGTAAGAATTGCGTCGCGAAGTTTTTAGCAAAATATATTCAGATACAGAGTAAATATAATAAGAGAAAATACATTTTTTTGAACTACCAAAAGGTTTGTAAATATTGTTTAACACGAATCACTAAATTCAAACATTTCTCAATCTTGCCGACATTCTATATTTATGAAACATTACCGTACAATGTAGTGCAATCTACTCCCGTCCCTTGCATTAAACCCTAGACAACAGAGGCCTCTTTTACTTTTCGCCCTCCGTCTCTTTTCGATGCATTGTACAAGGAGGGCAGCGACCGTAACAAGAGTGCACCCTCGTTGCCATGACAACGCCTGTTCCCGCGAAAATATTGACACGGCGATGGTCCAGACGGGGAAGCAGCCCTTATTGCGTCGCGTGCATATATCGTGATGTATTTTACGATTATTACCCGCAAAAATAATGTGCTCATTACAAGCGATAAGGAACCTTTGCGATTATACGAAAATTTTGTGGGGTTTATTATGTGTTTTATATTAAACTTAATTTGAGTTGGGGATACTTCTACAAAAACAATTATTTTCTTTATATAATGAAATAATACTAGTATACATACATATATGTAAATATATGTTTTCATGAAGAGTGAAAATTGTTAATTTTTGTTGAACATCTCGTCATAAATCTTGTTTATTTTCTTAAATAACTGTAAAACCAAAAAAAAAATGTCGATAAAATGAGGAAAACGCAAAGCACAAAGGTGACAATCATCGTGATAGACGATGGATTCATTTAAGTAAAATGAATTTCCCACAAACATTCAAAAATACTTTTAGGCTAAGCATGCGAATGATCAAAATAATCACTTTTATATTTGAACTCAATTCTAATAATGTTTCAGTGTTCCGCATTCTGGCATCAGGTTACTTCCTGCTTGCATTTTAAATATGAACACGACATACAGTTGGCGTAGCCCACGCACGTACCTGAGAAATGTAGTAAAAAATACCTGTAAGAATATCAGAGGGTGTTTTAAAGAATACCATAGGGTACTAAGAACTTAAGGTATTTTTCTCTTCAGCATATAATATCGTATCAGAGGTATTTGATATCCTGTTAAAAATGCTTCAAAATAGAAACACGAAGAAACTTAATACAATGCCAAACTTATTTACTTTAACGCTATATCATTTGCATAGTTGTACTTTACGATGTTTATAAACAACTGAGTGACTGTACAATTTTGCTTCTATCATGTTGAGTTATAGCTCGCGGTCACGACAACTTCATTTACAGTCCACCCAGAATTAAATCGGTAACACTAATCTGAGCATCAGCGACGTGCCTCGTTATCTACATTTTAGACAAATTAAGGTCAATAAAAAAATCAGGACATTTATTAATTTAAGTCATTTTAACTTGAATTTTATTATCGTTTCATTTCTCTTTCTCTATTTTAATTCCTTTTATCCTTACATAGACTTATTTCGTTGAACGAACGTATTGAAAATCATTCGTGTGTTGCTCGTTCGTAATAACAAAAGAAAAACGGGCGTGTATAACTGTAGGCATACAATAAAGCCATTTGTAATAATGGAGACGCTCAACACATGCCCTATTCAATTTAATCGATTTATAGAAAGTATTAGGTACTTGAATATTAGAAGCACTATACTGGTTCTATAATGTTGAATGTGTCATCGAGTCAATCAGCGGATATTTATATGAATGAGACCTTGACATAAAAAGTTTTAAGTGAAGTAAGACCAGTATTGGTGTAAATAAAGGTCTACGTCACGTCATCGCCTTGTACACCGAATATGGATTATTGACGGAAAACAAGATACAGAACGACCTCCAGCATAATCAACAAGTTGTCCACTGCTTATTACAAACAAGTGACCGTGTAATAAAACAATAAAAGCAAAATGTAGTAATAGTTAATATTAATTCAGGATAGTGTATACGTTAAGAAAATCCTTTAATAGTAAATCGTTGTGATGGTCGTCGGATGTATCTTAATGTAAATTTGTGAAATGTAATTTGGCCTTTTTTATATAAAATACTGCAGTTAACATTGCAGAGTTATTTTGCTTTAAAAATATTCTGTATTGCACTCAAATTGGATCTAGAAATGTTATTTATATTGTGCCCAAAGAAGTTTCATTTAAAAAGTATTTACTATAAGCAAATATGTATAATATGTATATTCATCTGTGAGTACGCCACACCTAGTATTTTAACTGGATATTTTAACTCAGAATGGTTACTAAACTTAGTACTGTATTTAGAATACTTATTACCACAATAATCAACTAAGCATAGTACTTGTAGAGTTAAAAAACAATTACTATATTTTTTTAATTAATGAGTATTTTTTTTCGCAATTGCACAATATGTCTTTATTAAATTGCGAGGTTATAAAACAGTATGCTAAGGTTTCTTTCGTCACTTATATTGCAAAGGCAAAACGCCCTACAAATTACAATTACATCGACCATGCATATTAGTAATATAATCTACTTAACGTTGCATATAATATGTCTATAAAATACAAATGTTACCTTTAATATGCCATCAAACAAGATCCTCTTTAAATATGTCTGATTAATTTATATTTAAAGATCTTAAAATCATTGAAAATAATGTTTGTACTATAGATGAAAATATGTTTTCGTACAATTTCTAGTGCACCTATTCACCTGCCAATCTCGCGAAGAGCAGCCGTTCATTCATGTAACTAACTATACCTTTACAGAAATAGAAGCCACGCTTTTTTCTGTCTATATTAATACATATTATACTTAATGTTGATGTGTCAGACTTCGGTTTTTTTTTTTTTTTATTAATAATAATTGTTCTGATGGTGTTTTTTCAGAAAATCTTCCATTTTATATGAATTGTTACTTAATTAAAGAAAAAAATAGTATTCTTCTGTTCTAATTTGTGTTTTAAAAGATCGTTCGATTGATCATTCGATTGAAGTAAGTAATTTTAATTACCTACCGTATTCAAAAGTTTCAAACAAAGTGATATGTATGGAAAGCTCTCATTATAACCTGCCAATAAAAGCTTTTAACGTTTTACTCTTTACCGTATTATACAAGAGTCAAAAATTATTTTAAATCAATATTGATGTCTCCTCAAATTGGCTGGGTTATAGTGTTATAAATCACTTCGTCAATGTATCGAGACGCAGAGGCAGGCTGTTGCGTCCGGCGGCGGCGCGCTATTTCCCGGAGGCAGATGCGACGCCCTCGTAATTTCATTCCCTTCGTCTACCCTCGCTATGCTACTGCCAATTGCATTTTTATTAAATTATCCTGAAATGTCTGTGTTTAGGAAAATATTTATTATCTATTAAAATATAGTGTAACATTGTAAATGCTGATTTTGTACAATACATAACTTTAGAATGGTATTATATATACCGTTAGCTCAGCTCTATTTTTGTGATCCGATATTGTAAAAATAATGTATAGGTATATGTTAGTCCAATGTTAATCTGAAAAAAGTTTCCATTAGTCGCTATTAAATAAAGGAAGGAATGGGTATATTTTGTAAATATATAAAAAAAAGACTTTAGTTAGTGTAAATGTCGTTAGTGTAAGAAGCCTTTTTTTATTTCATAGGAAGGCGGACGAGCTTTTGGGCCATAGACAATGGCATTGTAAGAGTTGTTAACCATCTCTTACATCGCCAATGCGCCACCAACCTTCGGAACTAAGATGTTATATCCCTTGTGCCTGTAATTACACTGGCTCACTCACCCTTCAAACCGGAACACAACCGTACCAAATACTGCTTTTTTGCGGTAGAATATCTGATGAGTGGGTGGTACCTACTCAGACAAGCCTGCACAAAGCTCTGCCGCCATTTAAAAGTCTATTCTTATTAAAAAAAATGGTTGTCTGTCTGGTTTACGGTCGATAGTTTAACGTCATAACAAAACATTGATGAAATGACTGCAATCGGGTGAAAGAGAGATAGATCGGCGCAAGCATACAATCAGCGTAACGGGACAATTTTTCTTGCATGCTGCCAGCGTTCATCGATTTATTAGACTAATTTAATTATTAGCCTTTATATTTTCTCGACCCTTCACATTAATATAATTTGGTGAAGAATAAGAGATCGCGTATTATATTTATTTGTAAAAAAAAAAGTAACAGATAGGAATAGGAATTTAAATATGAACTTATTTTCCATACTACATGCATACGCTGATGTATAATAAAATGCCTATTTGACTCGTACAGGCAAATAATAGTTTAGGTTAGGTTTATTTTTGTAAGCAATTTTCCATCTTTCCGGTTATTTAAATAAATACTTCAATTAGAAAATAAAATTAATGCATTTTAAAAATGATTTAACTTTTTAAGAATCTTATATAAACCTTACCGCTGACCTCTGCGAGTAGAGGTCGCAATTTGATTACATCATTTCATGTGATAAATACATAATAATGATATTATGGTAACAATTAACGTATGTGGGCGGTGCGGTGCCGGTGGTGAGTTGGCAGCGTATTTCATAACAAAACTTTTGTAATTAATCTAATTATCATATCGATGACGAAAGAAAGCGATTATGAATAAAAAGTGTGTTATTGGCTTATGCTAAATATGAATTTTGTTATTCAACGCTTACAAATCATAATAAAATTCGTGTAAATTCTGGTTATTGGGAATATTTTAACAAATAATACAATGAGATATACAATGTTATATAAACATTACGCAATGTAAATTACTAATTCAGTAGTATTCTTAAATGTCATTTCGCATACAATCAACACTCGAGATCTGTCGTAAGTATTTTCAGGTAAGTTTTATTATTACGCCTCATACACTTCTGAGTCTTCTGACTATCAAACAATAACGCTGAACGGTAGCACAATCACGCAAAGATAATTCCGGTTCAACGGACTAAATGTATTCAAAATGTGAAAAGCGAACGTTCCAAAAATGATAGTCACGATGTGCAAATACGTTAACGGTACTGTCGGCGTGAGGCCGCCTGCCGCCAGTGTGCTGCAGACAGCATATCAGAATATGTGCTTGTACCGGATGGGCGAGGAAGGACGCGGCGTGTCCTGCCGGACGTATGGGCCTTCACCAAAACAGTGATCTCATCATAAATCAATACGTTCAATTCCGCATTGAATATTTAATTATTGAATAAATGCAATAGTCCTTGTCTAATTGTCAATTTGAAAATAATATTAATTTGAAGTTAAAAATGTTCACATTTGTATTTAATTTTTATTTTAAATGATAAAAGTGAAATATTTTGACTATTTGTTTTATAATGGACAAAATCTTCGATAAATAATCAGTAGGTATGTAAAACCGTTAGGTATATACAAGTGGACTAGAAAAATTGCAAGCGATTACATTCTTCTGAGTCATGTTTAATAAAGGCCAATGAACAGTAGCAGTCTTATGATGAATTGATATAACAATATTTTTACTTTGGTTGGGATTTTTGATTTAACACATTCAACGATGCCTAAGTAGCGTTTCATTATTAGACGCTATATTTTATAAAATATTATAAACATATATAAACTTATGATTTTTCATCGAATAATGTATAAGAAGTTGGTAAAATATATATTCACTCGTTGCAGCATCGCTGATCAATATATCTATCTATCTATCTATTAGATAAATAATAAACTTTATCATAAATAATTTCGTTCGCTAGCTCACCTGGGTAGATACCACCCACTCATCAGGTATTCTACGGCAAAACAGCAGTACTTTGTATTGTTGTGTTCCGGTTTGAAGGGTGAGTGAGCCAGTGTAATTACAGACACAAGGGACATAACATCTTAGTTCCCAAAGTAGGTGGCGCATTGGCGATGTTAGCAATGGTTAACATTTCTAACAATGCCAATGTCTATGGGCGGTGGTTACAACTTACCATCAGGTGGCTCATTACGTATACAATAAAAAAACTATAATTATTAAAATAAGAATGAAATAAACGTGACAGCATGTTTGAGATGAAAGAAGTTCCAAGTTATGTTTTTGAAGTTTTTAATAATTGTTGATTATTTATAATATAACAAATATCTGATGATATGTGCGTAAAACTCAAGTTTAACGGTTCCCCATTATAAAGTTGGTAATCGAAGCTTATATTTGTATTTTCGTTTTATTGACGTTTCTACAGATGTTGTCAGGGTCAATTAAGTATATAAATTAATGAATGAATTAAGAGTTAATTATCTAAGAGGATTCATTAAAATTGAAACTACTACTTAATTGAAAGGAAGATTTCAGAGTACATATTTATAATATCATATTATTTGTAATAGCCTTAATAAAAATATGGTTTGTAAACTAATACTAGCTCATTACATTGAAAATCTGTTTTTTTTTAAATGTAAATATAACATTATTTAATGTTCATTTAATTATTTTGCGATGTACACACGTACCTAATTAAAACTGAATATTTTATTTAGTTTTTTTGCAATCACTTCTTCAGTTTGGGCTAAATAAAATTTAGACCGCGAAAAACCAATGAAATATAATTGTTGTTAATTCATTTTTTATTACAATAGTGAAAAATACTCTTTTTTCTTGTTTATGAAAAAGTGTCTTTATTGACCCTGTAGTTAAAAATATTTGCTGTCCATATAATATTTAATTTAATGTTAAGTACCAGAATTATGTAAGTATATATTCATATTTACTTAGAGATAAAAAATAATAATTCATTTTATATTAAATTAAAAGATCAGCGAGTTTTTTCCTTGCAACTTTCTCTTACGTTATAATCTGTACTTATCTGTATGACGGTTTCTATAAAAACATTATTACGCTTATGAGCAATTTATATGTATGTACGTACTACGTAGTAGGTTTATTTAGTTGAAGTTATTTATTTTTCAATTATATAAATGACTGAATTTGACCTAATGGAAAGTTTGTAAGTTTTAAATAGTTGTTTACATTGCGAAATGATTAATGGAAAGTCACATATTACCTATGTTAATATATTTTAGACATCAAAAACATGTAATTAGTAAAATTTAAGACAAGTAAGTAGTTATTATGTAGTTTACTTTTGACTAAGCAATCACTAGCAAAAAGCAACTTGATCAAAATCAAAAATAAAATAGGTCTTTGAAATTATCATAAATTTAAATCATAGACTTGATATTTGAATAACGATTTTTGTTTTATTAATAATAATAACACAGGGAGTCATCATATGTCATATTTCAATTACCAATTTCGCATTATTGCGGGTTGCGAGGCAATTGTCGCAAAAACGCAGCCTTCAGACTTTTTTTGTTGAATATTCGGTATTCGGTCACAGGCCGAATATACTTTTCGTTACATGTATGTATATTTTTGTGTTGAGAGCAAAGTAAATGACAAGGAAAGTCTATAAAACTTTTTTTAATTATTCGCAATCGGAAGAAAGACGGTCCATTATGTCACTCAGTGTTCATATTTGCCTATAGACATTAGCATTGAAAAAAGAACAAACCGCTCCCCGCATTGTCTATGTGTCAAGGTGTCTGTAATTGTTTAATTATATTAGATCACCCAACCTTCAATTTGATGGCAGTTTATCTATAAGCAGCTGTAATAAATTAGTATTAAAACAGGCCTACTGCACAAGGATGTTACACGGATTTATTTAAAAGTTTCTTCTTTCTAAAATTTTATTTAAATTTATTTTAAATATATAGGTAATTTAATTTATTTAATATATTTTTATTCAAATTCTATTTGAATCACACAAATGACACCTTAACATGTCATTATTTACCTTCTGCTTTCTTACAGACTAATTGAAACGGTATTAAAAATGTGTGAGGAATCTACATTTACAAATAAATATCATAGAAACAACGCCATCTAGTTAAATCAGCTATAACTACGTTAAGTGATAGGTTTTGCCAATCAAATGTTTTTTCTATTCGACACTAGATGGCTCTGAATGCATTTTAATACCAAAAGCTGTGAACAGCTATGTTTTTATAAAATAATATTAAATTGCGCTAAAATATTATGATTCCATTTTTTAAACGAAATAAAATACATTTTGAAATTCGTAACTAATTAAAAACAAAAATATTTCTAACATTTATATATTCTGAGTTCAGTAACACCTACAATGGCAAGGCTGGTGTGGGTGTCATTGTTATTTAATTGCGGAAGGGTTAAAGAACTTCATGTCGCATTTTGCATTTCATTTACAGAAATCGTTGGCCCCTACGCAGTGTTTATCTATTGGAATATTATTTACTTCACTGAATATCAAATCATTAAAAAATATATTTTAATACATACTTACTTGATGGTAGAGCTTTGTGCAAGCTCGTCTGGGTAGGTACCACCCACTCATCAGATATTCTACCGCACAACAGCAGTACTTGGTACTGTTGTGTTCCGGTTTGAAAGGTCAGTGAGCCAGTGTAATTCCAGGCATAACATCTTAGTTCCCAAGGTTGGTGGCGCATTGGTGATGTAAGTGTTGGTTAACATCCCTTACAATGCCAATGTCTATGGGCGTTGGTGACCACTTACCAACAGATGGCCCATATGCTCGTCCGCCTACCTATGCAATAAAAAAAAACAACGTATAATTTATTTTTACAAAAGAAAGTCTATTTTTCACCGCATAGTAGGGATACTGATTCGATGACGATAATACGATCGTACGACAATAGCATTTGGTTATTTATGCTCATAAGTTAGAGGATTCCCTAGCTCTCATTAATTCGTATACTACTAACCGTATGTTCTTTTTGATTAATAGATTTTGAAGCTATCTTCCTATAGCAACCAAAGTATTTTCTTTTTAACCGACTTCAAAAAAAGGAGGAGGTCAGTCAATTCTTCTGTACTTTTCTTTTTTTTTTAATTTATTTTCTTTTTTTTTGTGTTTGTTACCTCATAACTTTCGACTGGGTGAATCGAATTTGATGATTTTTTTTTAATTTGAAAGAAGGTGATTCCCATGGGGTCCCTTTTTTTTAGTTCAGTTTTGACACTGGCATCCATGACAAAACCATATAAGTCGTAAATTTGCATAAATATGTGCGCGACAAATGGACGAATAACTCGATATCTATTCAACCGATTTCGATTTTTTATTAGAAAGAGTGTACTTCAAGGGTTGCTTGATGACAGTTTGGTTAGATTCTGATTATAGGATCCATGACATGACAAAGGAAATCTTCAATTCTTAGTAGCAAATTAACGATACACGGCCGAATCTTTTATAGGCTATCTAGATTTTTCAGTCACCTACCATAACATCGTTATGATCAAGTAATTGTAGTACTATTGTATAGAACACTTTTTATATACTGTCAATAGTTTTCGCAGCGCACGCTAAATAATGACTTTTATAGGCAACAGTTTGATACCTTGGGTTACATTGCTCCATTTTAAGTAGGGATCTAAAAGTTTTTGAAAATATAATATAGCCTATGTTACTCGGTAAAGACGTAGCTTTCTAAGGGTGAAAGAATTTTTAAAATCGGTCGAGTAGTTTTTGAGTTAAATCGTAATAAAAAATCAAACAAAAATCAAATCTTTCCTCTTTATAATATTAGTTATGCATGTAAGCATTAGTATATATGTTTGTCATTGAAACATATTGGAACATCTCCTAAAAGTTGAGACCAATTATCGATCTCGACTCCACAAATAACAATAATTGTAACTACATTATCAACCACACAATTCAATCGTACCTACATATTAATGAGTAGAAAATAGTAAGTTAATTATCAAATTATAGAAGAATACGCAATTATTTTTTTACTTTTTAGTGCATATTAATTTTGTTTATACCTTGAAGTCGGTTTTTGTTTTGTTAATTTTTTATTAGGTACATGATATATTTAGTTAACTACTTAAGACAATAATTTCATTAAGTCAACACTTTGATAATATTTATCTTTTCTCAGTTTCAATATTTACGGAACGCAACGGATAGTATGAGCTGTCAGCAAGATATAGACTTACCTACTGCAAACAGTGGCTTCCCGTCGCCACACCAAAAGCTTAAGAAATCAATTTTGACATAATTTAATAAATAAGAATATTTTAACCATTTAAAATGTGGGAAATACACTTAAACCATTTTAAATTTTCAGTAGTAATTAATAGCTTTACCCGTTTCTAATAAAATTAGTGATAAAAATGTATTTTTTTTCGTATAAAATTGTTCATTTCAAGAAATACAAAATCGTTTGAGTAGGATGTATATACAATTATTTATAATTATTGCTTATTATATATTATAGATTTATGAATACTAAAAAGGTTTTCTTTAAGTGTTTAAAGGGAACACCTATTTAAAACTGAATAAATTATACTTGATAGATGATTTTGCTATAAATTCAAGGCTATGACATATCATGTAGCAATATATTTGTGCCGAAACTTTAATGGCGTAAGATGAATTATACCCTTGACTCATTAATTACACTCTTGCTAGTATACATGCTATAATTATTACCTACCTTTACCTCCGTAGTTTCATGCAATTTTAAATATGCCTTATGATAAAGATATTTATTCAGTACGCTTGCAGTGTCGTTAAATGGCTAAAAGTCCTAAGAAGTGAATACAATGGAAGTATTTCGGCATATAGATGTAATATACATTACATACTGTTTGTGAATTAAAAAGATATTATCAGGGCTTATAGTTTGTATAATAATTATTCATACATCTAATTATGGTAACCGGCATTGATTAAAAAGTGTGAAATAAAAAGATCCGGCATTGATTACAAAGTGTGAAATAAAAAGATTATTCTCAGTAGGTATAATGAAATAATGTAAGTACTTAATATCAATTTTGTATTTTTAGTTAGTAGAATTGTTTCCAATCAGTTATCGACTACATCAAGTATTATTCTAACGAAACGCTATCATGGACATCATTGTTTTCTTTCATTTTCACGTGAGGGTTGATGCACAGCGTTTATAACACCTCAAAAGGAGGATGTAGACGAAGCCATTCCTCATTGAAAATACTTTTATGGCTTGGTTTTCCGCTCCCATATTTCATTGAAGCACTAGTTGATTATATTAATAATATTCTAACGAAAGTTAGTACAATATTGGCAATTAAGAGCCTCGAGCCATGATTATTTTAATTATAATCAAAGTAATGATGTTCGATAAAGTCTACTTATATATTTATTTAAATGAATATTATTGATGCAAAGTTTTACGAGTTGATTTAAAAGATTAAAGCTGTTATCATTTCTATTACACTCCGCTCTATGATTAACTCAAGTCGTTAAAGCTAAGCGGGTCTGCGAAATGCAAATACGACTGACTCGAACCGGTCCGTTCGAAACGATAAAGCGCTCGCATGTGATTGTTGATAGATATGATCTCCATGGGACTTGATTAGCGATGACGCATTGTACCCACCCCTATGTTAACTTTACGTTAATGTTCACAAAAAACCGATGACATCCTTTATATAAAACGCTCCCGGCTCCCCATCTTTGTCTAGGATGGACTGTAAATCGACGATCACAGTTTTATGGAGGGGCATCTGTTCAACTGAACGGGTGCAACGTTAACCCCAAATTATTGTACACCTAGTTTTTGATGCCATTGCATATCTGTTGGATATTTCATAAAATCAAAACATTACTCAGGTAAAAATTAGACGTACTTAAAGCTACTTGAGCAAATCATTTTCTTTCTGTATCATTAAACTTCTCATAAGTTTATTTGAAAGCACAATCTGAGTATTAAGGAGTATAGTGAAGAAGTCGTGGTGTACTTCGCTGATAACGGTCCTTTGGTTGGCGAACATCTGCGAAGTCGAACAGATGAGCGACTCATACTCAACGTTCGGCAGTCGCGGCTTGTGCCCTCCGCGCACTCGCAGCCTGTACCAGTCGGCTTGAGCGCGACACGCCACGCGCACCTCTATGCGCGTTCTCGATACGATTTTACCAAAACATACTAACAAAATACGGTAAAAACAGTGACATAATTATTGTGTACAAGTGTCAGTTCTATGTCTATATAAAATGTGTTTTGTATTTACTACGGTCGTTGTCCTGCAATCGATAGAGCTGTGTTAGATTACCGGTGGATTTTTTTGAAAATAATATATTATGTTTAACTTCTGTTATACTGGAAAATTAAATTAGAATTGGATTTAAAATTATGTTTTCCTCCATTAGTATTAATTGTTTACAATAATTACTGTTACTTTTCCTGGTTTCTGAGAACTTTCAGTGATACTAATGTTGTCATCATTGTTTCTGTGTATGTAAATATTACAAAGCAAAATCTTAATCATTCGCATGCCTAAACTATATTCGTTTTCTATAATTCAATCGTTTTATAACTCACTTAATTTTTCATTTAAAATAATTTAGTGTTTTTATATAACTGTCGTAATAGATAACTGATACTTATGTAGTCAATTGAAAACAATGTAAAGTAACTTTTTTGTTTTATGAAGCGCTCGAGTTCGTTGGCAATAAACTTAGTTTAAAATCCTTTATCCATTGCAACGAAGCTGCCCGCCTCCAGGCACTCAGGCACTTTCGAGTCAAATCTCTGGGGAGTATTTCCATAACGTCTATGAGGCCGACTTTCCGATACAGTATTCACGGAATTACTATTCAAATTGCATTCGACTGAGAAAACCTGTAGCAATCGTTCTTTTGAATGTACGTACTTACTTTTATGCCCTTAAGTAACTTATACAATAGTCGATTCTATTATACTATTACCTTAATGTTTTAGCAATTACAATATATTTGCATATCAGGCATACGTTTAGATTTTAGTTAGCTAAATAAGTTGTTGACGAAGTAATTTTATCACTAAACTTTACCATAACAGAATTGTAATGATTTTACTCAACAGTTTTAATGAATCACTTATTTTGATTTAGTGTTAGAAAAAGTCAGTTTCATAACAATAACAAGTTATGGTTATGTAACAAATATATACAGTGTATAGTCAATTAAACTGATTATTTTATTAATTTAATGTAGGGTATAGAGACGCATTCGGGGAGCAAAAAAAATGCTGCCTATTTTCGTTCATTGACCGAAGTTTGTGTACTGAGGTAGCAATATTAACTTTCAACGCTTCGTTAAATCACTTTTATATCAATTGGTTAATAGATGCAATTCGCTACACTAATGCCTATTCGTATACATATCCGTAAATAATATGTTATTTTATAGTTTATATATGGCGAACCAATTGTCTCTGATATATTGAATCCCTTTAACTTTGACTTCAGGTTGCACCAAAAGTATGTTTGAAGAAAAATAGTCAATAATTGTGTATAATAAACACAATTATTGACTATTTTTCTTGATTTCACAATATCATTTCTAATACAACTTGATTCAAGAAACACAAGCAAACAATATAAACGATTTTTTGTTCACATTCTTATGTAAAGAGATTTACAACTTAGACTGCATAATCCAACTTAAGTTCGTGTATTAAGAATTATCTACCTACTTAGTTATAGGCGTTTATTTCACAACTGAGAATGATTATAAATTTTATTTATAGACGTAGATTTGTCTTGCTGCGTTCTTGTCTCGAAACAGCCAGCGCCGCCGGCGGCGCGGGCGTCACGAAGTTAATCGCATTATTGGTTTGGGCTTTCATTCCCTGTAAATACAAGCTTATCATATTATAAGACGATAGGCGTCTTAAAATACATTAATAAATACTTCCTATACGTCAAACTGTAGCCGTCACGGGCCCGCATCTGTTATTATTGAGCCGCTATAACAATTTCAACGTACTTACAAAATAATTGCGTTTTCTAAGCACGACTCCCAGGCATTGAACTTTTATTCTCTTAGCGCGATATTTTAGCGAAGAAATGTAAGTTTAGTGGAAAATAGGCAATTACTATATTCTTTGTGTGTTCGAAAATTAGAACTAGGTAATATTTTTACATAGTTAGAAGTGATTTGTCATCATTGTCAGTTACCTTTTACTATACACTTTGAATTCTATATATATTTATATATATGTAGGTGATAAAGTCGGATGTGATTCAATATCAACTGAGGCATAAAGTTTATTTATTAATTAAATGAAAGTGCAAACTTCTTAAATAATATATTTGTACAGGTGCGGATGTCGACCGTAGTGAAATTCGGTATTTTCATCTTCACCGTTGAAAGTGTGTCATGTTTTCTTATGTGAAGCCAGAGACAATATTAGTGTTCTAACATAGTGATGGTGTTTATTTGCGATGCCGGATTGGCGATACAACGTTCTGTCGACGAGCGAGGCGTATATAGACGCCGAAGGGGGTCCTCCTCGCGATCCCTTCGCCGCTAGTTATCCACGTCGAGCCGATCGCTCTCGGCCACCTCATACTTGCCCTTATACAACTATATTTCTTGGAACACGTACACATGTTCCTTACCGTTTAACGCCTCTGCAGAGTGAGAATGGTGACCTATATGCCGATGCTTACTCAGTTGATCGATCCTCTAATCTCACGGATACATCAAGCTTCGCTCGCTACGAAGATTGTCGTTCACAATTGGACAGTACCCTGATAGCAAAACGAGATAACGCATATCCTAGCGAGAAAACAGAAGGAAGTGTAACGCTGCAGGTTCAAAAAGTGCCCTATACATCTGGCGTATTTTATGTGGCGGCTAAAACAGACTCTGTCAAAGATGTGCCGGGAAATAACTTATTTCCATGTGAAGCATCAGATTCGGACGCCTTGTCTTCCTGTACATGCGATAGTTTCGAACGATGCGAGTTTGACTGTAGAGATTTTGAACCATTTTCGGATACGTGTTGTTGCGATCCGCTTAGCGATGGAGTATGCAGTCGTAGTCCCAAGGAGGTCGACTCCCCCGAACACTTTTGTGATCGAGTTGTGGAAGAAGATCGCGCGTCAGCACGGAGTGACATGGATGGTCTGGATTTAACTCTATTCGAACCAGCACAAACTGATTCTAATGATTGTGGAGATGAATCTACAGACCAAAATTCAGCGTCTACCACAGCCGCTCTATGCGGCATTTTATACGCGCTACCAAATGCGGAAAACGGTAAGACTATTCTATAGTTACTAATTAATACATAACAAACCCACATACTTGGTTGCGTTTACTATATTGTAGTTATCGTGATCTATTAGGAACATATTGAACAGCTCAGCGGTGCACTTGACCATCGTGTGGTCAACTTTAATCTTATTCGTATCGGATACGAACAACGGTGCGAGGAAATTACTAACACATCAATCACTAGGAGTCATTGTCATACCAGCGGTAACAAGAATATATCGACTGTTGCTATAAAGAAGCCAAGTGTTAGTGCGAACGTATGACACTCGTGGAACTTTGGTATTTTGCAGAAAAACAGTTTCCTTATGCTATTTCTTTATGTAGATTCCCTAAGGTTGTTTTGTAATGTTATTAAATAGATAAAATATTTTATATTACTTACAAAATAAAATAAATACGATTGAATGTACAGTTGTTAAACGATGGAAGATGAGATTTTGTAGGTGATCTTGCTCTACAGATTGCATACCGTTACCCATTCGTAAGTTTCTAATTACCCGGTGTAGATAGAGAGCGATTGTTAGCTCACATGCAAATCCGATAGATTTTGGATCAGATAAAGTGAATACAAAACTATTTTCTTGCATGTGTTATTAAGTTCCTCATTTACAAACGAATACATAAGTATGTGTTTAACGGTAGCGAGATACACAATGTGTAAATATGTATGTATTAACGTATGGAATTTCATCAAGTACATATGTGTAAAGGTTAATTTAAATCTTGTTATATCTGTGTGAAAAATTAAAAAAATATAAATATTACTTTGTGCGAAGCATCTCTGTTGACTATGTTTCCTTTAAATATGCTTTTAATATACAGTAAAATAACTCGTTTGACTAAAATCTGGTTTTAAATGGCTTATTATGATATTTTTATATTTTATTGTATTCATAATTTTAGTATTTCCTACACATGTTTTTACGTATATATTGATAAATTTAACTAGTATTTGAAATGCCTAAAATTTTACTAGTTTTATGCCCATTGTGCAGAGGTATAGAAAACAAGGGGGTTATAAAACTATCATATTTTTTCTTAATAGCAGTGCTTACTAAAGATATAATCGTTTTTATCATTTCAATTATTATTATTATGCTGTAATTTTACAATCGCCTTTCCGTGATAATAATAACTTTAACATTGAATCACTTCCAAAACTTACGACTTTATATTAACTTAGATGTAGGATAGTATATACGATATGCAATTTTTTGTATATCCGTTCTGATAACATATACAAACATTTTAAAAATTGCCATGTCGTTACAATATTTATATTCCGTAACAATTGAACGTGTGTTGTATACTCATTGTTAAAAAAGAATTACGAGTGACCGTGGCCGACCGTATAAACATTTGTGCTTTACGTATTCGCCGAGAAAGTTACAGGGTCAATACGGCGCATATTTTATGATGTTTTGTTGCGGTTTAAGGAACTTTACCTGTCGACAGAATGACATCATCAACATTGTGACCAATAGTACCTTATTTTATTGTATATACATTATTATTTAGATTTTAAACAACAGGAAATGTTTTGTCTTTAACACAATCACTTAGGGCACAATTAGTCGTAATTGTTTACGAGCTGGTGGTGGCAGTTTGCAGTCGTATTCGTATAATTAACAACATGAATATAAAACAAAGCATTGAAATAAACCCTTCGTCATCATCATCAATTTCATTTCCATTCTAAAACATTGCCATTAAAAGTGTGATGAGTGATATGTTGAGTTAATGTATGGACATAAAACTTATAAAAGTTTATAAGGACGATTTTATCGTGTAAGCAAATAGTTTTTCCCTGTCTCCGCTCCGTGGCTTGTGAATGAACGTTCTTTGTAACTGTTTCACTGATATGGCAAAGAATGTCCCGTCGTCTGCTGCCTCTAATCTATTCCGTACTAATTGACCAAGTTGTTAATTTACAGTTTTTTTATAACTTCCCTTTCCCACATGCAGTTATGTTTCAGGTTTCTGGATTTTTCTTAAGAAGTCTATTTGCAGTTAAGAGTAGGCCTGGGAAAATGATATATGCCTTCATGTACATTCAAGCTTGCTTTATGTCAAATTCCATCAAAAGTGTTTCGGTCAGTGGTGAAAGTGTAACAGATAGACGGACAAACATTTAGTATTTATTATACTATTGATAATTTAAAAATATACATTTGTTTTTTCTAAATGACAAAATCAAGTTATTATTGAAAATGGTGTTCAATTGAGTTCCTGTTGAGGAACATAATACGCGTCCAGTAATATCATTTGATCATCTGTTTATACTTTCAAATGGCTATTCCCTTCCTGTATAGAGCCTCTCCAATCAATGTTGTAACACTTGTTCTTAGCTAGTTTCTTGTAACAACTTGAATATGTTTCATATGGAAGATACACCACTGGCAAGATGTGGTTTTTATACAGACCTCGTACAAATTATTATTATAACATTTAGAAGCGCTTCTTGTGTGACATAACGGATTAAGATTTATCTATGAGTGTTTTTTCTCAGTCGAGCAATCCGATTCTATCTAACTGTTATTTAATTAACAGAAAAGTATGAGAGGTGATTTCCTATTTAGATTATCGATGGATAGAGCAGCTGATGTAATTATACATATGTTTTAATTATTATAAGTGTTACATCTAAATTAATAAACCGACTTCCAAAAAGAGGGGTTTGCACACTACACTCTCCCCACACACACACACAAAATGAATAAAAAATTAACAATTCGTTCACATACATATGTTCGTTTAGAAATGACCTTAAAACTTCCAGAATTTCGTTTTGAAATGAAATTATATTTAAATTAAATGCAAGCTTAAATTTAGTTTTTGCATAAGTATTGCAGTGTGTGTTTGGGCAGAAAATACACGTATAAAACGCGCTCCCTACACCTCAATTAAATGAATAAGATTTGTTATCAAAAATTTTAAGTGGAAAAGTTCAAAGGGTATTTTATGTTTTAATAAACACTATTTTATTTTTACTTATACCATTGCCATTGTATATGTAAGTGGTCTTTTCTTTTGAAGCACTTAAAGCGTTTCAAATTATCCTCAATCAAAACCTCCTTAAAATTAATAATTTATTTAAATAAATACAAAAATATGTATTACTTTTAAGCTTAAACTTTTTTATACAACAAGATTACGCATTACTGTATTTATTTTATTTTCGTCATCATCGTTTTGGGTGACATAAAAAACTGTAACAAGTAAATCAATTTTCCGATTAAATCGTAATTAAATTACATATCGATGTAGCTTGAGACCCGGATAACGAATAAATAGGTATTAATTACGAGATTTATGAGAAAAATATCGCAATCGGAAACAGCATTATAAATATCATAGAGAACCAACCGTTGACTTACGCCGATTACAACATATCTTATAACTCTATCAAATAATAATAATATAATGAGTGATCGCAATAGCAATAGAATGTTATTTTCAATGGGGAACCTATTACATTACAGTTACAATAATAGAAAAATGTACTCCGCGAGTGATGACAAATAACAACATAATAAAACCAACGGAGCATTATTGCGGTGGTATTTGGTTTAATGGTGGCCAATTTGTGTGGGAAACAATACGGACATGGAATTGAGATTACGGTATATAATTAGACTATAATGTTTTTGTACGTGGTTAAATTAATTTCGTACCATGTGAAAGATATAGATTGCTTACACCAAATATATAAAAAAAAATAGTTTAAATATTACGTTATGTTATATGTAGTACAAATATATGTACGTACATGCTTCAATGGAGATGTAAGTAATATTTACCGAACCATTCCCGATTAAAGTACAAGGGGATTATTGATTCAAGTTGAGATAAGATTACGCCTCGGTAAGGTTTCCGATAAGGTCAAGGCAAAACTTAAATACCTTTTTATTATTTATATTATAATAATAATTGTTGATAATAAATAAAGTTTGACAGTTTAAATATTAGTATTTACTTCAAATCACTAATACTAAAGTTTATTACTCTTAATTAGCTACTTTTACTTATTTTTAATCTCTCCTCTTGGAAAAGACAAATGTATTGTAACTATTAGCTCGTTTTTTCTCTAGGATAAATAATGGCCAATAGGCAATCAAAACCAACATAAATCCCAAGCGTACAAACTACTTCAGCGTAAGATATTTCTTGCTTTGCTTTATTAGCGGGACAAGGCTTATAAATAGTAAGTATTGAAGTTTATTTTGATTGCATAAGTATTCCCTTTATGTTCTGAATGAGGTGCGGTCATTGGCATCAACGTTTGAATAGAAAGACGTGAGTTGTTGGTGAAATTTGTCGCTGTCCGAATAAAACATTTCGTCCAACAATGTTAGAATTAGTAGCCAATATAATATATTGATGGATATAAAACTCAATGAAGTGTTATAAGTACATTATGTTTGTCAATATATTTATATTATAAAGGTAAACAGCTTTACCGACTTTACCGATTTAAGGCGATTAACTCAATTTCGCTTAAGAATTAGCTGGATGTTAAAATTATATGAGTATAATTATTCTAAGAACCCTTTCGTATTTATTATTAAATCCATATTATATACGATTATGTCCTTTTAGCAAGCAGCTTAATGGAGAGACAAAAAAACATGTAACTGTGGCTTGCTTTTTTATGCAAATATTTTATTATTGTTATCATTATATTTTATTTAAATTATAAAGGTTTCCAGATATTCATGCTTCGTGTGTGACGTAATCTGAGACACAAGTGTCACTCGGACCACAAAAAAAGTATGGTTTTTGTAATATTATGAGTGGGGCATCGAACTCGTAATACCTTTGACGCTGTAACCACCTTCAATGACCAATGACCTAAATCTGTGACTACAATTTTTATATAACATAAACTATTTGACATTGTAGTTTAATAGAAACTGGAAATGAATATGTGATACAGGATTTTTCATATTAAATAAATCGAAGCTTCTTAGCTCTGCATTTCTATTTGTCAATCGATATCAGAACTACTTAGTATTCTACAATTGTAAATAATGAGACTGGGCGACAACGTATCGCTCACTGCAGTGCGTGGGGTCGCTTAGCAACTAACAAGTTTAATCGTTCCCTATACATTCACATAATATTTGGTAGTACTTAATAAAAGTATCAAATAACCTAGAAATAGAACCTCATATAGGCTCTGTATTGGTATCACCCATTCTTCAATTACTCTACCACCTAAGTTTAATATTCAGTCAGAAGTAAGCAAGCCAGTGTTATTGTAGATACAAGCGATAAACATTTGGCCATAGCAAAGAGTGGTTATTATTTCTTATAGTGTCAATGTCTTTATGGTCGAAGGTTAAGCGACTACGTACCACCAGCTGGGCCATAAGCATTTTATAAATTATTTATAAAATGAAAAGATCCATAAAAATTACAATGCTATTCAAGTAAATGGAACACCTGGCATAGATATACAAGACCACATAACATTTTGTTGTTGTTGACAGTAATCTTAAATTACAGAAATCATGAAGCGGCGCACATTGAAAAGTATTTTAATTCATAACAAAATAAATTTATATTATTTAACAAATAACAAAAATATTCATTGATGTAGGTAACATAATTATAATAAAAAATATCTATAGAAACCGTTGGATATTCTTATATTTAGTTCTCTTCATATTAAATTATCTAATATTATTTAGTTAATTGAAATTAAATACTGAATTATAAATTAAATGTCTCTTATCTATTTTATATAACTGAGATTCTAATCAACATCTAAACTTGAGTTGTGTCGAAGGATAACACCTTTTGCTTGAAAACTCTTAATGGATATTGTTTTGCTAAAGCTGCCTTAATTGTTTTAACTATATTCAATTTATGACCTTAACAATTGCTAAGAATATTGACAGCAACAATGGCTAAGAATATTGGAGACTGGTTGATTTTATTTCGATAACTATTACGTTTCATAATTGTGAGGTTAAATTTAACACAATATTTCAAGGTTTACTTTAAGGTGTTTACGACCGTGGGAAAATTTAATATAGGTAGATCGAATCTAGTTTCTGTTTCGTTATAATTTAAATACCTATTATATTACGTGATTTGACAATCAAAAATGGTTTCCTTCTAAAAATATTTTTTCGGAATTGATGGTTATGGCTGGATACGATTTTAATTGACAAGACCTTATTTCCTTTGGTTTAATTTTTATTACTTGAAGCCATCTGTGGCAGAAGACAAGTTTCAATTGGAAAACCTTCGCGTGCATTTTCAACTGGCAGTTGAATGCATTGCAAAAAAAGAATTGATAAAAAATGGACATTCTTCATACCAAATAAATAATTCGAGTTTAATGAAACAAGTACATATTCGAGAGGAGTCTGCAGCTCATGCGCACGCGCCGTACACCTGTACCGGCCACCCGCCGGACTGGTTCAATTCCCGGTTCGCTTCACACGTCTCTGACGTCACCTTTGTATAAACTTCTCTCTGTTTCTTGAAAAATATTGCCTGTATATATATTTCAACTAAAAATTTCATAAAATATTTTGTTAATAAATACAATGTAATAAAAAGTTACGTGTGCATGCATGCTCGCAAGTTTTTGATCTGTTCGAACAAAATATTTTAGCTTTCAATTAAGTTGTACAAAAATGTCTAGTTTATATGACAAATATAAGTATGCCATCTTAACGCGCTGCGCAGGTGTTGTATTTTTTCATATTTGAACAGAATTATATATATTCATTTATATTATAAGAATTTCATAAATGAATAAACCGAAATCGGAATCTAAAGTTACTACTATATTACACAAATTAAAACTACTACGTCTAATAGATGACGTAGTTATATATTATTAAGAAGGCAACCTCAGAGCTCCAGCTCTTGTCAGTTACGAATAATAACTTATTAGGTTTTTTTATTATTAAGTTATCAATATTTGTTATTTGCCTCACCTAATTAGGACGCAGTTGGGCAATGCAATTTATAATGTTGATTCACGCTAAACCGAAATGACATCATAAGAGATAAAAAGCCATTTGCAAGTGTATTAAAATAATTATTTATAATGCGTTGAATGTGCTATAAATCTTTTATAAACATTATTTTCGATGTGAGAAATTTTTCAGAACAAATGTCGCTGGTTTATTACAAACCAAGCGTTAATGAAGGAAGAAAGAAAAAGGTATTACGTCGCAATTTAAAACAAACGAAAGCAAACAAACAAACTGCTTTCTAACCGATGCAAAGATAAATGATAAAGATAAAAAAGACTTAGTAGATACCTAATGTTGCAATATTTATGTAAAATATTTTTATGAGTTCTTAAATACTTTGTTATTTGTTATGCATGTGTTAAGACAACTGCAACTGATAATATACCTAACTTAAATTTGTGTATGCTATATATGTACATATATATTTTTAAGCCCTACCACCAAGTCTAAGTTATATTTGCAATTTATTACTTGTTGTTGGTTAGCTTTAATAGCTTACTTAAAGTTAAAGTTAATTTAATTGTAAAAAATACGATTACGATTCTGGAACGTTAACTGAAAATATAGTTTTTCTTTGGTATCTAATTCATATTCCAATAATTTATTTGATAAATATTTTTAATAACATTTATTTCAATGTATAGAAGTTTTATATTAATAAGGTATAAAGGTAAATGATCATATTAAGCTATATATTATTTATTTGTACATACATACGTGTCGTACGTGTCTTGTTATTAATTATTTTCTCAATGAAGTCACTGTTATCTGTCACAATACTACCACTATAGGTGACTCAACCCTAAATGCACACACATTTATCTACACATATATACATTATATAAAAAGTACGTATATATAAGTCACAGTTTTAAAATAGACAGTAAATTACCTGTTAAAGCTAAACCTGACGTTAAAACATATTTTATATTGAAAGTCAGAGCTTGTAAATATACATATGACATTTAAATCCAGTTTATATAATTTACATGCAGCAAGGATGAAGGCAAATATTTGAGATTCATTCAAAAAAGTTTACGGCGGATGTAAATAGAATTCGTAATCGTAATTTTAAAGGCGTCTGACAAGAAATGTTTGCTTTTTAATACATCTATTACTCATTATAAAGTTGTCGCATGCAATAACTTAAATGAATTTCCTCTTAGTATAAATTATTTTTATGACCAATTAAGTACATATTAAGTATGGTTCTATGTTCAATGGTTATCTAAAAATGATAATTATTATTGTTATTATTATGAAAATATTTCTTATAAATAAGTTTGTATTTATATATAGCTTAAAGATGGACGATGTAATGTGATAAATCTAATGTGAAGGCCAGCTTTTTCTGGTGAACGCTAAACTTGGTGCAACTTGTTTGTAATTGGCAGAAATGCCAAAAGTTCGTGTGCATGTATGTATGTTTTGAACATTATCGCTTATATATTAAATTTTTAATCTTTTAAAATAATCTTTTTAACAGACCATAATGACATAATAATTTTAAGCATATTCTGTAATGAAATCACGCACCTGAAATCATAAAGAAAAGCTCTATTCAAAATTTATTTCAAATGTTAATAGTTTTATGCCGGGCTCTTTGAAAACGCCCCGTCCCTAATATTATCTGACGACTATGCTACCGCTTTTGAAATTCATTTAATTCGTCAACACAAAAGGCCTTAAACCAAGTCGATTCTATTTAATGTCAGAGAATTCGTGACTTGAGCTGAGAACCGATTCATACATTTTAATTCGTATTGAGTCATATAGTCGCGCATATTTGGCTATTGAATAGAGTTGTAATAGATTTTTTTCTTTCAAATTATATATGATATGTGACTAGGAATGTAATCAACTTTTATTTGATAATTAAAAATATGTAATTTTTAACTACGAAGTAATGGTAATTAAAATATTTTAAAAAGGTTATTATTTCGTTGTGAATAAAAAAGCTTAAAAAAGTAGTAGAGTGTATTGATCGGAGTATGCTTTAACTTATGTTAATAGTTTATTCAAATTAGTTCTATAAATTTAGAATTCAGCATTTTTTCAAATAAAAATGTCATTGTTATCATTAAAATAACCCAAATCAAAAGAGTAAATTACATGAAACAAAGCTTGCAACAATACACATTTAATACCTACATATAGATTATTGTTTAAATACTGATTTTAAATATTTTATAACTTCATAAGAGATCGATTCTTATAAATCATAGTATTGATTCATTTCAATTCAAAACGCAAAGGAAGTTGTTTTACTTCATGGAAATATGTAGATCTCGCGCGTGCCCATGCATTCGGATATCCGTACCTCCTGCCGCACAAACATCAATAGAGAAAGTTTAATCTTTTCCTGCCTAACATCTTCGTATTGTAACAGTCATTACGTAAATTGTTATGGGAACCGTTAAACGATCTTCGGTTCGTAGTTTCATTACAGCATCATTCTATTATAGACACTGAAATATCATTTGGTACAATCATAGACACGATATAAACAGAATGAATATTTTATTTCATGTAGGATTGTCATGTGGATTTTAACCAAATTTAATTTTATCCTTTTTTGCGGTAGGCAAAAAATTTATTTAGTAAAAAATTAAAATAGTTTCCTTTTCCATAAGGTAAATTCTATATATTATGCAGCATTGGCACAATGGCTTAATGTTTAACTAGCCATAATAATCGGCTTGAAGTCGAAGGGTTTCCATAACACTTACATCAGCCAGTGAGAATCTTTGTGTTGTTTGTTATCGCTCTTCATATGATTCCTAGGTAATAAGAGCATGCTTTTGTATTGCTTACGCCACTGTTATGCATTCCATTTCATTCAAGCAATGATTCATACAATTTCAATGAATATTCACTTGCTTTATGAGGCGGAGCGAAGAGCTAAGTTCAATGGTGTGAGTCAATTGACGAAGAAATTGTAAGAAAAAAATGAAAGGAAAATGTAAATTGATGTTCTTATTAATTAAAAAAAAATAAGAAAACCTATGTTTTTGTAGTGAAAATACGTTTAGCGCTTTCTTACTTTTGAGAGTTAATAACCATGTCGCAATTTGTTTTGTAAAAAGGGTCACGTGCACTGAGTTGCATGCATTTTAAATTTGTTCTTAATGTTAATATATACGATTAAGATATGTATAAGACAGATATTTGCTATCAGTTTAAAGAAATAATCGAAAATCTCTAGAATGTGAGTCCAAGAATTCTAATTGAATATGTAGTAAAGTGTGCTAATAATAAGGTGATATTTTGATATAAATTTTAACAAGATATGCCTGAATGTCGGATCTAAAATTAGAGTTTCGAGTTATGGTATGAAAACTTTAGTTAATACTTGATATACTTGATAGACTACCTATAATAGATCTTATGCTATAATAATTAATACATATTACGGGTCACATAAAATCATGGTCGTAGATATAATAATAATTTCGTCCGTTGATTTTATGCATTCAATCCTAACAAATTTAAAGATGCGTCGAATTAAAACTTAAAAGCTATATCCAATTTCGTATTTTAAAGTATTTTGAAAGCAATTTATAAGTAAAACGTGCTCTATCCATAATTGTCGTTGAGAAGAGAGTTAAGAAGTGCCTTGAAGCACTCGCCGGTTGTTGACCCAATTGACCTAATATTTTATCAAGTACACCAATATAGGTTTACTGAAATTTGATCAACGCTCTTGTTATAAATTATATGAGTCCATGAACGTTTTAGTTAGTAAAGGGCCACTTAATATTTTAATGTCAATTTTTTATCTATTTCAATCCAACGGCTGTCGAGTATAATCATAATTCATTCTGTTGTGTACATTGTGTATTAGGAGTGGTACCGAGTTAATTGTGTCAAATTGTATGGCTTTCTCGACGTTTGTCGCGGGCCCTGTTGAGCTGGATGTTGCGCCTACGCGTTATGAAAATTTTACATGCGATATGAATGTACATGAACTATATTTATGTACTTCATATATATGTAGTTACGTATATATACATATATCTCTTACATCAGGTATTGCAATTTAAAAAAAAAACAGTTGTTGATGTTCCTATAAAACATAAAGTTATTTAAAGACTCCATATTTAATGTAAAATACCTACAACCCATTAATCACTAATACTTTGGAGAACAAATGCTGTTTTGGATAGGAGGGCGAGGACACCAGTGTTATAGTGACAGGTACAAATAATATGGTAACGTTTTCAATACAGCGATTGATAGCGCATATTTATTTATTTATTTATTTAAACAATTTACACAATATACAAAAAATATTCTCACTAAATTAAATGTCTTTGCAGCGTGTTGATAGTCATCAGCTCAATTTTGTCCTGCCTGTTCTATGCATACATTTTTTTTTATTAAATAAGAAAATAATTTCTTCACATCAATAAAAAGTAAAGTTGAATGGTAACATATGAATAGTCTTAGATACAAGTACGTATGGCTACGTTGATAGAATGCAATATAAGACGCGTGGCCGTTATTTTGATAAAAGTGTGGAGCCGTCTGCGACCCATCTCTATTAAGTATGTTATTTATATTCAATGCACGAAAATCACGCTCGATGTCTACGAGATATTTGAATTTATAGTCCGGTAATTTCTATAAAACATATTTTCACACTGGAGCTGTCAAAACGTATTCAATCTGCGACAGGTATTATTAAGTATAAATAATATTAATAATACTATACCATACCATATTAGTGACAGATCAAATTTAAATATTTTAATGCTCTTACGTTTAAATTGTAATAAATATAGCTTAATGTTATATTCATTTTGAATTTTTTCTTAGCTGAAATCATAATAGTTATTTCGTATTTGAAAAAAAAAATTAATACATTACAAAAGAAATTCAATTCGTTTTTCCGGCTGTTTAAAAAATAAGTTGTTTTAAAAATAAGGAATATTACTCGAAATCTTCTCCGTTTGAGAAATGATTTTAGCAATACCTTTTTATATTCACAGGCTTTACTTCGAGGGTGATCTCATTTATATTCAAAGTATATATTATACACCTAAGGGTGGAAGACACCTAAGGGTTCTTCACTAGATCTCTAAATCTAAACGTTGCCGTCTTATTTTAACAACTCTTTTACAAAGGCTTGCCAATATTGAGTATATGTAGTATGTACCTACATAGTACATACTATAATACTAATAAATAAAATACTGTTTTTTATTTTATATATTTATAAATTACCTCGATAAATATTAATAGTAATAATTATATATATATAATAAGGATAGTTCAAACAAATCAAAATTAGAATCAGTCAGTTGGGAAGCGTACAGTTACTTGTGATACGAATACTGTCGCCCACGCAGCAATCACTCGGCAGGAAGCCACAATACACATCATGCATATTGTTCTCCAAGCATGAAAGAGTTACAAAAGACGCCATGTTTAATTTAAAGACCATAATTGAATGGATAAATTCCGACCACGCTATGCCGCTTGAGGTTGAATTGGCCGTTATATTCTCACGATGTTACTGATCTAGTTCAATGTTAGTATAATTTGGCATATAGATGCTATATCACTAATGTAGTAAATATGTATTTCAATCTAGATGGAACTGACAAGATAAAAACACCGTTACGTATTAATCAGATTGTTCTTATGGTAATGAAAAATTTTACGATTGCATTGCTCCTAATATAATTTTGCGAAATATATATACGAATATGTTGTGTTTTATTTAATCCTTTGCATAATGCCATAGGTATATTATATGCATCTAAACGGTCTTTGTTGTTGGTCGACGAGTGACCTTTCGTTTTACCCTGTCTAGGGATCGTGCAGGAATACATTGAACTTACTTTTTTGTTAAAGACTTGCTCTACCATTATGGTGTGTAGAAAAACATGTATTATTAAGTAATATGTAGAGTTATGAAATTGATTCTACATAATAAAGGGTCATATAAATATACACTTATAACATTATAATCTACAGATGTATTATAATAATGAATCATTTATTTATTGTTTAATTTTTGTATTGATAGATTTTCATTAAAATTAATCACAAATTGCGTTAGTGAATCATATATAAGAAAGCTTATTTTAATTTTATTTCAATTAGCTAAATTTATTTAAACTTAAAGATAGCTTTATGTTATAATTTATAATATAAATTTTGTGAACGGTTATACAAATGGATATTTGGGTAATGTTCGTCATGCAATATATAACTAATAGTTATAATATATTTACGGTTTAATTAAACTTTATAAATTAAAAAACGAAATGAAATAAACGTAATATTAAAAAGTGCATTTGGTTGTACATTATATATATATATATATATATAAATAAATCGACTTTAATCAGTAATATCCGTTAACCGTATCGCAATTACTTTAACAGTGTGCTAGTTTCCTTACTTTAATTATAATATGCGAAACTTGACAACTAGGCCTTGTATGAACACTGGCTTATTTCGCGTTAATGAAATGTCTCTACTGCCAGTATTGTAACCCGCGGCTGGCGGCTGCATACTTCCTAGCAATTAATAAATATAAAAATAACCATTCACTTTTGACATTTACTCCTATCATTGCTCATAGGACTGAGGGTTACCATAAATTGTATATATGTATGTATAAATATGCAACACCGCAATCAAAATACATAAATTGCTATTACACTTGATTTAAATGTTACTTTCTTTACTTTCCTATTCTTGATAAGAATAATAAATATCTATAACCGTTTATAGAATAACTTGCAGTGTAGTCTAAGTCCCAATGCTAGTATATGTTAATATGCGATATTCGCCAGTATATACCCAAGAGGGCATTGTCAGGCAAAGTCCGTGAAAGACGAAATGGATGGCAAGCTTAACAGCATAATGTGTCGTAATAACTATCCGTATACATACATAATTGGTATTATTAATTGCATACTATTGTAAATGTCAACATATCATATGTTGATAATTGTTACACAGCTGTTTATATCAATTTAAATGTTTGTGCATTATATATGCTCTTCAACTTCTAAACAAGCGAAGTCGATTAAATTTTGTTTTCAAAAGATTCGTATCTTAAAAACTTTGTATTGAAGTTTTTGAACATCTTATGAAATAAAGTATATTAATCGGTTATGATTTGTAATTTTTTTTCGATAAATTTATTTATATTAACAATTAGCCACGAGCGGGTACTTAGTTTTGCATTAGACAGAGAGATAGGACAGTATTCGAGTATTATAGTTTAGAGTGGTGCTAAAACTGAGGAATACGATGCCATACTCTACGTAAACTTCGTTGGCGGAGGTCTGCTGGCAAAGACTTCAAGATTAAAGACAGAAAAAATGTTTTGAATACTAAACGTAATTATATATTGAAAATTAAATATATATAAAGCAAAAATGAGTTATACATAAACTTGGAATTCGTAATAGCAACATTTTACGGCAAAAATATTGTATTACTCATAAAAATACTGGCGCGAGAGTCCGAATAAATAATTATAAAGACAACAAAATAAGCTACTGTAAAGTATCATAATATGATACTTTTCTTTTATGCTATCTTTTACTAGCTTATGATCATTATATATACCTAAGTCTTCGAACTGGTTCTTGTAATACCGATTGTTACGGGGATAATAATAATACTTTATTTCATTGAATACTTGATTAAATTTGAATTTGATGCGCATTTCAAGTGGCGGCAAGTCTTTAAACTATCACATCCCGCCGTCGCATCCGCAGAGCCACACATAAACTTATTATAAGAGAGACGAGTATTTCTCGTTCGTATGAAGACTTGTAAACCGTTCTTTAACTAGGCTCTAAACATTAAATTCTAGGATGCCGGTTTTGTAAAGATCGTCTGCAGGAAGAAAACATTTATGTGCTAAAACTAAGTCTTTAAGAATAAGTTAAGGCATTTCACATGTTACTTACATAGTTTTCATGTTAATGAAAATTAACTAATTGAGTTATATTTGTTTAAGATTAATAAAATTTTATCTTTGATTGAAAGTTGTATTTCTTCGTACTTCATATTATCATAGAAATTCTATGTGAAAATTAGTTGAATATAATATAATATTATTTACTATTTTTCATGAATTTATAAAACGCCAGTTTATATAGTATCTATAATGGCGGCAAAGATAATAAGTTCGTGTTTCTTGGTGTAAAGCGGAACGCCTGACCGTCTCGGAGATGGACCTCGATTGCTCTCATCGCCTCAGCGAGATCCATTTTATGCCTGCTTAATGAACTATAATAATACGCCATATACCCACATTTTAAAGTACATAAAATTGTACGTTAGATCCTTAAAGGTTTCCTTTTTAAATTTTGAAACGATTATTATTGGACGGGTACAAATCAAAAGCGCTTAAGCTTTTTCGTAGTGCGATTTTCAAAAGGTTTTTTTAAGTCTATGTAATTATGTTCATTGTTTATAATTCTTTTCGTCATCAGTGTACACATTGAGAGCACTACTAAACAACATAATTGGTGAATTAAATCTAAAGATAAATTAAAATTTACATATCCGTTTCATTGCCTTACAAGGTATGGTTTAAACAACATGGTGTTACAAACGTTATTATTATTTAACTTTCTTTTTAGAAGGTTTTTTAGTCTCTACGATTTTTGAAAGAGTTTAATTTTGGTTTTAGAATGTCCAAGTCTTTGTGTAAGTAGTGTTGCGTTTGTGTAAGTTTGCTTACACAAACGCTTTATATGCTGTGCTTATATTCGTGTTGTTTTCTTCCATGTCTCATTAAGTCTTGACTCGAAACTAATTTCATTCAACTCGTAATTGTATACCGATCATCTGATTAAGTTTCCATTACAATAGCATCAGCAGTATTTTGGAAATATGGAGATATTGGACGAATCTTTTCTGCTAGGGCATCAGTTGATTATTGTATACCTTGGGTAGCGACATATTTTTAAAATAAAAAGGTTAACGAATCATCAAATTAATTCAAAGTTTATTTGAAAGCTTTTCGAAATGAATGCTTACAAAAAGATTAGACCTATTAAATTTGATAATGTAAACTGAGAGGAGAACTCCGGTTAGAGACAAATTGTAACGGTTTGGAGAAGGTTTTTTGTAAGGGTTACAAAACGTTTAAAAGATATTTCTGTTGGAAAAAGTTGTGCTTTCTTCTGCTGATGGTATCATGAGTCAGTGTTTAATAGATTAAATGGAACGCATTAATCCACGTTGCAACGTACGGCGTCGCGTCAACGACTTTTATTAGCTGAATAAGTGCCCCAATTGCCGCCATTGTTCTCATGTGTGTCTGTATGCTTCTGGGTATTTATACAAGTTAAGGACATAGCTTTTAAATTAATACTTATAAATATTGCTCATTTTATCAATTTCATATGTAACAAGGTAATCCTAGACAAATATTATTATATATAAATTAATTTATATCCCGACATTCTCGATTCTAGATTTAATAAAAAGTTTATTACACAAAAAATGTAGAGATAATCATAATTAGTAGTGAATAAATTGTATAATAATAATTTTACTAATATTATTTTTATCTAATGATATTCTACTTGCTATATGTAATGTATATAGATAAAGCAAAAAAACCGGACAAGTGCGAGTCGGACTCGCCCACTGAGGGTTCCGTACAAATTTGTAGGTACATATTTAGGGTTATGTTTAATTGCAAAATTTTAAATGAAATAAGCAGTTATGTATAACAGTGTAAACTGTTAGGTACTACATACACCAAAATTATTAGGTACCTATCTATACTTATAAAAAAAGGATTTGTTTAGGTTTTGTTTTTATTCTTGGTCATAAATCGAATATTTTACATCATAAAAATAATTAATAATCTGTTTAAGCTTGTGCCAATGAAGCCCTGTTATACGATTCTTCACATGGCACGGTTAACTCAATTCAAAATTTGGATCCCCGTCTTGCATAAAAACCCTGTTTTATACGATTTCATCAAAAATGCATAGTTTAGTTAGATTTTTCCCCATACTTGTAGTATAAAACGGTATTACTTGCAAAATTTCATAGTTCTAGGTCAACGGGAAATACCCTATCAATTTTGATTTCCTTGTGTCGAAATGTACGGTTTTTTTCTTCTTTCTCTTTTTCTACGTTCTTTTTTTACGTTAACTTAGATGTTTGACACTGTTTCACAGCTTTAAGAGACTGCATAAGTATATTCCATATAGTTTTAATTTCAATTCGATACCTCCACACGTTTCCGAGATAAAGGGTCTTGACAGACAGACAGACGGACGGACAACAAAGTGGTCCTATAAGGGTTCCGTTTTTACCTTTTGAGATACGGAACCCTAAAAAGGAGTACATTTAAATCGATCGAGCCTGTAATGTAATATGGTGTTATAACAAGGACTTAATCTTTTATGCGATGCATTACATAAGATTCGCGTGTAGAATGTGCATACGACACAATAATATTTGCAGACAATATTATCTAATAGATCTTGTGTGTAAAATATACATACATATCTATGTATATATATATATAAATGATAATATTCTTGAAGTCTTCAGTCCTTGGAAAATATTTAACCAGTGATTCCTTATACATTTCAATGAAGGTACGGGTCAAAGCATGTTTCTTGTTAAAACTAAAGGTCTCTCATCGTCACTAGGTGATTCGATGAGACAGTTGTAGAAATACATTTATTTTGTTCACATTCTTGTGGTACAAGTTATGAACCGTAGAATATTTTCTTATTTCTTCTGGCATCAATTTGTTAAAGACGTCGTCTGATAGCAAAAAAACAGGTAATATCGATATATTACCTTCGAATTTTGTTGAATCAATTAAAACCTTAATAAACGTTAAAAGTGTTTGTTAATTCGCGCATTTCAAAACAATCAGGTATGCATTTTGGTGTAAAATTTATTACCAATATCCTATCGACTTGTAATACCGATGCAATCGTCCAATCGTACAGAGCCTTCTTGTTTTTTTTTTCATTTGTCGCAGCCTTGAGGTTCCACTGACCGCAACTAGGTTTAAATAACTGTAGAACCGTCGTCTGTTTCACAAAGCGGAATATTTCAAATGTACGCAACGAGGGCTTATTATAATTTTGTCTATGGGTCGACAATAAACGACGAGTTCGCATTTCAGAGCTTGTTTTGTTAGCATTATCGCATAAATGCAACATTGTACCATGGTACCTATTCATGGTTGATGTCGGATTGGTTTGCGTCCAACATATTTACTGCGTGCGCAATAAACGCAATATGTAAACACGACTGCGCATATGCATTGAAAAGAATTGGTAACAATTATTGTTCCCCTTGTATAGACACAAGGCGTCAAGGCCTTTATAAATTAACTCCTATAAATACGGGTATATGTTACAGGATAGTTGTGCTTTATCGCCTTATAAGGGACAACAATCGCTATCAACTAGGAATCTCTTTAGAGTAAAAGGGTGATGGTATTTTCCTTTATTACGATTTATCAAATAATTGTTCAATATAATTATTTAGTAAAAGAAAAAGTGTGAGTATCTTAATAAATCCTTCTAATGGTATGTATGTAACACGCAGGAGAAGTCGCGAACAGCTATTTATATATATATATATATATATATATATATATATGTTCCAATTTGTACTATTTAGATGCCTATAGGTGCCTCACATTTTATTCATGTTTGTAATTTCGCTCGATATATTATTAAATAAATATATAATATATATGTTATCGTAAATTAACAGCCTGTAAATATTCCACTGATGTGCTGAGTCCTCCTCTTCTTTTTGCAAAACACTTGGAGCTTCTCACCACGCTGCTCAAATAACAGATTTTTCATATGCAACGTGCATTTCCATTTCAGAGAATTTAGTGGTACATGCCCGGGTTTGAACTCATCAACATAACTGCACCATCACGGCTGCAATATAAACTATATGATTACACTTATAAACTAACACAACATTGATCGCGAGTAAATACGCAGGCAAAATTACATATATAAATTACCTCTGTCGTTCCACATACCTACTTCGTTAAATTATCGTTATAAATTAGTTATTATGTAATTGACTTATAACACAAATTATTGTAATCTCCATGTATCGTATTAGATGATAGTATAAAACATTATACTACATCGCAAGAACACCTGTTACTTTACTATAAATGCAATTAAATTATATAAGAAAATAGGTTAAGTCGATTAGACTTAATAACTTTTCAATTATATATTTATATAGGCGCTTGTAACGAGTTAACATAACAGTACACACGCTGTCTCTATGACATTTAACTTTGCTTCTCTTGGTGGTGTATTTGAAAGTATCTATTAAGCAGTAACTTGTAAAAGCTCTTCTCAGGCATGTAGTATACATTGATAGATTTGACAATGTTTGTTATGATAAAAACGTTATAATATGATAAAAAATTTGTAAATGTAAACAAATATGTTATCGTTTAGCTTGTAATTATTCGAATATATATAACCATATAATTAACTCCGCCGTGTTCATTGGTTTATTTAAGTAGTCAATTAAAAATAATTTTAAAATTAATAACTATTTAATTACTATTTTTTGTTTCAGATGTAGCGACTAGCGCGGTTAGTGGTGCCGTTGTTGGTGTGCCTCCTTCTTGGGAGCCATTCTACTGTGTCCTGCAGCAAGATCGACGGACACTCACGGCGTATACTAGTGAAGAGTTAGCTGTAAGTATACCACGACAACTACATCTAACCTTTAATGCAATTCTGATAGACTTATTAGCGGTATTTCGATTTGTTGCCGATAAACATTTCATTTAAAACATTCTTTGAAATTCCAAGACTAAAGTTATTTTTATAGTTATGTAGTTTATATTGTTTCATATTTTGTAATCGATAGCATAAAGCCGGACATAGTAACGTAATTAAATCTGACATCAATAGAGCGTAACGGCTTTACTAGAGCTGTTTCAATCAAATATGGAACTTTGCCAGTTGAAAATATTTTTTGCACGATTTGTTAATTCATACGATTACATTTGTAATAACATTTGGCGCAAGGACGTCGCGATACAAAATAATGATCATCATTAGTTTTGACTGAAAACTTACAAAATAGCCAATGCATCGCACGGAACATTGAATATTGAGCAGACATTGTTATTTGTTTTTGTCTATAAATTTGAGTTATATTAGGTCAATGGTTCCGCTTTCCTGGTCTTTGAGGTAATTTATCTTTTACTTGAAACTTTCGATTTTCACTTATTGCAAAAACTTATAAAGAAATAGAATAGAAAATGCGGATTACGAGCATTATCGTTTGCAAAAAGTACGTTGTGATTTTTTTCAATCTGTTATTTATGTGAGATTCTTAGTCCAGATCCATTTTATTCTGAACTATTAACCACGGTTGAAGTTTTATTTTTGCCATAAATAAAACTTCTATATATAACATATAAAATCAATATGTTAATGTGAGACCAGCTAGTAGAGGCTACTATTATAGATGAGATAATTTATTTGCCATTTACTATTCAGGTTTGGCTATAATGTATTTAAATAAAAATAAAATATAAGACTCAGTTGTCTATAGTTTTCATTTTAGTACTTACTGATTTAATATTTGAAGACGTCCGCCTTATTATATGTATTACAAGAACAGAAAATCACAATTGTCTCGTTTATAGTTTAAATTTAAAGTACAAATACTGCTGAAATAAAAGCGAGTGATATAATAATATCATACATTAAAACCCTTACCGAAGTTCACTGCATCTTCTGGTAAAAAAAAATATTTATTGTGTAAAGTCGACCCCTTAAAATAAACGTAATAGACAACTTTGTTTACTATAACGGTAATTTGCTACCGTATTTTATTCTGTGTAAATATTAAAGAGCGTTGAACTTATTTTTTTTTAAATTACATAGTGACTGACAAAATTTATGTTTCTATATCAGTGTTTCGCGTGCATATGTTGCGAAATGTTTAGTTCTGATTTCATCACAACTGTAATTTTAGATAACTATTAACAGATGAGTATCACAAAAATGCCCACCTTTTATTCAGAACTATTGCTCTAATGTCTTAATCAGATTTTTAAATTATACTTATTTGGGTGCGAAGTATTTAAATATGAATTAAGTAATTTAAATATGAATTTGAGTGCGTTTCTGTACGAAACGTTTGAGTGTTAATTTCTGACATAAAATATTTTATTAGTATTACTTCTTTTGAGTGGCACGTGATTAATGTTTTTGTTATTTATTAAACGAATCTAGTGGATTTTGTAAGCAACAATTTATATGATTGAACAATTATTTATATAAGAAACAATATATGTACTCATAACTCTCACTAACTATTTTGTAATATTATTTTATCAGAAATACTAAGTTATCTTAAGTTTTTTTTTTAAGAATTTTTTTTTAACACTTCAAAACATACATTTAATAAGAATTCAATATGTAAAGATAACGTATTTGAGTATTTCTCAAAGTACAAACAGAGACTTGGTGCGTGGGCGTCTGTGCTGGTTTTATGCATAAATCGAAGCCAACCGCCCTAACATAAGAGACGTTCCACTTATACTTATGCCGTCTTACTGTTGTTATAGATTAAGCTTTTTCTACAACGATAAGCTATTTATTGTTATATGCTTGATAATAAAGAATAAGAAAATCGTTTACAAAATATGTTTAAATAATCTTAATAAATAATTTATTTCATGTAACATTTCTTTTTTAATAACTAAATTAATTCATGTTAAAAAAATCTTATTTTCATATCCTTATTCTGATTCATATTCAAAAATCACAGGAAACTTTTTATTCTATAGAAACTGTTGAATAAATATTGAAAAGATGTATTTGTCTTTCAACTTAAAAGCTCTAACTAAAATTTTAAATACAGATAAAACAAATGCGATGTACTTTACCTCTTTGAATTCTAACTCCTTGCACGCCGACGAAACTGGAAACCAGTCCAGTAGTATTTACATAGTATCTTATCTTAATGTCCATTGCAGTAGCGATATCATTTAATGGGTATTGGCAAAGTGTTAGTGAGAATAGGGTCTTACACTGACACAAAAAAAATTAAGCGGAACTTGGTACATGTGTCAGAAATAAAACTAGTTTTTGCGTTAAAAACGTTTAATGTTGTAACTTTACAAAGACATGAACTCAAAATCGACATTGAATTTTGACTCTTATGGTTAAGAATTTTTCATCTTAAAAACAGACTGACTTTAGTGAATTTCTAAAAAGATTAAGCCATTTTTAATATTGTTGTAATTAATTTGCTGTTATGTTTTATATTATAAACTATTTCAATTTTATAATCGTATAGCGATATTACTGTACGCAACTTATATAATAGGTGTGACGCCAATTGTCAGCGTGCAGAAGAATGATATTTTCACGTGATCAACCCGTTTCTCAAAGCAATTTGTGTTAGTTATGACATCGGAAGCGTTGTCTCAGTTTCTTTTCACTATTCGTTATTACATTAACTTAGCGATTAAAACAGTTTATGTCTATAAACATGGTCGTTGATTTTAAGAGATATACAAAACGAGGCGAATAATTGATATTGTTATTTGAAATAATAACTCATGATATATTTTAATATAGCAATATTTTTATTTTTCTTAATAATCATTTTATTGTTACACGCTATCCACCAGTCATTTCCTGGCTTCTATTTGGACTATAAGGTAAGAAGTGTAGCGAGTGTCTTATTAATTATGTTTTGTTTAGCTTTTATCTTCATTAAGTAATTCTCGCCCTTATACATTTAAAAACTAATTTCGTAGTTGCTAATGAGGTAATTCATTTTAAAATGACCTAACATATTTTGTTTTTATTGTTTTCGTAGTCACAGTGATTTATTTAGTTGTTATAACACTATAAAGCATTGCGTTTTTGTTGTTGAGAGTGACATGTGCTCTACTTTCCTTTTGTGGTCTAATTATAGTACTTAAATCTACTCGTTGATCGTTATAGCCGCTTGTGTGATAAGACATTTTACTCCTTATTCCGTAGGTAATAAGGTAGTGTTGATTGACTTGTTACATTGCAAGTTTCGTGTATCGACCTGTCACGGTTTTACTAAGCAATAAATAATTTTAGCAACTAAATCTGGTTGCTTTGCAAACATTATTCATTAATATGAACATCAAAACAACGTAAACCACACGGGAACCAATATAATACAGATTGTATAACTGTTGCAGTTGCGAAGAATATGTATTTGGTATTCGAAATCGGTAACAACCGCCGAAATAATTTTTGACCGACTATTGAAATACAAGAAATTAAATTAATCTAAATCGAATAAAACCTTTTTCCATGTAATATTAACACCTAATTTATTTTCGTTATAATAAATGTTACAACCCATAATAAATAAAATTGTTTACATGATAAAACAAGTATTATCTGAATTAATCACAAGACAAAATTGGACTCACTGGACAAATTCGCGCAGTATTCGAATTTATTTAAGCGAATATACTATTCATTGCATCTGTAATAATACTTCATATATCTAGCTCAACACAGTACTCATTTAATTGCGTGTGTGTTTCACTATATAGGCTACAATTAAAACATGTGGTATTTATTTAAATAAAGATATAAACTCGGCTTAGGTATTTAATGTCGGTGGTATCCAGATTCTTAGAAGCGTATACGGTGTTTTAAATGGAAAACCATTCGCTAATGTCACTGGCCATATAAGTAAGCAATTCAGAACCTTTTTGGTATATTAAACTTTTTTTTTAATTTAGCATATCGATTTATTAATACTTGGACATATTTTAGGCAAATGTTTTTAGACGTATTATTTAGATTAATTTATCTACTAAGAAAATATTTAAGTGTCATATAAATGTTAATTGAATTCAAATAACGGTCATTTAAACATGCATAGACTAGTTTAAGATTTATAAATCCTTACAAAATGATCTAAATAAAACCATATTTTCAAAATTGTTGTCACGTAAATTTACATATGTTTATTATACTTAACACAATTTTTAAATCTCATAGAGTCCGTTACGTATTCCTAAAAAACAGGAGTGCGAACGGCATATGTTGAAAACGATTTATTATTAGCATTGCGAATATAACGTTTAAGGCAAATCGTTCTGACTCATGGCTTTATGTCGGTGAACTTAAGTAACACGTGACCCTTTTGAGAGACTTTTTTTTCTTTTTGTTGGTATATAAATTTTTGAAAACAATTTTGAGGTTATTATTTCGTTTGGGATTTGTATCTGAAATGAAGTCATTGTAACCATTGACTGTTTATTTATCATAAAGGTTATTGAACTGAATCTTTAGTCTATTTGTAAAACGAATTATCGTATAACAGAATGTAAAACCACATATACATTTTACCTTGTTTTTTATTTAACTTTTTACATTTAAAATGGGAAAGTATACTGGAAAATGGTATCATTGCCCATAGGACATTAGTTGGTTTGTAAGAAATTATATTCTATTCTTACCATCGTTAATTGCATTGCACATTGTGAGTTGGCTTATATATAACGTTGGGGTAATGTGGTAATCGATTAAACAGAAAAGGTTTATTTTATTTACACAGAGGATAATTCAGTACGAAATTTAATCTACAAATAAGTACTAATTTCAAATAGTAAGTGGATTATTCATAGTTCAACAACAATGGCCTCTATCGAATCGACTCAATAAAACAATGAGGAGAGGAACGCCTCGCAGATAGTACGAACTACGAGTATCGAGTAACAGCGACTCGTTACCGGTCCGAGCTATTTACGTGCTAAGTACTATTTGTATGTATTGTTGTGTTTCACTCAAAGAGGATCTTTGTATTTAGTTTGGAAAGCATTCGTCATGACACTAGTAAACGTATCGAGTGCACCTGAATAAAATCCTTGGGAATGTTTTAAATTTATTATTGATCCCAGCATCGCAATCGCATTATTTTATTATATCATTCTATTAGGACCAAATTAATTAAGGAATATAATATGATTGAAGAATTTTTATCACTGTAGTATACTATCATTATTTAACAACGGTTATCTTTCATACTTTTTAAATAAAAATGAGAATATATGTAAGTACTTAATTTTAGGAACCTACTTTGTTCCTGCCATTGCCATGCCATTTTGAATCGCGATTTTACAAGATTACATGAAATGTAATACTACGAGATAATTTAATATTGCCATTGGAAAATTATACACAAGTCACTCCAGCGGAACTTGCATTTGAAAACGATACGGATCAATAGTTTCCAACACGTAGATATTAACATTGCATTATGTCCTTTAAGTACATTGGGCTAAGTACAATACATACTCGTATTTATGTGAAGCCAATGTACGCTAAGGTGCATGACGCGCACATGTGTATTATGCAAGCAATTATCGATTTATACTTTCCTTAGACGAGAGTATTGTGGAAGTGGGATCAAGAATTAGTAGAGTGCTAAATTACTTTGTGCCTTTCTTCGGTCTTGTCAGCTTGTCAAATGTGCCACCCTGCCCATCATTACGAATTGGTCTGCAAAAGATTAAGGATCTGGTTTTATTTATAATAAAAATATAATTTATAATAATAATAGATGTACATAGACTATTTACAATAATAATACACTAATTTTTTATACATAGTCTATGTAAAAAATAGTGTGTTATTTATTGTAAAATATGTTATATATTTATAATATAACATGCGCAATTGTAATATATTTATAGTCAGATGTTATGCTATCCCAGTATAAAGTTAATTAAATTCAATCGTTCAAAGTTATGTATTACTTGTCTTCATGATTGAGATATTGAATGTGTTAGCAAAATTACACGTGACAGAAGGACATCCTTTCGCGTCACAAATGTCGCACCAACCAAGGATATTTCTACTCCGAATGCAGTTAATTTCTATCACCAACAAAAAAACAATTATTATTTTATGTGCACGCATAAATTTATCTTTCGCCACGCATGTACCTGTTCTCAGTTCTGAGGTTTTATCATCGTTGCTTAGTTGCTCACTAACTTGTATGTATTGATTTGAAATTTGTGTTGACGAGCTTTTATTCATAAGCATTTAAAAGTAATTTGTATCTAGCGAATCTGTACATTGTAAGCATTATTTTATATGTACATCTAGATTTGCATACAAGTTAATCGAAAATAGTTATGTATTTTAATTTGTATTTATACGAATATAATACGGGTTAAACATTAGTGAATTTGTCACCAAGTTCAAACCGAAATAACATTTTGAATATATTATCGATTTAATATAATATAAAAGTTGTAATAAATATTATTTACCAAGATTTATTTTATTGCACGAATGCAAACGAGCAATTGGACACCTGGTAACTGATCACGACCACCCATAAACATTAGCACTGTGACATACATTAACTATTCTTACACCGTTAATGATGCTTGCCGCCAACGATGGGTACTCTAATGTTATGTTCCTCGTGTAATCACTATACTGGGTCACTCATAAAATAACTCATAAAAGCCTAACGCTAACGTTAATCCAGCAGGGTTTAATTGCATAACTTGGACGCCAATACACTTCAAGAGTTTCTTGAAATTATTAAGATAATTGAATTGCGTCGCATATAATGCGTTTCTTTCTTAATTCGTGCGTGATCTTGCGTTCTCTTGCTGAAAGCAGAGTTCAATTGCATTAAATTTTCTCAATTACACACACACACACACATAAACACATAAAAAAGTTTATTTTAATTGGCTCCAATACATCTGTAATTACCTTTTTTAAGATTAATAATAATTATTTACAATTCAGTATTCCATCTAAAATATATTAATACTTGTTATAGAGTTTAAGCAAATCAAGGACGATACTAAGTTTTAGGTATAGGAAGTTATTGTTTATAAATATTATGGGTAATTACTAAATTAAATAACATTTAATTGAGGAACGGCTTTAAAGATATAAATCAAATTTCCCAATATGGAAAATATATAATTATTATCAATTTAGCGGTATTCGTAGTGCTTAATATTTCATAGATGATATTGGAATTATTGGTAGCCTTATTAACTTAACGTTATACGTGTCGTCTAATGATGTCAACGCCACAGGTTTAATATACCTTAGAAATTGGGATACGGTTTCCACCAATAGCACCTTGGCATTTGAAAAACCTGCCACTGATGTATTCACTAATCCAAATCTTCTTCTCAAAAGGAAGAACCAGTGCGCCGTTTACAAGCCGTTAATTTCACTAATTTACTTTATAGAAATATTGCTGTATCGATCAGCATAAACTTTTACCTAAACTTGCCAAGGTTATAAAAAATAATAAAGGGTACATACACACATACACCTCAACTTCGCAGTCGGAAACTAGTTCATATAATAAAAATATAAAATAAAATAATATATTAGATTGGATACGCATTCGCTTCTATGTAATCATCGTGTTGTAGACTTATCATTTTAATCCTTTATTAATCAAATGAGTAAGGAAGTAGTAGTTAAAAATTAGAAGCATATGACACGCTATAAGCTACAATGAAGCTTTGTAACCCCATTACTCCTACAGGATCTGTTAGAACAAGCGATGACATCATGCTATTACGCTGTTCTAGTTAAAGATACATACTACTCAGTAAAAAGTCTGCTACGTTCCTTACGTGTTTACTGTTCAAATGGAATTTGTTTTTTGTAGCGTATAACAATGGACTTCCTTTATACGTTTTTTTTTATCAATTTAAAATTGTATTTAAACCCAATGTTATCGAGATTTTATTGAACTGAGCACTGATTAATAATTAATATACATGAAATGATATTATAGTTTTATCAACAAGGTTAAGAGAAATAATAAATTACTTTTTATTTTATCGTATGAATGAAAGATTATTTGATTGAGACAAGATTGTTTACTGTGCCTGCTATGAGTAATATAGTTGAAATAAACAATTCAAATACTAGCGTAAAACTATTTTTACGACTAAGGAAGCGATGTTTTATTTGATGCGTCCATTTAACTAAAAACCATTATCTAAAACATAGTCAATTGTTTAACATAAAAATAAAATAGAGTAACACTGTAAGATCTAATAACATAAAAGGAGGGGTCCATCATGCCCGACGTGCTTTCTCTGACCTATTAATAGGCTTCTATTAATATACGTGGACTGATGTTGCCAACATAATTCTGAGAAACATTGTATAGAATAATACCTTATTAGGCAGTTTTGTTTCGTTAAAAAGATTGAATTATATACACTTAGATAATACAAAACAAATTATAAAATTAAATTATACTAATTATAACGTAAAGTTACAACTATTCAACTATTCACTAGGCATAGGCAACTATTCACTATGGCTTAAGATTGATTTACCCTTTGCTTACAAAAATATAGCGTATTTTTTATATAGCAAATATTTTGTACATAAATTTATACTTATAAGCTATGACTTACCACATAAATTCTGGTTGCCCCAAATATTGGCTGTATTATACGTGTAGCAACACTAGCATGGTGGTCTGCTTGCTTGTCTTCTCCACATGCGCTTCGGCGAAACATGTAATTGGGTCAGATTCGTTAGAATTAGTTTTATGATTTCGTTCCCTTAACCCGCACTTAATTTGTTCCAATGTAAGCTTAATGTAAACTTACAATTTATGACTGTACAGAATAAGAACAAACTAAATTATTCGTAATTTTATTTTTAAAATATTTTTCATACGCATTTTAATTTTTGAATTATGTGTTCGTGTATCGCGGATAGTCGTATTGTTTTGTTACGTTTTATAATTAACATTAAATTGCATAACACTAAAACGATAAATCTTTTTATTATCTACAAAACTAGAGTATAGATGAGATAGCGTTCAAACATTGCGTCGATAGGAATGATTCAGGGCATATTAGAAAGGAGATAGAAGGACGTGGGAACATAATGACTGTAATTACGATTATGACTTATAAATATAAAGAATTATGTTATATCAGATGACATTACCATTCTATGCGTCAAACGTCAGTTATTTGACCCATTCATAGTATTGTTATCTAATTCGAATAACCTTGCAGTCTAATTAATTATTTAAAAACCCATCTGTTTAATGTTTTTTACTTGCTCACCGCATAAAAAAAATGGAATGTATTCGAATTTTGAATATTTAAAGTATTTAATTACAATAGAGTAAATTAACAGCCTGTAAAGCCCACTCTCCACTTAAGGAGAGGACTTGGATTTATAATAATATTCATAGAATTCGTTTTTATTTATATATTTTGTTCAACTCTACGGTAATATATTAATGTGATTATTTTGTTATTAAAATAATGTAGCGTTTTTTTCTTGGTGATTGAAATCGACTGTTTGAGTGAAAGTACCAAAAATCAAAACACGTTCATCGTTATTTAGTTTTTTAAGCAGCCGGATCATGTAACGTAGGTATTATATTGAATTTTTAAGTTGAGTACTCTTTCAAAAATATTTCTTGGCTCTTGAATTACAATTATTACTTTATATACAAATCAAAATTAAAAATAGCTACTGAAAAAATCAAGACCACGTGGAATTTTGTAATATCCGTCCTACTAAATTAAAAAAAAAGTATTATGTATATATCATATAGAAAGACACCATACTCTAATACTACTCTACCTAAGCTTACTCTTTCTCTATTATTTAAAAATACTTTAATGTAACTGAGATTTATGGTGATTAATGTAAAAGTAAATAAATTTAAATTGACCAGCCAGATATTTCAGTCAATTCCACTGTCAACCTTGTTAATTTTATTCATTAAAAAAAAAGTTGTTTATATTTAAATTAAACTTTTCAGACGTCCAATAACAATGGAGAGTATGCCACGCGAAGCCTGCCTCGAGTGAGAATAGATGGCGGTAGCAACGTTGGAAATGGAGTAAGACTACGATGTTGGGCTGCACCTCCATCTATTACTGAAGAAGAGGTAGAAGATGAAATTGAGGAAGATGCTGTTTCACTACGAGCATTACCATCTCAAGGTAGGAATATATTTTTTATTTAAAATTATTTTTAAAATGTGAAGCGGCATCTAGTGATGATATGTAGTACTAATAGCACAAAACGACATCTATGTTACTTTTACAAGAACTATTCAGTGGTGTATCTATTTAACGCTAGGTGGCAGAGTACAATTGAGTACGAAGATATAAAAGTTATATTGTCCGATTTTATTCAAAATAAATTGCGAAATTGTTAATAATATAGAATATACAGTATGGTTCTTACTGTGAACATTTTAAACTGTTTTTGTTTGTAGCATTGATATATAATATTCATTAAAAAATCGAGTGTCCTAAAAGGCATTATTGGAAACAATTGGTGACATTTTTTTACCCTATCATTAGCGGTTTGTATGTAGGGCTGTTGTCTAATTAATAATTTCATGGAAGAAGACAAAAACCAGTTAATTAAGCTCAATTGTTTCATGCATAGTCTAAAGAGAACGTTAAATTAAGTTATCAGTTTTCATGCTATTTTGATTCATTTGTTTTTATTGTTAATATACAGTATTATATTATATATATTTTTGTTAACATAAACAATACCTAGAAATCACACTAAAATAAATTTAATAATAAAAACTGTAAACATAACATATTTCTACACATTAATTTTATTTATCGCTAAAACAACGATGTTTTTTTTAATGTCTCAGTGATAGAGTTGATTACACAGTACTTTGATGATAAATCTTTACTGAACCCAGTATTCTAGCCCTAACGAATGACGCGGTGACGCTCGCGCACCCATCCGGCACCAATCGATTACAACGAGTTTCACGCACCAACTGCATACTTGCGACTGTTTTTACTCCTGCTTTGGACATTACTGCTTATATTTTAATGCGTTTTAGTTTCTTGCGGACAGTGTTTTTTTACATAAAACATCAGATGCTTCAATTTTTTTAGACGTTTTTGTAGAAAAAGAAATTTGATAGTCTGTCATTTCTGTGCGTCATTCGTTTATATATTTTAGTATTATAAAAATTGTATTTGTGAAGTCTCTTATTCACTTTTACTTAAAATGCATTATTATTAGTAAATTTTGTAATCTTGCCGGAAAACCGGATAAACGCATGCATTTGCATTATAAATAAATTGCACACGCAGTCGTTTAGAAACCATACAGGCCTATTTTCACCGTCTGATGGTCTCGCCCTTCCCTGAATCGAAACAAACAGACAATTAGGGCTCGACTGTTTTTAATTGACATTGCCCCCTGAGCGATGCCCATTGACTTGGACAGTGTGACATTCAATCCCTCTCGTGGTATATACTTCCAGACGATTAGTTAATTGAGTGAAATGAAAACGTTAATCTAGTTAAAACCTGTTATTATTTTGTTTAACACTGTAGCTTTGTTTAATGAGTCATAACGTAAAGGATTTTTTGGGAGTTCATGGTTTATATTATATCTACTAGCTGTGCCCCGAGGTTTGACCCGCGTTGAATTAATAAAAAAAAGGATTTCTAAATTCGAATCAGTAGTTCCTTAGATTAGCCGGATCAAACAAACAAACTCTTCAGCTTTATATATTAGGATAGATAACATTTAAAAAAAGAAGCGAAAAGCGCACACTTTAGCAAGTGTAAAACTTATTTACTTTTAGTTCCTTACTTAAATCACTTAAAATGTTATTTGTTTTAAAGTTGTGCGTGTCTTCAACTCATATGTTAAACTTTAAAATAATTGATTTCGTAAAACCGATTTTTTTAGTTCAAACAACTATGGATGGACAAGTTCGAAATAGAAAATGTAAACGGGGTGCGACGAAAGAGCTATTCTAAATTTGAAACGAGTTGCATTTTTTCGTCTTTCTACATAATATTCTATGTTCAGGAAAATCAACTGCATCAAAATGAGATCGACTATTGACAAGTTTATTCAATTATTGTTCATACAAACTATGTGAAACCGGCGCTTTATTGTGCCTTTATATTATACATCAATAATTATCAAACTTTATAAAAAAATCGCAATCTTGTTTCATATATTTATGTTTAATCTCAAATATGTTTCTTTATACAAAATAAATTTAAAATGACGGTAACATAAGGAGGTGCTTCCTGGGAAATAAATTAAGGTCATTGAAAGAATTGACAATTAAAAGACAAGATTTCACAAAGTATGTAGAGCAAACTGTAATAAAACGCCTTTCTTTTGTTTATTAATATATTTCAGTACTTTCGGTGTGAACATTTAATACAAAGTACAACTGTTATACTGACAATTCTAATTACTAGGGACAATAATTACGACCAGTTGACCAAGTGACTCTTGTCAGTGCTGCAGATGAATTAAAAATTATCGAGCAGCCCCCTGGTTTTTTTATAATGCCCCCCATTATAGTCAAATCACTTACTTTTTTAACAATATTAAATAAAATATTCAAATCACTTACTTTTTTTAAGTAATTTAACAATATTGAATAAAATAGTCAAATCAATACTCTTTTTGTTTTACAATATTGAATAAAATAGTCAAACCACTTACTTTTTTTTTACAATATTAAATAAAATAGTCAAATCACTTACTTTTTTTTAACAATATTGAATAAAATAGTCAAATCAAATACCCTTTAACAAGCTTAAACGTCAAATGAAAGACTTACTTAAAAACTAATATAATTGCTTTAGGACATAGACAAACTAATAAAACAAGTAATATTTAAAAATAAAATACAAATTTTGAAAATCATCACATTCGGCCATCCGACAATGTGTTGCCTCCCGGCACACATACTTAACATTTGTTTATTATTTATTCATTAATATTTTAACAATTATTTTGACAATCATCACAAATTTTTGCTTAGACACATATTTTTATTAAGCTTAAACTAGTCGCAATTATTTACAAAATTTATTTATCACTAGTTTCACTATCACTAGAATCACTTTTGTCCGTATTATCTACCTCTAATGCTTTTATATGTATCCAAGGTCGAATTCTGTCAACCGCAATAACAGTGGAATAAGGTTTTCCTTTTTTTATAAAGCCAGGCACATCAGTTATCCTATAGCGGTCATTGCCTAAAACTTCATTAATTCTGTAAGGACCAACAAACTTTGACAGAAGCTTTGTACTTTTACCGTCATTATCAAAATTATTTCGAGAAATTTTAACCAAATCACCCACATTATACTTTACTGCGGGGACCCGATTTGAATCATGAATTTCTTTTTGTTTAACTTGATGCTTTTTAATATTGTCACTTATATGCTTTCGAAATTCTTGTAAATTATGACTACTTGTCGATGTTTCTGCATCGAGCTTGTTTGACAAAATATCGCGCATTTTTATCCCAAACATCGCTTCTGTCGCCGTTTGCTGGGTTGAGGCATTAACTGTGTTATTAATGCCCCACTGAATTTTTCCCAGACATTTGTCCCAGTCTCGCTCATGGCCGGAGAAGTTTTGTGTTGACAATGAGTTTAATATGGTTTGATTAAATCGCTCAGCCTGGCCATTTGCTCTAGGACAAGCTACTGCGTTTAAAATATGTTTAATGCCGAGATTACTACAAAACGCTTGAAAGGCTGTTGATGTAAAACACGTGCCACGATCCGATACAATTCTAGCTGGAATACCGAAATCATAAAATAGTTTTTCAAGAATTTTGACTGTACTTTTTGTTTTTAAGTCCCTGACTGCCCTTACAAATACGTATTTCGTAAACCCATCGACTATGGTAAGAATATGCGTATTTCCGTCTTTACTCCTAACAAAAGGTCCAAGGTGATCTAGATGAATCGTGTGAAATGGTATTTCGAACTTTTCTAAAGGGTATAAATATCCAGACTTTTGCTTTGATATGTTATCCTTATTATAAGCGCACTCTAAGCAAGCTGAAACATATTTCTTTACAAATTTTCTAAGTTTAGGAAACCAATATAAATGTTGTATTCGTTCAAGGGTTTTAGCATATCCCAAATGGCCAATATCGTCATGATTAGCGCGACATATTTGCCATCGAGCGCTTCGTGGAACAGCCAAACATAACCTATCATCTACTTTCCTATATACCGCGTGATTCTTAACAACAAAATGTTTTTTAATGTCCCTACATTCTTGATCATCTTCAGGTTTAAGGATTTTAAAAATACGGGATATTTCAGGGTCTGCTAATTGCAACGAAAAGAGCCAATTTTCTTTTTCAATAGTATAAACATTAACAGATGGATTAACGTCTGGCTCCGCTAATAGTATTGTGTTTCTGCTTAATGCATCAACGTGAGACATTTTGATACCTGGTCGGTATTCAATTTCGAAATGAAATTCACTTATTTGCAACCACCACCTAGCTATTCGCGGAACTAAATCTCTTTTAGTTAATGTTGTGCGAAGAGCAGCACAATCGGTGACAACTTTAAAATGCATACCTAAAAGATAAACTCTGAATTTCTTTAAGGAACACACAACAGCGAGTGTTTCCAGTTCGTATGAGTGTAGATGTTTCTCCTCTGGAGTGGTCTGTCGACTAAAATATGCAACTGGTTTTAATATTCTAACATCTTTTTGCCACTGCATAAGTATACCGCCTACTCCTAACGAACTAGCATCGGTATGAAGTTCCGTCTCAAGAGTCGGGTCGTAAAGGGCTAAAACGGGTCTATCGAGTAGTTTATCTCTTAATGTTAAAAATGCTTGATCTTGTGTTTCCGACCAGTACCACTGACTTCCCTTTTTGAGTAAAGACGTTAGAGGCCGTGCAATCTCCCCATAACCCTTAATGAATTTTCTAAAATAACCAGTTAATCCAAGAAATTGTCTAACTTCGTGAATATTACGCGGTGTAGGAAACTCCTTGACGGCTACAATCTTTGTTTCACCCGGGCGGATACCACTGGGAGAAATATCATATCCAAGGTAACTCACAGAGTTATTAAAGAAACTACATTTTGTAAGCTTTAGCGTTAAACCAAATTGCCTAAAAATATTCAAAACATCTTCTAATCTTTGGAACATTTCATCTATATTTTTAGATGGGATAAGAACGTCATCTAAATAAGCTAACGCGAATTCAAATCGTCGGTTACCGAGTATTTTATTAATCATCCTTTGAAAAACGGCTGGTGCATTAGCTAGGCCAAAAGGCATTCTTTTAAACTCAAAGTGCCCATCGGGTGTGACAAAACCTGTAAGATGTTGGCTTTCTTTAGCCATAGGGATTTGATAATACCCTGATGCAAGATCAAGGGTCGTAAAGAAACTATTACCACTAAGGTTAGATATTTGGTCTTCTATAAGGGGTAGTGGAAAACGGTCTTTTATAGTTTTATTATTTAAAGCACGAAAATCAACGCATAACCGTTGTTCACCAGTTTTCTTTTTAACCATTAAAATTGGACTAGCATAATTGGAGCTAGATTCTTGAATAATATCGTTTTGCAATAATTCTTCTATTGTATCCCGAACTTGTTCTCGTTCGTAGTGAGAGAGACGGTAAGGACGATAGATCACGGGTTTATTATCAATTAAATCTATTTTCATTTCTACACCAACTGCACATCCTATTTCCGCGAGATTTGTAGCAAAACAATCGCGGTAACTTTGTAACAATGAATAAAGTCTGTCTAATTGTTTGTCATCTAGACCTGGTCCAGTTTTAATGTCAGCTCTATTAAGCGGTTCTAAAGTTGACGGATCTCTTACTATTCGATTAACTTTACACAATTTATGTTCATTAAACGGGACAGCTCTTGTTAGCAAAATATTTTGACCGAGAACAATAGACTTTGGGGACAAATTAGTAACAACAAGGTTTCCCTTGCCGTTGATAATATTAAAAGCGCCTCTTAAGAGGCGATACTCACAACCCGGTTTAAAGGAGTCATAACCATCGATAAGTACATCTCCGGAATAATTTGAATCGCTATGAATAGGGACAATACTGGTATTAGAAATTTCTACTGAAGTGGTGACATAGAACTTTATTAAACTTTCAAAACTGTCTATTTCGTCGGGGCATTTATAAAACGTTAGTTTGGAGCTATTCTTTAAGACTGTAATAAACGGCAATTCTGTAAAATTTTGACCTACTATTAATGGCGTTTGCATATGTTCGTCATTTACAATTAAAACTTCGATAGTGGCTTCGATGTCATCAATCTTTAAATCTACGTTAGATTTGTACAATGGTAAAACCGAAGATTGACCAAAACCTTTTACTACTGGGATGCCATCAAAATTCTTAGATAACTTTAATGACTCTGCACTAGATAAACTTAAAAGTGTACATTCGCTACCAAAGTCGATATATGCTTCAAGATATTGTTTATTAACAAAAATAGTTTTAAAATATTTATCATTGCGTTCATTGCAGGAGTTTATTATTAAAGTTCGTTTTTCATGAGTACTCAATTCAGGACTAGATTTAGAATTTAAAGGTACCAATGGTTCCCACTTACACGCATCGTTATCGTGACCTACTCTTTGACATTGCTTACACTTAATGATTGGTTTTGGGCATTTATAATAAGGGTGACCCTTGGAACGACAGTTATAACAAGTAATGCCACTTGAATGAGAACTATTTGAACTTTGGCTATAAGAGTTTGATCTATGTGTTATACGTTCACGTAATTTATTCACAAGCGGCTGTGATTTTTGGGACGTTAGAAAATTAAGTAAATCTTCTGGTTCTGAACTATTTAAGGCCTGTGCACCGTTTCTAATAGTTCGATCACTAATTCCGTACAGGATACAATCAACAGCCTTTTTACCGGTAATTTCACATCTATTTAATAAACTTAGCTTATCGTAAAAATATTCGCGAAGACTTTCTTCATTACGTGAAGTACGATTTAACATTTCTTCCAAAAGACGCCCATAGTTATCCTCACTTGGGAAAGCCTTTTTAAGCTTTGCTTGCCACTCCTCCCATGTGAAGACAACTGTGGGTAAAGTCTCAAACCATCTTTTAGCTAATCCTACCAATTTTTGTAAAGAGAAATGAACAACTTGCTTTTCATTCCAGCCATATATAACGGCACACTCGTTAACTTTACGTAACCAGCACTCAACAGTTTGACTTCTATTTGACGGATCGAATTCAGGAATAACATTGTGAACATTGTTATTATTCAAAGAATATCTAGAGCTATCTTTTGTAATGTGCTTCATTAATTTTAATATATCTTCCTTAGAAAATTGTTTTCTGGTCTTACGCAACTTCCTTGGTACGGTGTCACTACTGGAACTAGATGATGAAGATGGATTTCTACGTCTAGCCTTTTTGGATCGTCGTCGTCGTGGAGGCGTGTCAGGAGGAGTCCCAGCTGCATCGTCAGACATCATTGATCGTTACTGAAATCAAATTATTCACGGCAATATTCATTTTCATATATATATATATATATATATATTTTTTAAATTAGAGAACCAAAATAAAAAAAAAATTCATCGAGCAAACATAACTCGTATTATATTATTGACTAGGATATTATGATCGTAAGTAACTCATTATCCAGTGGAAACATACCACTCAAAAACCAGTGAGTCACAATTCCGGCGACCTATAACTTACTCAATAACCGATGGAAAACATATCCACCCAAAACCAGCAGAAAACATATCTACTCAGTATCCGATGGAAAACATATCCACCCAAAACCAGCAGAAAACATATCCACTCAAAAATCGAGCAAGTTACAGGCGTCATTGTACTTAATATTATTTAACTATAAATTAATACGAAGTCCTTAAGATTCATACTAGAGCATGTTGCATGCCATCAGAGTGTAGCCCTGATCAAGCATGCATCGTACTCCACTAACAGGTATTCACAACTACCCACGCCAGATACTGCCAGAGAGTAGCCCCGGCCACGCACCGACGCAAACAGTTATGTACACCAATATACGCAAAACTTTATCAAACTAGTGTTATGTAACAATACTGCGACAAGGTACTACCGGAGAGTAGCTCCGGCCACGTGCCCACGCGCACATCATTACACAAAGAAATCACACATCACACCACCAGAGAGTAGCCCTGGCATAGTGCGCTGCGCGATATTCAAAATGTTATGAATAAAAAAAAGAAAATAAGTGTCATGTAACAATACTGCGATGAGACACTACTGGAGAGTAGCTCCAGCCACGTGCTCATACACACATCACTACACACACAGAAATCACACCTCACACCACCAGAGAGTAGCCCTGGCATGGTGTGCTGCGCAATATTCATTTTCTTTTCTTTCCTTCATCATATCATTCGTTACGACATTTAAGTATCTATTTTAAATATTCTACTGTTATTATTCAATACACAATATCTTTACACATAAACATAGTAGCTTAAAATACGTACCGTATTGGGTTTATCCCGCTTCTGAAATGTAATAAAACGCCTTTCTTTTGTTTATTAATATATTTCAGTACTTTCGGTGTGAACATTTAATACAAAGTACAACTGTTATACTGACAATTCTAATTACTAGGGACAATAATTACGACCAGTTGACCAAGTGACTCTTGTCAGTGCTGCAGATGAATTAAAAATTATCGAGCAGCCCCCTGGTTTTTTTATAATGCCCCCCATTATAGTCAAATCACTTACTTTTTTAACAATATTAAATAAAATATTCAAATCACTTACTTTTTTTAAGTAATTTAACAATATTGAATAAAATAGTCAAATCAATACTCTTTTTGTTTTACAATATTGAATAAAATAGTCAAACCACTTACTTTTTTTTTACAATATTAAATAAAATAGTCAAATCACTTACTTTTTTTTAACAATATTGAATAAAATAGTCAAATCAAATACCCTTTAACAAGCTTAAACGTCAAATGAAAGACTTACTTAAAAACTAATATAATTGCTTTAGGACATAGACAAACTAATAAAACAAGTAATATTTAAAAATAAAATACAAATTTTGAAAATCATCACAAAACAAACAAAGAAAATATATAATTTCGCATCATAAAACGTTGATAATTGTTTGACCTACAATGTTTTAATTGTGATTTCCTCAAAATTTGAGTCATGATCTAATTGAGTGGCTAACGCTTGCACACATCACGATTCCCGTGAACGTACAGACGTCCGACCTGAATGTTAATGTACCGACGAATATGTAGGTAAACAAAGGTATGAGTCGTATGTTGCAGAAAATAAAGGTCATTATACAGCGACACCTGAGAACGGCGTGTGGTTAACCATATGAACGGCAATGCGGTTAGTAAGAATAGTTTCAAAAGAATTGGGAGTTTCTGATTAGTTTCGGACGTGTCATATATTATTAAGTTGACACTTATGCTCTTTCTAGTCGAACTTTTCGTAGCTCTTATAAATATTTAATAGATTTTAATATCATTTATTAATACTTTATAATAGTTCCTAAGCTGAACTCAATTAAGTTAACAATACAACATCAAATTTTAAATAAAACAAAAATAAACAAGGACAAAAAATGTTACTGCCTCTAATTCGCATGTGTTAGATGTAATAGCCACCAGTCAAAATAAGAGTTTAGTTATTTCAAATTAGTTTAGTTATTATGTTACCTATAATCTTTGAAAACTATTTAAAGTGAAATATGAAAATTAGATTAGTATACACAAATTCAAAGATTGCAGCAAGTTCGACAGCAGTACAAATTTTATTTTATTTCTTTATATAAAATACAATTTATAATTAACTTAAATATGCAATATCGTAGTTTTAAAATACCGACATAATTTTTAAACACAAGTTTCGAAGGATATCATTTATTGGACTGACTATTTTTAAAGTATATTAATAAAATAATATTAATAGGAAGGCGGACGAGCATATGGGCCACCGGATGGTAAGTTGTCACCAACGCCCATAGACAATGGCATTGTAAGAAATGTTAACCATCGCTTACATCGCCAATGCGCCATCAACCTTGGGAACTAAGATGTTATGTCCTGTAATTACACTGGCTCACTCACCCTTCAAACCGGAGCACAGCAATACAAATTACTGCTGTTTTGCGGCATAATATCTGATAAGTGGGTGGTACCTACCCAGACGAGCTTGCACAATGCTCTACCACCAAGTAATATCAAAACATATTTCCTCATTTTAACATTGTCTCTTCTGTAAAATGTAATTACCAGAATAATGGGATTATTAATACCATAATAAATTCAACAGACAGCTAGCCTTGTTTTTATCGTTTTCTGAGTCACTGTTATTGAAACTTGTTGAAATGAACTTAGGTCATTGCAAATAAATAATCATTGTTTGAAGTAAGAAATATAATATATATTTTTTAAATATAATTTTGATTTCATTGTAGAAGTTTATTGTTGGATTGTTATGCTTCGTAAGTAGTTTCCTACGTAGACAAGATGAAGTAAAACACATGTAATGTACTGCTGCAGTGACACAATGATGAGTGTATTATACGTAAGCCGAGGTGGCCCAGTGGTAAGAACGCGTGAATCTTAACCGATGATCATGGGTTCAAACCCGGGAAATCACCACTGAATTTCATGTGCTTAATTTGTGATTATAATTCATCTTGCGCTTGTACGGTGAAGGAAAACATCGCAAGAAAACCGGCATGTGTCAAATTTCACTGAAATTCCGTTACATGTGTATTCCACCAACCCGCATTGGAGCAGCGTGGTGGAATAAGTTTTCTCAAAAGAGGAGAAGAGGCCTTATCCCAGCAGTTATATGTTTATACTTATTTATACATATTTAAATAATCTATTAGAAATATTATTTAAATGTGTTAAATAAGAACATAAAATTCACACTCTTTTTCACTGTAGGTTAAAATACCTGTGGGTGATACCTGAAGGGCTTTACAAATAAGGTGCTGGTGTTATACGTATAGAGGTTACATAGAAATTCGGTGTAGCGTCATGTACGCGGAGCCTTACTGTAAACAATTATTATTTACTATAAATAATATTACTATCTGACAACTGGCGATAGGGCTACGAGCAAGTCTGCTAAATACGTCCCAAAAAGTCATTAGATATTCTATTATTTAATAATATCTAATACTGACTATTATTATTGCTGCTACTACTACTTACTATGTTCCCGATTAAAGGGTAAGCCAGTCTAAGTACATAAAAATAAGTCATTGAGATACATATAAATATATGATTTGTAACGCATTGGGCATAATGAGTTGGTTATACTTTTTATAATGGTAATGTTTATGGGAAAATTTAACCATTTTTCATACTGATAATAAAACTACGTTATTTGATGTGGATGATGTAGAAAGAAAAGTAATCATTGTAAATTTAATATTTTCAAATTGTTTACAATTATAACTGTAGTTATGTATTGACCATTTGACATACCGTCAAAAAATTTTAATATAACCAACCAATAACTGTGATCAAGGGATAATAATATATTAAGTGCGTTTTACCTTGTACTTTACAATGTCAATTGGCAGAAGAATTGCCATCAGGTGGACGACCTCGTCCGGCTTGCTATTCATAAAGTACGAAAGATATAAAATCTTAAATTAAATGAATCTTGTCACCTGATTTTATAGTTGATCAGGTTGAAATGGAAGTAGTTGCCTTTAAAGGTGAACCAGACAGACAGTATTAACTTTCATAAAAGCATTGCGGTAGTTTGTACATGTGTGCTTGTGTCACTGTGTACTGCACGTACATATGTGAGCATGGTTTTAAAGTAAGCGCGTTTATTTTGAGCGTGCTAGTTCGATTATTCAATTTATTCTAGTTTATCATCCGGTCTGTCAACATGTTATGGATATTATATGCTTAGCACATAAACTCTCCCTCTAAGGGGTAGAAAATACTCTTTGAAAATTAAATACCTACCTAATTATTAATCCTCAATCCATAATATCTTTACCGATACTAGTAAAATCGTTAGCTTATGTAATTGTTAATCAATTATACATATATAAAAATAATGTAGTTTTTTTAGTATCGTTTCTAACATATTATAACAAATTACCTTAATTATTATTGAGGAAATTAATCATATTTGATTAATGCCCTGCCAAATGATTAAAATAGATTTAAAGTAAATACTACTTATTTGAGAATAATATTTTAAATATTATTTTAATATATTTGTGCTGTTCATCCATATTAGCTGGTGACAGCACTGGCGCGCCGTTGATGCTACTGTCTATTGTCTCTACTGAATGCAGTCAGGGTTGTCGGAGTTGAAATAACGAAAACAAATAATTATGATTATTGGAAGTACTCTATTATTTAAATTGTTTGTTTGTTCATTATCTTTATATTGTATACATAACATGAAGAATAATCATACACAAAAATGTTAATGCTATTTTAAATTATATGTGTACAAAGGTGTTTAATACCTTCCAGTAATTTACCAAGTAAGTGTAAAATCTAAAATTCACCCTTTTGGGAACTCTTAAGTACCTACTACCACCCGTATTAGTGATCTTTACATTTTATATAATCTAATTAACACATGTGTAATTAATTAAATTAGTTAGGTATAAGAAAAATAGTAATGTAAAATAGTAATGATTGTGACATGAAAATTTAACTCCTAGAAAAATGTGGATTTTTTTTTTGAATAGCCACATTTGCTGAATAGACGTCGCATTCATATCCCTCGTACGGTTTGCATGTTAATTTTTAATAAGCGGAAAATAACGCAGGTTTATCACAAAAGTAACATATTTTGACACCCCTACATTTCTCAGCCGGTGTCTGCGAGCGGAGCGTGGCGTTCGCGCCAGTGCGTTACGCCGCTTCCGACTCGCAACACATCGGTATATTCGAAATTCGAGTATCGATACATCGCGTTGAATCGCACGCGTTACTTTTTCGAAAAAAGTTTTGCGCAGTGCGTTAATTTTGTGTTGAGGTGAATTTTTTAGTGGCTAGTGTTGTGATCGTGTACGCAATCAGCTGTTTCGGATAACGATTATAATTATGAATGATTATTACTGTTCTGTGGTTATGAGGTTGCAGTTGTTTGATTACTAAAATTTAAACATCGTTTGTATATACATAACAAAATTAGCATCACATAATTTGAGATTTTCAGCTTTATGTATTCGTTCATATGAAGTTTTTTTTTAAACGATTAAGTATAATATAAAAGCAAGAAATTAAAACTGTAAAATCTTATTTTAAATAAAATATTTAAATGCATTATAATAATAAACCTAATTTAATATTAAAATGTTACATATAATATTCAATATTTGCAACGAAAAAACGTTGCAAACAGTTTTATAGCATTACAAATTAAAATATGTTTCTGAGTAATGTTACTGAATTTGTTTTATAGATAAATAATATCTATTTTAAGCACAAAATAATTAGTGATGCATCATTCACTACAAACATCCGATAGGTATTTATATATGCGTAGGAGCAGTAGCATCCATAATAGCACATTGCATTTTTATTGGTTATTAATAACGATTTCAATAGAATTTTGTTTATTTTTTTATGGTCAAATAAACATTATTTCTTAAAATTATTTAAACTTTTTATATTGAAGCTATTTAATAAATGAGTAAAACCTTTGTAACAGAAGACAAGAGCTCATCAAATGTAATAATATTAATATATACATATTTAAAGAATAGTTTAAGTGATAAACCAATCTAAACTGTTACTTTTATTGCGAAAAAAATCGCAAGTCATCGCTTACGGGACAAATCCGTTAGTCGAATATCGCAGATTTTCGATTTTGAGATAAAACGGTTTTGTTAATTATTGATTTCATACCTCAGTTATGCAATATAGATTACTTTCGTATTGCATAAAAATTCCGTGCCGCTATCGTTAGACGATATAGATTGGAATAGCTCGGCATAGTTCTGGTTATTTCCTGCAACACGTGATGCAATGGGCCAATTCGCTTTGATGGCACATCATGTGGGTGTCAAGTTATCACTTATTGGAAGCATTTGTAATGGCGATCGGGCAGCGGTCACGCGAGGGTCCGATAGAGACAGCGCGTACGAACTGTAGGGTTAACTATTGACCATTGTAACGTTTCTTATAAAATAACTTATAGTTTTCCATAAATGATTTGCTTTTATAATTATCGTTTACTTACTCTTTATAACTAACTCATTTCTTAATTCGTTAAATACTCAACCAAATTAAAATATTTTATTCCGAATCCGGGACGGGTAGCTTAGTACATACTAAGTTCTTACTTATTTTTACGCGGAGATCTTTGTAATTAATCTTTATAAAATTAAAGATGCAATAGCGTGTCGATATTCAATTTTAAATTCGATGATGAGTTTCGCGTTTCTTCAGTCAAGCTACGTTTTAGTGTAAACGAATCAAAGGTGACACGGAAAAAATTGAAGAATCTACAATCATCAATAGATTACAACACTAACGAAAATTCAAAGTTGTCAAACTACAAAATCGGTGAAACTCAAACGAGCGAAAGTTGACTTCTTAGATGTGCGATAATATTATGGAAATTGTTGTGAACGGTTTTCAATCATTGCGTAACAAATAAATGTTTCATGTCAAGTGATGTGTGACCGTAGATTTACGGATAATCGTATGTCCTTGTGATGTCTGAACAGGGTCATTTGATAGTGCAATCTAAACTGGTATTGTAACTCATGAAATTGATATTGTTAGAAGCGAGTAGCCATATTTTGTCTCAGTATTCTAATTATGTCCGTACGTATCAAAGTCAGTTGAAACGATGTAGTCGAAATGTAATAAGTACGAAAATCAATAATGTAATACGAAGCCGAATTGAAACAAAAAAATCGTCAGTTCAAATTGTCATCCTTTCAATTTCCTTTTTCTACACAAGATTCAATCGTTCCCATCGACGTTGCCATTTTAATAGTTTCGCTCCTTCTATAACATTCTTTGGCGTCTCGGCATGATTAGTTTTCCTGTTTTCTTTTCCATCCGATGTCCGTCTCTGATTAAACTTTCTTGAAACGGAATGCCATCTCAATGCCATGATGAAGGTAACCGCGTTTAATCGGAGTAGAAAAACAACACTAATTAATTAATTCTTCCTGGTTCTACGTTACCTACCTATACAGCGTCCAAAGAACAATTTTATAAAGCAGTCATATTTTAAACAATTCTAAAGAATTTAACGGACTGATAATTAACTAGTTTTTGTTTTAATATTTAATAATGGAAAACACTTTTTTTTCGTATTTCAATTAGGCGATTTGCTTAAGTTAGGATCGTAAAATATAAAAGCCGTGGTGTATGTATGTGCATATAACGCATTCAAAGCTTGAGTTTGTAAAGCACGTTATGTGGGGTCAATTTGGGAGGTTGCCAAACTAAAAGATGTGTGACGATTAAAGATGGCGCCGAGAGGGTTCGAGCTGCAAGCTCTATTATTTAAACAATGTTCCTGAATTCAGATGATTTTTTATTACTTAACTTCAATGAAGGATGGGTTTATTTGTTATTTTTTTGTAGATTTGAAATGTTTGTATTTAAAGTGAATAGGTGAAATAGGTAGGTAATTATAGAAAATAAATATATATTTTTTTTGATAGTTACCTAGTTTAACCAAGAATCTCGTATTGCAGTGATAAAAAAATTATCAGCGGCCATCTTTACTGGTGTAAAAGTACAATGAAAAACAAAATTCTTTAATAATAATTTATATGTGGCCTAGTAGTTTAAGAAAACTGAACTTGTAAAATCCGAAAGATTCTTTCGATGTACATTGAGTTATACATTTTATAAAGGTTCTACAGATGGCGCCACAATAATTGTCAGTTTAGCAATGCAGGTTGTAGGTTGCAGGACTTTTTAAATTTTATGACAGTTTTATTGATAATACATGTAGTAGTAGTATTTACGCACTTATTGGCTTGAGATAAATATAAAGATCTAACTACTGCATGACGTCATATTAGTAAGTTTTATGTTTTAGTTTATGTTACGAGCAGAGTATTTTAAGGTGTCCTCGTTCACAAAACTAAAAAGGAGATATTAAATTTACTAAAGCTAATTAAATTGTGAAAGTGCGTAAATTCATCTTTTAATATATTTGCTGTGTTAGTCGTTTTATGAAGACTTTTTGTGTAGAGCCAGGGAACCTGTTCGAAAAATATCAAGTAAAAAATTAAAAAGTCTACAAAATTAACAAGTGATGTGATCTTACGAATTAAGTACGATTGTATTTTAAAATTTAAAATATTTTTATATTTAATAATGCGTTGAAGATTTTCCATTCTTTTTTTATATGCGTAGTAATTAAAATTGATTTAAGGACAAGGATTCTACATATTTTCATTAATTTTTAAAGAAAGATTTTTTTATCTATAAACATTGATTTCACTCCTTCAAATCCCTGTTTAATATGAAATAATGTATAGCAAATATTAACCATAGCATAATGTAAGCAGGCCCCGTGAAACGTTTAGGTGATTCTGTGCACTAATTAAACAGGGGCATGATGAATGCGTGGATAAAGCGTCTAAATTGCGAGCTCAGCTCATTTGAACCCTCCGGCAGATCCCCTGAATTCATTAGGTACTATCCATAAAGCTAGGGGCTAGACTTCCCCCGTACTAAGGCCTGTTAAAGGGGGCTCTGAATACATTAGTGCAGTCGGTGAGATGGGCGTTAAGGGTCATACGTTTATTCGTGAATAGTGCGAAGAGTTAGACGTTTATTTGTCAACTGCCGACGTGACTACAATTTTACTTTTGTAATGTTTTCAGGTACTGTTTTTAGTGTTATTCTAAATTCCTTTTCGTCATTTGTTTTTTAGTTTATGTTTTTTTGTAATTAATTTTATTTAATTGCTTACTGCGATATTTTGAAAAACGTTTTAGGACGTGATGTATTATTTAAAGCTAGTTAGGTCGCTGTTGAGCGAGAACGAAAACAATGACGTACGTGTACATTGTAATGCAATTTATATTGTACTGTAACACAATTCGTGCTCGAAAATAAACCAAAATAATTTATTCAATATATAAAACTATACAAGTATACATTTATCCCTTCTTGAACTTTCAATATACATGTATTATCAAAATAAACAACATTAAATTATTATGCAATTTGTAACAATATTAAGTAAATATTACATTACAAAAGTGACGTGAGCAGTCAAACATAGACTAACAAATGCTTGCAACTGTCTTATGGTAATATGTAAGATCTGTAACACTTTGTACATTTATACATATTTATATATACGTGCATTCATTCATTAACGCTTCGCTGGCTTGGATATAAATATAAGAGTATACGATCCGTTCTGTACGTGTGTACACGTTGTAGATCGATTTGACTTTTAGATAGAAAATGTTATTTTACGATTTTTTAAATATCGCTAAAGAGAAATTACTTAATATATTATAATAGATTTAAATATTTAACCCGACTTAAATTTGGTTTCATTCTAAAGTTTACCGTCTATAATTTTTACTATAATTGTTGCGTAGAGTCACATACCTTAATGGTTATATTAAACAAATATGATTACTTATTTAAATACGAATGGTATTACAATTTCTTCAGATTTATAAGGAAGATTGGATGAAATTTTAGATATATAACAGTTTTATAAATGTCGTCACTTTTAATCAGGTGATCCTCCTTAAACAAAAATTAACAGACAAATACACGCTGGTAAATATTCGCCTTCCGATGGTTTTTGCATTGTATAAGTTTACACTGCGTTGCCAATGTGCTGCCAACCGTAAAGTAAGTTGTAATTTCCCTTGGGTCTATTAGTATGTCAGTTCACCCACCTTAATATCAGAACATAACAATACAAAACCTTGTTGTCTGATGTATGAACAACGGTGGCGTGGGTTCCTGAGTTATATGTTATATATATATGATATATATAACATATTTTTAAATTTATTTATCTATATATAATTTGTCTTTCCTGGAATAACGCAATTTTATACAAAAAAAAACTAATTATTAGAGCCTAACGAAACTCAGTCGCCCGGTTAGTTCTAACTAAATTAAAGTAAGTTTAATTGGTTTTTTTTCTAACCGATCTACTTATTTTCTTAGAATATAAATGTAGTCGCGTCGGCACTTACATTGTTATGTTAATTATAATAATAAAACTCAGCAATATAGTGAGATAATGATGCCGAGGTCGCACCGGACGAATCGATTATACATATAGATAGCAATATTATTAAAAATACAAGCTTCCTTATAAGGCGTTACTGTTTGAACAAGTGAATCTTGAACCAACGTTGATTTAGTGCTCGTCTTAGTAAAGGGATGGAAAACATATATCGAATTAATATTAAAGTTTATCTGAAAGTTACTCTGTCTGTCTGTTACGCCTTCAAGAGTAAGCCACCGAAATGATTGCGATGAAATTTACTGTGAATCAAAGTTGAACCTCAAGGAAAGACATTGGCCACTATTTTATACTTCACACCTGACCACGCCCGTTCAATTCCCCCAACACTCGGGCGAAGCCGAGGGTTAAAGCTAGTAAATTATAAATTATCTTATAAGTACAGTATAGTGACCTTTGAAAAGAGACAATCGACTAATTTCGGTATTATGGTATAAGGGTTTTCCCTGTCGCAGAAAACTAACACTATATATATAGTGTCCGGTATCTATTAGGAGTTTTTAAAAATGTGTTTCTGAGTAAATGAATAAATACACCAATTTTTTAAAGAAATTCTGTCTTTAAATTCGTTCATTGTTGAAAAAAAAAATGTTTATATCACCAGTTTAGAGCGCAAATTAATAATGAAATAGGAGGAATTGGGAATTTATGTGATTAATAGTTTTTATTAGATGTTTAGAGGTACTTTGATAGAATTGTTTATTTTGTAATTATATTAATTTTTTGTAATTGTATTATATTTATTTTGTAAAGTAGTCGATTAAAGTTTCTATCGAAGCTATCGATGTTGAACGACCTATCAAGTCGTCGTGAACGTCATGTTCGCTTCCGCAGCTTCAAGGATAATTTCAAAGTTCCTGAAGGATCTTTCACCTCCTCAATTTACATCTTCGTTTTGAAGTGGATCGTGTTCGCTGGCATTTTGTTCAAACTATTTTTGCTCCTGTTGTAAATTAATTATTTATTTGCAATAGATGTTACTTAATGCTTTAAGACAAGACAGAAACATAAAATTATAAAAAGTAATTTACTTAGAAATTTAAGGTAAATACGTCGTCTGTCGTTTTACTAAAATTTCCAATATTATAATTTAAAAAAAAAAAACTTAGAAAGTTCCGTGTGTTAAAGGTTACGAGAGATCTATCCATAATTATGTGTATAACGTACATGTATGCTCTATGTATGCATATATAATACATCTTGGGAATTATATGAAGGTCATGCAGGTTTCATCACGATGTTTTGCTTCACCGTCAAGTACGAATTATAAATACAAATTAAGCACACGGAAGTTCAGTGGTGCCCTAATTTGAACCTACGATCACCGATTAAGATTCACGCGTTCTAACCACTGGGTCATCTCGGCTTTAACATAAACAACATTATAAATAACACAATTTCTGCGCATCTGTATTTGACTTCAGATTTATCTCTAATTTAGTGATTAGTTAAATAATATTATGTCCTCTTATTCTTAATGTCACATCAATAACTTTATTAGTAAATAAAGTAAGTAATACCGTAATTGTTAATTATAAGTATTAAATACGATGAAAACCAAGCAAAATCGTTAATATCGTATAAATTGTTTTTACACATTGTCGTAAACAAATATTTAAAATATCTATTGACTTTTCAATTATTAGTCAGTTGACAAGCCTTTGTTGAGTTACGAGTACTGATAACAACAGCCGTCTCCATTGATAAAGTCTATCATGATACCTCGTTAATTGAACATCTTTCTATTATCTTCATAAATATTGATAAGAAAATCTTCCTGGTAAGCACTATAATAAAATGACAATACGTTATAAACTCTACTTTTGGCAAATGTAGAGAAAAATGTAAAATTTAAAAAATTAAGGCATTAGAGCGTTCTGTGTCATAAATTATCTGCTAACAGTACTGTTTATTTTTTCTTTCTAATATGACTATAATTTTATGCGAAAATACAATCGGATAAATTTATCTTTCATAATCAACGAGAATATTTTGTGCCCAGTACTAAACACATTTTTTTTAGCTGATGTCATTAAAGTAATTTAAGACGTGTTTTGTATGATAATGAATGGGGGGTACTAAGCTCTTATACATCTATTATTATTTGATTAACCAACGAATTAAAAACTCTTTCATTGTGTTGTTAAGTAAATGATAAATTATAATGTTAAAAACTGTTTTTTGTTTTAACTGATACATGTAAAACTACTAGCAATTCATTGACACTAACATCCATATTGTTATAGGTTATGGTTATAAATAGATTATATTTATCGATTAATTATGGGTAATTATAATATGTTACTTATTTTTAGGATATATTTTTATAAAAGCAACGAGGTCGTACATGCAGTGTTTTATAGGCTTTAATATTTTTTTTATATTTAAATTAAATTTGGCAATATGATTATATACGTTTATTATTATTATCAATAAATAATAAAATAAGCCATAATTTTTATGAATTAAAATGTAGTACTATCCTACTCAGAACTCGACTAAAATCTATTGTTTTATAAGAATGCCAATCCTAATAATGGTCATATCATACAAATATCATTATTTAAAAATGTATATCTATTGAGTTGAGTTAATGAGTCATTCTTAAATGTGTTTTATATTAATAATATGACATCATTAATACTTATTGTATAAACAGAATACTGCTATCGCGTTTTTAACATTTTTTAAGGTAGAGTACACATTATTTCATATATACCGTTAAATGTTTTATTTATACTTAGCTTAGGGTGTGTCCGGAGACCATTTATATAATGGATGTTTTTATGAGAATTCTCTGCTTATCTCCCCATGACACAACTGCTTCAAGAATTTAAATAGTGATCAAGGATAACTGCTTTGTTGTTGACCTGTTGTCGTCGTAGGATTTCGTTTACTAAATGAATCACGCGGCAATGCCATGCGATTTACCTCTTAATAGTCTTAATCTGCGTAAATTGAGAAAATTGTTAGTGATTACGTCAGTGTTCTTCCGGTGTTAGGTTTCTTTTCACATTAAACTGCTGCGCAGTCCTATTATTAGTTTATATGGAGTGACGTAGGGTTGCCTTCTGTAAGACATTAAAATACATCAAAACACCTGGATTACTCTTACTAACTTACTCTTCTTTCGAACTACAATTTTATTCACGATATTTTCTTCGTTTAATTTCTGGCCTGCACAAAACCACACTCGAGTATTTCCTCGGTCTTAAAAAACTATGTGACAAATAACAATCCAATCCGATGTAGAGGAGATCGCAGCCCTAAGCTTACGATATTTGATGACGGTGTAAACAATGGAGTTGGCATCTTGCCACCCGTCGCCACCTTCAGACATGTATTTTATATTGATGAGCAATGCAAGGTTAATCATGTTTAATTACTACCATCGTTATATTATAAAAAGATTTTCGCAGATGTTTAGAAAACATCGAGTGTATTTATAATGCTCGTTTCAGACAATGACGGTCACTCTCAGCTATACGTCAACAAATACATTTGATGACGTAGTTTTTTATGTTTGGTTTGTATGGTTTTTTGGTTATGGTCAAATTTCATTGAAATTCTGTGATGTCACATGTGTATTCCACCAACCGGCATTGGAGCAGCGTGGTGGAATAAGCTCCAAAACCTTCTCCTCACAAAAAGGAGAAGAGGCCTTAGCCCAGCAGTGGGACATTCACAGGCTGTCACTTTATAACTGTAGTAAATTGGTATCCAAACAAAATATATTGATAAGCAAAAAGGAGCAAAATCAAGGGGTAATTCCAATATGTTGTTGTTAATTTGTAGTTTACTTTTGAATGGTTTATTTGCTGACACAAATCCTTTTACAAACCGAGTCGGATCTTTTGACACTATCTAGTTTTAAATGAGGAACAATCTCGTATTACAAGTTATTGATTGAATGTCTTACGCGTGGGATGAGCGCTAAGATTACATCCACGTGCGAAGGCGAGATGAGTAATGTACGGCTAACGTAAGGTAAATACAAATAGTGCTCAGCTTGTATTACATGAAATTAGCCAAGATTAAATTTAGCCAAGACGATGCTGGAACTTTGGACGTGGATTACTCTCAATAGCCTGGAAACAAAGACGATTGTTATAAGAAACGATTATTATTTACTGCGTTAGTCTAGTCAGTAGTTGCTTTTAAGGCCGCAGATCTCTGTGTTTACAGTAGACTAGTCTCGCTTGAGAAGGACTTTACTTGGTGGTAGAGCTTTGTGCAGGCTCGTCTAGGTAGGTGGGTAGGACATAACATCTTAGTTCTCAAGGTTGGTGGCGCATTGGCGATGTAAGCCATGGTTAACATTTCGTACAATATCTATAAGTATTTGTGACCACTTACCATCAGGTGACCCATTTGCGCGTCCTTCTAATAATATTCCATAAAATAAAAATTCTAGTCTCTATAATAGTAACGAAATATGGACTTAGTAATATCCTGGGTTCATGTGCCGGGTAAGCAATGACTGTATAGAAGTTACCGTTGAATCAGCGTATAATTTATGCTATTGTATTCACCAGTGACGCGTGCTCGCCAAACTTAGCTTACGTTTCAATAAACAATAGGGACATGTCGATAGAAGTAACTCGTATATCCCTAGAGCTGAAAACATGATCACTTGATGCATTCGCGATTTATGCCCTACTATATCTGGCACACTTTCAAAGTGAAATTCGTAAAATGTAAAAATCGTGCCACTTAAAATCGCATTACAAAAACCGTTAAAGTATAGTTAGAGTTGAGATGGTTTTAAGTGTAAAACATTTTAGGTACAAAACAAGGTTTTTGTACCTATGCATCTTGCACAATCCGAATACAGGGGGTATCCGAATACGGAATACCCTATAATGTTATATAAATAATAATCATAGTATTTATCTTTATAATATTAAAATTGTTTTATATAGAAAGTATTCAAATACATTTCATATTAGAAACGTATGTATTACGCACGCGGCACAATAAACCTACAAATAGTAAATACATAACAGCGATGGAACGAATTCGTGAAATGCGAACGATAATAATTATATTATGGAAGTAACTTATGGTTTGTTTTTTCTGTCGTTTTAGCTATTTTTGAGTTAAGTTAAATCAATATACTTTACCTAACTATTCTTATTTCATTATACTTACTACAATATCATTATACTAACTAGAATTGAATTAAGGAAAACAACAAAACATGAACATCGCTCGTTATGTTTATTATTGTTCATTACATTTGCTTATATTGTTTACTTTAATTCAGTGACGACATCTGTTCGGAATATAATATCAAACATATAGTGCAAAGCTCAAATTCGGAGTTACTCCGTCCGTCTCCGTATTTCTCACTCCGTCTTGTATGCCACAGTGACAGGACAGCTTATTATTTTTAGAGATTAGAAATTGCGACTCGATGGGAATCTATTGTTAGCATTATTTTCACTATTCCACGCTATCATAATTTGTATAGTAGTTGCTATTCATTTTAATCTCTACAGTACACTCTTATAATGTTAATCGGTAGATTTTCAATTTAGTTCTTTATATAAAAAAAAATCTTATGTCTATTATTATTCACAGTTAATAGTGCTACTAATTTTTTTTAAGTACCTATAATTATTTTGTTTAAATTAATTTTTAACTGTTACCTTTTTGTCATGTGAATATGTAAGTTATTTTTAAATCTGCTGTTGTTTAACGGGGATTGAATGGTGCGCTTTCAAACTTCACGAGCTTACGTTCCCATCATTGTTTAGACAACAATCCGAGGCCAACACAAAATCACATTTATTGCTTAAGCATAAAATATAATTAGCCATGTGAAATATTATCTACGGAACTCAGGCGGTCTCAGATTTATGTTCTGTGATAGACAGACAATAATTCTGATTTGATCAGATTCCTATTGGACATTAAAAGAAAAATTATTATTTTAAATTTAATAATATACGTTTTATTTATACAGCGATTGTAAAGCAAATTGTATTAGTTTTGTAATTTCACCTGTCAAATCTTGTTACTGCAAATTTTGCAAGTACAAATGCAAACTAATATTCGAAATTTTATTTATCATTTATTTTACTTTAGTACAATCGTTAAATAAAAGTTTCTGCTTACTTTTCTTATTTTTTATTATTAAAATGCAAGTTGAAATTGTAATTGGATCAAACATAATTTAAAATTAGTTATTATTATTAAAATTTCACAAATATATTATTATTGTGTTGGCTACACACAAATGTTCTTATCGCATTAACAAAGACTTGTAATTGAAAACACTTTAAGCACGTGTACTTTATTTTTGAAAGTATCACGAACCGTTCGGTGGACTCCAATTTCACAGCTCCATAAGGAGCCGGGCCCGTTTTGTTTCATAAAAATGGAGCAATGTGGCAAGGAATATTGATTTTTGATTTACAGTTCAACATTTTATCAGTTTTTGTTGAGATTTTTCACGATAACTTTTTATAGTTTGGATTGAAGCGTGCATTAAAATATGTACGAATACATTTACGTAAATCAATGTTTTTAGACTTTTATACAGAATTTCACTTATTAAATAAACCTGCATAATGTTATTAGATAGCCGATGGATAATGAAATGTGTGCAAATGTCGAAAAGGGCACTGCCCCTTATATTCATTTAAGGTCGTTACGTCTTGTTGCTCCAATGTCCAGTGATTTACTCGTCAATTGTCGCACGCATTCAATCGCAACTGTCCCCGCATGCAACAGAACAGTATTAATCCAAATTCTGTGATCAATGATAAATGGTTTTTGTAGATAAACAAAACAACTTGGTTTTGTTGTATATGATTAATTGTGAGTGCTTGGGAAAAATATGTAAATGAGTTTACAAAGGCCGAAAAAAAACAAATTCAAAATGTGGAAAGCAATCATTAACAAGAAAAGAAAATATAATGATGTACCTCCATGCGATCTTGAGTCGTACGCCGCCCTAGCGGCAATGCAGGGAGGCAACGCAGCAACGCTACCGCCATCTCTCGACGCATTACGAGCCTGTAAGTATTTTGACTACTCATCAATAGATGGCGCAAGTTACTCAACATCATTATTAAAATTTAAAGTATTTAAATATTTTGATTGATACTTTTTACCATGAATTATCAAATATATTCCTTAAAAAATACATTTTTTTTAAACTTTTGTCTTTGTAACTAAGGAACGACTACGAGATACGCTAAAGTAAAACCTAGATTTATATAGAAAAAAGAGTAACCGTTACTTATAAGCAGTTTAAACACTAGTTTTTTTTAATTTACATATTATGCGACTGTATATTAAAAAGATGATCAAAAGTAGAATAAGCATTTGTTAACAGTAGGTTATTTGTAAAGAATTGCTTTAAATATACATACATATTATGTAAGTGTACATATATAATATTTTGTCTTTAAAAAAGTAATTATGTGTTTCCTTCTAATTACTTAATGTTTTAAAAATAACGATTGAAAAGTGTTTGTGAGTCAACCGAGTCAACTTCTAATAATGTTAGTCAAAGTTTATTTAAATATTCATAGGCCAATCTATTCATTATTGCACAGAGAGCGTTGCCATTAGCGAAACCTAAATAATTATTTGAGTTTACAATTTTAAATTGAGTAAAATATGAATCACTCCATTGTGTTTATGGTGTTGAACACGATAAAAGCCGTCCTCTGGTAAAGGTCAATCTGCGTGACATTTGTTGAGTCTGACTTCGTGAGCCACGACTCTATAATAGTTAGGATGACCAATAGGTATTTGTCAACTTGATTGAAGTTTCTGAGTTTCTTTCGTTGGTTCTTTTCCGAAGAGTAGTTTCTGTTTTTGAATAAAGGATTTTGCTTTGATTTCGTTGAAACGTCAACATATAGTTATGCTTATGACAATCGGGATTAAACGACAGAAACATTAATAATTTATTGGTAAAATGAAATATTAATTATTCTTATATATACGTTTTATTTGTTATATTGTAAATGGATAAAATGGGTGTAAATGCCTCACGGCGCGGCGGTCTTCTCGCATTTAGGAGGCTTGGATCTAATTCCACTACGCTGCTTCTATTAAACTACAATTCTTTACCTCAAAGGTAGAGGAAGCCTTAGCCCAGCCGTGGAACATTATAAGACTGTTACATAAGTATACGTTAATAATATATATGTATTTCTTACGTAAGTTAATATAATTATGTATGTAAGGTTCTCCAGACCGATTTCGGCCACGGCTACCAATCTCAAGAGAGAATATCCAATTGCGCAAGCGATATTATAGTGCACAAGTGTGTGCGCAAACACAGATGCACTCTTTACTCCCTAACTCTCATAATCCGATGAAACGGCAATCCGACACGACCGGAAAGAGTTCAGGTGCAGGACCAACGGCTACGTGCCTATTACTAACGTAATTATGTATAATATAATTACCAATTAGTATATTAATTTAGTAAATATTATCAGGAATTGTGTTATTGTAACAAATATTCCATTATGTTTTAATACGAGTTAATTTATTAATTATAATATGTGTATATTTAATTACAAATTTCTTCGGCAAATTTATATATAGGAATTGAGAGTAGATTTAGCCTGTAATAGCAAGTATCGCGTGTTATAACAGACTTCACCAGACTAAAACAAATATTCACCTTGGCTTGTTAATAATTATCTAATACTTAGTACAAGGGCCAACACAAGGTCTTATCGTTTAACAGCGAAACGTACAGACAGAAACAGCGGCTTCATGGGAAACTTATTCTGATTGTAATGACTGAAACGAATGTAGCCAATATACGACTAATATTCAGAATGTAAATATATGGTTTGTCTTCATACAACGGAAAACTTAGTTTTCAAACATTTTGCGCGCATTAACTAGAATATGAGCAATTTCGATAAAATCGCCAAAATTTACCGTACTCGTCAAATTATCCTGATTTCCATTTTATGGTTCTCTTAATGAGAATATTTGAAATTTATATTAGGGCTTGAAGTGATTCAATCTATTAACTTCTTAATACTGTGAGACAAAAATTTCGATCGTGGAATCTCGTACTAATAAATGAGACATTTTTTTAAGACTACTCAATCTATATGGATAACATTTAAACAAGACTATTGCGAAAACGTGAATTGCATGTGTTTGTGCAAAACAATTACATCACCATTATACAAAACCTTATACGATTCGGCGTCATCTACTTGTATTGATAATCCTTTAAAAGTAATCATAATATCCTAACAAAGTTTCAAGTATGCTTATCTGCTACAAATTATGACGTACGCATCAAATAGCCACTGTATAAGCCTTGAAAACTTATACGAACACAATTGTCTTTGTCTAAAGCAAAAAGCGTGAAAGGACAACGGCTGGCAATCCCGCACTAACAGTGTCCCTGTTTGTATAACAGCTAAACAATGACATGACCATAAATAAATCTAGACTAACACAAATGAAGAAAATGTGGTAGTAATTTCATACTACACTACACTGTTACTGTCAATAACAAATAAAATCAAAAATATGCTTTAATCGACAATTTTGAACCTTCGTTTTCGGAGTTAAATTAAATTGAAAGCTATACCAATTCGAAATGGTAAGAACAGCCGAGTAATGCAGTAAATAATTACTCTAACAATAAAATTACATAAATTCATATTATGTTTATTTTATCAAATAAAATATAAATGCCTTGCATGAAAATGAACAAAATCGAACACCATGCTTTTTATCATCTATAATAATTTTATAATCCTCTATTGAGTATAATATTCCTAATAATAAAATATAATATATTTTTTTAATTAGCTCTAAATGTATTAATTAACAGACAATATTTAAAATATCTGAGGAAATTTATTACAGAATGAAATACCTTATCTAAGACAAAACTTCTGTAAGTCGCTCCTCTGTGGAGCTGGAAACATAGTTTTATAAATAGGAACTACTACTAAACACCAATAAATTCCGATTTGAAGGGTGAGTGAGCCAGTGTAACTAAGGCACAATGGACATAAAATCTTGGTTCCAAAGGTTAGTGGCGTATTGGCGATGTAAGTTAATAGTCTAGCCTATTTGAACGTCTGCTACTTTTAAAAAACTTTTTTTTTTGTTTCTTTTATTACAAAATATGACTAGACTCTTTTTTTAATGTAAAAAGATGTTATATTCCGTCTTATCTATGGACACATTGTTAATAAATACAATAGACGTCTCACGACACAGTTTCCATGACTTTACGTAAATCCGCTAATTACAACAAATTTACTCAACTCTACGAAATATTTCCGCTCTCAACGTACACAATAGTAAACATTATGAAAAATCTTCCTAAATAATTATTGTATTGAATGCATTGTTAGCAGTTAAAGATCTTATTAACAAAAATTTTACCTATCAACAAAGCAATTAATGCTTATACAAGGATTTTCCTTTTAAAATAATTATGAACTATTGTCTTCTATTGAACATGTTTTCGTCGCATAATTTTTATTATGAGTATATGGGTAATGTAATATAAAATATACAAAACAAAGTACATATACAATTTTATTCCAACTCCTAATAATTAAAAACGATACAAATCAAGCCACTTTCGCTACAAATAATAATGGCTGAGATTTACATTTAAGTCGTTATAATAAATGACAATAAAAATACATCAAAAAGAGAAATTACTGCTATCTCACCTCTAGATATCTGCTCGTTACCTAGTGATGTTCGGTACGATACTATGTATTCGAATTTCGAATAAATCGCATATGCTATGAGGTAAACAGCGTGTCAGTTTGTGTACACGCGGAACAAATGTCGTTACCGCGACGCTAGATGCTTTAGAGGTTTGGCCTACTTATTGTAGGGTTATCGAAGGCTTCAACCTAGAGACACACAATGAGTACTTTCTATTAAACTTTTCTTTCTTTTGATTTTAAATGTTTTGGGGTGCGATGAGTTCGAGTTGTGTGTAACTTTTAAAGTTTTACGCAAAAATACTAAACTAGCGACTTTTCCAGAGAGAGAATAAGAGAGAAAGAACTGTTATAAGTTTAAATTTTGTTACATGCGCTCTTTTGACAATAAATTGTTTTGGGCGCGTTGAAAGTAATATTTTGAAGTAAATTGAGAGAATTGAAATGTTTTTGAGTAAATATTTTTATGTGTCTATACCTTTTTTTTTGGAAAAGTCATATATGTATATATTACTACAAGAGGAAAGTGGTTTATTCTTCAAAAAAAATTGAAATACATAGAAGAAAGGATGTTTCCATAAAATTTTATATAATCTAGCAACCCTGTCAAAATAACAATAAGCTTGGATTTGTCACAACATGTGGCACGTCCGCCCAAACAATAAAAATACACATTACATAATATACACATACAATGTTAATGTTACACCTATTTCATTTTAGATATAAAATATTAATAGCGTTATTTTGTATTTAAAGAAAGTTCTGGATATATTTTGTAACGCGACATTGACAGTAAGCAAATCCTGACCTTAATATCAATTGATCCAATTCATTGCATCCGCTTCTAAGAACTTTATTACTTCTGTCCTTGACGTCTTAAATACTTTTTATAATTGAGATACCTAGTAGCACTTTGTATATTTTCAAAATTATTTCAAGCTTCATAAATGAATATTTCATTTGTTATTGAAAATGAAATCATCTGTTTGAATCATAGAAAATGTTAAATACATAAAATACTTCGTACTTTGATTTCTATTAGATTATAAATGCAATGACGTCATATCGAAAGCTATGAACGTAGGTAATGAAACAAAGTTTGCATCTGAAAATTTGCCAATTCATAATAAATTCGTAATTCTGTATATTCAAATTTATGAAACTACTAAGCGGAATTAATCAATATATATATTTATACGTTTCGTTTTTACATGAGAATTGAATTGAAAGGCTTTTTGAATTATCGTATTTCCTAAAAACGTTCTTAAAGAACTAATTTCCATCTTATACATAGTCATAGAGAGAGGAACGTGCCTAGAATAAAGTAGCTTAGTACTTGACCTCCGCGTAACCTGTCTAAGATAGTATGTTTCAATCTTGAATAGTTTGTGTTTTAATTTATGTAATTATTGTATTTAATAGCATATTCATCATATATAAAGACAAACTGGATCTCGGTATGAATGTTGACGTCGAAGAGAGAACGCGTGCAAGTTTTTACAAAAAACTAGTTACTCGTGCGTTCGGAAAGCGACCATTACAAAATTCTTCGATGTTTTTTATCGGCAAAGCTCTGAGAAGTCATTTTAAAAGCTGGATGCGCTCGCTAGTTTTTCTCCGATCGTGCAAGGGAATATTAAGTATTGGAGGTTAATTCGCGATTAACATTCGCTCGCGTCTCGTAGCCATCTTTATTCAGCCTACACGTCTCGTTGCTAATATAGACCTTTCCATTATACCGATGAAAACAATGATTCAGCGGAGTGCTCGTTAGTGAATGAGTCACTGACTCGCTGTGGAGGCCGGATTACTTCTGGTGAGACAGACGAGCCGTACGTCGTATTCCTCCATTTTAAAAATACGCCTTTCATCCATCTCCGCGAGGTGGTTTATACGTTGCTATTGTCATCATTTGTATGAGAATAGCTTTAGTTTAAGTATTTATTACAAGACGCAATGACTGTATATAGGACGTTGAGTTTCAATAAACATTACGTGATAAACATTTTAATGTGTTTTTTTTTTTGTTACAGGTAAGTGAATTGGCGTTTTATTTAAGTTAATTAGAAACGGGGTAAGTATTACAAGAAAAGGTAAAATTTCGTTTTAATTTTACGGTTGCGAAAGCAAGATAAACTATTAATTATGCTAATGTGTACTTCAATATGTAAAGTAAGTTCTAAGTGCTTATTTTGCACTATCAAATTAGAATAAAACAATTAAATACACGAATGTCCAACAACGATACATATCTATTACATTTTCGCTTTATTGCTCATTGAGGACGGCTGAGAAAAGATAAAAAAGTGAAAATAATTAAGTACGATATACAATGTACAGTCTGCACCTTTGCTTCAGGACAAAGTAACGTTTTGAATTTGTAATTGAATATAAATACGTTGGCGTACTATGCCAATACTTATAAGCTTACTGATATGTAATACTAGCGTTTTACCCGCGTAGTTCCCGTTTCCGTAGGAATACAGGGACAAAATGTAGTCTATGTTACTCCCTGATAACCTAGCTTTCCATTGGTGAATTACTACAGTAACAAGAATATGCAATACTTGTACCATAAACTAATCGAATGCGTTCAAGTGTTGCAATTCATTGTAAAAACTATCACACACGACTCTCGTCTCACGTTCCTATATAATACGTTGATACGGCACTGTACCAGAAACCTTTATAAAAGTACCAACAACAATTGTAATCTGTGTAAAGTTTCAAAGCAATAGACGATGCGTAAATGTTTAGAATACGAATAAAAACAAGCTTCATTTTTTTGTATATAAGATTCTTAAAGGAAAAAGCCATTCATCTATTCATTCGTTCACAAAATTCGAATCTCATTCATTCGAGGTCATTCAGATAAAATCCTGCCCACACGCTTCGTTGTAACATAATCTATTAAGATTGGAATTCATGAATTGCTTGAAGAAAATTTGTCACTGATCCAGAATTATGCTGGAAATGTTGCCATTACCTAGTTGATTAATGTCTGCCGAATGTACCACAATAGTTGACCGTCGCACAGTGGTCACCGGATGCTGGTGTTAATGTTGATGCTGCATCGTGAACCGTTACGGACTGCGGACTTCGGTGCATCCGTTTAACGTAGGGCTGCCTCATATTATAATTATCATTTTTGTGAATTGTTTACGTCAGTTAAAAAATGTTACCAATAAATAAATAGTTGTTTGCATAAAATATTAAAATTTAAATTTTACATTCGCGCCAGTGTTATTATAGTTACCTTAGAAGTTCTAAACAGTATATTATTTGCAAGGTTTACATGAAATTTAATATATAAGATTGAAAACAATGAAATTATATTAAATTATTTACTTAGCAATATTTTTTCCTCATTTGCGAACGCTAATTATTGTATTCACACCGATTATCATTTTTTTTAAGTTACGACAACCCTGTTAAAATCCATTCAGAACGCGTGAACATTGTTTGTTTATGAAGTTATTTTGAATTTGACGCCTTCGTTTTGAGTTTTTTTTTTCTTATCGGTCGATACGTCACGATTTCTGAGTTATACAATTAATTAGGAAGTCATCCTTATTATTTTTACTCATCAGCTTAAGCAACTTTTAACTAACACCTAATGTGAATCTAAAATGTACAACTTTTCTTTGTTATTAATAAACAATCGTCCAAGAATAGCCATTAATGTGTTCCAGGTTCTATCACTGCGTGCATATTAAATTGTATTTTTGTATACCAGATCAGGAAAAGTTTCCTCGTTCTTAACTATTATATGAAAGAGTTTTTTCAAATCAACTAAAATGTTTATATCAAAAACTTTATGAAAATGCGTATTTACGTCAATTCATATATGATTGTAATTAATATGATTTGTTTTGAAAATATCACTTAACTATAAATTTACGTAAAGATCACAGATGTTAATTAAATTAAATGTTAGATAAACTATCAACTATCACTCTTTATATACGTTACATAATATTTTAAAAGATAAATAAACATTTTCTAGCAACAGGAAAAGAGAGAGAGAGAGAAGAAGTATAGAATAAAATATTATAAACATTTTGTTTTACTTCATATCATCGTTGTATTATTTTTATTATTTTAACTCGTGTTATATTTCCGTCTGTCTGTAGTTCAAAGCGAGTTTTGCTTATCTCTTTGCTAAGAATCTACTTGCATGTTTATGTTAGGAGTGTCATGTATCACGTATCCGTATTTTATCTTTGCCGTGCCCACGTGCGACATCGACGTTCGTATATACAATATCGTCGTTATGATTATCTATTTCGTTTTCCATCTAACGACACAGAGCTAAATTTTACTATGTTAATAATAGCTCTGTGTTCTGTTTATTTCATTCTTCCGGTGGTTGCCGCGATAAATCTCGCCGAGGTTTAAACAGTCTTTCTACATCTTCTTGGCATTCAATCTTCGCTGTTAACATCAATATGCTAGTCGTTGATCTATTTTTATATTAATTTGTTTACGGGCATAATGAGGCAACCCTTTAAAATGTATTCTAATACTTGAATGTTTTTATCTTCATAAATGAGGTAGAAATTTTGTTTTATGTGTAAATCTATTTGTGACGCATACATGTATCTTATTTGTTTTGGCTCGCATGTTTGTCGAGTGTATTGAATTATGAATAGATTTTGATTAGAATATTTGAGCCTTAGTCGATTTTTATCAAGCAGTGTAAAATAATGAATGTTCTCGTTGTACAATCAAAATCACATAGTAAATAAATATTTACGTGACAGCTGCCTTACTTTTATTATCGTAACCGCGCTATCTCCATTGCTCAATAATTGCACTCATGGTAGTAAAACATTTTATTTTAACATAGATTTCTATGCCGACACGCATTAAAAGTAGCACCTCGTCAAATTGATATTTCTACATCATATACTTTTTCGAAAATGTTGGTTTAGTCAGATTCACCGCGTATCTTGAATTTAAATTTAGTCACGCAAATTTAAATATTTAGTCAAGCGAGAATACAGAACCGTACCAGATTTTAAATTACAAGGATCTTTGTATTTTATAAGCGCAAAATTTAAATCTTTTCAATTTGATAGAATAATTGAAATTCAACACAGCATATATAAATAATGCTTTTTGCTCAAAAAATGTGATTGAAGAAGATTTAAAAAAAAAAAATTGTATAGATTTTTCCGAATTCATAATAATATGCTTAAGTCATAGAATGAGGAATCTGAGTAAACTTCAGTCTTCAAGCCCAAACGCTTGTGCTTTTGGTAAGCGGTGTGAAGTTAAATATCAAGAGAACTCATTGCTTAATAATGTACTATGCCATTACCCAGAATTTAGAAATTTAAGGGCTACAATTTATTAAAATTAATAAATATACATCAAATATTCATAGGCGTAATTTCATGGCTAGTCTTGTTTCATAAAACTTATTCTAGGCTCAGTTGTCGCATTACAAAATAGAAAGTTTTTAACTTTTATAGATGTTGTCTTAACTGTTTCGTGCTATTATATTGTAACGAAAGGAAAACGTATGTTGTGAATTATCGCGTACGTTTGCCCTCGTTCTTTGGCTATCAGTGTTAATGTATTCAGTGAATTAACGCTACACTCACAAACTTGTACTTTTTATAACATCGTATTAATTATGCGCCGAAACGTACGTTAATGAATTTCTAAAATGATGGCTTTTCCGAACATAATTTGATTACTTTTTATTAAAATACATACCGCGGCATCTGTTGTAATATGCACGCGTAAAGGTATTTTGAAGACTTTTTAAATATTATATACTAAGTGTAACTAGGCCAATTTAATATTTCTTAAATAAAAAACAACAAAAAATTAAAATACTTGAAGTTAGTATCCACGACACAAGTAGGCCCGGACGATATGATAATTCTTATCGTTACGTGCCCGTTTTTTTCTATGAAAGCGGCACTGTACGCAGTACGGTAGGCCGAAGCTTGGATAAAAAGCAGTTGTAAACAGGACTTTATTTGTATAAAGTTAAGGCGCACGTGATCTGTGAGTTTTGTCGCGTGTACGGTGGTGGGTGCAGCGAGCGAAGCGTTTAGTTTGTAAACAGTTTCTACGTGCCCGGGCAGCGCGCGCGTCGTACCGCAGCGTTGCATGCGTTAAAAAAAAAGTTAAAATACAGTGACAGTTTTACCTCGGTGTACATTAGTAGCTCACAATACGCAGGAACTCCGCGGCTTGTTCCGAGTCAAGCGTGAACTTTTGTGTTTCAGTGCAATAGTTATCCTTTTTTTATTGTGTTATGTTGAAGTCGTGTGCGTAAAAGTTTTTAATATTACATATTATAAATGTAACGAATACAAAACGGTTTGTAATAAGTCTACCTTTTAGGATACTTTGAAAACAATTTAAATTGCGTTTATTTAATAGTGGTTTACAAAGTACCTTATAACAATTAATAATCTCGTATATTATTGATTAACTTGGCCTTAGCCCATCACACACCAGTGAACCGCTGCTGCAGATACCTAAATATAGCTTTTCCAACGCGTGTCAGGCCACCCTTGTGATGATAACCATAAACTTCACATCACACCTAATTAGATCAGAATAAACAAATTCTTGACGCTCATTACAATAAAAAATTAAAATAAATTTTCCAATTTCATTTGTACTAGTTTTTAATGGATTACGTAATATATTTGCCTACAATAACTGTCGTGATGTTAATATGCTATAAAACTAAGTTAGTTTTTTATACAAAATAATAAAAAATGTTTTTTGAACGTAAGCAGCTGTCTCGTCATTAACAAGTCATAAAGTCACATAAAGAGGGTACTCCTACTCCTTAAAAATGTGTCTGTTAGCCTAATGAGCGTTATTCGCACTGACCTACATGCTCACAATCAAAGGATATTCAAGTTAAAAGTCTGAAATTTACATTTAGATATATTTAACATTTTCGACAAGAAATATTTATGTTAATTATTATAGATGTTTTATATATCACCGTATTTTTAGGTTACGGTAAATAAAAAATAGGGGAATAATAGTATATGTCACAATTATATACACGCCAACGCACTTGACTGATATCGTCGCGCTTAAAACGTAATATTTGCGTACGTTGCGATACTTCGAATACGATTACCCTGACACCTGCAGGGTAATCGATATTTACCACAGGCGCCTATCAAATTCCGATCACAAAATTGGATTCCGAGCATCTGCCAGGCCGGGTGGCAAGAAATCACGCACATGTCGCTGCATCTCGGAGCCCGCATCCCGCTACCTGCCCCGCAACTATTGTTACCCTGTACCCTTGTACACTACAATAGACCTGCTTACCCTGTTTTGTTCCACGAACACGAATAACATTTTGTCGTCCTTCAAGTGCGCTTATTACAGCACTTGAGTTGGGAATGTTAAGTATAAATGCACCTAGTCCCGTTCCTTCAAATTTGTAAGTGTAGTGGTCTTGAAACAAAACCCATGATGTTTGAGAGAAAATTATACATAGCAACAGATTTTTAGAATCAATCGATTGGAATTCACGATACAGGTAAACGATTCATAACAGACTGTATTATGGTGATGCAAAATTTGTAACCCCGACCACGTTCCTAACACACCGTGCATCAGACTTTGAATGCGATGAGAATTTGATTTCAAGCGCCCTGTGGACTGGAATTTTAATCACCGTTACACGACAAAAGAGAATTAATAAAGCATATCATATTAAATAGGCTGAACTATAATTATTTGAGAAAATAAAAAATCTATTTGATATATTACGTAGATTACCTAGACGCAGTATTAACTTCCGGTATTAAAAAAATGATAAAGCAACTTCTCGTGACAGTCATCGCAATTCCGTCAGAGCGGCAGACAACTAATAAATGTCAAACCAAGCTTGCATATATCTTAATTTACAGTTATGCTGTGTATCTACTTTTTAGTGCATTTATTTTTGGTTCTGATATTTTTTAATATTTTATAGCCTTATGCTCTTAATAGTCAAGTCAACATGTTGCTATAAATCAGGAACATGGTTGGCGACAGATAAGTTAACGGTTATCATCTCCGAATTCCCCTTGAGGACGATAACGACCCGTGAGAATACGAAACGAAGAAAATAATCTTGATTTTTATGATATCAAGATGAAATGAACGATATTTATAAAAATATGCTAGTATTTTTTTGTATATAAAAATACTAGCAATATTATACTATACAACCAATACTATACAACCCGCCCCGGCTTCGCCCGAGTAGCAGAGTAAATATTCCTAAAAAAAAACTGTCTTAGTATTGTATAAGCTTTTAGCCACAGTGGGCCAGCGGGACACGGAGGCGCGCAGGCGGTTGCATCGCGCGTTAATATGATCGGTGTGGGACCGCTTGAATTTATTTAGTGCGCAATAGTTTTAAAATTACGATAACTCCTAAGGTATTAATTTAAATTATGTGGTGTAAAGGGCAATTATAATATAAATGAAGTGCTTAAAGAAAATAACGTATTTAATTTGATAAGGATTAATATCATATCGTTTTTATAGCTTTCCCCTTATAACATTATTATGTAACCATTTTTAAACATTAAAGTGGGTATAGTTAGCTATCCTCAAAAGATATCGTCATATTTCAACAAATTTATAGAAAACATTAATAAATTGTACATGTAAACCTTCCTCTTGAATTACTTTATCCATTGGTAAAAACCGTATGAAAATCTGTTCAGTAGTTTTTTAGTTTATCGCGTTCATACAGACAGACAGGAAACGCGGGGACTATGTCTTATAATATGTAGTGATAGTGATTTAGTGATAGTGATGACGACGTCTTTAAAGCTGTTGTCATGACTAAAGTTAAAGTTTCAAGGTTATGTTAAATAATACCATAGGGCATAGAGTAATAATTAGCTATGCTTATTGTATAAGCTTAATTCACACAATGTTCGTAAAATACGAATATACAAATCTTATTTTAGGTGCCTTATTTGAATTCTATTCGACTTCAAAATATTTAGGTAGTTGAGGTTTTGACATGTGATCTCAAAAATTGTATGCATAGGGCAGCTGTCTTCAATTTCTGTAGATATGAGTTTAATAACTTGTAAGAATACAAGTAAATCGACACTGTTAAATATAAATTTAAGTAGTGTTTTCCTGTAAGCGACACTTGATCCAGTTTGAGAGGTGGTCTTCGCGGTTGAGTGGCGACGTGTCCTCAAATTCCTCAATTTATTGTTCGAGTTTGTACAGAGTTAATTTAATTCTGCCAACTCAAGTGTGTAATATCTGTAAAAACGGTGGCCTTTTAACTTATAACGTTATATAAAAGGGCAGACAGTCTTTTGACATAACAAAGCAACGTAGTTTATAGTAAATTGGCAAAAATTTAGATCAAGTTCAATATTACACAACAATGAATTCAATATCTGCGTATATCAATTCTAAGGCAAATAAAAAAGCTAGTTTATTGTTATAGGTACCGATTCTCATTACTCCGCCAACAAGTCTGCATATCCGCGGTCATTCCCTCACACTTCCGGTGCCAATTAATGGGACGGAAACCGATACGCAAATGCCAATGCTTTGGCAAACGTATACTGAATGTTCATAACGTACAATGCGTTTCATAGATATTGAAGCAAGCATATAAATAAATATTTATTAATTATGTCATAGTAACATATACCTAGTGTTATAAATATCATTACGTTTTTACAAATTTCTTGCAACGCTAGTTCTAGTTTATATACAGATTAGTTAATGTATTGGTCGTATTAAGTCGAGGCTTGTATTATAGATCAATACGAGCTTACACATAATCTCTATTGCATTAAATGATTAGAAAGTATAAGTATTCTTTACAAACATTATGATGGAACTACGCTTTATATAGATTCGTACTACATTTTTAATTTTGTTAGAAAATACTACATAGGTATTTTAATTAGTTAATGTAATAATATGTAAAACTTCATTTTGATGATGTAATATAATTTTGAAAGTTATCCCATAAATATATTAATTAGATTAATATTTACGATGTATTCGGCTTTGTTTTCATGTTCTGACATTTACGCAATAACTTTCTCTTAATCACGCGACTTTTTGCGAAACCCGTATAAACTTGTTTATGCAATAATCAACTTTATGACATTAAAAATAATTGAACACAACATCTTTAATTACATATAAATAATGTACCGATTTATTTTAGAAATGCAAAATAATTTAGTTTGTTTTGAAAACACAAAATACCACGGAGTTATTTACAAACTAAACAAGTTACAAATACAAACTCGCAGGGGGATAGGCAGAAAGCAGTAACCCGGTTTCTTTGTGTAAATGTCGGAAATAGCCCTACATAATATAACTCAATGCGACGGTAGCTACTTGGTAAGGCATTCGATGTTTACGATGGACATGCCGTACTACTTACCCAGTACTAGTACTTGTGAGTTGTACTTCAAGAGAAATTTATTGAAGTGTCAACCTAATTTTTTATGCTATTTTTGTTTATCTTTATAGTAAATCGCATATCTTATTAAACTGTACAGTACATAATGTCTACTTGATTAATTTATTGTCAATTGTAGTCAAATTTTGCCAATGTTTATTTAAATGCCGTCCATTTCATATGAAATATGTTTTATTCCTCCTTCTATAATAAAACCGTTGGACAATTTTCGATATTTACCATTTATAATTGAAGGTAATTCAAAACATAGTTCAGTACTAAACTATAAACACGAAACCGTTTATAGATAACGATTGTATAGAACAGGACGCGGTGGAAGCTGTGATCTGGATTGCTGGCGACCTTCCAAACTGTGCTTTATAGCATAATTTACTGATCCGCTGCAGCAGAAATATGCCTCTGCAGTATTCTAGCTATTCCAGAATTTTTAAGCGCACTCTGTAACTTTTATATGACGTTTTATGTATTCTACACAAGGTCAGTTTTAGAATGATAATTGTCTAGTGGAAACTGCAGCAAGTTTGATTAAATAAAAAGTATTGTAAATGTTTCCGATGTCTTGCCAATGTTGGATTTAGGACGAGTAATATTATTAAACGTGCTTAGTCTGATGTTATGGCAATTAGACTGTATTTGGTAACTTTCCATCTTTATATTCGTTAATATTTACGTTTTTATTTAAATATTTAGTATGTATGTTTACCCTCTTGTTGGAAATCCGTACATAGCTTTGATATATATACTGTTACAAAATATGTTGTGAACAATTTTAACATACGTTAAAATCTTTGAAATTTAATTGCAAATGAACAACCATCTGGCGAACAAACTATCTTCTCACGATCGTGGTCGAGACCCATATGTCTTGAAACGTTACCTTTCTTTACCCGTCTGTGAAGCTGAGACCATAATTCCTTTTAGCGAGTCATGATCTCATTACATCGATGCCGGAAAGTATGTCAGTATGTGTAGGCTGGTAATGCACCGTTGTGAACACGGTGCGTGCTTAATCTTACCCATTCAGCATTTGTGAGACATTGGACGATATATCTTTTTTTTCAATTATGTATATAGTATTCTGGTAGCTTTATCTCGTATAACAGCCATGTCTGACAGGGAAGTGTCTAAACTTAACAAAAAAATTGCACTAAACGCTGAATAAATATATCGCAATACTATTGATAAATACCCGGTGAATATTCCGCAAAAACTTATCAAATTATAAACGAATTAATTTAAATTATCAAGCAAATACTATCGGTTTCATTAACGGGCGCTGTATGTAATTGCTGTAATATAATAACAGTTACTTGTTTTAATTCCGCGGACGCAATGCGATGGGCATATAAGTGGCTTACTGACGTACTTATTTCTAATGATAATGAAATATGTAGACATAAAGCATATAGAGTGAGTGTATCTCACACTAGACTATACGCTCTCTCTTCTCTCTTTGGCAAATCTCTAAGGTCCAAGGCTATTTTTTGAAGTCCACTGATCCGTTCATAATTATGTTGGATTTGTTCTGTTGAAAATGTTAATTTTTTCGTAAGCCATCACTTGGCGTTGCATAGGACTATTAAAGTGAGGTAATAGATAATTCACCTGTGATGGCGTACACTATGATATGTCGTGCGTAGTTGGCTATATTCCTTGAGATTTTGTGATAGCTACTTAATCTGTAACGTTATCTCGCTTGACGATAATGCTCGTAGTATTTCAACCTTGCAACAAATGATTGTGTATATCAATTTCATAAATGTAAAATAAAGCACACTTTTTCTAAGTAGGTATTATTTTACTATAAATAATCTTGAAAATGCACCCAAAACACATGAAACATTCACTTTATTGTATTATTAATAGAGAGAAGAAGAAGCCAATACAGCATATAATTGAATATAACGAAATTATGCTATTGATTATTTTACCCCGTTATGATGAGATTCCACCGTTAGAGCTGGTGAACGGACTTATGCTTTATTCGTTCGTTATAATGATTGAATATTACATTATAATCATTAGACTAACGAGATAACTGTGATCGTATTAAAAATATATTATATTGGTAATAAAATTAGTTACGGGTCTGTTGCAGCTTTGGTTGCGCAAATCTGAAAGCCATATTGTTCATATTGCATAATCATTGGTCAAAATTAATAAAAGTTAAGTATTTACAGAAACATACTGCAGTTATGTAAGTAATTGATGGTTATGCTGCATTATATTTTGTGATTTTTTATTTTTGTTCAAATATAATGCATTTTGTATATGTTTCTCGATATATTCTTCTGTTTTAATAACTCTCAATAAAATATATAATAATTTTATATTATAAATTAAGGTCGGTTCCATTTCTATACAAAGAATTAAAGTGTAGAAAACATAGAATTCGTTTCTAAACGGCGCTGTCCCATTTTAGTAAGCTTAGAAGGTCTTATCCATATTTAATACAAAAAGCTATTAAACTACCACTAGTAGTTAAAATTTTAATTTGGGTTTAAAAAAATCTTCAAATGCAAAGATTTTACTATGAGTATAGTACTTGCAAGTGAATAGCGTATTTTTATTAAACAAAGTTAATATTTTAAAATGGTATTGTTACTCACGTCGCAGTATTTATTTAATTTGCATGGTGATTTTTTATCATTAATAACTCGATACACAATAATGAAACAATGAATAAACAGACCGCAAATGAAGCAACAGACGAGACGGGTACTTAAGTTTTGACCATCGCTTTCGTACGTCATTAGATCAAGGCTTCAAGAACGGCCTTTGTTTTTCTATTAACTGTTTTTAGAAACATAATTATTATGAAATTATATTTTAGATAAACAATATTCGTCGTTTAATGAGCAAATATATACAACATAAATAATTAATGTTTTTACTCTATTAATAAAGAAGTCTTCAAAAATTAATGTCTAATGTTGTTATTTCTTATAATATGGTTGGTGTATAATTGCGTTGATTATGTGATAAATCTAAAATATGAATTCAAAATTTATTAAGGCATAGGCAGTCGTCCAGTTATCAATATAGAAGGGCAGTGTACTGCAGATTGCGCAAAGCAGCGACGTGCCAACTCTCCAAGATCACTCGCCCACCGCCCGCCTTAGCAGCTCCTACACAGAATTCATAACATAAACCAGACTGCAATCAGTGATTGTGACTCAATTATACAATACCTAATGATATAATCTCAAACTCTGGTAATAGGTATTAAATTGTGACGGATCTTTTTTAAATTTATGATGCGATTCTTGTTTATTTTATTAGTGATAAACACTGAAATAATAGTCTGAATGCTAGTTCTTACACTGTCAAGTCTTATTAGGTACGACTTATGATGTGTTGAATAATTATCTGCCAATAAAATTCGATCCCATAGAAAATATCATCCCAAAATTTTTAACCGTTAGAGATGGTATTTTTTTTTTCATATTTAAATGGAACCAAGCTGGAAATTCCAAAATGAAAAACAAAATGAAATCGGTTCATCAATGACGGAGGTATGAAGTAACAAGCATAAATAAAACAATCAAAACCGATTCGAGAACCTCCTCCCTTTTCTGAAGACGGTTGAAAATGATACAACTAAACATGTTGTACTAAAAAACAGTGACGTGTAGATATTTAGATGAAAATGTAAATACCAAGAACGGATACGAATTTGATAAAAAGATTATGTAAATTTATATTTTCTACTGTGTAAGACTTAAGTATGGCTTATAACAGTTTTGTTTTTAGAGGTTTACGTGTTTAGTCTTATGTTAACGAATTAGGAATTAATGTTATTAATTGAAAAGTTGAAATGAATACATGTTTACTAAAGATTTTACTTATTTAATTTTACTAGAATTCTTGAATCTTCAATCTGTGCCAAAATCTGCAAGGTGCTACAAACTTTATATCGCTGTAGCCTGTTTGGATAACATACCTTTTTCAAAACCAATATTATTTTTCAAATTTAGTCCCCTTATGAAAATGAATTATGTTAATTATAAATAACTTTTAAAAGGGTATTTAAAAAAATATATATATGAGAAGGAACTATAATAGCTCAACTCTACTTGTACATACGCAGGACACCGAGCACGCGGTCGACATTCCAGTCGTACTGTTTGCTCGGCCCGTCTAGCGGGCTTAAAATAATTACACAAGTGTACTACGAGCTAAGACAACCCTCTAGAGTTCGTTGTTCCTTCGATTACTTGCTCGATTTCAACATTGGAGAGTAAAAGTTCTTCTTTAACAGGTTTCTGAATCGCATTGACTGCGGCGAACGACGAATGATCACTTTCTCTTATATAATGATTACCTATCTTCGCATACTGTCTTATGGTTTGCACTTCGAAATTCAAATATTTTCAGTTGAATGGGCTTTTGTTCGAACTAACTCATTTTCGAGCTTATTTCTACTTTTTATAAAAAAAGGCGGTACGGACGCTAATAGGTATTAGCTACTTGTAATTACACTGACACGCTCGCTTTTTTTGGAATACAACTTTACGATGCATTATTGTTTTGAGAGAGTACATAACCTACAGCTTACCCTACAAACAGTTTACTTGGTGGTAGAGCTTTGTGCAAGCTCGTCTGGGTAGGTACCACCCACTCATCAGATATTCTACCGCAAAACAGCAGTACTTGTTATTGCTGTGTTCCGGTTTGAAGGGTGAGTGAGCCAGTGTAATTACAGGCACAAGAGACATAACATCTTAGTTCCCAAGGTTGGTGGCGCATTGGCGATGTAAGAGATGGTTGACAGCTCTTACAACGCCAATGTCTATGGGCGTTGGTGACCACTTACCATCAGGTGGCCCATATGCTCGTCCGCCTTCCTATGCAATAAAAAAAAAAAAACCTACTTACAGATAGAATTACCACGTCATTAAGCTGAGCTAAATTAAATTCATTCAGGGCTTCCGCGTCATGTGCACAATAATAAACGTACATTCACTCCTGAACTATTTAAAAATTATATAAATTCGTTTCGATTTTCGATATACTTTAATCATGAAATAAGATCGATGCTGAAAGTGTTCTTATTGCGTTGAAAATAATCTGACTTAACCAGCTCGTATTACTTGATCGTCCACCTTGGGCTTATATATTGTTTTATGTTATTTAATATTTTGTCTATAACATTTTCGTAATTAAATTATTTACTAAAAATATTTTTTTACTTATATATAAAATATTTTCTTTGTTTGCTATATTACCATAACCATATTATAAGTACATGATATAGTTGATTACATACAGTTATAAATTGCCTACAAATCTAGTTGTGTAAATTAGTTTTTATTCGCTAATCAGTGTTCAACCGCTCGCTGGCTCATCTGTGCGGTGAGGATTATTGGAGCACGTTCGAATTTTAAACTGTGAATAGTAAATAAACGGACATAGGCGGCGCGGAGCGAACATGCGCGTGCGCTTCTCGTCTTGTAACTCGCTTCAGTGTGTTAATGTCTCTGAATGGAGGCAGTCACGCGGCTTTCCATTCTTTATATTTTATCGTACGTACTACGAACACAAAGATGACCTAGTTTTTATTTGCAATTTCAATATCAGTTACAATAAAGTGTTTTGTTCAAAATTTACATAAGTGAAGTGTGTTATGGAGTATTTGTTGTTTCCTCTTAGTATTGAAGTGTAGGTTTATTTTGATGTCGTGCTATTTCAGTAAATATGTTCTCTGTGTGGATAAACAGCATGTTCGGAATAATACAAACGGTGTTTACATCCTTCGATGACAAATAGTTATAAATAAGCTTTTTTAATATGCAACATCTTTTTCATTCCTAATTATTATTGTAAAGTAATAGTATTGAGCAGTAATGCTTATAAAAACGAATTGCTATACGAAGTGTTACGAATTTCATTTTGGTTATTATAAGCCACGATGATATTTTCAAATCGATTTGATTATCGATAGTCACTTTTGATCATACGTTTTAAATTACGCAATTACATAATTTTATATAACATATTAATATTAAAATAACTGTCAGAAAATTAATAAGTTTTCTTTTATTGTAGTATTTCGATTATCGAATATTCGATTTCGTCTATAGGCTAAAATGTTAGAACACATCTGGCTTGTTTTACACATACACCTTTAATTCCATCACAAGATCCAGTTAAACCTGTCTAATGAGTCTTTAACTCGATTTATCTGTCCAGTCTGTACTAGTCCCAATGGTCATATCCGTTGCAAATCGACGGTTTCCTTCGAAGATGGTCGCTCGAGTCTTTCATGAACATGATTTATACCTGCCACGTCATTAGTTTATGTCAACGCATGTCACTGGCGGATGCGTTTATTTGCCTCGACAGCCTATTTAATGACACTACTTGGTACAAAAGCTTTCAAGCGCTTTAACACTGTTAGATAACTGTAAGGAGTTAACGAAGTCTTGAACATTTTAACCGAAGTCTAATAACATTAAAGTTTGATATATCTTTAAAATTAACGTATTAAAAGATAATAATTTGAAATTCGTGATTGTGACCTACATTAGAGGTTTAGGGAGCTAAGGCGATCGATATACTTATCATGATTTTAAGACAAGGTCGCTAGATATGAGCAAGAATGAAAAATTAACGGGAGTTAATAACTTAATATTATGTAATTGAAATCTTGCGTGCAAATAATTCCTTGGAGCTATCGCGCCACTGTGTTGGTCCCACTGGGAGCCTTGGCTTATCTTGAGAAAACATCAGTCTCGTGGCGGAAAATGCTGGCTATCTGCCAAGCCCGGCCTTATGCGTTACTATAACTGTATCCATCAGATTTAACCGGTTTACAGTTTACGAGATAAATGTATATAATTTTTCATAACAGGAGCAAAGATTAAATTATTGCGATATTTTGAAAATGTGTAAATTACATGTGAGTGTACAATAGTTTAACTATGAAAATAACATCGATCAATTCTGGACTATTTATTCCACCTTGTTCTTGAGTAAGTTCTAAGAGGACACTTATAAACTTATTTTCAATAGATCGTATAGATTACTCAATACCAAAACATTCACACCGAATAAAAGTTTACAGCTTCCGCGATTTTCTCCTGACGAGCCTCTGTCTCGGAGACTCTCTCACGCTGAACTTTCCATTAAACAATAGCCTGTTTGAGATTTCACTTTTTTGTCAACAAATGAAGCTCACGTAAATATAACTATACATAAACAACACTTTTCCTCTTCCTTCATTATAGTAACGTTTTCAATCAATTACACTGAAGATACATTGTCGTTTATTAATTAGTGAAATGTTCCAACTTAATATAATTATATACTTCGTACTATAATAACACAATACAGCTCATTTAAAATTTTAAGCGTGTCCAATATTGATCTGTCTTCATTAATTACTGTAATAATTTATTCTTATGTATGTTAGGAATTACAAATAAAACATTTTAAAGTGTGTACCTAATTAATGAAGTATTTTTATAATTAATAATAAACATTCATTATAACTTTAGGAACAAGTCCTAATTTTGATTAAAGCGAATATTTAATTGCGACAAATTATGATTTTTAAAAATTCGTAGTAAAGAAGTTCATGATTGTACAAAATGAAATAAATTGCGGTTGTTAAAACATATTTGATCGATAATGAATTTGGATAGTGGTTGTTGTTTGTGATTATTGAAAATTAATTACAGTCACGTTTAAGCTTTTTAATATATTGAGCGTTATTTCATATGTGTCGCTAGACTAATGTGTGAGATTTAAACATACGTTTCAAATGACAGGTACACGTGAGTATGTAAGGTAAAAGCACTAATACTCGACATTGAACTAAAAGATGACACTTTCGAAAAAAAAATTTTCTAATAAGAAAACTAATCATTTAAATAACATTGCTACTGATGTTAAAGACACCTAATGCCATCCATGATACGTACTCAAACTTGCATGCATTGTAAGAAGCAAATTTTAAAATGGCATCAGTTGACAACAACCAATGTGAGCAAGTTGATGTTACACGCGTAATTCTTAGCGTTTTTCTTAAGACAACAGACTTTTATCAGGTGTGATTTTGTCTTATTTATATGATTATTGGCTATTGTTGCTTCCGATATTATAAATGTATGAAATTATTGTTTTCTTAGGACTATTACCTTGTTATTTTGGCTTATTTCAGCATAAATTTTAAGAGGTGTTTACTATTAGTACCAGTAATTAATCAAAACCTAAAAGATGACACGTGTGTCTTCTAATAGGGTTACATCGAACTTAATTTGTTAGCTTATTTCAATGCAAATTAAGCGTTTATATTATAAAAATAAAGTTTATGTCTGAGTTTCGTTTGTTTTACACTAGCCTTACTAAAAGAAGACAGTATCAACTATTAGGGTATACTAGATGTCAACCATTAGTATCCATTAATTTACGAATAAAGTTCGAGCATGATGCCGCCAGTAAAGGGTCAGATGTTTAGATATTCTGAAGTCAATATGGAAGCAGCTATAGAAGAATGCAGGCGGAGCGTTCCGACGGCTACTGCGGCGAAAAAAATTTGGAGTGCCACGAGTAACTTTACTGAACAAAGTCAAGGGAAAGACACCCAAAGATAAAGAGAAAATACCCTGTCAGTGATAATGCCATCCACGTCACAATTTCCAAAAAGTCTCTCCCATAATATGTGTGAAATTATTCCCAGTCCCTTTAAAAGAGCTTTGTTTTGGCCAAAACCAAAAAAAAATTCTAAAAAACGGAAGAAAGAAAATACCCTCTATTGTGTCCTCCACGCAATGGCCACAATATTATGAAAACAAGGAGAGAAAATGGAATCAAATGGAAGAAGAGAAAAAAAAGAGATTAGAATAAAAAAAGCAGAAAAATGAAGAAGAAAGAAAACTTAAGGCTGCTCAGAAATTAGCTAGAAAACTAGACTGATTTCTATAGTGACTCAAGTACTAAAGAGGAATGAGTAGAATCTGGAGATAGCTTAGATGATCTAACTGAAGAGTGTGAGATTGACAATGAAGAAGAAAGTTTATATACTAAAATAATACTAAAAAAAAAGCAAAAAGGTTAAATATTGTTTATTTTTTGTCAGTTGTTTGTTTATGTTATTTGATTTTATTATATTGTTACTTAATTAATAATTTTCAAGCACACACTCTGCTCGTTTTTCATGTCTACTATTAGTGCCAATTGAGGTCTATTTGTGGTGGATTTGAATTTTAATGATGTCATCTTTTAGTGCCTACGGCTAACCTAACAAGAATATATTTTTTAGTTCAAAATAGGACATTTATAAATATTTTTTATGAAAAAGTTAATTACCGAAAGTTGCTCTAACAGTTAAACAAAAATTACCTGTAATTTTTTGATAAACATATTTTAATTTTAAGAATGAAGTTTAAATTGTCCTTAAAGTGTCTGGCATTAGTGCTTTTACCCTACCCGGTTCTTTACAAAGATGTTTTCTTTTGTTCGAGTGCCATTCATTAGTCGAATGTCACATTGGTAGACCCCATTCTTCGGGAGTGCAATGAACCGACGCTGTCATATCTCCAGGCGTCATACGAGGCTTTGCGCTAACGTGTTTAACGAGTTGTGCTCTCGTGTTTTTGGTTATCCAGGATCTTGCAATCATTAACAGAGTTTTTATGCCACCGGCGGCAACGAATGAATCGAAATAGCAAAAAGTAACGGTGACTTGTTTACAAAACCGAACTAACTACTGTATCGCATAAATAATTATATCTTTGTTTATTTATTCAATACGCACATCACTTTTTAATATCAATTTTTTACTTTGCAATCTCAGATTCATCGATAAGATAAACGTGTACGTCACGTGGTCCGATTAATCATACGAAGTACCTGATAATTAAAGTAGCATATATCCAATGGAAATCTTAACCTTGATGAAACTGTGATAGTGAAAAATAATTGTCAATGAACCAGTGTTTAAATTAAAGTGACAAGCAAAGTGACATAATTGAAGTGAATAAAGTTTGGTGAAGTTTTGTATTGGTTGACACGTTTTGGCACGTGTGTTGTTAGTGGTTATAAAACAGTTAGTTAATTGGGACATGAGTTAGAATGAGCACGGAGCGACGACTCTCTCGGAGTTTCCACTCGTGCCTGAAAGGTTCCTCGACGGAGGAAGCAGCGGACGATGAGGAGAGCTGCTACCACTCTCTCGGTGGTCGCCACACGCTAAATAGACAGCCACAAGTGTATGTGGAGGACTTGTCCAACATCACTCTCGCCGACTTTGATACTTCGCAAGATGATATTGACGGTACGTACATTTATTAGTAGAAAACTAAATCAACAAATGCGATTCTACAAAACTAATTTATCAAAATAATAAATTAAATACGCAACTTGATAAATTGTTGTACATATTTATAATATATTATTGTGATTAATTAACGAGTTATTAGGAATGTTTTATTTATTCTAAACGTACTAGACGTTTATCACGTCAAATTAATTAACTTAATAATTGTGATTGTTATAATTTTAAATGTCATTCATGAAGTTGACAGGCACATAACATCACGCGTCTTTAAGGTATGCGTGTATTTAATTGGTCATTTTCTCTAAAACAGATAAATCGGTATTGTGATGGTTAAAATTGTCTTTAACACTTCATTATGTCCACTGTACACAAATTAAATTGTTATGTCTAATACCAAGTTAATTGAGATTGACAATAAGAACGTTTTGGTAGAGTTCAAACTCGAAACACCACAGCACATAATCGTAAAGGGTCAAGAAAACTACAGCTAAGCGACTGACTATAATAAATGTAAAATTTAAAGGATACAGAAATCGAAATTTTAATAATATGTGTGATTTTGAATTGAAACCCATTATAATAGCTAGTATAATATTATAATAAACCACAATATGTTATATAATGCTAAGAGGATAGAAATGTGCAATTCATATATCCTTAACGAGAGTGAATACATTAGTGACGTCATTTTCGAGATCGCTAGCAAGTAACAAATTATGATAATGCGCTCTTACTAAGAATTAAAGACGCATCGTTGATTAGACATAAAAAATAAGCAACTACAATAAAAAATGTAATACAATTGAAACGTTATTTTGCCTTTGTTAATGAAATTTATTCAGCGTACAAAGTGATCGTACGAGTAATTTAAACTAACTTATACAGAAGCTTTGAATAGTCATGACACATAAAGATTACTCGAAAGACACCGCAGTTTAAACGTCGGTACGACCCTAACAGGAAGAATAGTTAATAATTATTATCAAGAGTATTAAATACAATTTGCAGTTATATTTTGGTGGCGTGATGGAGACGAATGATTAATTTACGATTTAATAAATAAGGGTAAATATAACTAAATATTGCTATATCTTACCTTATGGTAACAATTGTTTGGTACTTAAGATGATAATGATAAACGCACACTATAGTTATTATAAAAATATATTCTATATTCGATTGTTATTTCTATTTGAATATTTTTAGTTATATCTATCTGTATATAATATAAAACAGCTGCAGAGTTTAATTGTTTTTTGTTTGAACACCCTAATCTCTGGAAATACCAGTCGAATTTGCCTAATCCCTGAGGAAGGTTACAGGCTAGTTAATATCACGCCAGGGCTCACGGGGGCGGAACAGGAACGTGGGTGAAACTGCGCGGAGCGGCTTGTAGGGTATACACGACCTGTGTGTATATATCCTATATACATAAATAAATGTATTTACATAGATGTAATTGCCTTATTTATTTTGCAAGACGAAGTATTTAAAGTACAAAAATGACAACTTGCACAAAGTATATGATTCTTGATTTGATCTTGACATTGATAAAGTACGTAATATCTTCAACGAGTGAGTCATATATCACCGGATACATAATACCTCTCGACAGTGTGTTATGGAATACCTAAACAATCGTGGCATTGCGAATAAAGCGATATCGTCGCTGAATTTAATTTTGATACATTAACATACATATTCGATAAAGAAATAAGCGCTTTGATCATGATTAAAAAAAGGATTGGAACAAATAAATCATGCCTTCTTATTGCGCATTTTTCCGTAAAAAGTTATAAGGTTGAAATATTAAAATATGTTCGCTGTGTTATGATGTTTGTTGATTAAAAATATATATCTGAAATGTTTTCCGGGTTAGAATGAGGTGACACAACATTTATAACAATTCCATGCACGTTTTCAAAAGTTGATTGTTTACGTCTGTATCACGGTTAAGTTTATTCAGTATGTGTCCCACACACCTGTGCGTTTGCCACCGTCACCGCTCGCATCCGCTTCCCGTACAACCGAACTACTACCCTTTTCGGTTCCACTCGATGCTTCCGTTCCACGCTGTAATATAATCCAAACCAAAGTTACTCTTATTAACTTTTACGTTCGTAACTGGTTTTAATTTTATTTTATGTCATAAATATACCTATATGGATATATGTCTATCATTTTACTGGGCATGGGCAAATTTAAACGAATCAAAAAATGTATTACCTATGGTTTTCTATGAATGTTTATTACAATTAACCCATTGGTTTCTCTCAAGTAACGTTTGCAAACAATATTTTTATTTAATTTAACCTCTTTCAATAATGGTACTGCAGATGAATATTGCTTATAACTATGTGGAAGACGAAATACAACAAAAGCAAATATTAAAACCGACAGGTATTACCAATAATAGTATTTACATAAAGACAAGTAGATATTTGTCTTAAAATACGAAAAAAAATCAACGTTAAACGTCATTCTTTTGAAATCTCAGCTTTATCATCGTATCTTATCGCCTCTGAACTTTCCGTTGGAATGTGATCTCGCTGACTGCATTGTGTACAGCATCCCCACGGACGGAAGTTGAGTAGGTTGAGGGGCATTGTGTTTTCCTATTGTAGTACGAAGGGTGAATGAAATTTTGAGGACCAGGAAATATTTTACGTGATAATATTTTAATAAAATATTATGTTCCATTGAAAATATTTGTGTTAATTGTTATTTAAATTGCTAATATTTGTGTTATTAATTATTATTAAAATCTCTAATCTAAATATTTCGGAATAAACACGTGTAATACTACAATGGCTTTAGCTTAGAACATCTTAAAAGAATAACATTCAAAGAAATTGAGAAGGCATTTGCTAAACTTGATCAAAACGAGCTGTTTATTTCAACTACGATTTTAAACAATAGACAACAATATAAACAAGCGTTATACATGCAATTATATAAAGAAATAATAATTACTACACTCATAATAACCCAGTGATTGGTTACTCTTACGCGAACGGAAATATTTTGCGTTGCTGTATTCCCATTTAAAGGGTTTGTAGCCGGTATACATAAAGGAAAATGGGACTTAACATATAAGATGTCATCGTTGGCTAAGCATCATACATATAGATAGTGTAAGGAATACTTTTTCTTACATTGCGAATATATTTAAAGAGAAGGCGACTACTTTTAATAACGTGGCTCATTTATTCGTCCGCTGTTATTTTTTAAATAAAAAATAATAAAACGAAATCACAACAGATCAGTTCAGCGCGAGCTTGTTTACGATACGCACGCGTTACGTCTGTTGCGACCGATCGCTTATTTAATATTATTTGTTTTACATTTACCCTCATATGTGAAATATGGAAGAAAATATATGTGAAGATGACAATTTGGTTAATTTGAGTGATAAAAGTGATTCTGAGATTATAAAGGAATGTGAACGTACACTACAAAGCATGAGAGAATGTGAAGAAGACCAAACTAGGTGCGCGGAGAAGAGAAAAGATCGAGAAGAAGATTATAATAGTGATGATGGTTTCATTACTATCACAAGAAGGAGATCAAAACGGTTGTTAAGAAGTGACTCTGCTACCCATAAAAATCTATCAAACGACGTAATGTCGACCAATTCTGAACGTATACATGAAATATGTATGACTTCTTTGAGTGAATTTCCTAAGCAAATGGCAATGGCTAGAGTGTTAAGAAACGAAAATATCACAGGTATTGTGGGAATAAAATACAAATCCCCATATAAAATTTTTATTAGATTTAAATCAGAGCTAGACGCAGATAAACTATTAAATTGTAAAAAATTTGAAGAAATGAATTATCGATGTCGAAAGACATTAGAAAATAGGACATCATATGGACTTATTAAAGGGGTAGATTTGGATATGACGGAAAAGGAGCTTCTCGATATTTTGGAATGTGAATATGAGATTCAATCTGTTAAACGTCTAAAGCGGATGAATGAGAATGGAAAATGGGTCGACAGCGAAAGTATTAGAGTCTGTTTTAAAAGTACTACGCTTCCTCAATATGTGGTTGCTTATGGTTTGCAGGATGCAAGTGTCTCCTTTTGTCTTTCCCGTTACCCAATGTTCAGGATGTTGGAAGTTTGGCCATTCTTTAAAGTTTTGCCCTACAAAGAAGATGACATGTCCTAAATGTGGAAGCTCAAAGCATTCAAATTGCGAGATGGTTAATTTAAAGTGTCTCAACTGCAAAGGTTCTCATTTTGTGTTGGATAAGGCTTGTCCATTTTTCCTAAAGGAAAAAGAGATAAGACTGATAATGAGTAAAGATAATATTACATATAAGAAAGCATTGCAAGTTTTAGCTAACTCCAATCAGCCTGAAAAAGATAATAATTTTACAATATGTCAAAATAATGAAACACAAGAATTCAATCCAGTTCAGAGTCAGAATTCAGTCCATTATGATAAAATAACAACTACCGATAAACCTCATGAGGCTAATATTACCCTAGATAGTGATGAGGAAGAATCTGAAGACCTTAATATATCAACAAAAAAACAAAGCAGAAAGGCGGTCCCGAAGAAAAAGAAAACAAAGACAAATTCAATTCTAAATAAAGACCAAATTTCAACAACCAAAAAATCAGAACAGGATCCAAGAGCAGCAGAAAATTCAGAGATGAAATTCGAATTTAAAAACTATTAACTAAACTAAGAACAATAATTATTTCACATACTAAATTGGAGGATAAAATTGTAGGTGTAGTTGTAGCTATTTTTGAAGAAGTTAAGCGATTTTTATACAAAACCTTTACGGAGGCAAAATGTTTTGAAAGTATTTTTAATGTTCTTTATAATGGATAATTCTAATGTTTTTAAAATTAATATGCTACAATGGAACGCGCAAAGTCTGAGACCAAAGGTCGTTTCTTTTGGTGAACTTCTGGTACAAGAAAACATCCATTTGGCTTTAATTAGTGAATCATGGCTTAATCCTGAGAAAGAGATACTCTTGAAGGATTATAATATTCTTAGAAAGGATAGAACTGATGCCTACGGAGGGGTGGCAATAGTATTACATAAATCTATAAAATATACAGTTGACGAGGTTAACATTTCTAATAGAGGCATAGAGGTTCTTTATGTGAAGCTATTTAATTGTAAACTTTTAGAAAATATAGTGTCAGTTTATTGTCCTTCTTCAGTAAATACTCATAGCTACCATTGGGATGAATTATTTTCTATTTTTGGTCATAAGACAGTTATAGCAGGCGATTTTAATGCACATCATAGTGACTGGTCTAACAAAACTGATAGTAGAGGAATACAGATTAAAGACGCAGCACTTGAATATGGCTTCATTCCCCTCAATAATGGTTCAGCTACTCGTGTTAAATTGGTAAGTAGGCATTTGCAACAATCATCTCCTGATATAACATTTGTATCATCTGATATAGCAGTTCACGCAGATTGGAATATTCTAAATGAAAATTTGGGTAGTGATCACCTTATAATTAGGGTAACTTTTAGTATTCTAACTTCTCGCTCATATTTAAAGAAACGTAACTTGAAGCAAATTGATTGGATAAAATATAAAGATTCTCTTCAGCAATCATTTTATAATTTCGATTCAGTGAGTTTTAATGATGAAATCCAGTTAATGTACAACTACTTTTTACATCAAATTTTCAAAGCTATTGAAGTTAGTGTCCCTTTAATTAAAATATGTACTGACCCAGAATCAAAGTTTAAGCCTCGTGATTATTGGACCCCATCTTTATCATTATCTATAGCACAGCGAAGGTTAGCTTTAAGTAATTTTCGACGCAACCCGACTCCGGATAACTTGGATAAATTGGAACAAAAGATAGAGGAAGCTAAGGAGGCAATTCAGAAAGCCAAAAGTGCTAAACGTCATGCATTTTGTAATTCCATTGATGAGACTATATCAAGTATAGAAATGTGGCGTCGGATGGGTTGGGTAAAAGGTTTAAAGAGAAGTGGTATAAAGGTAAGTATGGATAAACAGGAAACTTTATTAAAGTCATTAACTCCAGCTTCGGTAACTAATTCTAGACCAAACTTCTCATCATCAAATGACATTCTTGAGTCAGACTTTACAATAGAAGAATTTGAAAATTGCCTTAAGAAAAAAGACACCTCTCCGGGAGAAGATGAAATAACCTATTCGATGTTATACAAATTGCCGCAAAGTGCAAAAAAGGTTTTACTTTATATATTTAATTTGATTTTTACATCAGGATATGTCCCTAACCAATGGCTCAATATCCGAATTCTATCTATCCCTAAAGCTGGAGCTAATGACTATGATTTAAAGTTACGACCCATCTCACTAATATCATGCATTTGTAAGTTATTTCACTTAATGATTGCAAAACGCTTGGAATGGTATTTTGAGAAAAGTCGCATCTTTTCACCGTATACAGTAGGCTTTAGAAAAAGTCATTCGTGTTTAGATTCGTTATCAAGATTGATAACTTATATTCAAATAGGATTTGTCAAAAACATTCCAACATTAGCGTGCTTTCTAGATATAGAAAACGCATATAATAACATTTTAGTTGAAAAAGTTATAAATACACTTGATGATTTAGGTGCAGGCAGAAAATATTGTAAATATTTATGGAATTTCCTTTGTAACCGTCGATTATTTATTCAGTCTGAAGAGAAAGTCAAGATTTTTCGGAACGCTAACAGAGGTTTAGCACAGGGTGATCCTCTTTCGCCTTTATTATTTAATATTGTAACGCATAAAATAGGTCGTTCTAGAGAGGTATACATTTCACAGTATGCTGACGATTTTGTATTGTATTTCAGTGATAAGGATTTAAAACGCTGTGAATCAAAAATTCAGTCAGCTCTGAATACTATTGTGATGAGACTAGATTCGTTGGGATTACAGTTATCAAATAATAAAAGTAATTTTTGCTACTTTAGTAGAGGTGCAAGAAGAATTTTACCTTGTCTAAAAATAAATGATGTTCCCATACCTTCAGTAATTAACGTTAAATACTTAGGTGTCTGGTTGGACAGAAGTTTGCTTTGGAAAAGACATATAGAAGAAATTATAAAGAAGTGTTCTAAGTTTTTAAACATAATAAAAGTTCTAGCTGGTCCTTCATGGGGAATTCATCCTAAGCATCTGCGGCGCCTTTATTTATCTATTATCAGAAGTAGAATCGATTACGCTAGTTTTTTGATAGGAAATGCATCCAATACACACCTTTCTAAACTTGATAAAATACAAAATCAAGCTCTTAGAATTATAGGGGGTTTTCTAAGAAGCACTCCAATCCATGCTATGGAAAGCGAGATAAGTGTACCACCTTTATACGTAAGACGAGCCTTTTTAGCATATAAATTTGTCCTTAAGTGCATTTCTCTTTCAAATGATGTTTCAATAGAAATTTTACAATCCATGAGTACATTACAAACTAACAATTATTGGCGAAACAAAAAGAAACCTCTATTGATAAAAGCTTACGATGAAGCCAAAATATATAACATTCACTCGTCAGATCTATTAGAAATGTTCTCCTTGCAATTTTGGGTTTCACAGGTTGGTATCAATAATATTATTAAGACTGATCTCGATGATTTTAAAGGGCCGAAAAATAACTGTGACATCAACTTCTTGAAACAAACTACTACTTCATATTTAGAACAGGAATATAGAGATTGGTATAGAATTTTTACGGATGGTTCCAAAAATGGTAACCTTTCAGGTTCGGCATTTTATGATCCAAATTTAAATTGTGAGGGTTGTTTTAAAATAAATGAGAATGTCTCCATAATGACATTGGAACTCATCGCAATCTCAGAAGCTTTGACTTACGTTTCTACAAAAATTAATGGAAATAAAATTGTAATTTTATCAGACAGTAAGAGTGCCTTACTGCATTTGGCTCGATGCGCCTCTGGATGTAGAGGTGTACCGATAGCCTTTGATATTTTTAAAAAAGTACATGATTTTCTTAAAGATGATCGGCAACTGAGATTACAATGGATTCCGTCTCATATTGGTATACGAGGTAACGAGGAGGCTGATAAACGAGCTAAAATGGCATGTGTTGAAGGAAGGAATTTTAATATTAAACCTAGTTTTACAGAAGTTTTACCTAGATTTAAAGCTGCAAGTTTGTATTTATGGCGAGAATATTTCGACCGACGTTCCAAAGACAAAGGCATATGGTATAAAACAATAGTAAATCAGCCTCCTCAAATACCATGGTTTGAAAACATTATAATGAATAGGTCGCATACTAAAATATTATGTAGACTTCGCGCTGGTCATTACCCTTGTAACAATTTCCTTTTTCTCATGAAAAAGGCTGATTCCCGAAATTGTAATGTTTGTGGAACGACGGATGATATTCACCATATTTTATTAGAATGTAACAAATATAGAGGTCCTAGGGAAGCATTGATAAATAGTTTTCAGCTATGTCGATTAAATGTCGGAGTTATGCAAAGTGCTTTATCAGATCCCACTTCTCCAGTAGCTAAAGCAATATGCTGCATGATGTCTACTTGTTAATAAATAACCTAATTATAAAACCTTCCTAAGCCTAAGATAATTTGATATGTAAGATAGCTTAAGTTACGATGGGTTTGACATGCCGTAAGGATAAAAAACCCTTAAAAAAATAGATTAAAAAAAAAAAAAAATCACAACAGATGTATATATTTATATAGAGTATACTCGGTATTTCTTAATTAGCAAACATACATGTAAAAATACCATTAATGCTAGTGTTCGGTTCGTTTGTGATGACATGAGATCATTGATGACTTCACCAATGTGTTTAATTACGCCAAAGGCTGCACAACGTCGATTAGCATCAAATTATCAATATTGCATCTGGGAATGTTTGTTATAAAAATCTAAACTAACAAATTAAATATAAAACTATGTATATCACGATGCACTAAAACTGTAATTTGTATGGTCATTTCTCAACGTGAAAGTATTTGTCGTTATTTATCTTTGAAGAAATAACCTTTTTGATTGCCTTTGATATTGATAAAATGTCAAAATAGCGGTCATTTTACGCACAAATACAAAAAAAAAAAACAAATTTAACAGGCAAACTTTAATTGAGCAGAAAATATTTTCCATTCTTTTGCAACCCACACAGGAATGAGATAGCAATATTTTTAGCTTCGTCAAATTAGTTTAGTCTAGAAATTGTGTACGACAGAATCGGCACCAATAGTAAAAAAAAGTACATTCTTATTCGCGACCTAGTATTTTATCCTGAATTTTGATAACGCGGTTAATATTTATAGAGCACTTTTTGTACCAAGTTTTCATGACAAAGAGTGGAAAGTTCGCTCATATGTACTTAAGGTGGCCGGCTTGAATTATCCCGTACATTGCACTCTCGGAAGTCTATTTATATCGATAATATTCTGACACGTTCTTGGCAATCATTCCCCACCGAGCTGACTAACGACACTTTTTGCCATTCATAATTTTTAAACTTCTTACATAACATCTTATGCTATCAGCTCAACTTTCATGCGATAATTTTTAATATCACCGCTGATTTGTAGTTTAAGTATTAGTCATGGGTTCTAAGTACTTAAAAGTAAATGGAAATATCGTATTGTGTTCTGTTTATATTGTATGTTCAAAAGAAACGGAAGGCAAATTAGCGTAGGCAACAATATGTTATCGTTTATAAAATGTATGCCGTGTACAGGAAATGATAGTTCCATTTAACAACACGTAAATTATAGTTTTATAATCGTAACTAGGTATATTTCTATATATTAAATACTTACATTAACGACCACATATAAAAGTATATAAATGCTATTGTTAAACTCTTTCTTTGTAAGATTGTTATTTAATACTTTTTATTCCGTATTTTTGGTAGTAATGAAAACAATGCCGTATAGTTTATTTTCAATAACTCTCTAATTTAAAATATATAATTTCAAATAGTCAATCATTTTTTTTAAGTCATAATAAAAAAATGCTTCAATGATAATGTTGAATTTCAGCAAACAGCGCCCTCTGCCTCATGGCAAAGGTAACTACATGGTAATTCGATTCAGTTCTACTACTTGCCACAAGAGGTCGCTATGTGTCTTTTCATTTATTATGTAGTTATAAATTTATTTATTTAATGTACCTATTGTATAAACATGCAAGTTTTAAAATTAATTGGTAATTGGGATATGGAATAAATATACAAAAATATATTTATGGCGTATGTATATTAGGTATACATAATTACATACTACTAGTATGGAGGGGCATAGGCGGGGGTGAGTGTTAGGTTATGATCTTTCTTTTCTGTGCTCACGATGATCGGTTGAGTAGTTATGACGTGAAAGGGTAACAAATTAAACAAACACACTTTAGCATTATAATATATATTAGTAAAATAATACATATTAGTAAAGAAGAAAGGATTACGGCATAATTACGGATATAAAATAGGTAATGTAAAGAAAAATAGAATGTTTAATAATAAAGCCCTCTACTAGTCCAATCGAAGTTCAGAACAATACCATAACCAGTTTTGTAAGTTCACGACCAATCCGCCTCGTAATGCCAAGACTTCGTATCGTGATTTATTCAATGTACTTATGATATAGGATTGACTCTTATTTTTTAGGGTATAAGGGATAATTTTGCTTTGTTTACGTTTTAAAACATGGTATGGCTTCAGGCTATGAAGATCTGCCAGCGACCTCCATTTTGTTGTAACTGTAATATAGGATGTACTCAGTAAAGGTTAACTCTTGCATTCATTTTAATAATCAACGTAGAAATCATAGCTTATACGGTTGAAATTTACTTCAGAACTTGTAAATTTTAATGTAAGGTTACTTTAGAAATTATTAAAGAAATTTGAGCAATACGACATACTTATTTTTGGTTTATTCATCGATATGGTGTCAATTTATAGTTCATTATTTGTATACATGTTAATAATAATTAATAAGTAAATTATCGCCTACACTGCTGGAGTACTTAATAGTGGTTACAATCATTATTGATTAACATAAAAATGTTTATTTTTACAATAAACAAATGGAATATTTTGCTGGAAACAGTTCCCTGATATCTAGTAAAAGCACATCCGTTACTCGAATAAAAATATTGTTATTGCATATTATTGCAATTGTTATTCTATTTTTTTTTGTGGCATATCATAAAATGATTTTATTTTAGTAAATTACTCGATAGATATACCTAATTATTTAATGACTTTTTTCTGTCTTTTTTTGTCTGTACTAAATTTAGGTCGTGGTAAGTTGTATTTTTTTATGTTTTTTTATATGGGTATAAAAATACATTACATACATACTTAATTATAAATGTAGTAGTGAAGTATAAAACTCAAACGAAAGACAAAAGTTATTATATATGTATTTGTAAAATATTTCTTTTTAAATATAGCCTAAAATATTGAGGGTAATCATCGATATTAAAAAAATATTTCATGTTTTTTATTAAGACATGATTCAGATTTAATTTTAAATCATCAAATGAATATACAAAACGTTTATATTATGCGATCGTGTCTCTACAAGTTTGTCTACTCTAATCGCGAGTCGCGCCTCGCGAGCTTTTTGTTCTGAGAAAGAGTGGTGTGATACTCCGAACATAGCCGACGCCAGCCGAAGATAGCCGAAGGTTTTCAAACATGGCAGCGGGAGCGCTTGTCAACAAAGTTTCTAGTTGACTTCGAGTAGTGTACTCGTCGCGCGCATTCGTACCGCGAAAATACTTTACGATCAAATATTCAATATGTTTTAAAATGTCATTTTAAGTAAAAGTGACTGTTTACTTTGTGAAAGTGAGTGAATGTTGCAATGTTATTTAAGTTGTGTTTTGTTTTATTGAAGTGTATTGTTGGAATATATGCCCATGGATAATTTGTAACGATACTTTTGTTACTATTAAGTTTGTTTATATTAGTGTAGTTTGTTTTAATCATAAACGATTTATATATAATGGGTATTGTAGTAGTAGAGCGAGTGCATTGTACTGCAATAAAACAAACTTATTCGAGGCAAAGGTTACCCGGAAACATAACTTACAATATTATATCGTAACTATTAAGTTACGATATATATACGTTACGTTATAATTGACTATACAGTTTCTCCTCTCGGCGCTATCAAACAAAAGCTGTGAATAAGTAAACAAACCAAATTATTATTAATAACATTTATAATTATGTAAATCAATATAAATTATATGTAAGCCATTTTTTGAGTCCTTAAAATAAAAAAGTGCTTCCCTTATTATGTATAATAATAACTTAATTCTATTTATACGTAAAAAGGTTTCGCTGTTGCTGATATAGAATACGGACCTATTCTCGCGACTTCGCTTGATTGGAATAAGTTCTGTTTTATTGTGTTGTAGTCATTATTATTAGCCTAACGTTATGTTATTATCCTAGCGACCAATTACGCAAAGATGAGGTCCATCAAATCCTATCTATATCTATGTGTTCATTAGCAACATACAAATTCATTTGTTCATATAAATTAGGTTTACACGAATCGATAAATATAATTTCGGTTAAAACAAATATGAGGAATTGAATTTTGAACCAGCTCAGTTAAATCTTGCACGTGCTGAAACTTGTTGCGAGAGAAACTAGACAACTTTTGTCAAAGGAACAATAGTTACCAAGGTTTCAAAAGATTTGTCCCAGACAAAGGCTTGCAACTTACGATGAATTGTTATTTCTTAGCTTATTTAAAAAATGACATATTTTGGGCACTTTGTTATATCGTAATGAGGTCTTTATTAATCATTTTAGAGCAACAAAATTACGTAATAATAAAAATTATCTAAGTTGCCAAAAAACTATTATATTATCTATGGTTCACATTTTGTACAAAACACAAACAATATATTTATTTCACTAGTGAAACCTTATTTAAAATAAATATAAAACATTACACTGATCTCGTCTAGTCAAGTCTATAAGTATCTATACAGTATAGTCATAGTTCATACTAATCGACTTAAAAAAAAATCTTTGCTCATGAAATTTTCAATGAAATCGGTGTATTTATTTTTATCGTTAATTTTGACAAACACAAAATATTAATACCACATTAAACGACTATTAGTATATTATAAACATAAAGCCTAGTAGTAAATACTTAATAAACTCACCGTAGGTAGTCCAAGCAATAATAATATATCGAAATCACTATAATATATAAATAAATAGCAAAGAATTGCATCGTATATATTTGCACAATTAAAATTAATTAAGTATATATAAGCTTTAAAATGCAATTAAATTACGTAAAATTTTTAATAAACGGTAAACAATAAGAAATGACTTATAAATATTGCCTTCCTGCGAATGTCAAATTAAAAATGTCAGAAAATGAGAAATCAGTGCTTAACTAAGTTGCTAGTGAGGCCTTACATATTTATCTACTTATATTTATGTTTAACAGTCGGAAAGTCAAAAGAATTCCTTAACTACCCCTCCAGAGCACAATTTCATTGGCGCTCCGAGAATCCTCAGCCTCTGCGTCATTTTTGAATAAAGTCTAGTCTATTACAAATATGTCGGCCCACAAATAAGAAGGAATCTTTCTAAGAATCGGAATTACAATTAGAAAATATATGCGACTATGGATATTTGAATAGTACCAAACGCGGAAGAGTATAAAATATGGTACTAAATTATTCGTAACAAAAAAATCTTATTAAGAGTAAGCATATATAATTGTTATTTGTAGAGCGTTGATTACAGCTCCGCGCAGAGCCTTGGCGTCCATTGCAATAACGCTTGTTTTGTTAACAAAATAAATTACAATGCAAGGATACTTATTCATATAATCTCACATGCTTTACACATGTGGGAAGTGAATTATATGTAATGTGATGTAGGCGTCAAATAATCCTGTTTTTCTAAACACCCACGCAGTCAGTGGACTTTCTAACAGTCGTCGAATCGTGTTATTTAAAAAGTAAATTCACGTGAGTCACTGATTCGAGTCTCCCGTGTGGGTCACATTCCAGGCCTGCCCGCTGGAAACCGGACCCTATAGCTCTGCGACTGGCGCTCTTCCTTTTTTTTTTTCTTTGACAACTTTATTGTTTAAGCATCGGTAGTGTTATTTAATGTTTATTAAAAACAATATTTTAATATTTTTAATAATTTATTTTCAAACTATTAAAGTGTTTTTTGTGATAACATCAAAATCGAATTGATAAATACCTTGTTAGATGCAAATTAGTCCGTTTACAACTCTGTGGAAAACTTGAAGATATTCACGGTCATTCAAAATGTTAAAAACACATTATTGAGTTCGATTATGTAAAAAGGTTTATTAATTTTAAAAGTACTATAATCAGGCAATTTTGACGGTAATAACAGTTCTGATAAAATATAATGATTCGTTTGTTGTATAATAAATATTCTTTTAATTTATATGCATAACAAGAACAGATTTTGAAATCTCGCAGGGTTATGAGTTTCGCTTCTCATATGCCAGTTTCCGGACGGAGAGGGTCGTATATTTTTTGTCCACCATCTGTCGGTCTGCAGGTGTTGCTTTACATACTAAGCAGGTGATTTCAATTCACGTTTCTACTCATTTTTCATGTTTACTAGCATGTTTTTACAACATATGGCCATCGGTTCTGAGATTTTTTGAAATTATAACAGGTGTGTCGGGAATGAGATGTCCGTGATGTTTAGTCTCCGAAAATTAGTTTACAAACCTGAACTTAATATAGTTTTAATATACGATTGAATATTTATTATAACACAAGTGTTCGCGATATTTTTTGCTATTTTGCACCCTATTATTAATAATGTTAAAACGTTATTTCTATATTTTATTGTTTTAGATATATGTTTTGTTATCAATTATTAAGTTCAATATAGCTTCAAGTTTCCCGTCCACTTTAAAGTATAATAAACGCGTCTATCACCCTCATTATGTCATTTACGGTCATATGTTTACATATTCACGTCCGCTGTAGAAGTTATAATATTTTCAAAGTAAGGGTTATCGTTCCAGAACCATCTGGACACTTTTCCTGTTTATGTAAATTGTACTTAATAATCATATTGTCCAATTAAAACGCATGATGTATACGTGCAAAATTCTAAGAAATAATCTGGGACAGGAAGTCTTCAGACATGAAAATTTGTCATATTGTTGCGGATCACAACTTTTTTAATTGTTTACTTGTTATTACTGTCTGATTTGAATTTAAAAAGCAGATAATTCACATCCATTTTAAATTTTTATATGGGCGTCAATAGGTACATGTCTACAAAAACAATTTAAAAATTCAATTGTTCCACGCTCTGACTCATCACAAAATATGTAAAACTAAAAATCAACAAAAAAGTATTTTGAAACTTTGTTATGTAATGTTATAGACACATTAAGATTGATTTTAATTTAAACGGGATAAAATAATTATATATTTACTTATATAAATGATGAGATACTAGAGCGCAACTGTGGTCAGTCCCTAGTACACAACTTAAAAGCGTTTGGAAATCACTGTGCAATAGTGCATATAACAAGTAAATTATTGCCCATTGTCTCTATTTTACGCCTCATTTGACAGGATTGCTTAGTGAATGTGACCTAGAAAAGGGAGAGACTCGATCAATAAAGATCGTTTATGAAATGCGTATTTTTTTCGTTAAGTTCCAAAGAACCCCATCAGTATTCCTATTTCATAAAACTCATTTCGGAATGTTAAAAATACTAAGCATGTTGCGATAAGATAAGAATTTAGAAATCACTTTTTCAAACTTTGTTAAACATGCTACAAACATTCGGTTTCGATAAATTAAAAAGCGAACATTAATTTGAAAATAGAATACGTTCTATAATTTTTTTTACCTAAAATAGAAATAAAAAGAAGCTAATAGTGCTACTATTGTCATTATTGTGTTTTTTGTTACTTATATTTAATAACAAACATTATCTTTAACATTGGAGGTTGATGTAAAATCATTTTATACAGGAAATAAGTTTATCTGAATGTCAAACAATACGCTATTAGTTTCCTTTTAATATTGACAAATAAATATACTTACATAATTATATGAACATGACTGTTTGTATTTATTTATTTGTAATTAGTGTTTACGAATATTTCTTCTCTTAGTTATCATTAATTGATAATATTATTTGAATTAAGCTGTACAAATGTTATGTTGAAGCATGACGGCAAAAATGAAACGTTCAAATTATTATATACATACTTAAATGTATTAATTAATTATTATTACTTCATTATTTATTCGTTCTATTATTTTAATGATTAGTTACTTAAATATAGATTGTTAAATGAGTCACCCGTCCACTAATATTATCTATAATTATTACTTCAATACAAATAACTATTAAGAAAGTATCTTTTATAAATTGTTCAACAAGTACCTTCTCATAATAGCATAACTTCATTATATATTTGTACTATTAAATTGCTAATTACGAACATTAAGATAATTAGAGGATTTCGTATAACCATACCATATGAATAATTCTTTAATTTATCTGATATCGTAAGACATTAACTCCATCATTGTAAATTTAACTTCATAATTAGTGAGTAGTATTTTTATTTCAAAACTTCTTCTCGCCCTCGGCTTGGGCCGTGAGGAGGGCCAGATGTTAGGTACCCTGTGTCATTTTCTGTCCCCCTGATAATTAATGTGTATGCAAAATTTCATGATGGTTGGTTGAGCAGTTAGCTCGTAAATGCGCAATAAACCAACTCACTTTCGCATTTATAATATTACATTTATTCCAAGTTTATAATATTACATTTATTTAAAAAGCCGAGATGGCTCAGTGGTAAGACTGCGTGACTCATAACCGATGATTGTGGGCTCAAACCCCGGGCAAGCACCGCTGATTTCATGTGCTTAATTTGTGATTATAATTCATCTCGTGCTTGACGGTGAAGGAAAACATCGTGAGGAAACCTGCATGTGTCTAATTTCACTGATTTTTTGCCACATTTGCCCGAATTGGAGCAGCGTGTTGTAAATAGCTCCAAAACTCCTCCAAAGAATAGAGGAGGTCTTAGACCAGCAGTGGTACGATCACAGGCTGTTACTGATTTATTCTGTGTGTCATTTACATTGTTAATTGCAATTAAATATATTTTAATATTGAGATTTTATCTCAAACATCAAGACGCTTCAATTTACATACAGCTTACATTCCTTACTTGTGTATTTGAAACTCGTTTCGATCTTACGAAACTGATACTTCAAAGCGTCTTCATAAGATGATATTATAAACTAGCTGCGTTCAGCTAATTTATCTGTACAGAGAAAGACGATCTGGAATGCTACACATACTACAATAATTCTAAAAGTTCAAGTAACATATATGAAAGTTTTAATTTAAATCTATTTTATTGACATAAGAATATGGCGATTTTTTAATAGTGATCAAAGAGACATTATGGATAATAGTATTCGTCCCAACGCACATGACCTTGCTAAAGTGAATGTACTAAGACTTCCAACTCGCTACTGCATTTATATCGATTGTCCTAATAAATAATGCACAGTGATCCGTACTATAACATTGCAAATGACTTCTATAAAAATATTTGATTATTTATATTGAGCTAGTACTATTGTCTGTCTACTATATTAATTACTACATTTTTGATTTGATTCCTTTATAAATTCGATGATTCTTATGGAAATGTCAGCAAAGATTATTTACCGATAGAGCTGCAGTGCAAGTAAAAATTACTGAATTTTTCAAGTACTATTTATAAACAATTTCATTATTAAAAGTATGAAAAATCGTTATGATTCGGTAATACGGACTTATCAACTTTACTAGCATAGCAACTGCGGTGCTCTAGTGAGGACAAGGAGTTAGTTTCAATGTTAAAGTGAATAAAATATTAAGATACTTGATGTTACTAGTAATTTTAGCTGGGTAGACTGAGTAAGACAAAACATCACGGCTCATATCACTTCAACAAAGAGACACTGTACTTTAAACGTTTGCCTTTAATAGTTTTCTTTGTCTGTCCAGCCTCGGTGGCGATGAAAATCTCTTTTGAGATTTTATACCAGAACAAAATGCGGTTGAATTGAGTCGATAAAATGTATTTTCATTTTGAATAAAATATCTATAGTATGATTATAGTTAAGCTTTGCTTGATTGGGATTAGTTATATAATAAAATAAAATATCTTAACATGTTCGCTTACTTTCTTAACTTTAACTTCGATATGAGAACAATAGAAATTTCTATATTATGTATTTATATACGCAGGAATGGGTCATTGAACATTTTCTACATTAGTACTAAGTATATATAGTTGTGTTCTACTCATAAGCATTCCGTTCGTAGCAATGTTTGCATCATTCTGAATTCATTCTCGTTTAGTTTATATGACCTTAGCCGCTTCTCTACAAAAATTTCCCTTTGACGTTGCGTCACACGATTCTTTTGATCTTGATAGTAACTGCCTTTCTTGGCTTAGATTGTATTATTGTAGTACTGAAAGATACCAAATCAAGTATTCGAGTAATGTTGAACGAGTGTCGTTAGAAGAGATAATAATATGCTTTTAAATTTGTTTAGCCCTTTATACTTTTTATGGAATATTATAAATAAATTGTTAATTTAATTCTCAAGAGTGAATCGTTTTTGTTGTATGTTGTAAATACTTATATATTGATTATTGCTTCTGCGATCATTTCTCCATTAACTTTATTGTCGTATAAATCCTGCGTAACTCATCATTCTTATAAGGGTCGTTAATGTTGGTATAAATGTAAGAATATTGGCGATTCATGCTGAAATATACATCTCACAATCTTTATTGCTACTTCTCTGATTCTAGAAGCGTATATTGATTAATTTAACATAAGTATCATAATTTAAATGACACCATTTTTTTTTATGATATAAACAAGTATACGTACGTACGTTGTATAATATCATTGAGAAACTAAACTACTACTTAAGTAGTAGTAGTAGTAACTACTTAAGTAGTAGTTTAGTTAATACGCCTACAACAATTAAAAACCATTTTATATTTGTATTTGTATTTATATAAGATTTTATATACTACATTTTGTTCTGTTTACATTTTATAATCTTTTTCCCAGATATATATATATATATATATATATATATATATATATATATATATATATATATATGTACAGGCTTTAAATGTTCATTTATAACATGTAATACAATCAAGTAGTTATTGTAATTATGCACGGCTTCATGATAAGTGAGCTATACAGGTCAATCGTGAAACAGTATTTCCCTTAACGGGATCCGACAAGTGCTTTTTATATTAGTCATCGTGTAGCAACGAACATTTAAGTTTTTGATTATAAAGCTTCAACTATTGGAGATTCATTGGAATATAAAAAAATATTCCTGCATTGTATTTTAATCTTTTATGTAAATGAATTTATATGAAGGCAACTCATAATAAAGCAAGACGAAATGTACATTAAAATATAAATCAGATCTTTAAAGAATCAAAAATAAATGTTGTACGCATTTTATTTGTTTGGAATTGATTTAATACCGCCGTTTAACTAATTTAAAAAACACCAATTAAGAATAGTTATAGGGTAACTGTAATTACATTGTAAAGTTTAAATTACTAAATTAGTCTTAACAAAGCGCTTAAAACATCTCACCTAAGTGATTGCCTTCATTTGCGTGATTCCAAGCTCTGACACATTGACTGGATTGATCCCTTTTGCGTGAGCTTGATTAATGTTCTCACCAACAGTTCATTATCGTTAATTTGTACTTACAAACGCAATCTCCGCTTTATTTTAGGGCATTAATATACTAAATGTGTTTTGATGTAACCATCATTTACTGGAATTGATAAGTAAATGGAACGGTTTGTCAAAAGTTTTGATAGGAGTTTTATGCTGTTTTTTATAGCTTATCTGCACTTATAATTAAATATAACATACCTAAATGTTTTTTTATACAATGAAAAATTTTAGCAACGATTTTATCGATACAAAAATCAAATGTTTTTACATATATTAAGTATATGTATATTTATAATTGGATAAAATAAAAACAAAACGAATATTTTGTCCCATACTTTTTTTACAAGTGAGTTAACTTTTTTTAATACACGCTACATAGAACGTATTAGACGCTCATTAATCATTTAAACACCGATCATTTCCGTTTCATTAACCGAGCTCTTATATTTATAATATCAAGAGTTAGATAGGATCTTGTTCAAATAAACCTATATAATGCCATGCGGGTCCGGTCGTAGAACCTGTATCCGACTAGGAAACCCGTCTGTCCAGCTTCGCAAGGGAAGTATGTTCACATCCGTTGAACACTGTTCATTGCTTAGAGACAAAATAGTACGTCTATATTGAAACCGAAGCTTACTTATACTTCCCGTGTGCCTGTAGGGTTTGAAAATAGAAGTCATTTCCTAGTATAGTCAGACACTATCTTTAGTCAATATTATTAAATTGTATAACGTTTATTTATTTATTGTTTTTTTTTTAATTTTGATAGGTAATACATTTGTAGAAAAGGTTTTATATTTTGTGAGTTAAATAAATATGTTCTTGTAGATAGTTATATTTTGATATTAACGACGTATGTAATGATTAAAGTCTTGCATATATTATGTGCTGTAATGCTAGTTTTCCTTGATTTGTTGCTGTATATTACAATTATACAATCTCTTTCATGTCAAGCAAATTATGGTGAAATCTATGTTTTTTTATTAAAACAACAGAAGCCACGACCGCAAACACAACTGTTACGATTACTTCAGAGAAAACTCGTTTGTTTACTTGCGAGTACTCTGTGTCAGTTCTCTTTCATTTCCATTCTAACTGCGTGTGTAATTAAAGTATACGTTTTTATTAATTTAAAGATAAAACGTTACATACTAAGAAAGGTATAAATATATATTCACAAATTGCTTCGCACTACATCTCCGGGGGTTATTCCCAAGATATATATAATTAAACTATGCAATTTCGTGATAATCGGCTGAGTATGTAAGGTTTGAAAGGGTAATAAACAAACAATTTCATTTTCACATTTACAGTACGAATATGTTATTCCAAGTCATACAAGTTTTTGACTTGCTTGGTCACAATTACTTTGCGAAAGACATAGCACAACTATTGTTTTGTTGAACAACATCTGGTACAGATAACTTTTACCTCTTGCAACATGATTTTGTCATTTACAAATCGAAAATAGGAAAACAATAGATAATTACAAAGATAAATTATACATAAAAGGAATAATATTTTCGGGACGGTGCAACATAAGCGTAATATATTTAATGTCCTATAAAAATTCATAGAACGGCGCCAGGGGTTGGTATGGGATCGCGTAGAATTTATCATTCCACTCAACGACCGGCGAGTAAAGAACGTTCATAATTCCCTTGAATAATTTGCGAGGATTGCGTGTGAAAAATATCTCCTCGCTACCACAATATGCTATTTATTTTTATCTTCACACACGGCACACTTGTAGCCGACATATTGTGGTCGGGATGTGAGATAGTTGTTATTTAACATGTGGCAATATTGTTACATTTGTAAACTGTTATATATATTTAATTACCTTATTCCTTATGAATAGTTTCAAAAGCAGACCATTAAATTGTTTTTAAAATTGAAGGTGCAAACTACTAAAATTACTCATCCGCTTCACTCGGCCTTAATTAAGTATTTTTAATAATAACTAGGTACTCAATATACGCTAACAACCCAATCGACTTTTATACTTAGTTTTATGAGAAACTGTCAAGATGTCTTGAGTGTAATTGACTAACACAAAGCACAAACCTTAACATTCATTAAATTATGAGTTGAATTTACAAAAAGTTTTGATTTTGAGTTTGTCTTTAAAGTTATATTTTGACTTAGAATAAAATAAAAGTTGAAGGACCTAGGCCGTACGGTTGCAGTCTCGATCACCTGCGCTGCCTTGAATCGTGATTGCGCGCGTTAGTCACGCCACAGACTGCATCAACGCCATGAAGGATCAAGTTTCTTCTCTCATTTTATTTTTAATCATACTGAGTAAGGCATACTTTCGCCGTTCCGTTAATTTCTTTTTTGTGCACTTTTTATTTTGAATGTCAATACGAGTCTGTCTAAGGATTGATTACATCCTTGTTATTTGTAAGGACTATGAGTATGTTGTTAGAAATGAGTGCAAAGCTTAATTTTTTTTTTCAAAATATTACGAGAGCAAATCAATAACTATGTTATAAGTCAGCTCTCTGGTACATAAAGAAAAAAGCAATAAAGTTGATTGAGCATTTGTCTAATGTTTGTGTGAGAACACGTTTTATAAATGCCCTCTTAAGCGGTGGCGGGTTAACAACATTCGTTCCGCAAGCTTTGTTTGCTCCGTTTCGTCTTGCACTATATAACTACTTGGATCTCTCTGTATCACGACATCCGGTGCTTTATTTCGTTATGAATACACAACAAAGACGTTTTCATCTACGCTAAAATTGCCGTGTTTTTCTTTTTTTGCTCAAACTGGTAGCGTCGAATGCAGACTGGGGTTCAAGGCTTACAACATTATTGTAATGTAATAAACTAATTAATACACATTATTTGTCGTAATTTAATAAAAAATAGTGATGTCCGCTATTAGTGATATAAATAATATAAAACAAACAAAACGACGATATGGTATCCTTATTTATAAATTATCTTAGATCCGACCTAATGAATGAAAGTTATAACAAAGGTTTGCATTAATACTTAAGTTAAATAAAAAACAAGTCGATAAAATCAATGTAATGGAATGTACACGTTACCGCATTTAACTATGCTTCCAGCGTAAAATTTAAACAAAGCTGTCACGTTTACGTTACTTAAAACTTTGTACGAAGAAACGTCATTAACCAAAATTTGTTAATAGTCTAGTCGACAAGTCTAAAATATTTAACTTGTCGACTAGACTATAAGGCAAACGTGATTGTTACATACTAATGAAATAGCTTTAGATATTTTTACATTTAGCACGACGGCAGCTCCTCTCACCGCACAAACACATATATGTGCTATATTATTACTTTCAATTTCATACTGTGTACTACTACATAGATACATTATTACCGTACAACGTACCCTTTAAATCTTCAGCAGTATTTTCCTGTAGCCGTCATCAATATAAAATGTGAAATGGGCACACTTGATTGATTTTAATTTATCCAAGGGGAGATACTGTCATTAGCTATTAAAATGAAGAAATTTTGATGATTAAGTAATATACGATGACCTGTTTTCTTGATTCGATTCGGATATTTGATTGGTTCTTTTGCGGTATAATCTTATCGCCTCGTGATAAAGTGAAACTGTTCGCAGTAGTTGTTTTACCGCGATCAATAAACAGTTGTAACTTGCTACCCCACAAAGATTTTCTATGTGCTATCCAATTTAAAAAACAAACTTTCCACGCATAAAGGTTTGTTTTGGGTATATATTCCAACAATAAATGTTCTTTTAGGTTTTAAATATTTCAAATTAATACAATGTGAATAAAAAAAAACAGTTTTTGTTTAAGTGAAATGAAATCAAAAAAGTATAATTTATTAGGAACTTACTCAAAGTGAAACGAATGGCTGCAGTGATGCGGCGAGGCGACGGTGTAAAAGGCTAAAAGCCGTAACTCGGTGTGTTTCCGCTAACGCAGGATGACCACCATGCCTAGAGCGTTGTCTCCGAACTCTTCGGCCACCTGCGACGAACAGGGAAGGCGCCGCTCAGTATTTTATGTGCCATTGTTCGAAAGCTTTGACAATTACTTGCCTTTGACGCCCGAAGAAAAAGAAGCCATAATATGTGGACAGCATATAGACGATGTTCCTATAAAACCGAAACGAAGAAATACAGAGTTGGGAATATTACAAATCCCTTCACACGGAGATCTATCCTTGATAGAAACCGAAAGTGACATAAGCGTTGTCAGTCCAGTACGGCGATATCGTCGACCTTTGTCATCGAGAATGAATTCCAGCGAGGGCTTAACAAGAGAAGGTCAACGCGATCTCATGAGCCCAAAACTCGTAGCTGAGAGCAGTCTTGTAAGAAATTCCAAACCAAGATTACGGAGTACCACATCATCCGAACCGCGTTATGACAGAATATACTCACCAATAGGATCATCTATTTCTACGAACAGACTCAACACGTCAACGTCAAGTATAACTGCCAGATTGCCATCTAAACATCCAATACGAACTTCGAATCTATCCTTGATTCCTGATTCACCAAAACTTTTAACACCGGGCAAAGAAAAGTCTAAAACTTTACCTCAAAATCTTAATGCTCCGACGCCAATCAGAGGGAGCAGCAGTTCATCATCGATATTTAAAACACCAAAAATAACTGTCACACCTGAAAGTCCTAATAAAAGCCCAGGAAAAATGTCAGGACTTAATTTCATAAGACGATCACGAAGTACAAAATTGTCAAGAAGTAATTCATTGCTTCGAAGTATAACTGCAAGACATATTGAAGAAGGACTCGAAGATAATGTCACTATAGTGACTGATTTAACTGAAGATTATGATAAGTTTGTTGGTAATCACGGCGGCGATAAAGAAGTTATTGGTGCCCTAATTAAGAAGAACGAAGAACAAGTTGCAAATAGTCCTCTTAGCATACGTCGGGCGTATTTAGACGTCGACGATGACGTGGCTGTACACTCTGGTAAGATAATTGTGTAAAATTAACCATGTCAATAAACTCAACTTGCTTAATTTCATATAGATTTATGGACGTTTTGCTCCCATCATGTTACTATGCAAAAGAGGTCGTTAAACCGCATCATGCAAAATATTGATATTACGTATTATGCTAAATGAACATCAATATTGAATTAAACAGCGGCTCTCTTGCTAAGTAATACGACCCCTCACTCATTTTTACTAAAAAACAAACTGTACCTTATCACCTTTTTTACTTTAAATATGTGTTTAGATATCGTATATATTTAATTTATGTACTTGAATAGGTTCAAATATATGCGTACAATATATGTACCTATAAGATACTTATTTACTGTAATTAATATTAAAAAAAAAAAAAAAAAAAAAAAAAAAAAAAAAATTGGTCTGACTCTTGCAAACCTCATTTGTTCTAAGTAAATGCATATCATAAAGTAGTAGACAGCTGACTCCATCCCAGCGCCTTGGGAGATAATGAGAATGACTTGCCGCTTTTGATCCGCATTGTTGTTCAACTATTCATAATGGTAGACGGTACTTACACACTAATTGTCCTGCTAAGAGCAGACGCTAACAGCGCCTTTGTAACAAGCGTTATGTCATCTCCAGGCGATTATATTAAGAAACGAAAAATCATGTTTTGAGATTAATAAAGCTACAAAAATTATCATAAGATTAAATTTGTTCTTTTTTTGTGTACACATATGTGTCAAAAATGTTGACCGTAATTTATAAAAAAAATATTCAAATAAAAATGATGATAAATTCTATCATCGATATCTAAATAAACAGGCTTAGTAAAAATTTTTATTAATTATTAGTATTGATGTACATGTGATAGTGTTATTGAAATTTGGCACAGTATTTACTAAATGTACTGACAAAACGACGATGTATAGAATCTTAAATTGCAGACGTTCACCGTTACAAAGTTAGTATTCTGTTCGTGTTATGAACGTCCCAATACTTTACTTTCAAACCCCATAAAACGTGTTCGGTTGAATCTTGTTTTGTACAATATAAGACACCCATAAAACATAAATTTGATTCAATTTGTCTCGTATATTAAAATTAATGTACTGCCAATGATAAATATGTTTCTTAACACGAAGAAGATATCAAAATTTTAGATATTAAAATTATTTTTTGTGAAGGCTTAGGTTTCATTATTTCATTTATTTCCATAAGGGTTCGTGATATTAAATGCTTAGCGTTTTAATTTAATATAAAAGCACAATTTATTTGATTGCATAAATATTTATAAATAGGTAAAATACATTTGGCGGTATTACTATATCGTAGTACTTCCTCGTGCTGGCTTATCTCTCTTTTATCAGTACAAAGGCGTGATTGCTTTCATTAATATTGACGTTCTAGTTAAAACGTCTGAAACAATGAAATGTTATCTTTGAATGAAAAATTATCTTTCGAGTTGAGTGAATGCCTGACTTAATATTTTTACGGGCTTACTGGAGATTTAAGTATCCTTAAGACTCTGTACTGTCTTACTAATTTTACATAAACATTTATAATATCAGTGTTTTATTTTTTATTTCATAAAAAAATACTACATTTACGTTTAGCTAAGCGGAGAGTTTATGTATTCTACTAGATATATAGTATTTAGTACGTAAGTACTTAGAACGTATAAGACTAAACGTCAGCGATTACAAGTTAACTTTGATGATGAAACCGTGATCTCTAGAATACGAAACAGATAACGTAGTTTATTAAGTTTTCTCTTCAAATTGCTTAAAATTCCAGGAACCCCTTGGCAAGTGTTCCGTGTTGCGCGGCGAACTGCAATAATTATGTTGCAATGACTCACTGGAACCAAGCAATGTGGAAGTTTATTGGTTTTAGGTCGTTCACCTCTAGAGGGGTGGCAAAGATATTTTTTTTATGTATTCAGTATTTTTTTAGCGACTGCTTTCACAACTTGATTACTAAGTGTTGTTACCAACATTAGATACAGTTTTGCTTCTTACTAAAAGTCTTCAGACTTCTGCTCTAACCACAGCAATAACTATAATTCACGATCCGTTAATTATAATGACTGACTTTGTGTAACATATTATTTAGTTTAACTTTGTGTAATTCATAATTACATATAATTTAAGCATAACTGTTGGAATAAGTATAAATATAAAATATATATAATTAATCATAGCAAAGGAAACCGTTCTCTAAAGTACGCAATTAATAATTATACATACGTAATTGATTTATCAATTTTTATATGAAAAACAAATAAAAACGTTTTAAACAGGGGCGGCCATAACTCAGTACATAACAATACATACCATAACCGAAGTAATAATGGTAATAGGTTTGAAGCACATCTGCTTCGTTCACACGTCGTCGTGTTGACATGTCATTACTGTATAGTCGGGTTATCGGATATTTCTTTAAAAAATGTGTTAGTGTTTATTTATTTTAACGTACCATAACAGCTTGTATTTGAGTAAAGATAAATGTATGATGATAAAAAAGGACATTATTGTGCTCTAATATAACTAAAAAAGTTATTTATTATCATTATTATATTGTAAACAAGATCGAGTATCGAATTGCGGCTAAACAATATTTAAAAAAAAACTTTTGGTGTGATCACTTTAAATAATCTAATCTACGTGGGAGAGATTACAGGACTTGTTTAGTTAACACATGCCATAGATTTTACAAGATCTAGTGAATATAAAAAATAAATCAATCAACAATCTTTGTTCCGTTTAGCAGAGTCAATTTATGTATCCGTTTAAATATTAGATTTATACTTATAAAAATCTAATTATTAATATTTACCACAGTAAACATATGTGTTATAGAACAAAAAATAGATGTCACAACAAATAGTTTCTTCTGAGTACATATTTAAATTATTTACAACGGTGCATGTGTAGCGGTCACGGCCGGCGTGTGCGCAACGTCCGCCGGAAACCACGCTGCAGTATCGCTGCGTTAGCGATAGAGAACTATCGTTTTGATGACGTGTGTAATACGAGACATAAAACTTTACAGCTACTGGTAGCATAGCTAATGCTAAATTCACTTACTCATAATTTTCAGTGAAAATTTATCTTATTCAATACATAATTATTTTATATAAGTAACATGGTATGCCCAGAGCATAATTATTTGCAATGCAAATGAGATACCTAGGTGGCTTTTAATTCATCGCATGACATATTCTTATCAGTAGTTCGTACAACGCACAATTGAAGAATATAAATGAGAAATTTACTTTATATTAAACCTTTAATTAAGCATCTATTGAGTATATCTTCGATTCTATAAACATGATCTATGAAACGTCAGGTTGAAATTTAATTGATTGAATAATTTTCGTTGATACATTTTTTCGCTAGACAGTGGAGCGTTGTGTTAAACGCATACATCATAAACAATATTACCGACGCGCTTTGATCGCGGCCATTTTATTGGCAAGGTTACTTTAAATCGGTTTTGATTACGGCTGGAAGGAATACTTATGAAATTTTACCTACGCTCACTGTCCTGCTGGGGTGAATTATTATGAAATTATTTATTTTATAATATTTTACTCTTATTATGCGTATTATTGCAAGTAACCGCATTCTGCGTATCAAGTAAAATGTATTTAACAATTGATGTATGCGGGTGAATGTGTGATTATCTATTACAAAAGCCTTGGTGTGATTTGACACTATATTTTTTTAACTAATTGTTCTTAGTTTTAGTAGATATTGATTTTATACATTGTATTTTTATTGTACGCTAGGTTGTTTAGTATAACATTATTAATAATATCAATCTTTTACAGACACATCATACGAGAAAGCATGTCGGCGAGGTTCAGCGCCCAGCACACCAGTCCCCGGTGCGCAGGCGCAACACAGTCCTTCACGTCTCGCCTCATTCTTCTTCTCCAAGAGATCATTCAGAAGTAATCCTCTCAAACGGACAAAATCAGCAACAAAATTGGAGAGGGAGCGGGCGCTGGCGGCCGTGCCCACGCACCCAGCGACACACGCATTACGAACATCAAGGTAATTGTAATTTCTAACAATGTAAGGTCACGTCTATTACAACGTAATATTTTTACAATGGTTTTAGTGCTGGAAATGAATATTCGTCTAATGTCATTTACAGTTCGCTTTAAATTGTTAACGACCGGGAAAGTTCCGTCCCGTATTTTGCATCTCAAAATATCCTTAAATGTCTGTGTTGAGTATCGTGTATACAAATTGGCAAGGAGAGACACTTTGATTAGTTCTGTCGATGTACTTTATATTATCTACTAATGAGTTAATCAGTGTCATAATTGACTATATACTGAGTAATATCTATGTATTAATAGATGCTGGCTTAATATTTAAATAATCGCTATGCGTCACTCCATGTCAACTTCTAATGGTAAAGAGACCACTGGCGATAATGCGACACAATTATCTGTTTCATATATTTTATTAGAACCACCATATGTATATGATGTACAATGATGTTAAATTAAATAACAAAATACACGAACAATGCTGTTTACATTACAACATGCCTTAAGACCAAGTCAATCGTGTGATTATAAAGTATGACTATGACTAATATAAAGAAAAAAATATAAATAATATATTAACTAAATGAGTATAGTAAAATAAAACACTATTTAGTGCAGTGTCGTGACGCCGCAACGTTAGACAGGGTGTTGTAATTTAGTTAGTGTCGCCCCGCCTCGTACTTAACGAGGCGTTCTGAGTATTTGCTCGACAATAAACACGAAACAACTACCTTGATGTACCAACAAATTAATTAGAGAAAGGGAATGGAGCTGTATGTTGCTATATTTAATTACTGAACAATATGCAAATGGCAAACTTCCACGGCACAAGTTATTTGACAAATGAAAAGGGCAAAATATTATCCGCGAGAATAAAGGAAATAGTTTCTATCTAGCATAGTAACTCGTATTTAGCGGCTATTATGCTAAACTTACTTGCAATTGATCTGTTATAATTTAACAAACTGGAATTAAAAAAAATTATAATGTGCAAGTCTAAATTTCAAGAAGATGTTCTGTTACGTTTCAGATCTCATGAAAGTCTTCTATCAGCTCACTCACCGGCTGTCTCGACAATGGACCTCGGACCACCTAATCAGGTAAATGATCATGAGAAATGACTTAAATGTCAAAGCTAACTTTATGTGAAGGATAAATTGGTTAAATTATTGACATTAATATAATCTGTTATATTTTACATCTAATTTATTGGATGAAATCATTAAACAATTCAAATCAATGGTGGTAGAGCTTTGTGTAGGCTCGTCTGGGTAGGTACCACCCACTCATCAGATATTCTGCCGCAAAACAGCAGTACTTTGTATTGCTGTGTTCCGGCTTGAAGGGTGAGTGAGCCAGTGTAATTACAGGCACAAGGGACATAACATCTTAGTTCCCAAGGTTGGTGGCGCAATGGCGATGTAAGCGATGGTTAACATTTCTTACCATGCCATTGTCTATGGGCGTTGGTGACCACTTACCATCCGGTGGCCCATATGCCCGTCCGCCTTCCTATACAATAAAAAAAACGAATGTGCAGTGAGTTTCTGGTGAATTTTGAAGTTAAATTTTTTTGCTTGAACCCTATGGCGATTCTGAGATTTTTCTGTGTTATTTGTGCAAAACCTTAGAAATATTACATATAAAATTCGATTCTGTTAAAGTTAAAAAATAAAATGTCGTTTATTGTTGCATTAAGTGAACTGAATAAATTTGAATAGAAAAAGGTTTCATCGAAACCCTGGCGCTTAATCGTGATGACACTCTTTCTTCGGTGCACTCCCTTGGTGACACACACTGCAAGAACATAAGTGTTGGGATAATTGTTCGTTAGATTAACTACCCTTAAAACACGGCGCTCACAACATACAATCAGCCCACACGAGTCAAAATCAAATCATGGATAATAAATTACGTTCCAATCCACGCATTAATATAAAAACACTACACTCTATTATTAACATCAAGCACACACAATCTTCTGTCCATATTTAAAGTATGGAACAGATATATTCAACTCAAAAAATACATAAAAAAATCTTCATAATCCTATGCATAAACTAAAGGTAACAATTAAACATGACACTCATACAGTCACTTTCGAAATTCTGAATCATACTTAAATAATAGCTGGGCTGTATCGCAACATTATCTTGGATCTCGATATGACGCATAGTTTCAATTTTGTAAAAAACTAAAACGAGTTAGATTCGTGAGTCAGTTTACAAGCAAACTCACTAATTGTTATTTTATTTCCTCGCTAGATAGTGATTTTTTCACAGTAATAAGTCATTTTATGAAGATCTTTTAAGTCTAATAGTCTTGGTTGGTCGTTAGTCGTTACGGCAAGGGTCAAAGAGTTCAATTGCTAGTCGAAGATTATCTATCTTAAAAGTTACCGATTTGTTCTTAAAGGTGAAGGAGGTTAAGTGCCATTAGTTCTGTTTTAATAATATCAAATTAAATTAGTAAACAATGCGGTATATTTTTCAGATACACAACAATATTGTAAGAATAAAATGTGTACTTTTGATAAAAAAATGTTTGGGTAAACATATTGGTATAAAAATCATGTTTTGTCTTTAAATTATAGGTTGAGATCCGAGCTCTACACTCGTCGGTTTTGGGCAGGCCACACTGTTTCGCATTGAGCGCAGAGAACCGCGCGCCGCGATATTTCGCGTGTGCTTCACGAAAAGAACGAGACCGCTGGATATACAGGTATACATTTTTTTATAAAGAATCTAACATTACTATGTGTACTATATAAACTCCGACTGCTATATTCTTTTAAATAAAAAAATACCATTTGCTCGATGAAAGCTGTATCTGTGAATATATATACATATATATATATAGGTATTTGATAAACCGTTATTTTTTATCTTTATATAGTAAATACTAAAGCAATAATTTTCAATTGCAGTCTACGGCAAGCAGCGCGACCGGATGAAATTCGCACTCGCAGATGTGAGAGGACAGTAAAACTGTGGCTGTTAGAAGCGAAAGCCATTCCTCCCAAGAAACGATATTACTGTGAAATACTCCTTGATGACACATTATACGCCAGGTCAGTACATTTATTATATCTATAAATATTTTGTTTGTATAAAATGCCCTAAGTATAAAAGCTTGAAAGTCTAACTGTAATATTTATTACAGTTGAGAATGATAGAAGGTCGTGTATTTGCCTTTCGATAAATACGATGTATGTTTAACAAATATGATGATTATTAGGCACAGGAGTAGTGTAGTAGTAGTAATAGTAAAAAATAATTATAATAGTTGATCATGGAAATGCAAGTTACATAAAAAATTTACAGAATTGTAATTTTCTATATAATTGCGTATTTAACGTAATATGTACTCCTTTTCCACATATTTTTCTTAGCCTACTTCAGTAATTACAATATTATAAGCCCAGGCACGGCACTTTCAGCAGACGCGTCTTTTGTTTCGGTAGAAAAAATAATGATACCTGTGATTAACACTAACTTGTCCCAATTTGTCCCACATACCTGCAAATATTAAAAAGTTTGAAATTCACGGCTTGAAATCAATTCACATAAAAAAATCCGAAAAATAAACTCCTCATTCCCAGTCATTCTTGCTTTAAATTAAATGAAAATGTGAAAATATTATGAACCAAACCAGGTTTTAAACTTTTGTGACAAATTGATAACATTATTAATGGGATGGCAGTATTTTCGCCAGAAACAAAGGCTGATTTTGATTATAAAAATTAAATTTACTTTTTTAACATGTAATGAATGTAATAATAATAATAGTAAATATCTTTATGCACACTCAAGAAAAAAACAAAACAAAAAAGTGTCGTAGAGCAAGACGAAAATAAATTTATTTAAACAATCTGTTGCAAAGCATCTTTTAAACTTATATTTATTAAACCAAATAAAAGGCTATCTCTTTCTAATGTATGAGTATAAAATAGGATAACAAGCCTTTTAATCCTGTAAATGTAAAGAAAGGTTTCTATTATTTACCTACTAATAAAATAGAAAAAAATGAAGTTAAGTGATAAGACTTATAGAGAAAACATCGTTCTCTATAAGTCTTAGCACTTAACTTTCGTTATAATATTGTAACAGTATTTCTTTTTAATATATTTGAATGATTATATTCAATTAATTGTTACAAAATTATTATTTGCTTTGATCGTTTTAGTATGGCTAATTTCGAATTTATTTATAATGTAACGTTTGTTTGTCTGACTAACCAATTGAGATCGATTAAGAGAATTGCAAGATCAATTTAGGTATTTAACTTCAAAGAAAAAATATCGTAGAATACTCAATACTCAATCATTTATTGTAATCCACAAGTGTATATAATGTACATAAATTATATTCGTAATAGGAAGTATTAACTGTTAGTTTTTATGAGTCTACAGCCACATTTAAAATATTTTTTAGTTATTTTTTTATAACATCTCCATTATAATTATTTAATAAATAGGAATTTTATTTTATCATTTACAAAACCACTAATAGTGTACTAGCATTTTATTAATACTACTTGTTTTAATGCATTTTATCTACTTTTTTATATTTGCAACTTGTTATAGATTTTTATCGACATTACATCAGTTCTTGTAAAATGTATTTTTAGTTGATAGGTTGGTATGTCAAATTGAAATTTATGTCTGGACGTGTGTCGTAATTTTATGTAGTCGCGTTTTGTATAATATTCTTAATTATGAACAAATGTTTCTGCAGTTTATATAGGATATAATGATAGCATAATATTTACATGTATTAAAATATGATTTCCGTGAACGTATGAATTTTGATATAAATAACAAGGAAATTAAATTATTACGAAGTGCTTTAGCTTTTATTTTAATTAAATTTATGGAACGGTGTGTGTTTTTTGTAATGTTTTAATAAGGAGTATATTATCTACAGATCATCATCTAAGCTGAAGACGGAGCTGTGCTTCTGGGGCGAGGTGTACGAGTTCAGCGCGCTGCCGGCCGTGCGCGCCATCCACGTCAACGTGTACCGCGAGCCCGAGCGCCGCGCGCGCAAGCGGGACAAGCACGCCCTCGTCGGTCAGTGTCCTTCAGACTCTATTAAGAAATTGTCGCGACTGTAATTATAGTATGGAAAAATAATTGCGATGTCTATATTTAGGATGTGCCCAGAAGCCTCACACCAAGCTCGCGTTTCCTATTTTTTATAGTATTTGTGTGCGTCAATTAGATTTAGATTCGTTAATAGATTTCTAAAAAATAGATTATTTATTATGGTCAAATCGAACATAAAATTGTAGTTATATCACTTTCTAAATGTGTGAGAAACAATATAATACAGAAAACATTGGAAGACTAACTTTACAGATCTAATATAATTAAAAATCGTAGAGCTCGTAAAAATACCATCGTGAAATGATTGTGCATGTACAGGCACGGTCCGCATCCCGGTCGACGACGTGTCGTCGCGCTACCTCAACGAGCGCTGGTACCCGGTGAGCGAGGGCGACAAGCCGCAGTCGCCGGGCCGCGCGCCCGCGCCGCCGCCCGCGCTGCGCATCAAGTGCCGCTACCAGTGCGTCGACGTGCTGCCGCTCGACCACTACGCGCGCTTCCTCGACTACCTCAAGAAGAACTATCGCCGACTCTGCGAGTACCTCGAGCCCGTTATCGGTTAGTTAAGCTACTGTATTTTTTCGCTTAATATAATTTTTTCCGCATTAATGAGAAAAAAAAGAGACTCAAATGATCCACATAACCACTGACGATAGGATCCGCCGGTCAAATCAGATTTAGTATGATCGGATCAGATCCTCATGTACTGCGATAGTCTCACTTTCCGCGGATCTATTTCAGGCGTCAAAGCGAAAGAGGACATCGGCTGCGCGCTGGTGCTGTGCATGGCGGGCGCGGGTCTGGCGCCGCGCTACCTGGCCGACGTGGTGGCGCTGGACGTGCGGCGCACCGGCGACCACTCGCTCACGTTCCGCGGGAACTCGCTGGCCACGAAGAGCATGGAGGCGTACCTGAAGCTCGTGGGCGACCAGTACCTGCAGGACACGCTGGGCGAGGCGGTGAGCGCGGCGGCGGGCGCGGGCGCGGCGGAGTGCGAGGTGGACCCGCTGCGCGCGGGCGGCGGCGCGGCGCTGCGGCGCCAGCAGGCCGCGCTGCGCGACGCCGTGTCGCTGGCGTGGCGCGCCATCGCCGCCTCCGCGCCGCGCTTCCCGCCGCCGCTGCGGGACTGCTTCGCCACCTTCCGCGAGAGGTGAGGCCGCTGTACTGATATAGATTTAAACAAAGTGCCTTATTATATACCTACTGATTAAAAAATATTAAAGTGAATAACCAAAGGCAATTTTCTACTACATGCACAAATATTGAACGGTTTTATTGTCAGATGAAATTGGTATAATCTGAGAATAGTATGAAAAAATATGAATAAGATGTATCCTTGAATACTCTTGAAATATTTTGTGTTACTTTTTTGTGGAAATATATTTTTAAAAAATCATTATATTTTCGAAGATGTTATTTTTAAGAAGAAGTTAATACTAACTTTATAATATATTTTTTACAGGCTATCGTCTATGGGCCGTGAAGATATATCGGATAACTTAATCAGCGCATCAATTTTCCTTCGTTTCCTTTGCCCCGCTATTCTCTCTCCAAGTCTTTTTGGAATAACTCATGGTAAGCAAGCTGTATATTATCTAGCCGATAAAAATAATATAAGCAGTAATATTAATAACTAACTCGTATTGTTTCTTTATTTTTTTGAAAATCTTTAATCCTTTCTACATAACCCTAATCAATGATTAACATGGTAATTGGTTGTAACGTTTGATTTTGATTTCGATATTGTTCCGGTGTGTAAATCCATGTTATGTTTAATTACATTATACGTTTCTTAGAATACCCGAACGAGCGAGCAGCGCGTAACTTGACGTTGGTAGCGAAGACGCTTCAAACATTGGCTAACTTCACGCGCTTCCAAGGCAAAGAGGCCTTTATGGAGTTCCTCAACGATTTCCTCGAACAGGAAGCGCCCAATATGAAAGCTTTCCTTCGAGCGATATCTGTAAGTTATCTTGACTAATATTCTAAATATTTTATACTACCTTAATCGTGTTTTTTTTTGGTGTTTTTTATATTAAAATAAATAATTTCTTGCAGTAACATATTCTATTTCTAATCATTTAACAATGTGTAAAATTGTAAAAATCTAATAAATAATATATTATAATATAATATATATTCTTGCCAGACGCGACCGCAAGAACAACAGCAATCACAATCTCAACTTCAACAACAACAAGATGGCAGCCAACGTAACTCGTCAGCATCACAAGGTTCCATCACTGGTTCTGAAGGTTCTAGAAGCGAAGTAGCAGTAGAAGCTGATCCAGAATGGGCACCGCATGTTGACTTGGGAAAGCAACTAGCTACGCTGCATGGATTGTTGGCTGATAGCCTACCCAAACTTCCTGCTGGAAAGATACAGGTTCATAACCATACTGTGTTCTTGTTAAAATATTCAAAATATATATAATCATTATTAAAAATATTTTGATAAAATATAAAACCAAAAACACCCTACTCTTTGAAGTACCAAGTTAAAGGCCGATAAAGGGAAACTAAGCAAATAATTAATGAATGGGAATAATGTTAGTTTTTCTTTTGCAGGAGCTGGATCCATTGTCTGAAATCTTAGAGGACCTTAATAAGAGATTGATGAGCAATGATAACGGACCTACGCCCGTAGGTGATAATATCTTTAGGTAAATATTTATAAACAGCTAACTTTATTTAATAATAATAATTAAAAGCATTTTTTTAAATTTATTTCGTTTTCTTCTAGATTCAACGATCCCACTTGCAATACACCAACGAAACAAAACGTCGATGTGCCTACTAATGGTCCGCTGAACAACAACTTCGCTCACAGCTCACCCATAATGAACAAAAACGGCGTTCAGTTCAATATAAGTCCGTCTAAATCGAACGCCGAAGAGTCTAAGTACAAAGGATCTTATGTAACCGTATCTAAATCGCCCAGTTTCAATTTACGCTCAGCGACGCTTCCGAGAAATGGATACGGATCGAGTCCTGTCAGTCAAAACGTAAACCCGGACCGATACAGTTCCCAGTACAATAATCAAGAGCACTGTGTTAACTTAAAGGTCGTTCAGATCGGCTTCGGGTCCGATCAGTATCCCAAAGGCATTAGCAATGGAATCAACGAAAGCTTGGAGAGGAGATTCCAGGAGAGATATAAACCAAATAGCTTCAACCAGCAAACCCACTACCACAACTCTAACTATAACAGTACTGAAAGATCGCCGAGCAGTGACAGTATCAATCATAATTATTGCGCCAACGATATGCAAAATATTATGAAGGAAACTGCGACGCTGGACGAGCTTTCGGATCTTTTGAAGTACGCGGATGATTCTGACATAGTCGATGAGAAAATTATGAATAAAAAAAACATGTCACAATCCAAGTCAAACAACAACAACATTATTAATGGAAACAAAAATTCTTATACAAATAACGGCTCAAACGTTTCAATCAGCGGCTTATCGAATGTTGCGAGCTCTGGATATCAGAGTATTGCCACATATAGCCAAAGCTCTAGTCCCATCGAAAACACAGCTCACTTACACCAGCCGTACGAAAACGGCGGCCAACCGATGAGTCGTTATTCACAGCTAAACTACCAAAAACAGAGGGATAAACAGTATTATGACAGTAAAAATGAAAAGTTCTATCCAAAGAGTCCAGTGCAACAGAAGATTGAATACGATATTCAGAAATATGGTATCCAAAACTTCACAACAGCTGACAACGTACAAAGCAACACAAATGCCAACACTAAAATAGCTCCTCTCGTTTTCACGAATCCTGTCTACAACATGGAGGATAATCGACAATCGCAGGAAATCAAGAAAACCAATGAGAACAGAAGCTCCAAGCGATGTCCATGTGGCTCATCCAGTTCATCCATCGATGAGGAGGGTTTGAGCACTGACAACGTGGAGACTAACTCCGAAGAGGGTTCTACCAACTTCAACGATGATGGTAGAAACTATGACCAACAGAATCGCAACACTACCCACCGAAAACTTACCAGAGATAATTGTAATTACGAAGATTTGTACCAGAGGAATAATCAAAGTCACTCTCCCAGGATCAGGGAAGATGAATCTTCTAGTAATTCTCCAAGTTTAAGAAAAAGTAGTAAAACACGAATGCCTAGAACAAATCCCATGCTCTCCTACTCAACTAATCAAAATCAGCTTAACCTTAAGCACTTCGGCCAAAGAGGTGAATCGTTGTATGAAAGCAAACCACACCACATTTCGACGGATTCCGGTTATCCAATGAGTAGATCTGAATCAAACGTGGAGGAGGTGAATAAAGAAATGTACCGACTTCAAATATCACGAAGTCAAAAAGCGTTGTTCAACATGGAGAACTCGAAAAACTCACCCGAAAAGTTTTTGACTGAAAGTTCTATTCCAGAAACGAATTATCCTTTGGATAGAACGTACTCTGGCGCGAAAGTATCGAGTAGCAGGTTGAATGAAGATTTGGAAAGACACCAGGACTACTATGGTGTGAGAGAAAGAAGAGAGTCGCCTTCTAAAATGTTTAATCGGGAGTCTCATTCAAGCGAGGCTAGTGAAAGGGCGCCGGTGAGGGCCGAAAGGGATTTGCCAGCGAGAGATAAGTTGCAGCGACGGCTCAGCTTAGAGTCGGCGCGGGAACTCACGGACAGCTCTGACGAAGTGGACGAAACGTTATACAGTACAACTGGCAGACGACGCACTAAGCACCACAGAACCATTGAACAGGTTGGTTTATCTTTAATCAAAGTTGTTAATACTCTGTGCAACATGATAAATTTAAGGCTTGTAAATTTAATATTAATAATCTTTTAGTATGAACGGGAAATAGAGAGGCTAAAATGTTCAGTGGAGATGCTGCGAGGCCGTCTGGGGCCAACTGACTCCGGCCAGGACCACACTGATGCCAAGATGAAGGCTATCATATCCAGGTAAGATTAAACAATTAGCATTTTATTGAACTGATTTGAATATGAAGTAGTGATATTATTCATAAGTTTAATTATAATACGGTAAACCAGTGAACTTTATAATTCGGACCAAAACTGGTATCTCTATTATGTATGTGAAATGAGTGAGTTATTATATTTTCAGACTGATTTGTGTCGAAGAGGAGCTTCGACGAGAACAGCGCAAGATGGCGGCTGCGCTGTCACACAAGCAGCGCGTCATCGAGGCGCAGGAACATCGCATCGCAGCTCTCGACGAAGCAAACACGAGGCTGTTGTCCGCACTCGTGCACTTACAGCAACGAGCCCCCCACCCCGCCCCCGCACACAACGCCAACCACAACAACTCGCACTCGCCCCACTCGCAACATTCACATCAGGAATTACAGATATGAGATTCCAGTTTGAGATGTTAGTGTTGCAGTATCTTGTAGATTTGAAGGTTTTTGTAGGTTTTGGTACAACTGCCATTGCTCCTGACTTATAAGATAGGCTATTACTTCTCGATTTCTTTATAATAATCGATTGCAATATATGAAAATAGTTTTATATGATTGCTTACCCCTCGATAAACTTTTAGGGAATTCATTAGAACTAGCTGTGGTTAACTTCCTCGATAGACAGGATATATTTATTATTCAGACAAACAAACGTCTGCACAAATCAGAATTTTCTATTCGATTTAATTTGAGCATTTCTTATAAATCTTACAATTAAAATAAGCTTATATATTTTCGTGTAATTTGCAATGATTCTTGTTATACACGTCATTTTTTTAAACTATATTTTTTATCACAACCATTTACTCTGCCATTTATGTGTACTTTTTTGTTGAATGTTGTTTCTTTAGTTTTAATATTAAATGCTTTAAATGACATTAACATTTCGTTCTATATCAGTATTCTGTAAGATTTATTCTGGTTTAATGTTTTCACAAGTGACAATTATTGTTTTGTTTTTTTTTTGTAACAATGATACCAAAGACGTTGAATATCCACTGGACAGTAGAGTTGCTAGTTACGACAGTTTTGGAAGATTGTGTCCTATTGATGCGATGCTGAGGTCGCTTTTTATGATATTATCTGTAACTCTGACGTTACTCCTCCATATTTGGAAAGTGTCCTGACTAGCATCTATGCATGTTCTAAACTAGAGTTGTAGCGGGAACATTAGCGCCCCCTATGTCAAGTTCTAGTTTTATAATTTAAAATGTTATAGATTTTATAATAATGTAAGACTTGTATCATAATATTGTAGCAAATATGCTTATTCGTAGTGAAACCGATTAAAAAAGAGAGATATTTTTAATACCCTCGAGTATTAGTATGAATGTAGAGTAAAAATTAAATTGATATAAAATTATGATTGAATAATTAATGCATTTTGGAAATGCTTTGAACAAATTCGATAACCATTATTTTCTATTAAATTAATTTTATGCATTGCAATTTATACGGAACCAACAACTTAGTTGTTTTACAATGAAAATTATTTTTAAGCCATAACTTTGTAAAATACCTAAATAGGTATATTATTATAATATACTTATCACATTAAATTATGGATTACGTATGGAAGACTTTTATTTTTGATGACCCTACATAATCATCTATATTAATAAATTATTTCAATGTTTAAAATAAAATATCTAAAACGATATCACGAAGATGAGTAGCGTGACATTTCTAATTGCGTTACATACGTACAATGTTTACTATCCACATAGATAGTAATTAATTAGTATTATGTTACTTCAGATCGACCATGTTCACATAGCCGTTAGGATTAATAGCAAATATTAGCCGAAGCTCTAATTGCTTGCTTATTATGAATTTGTTTGATGTGAACCATTTCACGAGTTAAATTAATTAACTTAAAAGTTCAAATGAAAATACATATCAATATCCAGTGATTTAATTACAAGAAATTAATTTAACCCCTCAACACCATTGGGAAGACAACAATATCGTTTCTTGGCCATAGTACGCTTACGTTCCATCGTCTCTTTTGTGCTATAGGGATGCATTAAGTGCAAATCCTCTATACGACCAAAAAGATATGAAAAATATATTTCACGAAACTTTTTATCTGGGAATTCTGCTTGGCACATTGTCGGCCACAATAAATTGTTTATTCTTGCGTATGACCTAAATAGCTCTAATTTATATTGAAAAGTAAATTTTCGAAATTTATCATTCAAATCTTGTTTATGTACCCAATTGGTGTGACCAGCGTACGTTGGGTCTTTCTTAGGAGAAACATGCCCGAAACTATTTTGTGCGAGCGTCAAGAACGTCTGCCAATAAGCTGTACTTTTACGTAACATTTCTTTTTTCGCATATCGCGTGAAGGGACCGTAAATTCGACTTCTCATCCACTCCTTCAGTTCGGGTACTAAGTGAATATCTGGTAATTTAGCTGCAATATTTATATGCCTCATTTGTCGCAAAGCACATTTTAAATAATCTTCAGGTTTCGGAGCTTCACCGAGACATGTCGTCGACGATCTTTTCGTTTTTTTCTTTTTCTTATCTTCCTTTTTGACAATAACACCATCACCTACGTGAAGTGCGCTGTCTGTGTCCCAAATTCTCTTAAATTCTTTTTCGATATAAATATGCTTTTGATCGAGATTGTAAATCGTTTGATAGTTGAACTGATAAGGGGAAAATTTCGTTGCTTTTTGAAAGTATGGAAGTTCTTCTGGACCAAATATGCCTTCGTTTCCATAATCATAATGATGTCCACAATGACATTTATTCTCCTTCACATATTTAAAAACGGTGTTTTGCCACTGTTTGACGCAATCACAAGGTTCAGGTTCCGGAGGTGGCGGTTTCGCTTTAAAACCACAATGTATGTTAATGTATTCTCCGTCGATATATCTATAGCCACCATTAATCAGATCACCATCTGCGGGTAATATAGAGACATTTCCAAGTACGAATACTGTTTTACCACTTATTTTATAAACTCCATTGATATGATATTGCGCATTTGGTATGCCGGTATTAGGAGCAGTGAGTTTTTTTCGTTTAACACTTTTGCTTGGTCGTGACATGGTGATACCGTAACTTTTCTTTACTTCTACGCACATTTTAGATCCTCGATGTTTGTGAAATTGGCTTCTTTGAGTAACCGTTTTTACAGCGACTGCGGTGACTGAAGAGTACGGTTCTATTTTCACGTAGCCTGCTAACTTATCACAATACGAACGTGAGTATTTCTTTTTAGTTGGCGGAGGCGGAGGTGAAGGCCCTCCTATAGCAGTCGGACTAACTTCAGGAGGACCGCCTAGTTTGGGTGTCGTAGGTTCTTCTTCATCATATGGCTCGTTAAGGTCATCTAAATTTGGAAGCGGAAGTGGTTTTAATGGTTTTCTTTTAGGGGGTAAATATAAAACAGCAATCATATCTTGCAAATACGGCGATTTTAAGGGAGTCAGATTCTTAGGTTTTGGTTTTTTCTCTCGAGATTCTTTTACAGGTGGCGCAAGAAATCTTTTTTTTAAAAGCTCCAGTAAGTTGTCAAGACCGAGGTAAAGGATAGCCGATAAGATAAGTCTTGAATTAAGGCAGTAAAAGGCTCTCTTGCCTTCTATTGGATGTCCGTAGGTAATAAGAAACAGTTGAGCTAACATTTTTTTCGGGTCATTACGACCAACATGAATACAATTCATAAGGTCTGCATTGCTTGGCCTTGGATATAATCCGAGTTGACGCATAACATTTGCAGTTCTTACCGGACGACCTTCAAGTATGTCCTGATAAATGGAGAATTCTAAAGAGTTTAATGCGTTTCTTTGAGGCACACTAAGGGCTTGCATCCAAGTCGGACCAATCAGTTCCTTAACAGTTTTTAGCACGTTTTTTTCTTTTCGCCTGCGGAGCTCATTAAGTTCTTGCATAAAAATTTGTCGTTCCCGAGTATGCCTCGAATATAGAACCTGCATGTGGCGATGCTCTCGCACCTCATGGCTCTCCTCGGGACCGCACCCTTTATGCTGCATTTTAAAGCAAAATTATATTTTACCACAAAATATTTAAATTACAGCAAGATTTTGAAAAAAATAATATATTCATAAAAAATACACATGCTATAAAAATGACGATTATAATGTCAACATATTTTTTTTATAAATTGACATATTAACACAAATACAAAATAGGTACAATGGTTTTTAAACTGTTCATCTGCCTAATTTCTTTCCGGTAGATTAAAGTGATTTTTTTTTATTACACTGCCACCTGTTGTCGAATAGCTAGAACTAAAAAAACTATTTTTCTTCACTTATTTAAAGGGCTTAATTTAATTTAATTCTTTTTGAGTATTAAAAGTAATTGTAAAATATTTTTTATTTACCTAATAACAAAATGTAAATTAATAATTCTAGTCCAAAAGTTTAGTTTAATTCGAGGCTGTGGACTGTGATATTAACGAATCATACTTCGTGTACTTACAATGATTATTTTTTGTATTTAATATGGTTAACTCTAAAATTATAACTTAGCCGAAATTGCTAAGTGTACATTTTAACACTTATCTTGCAGTTGTCATAAAAATATTACTGGCAAAATACTAAATACGTAAACCCATAGATATAAACAAGACAACTGCGCTAACTGCGCCATTTACAGAAAAAATCTGCAACAATAATATACAAGTTTGATTTAGCATTTCTATTAATATCCTTTACTTAATTATATTTCATGATTTATATTAGGTTTTTTTTTAATTAATTTATTCAATATTCAAGACTGGTAACTAAATTCTATTAGTCAAAGCAAAAACTGCCGGTTCGGAAAAGAAAATTGCTTTGAAGAAACGGCCAAAAAACTCGCCTAAAAGTCGACCGTTTCATTCCTAAATCCCAGGACGAGTCCTCCCTCCTCTCTCTTCTATAGTCGTTCTCTATAATCGATAAATACATTTTGTAGGTATTGAGCGACATTTTTTTATTTAAATGCCAACGCAACTTTAGTCAAAGCAACCATCTCATTGAAAAAAATATTTAAGATTTTTTAAAGGAACAGTAGTTTACAAGCTATACCGTGTAAAGTTAAATTGCTAATAGCTAAAAATAAAACTTGAATATAAAGATGGAAGCGATTTCAATTCAGTTATGTAAAACAAAATCGCATTTACACGTCGATGTTACGTCAATAAATCACGTTTAGATTAATAAGTAACGGACATCGATATCGGAGCGCAACTATTTGTTAGTCATACACATCGGTGACGTGCGGTCGCGATCAGCTGTCTGAAACTCGGCCGGTCCACGACCCGCGGGGTTGAACGCCCTGCCATCCATCACCTGAATAATTCCTCACCTCATTCATACGCACCGGCGAATTCATCTCAATATTTAAGTCCATACATTGATCCGGAAACCATCAATCAAAGGAACTCTTACCGCAAATGTAAAATCGATCTATTGAGATAACGTAAATATCACTAGTCAATGAACGTTTTACTAAATGCACTTTGCATTTTACAGGGTGTCTGGTTTGAGGGTGTCCTTACGGAAAATTGTTCAATTATTTTTTTGTTGAAATTGTTGTCCCTCTTTAGTTTATTCGTCGATAGTGAGACTATAATAATAGTGCTTAAATCAATTGCTTAAATTATGTAAGTATGTAATAACTACAAGGTGTATATTTACTAAACAAATAAAATACAAGCTAGGATATTTTTTTAATAATCTATATTATGAATGCACTGTAATTTTTAACATTCATTGTACACCTTACTACGGTTTTTTCGGAATATAAAGCGAATACGATAGTAAAAAATAATCAAAATTCCTCACGAGTTAGCAATTCTATTAAGACCGTTATCGTTTCCTAAATCAATATAATGTGAATAGTTGTATTTAGTTCTTAAGCTCCGTTGTATGACCTTTAATCGTTGTTCATAAGTTCAATATGTCTGAACTATCCGAACTAACTGTTCAATATGTCGTAGAAAAGAATTTTAAACACACTTGAGTGATGCTCATTGTCTTAATTATGAATTATGATAGCTTTGATCTTGATATGATGGGGGCTTAGTCGTTGCAAGATCATAGAAACATCATTTATACTTCTCAACTTGGCGAAACAAAAATCTTCAACATCAACAAAAAAAACATCAACATTTTAAAATGCTAATTGTAAATGTATTGAATACTTAACTCGAGAATTCGATAAGTCTCTGATTGTGTAAGATGTGTGAATGTTAGAACAATTTAATATCGCACGTGTTATATAAAGCAACGTAACATCTAGTAATTTTCCGAAAACGCCGTAAGTCGCAAGAGAAATAGCAATGCCATGTCTATTTAAGTGACACGATGCCATTGGAGTGGTATTACGTATTATTTTTTGCCGTAGCAATACCTTTTCGGGTGCGTTGAACCCGACTTTCTTGGTTTTCTATTGAACAAGATACTATCTATTGCCTAGGCAGGGCTAACCGGCGCATGCGACGTTCACTTTCCACGTGTCAGGAAGTAGGTATCTGCAGCACTTTCACTCCATTCAAGATCAGAGACCGCTCCGCCAAGCGCTGTTGCTCCTAACAATAACTCAATACTATTGTTTACGACTTCGGTGCTCTTCATCGTTCATAGTCTTATATTAAATTATCTGTAACTACTCAGAAAGTAGCTTCTGCTTTACAAACGACAATTTGAAAACCACTGTACTTTTTTAATTGTTAGATTTGATTGTAACTATAATACAATAAAATTAATCGTTATTTGTATTTGTCGCACGAAAGTTTTTTACATAAAATGTAACCGGTTTCAGCGATTGTTTTCATAGAGCGGTTTCAGGCGCCATTTCCCCAGGGTCAGTGACCGGACTCTTATCTCGTGTGCATGTGAGCGTACACGTGTGCCAGTTGGAAGTGTGAGTGCTGCGCCTGCGTCTATTATGTATGTACATACATGCAAGCGTAAGCGCACATTATTATGCAACTCTGAGAAGCGGATAAGCATATCGAAGAGCATATAAAAAATTATAAGCGTAGCATATAGTTTAGGTAATGTTTTATTTTCGCGGTCACGATGTCGTTAATTCACGTTAAACATAAATAAGATATAGAAAAAAAAGTGATTAAACTTTAATATGATATTAATTTAAAATTATAAACAACATGATGTAATATATCACGTGAATGCCTCAATCGAATAGAGAATAGGAATTATAAAATAATTAAAGAAAAGAAAGTAAGATGTGACCGTTACGTTCAGAACTAATAACAATATGCTTAAATCATTTCATATCGCAGCGCAAGATACATCTTAATTAATATAATAACTATAATACATAAGGAAGGGAGATAGTTATTATGTCGTGAGAATGTAACTAGCAGTACACCACGCACAAAACATGTTCTATTTAACTTTGATATACGGCAGAGTAACTTTCATCGTTACAAAACATAAATTTCACCATTTGCAATGGACGGCTACATCAGTTTATTTTCAAATACAACATCAAATAAATCTGTAGAACAATTGAACTTAAATGTTTTTATTATTTATAGTTTATTTAACATTAAATCTTTTCTTTCTAGCATAAATTTTTGTATATTGTGTGCTTGGCACATGGAATATGACTTGCCACTAGGAAATTGGTGAAGTACAGTAAGTATGTGCTATGGATATGTTATGGCTTATAGCCATGTCTTTCAGACTACACAATTATAGAAAGTCTAGACACTACTAAATATAAAAAAAACGTATCCTATCCTATCTTATCTGAAATAAATAAAAAGTAATAATTAGAAATTAGTAGTATCCAAATTAGGCCTTTGGGTAAAAGTTGCGTTTCTAATATGTAGGTAATCACGACATGCAAAACACACAATAACCATCTTATATAAGAATGAAAAAATAAAGAAACAAATTTAAAACAATTTAGAAAGAAAATTATTATACAATAAAAATTTAATCTTTACTTAAATACAATAAGGAAGTTGTCGGCAGAGTTGTGAAGTTCGCGTATTAAATCTAGAAACACGAGATTCCTTTGATAAATAGTCCTTTAACTGAGGAACGATGCCCAAATATTGGGTGAACAACCTTTTAATGCTTAGAGGAGACATTTTATTTTTAACCAGCCACGTATCTATGTTCGCCTCTGAATAGTTTTAAAGAGCTTAATAAATAATTTATGTTACATATTCGAAAACCAAAATATACTATTTTCACTTTTGAATCGGTATTTAAACAACAATATTAAATATTACTATTATTAAATTAAATTTAAAGTTACTACTAATTCGAATTGTCGATTTTATCAAGAAGAGCCGATGGAATAGACCGAAACTTAGTGGTCACTCTTTCCTGAGGGTTATATTACATACCGATTTTAATTAAATATCACGTAGATTAATTGTGACCAATTGGGAAAGAAAATGTAGGCGCCCGAGAGCTATATAATATTCCATATAGACGAATATACGAACGAAAGAAATTGCTCATCCTGTAACAATTTTTTTTTTATTTAAAACGACTTTTATTCTTATTAAAGATACGAGTAAACGTATATATCGATAATCTATATACATAGGTTATTTAAATGCCGGAAGTGGCTTCCAACAATCAACTCTTGATTTCATAGTTTTATCAGAAGAACAAAATTTCTAATTATTTTTCGTTAATTTTGTGGGTACATATTATGTTCTCAATTAAAACGCACATTTATCATTCGCACATAGTTCGAATTAGTTTTAGTCAAAAAAATAGTTTGTAACATGGAAAAGCACTTACGGTTGATTCTTCATAATTTCACACGTTAGAAAATTTTTTTAACATAGTTTTTTTTTTCAACATGAAAGAATAAAATAAATCCTGTATTGTTTTCAAAGAAACAAAGGAATTCTATTATTTTTAAAACGTTACCCGTTGTTTATAATAGCCTCTAATTGCGATCCCCTCTAGTGATATGAGCCCTTGTACGTTGAGCCCTTATTCGAGTCCACTTTGAATATTTTAATTGAAGTATGTGATCATAGAAATTAGAATAAAAACACAAGATTAACTAAACAAATTATATGTTATTATTATGTATGTGTTATATTTATTACTAAATTAAATAACAAATAGTTGTATAGCCGTGATAGTCTCTGTAGTCAGCGCAATGAAGTCCAAAGGAAATTTAAAACGGAAACCAAATAACCACAAATAAAAAAGAAAAATAATCAACCGACATTAAAAATAACAGAAAATGCACTCAAAATCGAAATATAATTCATTTGGAGTTCAGGTTTAATGACTTATACGTATTCCAATAACGGTTTGAAATTGTTGCTTAAGTTAATACCCTTTTACAATAAGACATATTAATAGTTACAATAAAACTAAGTCCGTTATACAATATTACTATTTCTAAATTAGGCTCACGATTGTGAATTATAAATGTCATTCAATACTCAAACATTCATATCCCTACGACATATGTAGCTCGTACGAGCGTTGTTATCATTATCAGTTTAATTATAGCCGGCCAAAGACCTCGCTGCTCCAGTCAAGGGTACATTCACTTCAAGTTCAAAGGTTCACGGCTGAAGGTTTTGGCAGACTGGCCTTGAAGCAGGCGATCGATGAAGGTCAATGCCTAGACATCATATTGTCAGACCAGATATATTTTTAGTGTGTTTTACGAAAACGTAATTCTTGGAAATATTTATATATATATACCGATTCAGTAATTTTTTGTCTGTCGATTTAATATTTTTGCAATGATTATTGCTGTGGGATATACAAATCGATTTCTAAGGCTAAGATATACTCTTAAAAGTAAGACCTCTTAAATGTATTTCTGATGTAACGGCTATCCATCCTTCTTAACTCTAGATACCGTTAAGAAGGATTTTGAGTTTGTCCCCTTACGTCGTTCCACTGCAGTTCTGCCGATTTCCATGTTTAAGACTTCACTCAAATAGATGCAGGTTTTCTCAGATTAATTACAAACCTGACAAACATTACTTACGATCCATGTGTTCTCCTACTAGCTATCTACCTAGCAATCTCATGCCATACGAGTACGTATGTATGTTTCAGAAAAAAAAACATGTAGTTAACGAATTAACAGTGCCATCTCAGTCCTCGTGTAACAATAACCGGGCATAACTTAAACAATTCCAGAAGTACTAATTATAAAATAACTTAAATACATTTATCAAATAAAGCTTTAAAAAAAACATTGATTCAAAATTAGCTCCAAAAATAAAACCGCATTAACGTTTTTCAACGTTATCTTAAATTACAAACCTTTTAAAAGTAAATGTATTCGTCCAAAAAACACATACAGTATTTTTGTGACGTCATATTCATAATTTTAGCAATATGTATAGCAAAACAAATTCACAATAACACCTTAGAAAGGTTAGTTTCTTTTGCATATTTCTTTCTTCTGGATTTACAACTGGTGACTGGTTAATATGGAATTTACACATTATTTAAGGTTATTATAATCAGAAAGGATAAGGAGTAGAAGAAGACTAGTATATGGTAAGTTTATATAATGTAATTACTTCGTGATATATATATCAGCGTAGAGTAAACATTTAGTCCGGGCGCTTAGATAACTATCACAGTAAATTTCCAAAATGCCTATGTAGTCAAAAATTTTGTGATAAGATAGATGTCTCGGATATTTTTATAATAATTATAATTTATAGATTTGTGTGAATTAACTCGTTTAATAAGAAGAACAAAATTTTCGAAATTCCAAGAGATCATTTAGTTTATTTATTAACTTTTTTTTTATTGTATAGGAAGGCGGACGAGCATATAGGCCACCTGATGGTAAGTGGTCACCAACGCCCATAGACAATGGTATTGTAAGAAATGTTAACCATCACTTACATCGCCAATGCGCCACCAACCTTGGGAACTAAGATGTTATGTCCCTTGTGCCTGCAATTAAACTGGCTCACTGACCCTTCAAACCGGAACACAGCAATACAAAGTACTGCTGTTTTGCGGCAGAATATCTGATGAGTGGTGGTACCTACCCAGACGAGCTTGCACAAAGCTCTACCACCAAATAAACCACAAAGTAACCTGGGACCTACTTTAATTAGTACAATGTAATGTATATAGAGTTTTGTTTTCGATTTATTTTTTGTAATTTTTAATATGTTTTTCAAATTTTAGGTACGCTCTGTAAGCATTAATATGTATTGAATTAATACATTCAGTTCCAAGTCACGTGACCGTTTTAAAGACTCCGACGCTTGATTATTTATCGATACGAATGACGTTTCGACAATGGTTTTCCGGTTCCATATTATCGCGGTGTACCCGTGTATGCGTGAGAACGCTGTTGATACGGACGTAAAGTGTCTGTGTGCGTGCAGGATCGCGTTACAGCTGAAACTCAGGGCGCCTGCCGAAAAGTTCGGTCATCGACCCGGTCAGGAGCCCGGCCGTAGAGTGCGCCCGATAATTCTTGATACTCTGTCTAACCATTTTGTTTTCAGGGTTTTTGTTTATAGAATGAAATTGTGTGTATTTTTAGCTTCATAATTTCCTTTATTTAATTATTTTGTGCTTCGGTTAATACTTTAATTATCTTGTATTTAAAAGGTATACACAAATGATTCATATAATTGCTTGTTATAATTTTTGATAATGATATCGGGCGGAAGTAATGATAGATTTATATACCTTAAGGTAACATTTAATTTTCTTACAAAAACATTAGTTGTTTATGTTTGTTTTGTTTTTATAGTATGTTGTGTATATGTTTACGATTCAAATTTACAGAATATACAGTAAATCGTAAGTAAATGATGTCAGAAAAATTGTTTAACTTCATTCTTATTTATATAAGTACAGTTTATTTTTAAACGATAAAAGTAATAAAATCAATCAGCAGAAGTACGATTAAAATCACTCAACAGTACAACGCTCCATCCTTATCCAAGTATCAAGAGCGCACGCCCGTTGTGCACCGCTCGGTGATATATTTGGTGACATTGAACTGAGTCCATTGCCAACGACCTCGCTCCTCGGGGAAGCTCCGCGGTTTGCGTAATCGTTCCTGCGTACAACAACATCGACCCCGACGCACACACGCACATATACTACCAATCAGTCAATCTTTCACACACGTAAAGGAATGGGGAAGTGCAGGCGCATGTACGCTCGCTATATTAATCATGTTAAAGACGCCCTTCATTGTGATAATATGACCTCATAGTAGTCTTAACGAACTATTCGTAATCAATATACGTTCAGTGTTTCTTTAACAATGTCATAATAAAATATAAATTTATTTACATACGAACTATATTAATTCATTAAATAATTTAATACGTACAGATCATAATAATAATTTTCTTTTTCGAATCTAGTTCGCCTTGAAAATTATCCTTCTTTATAAGAAAATAAATTCTCTGTACGTAATATTTTCTTTCTTAATTTAAATTTTATTTTTATAGGAATATTTTCTATCTGTGTTTCTTATGAAATATTTTATGTACCTAAATAAACATATTATTATTGAACATTTGTCTTATATAAAAACGTTTTTGCAATATTTAGAAAAATATTATTTACTTCATTTGAATTATTTTTTTATTTCATAGCAAGGCGGACGAGCATATGGGCCACCTGATGGTAAGTGGTCACCATGTGGTTGCCCATAGACAATGGCATTGTAAGAGTTGTTAACCATATCTTATCGCCAATGCACCACCAACTTTGGGAACTAAGATTTTATGTCCCTTGTGCCTGTAATTACACTGGCTCACTCTCCCTTCAAACCGGAACACAGCAGTACCAAGTATTGCTGTTTTGCGGTAGAATATCTGATGAGTGGGTGGTACCTACCCAGACGAGCCTGCACAAAGCTCTACCACTAAGTTATGCTAATGAATAATAGTATAATATTTCTACGATTTCCATTGAGTTCCATGTGTTATATTTTAAATTTTAAAATAAGGTCAATTTTTTTTTAAATCATCCTAATAGCTTTCTTTACCTTAAAGTATCATCAAATCTAGAAGTACCGATGTACTTGAATGTATCTTGTCTTACCGCTGGTAGATATCTGTCGACAAATGGGTATTTTTCTTTACGATCCGTATGTGAGCCACCGTTATTAAAAATGGTGTTCTGGTAGTGGACATCTATATCGATATTGTTCACCTATAATATCTTTTCCTTGACACAATATATAATTATATATATACATTGTGTCAAGGCCTATATATATATCATTCATCCCCTTTCAATGTTATGTCACCAGTCAAGATGTGAAGAAATTGTAAAAAGTAAATGGTAGTAAAGAGTTAAAAAAAATCCATTCTGAAATTGCATATATTAAAAGCTTTGAACGTTGGTAAAAAATTACTTAAATGAGTCATTTTAAATTAATTTCTTAACTTAATGGCTTTTAGTTCTGACAAAGGGCACAATTTTTGACAATTCGCCAATGACATGAATGAGTTTGAGAGTGACTCCCCTGTAAATTTTTAACTTTTAACAAATATAAAGAGTTAATACGATTATAAATAATTGTTAGTACTCAAAACTACACTGAGACATCTTCTAGAGCTAAACATCAATACTTTTTTGTATTGTTGAGTTTCAGTTTAAAGGATGAAGCAGTGTTACTAGAAACAACTAATTTAATATTATAAGATTGTATACGCTTTGTACTGGGTGGTAGAGTCGCTTTATCATCCGGTCGGTACCCAAATGGGTGGAATGACTTAATTTCAAAATATAAAATAAAATAATATCATAAATAACTTCGATTTATTGTCTCTAAGAGTGAAGGACGCCGAGGAAATTGGAATTGTCGTGTCATAAGGGAATTGTCGGTAGAATTTGGCCATCATTCCACTCAGTATTAATTTGTAATTTTTAATATTTGTGTACAATATATAAAATGAATAAATACAGTAATGTTATGTATCAATAATCACGAATATAATTAATATTATTCGAATTTCTATTAGAAATAATATACTTCAGTGTATAGTAGAAGACTACTGTCGACTGTTTGAAACAATTTTAATATCCTTTAAAAAACTTTTGACATTTCGAATACATTTCAGTAATCGTGTAACGTCTTTAGCGTAGGGAGAGGAAAGGATGGCCACGCCCATCCCCTCCAGGAATACGATATTTCAATCCATAATAATCTAATTAAATTGATTCATTATAAATTACCGTTAAATTACTAAAAATCCATCGCATACATAAAAGTTTAATGCGGTTAAAATAAATAATTCCTTATATTTGTGACAATTATTGTAAAAATCCAATTTTGTCTCTCGTGAGAACAGCCACCGTGACCGAATTCGATCAGGAGGATACCATACCACATATTAATATTATATTCAAGCTTTATTTTTTTAGTCACAGCCAGTAAAAATCCCAAATCCAAAAGTTTTGGAGAATAACCCGCCACGCGGCTCCAATGCTCTGAATATACATAATCAAAGATTTTCATCCGGGTTTTCTCACGAAGGTTCCTTTTACGCATAATAACTGCAATATCCGTTTAAGATATAGGAAACGGACCCCCACTGGGCCATCTATTCGTAATTTCCATTTAATTTGTGTCCACTATACAAACATAAGAATATTAATTCGTTATGCGTATAATATATGCTTAGAGTATTTTTAAAATTCGTATCAATTAATCATAGTCGGCGTGTCTGTTGTACATAATGAATCATATTAGATATATGTAATGTCAGGAAATATGCTGTAACGGAAATATCCTCGGTTAATAGGAAATTGTACTAAATAAAATAATGTTGTTAGGGTAATGTATAAATTATATCTACGTGCAATTTATCTTCTTTTATTTTAATTTTGAACAACGAAAGTTTGTATACTATCATGTGAAATTTAAAAATGCAACAGTGGTATACTTTATCAGTTAATATTTTGACGTGACAACGTCTAATAAATCGATGAACGCTGGCTTCATGCACGAAAATGGATGACTCATTGTTCCGTTACGCTCAGTGTCCCGTTACGCTGATTGTACGCTTGCGCCGCATCTATATGTTATGACGTTGTCACGTTAAACTATCGCCCGTAAACCGACTTTACAGACAACCATTTTTTTTAATATAGAGTAGTATGGCAACAGTGAAAAGGATTTATGTGCATCGTCTGTTAATTAAAGCTAGGCATCGTTATTCGGTTCGAAATTTGCTATTAATGCAATCCATGCCATAAAAGCTTGCAAATGAAGCCACAACGTTCATTGCATTTATTTATTTATCCTTAAGTTTTTAAATAGAGAAAAATCTTTGCACAGAAGATAAACATTTTTGAAAAATTTGTTAGGTTATACCAAAGATATATGTTTAAATTACAAAAATAATGAAAAATTCTAATAAAGTGAATGAACTGCTACAGGAAATTAGAATCACATTGTCATTGCAGTAGTACTTCATGCTCCTACTGATAGTAGTGACAAGGCAACAATGACTATAATTATATGCGATCCATTAGACATAGATTCATTTTATTAGTGACTTAGTTATTCTACTAAACATTATGTACAATCATATTAATAATTTTTAAATAATATTATCTTATATACATACAAGTCTGATTCACTTAACTACTTCAGAAACTGCTACATTTTGTACGCGATGCGCGATTAAATGCTTATCTTTGTACATTATTTATTGTATAAAATATGAATATATATATATATTATGTATCTTAAATTGCAAGGATACAAACTAGTACATAATTACAAATAGATAGTGGTTGACAGCACATAGGTAAGGCTATTGCCGCTTACAATATCAATGGACAAAGTACCACTTACCATCTCATTTGCACAGCGACATTTCTACTACCCATAAAAAATTTATGTGATCCGGTTTTCCTAACACTTTTCTTAATGGAAGTAAAAAACGTTTCTTCAGCGCTTGATGATCAAAGCTAAATAATACACTATAATATCATAAATATACTGATAAAATTTATGTTTAGTTCTTACACTTTCTTGTTTTTACCGACGATCTTATAAATTGCAAGGTACTATCTTAACTTGTAAGCCTTACTTTCATTAAATAATTGTTAATTTTCAATTATCGAGCAGCCCGACTCAGTGATAGCTAATAGATTTATTGTTTAAGCGCTTGTATATTGGTTTACTATTGGAATCGTGATTGTTCCTAACAATAGAAAGCACTGAAGGCAGGGTTTCTAATACCGAAGAAAATCTAACAAGAGGTGCAACTGCCTTGCAAAGTGAGCTCGCTTATTCTGCGGCACTTTCACTGTCGACGTTTACCAATGACCGTAAACGTTTGTACGATACTTATATTATTCATACTCTTATTTATAACCTCAAATACTTCAAGTTGTATTCAGTGAGTTTCACAAAACACTCTTATTCATATACAGTTTTAAGTATTCAATGAACCGATCAGAATTTAATTCCAACTAAGTACGATCACGTGAATACAATATTGCATTGTATACACACGTGGTTTATATTGACGTTCGCTGCATTGTCTTAATATATGAAAAGGTCAAAGACACTTACGATTCGCAGAGATGGAACTGTGGAAAGGTGCAATGAAGAGCAGAACCTGTTGAGAGCATGAGTCACGGATCTGGGGGAGCACGTGTGGTTGGTTCGCGTGTGGAAAGCGGCCCTCGAGGGTCCGATTCCCGGCGGAACGGTCCCGGAGGAGCGATCCAGGCGGGGTGGTGCGGCAGTGTGTCGGTCAGTCACCGCTCTGCCGGCGCGCCGTGCGCTCGTTGCTGTCCCCTGCGCCGCACGTCCGTATTGTTCCGACCCGACACCTCCATGTGTATACACCGGTTCGAAGGCACGTCCCTCGGATGAACTGACGTGTTCCCGATTTTCATGGTGATACGTTTTTCAGTGGATTGTGAACGTTTATGTGTACGATAGTGAAGAGTGACTTACTAGCGAGGATTGTTGTTTTGAAGGCTCCGGTTTATTTTGCTGCTGAGAGTCTCGCGTCCTTAAATACTTCAGGTTGGAAACATTTTGTTCCGAATTAAAGTAATAGTTTTCGCTATACTATTTCGTACAAGATTTTTTTTTTAATTAACCTTGAAGAATCGATGCGTGAGATGTTCCTTTTAATTGTGAATTAAAAGTTAAGAAACAAATGACAAAAAGTGCTTAAACGTAACTTAAACAATAAAAAGAAACCTCTTGAATGTTGCCGAAGCCACGTATAATTATCAAACAAAGTTCAAGTTAAACTTTGTCATTTTATGTGCACTGAATAATTTGTTTTATACTTTTGTTTCTTGTTGATTGTTGTAAGTTTAACAATATGACTTTTCTTTGAAATATTTACGACTGAATCGCTTACAAAAGTAACTTTCTTATTAAATTTATGGATAACAGAAACATATAATAAAGAAAAAATTAAATGATTATTGCGATGATCACAATAACAGATCATTAATGAGATATTCTTTAAAATTTAATAAATAAGGCAAAATAGAGTAATAAAGTTATAAATCATTTAAATAATAGTCTAGATAATTTTCATGTATATATAAAATCGTTTGGATTACAAATAATTATATTTAACGTTATTAATAATATCATAAATACTAAAAATATTCCTATTCAATATTCTAACTCAACAGATAAACTCCGGTAGAAAGATGAAATGCATCGTTACATAAGATTCGTCGGTCAAAAGTTTAAGCTAGAAGTATACTCCTACATAATAGATATAGCTTAGTTTTACTATACTTTATTAATAATGAGTTCGCTGCTTAATTTATTTAGCGATAGACATAAATGATATTCTACCGCACAACAGCAGTACTTGTTATTGGTGTGTTGCGGTTTGAAGGGTGAGTGAGCCAGTGTAATGACAGGCACAAGGGACATAACATCTTAGTTCCCAAGGTTGGTGGCGCATTGGCGATGTAAGCGATGGTTAACAACTCTTACAATGCCATTGTCTATGGGCGTTAGTGACCACTTACCATCAGGTGGCCCATAGGCTCGCCCGCCTTCCTATACAATAAAAAAAAATGTAAATTGATTTTATTTAATTTAAATTATGATGATTAAATATGAATGATGGCCCAGTGGCTACAACGCGTGAATCTTAACCGATGATCGTGGGTTCAAATCCGAGCAGGCACCACTGAATTTTCAAGTGCTTAGCTCAGCATTGGGACATTCACAGGCTGTCACGTTCCGTTTCACGTTACGTCAATCAATTTTGTATTCGATTTTAATATTTTTGGAGCTTATTCCAATAGATTTATTATCCAACACATACATGTTTTTTCACGATGTATTCGTTTATCGCTTAGTACGAGATGAAAACAATAATTGAAACTGCAATCTTCACGATTCACGTATCTAACCACTGACCAATCTCGGCAATAGCTATATAATAACTAGTTCAGTTATTGTCAAATTATCTAATTAGATATTAAATTATCCGTGATCAGAGGACTGAGAATCGGTGATCTCTTAAGAACAAATTAAACATAATATGTTCATTCAAATAAACGCACGCAAGTATTACATGAACTATTGTTCAGGCTATATTTATTTAAGGATACTTTAAATATATTTACTGTAAACGTAATCCGAGCCACAGGTTCAATATGCATTTCTAAATTTCCGATATTAAATTTTCGTGCAATTTAGCATTTGATATTTCGATAAATTATTTTGTATATATTCAAAAAAACATTTGTCTAATTGCAGGCGAACTTAACATTCAATTATTAAAATAAAGGTATTTATTTTTAAAACCGCATATGAATAATTGTTAATTTACATTGAATACATTGAAATTGTAAATGCTATATGCTAATGTTTCAGTTTTTAATGTAAGCAATTATCAGTTGACACTCGCGCGCCATCTATTTTCCGTTGTTGGTAATATCCAAAAACGTTAGTGTCAATTGCAATCGTATTAAGCTTCATCTGCATCGGATAAAATATCTAGAAACGTAGACATAATATAATGAAATAAACATTTTAATACTTGAAACAGTATTTGATAATATATTTTGACTTAAAGCGATTTATAAACGTTGCTTGGCGACTGTGTAGTTATTAACTGAATTCGATTTCTGACATTATTGATTTGTCACACGAAAGAAGGAGACACAGCATAACAATAATAATGAGGAATAAAATTTGAATCGAAATATACTTTATTCCAGTTAGTTTGAATAGAGATTAATGCTTACAATTCAAGGAATAAACTGTCCCTTAAATTATTATTATAAAAAAAAATATAATTATTATAAGTTTATTGCTTATAAAAATAACCCTTCCAACTCTATATGTTTCATTCGTTAATCTATATTCTATACATAATAATATATAAAGCTGAAGAGTTTGTTTGTTTAATCCGGCTAATCTCAGGAACTACGAATTTAAGAATTATTATCCTTTTATCGAGGATCTAGGCTTTTTTTATTAATTATATTTTTATTAATTATACGCGGGTGAAACCGCGGGGCACAGCTAGTCTTATATGTAAAGGTCCATATAAGTATATCTATTTGATATCGATTGGTTTTACTAATGATCAATTATGAAAATTGGCACATAAACTCGTATGTATTTTTATATTTAAAAGGCTATTATACTATTCAGTATGATGTAACTTGCCGCTAGATAGAGCTGCAGAACTTCAAACTTCTGTACCTTTCATTCGATCGCCCTGACAATATTGTCATATATACTTGTACATATACAGACACAATTCTGCTGAGATTCAATAAAAAATGTTTTATTATATTTTTAGGTGGACGAGTATATGGGCCACCAGATAGTAAGTGCTTACCAACGCCCATGGATAATGCCATTGTAAGAAATGTTAACCATCGCTTACATTGCTAATGCGCCACCAACCTTGGGAACTAAGGTGTGATATCTTGTGCCTGTAATTACTGGTAATTACAGGCACAAGGGATATCACATCTTAGTCATAGTTTGATGAGTCAATAGTATTTTTTTTGTATAAAAAAACATTTATTTACATTAAAGCCTAATATAATACTATAATAATATTGAATAATTCTATTTTTCCACAGCCGCCAGATCACCTTGTCTTCGCTTCCCTCCTGTAGAAATGAAGGAAAAAGGTTGAACAGATACACAAACGGTCTACAAATAAAAATGTAAGTTTTATTTAATCTAATATTAGATAAGCTTACGTGTCAAAGTATGACTGCAAATGTTACATGATTATGTTTACCTTGAAAATCTTAATATATAATATGTAACTAAGAATCCAAATATCGTGATTTTAAGATAAAAAAAAAATTGGAATATTATAATTGTTAACACAACTTAAGAACTAAACTGTATCATGTGTCATTGTATTATTATATACTGTATATAACAGGATACTCACATAAATAAGTTCGTTTTAAAAATAATTCTAAAACTAAGTTCAAAGAAACATATACACGCTTGCTGTCAGAAGTAATAATGACAAATTTTTAGGCAACAAGTATGTTGACACCCGCCCCCTCGTATCGCACACAGGCCATTACCCTGCGTAATCTATATTAAAATACGTGGAAAACCATACATACATTGACTCATCACCACCAAAATTTTGAACTCTGGAAAATTTTCTCTACCATCTCGTCTTACGTTGAAGGGGTTAGTGGCCTAATGAGAAAATTCCGAATATGCAGCCATGGATGATGATTAATGAGAAAATATCGATAAAACAACAAACACGCATTATTATAAATTTAAGAGTCATCATGTAATAGTGTAGAGTCAATAACACAACTATTATTCTTTTTATTGCACATATTTCCTTATTTTGGGAAATTATCGAACCAATTATGAGAAATCCGTTTAAAATGACAGGTTTTTACTGAATTTTGAAAGCATAACCACTCACTGTCCACATCGTTAAGGTAGCGGTTCTGTTATTTCATACAATTCATTATTATTCAACACATATGGTGTGCAAAAGTGAAATGTGCTCATTGATGTAATTGCTTGTTCTCGTTTTAGATATTATTTGAGCTATAAATGAGCTTTAAACAAAATGATTCCGTGAAACGCATTAGTTACGTAGCTCACTAGGTGCAGACTACTGTGTCCTATATACAGTAGCAATACAGGGGAAAATCGCTTGTTGTTCGCATTGTAAAGCATTGTAGCGGGAATAATGCACTGGCGGCAGTAGTTTACGAGGTCTTTCACCCACATAATATAGGTCAGTTAGATTAGCAACGTTCTCCGTAGCCACAACTAACGAACTTATGACTTTTAAACTATTTTTCATTTGCGTCTCGCGTTCACGCTGGAAAATATCGGGGAATTGTCCGATCGATCCAAATCGTGGTCTGTACTTGTTGTTGCGTCGACCAAGGAAGTCTTAATATTATAACTTTAATATATTCAAACTGTGCTAGAGTATCATTCTTCCGCTATCCTCTCATGAGCAATTTTATATTAATAATATCTACAAACTAATCAGTTTATTATTTAAATCAAGACTAAAACAAACTTGTATTTTTAGTTTATATTTTGGAGAAAATTTAAATGAAAATTGTATAGACGTTGTGTCATACTGTTTTTCTTAACATATTGTCATACTAATAAATAATTTAAAAATAACAGTAAATTCAGTATTAGTAGGTTAACGATTTCCTTGCGCGGTAATCTCTAAGGTCTCGCGGCCTCAATACTGCAAGTATTGTTATGTTATCGTAATATTGTGTTATTTTAATTTACGGCTTTCATGCGCTACATCGAGAACATTAATTTTCCTGTTTTTCCGTTTTAAATTTCCATTAAACTCAAATGTCATTCACCTTAACCAAGTTAAATATGAACTTATAATAATAAAATATACGTAGGACATCAGACTTATGTACATTTTAGTACTTCTAATATTTTGTATGACTTGCAAACTCAATGTTTATAAAATGAGCATTTTTAAACACATTTTTTTTAATAAAAACTTTTCCTTCACTGCGGTAGATTTAATTACATTGTCTCAATCGGTTATAACTATTATAATTGATAACATACACGAAATAATAATATGTTTGGAATAATCTCAAAACTTACCGCAGTACACCAACGTGAAAATTACATCCTATATACCTATGCGTATGCTTTCTTATAATTATATATCATTTTAAATTGATATCCTTCCTTGGTTTTATATATTTTACCGAAAAAATAAAAATTAAGCAATCATATATTTCCTAGTTTTGCTAATATTTTTCATGTAATAAATAGTGTTTTATCAAAACATGTGACAGAGTTAATAATGTACTGAATCCAAGAAAAGTACAGAAATATACATTTACATATTTTATACATTGGAAAGGTATGTTGTAGATTTATATCCAAAGAGTTTATACTAGAAAATGTCCGCAAAGACCAGACTAGGCCCGCCCCAGTTTCGGGGGTCACCGCCCGATCGTGAACTCTGCACTGTTCGATCGTCGCCATATTTTTCCTGGCCTTTCCGGAATTCAGTTGAAAAACAATAACGTTGCATTGCCCGTATCACAACACTATTTATTCGAGCGCCACGAAGAATGTTGATGTATATTTTAGTATCACTCTTAATATCTAAGCTTGATAGGAATTAGACTTAAATTATACATAGATAAGAATATATAGTTAAAATCTAGCTGTGTGTTTATAGATCGAAGAATTGTATAAGTTTTTTTTTTAATTAGATAGTATTCAGCCGAAATCTTAATTATTAAAGAGTATTTCGAAAATAGAGCAAAAGATTACAAATCATTCTTGACAATAAATAATGACTAAAGGAGCTCTATTCAAGATGCCTACGTTAATATAACTTCTAAACATTGGTATTTATTCTGCAATATCATAATTAAGGTTAACCTTAGCAGATTGCGAAACTTTCATCCCAATGAATTGCAAAAACCGTTACGATGAAAAGGTTAAAAAGGCGCTAATGATTTAATTCTAAAGGCCTGGCCACCCGGTTGCGGGTGAGGCGAGTCCACGCCATGGAGTCAATGTCCGTGAATGGTATATGGGTCAACTAAAGGCGCCTTGGCGTCTGTATTGTGCTTTAGCAAATCACTTTAAATTTCATAGACTACTTTTTAAACTGGTATCGCATTCAAGAGTTTTGAGTTCATTCTTTTATTCTATCATTTTACAAGTTTATTGCCGTAACCGGTATATCACAATAACAATAGACCATAATAAACGCGAAAAGGGTTAAAAATAGCTTATGCAAATCGAATTCATTTCACCGGGTCAAAAGGTAGTAGCGACAGTGACGTGTATTGTTATAGAAGACAAGCCTAACATTTGATACTTGCGCTTGTTCCATCGGCTTGATAACCGAAGGACTCACGGCTGCTAATTAAGGCTGCCTTGATGTTGCTTCCTCTACTCTTCCTTCGACAGGCAATATATCCTTATTTAAATGCAGCTGCTATGCATCACGGAGCAGCGAATACTTAACCTCATTAGTCGGTTAACTGCATTATAAAGCGGCTACGTTAGATGAACCGTTCACTTTCGCGCCGGTGAAGTTAGAAAGGGTCGCGTTGATCTAGTCGGGTTATAGTGATGCATAGTGTGGTGGGCTGCTGCGCACGGGCAAAAGGGAAAGTGTTCGCTTCCTGCTCGCACGCGGAAGCTATTAGTTGGTACTTATACGTAACTGCATTTCGCGACGAGGCATGCGCATGCGCCGCTCGCTCTGCTGCACTTACAACATCATCCATCGTAGACGCATTGTTTGATGTTTTTAATATTTGTATTTCGTAGTATATCATGTATCGATATACTGCTTAATTGTATCAAAGTATTTTCAACGATTCAGGGTCAATAAACGCTATCGACTTACGTAATAAAAAAATAAACACATGAACAATTGACCACGTGACAGTTGTTGTTTTTATTAATATAATAAATATGTTAATAACTGTTTGTTGAAATAAAATTAATGATAATTGAAAAAGTGAATGACAAGTACACGAGTAATAATGCTCTTACTGATGCGGAAATGCTGTCACTAGACCGCGTTACAACCGTCTCTAGGTACGACACGCTAACTCGTAATACTTATTAATTACTTAACTCGACGTTCAGATGTTGTGATAGTAAACCCGGATACATCTTCAGTTTTACTTTCGTATGACGTTCGTTCCTCTCGCTGTATGTTGTTGAATAAGTAAAGTTAACTAGTGTTTTGTTATATTTTATTATCATATAAATAGTAGTTAATAGAATAGTATATATATTTTTGGAGTCTTAATGTCAGCTGTGAATATGTCATACGTATAGTACCAATATTATATAGTTTATTTTATACAGATGTTTTATTTATAACTTTTAATAATATAAATAATTATTTTTAATAAAAAACCTCTAAACCTTGCTATCAAAAGTAATGCTGTACTTGATTTTGAAATATCAATTTTAGAATAAAAGAAGCTTTTTAGATCATTATAAATAAATAAGCGAATTATATATGCTTTTGCTAATATATATTGTGTCACGGGTGAACAGCCGATATATCTATTATGTCAACAATAATTTGACATTCTCACGAAGAGGACAAAACATTATAATATAATAAACTATATACTACGTTTATTAACAAGGTATGAAGTTATTAAGAGAACCGTCTAGCGGCACCGAGGATTAACTCTTCCGCATTGGATGCACTTTCTCCGCCTTTTCGAAACCACGTAGCAAGACTAGAGGTCGAGATTTCACCTGAACTTGACATTTGATAATATATACACATAATTACAACACACGACGAAGTTTTTTGAGAAACCACTTATGCATATTGTAACTTTTTGCCAATTTTATATTACTTAATCATTAAATTATATTTAGGATAAAATAATCGTGGTTATTGTTACACATCACAATCATACATTGTGATGCTTAGAACTGGCAGCTTACATGACATCACTTTTTGATGACACAATTACTTACTTTGCTATAAAAACGATATTCAAATTTAAAAAAAAAACGTGTGCAATTCACACGTGGTAGAAATGAAATCTTCAAAAATTTTGCCTTCAACTGTATAATGATTCCTATCTTATTTTCTACTACGTAAAATCTTATGAATTTATGTGTTTGTCTTTTTTCACTGTCGCTCTTTCGTTTCATCGACTTTCAAATCACAACGATGCTAAAGAAGTTTTCACTTCAAAAAGTGTACAGTGATTAACGATAACAGCTTAAAAGTGACAATCAATCAACATTATTAGTCAATTAAACTTTGTTATAATTAATATGTGCTTGATCTTATAAGCTTGATGTTCTATGTCTAAATTCAATGAAACTGTAACTTAATTAATTAGGATTTGCGTTCGACGAAATATTTAAACACGGACCTTAAACAAAGGGTTTAAAATAACTTGATGGTACATTATGATAAATTTTTCACTTCCTTGAATAATATGATTTCAATAAAAATAAGTTTTATAAAAAGCCTCACACGGTTTTACATTCGAATAATGTTAAAATAAATACAAATAAATCTACAAAATATTTGTAATTGTATTACAAATATTGTAACAATTTATTTCAATATATTGTGCCAGAAAACAATAAACAGAAGAAAATATCTAACATAAAAATACCCTTTAACAAAACAGGCAATTAAATATTTGGTTCGGTTCTTGAAATACTACTTCATTTATACAAAATTTGTGCGTAATATGTCGTAAATAAGTTTGTTATACATTAATAATCTGCTCTAATTTATAATAATTTGAAGTCTTCGTTATCTTCAATATTCTTAAACACGTAATTGCAGTAAAGCGATATATTAAACGTAACTTCCTGCTTGTTGGTCATTGCGTTCATATCAGGTACAATGCGGATATCGTCAGCGCGGCTTCCTTAGATAGAACATATAAACGACAACAAATTATAATACTAAAGGGACTTTTGCATTATTTTTTAAATACATAGTAAGTACTGTAATAAATAATTAAAATTAAATAATGTCAATCACAAAATAAAATATAACCAACTTTTTGTAAAAAAGGCAATGCCACAGATTATAACATCCCCAGGAATGTATTTTATCTGACAATAGCTGTCATATTTGAAATCCGTTAAAATTTTTACCATCTAAGGAAATCCTCTCCAAAGTCCGGTTTACTCACTCACATTTCTAACAAGAACATGTTAACTTAAACAAACAACGCCAATATCATAAATATAAAATACAGTTTATTTGTTCTGCCTTTACGCTTCAATACTTAGACATTCAATACTTCCACTCGTTGTGTTCAGCACACGAAAGCTTTAAAACATGGAGGTGGTCGTAACATTTATCTACATGTAGCTCGATTTCCACAAAAGGAAACTCGCAGACATGGCTACCTAATAAAAACATTTCAGATCGGCTTAAAAGTTCGGAATAAAGATTATTTTGAATGATCAAACAATGTACATAAATACAAGCTAGCAATATAGTAAATGTAGGGTCTAAATCACAAGCACTTAGAGTATTGAGTTTCAATTACAGCCCTGATGCGAACCTTAAAGACATAATCACAGTATCATTGCTCTAGCGCTGGCGGAATAAAGTGGATTTCGCTGAGAAATGTACCAGTGTTCGGTACACTGCTTAACAAAGTAACATTAAGGTCCTATACATATTAAGCAAGCACTGCTTGTACGTATGTACTCATTGTTTCATATCGGACCCGTTTTCGTAAAAATCACATTGTCTAATGAAATGGAAGTAATAAAAGTTTGATGTTTAATGAAGCTGTCAAACGGGCAGTTATTAATAAAAATTGTATTTTGATATTTGCATTAAAAATGCTGTTTTTCATTCGTAACCTTTATTAAAAATTTCAGTATGTAGTAATGTACTCGGTGTCGGTGGAGCTTTGTGTAAGCTCGTCTAGGAAGATACCACCCACTCATCAGATATTCTACCGAAAAACAGGTGTATTTTGTATTGTTGTGTTCCAGACTGAAGGATGAGTGAGCCAGTGTAATTACAGGCACATGGGAAATAATATCTTAGTTCCCAAGGTTGGTGGCGCATAGGCGATGGCGGTGGCGCATTGTCTATGGGCGTTGGTACCACGGTGGTGACCACTTACCATCAGGTGGCCCATATGCTCGTCCTATACAATAAAAAAATGTTCGCCTTGTGGTCGACGCTCGACTATAATAATAATTGAAAATTGAGATTTATTACTAGTCTTGTTGCTAAAATGTTTTTATTGATAAAAGTAAATTATTTGACAAGCAGAGTTAAAAAAGGTAGCACAATATTTTACCTTTACCTATTTGTACTACTACTTTTTTTATTTATAGATAAATAATATTAAATAATAAATTTAGTTAAACGCAACTTTCCATTGTGAAAAAGTTATGTGATATGTACATTGCGATACGTACGCCGCAATATCTACCAAAAATAACAAAACAACAACAACAAAATAACACATTAATCAAAACAAAAAGTTAAATGCGGAACATACGGAAATGTTCGTCTCTAATTCCGTACATATTTATACTTTTTCTAGTTTGAAACGCTTGAATTGTTTTTAATTTTGATTCGTATATATTAAGATTTATGTAATTCCTCAGACAAAACAAAACTCCGATTTAAATAAAATACATGTAGTGATGATTTATTGTGTTACTGTCCTAAACCTATTTTAACTTGATTCAGAACATTTTTCGCCCGTTTAAAATGCACTGTGCGTCTCCGCCGCCGCGCGGCTAAGCTGCATTTGTGTCTTTGAGAACATATTGCTGGATTTTTTATTGCTTACGTACAAACAAAATATTTTTATCCCTATACAAAGACTGATAATTATATAAATGGAATAAACATAAATAATTAAACTGTTTAGAAAATTTTGCCAACATTTTTAATAAATATTTTTTAACTTATTTATTATAATATATTCTTGAGATATACATTAATAAATTTTCTCAAAAAAAAAACAACTAGGTAAAGTACCGGTTTTGGTAAAAGTAAACGTCTGTCTATTGTGTAAGCGTATATTATAACACCTATACAAGATGCCCATTGATGTCCAATGACATTACAAGTAGCCAAATGTCTCTCGTAACGTGACGTCTAGTTAAAAATCTTAAAAAGTCGACGTCAGGGGTTCAACGCCTCGATGACGCGTTGCTACGCCAGGTGTACGACTTCCTTCCACGATTTTGGCAATTTAAGTACTGAAGAATTATTCTATAAGAACAATCTTGAAACTAGACATCAATGATGAAACGTTAAGAAATTAAGCACTGATTCAGCTTATAATGATGATGAATGATCATCAACAGGATATCAGGAACGATTTCAATTCAAATTTTAATAAAAACTTTTTTTTAATTGAATCCTTTTCTTAGCATCTCCTAGATGACTCTTGATTAAATACTATTTATTCAATTATACATTTATCACAATATTCAAAAATATTCATTACGTAACACATTTTCATGACACGAAGCTATCCTTACATGGCTCTATCTGTATAAAGTAATTATGTATAAATTTTTCTAAAACTCTCCATGGCTTTGAAGTGGTGTAATAATAGAGTTATAATTATACTGCTATATTATGTTTGCGCCTTAGACTTCTTTTACAAGGACTGACTCCATCATTTCACTGAATATAACACATCCTTAGCGCGATTTATAAAAGCTTAAAGCTTTTTCGAGATTCATATATATGAAACCCTTCTAGTTTTATTTTAAAATTGTACTTCGGTGAATAATATGATTAACGGACTTTTTAAATAGACGATTATTATTATTTTTTTAATTCAAACTATGAATCAATTAAATTTAGGACGGATTTAAACGTTTAAGTTAATGATCTCCTGAAATTTGTTGTTTAATATAACGCATTTAATGTCTACGGTATTGCACAATACACGCCAGTCAAACAATGACGCGACGGCCCATCGCAAACAACGTAGGTAGCTTCATATACTTGTATACTAGGATATTTGTTTTGCTGCACGTTTATTGATTTATGACAGACAAATTTAATTTCGACGTCCAATAATCGCACAATGCTTTGAACGAACGCACTGATGATTTCATATGAACGAGTCCAATGACGCGGAAAGGAAAGCTGGAAATATTCAAATATGAAACATAAATAAAAATCGACTCGAGAAATGCACTCAATAAAAATAATTGACTCAAAACATTGCATTATGCATACTTTTGAATAAATTAGCGGTACGAAAACATCAATTGGTTCGTATAAAGGTAATAGCGTGGAACGTGGTGCGCAATGTCCGCTAGAGAGAGACGGGTATACGTCTGTAAGCTCCGCAGCCGTGCTAAGGACGGTCGTTGGCCCCACGGTCGGCCGCGAGTGAACTCCGAATCGTGTGCGTTTATTTACTGCGCGCTGTTCTCCGCGATGTTCCGTAGATTAATTCGGAGATTCATCTTCCGTGATTAGTATTAATCGATTAACTAGTGTGAATCCAGTTTCACAGGTATGTTATCTTTTCTTTTTAATTGTCTTATGTCTGACTTTATGTCAAGGTCGCTTTGCACACAACCTTAAGTCAAGTATGAGACATGATGAGTTTAAATATTTCTTGATAATATTTTATGATAATATTGTCAAATGTTATGTTTGTTACCGTCGTTATTACCTTGCATGTTATGTTACTTTATTTATTTTTTCATATTGATTTTTGTTATCGAAGATGAGCGAGACGTATATTGAATATTTAGTAATATGTCACGAAATTGTTATGTTTTTAAGGATAATTATATTGAATATGCACATAATTTGATTACCTACTTACCAAATTAAAATAATCATATCATATAATTACCACTTGTTAAATTGGTAATTATATAAATTCGTAAAATTAAATTAAATAAAATGAATTGCAAAAAGTGCGAATATTTAGAAATTTAAGATACATTTCTAAAAATATTCATCAACTTACCACAACCGAATGCACAATTTTATTCTAATACTACCTAATTGAAGCTATTTAATATTTATTTCAATATTATTGATTAAATTCAATAAATTATAGACAATATAAGATACGTTCATAGAAGCACAGGGTCTTTGATCTTCATACATGAGTCGAACCGTGATATCATTTTGATACTCAACTAAAAATAAGACTTAGTCATTTCGCTATACAATCTTGATTTCTTATACTCTGTTTAGTTACATAAAAATACGTACGTCGAAAAGATTTTTATGAACAACGACTTCTATTTAGCTTCAGATAAGTTATTAGAAGTAATATAGAGTTATTGCTTATTAACTTGAAGTTTGTAAGGGAACATGCTGTAAGGTCCTTATACAAGAAACTTGTAAGAAACGAAACAAATGAATATCAATTTATAAAAAAATATCCTATTCCTGAATAACTTTATTAAAATGAGAACTGATATTTTCTAAATGAAATGGCAACAACTTGACTCAATATAATGGCAATACACTTGCAAATACTACCGTTTTATTAAGAAATTCCTCAGATTAAAGTAGAAACGGCAAAATTATTCCGAGTGTATACGAACTAGTGTTCGCCGAGCGAATTAAAATTGACTATACTAATCTTTATTGAAAATTTAAGGATAACCTACTTTCCATGTTTCAAACTTTTTTATTCATATTATAATTTTCAAATATTTTTATTAACAGTTTCAAAGCTCGTCAATAGCTACCGAACAAAAAAAAAAGAAAAATATTTTAGCTCTATATCTTCAATATTGTATATAGGTACTTAAATACTTAATGGGGTCTGAGTGACCATACGGTGACCGCACGACATGTGTTATCTGTTGTAATAAACTAAAAGTACACAAATAGATAAAGGACAGCCAGCGGTAAAACAGCAAAATATATATTTTTTTACACATATCTACTATTTCCTGCGTCAAGCTATTTTTATTACAAAATAATGATATACTGTTTCAGTTATTCCACAAAATTAGACAAACACAAAAAAATAACTTATATTATTATTTCTAAATAGAAATAATTAATAAAGTTGATTTACTAATAGGTAAGAAAAGATACTGGTTCTTGGTAGGTAAAAAACATTAAAAATTGGCTTAAATTTTCATTGTCAAAACAGTCATGAACAGTCATAGTTTAGTGGGGTCTTCGACCTGCGCACGCGTCGGTAGTGTTAGTACATCCCTGGCCGTTATATGATTGTGATTTTTCATAACACGCCCCAATAGTGCACCGTGCAGGAAACAATAGACGGGCTTGTCAAACGAAATATGGTAAACTATCGCTGCAGTGACAGGATACTAAGAACTAACATTAGGCTCAACAACTTGGAACGCTAAACCAAATTAAAACTTTAAAAACGAATAAATCAATTACCTTTCAAAATATTAATCTCATAAGTATTTGCGGTTAAATATAAACTTCAAACGACGCGTTGATTACTTTTAATTCAATCTTGTACGACTCACAAGTGACCATTCAAAAGTGCTTCTACATTGTTTTCGAAATAGCCTCCTCGAACGAAGTTTGTTTTCATTTTTTTTTATTTTCTTATCCTGTATAAAATTAAGTTATTGGTATAATTTTAAATGCACTGACTCTTCGCTTTTCAGTATTGTCTATAATAGTATCGAGGTACAGATAGACCAATACTTGTTATGGATTAGGCACAGTTGCAAAAGTTGCAAAAGTGCGAATACCTAGAAAATATGTCGTTTTTAAAATAAATAAAATAAACTTTATTTCAGATAAGTAGCATCCATAGTGGGTTAGTAATAATTAAAATCCTATCTATGTTAGTGACTATTTATTATTAATATTTGGTCAGAAGTTCGTTGCCAGTTATACATATACAAACAATATACGCGCTATTGAAGAATCATTCAGAGTTTTAAATCAGATATTTTGAATACAAAAGAAAGTGTGTTTTCCTTTTTGTAATTATTAAATTTGATGGAAATCTTTAATACTCTTATTAATACCTAGCTACACGTTTTTACTCGTACATATTCGTTGTCATTGCTAAATTGCAGTCGATACCGATAGTCACATCGATACTAAGAATCAATGTTTAAATAATAAAATTCACTCAATCAACATTCGCCATACAAAGTATAACTCTCATTAACAAGTAAACAATGATTATCGACGCCGGCGCATGTAACGATAGAGGTGTCACGTAGTCACTGTACGATTGCGTTTGTTTACCGACCTTATCAATAACAATGGCCGACCGGTGGTACAGTGAATGCTTTACTATCAAATGCGATTCAAGAATATAATAGAAGTAATCGTATATAATTCCTAAAACTGTTGATCCAACCAAAATGTGACCTTTGTTGTATATATTAATAGTATTAAAATATATATAAAGCACCTTATAATGATAACTTAATGAACAAAATTATGAAGAATGGTTGATCATCTCCAAGAATATTGCGTAATTTGATTTCTTAAACCAACGATTTCCCTGAAACAAAAAAGACAACATTATAACATGACAGTATTTGTCTCGAACATTCTTGGCAAATATAAAAACTGGATAGAATTCTAAATTTAAAATTAGATCGCAATATATTCGCGTCACAAAGATAATTCTATTTTCGTTTCGGCACGGTCAATCGCATCGCATAGCGTATCCGCTGTAGTAATTGCCTAGTTAGTGGGTTCAAGTTCGGGCGACAATGAACTTGGCCGGCCGTGACTCACCGCCGTCACGTTACGAAACCATAAACAGTGCATCTGCGAATATAACGATACACGACCCTCCGATATGCAACGGTTAATATGACGTAATCATATAATACTTGGAATGCCATGACATCTTACTGACGTTTTTGGTCAGATTTTAAATATAGAATTTTTATTTATAGTATTAGCATTACCAGAATTAAAAAATACACGAGATTGTAGTTGAGTTTTAACATTAGTGTTAACTTTAGCGAATTATGCTATTAGCTTGTTAGTTCCATGTCCCCGCGGAAATTTGTTAGTTTCACTGACAATTTTCTCATTAACAGAATGTCTGATGACAGTAAGCGAATGAATGTTTTGAAACAGTTATATTTAAAAACAGCAGCTTTATATACTGTTATATATAAATACTTACTACATAAAAGTCATACAACATCTTGCAAAAGGACATGAAAATTTTCGTGTTACTAAGATATTTACATGTGTATATAAAAATCTGTATGTTTGTTACTTTACGATACGTTCTAAAAAACGCAAAATAAAGAAGTGTTGAAAATATATGATTTAATCGTTAATTACTTTAATAATATATATAATAATTAGTCATACATAAACAGTCGCTAGTTTCCTGTGTAAAATGTTTCCTCTTACTAATACCAACCGTGTTATTCGTATTCGTGTCCTGCATGAAGTTAAGTACATGTAAGTTAAGTTGAAACCTCATCACGATCGCAAATACACGTCCCTGACATTGCACACGAAAGTGACACCGTGTCGTGATGCCATTCGACTTCAAGGTCTGCTCTAAATCCTCAAACTTCAATGTCATTGGTAAATTTATTCGCATTTCGTACCACAGATTGTCGTAACGAAGATTGCTATCTGCCTCGTCTACTTGAAAGTAGGTTTATTGGCGGGAACCTGAGAACATTCAGAAAAGAAATGGCATGTGGTATTATTAGCTGCATGGCATAAGTATTAAAAAAAAAATTACCACTCATTTATAAGAATGACTTAAAATATATTGTACTATTGATGTTCAAGTATGATCTATTGTTTCTCGTCAAAACCCGTCAATATCTTTATCCATCCACAATTCCACATAAACTTTTTTTTTTCCATTGGAAAATTAAATCTTCATTAATGAACAAAACATAGTTATCTTTATTTTTCATTATAATTGTGTGATGAACCTCGGAATGAAAAAGACAATGTTCCTCAGATAAACATTTATAAAACAAATATGCATAAAAGTTAGCCAAAGACTTCGGCTCGGATTCGACAGTACATGGGATCCTGTCGATTTCAACTTAACTTTAACTACAAGGAAAAATGCAACTAGACAATATTATGTCTTATGACATTTTCTATTCTGCTTATCTACTTTAAAGGTACAAACCAAGGTCAGAAGAAATTGACATACGCCACGAATCTTGATCTTTAAATCTGTACACGAACCATTGTTCGAAATTGTATTATATTTTACAATAAGAATCATTCTGTCGCTATTCAGAGTTTAAAAATGTTAGCTAAAAGAATGAATGCTTGTTCTTTAAATAAAACATTGACCTATGTTTTATATGAATATTTAGGAAAAAAAAATATGATATGATGATACCCATCTAATAAAGATACTAATTCAACAGCCTTATGGTATAATTACGTTAGCAACAATTAATAACATTTTCTAATTCATTATTTTTGTTTGTTATCCCTTAATACAAAAAAATCGTCTGTGTGCAAGATGTTTAATTGACCAATATGTATATCAATTAATATTAATTTAAAATGATTTTCAATTTTCGATTACAAACGGACCTATACTAAATATCTGAATCATGGGCATATTTACTTTACTAATTAAAAGAGTATTTTTCAATAAGAGGCAACACCTCTGACGAAATATCTTAATTAAACGACTACAAAATCTTACGCTGTCCAAATTTAATATATATTACGAAGTGTTGGTGGTGGCTGTGCTATTGTATAACCGAATTTCCGAAGAAAGCCGAAGACTCCCGAAGGGATGACAAGCTGGTTGGTACTTTTCGTGGAACGCGGAAAACGTCTGCACATGTTGAAAATACGGATGGGCAATGACCCCGACCGCTTAGGGCGCCTAAATCTACAGCTGTTCTGAATCTAGCGCGGCGCATCGTGATGCGTTTATTTATATGCTGGTAAGTACGTCTATCTAGTAGATTACAGATACACTCCGTCTCCGCCTTTTATAAACACACTTTAATTTGTTTAGGGAATCGAATGTACGGCTATTGCTTCGTACGGAGTTTATAGAGTAAAATCGCTTACTACAACCAGCTAGATTGAATCTTCTATACCTTATTTGTATGATTTGTTTGCATTACATGCTTTCTTTACCTTATTCTTAATAGTAGAAATTTGTTAAATTGTTTATTGGAATATTGCAATCCAATTAATATTATTATTCCAACTCATCTAATATATAATATATATATATATATATATATCATATAACATAACATTGAGATTGAAGACGTCTATTACATATCAACATTGTTGAACAATTTTAGTATGTTTTTATAAAAGAAGGTAAATAAAACTTATATCATTCGAATGGTACTGTGGCCATAGATGTTATATTGGTCGAATTCGGTCCACCTGTTTCTGTTTGTTAATTAATTCAGAGCATTTTTAAATACATGTGATGATGAATAATAAAATTACTCAGAAATTATATATGATTCCCAAAGTTGGTGACGCATTGGCGATGGCGAAATTTCTTTCAATGACATGTCTATGGATGTTGGGGTATATGCTCTACCTTTTCTATAGATTTATTTAAAAAAAAGAACATTGTGTATCAAGATATACTTCACATATTTAAAATGTAGACTGTAAACATATAATATGTGTATAATGTATAATGACTTTTTATATACGTACCGTCAACCTACGTAATTTACGTAAATATCTGCTTCTATGTATTGAGTATTAATCAATATCTGAAAATTAGTAGAGCTTTTTTATCAAATTTCAAAACAACCCGTTGTCATCAGCAAATAGTAATTACACCCACACAACTCAAAGCTAATTTTAAAGTGACATAATAACGCAACATGCGCTCATAAATTACTAGATGCTTATTTGCAACATTCTATAGTTTAGTGCTTAAAAAACATACCCTTGCCTCATCATCTATAAATATTCCTATTTCATGTACATATTCGAATACACAAAGACACACACACATACATATAGGATACAACAAAATAATTTAATTCCTGGTAAGTGGAAAAATCATCCACGATTAGGTAGGTCATTGGCGATATAAACTTTGTCTTAATTTTTTTAAATATTACGTTATGTCGTTATTAGTCGGTAAAATGGATATAAAAATATACAAACAAGATTCTGAACGCCAGAAATGGTTAAATTTTTTCAAAAGCTTGCAATATTATGCAGTGGAAACGAAGTTGATTTACATATGTTTTGGTTGTTAACATTAAGTTTTTTTTTATAGCATAGGTAGGCGGACGACCAAACCGTTATGCTTCTGGAGACATGTTGACATATCTCAATTCAAAGTATTTTTTTATAAAAAGACTTTAAGCGCAAGTAAATTACTTTTATTCGTTGCTCGAAATAATTTTTGATACAAGGAAAAAGTAACTGGGACGTTACTCGCCTAATCGCGTCCTGAGAAAGATTTATATCGCAAATTTAGGGCCAATTAAAGTTGATGCAACTTAAAATGAACTCAAACAGACAGATGACAAATATATTTTAAAACGGCCACGTAAAAAATTAATCTTTCATTGCCAAGAGCAAAATTAGGACTGTATCCGCATTTTCCACCAAAACAGACTTGTGAATATAAAAAGTTATTATTCGTATTTAAATTAATTTTATTATACAATGTGTTAAAGGTACGTGACATCAATTTACACTTTCGTATAAGAAAAACTAAAGTTCGGAATTTAAAAGTTATGTTTTGTGAGTTTTATTTTTCCATATAAACGTAAATTTATCTTTTATGCGTGAATAAAACGATTCGCCGTTTCAACAGCTATGACATTGTTCTTTTAATTTATTTCATTATTTTATTATCCGTAAATCGCATTCGTTAATGTCCTTTTGGACCACGTAATGAAAATAAACTAAATCGTAAAATTTAAACATTTTATTGTTGACTCTGAAATTTAAACATGATTTTGTAATCAAACATTCTACGTAAGTATGTTGGTATATTATAATGTATGAATAAATTTATTTATTTTAAGTTAAAAATATTTCAGTTAGGTAATTAATAATTTAACAATTTAAAATTACATTAATCAAATAATAAAATAAATTAAAATTAAATTTCAAATATAATAAAATAATAAAATGAGCAATTAACAATTAAATAAAATTCAACTAATTAATATATAGAATCTTTGTAATATCAGTCAATCATTGTATCGTCGATATTATATGTCTCACAGTTATAAATTGAAGAACTGATGCATTTCTTGTAGATATGTAGGTACATATGAAGATTCACAAATTCAATGAACTTGTTTTAATAATTAGAATATAAATAGGTCATATTGGCAAAACCTATTTTTATTTGAACGTACCTGAAATTAATTTTGAAAAAAGTGTTTCCTTTTATTCATATTATGTAATGTATGTAAAGAACTATTATTTGGATTAATTTTTAATAATTCGATACAAATACGGGAAAACCTAAAACGTTTGACCTCTAAGGTCTATCTTACGTTATACCTGGGATCTACCAGACATTACTCATACATAGAAACATTTTAATTTGGGTATTTCGTGACGGGTGTGATTTTTTTTAAATAAAAGAGCACGCACGCATTACTGCCTAATTTAATTTAAATTTGGAATGATTTGTGTACTTGATTACATCTGCATTTTATAAGTCTTTTTTAAAAAAATATCTTTACCTTTTCAGTATAAGCAGAAGCAGAGTATAAGCAGAAAACATTTTTAAATAATAAAAGATTAATCAATGACCAGAAGATATTTTCGTATTTATTATACATACATAGGATAAATATAACAAAAAATGTATGGAAATATGTAATACGGAAATAACAGCTTTTTAGTTGGCATTTAAATTGGTTAGGTTATATGCTCCACCCTGTTATTGTCGTTACTAAATCCTATATTATGACATAAAAAAATCTCATTATATCATAAATACATACGCCCTTATAAAATAAAAGTAAAAGTAATTCAAAATATATATATGACATGCGATAAAAATTATAAAATATTTATATGCATTGATTCAAATTTGATATATTACATTATATAATAATAGAAAATAGTATTTTTAAGTCCGGCAAGTGATTTTTAATATGAAGTATATAAGTTTATCGTCCTTTAAACAAAGAACTTTTAAAAAATTCTACAATTTTATTTTTAATGTTAATTATATCTACAAATAGAAATTCGGTAGGTCACACCGGAAAACGGAAGCTTGAAGCGGGTCGTTGAACCTTAGGCTGAGTCAATGTCAGCACAGTGCTCAGGTCCAAGATTCGGCAGAACGAGGGTGAGCCACAGGGTAGCAGGGTGCAACTGTCGCAGGGTAACGACCTGGCCGGGGTCGTCGCCCGGCGCCACGCGGCCGGGCGAACGAGTCAGCCGATTGATTGGAGCGGGACGGCAATATAACTCGGAACCCTTATGAAACAACTACCCCCGAACTAAATACAGGAAATAGCACCTTGTTACGTTCCTGATAAGGTGTCATTTCGCTTATCCTTATTTATTCCGATAATACCTTAAGCTTCAGTGGTGAGGAGGTCTAACGCACACTACGGCGTTAAGGGAAGTAGTTTTGCTCAAAATATTGATTTTTCCGCGGGCCTCGCAACCGCGTGGCTAGTGTATGTGTAGGGCCGTAACTTTGTGTGCGTGCGTGTCTATTTTGGGTGTAGCACGTGGTCGTAGTTGGTGCTTGTTGACATGCGTTTTTATTTTTATGGCGGCATGCTCGTTTAATTGCGTTACGTAATATTTGGTTTGGATTTGTTATGATCAAGTTTCTTCATTTCGCTACACACATACAAAGCTAATAACGAATATATACGTTACAAACAATACGGTTTCTCTATACCTACTATACTATATTGTAAAAGGAATGAATCCAGAAATAACGGATTACACCGGTGGTATGGTCTTACCATATGGCTAATTTACTTCAATGAAACATACTTATTTCGGCTTACAGTATATTTATATTGTCTTTTAACCCGAAACGAAGCGGAAAATAATTTCCTTATGCGTTATTATACAACAACTACATAAAACGGCTATCAACACACACAGATCGGCAGGACCTTCGTACGCACACATTCGCACAGCCTTACCCTTGATTTTGCCTGCTCAAGGTCTCTACCCTCCGTCACCACTCGCTCCTTCCTCCTGGTTTCCGCATAAAGCTATCCCGTTCTAAAGTGCGGACAATGTCGAATTTCAACGATCAGGGACCGGGGTCGACGACCGGGACGACATACGTATTAGTAAATAAACATTGCTGTAGGTATTACATAATGAACATTTATCGAATGTTTTGATCCTATGGTTCAGAATAATTCATCTAGCTTGATTGGTTCAAACGTATAATTATAATTGAATTTTTAATTATTCGGAGGTACCAAATTTTGCAATTTTATCACTAATGGTACACCAGATTTCCTAGAGAGAGAGAGAGAGAGAATTGACAATGAAAGACAATTATCAGACTTAAATTATAATGAAAACTACTCTTTAGTCTATATGCTTCAAATTTTGATATCTGCATATAAATTTACTCAAAACCTTAATTTCCAATAAATAAATATTTAATTCCAATCAATTTATATATATGAAACTTATTTAATAATTTTAAATTACCACAAATGTAGTCAGTCATTATTAAAATTGAATATTTATTGTGCAAAATATTGTTATTTTAATACGAAATATACATCATATATTAAAATATTATCTTATATTATAGTCGTAAGACGAAATAAACTTATTTATAATGTAATCACATATTATTAATATCATAGTTCAATGTGTTTATGGTAATTAATTTATTACATATTATAATCATAGAAATCTTTGCAGAGTTATCGACTACAAAAATTAATTATATGAAATCTTACAATTATATTTCATTAGAAATAAAACGTACATGCTTAAATATTAACATTTTTAATGTAGATGACTTTGAAACTACATCTATACTCGGTGGTAGAGCTTTGTGTTAGCTTGTCTGGGTAGGTACCACTGACTCATCAGATATTTTACCGCAGAATAGCAGAACTTGATACTGTTGTGTTCCGGTATGAAGGATGAGTGAGCCAGTGTAATTACAGGCAAGGGACATAACGTCTTAGTTCCCAAGGTTGGTGGCGCAGAGGCGATGTTGTTTTTTTAAGAAATGTACAAACTATTGTCTATGGGCATTGGTGACCACTTACCATCAGGTGACCCATATGCTCGTCCACTAAACTATACTATAAAAAAAATCTTGCATGTAAGAAGATTTCACTGGCTTATTGTGAACTACATATTTATTTTGATTATGAAAATAATAAAAATCTTCGAGGACATTTCTCATATATTATGCTATGTTAATATTTAAAATAACAAAATAAAGTAAACTTTTGCAGCCTCAATGAATCAATATTACAAGTTATCAATTGACATAGCGTTTACGGGATTTTTGTTAAAAGAGGAATAGTGATAGGTAAAACACGTAATAAATAAAAAAAATACTAATATTATGATCAGATTAGCTTTGCAAACATTGCTTTACATGAATCAAGTTTTCAATTTATACATATAATGACAACAATACTGTGGCCGCATAAGAAACAATGGCTTCCAAGAGCCTACTTGACACCGGAGATTAGCTCCTGCCTCCATCTTAAACTGCACGCCATTGGAAACCCACGCGAACAGTCCTTTCTTGAATAAAATCTGTATTAAATATTTGCTTTTTATTAAACTTATATACTTTTATTTGTAATTAATACACCATAAATAACACTAATTTAATTATGAATATACTTAAAAATTACTTTATTACGATAATTTTAAGTAAAATTTGTTAAAAATATAAATCAGTTAGATTTTTAAAGTAAGATGAAGTCTAGACAACAGCTTGTTATTCCTACTCCGTGAAGCAATCAAAATTCAGCATCATTATCAAACAAAACATACTTAAGCTTGAGTGTCAGACCGGCATTTGATTATGTGATGGTTATTGGGGATGAGGGCCCGACCTACCCCACGACCTATGCCAACGCTGCAGCGATGCACCCCATCTAGATATCTAGACGTCTAGATAGATGTCTGGCGCACGCACACAAAGCTCAAGCCGCGGGCGATTCTCGTCTCTGTGTGAAATGTTTTCGTACTTTACATGTGTGGGATTAATTGATAAAATTCCATGTTCGACTGCTTTGTTATATTTAAATTATTAACACAACTATAAATGTTTATAATTTACGCGTGTAAATAATTGATAAATAATTAAAAGATTATTAATTACTATTCCTCAAATAGTATGTTTATTAATTTAGTTAATATATCAGCGAAACGATAGTTATAAACTTAAATAAACATAATCGATTTGTAATAAAAGGTAAATGAAATAAAAAAAAACATTATAACCTTTTTTTTAATTATGCATAAAGTAATTAAAATGCACAAGTGTTAAATATATGAAAACATGATCACAGCGTTAATCAATTCTGCTATCCATTAGCATATACCTACACGACCTACCCCAACGAATCCGAACGTTGCACTCCGATCTAGACTTGGATGTGTGCCTACAGCCTAGCGCATCCACAAACACTAACGCACACAGAGGCGCGCTTACGTGAACTTCAATTATTATGCTGTGGGTTGGGGAGGTTCCGTTTCGTATATTGAAGGGTGCTTATATTGATAGATTTGTTAACGGTTCAGACGGAAGTTTACATACCAATATTTAGTATAGTTTTATTGGCAGTCTGGGCAAATGATGTCTTATTGTGGCGCTTCAAACAGTTTTTTTATTGAATGTACTCTATGGAAAAGATTATACTCAGATGTTTCTTCGTCTAAAAAAATGCAATTATTTCTGTCAATGATTATAATGTTGAATGTTATTAATTACGTCATCCTATTTTATGTTATATTTTGAACTACTTTTCGTGTCTTTAAAAACTTAATTTAATCGGATATGCGCAATGTATTATGTGGTTAATGGTGTATAATGAATACGTCACAACATCGATAATACACTATTAAAAGCTGTGGTTTTATTGAAAGCTTATTGAACATAATAACTCTGATATAATTAAATGCAGACAGCAAAGTGTCGATAATTTAATTATTCTATAAATACATAATAATATTATACATTCAACAATTTAACATAACATATATCTTTATAACATTTCATTATAGTTTATTAGTATACAGTTTTTTTCTTATGGACGTCAGGACTCATATTGTGCTATATTATTAAAACAAATTAATTGATGTTATGTCAACTTCTTAATTTGCTCAAATATGTATGTACAATCTGTCACCGATTTTATTAACAGACATAGGTACTTATTTTCTAACCTTTAATAACTAACTATATTGTCTTCGATGAACTTATGAAATAAATAACAGTTGTTAAGGTTGCTCATGAATAAATTCATCTATGATTTTGTTTTTTTTGGTCCAAGTAATAGATGTCTCGAAACTTCTAGGATTGCAAATTGCTCGCCACTTACAGTGAATAATGTTATGACTTTGAGGCATTTTGAACAATATTTTGGTTGAGTTTATTTTAAATTGTGAAGTATGATTTATTTACAAAGGTACGCAAATTTATGTATTATCTATGGAAAAAATACTATTTATACTGTTACCCAAGCAGTTAGGATTTTATTTGATAGACAGTGGTAGACAACCCGTTTTTATAATAATCATTATTGTCATTTATTTTAATTATATAATATATATATATGCAATAGCTTTATTACTACAGTTGCGTTTCTTTTGTACTAAAAAACCTTTTTATTAACCTAGCATTAAAATTTTGCGAAGTAATAATTATAATATAATTATTTATTAAAATAATATAATCTCGTACATACTATAATAATACATACACCACGGTAATAATTCGAAGATTTTTTAAACATTGTTACAACTGCCATCTAGTGACGAGCGGCCGAAAATTTAGTTAGACCTATCGCCAACAGATGGTGTAACGGTCATAAAATTTCTTTTACATTCGATTTTACATAGACAAAATATGATTTTTTAAAAATAATTGTCAAGGATATTGTTATAGAATAAAGATAATAATAATATTAGCAGTAGTAGTATAGTATAAATATGCAACTCTTCAATTGTTTATTTATTATAAAATCGTTTTGATTTCCTTTTTTATTAAAATTCGTCTGCTATGTTCACGAAAATCATATTGCGTGTTATAACATTTATATATTGGTATATATACCTCGACGTTATACAGACCGCTATATTATGATACAGCATGTCAGCTGAAAGAGTGACAGTTTTTATGAAGCGACGTATCCTAGATTTACTACTGAAGAGAGATGACTAATTATTTTTGGGCATCGTGCCAGTTACACCGAGAATATAGGACGGATGAAGCTACATGTGTAGTCAAAGTTAAATTTTTGTAAGGTTAAAAGGATACATTATATTTAGAATTATACCTCAATATTAATATTAAAATTAGTGTTATTTTTTTAGTTTCAGCTATTGTATACTTGTAGAATCAGTTTAGATGTATATTTATCATTTTGACGAATAAATTAACCTCATGAAACTAGACAATACCTTCCAAGTTTGCTGTCTATTTGATAGAAGAATATTTGAAGCTAGTATCAATAATTGCTCTTGACTATTAAAATAAATAAGAATAAATATTTCTACGAAGCTTCTGATACTTAAGCAATAGAATCTGTAAATGCATTTTATAGCATTGCCTTCAAATGGATTCCGAAAACGTTTACTATTTTGCACCTGATGCTTTCTTATCGAGTTCCAGGGCATGTTGCAACCGCGATACATCAAGATAACCCAATTCTCTATGGGAAACGTGTGCACGGAACACACTGTTCTAGAATGCGAAGTGACAAGAGTTGAGATTTCTCAACGTGCCGAATATATTTAAGGGTATTGCTTAAAAATGTGTAAAAGATGCATCGAAAAATGTAACACTAATCACACATGCTCCAGTTTATTCATAGCGAAGTGAACTTAAGATTTAAGTTAAATATGCTAACATAAAACACAGTTTCAACTTTGACTCGGTTTACAACGATACCAAAATTGCAGCCGAATTCCTTAAATTTATATTTAGAACATATTTATTTACATAGCAATATTCTAAATATTCGTTCAACTCATTAAATCGTTCGATTTCCTTTTTCTTTGGTACATTTTTTTGGTACATTTTTATTGTATAGGAAGGCGGACGAGCATATGGGCCACCTGATGGTAAGTGGTCACCAACGCCCATAGACATTGGCGTTGTAAGAGCTGTTAACCATCTCTTACATCGCCAATGCGCCACCAACCTTGGGAACTAAGATGTTATGTCCCTTGTGCCTGTAATTACACTGGCTCACTCACCCTTCAAACCGTAACACAGCAACACAAAGTACTGCTGTTTTGCGGCAGAATATCTGATGAGTGGGTGGTACCTAGCCAGACGAGATTGCACAAAGCTCTACCACCAAGTCCACCAAGTATTTAATATTTAAGTCGCAAATTGAATATCACAGGCTTTGATGGTGAGGAGCCGAAATATGATGTCTTGACAGGTTCTAGGGCAAGTTGGTATCGTTATCAAAGGCGATATACATTCACTCATTTATAACCTATCAGTCTAGACAATTTTCGTCGCGATCTTACACTGATTACCTAAATTGTCGTGATAAGCGAAAGTTTGAACCGAATCAAGCTGTTTTTGTTATTCGTTTTGATGTCATAAAATTACGTAGTTTGTAAATTTAAAACAATTTAATATACAAATGGATTAGCCGTATTTGTCAGGACGGATTTATTTATTTTTTTTCCTCGAAACTACGCAATTCGTTTTATATTCATTAGATTATAATGATGTTGTATAAATAAATATTAAAAATATGTTATTACGTTTCCTGTATATGTTTAAATCGTCATTATTATTTATACAATTATAATAATGCCCGTTATTAAATCAAGACTAAAGACATTGCGAGCTTAGACAGCGTTTAGAGTTAGACTGTCAAGAATGTTTAACACACATGCAAAAATAATTCTTTTTATTAACACGAGTCCTAGACAACCCTAGACTACGTAATAGAAATAGAAAATTCGCGTATGTGTGCGTAGATTGCACTTGTGTTGTTGTTATGTGTGCAATAAATAGTTTGTGTTTCTCTCTCTTTCCTTCTCGACATTTCACTGATAGCTGTGGCCTTGTCTAGTCGCATCTAATGCTGGCGTTAGTCTGTTTACTTTGGGTTTCAAGCAATCGTTTTTCAAGTAACTAGCATGATAATTTATTATGAAATATAATTGTATGTATCGTAGTAGTATCAAACATCCCGTGTATTTTTTCTTCTCGTTAACATTTTTTGTTATATATTTTCATTCTCATTATATTTACGATTTATATTTCATTATCTTTATAATAACTGCCTCTTTATTCTCCTGGCTGGAATATAAAGGTAGAGTTGGTTAAATCCTTTATCGGGTCAATAAAAGCTTAAGCCGTTTTCTGCATCCCGGGAGTGCGTAGTCATTGGTCTTGCACCTGATCTCTCGCAGATCAGAGGAAATAGAAAGTGCACTTATACGTGCGCATACACTGTTGTACTAAAATACCTACACTACACCATGGCTGAAATTCGGTTAGGAGGACATTATTATCATTATTTATTATAAATGTTAGACTAATTAAGAAAACACTTACAAAGCAAAATTAAGTTTTTAATAGTCGTACTGAAAATAAATGGGCGGAATAACAGGTTTTGTTCTTTACATTTATAGGTTACAATAGTTTTGTAGGTTACAATATGTTTCACGCATTACTTTTGTGTGTCAACAGATGTTCAAATCTTAAATTATTTCCTTTGTCATGGTTTATTAATGAAATGTGACAACGACTGAAAACAAAGTGCTTAAGCTATTCTTTTTTCTTGTTTCAGGTGAGTCTCATTTACAACGTATACGTGTACATATAATACGAGTGATGGTTATTAAGGTAATTATTTTAAATTTAATTACATTAATTTTTTTAAAGGTAATAAATCTTCAAAATTGTTATAATTGTGTTAAAAGTACAGTTCAAGTCATGATAAGTTTGTATATTTAAATCATAAGTATGATGAAAAGGAAGTTATAACAACGGTATGATATCAATTGTTAGAAATGCAATAGTTAATACTTATTGTATAAGTTATCCAAATTTTTCAGCGGTTTTCAGTTAATATTAAACATTAAACTCGTACGAGTGCACTAGCTCAGTGAACGCGCCTAATGTCCCTGTAGCGAGTGTTGACTGAGTCGGAGTGTTGACCGGTATGTAGGTTACGCCGCGCAGTTCCCCGCCCCACGCAACCACCTCTATGATCCGTGCAGTTTTCAACAAGAAAATGTCAAATGCACTCTTCAGTACGATGCATAGAAATAGGTTAATAGGAACGCTGAATGCTTTCCTGCCGTGAGGATGTTTGCTCGGATGCAAGTATGCTGGTACATTTCAGAAAGGATTATACAAGCATTCCGTTTTCATATAATTGCGTAATGTATTATACATATGTCTATGAATAGTCAAACGTAATACTGGAAAGCCCATCAGATACATTGTATATTCTCATATTTTCTTTATCTAACTTTACCAGAGTCTTGTAGTACTTTAGTGTATATAATAAAGTTCAAACTTCATGAGAAAAGTTAATTCGAAGAATTGGCCTGTACGCCAGCACGGCAATCTGCCACGGCAATTCTATTACTGGACGTGGGCATCCATTATATTTATATCAACCCGTGGTCAGTGGGGCAAGTTCGCTCGCTTCTTTAAACTCGCAATAAAAATCGGACAAGTTCGAGCCGAGACCGTGGCCTGCGTGCAAATTGCCGACGCTTCCTAATTCGGCCGAATCTTTTGCACCAATTGAACTCGTCGACTAAATCTATGTCAATATCAGATTCCTTCTTACAGCAGAATGCCGTAACAATTGACTATCTACGAAATAAGTTTATTACCATGACATTATAAGCTTTTAATATTTTATGCCATTTTCCTGTATAGAGAGTAGGTAAAAATATGTCCTTTAAATATTGTTTTGCTGCCTTGTACTATAGTATCTAATTATCTTGGCGATAGCGTCTTAAACAATTCCGATAACGACATGACCATAATTTTAGGAGATCGTCAACCGGCCGTGACTTCGTTTATAATACACATTGACATAAAAATTTGAAGGATTTTTGCGATAACGTGACACAAAATTGTGACAAACAATTTCCTACTGACTTATATAACTGGCTACGTACGACTGCTTCATATCAACACAGTATACCTACGTCGTAATTCTATGCATACTTATGTTAGACTGCATTTAAGTGAAAGTGCATTTGCAATAGTCAAGGTTTTAGTACCTGCATTTAACGTTGCCACAGAATGGATGCGTTAACATGAACACATTCAATTTATTTCCAACAGCGATCGTTGTCAATTAGAATAACAATTTGTAGCTCTATAAAATTTCAGAAAAAGAAATTTTGGGAGCTAGCCAAACACGGCGGGACGGTCTTTAGTCAAGCAATTTACAAAACGGCGTACAATGATCTCTCCTCATTACTATAAATTACCGCTACGGAGTGAAAACAAAGACTCACTTTCTAAAGTGTAAGCGAAATGTGGTTCGGCGGTGGATCGCGCCCGCGCTGCGCCTGCGGCGGGTATCGTGTACCGAGAAAATTAATATATGCGGATGTTACGTCACACGTAATAATGAATACAATATATTCATATATCTCTACAATAAGTCAATAACCCACATATAAAATACTGAGTACTTCTTCTGAGTTCTTCTTCTTCTTCTCCGTAGACCGTAGACTCTACATTAAGACCCAGTGAGAGCTTAAAGTTTATTTAATCTTCTAAAAGAGCGATTCACAAGTGTTTCTATCTACTTGAATCATTTTTAGTTTTTTTTTTTGCTATTTTAGATTTTGATATATAAATATATATCAGGGTTATGAACACAATATTGAGTGTAAATACATACCTATTGTACTATATATACATACTTTTGTGTATAAAGGTGTATATGCTATCTCTAAATGTAAAACGTAGCATTTTCCTTCCACGAATTTCTTACTCAAGCTTACTTTATACCAAGTTTTTTTTTATGTTTAGGAAGGCGAACGAGCATATGGGCCACCTGATGGTAAGTGGTCACCAACGCCCATAGACAATGGCATTGTAAGAAATGTTAACCTTTGCTTACATCGCCTATGTGCCACCAACCTTGGGAACTAAGATGTTATGTCCCTTGTGCCTGTAATTACACTGGCTCACTCACCCTTCGAACCGGAACACAACAATATAAAGTACTCCTGTTTTTCGGTAGAATATCTGATGAGTGGGTGGTATCTTCCTAGACGAGCTTACACAAATCTCCCACCAAGCAAAAATCAAAATCGGTGCAGTGTTTAGCTGCGAAAACGTAACAGAAAAACAGCCGAGTTATTTTCGTATTTAAAATATTAGTAGAGATTAACCAAATCTCGCATACATGTTGTTGCAAGTCCTAGACCATGATAGCCTATAAGTAATTTACCATATTAGTACAAATAGCAAATGTGCTTTGCTAGTTTTTCCTTCTAATTTATGTGTCACGATACTAGAAACACATTCATATGAATTAATTGCCGGATACAGATAATATGTAGTCTGTCTTTGTGTTGTGCATATATTTAACTTTTTATAATAAACGAAACACTTGTCAAAATTAATCAATTACATGTTTCATTTAAAATTGATAAAAAAAACATAGTAAATAAATAATGAGACGTTTTTTTTTAAGTAAAGACTAAATGAAAAAAGTATTAGATTAATTAGAAAAAAATAATAAATAATAAGAAAACTGCATTTTCTTTCACGTTTTGATAAAAGCTTTAATAATAATGTCGATATATAAGTAGCTACATTTCGCAGTTTCACCCTTTTAATTTAGAGTTTAGACTATTGATGTAACAAGCGCGATTTTCATGTTCTTGTTGTAACCAGTGTAACAAAAACATAAAGTATACATTACTAGGAACTATTATTAATTATACTGTTACTGATACCTCCCCAAAATAAACATATTTCTTTGTAATATTACCTCTTCAGTGGTTTGACTGACACGTATATTAGGAAGGCGAACTGAAATTTAAGTCCGTGCAAGTGTAGGTAGATCTTGAACCTTTGTTCTAAGAAGCAATTTTTCTTTGGCACCGTCACGCGTCCGGAGTCTTGAAGACTGTATGGCTTAAACAAAAGCGATATAACACGACAATAATTATTAACTCCTTTTGCAATTGTATGAAAATTGATTTATCAAATACATATTTAATGTAATAACAAACTATTTCTTATAAAATTGTCATAAAGTGAAATGAGAGTAAAATAATATATATATAATTTCAAGTGTCTTAGATATAAATTAAACAAAGTTATTATTCCAAGCATTCCATGGAAATTTAAAGAGTTTGTTTAATTTTGTAAGCGTTAAAAGTTCGATCAATTATGGCATCTTAAGGTAAACTTGAAGTGTAAATAAAAACGTTGTAATATTATGCCACAAGCTGGAGAGCAAAAGTCGAAAACTGAATATCATATGGCAAAAAATTGTAAACATTTATATAACATTGCTGCATCGACGTTATTATTAATAGTAATTTGAACATGTCTATTATGATTTTATTTATTTTCGAACCCGCTGCGCTTATGCTTTGCGCTTACGTCCGCGGTCGGCGGCCGGCCTAGTTTCGAGCTAGGAATAGGCGCCGCCCCCGCCGCGCGCCCTGCACCAGCCAACTATGAAGTACCACTCGTTAAAGGACTCACACATGGCCACTCAATGTACTATATACACATCACACGCTACATGTTAGAACCCTTTGAAATGTCCCCTAAGAGGGTTTAAGGTAAAGAGGATTTCAATACATAGGATATAGAATTATGAGAAAACGGCTATATTTATGTATACTTAAATAGGAATATTTTTAATTACTGCGCAGTGTAGTTGTATTTAAATGTATACTGCATGAATTATATGTATGTAATAAAAAATGAAGACTTCTGTTAAAAAAAAATGTCCTATCATAATATCAAAATAAAATATGCAAACTTTGGATATACTTTTTATACCTTTAAATAAATCATATTGTATAATTCATTTCAGATAAATAGATTTTAAGACAGAATAACAAACCATTCAAAGTTGTGCTTTTAGATTCTTGTCGAAAATATTTCTGGCCACAAGTATTAATTTAAAACAATATTTCATATTCTCATATGAAGAGGTCATAATAACTTATTGTAAAACATATGGTTAGCACATTTGGTTTAATTTTAAAAATCTATGCTTTTTGTTGTTTGAAATTTTCCTTATTTTTCGGATTTTTTTGTTATATCTGATATAATCGTGTTTATATAGATTTAATAATAATCTATCTTTGATAATATAAGGTATTCGAAAGTATCAAACACTATTTTGTGACTAATTTTACGATCATTCTCTGGTATGCTAGTTAGCGCATGCGACGCAGTCCTTCAAATACATATACATATGTGTGCGTCCTGTCACTTACCTTTGAATGTAGTTGCGTAGATATTGTACATGCACAACCCACACATTCACCCGCCTAGATGCAGTTGACTACGCGCTAAAAATATTTGCAATTTCCTTTCCGTTGCATGTAAGCAAATATGAATGTGTGCGTTTTATATAATATAGCAATGTTAATAATGATGAAGGCAATGTGCCGGCGCATCGTTTTGTTAGATTATTATAAAATAATGTTAGTTATTTTCTGAATGTCCATGTACATATATACAATAGACTTAATAAAAGGTTAAAATATTAATCTATTCGTTTTGTGTCATGGCTTCTTGGACCATTTACGCAAATTATTTTCGTATTTTTAATTAAATGTAAAATAACTATTAAGTCCTTCTCAAAAATTGGTTAAAGAAATATAGTTTAACAGAAAATGCTAACCATTTTCATTTTCTTAAAATTTCAGGAACATTATTACATTTTCAAAACCTTACCTATAATTCATACCCAATGTATATATTGCAAAATTATTATACTTTCAATTTAGAACATTGAATTAGTATGAAACCTTTATTTATGTAAGGTTAATTCCGTTACACACAACTTTATAAAAAATCCTAGTTAAATTACCAATAGTAGTAATTCGCCCGTTTTGAATGTTCGATTCTTTGCTATTGTCTGTAAATTGTACAACTTTAAGTCTTACATCGTGTGATTGCAAAAACTAGTCATAAAATTTTAATATTGTACTGTTTGATATTTTTTTACTTATTTTTAATTTGTTATTCAATTTGTGGAATTATCAAATAAACTTTAATTAATAATATAATTTACGGTTAAATTTTCGGTCTAAGTGCGTAAATGAGATCAGCGTAGAAAAAATCTGCGCAATTGTAATGTTGACACTGGAATTATATTTTCGGAGCTTTGATGATTGTTACATATAATATCATCTATATACGCTACATATTAGAACCCTTTGAAATGTAAAAACATTTAAAATACCATTTGGTATTAAAAAAATATTTTTCGCAATAGAATCTAAAATAGAATCACAGGTATGTTTTACTTAAATTTATTAGTGAAACTAATTAGACTGTTTGCTCCAATATCTACATCCAATTTGATCCCGTTAAATTCTTAAAATCACCGGTCTACCTGATTCAAGGAAAAGGTAAAATGCAATTGCCGATTCCTGATTTTCAAGGTTTAATTGTTCCAACAGCTTCAGTATTTAGCAATAATAACCGAGCGGATAGAACTCCTTGAGGTATGTTAGAGTCCTCCTCTCAGCAAAAGATCGAAGATGCGAATGTGCGTAAGTACAACTGAGTTTTCATGTGTTACGTTCATGGTTATTATTAATCTTGTGGAATCATTAAAGGAAAACATCGTATGGAAATGTTTTGGATGAAATTCTGTTACATGTACTTGTAACTTTTGTTTTTATGAGGAAGGAAGGCCATGCCAGCTGGTGGCATTTACGGATGTATTAACCTTACTTTATAAACATTATCCTCCTAACAAATAACGTGATTATACATTTCAATGTTAAAAATGTGAATGAATGAAAATTATTTTGGGTGTATTTGCCAACCAGCAAAGCAATAGTGAGACGTTACAAGCTCGGAATGATTAATATTCAGCAAGAAGCTTCTATGAACAATATTCAGCGACCAAAGAAATATTTTTTATATACTGATGAACTTCCATTTAATCGCCACTAGAGGGTGTTGTGCAAATGAAAGATATTGTAAAAAGAAACATTCTAACATTTCAACATAACCACAAAACTTAATACAAATATTACGTCATGATAAAAATATGTCTATTACAAAAATAATCTTCAAAAGCCTACGCGAACAGAACGGGTACCGTAACCCAGAAACCCTTTAAACAATATTACATCGGATCAATACGAGTGACCGGAGAAGTCATCTATAGGGGTAGATGGTGTAGATAATCCCTTACTCGTGTAACGTGAACTTCGACCTGGGTTTTGGAGGTCATTAACATTTGGGCGGGCGGGAGCGTAACTAGGTCGGTGCGTCAAATGCAGCGTTGCCGTGGCGACGCGCCCCAGACGCTTCCAACTCGGCGGGTTGTTTATTTAGCTTCCAGAACTTTCGTTTTGATTGATTTCCTTCGTGTATTGTGTTATGTTATAAGTAAATTATATTTTTGGAATACGAAAACTACATTAACAAACGTGCCTAACAAACTTTCATTATTTACTCTGTCATTCGCGATGTATTTCATTATTATAACTTAAAAGCTTTAAATGTAATGATTTAGCTATTGTAGAATACATCTTATTTTTAAACATCAAATATTATCAGTCATAGAATATCAACCCAAGCGGATTGAAGCCATTCCACCCGAATAGGTGGAATACGTTTGACGTCATTACAAAAAAAATGTTGTCAGGTATGGAAAAATACTTAATAAATTTACTTGGTGGTAGATATTTGTGCAAGCTCGTCTGGGTGGGTACCATCCACTCATCAGATATGCTACCGCAAAACAGCAGTACTTGGTATTGTTGTGTTCCGGTATGAAGGGAGAGTGAACCAGTGTAATTACAGGCACTAGGGAGATAACATCTTAGTTCCCAAGGCTGGTGGCGCATTGGCGATTTAAGCGATTGTTAACATCTCTTACAAGGCCAATGTCTATGGGCGTTGGTGACCACTTACCATCAGGTGGCTCTTATGCTAGTCCGCCAACATATGCTCTAAAAAAATATAATCAGTATTCCTCGCCTTTTACAAAAGTAATAAATACACATTTTTTATTGTTGCATTAATCGTTAAAAGATTGTATTATAACTGAAATCTAACGTAAGTATAGCGCGCAACTTCACCCGCGAGTAGGTGGGGGGGGAGAGAATGACAGGAGTACGAGGTAGCCTTTACTTTCGCATTTAAAATATTATACTTAGGTTATATATTTAAGCTTAAAAGTTTGAAAATAACTGATATTAACTTAAAAAACCATGAACACTAGGGAATGTTGATTAATGATACATTAAATTTATATTTAGAAATTATTCATCTTTTCAAGCTATTTCTACTGTTTTTTAATGTGTGAATATTGAAGCAAGGAAATTAGTCACCGTAAAACTCTGCATGTGTTGCATTTCGGTAAAAAATACCTGATTCACGCAAGCAAGTATATTTAGAATAAATAACTGCTAAAATGGCTTATATTATTCCGGAAAACGGAAATACCGAAATTCTTAAAGGACGCAACAACAGATATAAATATTAAAAATAAACATATTTAAATTTAATATAGGTAAAATTTACTACATATCATATTTAAAAATAATGTAATGAATAGGATGGATTACATCTTATTTTCTATCTTCGGGGGAAGTTTTAGAGCAATATCGAGATAAGAATAACGCTAAAGTATTTTCATTAACCGACTTCAAAAAAAGGAGGAGGTTATCAATTCGTCTGTATGTTTTTTTTTTTTTTGTGTTTGTTACCTCATAACTTTCGACTGGGTGAATCGATTTTGATGATTTTTTTTTTATTTGAAAGGGTTTGCTTCCCATGGGGTCCCATTTTTTTTTAGTCCAGGTTTGACAATGGAATCCATGAGAAAACCATATAAGTCGTAAATTTGCATGAGGTATGTGCGCGACAAATGGACGAATAACTCAATATCACGCCAACCGATTTCGATGATTTTTTTTTTATTAGAAAGTGTATACTTCAAGGGTTGTTTGATGATAGTTTGGTTAGATTCTGATTATAGGATCCATGACAAAGTAACGGAAATCTTCAATTCTTAGTAGCAAATTAACGATACACGGCCGAATCTTTTATAGGCTATCTAGATTTATCATTCACCTACCATAACATCGTTATGATCAAGTAATTATAGTACTATTGTAAAAAACACTTCTTTATATACCGTCAATAGTTTTCGCAGCGCACGCGAAATAATAACTTTTATAGGCAACAGTTTGATACGTTGGGTTACATTGCTCCATTTTAAGTAGGGATCTATAAGATTTTGAAAATATAATAAAGCCTATATTACTCGGTAAAGACGTAGCTTTCTAAGGGTGAAAGAATTTTTAAAATCGGTCGAGTAGTTTTTGATTTAAATCGTAATAAAAAACCAAACAAAAATCAAATTTTTCCTCTTTATAATATGAGTTATGCATGTAAGCATTAGTATATATGTATATGTTTGTAATTGAAACATATTTGAACATCTCCTAAAAGTTGAGACCAATTTTGAAAATTATACATATATATATATATATAGAATCGTATAAGTACTCTTATATACATGTTATATTTATGTATATTTATATATTGATTACTAGTGTTTTTCCCGCGGTTTCACCCGCGTAGTTCCTGTTCCCGTGGGAATATGGGGCCAAAATGTAGCCTCTATTACTCCCTGATAATGTAGCTTTCCATTGGTGAAAGAATTATTTAAATCGGCTTAGTGGTTTAGGCGTGAAAGCGTCACAAACAAGCTTACTTTCGCATTTATAATATAAGTTAGGATAATATAGATTCTTCCCCTTTTTTTAATATACAGACATTCCGTCATATTTTATGGTGAAGAATGGTATAACACAACATCTATAAACATACAGTTTATTTAATTATTACTAGAAATAACTATTTGGTTATGTTATGGCTGCCCAACTAAATTACCCCACCAACTAAATCTATTTAATCAAAACATGTTAATTTATATTCATACATTTAATGATTTAACCATATTAACTAATTTTTATTAATTAAGTACCAAAATGCATTTTTCTTTACGTTTCACTGTTTTAGATTAATATAATTAAATAATAATATAAACGGCACTGTCTCATATGAGCTGCACGTTTAGTAGGTCTACCCATATTCTACAAATTAGTGAGTGTACTTCAGATTCACTAAAAATCGAAAAATAAATAAAAATTTTAACAAAACAAAAACCGACTTCATAAAAAAACAAATTAATATGCACTAAAAAGTAAAAAAATAATTGCGTATTCTTCTATAATTTGATAATTAACTTACTATTTTCTACTCATCAATATGTAGGTACGAATGTGTTGTGTGGTTGATAATTTATTTACAATTATTGTTATTTTTGGAGTCGATGTCAGCTAAGGAAACACTATAATATACCTAGCAATAATAATACGGGAATCTTTTAAAAACATACACATTACAAATTGACTTTTATTCGCTTCGTTAAGTTGCGCGTGCGACACAAACACATCTCACCTACAACTATGTATGTAGTTATAAGCCCACCTTGGCTGACATCGACTCCAAAAGTAACAATAATTGTAAATAAATTATCAACCACACAACACATTCGTACCTACATATTGATGAGTAGAAAATAGTAAGTTAATTATCAAATTATAGAAGAATACGCAATTATTTTTTTACTTTTTAGTGCATATTAATTTGTTTTTTTATGAAGTCGGTTTTTGTTTTGTTAAAATTTTTATTTATTTTAAATATAATTTTATAGGGTACACCTACAAAACACATACACACGCACACTCGCGTACAATCACGCGCGTGCGCACGAACATACGCACAAATATATACACGCGCACATCGAGTCTCTTTAGTAAATTAACATAACAGTAAATTTTTCATTATTTTTAATTTGAACATTGATTATTTCATTTTTTACTTGATTGTCTAGTTTATATATTTTAAGAGTGTAGTTAAAATTTTCCAATAGTGGTTTGTGAATCATGTTAATATTAAAGTGTATATTAGCCAAGTAATTTAAAAGAAACAACTATTACATAATTTGTTCGTATATTATGGTTCTAATAAATAATTCTCATAAAATAAATGTTACAAGTTTATAAGAAACGTAAGTTATTTTAACTAATATATGCATATGTTGAAATGTTTATTTATGGTTATAGTTTAGCTATTGATACATCTGTGTAGCCGTGCGTCACGTTCCCTCTGGATGGCTCTGGAAATTAGGTCAAAAGGGGGTCGACCCGTTGTCACTGCCATGCTATATAATACTTATATTCAATTTCACTCCATTATCTCATCCTTAGACAACACGAATCAAAATACAGTATCTCGTTTTGACTTATAAAATAATATCGTTAATAAAAATACATAAAATGCATAGATTTTATAAAAAGATTGTACACATGTTGCCAAGTGTAACAATTTTATATAATACGCTTGAAGCACTTTTCTGTTATTTAGTACTAAAATTGGTGACACGTTTAAAGGTTACGTTAAACTTGAAATTAACAAAATAAGACATTAAGATACCGGTTAGAGCAGTTTAATTTGTCATGATGTTTGAAATAATTCGTTAAATATACGAATTCGTAGGGCCCCTGACATTGGTTTCTGACCTTACGCATTTGGCAGTTGCCTTGGCATTGCATCGAGCGGAATATACGAGCCTGTCTGAAGTCAAAATTTTATACAAAGTAATTATGTTGCGTTTACATTCGTACGACCTTTACCTTCGGTTTTATTGTGTGCATTTATTTTTATACCATTGTTTTTAAGAAAGTTTATTCGAAATCATTTGTAAGTATCAATAACAGTATTTTATCTGGCATCAGCTCTTTAGTGAAGTCATGTTTTTCGCTAAAGAATCTGAAGCTCGTTCAGAGACTGTAGAATATAAATTTGTCTGGCAGACAGGTATTCATTCAATGCATTTTGTGTGCGAAGTAAATAAGTAATATATTTTCTGTACTCTTGATGAACTTTGCTAAATGATTTTGTATCTTTTAAGCAAAAAGGAAACAATTTTATATTGAAATTCAATTGTGCATGCATTGGAAATTCGTTTCCCAAATATAATTTCATATAACAATTTTTAAGCTATTTCTAATTCTCAAATATTTCCGTTTAGGTAAACAACCATTTACTGATTAGAAGATCAATGAAAGAGATCAAACAACTTGATACACGAAGTTGTTTCAATGCCTGAAAAAGTAAAGCCTCAGTCATACTTCCGTTGTCAAGCGAAATATAATCGTGGGCAAAAGTTATCCGGTGTAGCATTACATTTAAAAAAAAATTGCGCCACCTGGTCACAATTCAGTTACGAGCACACGTGTGACCAAGTAAGGAACATGACGTTACAGTCAAGCAAAATTTTCAAATTTTACTTGAACATCAGTTAGTATTATACCTGTACAATATCACGCCATTAAAGTGTTAGAATAAACCAACAATATCAGCAACCATGTTCTATCTTTGGCAGTAGAATACCTATAATAATAAAATAACTTCTCGGAACCGAATATATTTATTACTTTATACTAAATATTTTTCATCCGCAAGATTGCATCGAATTGCAACGTAAGCGTCATTAATAGATAAAAAAATTAGCAATTCAAAATGGCAAAATGCACCGCTATGACGCCTGCGCGGTGGCCCACTTCTGGTCCGAGGTCACGGGTTCGTTCCCCGGGTTGTATTGATCGCTGGGGCCGGAAATGAGACTCCAGTGCAGCGAATGGAGATGTTCATAGACCTTTCTAGAAAAACATATTTATAGTTTACGTCAATATTCGTTGAAAAATAAATTAAACTACATTGATACATATGAGGACATTACTTGGCAAAGGCTTATAGTTTTAACTTTTTTAACGTCAATGATTTAGCTCACGATCGTGACAACTGTGATGTGAATACCGTTTTTGATGTATCCAAAATATGATACATAAAGCGTTTAATTTATTTCGATATATTCAAACCAAGGTAACAATATGGTATATTAAAAAAAAAATCAAAATGAATTTCTTAACAGTTTTATGTGATCGTATTTTCTATACTAAATATTAATCCTTATAGATTTAGCTTATTATTTAATAATATTATTAGTATACTAGCTGCCCGTCCCGACTTCGTACGGGTAAAATAAGGATTTTATTCCGTGCATTTTTTAAATCAATAACGTTTAAATGTTCACTTATCGATCTATTCGCCCGTACATTATCGTGTATATTCAGTATAGGGCATTGTAATAAAGAACTACTAAAGAAAATGTTAAGGAATCGATGATATCTTCTAAAGTCTTCTTTTTCCTGCCCTTATCCCACTACGTAATAACAATTATTAACATATTTATCTAAATGAGGATTATAAAAAAACACGAAAGCTATTTGAGATACTAAAAATATCGTACCACATGTTTATATTACTTATCTTTAACAAAAAAATAGATCGGGAGGCTATATATCTATATAACTAAGGCTATTATAATTAGGTCACAGTTATTGCTTTTTTGTTCCAATTTGTAAAAACAGAATAGAAACGAACGATGATGATATTCTTATTATGACATGAATCCCTATGCAATTTAATAGTTTCGAATTTGAGCTTTCGTTTAGAAGGACTGGTACATAAAATCATGCATAAATTGAGCAAAAAGCTCAACATAGATATCGGGAGCGAACAGCAGGTACTACGCTTAGTCTAGTTTATCTACCAAAAACGTGTCTTAATATGTAATTTTTAATTGATTATATTTCTGTACTTTTTACACCCCCATGCGTCGGTCTTGCGTCTGAAGTTTTTCCGTTCGTGTCGGTTTACTGTCCCATTGGATTGAGAGTTAGGGAATAAAGAGTGCACCTGTGTTTGCGCACACACTTGTGCATTATAATATCCTGCGCAGTTGGCACACCTTTCTTAAGGTTTTCTGAAGATGTGGTCGTAATTGTTCCGGAGGGCATTATTATTATTTTTATTGTCATACTAAACAGCGTTGTCCTCCTTTATTCGACTTCATTCTTATTATTTTGTATATTTATATGGTTTTCAATGCAAAAAATGTTAAATTAGGACACAAACAAACATACAAAATGAATAATTTTACCTCTTTTTTAATTGAAAAATAATAATTTTATTTCAAAAGCATTATAATTATCAGATCATTAACAAAACGTGAACAAAATACTTGCTATAGTACAAAACTGTGGTGCCGTTTGTTATTAACGCGCGCCAAAAAAGCGACATTTCTCTATTTTTTAAAACGTTTGAGTTGTACAAAATAAAATAAGAATGAGAAAAAGACACGATATCATTAAAATTGATAGATAACAAAACTGAAACATTTTAAACGAAATTTGTTTGGTGGCGCATTGGTGATATAAGCGTTAGTTTTATCCAGTAAAATAAACATTTCTTATAATGCCATTGTCTATGGGCATCGGTCACCACTTACCATTAGGTGGCCCATTTGCTCGTCCGCCTAACTATACTAAACAAAATTACAAACAAACAAAAAAAAACAAATTTTACCTCTTTAAAATATGTATTAGTATAGTTAAAGAACGAAGCCGCGGGCAACAGCTAGTTTATCAATAAAGCATCATGAAATCGATTACTATGACAACTGTTAATGATGTTTCACATAATATATCTTATCATATATTATGTGAAAAATCTGTTTTGGATGAGAGTTGAACAAAATCAGCTTTCTTATCTGACCTCTACTCGCCGAAAAGAATATTCCTACCAAAATTCGAGTCTCTACGCTTTATGGTTCCACAGATATGGTGATGAGATATGGTGATGAGTCAATATATTGGTGGAAATCTCATATACAATTATATATATATATATATATATATATATATATATATATAGACTATCTATTTCTAATCAGAGGCTTGTATAATAAATTTCATGCTTCTAACATCAAAAATGACGGAGCCGCTATACAAACTTTCAACCCCGATTTTACCCTCTTGGGTAGATTTTCGCAAACGCTGAAATACATATTTATCTATTTCTCTCCAGAAGCTTGTATATAAAATTTCATGCTTCTTACATTAAAAATGACGGACCCGCTATACAAACTTTCTACCCCTATTTAACCCTCTGTGGGGTAGATTTTCGAATACCCATAAATACCTATTTATCTATTTCTCACCAGAAGCTTGTATATAAAATTTCATGCTTCTTGCATCAAAAATGACGGACCCGCTATACAAATTTTCAACCCCTATTTCACCCTGTTGGAGGGTAAATTTACAAAAATAATGTATTACATATTTATTTATTTCTAACCAAAAGCTTGTATATAAAATTTCATACTTCTTACATTAAAAATGACGACCTCCCCATATAAACTTTCAACCCCTATTTCACCCTCTTAGGTAGTGAATTTGGGAAAACTCTGATTTGTTTACTTATTTATTTCTAACCTGTAAATTGTGTATAAAATATCATTGCTCTAACTTTGAAAATGACGGATTTACATACTACGGTCCCATAACACCCTTGTTGTAACATCCCTTGTTTCGCCCCTTTAGGGGTGGAATTTCCAAAAATCCGTTCTTAGCTGACCTCTACTCGGCGAAAGGAATATTTCTACCCAATTTCAAGTCTTTACGCCTTTTGGTTCCAGAGATATCGTGATGAGTGAGTATATACGTGGAAATCTCCTTTATATATATAGATTTGGATATTAAAAATAATAAAACACTATTGGTAACGCGATTTTTGTTTGACTGATGTAATGACGTGGAAACTGATGCATTTTATTTCGCGTGCCGAAACTAATACAAAAGAAAAGCGAGTTTCGGAATGCGACATTAAACTCCTCCAACTATGTATTCTGTGCTCCAACGCACACACGCACATTGTTTTGATAAATATGATCTTTGACGTTAGGAACACACCTACATTGCTTAGACAACAGTGAGTGCTTGTAATTTAATATGAACTTTATACCATAGCAATAAAGCTCAAATTGACTACGTTTTAGTTACAAATCATTTGTATGGGAAAAAGAAGGGCTATTTTTAGGGTTTTTCCAGCAATAATTCTAATTTTTCTCACCGTAAAAACCATCCTTGAACTTCAACGAACATTTTAAAAAAAGATTTGGCCAAATTGGTCCAGGCGTTGTTGAGTTATGCGCTTACCAACACATTTTGCGATTCATTTTTATATTATAGATTTAATAAACCAAGCCTTCAATACTAAGTATTAGTCGTTTAAAAGACTAACTATTTATATTATTATATACCAATTACCAACATTACAAATGCAAATTTTTATGTGTTTACAAATTTGATATTAAATCAATTACGACACTGATTTGATTGATTCTATTAAAATTTCGTATAGCGTAAGTTAAATGGGATGTGCGTATACTTTTTAATTTTTTCCTTCATGGAAAATATGTCATAACGTCTTGCGAATTGAGCTGATAATTGCTTATTATAGATAATCCCCCGAGAAGTAAACTACGTTGCTAAGAAAACTATGTCAAAATATGATATAATCGATTCCATTAATCGGGGACTTTATTAATGTATTTAATGAATTAATCAATGCTTTAATTTCTAAACGAACGAATATTATTTTAACTCGCTTTAACTTTAACTAATTGCAATAATCTAGTTACACTTGACATTGACACAAAATAATTGTATACTAGAAGGAAAATCAGTTGAACTGGTGGACCAAGGTTCTAACACATTATCGTCATGATAACGTCCTAGCAACTCGAGTTTTGTTTTTTTAATCAATTTCATAAAAATATGTATGAATCTAAAATCTGACTGCTATTATTTGTATGATGTGGATTCTAGGTTATAAAACTTGTGTCATTAAATAGAGTCGGTTTTTCTTTTATTGATAAAAATTATTATAAAATATCTTATAATTTCATCTTAAGACTAAATAGGTATTTGAAAATTCTATATTGTATTAAATTTTGTTGTTCTTTTTGGTTATATTTTAATAATAATGTCGTTTCATTTAATTATATCAATAATGGCGTACATATAAAAAATAGGAAAATAGATCGAAGAGCCGGTTCGGTATTTTAATTAAATATCTATTATATGAATTGAAAAATAAATGATTCAAATTTTTCTAATTATTTTCTGGTATCAGATAACCAAATTATTGAACACAATCAGTCAGACAAACACTGTGGCGTTATCATTAGGGTTGTTATCGGTACATTATAAGTAGGCCTCAGAGGTGGGTCAATGACGGTCGTTCACCGCTGCAGCCCGCACGTGCTGACCTAGCATCCTCTCCCTCTCAACCCTCGCCCCCCCCCCCCCTTCACCCTCTACACCCCAAGGAAAACCTCCGATCTTTATTTATCTATAGCAACCCTTAGTAGCAATCTATATTGCATTAAATATTTATAATTTTGATTTTTAAATAATTTAATACAGTTATTTTTCGGTGCTACAATATGTTTTGATTTAAACATGAAACATATTGGAACTATATACATCTGTTTATTATTAGCTTATCATATTTATTATAACTAAATTATCTTAAAGTTAATAACTTATTATTTTCTTAAAGTTATTTATCTGAATGAAGTATTTACTGAATGAATATATGTATTTATTTATTTATTAAAATATCGTAAATTGTTATTTGCCGTGGTAAAGTTGTATTATATAAGATAACAATTGTAACAATGAAAAAAAAAACATCAACAATATCAATAACTTAAAATGTTAGGAACAATAATTTTCTATACTTTCCTTCGATAATGCAATCATTAATAAACTTAATGTAATGTATTTTAGATTTATTTGTATTTTCGTAAATGGTAAATTCGTAGAATGTCTCTGTTTTATTATTAGAGATCTGTATTTATCAATCGGTCTAGTAGTGAGTGTTTCAATGCCATATTCCCGGACCGCTATATTTATCGGCGCCGCAGGTAGTTAGGTCAATGACGTACAATCACCCATGCAGCCTGCGCACCCTGAAACTAGGGCGCGTACACCCTATGTAATATCGCTATGTATAAATCTCCTTGTATTTATCTTATCCCTTACTCGCTTATTTTGCGATAATAATTTATTGATTGTTTTTTTTAATATCTTGACTTACGTAGAGATATTTTTCGGTGTTTTCTAAAATCGTATGTAGGATAAAATTGTTTTGTCAAAAATGCTAATACAATTAATACGTAATTGAATAGTATTTGACATTCGTGACGTACAAAGGCCACTAGTTTTAGTAATGAAATCGATATTTACATCAAATAACCGGTCAAGTACAAGTCAAATTTGTACTCCAAAATAGGTGTTGTGTTACCACGAGCACTTGAACAGAGATAACTTGCAATCGACTTACCTGTCAACTTAATATTTAGAGTTAAATAAAAACATTAGTTGTTGAATGAAGATAAGTCGTAACGACCTTAAATGTCATAGAAGAATATTATGAACTATACCATATTCAGATAATACTATCGTGAAATTGACAAGAAACTTATATTTATATAAAATTATATTAATTAAAAAAACATACGTTAAATGAAATAGAGAAGCATTTAATAAAGCTTATTGCATACGATCACAGTGTGTTGACGAGTATATAAAGTTCTGAAACTATTGATGCGAAATTGTACATTACGTAAGTACATACATAGATATGTGCAACATTCTAGTTGCATCGACTAAGTACAGAGTACGCCTAAGTACCAAAGTACTGAAGCCTTCGCCCATGTACTCGTAAAAGTAGATAGAATGTCTAAGTCAGCCAGGCCAGTAGAAGCCAAGGCTAGGTTGTGCAATCGCATCATTGCATTTTAAACTCTATTCAGACGACATAGAGTGAAATAGAGATCGACGAGGCTTCAATGACGTTCGTTGACTCGAGCGCTCGATGCCGGCGCATTGCTGTTTTCCTTCTCCGTTTTCATGCATTGATATTAGAAACTGTTGACTTTGTTTACTCCATAATATCACACTTGTTTACGAGATGTGATAGCAACGGTTGTTTATGTAATGTATTTTCAAAGAAATATTAATTGAAGACAAGAGACTATTGTCATTTGTTTGCAACTAGAAGACACATCTAAAAATTGATAATTTGAATAATAATAATTATTAAAAAATATATATTTAATCAAAAACTAAATGAGAAGATTTTAGTTACAGTCTCTCAACTTCACAATAACATTACATACTAAATATTTTGACTTCACGTGGGGGGTTTAAGCTGCAGGTTTATTTCACTCGTCGTCTCTGTAAAGCCAATTTCATATGAGCTCGGTCACTTGCGATGATTCTTATTATAAACGTATATAACTCGTGAACTGAGAGGTCCACGTCGAATGGTTAGTTTAGACGTGAGGCGGTGTAGCTCGTGACCCAATTTCGCAGCTGCTGGTTTCAGCAGCGACGCGGGACGCCGCGGGGTGGAGCGGCGCGCGGGCGGCGGGCGGCCGCGTGTCAATGCCGTACGTTGACTCCAAGCAGCGGCATCGACGCGGCCTCCGCCTTACATAACCACCGACAATGAGCACTCCGCGAATGCGTGTGATGTACCCAGCCGCATTCGATGTAACGCCTTGTTCGAATGTCAAATTCAAATTCACATTCAATTAAGCTATCAAATTTTATTTAGGGTGCAACAAACATTCGATCAATATAAAAAAAAGATCAGTACAACCATTAGGCAATTTAATCATGCGCAAGGTGTTTTGTTTTTATTATTCCATTGATTTTGACATTTCAATGAAACTACAACCTTATCTCAGTATAATCTAGATGTTTTTAATTAAAGATCGTATCACATATACATATATCATATTTATATCATTCCATTAAAGAAAAGCTAATTAGATTATAAGTGCTTAAAGTCACAATTTATATACTATTGTACCAGGTCGTGTACGGTTGTGACACTATGTATTATATGTACGAGCATTAGTGCATAGTTAGGACCTAGGCTAACAAAGAGCTTAATAAACCTTCGTGTGTTGATCAATAAACTACACGTGCAATATAAAAACGTTAGCTTCGACGATTGACTGACTCGACAATTATTAAAACGTCATTAGTTGAATTTAAAAAAAAAACACGATTACATTACGTATTTGTTTAAATACTATCTAAATTAAAAATTTGTTTCAAAATAAATATAATATGAGGACGTTCTGTTTATAAGAAGTTGATGATGAAAAGTAACATAATTAAAGCTAGGGTGTAACAGTAAGTAAGGGCGGGCGGTGGAAGTCCGAAAGTGAAAGATGTACGGGTACGAAAAGTGCGGGGGCGAGGAAGGTTGCGAGTGAACGACGCCGCGCGGCGCCGCTAGCGTGCGGAGTGCAGCGCGCCGCAGCCTCACGCAAACAAAACTTTAGTTACTAACCTACTTCCGTGCGGGCGCCAACCGCGAGCGCGACTGTAGCCGTTCGCTCGCTTCTTACCGCCTAGTACTTACCGACACAATAACGTATGACACTCAGTGATGGACTTTTATATGAGAAAACTCATTGGGGCGTTCGTCTTATTTTGAATGGACTGTATAAATCTGACCGGAGAACGGGGGCATATGAGCAAAATGTTTTACGGTGAGATCATGTGTAACTTGTACAGCTTTTGTTGTTCTGTATTCACGTCGGCATGCACTTGTCTCGTTATCTTCTTCTACCCTTTAATATTAATGTCTAGCGAGAGGCGTCACGCACACACCCACAAAAGAAATATATTTTAAGTTTACGAAAAAGTAATAACTAACACAATATTTTATGATTTCATGAAATAATATAAATTAAGCTTTAAATTAACCATAACACTATGTTTTATTTTGTTTTCTAAAATATTTTAACAATTACGATAAAAATAAATATATTTACAAAGTATATATTTATGAATACAATCCTTATTTTCAATAAGAATAAATACATTGCTTATGTAATATTAAAATACTCTACGTTTGAAGCTTAATTTATTATAAAGCGGCCATATTTAAAATATGTTCTTGTGGCGCCATCTAATAGCAATTTATTGCAAAAACAATTATTTCAATAGCAATTGACGTAACAGATTAATACTTAATTGTAATAATACTGGTTAAGCACAATAATAATACACACGTTATTGTGTGATCTATTTTAATTTATTTCCTAATTGCTTTTCGATGTGCCCAAAAATGTAATCTAAATAATTAAAAATTATAATTGTTTCTTAATTCCACATGCTTACTTAATATATTAAGAACATCTGCGTATAAATAATAATTGTAGTATATATTATGAAAAATATTTTTATCGTCCTTATTGAATCAAACTCGAATGCGTGAAATTTCATCGAGTTGGAAGACGTGGTAGTAACAATGATACGCGCGCATGTGTGCGTGCATATATTTTATTATTCTGATTGATGTGTTAATGTTTGCGTAGATTTTTTGACTAAAACGCGCACACTGGTTCTTCGTGTATGCGGAAAGTAGGTCGGTTCAGTGACCCATATGTTTATCTAGCGATTGTAGCAACGGCCCGCGTCCGTAACGCCTTATGTTATCATATCGTTCGCATTTTAGTTTAGGTTATCTGTCGGGCAACCTGTCTCCTGCACTATTCTTATAGATAAACGCAATGTAAATAACATATTTTGTGCCGAAATATTTCTAATCAAACAAAGACTTTCTTTTAGACCGTGCATGTTATCAGTACCTATACTACCTACTTAAGTTGGCAATTTATTTTATTTTTTAACAAAACATAATTTATGATATTTTAGAGTTAGTTAAAGAGAACGTATAAATAAGTTTTGTTTACAAAATATCTTATTTTATCAGTAAAAACAATATTCTGTAACTGATTGTAATAAAAACAAAATTATAACCGACCCTTTAAATAAAGATACGAAAAAAAAAACATACTCCGCATCCGCAGTGCGTGTTGGTACTTCGCAGTTTCGTGATTCAAACTCTCATTTGCCATTTAAAAAGAACTTTCTCTTAAATCGTACATTTAGGTCAGCATCACTGCTCTCACGGATAAGATCCCGCTGACAGCGTGCGATATAAATGATACCGATTGACACGTCCAAAACAATTTTCATACAATACAAGTTTTCGGTATTTTTGCCAATAAAAAATGTAAAAACTTTCACGCAGTCGTTTGACTTGAATCATGCGGTGTTATTAATATTATACGAATCAAAACATTAGCACCGTAAAAAATATTTTTCTTTAATAATTGCTATTTGAAAATATTGGTTTAATAAATAATTACTCATTATTTGCTTTGACTAATTGTTCTCCCCTATTGTATACGCAGTCCATCATCATCATCATCATCATCAATCTGCTTATCATTCGGTCTTATATCCATAATAATAATAAAAATCAATAACTTTATTTAACACACAAAAAAATAACAAGACAGATACAAATAAGAAAGAAAAATAAAGAATAAAAGCTTATCAATCATACCCATCCGTACTTAATTTATAAAAAACTTAACCATATATAAAAATCATCCATTCAACATTACATATTCTACGCAGGATTTTTTGATCACATACCTACTTATATCAACAGCCTACCAGTTAAAAAGGAAACCTCAAAAAATATTCATCGAAATTTTGGCGGTAAAACAGATTTTTTTGCTAAAAATTAAAATCCTGGATATTAATTTCAATATCCGTTAACACACTTGACCATTTAATTGTAATTAATTGGTATATTATATATCTTAATCAGTCAAAAAGTAACTGCTTTTTTTCCCGATACTTTCACTGGAATCTATATACCGATTCGATAATAGGGTTATATTTAACTCTATACTGTTACATTTTTTATTAATTCTCGATAGAATTAGATTTAATTTAATTATCAAAAATATCACGTCTCAAATATGCATAACATTGTTCCTAAAAGTATATTTTAATAAACTTAATACTTATCCATGAAGTTAGTTATTATATTTTATATATGTTACAAATATATTAAACAATTTCTTGTTTCATATATTTGTATTTTTTTAAATTTCTACATAACTTCCTACGCGTAATCTACTGGAGCGCGCTTATCATAATTGTCCTAATATTTTGGTAAGATTCATTTACCGATAATGGTCTTATTATGTAAACTTTTTCTATTCAGTAATCGGTGCGGTTTACGCTCAAGGACAGGGAAAGTTAGAGAAAGGATATGCAAAGCAGGCTGACGTCACGGCTTTAAAGCGCCTCTGCATCGTGCAAATTGTATTGTTAAATAATGTCTTAGCTCCTATATAAATAATGTAATAATTTAAAATGTTCTTATTTTGGATTAATCAATAATAAAAACGAATTATATTTTTGCCTGTTCAGCATATACATTAAAAATACTAAAATTATATTGCAATTATATAATTGTATCGTTTAAAACATTGAAAATAGCAAACAATTTAAGATTTAGTTTCTTTAGATTTTTAACTTACGAAAAAATACTAACTAGTGAAAAAATAACAATGATACATGAAACATACATATATATTACTTTTTGAATTATGATAGTTATAACTATCTACTATATGCTATCGGAGACGTCAGTTTTCATTAAAAGCGTAGTAAATAAATAAGCGATACCATTCTTAACTACGTCATAGTTGGGTTCACGAACCGGACCAGTTCCCAAATCAAGTCAGGGCAGTTCAGCCGTATATATTTTTAATGTCAATAAATATATTTATATACATAAAGCACCTTGCATATATTTCTGTACATAAATTTGCTTTGTAACTAGGAATATAAAATAAGTAACCTTCTTAAGATCGTTTAAAAGTTGCATATATTATATTTATTTATAGTTATAAATGATATTGGCAGTGTTTTGTTTAAAGCTTATCTACTTTTAAATTTGATCGTGGGTCAGAGTTATTAGTGGATATGATGGTTACCTTCAAACGCTCAAAGTATTTAAGCCCTTCATTTTTGTTAGCGCCGTCCGTACTTTACCTTTACGAAGGTGAACACACACAAACAAATATATAATTTTACTATCTCAGTCACGAGTGTAACTATTGCAATTAGAGTGAGCGGGACAGCTAAGATTAGATGTAGTTATTAGTTAACACGCAATAAGCATAAGGTCACTTGGACAAAACGTAGATGCGTCAACGAACGCTCGCAAGGTGACGCATTGTCACTAGGAATTTATTATTGTAATAGTATTGATGCTAGATGCGTAATAGCGCTGCACGTTGAAAAATTCATTTTATTCATAAACGTAACCGATACATATATGTAACGGGTTTCTAGCGCTAATTTATTCAAATCCATACAGATAATACAAGTGAAATTCAACTCGCTATAATATGTTTTATGGAGTTACAAAATGACAGATAATAAAATAAAATATATATTTTAATTATTTTCAACCAATTTTTTTCAACCAAACTCAAGTAAGTAATATTCTCAAAACTCGACTTCTTATTTAGGCTACTTGCCGAAATAATTGTGTAAAGTAATGTTTGCTTATTTTATCACTGAAACATATAACATTTGCTTGTCTCCATAAGTAGTATTATCTCTAAGCGGAAGAAATAGCTATGTATAGTCGACCCTTTAACAAGGTGAAGCTAAAATCCAGTTTGACGACCCGTTGTCGAACTATATAGAATTAATTATAAATGAACTTTGTATATATTATATACGTTACAACAACGTACCAAAACTATATAATGTATTTACATGAAAACGCTGTGTGTCATTTCATCTTATTCTATTCTCTATGGTCGAGAAATTTAGATACGAGTAGTATGGACATAGAAGGCAATATGTATATCGAATATTCACTGTTAATATCGTCAGCAGCCTGAAATAGCACCTAAGCGATGTTCACACTCTCGTAAATTGGCGTGATTGCATAACGCAAACGGTATGACAGCCCGCCCCAGTTTCGAGTCACAATGCGTTATGTTCATATACAAACGCACAATCGACCGTTACGCTTAATAAACCTGCCATCATAGATAGAATATGTCACATTTATAGTAGAACTGCTATGGAGGAATATTCGTTAAAATTTGAATTTGAAAAAAGAATACAAGTGTAAGACATTTAGAAGCCGCGTGGTAGTGCTCTATTGTCGTAGGTTTCAAAATCGCAATTCACACAGCTTTAATTTTTATTTCTGAGCATGAAATTAAAAAAAAAATATCTGAAATGGCCAAGGGGTCATATATGAATGACAGCATAGAGGTTTGAATGAGTCAGTGCGGTGTTAGATGACGATTTTACGACTATATCATCATTGACCCTAATTTCAGTCTGCCTCCCGCTCAGTCGCTGGTAACCAAACTATATTTATGCGTGTGTTGTATATATACAGAAAACTTAAGATGTTATGTGTTGTTTAAATGAATTTTTTTTTTTAGCATTTAAATGTCTGTTTAGTAAATGTTTCATGTTTAGTTTTTTTATTTCCTGTTCTGAAGTAAAAACAAACAAATTCACAAATATTTTATTATTATTTAAATGCAGACGGGGTAAAATTAGTGTTTATATTATAACTTATAGCTGTGATATCTAAATAGAAACTAAAACTTTACAGACATATAACGTACTTTTTTTGTATATAACGGCTTCGTTGGTGTTGCTAGCTTTTAAGTTACAAATCCCAAAGCCTTCAAAGCAAAGGGTTCTTAAACCATGTCGGGGCCAAAAAAAAAATTGGTAAAGTTTTATTAAAAGATAGCAACCCGAATTTAGAAAGCTGGTAATGTTGCCCTTTAACTGACTGACTTTAGGGTTTTGGTGGTATTTTTTATCTGTAAATCTGTAAAGTATACAATCGTGCTAATAATATTACATTCCGTACAGTTGGCTAATCGTTAAGAGCTGTGTCTGAAAGTCACTATTCACTTCACTGTATATACCTACTTACAAATTCTGTCTCATTAAAACAAACATATTCTATATTTTTATACTATTAATAAGTTACTGCAACATTAGGTACAAAACAGCTTAATTATTGTTGCCATAACACTTATGTACTTACATCCAAACACTTATTTCACATATACAATAGTACTTAATGATATTTATGTAAACATTAAAATTACACGTCAGTTGTATGTGGTCTGGCCTTAACGAAGGTTTTCCTCGAATTAGTGATTGACGGGAGAGGTTAATTTAAAAATGATAAGAATCTATTCAAATCGGAAACGTTAAATTTATTATTTATTTATGTTTTGACCAAAACATCAACATTGTCCTTTTCATGACACGTAATAACGATTTATTAATGTTTTATTAAAAAGTTAACAAAAACTAAAAAAATGATTACGCATAAAATGGATAACATTCGCGTAGAATGGAACAGAATCGGTCTAATCACTGCGATCACTAAAATATCATAAAACACCTTTTTTACGTAATCAAGGATGAATCTAGTCATTGTATTATAAGTAGCATTCGTTTTTAGCTATAATCGTGTTCATAAGAGCGATGGATTTCCCACGCAGGCAGCGGCCTTGCTTCTGAACCTTTATGACAATGCGACTCAAGTCACGGACAATAATCTATTACTTAGGTTTTCCTCTCGTTTACAAGGATCTGGTTAATTAGTTGTTACGTTGTTTTATAAGGATTTACTGTTAAAAACTACATCGATGTGTGTTTAAGGTTTAATTTCTCGGGATACGAAAAATATAGAAACCATTTTTAACTACTCCATAGATTTACGTTTCATATTTGGGGTATATTAAAACATGCTGTAAAATTATCATCAGGAAGTTTCAATAAAATTCCTTTAATGATTATCACCCTTAATGTGCATAATAAAATGTCCCACTATTAATCATTTTTTCATTATCAAAATCATACATTTTTCAAATATGGGAATAGTGACCATTTATATATTTTGGATAACAAATAGAACTAAGTTACATATCCTATAATACATTCAGCTAAGTAACAATATGCTGTTTTAACTATTTTATAATAATATTGTTGTAAACATGAAATACGCTAGAAAAAAACATACTACTAAATCAGTTTATCTATTTGAACTTTCAGAAAAACAAACGGATATTAACATGCAATAAACAAACGTAAACATTAACGTGAACGTGACTCGTACGAATAAAAAACAAATTATATTAATAATTTCATTTCTAAAATAGAAAATAGGATAAAACTAAAATAGCTGTTCCAATCGAATTTATAACTTTTCACTGAAAACTACCTCCTTGACTCGTGTAATAAACCTATATACATATTTTTGAATTTAGAACTAAAACACGAAAGAAAATATTAAAAAGTGAACACATTAAATTCGCAACTATAAATTTCGTACAAGTAATTAAAGGTGAACGATCTTAAAGAGGAATCCTCTGAAAGCCAAAATAATCTTATGGAAAGTGAAATGCAAATACATAAATATCTTATAAATAGATTCTGACCTTTCGCTCGATGGATGCGTCAGCCAAACTTACATGATGTAACCGTACACACACATAAACAGTTGATTATAACGTACCTATTGCATCGATGTGTGAATCCCATATAAGATGCACTATCAACGGCAATCGAAAGAGAAAGTGGTTGAGTCTATGGCTCTTGACCGCTGAGAGTAGTACTATGACAGTGGATTAAATATTATAAAGTCTAAATAATAGCCTATTTTGACAAATGAATCATCTTGTAATTGACATTAAATATTATTAAAAAAAATTGTATTATAAAATTACTGAACTTTTAACAGCTAAGTAAAGCTACTTAAAATTATACTTAATAGTTATTTAACGATGTTTATGAAATAGATCATTACTATAAAGTCGTCTTTCCTAATGTAAATGTAAGTCGTCTTTCCCGCGTTATATTTTGTAATAGTGCTAATCGTACACATAACATTGAAACCCAAGCCGCAGACCTCCGCACACTTATTTATAAATGACTAATGATTTTAAAAAAACATTAAGAAACAAAAACTAAAAATAAATAAACCATTAGTTGTAAATGATTTAGTTAATTTACACTCGGTATCGTTAATTATATTACGTACCCGACACTTGTCGTTAGCGATCGCCGCCTAGACCGGTACTCTCACTTTTAACGAAACGTCTAACGGCTTAATGTATTACATTTTATTCATATTTCACAACATGTTTGTTTACAAATATTAATGAGATACATATTAAGTAAAGCGCTTCATCCGTGAAAAGTTTCCAGTAGAATTACACACGGTACCGTAAGTAAAGTTACGTTGTACGCAGAATACCGTTGCGCCCGCGCAGTCGCCCGTCTCGCTTGCACCGTTAGCGCTCGCTGCCTAGACCGGCAATTACTTTCGCTTTCCATTCAAAGCTTTTTATCTTCGCCTTCACGTTACACGTTTACTGTACTTTTCTTTCAATGCCACTTTCTTTACTGATTCATTGTTCAATTTTAACTTTTAATAAGTTTTGTTAAGGCCGTCTTTTTATGTTTTATTTATTAAATAATTTGTTTAATTGTTTTTCTTATGCACTTTAGTAAATATCAAATGTTCAGTGAATTTGCATAACCATTTGAATTACATCCATTATTTTTGTTGCTGCCAAGCATCAGGTCGTATTGACTACATTGTATTTATATTACATATGGAACAAAAAATAAAACAAGCGTGAAGCAAGAAGTCAAAACTTAAAACCTTGACCACGACGCCTGACATTATAAGCGCGTGCGCCTTTCACGGCTGTCAAGTGGACGTTGTATAACTGACTTTCCATTTTCTTTGACTGATTTTGACCGAAACATTTTTTTATATTTTTTCTCAATATTTAATATAAATAAAAATAAATAATCTTGAGTTGCATTATCATGGAGGATTTAATTGAAAAAAGAAATATGATAATACATTTAGTATTTAAAAATTTGATAAAAATAAGAAATATTCCACTGTCCGCTTTAAAGAAACGTGTTATGAATATCGTTTCCTACAGAACACTGTTTAAATCGTTTGTGTTGCGAAACACGCAGACTCGCCACACTGCGAGTTAAGGTCGCGAATATGTGGCAATTTTCCCATTTCGAAGACAAGTTAAACCTTGACCTAGGAATTAAATTTCGTTTCGTCACTCGAGTTACACTTTGCAACCGAATAAATCGCAACGATTTACAACGGACACGTGTTTATTGTGATATTCACTTTTGGCATATGACCAAGATTCATGGAGGAGAAACGCAAAAGCTGCTTATATAGCCATTAAAACATTCATAATCATTACCTGCCGTAAACCAGTAAAAGCTTTAACACTTCTTTTAAAATTTAAGTAAATTCGCAGGTTCAGCGACTTAATACGTGGTAGAGCCCTTGTAAGGTAGCGAAGATCCCGCTAGATGTCAGTGGTGGTGCGGCGCGCGCGCACATGTTGCGCCACCTCTTTACGCAACGAGGCCATTCACCCCGGAAGGCGTTTTCCTCGGTTTCTTTAACAGTGTGTTATTCTGGCGGTCGCGTGACTCGTTCGTTTTGTAGAACCAGCACCCTCTTGTCATATTTTAACATAAGTCGCCATATTGTATTTACCATCGTCAACTGTAGTCATAGAAGATCAAATAATATTAAGAGTTTGTAAAATAACGCGGTATGTTGAAATATACATATTTAATGTTTTCTTGAATATTTGAATATTTTGTACACAGTATGATCATGTTAATTTGATATTTAAATGATACTATAAAACAATCACTACAGTTATTAATTTGTAACGTTTAAATAATAGGCTGTCGCTTTCGTTGGATTTGTTTGCCCAATAATTTAAAAAGTTATAAGTAATAATTTTTAAGATAATTTTTATCTCATGTGACATATTAAAATGTCGCTACTCTTTCATGTAAATAGCCACTTAAATAATAATATTTGAAAGGAGGGCTATTAAGATTTGTCTTCATACTCGTTAGTTGTGTCGACGTTGTAACAAATATTTCCACGCGACGACTTATTTTTACAAAACTTGTTTATTCTGTTGCGTGCGATCGCTGATTGACCGAATTAGTCATAATTCCTTAAGCGCACTTGCGTTTACGTAACGCACTTTTCATTAAGGGATTTGAAAAGTATTAACCAATTAGTTGAAAAGTACAAAACATTTACTTGGTGGTAGAGCTTTGTGCAAGCTCGTCTGGGTAGGTACCACACATCAGATATTCTGCCGCAAAACAGCATTACTCTGTATTGCTATGTTCCGGTGTGAAGGGTGAGTGAGCCAGTGTAATTACAGGCACAAGGGACATAACATCTTAGTTCCCAAGGTTGGTGGCGCATTGGCGATGTAAGCGATGGTTAACATTTCTTACAATGCCATTGTCTATGGGCGTTGGTGACCACTTACCATCAGGTGGCCCATATGCTCGTCCGCGTTCCTATACAATAAAAAAAAATCGGAAACGTGCTCATCATAATTTTATCAACATAAGACACTCGTACAAAACGAAGATGAGGATAAATTTAAAAAATCTTTTCTTCTGATGATGCCATAAAATTAAATAAAAAATATAACAAAAAGGATATTGTATTCCGGTCACGTGATTTTTTTAATACGATATATAGAAAATCTGAAACGTAACACATCAGTTAAGGCAAGTTGGTAAGACAAATATGTTCTGAATTTAAATCAAACGTAAAGAGGAAAATTCTACGATTTAGCTGTCAAAGTCCAACATTAACATAACTGTGACATTGCCATACTTACGCAAAGATGCAACGGCCCCTTGCGAAAGTGTAGTGTGTCACGCCCCCGCTTAAGACCTCAATACTCTTTAAAAATATTTTCGGTCACCAAATATTACATAATAAAAAATGAATATTAAAAAAAACTGTCTTCATTCCTAAATACATTTGTCATCAGGAAAGCTTATATCGACACTTAAAATTTAACAAGGCAAGAAAATTAAACATCCATTATTATTTCATTTATATTTGACTAAATGTAACATTTCAATGATACTATTCATCTAGGAAAGTTAGATCTTTCGTAACATCGAAACAAACTGTATATTTCAAACGAAGACTTGCTAAAAGCTCTGACATGTTGCACAAACAAAAATTGTAATGCAATAGAGAGATAATCGCGACGTGGTACCTATTGACCGGTCTATCTCATTACTCAATAAATAGTATTAACACTATTGAATTAAAACATCTCAATAACTTGTCCTAAATATAAACAAGGGTAAAGACCTTTTGCGTAACTATGTGTTACGTGTGCCAGTGAGAGGCAATGTCAGACTTTGCAATCGCTATTATTATGACAAGTAAGCGAGCAGTCCGTCCCTAAACAATGCATCAAATACACAATTTCACAGAATAGCGGTGGTGTTAATCAAAATCTCTCACAGACACAAACGAGATCACGCAATATCATCTTGTTAGTAATTATACATTTCCATTCAAGACGGATGCAGTTTAAGTGCATGTTTCGTAGCAGCAGTTCACATTGACGCTTAAAAGTAGTTGGGGTCACTTTGAGCAAATGATACAGATTATTAAATGATAATGAAAGTAAAAATAAATTCAACAATTCAAAAATAGAATAATTAAATACAATTCACTCCAAACAAAATATATTGTAATCAGTACAATTGCATATCAAGGTTCTTCTAATGTCTCTATTAAAATTAAGTCTTTTGTTTCGTTAGCGTATGTGCCAAAAAAGGTCAATGACCAGCCTCGACGTTTCTACCACCGCATTTGGTACATGATAAAAGCGCTAATAAACATCCTATCACTTTTAATTACATTATTATTACAGTGGAATAGAGTTCAATTTGCGTTATAGCGTTTGCGAATAGACAACCTTCTGTGTAGATAGTAACGAAAAATTATGCAGCAAACTCCATCGTATGTTAGAACTAGGTTGTAATTCAATTTGAACGCTAATTCAAATGCATTAGAGCTATAATATATTGATTGATTTTGAGTGTTACGGTCTGTTTGAAATGAGCAGTAGCGGCCAAAATGTTAGTTTGTTTATCGTTCGCGCGTTCTTGACAGCGAAAAAGTGAAAACGGCTGTGGTGGATGAGCATTGTGAAACTAGGCGAGTGACGCGGGCCTCGACGCGGGTACACTTCGACTGCGGACAACACTATGGTTATATAATAGGAAATGTGCTGTATCGCCCATACGGTCAACACTGCAAACATAATAAGTCCAATCCGTGCATAACAATATACATATTACGTGGCTTAGTTATTTTTTATAAATAATAACTAATATAATACAAACTCAGCAATGTCTGAGGAACTTTACTTGACTCAGTGTTTTAGATTTACGTGTTATGCATAATGTATATTTATAATTAAATATAATGAGTAAGTCTTGAAAATAATCACTATAATAAAACAAATGTGTATTCAGTTGTTGCTCTCGTTATATTAATTATGATGAAAACAATATTTTTTCATTACTTGACTAAAAACAATTTTAGAAATGTAGCAAATTCGAAATAAACGACAATAAATTTTAAATATTTAATTCAAGTGCAGCTTAAAAGGATTTTGTAAATATAAAATCTATGAACTAATTTCATTAAATAATTTAAACAGTGAAAATATATTTTTGAGTTTTAAATACATGTCCATAGCATCTTCATAAAAAAAGGGACTAACTCGTTACTTTGTTGTACACCTAAGCTACTATTATCCTGAATTGTGTAGGACTATATTAAATTTCGAAATTAAATTTTGAAATTAATGACGTTCCAAATAATTAAGTCCCACTTCATATTTGAATGACGTTTCAGTATTCGGCTATAAAGAGAATAAATATTATAATTATGGTATCGTATTTTTATGTATTAATTAATTGTCACAGCACTGTTCACCAAATGTAACAGTTTTACAATAGCGGTTAATGTATGTCATTGACATCGAACTATTGTTTATTGTTGTTTCTGACAGGGCATTCTTTTACTTTCGAACTGTGGCACAATGGACTTAGTCTAATGAAACTATTTTATATATCTAAACATAAAGTCTAGGTACCTCTGTATAACATAATATCAATTTTAATGAACCTTAAAGTATCATTTTGATTGCAAATATCATGTACATACACATTTGTGAAGCTTAAAATGTTATTTCATTATGTACAACAGATGTACTGAATAATTATTCGACCGTTGACTTAATAAAATCTAACTGATTTGGCTTCCAATCTTTGACTTTTTAATTAAAAATACTCTTTAATATTAACCTAATTAAGTAATATGAAATTGGCTTAAATATTCCTATCACATTATTGTTAAGTATTCAGTTATACTATTATCATGGTTTGATCTTTTCAGTTCATGATGCAACTACAAAAATAGTAATAAATAAGATATTGCAATTGTTAATACTTTATATTTTTGACTGTTTACGAACTTTTGAGGTCGTTCACTTATACTTTATCGAATGCGGATTATCAACGAATTCAGACATCACTTGACGTACATTTTGAACTGAAAAAACAAAAACACATCGTTTTTGTTTTAAAACATTGAAAACAACGCATCAGAATTACGAAAAAAAATAGTCTAATTCTTTTGTTTTAAACGACTGTTGTGTTAACGTTCGATATAATTATGTCTTAAACGTTTGCATCGAAACAACTAAAATAGCAAAAACTTTTTTTACATTATTACTTTTTTATATTATTGTTTAATTTAAACACCTATTCTCTAATAGGTGTAAAACTTATCTAGAAATTATAAGTACTAAGGTTATTTCCAGTTCTATCTGGTACAATCTATATACTATACATCTGTGGTAGCTTGCAAAGCTATTGAACATAAGGGATTGAAGTGCTTGTTAGATTATTCTCGAATAAAGATTTTTTTTTATTGTATAGGAAAGCTGACGAGCACGTGGGCCACCTGATGGTAAGTGGTCACCAGTGCCCATAGACAATGGCATTGTAAGAAATGTCAACCATCGCTTACATCGCCAATGCGCCACCAACCTTGGGAACTAAGATGTTACGTCCCTTGTGCCTGTAATTACACTGGCTCACTCACACTTCAAATCGGAACACAAAAATAACAAGTACTGCTGTTTTGTGGTAGAATATCTGATGAGTGGATGTGACCTACCCAGACGAGCTTGCACCAAGCTCATTTGATTCAAAGTATCATTTGATTTGCTATACAATAACATATTTGAATGAATATTATTTTGTTTATGAATGTATAAGATTACGCTATCGAATACACGCACACGGTCAGACGTATACTAAAATCTATTGTTTTATCAGACATTATCAGACAGTGACATTTAATAGACTATTTTAGATATTTTAGAGATTATGAACAATCGTGTAGGGGTAGGTCGTTCAACTTCGTATTTCGAACCCGTTGTTACCGTGTGAAAACATTTGCACTATCAACGACAATACCGATATGGTCCAGTTGTCAACTGATAAATATACCTTGATGTGAAATATGTCTAAATACAAAAAAAGTAGTTCAACGTGACTATTTTAAAACGATACGATCAAAACTGGTAATAAATTATACAAACTAAACAAAGCATCTATGGTAAGTTCAACAAAGCATCTTTGAAGAATAATTCATTTAATAAAAATAAAACTTAAGTAATATACCAATGTATATATAAATATATAAGTTTAATAACAAGCTTATATTAAAAACCATGGTTGAACACAAGATATTTGGTATGTTTTAATTTATAAGCCGTGAAATTTAGGCTTATTGACGTGACAACGTCTTATAAATTGGTTTGCCGGGTGACACTTCAAGAAACTGCGTTACGCTCCGCTCACGTTATGCGCTCACAATGAGAGCGAGTGAGAGGCACGCGTCCCTTCCACTCGGGCATGGTTAGCCCGCCTAAGAGCGAGAGAGACAGACATAAAAAAATAAAATTTTGTTAATATGAAATTCAGTGCGAGATTCTTTGTATAAATTAATGTTTTAAATATAATTCTTTTTATAAATAAATGTTTTAAATTGTTACTATTATTTCATCCTTCTTCCTACTATACGAATGAATATTCACATTAAAATTATTTTACCACTCAAAGTCGTTGTCACGTAAAACTTTCGCCCGTATACCGACTTTACAGGCAACCAATATTTTTAAAAAACAACAACCTATACTTAAAACCAAATTAAAAGAACAATTCAATTAAATTTGTATAGCTTATCAATACATAATTAAATGTTTTAAAATGCCAACAGTATTTAAATAAATCTACATACAACTGTTATAAAATTTAAATGAAAAAATATATAGTAATAGTACAATAAAAATAAAAAATAAGTAATAATAGTTGTTTTTCATTTACATTTATCAAACAAGGCCAAATTTATAAAAAGATAACAAATTGAGATTAAGTATTGTAGCTTAAATGATTCATGCGATAACTTCAGGCTGCAAGTCAATTTTCCGCCACAACTGACGCCCGAAATAATTCTGAAACAAGATCACACACTTTTAAGACGACACATTAAACGGTGAACATCGCTTCCTGTTTGTGAATATTCCTGAACGGGGTTATGACGGATTTTCTTTCACCCATTTCCAAACAGGAACATTGCGTCGATACTTGAAGCGTGTTTTTGTAGAGAAGAATAGTTAACCTAGTTTCCTTGGAACGTTTCTTGCTAAATATACGCCGGTCTACCTGACTGTCGGCGCATGCGACGCATACCAGCGATGGCCACAGTGGTCATTGTTATTTATAATAACAATCTTTGGAACAGATATAGTTGTTTACAAATGTCTTAAATTAATTTTTAAACCTCGAAGCACGTCTTCCGCAGTCAATGAGATAAGACTTTACATTACATTTATGATAAATTAAACGGAAGACCACTGCAAATTAATAAAGAATTAAAGTAATTTAAAATTGTTATTTTGTATAGTACACCTGTTTAGTATGTACTTTCTTTGTTATCATAATGAATCAGTAATCTAGATATTCACGAATAGCGGCCGATGCGAATGAACTCTGTTTTAATGTAATCCAACACCGAATTGTGCCATCGGCCCGCCTAACCTTTTAGACAAAAAGCGTTGGATCGCTTATCTAGGTTGTGTATATTACAAATGCTATAAGGATTATTTATAACTACTTAGCCTTTAAAAATGTTTGTTTTTAGTCCAAATATAGGTGAAAGATTTTTTAAGAAATTATTATTAAATAATATGGTTAAGGACTCTTCAAATTGATATTATTTTAATTTAATTGACAAAATCGAATGATTAAAGCTTAATTTCGTAAACCAGGAAAAAAAAATTTAAAACTGTAATTTTCAAGAAAAAAATCTAAGTCTAAGAAATTATGCGAGTATTGGTGTGGAACGTCGTTGCGCGGTCATGAAGAACCGCGCGTGCGCATGCGGCTGACCTACTTTTGCGCTTGTGATGACTTGTTCCCCTCCATCGGACCACACACGCCACACTGCGCTACAGCCGGAGCCATTACTGCAACCCATCCTAACACTGAAACATTGCTGCTAACTTTTAACGAAATCCCTTTCGTCAGTTCAATGACCCCACTATCGAAATCCGCACACTCACACGCGTGTCCTCGAACGGCACTGACAGATAAAAAAATGAAACAAAAAACATCTCGCGTAACGGTAAATGAGTACAAGACAGAGATAACTATATTTCGGCTGTGTACTCGACAATCGTAAGGTCGGCAACGAAAAACACTGACGCAATTTTTACAACGTACGTAATTGAGCACTGACGAAGCCAGCGGTGTGTGCGTGAGCGCCGAGAGCGACGCCCGCGTCCGCCGAAACGGAGGCGGAATATTTAGGTGAAAGTGTTTCGAATTTCGACATGACGACATTCGCGCGCAGTCGTTATCGTGATTTTGCCGAATCGAGAGGTTCGGAGAACGCGCACGCGACCGCAACGCGACTCCGACCTGCGCGCGCGCTATCCTTATGTGCTCGTTCCGCAGGAAGTGCACCATACCCCGCGTGCTGATCGTGTCAAGTGCTGCGTCGGAAAAGTATGCTGAGAGTCGGTGTGTCGAAAAATTTTCGAAGACGTAAATTAAAAGGTGATCGGTGAATTAGAAAAACCGTGGAACTTCAAGTGATGTGCGAGCTGCAGCGCTAAGCAAACTGTCGGCTGGCGACAATCTGGGGTCCGAGGCGCTTGACGCTTCTTCACATGCACTGCAACTACAGACGATGACCTCCACAATGGGTAAATATTATTGTTAAAAACCTAATACATTTCAAATCAATTTATTGATTTGCTAATAATTAATCGATTTAAACTTAATTTAATTAATAAAGAAGAGAGAGTAAAGCAAAATGAAATTAATTTAACACTGAAAATAATTTATTTTATTTACGTTGAAATGTATACAGAGCTCGTAGAGCGTACCGTAGCAAGCAGCTACTACGCGCTACGTTCACAAATTCATATTGAATTTTACTACATTTATTATTAACACTCGTAAATAAACGTCGAAGTGAAGTGTCATATCAATATATTAATTTCTAAAATCATTAAAAATAATAAATAAATTATGTTACTTATAAAAAAAATAAAAAAGTAAAATGTCGAAAAAGACTTCGTTGTTATGTATTACATAAATTCGATAATTCATTAAAGATTCTCTAGAATTATATCTAATTTTAAAGGATTATTTTAGACGTATAATAACGATTTATTTATTCCATACTAGGTCTATATTTATATATACCTAGTATGGAATGATGTATTTTCTGCATTTAATGAGTAATATCGTTAAAAATCAACACGAAGTTTGCCCTTGAACATATTAATTAAAAGAAATCACAATAAAAATTCATGCTATTACTTATCTACAGATTTTGGTTCTAAAATTTTAATGTTTTTTACGTCTATTGTTTTAAAGTTTCCGTTTCATAAACATATGTCATCTTTATTTACATATCACAATATTAAACTTCATTCTTGGAGCTAATTCGCTGATATATTGATAATAAGATGATAACAGTAATTGTAATTTTATTTCACCACCTGTGTGTGAAGTATAAAAGTTAAATAAATATGCATAATCTTAACCATTTAATAAATTCTCAATATGTGATTGATTTGGTGTTTATTTTTACCTCTAATAAAGTTATAAATTATTACTTGTTTAACACCGAGTGATTGCTTTGAGACCTTCACAGCCTTTTAGAACGAACTAGTGACATTGGTATAAATGATCTTACGTTATATCAAAGAATACGAACAGGTGTTAGTTATTATAATAACATTCACAACATTATAGGAGGACCTAACAAAAATACAAAAGTATCGCTTGGCTAAATTTATAATTTACTTGAGACTATTTTCTTTACATTACTAATTAAGTATTGCGGAATTTGATATTAATCAATTGCGTTTTGGCAATAAAAAAACACAATATATACAACGAAACAAACAATGTTAGTAATCATTCAATCTTGTTAAGTTTCTTTGGAATATCTCAAGTTCAAGAGATTTCATTCGAGCGTTCTTTCGTTACATAAAGGCTCATCTCGTCATAAGACTTTCTCTAAAATGAAATATAGTTAATTAATAATAAGATTTAATTTTCTTGTTGTCATGTTTTATTTTTACTTTTGACTTTTTTAGTTTAATATTAATAGTTCTACATATTTTTAAATTAAAGTTTTAAGGTAGAATTAATAAATTCAAAGCATAAATTAGAAACCCAATACTCTATAAAGAAACTCATATAGATTATCATTGGCTAGTTATTTATATTAAGCAATTCGCTCAATGTCTATTGTGCAAACAGGTCTATTCTGAAATAATTTCAATAATAAACCCGCATACATTGCAAAACAAAAGCCAACACCGTTCCGTATTAACCATGACATTCCCAAATCGTCTCGTGAATCACAATCGTGACTGCATTAGGGCCTGAACAGACGCAATTGAAAACAAATTCATTTATGACCTTAGCTTTAGACTCTTAGTCTACAACAAAACGTTTTTGCGCTCTCAATAATAAAATCAATCTCTTAAGTGAAAAAGATAAAAGGACGATCTAAGATTCTTTATAGAATACTTGCATTAACACTAATACTTTTTATACGAAACTTTCTTCAAATGCTGCCCTTTGTTTATGGTCTATGACTCGATGGGGTCGATGGACTCACGCCATTCTGCCGTTGCCAAAATACGTTTTTTACGCTCACTTTCCAATGCGGTGAAAGCGAAAAGGTACCGAATCACGAATGTCACTGCTTCCTTTCAAAACATTGTAGTGGGAGGATGCCAGTTGTATTCAAATAATAGATGCATAAATGTGTCTGTTATAAAATGTATTGTTCACCTTTGTATTTTATTTTTAATACTGTAGCAGTATTCCATGACGTAAACGTTGTTCGTGTTGCGAATAATTGAAACCGGTATCTCACGGTTAACAGTTCAAGATAAGCCATCTAGAGAGTCGTCCCAAATTCGAGAGTAAAATTTTTGAGTAACATAAAATACAGATGAACCAGGAAGAATAAAAATACTACATATATGGTTTCTATCTTAGTAAATGATAATGACATAGGAAGTCAATAGATCGGAAGTGAGTATAGTTTAAAATGGAATGGTTGAGCGATCGTGCCGTGATCGTTGAATGTCAAGGCATAATGCCGAAGGCTAAGTCGCAACCGACGCCGAAATCCTGCTCAAGATCATTACACACGTTTATACGTAAACATTATCTCTTCCGTTCTGTATATACAAGTATGTCTATGTGTTTAACAATATTATGTTACTTCACGCTTCTGAATTGATACAAATTTATTGATGATTATCATTTATTAATTGAACCTGTTATCATAATACAAATTATGGGATGAATAATTTTAAGTTACAAGTACAATAAAGTAATTATTTTAATTTATAAATTAGTTATATATTATTACAATTGATGTTAAAGTTAATTATTGAAGCAACCGCGCCAACTTACTCGCTTAATCAAAATTGATTAATAAGTAATTATACAAGAATACCATTTAATCAAAAATTCAATAAAAATAGATACTGAGTGACAAATAAATTGAATTTAAGTTATCTGGTCCCATTGTTTAAGACATATTATAATTTAAATTTCATTTCGAATTCTAAGCGAGCAAAACAAAAGCAGTTATTATAATCACCTATCTCTCCATGAAGTGGTATCAAAATATGGGCAACGTAATACGTTGTACAATACATTTGATAGCTAAAAAATTAAGCAAACAGTAAATTCTAGATACCCAAATAGGCGCCCTGTAGTTGTACTTATGATACATTGTGATATCCTAACAACAATATAAAGTAAGTTACGATAACTCATCTCTTTATACGAACATTTAGGAAAACAACCGAAATAGGCTTCAAAAGTCACCTGTAAAGCTCTTAGTTCAGAGTGTTAAATAAAAATTAATAATTTAATTATTAATTTTAATTTAATCTTTAAGTTTTTACATTAGTTATTTTGTATATGAAGCGGATGAAATCTTTATTCCTTCGTTAAATTTTCGTTATATTTATTTCTTATCAAGTTATTCCCAACCTTTGATGATTACATTTTTACAAGCTTAATATATTCTTATGAAGTACTGTTTGAGTAAGACGTCTATGGTGACCGAATCGGCCTCGTGTCGTCACTGACATTGCTACCGGAACCGTCCACACTTCCTACTGCCCACGTGACCACTTTATTTTAAACCAGACCAGACTACACGAATTTATTTTTAAGTCAATTACAAACAGTCGTATGATCAACGACACGTAGGTACATATTTTTTTCAATATTCATGAATTACTGATAAGCATTTACATAAATTGAAATTGTAGTTCTTACACGTGTTAGAAAATTCATAGGTTTATGTAAATCTAAGCGCTTTTAGAACATTTTCTGTTGTCAATTTCTTATTTTTACAAAATCACTGTATAACCATAGATTAAAGATATCATAGACTAATTTTGAAATACATAATGAGACCAATAATATATTAAAAAAAAAGTCATGTATGTATAAAATATTTTCAAAATGCACTAACGGTCACTGGGCGGAAAGCGCTCATATGACGAAAGATAAGCGGATGGCCATGGTTGAGGCCGCCAGACTTCCTAGTCTCTAGTAAATAGCTCGTAACGTGCAAGCTTTTGATCATATGTCGGAGTTGACAGAGGAATAGTCATAGGATATCTTTCTATACCATGTAAGTGTACATACAACCAATTAAATAGGTTTTATTTTAATTGATTATAACACAAAATAATTCGTTAAAACTCTATATGACCTATATTACCTTGATTAATTACGTATTTCATTAACTGTCAATTTCAAGAAACTTTTAAATACTGTAATAAGTTTTAATTATTTACTTATTCTGTCAAAATATACCAATATGTAACTTTTCATTCTTTTTTCATTAATAGAATTCGTTTTTGTTACGTTTTACAAAATGAAAATTGAACAAAATAGCTAAATTATTCCTCAAAAACGTATACGGATTTCTGAATGATTGCATGCATGCATGATGCATTGTTAAAAAGCTCGCCTACATTTTTATATTATTATTATGACGCTTATTTGAATATGACATTGATCTTCTCGTCTGTTCGATTTTTTCCATATAATAAAATGTCATGTTTATGTATATGAAACAAATGTATAACAAACAATAAAAACAATGTATAAAACAAATTGATATTTAAAAGAAACATATTTAAGCGTTGAATTGTAAATTTACCTTAAGCCTTGCGTATCATATATTTCAAGTTCAGCCACGAAGTTCTTTGTCCCAAATACTTTGTCACTGCCGTGGTATGATTCAATTATCTTGATCCCTACTTAAGAGTTAATACAACACAGTGTGTTGTTCCGTTACAACAAATTTCCTTATTGCTTTAACTTTCATTGCAACTGAATATTTATAGTCATCAAAAAGAATAATATTATATTTACTATTTAAGATAAACTAAAAATGATAATGAACATTACATTAATTATTATTATTATAACAGCCTATAAATGCCCCCCTGCCTGTAAATGACACCTAAAATATTCACATTGTAATGTTCATCACGATGTTGTCGCTTACCACCGCCATCGAGATCACAAACACAAACACAAATACCTAACTGAAAGAAAATTAAGAGGTGCCACACAACAATACCAAATACTGCTGTTTTGCAGTAGAATATCTGATCAGTGGGTGGTACTTACCCAGATGAGCTTGCACGAAGCTCCACGAAAACAAAGCTCTACCAACAAAAGTTTCTCCTCCTCATATTCTTTAGGCAGCTGCATCTAAACACTACGTAGAGGACTTATAATAAACAGTGCAGTTCAGTGTAGTGATAAAAGAATAAAAATTTTAGTATCCATATTCATTAAACTACCTATAAGATCAATTTACGGAAGTCTAATACCGACCTCGTCGGAGCCGCGGCGCAAAAGAAGCTTCGAACAACCCGCGAATTATGTTTTTCATTTAATTCACACGCATTATCAAGGTCTTTGACACGTTCATGTTTATTTTAAAAAGTTAGTTTATCGTTGTGGCCAAATAGAATTGCGAATTGTACCCACAAGTTATGCAAAATAACCATTACCCTCATAAAATCATTTCGATTCCACACTACATACTACATTCTTTGACAATAGAATTATTTTTTTAAATTAAATTGATATCCCGAATGTCAACCTTTTATAAAGCTCAAACATTCATTATTATTAATTTAACCATGATAGTATATATATTTTATGACTCGCAAAACCGTAGTATCTATATGGTAGACGTAGTCTTGTCTCTCTATATTTAACTTATTGTGACGGCGGCAGTTTGAACGGTTTAGAAGTTGAAGTGCAGCAGTACAGCGCCTTCTAGTGGAGATCTGTCAAATAGTGGGCATAAAAACCTTCTCCGTGAAAAAATACATACATTATTTTCTTAGTGATCTGACAAATAACGTTTAAACCTATAAATCTCAAACAGTTATACTGACATCCGCCTTAATACATAAAATTAAGTGACTTACAACATAATTGTGGTTAATTCGTGTCCGTTTGTGAGAATAAAATTAAAGTTTGATAAATTATTGCAGAGCCATATAAACTTAATTACTAGAAATTCAACTAAACAAAATTCAATTCAATATACCAAAATGTGCATAATTTGTATGAGTAGTTTAACCAGCACAGACCCTGGAGTGACACATTATATGTCATGTAAATAAAAAAAATACTGAAAAAAACTTTAGAGTAATTGGCTAAACAGCAATACTTAGTATTATTATATTCCGATTTGAAGGTTAAGTGAGCCAGTGTAACGACATGCACGAGGGACATAACGCCTAAGTACCAAAAGTTGGCGGTGCATTAGCTATATAAGGAATACATATTAACAATTTCTTACAGCGTCAATGTCTGTGGGCGACGGTAACGGTGACGATCTCTGCCTAACTATTCTATAAAAAAAAACTGTAATAATCCCAAAGATTCATTCATCTCTTTAATACATGTATGGTTAAGTGTAATGTCACTCGTATTTCGGTAGTGAGTCAGTGTTTTATCGAATGCCTGCTACTAAATTATGCAACATTAAATTAAGTATATGTATTTTGTTCTGCGTCAACCAACTACGCAGTCACTCTTACGTTATGGTTTTATATCTATGTAAACGTATATTGTACTTAGTAACAATATATAAATCTAATAACCATTTACAGTGATAAAAATAAGAAAGAAACATGAAAAAATTTCTGAAACAAACATTTTAATTTATTGAAATAATTTTCGTATATTTTTTTGTCTTAATTTGTTTTCATATCGTATACATGTGAAAATATGTATTTGATAGAAAGACTGTTGATAGATATAAAAATATACACGTACTCTCAGAGTGACAATTCTGTAGATTAATATCTTATGTAGAAATAATTTTCAGTACACATATAAAGATACTAACAGCTTGACTAGATATTGCCTTTGATCTAAGATTGCACATGGATTTGAATAATCAGTATAATAAATAAAAACAAACAGAAAGCTAACATAGAAACTGGCCTTGATAAATAAAGTTGCCTAATTTTACCGAAAGGATATCTATGAGTATAAAGTATACAACGGCTATTGTTTAAAACAACATAATGTAGAAAAACAAAGTTATTTAACATCAAATAACTTATTTAAATACAGTTACTTTAATGTATAAACATAAGTAACATTCAGCGCTTCATAAATAAAACGCGATAGTATTAATTCACTGCACGACATACATTTATAAACGTCTCAAGTTCACTAGTACAAAGAGACAAGAAAACAAAACACAATCCAAGGTCAAGGACCTGTAATAATTGTGTACGTATCGGTGATTATAACGGAAACCACAACGTTTGAAATAAATGACGCTAATATGAATGATAGTCACACACGTACATATTTACTTTAAACGCATAATATACATGTACATGCAATAGCTTCAGGTATACATCGGTGCATACATATCTAAACAATTTTATAGCATACATATTGCATGGCTTTTAAGACTTAAGGAATTTACTTATTTACGTTGGGGTATATAGAAAATTATGTTATCATAAGTTGTTTAATGACTATTAGAAATACTTTTTGTTTTAGTACTATGATAAACATGTAAAGGCATTTTACAAGTAGATGTAATTGATTTTGCATTGTATTTTATAACTTTTAATCGCACCTATTTAACCTTCGGGACACCTGATAACCTTTTCCATCCTTTTTTTAACTCATTGCACCATCAGGCGCCGTTCTCGAACATAGGTAACTCAAATTTTGGGAGTCTTATAAATTACCGATACATTATATATATAACACATACAAATTACAATTATTATCATTATTAACCAGATTGACCTCTTGTACTACTGCAAGGATACTATGATATGATATGATCTCCGCTAGTCTGCTGTCAGAAAAGTTATTGCACAAATATTTCAATGTAATAGTAATAGCAAGTAAAGATATGAATACTTTTGTTATTTGTTGTTACAACCGCGCGTTTTTATTAACGCTAGTAGTTGTTTTTAAGAGGTCTCAAAGTATAACGCAGTTTGTTTATTGCTGCGCAATTCGTGATAGATTTTCAATTGAATAAACATCGACCTTTAAATTGAAATTAATGCCAATAAATACTAATATTATATTTAATAATCATATTTTTGAACATGTTAATCAACGTCCATATTACTTTTAATTATAGATATTACAATTGTGTTTTTAGGAAAATAAATATATTTTTCTTACATTGTCATATAACTTTATACGCTTTCAATTATACTGCAAAAAATGTGAATGGGTTGATTAACGTTGGTCATACAAGAAAATTAACATTCTGACGTATTTAGACCATGACCGTCCCAATTTATGACTCGCATGTTCAGTGTTTATCAAACATTTTACGTATGTCTTACGTCACATGCATTCTACATAGCAGGGTTGATGTCATACAGTGCAATCCACGTATATGAATGGACACGAATATTCATGGTCCAGCAAATTTCAATTATTCTCAATCGTAAAACTACGCACTGACTGAAATGAATAAAAATGCTTTCGCTTAGCTTCTACGGTTAGGTGCAAACAACACGCGCTACAGATCAATCAAGTTCAAGTACATTTAGAGAAAGTGAATCATTCAGTTATATACTGAATTATACATAAACAGTATCAATTAATTTACGTATTATTGAAGATATTAAAATAAAATGGAAGACAAAATGTATTAAATGTTTTTAAACTTTGAAATGTACGATCGTTATCCACCAATATCTGGACCCTATTACGTGTCTCAACCTGATATGTCACCAGGATGTAGTGAGTAAAATAATTTATAATAACATTTAAGATACATACGTCACGTATTCGTTAGGTGATAAAAACGAGACAGTAATTATATCGAGTAATTCAGTCATACACATTTATATGTAATCCTTTTATAATGTTATTTTATTTAACCAGTGTAATACATACGTCCAAAATTTATATTTCCCAATTATATAACTATTTCTTTTTTCTTTGTCTACAGGAATAATGACACTCAGCCGCGGCCCGTGTGACCTCGACAACATGAGTCTGTTCCAAGACCTCAAACTAAAGAGGCGGAAAGTTGACTCCCGATGTAGTAGCGATGGTAAGTAATATTGGCATACATTTTGATAATTTTACTGAAGAATTATACAATGAAAAAACGCATTACTTTATTCATTGTGATTAGTAATAATTGGTTTTTTGTAATTTCTAGCAAGTAACCACGGTCTTAATGCGAAATATTTGTTCAATTACAACACTTATTTATATTCTTTAGAAGATTTATCTTATCAGAATTCATATTTTTACAAAAACTCGTATATAAAATATTACTACTTTTATTAGTTACAATTTAAATAATAGACGAACAGAGGATTTAATAATCACGTTTTTAATCGTTTTTTTTTTAAATGTACCTTAGTGATAATAATAATAATGATAGTATAGTTTAGCCGCTACGATCTTACATTTCTTTCTAGTACAGACTAAAAAATAAATTCGATCTTGTCTAAGTGTAAGGTCAGGATCTATTTGTATTCCTTGCGAGTACCAACAGTTACCACTCACCTCACGAACTTATTGTCACTTTCGAATTCGATAACAAATTCAACTTGTTACCTGTAATATAATTTTTAAACAGTATTCTACAATGGGGTTTTTAATAATATAATTTGGGCTGAACCTAGTAGACCTTATTCTAAATATAAAAATTAAAACCATATGAATTTTAAATTTATTAAGAAATTATCTTCGAGCAATGTAACAGATTAAACATAGATATTCTTGCTATGCTAGAAGCTATGCTATGCTGTTCTAAATTTAAAAAACAAGCGCTCGATAAAATCTGTGATATTCTGAGATTGCAAATTTGTTAATGTCACAGGTCACGGCGACGGCGTATATTATGTTACCAAACAAAAATAGACCTTTGTTTGAGAAAATGATTAGTGAAACTATTGCATTATTTTAAACATTCAAAGGTATATTTTATCATTTAAAATGTAATTATTATAGTCAAGCTTTTAAGCCATAATAAAGATTAAGTTTCGTTGGACGTATATTAAACTTTAAAAATGATTTATGTATGATATGGAAAATTTAAAAAATTATTCATTTAAACAACAGACTTCTAAAAATTGAATTACTTTAAATTTAAAAATTACTTAATTAATTTGCATCGATTATGAGGTTTAGTGCCTGATGAAATTGACTCTTAGAATTAATGTTTATTATATTTTAGATACAAACCATCAAAACAAAGCAGCGGACAAATTAAATTTTTAAGTTGTCTCTGTAAATACACAAAATCTTTTTTGTAGTTTATTTGTATTTATTAAATAATATCAATAAACCAAATTGATATTTTATTATGTAAGTCAAATGTTTGAAATATTTACGTATATATATGGAACAGATAATTGAGGTTATATACAATAAAATTATATTTTGATCGGCCACCAATTAGAAAAGCAATGCCATTCTTGCACAGCGAATTAATGTTATAATATAATCGGTAACATTAATCGAAAGTTAAATAATAATAAACTAAACATAACCCGATCTTCAACTTAGACATAGCTTACACTTTCACTTAAAACAAGAATCTTCGAAATTCCGGTTAAACAAGTCCAGCGCTATTGTGGGATTATCGCAATAACATTAAAAAATATTTTACATTAATTTAACACGTGATATATACAAGAAGTAACTTTCGACTCTACTATACTTGCAAGAAGTAACTTTCTTTAACTGCTTTTTAAAATGATTTATTGAGAGAAATAATTACTATTTTGTTAATTTAATATATCTTTATTACCTGTGATGGCTATCTTAATGTTGGAATTCAACATTTGCCACTTTTGAGAAACTTTTTAAACGATCCTTTTTTTGTTTGTATAAAAAAAAAGAAATATCTAATTTTCAAATTATACCTGTTCCCACAGTTAAAACATTAATTTTATTACTTAACAAACAAAATAAAATGTTTGTTTCTGAAGAAAATATTCGAAATTTAAGCTCTTTGAATTATGTAATTGAGATAATATGTAAAAAGTGAAAGTAAAAACTTATTCATTGTAATTATTACTTGACCTTTTGAATAATCAATGAGTGAAAGATGTTCACTGTCATCTGTCACACTACGTAACATTTGGCGAGATGTGCTAACAATCGCGCAGTCGTGATGTATGGAGTTTACGCGAAAACAATCAATAGGCTTGTAATTTATATATATTTTATGAAAAACATTATCGCTTCACAGTTCACAAGTGCTACAATAGAATCATATGAGAAGCTATTAAAACATTTTTATTTACGCTTAAAACCAATTAGCCTTACAATAGCGTCTAAAGCTTTACCATTTCATTACTATAGCAATCAATTATTTAATAAAAGATTAAACATTAATGATATGCGCAAACGCATTTAAAAGGAATCCTCAAGGCAATACGTCAGAATACAAAATTATTTCGGTCATTTCAACGCAGGTTCATAAAAAACTAGAAGGAGTATTCAATTATTTATAGATTTGCGTGAATCTCGATAACGGTATCGTGACGTCGAAGGCGCGTCGGGGGTGTGACGCGATGTGACGCGCCACGCACCCGCGTTATGACGCACCCTCGCGTGCTGCAGCGTACGTGCATTCGTTAACGAGATAAGCGGGATTTCAACGTAAGAGCGATATGTTTAGGTACATTATGCGCGCATTTTACTTTTGGTATTTACGCGTAACGTTTTTAAATATGACATAGGGATCATGTACTAGTTTATATATCAAATAATTTCTTTTAACTATTTGTATAGAGCTAAAGTTTTCAGTACAGTTGGGCTTTAATAGAGAGAGTGGAGTTAATCTGTTACATAATTAACTATTTGCTTTGCAACATTATTTGGGAAAATCATTTCAATTTCCCATTATTTTCAAAGGTTGCTTTATAGTATTTCATACGCCTTAAACTTCTTTGAATGTTACAAAATATCTGTCACATTTGTCACGCCGCTATATCAGAAAAAAATCAATGTACATTTATAAATCTATTTATAGAGATATTTCTAAATCGTACCGAAATGAAGGTGTAGTGTGGAAAATAAAAGACAGAACGCAGGTTGGCGCGAGCGGGCGCAATGCCACGTGGCGTCGGAACGCCGAGGAGGGAGGCGGAAAGATGCCGGGGTGAGGGTGTGACCTAGTTCCATCCGGTCACTGACCGTATGCGACCTTCGATTGCAGCAATCTAAAAAATATCGGCTTATTGAAAGAGTTGCGGATTGTGTAATAGTCTGAATTGTTGTCTGTCTGCAAACAATCTTACTGAAAAATGTATCACCATAATAATTTACGTTTTTAATCGAAACTTTTTTCTCAAACTGTACGAATGGGTAAGTTATCCAACAAGTATCAATACGTAATGAGAAGCATTCAAAACTAGTACTTATCTATGAAACGAACCTTCCTAGGACCTCAGCAGCCGATTGCATCACGCGGCTAGAAAGATCGGTCCCCACCAATGATGTGGCAAAGGACGCCAAGTGAAATAGAGATCGTCCTCGAAGCGAGAGCGGTGCACGCGTTGCACTAGTCATTGTGCGGTTGCACTTCGCACGCACGGCCGTCTGAGTGACCTAATAGTGGCTGGAGGGAGGGACCGGGACGGTGCGGGGAGCGGCCCGCGCTGCCGCTCGTGCGGTAGGTCGGGCTCACTGCGCGCGCCCGCCGCCCGTCGCCGACAGTGGAAAACTTTCTTTGCGACTTTTCCTCGCGTAAACAAAACCGCGCAAAGATTTTCGCTCGCGCGCTCGTAAGTCTAACATCGCCCAAATGACCGACACAAGCGTAACAACTTTTTTCCCAATGATCCAAGTGCAAGCGTCTATGTTATTACTCAGTTATTAAATTCGATGGACCGAGTGATTTGGGATGTAAGCTTCGACAACGGAGCCGGTAATCATACCACCCAGCGCATATGGATTTAGTAATAAAAAGTCGGTAAAGTTTCTGATTTATTGCTTACGTATTCGAACTAATTCAAAGTTAAATAACAAAAATAACATTATGTGCAAATAATGTCTCAAATAATAAAAATACGGGTTTAAGTTGATAATTTTTGTGTAAAACCTTATAATGATTATCTTTGAAATAATTAAAGCAACGATGTTCGGGAAAGCTGCAGTTAAACATTAGTTTATATTTATAACCTGACCGTAGAGCCCTTTGTGATGTTGTTATAGCGCGTTGCGGGCACAAGCGCAACGCTTCCGGGCGCCGCATCTGCGCTCGCGCCGCTTTCACTTTCTCCTCGCTCACAGCGCCGCATCTCGCGTTCACCCGTTACAACGTGCGACCGTACTTCCTACATTTTCCACATATTATTTTCTTTTCCGTGTTCCGCATTGTTGCGCAAACAATAAAAATAAAACAATATTAAAATAATTAAAAAGTTTTATACAATTTTTCGGAGTACAACGATACAGAACCCGAGTAAGGTTGTGAGATGTCCTTTCTAAGCATGCGATTGTATCCGTGAATTGAATTAGTTTTCTATGTGGTCGGGACCGCGCTCACGTCGTGACGCAACCGGCTAATCTAGTCGGCGGCGGCGGGAAGTGCAGTGTCGCGTCCCTGCGTCGCACCCCGCGCTTCTAACTACGACCACGCCGCGCGGTCGTTGACATTTCACCTAGTTTCTATTTGTCACTTATTAAAAGCACGCCATGATCTTATTCTTTCACGATGATACGGAAGTCTACGATTGTTGTTAATCATGCAATGTTTCTTCATAGGTGAGTCGGCAGCCGACACCAGTACGTCGTCGCCAGATCCGGGCCCACCGTCACCGCGCATGGCCGAGGCCGGGTGTAGCACGCCGCCGCACCCACCACCTGTGTTCGACGGCGGCGGATCGCCCTCGCCTTCTCCTTCGTGCCACCCTACAGTCATCCGCTCTGCACCACCTTATTCAGTCATTAAATTTGAGGGAGCTCCTGTTGTTAAAACGGAATGTTCCCAAATTAATAAACACGAATCTGCACCTTCATCAGTTAAAGTTGAAGCTGCACCCCCAGAAGCTCTTCAGCCTTATAGGCCGCGTGCGCTTGCGCCACCTCCGCAAAGTCCGCATACAGCGCTTTCACCGGGACACTGGCCACCCGCTGCTTGTATCAACGGTGTGAAGCCGGAACTCATCGGAGGTCATTTCCCACCTCAACCATTAGAACAAAAATCAGGATCTCGAAATACGCAATGGCGCGGTGCGCCGGCTGTTATCATGGGCGAATCTGGAGGTGTTCGGACTATGTTTTGGACATTACCTGCACCAGCCGCTGGTGGTGAACCAGCAGCAAGTGCATCACATACACCAACACCACCAACCCCTGATCCAGGCACGTGTAGTGAAGAGTCAGCAGCACGATTGTTGCTTAACCTCGGTGGAGAATTAAGGCGACCAAGAGGACCAAGACTAGATATGGAGCTTCTCTGGGCTGGAGATGTATCGCAGCTGCCAGCGCACCAACAAATGCATGCATTAAATCTCAGTGCTGCAGCAGGAACTGTTTCAGGCTTGCCCGGTATTGCAAGTGCAAGTTCTTTATCAACTCGTCCAGAACTTCGGACGTATGCTCCGGAAGCAGATCGTGAAGAGGACGAACAACCTATGATATGTATGATATGTGAAGATAAAGCAACGGGACTACATTACGGCATTATAACATGCGAAGGTTGCAAAGGGTTTTTTAAAAGGACTGTACAAAATCGTCGAGTTTACACTTGTGTTGCTGATGGTGGCTGTGAAATCACAAAAGCGCAACGGAATAGATGCCAGTACTGCCGTTTTAAGAAGTGTATAGAACAAGGAATGGTTTTACAAGGTAATAACATGAATATTATTACGACGTTATAATAATTAATTTATTATTATATTATAATCATTTCATTAAGATGGGCTTTATCAAATAATTATTTTTGTAGCTGTTCGAGAGGATCGTATGCCTGGTGGTAGGAATAGTGGTGCCGTATATAACCTTTACAAAGTTAAATATAAGAAACACAAGAAACCAAATACGAAAGCAGCGACCACAACAAGCCGAGCATCACCACCAGAAAAACCTAAAGACCCTTTACCGCCCCTCCCACCGCACCTCGTTAATGGAACCATACTAAAGACTGCATTAACAAACCCCAGCGAGGTAAATTTAATATAATTTAATTAATTTGTTTAATTGATAGAGTTTCTTAGACGTAACCGGCATTTTATATGATCGTCATGTTTTTGTCCCTAGGTGGTACATTTGAGAGCAAGACTTGAAAGTGCAGTATCATCATCTCGAGATCGGGCAGTTCCTTTGGAAAGGGCGTTGCATATGATTCGAGCTCTCATCGACTGTGATGCTATGGAAGATATTGCGACTGTACGTCATCTACCTGATCTCCTCCACGATACGTCCGAAATCGGCGACAAACTTTGTAAAATCGGTGACTCTATTGTACATAAAATGGTCGCGTGGACAAAAAAGTTACCATTTATAATGGAAATTCCTATGGAGATCCATTCTAAGTTGTTAATGGAGAAGTGGCATGAGATCTCAGTTTTAACAACAGCGGCATACCAGGCAATGCATGGGAAACTCGCGCATGCACCACCATCTTCGGATCATGAACATGATTTCATGCAAGAGGTAAGCTTACACTTTTTCAACAAAATATTCTACAGCAACATTTTATCAGGCTATCAAATTTAATTTGAGCATTGTATATTCATGACGTCAAGGAGTGTAATGTTAAATCTAAATAACAGTGCTAAGTGCTAACAAGCCCTAAATTATAGGTACTCAAATGATCAAATTCGCTCCCGAGACTTCCGCCACATGCGCGAGCGCAGTTACGTGATCTGCATCGTTGCGTAACCAATAGAAAGTCGCCTCAAACTGCACTCGGACGTTTGCGCTGCATGGCTTGTTCTAATAGAATCGTAAAATGCAATAGTTTCTATTAGTCAGATGATAGAACGAATAATAATACAAGCAACGCTTTAAAGCGATTTCGCTATTGTTTTTCGGTTGCGCCATCAAGTGAGGTCGTTAACCTTTACAATATTCATAAACGATAGAATCATTAAATACATATCGCTAACTAATTATTTTATAACATATATCTATAACAAATCAAACTTCGTTTTTAGATGTGTATGTATTACATAAACGTAATAAAAATGCCGGCAGTTACACAAAAAGCGTTTTCATTGTCTAGTGCATTTCCTTTATACTTATGTATTGCAATATTACGTAAACATAGAATCGTATTCTGTACCGCGTTTTCGTAATCATAGATTAATTAACGCATCGATGAACAGAACATGGATATGAGTTATTGTTTTAGAATATAGCTTCTACTATTCGTTGGTTGATTTATACATAAGTTATCCTCAATCATGTTTATTGGATCAGAAATGTTGACTTAAAATATTATATATTTTAAACAGCTTGTTTTTTTATCCTTAACGTCTAATGAATAACAATGCTAAATTAAATTAAACTTATTCACATCTACTGTTTTTTCAACATTTTTATTATTTATTCTTAGCTTCTTCGAATAATATGAACTACGAACTACTTGAGTTTTAAGCAAGTCTTTCATTCGGTTAATTTTATAATACTTCAAAAATTATTAATATAACAAGAAATAAACACACAATATACCCCATCTTATCATATACAATCTTAAAACCAATTCACATCTCCATAAAATAAATAATAGAAAATTAAATAAAAAATACTCTTTACAGGTGAATGCTAATTTAAGGACATTACAAAATTGCCTGACATCATTGATGGGTAGGCCGATAACCCTGGAACAGCTCCGACTGGATGTGGGACTGGTGGTGGAGAAGATGACGCAAATAACCTGCGTGTTCCGTCGGATTCAGCTCAGGATGGAGGAGTACGTGTGCTTGAAGGTCTACATACTGCTTAATCAAGGTAAATTTCAATAATTATGAATTACTTAATCTTAAATAACGTTTTCAGGTTTTAATCGCGATTATAGCTTTTTCTATTATTTTGCGCAACCAATACATGATATGATGAAAATCTAAGGTGTACAAATATTTAATACTTCTACTAATGTTACACTACCAACTTTTGTTCACAAATTATTCGAATTTTTTATCACCCATGCGTATAAATAACAAACACTTGTGTAAGCTCTGCTGTATAACATTTTCTAAAAAAAGTAACTTTATAATTAGTTCCCTGACTTTTTTGTTTCTAGTCACAACTGTAAGAGTTTATTTAGGTTTTATTTTGTTAAAAAAATATTAAATTTGTATTGAATAAATAACTTCTAAGTCTAACTTTTATAAAATTAACTATCGAAATATAAGCTTACGTTTTTTATATTTACCTACACTCACTAATGAAATTGAATCTAATATTACATATTTATTTAATTGAATAATAATGATGTGATTATAAAAGCAATAAGATCGATTAATTTCGCTTGACAACGCGGCAGCAATCCACTTATAGGCAAGGGTGCATCGCCCCCATATGTGGGTCAGCTGCAACTTGTAATTATGTAAGCCAGGCTCTGCAATTTACTATTCACGTACAAATACAATGGTTTTCCGACCACGCCAATGAATTTATCATCATACTGTTATAATTACCTAGTTTATCTGTTAATTCTAAAAATAAATCATTTAATTAAATGAGTTTCCATGTTGCTGTAAGTAATTACAAATGTAATGATATAAATTAAATAAATGGATTTAGTCTATAAAATAAAATAATTATTGCTATAAATATTATGAGCCAATTGTAGTGTCAATGCGGAGACACCAAAATGGAGGCACAAAGTGCGCTCGTTAATATTATTATGATTTATGGTACATATAACCCAGATGCAATGCGAGACGCTTGCAAAATCGATTGGAAACATCGAGACAACACGTTCAGAATTTCACTTTACAAATACTATATTATAAAGCAATAGACACACTTGAGTTTAATAAAATTATTTTATGAGCTATCATTCGGATCACGCGAATCATTTAACTCTGGTCTAAACGACTGAAGTTACAAAGGATCTATGTATCGTAGTGTTCTAGTTTCGATACGGTATGTCAAATAATGAATTTAAATTGAGTGTTAATCGCTATCGCTAACTTAATTGAATAACAACGCCCTTCACTAGGCCGCTGTTATGAATACAATCGAAACGAATTCTGTTCCGCTTTGATAAATACCAAGAATATTTTATGATCATATAATAATAATTTTAATTTTAAAACTACGTATAAAAATTTCTCGGTTCATTATTACTGTTTAATTGTAATTATATTATAATTAATCTATTCTTTTTTAGGTATTAAGTTAGAAAAGATAAATGATATGGCGAAATGGAGCGTTTAAAGTTCAGTCGTATTTAAACTTGTCGGTAGCTAGTGCTGGAAAATACGCCATCTGCGTTATCGATGCTGTAACTAGGTCACCCGCACGCACTCTACGTTCGAAAATTATTTTCACCGCGCGTTATAATTACGAGTACACTGTTTATAAAACTAGACTTAGTTCTACGCGTTATGTTTTGAAATATATATGTACTAAAACAATACTATTGTTCGCACATTGCGATTAGCAAGTATTAAAAAAAAAAAAAGGAATGGTATCTTTATTCAAAATCGTTTGATATTTACTAATTAAATGTTATTCAGGTTATATAGAATATGCAGAAAGAAAGTATATAATTTTATAAATAGAACAATGTGATGTTATAAATTTATAACTTATAATTAAACTAAGCCTTATACAAAAGATTCAGTTAGAATACTTTTTTTTTTCAAAATTTTTATTTATCTTCAGTTAATGTCTCATCGTTAACACAATACACGCATCATAGATCAGATATAAGAACGAAAGTAGCGTTGCAAGTGAGATATCTATAGCAAGAGGTATAGTAAGTTCTCGCTACGGTGAAATGGAAAGCGCTTGCGCAACGGTTCCGCGGTCGCGCGTGTATGTGTGTGTAGTTCTGTGTGAACAATAAGCGCTCATGTAAGTTGAGCAATACAGCCGATTGTAGATGAAAATTTTAGTATTAATTTCAACTATTCTATCACTAAAAATATTATTATTAATAAAATTGTAATTTTTGTGATTTTGACTTAGTTATATTGATGAATAAGAATGTTAACATTGACAAATATCATAGACAAGACCATAAACAAGATGAAACATGTTTATGGTTAAGCAGTCTTCAGAGTGATTTATCGCAACGGAGAGCAACAACACAATCCGTATAATAGCCGCGTTACGTCAGTTGAAACGGGACGGCATTTCACTCTCAGCGAAAAGCCAGGCGGAAGCGAACTTTCTCTTTTGCCGCGCGCTTGAGGCTAAAAAACTTAGATTAGTCGCTAACCCGTCTCGCTTACTCTTACGTAACCTGGACACGTGATTGCACGTAAATGTATTATGTTAATTGATTTACGTATAGCTATTCAATAACTGATTAACGATATTGTTAATGTCTTTTAAAATACTGAGAAAATTATGTCAATTTATAATACTTTATAACATAATAAGGAAGTACTTATTACTTATATTGCCTTAACTTTAAATAATATATATATATTTTATTAACGTATGTCAGCTCGAAGTAATGTATGCTGGAATCAACCAACTGTAAAATATAAAATTCGCATTTAATTATTAATAAAATAAGTGCAATATTGACCGAGAACGCTAAGCTACTTATAACAGGAATGAACGCTACACGTAATACGTACAATATCGTGAAGCGCGTGTGAGCGGGACGGCAATAGCGGGTGAGGACGCGAGCTCGCTCGAGCGGAGGTCAACGGCTAGCCGCGGTCGTTGCCCCGCTATCGGAGTGACCTACTGAGCGCGTGACGTCACCACCGCACCGCGCGCTCGATTGCATTGCTCGGCTGCCGCCTTTTAACGCCATCTTGCGCCGAGTAGACTAACCAAAAAGAAGGTTATAAACATCCCGTGTAAATGAATCTTAAAACATTGGAATTGCGAGCCATTATATGTCTATATATCTATCATATGACAGGTTTAATCAGATTTATCTTTGCAGAAGTGGAGTTAGAAAGTATTCAGGATAGGTACGTTCAAGTATTGCGCAGTTACTTAGAACATGCCGCACCCCACCATCCTGGCAGGCTTCAGGAACTGTTTGCTCGGATACCCGAGGTATGTCTACTGATATATATATATTTTTTTATAATTTGATATTACTTAAATATGACTGTTAAACTGTACAATCTACTGTACAACACACTACTTTCGAATAGTGTCTTCAAATAACACTGACTCATTATTCACACTTTCAGATACAAGCGGCGGCAAATCTGCTACTAGAAAGTAAAATGTTCTACGTACCGTTCGTGCTGAACTCAGCTGAGATCAGATAGTACATGGCGCAGCAGGGCGTCTAGTTCTCGATGTACGAGCGGCAGAGCCCCCTCCCGTGCCCGCGCCCTCCCCGCCAGCCCTGCACCCTCGTCACATAACCGACCTGTGTTCACTCCAGAGTCAGCAGAACGTTCCTACTCGACCGGACACCGACAATAAACATGGTTCGGATCATCTTCGGATCGAGACGGAGCCACCACAGTGCGTGGACTCCTTATATTCGCTAAACTTTGAACTGAGTGAGTGTGGATAGTGCGGTATTATACCTTTGTTGAATCGATGTGTGTATTGGCTTATTGTTTAGTAGAGGAATTAAAACGTCCCAATTGACAGACTGATTTATCATAAAATATAGATATTATTTAAGTACCAGGGACTTGGATGCGTGTTTTATACGTGGTAGTGTATACTACTTAGTGTTAAATAGAGTAAAATATATAATTATGTTACTATTTAAAAACGTCAGTCGAAGAATCGCATAATATATTATTTCTGTACATATAGATTGTAATTTATCATAGTTTTGTAGATAAGGTCGTTGTTTATAGACATAATTGTTTCTTGTAAATGAAATATTGCTGTTTTAGTTTGCATTTTATATCTAGATTAAAACCGGCCATCTCGCCGGGTGTGTAATATTGAAAATTTTCTAATTTTATTTTATATGACTTGTTCGTAATTAAGTAGCACTAAGTACCTACTCTCAGTGTTTACCAAGACTGCTTGTATAAATCTATAACATTTTTTACGCAAAAGTAATGAAGCGCGGCTTCGCGCTCGTCTCTGTAGTCACAACTTATGCATTTTTATTGCCTATATTTCGCAAACCACTTATGCATATATTCTCGTTCTAAATCTTACTTTACTCTGGTCTAACTAGATTTAAGTTTCCGGTAGGCATTGTCGACCTGACGTGCCGATCGCGGCCGAGTAAGTTGTTGAGCCGTCCGCCATTGTTTCACTTAGGCAAAGACGGTTCGAAGATTTACTTATCGTATTATACTTTTGCTTCCTTTGATGTGTTCAAGTGTAATTTATGCTCAATACCATTAACTTCATCAGACGTCTGCATGATATCATCATTACACTAGATCTTAATAACTGTCAAGGCACTAAGTATTATTTCTATCGGTATCAGAATTGTTTAAGATCCGTTATTATTCATGATGTACTCGTCTTTAAATTTTCGAAGACTGCGTGGCCATTGTATGTTAATTCTCTAGGAATGTGGCAAATAATGTTTTTCTACTATTTCACTGGTTTTATGTAAACGAATAAGTAGGATTTAACTAATGCGAACCAACTGCAACTTACCTAAGATTTCTTTAATCGTATCAAAAATCTGTATGTGCCACGACAATACAATCATCGTATCGACATAACCTATTTCACATTTTTTCGCATATTCCTAAACATTTCTTATGTATTCATGACGATTTCAACATTTTCTTTTAATATTATAAGTCACTGACTCTGGTCTCGACCAAAATCTTTGTACACAGCTTCACCATCACACCTGACAAAGTACATGATGTAACCACATTTATCAATTAATCATACACATAATTAGTCATAAATAGTAGTAAATTTTGATAGCCATAATTTATAAGTAATAAACTGATTTACTTCACTGTCAGTAATCACTGCCTATTTTAATGTTATTAGCTATTATCTTAAATAGCGATCGTATTATGGAATGTATACACGATGCGAGTTCTAGCCGCCGATTTATCGCAAAAATATATTTTTCAGACGGATTCTACACATTTGATGTTAATAACTTTTTAGACATTTTTATTGATATGATACTCAAGAGTTTTTGATTTGTATTATTATTGAAAATAATTTTATATTGATATCTAGGTATAAATAGCGCTTCTATACTGTCAATTTCGATGTTATAACCCAATTTACTGTAATCGCATACTCTAAGCTGATTTTTTATTTTATATTTTATCACGACATAAACTCAGATTAATGACACTTAAATATGTAATATAATAACTCACTGCGAAGTTTCAAACGCGGCTACTTATCGATGCGTGTGTACAATCCCTTACTCGTTAATGTTATTATTATAGACGTTCCAACAACGGTGAACTGTTACCATTAGATTAGGGAAGGCGATAAACGTCAAATTAAAAAATTAAGTAATTACAACCAAAAAGTTCGTTCTAAGGACTTAGGTTCTAGGTAATCATTATTCATGCCTTAAATCGATAAAGATCGATGTCAGCAGACTATACTTAATAATATCACCACGTTAGGTCCCAAAACTTATTAAGCTATAAAAATAGAAAGCATTTCTTCCTATTCTTATTTAGATATAAATTATTCACACGTTAATTAAAATATATATTTACATATTGTATTGTATAGTATATATCCAGTGACTTACGTTATACATCTGAAGGGTAAAGCTTGTGATATGTATGTATATATTCATAATTCATGACTATTTTTCAATACACAGAAAACACATGTTTCTAAGCGGTATATACCAACAGTTAAAAGTATTACAACACGTAGTTTTAAATAATATATACATTCTTATGAAAATAACTTACTTTTTTTTTATTTAAACGGACTGAAGCAATATACGATTCGTCTCAGATCTGATACATACCAAGCTAACACCCACGTCCGTACTTTTGCAAACATATGTATGTAGAATAAAACGATTATTGAAAATATTTTATAATTAGATAATCCTGTTACCTGAATGAGCGACACGTGTCCGTTCCTCATCGTGTTACCATTAGTTAAGTTAGTCTATAATTTTTTTTATAAATTGTATAAATTAGTTTCAATACAACCGGTTAAAACACTGCCATCAAATGCCTAAATAGATTCTTAATGTAATTTTGTTATACATATATGTTTAAGTTAGTGACATTCGTGAAATTATTAGTTAATTGTGATAATTGAACAGTGATAGTTTATGAAAAAAAAAACGTACGAAATTCAAAATGAAATCAATGCGTTCTACTTCTCTCAGCGTTCGCGTCTGGCTCCTACGTCATATATATTGACAATTTGGTTAAATTACATAATATATTTATTTATTCGTTTTTATCTAACTTAAATTATAATTAGTCGATATGAACACCATCAATACGACGGTGTTAATCTAAAGTCTGAGGTAAAGATGCCTTTATAGATTTTTAATTGTGTATGATGAAAATCGTAAGTGTAACTATAATTGCGATTAGTGCATCGTTCTACTAATATTAAAGGTAATGTATGTAAGTAATATTGACACTTATTTTGTTAATAGCGTAGATTTAATTAAGGCAGAAACTAACGGCAGAGTATCAAAGGAAATTTAGATATTAAGAATGTTATTGGCGTTGTACAAAGGATAGTATTGTTAGGGAATAACGATAATGAAATTGGCGCATTACTGGCGAGTACCTAATTAGAATAGTACACGAAAAGCCCACGGAGGCTATACAATTATTTGTATATAAAATAAACTACATGTAAAATAGCCATTCGCTTTTCGTTGCTCTCCTAATTTAAAAGCTGGTTTCTAATGGAATTTTCAATTGTTTATCCGTAATATCACGTATTTCGTATCGCTTATTGTTGGTAGACGATAAATGAGCAATGTGTCTCAAACAGTTATTTCTGATTATGTACTGATTTGATATAAGAATAGTTCTTGGTCTCAATGTTCTGGCAGCCCGGACTATGAGTGGACTCGACTTAAGAATTACTTGTAAGTATTGACATAATCGCCGTTACAATATATTAAATAACAAACCTATTCTATTATATTAAATCGGCAAATAATCACATCAATACGAGTAATTCAGAAGTCGACCATTTAGATGTAATATTGCGAAAATATTTTGACTGATATGTAATAGTAATAATGATTATGGTGTTAATATATTTCTAAGGGTATAACAAGAACTTAATGCATTTCACACTTTCTTTACAGTCCATAAGACGATAATTATTACATCTAAGATATTGTGAGGAAATATTTTCACATTATTAAAGTAAGATTTGTTGTGTAAAAACTAGCGTTTCATGTACTTCGGATAAAAGGAGGGTTGACTTGTGTACATTAGACTTTGTAATTAAAATAGTTAATAAATCGAGTGTAAAGCAGTAAGAGAATATATATTTGGAAACGTTGACAAGTGTTTGTTGTATGTAATTACGTGTCACAGATGGATATTTGAACTCTCACTATATAAATATATACATATATATTAGATATCTATTCTTCAAGTTGTATGTTTTATCCAAATATAAATTATTCGTTTTTGTTACGAATTCACAAACACGTTTCGCTTGTCTATCTAACTTTATGTTCAAACGTATTTTTCACTAAGTTTTTCGAGTAATTAAACAAATGCCACATTAGTACCACGCAGTCTCACAGAAAGTGCCTGAAGTTCTAAACGTTTAGGTAGACATTTTTTTTTAAAGAGTTATGGTGGTCGAGTGTGCTGCATTTCACAAAATATTCATTTGGCGTAGCCAGCCTTTATTTTTAATTTTCGATCTGGACCCATTCATATATCGTTATGTACTTATGATTAAAGTAGTTTACGCGAATATATTACTTATTATTTCTTTGAGCTTGATTGATGCAAATTATGAGAAAATCGACTGATGATTGCTGTTGATTTTAAGTTTCGTTTCGGTTAATTTTTTTAGAATTTGCTTCAAGTTTTCTCAAAATGGTTATCCGACCCCGGTCACAACTGGCTACGTCAATACACATAATATTAAATAGTTGGGTTCGCTCAATATTAAGACTTGTCGCTTTCAGTACTAGCGTATTCTTAACTATAACAATAAATTAGGGTTCTATGTTCACACTTAGCCAATCACATTAGTTGATGATTGATGTACTGTTCTCGACGGATTAAGGCTGTTGTTATACATTTTCGACCAAGTTAGGATACAATGACTGTTAATACTTATTCTGATGTTTGTATCGGTTTTTACGTCTCGTTCGAGTGGTGCGCCGGGTGTTATGTTAGTCAATGGATGAACTGGTTTGCCAAGAGAAGTTACCTACAGTTGTGTTTAGTTAGCGATGCATAACGTGTTTGTACTTTAATTTGTTTTTTAGTTGTACTCTTGGAAATCAATGGTTAATAACTTAAGAGAATAAAATGTATGTGAAATAAATGAGTCTAATTATTTCCTTTACCAAATTATTAACAATTAACTCTTGTACAAGAAGATCCAATAAAATTATTGCAAAGTTGCCGTCTACGGTCTACCAGACAAGGAAAACCTATCTATCAAGTAACAAACTTTTTTTTCAGATTTTGAATTGCTTTTGAAAGATATGAAATCTAATGAGGTAAAAGAAAAATCTTTTAAAAAGATCATCGAAGTCCGTCTCCAGGATTTGTAAAGCAAAATTATCAATGAAAAGTTCACCGACAACAATGACCAATACAAATTAATATAATTTAATTAATTAATTAAATATTTTATACTGTTAATTATAAAATCTAACCCTAATATCATGATTCATTTAAAGCAATATTTTAGCATTGCGATTGTTTATCATGTTCAATATATTTGTATTCAATCAAAGTACAACTCGTACCATATTAATAGACGTACAAATACTGAATTGATTGATTGGAATGTATTAATTGTTTTGCTGAAAGCTCAAAATTATTTATATATAACAATATTTAGAAGCTTTTTAGAGATTTTTGGAACGAAATTTTTTTCGCGGCTTACAGTAGAGTGAAACGGCGGTGACGCAAGGTCATGTCATATAACGAAATAGCGTTTATTTATACTGTGCCTACCAAATGCTACAAAATGGGAAGCGTTGGGCGTTCCATTTTAAGCGGTTGATATAAAGGAGGTTGAGATGCTTTTTGGCGAGAGAAAATACAGTAATATAATCAATTAAAATCTATCGCATAGAACTTAGTTCCTGACCGCACAATTTTTTTTTATGTTATCTATATTTGGCAGAATCTTGGAATGCATACAACGCCATCTAGTAGGTAAGTACGTAAGTTTTGCATGTAACTCGAACCTATTTAAGGAAATGATAATTAAATATAAATAAAACTAAGCGTAGTCTTTTATTGTATAGGCATCTACAAATTAATGAAACATAATTAGTTAATGCAATATTTCTAATACACATAATTTACTGTAGCATGTTTTTGAACGGTGCGCTAATGTCTAACACTGTATGGCATGTGTCACTTTTGGTGGTTTTGCCCCTTCATCAATCAAAAGCGGTAACGCCACATGCACCAGTTTAGTTTTTCTTGATATTTGATCATTTTGTCATACAAAAAGTAAATATGGTAAGTACTTTTGTATTTATTTGTAACTGTAATGTAACTTTAAAGAAAAAAACAGACCGTATGTAACAAATGTTTTCAAAAAAATACTACATGATTACATGTATTTTGCAGAAACCTCTTATGCTGCAAGGGCACGAGCGTGCCATCACTCAAATTAAATACAATCGTGAAGGAGATTTGTTATTCTCTGCGGCTAAAGACTCGAAACCTAATGTTTGGTGGTCACTGAATGGTGAGCGTCTAGGCACATTCAATGGTCATGGTGGCGTAGTCTGGTGTTTGGATGTGGATTGGCAGTCCATTAACCTAGTCACAGGTGGTGGTGACAGTTCAACGAGGTAATTTTTTTTTATATTTGTATAAAAATATTTAAGTACTTTTCTAAGAAACCAAGCTGTGTATACAGCACATATTATGAATTAATTAACTTTAGTTAAAATCTTTACAATTATATATTAGTTTAATCAACATTGTTATTTTTGATTCTATAATATTTTTTATATTGCAGATTATGGGATCTAGAGACTGGCAAAAACATAGCTACTATAAAAACAAACTCTTCCGTGAGAACATGCAATTTTAGCTTCAGTGCCAACCAAGCTGCATACACCACTGACAAGGCTATGGGCCATCCTTGTGAAGTAAGCCAATGTTTTTTTAATAGCATTGTTTTTTTTTGGTTATGATATTTTAATTATTTTCAATAATTACTTAAAAAAAATCATTTTAGGTCTTCATAATTGACACAAGGACTATCGATGACTCACTTTCAACTCAAGACCCAATATTAAAGTGGGAAATAACAGATTCAAAAGTAACATCATTTGTTTGGGGTTGTTCGGATGAAACCATCATTACCGGCCATGAAGCTGGTGATCTCATTCAATGGGATTTAAGAGTATGTAACATTTTAAACAAACATATACATTTTAATCCTATTAAACACAATTTTGGCCAATTTTTTTTTTATTGCATGGCGGACAAGCATGTGGGCCACCTGATGGTAAGTGGTCACCAACACCCATAGACATTGGCATTGTATTGTAATGTGCCACCAACCTTGGGAACTAAGATCTTATGTCCCTTGTGCCTGTGATTACACTGGCTCACTCACCCTTCGTATCGGAACACAACAATACCAAGTACTGCTGTTTTGCAATAGAATATCTGATGAGTGGGTGGTACCTACCCAGATGAGCACGCACACAGCCCTACCACCAAGTAATGGTTGTGGTCAATTATTTATTTATTAATATTTTAGAAATATACTATAAACTGCCTTTAAAATGTGTCGCATTAAATTATGAAAATTCTTACAGACTGGCAAGAAAGTGCACTCAGTTAAAGAACATACACATCAAATTAATGACATGCAGCTCTCACGTGATGGGACAATGTTTATTACTGCTTCAAAGGATCAAACGGCTAAGCTTTTTGACACAAATTCTCTTGAACTCCTCAAAGAGTACAAAACTGAGCGTCCTGTAAATTCAGCTGCGCTCAGCCCTATCTTGGATCATGTTGTACTCGGTGGAGGACAAGATGCTATGGAAGTAACAACTACGTCTACCAGACAAGGAAAATTCGATGCTCGATTCTTCCATCTTGTTTTTGAAGAAGAATTTGGACGTGTCAAAGGTCACTTTGGACCAATCAACAGTTTAGCATTCCATCCGGATGGCAAGAGTTTTGCCTCTGGTGGTGAAGATGGTTATGTGCGTGTACAGAGTTTTGATCAATCCTACTTCGATTATACATTTGATTACAATAGGGATTAATACTATATATGACATTTCATCACATCAGTATTGGATATACACATTATTCTTACTTCAGTCAAATATATAAATTGAGTGTTTTACCAACAACCACTGCTAATTAAATTTAACTGTTTGTTTAATAGATCAACAAATTCTCATAAGTTTTTCACAAAATAAATTAATTTTTGGGAGGTTGTTTTTATTTTCTATCTGATGCCCACCCCAAGTTGCCCAGGTTGAACAACTATTATCTATCATTGGTGTAATGTATTTTGAAACCAACTCATCACAAGAAATGTTTGATGAAAGCTATTAGAAGACAAGAAGCTCACTCCTATGATTTTTCTATAATAATAATAAATTTATTTATTCTCTCCTAAAGACATTTGTATTTAAGGAGGCAGGGGCCCAAACTAGGTTGCATTGTACTAAGGGTCTCCTGGCTCCCACTTTGGGTTTTTGTTTTATAGGATAGGCAGGCGGCCGAGCATATGGGCCACCTGATGGTAATTGGTCACCAACGCCCATAGACATTGGCATTGTGAGATGTTAACCATCGCTTACATCGCCAATGCGCCACCAACCTTGGGAACTAAGATGTTATGTCCCTTGTGCCTGTAATTACACTGGCTCACTCACCCTTCGAACCGGAACACAACAGCACCAAGTACTGCTGTTTTGCGGTAGAATATCTGATGGGTGGGTGGTACCTACCCAGACGAGCCTGCGCAAAGCTCTACCACCAAGTAAATTTTATTCATCTCATACATCTTTGTTATTAGATTTAAAATTTGTAATTATAATTCATCTCGTGTTGACGCGGAAGGAAAACATTGTGAGGAAACCTGCATGTGTCAAACTTCACTGAAATTCTGTCACATGTGTATTCCACCAACCCGCATTGGAGCCGCGTGGTGGAATAAGCACCAAACCTTCTCAAAAAGTGAAGAGGCCTTAGCCCAGCAGTGGGAAATTCACAGGCTGTTACTGTTATGTTATAAGTTTTTTCGACCACAAATTACTGCCGGTTTCGTATATTATTTAGAGCGTTTTAAACTTAAGAAATACATTGAAATTACAAATTATCAACTCTGTCTAATTTGCCAAAAATAAAATGGACTGAACGTCTTTCTTTGCTCATACCTCTCATCTTATCTATTTTAGGTATTTTTCTTACTTTTAGCAAAAAACAATCTTCAAACAAATCTTCGTTACTTCTAAACGAAAAGTCCGATTTGATCATTTTAAAAATAAGTTACAAGTACATTATCAACCTTTATAATAATCTCTTTACTCTATTTATCCGCATTTCAATTGACCGATTTGAACAAAAAGCAGTTATTGTGAGTAATGTACCTCCGGGACCGGGAGGTTGTCTAGGCGGGGGGCGATGGCAAGTTGGTCCGGCGTCGGGTAGGCTGCGGCGTTCCACAAGGGTCGGTTCTCGGCCCAATTTTGTGGAACGTCGGCTTTGATTGGCTCCTGAGAGCCCCCGTCCTTCCCGGTATGGGGGTGTTGTGTTATGCGGATGACACCCTCATTACCGCGACGGGGCGGGACTTTCGGGAGGCGGCCCGCCTGGCCGAGGTCGGAACGACTCTTACCGTGGACCGGATGGAGATGCTGGGCTTGAGGGTCTCCATATCCAAAACGGAGGCCCTCCTCTTCCACGGTCCACGGAGGGTCCCCCCACGAGTATCGCTGTGCAGGCCCAGATGAAGTACCTGGGCCTGACCCTGGACGGACGATGGAGCTTCGGGCAGCACTTCGTGCAGCTCGGCCCGAGGCTCATCAACGCCGCCGCCGCCTTAGGCCGACTCCTACCCAACGTGGGAGGACCGGGGTCACTTTGGCGGCGTGGTGAGGTCGATGGCACTGTACGGTGCCCCGATTTGGGTGGACGCACTCACCGCTTCCAACCGGGCCCTCTTGCGAAGACCGCAGAGCGGTAAGGGCGATAAGGGGTTATCGTACGGTGTCATGGACAGCGGCGACCCTCCTCGTGGGCGATCCGCCCTGGGAACTCCAGGCGGAGGTGCTCGCGGAGGTGTACCGCTTCCGGGCCGAGGCGAGGGAGCGCGGCGACCGTCCAGGGTTGGCGGAGGTCGGGCGTATCAGGGCTAGAGCCCAGCAGGCCCTGATCACCCGATGGGAGGAGGACCTCGGGGCGGCCCCCACGGCGGGCCTGGCGACAGTGGAGGCTGTACGTCCCCACTTGAGTCGCTGGGTCAACAGGAAACGAGGCACGCTCTCGTTCAGGTTAACGCAGGTACTTACCGGACACGGGTGCTTCGGTAAGTACCTGCACGAGATTGCGCGGCGGGAGGTGTCTCCCTCCTGCCACGAGTGTGGTGCGCCATTTGATACGGCGCATCACACCCTGACGGAGTGTACCGCGTGGGGGCCCCAGAGGCATTCCCTGGCGGTGGTTGTAGGCGGAGACCTCTCCTTGCCGAGCATCATTAACGCGATGCTCGGAAGCGAGGGGTGCTGGTCGGAGATGGCCTCCTTCTGTGAAAGTGTAATGTCGCAGAAGGAGGCCGCGGAGCGGGAGCGGGAGGAGAAAGCCGCTGCAGACTCGCTCCGTCGTAGAAGACCGGGGGGAAGGAAGCGACGTTTTGCGCACCTTCTCCCCCCGCCACAATAGGCGACGCCGGGAATAGGGGGGATCCCAGTACCCTGGGATTCCTCCCTAGTGAATGGAGGCCCGCATAGGCGGGCCGGCCGTCGGAGCGTCACGGTAGCATGCGCAAGCGATCCCGTGGCGCTCCCCTTAAGACGGGAAGGGTACCGTGGTGGTTTTAGTCGGTAGGAATCCGACATAACCCTCCATTCTACATCACATATTATGGAGGGTATCCATGATGGATTTCACAACGAAAAAAAAAAAACGTTATTGTGAGTAATAGGAAAGTCTGGTATGTTTTTCTTAAACATTTTTTATATTTTTAAAAATTAACTAAAATTTAATCACTTTCAATAAATAACAAAACAAAATACAATGTACAACATTTTAATATACAAAATTTATGATATTATCATGAAATATTTATATCACATTGAGCATGAATGGACTACAGAAAATATGGTGTAGTATGCTGAGGTGGAACTTCTCTTTCACTATCCGGTACTGCTTGGAAGATCTTAGCATTTCTATCATTGACTGTCTTAAATTCCAATATAGAAGCTTCATTACCGCAACGATAACAATAGTTAGGTGCTGACCAAACTGTGACTAATCTCTCATCAAACATATATTTGTAACCTGAAATATGAATTTATATTATAATAAAGTGAATGGAAAAAAACTTATTAAGAAATGGGTTCATTATTCTAAAAAAACCTTCTAACTTTATTGATGGTTGGCAGGCTTTTAGTGAAAGTGCACCGAGATAGGTTCTACATGTTAGTGTATCAGTCCAAACAGCATTACTTGGTTGCAGGCACAACGCACATAACAGCTTGGTTGTTGTGTAACCATGTCATAGTTGATGGTATAATAAAATTTCTATGGGCAGTGGTCGGCAAAATGGTCACCTATATTTGAATCATAAATTTGATTTAAAAAACATAATATACCTTCATTAACAAGTTGATGTGCTCGACAAATCAGACTTAAGTTATTGTAGCTCATAAAAAGCTCTGTGACAAAGCTACCAAATAACCATCCAGCTCCCCTAGGACTGACAGACCTGAAAGTAAAGAATCATCTACTAATAGTTTACTATGTATATTAAGTTACAATAAAAACCAATGGGAGTAATTAATAAACAAAATTGAGCTAAACATATATTAGTCCATTTAAATACAAATTAAAGTCAACATTTAAAGAATTAACCATTTAAAGAATAAAAACCGGGCAAGTGAGAGTCGGACTCGAAACTGTAGACCTAAGTATATCGTTTTAATTTCAACTCTATACCTCCACACGTTCCCGAGACAGACAGACAGACAACAAAGTGATCCTATAAGGGTTCGGTTTTTCCTTTTAATGTACGGAACCCTAACAACAGGTTTTTAAAAACTAATCAATTTTCTTTTACATTATATTTGTTATAAAAAAACAAAGTCTAGAAAAAGCCCCACATGTATCTCAGATTTAATAAACTTACCACATCTTAACATCAGCTGGATCAGACCATAGTAAGTCGCAAAAAGCCCCTTTATGTGGTATCTGCTGATTTCTATCAATACATCTAATTTGGTCTAACATTGATATTTCTGGAGATAGTCCTCCATGGACACATAATACTGTTTCATCTATTAACTGTAATCAATAAAGTTTAAATAATTTAATACAATATGACAACAATCTCAGTACATAAATAGCAATTTGACTGTTGAAAACCAACTATTTTTTTGTGCTGCTTAGTCTCTTATCATTTAAAAGAGTGAATCATAAACAATGATGATTATGATTTTGTAAAGAGTTATTAATATCAACCATAATTATGCTGTGAGCAAAAATAGAATAATTACAAACTACTAATTAATCGATTAGTATTACCAAAGGTGTCATGTTTTATTGTACTAACATACATAGATGTTAAAACTCACCGCTGCAACTGTAAGCAAATCAAAAACTCTACAACAATCCTTCCAAGCATTTGCATTACCATACTTGTTTAGGCATTCATCATAAAATCCATAAACCTTAGTTATTTGACAGGTTTCATGATTTCCTCTCAATAATATTATCCTGAAAGATTTATGTTAAAGATATAAATATAAAGAATATTATTATACTTATTTACTACAAGTTATATTACTGTAATATTATTAAAACAACATTTGAACTGTTATTGTGTAAACAAATATAAAACAAAAGAGGAGTAACAAAGAATATCTCACCTGTCTGGATACCTGGCTTTAAGTGCCATAAGAAGGGTTAGAGTTTCAAGACTATAATACCCTCGATCAACATAATCTCCCATAAATATATATTTTGTGTCTGGAACTTGACCTCCTATGTGAAAGAGCTCTTCTAAGTCATAAAACTAAAATATTAAATTAATGTATTATTTTTATTTGTATACTATGTCCTTGTTCAGGTGAATAAACCTTTAAATATATTGTTTTTGAGGAAAAATGAGGATGTATCTCTGGATTTTTTTGAATAGCCAATTAGCAAAAGTTTTTAAAACATAGTTTTCTTTAAACATCAGAATTGTGAATATATTGAATAGATTTTGATGTACTTTGTCAATGAACTTGTTTTGGTTATACTATGTATTTCAATTGCAAAAATTAATAAAATACCCTTAAAAATTGACAAATAGCCAATATAAACTGTAATTACCTGACCATGGATGTCTCCGCAAACGGTTACAGGTGTTTGTACCGGTTGAACATTCGGCTCCTCGAGTAACAAGTCACAAACTATATTACACAGTTCGCGAAGATCATCTTCTGGAAGGTATTTACATCTTTTTGCTATCTCTATCCATTTATCTACGTCGCCCATCATTTTATTATTATATATAATGTATATATAGGTTTTGAAGGAGTTATTTGGATAAATCTCTATAGCTATCCTTCAATCATCAATCGTCGAAATAAAACTTCAAAATCAAATACGAAATGTTATCACTTGTCATGGTGACAGCAAAAGCTAATGTTATTTAGCATTGAATTCTAGTATAATGAATCTATATATTCCGACTGGGTTCGGAAATAGGTTTTGCGGATGACGATTCGCTAATATATTATCTGTTACTAAATAATTTTATAATGCAATTTGGTTTCTGAGTATGTATGACGCCACCAATTTGGGAGACGAGTCCGAAAATTTAGCCAAGAGAAGGGAGGCATTTGAGAATTCACAGAGACGAATATCCTAAAAGCATATTCTACAATGTCACAAGGAGCGGAGCGGTTCCATTGTCATATCCGTCGACGAGACATCACAAGCCGAGGATTTTGTTTCACCTCCTATAATTCCGTCTGAGTTTCGGCCACGGCTGGTAGACGCAAATGTATTAACAAAACCCGAAGCACTCTCTATTCCCTCTCATCACTCTAATAGCCTCTACAATCTAACATGATCTGAAAGATCGAGATCACTACATTCTTTCAGAGGCACGGAACTGTTCTTTCATCGTCTCCGCTAATGAGAATTGGATGTCAAAAAAACTTTATTAATACACAATTCTTATAGAGAAAGAAAGAAAAAAAAACATACAGAGAATTGATAACCTCCTCCTTTTTTTGAAGTCGGTTAAAAACAAAGTTACAGTATTGATCTACACTTAATTACTTCAATTATTTGGTAATCAGTACCTATCTACAAACGTTATCATTCCCATAAAATAAAATACATTTGAATTTAGATATTTATTAAACTTGAAAACAATCATGCAAGTACATTTTTTAAATGCTATATACATTTTTGTTATTCTTAGTTTAAGGTGCCTTTGATATGCCGCTGTGACTGGTTAAACAAATAATATTTTGAACTTAGGACTAACATAATTTAAAATAACTTTTCCAAATGGGACGGAAATAATGATTATTTTTAATTCATAGAGAAAAGTATATATTTTGTTGACAAAGAAATGATTTATTGTAATAAGCGAGGGGTTTTTTAAATAAAGCTCAACTGGAAAAAACTAAGCCAATATAGGTACATAAAACCTATACCAGATGATAATTTGAATTTACAATTTGAAATTAATGTTAAATCAATATGAATTCATTAGTAAACTTTTATAAAAATGTTAATATATTCTTTTCTCACAGAAACCATACAAAAATATTGTAATAAGATGTAAGGTTGTTTTTAATTGTTAGTTATTTTGCTTTGTCTAAATATTATCTAAAATCGGCCATTTTCTTATTTTTTTTTCATTTAATTTGTTTAACCCCAAAAGGAAAGTAAGCCTTGAGGCTAAAATATCACTAAAGTCTGAAGTTGCCAAGGCATAATTAATCACAGAATGCTATTTTTGAAATACAAGCTTCGAAATAAATAAGTTTCAATACTTTATTAAGTGACAATCAATAAAATGATTACATCAAAGGAAAAGAAGAACATGTCTTTTTATACCAATCAAGTCACTCAAAACATTGAAACATATTGTTTTAAACAGCTTGATAAATAAATAGTGTGCTTGTCAATTATATAATACTAATTAATTGGTTATCTATAACATTCCACAACAAAAATAACATAAGTAATAAAAAAGCGTAAACCTAGCAATTTCGAGTTTTAGGTTTTAAAGATTTTCAACAATCAGTTATAAAAAATTACTTAAACCCGAGAGAGTACCAAGTGATCACAGATTCTGAAATCCGCTCATATCAGTACAAAAGTAACCAACATATCGATACGGATTTACTTATTACTACGAAAAGTGAGAAATTTGATACATGCCCATCGCGTCGGGAATTAAAAGTAACATATTACACTACAATAAAAATATATCCGAAAACATTTATGTATGTACTTATAAAAATTATTATGAGCATGTATCAGTTTTCGATTAGTCTATAATACGAGAGATATTCTATTATCTATATTGTTAACAAATAAATCTGCACGCCAGTACTTTTTGAATTAAATTACAAATGCATATTTTACTTTGGCAAAGAGGAAAGATTAACGCACAACCACACTAACCACCTTTCAATAATATGTTTAAAAACAGCAATAAATAAAATTTCAAACACAATAACTACATTAATAAAGTACTGGCGTTCGATCTTGCGGTTATTTATTTTTGAAATATAATCTTTTATAAGTTAAACATAAAAGCAATTTCGGCTATTGTCACCACATTCACTCATCATTGTATCGTTGAACACATTTCCACAGTACAGTGAGCATCAGGTGCCAATTTTTTTAATGACCAAAAAGACCCTGTTTCAAACAAGCTTTATAAAAATAAGCCTATAATTAAAATACCTAACCTGTATGAGGGTATGTTAATATCGAAAATTCTTTTAAGAAACAAACTATATTGACAATATCCCCATAAGGAAGGGATGTACATTATATAACTACAAAATATGTGTTTATTCTTATTGAATAAGAACAAAAGTTATGCATAAAAGCTTTAGATAATTAAGCAACCCTATAAACATAAAAAAAAAAACAAAAAAAACCGTAAATCATTTTCTGTCACTACCAGAAATGATTGTGATAAAAATTGAGTTAAAAGTCTTAAACCACAGATTCATTTTAAGTAAAATATCTAAGCGAAACAACTTACTAAATATAATAATTAACAAAGACTTTCCCCATTAAACGAGGTTCAGACAGAGATCTAATAATGTTCACTGCCAGGACTGATACAAAAATATCATTCCTAGTCACACTAAACTTTTATCAATATTAAATGGTTTAGGCTTTTAAGTTTAGAATATTATATAAATTCCGTAGTACAACATATTCGCATGTAGCAGCATGTTTATTAATAAACCTCAAAACCAAACTGAATTAATGACACTTAATGTTTACTGTGCAGTTAAATAATATATAATTATAACGAATTGTTTGAATTATTTCTTTGAAACTAGTTTTTACTGTGACCGAACCTGGTATGATAACTAAAACTGAATAGTAAAACAAATAAAAATTATAAACTTTCGCCTCATTCTCTCTCTTTCTCGATAAAAGCAAAGCCAATTGTCATTTAATTGCATGGTAAAATTTTCAGTACATATTTTTTTTTTTTTTTTTTAGGTTCGGAACACATCATGGTGTAAACAATTCAAATACTGAGGTAAAAGGAAGTCGAATAAATTGCATGAGATACAAACGTCGCCGAAAAGTTAATTCCAATGCATTGACAATATAATGATCCAAGTGCAGATCTACTTGAACTGGCCGAGGACGAACGCATCCATCAGCTTCGGTACGTATTCGTCGACACCGACGATGTCGAGCACGCCCTCGTGGGTGCCGTCGGTTGTCGCTATTCGGTGCGAGGCTAATGACATCACAATCATCCTGAAAACAAACAAATATTCATCCAATTTAGATAATGGGTAAGAAATTCGCATGTAATTGAAGTTCCGGCTTTAAGAACGCGATATAGGTAGTTTAGGTAGAAACCAGATAATGCAAACAAACATGAAATATATTATTCGAGGCTCAATTTTTGGAGAAAATGTTTCGCTCTTTTCTGTTTCAGTCTTTGTTAGGTGACTTTTTAAAATCAATATCTTGAATCCATATCTTCTATAAAAAATCCTAAGACAGGACATAAACAAAAACTTTGAAAAATGTATCAAAAATAATGAATTTTAAAAGGTTGAAAATTAACATTTTAGAGATGTGGGAATAATGATTATCAATTTTGTTATTTATTTAAAATTAAACTTACTTAGCATCTCGTACTGTTTTCGCCCTATAACGCTCCAGAGCTCTAACGGGACAATGGTCTTCCATCTCCTTTGTCGGAGCTGGTGGTGGACCAAATCGCCCTCCTGGTCCTCTTCCACCGCGAGAAGAGAGGTCTAGTTCCATGTAGCGAGTAGTGCGATCCACCATGTTAATGAACACGTCGAACTTCTGATTGGTTTTGATGGCCCATTCAATCGGAGCGTCAAGTTGAACGCGACCCAAGTTTGCTTTCTGTAGAAACAAAACATTAATAATATTTAATATTAGCCTACACTACGATTATTCATGGAAATATATAATTTTTATACAAGTTAGAAAATACATAATATAGCTCATATAGAAATAGTAATTTCTAATACATATTGAACTTTTCATATTTATAATAATAATCTATACATATAAATAAAATTGGAGTGTCTGTTTTTAATATCGAAATAACCGCTTTTTACTACATGCATATGAATATATATACGATACATACACCGAAATAACATTTTTTACAATTTTTGTCTGTCTGTCTGTATGTCTGTCTGTCTGTTTGTTCCGGCTAATCTCTGAAATGGCTGGACCGATTTTGACGGGAGTTTTATTGGCAGGTAGCTGATCTAATAAGGAGTAACTTAGGCTACTTTTATTTTAGAAAAAAATTATAATAAAAATAAAAATGATTAACTTTTTTGTTAAATTCTACGTGGACGAAGTCGCGGGTACAGCTAGTAATAAATAATAACAGCCTGTGAATGTCCCACTGCTGGGCTAAGGCCTCTTCTCCTCTTTTTGATGAGAAGGTTTGGAGCTTATTCCACCACGCTGCTCCAGTGCGGGTTGGTGGAATACACATGTGACAGAATTTCAGTGAAATTTGACACATGCAGGTTTCCTCACGATGTTTTCCTTCACCGTTAAGCACGAGATGAATTATAATCACGAATTAAGCACATGAAATTCAGCGGTGCTCGCCCGGGTTTGAACCCACGATCATCGGTTTAGATTCACGCGGTCTTACCACTGGGCCATCTCGGCTTTTTTTTTTTTTTTTTCATATTTACTTATTAATAATCAAATTAAAATTTAGACTGAGCAAAGAAAGAGAAGCTAAAAGTACTGTTGTATTTTGTCTATCTAACATCTAATAACTATTATCTATAAAATAAAAAATCTTATTATTATCATAAGACATAGTGCAGATATAAGAGCTGTTTATACGGTTTTTTTTAATTAGTAACCATGACAATTGTATACTATGATCCTGTATGTAAAATCACATTAATTACCCGACAAACAAGTACTACATTCAATCGCTATTAAACCAAGTATTTAATGTTTATTTCTCTATTACATATATATTTTTCTTCATAATTAATATAATATATAAATCAATTACCCTTAAAACAAACTCTGCTTCTTCAATGTTGCTAAAGTTACGCTCAATGGAGACCAACTGTATTCCTTCTTCAGTGAAGACTGCTAATTTCGCATTTTTTTCACGCTTCAGCAATTGTAGTGCTAATATTATAGCTGTTAGAAAACAATATCTTCATTATTTTCCTTCGAGATTTAATGTGACATAAAAAACAATTAATGTCTCAGTGTAGAAAATAGTGATAATAAAAATAAGTTAATTTTTTTTAAAATGAGAAATCACACTTCTTAATATCAGACTTTTGTAATGAACTAACCAGCATGTCCAGGAGTCACATGTTTATTGTAGAAGCATTCGGCAAGTAAATGTTTCTTGCTCTCCGTTTTCTCAGTGTCGGCATCACCGCCGCCGCCGGGTGTACTCTTAGCTGAAGTTTTCCTGCCCTTCTTTGGAATCACATAGTTTTTGCAGAAATGACGACCTATATGAAAACAGCAATTTCTCATGTATACTTATTCGAATATAAGAGTAACATTAAAAATTCAATGAAGTAGCTACACAAATGTATGTAAGGCTTACCTTTAAACATATGGTGTCTCATATCCAAAGTGATGAGATAGCGGGCTTCAGTTGGAGGGGTGAGCAACCAAGTTTGATCAATCAGCTTGCTAAGTGCAGCCAGAACAGTAGGATTGGGTGGTTGGTCAATTCCTAAAATAAGGGATATTTATGGTAAATGCTTAATAAAATTCTAAATTATTACTATTACAGATATGCCATATAGGCATTGATCACAATCTACATATATGGAACAACATATTCATCTCAAAATAATAATTAACATAAAACATTTTGAAATATGAATACTGACCCCAATGCTTTATTTCTTTTGGATGGCGGCGAGTGACAGTCCACTCCCAAAGTTCTGTTTTAGTATCGAAGATTTGACGAGTGCGACGCCGTGCTTGCTTTTCCATTGCTACTTTAGCTTTTTCGTATTTCATTGGTCTATGAAAAGTTATAATTTTAACAAATGTATATAGTACAGGAACTTCATTAATTATAATATGAACAATAGAACTGTTTTATGCAAAAATTATAAGCAAATGCAAAAGAAAAATTAAGTAACAGTAACATATTTTATCACCTGGTCTTCTTTTTATAGTTGCATAAAGTGATGTATACTTCGATAGGAGTAACTTTCGATTTTTTTATAACATCCTGATTGTTTAGCAGCGAGATAAGGATTCCTGTGGTAGTGGAGTCACTTGTTAGAAAACCCATATTATGAATCCTCTGAATGTTGCTGAGAAGCTCAGTCAAGGAAAATTGAGGCAATACTGCATTCCAGACCTTGAAAAGTTTATTAATAAAAAATTAAAAATAATTTTGATTAAATTCCTCAAGTTTCCAAGAGAATTTATTATGAAATCTTTGAGCACACAGAATGTAACCACAACACACAATACACAACTACTACCAGAATTTGTTATTAAAGAAAACCAAACTTAAGCCAAGTTTCAAAGTTAAAGTTATAAAAATCATTATGACTATCAAAAGGACAAAAGTACTGTATCAAAAAACTAAAACTGAATTGCAAAACCTAATCGTCAAAAACTAATATGACAAGTCAAATTTGGGCTTATACATAAATACAATTTCTTTGACAACATACTTCTTGTGAAGTGAGCAGATGTCCTGGAACATGATCAAGAGTGAATTGGTTTTGGGTAGCCATTTCTGCTGCTGCCACAGGATCTTCACAGTGGCGCATGTCTTCAACTATCTGAATGTAATCAAACACCTCTTTTGTCCCTTCATTATTACCCAACATTGCCTTAGCCCGCTTAAGACCAAAAATGGCATACTTGATCACTGCATCTCGAGCTGAAAAAATGTTAATTCTTTTATTAAACTTTAGAAATGTAATAATAACAATAATGTCCTCCAGACCGATTTCAGTCACAGCGGCCTAGCTCAAGAGAGGTTTGCCAACTGCGCAGGAGATATTATAGTGCACAAGTGTGTGCACAGGTGCACTCACTATTCCCTAGCTCTCAAAATCCGATGGGACGGCAATCCGACACAACCGGAAAGAGTTCAGGCGCAGGACCAACAGCTTAACACCCTTTCCGAGGCACGTGAGTGTACATGCTTTCAACTGCCAGACTCTGGCTGCTACTGAGAATTTTCTTACAGAAAACCCCAATAACTCTTTATTTGCCTGACCTGGGAAACCAGGACCACAGAGTCTGCCTTATATCTAGCCACTAGACCATTGAGGCAGTCAAATTAGAAATGTATATATAACATGGAATAAAATATATTGGTAATACTAATAACCAATTAATATGTTTAATTTTAAATAACAGAAAACATTTGCAAAGTATTCATCATATTTCATTCTTTATTTCCTTAACAGCAATTAATCCAATGTTTATCAATAATATAACTAACCATGATCATTTTCAGAAATCTTAACATGAGATTTCTTTAGGAGTGTCTTGTGAGAACGTCCATGTCTTGCACGCACTCTTGTCATCTCTTTTGCTAGTTCCATTGGATCTTTACGAATATACCATTCCTTGACATGCTTACACCATCCACGACCATTACCTAGTGATAATAAAATTTAAAATATAGTAACAAATTTCTTTATAAAGCAAAGATCAATAGTTCAAAGATTTCATTGTGTAAGGTTCAGAGGCAACTTGATAATTTATTGTTTGTTCAAAATATAGTACACAAGTTACCACCTGCAAGTGAAAATCCTTTTCTGTGCGTCTGACAATATTTATGCAAAATTTTATTATTATCAGGTGAGTAATTGAGCACATACCAGTTTGCAAAAGCCTGGTGAACTTATTGAATAGCATCATCTCTTCTGGAGTGTTACATATTTCTGAAGCTGCTTTATATGTTGCCTCTTTAACCGTTGGAGATCCATTGAGAAGACATTTAGTTAAAGCAAACGCAATTGTCTCAAACCTAGTATACCAACCATCTTTGTAAGCCTAGAACAATATCAATGCTGTTATATATATTTTTAATTTAATTTGTGTGCTGTTTTAATTGGCATATATTTTTTTACCTGTAGAATGATATCAACAATTTCCACATTATTTGGTCCATTTGCCAAAGCTTCATCGATAGCTTTTAGTTTGTTTGTTTCGAAATATTTATGCGAGTTCCAACATCCAGGATAATATTTTGGAACCTCGTTCCCAGTATGCAGATATCTCGTAATACGATTTCGGAGTTTTGGATCGAGAGTTGATGACGCTGTCATCTTGGATATTTTATTTGCCGATACTACTTATTAAGTCAGGCGACGCAATAAATACATACAAATTACCAACATGCAAATGCTGTATCATTCACATAGATACCAGTTAACGATTATCAACGTGGAGTATACCTAAAAAAATATTAAAATAGCATTCAGGGTAAAGCATTGCAAGAATTAAACATTATTTTTTGTCGGTACTCAAGCGAAACATGTGCTATAATTATTGAGGATGTGGCCAGAAAAAAAATGGACAATGGAGGTTGACCTATTCATAGAGCCAACGAATATATTTTTTATATTGCACTAGTAACATATTTTTGATAAGTAATAGTTACTAAAGCTCTATAGAAAACTTGACATAAATCTTTCTATAATATAATTATAATACAAAATTTATCAAGCCTACCTTGTTCGTCTCCTAACTTTATTTTGACAACTAAAAATTATGTTGCCACTTGCCTTGCCAAAAGCTTATCGATCAGATAAATTAAATTGTTATCTAAATAAAGTACCTAATAGAATAATAATTAAATTGTAATGTGCGTTATAAATTATAACACGTTATAAAATAGTATCGAGAGAAATTTATTACTTTTAGTTTATAGAAGAAGAAGAAGACAAACTAATATATATATATATTTAATTTTTGTATGTTTTTAGTAAATAATAAAATTACTACGTTTTACTTAGGGAGTGTATAGGCAGCTATACGCACCATAGAGATTCCATATTTTTGTTTTTATTTTATCATTATTCTGATATATCACTATTCTGCAAACAATGAGTTATAACCATATCTAATTAGAAATTCTAAATTCCCAACCATAACTGCTGATGTACTGAATGATTTTAAATGTTTTATTAATAATGTAACAGCAGGTATAGTAGGTATATTTAGTGTACGCGAGGTGTTTTTTTTACGTTTATCGAGGTTTTGAAATGAAAGTGGCTGTCGAAAATTAGAAGACTAACCAAACAAAGGTAGACACAAACAATTTTGAAATGGATATGTAGCATACTGATGGAAATTATGGCAGCAGGCAGAGCAAATTAATCTGTCACATGTTAAATTCGTCATTCACATCATAGCTTAATTAATTTATTGCAAAACATAATTAAGGGAGAATAACATAAATTCACTTCGTAATTTTCTTGGATAGCATGGTGCTATGTCCATTGTATATATTAAATTATTATCGACATTCTGGTTTCTTTCTTTTAGACAAAACTCGATAATTTATTTTCGAGTTTTGATTAATTCCCTAAGAGTAAAGAAAATTTTATTTACTGGTAACCTTGAAACAGCCCTGCAAATCTAGTGACATGTCCTGTCAAATTGTCAATGTCCCTGGATTGTCATTTGTCAAATTGTTACACACTTCGACTTTGTTGTTATGTATATTTTTCTCATTACTCTTAGTTTTCAAGTTATTTTATTATTTTTCGTAATAATAAGTATAACATATCTTGTATAAAATATCTGTCAATAAAATTTTGTATACATGAGCTTAGATTTAGAGGAAGCTAACGAAACGCAGCAGCTTATGCAGAATGAAGGGGAAGAAGAAGACCAAAAAGCTTCGCATCCTGCTACATCCCCTGTTACTAGTAATAAATTGTCGAGTGGTGCAGCCAGTCTCACATCGAAAAATCCTCAAACATTCACAAGTACCAACAATAGTATAAACGATTCTGCTAAAGTGTCTTATGTTAATGAGAGAAGATTGCATCGTGATTTTTTGCGGACTAACAATACTAGACCCAAGCACATGCCCAAGGAGACTCCAGATGTGAAGCATATGGAAAAAGCATTGCTGGAATTGTTAGATGATTTTCATACAGGCAAGCTTAGTGCCTTTGGTACTGGTTGCAGTATGGAACAAATGATTAACATAAGAGACCAGCAAGAGCATTTAGCAAGGTTACATTTTCGTTTATATGGAGATGCTGAGAAACCAACAGAGGACTGCTTTGAAAATACTGCATCAAAAGATAAAATGACTCAATTAGTCCAAAGTTTAGAGCAATTATCAACTTCAATAGAAATGTTACAGTCTGATAGTGTTCCAACATCAAATAGTAGCAATAAAGAGTAATAATTTCATCAATTATCAATTGGTGAGCTGGTTGACATGGTTGGTGGTCCCACCCAGGACAGACATTTGTGTGCATGAACATGTCTATTTGTCCTGACTCTGGGTGTATTATCTATATAAGTATGTATTTACAAAAGAAAAGTAGTATATGCAGTACATATATTCATTGTCTGGCTTCCATTGTACAAGCTCTGCTTAGTTTGGGATCAGATGGCCGTGTGAATAAAGTCCCAGGATATTATTATTATTAGGTACATCTTGTTTTAGTGTAATGTGTGTCTTCAATATATATTATTATTTATTGAACAAAAAATACTTTAATGGAGTTTTTATTACAAATATATAATTTTGTCCTTTTAATTAAAAACAGAGTAACTTCATAAACCCCTTTTTTGTAACAAACCAACCATTAAAGTTGAATTGTTTTGTTCTGGAATTGTATGTTATGTTAAAATTATTTAAATGACGTTGAGTTGATGAGTTGGTTAATCACTCACTCACTCTTAAGAGTAGTTAAAGATTTAATTATGTATATTATTGTTTTATAATAAAAAAGAAATATATATGTTATTGTGTAAGTTTTATTTGGGATTGAATCCAGCCTCTGGGTTGGTTATTGTGGTCTAGATCAGTTTTAATTATTACCATTATCTATGTAAATATATTCAAACGAGATCTCAACATTAAAATTACACAAACATTGTTGAAACTTAATAATAGTACATTGATTACTCATCAATACTTAGGAAAGATAAGAAAGAACGGAAAGGTACTGGCCTCATTAGCTTATAATAAGATTTATTCAATAATGCAATTGTAGTACCTCACTGTTCTATGTTGGCAAGTTTTTATGGTATACAGTGGTGGTCGTATAATTAGAAACACTACCAACGGCCCTTGTCATTATGTAAGATACTTCACTGCAATAATTTTTATTTTGAAATTAAACAACAAATAGGCCCACAATATTTTCAATGATTTATCATTTATTAGAAAAACAATATAAATCAAGTGCAGTGTCAATATTACATTACGGACAAACATTTAAATCAATTTTAAGGTATGAACCAACCAACCAACTCGGTCAACTAATTAGGAACAACAACCAAAAAGTATAAAAAACAATATTTTTTGAAGTATTAGTAATTATTATTGTTATTTACGAAATAGCTACTATCCACAGCTTACCAATAGTTATAATTAATATTTAGTGACGTATCCCTTATTTTCAAAAACAGCACTGCAACAATGTAGCATTGATTCAATCAATTTCATACATTTTTCTAGGGGGATTGAATTCAATGCTTCAACAAATACTTCATATAGTTCGTTTTGACTGGTGTTACATTTGTTTGAGACTTTCTTTTTAACAATATACCAGAGATTTTCTATCGGGTTTAAATCCGGAGTATTTACTGGCCGGTCTAAAACGGATATACGCTGTTCGTTAAGGAAACATTTGACGCTATTGGCCGTGTGTTTAGGGCCATTGTCATGCTGAAAGATACAGGTTACTGGCAAATGATCGTCCGAGTAGGGAATCATTGTGTGCTCTAAAATATTTTTGTATTGCCATGGATCCATTGTACCTTAACGGGTCCAACTCCACATCCGGAAAAACACCCCCAAACTAATGTTACCGCCGCCGTGCTTGACTATTGGTTTTAAGTTAGATTCAATAGTGAAACTATTAGGAGGTCTTTATATTATTATACGTATATATTTAGCTATTTCGACAAAGCGTCCCAACATCCTAATCCGTCATCACATCACTAATGCAACTAAGTATAGCCCCCGTATAACTCAGTTACCTTATCCAAACCGTACCTGTGTCCTATACGACCTCGTTGAAACGATAAATTTTTAAGGAAGATACAGTCATGTCATGACAAACACCGATCCCGCCGGCCGGCGGCGTTGAGGTCATTTATTCGATACTATCCGAAGATGCACGCCTAGGGGTATGGCGCAATGAATACAAAATAATGTCATTCGTTTCTGAAGTCGACGGTAGTCAACCGACCTCGAAGGAATTCTTAGCACTTATGTGGGCCCCAACATTTGGCTTTCGCACTTTAATTTATGCAAGTGCAAGCATAATAATTACCACGGATACTATTGATCGTTAACGTTTTACGTTTATACATATATATATTAATTATGTACTTTATTACGAGGCCCTTCAATTTGTACTTTATTAGTATTATATATATCGGAGTGGTGGAGTGATGTCGAAGGTCCGGACGTCGTATTGTTAAAAATAATAACGTCAGCGTTGCTGACGTTATTCTCTTCATTACTATCTTCATTATTCATAGTAGTAATAATTAAAAACGACAACTTCTTCCAATAACACTTTTATTGAATGTTAATAACAGAGTAGAGCTCCGTACAGCTCGGCTGCTTATATTCATCTTTTCTTTTTTATGTAAAGACCATTACTCGTATTTTTACCAAACGACAGTTCTAAATTCAAAATAATGACAATTAATAATTTATAATTTAAAATAACAATTTTAGAATATTAATCAAATGAGTTTTTTATGAGAACCTCTTTAGACAATGTAAATAAATCATTCATATAATTGTAACTAGTTTTAAGTCACAATATCTCAAGTAACTTAAGTAAATAACTTAAGTAAATGATATTGCGCCGATACGGCCGTTCTGACCGGCGGTGCGCGCTCTGCACCAGCCGCGAGTATGAATTTTCATCGGAGAGTTCTTGAAGTTCATCGGCGGTGCGCGCTCTGCACCAGCCGCGAGTATGAATTTTCATCGGAGAGTTCTTGAAGTTCATCGGCGGTGCGCGCTCTGCACCAGCCGCGAGTATGAATTTTCATCGGAGAGTTCTTGAAGTTCATCGGCGGTGCGCGCTCTGCACCAGCCGCGAGTATGAATTTTCATCGGAGAGTTCTTGAAGTTAATCTGAAACAGTGGTTAATCCTTTTTGAGATTGGTATCTGTGTACCTTATGTAATACACGATAAAATGTTATCGTAGTAGTTTAATTTAAGTAGTTTATATTGTGACGTACACTGTGGTACTATGGTGTTGCGTACACTGTGGTACTATGTTGTTGCGTACTCTGTGGTACTATGTCATTGCGTACTCTGTGGTACTATGTCGTTGCGTACTCTGTGGTACTATGTCGTTGCGTACTCTGTGGTACTATGTCGTTGCGTACTCTGTGGTACTATGTCGTTGCGAACTCTGTGGTACTATGTCGTTGCGTACTCTGTGGTACTATGTTGTTGCGTACTCTGTGGTACTATGTTGTTATGTACTCTGTGGTACTATGTGATGTATGTGTAATTGTTGTGGTGATCTACTTATACCTGCTGTTTGAATCATCTGACTCTTGATTTTGTTGTTCGACAATATTGGCTCGCGAAGTCAATGGTATAGCCTCATTGGTTGATACTGGAGAGTTGTCTTCTTCCGCCGATACGGTCATCTGGTCTCCAGGATGAGGTGCAGTTGATTATGCGCAACTTTCCTTGGACGCCTTGAATCTACCACCTTTTTTACTAGATAGCGGTAGTTGTCCAGGATTTGTTATTTCGTAGGGCTTGCAGAATTTCAGATCAAATGAAGTCTGATTGCGAGGATTATTTTTTTATAAGAACATAATCACATCTTTGGAACTGACGGATCCTTGCTTTTATTGAATTGAAACGTTGTCTGTCTTGTTCTGCATTTTGTGACATAATTTTGTTTAACATGGTTGTTTTCGGGCGATGAGATTATTTCAATAACCAGAAAGATAACATTCCACCAACGTGCTACGACGTTTTTCTTGACATCCGTCGGTTACCTCTTCCTTTTCGGTAATGGCGGTCTTGTCAGATCTGTCATACTAGCGCTCGGTGTTGCGTTAGAGTAAACAAGACTGGCAGATAACAGTTGCTAGGTTACCATTCGTGCCAGATCGTCTACTCTCGTATTCAAATGTGCCGTTACGACCATTCTGACATTCGCACGTCCTCGTGCGTCTCTCTTCATTGATATTCACATAATCGGATGATGTAATCAAGATATCGGTAGCAGGTCTTCGTTAGCATAGGAGTTGTGTGGCTCCGCAAGTCACTCGGGTTGTATCGAAGTCTTCTCGATGTCCACGACAATATTTGCTCAATTACTCCGTAGATCGCATCGTGGCATGTCTCTAGGAAGCGTTATTCATCGAACTGTCAGTTAGTTTCTTGTTCTTCATAAATGATGCCGTCGTCTTTTTCGATGCTCGAGGTAATTACGAAGTCTTCAGGATTCCCGACTAGAAGGCTTCCATATTAAGCAATAAATTGTGAATCGCAAAATGAACAGATTGTTGCTTTATTGTTATGGTTGAAGGTTACTTCCTTGTTGTTGCATCAGGTTGTTGTCGAGCGGAAGTGGCAAGCGATCCCACTTCTGATATCGGAGTGGTGGAGTGATGTCGAAGGTCCGGACGTCGTATTGTTAAAAATAATAACGTCAGCGTTGCTGACGTTATTCTCTTCATTACTATCTTCATTATTCATAGTAGTAATAATTAAAAACGACAACTTCTTCCAATAACACTTTTATTGAATGTTAATAACAGAGTAGAGCTCCGTACAGCTCGGCTGCTTATATTCATCTTTTCTTTTTTATGTAAAGACCATTACTCGTATTTTTACCAAACGACAGTTCTAAATTCAAAATAATGACAATTAATAATTTATAATTTAAAATAACAATTTTAGAATATTAATCAAATGAGTTTTTTATGAGAACCTCTTTAGACAATGTAAATAAATCATTCATATAATTGTAACTAGTTTTAAGTCACAATATCTCAAGTAACTTAAGTAAATGATATTGCGCCGATATATATAATATCGATACGTATACCTAGACACTAATTACATAAGGTCCTCCAGGACGGGCCACGGCGGCCAATCTCAAGAGAGATTAGCCAACTGCGCAGGAGATATTATAGTGAGTGCGCAAACACAAGTGCACTCTCTATTCCCTACCTCTCATAATCCGATGGGACGGCAACCCGACACGACCGGTAAGAGTTCAGACGCAGGACCAACGGCTTAACGTGCTTTCCGAGGCACGGGAGTGTACACACTTCCAACTTCCAGACTAACTAGCGGTTCACCCGCGGTAAAATAAGCAATAATAAAATAGGTTAATTATGCCCTATATTTGCTGTAAAAACAGTTAGTTTATACTAAAGTTTCCGACCCATTTCTCCCGTTTGGGGTTAAATTTTCAAAAATGACAAAATAGGTATGCATTATTTTTTGCACAGAAGCTTTAAAATTAAATTTTACGCTTCTTACATAAAAAAATGACGGACCTTCAATACAAACTTTCAACCCTAATTTCACACTTGCAGTTTTTAAAAAACCCAGAAATACGAATTTCTTTCTAGACAGAAGCATGTATATAAAATTTCATTTCACCCGCCATACAAACTTTCAACCCCTTTTTTTTTTTTTTTTTTTTTTTTTTTTTTAACGTGGTGTAACCCTCATGGGTACCCTCTGAAGGAGGGTTATGTCGGACTCTTGCCGACTAAAACCACCACGGTACCCTTCTCGTCTTAAGTGGAGCGCCACGGGATCGCTTGCGCATGCTACCGTGACGCTCCGACGTTCGGCCCGCCTATGCGGGCCTCCATTCTCTAGGGAGGAGTCCCAGGGTACTGGGAACCCCCCTAGCCCCAGCGGCGCCTATTGTGGCGGGGGGAGAAGGTGCGCAAAACGGCGCTTCCTTCCCCCCGGTCTTCTGCGGCGGAGCGGGTCCGTAGCGGCATTCTCCTCCCGCTCCCGCTCCGCGGCCTCCTTCTGCGACATAACAGTTTCACAGAAGGAGGTCACCTCCGACCAGCACCTCTCACTACCGAGCATCGCGTTGATGATACTCGGCAAGGAGAGGTCTCCGCCTAAGACAGCCGCCAGGGAATGCCTCTGGGGCCCCCACGCGGCACACTCTCTCAGGGTGAGCATCGCGTTAATGATGCTCGGCAAGGAGAGGTCTCCGCCTACAACCACCGCCAGGGAATGCCTCTGGGGCCCCCACGCGGCACACTCCGTCAGGGTGTGATGCGCCGTGTCGAATGGCGCACCACACTCGTGGCAGGAGGGAGAAGCCTCCCGCCGCGCAATCTCGTGCAGGTACTTACCGAAGCATCCGTGTCCGGTAAGTACCTGCGTCATCCTGAACGAGAGCGTGCCTCGTTTCCTGTTGACCCAGCGACTCAAGTGGGGACGTACCGCCTCCACTGTCGCCAGGCCCGCCGTGGGGGACCCGAGGTCCTCCTCCCATCGGGTGATCAAGGCCTGCTGGGCTAGAACCCTGATCCGCCCGACCTCCGCCGTTCCTGGACGGTCGCCGCGCTCCCTCGCCTCGGCTCGGAAGCGGTACACCTCCGCGAGCACCTCCGCCTGGAGTTCCCAGGGCGGATCGCCCGCGAGGAGGGTCGCCGCTGTCCACGACACCGTACGGTAACCCCTTATCGCCCTCACCGCTATGACCCTCTGCGGTTTTCGCAGGAGGGCCCGGTTGGAAGCGGTGAGTGCGTCCACCCAAATAGGGGCACCGTACATCACCACCTCGGACCTCACCACGGCGGCATAGAGGCGCCGGCATAGTGACCCCGGTCCTCCCACGTTGGGTAGGAGGCGGCCTAAGGCGGCGGCGGCGTTGATGAGCCTCGGGCCGAGCTGCACGAAATGCTGCCCGAAGCTCCATCGTCCGTCCAGGGTCAGGCCCAGGTACTTCATCTGGGCCTGCACAGCGATCACCGTCCCGTGGACGGTGATACTCGCCCCTCGTGGGGGGCCCCTCCGTGGACCGTGGAATAGGAGGGCCTCCGTTTTGGATATGGAGACCCTCAAGCCCAGCATTTCCATCCGGTCCACGGTCAGCGTCGTTCCGACTCTCGGGAGGCGGCCCGCCTCCCGAAAGTCCCGCCCCGTCGCGGTGACGAGGGTGTCGTCTGCATAACACAACACCCCCATACCGGGAAGGACGGGGGCTCTCAGGAGCCAATCAAAACCGACGTTCCACAAAATTGGGCCGAGAACCGACCCTTGTGGAACGCCGCAACCTACCCGACGCCGGACCAACTTGCCGTCGCCCCCCGCCCAGACGACCTCTCGGTCCTGGAGGTACGCCTCCAACAGTCTCCTCAGATAGGTCGGCACCCCATGGTATCGGAGTGCCTCCCTGATCGTGCCGAATGGGAGACTGTTAAAGGCGTTCGCCACATCCAGCGAAACCGCCAGGACCACCTGCCCCTGGGCCACCGCTTCCGTGGTCCGAGTCTTCAGGGCGTTCAAGGCGTCGACCGTCGAACGACCCGCCCTGAACCCGAACTGAACCTCTGAGAGACCCGGACCAACCTCATCGAGGTGCTGAACGAGACGGGCTGCAAGAATCTTTTCAAACATCTTACCCGTCTCGTTCAGCAGCACAATCGGCCTGTACGCCGAGGAGGAGCCAGGTGGTCGACCCTCCTTCGGCAACAGCACCAACTTTCCTTCCTTCCAAGGCTTCGGAAACTGCCCGCTGCTCAGACATGCGTGGAACAGCCCCCGAAGCCTTGCACCTAGGTATTCCAGGGCGTCGCACAGAACACGCCCCGGAACCCCGTCCGGACCCGGCGCCGTCTTTTTGGCCCTCAAACGATCGAGGGCCATCTCCATTTCCCGCTCCGTGATCAGTGGCGGATCCACTGCGTCCTCTATCACGGAGCGGGGGGCCATAGGCGGAGGGACAAACTCACCTGGGTGGGGAAACAGTTCCCCCACCAGGCGCAGGAGGAGCTCCGGCGGTAGCGTTTTCGTCACGGGGGCGGCTTGGGTGCGGAACTTTCCGCGAACACCACGGTACGGCCGCCCCCATGGGTCTCGGTTGAGGCCCGCCAGCAACTCCTCTCTCGCCTTCTCCTTGGCCTGACTTATCGCCAGCTGCAGATCTTTTTTCAGCTGGCGGTAAGTGGCCAAGAGCTGTCCCTCAAGGTCCGCGTCGAGGCCGACGCGCCTACGACAGCGGACGTAGGCCCAAACTTTCAACCCCTATTTCATCCTCTTGGGGGGTAAATTTTCAAAAATCTTGAGTTACATATATATTTATTACTAAACAAAAGCTTGTTTATAAAATTTCTTGCTTCTTAGATAAAAAATGACGAACTCTCCATATAAACTTTCAACCCCTATTTCACCCTCTGACGTGGTGAATTTTGAAAAACTGATTTGCGTTCTTAGTTATTTTTATCCAGAAGCTTATGTACGAAATATCATGCTTCTAACTTCGAAAATGACGGATTTCCATACACCGGTTCATCCCTTATTTCAACCTTTTAAAGGTGGAATTTTCAAAAATCCTTTCCTAGTACGTGTTTTCGTTATAAAATATAAAAATACAACAACTGACAAAATTTCAAGTCTGTAACCCGAGTGGTTTAGGCTCTGCGTTGAATCACTTTTTTTTGTACATAATCATATTATATTAAAATAATAATAAGTTATTTTTATAGTCGATACTTTACAGCGCCGCCTGGTGGCGAGTTACATCAATGGGCATAGCATATAAACCTTCTCCGTGGAAAAATACATATGAATACCAATTTTCATAATGATCGGTCAAATAGTTTCAGTTTATCGATGTCATACATATACAAAGATCCTCTTTTATATATATAAAGATTATATTATGTCTATTAACTTATAACGATGCAACTTATTACATATCTGTATGATAAACTAATATGTAAGTACTGATAAGCAAATTGATAGGTAGTAAAATGTAGGCAGATGGGCACATGATTCACCTGACGTTAAGTGGTCACCACCGCCTATAGACAATGGTGATGTAAAAATAATTAACCATTGTTTACATCGCCAATGCACCACCAACTTTGGAAACAAAGATATCATGTCCCTTGTGCTTGTCATTACATTGGCATTTGGCTCAGTCATCCTTCAAATTGCCTTATTAATGATTGGCTTTTAATGGTAGAATATCTAATGAGAGGGTGGGTGGTACGTGCCTAGACGGGCTTACACAGCCCTACTACTCAGAAAATTAGTAATATATAATGAACAACAATCTAATAAATAAAACATGTTACTTGCAAATCGCCGAAGATCGCTACAAGAGTACAAACAACTAACGTCAAGCAACGATTATAATATAATGTAGGTAGGTGTAGTTTTAATAAATACAAAGATAGAGTATGAGAATTGGAAGACCCAAATGACAAGTAATCAATTAATTCAAAGTATAGTAATGTGGTGGTGATAATATGTGGCCTGATGTGTGATCTGAGAGCTCGACTTAGGACCAACGGCTAGTGGCTACAGTATATGCTTTCGGAGGCACGCACGGTAAGCACTGCCAACTGTCAAACAGAGTCGGCGATTTGCTTGACAAATAAATCCATTAACTTTTTATCGTGACGAGATCCGGTATTTGAGTCCAGGACTAATGGACTTGCAGATTTATATTCCTCGAACATCGAGGCAATGGAATACAAAAAATATGAAAATAGACTTTTAACATAAATAAACATTATATTCCCCATCAGATGCAGCAATAGTAATACTTAACAATTAACAAATTTTCGGGTAAATGATGTAAGGATTAAAGATTTTTTTTGATTTATTTAAAATAAAATAATTTTGTTTAAAACAATAAATAAAGTGGTTTTTAACATAACATACTATATAAATATATTTTTAATAATAGATAAAGTTTAAAACAAAGAGTAATACCAAATATAAAAAAAATATTTATTGTCAGTGTATAATGATGACAATAAATTTACATACATATGTTTCTGGTTTCACTGTAAATAAAAAAATGACATGTCATATAATAATAATCATCAATTACATACTTCAAAAGTATTAATTTAATGGGTATCTCTTATACTTATTTCTAAATCATTGAAATACTATGTACATAACAATTCACAGTTCTAAATAAATTTGATTATTTCTTAAGTTGTACTCTATAGAATATAATTCTGAATTTAAATCAAGTCTTACAAATATAAAAATAAAAACAAAAAATATAAATAGGTCATATAAAACTAAATAGAATAAACTGTATTTTAGATCCATAGCATAATTAAATATTAAAAGTAATGGATAATGAATAATAATAGTCGTCATACATGTATGACCAGTATAACTTATCGCTTTTTAAATTGTTTTTTAAACAAATCTTTGGTAACAAAACAAAAAATACTTAAAAAGCATGTAACATAAGTGTATATATAATATAATTTTTAGTACTAGTTTACAACAATTGAATTTGTATATGTTTTTTCATTTATTACAATATTTACAATCCTATACTATATAAGTGAAAGAAATTGTTGTTGACATTGAATCTAAACACTTCATAAATATATCGGGTGATAACCTAAGCCAGAAACTTTCCGCCTGCATGTAGGGCATTTTTTGGGATGGTACTTTAATGCATTTTTGATGCAAGGCATACAAAAAAGGTGGCCACATAAGGTACTAGCAATTACCTTTTCAGCGAGAGTATCCATGCAAATTGGACATATTGCAGTACTTATATTTTTGTTATCTGCAATTGTGTTAACATTTTGTTGTGTATTTTGATCAGGCCTTTTTTGTTGTGTTTGTTGTGAGCAGTTACAAGTTATTATTGCATTATAATTTGTAATTATGTTTTCATTAGAATTGTTCGATTGAGAATTATAGGATTGACTTATTGGGTTAGTTGTTCGATCAATTTCAGATTCAAGTGGCATATTAATGGGGATTACAGATGGGTTTGTTATTTGATTCAGCATATTGGATTGACTTATTGGGTTAGTTGTTCGATCATTTTCAGATTCAAGTGGCATATTAATGGGGATTACAGATAGGTTTGTTATTTGATTCAGCATATTGGATTGACTTATTGGGTTAGTTGTTCGATCAATTTCAGATTGAAGTGGCATATTAATGGGGAGTAAAAATGGGTTTGTTATTTGATTCAGCATATTGGATTGACTTATTGGGTTAGTTGTTCGATCAATTTCAGATTCAAGTGGCATATTAATGGGGAGTACAGATGGGTTTGTTATTTGATTCAGCATATTGGATTGACTTATTGGGTTAGTTGTTCGATCAATTTCAGATTCAAATGGCATATTAATGGGGAGTACAGATGAGTTTGTTATTTGATTCAGCATGGTGGATACACTAGGTTCAATTTGTCTGGATCCAGCATTTGGTTTAGGAACTGCTTTTTGAGGTCTTTTACGAGGCACATTGTTGCTATTTTGCCTTTCTATACTTTGCACACTGTATGGGTCCGCATGAATTCTGGCTGGTGATGCAGGAAGACCAGATTGTTCTATTTGAGTAATTGCACCAATTGCTGAGACTGTAACTTCAATGTTAATTGAGTCATTCGTAACTGGACTGATTTCTTCAGGATCTGTTTCAATTACTTCAATTATTTTCCCTATTCTGTTAATATTTCTATTTCGGATTTTGTTTAAAATTAAGTTATTTTCAGCTATAACTTTATCAACATCAATAACACTTAAGTCAATAGTATCAATTACATCAGTCACAATAGGATAGTTAATGTTAGAGGTATTTATGTCCGTATCTTTGCTTTCTTTTTTATAATTGAATTGTTGTGGATCCATATCATCATATCGACTTTTAATGTTATCATTCAATTCTTGAGTAGTATTATCATCAGCGATCAGGGGTTGACAATATTCTTCAAAAATTTTAGGGCTATTAGATCGTTTTATGACTTGATCAGATGCATATAGTGTTAGAAATTCTTGATATCTTTTTTCATTATTGAATATTGCTTCCTTATTTGTAGACGTACTTGGAATTGGATAAAAATCATATGAATTATGATAATTTATTGTGTGGGTATACAAGCTAGTATTCAATTCATTTGTATTATTTGATGATGAACTTTTATTATTTAAAGCATTACTTATACTTTCTTTATATATTGTGTGCTCATAATTATTACTACCTTCTAAATCATTTTTAATATTTTTTGATGGTGGTAGATGGCTTGTATAACTGAAAGAATTATTTCTTTTTGATTTTTTAAATGGGATTTCCGGTTCATCATCATCATCTATAATTATTATTTCATCTTCTATTTTGAGTGGCAAGTCCTTGCATGTAGTGTTATCACTTTCGGGTAAACTATCATACAAGTCATAAAACATTTCAGACATAGAATATGGAGTTCCTTCAGTAGCTGTCTGTAATAATTGTTTGGACTTAGTAATTTCGTTTTCCTGTTTCATTTTGTTTTCATTTTACGTTATAATAGCACCTTATAAAGATATCTGAGATTCACAGAAAGTTCAAAATTATGATAATATCGCCAAATTTAAGCTTGTTTAGCATAAAATGAATTTAATAAAATATAAGGTATACTCATTATATTATAGCACTTACTACGTTTTGTAAATAATCAAATCAAATCAGTCACAGATCACGATTCAGACAATGCCTTATTACATACAACAGCATCTACATGTCACGACTCACATATATTTTTTTCTGGGTTTTTACGCTTAGCGCACATTTTTGCTTATATACTCTTTTATTAGAGGTAAAAGGACACAACGCAGAGACGTCAATGGCCAAAGGCGGCGCCGCAAATAAACTACATAATAATATATAAAACAGATAAGCAATAATGTAGTGAATTATTGCCATTATAATGAAACATCAAAACTATTTCAATTAATGAAAAATAATTATTGACGATTTAAATTTAGTCCGTGTCTCGAGAAAAGTAATGTAGTTTATAAAATTAATTTTAAAATATATTTTTAACAATAAATAATTCAAAACGAGTATCGATTCAGTTCGAACATCATTCGATTAATTTAATTTCTCAAGTAAATTGTTGAATTCAATTTTAAAGGATAATTCAATGCATGTCAACATAACACAAGTTACGTTTTCTAGCTTGTGTTATGTTGAAATGAAATGGCCAAGGAGCTGCATTTCGATGCATGATTTGTTCATTCATGAATCATGTTATCAATACCAATACCATAGACCAGATCAATACGCATCCATTTAATCCAGTTAATTAAACTACGTCCCTGTGTTTTTGAGTTACAGTACTACAAATTTGTAAATTAATAAAGCGTACTAGTATTTAACTTAAGTAAATATTTACCTTAAGTCTAAATTTTCTTCCCATTCGCCCTAGACAATTACTTTGTATGTTTCAGCCAATATATTCGATATTGGCTCATATCATATGGGCTACAAATCGTTTAGTTGGGGTTGTTCCAGTTATGGTAAGGCATTGAGATGTTATATATATTAGAGTCGACACCGCAAACCAGATGCTTGCGCAATGAACTGAAGCCGATCGGCATCAGTTCATTTAGTCAATCGCCGACGCTCATCGCGATCAAACGTACCGAAACTATGAAAAGGTTATAAGAAATGCCGTTTTGCGTGCTAAAAAAAACAATCAACTGGAAAGAAAAAAGAAAGTGGCGTGACTTATCATCGGTAAGTAAACAAAACACTAACTAAATCCAACCAAAACTATTTTTTATACATGAAATTAATTTATTGTGTGTGCGTGTGTGTGTGAGCGCGCGCGCGCGCGCGCGTGTGTGTGTGTGTGTGTGTGTGTGCGCGCGTGCGTGTGTGTGTGTGCGTGTGTGTGCGTGTGTGTGTGTGTGTGAGTGTGTGTGTGTGTGTGTGTGTGTGTGTGTGTGTGTATGTATGTATGTATGTATATATGGCGCTCGGATACCCTGTCAGGATCAAATTTCTTTGTGGAAACGAATCGAAAAAGAATTACTGACATACGCTTACACACATACGCGTGCTCCCATAAAATTAATTGTTATACATTACATTCATTGGTATTTTTTTTTGTATTTTTTTTTTGTTTGTTTAATTTAAGAATAGATTTACATATAATAAGAAAAAAATATGTAGTTCAAAAGCTAGTTTGGAATTCAGGGCTGGTATTAAAATTGTAAAGAAAACTTGTGTAAAATAAATAAATAAATAAATATCAATTTGAAATTATAGATTTTTACCCCAATTCGTAAACTTTTAAATTTTGATTTAATTAAAATTGCGTATTTTAATTTATTTAACTACGTTCCTACCCATACCTATATTACTATTCAATAGGTTTTATGCAAAAAGACGTGTCGCTTTTAAGTGACAACTTATCTATGACTAGTTAACTCCGCCCCTCGCACCTCGCCCTTCCCCGACGGTTACACACATTTTGTTCTTGCCCTTCTGCTACGTTAGTAAATAGTAATTCAATGTGGCAAGGTTTCTTCTGATAACCTATCTTTTTATGGCATTATATTGGAGTTTAAAAACGGGCTGGAAATATTCTTGCTGAACAGAAGTACCACCAACGCGAAAAGGCATCGTGAAACATCGTTTAACTGTTTTATTCGACCAAAAGTACAGGAATTCCGAATTTTATTTTGCTATTATTTATTTTTTGAAAAATTGAACGCTTTTAGCGTGACTAGGGTCTACAGTACTAGTACCGCATATGTATATTCGTGGCACATTTAATGTCTTTAAGGAGAGACAGAGACATTTTATTTGAGTATTTAATGATTTCTCTTTGTTTAAGGTATCCTCAGAGTATTCGATTCCGACCACTTTTTCTAATCCGGGGATCGAGTGTAACCAATCCCGAAATCGCGAGACAGATTATAGAATGATAATAAAAAACAGAGTATATCATATGAATCTTCTATTTTCATAATTTTCAATGATAAAATAACCGAATTTCCAATTTAATATTAATTTAAATAATTTAATAAAATAGTTAAATTTCACCAAAATAAAATTCAAATTATTATATAATAAACCAAAACTTCTGTTTGAATTGAAGAAACAAAAATTAACTCAGACAAATTCTTATGGTATTATTATACGTGTACAGAGATCAGTATTGATTATGACCAGATTCGTTACAAAACAAATTGGGAGTCAAAATTAAATTACTTTAACTCAACTTAATGTATTCTTAAAAGAAAAAAAAAAGTGTTATAAGGGAGCTAATACTGATTTGTCTCGATTTATTTCAAGTTGTGATAAGACTACACTTCTATATAAGAATGTGAGGTTTGACGGTTGTCGAAGGCTAAGACAAATTTCTTCAAAATAAAAATAAAATTTGGTAGTAAAAGTTATTAATGTAATTTTAAACATTTTTCCTTTTTGAATTAAACAAAAAAGTGATCGATGATAAGTCTATTTTGCAAATCCAATATTTGGTATACAGAATACAGCGACACGGCTTACATTTATAATGTAACATTTGTAAGGTGCTGTAAAATAAATTTGAAGTGCTATTTAATAAATGCCTTGGATCAGCATGTTACCGGGTCGCCAATTCGAGGTTTATTGATAAATTCGCTTTGTTGTTGTTTGTCAATAAGGGAATGCCATTGAATAATTTATCAAGATAATATGTAGGAGAAAGCGTGTCAAAATTTACATTTCCGTCTTCATGAGGTGCTCTTAGTGGAATAGCCAATCCGTTTGTTATTGTGTGGGTGGTTTTATCATGAGGCCTACCGCTACAGCCAACATGTGACCGCCTCTATGAAGGGATGAATTTTAGTTATTGTCCGAGTGCTCACGGACTACAATGTTGCTTATTTTTACGTTTATCGTATTTATACGTTCGTAGAAAATTTTATCTATGATGGCGAAGTCGCGGGTGCAGCTAGTGTATATTAAAAATAACAGAGGTGCCTAAATTAAACATGTGGTAAGACCCATTTGTGCAAGGGATCCATTTAATTTCGGCCCGTTACGTTAAGGTTTTAAACCTTACAACCTTCAAGTGAATGAAGGAGGAAATTAATTTTAATTAAGGGAATTTCATTGTATGATACATACAATATGTAATATCATGCCAAACACAATTGCCAGTAATAATATTCAGACTTACATGTTTTTTGTTAATCAAATCAATTCAAGAAATTCAATATTAGTAATATTAAAATAAGTTTTAGTAATATTAATACATCGATTATTTTGTTCAAGTCGACAAATTTTATTAATATTAATATTACATGTGAAAGATAGCCGAGATGGCCCATTGGCTAGAACGCGTGGGTGAACGTGGGTTCCAACCCGGTAGGAACATCTTAATTTTCAAGTGCTTAATTTGAGTTTATAATTAATCTCGTGCTTGACGGTGAAGGAAAACATCGTGAAGAAATTTACATGTGTCAAATTTCACTGAAATTCTGCCACATGTGTATTCTGCCAACCCGCATTGAAGCAACGTGGTGGAATAAGCTCTAAGCCTTCGCCTCAAAAAAGGAGAAGAGGCCTTAGCTCAGCAGTGGGACTTTACTTTATGTGAAAAGATACCGTCAAGACATAGAAATGCCGTCAGATAAAGAGTGAATATAGTAAAATAAGTTTGAAATCCAAATATTATATTCTAACAATTTTACAATTCTTTTGAATCGAAATCGAATATCGGTCTCATAAGAATATCATCTACGAAGCCTAGAAAGAGGCACAGGATGTCTTAGGATTTTTTTGAAAGATTAAACTAGTACTTACAGTATGTTACAGTTAATATTAAACACGAAATTTTATAAAGATTTAATACAATTTCCAGTTTCAAGTTATGTACATATATAAAAATACATAATCCATGATGCGCATGCCACAAAGACGAAAGACAATTGACTCACAATAGAAAATGAAAAATTGTACAGTAATAAGTATGGAACTATATAACATTAGCATGCTATTTTCCATTTTTTACTTAAAGTTTGATGACAATGCTAGTCGATAGCATGAAGTGCTTACATAAGGTTTAAGAGAGCGTGTAGCGTAGAAGTTGCTACGGTCAGTCGCTCTGCAAGTAACCGACAGTGCGAGCGTGCGAACGGTTAAACAACGCTCCCCACCCCTTGACGGGCGAAAATAAAATTCGGTCCTAACAAAATATTTGCTTAATAACGTAAATAAATTTCCTCTTAAATTCATATTTTTTACTGACAATTTTAATTATCACATTTTTTATGAAGTTATTATATTTGTAAAGTTATACGGAAACTATAAGTTTGTGTTATTTTCAAAGAAGTGGTACAGTATAAATAAATTGCTTACTTATGTTTCGGTTTTCGTTTTTGTCGTATATTAGTACTTGCTTAAATATACTATAATTTATTCATACTTTAAATTTAAACAAATAATTGGTCAATAATGTTAAATTGTTAATTTGTAGCCTTAATTGATTTAGAAAGTTAATGTAAATAACAAAAAATTTGTCCATATTAAAATAAATGTCTTATTAAAATAAAAAATAAAATCTCATAACAACATTCCGTTAGTATTTTAACAAGAATTTGAACTTAATGATTGAAGATTAATTTATTATTTGTTGGCCGTTACATTTCTAATTCGGTCGAGTATTTTATGTCCTGTAACAATGCTACAAACGGCGTAGCACTACGTAGCACCACGTAGCACATAAAAGTAATAATTTTAGTCATATCAATATTATTTATACTACTACAAATAATTGTAAGAGCAAGTACTAATACTTGCTCTTACAATATAATGATATTATGTCTTATCACAATTTGTATTATATTAGCTACTGAGATGTTGTAATGTAAACATAACCAATATATAAAGTACTAAGTTGTCAAAAGATATTTTTTTATTTAATCGTTACGACCATTCTAGTTGCATAGATAACAGCGATTGGTAAACTAAGTGTTTTAATCAATTAAATAATCACGGGGACATGATCGAAATGTAAATGAAAGTGGATCTGATATCGACTGTGCGATGGATAGACGAGACGACCGAAGAGCTCCTCCGCTTCATGAGCAAGGCAAGTAGTTTTGATTAGATAGTACTTCGGTGCGGAAATTTTACCGACGAACTTCTAATTAAGTTGTATACTTTATTTGGCCTTTATTTTATTTGCGTTGTATAAGGCTCTAATTATATAAATATTATTTATTATAATAACGATAATTTGACATACATAACAAAAGTGAGTTTTCAAGTCTTTGGTGGGGCCCAATAATTTTATTTAATATACTGGAAAACCTAAGTGAACTTTGAAGAGGTTCAAAATTGCTTATGCGGGCTTTTGTTTATATATGTATATAAATTCAAATGGTCACAATTATTTACATTTATTTATTATAAAAGTTAAGTATAGTAATAAAGTACACGAAGAAGAAGAAGAATAGTATGAAAAAGCTTATGAATTTAACTAAAAAAAATTAATAATATTCTTTTTCTCCAAAATAAAAACTACAAAAATACATTTTAATAGACAAGAAGGTAAATCGAACTATTCAAGAAATTCATTACTATCATACTGTAGTCAATTAAGAATAAACGATATGTAAGAAAAACCGTTTACGTAGGATAGACCATGATAGACTGTCTATTTAGTTCGGGTTTTAATCGTTTTTATATAACATTGTTTTTGAACCCACTTATAAAGACCAATTTCCTACACCAAATTTACATTATTTGTATCAATATATTTCGCTATTAGCAATATCCAAAGCCAAATTTCGAAAGCTAATTAATGAGTTGATTTTTGGGCCATGGTTTACGTAAATTAATATAAATATAACTTTTATTATATTACATCGACTCTTTTTTTAACACTTTAACTAAATTAAAACAAAATTTTATAATTCAGACATAACTGATTAGTTCGCTTAAGCTAATAGTAGTTTTTGTCAAATTTTGACAGCAAGTAATTATTAAAAACCTACATCTGATGTTTTTAAAATAGAATTGATTCAAGCAATCAATATAACAAATATGGCCTTCTTGTACTCAATTCTTTAAATTAAACATACATGCCACAAACTTAGGGCTTTGTTCTTATCTTATGTCTACCAAAGCTCTTGTTTCTTATAGTAATCCAATGGTAATTGTTTTAATTTGACAAACACATCTTAATCTTAAAAAGCAATGGTTTTATCCTAATGTTCAGGTGTAGTTTAAGTAAAAAATAAGAAAAGTATATCCAAATAGGATATATTTTTCTATAAGTCAATACAGTTAATATCTCTTATACATCTAAATAATTAATAATGACTGAGATGCCAAAAGTTTATAATATTAATTATTATATAATAAACAAATAGTAATGTATGTATGCAAAATGAAAGCGATTAATGTAATAACATAACGTCCTCCAGACCGATTTCGGCCACGGCGGCCAATCTCAAGAGAGATTAGCCAACTGCGCAAGAGATATTATAGTGCACAAGTGTGTCCGCAGACACAAGCGCACTCCCTTTTCCTTAGCTCTCATAATCCGATTCGACACGACCGGAAAGAGTTCAGGCGCAGGACCAACGGCTTAACGTGCTTTCCTAGGCACGGTTGGATATACTTCCAACTACCAGACTCCGGGCTGCTACTGAGAATTTTCTGACAGAAAAACCTATTAACTATTTATTGGCCCGACCTGGGAATTGAACCTAGGACTACCTAGGCCGCAGACTCGCCTTATATCTAGCCACTAGACCAACGGGCATTAATTAGATAAAATTGTAGTAAATGTTTTATTTAGCTTAAAATGAACACAGTATATTAAGTATTTATAAGAGAGACTATAAGTACACTCGTAAAATGCAACTCTGGATAAATCATTTTGCCTCTACGAAATTAATTTTTCATTTCACGTCAGTTTTGTGCCTTTTTTTACTTCTGAACCGTGAACTGAAATACTGGGGCATGTTTAAATGAAACCTTACTTTATTATTCTACGAGGTGGAGGATTACAGTTTTCTGGGATTTTAATGCAATGGAAAAATCCTTGCAAACATTAGCGACTTACTTAGATTTCTTTTTTCAAAAAATATAGCGAAAAATATAACAGCATAAAAAATAAAATATACCTACAATCTACATACTTTTTATTTTAAAAATGTAAATAAAATTATGAAAATACTTAACGTATCATCCTACATCTTATCAAATCGTCATCAAATTTATTACAGATTTGTTAATGGGTAATTAAAATGTACCTAATTTAATTGGTTTTAATGGATTTTTCTAAGAGTGTAATTTGGTTGAACAGGAAAAATGTTACAATTACTTTAAGCTTTTAACGACTTCAAAAAATAAATTTTGCTCGCTAAGGTTCATGTCATAAGTTCGTTTTTATTGCGAATAATTGCGTAGGCTCTTTCGGCCCTTTTAAAATTTTACTCTTAACTAGGTTATACCTGACAGGCATGGGAAGGCATGGCAAGCCAAGTTACGACTAAGTACATAGCTTAAATATCTTTTATAATAATAATATACATAAATGTGCCAGTTTTATGGTAATCGGTCAAAGTAATCGAATCTTAGACAGATATACCATCATCCATTTTACACACATAAATATATATTAGTAATTAAAATACAATTTAATTAAAATTCTTAGTTTTCATTATTAAGTCTAAGATATATAATCGTTGACCTGTAAACGGTTTGTATAACTTTTAAGATTTACTTTTCATTCGCATTTTAACAGTGCTTTCGCAGTTCTACTTCCCAAGTTTTTAATTAATTTCTTACAGTAAGGTACTAAAGATAAAATGAAAATATTAATTTATATTTGACTATTGTTTATTTAATATACATAGTCCCGAATGACGTAAAAAATATAACATTACGTTTAAATATTTACTCTAAATAATAGTTGTGTTCAATTATTCAGTTGGTGATAACAGTACAATACAAAATATAGTGATCGATGAGTAAGTCTTGAACGCTAATAACGTTTAAGACATGATAGATTACAATTTAAAGTTATGTTAAGTCATTCAAAATCAAAGTTAAAATTTATTTTCCTCAAGTTCCTTTTTGCGAATTTGTAATGTCATGCTATTGATTAAATGGGTTGTAAATCTACCACCGACACTGGTTTGAAATAAATACCACATTACCGGTATGACCATAACACTTGTTTTATTGATTGAGTTACTTTTTTGGAATTAAAAATAATACGTACCTCGATGTCTGGAAATCCACAAGAGCACGTTTCCTAAGGCATTTCCTGCCTCGCACAATCACTCTGTGGTACCAGCTTTCGCTAGCGAGCCGATATTACATAAAAACATTCAAGAAGACAGCGTACTCTTTCCTCAAAGGCTGGCAACGCACCTGCAAGTCCTCGGATGTTGCAGATGTCCATGGGCGGCGGTAGTCACTTTACATCATGTGAGCCTCCTGCTTGTTTGCCCCTTCTTACAGAAAACGTATTGCTTGTTAATTTTATAACTGACGACATAATATTTTAAAATTATTTCAAATAAATGATGTAAGAGTAATTTAAGGACTATGATTATTAAATTATCTTTTTGCATTTACTGTTTGTAATAATATTTTCACGTATTTACACATTTGTATAGTAATTATTTTTAAATTTTATTTGTATTTATTTAAGTATTTAATGTAAATAAATAAATATTAATATTTTATTTATATATATTTAAACTTTCTCACTGAATATTTTTTATTGTAGATATTGCTTTAATTGTAGTAACTACTTTTATCTGTTCTCACTAATTGGTGCAAAAGTATTTGTTTAATCAAAAGACGTTCAGTTTAATTTTAATTACTCTGTTAAAGTTTTCTACTTTCTCTGCGGTAAATATCACTTCGATATATATTTGTGATTTAAAATCAATCTGATCTATAATTGTCGACATTAAGTACATATGATATACAGGTAAAGTAAACTAAGGTCTAGTTAAATACCAGTACTGAAAGAAATACGTCACCCGGTGCCCGCTAGACGTTAAGTTTTGAGACATCATATGTACATATATATGCAGTATATATAATTATCTTGGATTATTTTATAAGTATATTCGTTATAGTATTTGCCCAAATATAATGGCAGACATAAGTGTCTATTTAAACTTGGTAATTATCAAGAATTTATGTGCTAACATTTAATGACAATTCAATTTACGGCATTAGCTACATATTACTAGAGTACTGTAGAAGAAAACTCATATGTGACGAAATTCAACGATATAATCATTAGAGTGAACATAAAATTAACTTAAGATACCAATGTAATTTTGTTACATTAGGTTTCATGTCTATTCAAGACTACGTTGAATAGACATCCTCTAGGCGAGCGCTTTCAATCTAGACTGTATAACGTAGCATCACATTCCACTAAACATAATCGATATCAAGCATACGTACATATATCTTCGAAGATACACAAGCAGGCAAACGAGCAGAAGGCTCACCTGATGGAAAGTGACTCCACCGCCCATGGACATCTGCAACACTCGAGGGCTTGCAGGTGCGATGACTCCTCAGAACATTCACCGTAATATATGCGATATAGGATGCAGATTGACCCGACATATCTACGTAGTTCCAAAGAAATAATAGGAGTAGTAATATAAGGAATAATATTATATGTATCGCTCAAGCAATTTAAACCTTTTTTTTAATTTAAATAACTTTTTGCCTTTTACATTTATCTTTATATTTCCTAAAAACGGATATTTTATTAGTAGCTTCGCTGACAGCCCGAGACTTCGCTTACGTGAGAGTAGATTTTATCACGATATACTTAAATATAATTTTTCGTGCTTAACTATTTTTAATCGATCACACTCGTTTTTGGTTACGGTTATATTCGATGCAGATACATGATTTCTACTGCTTTATTATATGTATTAAAAATATAGTTAATTAATTATAAGAGCCAAGTGAAGTTGGGTAGCCTCCAAATTATTAAATTGAGTGTGATCTCATATTATTGAGCGATGTTCACATTGTATACAAATTTTCGTAATAGAGGTTTTTATCTAATAATTAAAGCCAGTTTTATCATTATTATTTGTATAGTGACTTAAAAATGAAACGATAACTCATAACTTTTCTTCACAACAAAAACAAGCGAATGTGTCGTGAATCAAAAGCGAAAACCTTCAGAGTTAGTTGCAGCCTTATATTTTTGAATAAGAGCGCTGTAGTGAGGCCTCTTGTTAGAGACGTCAAATAAACTTGTCGGAAGTTCGCCATCCTAATCTAATTGATAGAAATGTCTTAATAATTTTAATAAAAATATTTTTTTGTTTGAAAATTCATTACACGAAATTTGTCTTTTATTTTATACATATTTACCAAAAGTCGTTATCATTTATAAATTCAAAACACGGGCGTTGCTTCGTTACTTTGCACTCGGCATGCCTTTTGTAATTTAAATATGTTGGAATTTTAGAGTGGGATCAGATAACGTACTTTCACTGCGGTTAGTATGAAACTTAGCAAGTTTAATGCCATTCTATATAAACAGAAGATGTTTACATTACAATAATATTATATGAATTTAATGTGTTCTTTATACTCGTACATATTAAATAATTTTTTTTTTTTTTAATAATGCCCAATCATGTATTTATTTTGACATTTTACGATGAAAATTTAGTTAAATCTAAAAATATGCAACAAATTTAGCATTCACTAGTTTTATTGGTAATTAGTTTAAAAGAAAATCTTCCGTTATTGAGCACAGGCGTTCTCTCCTGTCTAAGAATTGGCATTGGATATATATTCCATCACATTTCTTCATAACGGCTTGTCCGATATATATTCATGTGACAGGTAGACAGGTTTTTTCAAGACGTTTTCTTCGCCGTCGAGTACGAGATGAATAATAAGCAGCTTCTAAATTTCAATCCGCGATTTTTGGTAAGAATTACGATTTCTATTCGCCGTGTAAATATAATCCTTAAATATATTTTTCTCATTCATTATATTTATTAAGAACTCAAATAGACTAAAATCATTTACTCCTATGTAGCTAGAAAAATAAATTTATATGAAAAAGCTCGTTCTTTAAAATATGATTCAGTAGCGGGTGTAATTCGCTATCATTTATTTTTCAAATGGTCTACGGTAAGACATTGTTTCATTTGTAGCTTTCAATACAATGAATACTTGTTGAGTCTTGAACAGACATTTTGATTAGAGTTTAAACAAAAGAATAAGAAAAATAACTTGTACTGATACGTGAGTGTTATTGATTTCAAAGTTTTTATATAAAGTAAGTAGTATTATGTATTCGTATGTGTCTTGTGTAAGCAATGTTTAATTGAACTAGTTTTTATTAATTAATTTCATCCGCAATTTAAACCTTTTAGGTGATGAATTAGGCAAAAACATTGTAACAATTGCCTTTTGTATAAACAGAAGCCTAAATACCGATTTCCATATTTCAATAACTGTAGAAAAGGCACACTTCTATACAAATTTTCATTCCCAAATTTGACGCTCTTGGATATTTTTTAAAAAATGCCAACAGCTGTTTTTCTCATAAACAAAAGCCTAAAAACACCGATTTTCATACTTTTAACTTTCAAACTTTATTTCTCAGTTTCATCCTCTTAGGTAATGAATTTTCAAAAACGATTTAACAACAGTCTTTACCACTTCAACATAAGCCTAAATACTATTTTCGATAACTCTAATAGAAGAAATGACGCATTTCCATACTAACTTTCATCGTTTATTTCAGCCCGTGTTTCATTATGAATAAGCTTCTCCTAGTGCTAACCTACGTTCCATGTAAAATTCCTGTACTAAATTTACCAAGTTAGTACTCACGGTTTAGGCGGTGCGTAGTATGTCAGTCAGTCATTTTAAAATTTGATGAATTATGTAGATAATAAAATTAAATTTTGTATTATTAGCTACCTTAGGTATTATTTAAAATAATAAAAATCATTGAATAAATCATCAATATCGATGCAATAGGTAATTATATTAGTTATATTAGTTGATGTTTGCATAAAAATAGAATTCATAATAATTCTACGGATATCTCGTTAAAAATAGTGTTGCTCCAAAGTGTCTCCAGATTAATAAACAATTATTGTTGCTACATATCCGGACTACATATTTGATTTGAGAGTTTTTAGATATTTTAGATATTTTTAATTTCGGCCTTAAGCTTGTTGTCAATAAGGCGTACTGTTAAAAAAAAATCTTTTGGTTTCCTTTTCCTTTCACATAAAGAAAGCGGAAGTAATAAAAAGGAATTTGTGTCAAAACGGGAATTGTCGGACTGTAATAATAAGCTAGAGCGAAGCGTTTTAAATTATACATTTCAAGGTTGTTTTTGTCTTTCATTAAGGAAGTTCTGGTGAAATATAAATTTAGCGGTTATATTTGTCGTAAATTTAAACTTGTCTTTGTTTTCTTTGTGTATGCAATTCTCGTTTGAGTAATAATATTATCAATACTGGTTCGTATATATAATAAAACTAGAGAGAGCGAGAGAGAGAGAGAGTAAACGGTATTAACCTTGAAGTGAAAATTTTAATATGTTTGGTCCAAACTTTCACAACACGATAGCTTAAATTTTAAGCCGGACTAAGACTGTAGTTCATATGTTTAGTATATTATATTATGAAACGTGTTTTATGAAATATACTTAACCAATTCAGTCGGCAAATGATTTAAACAGGAATAATAGCCACAATTTTTATACGATAACTAGCGGACTTCGTCCGCGGTGCTTGATAAATTAACAAACTTTTCTGATGTACGAAGAAAAAAACATCAAAAAGATCGCAAGTAAAAACATACTTTGTTTAAACATAAATCACTGAACACGCAGTGCATATACAAATCGTTGTTTACATTAAACTTTAATAACTTTTTATTAAATGAAGATATCGCAATCATATTTTTTTTTTGATAAGGGCCAAGTGTCTAAGAATAAAATTTAGAAAATTTAATTGAAATCTATCCAGTAGTTTTTCCGTGATGCGCGCACAACTGCAGACCTCTATCATTTTATCAATATAGATTACAGGAATATTTGTAAGATTATATGATGGCGCATCTCTATATATCTGTTTTTACGAATTATTATTCCATTTATTTACATATTTCATATCTCTGCCTCAAAGGTCTAAAAGTTAACCACAGCGTATAAGATCAGAGATTCCGAGGTCATAGATTCAAATCTTGTCAGGTCATTAAAATTTCCAATTTGCTTACAAAGTTTTTTTAATACTAAAACAACAACAACAACAACACTGATGCGTTGTGTCAGTCATCAGCAAATATTGGTGTTCAGATATGATTATACAGACATACAGACATTACTGTGTTGCATTTAATCCAAATTACCACATTGCGAATGTAAATTGTGCCCACAGCGACTATTTACAGGTAAAACTTCTTGGTATATTATTTATCTTGATTAAATTTAGATTATACTGTAGATTAGAACTAAATATATAAGGAATATTTAGTAACAACAACCCTTTTACTCATAATAAATCAACGTCCTTGTCAAGAACTTATTGATATATTTCAGAGAATGAGTACGAGTATATTATTTATTAGCTATTCATAAAAGTTAAGCACAGAATATATAAGGTATTTTTCCATTACACTCTTTTAAACAATGGGATTAAAAAAATGTATTATTTCGACAACATGATCACTAACATCGACTTTTCTCGACTTTTTTATAAATTCAATTATAATGGACAAAAATCTTCCGGGAAAAAATCTAAATAGAAGAACGAAGCTTTGTTTTAATTTATTTAAAGAATTTGGATTAGATAACAGTAATTTAGAGTGACTTTGATTTTCGCTATTTAAACCAAGAATAATGTTGTTTATTTAAATACAGAAAACGGAAAACCTATCATTGTCCTTGCTATATATGTCACGTCAGTTTTAGAATTGTGAATGGGTTTGTCCATTCGTTTACATTTTCCGTCGGGTCCAAACGTATCGCTCAAACGTATTATCGTTATTGTCTCAAAAAGGGTCGGCATTATGTGCCAGTATTCATCGAAGGTGTTAGACCCTTCCGTCTTCACATTTGTATGTTTCTTTTGTCTCAATTGTCCGTATTTCTTATATCAAAAGATTATTTGCAGAGTTGCGTAGTCGAAATACTATGTGGTTTTCTAATAACTGTCAGTCCATCTGTCATATCCTCAGATTTTTTACTGCTTTAAATTCAGTTACTTTAAGTTTGGCAATCATAAGTTTTATGATTTAAATATTTAGTGTATACATTAAACCGTAATGAGATAAGGTGCAGGGTTAACAGTCTCACGTGTGTTGTCATCATGGGCTGTGGGGAGCAAGTTTCATACTGTCAACAACTACGCCTGGGTGGTGCCGAGAATATTTTATAATAATACTGCAACAATTTTGATTGGTCTGACTCAAACTTAAAACCCATGTGATTCAAAGCATCTTATAGTTAATTATTTGGATAAATTTGTATAGTCTCATTCGAACACATATTATTTGATTATTTATTCGCTGCTTAGATTCCCATGTGCAGTAAGTTTTAGTTACAAAATACAAAAAAGATACATACATATTTTACTTCAAATTTTGAAAATCATTTATTGAAGAAATTATTTTTAGCCGCTGTACGCTTTGTATTAATTTCTTTCTATGTCGACCTAAAAGAAACATGAAAACATCTATTTTATTTATACAATATATGTATAGAAGTATTTATTTACACGATAGTGTAAATCGATTCAGCGTCGACTGAATTAAATACATTGTGTATCGATCCTTGTGGCTGTGTTTGCTTTGGACGGTTAGAACTTGAGGCAGTAACATTGACCGAACTATATTATTATGCTAACACTATTTAGTCTATAAATATAAAAGGTTCAAAGTAAACAAAATAGACCGTACCATGACAATAATTGTCCTATGTCATATCAATTTAATATTTAATATGCTGGATGCTTTGTTTGATATATTTTGATTTTTTCGTAATAGCATATCTTATGAATGCTTATTACTGATAATATTTTTTGAGACAACAGATATAAAAACTGTACTAGTATTAAATAAAAAAAAAAGTAAATATTTGAAATGAAATTAACTTAATCTTGGATGGATATTTGGATGTATTTAGGGTAGGGCCGAATATACTTACAAAAATATCCACACCAAAAATATTGTATAAACATTAAAAGTACTTACGGTAGAGAAGCAACACAAAAATAAACTTGTTATACAAGTTTATTTTCGAGTGACAACTTCGCAAAGTCAATACATCAACACAGGAGCAGTTAGTTTAGATATTCGATTCTATAATAATAGTGGTAGCGCTTGACGAGTCATATGTAATTGTAAAATTATATTTGAATAAATATACTTTCATTTTTATTCTGAATATCTTAAAACTCATTTTAATCGAACTTAATTTAAAGCTAATGTTAAAATAATAATAATTGTTGGCGTATAATTTTAGATTTTTTTTGACAAAACTTTTATTTAACTTTATTACTTCATTTTTGTTTTTGTGTTGACAATATTGCAAAATAAAATAAATTGAATATTATAACAATTAGAAAATTACAGAATAATATTTAAAATTAAATCAACTCATGTCATACGTTTTGGTTTAAGAAATTAAATTAAAGAACTATGTATGATTTTATTAACATCTTAAAACAACTTTAAAGCAATGTATGTACTAAATAATGCTATAATACGATTATAGCTAGTAAGTGTCTTGCAAGTATTTCACAGTCTTCCGACTGAAAATGTATAATTACACATTCTGTAATTAACATAGGTACTTACAGAAGTGACAAAGGAGATATGTGGGAAGAGGAGCTTAATTACTTTAGGTAGTTCAGAATTAACAAAACTATATACCTCATGATATTGGGGACATGTCGTATAAGACAAAATTAAAATGATATATTACAAATTTACAATTCAAGAAAATTAATAACAATTTATAACGTATTTATTTTTAAGGTATAAAATAAATAAATTTATTTTTAGGAAGACCGACGAACATTTTGGCACGTTGTAAGTCACCGTTACTCGTAGACATACATAACCGTAAACTAGCTTTGCAGGAAGTGAAAATCACATGGATGTTGTCTAGTGTTGTAGCATCATCGATAACCGATTTCCTATGAGAGCTGAAAGTCGGTTTGTTACAATTTTCATAAAAAGTTACATAACTAAAAAGTGTTCCATATGAGTTCCAGCATAAAACACTTGCGGAAAGTATATTGCAGTATTTTAACCAGCATGTCAGTTTCTTGGCCAATTCTAGCCACGATTCTCAGAATTTTGAACAGTTTATAGCTTTGTTCCGATGATAAGGTTACCCATATATGGCATCAAAAAAATTAAATGTTTACAAATGCAAGTTTATTAAACCGTACTTGACATGCAGTGATACGCAGCCTATCGCCTGTCAGTCGTTCGTCAACCGTTGAACGAGTTATATGGAAGTGACATTTTCATTTCCTTTCAATCCAATGAAATGCCTATTGGTATGGTATTTTACAAGAAATAATTTTCAATTTGTTATTGGTTTTTATTATATTGTAGCGGTAACGGGGTACCCTACCCCGTTGCACAGTTCCGCCTCAGTTTTGGTAATTTCCTCAGACACGTAAAGCGTTATAGCTGTTATGACATAATTAATTTAATTTTACTTTGGTTACAAGAGCTCAGAACAAGTCTAAGTTAATTTGTATTTATAAAAATAACAAATAATAAATAAAAAATACGTTCATTTTGAATTCAAATTGGAATTATTTGAAAAATATTTTAATGAAATTGTTAGTTATTTAATATTAAATTATAAAAAGGCACTCTATATGCGTGCTTTCGATTCGTCGTTTCGAACTTATTTCGAAATTTAAAACCGTTTCAACTCCCATTTTCTTTTAAAGCTGGAATGTTCCAATTTTTCATATTAAAATGTGCTTAAGTGAATTTTGCATTTGTGATACGATCCTTTGCTTCGGTATTGCGGTTTGTCGTTAAAATGTAATACTTTACTTTATACTTTATTGTACACCACAAATATTAAAAAAGATAATAAATCACATAACAAATGCGTACAACCTAATTAGCATACAACTTTGGCGCCATTATTGCTACATAGCAATCTCTTTGAGGCAATCAATCAATCTATTCCATAAATATACCAATAAATAAATTTCAATATAAATATAAAATACACATATATATCAATAAATAAATAATACGTAATACGTAATTTTTAAACTCTTGTTCGTAGCATGTTTGTTTATCATAATTCCAACTTTTATAACTATTATTATCATTGTAGCAAAAATATTTAAACAATATTATTTTATATTAAAAAAACGTATTTAGCAAGCAGTCTGTGGAAGGTTTTTTTGATGGGATAAGTAGGCAGACGAACATATGAGACACCTGATGTTAAATGGTCACCAACGCCCTTAGACATTGGCATTGTAAGAAATGTTAACAATCGTTATATCGCTAATGCGTTACAAACCTTGGGACCTACAAACTAAGCTGTTTGTGTCTGTAATTAAATTGGCTCACCCACCCTTCAAATTGGAACACAACAATACCGAGTACTGCTATTTTGCGGTAGAAGAATTTCGTCTGTGTCGATTTTGACAATACTTATATACCAATTTGTGCCTGATTGTCAATGATTTAAATTCGACGATTATCATAATTGATTAAAATTTGAGGGAAAGCATGTATGTATTTGCCTATTTCGACCTGTTTTGGTTCTTTTATTGCCGATTCCTGTCTTTGATATGATTATGATAATTGGTAGCCAATAAAAATAAGACAATCAAAAATCCTGCCACCACTAATACTTTATATAGTTTCAATATGAAAAAATACTAGTAATTTCGCTAGAGTATAAGTATAATGAACGGTTTTAACAGTGGTTTATATTTCTTAAAATGCTCTTCAGCTAGGTGGCCTATTTGACTGTAAGCCAACCTTATAAAATATAAAATTCAAAGAGAACTATAAAGTTGTCAACTCCAACCACATCCGAAATTTTTACTTAAAATTTTTACCTTTAAAACTTATTAATTAATTCTGAAAATAGTTACTGAGAATAATACACGATTCTATGTCACGTAGACAATACTATCTGTTTAAATATAATTACCCTTGAAATCAAAATATAATTAATGTACTGAAATAAAATATATATTTTAATAATGTTTTGAATAAATATTTAAAAGTTATTACTTTCAAAAGTACTTCAAAATTCCAGAACAATCTGTAAAAATCATTACAAGCCGTAGACACTACAAGCCCCAAGGCATGACACTTTCAAATAAAGTACAAATGAACCGCTCACTTGCACAGCTTCTCAAAATAAAACCATATAACATCTTCAATATCGTAGATGAAATATATTACTTATGCAAATCACCACGAAACCCTTAATTACTTGCTCGCACGCGCATGCTTATTTCATTTTACCGTTTGATCTCAAACTTCGCTTGTTTTGTCGGTAACGTGAAGTAAAATTAATAGGTAAGGTCCTGGAGTTACGTCATTATGCTACACAACACAGCACAGCTTTTTAGCAGTTTTAGTATGTATTCATATTATATTAAAATTCAGTCTATGTAAGAAATATATTAATATATAGGTAGTTCCTGCATATTGCAGATATATCCCCCTCCCCTTCGGACCGCTGACAAGTGTAGACGTTTCAATAGCAGTTTGTTGCAATTTAAAAATATAATATTTAAAAAAACTTATTACAAGAAATAGATCTCAAATATTAGGAGTGCATGAAGATGCAACAGTATTTCCGTGGACATTACTGAGTAAGAATTTCTTTGATTTCTTTGATGGGTGGATAAGTTGGGTAAGCAAGTACAGGATAGCAATAACGGGCAAAAGTGTTTGCAGAAACGAGACAAATATATTTCACTTATTGCAATCTCGTAAATACGCGCAGAGGTCAAGTTGCACTGGACATTGGCTATTAATATATAAAAGCACCGATAACAACCATTCTAAAGTGACCGGTTGCATACTACTGCGCCTGAGAGCCTGGTAGCATTAGAATTGTCCACGCGTGCCTTTTGTGTTTATTATTTATGTCAATGGATCGCTCGCCGCAAACAAAAGCGTATGACTCAGAGCCGAACCTGCCGTCGTGCAGCGATAACTATAATGTTTATTCATTTGTTAAAGAGCGAATAAAAAGGAAACGTTGCGATTTTAAAGACGACGAATTAATTACCTTTATGGATGAAATAAGAACATTAATATCCAGCTCCGCCGATCAACAAAGTCAGAAGTATCATACCCTACAAAAAAACATACAAGAAATAAAACAACAAAACGAAGAAATATGTAGATCTATGGAGTTTATGTCAACAAAATACGATGAAATGAAATCTAAACTAGAAAGTATGGAGACAGAAAGAAAATCTCACATAACGTATATTAAAGAACTGGAGAACAAAATCGAAAAACTTGAAAAAAATGCTCGTTCTGCAAGTATAGAGATTCGAAACGTACCGCAGAAGACAAATGAATCCAAAAACGATCTTATTAATATCGTAAAAAACATAGGCTCCATTATAAATGTACCCATTGACAACCAAGACATAAAAGATGTATTTCGTTCTAATTCAAAAAGCAGCAAGAAGCCCATTATAACAGAATTCGCTAGTACAATAAAAAAAGAAAAATATCTTAAATTACTAAGAAATCATATAAAGGCAAATAAAAGATTAACGACGACACAAATTAATACTGGAGGTCCCGATGTCACAATTTATATCTCAGAAAACCTCACACCGAAAACCAAACACCTATTTTATTGCGCCAGGGAATTCTCACAAAATAACAAATTCAAGTACTGCTGGACATCGCATGGCAATGTATTCATTCGTAAACAAGATGGGGAACCAGCAATCCGTGTTAATTGTGAAGCAGATATTCATAACATTAAAACAAAGCTGTGACTATTAATAGTTATTCGTAAAATAGTAACTGTCTCCTCCAAAACAATAACTACTGATATATTTAGTTTTTTATTTTTCTTTGATTTTTTTATAGTAATTTTAGCCTTTGCGATAAAAATTGCATGCAATTACACTAAACACATAATCATTCACCAGATAGTACACAAAAACTCATTTTTTCAAAATATATGCATTAACTATAGACCAATCAAATACACAGTAAAAAAACTTCATACAAATACATTTATACTCAAAGACATACGTACAAACACATACACTCTCATACAAACAAAACATATATACCCAACTAAACAGACCAAATCACTCATCATCCTGGTTATTTTGTGTTTTTATAAGAAAATATGTAAAAACGAATATCGGTATGTTCGCATAATTTTAAAAAATGACCAAGAAAAAAAAATAACCTCTGTTACAATGAGCCATACATTATTAACTTTATTTGGTCCAATTCAATAGTCAAAAATGTTTTGATGAAATAGAAGAATCCTGTAATATACCCTGCCAAGTAATAGAGGACCTGAAACAACTACACATTGATGAGAATAAATTTAACATAATATCATTTAATATTAGAAGCATCAACAAAAATTTCGATACATTTATAATATATATTACACAACTAAAAGTGCATCCCGACATTATAGTATTAACAGAGTGTTGGTGCAATGAACAATCTATTCCTCCACTTCTAGATGGATATAACATGTACTCTACTAAACGTAGCTTTAACCAAAACGATGGTGTTATAATGTACATAAAAGCAGATATTCAAGCAAGTGTATATGAGTTAGAGGTAAAAGATGCAAATTGCTTAAGAGCTAAAATTGGTAACATGACCATTTTGGGATTGTACAGACCGCATTGTTTTAAGGACATAACCCCTTTTATAGAATCATTGGATATAACACTGACAACGAATAGATCCCGTAACTTAATTCTTACTGGGGACATTAACATTGACACTCTCAACACAAAGGTTAGTCAAACAACGGACTATCTGGATATGACTGCTTCACATGGGCTATTAGGAGCTGTAAATGTACCAACTCACGGAAAAACCTGTCTGGATCATTTCATGATTAAGCTAGTAGGAAAATCTAAATGCTATGTGCTAAACTCGGATATTACTGATCATCTGCCTATAATTTTGTCTTTATCGGGTTCTCCCACATACAAGAAAAAAGACACAGGCTTATTTACTAGGACTAAACTAAACTATGATGCTATTGGAAAGGACTTACAAGAAATTGACTGGAATATATTTTTATCTATTACAGACACAAATGAAGCAGCAAACATGCTTACATCTATACTTCAGGATGTTTTCATTAGAAATACAGAAACAGTTGTTCTATCGAGGAAAAAGTTACCACTTAAACCTTGGATTACGGCGGGCATATTAAAATGTTTTCGAAAGAGAGACCACTTACATTTGATTTCCAAAAGAAACCCCAACGACACTGTACTTAAAATAAACTACACAAAATACAGAAATACTTGCAAAGGGATAACAAAAAGATTAAAAATAGCCTACTATCAAAACAAACTTAGTAAACATATTGGCATGACGAAAAAAACTTGGGAGACAATAAAAGAAATATGCAATTTCTCCATTCATAAAACATGTGCAACTGAATTGCTTAATTTAGCTCCAACCCCTATAGATTCGCTAGATTTAGTAAATACCTTTTTTACAAACATTGGCAGTAATCTTGCTTGTGAGATATTAGATAAAATTAATAAAACTGAAGATCAATTATGTAAACCACTAACATTACAATCCGTTAACGTAAATTCGATGATGCTTTATCCCACAAATATTATGGAAGTCCAAAGAGTAGTAAACAATTTAAAAAGCAAATGTGCACCGGGACATGACAATATCACTACCGAATTATTAAAAAGATATAGTAAAATATTATGCCACCCAATATCTCACTTATGTAATCTTAGCTTGGTTAATGGTATTTTTCCATCAATTTTCAAACAGGCCGTCGTTACTCCCATTCACAAGACTGGTGATAGAGAGATGGTATCGAACTACAGACCCATCTCTCTTTTAAGCACACTAAGCAAAATACTCGAGAAAATTGTTAATTGTAGGTTAACCAATTACATACAAAGTCGAAACCTTATATCTGGGAACCAGTACGGTTTCCAAGCCAAGAAGTCAACCGAGGATGCCGTCATTGAGTTAACTACCCTGCTTACGAAACACATGGACCAAGGCAAAAAGAGCCTATGTGTGTTCCTTGACTTGAAAAAAGCATTCGATACTATCTCAATACCTCTTCTTTTACAAAAAATTGAAAACATGGGAGTACGAGGCGGGTCACTGAATTGGTTCAGAGACTATTTAAGTGATAGACAGCAAAAAGTTCGAGTTGCAGAATACACAAGCCACAGCAATTACATCACACATGGAATTCCCCAAGGCAGTACGCTAGGCCCCACACTTTTTCTAATATATGTAAACAGCTTGTGTAACCTAGAAATAGACAACGGTGACATATTCTGTTTTGCCGACGATACCGCATTGATATTCCATGGAGCAACTTGGGAAGAATGTAAGACATTTGCCGAAAAAGGCATCAGTAAAATTACAAGTTATCTTGAAAATAACTTATTGACAGTGAATGTGCCTAAAACAAAATACATCACTTTCAGTATTACAAAAGCAACCCAACCTCCTACCGATTTCTGTTTGAAAATATTCAAATATCCCTGTAATAAAAAATTACACTGTCGAAGTCCCTGTTCATGTCAGTACCTAGAAAGAACAACGACCATAAAATATTTAGGAGTGACGATAGACGAAAACTTAAGTTGGCGTCCCCATATAACATCACTTGCTAACAAAGTTCGGAGGCTGATCCCAGCATTTAGAAACTTGCGTGATATCGCTGACCATAAATTGCTTACCCAAGTTTACATGGCGATATGTCAGTCACTGCTCAGTTACTGCATACCTGTATGGGGAGGAGCCGCGGCCACACACCTGATCGAAATAGAACGAGCCCAAAGATGTATTATCAAAGTTATGTTTAAGAAACATCGTAAGTTCCCAACTGAAGAATTGTATAATATTTCAAGGCTTCTAAGTGTACGCCAACTTTATATACTAAATACTATTGTACATTACCATAAATCGTACAAGTTGTCGTCACACCCGATACAACGAAGACGCCCATTTATAGCTATTCCAAGAACCAAAACTAAATATGCCCATCGGCAATATATATATCTTGGACCACTGTTATATAAACGCTTGAATACCAAAATAAATATTACCCGATTAAATAAGTATCTTTTGAAAAAAGCCGTTAAAAATACTCTTAGAGAATTAAACTACGAAAAAACAGAAAGTCTTCTTCACTAGTTACAAAATAAACTCAAGTCAACATACCAAAGCCCGTACAATAACTATCGTAAAACACACATAAACACGCACACACACCCACCCACGCACACACACATACACAGACACGACCACCACATCCACTACTCACATCACCTACACCGCATGTATTTTATGTTGTTAAGCAAATTACTATTATTGTAATGTTTCATCATTTTTTTTTTTCTTTTTTGTTTTTTATTCTATTACTACTTTTATAAGATTTACTTATTATTTAACTTCATTTTTTTTTTAAATCAACATGTATTATAAGTCTACATAGTAATGTATTGTAAAATGTAATCACTGTATGGGATGGCACTGGCCCCTAAGACACGGGCCTTCCTAGTTTAGGGTGCCAGGGTACCTATGAATGGATGTACACAAACTATTACAATAAAGTTTATTATTATTATTATTATTATTATTATATCATTCGATTGAATTTAAATTATTTAATTAAAGAAAATTTCCATTTTTTTTTCTGTTTCAGTCATAAAATATAAATATAAAGGTCTATTCGATTTAACGTGAACATAATTCAGCCGTAAAAAAATCCACCGTTGAATGAGCGTAACTTGTGAAGCGATATTATTGAACGATATTATTTCGTTTTGCTTTTTATTTAATTTCTGATAAGTTTAATAATTGAAATAAGCCAAATCAATGTAAAAAATCAAATTAATTTTGAAATTTAATATAAATGCCTGATTGATGTCTTGATGCGTTGACTGCGTGATTCCCCAGATCCTGATTAAACAAATCTCTATACACAAAAAAATAAATTGAATTTGTTCCATCTTTAAATGCTAGGCTGTGTAACATATTCACATAACAGTAACATAGCAACATGCAATTGGCGGTTTATAAATAAATTGCCAAATTTTGAACAAGTATATTATCTCTGTTTAAAAGAAAATCGCTCATATAGGATAGATTCAGCTTGTAATTAAAATTTTTGCGACTAAAACATTTTAGTAATTAATATATTTTTATTTGTTTTATATTAAAATTATACGAAACAATGCCTCTTGGGAGAATGCCGGCTTTATTGTGACATGAAAGGGATCGACCTCGACTATTGTCATGGATATATTTTAGATTTAGGTTCACGAAATAAATAAATGGATTGCTTAAGGTGTCCAATAAATATGTATTTGTATTTTGAAACAATATATATATATATATATACATATACAATATACATTAATCAAAGTAAAATCCTTGTTGATTTTAACCTTATAGTATGCAGTCTTTCTTCAATTCATAAACTATATAAATAGTTAAATAACACTCGAATTAAATCGATATAAAATGTTGAAGTCATACGTTACATAGGTATATTTATTTATTTATTTATTAACTCTTTATTGCACATAATTTATATACATAAACATTATATAAAAACGAGTAGAATTCAATGGCGGCCTTATTACTTACTTTATTTGTTAACAACTATTTCAATTGCTTATTTGTGAATATGAAATAAATCGTTTTTTTCGCCACACGTTAACAAATTTAAATTTCACAGAATGTTATGGGCCCAATGGAGCTCAGTATCGTTGTCAGTTGGTATCCATGATTGATTATACAAACAATGTATGAAACCTGTTAGACTTCATCCTGAATCATATTAGTCATTATTCATATTTTTAGTTCCCAGAGTGATTATTTACGTACCGTAATGAACTAATTACTTACCTAGAAGTTCGTATCTAAGGGAATACTTTTTGTCACACGCATACCTTTAATTGTGAGTACAAAAGTAGGTTTTAATATAAAGCTATTCGATCAATAGCATAATAAATAAACAACGCTTGACATGGATATGCGAATCGTGCTCTTCAGTTTTTTCAACGAATATTCGTTTGCAAATATTGATAAAATCAAACATTGAAATGTTGACAAATGACTATTAGGTGTGGTAGTTTTGAAAGCGGCGAAGAGTTATTATTATAATAAAAACCTTTTATAAGAAAAATACAAGTATGACGACAATGTGTATTCTTTATCGTTAAAATAAAAATATTTTGTGCAGGTTTATTTATATTATATTTGGCACAGCCATGTTAGAAGTAGATAAATATGGCTCACAATATACATAAAATTTGAGCATGTAAAGCCAAGAGAAACTGCTCATACTAAATAAAATTTTAAAGGAAAAAAAATCGAAAATTTATCCGAGCGAGCGCTCGCAACCTCGATCTACTTCTGAACAAACAAACAACGTGAGTAAAAATTGTATTGCATTTTGTTGACTTTATATACTTGCAGTAGAAAAATATTTTGTCGGTATAGGCAATTAAGTGTCTGTTAATATTGTAAAACCTTTGTTTTCTGGGTTATACAAATATAATAATCAAATAATCTTATAAGCACCAATTTCACAGTCTAATTATCTAGGAATGGTGATACCAGGCGTAGTTCTATGAATATTAATAGGTAGTAGTATAGAAGGACCGTAGTCCGCTGAAGGCAAAAACTCTGTGTGGCGTTTTCCATATAAAGTTGTATAATACACGGCACACACCTCGTCGCTGTCCCTCCCATCGTCCACTACCCGCCCGCTGGCTGACCATACCATTATCCTTTCTTAACTCTAATAAACCAAATTTTATCATTCTTTTTTTTTCACTACATTTAAATCTCGGCTGCAATACTTTCGACTGTTAGTTCTTACGCTGTAATATATTACATTACCTAATTATTTATTACATTAAATTTTTATATTTCTTTCAATAAATAAATAACCTGCTGACTCACTCAGACTTTATGCCGGAACGTATTAATACTCAGTATTGCTGTTTGGCGCTAGAATATGAAGGGGAACTTTTTTTTTCAATATATTTTTATACATTTCATTTATTATAATGTGGTAAACTATACCCTTAGAAAAAACGGGTTTGGTGTTGAATAACAAATAAAAACCAACGATAATGTCGTTAATTCTGTTTTTATTCATGAAGTTCTTTTCATAATTTATTCTGTAATTAATCATTTGTCAGATACTCGCTTGCCACCTACTATGCAATTAATCCGATAACTCTTTAACTTTATCATTAAATATATAATACTTGTTGAAATATGCATGTTTAAGTAATTGATAGCTTTGTCTAAATGTTAATAGGAAATATTTGTGCAATTTATATACTTTACACTTACAAAAGAGTGCTGCCTTAAATTCAAATATATCACTTTGAAATAGTAGTTTTAATTTTGTTTTAAATGGTAAATTTAACAGTACTGTACAAACAAATCGTTATCGTCTTTCGGATCATTAATTTTTATGTTTTTAAAACAAACACATTTTTAGCGAACTGTTGAAAATGTGCAGAACTCGATATAAATCCGTATAATCTATTGTTTCATGGATTTAAATAAAAGTATATGATTTTATACTACACGTGAATTTTATATGACGACAATTGTATTTGACAAATATATTCTACTTTTTACAAAAATAGTTTAAAAAAAAGTCGTAATGGCTAAAATTGATGTAAAATGAGATAATCGAAGTTGGCATCATTATTTAAAGATATGAAGATAGAAATAATGGTAAAAAAACTTTACAAATATATAAAAGTATTAGTTAACTCGATTGCAATAATAGGAAATAATTTGTATACGCTATATAAACGTATGAATCCTCCATTTAATTACCGTTTTCTTATATATTATATAAACATATCTATTCTGTTACGCTAACCATCCCTAATATACTTTTATTGGAATAAAAAAAAGTAGATTCGTACTTACAGGATAATTTCTGCTTTCTCTGTCCTACGTGACATCGGACAAATATTTGTGCCTCCTGGCAGTAATGCCCCTTACCAAACAATTTATTATAGGCCCATTTATTTGACCTAATTAGCAATATATTTTTATAAGTACACATTTTGCGTAAGCTAAACACCGAAAATTTGTAATTTAGGTCTAAACCATACAAGGCATCAATGGAAATTCGTCATAATAAAATTTCAATTAAAATTAATAGGTCGTTAATGTAATGACAGCAATTTTTTTAATTGTCTTCCTGTTTTCGGGTCTGAGAGCTTTTAGAATATTATTCGTTTATTTTCTGTTGGCTAAGTATAATGATGTTGCTTTGTAGCACTATCGAATAAAATAGCATTAAATTGTTTTTGTGTCGATGCCGAAAAAGTCTTTCTTAGTTTTGCATTTATATATATTTCTACTCTCTGCATCCTTTATATTGTGAATAATTTTGACAAAATAGGTTATCGATCTTAAACCACCTAAAATTTCTGAGTTCGATATCTGCATTCGATATATGACGTCAATGTTATAAATAATAAACGTTGGTCAAATGTTATTCGTAAATATTAATATCAATTTAAATTGTAATTATCTACAATTCAGAACGTCAAACATGAATGAGCTTCGACATTGATATCTTTATCACCGGAGTTCAGATTTACTATAATATGTAATTTTATATTGACCTAATTATGTGTTGATTGGTAAATATCAATTATTATTTCCAATATTTATAAATTGGGTTTCGGTGATTCGTGACTCACTCGTGTTATATTATATTGATATATGTGTGATACTTTCTTTTGATACGCGTATTCTTTTACGATATATCTGAATATGTGATGTGTTACTATATAGAAAAAAACATAATGACAAAACTATTTTACAAGTGATTAACCACGCACACTACAACGTTGACGGGGCTGGTTAATCCTATTAAACTTCATGAAACTATGAACGATGTTTTGCTCAACGTAATGTAATATGCTTTCGGTTCGGGTAGTATAAAGTTAATTTTTATGAATTAACTTTATTCTAGTCCTCCAGACCGATTTTCGGTCACGGCGGCCAATCTCAAGAGAGGTTAGCCAACTGCGCAGGAGATATTATAGTGCACAAGTATGTGCGCAAACACAGGTGCACTCTCTATTCCCTAGCTCTCATAATCCGATGGGACGGCAATCCGACACGACCGGAAAGAGTTCAGGCGCAGGACCAACGGCTTAACGTGCTTTCCGAGGCACGGGAGTGTACACACTTCCAACTTCGTATAACTTCCAAAAACGTATAACTTTAAAGCATTTTTTTTCTCTGTGGAAATGCATTTACGCATACCCCCCGCAAGATGAAAAGCGGGGGGTTATGTGGGACTCCGGCTGAAGTGCAAGGCCGTAATACCCATTAAAACCACAGCGCATACTTCACCGCCTTTAGGGGGTGCCAAGGGGTCGCGTGAGCATTCTACCCTGTCACCCCGACGGATAGCCCGAAGGCCACAACCTCCTTGGCGACGGATTATGGTGTTAGGCTCCGCCGCCAAAAAACACCCTGACGGCCGCAGAGGACAGGGAGGTCGGCAACCTGACAACACCGCATCTCCTCTTCCTCTGCGGCCCCACCGCAACGCAACATATGGTGCGCCCCCATTCGGTCGCGGAAGATAGGGCGCGCGGCAACGCAACACCGACACGCCTCTCCTCCCGCGACCGCTCCCCGCTGCAGAGGATGGACAGAACCGTCCCCCACAGCGACACACCCAGCGGCCGCAGAGGACAGGGAGGACGGCAACCTGACAACACCGCATCTCCTCTTCCTCTGCGGCCCCACCGCAACGTACAAATGGTGCGCCCCCATTTGGTCGCGGGAGATAGGGCGCGCGGCAACGCAACACCGACACGCCTCTCCTCCCGCGATCATATCATATCATCAATATCGTAATACTGATAACTCTAAAGTCGGCATGATCTTTCTCGACTTCTTGAATTGTAATCGTTATATTTCAGATAATTTACACAAAAAATTCGTAAATTACAGCCGAATCGACGCACATTTGTTGTATAATGAGTATTCAAAATATATATTCCACAACGTCTACCACGTTTTCATTACAAAGAACGTGGGATATTATTTTACGTCAGACCCCCCCCCAAATATACGAGTGAAGCCGCGGTCAAAAGCTAGTATAATATATAACCATTTTAACAAAAGATAAAAAAATCTAGACATTTGGACGCTCTATAAATCTTTAATACAAAGTTTTTGTGTTTTAGTTATGCTGGTTACGCTGCATTCGTGTACGCGAGCCTTGAAAATGTCTGAATCGATATTTTTTTCTCTTGCTACGTTGACATAAAACTGTAACTCAATAATATGCAGCATGTTAACAAAGTATAGTAGCAATACGTCTTTAATTAATTTATTGTATTTAAAAAGAATTATTGGAATTAAGGTTTTATGTATGTAAACATAACATAATTTTTTTTTTTTTTTTTATTGCATAGGAAGGTGGACGAGCATATGGGCCACCTGATCTAAAGTGGTCACCTACGCCCATAGACATTAGCATTGTAAGAGATGTTAACCATCGTTTACATCGCCAATGCGCCACCAACCTTGGGAACTAAGATCTTATGTCCCTTGTGCCTGTAATTACACTGGCTCACTCACCCTTCAAACCGGAACACAACAATAGCAAGTATTGCTGCTTTGCGGTAGAATATCTGATGAGTGGGTGGTACCTACCCAGACGAGCTTGCACAAAGCTCTACCACCAAGTAATATAGTTTCATATGAAATGGATTAGTAGTTTTAGAAATAAAACTATAAGTTTTTAATATTATTTATTAATATTAGTATGATTAAAATAATATGATTATAGAAAATTATACTTTGTGGGAATTGAAATAAGATTTAAGTTTTTTTTGTAATGTGATAATTTTTTGTGTATTTAATTACTGTTTGTCTTTCTTAAAAAATAAATAAATGTGGCTATTATCGAAATTTTACTAATTAATCGTCTCCTTGCGAAAGAAGAGACCAAGCTTTCATTCAGTTATAAGTATTATATTTCAAAATGACATATAAGTAATTAAAAGGCAAAAAATTATATATACATCTCATTTATAAAAAATGTAAATCTTTATTTAAATATAGCGCAATATTGCCCATGTTTTATGGCCTACTTGATAAAACTGTTGGCGCTAGTTGCTGGCTTCAAGTTAGCTTTTGTTTTTATTTTTATTTAGACTTCTTTAATCCCTACGAGAAAACTTCCAATGGATAACGAGGCCACTTGATAGTCAGCGTAATTCAAATTACTCGTTACATCGTCAATACTCTGTTAACTATAGGGGTTAAGATATTTTGTCCCTTCTAAATGTACCTATGAGTAAACTACACTGAATTAACCTTCGAACTCAACCATGCTGTAAAATAGACGAAGTTTATTATATCTATTATATGTAACGTAAAATGTTTCAAACATTATATTGTATAAAATATTTTATGCTAGCTTGGACAACTGAGTTCCTTATTTCGTCTTCAAACATTACTTAGTATCAAGCTGAGCCGCTTATCTTATCGAAAACAAACATGAGATACCTGTTTTTGTTTTTACCTGATTGCTGATTGTCTTTTGTTACTTTTAAAAACGAAAAAAAAAACAGGTAATTAATAACGATGAAAACAATGCTATCCGTTTTATAATGCATATAAAATAAATGGGAAAACTAACGTACTTATCAATAGTAGGTGTTGGAAGATTGCAGTGACCTCCAAAAAACTAAAATAATTACACATGTTGGTACTTACTTTCAGCATAATGTATTACGTCATTCCACTTTGTATGCCGCTAATACAAGCGCTAACTATAGCTGATGATATATTTTCTAATGTAATTAGCGTTCTTCATATTAAATATTTATTAAGGGTCGTCTCTTGCAATCAAAGGTCGGAAATGTAAGAGAATTATATAGAAAATGATCCTCCACAAAATACGGGGGTGCGATTTACACGTTTTTATTGATTTTCTGATTTTTTTTGCATATCTCTTATCCATATCAATAAGCATTATCTTAAATTTGAACGTTTCAAGAACAAATTAGCTGTATAATAATATAGCTGTGTGATTTATTTCAAGGTTGTGGAGCATCGTTTTCTATATAATTTCTTACCATATCCCGACCTTTGATTGCGAGAGACGACCCTTAAGCATTGAATTTTAAACAATCATAAAATGGTTGCCGTCTTTGTCAGTTCTTTGAAAATCTCGATGGTCTAGTGGCTACCTAATAAGACCGCAAACCTCGACGAAAATATATTTTTTTTGCAGATATAGCAGATACAATTTTAACAATATTTTTCTACTTTAAAAAAAAATAATGATGTGAGATCATAAGGTATATTCTTTTAAAAGTGTATATTTTTGCGTTTTTGCTGAACAATAGCGACTTGAATGTAACCATGCATAGACAGATTCCGTCCGTGGATTCAGTTGTCAGACCGGAAGATGATTTCCGGCGTAGACAACAAAACAGAGCTAACTCACATAAAAGTAAAAGGGGACCTTTGTCAAGCTCCATTTCCGATTACTATATTTTATTTATCGTGATGTATTCATATATATTATATACCTTCGATTAGAAGCCGATTAGATTCATCTTTGACTTTTTGTTCACCTTTGTGACTTAATCAATGTATTAAAATATACGCTATAGCAAGCAATTGATTTGTACTTGGTTCCTTATAAAAGGAAAACAAAATAAAGTAATTAAGGCGCTTTTTTCTAATAGTTGTTTTTTTGACGAGCCGCAGGTCTTGGGTTCGATTCCCACCCAGGACAGACATTTGTGTGAATGAACATGTCTGTTTGTCCTGTGTCTGGGTGTAATTATCTATATAAGTATGTATTTACAAAAGAAAAGTAGTATAATATGAAGGTATATCAGTTGTCTGGTTTCCATAGTACGAGCTCTGCTTAGTTTGGGATCAGATAGCCATGTGTGAAGAATGTCCCAGGATATTTATTTATTTATTTAGCAGTTGACTTCTTTTCTATATTGGCAAATAATGTTAATGTTTTGCGTAATGTATTAAAAATAAACTTGTTAAAAATAAATTTTAATATCATCTATGTTTAATAATAGATAAGAGTATTTTTATATTATAAGCCGAGATGGCCTAGTAGTTAGCAGGCGTGTTTTAACCGATGATCATGGGTTCAAACCCCAGGAAGCACCACTGAATTTTCATGTAGTTCATCTCGTATTTGATGGTGAAGGAAAATATCGTGAGGATTTGAAATTTTGGTAAAATTAGACACATGGAACCTGCATAATTTTACCAAAATTTCACATTCTCACCCGCATTGGAGTTTGTTGGAATGAGCTTCAAACCTCCTCAAAAAAGGAGAGGAGGCCTTAGCTCAGCAGTGGGACTTTTCACTTTGTTGCTGTAAGAATATTTTTAATGAAGAAGTTAATTAATATAAAAGACTGGGCAATTGTATGTGTGCTTAAAATTTCAGCAATTTAATACTTATAATATACTAGCGACCCGCTCCGGCTTCGCCCGAGTAGCAGAGTTAATATTCCTAAAAAAAAATCTGTTGTAGTATTGTATTGTCGCTTGTCGCTTTTAGCGGTGGCGACAGCAGGACGCGGGGGCGCGCAGGCGGTTGCATCATGCGTTAGTATGATCGGTGTGGAACAGCTTGAATATATTTAGTGCGCGATAGTTATAAATTACGATAACTCCTAAGATATTAATTTAAATTGGGTGGTGTAAAGGGAAATTATAACAAACATGAAATTCTTAAAGTAAATAACGTATTTAATTTGATAAGATTTAATATCATATCCGTTTTTATAGCTTTCCAATTATAACATTATTATGCAACAATTTTGTAAACATTAAAGTGGGTATAGTTAGCTATCCTTAAAAGATAAACATATGGCATCGCGGACTTTTCTGTAGATCTATGAAAGGGGAACAATTTCACCTTATACATTATTTTATAATACATTATTTTGTTATAATTCAAAGGGATTTTACAGCGTTTTCGATGAAAGCTCCCATCGGCTCGTTTTTTTCCGACTTCTTCAACAATTATCGTCATATTTCAATAAACTTACAGAGAACATTAATGAATTATACATGTAAACCTTGAATCACTTTATCCAATGGTGAAAACCGTATGAAAATCCTTTCATTAGTTTTTTAGTTTATCGCGTTCATACATACAGACAAGAACCGCGGGGGACTTGGTTTTATAATATGTAGTGATGATAAACGCCCGCTACAAATGATTATTTGCGAGCCAAGTTGACGGATATGAATCTAAGAACTGAAGGTTATCCTGTTTATTGCCATATCCGTCGTACATAAAATATATATTTTATATAAAGCTGATTTTTCTTTTACTTTATTATTCAGTTATATAAACTTAATCGCAAATCTAATAATAATTTAAATTAAAAAACGACTTTACGCTTATTTTCAAATCAAAAACAAATTAATGGAAAAGTCGTGAAAGAAATAATTTTCCTTATTTGGGACACGAAAAGGTCTTAAGTTTCATGTGCAGTTATATTTTTATATAAAAGGGGCAATGGAATTTACAACAACAGTGTCTGGGAGAGGAATTACTTTCGCGCTGTTTTGCTAATAGTCATTAATATCATAGTCATGATATTCAATCACAATATCAATATTTATAGTTAATTTATGCGTACGAGTAATTCTACTTCTACGTCTACTTTGCTATACAAGAATTAACCTTGATAACCTTTATATCACATGCCGAACTTCGTGCCCTGTGTACTCGACATGAGATGTTAGGATAGGCCGATGAACATGGCTTTTGAGATTTGACATATTGACATAATTGATATACTCATTATAAAAAACTGTACATGTGTGGATTAATAGGCACTACGAGCGTAAGGTTAAAGAATTTTAGAGGTAATTGGACGTACTGATCTTACGTACTACTCCACTTTTTTTTAGATATATTGCGGATATGTAGCTATATAAATACAAAGCTTTGGATTGGTTATATAATTTCAAGCTATAATCTTAAGAAGCGAGAAGCGGAGCAGTAACTATTTAATTATAAATTTCAACCAATCACTTAAACTGAACTGGTCTTTAAGTAATGAGATGCACTTGACTAAATTAAATAATCGCGGATAAAAACCGCCTTATAAATAAATTACATTATTTACAATTTTTCACATAAACAATTTTATTATATTCAGTCAATACATATATAATCGTGATATTTTATTACCTTACTTTAACGAATAAGAACGGCAGGTGTATGAAATTACGAAAATAAAATTTTTATTGAACCTTTACATGTGAAGCAAGAGCCGTAACAAATGGAAAATAAAGTTCTTTTCTTTCGACAGGAAATTAAAACTCTTTAATGTATAATGTTCAGTTATGTTGCGCTTAAAGCATTGGCTCTCAATTCGATTGTGATCCACAAAAAAAACTTTCTTTAAACGAATATTGGCATTCGGAAATGGGGATATCTTAAATATCTGATATTCATTTTATTAAAGCTAACGAAATTTCAGACACCATTCGCACGTAGTTTATACGCCTCTCTCGATACGCTATCTCATTTTTTCTTTTTCTGTCTAAAACTACTAGTATAGTATTAACACTAACAGTTTTGTTCGTGCTGCACATATTTTACAAACTAGTCTGAAGAATATTTTTTAAACTAAAATACCATGATATCGGATGTTACATGTGTCCATGGGTGGTGTCACTTTCCATCAGGTGTGCCTTCAGTTCGTTTGCCCCCTCTTACATAAAAAAACGACAGTTGAACAGCGCCGCAGCAACCAATTTAAGAAACATACAAACATACATGTATGTATTTGAAGTGTAGATATATGCGACAGTAGATGTTATTTTTCACAAAAAGAAAATGAAGTAAGCGCCAAAAGCTTTTAATTGTGAAAAATCAGTAAATCTCAAGAAGCAGCCATCGATTATTTGTAAATATCATTAATTATGCAGTTTTTGTCTCAATAACGTATAGTTAGTAGCAATCAAACAAAAGTAAATTATTATCAATAGAGAATTTCCTATTCTTTTATGTTTCTGATCGGACACAAACCTTTAAAATATAGTATATTAATATACGTAAAATATTTTATTTTTAACTTTGTATTGGATTTATCGATGTAAAGTCTTATAAAATATTAGTAGCTTTACTTTACGATATTCTTTTTTACAATTTAAATGTCTTCTCTCTTTTTTTATCATTATGCTTTGTATTTTAAAATAAATATACAAATATATGTTTAATTCTTATTAAATTGTTAAAGGTTGAAGTAATTTAAATCGAAATAAATTTTTATTCACCATCAAATAATTACCTCCGCTAACTAAATTCTAAGCTTGTTAACAGCTCGTAGGTATCTTGATCACGCAAACACGTAACGAGCTTACATAATATATGTAAGCTCGTTACCTGTGCTTGCTGCACAAGTTATGTAACGATTTGCTTCACAAATTGAATTGAAGCAAATTAAGCTCGCCTATGTAGGTATCATTTATACATCATATATTCTGTCGCCAAACAGCTATACTCAGTATTGTTATGTTCCGGTTTGTAGGTTGAGTGAGCTCGCTTAACTAAGGCCGCAAGGGACATGGCTTCTTAGTTCCCAAGGTTAAAGGGCACATTGAAGTTGTAAGGGATAATATTGCCGTCAGTGCCGATTCTTACTGGCTGTAGATATGCCTGTAAATCTTTAGTCATTGGTATGATATCTGTGATGGGTTAAAGGAATAAAACTTAAAACTTCGAACTATACATAAATTGATATGTTTGTGCAATATACAATGCGCCTGTTCAGATGTGTATATTTTCTATTATAATTATTATACGAGTGGATGGAATTTATTTGGATTGCATACTATTATTACCTTGGTCGTATCTTGTGAAATATACGTTTAGACTAGACTAGACTATTTTCACTGCGCTGAACTTGTCTGAAGTAAATATTAAATTTATTATTTCAGAATCTAAAAACGATTATTATTTCAATGTTTGTTCATTGATGATTGTTTTAAAAAACTCATAATAAATATTTGTTTATATTCGAGCCTAGTTATGTGAAACATAACCCTTCATGTTTCGTGAACAATATTTTTATACTTTCATAGAAAGTGTAGAAAATAGAACATCGATCGTTGTGTGGCGGGTAATCAATTCTTTGTTGTAGTGTGTGTAGATTTATTTCCTTTCATACTCCACAATGCATCGTTTCAATGGGTTAACAATAAAGTTATAATATAGAATATACTGTTTTGTTTTAATGATGGTAATATATTTCTAATGATTTCTGTCAATTACGTTTTGAATGGACTTTCTGTTCTGCTGTTATAGGATAATGGGATTAGCGAAGGCTAAGCCTGGTTCTTGTCTACTATGCATTTAGTACTATGCACGTGTAAAGTGTCCAAGTTATTTGGGTGTAACTCGCCAAAGTTATCGAGTTTCATGTATTTACTAATATGTTGTTGAATATTCTGGTCAACTACAACATGACTATCACAACCACGGCTCTATATTACTTTAATAGGGTATGTAATTGTACATCACGTTAAGCCTTACTCAAATTGAAATTCACAATATTCTTTATTAAAATTGAAATTTATAAAAAAAACAGCATAATGTTATAAATAAAATATTGGATACCATGAAATGATTTGAAAAATACATTCTTATCTTATAATGAACGCGTTATACATACGTTTTTATATAACTTTATTTAGAATCAAAAATATTTATTTAAGCAGATAATCGAAAATCGTCATTTGAATCGGAATTATGTATAAATAATATATAATACATACGTATATTTTATAAACATATAACAGAACACAGGTGGTCCTGTAAAATTAAAGAATATGGGAGCTTTTTTTAAAATATTAGCCTTTAATTAAATCAAACCCTTTGAACCGCTATCGAATAGGTGGTTAAAATTGTGTTGGAAACAAAGAATGCCTAAAGAACTTCTTAATATTGGTTAGGTTAGGCACGGCTAGGACGAATTGCGAATATTGACCATGTAATTATTAATTCGACTAGCGACTTTTCGCTATTCCAGTAAAATCGCAAATACCAAAGTAGCTTTCTGCTTTTGCTATGCAGCGACAGGCCGCATGCGGATAGTGACGGATATCGACCGTAAAAATTGTCAAGAATCGAAAATAGTTTCTTATCTTTATAAAACATTTGCGATAATTATTAAAATATAATTTAATTGAAAAGCAATTTCTTATATACCTATACATTTTATTTTATTATTGTCCATTATGTGTTTATAAACTATTCAGCCGATTGCATTGTGTTGAAATTTTGGTAATGGTTCTGTGGCAAGAAGGCTTCTGACCCAAAAAAAAAACTTCCTTTGCATGTTTGTCCTTTAATAAAAACGTTACTGTTGACCTTTAATACTACACAAAGTCGAACACACACTGCAAAGTCGAAACGGGTAAATAGGGTTAAAAAATAAAACAACATTTAAATAAATGAATATATAATGTTTTAAGCATTTGAAAATCAGCTCTTCGTTTACAAATTACTCGAATATTCTTTCATATCCGAATATTTAAGAACAACAATACCATTAGTATTGTTGTTCTTAAATATATAATGTTAATATTATTAACGATATTGAAAATTTAATTTAGGTATGAAAAACCCGTAACCCAAAATTTGTACGCAGATTAATGTTCTTATAATACCTAGATTGTTTATCTAAGTAATTTATATTGTTATTAGATAAATTGTTTAATATTTATGGAGGATATTTAAACTGAATTCATAAAAAAATAAATATATACCATTTCCCTTATCTCTTGTCCTTTACACAGGATGAAAATGATAATATTTTATGGCTTGTAATTCTCGCTGCGGTATTTTACGAGTAATAAAAATGTGGGAATCCATTAACTTTTTTAATAATCGCAAGTGGTACAAACTGCGTTCTTTTGATCCATCCAAAAAACAAAAAAAACATGTAAAATTTTGTTAATACATTGATTCAATTAAATATTTTTCAATTTTAGGTTATAAACGAATATAATCAGTTTTTTACGGCTAGGGTTTTTAATATATCAATACCATCATAGTATATTTTTTGGTGTTTCGATAATGCCTTGTTATACGGTAGGTAGAAGGGTAATATTCTCTCTCACTATTCTGAAATATTCATTCATTTATGATTTTTTTTCCGCTGGAAAAACGCATTTACGCGTTTCCCCCACATGAAGTGGGGGGAATCGCGTGTGGGGGTCATTTATTTATGATTGCCCATGATGAATATATTGTGTTGTAATGTGATTTAAGTTTATTGTTATCAATGAAAAATATAACTAATTATAAATATGATGCTATAACTAAATATATGTGCCTGCATTATAACTAATACTCAGCATGTTACAATTGTTCCGTAGAGTACGTATATCGAAGGATTAAGCTTAAACACCTGGCAAAGCTAGATGCGAGTCAAATTGTTGAGTTTGAAATAGCACGTCTCTTGAGCATATGAAGTACTAGGTTGCATGAGTTATAAAACTTGTCTACGCGAACTCAATAAAATGTACCAGATGTCTCTTATGAATAATTTATGTAGATTCTCTGGAATTTTTCCTTCCAACTTGTTTCCGCACATTTGGCATCACTTGAATTAAAATACTATATTTAATGTACTTATGGTTGCCATATATTCTGTTTATATGTTAAATACTAAGTAAAGTAACAGTTTGTGAATATCCCACTGCTGAGCTAAGGCCTCTTCTCCTTTTTTGAGGAGAAGGCTCAAAATACTATGAGTATTATAGTATTATAATTAAATTCAGTTCACATTTGTGCACTATTAGTAACAAATAATAATGCTACTGTACGCTAACAATGCTCTGCATTGTTCTATTCCGGTGTAAAAGATGAGAGGGCGAGCGTAATTATCAAGGCATAAAGAAACATTTTGAATCTCGCAGTTGACAGAACTTTAACAAAGACAACGATGAGTTTGTGTCATTCATAGTAAAGATGAAACTAAAAACACTATATTTTCATTAAAAAAATTAAACTTAAACAACTAATTAATCCATAATACGGATAATATTTCTTTTTAGTTTCTCTATTTCTAAATTAGATATGCTAGAGAAACCATTTTTTATTTTTAGTTCTGTATATTTTTAGTTTTCTGGTAAGGAATAATATCGATAAAAGTATAGAATTTTTAACGGAAAGGTTACTCTCATTATGGCACAAAATTTCATACAAATCTAGTTAACCTTACTAATTGTCATCTCGCGTTCATCAAAGCCTTCGTTACGTAAAGCGCAAGCTTCGAATTTTAAATATATTAAAATTACCAGAATGTGAGACTATCTCGTTTTTATCAATGGAAAAAAGTAGAATAAAAATAATGAAGCCCATAGGTTGCATAAAATTCATACTTTTTATATAAAATATTTATATGGGGGGTTTATCTATGGCAATAAACCCCCCAAATGAGCGACAACACAAATGCACGGCCCCCAATTCCCGGTAGTCGCGTTATTCCTGGCCACGGTACCGGCCATGGTAACGGTGCGACGGGGGGTGCTAAGAATCCCCGGGCTACGGCAGGGTACCACAAACGGCGACTGTATCTGGCCACATACAATGGACGCTCTCTGCGGCTGGACGAACATCTTACAGAATTGGAAGTAGACTTAAGTCGTATTAACTGGGATATAGTGGGTCTATCGGAAATCCGAAGACAGGGCGAGGATACGATGACACTAGATTCCGGTCACTTACTCTACTTCCGAGAAGGACACCAACCATCCCAAGGTGGCGTCGGCTTTATGATCCACAAGTCACTCAGAAGCAATGTTGTAGAGGTTGGCAGTGTGTCGGCGAGGGTGGCGTACCTTGTCTTAAAGATAACCGAGAGGTATGCCTTGAAGGTTATACAAGTGTATGCCCCAACGTCTACATACACTGACGAAGATGTCGAAGCCATGTACGAAGATATAGTAAAAGCTATGTCTCGTACCAGTACCTTCTACACAGTTGTTATGGGTGACTTCAACGCCAAAGTGGGAGTACAAGAAGATGGTGAATCGAGGGTAGGAAAATTCGGCCTTGGGCGCAGGAATTATCGGGGACAAATGCTGGTAAACTTCCTTGAGGCTCAGGGATTATTTCTGATGAATTCATTTTTCCAGAAAAAGCCCCAAAGGAAGTGGACCTGGCGAAGCCCCGATAATGCGACAATGAATGAGATCGACTTCATTTTATCCAATAAGCGCCAAATATTCAGGGATGTCTCCGTGATCAACAAGTTAAACACAAGAAGTGATCACCGCCTGGTAAGAGGCACCCTGAATATTAATACTAACATCGAACGATCGCGGTTAATGAAGTCGACTCTTAGACCAACTCTGCCCCAGGTCGAAGCTGGTTGCGAAAGCTTCCAGCTGGAACTACAGAACCGATTCGCCATGTTGGAAACCAAGCAGGACATTGACGACGCCACTAACAGTCTGGTGCGTGTCATCTGCGAGGTGGGCCAAAATTACTTTCGACCAAAGAGCAATGGACGTAAGTCGAAGCTCTCAGGCGAGACTCTGGACGAGATGACGAGAAGACGTGAACAACAAAATATGACGCCATCTGAGTGTCAGGCTCTAAACAGGAGGATTAAAAAACTAATAAGGCGTGACACAAGACGAGCGAATACCCGGCATATTGAAGATGCTATAGCACTCAATAGGGGCTCAAAAGTTTTTGCAAAGACCCTTACCTCCTGTTGTCACCTGACAAAACTCAGAACCACTCAAGGCACAACCGTCACCTCAAATCCAGAGATTCTTGCTGAAGTCGAAAAGTACTATGGCGATTTATACTCATCGCGAGTACCTCCACCTGAGTCCCAAAGTGCGGATGATCCACGAGCCAGACTAACACGCCACCTATCAGACGAGCTTCCAGACATCGACTTGGGCGAGATTAGGATTGATCTCGAACAACTTGGAAACAGCAAAGCTCCAGGAGATGACGGAATTACCTCAGAACTTCTTAAAGCAGGAGGAACTCCAGTTCTGAGAGAGCTGGTGAAGATCTTCAATTCCGTCCTCCACAATGGCATTACACCGAAGGCATGGAGCAAAGGCGTGGTGGTGCTGTTTTTCAAGAAGGGTGATAAAGCTCTTTTGAAAAACTACCGCCCCATTTCACTTTTAAGCCACATTTATAAGTTGTTTTCGAGGGTAATCACGAACCGTCTCGCCCAAAAATTCGATGACTTCCAACCCGTTGAGCAGGCTGGGTTTCGAAAAGGCTTCAGTACCGTAGACCACATACACACACTTAGGCAAATAATACAGAAGACCGAGGAATATAATCAGCCTCTATGCCTTGCGTATGTGGACTACGAAAAAGCCTTCGATACCATCGAGATCTGGGCTGTTCTGGAATCCATGCAGAGATGCCTAATTGACTGTCGGTATGTCCAGGTGTTGAAGTGTTTGTACGAAGCCGCAACTATGACCGTCCAAGTACAAGAACAGAGCACAAGACCAATCCAATTGCATCGCGGGGTCAGACAAGGGGATGTAATCTCCCCGAAACTTTTTACCAATGCATTGGAGGACGTCTTCAAGACGCTCGATTGGAACGGACGCGGTATTAATATAAATGGCCAACACATTACACATCTGCGATTTGCCGACGATATTGTCATCATGGCGGAAACTCTGCAGGATTTGGAAGAGATGCTAAACAGCCTGAGCGATTCTTCAAGACAAGTAGGTCTCGGAATGAACATAGAAAAGACCAAAATTATGGTCAACCATCATATATCCCCGAGACCGGTGGTCGTAAATGGCTCTCCACTCGAAGTTGTGCAGGAATACATCTATCTGGGCCAAACTATACAACTGGGCCGGCACAACTTTGAGAAGGAGGCCAAAAGAAGAATACGTTTGGGCTGGGCGGCATTCGGCGGCGTCATATTTTTGAATCGTCGATCCCACAGTCCCTTAAGACCAGGGTCTTTAACCAGTGCGTCCTACCAGTAATGACTTACGGTGCCGAAACGTGGACACTCACCGTAGGACTGGTCCACAAGTTTAAGGTCGCTCAGCGAGCTATGGAACGCGCGATGCTTGGGGTTTCTCTGGCAGATAGAATCCGAAATGAGGACATTCGCCAGAGAACTAAAGTCACCGACATCGCGCGTAGAATTAGCACGTTGAAGTGGAAGTGGGCTGGTCATGTCTCCAGACGCATTGATGGCCGATGGAGCCGACACGTGTTAGAGTGGAGACCACGTTTAGGCAAACGTAGTGTTAGGACGCCCTGCAGCAAGATGGACCGACGATTTGAAAAAGGTGGCAGGTACGGGATGGATGCGGGCTGCCCAAGATCGGGATGGTTGGCGTTCTTTGAGGGAGGCTTTCGTCCAGCAGTGGACGGCAATAAGCTGAAAAAAAAAATACATAACTTGATTTTGAACAAATAATTATTTCTTAGTTGTTATCATTAAATGAATACTTCGAAACGTTTTAAGGACTTTCAATTGTTCCTCGATAATCAAATAGTGTTAACTAGTTTTTTTTATGACACATTTAATCAAGTTGTAATGTCTCTAACCTTAAAAGTATTTAAATTTATTTATTTATCATATAATCATAATCGTTTATTTTCTCCAACGAGTTTATTCTAGAGTTTTGTTCCAAGAAGTATTTTCAAAAATAGCCATTGGTACAGTTTAATGGCAAACCTTTGACTTATATGGTATTGAGGTAATCGCGAATTTATATATATTATTTAAAGTATTTCTGTTAACCATTAGAGAACATTTTTATTGTTTTAATGGATGTCTTACGACAAAATGAAGTAAAGGTTGATTTATATTCCCATGTTTTCAGATAAGTGGGAATAGAAAGACCTTGCAAAGCTGAGTAAACCTATATGTTTTCATAATGGCGTATATATTGTGTATGTAACAAATATGTTCAATAATGATATTCTAATGATTCCTTATAGCTTGTTAGTACTTTATCAAAGCATGTTGTATGTCAGGAAACGAAGGTCTCAAATAACTCGTTAACTAAATATCCAATGTCCATTTGAACGAAAACAAGGGTAGAGGGTTGCTCGTATTACGTAATACTTGCTCCACATGGCTTCGTATAATTTATTGAATTTCAAAGTAAGATTGTTAATATTAACACAGTGTGTAGTCGACGTACGATTAACACACAATCTCTTGCAAACACGTCTAACTTCGTTGTGGTCTGAACTCTTGCTTTGATAGTAGCTACTATACATACATTCATTTAAAATAAAACGCCTACTTTATTTCGTCTTAATGTGTATAGTGACGCTGGACGCAGCTATTAAAAATTAATTATTGTTATTGTTTTGTGCTATTTATGTATACCGAGTTCAATGCTATTGTAATCTTGATCGCATCTATAAAGATCAATGCTTTGCTAAAACACAGGCAATGCAGGCGTAGTAAAGATATGTTCGAATGAGTGCTACGCAGTATTCTCCGTCGTAGCTAATAACACGGTACTAGGAGTACTACGTGTACTGTTTAGCATTATAGTCGTAGCGGTTATATTAGCGAATAGTAGTGTTGTAGAACAATCGACAGTTTGACCTCGAAAACTATTCAGGATATCGATAGTAATGTCGAAAGTATCGTTGAATATCGATAGTACAAAACCATCGATAGTATTGATAGGAATTTGTTTAAAATCAATGGGTTTTGAAAATTATCGATACTATCGTTACATCGAATCGATGGAAAATATTTCACTGCATTGTGCAAAAAATGTGGAAATTTATAATATTATGTATAAACGAGTGAATTTCGACCTTAGATAACCTAAGTAATAATTAATGTGGGTTTCAATATAACATGTCAATATAAGCCACGTATGCGAAAGACCGGAAGGGATTTGGCGGAACCTTTGTGTAGATGGCCATTGGCCTCGCACTTAAGGGGACAATAGCTTTGCTATGTGATGCGGAAAAGAAAAACATTTTTACAAAGACTAACCGTTTGTAGTTTTGTACCAAATGTAATAATTGGAGAAGAACTATATTCTTATTTATTAAGAAAATATAATAAGTACGTAGGGTTATTACGGTCATATTTTAGTAAGGTCCTAAAACAATTCGAAAGATAATAATAATTGGTGATTGTTGATATTATTATTATTATTATAAACTAAAAAATTATGACCCTTTCATAGTCTGATACTGCAATTAATTTGGTAGAAAGAGTATAAGTACTGAGTTTTTATCGGATGAATCTACACACCGACCCATGACATTTAATTCAAAACTAAAATTTAAAAGTGCTTGTTGAAGCCCACCTCAATAAATTATATTTTACTATAAATCTAAATGTCGATAATTAACCAAATTATGACTATTGAAAAACTTGTAAAAAAATATACTGCTAAATACGCGGGTAATCAAGATAAAACTCATTAGCTTACAGCTGTTGCGCTAAGTTCGCTACAATATTCTTATAGCCTAAAAACGAATTTAGTTAAATGCCACAAGCACGTGACGACGGTTGTTGTGTGGATAATTTGCATTTAAAACGGGTTAATTTAGGTCAATGTGTTCGAAGTAATGTTTACTCTTCTTAGTACCGGCGTTTTCGCTTGCTCAGTGTTGTTGATATAGTAAACAGATTGTGCAAATTTTCAAACACTTCATTTTCACTGGTTTTTATTGTGATTGCGATCTGAAATGGTGTACTCTAATCTGTATTTATATTTTATTTGATGAAAAACCTATAAATATATCTTTATAAATAAAATGACAGACAGTTGTGCGCGCATCACGGAAAAACTACTGGATAAATTTCAATGAAATTTTCTAAATTTTATTTCTTAGACACTTGGTCCTTATCAAAAAAAAAATGATTGCGATATCTTCATTTAATAAAAATTTATTAAAGTTTCAAGAAACAACGATTTGTATATGCACTGCGTGTTCAGTGATGTATGTTTAAACAAAGTATATTTTGCTTGCGATCTTTTTGATGCTTTTTCCTTCGTACATAAAAAAAAACTTTGTTAATATAAGAAGCAACACTCACACACATACGATCTTCCTTCTTATAAGAATTTATAAGAAGGAAGATCGTATGTGTGTGATTGGTGTTTACGGACGACGGTTAGTAGTGTAATTTTAAAAACGTTTCGGAATATAATATGTACATTTTTGTTTTAGAATAATTGATTGTGTTAGTTATAAGATAATACATAGGTTAATTATTTAAAATCAGATAATAGCATCAACTAATCAATTTTATTAATAATACATGTTGATCTTTGGTTGGTTTTTTTCCTTTCCTTGGTCTTACTATCTGAAAGATTTTAACTTGCAAAACAAATTATAGGTACAGTTATTCCTTTGTTTTCCGCACAATAGAGGTTCAAACAGAATTTCGATATCGGAACGCAACAAGGATGCTTTGTTTAAGCAATACAAGGTAATGAACTCACTTGTATTTTACTTTTGATCTCACGGAAAAGTTCGCATAGCAGGCCATTATAGTATTTGCGTTAGATCAAAATGATATATTAAACACATTCATATATTATTAATTGTAACCATCTATCATATTGGATTTCTAATGACGTCATGAGGACAATGCGACACAAAATTACCGACATTAACGAAGTTGTTATTTAATTATTATAATAAATAAATTAATAGTTCACATGACAACTATTTTAATGTATAAACCAATGTCATATACACAACGTTATAAACAAAGACTCTAAAGCATATAGTTAAAACATACATATAATATATTCAAGGAGCAATTGATTGTATAATCTTTCGTGATAGCGTGTGACTTATCAGTTCCGACACTCTTTGAAGCTTAAAATGAGAATAAATTATAATAGCCATTATTTTTTTTAGAAAATATAATCAAACATCTAGTCTTAAATGTTCTCATGTTTTAGTATTATATTCCAAAATATTTCTTTTAATATAGGCAACCTCACATGCATGAACCTCACTTGATGGAAAGTGCCACCACGCATGGACCACACCGGAGAGCTTTGAAAAGCCTCTTTATTTATGTATATATATGGATTATATTCTCCTGGCTGATTTCTTTCACAGCGGCTATTCTCGAGGACACTGTGCATTACATATTATAGTTCACAATTTTGTGCGCAACACATATTTCGATAGGACGGCAAATCTGATACGACCGAAAAGAATCGAGGAGCAGTACCGACTTATATACTGTAATAATAATTGTTTTCCAAGACATAGAAAAGACTATAATACACACATCCAACCAAGGATTTGAACCCATGACCTCTGGATCTGCGGCCGAATAAGCTAGCTACTTGACCAAAGCTAACTAATCGGCTCACTTTCACACACACATATATATGATAGAGAAAGTAATATTACTTAAAATAAATTATGTTCAAAATTCAGATTAGGTTATATTTCTGCCTTACTTCCTATATACAGGACACACATATATTTAAGTACTATAAAATGCGGTACAAAGACAGGCCTCCTGGCAAAGGGCGAGGTATTTAACTATCACTGTCAGTTATATCGCTCGAGAGCGTAGAAAATGTAACGTGTGTTATCTCCCCTTGCCGTAGGATGTAAAACGACTTCAGAAAATATATCTCTGTTTTATTTATATAATAGGTGAATTCTGAATGCTAAACAACGAGAACACGCTACGGTTTTGAAGGTATACATTATAAAATCATGAATTTTCTTTGCGTTACATTGGAGTTCTGGAGTTGTAGTAGTCTAATAAAATTACTATTTATTTCTCTTAGTAATTATCTTTTCTACAAGTAATTATAATATTTTATTTTATTTTCGAAAGGCAAAGGTGAAATAAACATCGCTTAAATTATAATAAATAAAACCGTTTAAACACAATATAAAAATGTAATCTTTTTGTTAACAATTCGATCATTGTTTTTAAAAGATATTTATTAGACACTAGGAAAGTTTAACCTTTGCTAGACATGCATTCCACAATATGCCATTATAAGACATTCTTTGTAACAAAAGTCAGTCTTGTATCCTCTTGTTGAAAGACTGAGAGTTTTCCATCGTCGCCGGAAGATGCTTTCGAGTCGTGTCAAGAAGGTTTGCTCCGTTGGGAACTGGATATCTTCGAACCTTTGCAGATACTCGTATGTACAAGAGAGCTTAGACTTGTGTTTGCGGATAAAGTTGTTTTTTTTTCTCTTATTGACCTGGTCAATCTGTCTTGGCTAATACTGCTACACATACATCAAAACCCTTTGTTATATATACACATATGTACATATCCTTAATTTTGACAATTTCTTACACCTACTTTTAAAAAACGTTCGTTTCTTCTAACAGTAAGGTTATTTTTTGTTACGTAAGGCGTACATTTTTAGATACGTTTAGTGTATTTTTATACCGAGTCATATTATTCCAAAGGTACATAGATACAATACATGTTAATATACAAATTATGTTAACAGTTTGTTGCTCAACAAATGCATAAAATATTTTGTTTTACGTTCATACATTAACGGTAGAGTAGAGTAGACTAGTACCAGTACCCAGTAGGACCTATATGGACAGTTATTGTTTGCATAAGAATATAACACTTTATGATATTATGCTATACAAAATTTAACTACTCCAAAATTAAGCGAAGGATAATTTTAGTCAAAATATGTTCATCGTTAAATGAACTTATCAATCAAATATATATATATATATATATATATATATATATGGATATTTTTTTATAAGAGTTCGCTTATATTTAAATGGGTAATTAACTACAAATTATGAAATCTTTTATGGCATCTAAAAGATTGCAAAATATAAGCCATATTGAATTACATACAATTTTCCGCAATTCGAGTTTGCCTCGTACTCTGTGAATTGATTGCAAGATTTTGTTCGAGGACGTTACATAATAGATAATTGTAACGCAAAATTATAAAATAACATTTTCTACAAATTATCATCTCCAAATACCTGAATGAAGTTTTGAAAATCAACAAAAAACATTATTTTAGGAGACGCAAATTCAAATATTATTAGACTTATAACAACTTTCCTCTACTTGACTCCATGGAAAATAATTTTGAAATGTATACACTGAAAGGTGAAAGAATATAATGTAAAGAATAGAAATACACATTAAGTTTGAATCTATTAAAGTAATAATAACATCAATGGATCCATTTTATACTGCTTGCGGCTATTTATTCTTTTATTGCGAAATCTATACATTTCCATGAAAATATGAAACCTCACAAAAGTTATCTTTTCAAGAAAGAGTTTCTTTTATATCATATTAAAATTTGTATTAGTTTAAATAAATATATCATTTTTTTCATTTTATAATTAGGATGTATTTATAAGGATTTTTTAATAATTGAATGTTAACGTATAACAGCTTCACTTGCATAATAAATTCGTATTTTATTGATTTTCATACAAACTTTGGTATTTCACGAATTCACGTTTAAGCGAGTACAGCGAAGAGCAAAACTATTTGACTAAAATCCGCACGGTTTATTGCTCTACAAATTCCTTCAAAAGTACTCGGGTAAAAGTAAAGGAAATATTTTTAAATTTCTTTATTAATAATAGTCGAAAATATAAAATTTTAATTTACAAAGATAAAAAAAGAAGGATAAAATATTTTAATGCGAAGCGAAAATTTTACTCAAATTTTAGTAATATATTCCCTTGATTATAAGTTAACCATTAAGCTTGAAACTACGTCTTTGAAAATGGCACAAAACGTTATATCTGTAAGATTAATAGACACTCCAAATTTGTTGTAGGTGAATTATTTCCAGTTCTGTGAACTAATTCATCCCTCACGGCAAGACAAAATAACGCGTTTCAAAACATGTTCCGCATGCTTCAGAAAACGGGGTAAACTGACAATGCTATTCGAATTCCTAGCCCTTTGTTCGGAATTATCAAGAAATATATAATTCCATCAGAAAAAAAAAATACATACAATCTTTTATTATTTTGGAGCAAGGCTTAATAATTATCTCGTTTTAACATAATTAAGGACAGTTTACCTAATTATACTACGTACATTTTAAAACTGAATTACTGGTTTTTTTATTCTAATTTCTTATAATATTCAGAAACATATTGTACTAATTATTTGTATAACATTTTGGTCATTTTGTTTCATTCAATTTGTACAGTAACAGCCTATCAAAGCTACTGGTGTCAATTTAACATATTCATATGTAACGAATAATATTAAGAAATATATTAATCGTGAACGAATAATAAATTATTGGTTGAGATTAAAATATTCTGGATAATGGAAAATCCGTCTCCATAAAATAAGTAATAATGCGTAATTTCCTAATTTAGCTGATTGGAGAGGAATAGAAACAAATACGATATGCATATAGAGACTGATAACTGGAAATTGTTGATACTAAAATATTTAATTTCTTCTGGACTGGCCTTTACAACTGAAAGAGCTATTAATTTTATTTTACGGTCCCTAAAGTTTATTGTAATAAGTACGGCGCTTTAGAGAATGTTATTGCGGCACTGGTTGTACTATAATAGTAATGAATTTCACTTTTAAGAGTTCTTCGACCTCACATTGAGGACGATAAAATTTATAGGTCGCTTTAACTACCTAGCAGCTCTTAATGTTCTCAAAAGCATTGTAATGTAATAGACCCATAGATATCTGATAGACCGAATGTAAAATGTGATTTTATAGAAATAAATCAAAGATTATATCTCCTTTTGTGGATAACTTTTTATAATAAATTGTATAAAATAAAACGCCAAAACAAAGTTACATGGTCATTGATATATGTTAATACTTTTTCTCATCATAGGTATATACATATACTTATTCACTTAATTAAATAATGTTTTATCCATTGTAATCAATAAAAACCTATGCGCGTGTAGCATAGGTTTTTATTGATTATATAACAAGGATCAATCAAGAAAAATATAACATGAATTAAACTAGTTTATATTTAAATTACTTACATATTTAATATAAAATTACACTAAATAATGATTTAGTTATTCAGTTGTGTCCAATATAAGAGTAGAAGGGTAAAGACTTTGTGACCTTTGGTAATGAAGAGTGTAACCAAGAAGAAGGCAACAATTTGTATCACAAAGTACAACGATAAGTTATACTAAGCTACTGTATTTCCTTCTTGCTGCTCACCATTACGGCTTTATTGTGATGAAGGTCCGCATAATAAAAAAGCATTAAGTAATAGGATTCACGCCCGATTTAGTGGTACAGTACCAACGAATGTCGCTTAATGAATTACAACACGTTCTAAAATGAATCTAATTGGCTAAAGATTGTATTTTCTATAATGACTTCGAATTAAATTATAAAAAGATAGTGTCTTTTATAATATGCAATAATAACACTCAATAACTATTTAAAGTATTTTTAAAGATTTGTAAGATTTTTTTTAATTTTATTTTTGTCAAAAAAGTTACAAAACAAAACAGGTTTTTTCAGTTGAGTAAGCTTCTAGCTTGTTAATAAGGCATCAATCAAGACAAATATGAAGCCGTTTTAAAATGATTATTGTAACATTAAGATATTATTGTTTAATTATTTTATTTCTCTCTTGGTTTAATATGAGTCTTTCGACAGTTTTAATTGCGATTTAAATAAATAAAAATTTTAACAAAACAAAAACCGACTTCATGAAAAAACAAATTAATATGCACTAAAAAGTAAAAAAATAATTGCGTATTCTTCTATAATTTGATAATTAACTTACTATTTTCTACTCATCAATATGTAGGTACGAATGTGTTGTGTGGTTGATAATTTATTTACAATTATTGTTACTTTTGGAGTCGATGTCAGCCAAGGTGGGCTTATAACTACATACATAGTTGTAGGTGAGATGTGCTTGTGTCGCACGCGCAACTTAACGAAGCGAATAAAAGTCAATTTGTAATGTGTATGTTTTTAAAAGATTCCCGTATTATTATTGCTAGGTATATTATAATATAGTGTTTCCTTAGCTGACATCGACTCCAAAAATAACAATAATTGTAAATAAATTATCAACCACACAACACATTCGTACCTACATATTGATGAGTAGAAAATAGTAAGTTAATTATCAAATTATAGAAGAATACGCAATTATTTTTTTACTTTTTAGTGCATATTAATTTGTTTTTTTATGAAGTCGGTTTTTGTTTTGTTAAATTTTTTATTTATTTTTCTATTTTTAGTGAATCTGAAGTACACTCACTAATTTGTAGAATATGGGTAGACCTACTAAACGTGCAGCTCATATGAGACAGCGCCATTTATATTATTATTTAAATATATTAATCTAAAACAGTGAAACATAAAGTAAAATGCATTTTGGTACTTAATTAATAAATATTAGTTAATATGGTTAAATGTATGAATATAAATTAACATGTTTTGATTAAATAGATTTAGTTGGTGGGGTAATTTAGTTGGGCAGCCATAACATAACCAAATAGTTATTTCTAGTAATAATTATATAAACTGTATGTTTAAAGATGTTGTGTTATACCATTCTTCACCATAAAATATGACGGAATGTCTGTATATTAAAAAAGGGGAAGTATCTATATTATCCTAACTAATATTATAAATGCGAAAGTAAGCTTGTTTGTGACGCTTTCACGCCTAAACCACGAAGCCGATTTAAAAAATTCTTTCACCAATGGAAAGCTACATTATCAGGGAGTAATATAGGCTACATTTTGTCCCCATATTCCCACGGGAACAAGAACTACGCGGGTGAAACCGCGGGAAAAACACTAGTAATCAATACATAAATATAACATGTATATAAGAGTACTTATACGATTCTATATATATATATATATATATGTATATGTATAATTTCCAAAATTGGTCTCAGCTTTTAGGAGATGTTCAAATATGTTTCAATTTTGTAATTGAAACATATACATATATACTAATTCTTACATGCATAACTCATATTATAAAGAGGAAAGATTTGATTTTTGTTTGATTTTTTATTACGATTTAAATCAAAAACTACTCGACCGATTTTAAAAATTCTTTCACCCTTAGAAAGCTACGTCTTTACCGAGTAATAAAGGTATTATTATATTTTCAAAAACTCATAGATCCCTACTTAACATGGAGCAATGTAACCCAACGTATCAAACTGTTGCCTATAAAAGTTATTATTTCGCGTGCGCTGCGAAAACTATTGACGGTATATAAAGAAGTGTTTTTTACAATAGTACTATAATTACTTGATCATAACGATGTTATGGTAGGTGAATGATAAATCTAGATAGCCTATAAAAGATTCGGCCGTGTATCGTTAATTTGCTACTAAGAATTGAAGATTTCCGTTACTTTGTCATGGATCCTATAATCAGAATCTAACCAAACTATCATCAAACAACCCTTGAAGTATACTCTTTCTAATAAAAAAAAAATCATCGAAATCCGTTGAATAGATATCGAGTTATTCGTCCATTTGTCGCGCACATACCTCATGCAAATTTACGACTTATATGGTTTTCTCATGGATTCCACTGTCAAACCTGGACTAAAAAAAAATGGGACCCCATGGGAAGCAACCCCTTTCAAATAAAAAAAAATCATCAAAATCGATTCACCCAGTCGAAAGTTATGAGGTAACAAACACAAAAAAAAAAAAAAAACATACAGACGAATTGATAACCTCCTCCTTTTTTTGAAGTCGGTTAAAAACCCAACCCTTGCGATAGCTTTCATCGCAAGTGAACGCTAAATATTACCAAAAGTATTTTCATTTTAAAAATGTTATGAAATAAACATTTTTGTTAAAGCTAACCATTATGATCATTTACAACTGAATGTTTGAACATACTCAATTTTCATTTGTGAATGAATATGCAGTTAACTTTTTTAGTCACAAATCGGTGAAGACTAACTACTCTTCAGTAGTAGATTCTAAGGAAACAGCAGATATTATCGGCAATGAAATGAGTTTTTTTTAATAAGTTTTCATTGTGGAGCGTGTAAAATTATTACAATATATTTCGTTAAGTTACATATTTGAGTAACTAATATATAGTACAAAGCCTATAACTATTATAATTTTATAAGTAAACTAATATTGCCCAACGCTCTATCTGCTTATATACTTCTAATAGTTTAACAAAGTTGGTTTTCTATTCAAGTAAAATAACAAGTATTGCAAACTTGGTAATCCAACAAAGCTGTGTTTTTAAAAAAGGTTTTAACCCAATTTATATTATCTGGAGTTAATTGAAATTTTTTTTTTCTTTTACACGATGGTTTCGCATGAAATGAGTATATAAACGAAATGCCACAGCTCATCAAAAAAAAAACAACAATCAATTTCAACATATTACAATTGGTGAACTCGTTGGTCTAGTGGGTAAAAAGTGCTGATATGAAAACTTAGCTTTAAATCCCGTGTCGAGCGAATCAAAAAGTTATAGTTATTTCCTTTTAAGAAACTCGCAATAGCAAACGAAGTTAGGAAGTTTGCAATCTGAATAAATGGAAGTTCATGCTCCCGTGCATGTGCAAACATGTAAATACTTTGTTCCTGCGTCTGACCTCTCCGATCTCGGAATACTGTCCCAATGGGTAAGAGTAGTATTGAAATAGAGAGTGCACATGTGTTTGCACCATAATTTGTTCACTATAGCCTGTGCTATCAAGTCTTTGAAATTAAAATTGGCTGAAATTCGGTTAGGAAGACTTTCTTTTTATTATAAAAGACAATTCATTTTTATAGACAAGTATTTTTTTGCAGGTTAATGCATTATACTGATACGTCTTGGTATATTTAATTCGGTTGCCACAAATACCATATTTAACTGATTATGATTTCTAGCTAATATTGTAAATGAGTTTGTTTGTAAAGCTTTCACGTCTTAAATAGTCAACCGATAATCATGATATTTTTGCATAAGTCGACATAAAGGGGCAAACATTATTCTTATATAGCACACAGACACTTTATAATTATAATGCAAGATGTGCACCGGGCAACTGATGTCGAAAGAATGAATGCTCGCTTAGTCGAGCGCTGCTTTTTTTAGGGTTTTAGTGGTGGGTAGTTGACAATTGCACGTGCTGCTTTTAAAACAAGGGGGCGGCGCCGTCACCTACATTTAGGGTTACAGTAAAGAACAAAAGATACCAAACGCCTCGCAATTATACGACAACGGTAACTTTAAGCAGTTTAGGTTTATTATACATGTACCTTTGAGGATTCCTTTCAGGAAAATGTTTACCTTGACTTTTGCAAATCGTAATTATATAAAACACCGACACAGCACGAGTGAAACATGCACGACTCGGTGTCGCGCCTACGGCGATCTCCCAATTAAGTTTTATTCACAACTGACTGCGCAAACAGATTTTATTATTTACAAAAATATCTATTTTTCTAAACATATTTCTCTTACATAAGAGGGAGAAAACGAGTAGGAGGCTCATCTGATGGAAAGTGACTACCCTCGCCAATGGACACCTGCAACATCCGAGGGCTTCAAAGTGCGTAACCGGTCTTTACAAAAAAAAAATACAAAGTATATAAATATACTTTAAACAACTTTATAAAAAAAAATACTTAAAAACCTAATAAAAAAATGGTTATTCTTATACGGACCTAAGATTGTCATAATAAAAAGGAAACATAACCCGCCTGTAAATATTTCACTAAAGCACGATATGGCTTATAATAAATCCAAGCACATGAAAAGCGGTGCTCCCCGATATTGAAACCCTCACACGTAGTTTAAGCCACTGGGCCATTTGTCAGCGATACTGCATTTTTTCGGGGTCGTCACCGGCCTCAACGACTAAATCGCCCCAAATTCCTAGGAGGGTTACTAGGGTACAGATTACTAGCTCTAGCCCTGTATGTAAGGTATGCATAGCTTCAACACCTTCCCTTCGGTCTTCTATCGCGAAGCGGGTCAGCGGAGGCATTCTCTTCTCTCCCGCTCTACATGACATGACATTATTGCGGAAAGAGATCATCTCCGCCCGAAAGTAGTACTTCTCGCCATCGAGCACGGTGTTCATTATTTTTGCTTGTAAAAGACAGTATTAAACGTAAATATCGAAAGTAAAAGTGATCCTACTAGGCAGGTAATACAGTCAGCACTCTACTTACTTGCAAATGTGTATAGGTGAAGGTGGACCACCCACTAGTAGACCCATTCGTAATTAAAACTACTGTAATATAATATATATATATATATACGTATATATATATATATATATATATACGTATATATATATATACGTATATATATTATACGTATATCGGATATTAATTGAAATAGTCGAAATAAAAACATTGCCAAATAATATTCATTAGGTTTAATAGAATTATTTCCTATTAATAAAAATGAACTAGAAAAATGGCCGGCACTAAGAGTAAACATTAGAACTTAGGGTTGACCCAAATTACGGACTTTATGCAAATTATCCGTCGCCTTTATATTCTAGCATAATTTTCGTTTTTTATCATGGTCTTAGTGTTAACAACTCTTATTATGTTGTGTGCTTTTACACAAACCTACTAAAAGTTGAATGCTACGACATATTTCTCTCCAACTTCATAATTATAACAGTACAAAAGTAATATAGTAAAATGATAAGTAAAATTTTATTTTTTAATGTAATGGTTCTTAATAACAATAACCATTATATATAAATATTACAAATATATAACTTAATGACTCGAGTTGCATCAATGATGGGGCAACCCGGACAAATAAGCTGAGTTTTTATGACCTTAATCTGACATATAACTCATGTTGTGTGCAAGCCTATCTGGGTATATACTACTCACTCATCATAATTATATTCTACCGCCAAGCGACAATGCCAAGCTCAAGCTTCTTAGCTCCCAAGGTTGGTGACGCATTGCCGATGTAAGGGATGGTTAATAATTTGCAGAAACCACTTAACATCGGATCGCCCACTTGTCTGCTTACCTAATACAAGGTAAGGTAGTAGTTAGGTTGCGAGGAAACCTGCATTGGAGTAGCGTGGGGGAATAACCTCCCCTTCCCAAATGAGCAGAAGAGAATTTAACCATAGGACAGGCTATTCCTGTTTAGTTTCTGTTTTTTAGTGTTATTTACTATTTTTTTATTTTATACTAACGACTAGTAGGTAAATGTAATATAAATCTTGAAGTGATTGCTACTTAAATGTTTTTCTCATAGTTTTTCTTCTGAAGCTGTTAAATAATATTTAACTCAGCACTAAACGAGAATATTAAAACTTAAAATTGCTTTTCAGTTCTTTTTCAGCATTAGTAGAATCTTGACCCTTTTATGGATGAAACAAGAAAGAACTCAAGTAGATAAGCCTCTTCAAGGTGGCTTCTGTCTATAGATTTTAGATATAGTATAGGTTTTATTAACATTTTTTTTTGCAATAATTTATTAACAGTAACGTTCAAAGTTACGTTACGTACACGTCCATAATTTACAGTTATGGACGTGTATGTAATTTTTTTTTTGTTTTTTATTGCATAGGAAGGCGGTCTAGCATATAGGCCACCTGATGGTAAGTGGTCACCAACGCCCACAGACATTGGCATTGTAAGAGACGTTAACCATCGCTTACATCGGCATTGTAAGTGATGTTAACCATCGCTTACATCGCCAATGCGCCACCAACCTTGGGAACTAAGATCATTTATGTCCCTTGTGCCTGTAATTACACTGGCTCACTCACCCTTCAAACCGGAACACAACAATAGCTAGTACTGCTGTTTTGCGATATAATATCTGATGAGTGGGTGGTACCTACCCAGACGAGCTTGCACAAAGACCTACCACCAAATATTATTAGTATTAGATTTACGTGTTAGGACACGTAAATCTAAATCTATGATCTCTACTGTGCCATGTGCTAAGCCCCAACACTATTTGTTTTAAAATTTTATATAGAAATAAACTAGTTTTCAAAGTTCCATTGTAGCTACGCAGTTTGACACACTGTCAATAGCACTAATGCAAAAATAGAATAAAAGTCGAGCTCGGTGTTGTAAGCTACCACAGAACCTATTGTACGATGAAATAAAAACAAAGCGCTTTGCGCTTGAAAGTTTTAAATTTGTGTAACAGTTCGTGGGTTTTATTAGGGCTTTAAAATGTAAAAAGGTATGTTGAGCGGTAAGCGCTTTTGCAGTTGTTTGTTTTAACGATTAAAACAAATGTGATACTATTAGGGCGTACATCGTGAAATAGGTTTTACAACAACAGCACGTTGGTTTTAAATTGTGTACGTGCCAAAAAGCGTGAATGCCTATATTCGAATGTTTTGTTAAGCATTTAATTAGAATATTTTTGTTACGTTTGAATAATAATTTTTGTACGCTAAGCATTATATGTAAATATTTATGTATAGCGTAGTATTTAAATGAACTTTTAATATTTTTCTTGACTGTAACAATATGTACGATTACGATTCTATAACTTTTATTTGGATATTAAGTACTGCAGTTTCTCCTTGGTTTAGTAGCTAATTGTAGGCCGCAGACTCGGATATCCTGGGTTCAATTCAATCGAGATTGGCAGCCGTGGCCGAAATCGGGTCAGAGATAAAAATTACTGCAGTTTCGTGCCATTGCATGCATTTCTGATGCCATCTCTCAAATTATACATACAATAGTACATTGTCTAGAAAATTTAAGGAAAAGAACATCTATACAACATCTATACATACACCCTTCTGACTTCGTATTATTTTGGAGTCATCGTATTGCTCAGCTAATGTTATTGCTATATACAGCAATCCACCATATAATCGATAAGTGTAAAAGCCAGTTCGATTGTATTTTTTTTGTGTTATGCATGCATTGAACAGAAATTTTTTTTATTTATTGAGGACTATTGTAATCATTCTAAGAATCAAATGCTTGAATTTTTCAAACTCCATTAGAGAAATATTTTAGAGAGTCTTTTTTTTATAAAACTAAATGGTACTAACTTTCATTTTCCATTTTCCGGGCAGTCCGAGTAAATATTGTTTATTTGCTTTCATAATGGCTAGACGGAACTTTATTTCTCAAGTTTCGACGATTCTTTTATGACATTTTATTTTTGTCTTTTCTTTCTTTATTCAAAAGTGAAATATTTCATATAATCATGAATCAATGACTAATTGTATACGTGTTGTATTATTATATTAAGCAAAACCACAAAGGTGTTTGTCACAGCTTAGGGGATCTTGAACGGAGTCATTAGGTTTAAATTCGGGTAAAATTAAGTTGCTAAAGTAAATCATCTCATACTCATAGCAGGAAACGACATTTCGTAATTTAACACAGAACTAAGATACGTACTTGTTCATTTCATAAATAATATTACTATTATAAATTCCCCTCTATGTTTTAGAAAACTTAAATGTCTCAGTGGCTAGAATAGGGGTCTTAATTGAAGATTGCGGGTTCAAACCAGGGGGGCTAATTCTACTAAATATTGCTTAATATTGCACCTGCGAGCCCTCAGGTGTTGACGAGGAATATATTTTTACTTACTCGTGTTACATAAGAATAATCAAAATATTTTGTTCGACTCAGTAATGTATTCCGAAATAAATGTCTGCCAAAACAATTCCGCCTAGGAACTCAAAACATGGTCATAAAGATATCCCGTCATTGTAATCCGTCGGCAGATTCAATAAAGTCAACTAATAAGGTCAATGGCGAAATGAAAATGTCTTTTGTAGCTAAATATAATTAAAAATACCTGAAAAAATATACAATGCTTTTGCCGGCGACTTTTCTGAATCGATATGACATAAAAACCTTTAAGAAGAGAGCGTACTCTTTGCTCAAAGGCCGGCAACGGAAGAAGTAGGAAATAAGAGTGAAATGTGTTGTTAAGCTCTTCTTCTTTTCTTCTTTAATTTTGCAAGTAATTCGCTGGGGATGTTGCTACGCGATCATCCGCTTTTCTATTTTATAGATTACGTCGTTTGATAGATTACGTTAATCATGAAGTATTTATTAATTATTCGTAACTCTTAATGTCTTAAAGTATAATTAATTTATTCTAGGATAAGCAAATTGAAAAGCAGCAAGGTAATAAAAAACCATGATTTAATTAATCTTATAATAGGAAAGAATAAATATAAGGTTCTTGTTCAGCTATGATAGGAAATCGCAAGTAAAAGAACCGACTATTTGGTTAGAAACTATTTTATGTTCCTTATATTTTAGTCAGCTTAGCTTAATGAACAAGACAAAAATAGTTTAATACATCTATCTCTAAGCGGTTGAATACAATATGACGTGAATATTTATTGATAATAATAGATAATATATAGATAATATTTATGTGATAATAGTATTAAGGCTTTAGAGCCTTAAGAAAAAATGGAAACTAAAGTATCCCGTAAGCGCCTCACTGCTTGGCAGAGATATTTTGTCCTCTTAGGAAGAAAGTCTCATTGTAAACGAAAAAAAGCTCATGAAAACATCTAAGGTATATCCCTGAGGAGCATAAAAAGAACCGCAAACATTATAAGACATAAATCTGCCGTAATAAAGTACAAGTCGCAATCTCACCACATAAAATATTCATGAAGTTTCGATACAACTGTAGGAATAAACATCTCTATACGAATTCCATTAATACCGTATTGACTGAAACACTTGAAGTAGCTGTTGTGGCAAATTATTGATTCATATCCGCAATGGGTTCTGCTTGTGTTTTATTATTTTATTTTTTACTGAGACCTTGTAGCTTTTCCGTTTCACTTTGCAATTCTTATCGTCAGCAAAAACATTTTTGTTCTCTGGAGACTGCGGCTTTCAGCTCCGCAGTTTTCTTGAATTTTTATTCAAATATTTATATATCAATTTATATACCTTGAAATGTAGCATATTAATTTCCTTTTTTAAATTAGGCATTATGCGAAGACTATAAATTTTTTGTTGTTGTTTTAATGTTTCTTTTATAATCCATACAAATATTATAATGATTGTTTTTCAATTTAACTCAAAAACTACTGTACCGTATTGAAAAAATCTTTCACCATTAGAAAGCCACATCTTTACCGAGTCAATCAATCAATTAAAATACAAATTTGGGAGAGTCGTAATTATTTTAGCATTTTTTTTCGCCTGCATAGCTCCTCCGCTTTACTACACAAACCTGTAGTTAGGTAGCCCGGTTTCTGAAGTACTTAAACGACGGTTCATCTATTTTTTAGCGTTATCGAATCGATATATTTGAAAGTGCGTTTCCGAGCAACGCAGTATAAGATAATCTCCATCATAACTTTGGGTAACTTAACTGACTAATGTCTGTAATTTATCAGCTTGTCTATAGCTTTCTTTGACATTTTAACATTTAGGTTATTTATTCCATCTTATTTTTATATAATACGTTTTGTTTTATGTAATACATATATTTACATATGAAACAACAAACAAACATATAATATTTATTAAACGGGCAGAGTAACCACCCCGATCAAGTTCAACAATAATTATGATCGTACATTTCAAATACATCGCTATTTATACAAAAGTCAAATCATTTTAATGTTGGTAGTTGTAAAATAATATCACGAAATGTAATAACATTGAAACATTTATAATCAACATAACTTAAACAAATATAAGGCTATTCTAAAGTATATAGGCGTTGGTGGTAGCTTTCAGTTTAACACATATTAATACGAGCTTTAAAATATGTTAGTATGAAACTTTAAGAAGCCGAGATACCACTGGGCGGCTAGAACGCGTGAATCTTAATCGATGATGGTGGGTTCAAACCCGTGCAGGCAGCACTGAATTTCCATGTCCTTTGTTTATAATTCATTTCGTGTTTGACGATGAAAGAAAACCTAGTGAGAAAACCTGCATGTGTATTCCACCAACCCGCATTGGAACAGCGTGAAAGAAAGGAGAATAGGCCTTAGCTCAGCAGTGGGACATTCACAGGCTGTTACTACTACTACTACTACTACTACTACTACTACTTGATGACATTCACAGACTGTTACTACTACTACTACTTGATGAAAGTAGCCAAAGAAATCTTTTGACAGTTTGGGATATACGCAAATTATTTTTAAATCTCATCAACGCAATCAAAAGTAAACGCAATATATATATATATATATATATATCTGCGGAAAGGCAATCACAGGCCACAATTTATTTAAAAGGTAATTTTACAGATATTGATTTTTAACTATTTCGTAACTTATGTAGGTTACAATGATTCCGTATGATTTAATGAAATGCTACTAAACGATAAAGAAAAAATAAATTGACCATCAACCTTACTTCTCGTAATATTTGTTTTAAAGGTACTCAAACCGTCTGTGTATGAAATATAAAAACCTATTAAATATTCAAATATTATTACGTAGTTGGAATTTATATTATTGCGAATTGTATCTATAACATACAAAATGACGACGTTTCAAATTACAGGGTTTGAATAATAACAAGTTACGCACCAAATCGTGCCTTTCATTATAATTTATAGACGTCTAGACTTGATTAGAATAGTATCAAAAGATGTTATCGCTGAACACAATATTGAGGAAATTTCGCACGTAAAATTACTATTACTTTAGTATTTATAAACATTCTCCGTGTACTTATTAAATCAGTTATCTTTCTTTTAAAATATGTAGTTTTTTTATAGTATAGGTAGGACGAGTAAAGGAAAATTAAGTACGAGAAGAAATGTTAACCATCGGGAACCAAGATATTAGGTCCATTGTGCTTATAATTACACTGGCTTACTCACGAGTACTGCTATTTTACGGTAGAATATATGATGAGTGGGTTGTACCTACCCAGATGAGCTTGCACAAAGCTCTACCACCCAACCAATTATTTCATTTCATACTTATTTTAATACAAAATAAGCACTTTTCTATAGAAGCTTTAAGAATGGAAGATCAACATGATAAGATCAACATTGCAAGACCTTTTATTAGTAACAGAGTTGGGTAATCTGCCAATAAGCCAGAAATCCTACATTTCCTTTACGATTAAATAAGAGCGAGCAAGCGAGGATTTGTACATGTAATTTAAATATACCATGCGTAAATGCATTTATCAAGTTTTTAATTATAATTTATTTCAGTAAAGCCGCAATCTCATACACATCAGTGATATGAAGTAATTAAGTAACATCTTACAAAGTAGATCTCTGCCTGGCGTTGAGCCAAGTCGCTATCACTCTAGACTGAAAAGTTTTTAAGCATTTCTAATTTAAACTAGAGACTAGTATTATGATTTTACAATATCTTTACTTCGTAAGGGTTAAAATATAAAGTAAGAAAAATCAATATGTCTAATTTAATTTATACAGTAGATAATAGGAACAAAATTATATTTTTATTACATATGTATTCATAAGCATTGATTTTGAAGGTAGTATATACATTTGTTATGTTTGTTTACAAGGAAAGCTACGAAGTGGTTAGCGGTTGAAGTGGTATTTTTTTTTCTTTCTCGTATAAAGGCGCCCTACCTCGTTACTTCAATCAGAAGCCTCGTTAAAATTTTCAGCTGATTCACAAAACGACTGCAATCTTATTTTCAAAGACTAAACTATAGAGAGAATTTCACTCGAATACACTAAGCATTTATCGATTTAAAGTTGCTTGTTTAAAATAAGCTTAATATTAATTTGATTCATTTTTTAAATATGAATATATAAAAATATTGAAATATGAAATTTTATAGATAGTTTTACTTAACATTAGTTTATACAGAAGCGGAGGTCCTGGGTTCAATTTCCAGGTCGGGCCAATAAAAAGTTGTTGGTTTTGCACCTGAACTCTTTCCGGTCGTGTTGGATTGCCGTTCCATCGGATTATGAGAGTTAGGGAGTAGAGAGTGCACCTGTGTGCACACACTTGTGCGCTATAATATCTCCTGCGTAGTTCTCTCTTGAGATTGGCCGCCATGGCCGAAATCGGTCTGGATGACATTATTATAACGCAAAAAATGAGTGTCGAATTCACCACGAATAATCTACGCGGTCATAATTTGTACAGCAACTGTTTTTATAATTTGTATTTATTTAAGGCTTTAATATAAATGTTGTATAGCGTTGAATGAAGGCTTAATGTTATTTAACGTTGCATTTATTATGAAACAGTTTATAATTCCGTTGCCGCTTAATTGCGGTTAAGCCTTAACGTTGCTTGTAAAACAATACCTTCGCTAAGCGTGACCATTAATTGATTTATACTGCAAAAATAAATACGGTTTGTTCGTTTAACAAGCATTTGAGTAAAATGCGCCGATCTCATCGACGTAAATTTATATTTAAATGCGCTGCCCGACTTCGCACGGGAAAAAAATATTCCTTGAACATGATCCGAGCTCTACCTACCGAGTCCATTCAAACCACAATACACACAAAAACCGGTCCAGCCGTGACAGTGATATAGTCACACGTACAGAAGAATAACATATATTTGATATAAAGATTAATTGTAAAATATGATAAACTTCGAAAAAAGGGTATGACGTGCGGTAAGATAAAAAATATTAAGTCATGATAGGATAGAAGATATACTGTCTGAGTGAGTTATCGCTTGGTATGACACTGATGTTGAAAATAACTAAATATTTTTAGGGTTCCGTACCTCAAAAGGAAAAAACGCAACCCTTATAGGATCACTTTGTTGTCCGTCCGTCCGTTCGTCTATCTGTCTGTCTGTCTGTCAAGTAGAGGTATCGAGTTGAAATTAAAACGATATAACTATAAAATTTGGCAAGTAATACCGTCATATACTACAAGTATAGGGAAAAATGTAAAAAATATCCATTTGTAATTAAATCATAAAAAACAGGGTCTTTATGCAAAATACTGCGGTCCAAATTTAATTTAAAATTTTGAAAATTAACAAATTAACACAGCCCTAAAAATGTACGGATACCTCGGTGGGCGGATTAAAATATAAAATCGAAAGTTTAAAAATGTTCTGCTAGAATCAAATATTTTGCGCAAAATAAATATTTATTAAGGATTTTGAATAATTTGTGTAAATCTGAGTTGAAAGTCGAAAATTAGGGCTAATTATTTTTAATAAGTTCTACGTAAATAAAAAATACATATTTACAAACTGGCTCGAGGCTATAAAATTTGTTGACTTTTTCTGTCAAATTATTCTCGACAACAGCCCGGAGTATTAATGCAGGCAGTGCTTACACTCCTGTGCTTCAGAAAGCGCGTCAGCCGTCGACCTTGCGGCTGAACTTGGTCATGACGGATTTATTAGTGCAACTAAGCTTGCGCGCATTTGTGCTCTATAACATGGTGCAGTAAACTAGCCTCAAGAAATCGATCAATAGAACAGCTTATTTTTTTAAATTAACGTATTCTCTTTACTAAATTAATCGCCATTTATCGAATTATATTCGTACATACAATTATATACCTTTAATTTTCATACAAATATGCTTATTAAGTAAATTATAGTATAACCTTGTATGTCATATGAATAATTCAAATCTACGTGCAAGTTATATAATCAACTTTACACTCATTAGTTTGGGCTTTTCCAAAAATCCTCCGTTAATACCTACATCGGTAATGAACGTATGTTCCGGTGGATTAAGATCAGATTACTGTTATCGTAAATCTTCATGTATTTCGAATGTAGTAGTAACCAGTGGTAGCTTGAGTTAATTAATACCACCTTAAAAGTCGGTTATAAAATTCAGATATATCGGTATTCACTCGGTATTTGGTAACATAAGATACTGAACTAAAATGGTATAAAGTATTTTTCGTTTTATTACATATACTTTTGAACAGCGGGTTTTTAATTAATTAGTCTTTTTAATTAATTATTTTTTAATTAATTAAAAAGCGGCAACTTTTGGAGACTATCAAAAAGAGAAAAGTTGCATACCTCGGACACGTGCTTAGGCATGACAGGTATCAACTTTTGCAACTCATTTTGATGGGAAAGGTTGCTGGGAGGAGAGCTGTTGGTCGCAGGAAAAAGTCTTAGTTATGCAACATCCGAGAATAGACGGGAATCGCGAGTGCCGCCGAACTTTTCCATCTCGCGAAGAACAAGAAGGAGTGTGTGAAGCTGACTGCCAACCTTCGCTAGTCGGAGAGGCACTTGAAGAAGAAGAAGAAGAAGTCTTTTATAAATGAAATTATGAATTGGCTAAATGTATTCCACTAGTAATCAGGTTTGTAAGAAAATCAAATCGTAACGTTACTCCTTTTATCCTACAAATGTTCCACTAAAGTATCCTTACCATTTAAAAAGATTTAGAGCTTATTCTAGTTCGGCTTTGTGCACACATGTGGAAGATTTTTATCCGAGGGAGAAGAGACAAATTATAAATACAAATTAAGTACATGAAAATTCAGAGGTTTTAAACTTCAGTGAAGATTCACGTGTTATAACCACCAGGCCATAGAAATAATTATCAATTGAAATGATTACAGATTGAGTAAATCGTCCACACACTAATGTAAGTGACGTAAATAATTAATTGATCATTTTTACCAGTGGGCTTTATTGCCAAATTTTAATAAAGTTTAAAGTTTTTATATTTAAAATGCTTTTGATTTACATATGGGCCGTAATATAAAATAATTATGTCAGACACATACAAAACAAACAAGTAATATTGAAATTTGATTTTTCTTATGTCAGTAAAACTGTAATTAGTGACAGTTCTTGTAGTTTGAGTTGAAAGAAAGGGTCAAGGCTTGCTTATAACTACAATAAGCGCTTTTAATTTAGACGAATATTTTCGGACTACTGGCGCGCCGGACGTCAAAACTACTATTCTCTCATTCAACTCTCATTTCGGTGTTCGCTAGTGTGTTAATAATGATTGTGTTTTGTTTGAAATCAGTATCGATGGTTTTTTTAATACTGAACTTCTGTTTTATAGCAGAAGGTAGACGAGTAATTTACTGGTTGTTTTATTTACCACGTGATGGTAAACCAGCTTACAGGAAGTCATATAATCAATTTATTGATGGTAGGAAATCACCTTTGCAAATAGATATGGTACTGCAAGAAGAATGATTACTAATCATGAAATATAAGATATTATATCACTTGTAAAAGTAGATTTTTTATTTGACATCCCTAATAGAGTCAGCTCAGCAGCATATGACAAATGACATTGCATAGTTTGACTTGAATATTTTGGTTAATTTCATAGTATGATTTCATTTTTATTGCTCGGTTGTTATGTAACAACATTGTTATATAATAAGCATGAAAAGTGAAGGTAAACTTGTAACATCAACTTTCCGACTTTTATACCAGGGGTAGGAAATTTAATGCTATAACAAAATCCCGCATGTAACTTTCCGTTTACCAATTAATAAATTTAAGGCTCATGTTGAGATAATGTGTAATATTATATTAGAAAAAGCTTTTGAGTCCTTTTGTTAATCATATAATTATCTCATGTTGAAATGTTGAAAAAGTAGCTACACTTACGTTTAAGTAGCTACATTTTTATTCTTGTCGGCTTTTCTCAAGGAAAAAATTCTATCTTTTAAAATTATGTTGAAATTAAGAGAAGATGAATAAGTATTTAACATGTTTTATCTGTAGGCTGAATGGTCGTCAATACTACTCATTTCTATTTGTATTTCGATTTATTACTAAAAATAATAGTTTATTGTAGACATACTCAATCAAATAGCTTTCAATTCATTTCCACAAGCTTTGTTGAAAATTGTCCTTCGCAAATATCATCCATTAATTTTGATTGATGTTGGTATCGTTATGAATACGCAGATATCGTTTTGGGCACAGTTGTTGAAGGCTATATTATAATAACTTTAAGTTCGCTTAGAAGTACGATCAAGTGTCCTTTATAGGAATAATAATTGTTTTTGTTTATTAATGTTCATTTATTAAAATCTTTAGTTAAAATGCCGGTGCAGAATTTACGCTTCTATAATTTAACTTTATAAATACAGCCTAGTGATGTAAAAATACTTGTTCTATCCTGAGTTGAATATGCGTACTTATGCTAACAGTTCTAAGAATACACTTCATAAACAAAATAAGGTTAAATAGACCAACTGATGATAAGCGCTCAACAACAAAGTATATAGAGATAGAACGAAAACACAAAGCAATAAAGGTGACTCGGTAATTTGTGCCTGCGTCTTCTACTTTCGAATGTCAAATATATGATGAAACTTGATCTTGATTGCCTCGTTGGTCTAGTGGCTATATGTAAGGCCGCAGGCACGGTGGTCTTGGGTTCAAATCCCAGGTCGTGCCGATAAAATGTTATTGAGATTTTCTGTCGAAAATTCTCAGTAGCAGCCCAGAGTCTAGAAGTTGGAATGGAATGGAGTGTGTACACTTCCGTGCCTCGGAAAGCACGTAAAACCGATGGTCCTGCGCCCGAATTCTTTCCGATCGTATCGGACTGCTGTCCCATCGGGTTATAAGAGTTAGGGAACAGAGAGTGCACCTGTGTTTGGGCATACACTTGAGCACTGTGTAATATCTCCTGCGCAGTTTGCTAATCTCTCTTGAGATTGGTCGCCGTGGCCGTAATCTGTCAGGAGGACCATTATATGATGGAAGAAAGAGAGTGATATTGTTTAACTAAACAACGTTTGTAGTCTATTAATCTTTACCTCTGTCATGTACGGAACGTTCATATATCTTAGAATATACATATTTATATGCGAGATTACGGGACCTAAAATAAGAATAATGGAAGAAAGAAAATTAGTTATATCATTTGGAGCTTTTAGAGTGAATATATATTATACATATGTGTTTTATTTGTAAAAAAGTTCATCTTTTTTATTTATTTTTTATTGCATAGGAAAGCGGACGAGAGTAAGGGCCACCTGATGGTAAGTGGTCACCAAAGGCCATAGACATAGGCATGATTAACATCTCTTACATCACCAATCCGCCACCAGTCTTGGGAACTAAGATGTTATATCCCTTGTGCCTGGAATTACACTGGCTCACTCACCCTTCAAACCGAACAACAACAATAGCAAGTATTGCTGTTTTCCGGTAGAATATCTGATGAGTGGATGGTACCCAGACGACCTTGCACAAAGCTCTACCACCAAGTGCAAAGCTCTACCATCATCATCATCATCATCATCTGAGGCGTTACAGCCGCGGGTGGGCCATAGCCTGGTCCAGTAAAACTCTCCAGTCCGATCTATTCGTGGCTTTTTCTCTCCAACCTGCCATTCCTATGATTTTGGTGTCCTGTTCGACGCCGTCTAACCACCTGAGCTTGGGCCTGCCTCTACTTCTGCGGCCCTCCGGCCGGCCTTCCAGGAGGCGCTTGGGTACTCTGGCCTCGTCCATTCGTACTACGTGCCCTGCCCACCGGAGGCGTCCGATCTTTATGATCTTAATGACGTTTGGTTCGTCGTACATTTGGTATAGCTTGTGGTTATAACGCGTACGCCACCTCTCATTTTCTACCACAGCTCCGAAGATGCGCCTTAGTATTTTTCGCTCGAATACCAACAAGGAATTTTCATCGCTTTTGCTCAGCGCCCAACATTCAGAACCGTATGTGAGTATGGGCCTTAGTAAGGTTTTGTAAAGCAGAAGTTTTATGCTATGAGAGAAGATTCGAGCGAAAGTATCTTAGCAGGCCGAAGTAGCACTTGTTAGCTGCAGTTATTCTCCTGCTTATATCCGAAGATATATCGTTCTTATCGGTTACTAAGGACCCAAGATATACGAATTCATTGACGCTATCGAAGGTGTTGTTGCCAATGTTGATTCCCTGTATTGGAGCTTGCTGGTCTTTTGACGCTTTCAGGTACTTAGTCTTGGCCATGTTAACTTGGAGACCGGCCTCCGTAATTGATTTTTCAAGAGCAAGGTATGCACTCTCCACTGCAGGCAGGGATCTTCCTATAACGTCGAGGTCATCCGCATATCCCAGAATTTGGACGGATTTGTGGTAGATATTGCCTTTAGTCTCGATCTTTGAGTCGCGGATACATTTATCGAGTGTGATGTTAAACAGTAGACATGAGAGTGCATCCCCTTGTCTTAAGCCATCGTTGGTTCTGAAGGGTTCTGATAGCTCTGTTTGGACCCTAACGACGCTCTGGGAATTCTTAAGAGTCATTTCTGTCAGGCGCACAAGCTTCGTTGGGTTGCCTATCTCTATCATGGCCTGGTATAGGAAATTTCTGTGCACATTGTCATACGCAGCCTTGAAGTCAACGAAAAGATGGTGGGTGCTGACGTTAAACTCAAAGGTTTTTTCAAGGATCTGTCTAAGCCAGAAGATTTGGTCTATTGTTGATCTGTTTGGTCGGAACCCACACTGATACTCTCCCAAGGTGGATTCTACATATGGCTTTAGTTTATTGAAGAGTATATTGGCAAAAACTTTATAACCGGTATTCAAAAGAGATATGCCTCGGTAATTATTGCATTCCAATATGTCGCCTTTTTTATGTAGGGGACAGATAACAGATGTATACCAGTCGTCAGGCATTTTTTCACTGTTCCAAATGTGAAGAACCAGTTGATGAAATTCTTTCTCGAAATCAGATCCAGCATATTTTAAAAGTTCACCCTGGATACCGATACCGTCAATTCCCGGAGATTTGTTATTTTTAATAAGCTGAATGGCTCGTTTAGTGTCTTCTAGAGTGGGATCCCGAACATTCTCGGTCTGTTGAGAATTTGATTGTACCTCTGGCATCGAATCGAAAAATGTGTTTGTTTGTGCTGAACTGTTAAGGAGGTCACTGAAGTATTCTGTCCATCTTTGAATGATCTCATCTTTATTATTGAGTATCTGTCCTTCCTTACTTCTACATGCCGTGGTTCTCGGTTTAAATTCTTTCCGTCCCTTGTTAACTTTGCTGTAAAAGTTTCTAGCTTCCTTTTGAGTGTAGTTGGACGCAATCTCACGCAGTTCTTGTTCCTCGCCTAGTTTTTTCTTTCTCTTATGTAGATGTTTTACTCGTCTTCTTAGCTCCTTATAGTTTTCTCTTCGTCTGCGGGTGTATTTCTGTTGCATTAATTTGTATGCTTCATTTTTATCGTTAGTGGCTATTTGACATTCATCATCAAACCACTCGTTACGCTTTGGCTTTTCTACAAATCCCAGAATTTCACTAGCAGCCGTAGATAGAACTTCTTTAAGATTGTGCCAGGTGTTATTAGAATCATCAGACTTATTTCCTTCACCCCTCTTCATGAGTTCTCTGTAAACTGTGTCCATGTATTTGGCTTTGACATTCTGCTCTCTCTTTAGCTTTGTGGTGTCAATCTTCTTCGCTTTGTCCGTTTTGGAGTACTTGATTCGGGATATGCGCGCTCTTATTTTGCATACAACCAGATAGTGGTCGGAGTCGATGTTCGCTCCTCGATGGCTTCTAACGTCCAAAAGATTAGAACAGTGCCTTCCGTCTATCAAAATGTGGTCTATTTGGTTTCGGGTGACGTTATCCGCTGAGACCCACGTTGTCTTGTGGATATTTTTATGTGGAAAGCGTGTACTACCGACGATCATTCCCAGGGAGGTTGCTAAGTCTATGAGGCGTGTGCCGTTGTCGTTGGATGTTTCATGGAGGCTATGGGAGCCTATTGTCGGCCGGTATATGTTTTCTCTTCCTACCTTTGCATTCAGATCTCCAATTATGATTTTTATGTCACCTCTGGGAGATTTAGAGTACACGCTATCCACTTCGGAATACCATTTTTCCTTCTCTTCCGGATCGGTATCTTCCGTCGGAGCGTGCACATTAATGACGGTGTAATTTTGAAATTTACCTTTAAGTCTGATTTTACACATACGTTCACTAATTGATTGGTAGTCGATTACAAGGTGTTTTAAGCGTTTGCTCACGACGAAACCTGTTCCAAAGGTGTGATACTTGTCATTGCAACTGTAATATATAGTGAAATCTCGTTTATCAATGATGCCATGTCCCAACCATCTAAGTTCCTGAACAGCTGTTATATCAGCCCCGTGGTTTGCAAGTTGTTGACATAAAAGTTGGAAGCCCGCTGGTCTGTTGAGTGTTCTTAAGTTCCATGTACATAAAGTAAATTCGTTAGCCGTTTTTGAGTAGCCAGGTCGTTGGTTTAAAATCCGGTCCGTAAGTTTTACTTTTCCTTTCACAATCGTTAGTCTTCAAACGAGTGGGTGATTAACCCCCTGCATCCTAGATCTTTAGTGGGGCTGCCACTTTCGAGCTCAAGACCGAGCTCCGTTTAATTTCAGGTATCGTCCCTTCCGAGTAGAAACCAGTTTTAAGGCGCCGGTTGCTCGCCCTCGCCCTTTGTCCTTAGCATCTGCGCTCTGAAAAAGGGGGATGGTGCTCGTACTTAGGGTACGCGCGCAGAAGGTCCCAGGGGGTACGACGGGGACGTGGACAGATCGGACTTGTTGGTACCTGCAATTTTGTGCTCCACCATCACTTGGAGGACGGGCATTTTATAGAAGTCTCTAAGCTCGGATCTTAGAGACTCCACCCATATCCGAATACCAACTTCACCCCCCACTTCAAAGCTCTACCACCAAGTATAAATTGCTACCACCAAGTGTCTATATTATAAATATATACACACATTTGTTTATATTCCTTTGTTTAGGTATATTTTTTTTTATTTAAAAACATAGTGATTTTAAAATTGCAAGATTTAACTGCAAGATTTAATGTTTGTACGTAATATATTGTGATAAAACGCACGGTATCTTAGTAAGTAATAATTTGTGTACTGTATGCAGTGACATTACACCGTATATACGTGCTTAATTCTAGAACTAACTGCATATGTGGATGTTTTATGTCAAAAGTTAAAATTAAATTTGTAACTTAGACCATATTTCTTTGGATTAAAGTTAGTGAAGCTTGGTGGTTGGTTATTTTCTTACGAGTAGAACTCATAAGGATTATAATTCTTTATTTTTATACAACAAATTAGATTTTTCGATTTGCTCATTTTAATGTTTACTGACAGGATTTGTTTCGTGCATATTGAATAACACTTCAAATAATTATTTCAAAATAAAGTAACAGTCTGCTCCAATCAGAATTCAGAATTTGACAGAATTCTTACAAATATTTTCCTTCACTATTAACGAAAGAATAATGTAATTATAAATCAATAAACATAAGCGTTATACTAAATTTATTTTCATGTTATAACTATCACTGAAAGGACAATAACTCCTGACATTTCCTGAAGATAAAGTAGAGCTATTATTCAGCGAGGCGATAATATAAAGTGAGCGTGGAAAGGGTTAGCGACCACATTATGAGCGCAAATCGTAATGCACACTCCATTACACAACTTAGTTATACTAATTTATTATGTATTTTGTGTATGTGTATGACTATTAATCTTAATTAGGTACAAACATTACCTACTATTAAGATACCTTATAAATAAAATCGAATATCTGACGACAATATGTATAAAAAAATTCAGTAAACGCGCCAGATGTTTCCTATTTTACATTGTATACGTTTTGTTCCATAACGATACTTATATAAGTTATCAAATGACGTTGAATTTCTATTTTTCTCGCACCCAAGAAAGGAGACGTTCCAACAAAACTGTGAAAGATTTGCTTGAACGTAATGGAACTATGAAAACTATAAGCTACATGACGCAGCTAAAACGAAACTTATCACCTAAAATAGGTTTTCGTACATTTTCTTTTCATAGAATATGGCTGATGGTAAGTGGTTATCAATATCCATAGATATTGTCATTGTTAGAAATGTTAACCTTTGCTTACATTGACATTTGTGCTTGTAATTAGACTGGCTCACTCACCCTTTTAATCTGGAATACAACAATACAAAGTGCCGCTATTTTACGGTAGAATATCTGAAGAGTGGGTGTTACCTACACAGACGAGCTTGCACAAAACCCTACCCCGAGTGAAACCACGTCCCAATAAAAGCGTGAAAGGTTTGTGTGAAAGTAATTGAACTATGAAAATGACAAGCTACACGACACAGCTAAAACGAAACTGCAACCACCTAAAGTAGGTTTTCGTACATTAAAGAATAACCTTTGCTTTATATTAAAATCTAGGCGAAACATTACGTGGTAAATGTTCAACGGTTCTGTGAGCTTTAAATTTCGTATTTCAATCACGAACTATCCGTCGATAAATGATTTAGGTACCGTAGTGCCATTCAAATTAGGTTATGGGTGTGGTAAAGTTAGGATTTTCGTTGAATACTTTAATACTTTTTTAATGTTATATGGAATAGATTCACAAAATATATGAACACGACCTCTATCACTAATCCATCGAATATATAATATAACATACTTTTAAACGTTATTTTATAAGAATTTATACTTAACTTAATTTTTTTTTTATTAAAAATTATTGAATTCTTGCAAAACTTGAAATTGGAATTAGTGTTATTATGTACATTTCTTATAAAAATCACTTAGGGGAATATTATCTATACATTTTGATAGGTTCGAACTATCTTCAACATCATTACGCGATCGTAATCATGTTTATGTATAAATTAATAAATCATAACCTGTAAAATATAAGGGTTACTTAAGTATCCAATATTTGAAAAAAAAAATTTAAACATCGATTACATTAATATTACAAAAGAATGATGTGCATTTAGACCCAGATTAGATTGATGACGTCATCAGTGTCAAACTTTAAAATATTGCTGAACCAGATGTGTGAAGATTTCAAATGCAAGCGTTTTTAAAGTTTTAAAACTATAACATATGGTCGTGAGAAAGTGGTTTTCTTATAAATTGAATTTAGGTACTTGTATTATTATAAAGTCGCGTATATTAATGTGTTGTATAATACATTATAATCCTACTAAATTCAGATGTACTTTAATTAAAATTTAGAATAAGATAATTTTTAATTATTAAAAACATTGTTTTAGGCATATTTCTCAGAACTGAAACTTTTAACATAGATTCTTAAAGCAAAAGTTAAACAAGAATGTTGCCCGCAAGCTCCGTTTTCAGACTAACGTTAAATAGTTTTGTTTTACAATTAAAAAACAAAAGAGAGATCAAAAAGTAAATATTATATATATTTATAGCCAAATTCTACGAAAATATTATTTGTAGCGAGAAACTAAACAGTGGAAAATATGTTCGGTATGGATAAAATAACAGATCGCTATGTGTCTTATGTTTCTTTTGTATAATTTTACTGAAACGAGTTGTTAAAACATAAAAAAAGACCTTGAGGAAAGTAATACTGAGACGCGTTATCTGAAAAAACCTAAATACAAGTATTTTATTCAAACAATTACATTACAAATGGTATATAAATGACGCAAGATTAAGCACACGACTACTTAGCTGAGATTTCTCTAATCGAAAGCTATGCATATTGTATGTTGGATCCATAGGAATTAGAGTAAATGTTAAAATATTTATGAGATTTAACTATAATATATTAAAATCAGAAAAAAACTTGAAATCTAAGTTGAATCGGTGAAATTAAATCTGAATTTTTATTTTTTTTTAAGTAATCATGCTGATTGAAATGTTTCAATTGTACACGACATATTCCAATTACCTCTATTATCTTTGAGATGACATAAAAAAACTAATCTTAAATCTTTTACGATGCTTTTACGGTTTTCTTGATTTATGTCATAACCCTAATTGCTAGAGTCAGCTTATTTCTTTAATCCAAATCAGAAAGTTTTTATCCGGAGCGATTGGTTGCTATCTGACTTGTGTAATCGTTTATGAGTGATCCAGTAAAGAATTGTTTTAGATTGTTCAATACTGAACATTTACATCGAAAACTTTATTCGTTGAAAACAGCCGTAGGCGGTAACTAGTCAATATTTATATCAGAGAACAGATGAGTAATTTGTTTAATTTTTTTTATTTTTATTTTAGAACCCCAAAACGAAAACCAAATCAAAACTCTAAACGGGTTTACATTTCGTGATATGTTTTTGACGTGACAACGTCCAATAAATCGATTCGACTCCTTGTCCCATTACGCTCATTGTCCCGTTACGCTGATTGTACGCTTGCGCCGCATCTATCTGTTATGACGTTGTCACGTTAAACCATTTTTTTATATCAATTTTAGAGGCTAGAGTTATTACGTCACTGTTTAATACACCCAAATTACCGCTGTACATAGCTTAGGTAACTTTTATATTCTTACTATAAAATATAAAAAATCTCTTTTCATTTTTCTTTTTACCTAAAACTAATGTATAATAACAAGGAAAAAAATATAATAAGAAATGTATATGATACGAATATATTTATTATTTTTGATCACGTTTTTTAAAGTTTTTTTTAAATGGAATATAATTTATAACAAAACAAAATATCGTCGCCAATATAAATATAATGTCCTGTATTTACGACATAAGGAGTTGATATTTGAATGACGGAGGTCAAGCATTTGACACGAACAATCCATTAAGCTACTAAAATTCGTATTACGAAATTCCATACATATGTTCTAGCAATTGAACAAAGTTTCTTCATTAACAAAAGTCACGAATAGCTTTGTATAGGCGTGTTGTAATTTATGTAAGGACGTAGAATAATTTGAAAATTGTTTTATCAGTAATCTTTAATGTTAATTATTTCATCAATCATTTGAACTACTATTATATGTTCTTTCGCCTTTAAAAAATATTACACTTGTAGTAAAATTATAGCGTAATAAAATTACTTTTAATTACTCCCAGATTCTAAAATTAAAAAATTGTTAAATTAAGAATGTGTTTTTTCAAAAGTTGCTTTCGAAGAAATAATACGTTTTTACAATTACGTTTTATATTTACAATCATATAGATATAATATCACTAAAGAAGACTCATGCAAAGAAGTTTAATGTGAATTGGCTTCAAAATTCTAGAGGTTTTTATGCATCGAGTATAACAAAATCGGTGTATTTACCAAAACATTTTTATTTAAAACTAGCTGTGCCCCGCGGCTTCACCTGCGTAATAATTAATATAAATATAATAAATTATTTTATTACTATAATAACACACACGCGCGTACACACCCACACATACACACACACATGTATAGGTACAGAAATACGTTATTAACGATTTGTAATTAATTTTCATAAGATACCGTAGTATTTACCGATTATATATGGCCATTTGCTTTTGCCATCACATGTTCTTTGTCATCATAATCATCATGAGTTATAAGAAGTATAATGAAAAATAGTATAATGAATCACTGCATCATAAAACGATTATTTATCACAAAATTAGGTGAAAAATATGTATAGATAGAACCAACAGATTTATATAGTAGTATAGAGTATAGATAAGCAGTCTTGATTATCTTTTTTAAAAAAGATTTACGTTTACAATTGCTTATTTCTAAGGTTAGGTAATGGCTTCGGGGCTTGTGCTGTCATTCGGGTAACAATTAATGCCAGACAGTGAAATTTTAATAGAGATCATAATTTAGATTATCTTTGTCTAATTTAAAGTTAACGCTACTGTAATTACAATATAAATCTACTAAATGGAAGGCTGTGTTGTAGCCGTGGTCACTTCTATCTGTTTAATAGAATGTTGATGAAATCTGAGACCTTTTAATTAGTAATGGTTATCGAATATCGAATCACTTTATAAACGTTGTTCAGCAGATGTTTTGTGATATATTTCTGATTTATAACTGTACGACTCTTTATGCCGTTTATTTGACATACAAATGCATTGTTTAACGAATCAGCCCCTTAATTATATTAGTAGATACAGCTGTATATACTTTATAATTTATATATGAATTTAATAATTTTAGTGACCGCTGCTATGATTGTTTAATTTATCGTTTTAAAACTATTTTGGTTTTTGATTAATTAGGCATTATTACTTCCTTTTATTGTTATAATTTAAAATGTAATTGTGTGCTATAAAGTATTATCTCTTATGTATCGTTTTTCACTATATATTATTATATTTGGTCCGATTTTTAAAGAACAAATTTTTAAGACTAAAGCCTGAAGTGGTTTTTATATTAATAACCTATGCATTCATGTTTTCAGTACTAATTGTTAACACGAGCTAATTTAATCTGAAAATTTAAATTCTCAATCAATTTTTTTTTTAAATAAACAATATTTTAAGTTAATACAATTGAATTCAACGTTTTTTTTTTGGTCAGCAGGTCATTTCTTAATAAAGATCTATTATTTAAATCAGCGATCAGCAATTATAAAATACATAGTTTTTTTTTTAATTTAAATTTTATTTTAGTTCAACCGTTTGTAAATTATTGTTACATCGCCTACCCTTTTCTAAAAACGGAATGATCACTCCGCTTGAAACATTCAAGAATGTATATATGTATGTATATAAAAAAGATCAACCTTTGTTTTGCTTTAGTATCAAAATGTGTTTTATATTATAAAATTCTATATCAAATGTTCTAAGTCTGCCAAAATAAATTGACGATAAAAGTTGTCAACAATGAATTCTACAATGTTGTCTAAAAATCAGTGATTTTCTACAGAATTGAAACATATGTATAAATTTCTAACTGTTCCAGTAGAAAAACATCGTAACTAAACAAAGGCTCTTTGAGAGAAAAAGCAAGGATTTAGTTAAGAACAGGGATTCTGAACTTGATTTGCGAAGTAGATCCACTGCAAGATGATGGAATTACAGTCACAGAGGATTGTAGATTTTTATTACTACGTCATATTTATCTTGCACCTCTGAGGGCGAGATTTGTTGTAGTTTACATCGATGAGAAAATTTTATTTTTATGATTCTATTATTAATTATTTCCTGTGGCGTCCATCTAAGAGGTATGGATATTTCACTGATTAATTTAATAACTGAATATTTAAAGTGAGTGATAATTCAAATCTTATGGAATAATTCAACGTAAAAAAAGATTTAAATAAGAGGTGATGGTAAGTGGTCACACATAGACATCGGCACCGTAAGAAATTTGAATCATTCCTTACATCGTCATTACCCCAACCAACCAACCTTGGAAACTAAGATGTTACGTTTCTTTTGCCTGAAGGTACACTGGCTCACTGACCCTTCTGACTAAATAAATGTTTAGTTTCATAAACGTGGCAATGGTGATAAATGCTATTTATTTTTTCCTAGAGTTGCAAAGTTAAACTAATATTTCGCCAGATTGGATCGTATTTGCGCAACAAGCTTGCACGGGTTGGCAAACTACAACTTGTTTTATTCTTCCCAGCTTAGTTCCAGCAGTGACATAAGCTGCAGAGAAATATCATGTTTTAAATTTTAAATATTCTCGATATAAATGTTACTACATTTATTAAAAATCTCAAATAAATCTAATATAAGCCATCATTTTAATAAACGGACATAATTTTAATTTTTTCAAATTTTATATTATATATATATTTTTGGTGTACATTTTTAAGAATAGGATTGTGGTATTTTATTTTTTATTTTTTGTTTATTCCAGAAGCGTAGGAACAAAAGTTTACAAAAAGCTGACAATGAATAATGTTAGGCTTATTTTGTAAGGCGAAGCCACAAGAATAACGAAAATTAGTAAGGGCAACTTAGGACAGTATTACTATATAATCATTTTTTTTTAAGTCAAATTAGTTTTTTGTAAAACTTAATTCTAAATCTTAATCTTAAATTCCGAAAAAGTATTATACAAGAATATGGAAATACAGGCACCAGATACTAAAAACTTTACAATATGCGAGTTAGAAACACAAGAACTGAAATTATTGAATTAATCAGCTTCCTAAAGGTCAAAAATATATTTAGCTGTCTATAAAATACACTATAAAATAAACTAGTTTCTATTCGCGTTCTGTCCGGTGTGCTTCGCATTTATAATATTAATTAGGATTAGCTAATCCAAGCTTATGTATCCTTGAAAATATTATATCACGTGAGAAATCTCACTAATGACCAAATACTCATTTTGTCAAATTAATTTATGTCGGCGTCACCGCGATGAAATGCAAAATTACGGCCTGTCTAGAGAAATTCAATTTAAGAAAAATATATCTACGTACGTTCTACGTATTACAAGTTGGTTATAAGATACACTTCCGACCACGAAATTATTTTTAATTCAATTCAAAGTCAATTAATTTACGAAGAATAAGAATGATACTAATATCAGCTCGTAACCGCAAAGGTCTTTTCTACTTAAGGCCTGGTGTATACATATATATTATGTTAAGTGGACTTATATGGCTCACATTGAAAACCTATTTACTACGTTTTATTATATATAATTATGTAATATTACATAGAAACTCGTAGTTGAACATTATTTTTTTATTTTCAAATCATTCTTAGTACCAGAAGCAAGTAAAGTATAAGTTCTATTCGTTATTATTCCCTTTGTGTCCTTAAACTATCAAGAATAAGATTTTTTATTGACATCAGCACATTGACTACAAGGCAAAGGGAGGGAACAGCTTATTTTGCAAAATATATTCCATTTTTGTAGTAATACGCGTAAATCGCGTATCGCAATGGAGGTGTTGCCTCTGACGTCCAATACCTATATCTATGCGAGACAAGATATTTTGCTGAACATATGTATGTGTGGCATGTTTCCGGCAAACGGCACTTTATACTGCGTATTCCAGTGCTGCTCAACTGAAACATAGTGGGTATTTAATATTTGCACAGAGTTGAAATTTATATTACTAGTACTTTAAACTTATATTTTTCCGAGTACTATTGTACTTTAAATCCATTAAGACCATTACTTACGCTTACTATAAGTTCAAAGTTTTTGAACTCAACTTTGTTTTTCTGAAAACTTTTTCCGTAACAACTTTCCGAAACATAATGCAACTCATATGTAATTCAACAAAATTTTAAAAAAGTTTTAAAAAATTTTCTAAAATTTTATAAATGCTCCCAGAATATTATTTTAAGAGATATTTTTTTATAAACATATTATTCTCGATAAACTATTCATCAATAAACTATTTTTGACCAATTAAAAAAAGAAAGAGGTTGTATGCTTCAGGCGCCTGTTTCTTACCACTAATCAGTAGAAGTTTTTATTGATCCTCAACGGAGGATGAAATTTATTTTTGCCGTAATACCCTTAGGAATAGAATTAGTACAATTTTTTTCGACCTTCTCTTCTTTCGTTTTCGTTGAAGAAAACTCCATCAACGATTTTAAGATTTATCTCCTGCCCGTCCGTGGTCTATTTCCCGAGAATGCTTCGGATTCACCGTGATATGTGAGTCGGGCGTGCCCGCGGTAATCTATTTCACAGCATGAAATGATGTTATACCACTTATCTATGCTTATCCTGTTGTTGGATCACGTTCGCATGTTAGTGGCGTGCATTAGTATAGTGAATAGTGTGAGCAATCGCCTGAAGAAAATTAATAAAGTAGCCACATCTACATAATAGCCATATACGAGCTACAAATGGAAAACAATTATCATCATACATTATCGTCAATCGTCAATACGACACCAAGCCTAGAAACGAAGATGTTATATCCTTGTGCCTGTAGTTACACTGGCTCACTCACACTACAAAACGTAGCGCAACAATACTAAATATTGTTGTTTAGCGGTAGAATGTCTATTTTAGAATATATTGTGCAATATTAGTGGTAAATACCTACTAGAAACAATAATATTGTTTTTGTATGTACTAATGTGTTGATCTAGTACAGTAACACGAGTAACATCTCATTAACAATGCAAGTGTTTGCTACATTACCCAAACATTTGCTTTTGTATACATAGCGTACAATCAATACATAGTAATTATATTTAACATAATTTCGGAGCAAAGTGGTAGTGGTGAATGTCAAGATTGCTGGTACGACTACAGAAATGGGAAGTGGTTAATTATTCACTCGGTGGTAGAGCTTTGTGCAAGCTCGTCTGGGTAGGTACCACCCACTCATCAGATATTCTACCGCAAAACAGCAGTACTTGTTATTGCTGTGTTCCGGTTTGAAGGGTGAGTGAGCCAGTGTAATTACAGGCACAAGGGACATAACATCTTAGTTCCCAAGGTTGGTGGCGCATTGGCGATGTAAGAGATGGTTAACAGCTCTTACAACGCCAATGTCTATGGGCGTTGGTGACCACTTACCATCAGGTGGCCCATATGCTCGTCCGCCTTCCTATGCAATAAAAAAAAAAAAAAAAAAAAAAAAAAAAAAATTAATGTTTATAATATATCTCGTGTTTAGCTGTAACGGTAAATATCGGATTGGTATTGGATGAAAATCCGCCACGCGTGGATTTACCAAACCGCATTGCAGTTACGATATCAAACTGAGACCATATACTAATCTACAAAGCTATAAATTGGCCTGAGCTGTGAATTTATTTAGGGAAATCGTAGGCACGCTATTTAACATTGAACTATTATAGAATTGTCGAGTTCTTTCATTCACAACTTTGTTCATTTGAATGAAAATAATCCCTAAGAGCTAAGTAACACGAATCATATCTGGTTAAATGATACAAACTATTGTCAGAAACATTTTTAAGTTTCTTCTTAAGATGACATTTTGTTACATGATATTTATGAGAATTTGCAAGGGGTTAGAATAAACATGTATATGAATAGTTCTAATATAATTCTGCCTACGAATACACAAGAGGGCTGTATACGTCAGCACGTTATGGAAGTATGCGGGAAAGTATTTAAAAGATTTACACAAAGACATTGTAGCTAAAGGCATATTTCAACGACATTCTAGTTGAAAAACTTGTAAGCTGTTTAATTTGTAGTTGAATATAATTTCAATTTAGCGCAACGTTCGTACTGAGATTAAATATATTTATATTTTATGTATTGTTTTTAAGTAACAAAAATAAGTATGTGTTCAGTTAAATCAAAACTTGTGAAAATAGAAGTAACTGTTTTAAAATATTAATACGTTATGGTATAGCGGTTAAGCCATTAGATAATTTAATAAAAATACCTATTTAAAAATATTTTATGATAAAGTAAAATTACATAACTATAGAAAAAAAAACCTAATAGATATTTATGATTTTGGAAAATGATTTATGATTAGATAAAACGATGAATTAATATACCCATAATTGGTGTTTACGAGAGTACGGAGCTGGAACAAGCCGCTAGCATTAAAAGCTGTTAAGCACAATGACATAACTCGATTAGCTACAAAATTGGCCTCTCGGTCGCATTGCAGATTTTGTACATAATTCCAGTCGTGTCAAGGCTGCTCTCAGACACAAATGCAGTGTAAATTAATCAGCCGGAAACTCTAGGACTCCTGAAATTTGCAGGTGTGGGCAATTAAGGGTAATGTGTAGCTGGGGAGAATTTATGTATTTAGAATTTTAATAAGGAAAATATCTTTTTCCTTATTAGAGTAGTATTATTTTGTAGTTGTGATGTATATTAAGTATTAATTCAGTAACATGTGTATTTACGTATTTTTTTTAACACATTTTTTTTCCAACACTTATAAAACGATTCAACTCAATCAACTCTGCAATACGCGAACACAAATAAGCAATGGTTATCATCTCTTACAATGCCAATGTCTATAGGCGTTGGACTTTTCATCAGGTGGCCCATATGCTCGTCCACCTGCCTATTCTATAAAAAATAGCCCATTATTTATTTAATGAGTTATTATGAATACTATTGACGTGTATCAACTATATTTTAAAACAAATAATAATCATAAATGTAATAAAATTGTTCCTTAAATTCCAACCGTAATACGATTCAGCTTGAATCCAATTTGTATTCACTCGTCATAAAGTGTTAAGGTATTCAGAAATATTTTTCATGTATGTTGATTTATTCTGAACCGCTTTCCTAAACGATTAGATAATCATTTGGCCGAAATTAAGGCACTCGGCATTCAAAGCGGGCTTCGAATAACTGGATCTAATCCATTTGAAAAAGGAATGACGATCAATAGGAACACTTATCCTTTGTTGTCGAACCGGTGGCGTTCATAAAAAGAGTTTTTATAGGCAAAGAGGTTAAATTGATGCAATTTAAAAAGTTTCCTCCTATTCGGAAACATTTGGTAGTAAACAAATAATTTAATAAGATACCTAATTACATTTATATATATTACTGCAATGAAATTTGAGTGTAGTGGTTGAAGCAATTAGGTAATTACTTAATACCATTACTTTTCCATAATATATTTTTAAATTCATAAATATCAGTCACTAATTCACTATGTGCCCGTTTTCATTACATTAAAACAATAAGAGGGTTGCCCGGCTGGGTCATTTAGAAGCCATTTATTATTGACAGCCTCTATTATATAACGATATAGTTCAAAGGGTATAATTCTGAAACGTATTGTCACGATGTGTTAAATGAAATGAGTATTTGTAACAAAACAAAGAAGATAATGCACATGATCATTAAAAAGTATTTAAATACAAAAAGGCTTATTTAACCTTAATCTAAAAGGCTAAAATCGTTAATAAACTCTTTCAAATTTAACTCAAAACATGTTATGTATATTGTGTTTTTCATGTGTGATTTATTATATTGTATAATTTATTTCAGGAACATCACCGTCTTGGGAACACTTCGTAAGAGAATCGCTGGTACAAGCGGCGTGGCCAGTTGCTTTGGTGCCTCCGCCCCGACGCGCTTTAACTGTTGATAGTCAGTGAGTAGCTTATTTTTTTAATACAATTATCTTTCTTATCTTTTAAAAACGTACAATTAATAAATTTGTGTAAAATTATTTAATGTTATTGACAACCAATAGTCTAGTTACTATCACCGGATTGACCAACTGCTCACAACCACTGACAAACATATTCAAATACTTTGTAAATTTCATTTCAGAGTAAGTGATTTTGATAGGCAGTTCAGTGACAATAATATAAGCTAATATCGTTTATCGTATTTTAGATAGAACTACACTTATATCGAATAATATTCCAAAATATAAATTTGTTTTAGATTAATCAAGCGATCAATGATAGTTATATAACTCATTTTGTACTCCGCACACAGGTGTATACGTTTAAAATATTCAGACCTTTTTGTTAGTGAGCTAAGATGACTTATTATGAGCCCATCCTAACCTTTAATTTAAACTCAAAATATATTATATAAGCATCATATTGCGTACTGTTCACTAACCCGATTTAAAGGCACGACTAAGAATGAAATTAAAATTATCTATCATTCAGTGTTCCTTAAAAAAAAATATTTTTTGGAGTATACCCGAAATTGTATGAATATTTAATTTCCATTGACCATTCACGCTTCGGATAAAGGGATTAACGTGGGATTCATTTATTTTAAGCTTTAGGAAAGTGTATTTTTTTACGAAGCTGACACCCTAAAAAAAATTAAAAACAAAATTGTCCTATATAAAATGATAGCTAAAATTGTCCGTTGATGAATATTTCTGTACCTACATTCAACAGTTAAGCTCTATTTAAAATTCAGTAAGGTCTCGCAAAGAGGTCAACGATTTCGTAACTTCCAGCTGAATTTGAGTTTTTTGTTGTTTGTGATATAAATTTTGGTAAGATGAAACTATATATACGATTTTATAAATTAACGTCCCCCTCTTCGTCTGTATCTGCTAATCTCAATAACTTATAAGGTATTTTCATTCTATTTGACAGACTGTTATAAAAGTAACAGCTTGTAAACTGACCTTTAGACTGCCTTAGGTAAAAATTATGAATATTTTGTACATATTAGCTAACTCTTTCACGATACTTTTCGATTAAGTCGAAAAACGTGCGGCTTCAGTGGTTTAATGACGCGCACTATAGAAATCGATAATGAAAATAATTTAAGATTAAATTGTTCCTTTGTAGCAGTTCTAAAGAGAAGTCCTATATTTGTTCTATATTTTATATACAAAATGTTTATTAACTTCGTATATAGTAAACCTAGTCGTAACTTAATTAGCATTGTATAAATGTCAATAGTTGAGTCATTATTATTGTGGCGATAGGCAAAAATATTTTTTTAATATTCATTATCTGTTTCTTTTTCTGCTTGTATTCAAAATGATAGAGAAAAGCCGAAAAACAAAATCGCAATCCAGTCAATAAACTTATACTATACAAGCCACGAAAAAGTAATTTCATATTTAAAGTATATACAAATAATAATTTGCAAATAGTTTGTTGTTATAATGCAAACAACTAACTTGATTATGCTAGTAAATCTTGTTAAATAAAAAAACTGATTAGAAGTATAAGAGAAAATTCTATAATACTCGTTAAGCCCAGATAAAGTTTTAATTGTAGGTCAGAAACAGTAGCTAACAAAGTTATCATCGTTCAATCATCGGAGGAAGCCGATAAATTAATATACAATCGGCGTTTCTTACTTAACTGTTACTTTATACTAGCTATCAAATTATAACTAGCAACTTTGTATTATTTTTACTTATAAATGGGTACATTTCTAAATTAGTTTCATCGACGTTTAGAAATTGTATTATTCAGTGGCGTTGAATTAATTAAAAGATTTAGGTTATTATTTACAGAAAATTCACAAAAACAAACTTTAAAAATAGTTTTACAATTGCACTCAAGGATGTTGTGTTTTCTCACTCAAGTGCCGACACGATGAATAGTTTTTATAACCTTTTCTAAGTCTTATTACAAGCTACAATAGTAACGATAATAATTATTATATTTTGTCTTAAGTTTTGTTTTAACTTTTTTTAGACTTTTTGTAGAAAGAAGTTGAATAAATAAGGCCCACAGTTAATTCCATAGACTCCAAAAGCGAGCACAATTAAACATAAGAAATGAAATAACCGAACATTAAGTTAATAAAGGTCGGGTTATTGCTTTAGTTAAATAACCTCAACGTCGAAAATTTATTATTCCGTGAGGACTAATCCTTCCATAGAAAATTATTGCCTGAGGGATTATAGAGCTTTTGTTAAATATATACTTTAATAACCTCGTAACTTTATTTATCTTTAAACTTTGCAACGCTTTCATATATCATGATTTATAGACGTTGGAACTATAAGAAACGATAACCATTCTGTCACCATTCTAATAATAATTAAATTAATATTGTCAATAATGCTAATAGTGTGCCAAGGGCTCCAACCCCTCCCAGCTTAAAATAATATGATTTACTCTAACCACTTTAGAATGGGGGGCCTAAAATGTCAAAGTGCCTAGGAGCCTTATACCTTTAAGTGCAAGCCTGCGTATATGATAATATAAATTAAACTATGTACATACATGTTTCCTTTATTATAATTAGCTGTGCCAATTTCCACACATTTTATAAACTGATGTTCTGTCGAATTGCTTTCAGGCGTACTGTCTGGAAAGCATCCTTGCGTAGCGATGAGGCCATCTGTTGCTCCTGCTACTTTATAATTTCCTTCGACAATACACTGAACGAAATGGTGGTAAATTATAAATTTTATTCCGCTGGACATGTAACTTACCTATACTTCTAAATTCATATTCGGTTAGCTTTATTTTAACACTTTATATTTTAAATCCGAATAACGATGTCCCTTAAGCATTTTTTGCATGTTATTCTTTTCAATGAATATGTAGGACATTTTTAATATAATTTCATTACTTTGTTTACGTCGTACATTAGTTATGGAAACATTTATGCGCATTTTGTTCTAGTTGATCATCCAATAAGTAGTTGCGTCCGTAGTCAATGAATTATTTATTCGTCACATTCTTCATAGTCACTGGCTTAAAGATAGGTTTTTTTCTCCTCCCGGTTAATATTGATTGAATACACCGATGTTTACTATAAATATTAGACACTGCGATGTTTTTGTAACTTGTATTCGTTTAATTTGTCATATATTGTGTACGCTTAATTATACATATATAAATGAGAAGAAGATAGATAAATCATGGATATATTGGAAGTCCTTTTTAAGAGTTATGTGGTTGGTGATGATTGGTGAAGGTTTTACAAGAATAATGATGAATTCTAACCCTGAAATGAGATAAAAAGCTTTTTTCATTTATTTTTTTTAATTTAATCTATATTTTGGAAGTATCAATTAATCTTTTACTTTTAAAATAGTAAGGGTCTATCGATTCCAAGCTAAGTAAATAAATCTCTTTCATGGAAAAACTTTCAAATTGATGATGATGTCCTACTGACATTCCGGCCTCGGCGGCCGTTTTCAATATTAGTGGTAACTTTCTCCTCTAACTCCTGACTTTTACCGAGACCTCTTTGACAAAAAAACCAATAACTTTTTATCGACCCGGGACCCGAGTCTCACTATCTCCGATGTCTAATCGAAACTAGACCAATGCGGTGGTTATTTTTTAAAAGTACATATAGTCTTGTTGTTTTCAAACTTTATCTAAATCAAAACTCCGTGAAACCTATTCAAGTTATTTTTTACGTAATACTACAGTACTTAGACTAAACAAAAAAAAAAACTTAAGTAATTTTCGAAGGTTCCAAGATGCGATTCGCTGATGGCAAGTATGTCTCTAATCTCTCGGTAATCTGGCCATAAGGAAAAAGGCAATAAATTGCGGATGCCGCTGAGTCATACTAAAATATGTAGTAATTCATTTACTGTAAAAACTCAGACTATGGAATTCCTTGCCTCATGAAATTCGTCAAGCTGAATCCGTACACATTTTCAAAAGACGTTTACATAACTATTATTTATCAATATAAGTATGTATTTACTACATAAGTATATATATTTATTTATATATATAAATATGTATAATTGTATGTATAAGTGCATATGTATGATTATATATATGTATAATGTATATAGAGTATTTATATCATTATGTTATATAATTTTTATGTATCAATTCAGTATATATGTATCAGTTCGCACACTTTGCCCGATCAATTCTCCTGGCAAAATATTATTTTACTATAGAGTTTGCCTGGAAGCGATCAATGTAAGTGATAAGGCCGCCTTTGCAAACTATATAATGTAAAACTTGTTCTTTCTTTGTTATGTTTTTGTAGTGTGTGCAATTCTTCTTCTTCTTAGTCGTACACTCCTGACGGAGTGGTCGTGGTCATGGAAAGTCTGATGAGTTGGTTGCGGCTTTAGCGAGGGAACACTTTGTTGTTAATTTAATCTGGCCTGTTAATCTTGTGGGTATAATCGGCCGCGAGAACTTTGGCCTTCTACTCTTCCTTGTACCACCAAACGTTCCAAGTAGCTTTCATTGCGGATGATATGTCCAAACATAGTAAGGATTCGCATTTGCATAATCGACGAAAGTGTGTGCAATAAATAATTAATAAATAAAAGGCTCACATGAGGGACAGACACACTAAACATCTTCCCCTATAACGAATAGTCTTCTAGGTAATACATTTTCTTTTAACATATTAAAATAACGTAAGTTTAAACTTATGAATACAATTTTCAAGCACCGAAGTATAGTTACTTTTTAAAATATTTACTGCAGGAAAATTATTTAGTAAGTCTGCAGCTCGTCGTATATGATACTAACATTGTTTCTTTAAATAATATTCTAAGTGATAGCAGAATATTATTGCCGGTCGAATATTAATATCGGATAAAAGGAATGTAATAACTTTCCGGGAAACACATTTTCGATCCATATCACATAACATATAAATTATAGCGATGCCAGCTCTCAAACTCAGTATAGAGTAGCCATAGAAGATTTTGATTGCCCTTTTTCCAAGACAAAAAACACAAGCATTTTACGATTTTATAAGTAATATTTATACGGTACCTACTTTTGCTATGGTTGAAAAATATTATTTTATAAGACTTATTGCTTTTATGACAAAGATAGATAGATAAAGATGTTAACTTATCAAAAAAAAAAAATGACAAGCCAGTAGATCAATGGTGATGAAGTTTGACGTCTCTACGACGTAGATGCCTTTGAGACCGTAATACACAGGGACATAAATTACGGGATTCATGGAGAAAGTATGACCCAGTAGAAAAGACTAGTTGTTCCAGTAGCTCCTTGTAATGGATATAATATAAATAATGATGACACAAATGACGGGCTGAAGTTCTGAGCAAAATTTTATGAATAAATTCTGGCTTTGTAAGTGGCATTTATAGTTTACAGCTTTCAATTTTAAAAGCAATCAATCCTCCTATTTCTGAAATGTTTGCATAATATAATTGCCTATCAAGGCTAAGATCAGCTTAGCCAATTCTTTCCTCTTGCCAATATTGGATTATGCTGATGTCTGTTACACAGATTTAACTGAAGACCTTCTAAACAAACTGGAACGGCTGCAAAATGTAGCCATAAGATTCATCTTTGGTCTACGAAAGTACGATCACGTCTCCCAGTATCGGTCTCAGTTAAAGTGGCTGCCAATCAGACTTAGAAGAAATCTGCACGCCTTGTCTCTTCTCTATTCTGTACTTTACCTCGAGCACACACCAAAGTACCTTAAGGATCGCTTTAACTTCCTTGGCTGTGACAGCACAACCTGCGGTCTTCAGAGGATAACAAACTTGTTACTCCCTGCAGCCGCACACACACCTACAGTGACTCTTTCACTGCTAAAACCATTAAACTATGGAATGCACTACCAGCCGATATTCGGCAGTCGAATTCATTGAGCATCTTCAAATATCGCTTAAAATGCTATTATTTGTCTATATTTAAGTAAGTTATGTTTGTATGTATGTATATATGTATGTATTTATGTATGTATGTATGTATATAAAAATGTATGGAATAGATTGTAGTTTAAGTAATCTATGTATAGTTTTATACTCTATAATTAGATCATATTTATTATAAGTGCTTTATTAGAATGTAGTTTTGTGTAGTTTATTGTAATACTCTTCTATTTGATTTATGTATCACTTTTACTATTGCATCTACCTGTTCTCTTTCAAAGCTTCATTCACCAAAGGTTGTCTGTGAGAGATCGCTATAACCGATAAGACCGCCTTTGCGCACCATTCTGTTTGTGTCCTATTACTTATATGTTTGTTTTTTTTTTTCCTTTTTCTTTATGTTGTGCAATAAGTGTTAAATAAATAAATAAATAAATATAATGTTATTGTTAGGAGAACATCCAATGAATGTTCTGTAATATTTCAAATTACACTGCGCAGAACCACACTTTCAATGATTCGATATTTAATAATAATAGTTTAAAAAAACTAAAAAAACACGCTAAAATTATCCAGCGAAACGTCGAAAAAAAAAAACTGTTATCAAATTATTGCATTGTCATCGGTCCTTGATACGTATGCAAAGTTTCAAATTAATCAGACTTCTGGAAATTGGTGAAAATTAAGTTCAAAGATTCCGTTACATACAACCCAAGCTAATAAAAGCGTGTTAAAAATAGTCAATATTTATGACTGTAATAATGTAACACAAACATAAGTAAAATATGATGTTAACATATTCTTTCATAGCATTGTTCAATGACGATTAGCACGGTATATAGTAGATAGTTATATATTCAAATACTGCCCACGTTAAATACCGAACCACGAAATACCGTAAAAGAATGAAATGATTAAATATCATAACACGTGCCAAAGAAGTCATTAACCAAAACTGGCATTGTACTTTTGATGAAGTCAATTAGATCGTTCAACGTAATCGCTATAGACTTCGAGTTATACCTCGTCTCAAAGTTATATACTTTGAGACAGCTATCATTAACAATTTAGGTAATTCATCAAATTGTAATTAGATTAAATCTAATTTAATATCTTCATTTTGCTTTTGCTTCATTAACAATTCTCTTCAAATACTAATTTATTTATTTATTTAAATGCTGCCCGAATTCAGAAGAAATCAATTGACCTTTTGAAACGAGCGAGAAATAGAAATGTTATTTCGAATGATAAAAAATGTTTTCGTATGTTATTCATATATTAGGGTACTATTTCATTCTCCTGTATAAAAAAAAAACTATTATTCTTCTTTTATTTTTTTTAAATACTTTTTAAAAGATTTGAATTTCATTCAATTTTATTGCAGTTAAAAGAATTATATCATGCAGAATAAGTTTATAACTATTTCTCGTAAGTTTTACATTAAAAAATTGTGAAATGGTTCTTTTTATTTAGCCATCATGGTATCAATATTTTATCGAATGTTTATTGTTTCAACCTACCCTAAGTTTGCGAAATGGCTGAGTTATCTTACCACTCCTTCTCCCCTTAACAACTGATAACTCAATTTCAGTACCTACAATATTCCGAGTCTATTTACTAACATTGTTCCACGTTCTATACGGTCACGTCGGATAGTACTGCTTGACACTTAATTTCCGTTCTGTTCGTGAATGTACATAGTGCAACGTGTTGTATAATGTGATAATAGATTCTGGTATCTATTGTGTACATAAGTGTCAAGCCTGTGCTACGATGTTGCAACTGATACGGATTGAACTGCCTACTAGGCAGTCTACTCTACTACTCCATAGACATTTTAGATCTGTTTCTATTTATATTTATTTTTCAATTAAGTTATATTTTATTATCAGTTTTATTATAAAAGAACATCATGATTAACTATGATTGGATGCATGGATAATTCTCACTATAATCTCAAAGTGAGATAGTTCCTTCTTTTTGCTTCTAACTTTTAATAACAAGTACAATAAAACGAAATATTGTACTGGCTTTGTTTTGTTTTAGTTGTTGCCTTTGAAGTTTTAATTTTTTAATCCAATAGTATATATACGTAAAATAAAATTACGACAGTTGTATTTTAATTGTCACATTCATCGATCCATCCATCAAAGTAAATACAAATCATATTACTTTTTATGTAGATTTATCATTACTTTTTAACGTTTTATGCAGATTTATATTTATCTTAAAATTGTATTTTACAATTTAATCTTTGTATCAGTTGTTTAAGAAATATTACGCAGTATTGGCGAATAAATCGATTGACGAATGTAGATATTTTTAAATTGAGGATATAATATTTGTTAATCTTCACGGAGGATATATAGATTTATTTGTATTAATTTAAGTTAGTTAAGTGAAAACCAGTAACTCCTGAGTATCTGTCCCGTTTTTCTCAGTAGCGTCCTAACCAGAGTTAGTCTTTCTTAACCTTTTCATTTAATGTGAACATGTTAAATGACGCAAAAGTGCTTTTTAGTGACTATTTCAACGTATATAACATATAGATCTACAATTATATATTATCTTAACTTTCTACTTGTATAAAAGTAAGTTTATTTATTAGATTTAATGAAACTATTGTTTATCTTGAACTCAAATTGGCTTTAACAAGCTACTATAAAAACATCGTAATTGAACACAATTAAATGATAACACAAATTATTTTAAGACAGTCCTAAAAATTACAGATAGCAACAACACGAATATTTAAAATAAAATCAATTAGAATGAATCCACATTAATAATAATCAAATAGAAATTAATATTTTACACAAGAAAATAAGATATTATTTTATTTAGTTTACTAAGACAGACTAACTAATTATCCACCAGATGGTAGTATACAATTATGTTATCAATACACTACAGGTCTACTGTGTTATTATATATCTTGTGTCTATAATTACTTTGGTTCACATAATTCAAACTGAAACTATAGAATACCATGTTAGCAAGACTTTGTTTGGTGTTAGAACATTATAATTGTTGAGTGGGTGTTATCAATCGAAACGTAAGTGGGCTACTTACATAGAGCCATACCGCCTTATATTTTTTGCAAAAGTAACAGCCGGTAAATGTCACACTGCTGGGTTCAAGCCTTCTCTCCTCTTTGAGGACTTCGGGCTGGTGGATGCAAATGTGGCAGAATTTGAGTGAAATTAGTCGCATGAACATTTTATCACGATATTTTCCGTCACCGTCGAGAGCAAGATGAATAATTATAAGCACACATTAAGCACATCAAAATTCAGTGGTACTTGTTTGGGTTTGAACCCGCATTCATTAGTTACGATTTACGCAATGTAACCCTTGAACCATCTCGGCTATTAACTAACTAACTATATTATACTAATGATTTATTTTGAGATCTGAACATCGTTAGAAAATATATGTATTCTTAAAAAAACAAGATATGTAAAAATACATTTTCAGATGGAATATAAAGTTTCTTTCGAAACTCTTCTTCTAGTCTAATTGAAATGCTTAACATTTATTTATTTATTTAAAAGCATAGACTGCTGATCAGGCGTTTCATCTTACTTATTTCATTCGGAAATCTTGAACCTGACTACATTTGTTTAAATAGACGCGGGGTTAAAACTTAAATGGAATTGGTTTACAAGACGGAACGCTATTATAAGTTTTGCTACAGTGAGATAGGGAGAAAAATATTATTTAAAAAATATTTCGCTATTTTAAATGTAGTATTCACTTTGTAGTTGATTGAAATGTCAGTCGATGACAGATAGATGCGTCAGCAGGGAGTTTACTACAACGGCTCGGGTATATATCATTATTTGAGTCCCTTATCATTCATATTCGACACGCGGTAGCATATATGAATAATTAATATTAACGTTTATTAAACCTGAATTTCTTGTATAAAATGGTTGTGTCGATCAAAAGTGCTAAATGCTTGTACATTGTATAAAACTACCTTGACAATAAATTCTAATATTTTTTGCTTATTCCTAGTTAGTCTCGTTGTTTGTTTATAAGCCCACATACAGACAGACAGTGATTAAAAAAGTCTTAGTAATTTTGTCTCCTTTAAAGAGCAAATTCGTTGGGTCTGTGCGCGATCGTGTCTTTACATGTCGATTGGATAATGAGAGTCGAGAAACAAAGAGTGCACCGGTGCTTGTGCACTATAATTTACTCATCATAATTATTATTTCATAAATATCAGTAAATATATAAACATTTCATTTAAATATTTATAAATTTTATAAATTATAAAATTTGGAATTTTATCATTGGAAATATATACTTGGGTATTTGTAGTGACTAGCCACTAGTTCTGGAGGTATTCAATGGTCGCTTATTAAATATATAAACAAACATACTATAATATGTTGTATATTTATTCTGCCTCAAAAAGTACATCGATTTATGTAACAATGTTATATTCAAGCGTAAATATCTACAAGTGAATGGATACCTATCAAGCGAGGCGACGATGCGTTAGAATACAATCGTGGAAGACAGATGCCTCTACTATTTCTCCTCTTTGAGATTAATTTTGTGAACGTTATGCAATACACTTATAAATAGAGTCAGTAATACTAGTAATACTATTGTAGTTTTATATTGGCTTGAAGATGAATGTTTTATTGCTTTGAAGAATAAGAACTTGTCCAAAAAAACTATCAGTAACAATACAAAAATAATGATAAGAAGCGACTTTTCCGGACAATGACTCAGCAAATAGTGTTAAATTATTACACTAAAGCAATGCGCTGCTAACCATGGGAACTAAGAAGCTATATTATTTTTAATATTAATTACACTCCCTCTACGGCTCACTCACTCTTTATATTGGATCACAATTCACTTGGTGGTAGAGTTTTGTGCAGGCTCGTCTGGGTAGGTACCACCCATTCATCAGATATTCTACCGCAAAACAGCAGTACTTGGTACTGTTGTGTTCCGGTTTGAAGGGTGAGTGAGCCAGTGTAATTACAGGCACAAGGGACATAACACCTTGGTTTCCAGGGTTGGTGGCGCATTGGCGATGTAAGAGATGGTTGACAGCTCTTACAATGCCATTGTCTATGGGCGTTGGTGACCACTTACCATCAGTTGGCCCATATGCTAGTCCGCCTTCCTATGAAATAAAAAAAAACAAAGCCTGTGTAAAGTTAATTTATTTTATATCAATTTTTCGAAACTGGCAGAACTAAAGATAAACTATTTACAAATTAAATATATTAGAAAGTTCAGTTAAAAACAATTCTGTTCTTAAACGAAAATATCTAAATTAATTGTTTGTAATAAAACTTTCACGAGGACGGATTCGAAGGCTTCAGTTAGTCAACATTTATGTAACAACCCTATAGTATAAAATTGTGTATTTAAGTTATCAAGTAGTCAATGCGAAAGAAACCCTATTTCCGCTCCAACAATTTATCAACCTGAAGCATAGAAGCATGGTTAAAATTACAATGAATTTAATGTTCAGCGTTGATCAAATAAGATTTTCTCTGCTTGAAACAAACACGTTTCATAAAATGTATGTAATATTTGCAATGGAAAGCATACTCGTTTTCCTGCATAATGCATTTAAAGTGTAACTTATCTTATAAATTATATTTTAGTCTTAAGAGCGCTTGGCTTGAAACTGCTAGATTCTGAGGCAATTTTATTATAATTCCCTAGTGTATACAGTTTTAGCTTACAATTTTGTTAGTGTTGTGTGTTCTAAGCTTATTTGATTGTTCTAGTGGAAGCCAACTGGCTCTGTTTGCCAGAGCAAAGTTCACGGAAAAGTGATCTGAAGACTCTTGTTTCTAGAATCTTCTGCAAGGTCTTCAATTTCCCATATTTTACACACACACAGCTTTAGCATCTCTGCAGTCATTCTTAAGATTTTCAAACATCATATTTGTTCGTTTTACGTACGTCAATTAATCTTCTATTTCTTGTCACTTATCATGTTAAACAATTGTAAAGGTGAAGGCGAATACTGCTGCGCAACCTATGTCTGTGAGCAAATTTGAGATCCGGCTCATTTATGGAGTTCGACTTATATCTGGCCGAAAAATTAAGTAAATCTTACATTGCGTTAAATAGAGTCAATCGGTGCTGCTCTCAATCGTCAACTTAGTCTGATCGATCGAACCGTTTAAGATGTTTTTTACCAAGTTTGGCAAGTCAAGTAAACATGTTTATTTATAATTTTGTGATTGGACAGAAACAAAGGAGGCAATAAATTTTATCCAATTAAGAGTTCATTACGATAAAAACATGTTCCAATTGATTTAGAAATTTGAAATTCAAATAAGCTTTATGTCACTCTTCATAAAAAAAGGTGAAGTGAGTTCGAGAATATTGTAAATTGAAAAGTTCTATAGGTATGTCAAACTTAACTGGTCACTTCCTAGATGCCTTTTAGAATAAATTGTACCATGTATTTTTTGCAAAACTGTATGTTTTAGGCGTAGTCATATAATAATTAATCAAAATAGACTATCTTTTCATTATTTTTTTTCTGACGATATTATTCAGACCTGAATGTGGTTTTTTATATATATATATTTTTATATACATATTTGTGGTTATATATATATATATATATATATATATATATGAAATAAATTGAAAGGTGTCTTACCATACAAAGATATTTAATATTTTTTGTAGTATAATAATATCATAAAGTATGTCAATTTTAGATTCATAACACAATATACCTATCGAAAAATATGGTACAAATGATTATAAAGATGTTTATTCGCTCAGTCAATAACTTCCACTTTAACGAGTTTTTTTATAAATTATTTTTAATAGACGAGGCCCACATCATCACACATATTCAAACCTCAAAACACCAAAACCCAGTGTTGTTACATAGCGGCAGAATAGCGGGTGAATAATTGATTTTGATACCCACCCAGAGTTGCCTATATTTTTTATTATAAAAGAACATAAATGAAATTATATTTCATAAAAATAACTCATAACATGCTCATAATATATCTTGACTCCCTTGGCAACGTTGAAGCCGTGACGGTTTTCGCTGGTAAAAAATAAAAAAATACTTTAAAACTCAGTATCAAGCAATGTTAACGTCGTTTTTACACATAATCTCCTTTATAACGTTTCCAAAAGCCCGTAGGCTCAGCGTTATGCCAATATTGCGCTCAGATAGTAGTAATAATAAATTCGGTTGAGTTTTTTAGCGAATAAAAATGGTAACTGCCTTTTTTGGATTAAATTAAAACGTGAATGCATTTGGAAAATACGAGTATGTTCAAACTGACAATTCATATCATACTTTCTTTATGGCAGACTTGATAACTGTATTTGTGTTCTGAGTTTGAATTGTATTTTGGTTATAACTTTGAAATTTTATATAGTTTATTTTTAATATTTAAATTAAGAAAATAAAATAATTGCGTAGCCGGTAGAAAACATTTTTTGTTTTCTTTTTTACTAAAATGTTTAATATATTTCTTACCCCTTCATGTTTATATCTTTATTTTTATTCGTTTATTTTTGAAGGTTTTGTATTTGAATGATTTGTGATTTCGAATGGGCTTAACCTTTTTAGTATTTAATACAAAACACTTAAATAACTCAGAAACAAAAAATATGACCCCGTAAATTATACCATAAATATAACGGCCATACATATATGTAAGTGCCATTCTTCTTGAACATGGATCACTTTGGCCATAAACCAACAGCGATTTTTTAACATCTCTAGTAACTTTTATGTATTTAAAAACAAATTGCGAGATATCTGTAGTAAAATATGAAATATTTGTGCTTGTTTTATTATATCTAGTGCAATGTTTTATTTCCAACAAACTCAATCAACACTGAATCAACAAAACGTGAATACAAAGCGATTTGATATTGGAACGTTGCTATTTCAACATTCTCGTAATGCGCTCATAAATGAAGGTTCAAGCTGAATGCTATCAGAGAATGAACATACATATGTACTTTGTGTATTGGAAAACATATATTACACTACAGCAGTTTCAAACATTGTATTACAATGTTTATGTAAGTATGAAAGAGTTTGAATAAGTTTTGTCGTTTGATTATAAATTAACATAATATAACGTAAGCACTAAAACTATATCAACATTTTTCTATTCAATCCAGCGAAAATTAAATAACCGAAATTTATTGACGCTTTACACTTTACAGTAACAGCCTGTGAATGTCCCGTTGCTGGGCTTAGGCCTCCTTTTTATGAGGAATTGGTTCGGAGCTTATTCCAACACGCTGCTGTAATGCGGGTTTATTTACACATGAGGCAGAATTTCAGTGAAATTAGACACGTGCCGATTTCCTTACGATGATTTCCTTCACCGTCAAGGACGAGATTAATTATAAACATCTATTAAGCATTTCAGTGGTGATTGACTGGCTCTGAAGCCACGATCATCGGTTTAGATTCACGCGTTCTTACTACTGGGCTATATCATTACAATAATTATAAATAAAACCTACAAATTTCTATCACACTTTATATAAGTATGTATGTATAACATAAGGGTGAGTGAGCCAGTGTAATTACAGGCACAAGGGACATAACATCTTAGTTCCCAAGGTTGGTGGCGCATTGGCGATGTAAGAGATGGTTAACAGCTCTTACAACGCCAATGTCTATGGGCGTTGGTGACCACTTACCATCAGGTGGCCCATATGCTCGTCCGCCTTCCTATGCAATAAAAAAAAATGTACCTTCATTTTTATGGCAATTATAATCGTAATCGTAAATCCTAGTCAGTCTCGAAGAAGCGTATTTTTCCACAAAGTTTTGTTTTAACGACTTTAATCTTAATCCACTTTATTATACGGCAATGAATGGAACAACTTTTTCATGCCAAACGAGAGCTAATCAATAACACCAATGGAATGTTTTATAAATCTACTTTCCAGAAAGCAATTGTAAATTCGATTTATGTTTAATTTCATGATAATTGTAATTTCAATTTGGATAAAACCAATCTCTAGATTATAAAAATAAAAATCAATTTACTAAAATGAGTTTTGATGAAATATGTTTTTTTTTGGAATTAATAACCTAAATATTACTAAGAAAATATTATGTATATATGAATATAACATTAATGAGTAATAGATTTCATGTGAGTGATTATTTCATGTTTATTACAATAACAACATTAATGTTACATAGTAGATAGAGAAAATTGCATATTCATGTAGTGAAAGACAAAATGAGTTAGATATCTAAAATAATAATCATAATTGTATCGTATTTAATGTGTTTTCATATGACTTTCATACGTTAATAATTATACTCTACCATTGTTAAATGTATTTAATAATTTCTGACATACATACTCAAATTATTGGTTATGTGATAATCAAATGATTTTCAATTTAAGTTATACGATTTATTTTTAGTTTTTATACAATATATAAATGGAACAGTATTTTTAATACCTATTGTCGCACCTTATTTTAAGACAAGTATCTATATACAAATATAAAAAGACTTGTTTATATTATAAACGAACATAGAAAAAAAAAAATATTTTGTCATCCTCGGTCATACAAAAACATTTAAAAAAAACTATACTTTAACTAAATTTATAGAAGATGACAATTTGTCCAAAAGTGGTATTTACGGCCTATAGTTACTCTATACCTCGTTTTGCATAACAGTATCTATATCAAGTTATGTGAATACTAAATGCCTCATATAATATCTACTCATACCTATATGTCTGCCGTGTTTTCTTTTATATATCGTACAAAAAGGAGGTTAAACGAAGGGTAGAATTAACGAACGGTACCTACCGATAGCGCTACTTAAACTCTCCTCACCTTTCAGGGATAAAAAATATCCTTTTTATATCCAAGAACATACACGATTAGCTTATATTCATGATTTATTTTTAAAATTAAGTAAATTTAAAACATGTAAGTCTTATCTATGACCGACACTTATTATCTTATTAATAGTTCAATAGTTTTTAATATCAATAACATTAATTTTTAAGGTAATCTAAGTACTAGGAAGTAGAAAAAGGACCTCGAACACATCGCTTTAAAAAAAAACAATCAAATATTTCCTTGATTGTGTAATAAGGCCTCCTTTTGTTAAAGTGTAAACCGTTAAATCGTGAACGAAGCCACAAGAAACAGCTAGTACAGTTACATAGGTTTAGTCGCAAGTTTTTCTGAGTAGCAATATGTTTTTACGTCGGTTTTACGACTCTCCGGTGACGTTTTCATGAAAACACAGCTCCTTTAATATTTTATACACAATGTTAACAACTTGCACAGATTTTGTTCGCAAAATTAAATTAATAATAATAAATTGACTTTGCAAATAAACACTAGACACTTGGTCTGTATTAAGAAATATACCTTATGGCTATTGGGTTTAAACTACAAGTAAATTGTATTGTATTTTTACTACAACACTAATATAACTAAGGTATGACGTCAACGAATTAAATGCATTTTTTTTTTAAATCCACATGCATTTCGACCCACTTTTATTATCAACAATTACACAAACGGCCGCATTTATAATACTACTAAGTTGTATTTTTTTTGTAACTGAGTTTGATTATTTGTTACGGAGGCTCCGAAACGACGATGAATAGCCTATTAGATATCCTTTTAATTTGTCAGGCGCTTTTGGATAAAACGAGGGATAACAAAATGAGAATACCCATCCGAATTTTATCAGAGGTCTACGTTACTTATGTATAATACATAGCACTAAACATTGAGCTATAAGTAAAAAAATACGTATGTATGTAATTTACATAATATATATTTAACTAAATACCCGTCCCGATTTCGTACGGGTAAAATATGGATTTTCATGTTTCTCAGAGAACAAAGACTTGCGTACAATGTTTCTTTTCCCTTTTTAACACGTCAAAAATTTCAAAATACATTTGCTTAGTAAACTTCTACATTATAAAATAAAATTATCTCCTGAAATTCAACTTTCTAACTTACATTATAAAATAAACTTATATCCTGAATTTCAACTTTCTAGAGCCAGAAGTTTGTACGTTGATAGTCAGTAAAGACAACAAAATTTATAACTATAGATGTAGAATAAAATCCTGCTTCAGTTAAAGGTATTTTATTGAATATTTTAACCAATCAAAGTTTGTATTATGATTTCAAAAATTCCCAATCTTTTTCACGAACTGTGACCAAAGTCAGAACTGTATTCTGTAATATAAACAAAATAAATGGAGCGAGGAGTTGTTTAAAGTTTAGATATCTGAAAATGGAAATCTTACTTGATCTCTTTCGAGCTTAATTCGAAAGTTTAAACAAGCTACGAATCAGCCGTTTCGTTCGTTATTGTAAACAATTGGCAACATAACGGGTTTCCTAAAGGAATTTTACCGAGTATCTTATTAAATAAAGCTACCATTTTCATGTGGCGTATAACTTGATGAAGTATAAACAGGGATTGGGGCGTAATAAAACAAAATAATTACATTTTCTATGTCTATGTCTATGAGTCTATCTATCTATGTAATTATATTAAATTATTATTAGGTACATACTATTTTATATTAATATTATGAGCATAACATTGTAATCTCACATATAAAGAGTGGAGATTATAAAGTACCTACTAGCGTCTCGGCTACGCACGGGTAGACAAGAAGAAAACAGCAGTACTTTGTATTGTTGTGTTCCGGTTTGAAGGGTGAGTGAGCCAGTGTAATTACAGGCACAAGGGACATAACATCTTAGTTCCCAAGGTTGGTGGCGCATTGGCAATGTAATCGATGGTTAACATTTCTTACAATGCCAATGTCTATGGGCGTTGGTGACCACTGACCATCAGTTGACCAATATGCTCGTCCGTCTAGCAATACAATAATAAAAAAAAAGTATTCATAATTGTTACTACTGTGCAAAGCCTAAAAATCAAATACATAAGAACCACGATCGTCTATCAGCAGTTAGCAGTTACATTACTTTTTTCTTTTTACTAAATAGTTATAGTATTTGTAAAGTATACTTTTTATTCAAATATGAGTGACATAGAAAGATGCAAACCCTGGAGCGGTTCCTTTGTGTCTATCACAAAGGCTTATAAAATGAGAATAAAGAGATTTTAGAACTGGCATCATGGCACATAAATCACTCGGTACTTCGGAGCTGGTTTATAGTCCGGGGTCCAATCGTGTAATATGTGTGCTCATCTATTATTTTACTGGAATACTATTTGAATAAAATATTACATTCGCTCTGTAGTTTTTTTTATTACCATGAGTCTTATAGTTTTTTTATGACTTACGTTTATGGACTCATGTATCCTAATCAGAGGTCTAAGCAATTTTTTTTATTAAAAAATGTCACTTGGTGTCAAAAAATTACGACTACGAATATTAATTACATCTACGATATGACAAAAACTGAAAAAAAACTACATAAGCTCATATTAAATGCTCAAAGTTTAATGTGTTGGTTTCTATAGAACCCACAAAGAATCCGAAACATTTAATTAAACTCGCTTGAAGTCATAATTTGAGTCGCATAAATGTTTAATATTCTGTCCAAGGACTAAATCATGATATTTATTTTACAAAGATAAATATCACGATTTTTTTACTCTCTGTAGTTCTCTCTTTTGAATCAATGTAGTTTGACTTAATACATTTTACAAAATTTCAATTCGGAATCGAAGCCTAATAAAATAATTTAGTTTATATCTTATACATTTATTTTTATTACAAATAGTATGTGATATATTATACGTTTACTTAATTATAATATAATATAATTTATTAAAATTGTTATTGGCCTTATACTATAAAAGAGATAAACTCATTCAACTATAAAACTATCACCCGTGTTATAATGAAGAGAGTGTAAATAATGGATATTTACACACAGTGTATACGTGATTTCATATGCACACAGAGCTCATATTTGTGACATTTTAAAACATACATACATAATATACCTACATAAGTATTATAAACTTGCACTAAGATAAACATTGTGGTATAAATAATAAAAGAGTTTTACTTGTAAAGTGGTTAAATTACTCACGTATTTGAATTTCGAGTTTTCTTTTCATTTTTGATTTTTATAAAACAATTATTTTTTTCTTCTAATTGAACAAATACTTACTTTTAGGAACATCGTTCTCAGCGAGTACTTTATCATTTAACATCGCATTAGGTATATTTAATCTTATATTATTCAAAGAAGACTAATTAATTATTAAATAAGATTCCTAATACTATATAATTATATATTTTCATTTTGTTAATAATTTAGATAAGTTACTTGAGAGACTACGAAAATTAAATTAGAATTATTTATTTGGCACAATCTTAGGCTTATTGTAATGATATTTTTTTTCGAGATATATTTGTGTTAAATAAAATTGTATTTGAAAATTAAATGAATAATACAATACAAAGATTAATAGAATTAATGTTATTTCAGTGTACCTCAACAAAAGCGGTCCTTGGTAAGTTTAGGTTTCCATATTAGAAATTTAAATACATGAAATGCTTTAGATTGCTTTGGCTATAATAAAACTTTGAGAACATTATTATAAAATATCACCAAGTGCACGTAATATAATAGCTAAATACAAAATACGTAGTCACGAAAACACACGTAAATATAAAAAGTGAAACAACCCGCTTTCCACGCATTTATTTAATTAGCGATATACTTAGCGATATATTTGCTTATGCAAAACGTATTATTAAATTAACCGTATTATGAATATTACCTTTCGGCTCTGCTCTTTAGATTTTTTTTATGATTATTAGGTAATTGTTATAAGGTATCGATCGATAGGTTACTTAATATAGGAAATCAAAACACAGCAGATGTCTTTAATGAATATAATTTTTTCAGTCATGATATAAACTTTTTTGTTATAAAGGTTTTTCTACAATAATTAATTTAGACGAATTATAATCACATTTATTATCAAAATAACTATCTGGAATTATAGATCTCTTAATACTCCATAACTGTAAGGGTATCCCACTCAATGATCCTATAGACAATAACTAATTTTATTATTTAGAATAGATATATTCCTAACAACTAGGAATAAAAACGAAATTGTCATGACATAAGAATAAATATCTTATTTTTTATATTGAAATTTCAAATGTCAACAGATAATGCTCGTCTGTACAGAAATACGAATACAAAAATTGAATTAAAATCTCTTTGATAGCGAATGAGTGAATGGACGTAGGTGTGAGCAACGATAGCATCAGGCCGCGATTGCACAAATCCAATCATCACGCCCGTACCACCAAGAGGAAGTTGCTTTTATAACGTTCCCCGCATTTGTAATTACTGTGGTCACTGCATCCAACAGATACATAATATTTCTTTTATATTTTTTCCTTTCTTCGTATTAATAACGACAGAATTATACTTCGTATTTTCTTACTTGTTATGTATTGCATAATATTACAACTAATAATTGAATATTAACAGTTTCAGTGTTATTAAAAAGGATATTTATTTTAATATAATGTATCCGTGAATACTCATCAAGATTAAAGATTTTAATCGCTCGTAAAGCGATCAAAGGAATTTTGAGTCCAGGACACTTGACTAGGATGAGCCAAGAACCTCTCTATACCTTTTCAAATCTTGCATTATTTAAAATGTGGATTTGTTTTAAATGCCTTGTTGGGGAGTCTCTAGAAGTTGGCATATTAGGTTCCCAAATCCCTAGTGCTGAGTATATGGGCCAGGTAAATAAAAGTTAGGGAACATTTATTTTCTTACCGAATGTCTGTTCTTTTTTATTTCAATCTGTTTGTTAGTTATTTTCATTATGAATTTGAATAACCATCAATGTCAATGTTTATACGTTAATATGCCAAGCGTCCTATGATGGATTCATTTTTCGTAGATCATAGGTACATATTATGACTTTTTTAAAAACATTTTGTAAATAATCAACAGCGAAAAAAACAATGTGCTAACGGTAATACGGTATAACGGTTTTAAAATTAACATTTTTTAGATATACAACACTTCCACGGTCCAGGATTTCGAAGAATTTAACCTACGTCATTAAAAGTAACTATACCACAATAGTAGCACGTGGATATTTTATAAATTACTCTGGAGATTATATACAGAGGTTCAAGAGGTGACCAGAATTAAATCATATTATGTTACATTTTAATACTTGCAAGATAAATAGTACTAAATTAGGTTTTACCTAATAACATTGCGGATATGTAAATGCTAAAATATAATAAACTAAAATTAGATGCTTTCTTTTAAAGATTATAACGATATAATATACCGACATAAACACAACACAATAAATAGTCCACCTATTATTATACTATTTCTTATAATATTGGATATTATTTGTGCAAATGTCTTAAATGTTTGTCTCGTAATTATATGTTATTGAATATAATGTCGTCAGAATACCTAATATATTACAATAAGAAATAAATCTGTCCAATTAGACTTCTTATAATGATTAATATCTTATTGTTGGTTCTTTTAGTCTGATTGCAAAATATCAACATCAATTCATCACTCAACGCGAAACACTCGATGCGATAAATTCCAAGCGCTAAAGCTTCGTCTAAAGTTTTATTTCTTAGAAAATAAAACGAGAGTTATAGCTAATGTAATGAGACAAATAGATACAAACACAGTAATTTAACAATTAAAGAGCAATTGTTGAAATTAACAAACGGTCTTTTTGTGTGAATACATTAAGACGCAGAAAAATAATAAACATGTATATTTAGCGTTAAGTAAGTAGCGGTAGGAAGGTACGTTATTTTTAACATTACCTAACTGTAGTAGTTAGGTATTAGGAGAAATATCGATGGATTTTCTTTCGTTTTTTTATACTTTAGTTTTAATCAGACGATTTGTTTTTTCCCAATATATAAATATAAGCAGCATTTTCCCATAAACATAATATTATAATTTTATTAGCTCAATCTCTTGTATACAAAATTAGTATCTTAATGTTATCAATACGCTGTCATACTTTAGAAGATAGAAAGAGCAAATATTCTCTCACGTTTCAATTGTGAATTAAAATCATAAAACAACAGAAAATTACTTAACAATAAGCTAGTGTCAGACGGCAACAGTTAAAAAATGCCTTTCAATATCAAATTACATTTATTATTACGTTTTAAAACTGGTTATTATCAACGTTATTTTAATTTTTAAGTAAAGTCGTAAGTAAATAATGTTCTATTTTGCAAGATAGTTTTGGAACTCTCTCAAGTGAGTCTGACAGGTAATCATTATTTTGAGTGACGTGGGGTCGAATAGATAAAATGCTGCAATGCTCATTTTTTTGCTGGTCATCATTCGATTATAGAAACTTGAATTATCCCAAATTCAAAAAAAATTACGGTAAAATACATATATCGTCATCTCAGCCGGAAAACGTCCACTGCTGGACAAAGGGCTCCTCCAAAGATTTCCACGATAGCCGGTCTTGCGTTACCCGCATCTAACGATTTCCCGCGACCCTTATAAAATAATTTAGGTGAATAATAAATATCCACGACCCGACGATTATTATAGTACAACAGATAATATTTAAACTCCCACATCGACGATTATCTGTAATTTCTTACCAGAGCTAAACTGTACAAAGTAGGAAGTTTAAATTTATCATTGTTAAAACTTTATATACCCATTATTACTAAACAAAAACATTTAAAAACGATTTTGTTAAAAAACCTGTAACTGGTTCAATGGGCAAAGGCGTCCTCTACTCTTAGGATAAATTTTTTAAATCACGTTCTGCTACGCTTTTTCAGGGCAGATAAGTACCTATAGTAGTTTTTCTACGCCGACTTTTTCTATGTAATCGCTTCGTCAAATTAATTTTATTAGTGAAATATAATATATTTAAAAACAATATAATTATGTTCTACCTATAACTCAAAGAAATTAATGTCTAAAGTTACGTCAACAAACCGTATAAACATCAAAAATATTTTCATTTATATTTCAACCTTTAAATAAAGGTTGAAACCTAATGGAACTTTAATTTATACAAATTACGACATGACTTTTTCCACGACATTATTTTTTAAGTTTTCTTTTTAAATTTATTTTGTTGCGTGATCCGTTTATCGGGGTTAAAATAACGTTTCCATAAGAATTATTATTAAAAATTCAGAACTAAATAAATACACACATAATATGTAAAACAGGTAGCTGAATTACAATTCCAGGCGAAAAATTAACCATTTCGTAAAGGTTTTTTCACTATTCCTCTTATTTAGGTTTATTCTATTAGTAATTTGACTGGTGGTGGAGCTATGTGCAAGATCGTCTGGGTAGGTATCACCCACTTATCAGATATTCTACCGCAAAACAGCGGTACCGACTTGTTATTGTTGTGTTTCGCTTTAAGGGGTGAGTGAGGCTGAGATCCAGTGTTACAGGCACAAGGGACATAAAATCTTAGTTCCCTAAGTTGATGGCGCATTGGCGATGTAAGCTATGGTTAAAATTTATTACAATACCAATGTCTATGGGCGTATGTGACCACTTACCATCAGGTAGATAGGAAACGATATCCCAATTATTTATTTCAACGAGTTCGTCCAACAAATGTTACATTACATTGCTTTAAAATGGCGTGAGTAACATTATAGCTGCTTTCAACGTCGTCGGTATTTTTGCTTGACGTAGCGTAATTGAAACCATGTCGTCAGGTGAGAAAAATGTCTCATGCTTTCGTGAATTTTCTCTTTTGCCATTTCCGATTCTGTCGTCTAATTGTCGGCTCTGAAATATTCCATGTGAAAATACAAATGTGATAATGTTACAATAACAGAATGATAAAATAGTAAATGTTGTTTTAGAGTAGAAAAAACAAACTCATTCTGATAGTGTATTTAGAGTAATAAAAACTTTTGTAGAAGAACATTCGATCTCTGGATGTGTTATTGTCTTTTCTAACTTTAGGTCTGGAATCAACATAAGAAACAAAAAAGTTCTTACCGTGGATGGTTTAAGTGATAGGAAATGATAATATATAAAAGTTGCCTTATGATTTAGGTACTATGATTTCTATAATTCTATTATTATCGGTATCCCACCCTTCCTCGTTCTCCCTATAGATCATTTTTTCATTCAATTACATTCAATTGAAACTGACATCATATTTAATCGAATATATATCGATTTAACCTTTACTCTATGATAGAAAAAAATAACTTGACTAATATTATTTTAGAATATATACCTCTTATATGTATAGGTAATTAATACACATTATTTATTTAAAAAAAATATATTACTTATGGTACCTTACAAAAGGCGTTTTTTTGAATAACCAAAAACTCTTTCGAAATTACACAGGTGAATTCAAAATGTGACTATTACACTTACGGAGAATTAAAAAAATCTTTTTTCTTTTTTTATTTCATAGGAAGGCGGACGAGCTTATAGGCCACCTGATGGTAAGTGTTCACCAACGCACATAGACAATGGCATTGTAAGAGATGTTAACCATCGCTTACATCGCCAATGCGCCACCTACCTTGCGCACTAAGATGTTGTGTCCCTTGTGCCTGTAATTACACTGGCTCACTCACCCTTCAAACCGGAACACAACAGTACCAAGTACTGCTGTTTTGCGGTAGAATATCTGATGAGTGGGTGGTACCTGACCAGACGAGTCTGCACAAAGCTCTACCACCAAGTAAAACTAAACATAATTTAGTAAAGTAAGTAAATAAAGCGTAACTTAAGTACAGAAAATTTAACGGATCGATTACTGTGATCTGATGTACAATAAGTAATTAATAAATTAATTGGGAACTTTTTTTAATGTGGTTATTTTCATATCGACTCAAAATTAATTGACATAAATAACAAATTACACTAATTCTATATAATTTTACGAAGATTTTATGTGAAACAAATTACAACAGAATTGAGGTCTTTAAACAATTTATATATTTGTGTCGTTAGCGTATGGTCGCTTGTGTGTATTTCTAACCATGCCTGATAGAATCATGTGTATGTCTATCTAGAGGGAACGCCAGTTGCGGGCCGTGTTCATTGTTCCAAGCCAGTGGTTCATCATCACTCGCGTCGAATACCCACTATTGCGCGATCGCTCCATTAAAACTTTTATTTCATCAAACAGTTAACAGATTGTGTGCGAGTGATACATAATAAAAAAGGGTAGTTACACTAAAATAACAGTGCTAACGATAAGTGTGATAGATTCGTGACCTTTTGAATTATTTTCTACTATATTTGGTTTATGTAAAATGTCCTCATTAATATCGCTTGATTTAGTTAAATCTATTTAGTTTCATTGTCATTGCTCACGAGGCTATAAAGTTTAATTTACACTCATTCATGTGAATAAGTTATATACCAAAATTCGATTTAGAAAGTTATGTATTTTTTTTTAATTTTGAATGAAAATATTTGAATATTTTTAATTTTTATTATTTTACAACATTGCTTTGTTTTTTTTATGAAAAAGGCAAAAATTACAAAAACTATAAAAAAATTACAGAATATGAGATAAATAGCCCTTCTTGAGAATCACAAGTGGATATTATTTATATGAATATTTTTAAATTGGAATAAATATGGAATGTCTTCTGAACCATATTGATGTCAAATTCATTGTATTTTCTTCAACATTCATACAAATTAATTTGTAAAGAACAAAGCTTACTGTTATTATAAAAAAATATTATGTAAATTTATTTATTTATTTCCTTTATTATAAAAAGCTTAAAAAGGTGATTATAAAAAATAACTTTGAATCATGCTAAAAACATAAAAAAGAAAACTTGAATAACACATAATTTAATGCATGTTTATTGCATGAGTATATTTACAGAATGTTAATTTTTACACTTATATAGGCATAACCTACATCAGGTGAACTAATGTCAAATTATTTGCCTGACTGGTATTAGTTTTTCAGCTGGTAAAAGCTTAACAACACAATCTGTACAATAATCTGTTCCAGCATTATCTGTCCATCTTGCTCCGAGAAAACCTGTCTTTTGACACCCAACACACATAGTTTTCATTTGATAAACAGGGTTTGTTTCATCTAACAATCTCTGTTCTTTAGCCGCCCTAAGTAATTCCATAACTGATTTATTTCCTGATTTTGTATCGACAGATGACCCTTCCTGAGCCTCACTGCTATCATATGGATCTTCCATTTTAACTGGTACATGAAGTTGAGGGAAGAATGTTGATTTTTTATAAAACATAGATCTATTACGATCTTTAGACACCCGTTTTGGCACTCGCCCCGGTACAGGTAGACCCGCTTTTGCCAGCTTTGCAAAGTACTTTTGTAATCTACTCATGACTTGTATAGGTGTGCGAGTACCAAGAGCATTTGCTATTTTTTTATATCGCCTTGCTTCGATTGGTTCTTCAGGATATATCTCTAATAACTCTTCTAATCTCTTTTGTTCTTCACATGACCATAGTTGATTAAATGTTTCAGGTTTATTGTCGGTAAATGTTCGCCCTCTCACTTTTGTACCACAATCTATTTCTTCTCTAATTGGTTTAGTGTCTCTGTCATTATCAGATGATGACTCAATTCCATACTTACTCCATTCAATCTCTGGGATATCAGCTATAATTTGCCGAGGAGGAAAATTTATTTTTCCAGTTTTTAAAAGCTGTATAAATGTCAATGGATCATCCAAAGCTTTGTTTTGTGCATCCGCCAAATCCTCTATATCCTTTAAAGTTTTTATTTTCTGGGCCTCTAAATGAACAATATATTTCAGTAATTCCGAATAATCCTTGTTTCCTCTTATAGCTAAGTGGTCAGTTTCAAAAGCAAATTCTCCATCAGTATCGGAATTTTCATAATCTTCATCCATGTCTGTAAATAAAGATAATATTCATATTATAATTATAATACTGTGTTCAATATTATTAGAGTGTTATTAAAGTGATGGAGACTAAAATTATGTCTAGTGCTAAATTACCTAGCAGTCCTAAAAAACTTAGTGTTAAACTAAAAAATAAATTAAATATTGTTCAACAAAAAAAGTGCAAACCTGAGTTCAGAAGTACTTCATTAGAAGGACCGAGAAACCGGTAAGTGTTCGCATAGACTAATACTTTTTCACACACAATTATTATCTTATAGTTACATTGTAACTAAATCTATATATCAGTGATTAATAAAAACAAAAACACACTAAATTAAAACATCGTTCTTTACTCTGTTATAATTAAATGTTGTAACATGGAATGTCATTCTGACATATTACTTATGTACCGTTCGGAAACTTGTAAGTAGAATAATATTTCAACTGTATTTGATTTCACTTGGTCGTTTGTTTCACTTTATTTAAATATATAATTATTTTATTGTTTACAAATATTTACTGGTGTCTTCTTAAAAATATGTTTATGTTTTAAACTGTGTACGTGTGTGCTGCCATCTTACGGCATTTCTATGAACTACTACAACAAACGATTCAAATACGCTGGATAGCCATTTTGAATCATGGCGAAGCTAGCAAACATATTTTATAACGTTTTCGATAGATGTCGTTGTATTATCAAATTGAAAAGTAAATTGTAGACATTTCAGTTTCTTACATTTTTTTAAACTATAGTTCTTCGTTTAAAAAATTGCGATAAAAAAATATTTTTTATGAAAGTTGAATATTAATGGTACTACCATTTAGGATGTGCATTTACTTTATAGATAATTGTATTTATATGTGTAATTTACAAGGTGACAATACTATTAAATGGGGACACCATAATATATTTATTATATTCTGTAATCATAATTTTAGAAAAGCTATTTAACTGCAAACAAGACCCGTCAAAAACATGAGGGTCTATTTCTAATTTACATATAGGAAATTTACGTCACTGGGTAACGTAAAGTTGGAACATGTTTTCAATAGGTATTTGAGACTGTAATAATTTCACAAAATTTAACTAATTCAGTCCCTACTGGTAAGTCGCTTAGATACCACAATTTTAATATATGAAAAGTTTCACGAAGCATTATTTTGATACGGCTTATTATACGGCCGGTTGTACAGGTATTTCTCATTATTTTTAAACAGTACAATTTTATTTTCTTCGGGTACATTGAGATATTTATTATAAATGTATTCATATGATTATTTATTTATTGCATTTAAAATTTGACTCATGTGGTAGATACCAAATGATTAAACTTAATGATTATTAATGAAATCACGAATCACCTCGCCCACTCTATGGCTACCTTCCTAAAACCATTGAAATACTATGTACTTATAACACCTCACAGCGTTTCTCAACAAAATATGTATAACCGTATTATTATTAATATGCTTACGTTACATTGAGCACGAATAGTAATAATTAAATATTATATTATCTGTCATTGGTTATACAATATTGAGGTTGGTATCTTGTTTCAATCTTGTATTAATGACAGCCTTGTCAGGATAAACAAAAGGCTTGGGGGTGTGAAGTTGGACAGATGCCAGCGTCTAAAGCCTTATTATATAAAACTTTAAACGCGAAACGCTCGCAGCCAGAACGAAACTTTCACATGGAGTTTTTATTATGAAAGTCCCCGAAAAACAGAGTAACGAAGTTCGAACTTAAAGTCTAATTTAATTAAATTTCTGCAGTCATTTTTGATGTAGAAACTATCGTTCGAGTTGTACAAAGGTTCCTAAAAATATTTTCAAATGAAAAACTAGTAGCAATTTGGTAACCTAATTTCATTTCAAATTTTTTTCAAAATGTAAGGATTTGTTTTTTTTTTAATTTTCGTTGTCGGAACTCTTGCGCGTGGCCTATCGTTGTTGCGGGACATTTTACTTTTTTTTAAAAAGCGCTGCATTTTTGTGTATCACACACGTATATATTATTATTTATAATAAGTCTGTCTATGGCAGAAAAGTCTATTACCTTTCACTGACATATCAAAACAACTTAGTAAATTAATAGTAAAAAAAGCTTTTACGTTAAACTGTTTTGCAGTGATGGTGCGTATTCTGATCATTTTTCTCGTGTAACACTAGCTTAATTTAACTGGTAGTGCAATACAATTAGAGCACAGAGTCTAATTTCTCGAAACGCTGTATAATTTGCTGTCGGCTAATTAGTTTCGAACAACAGTGTGAAAAATGAACGTTACGAAGTGATCTATTGTTCTTTTTTAATGTGTTAGCTGTTATGTTTATTTTATTCATTCGCATAAGCCATGCTTTTTTATATCTTTCCGTCTTAGTAATTCTTATTTTAAATGCGTTATGTTCAAGCTTTTTAGTATATAAAGACATATTTTATATAATCAGTATTTTTGGACAAGTTTTATTTTCATATTTTGGTAGGCGGATGAGCATATGAGCCACTTGATGGTAAGTGATCACCATCGCTTTTAGACATTGGCAGTGTAAGAGATGTTCACCATCGCTTACATCGCCAATGCGCAACCAACCTTGTGAACTAAGATGTTATGTAATGTATTATTGTTATAATAGGTAATATCCTGTACTCTGTAATTAATTTTATTGCAGAACTCACTTCTTTTCATGCATTTCTTGTCATTTGAAAGATATTCTAAAACGTAATTATTTTCAAAATACATTTAAGATCAATGTTTATTTATTTGATAAAGAGTCTGCTCCTAAGAGTGATTAACACGTACATATTATTTAAATGGTACTAAGAGCTTTTCGAGACAAAATACTAATTGCGATAAAATCACAGTTTAAATTGGTAATTAATAATAATTATATGTATATAGTCATTGGTTTCGAATTTTGTTAGAATTTAACAAAAACACTAATAGTATTTTAATATTATATTATAAATGCGAAATAACTCTGTCTGTTGCGTTTTCACGGCTAAGCCACTGAACCGATTTTGATGAAATTTAGTGTGCAGCGAACTTGAATCCTGAGAAACTTTGTAATCCCCAATACGCGCCCCAGCCCCCTAATACGCGGGCGAAGCCATGGGTGAAAACCGGTATAAAGTAAATTACATATAGGACATATGGGGCTTTGATCTAGATTTGAACAAACATTTTTGAAATGTTAAACATGACCTACAAATCCCTGCAGGTACAAAGTTTTGTTATATCTATTACAGTTTGGACAGCGTCCGTCAAAAAAGCTCCAAAACTGTGAAAACATTTTTTCTGTCCAACTACGTTGAAATAATGGCCTGGATTTCGAGAAATGAACAACATCATAAATGAAAATAATCTATAATCCTAAATTTTTTCTAAATTTAAGCTATCTAAGTACCTTGGACTAAGTTTTGAAATTAAGGTATTCAATTAATTCATTTTTGAAACTATTATTTCAAAAAATTATATTAAAACGATGTTTTATTTAGAACAATATGTAAATGTACGCATAAATAAACTATTTCTATCTTGCACCCATCGATGAACTGAGAAATAACCAATATATATTGAAATAAGCAATAACAGGATCAAATGATACATCTGAGCAGATAATACGGGCACCCTGTTATATTCCTGATTTACATATATACTGCAGTCGCACAAACATCAAAAGAGACACTAGGACTATGAGATTCAACTCCACTGGATGAAAAGCGATAAAACCTATGACATGCTCTATATTTAGCTAAGAACATTTTGTTAATGTGAATGTCTCGCTGCTGGGGTAACGCCTCTTCTCCTCTTTTGAGGGGAAAGTTTGGAGCTTATTACACCACGCTGCTCCAATGCCGGTTGGTAGAATACACGTGTGACAGAATTACAATGAAAATTTGACACACGCAAGTTTCCTTTCTTCCTTCACCGTCGAGCACGTGATGAATTATAATCACAAATTAAGCACATAAAATTCAGTGGTGCTTGCCCGTGTTTGAACCCACGATCATCGGTTAAGATTCACGCGTTGTAACCACTGGGCCATCACGGATTTTTTTAATGTGTCGTTCGTAAATTATATCAGAATAGTACTATATAGTTAATAAAAATTAAATACACAATGTCAAAGTTGCTTTGTTTTAAAATACAATTTACGGAGCTTATTTAAAATATGTAGTAAAAGAAAACTTGCCCATGTTGTTCCTAAAAGACTAAGATATAGTTTGAAGTGAATCAAGATCACCGAGTCTCAAATTCATTAGTTTAATTAATTTGAGATTTATATAATGTGGTATCGAGTATACCTTCACTTAACATAAACGTTAGGAATAATTAAACTAAATTCAAAGATCGCTCGATTCTCTTTGCGGTCAATATAACTAAAGTTTCACAATGCTACTGGATTTGCCACAGTACTGCAGTGAATCTTATATACTCGTATTTGCGCACACTCGACTATATTTTTATTATTCATTCTGAAATAATATAAATATATACACAATCAGTGAGTAAGACACACACAGATTGATAGACAATTTTGACCCTTTTTGTTTTGTATTTTTACTGTAAAGAAATTTTATAAATACAACAAAATGTATTTATTTTTATTTACGTAATGTTGCGCATTCTAAGACGAGCCTATCCGACGTATTCGTAGCTTTTTGACAGTTAGGTACTATATGTTAGCGTTAGTGTTATGCTTGAAGTTTCACCGGCACACTCACCCACCCAACGGGATCACAACAATACTAAATTGTTATTTGGCGGTAACCTACACAAAGACCAACCACCAAGGAAAGTAAATTTTCATCATATGTAAATTGTACCAATATGTCAATTTTTAAGTACTGACCAGTTAACCTACAAGCACTTACAGCAGACAAACAGTGGACGATCGGCCTAACTAACCAAAGAAGGTTTTACTCAGTCTCATTTATTTTAGCAATTTATATGGTAACATAGAAACTTCATGTTAAATATTATGTACAAACTTTTGTCATATTTGTTATTTATTTACCTCGAACAAACAGGACATACTAATAAATTACTTATAATGATACGATGTTCCTTAAAAAGAAATTAAATCAAAGTTATTTGTAAAAGAAACACTCTCTTAAATTAATTGTCACTTTATTTGTTGTGCTGTCTGCTTATTCAAGCGAGAAATTTTTCTCTGTATTTTATAATACCTGTGTTTCGAATTCAATCACTTTTACAATATGGAATTTTTCACTACCATGCATTCAATAAGATGACATTTATATCAAAGGTTATACTTACGACTTTATTGGTTTTCTCGTGATCAGATCCTTGAATCTGATTTGTTTAAAATTTCATAATATTTGAATATATTACTTTTTGATATCCATAAGCAAGGACTTCGTTATATGTATTAAGAAATTTATGATATAAATTTGTCTGTTTAACATTGTTAAGATAAAATATGAAAAGTATAAATATTTATATCAGTACGAATAATATATTTTTATATTATTTGTGTGGTTTGATATTTCATTTGATGATCATAACTCACTCATAATAAGGTTTATATTCATATATTTTCATCTTTATTTCCACTGAATAAAATAAAGAGGACGATCACGTATTAATTACATTTCCAATATAATATCACTTACAAGCTACCGATTAAATCTGGAACATGTTAAAATCTAACTTTTATATGTGTGTGTCTGGTACACAGATAATACAATAAATATATACCAAGATAGCATCTGTAAGTCCTCTATGAATTGAGACGAGTGCGACTGGACGTACCTAGTTTAGCTACTCGGTGCGACTTAGCTTTATTAAGCCCACTTAGACGCTTTCGTGAGTAGCGTACTTGTGCTAAGACCTAGTACATATAGTTCTGAAAAATAATCGCGACATTTTTAAAATAAAGTTTTATATAATAATAAAATAATAAGTTGAACCTCTTTGTAACATGCTTAATAAACAAAAATGAATGATTTAGCTTTATTCAGATAAGTTATCTATGACCTATGATTACCTATGATTACGATAATAATAATAAAACAACGCTTTAGTTGATTATGTATATCGCAAAACAAGATGTAAGCTAAACCAATTTTTTAACAAGTTTAGTTTACCCTGGCAGCACCAATGTGGGGTATTTAAATCCCACATTAGTGTTATGATAATTAGCAAATAAATGCAAATGGAATTTAATATGTTTATACAAATATGAAATGTGAAACGACTAAGCCGAAATTAGACCACTTATCCACCCGTATAATGTACGGCTTCAATCCACGAATTAATTCCGCAATAATGCAATGAACTGGATCACATGTATGCGTTAGATGGATATCAGTTAACTGCTGCTGAAGTCCACTTAATCGACTTTGGAGATGTACCTAGGCATCTGTTTATTGAATTATAACTAAAGAGGAATAGCTCTGATAATTCAGTGAACACTCTATCTAGGACTTCCATTCAGGATATTAAATCACTTAAAATAAAACATGTGTAATTAAAATGATCTTTGTTTAAATAAAATGTAAATTAAACTCTAATTATGGTTTACATTTATCGAAATACATTTTTTTTAAATCCTTAATCTATAAGATGTGGGTTTAAAACAAATGTAGTTTTACGTTTAAATTGTTTAGCACTCACTTAGCGCAGTACTATTTAATATTTTGACACACATAAATAATTACATCATTAGAATTTCCAATTTTGCCCCTTTTCGTTATGAAATCGGCAACCTATTTTGGCTGGACGAGCGTAATCGTATTATCAATTTCACGTGTTAAATTATTGTACCCAGCACTCATTGTAAAATGGAAAAATTAAGCGGTAAAATAGGGTTAAATTTAAAATTCCTCACAAATATCTAGTAAAAAAGCTATAGATTCCCAGTACAAGGAACGAATCCATGCCATTCTGACTACAAATTACCTTTGAAATTGCGCAGCATTATTTATTTGATTCTTTGCCGATTATTTTTTGTATTTACTTTTATATTTATAAATACTATTCCATGGTAGCTAGAATATTGCCTAAAATTACATTTTATGTATCTAAAAAGGCAATGGAAGAAATTAAAAATTCATTGAAATGAGACTGAAAAAAAGGCAGTTTGCGAACCCATTTTCCTACTTAACACGTTGACAGTCCCTGCATCACATATGATACAAATTTATCTTTCACCATACGTCCTTGCATCACATCTGATGCAAGTAGGCGTACAGACTCTACACCGTTTATTGGCGAGGACGTCTGAGTTAGGGAAATAAATATTATTAGGACGTCTAGAATAGATATTAAGAAAAGTAAAACACCAATGAACCAACACATTTTTTTTACTGAATGAAAATATTGCTAAGACAAAAAATCAATGAAATTCGTTAAAGCATGGGATACAAAATGGCTTATTACATTGCTTACACTCTGTGTGTACCTGAGGTGATTTCTTCTGAGCTTCTTTTGTGGTGCTGCCAGCATCCTTCAATTTCTTGTAGCAACTAAGACAACGTTTTCTTGCAATTTTACCATTAGCTATTCTAGGTATATTGGTAATTTTATGCGATGAAGCCATTAGAGATCTTGATGGCCCTGTAGCGGTTACAGCTAATGCTCCAATTGTCAATATTTTTTTTATTATGTATTCATGACCAGCTAATAATCTAAATTTTTTGGTTGGATTTAATTCATTGTGAAGGATGATGGCGTTCACAACTCCAATAGACAAAATATCTGCTGCTATCTTTTTGTACCAAATATATGTCTTTCGCACACGAGAATTGTAGCTTGCTAATTGATCCGCTAGATCAATTCCTTTTTTTCCATTATTGTACGTAAGCACCATCATCGACAGGATCGTTAGTTTCCATTATAAATTGCTCAATTACCTCAATGGAATCTTCGTTTTCCAAAAGTTCTTGATGTTCCAAAGGTAACTGGATATCAATGGAATCACTGACTGCGGCATCTTCTAATTCCAAGAAAACTTCATCTTCTCCATCACTTTCTTCCAAAATACGCAGCAAATTAGCATCACTTAACGGTCGGGAACTCATTATTGCTAACTATTTTGTGCAACAATAGATCTGCGATGCTCGATTAATTATGATTAACGTTTATATAATTATTTTTATGCAACTACCGCAAGAAAACTAAAACAATTAGTTATATGAATACCCACATTTTTTGCTTCGACGTTCCCTGCATCATATGTGATACACTAAAATTAAGGACGAGACGTCCTTGTATCACATGTGATACATGCTGAAAATAACTGTAATATTACAGTGACGGAGATTTCAAGTATAAATTTATTAAATGTGAAGTATTTCCAACTACCTTTAATAAAAAAACCGCAGGACGCCACGTGAAGGTTGTTGGATTTGGCCTGGACAGTCAACGTGTTAATCTGTGGCGCTGCTCTCTCTGGATACGCGCCAAGTCTGACACGCGATTGGGTTAGAGGTTGTACCACGTATCGCTTAAATTTTACTCTGAATGAATCTAGTTTTCATGTGGAGGTATACCAAAAAGCGTTGCGTTTTCAGAATATTGGAGTCTTTTATTATTGTAAGAAGATGTTGTCGCATGTCATGCAAAATCAAATGATTCGTCTATGGATTTTGTGTTTTAAATAGATAGTGGTATATACTTCAAATTCAACTTAAATTTGTAATACTGGTTTTATAAACACGTAATAAAGTTAAAGAATGCGTAAGGCACCGTGTGACTATATAACATTAAATATTACATAGAAGAAATATGTTATTACGGATGAAAAATATATTGTATTTTTTATTCAAGTCAATTCATGCAAGCACATTTTACATAATTCAATTAATGTGTAACACCTAATTAGTATACTAATTAGTAACACCTAATAGTATGAATAATATTCAGTATTTACTATTTTTACAACAAAATTATATTATATGTTATTTATTATATACTGATAATCTTGCGTATGAATGTTTTACAACTCAGTGGTGGCGCTGTGAAGCCCACCCTTCCAGGAAGGTACTGCCCACTCATCATATACCGTGGTGTCTCGCTTTAAAGGGTGAGTGAGCCGGTGTAACTACAGGCACAAGGGACGTAACATCTTAATTCCCAAAGATGGTAGTGCAATAGTGATGATAATTTTAATTTTTTATCAAATTATTAAATTCAAAACCAGATACTGTCTGGAACAGCGGTGTGTAACAATCAAATTAAATGTAAAATCTCTAACAACATTATTGTAAACAGCGACAAGAAAATTTAATCCTCGGTAAACAGTCAGGTGCTCATAATTATACAGCGACGACGTGTTAAAATACCGCCGGTATGAAACAGACTTTACGCAAGCCTTGTCTGTAATTCGCTATAGCAGCGCGGTATTTCTGCTTATTACTTTTAAAAATAAATTACTTAAGATATAGGTATGTAATATAAAATCGTTTGAACTTGGAATGCGAATTTTCTTTTAAGATTCTATAAAATCAAATAATTAAATGTTATTATATAAAAATTATATGATTAAATATAAAATACATATATTGTATTCATAGCAGGATGTTAATTTGTATGTTCCAATTTTTAAACCAGAAGTTTAACTTGAAAATGACTATCTTCTGATATAACATAACATTTTAATAAAAACAAAGAGTTCCAAACTTTTTTTTCATTTCAAACCAGTGAGCTGTAATTTGGCGATTCGTACAATCCTGAGCTTTATCGAATATCTGAAAGATAATTTTAAAATATTATTTTCCCGACATCTTCACATACGTATCTTTGAAGCAAAACTGCCACATTTTAAAATCTTTTCTGGATACATAGCACCATAAATCAGAATGATTGTCAATTAGAATTTAATGTTGCCGTCTTCAGCATTAAGTCAGTGTAATTATGTTGACTCTTCACAAAAGCAATGTGCTAATACAAAGTTACTGCGTAAATATTATTTATGTTCTCGTATTTGGACACGAATGGCTTTACCTATAAATGTTGAATAGGGGTTGTTTCGATAAACATTTAAGAAAGATGGTATATAACCTTACAATGTGTGATAAAATGTGTGGATAAAAAGTGAGGTTAAGATTACCAAATTAAAAAAAGAAGTTAAATTATATCACTTACATTTAATGAGCAAATCATTTATAACGAATTTATATAAACCGTACACATACTATTAATAACAGCTATTTATGCTAAACAAAAAGAGTAATATAATCTCAACCTTCGTGGTTTGTTCTTGTGTAGCTATTACTCTATATTTGTTGATATACCAATGACACTGTGGTTTTTGATGTGGTCAGGTTTTCTTATACTATTGAGTTTTCGCTGTTTTAAAAGTTGTATATATATTTTTTAAGTATTCAATAATTATTTTCTTTTTCTATATAAATATAGGTCATTTTTTTTCTTCTGTATCTAATAGAAATATTAAAAAACACAATATTCTACTATGACGTACTGGTTTTTGCCCGGATTTGAACTTGGAACTTTTGAATTGCGATATTTCTGTATTTTATTCCCTTGTATCAATGGAGCCATCGAGCACTGTAATATACAAAATATACGATCGACAAAGTGTAATACATATTTGATTTTATTTTTATTTTCTATATAGTATAAATTCGTTTGTGTTTTCTGTTTATGTTATTTACTACATACAAGCACCACTATAGTAAATAACATTGAGCGTAATATAAAACAAAATGAATTTAGACATTCAACTTATCGCATGAAAATATTCGTGCAAGGTTTTGGCACAAACCGTGCCCATAAAGCGGGCATCGACTTGACCTGCGGTTCTACATTCATAGAAGTTTTTATTGAAAGTTTTTTTTTACTTCATACATATATTAAGTAGTATAAGGTATGACCAAATCCATACCAGGCAGTACCTCACATTTAACGTCAATATATTGTTGTTCTGCGGTGCAATTGAAATTTTTTTTATAGTGTCGGTAGGTGGACTAGCGAATGGGCCATCTGATTGGTCACTAAAGCTCATAGACAATGGCTATGTAAGAAATATTAACCATCGCTTAAATCGCCAATGCGCCACCAAAGATGGGGACTAAGATGTTATACCCTTGTGCCTGTAATTATACTGGAACACACCCTTCAAACCGGAACACAATAATACCAAGCACTGCTGTTTTGCGGTCGAATATCTCTTTAGTGGATGGTACCTACCCAGGTGAACTATCACAAAGCTTGACTTGGCGGGTGGTCTACCACGTAAATCAAATGAATTTTCATATCAAAAATATTTTTTGATAATATCAATATTAATATCAATATTTTTAAGTACTTTATAATATACAAAGCTAACGCTTTAAATTAATTGACTTAAAACAAAACATTAGAATTGAAAATTGCTAAACGGTTTACAATTGCCGGTTTTGATAGGAACAGGTATTCATCGGAAAAATCGAACGAAAACGAAACTTTACATATAGCTGAAAAGCTTAATGCTAATTGCTTAATTTGTTTCTTCCCAGCCAATTTTTTTCCTTTTATTTTACGACATAAATTGATGATTAGAGATAACTCTTGAAGCTGAAAATAGCTACAAGCAACGAATGGAGTGTCACGTATTTCATTTACGAACCAGTTCACCCTGAATCACAACAAACATAAATTTCTTACATAAAAAATGTAGGGAAATTAACAAAATGTAATAACAAAGTGTTTTTAAATACATATTATGTCATTCGGGTATACGATTTACTAAATTCAATCTATTGGTTTAATCGTGGAAATCTGACATGATGATATTTAATCCAATGAAACAACACAATATAGCACTTTCGAAATAAAATTTTCATGTGGTATCATTTCAATGGTATCACGTAAATTGAAATGAAACCATAAACATAATAAATATATATAAATAAAAAATAATGTTTGTTTGTTCGTCCTCTATGCCTTCTTTAATCGATTGTGGTAAAACGATTATGTAATATGGTAATTATTATGCGTATCCATGTGTCTCTCAAAAAATGAATGTAATTAAATTGTGATTTATTCTTATTCAAAGCAAAGCAAAAATATATTTCATTATGAATATATATATATATGTCACAGACAAAACAAAATATATAACAATTCCTGAAACTAGAAAAAAAAGTATAATATTCTGCCAGAAAAAAGTTGTTTATATATACACGTTGATCCAACTTCTACAATAGAAATAAATATAAGAATAGTATGCTTAAATGTAATCTTATAGGTATATCTTTCGATTGCCAATGTTCAATGTTCATCATCATGAAATATCAGTCTGTTATTGTGTTGTGATTTTCGACTGTTTTCACGTGGAATTCAAATATTAATATTATTAATTTATTATGATCGATACTTGAACTATATCGCTATGAGGACATTATTTTTAATTCAATACTTGATAAGAACTTTTTCTTCTGATGTATTTGTTATCTTAGTTAATAAATCAGGTATATGGAGTGCTTAAAGAGCGGCAATGTAATAACAACTTCCTTGAAGATGTTCTTAGGAAGTAAAAACCATTTGGTATCAGATAGAGCCGACTGCTTTATTATCCTTTAGTAAAAAATGTATAGACAAACCATACGTCTCCTTCCAATGATCGATCCTGACACCAAACTGTTTTGAAATAGAGTTTCATCAAAAATACTATCGTAGCATGTAACAATTTATAATAAAAATAAATCGATCAATAAAAATAATAATAAATTAATATTAGATACTTTGTAATATATGTACAAGGAAAAGCGATATTCACCTTACCAAAATAAAATACATTCTTTATATAAGTATATGTTGGAAAGAGAAACCACATCCATATATTTTTCTTAACAACATCAACTATATCAATGTCTTGTATCTCAAAAGAAAACTTATGTACAAAATAATTTATATAAAACCTTGCTGACAAGAGGATGTAATACAATAATAGTTTTCTAACAAGGCTTAGTCGACTCCATCCATCATACGAAGTTCAAAGAAACCTGACATTGACATGAAAGTGCGCGCATAATAATACGGTGTAGTAAGGGCAGCTTGAAGGGTGTCATAAGGTTAGGTGTTTGTAGCGCTGACGATACGGCGGTTTTCAGTCGCGAAGTAGCAGTCGGTTCGGTCACATCTCGGCGCCGACTCGCCGAAACTCGGAAACGCGGGAAACTAACTACATAAACTCAACCAAACCATATTTCTTTCAAATTCTTCTTTATTATTTAAACTAAAACAGGACATAAAATAGATTGTTGACTCTGTTTGTTTGATCGAAGTGCTTTAGGTTCAGATGTGATGTAATGGGTTTGCCCTATTTTCAAATGGGATTGTTTCTAACAGTGGTTTATCAAACTTAACTCGTTACCAGAGTGTCGCATATTTAAGTGTCACGCGATTTGTTAGTGGCTTAGTTTTAAACTGCAATTTTAAAATAAAATTTGTGATTTACACTGTTACTTGAAAACTAATTATCGTGTTATCATTTTAATATACATAGTATGGAATAATAATGACACAGTTATCTGTTGACACATAAGAAAGTAAACATATTATTGTCTCCAAATATTCTTAAGAGACTTGCTAATCAATGACCAACTTGCCAAAAAAGCTAATAGTCAAATAGGGGTAGGATCTCTCCGTTAGTGGACACTACTAACGTGTATTAAGATTCCGGCGAAGTCGAGCGGATGGTGTGCGATGGTGGCGCCATGCTTTGCTTGGAGTCGCTGATGACGCGGTGGCGCGAGCGAGGGGAGCGCGACGGTCGGCGCGCGCGCTCCCGGAGTCTCTGTTCCTCTGCAGCTGAAGGTAGTCTCTTACAACTGCTACACAGAAGAGCTAGCAGTGCAATGTAAGTAGAGCTGCTGTAAAAGTAACGTACATGATATATACTAATATATAATAATAATAATATCCTGGGACATTATTCACACAAGGCCATCTGATCCTAGACTTTACTTGGTGGTAGAGCTTTGTCCAAGCTCGTCTTGGTAGGTACCACCCACTCATCAGATATTCTGCCGCAAAACAGCAGTACTTTGTATTGCTGTGTTCTGGTTTGAAGGGTGAGTTAGCCAGTGTAATTACAGGCACAAGGGACAACATCTTAGTTCCCAAGGTTGGTGGCGCATTGGCGATGTAAGCGATGGTTAACATTTCTTACAATGCCTTTGCGTATGGGCGTTGGTGACCACTTACCATCAGGTGGCCCATATGCTCCGCCTTCCTATACGATAAAAAAAAATAAGCAGAGCTTGTACTGAACCAGACAACTGATATACTTATACCTACTACTTTTCTTTTGTAAATAAATACTTATATAGATAATTACATCCAGAGTCAGGACAAACAGACATGTTCATGCACACAAATGTATGTCCTGGGTGGAAATCGAACTCACGACCTGCGGCGTGAAAGGCAAGTACCTTACCAACCATGCCAACTGGCTCTCAAATGAAAGAAGAATGTTACCGTAATTATGACTCCGGTATAATTGTTTATTTGAAATTTTTATCTAACTCGTATTACTCTAGCAGACTATTATGAGGTGGACCTCCATTTCGTATACCTGCAGTGTTATATTAAAATAAAAATCAAAATATGTTATCAAAATAAGCGAACTTACATTATACAACGTATTTAAATTGAAATGGTAAGTTAATATTGGACCTTTTAAAGACTTTCCATATGTAAAAAGTTTACCTCAGAAAAGGCTCCTAAAAATCAGTTATTTTTTTCAAAAATCTAGCACAAGCAGACATAAGAAGGAAGGACCTCAAAAAATACACTTTTCTAAACTAGTTAGTAAGTATTTATTATTTGGATATTAAAGATAGATTTAAATTTTAAAACAAGACTTGTAAAATCGTATGATTGTAGAGAAGCGAAGCAATAAAACAATAGCTTAGCTATAAACACAGTGAATCAAGTATTGTGAACAAAAACTGCATTTTCGGATCGATGCGGTCTCAGTGCTGCAACGCATCAGTCTTTGCCATTTTATGAGCTGACCGTAAAACGTTATTATACGTGGCATATACCCCCAATGCCATTCAGGGTTGAAACTGCAATGTACATTAAAGACCCGATACTTTGCGCTTTGCAGATTTTGTATGTAACATTTTCAAACAAAGTTGATAAAGGTTTATGTAATAGACAAGGGACAGCTTAGACTTTTGCAACGAAACCAATTGAATTCACATTTTAACATAAAAACATTTAGAGAATTCACTGTTATTTTGTAACAAATACATACAATAGTCCGATATCTAAAAGCTCTCTTGTCATGTATTCTTTAATAGGAAAAGGTAGAACACATCATTTCTATGTTTTTATTTTTACATTATGTTAATACAATATTTACATATGTATATAAAAACATTTGATATTGTTCGTTTGAATAGTAGTCACTATTCCTGCACGCAGACAGCGTGGCAATAGGGGCATTTGCTTGATTTATGATGGTTATAATTTAGAACAAGCTGAGCAGTCGTGTTTTATTAATCATCAACATGCAGCCGTTATGAAAACATCTGTTTAAGTCGTGGAAAATGTATTTACAAACCGAAAACATTTAAATGAACAGTCTAAAAAAAGTACTGTGTAGTTACTCATAAATAACTCATTTATTAATTTACTCGATTTTTAAACGTATACTATGAATCCGTTGTAAGCAGTCATTATGAGCGTTTTAACACCTAACGATTGCGATCTGACCTCTGCAACTACTCAAAGGCAAACTTAAAACGAAATACAAATAGTATGGTAGTCCACTAATAATGGAAATTTACTTACAACGGCGCCTTGTGGATTTCAAAAAATAAATAAAAGAGGGGTTACCTAGTCAAGGGTTAAGCCTATAAATACATAATATAAATATCTTATACATTTTTAGAACCCATGGTTCATATAAAAAATATCGTGGCTAACAGAACTAGTGTTTCTTCAAAAAATACATACACTGCGGGATTTAATAGGCGCTTGACCTACAAATAAATGATCTATCTAATTAAAAGTCTGTTTCTAATTTTCATTACATCTTATGGAGAGGGTTTTTATTTACTTTTTGTTAAACGTTTCAGTAATACAAATTATCGAACGCATTCATATAATTACGAAAGTATTTAAATATATTGTATTATTATATACATATCTGAGACCGCAACCAAAAACAAAAGAACATAATGACATGTCACAACTGTGGCCTACTTTTGAAATAAGGACAAATTGGGTCGTTCCAAAACGATGGCCAATGAGATGCAACGGACGCTGAACCCATACAGAACAGGAAAATTCTCTCGTAAGAACCATTCGAGCTGGTAATGCGATAGGCAGCTAAATTATTGTTTTTGAAGTACACGATTCAAGTTTAAAAGAGGATTGTTTTTTTAATCTAAAAAGCTTTTCCGTAAAACGATTTGTGATACATTTTGTTATCAGGAGATCTCTTTAGAAATACATTTGATGGATGTTGTTCCCTCTGTAATTGGCAAGGCAAGAAACGGCTAAAGGTTTCTATTGCATATTATAGCTTATTTACTTATTCTGATGTATTGTTTATAATTGAACTAAAGTTTAGTTTACATATGTTAATCCTTCGTTATTATTTTGTACAATATAAATACATATAAAAAAAATTGTGAAACTATTTATTTTAATAACTATTTTGGATAACGTTTAAATTAACTCTGAAGCTAAATCCAGAATCTAAAATTACTAATTATTATTTTTATGAATTAGTAATTTATTTTCAAAAAAATAACTTTTGAAATATAATATATCGAATATACATATATGAAAATTTATATATTGTTATTATATAATATTATATAAATATTGTAAAAAATGAGCTGAAAAAAAAACATCCCGCTGAGTTTCTTTCGCCGGTTCTTCTCAGGTCTGAGGTTTATTTCCGAACCGGTGGTAGATTTATGACAATCATAAGTGTAACACTTCAACATTGAATAAAGATATTTGAATTTGAAATACTTATGATATCGTAAAATTTATCTAGATATGTACTATTTATTAATGGAAATAAATGTTTATTCGAAAATAATTATACAGCAAATATTAAACGTGGTGAATTCATATATGTTGTTCTTATAGGGATTCCGCAATTATTTTAGGGTTTCGTACATCCGTTTTAAAAACTAAACCCTTCATGAATCAGTCTCCTATCTGTCTGTCCATCTGTTACGGACTATTTAATTCGTTTTCTTGTAGAGTTTGGTGAACCAATCATGTAAAATAATTATTATTGGCACAAATTAAAAATTAAAACTGCATTTTTTTTATTCACAGTATATAATATACATACCTAATATTCTTAGATTTAGATTGTTGTAGAGTTCTACAATAGTTTTTTTTTCTTAAATAAAAAAAATATAAATTAATACGACCAGAATTTAAGATAAGTTAGAGATGTTTTGATGGTGGTTGGGCTTTGTGCAAGCTCACTTGAGTAGGGACCACTCACTTATCAGACATACTACCGGAAAACAGCAGTGCTTGATATTGTTGTGTTCCGGTTTGAAGGGTGAGTGAACCTGTTTAATTACAGGCACAAGGAACAAATCATCTTAGTTCCCAAGGTTGGTGGCGCATTGGCGATGTAAGAGATGGTTACCATTTCTTACCATGCCAGTGTCTTTGAGCTTCGTGACCACTTAAAATTAGGTATCCCATAATTACACATAATAACTTTAGAATATCATTAAATTTACTTTACCGTAACGCAATTTACTAAAGAAATTAGATCGTTAATTAAATCGATAATTAAACACTAGTTGAATATTACCAAAATCGTTTTTGTATCGTGACCTTATTCGACAGGCATTATTTTACACAGAGATTGCCATCTGACCTTTGATATTGAGGGACGCACTTTTTACCAGCAATGTGTTAGGGTAGATTAATTGTTCAAATGATGTTGCAATCTTTCTTTAAGACTGGCCCCAATGCTATTTACTTACAGCGAGATAGTTATGTGATGTAATATCATTATAAAGCACTGTATTTAATATCAAAGACCAAGTAACGGCTTCAAACAATAAACAGTAAAATACATAAACTAAAACGTTATAATTTGATTTTATTCCTTTAATACTACTTTGAATATATAATTTACAAAAATGCTACATTATTGTCGTATTAATATATGTATATATTACGTTATTTCACTTCGCTGGTCGTAATGAAATGTCAAAATGAAAACTTCTCTGTCTACTTTGTGCACAGTCAAATATGAGAACACTTTAGATTTATTACACAACGTAACAAGAAAATTGTATATTTGACTTAACGAATACGTAAACAGGTAATAAGTAGTTACATAATATTATTATTTCAATTTCATTATATCTTAAGGATATGAAACAATATATTTATTAGATATTTTTGTTAGGCTTGACAAATCAAAGAAACTATATTGTGTTATTTTGAGAATAGTCTTTATTTCATTTGATGTAAGTGATATTATCAATGTATAGTACCTACATGTATCATTAAGGTGAAATTAGGGCGCAACCTCTTACAATGTTCGCATTAAATGCGATTCCCCTTAAAAGCAATGATAACGTAGCTTTGATACCATGAAACAATGTAAAATATTTCTTTTAACACCCTTATACTTACACAATGGGATGATCAATTAGGTACAGATGACGCTTATAGCGTCATCTTTCAGTGTAATAATCATAGCAGACTGCACCTTCAGGAACTCCTATGTTTAATGTCATTGGAATTAATGTGTTATGATGTTGATTAAAATGTGGCAATCATTTTTGTTTATGATTCTATAAGAGTATCAAAATACTGCTCCTCTCTTGCTTCTGTCTCTTTTATTGGCCTTGGGTTCTCTATGTAGAAATAATATTCAAAATATAATAATTAAGATTGTTACTTCTTCGGTCTTCTAGCATATAAGTACAATTTTATATTGTAGTTTCACAACTTCAATCTTAAATTTTCTTATTATTCTGTCAACGCAAATAACTTTTTGTTTGTCTTCTATATCTAAATTCCACTTTGACCTGTTTCTACATTCTTTGTCAGATTTTTAATTTTTCTAGATACAGTGTACTTTTGTTTTAAATGTTCATAGTAAAAATATTTTACTTAAATGGAAAACAAAGGAAGAAACCATAGTTCAACGATTTGTTAAAAAATTACTAAAACTTATTAGGTCAATACTAATAAACTAAAAGAACAACGCTGCAATCAATTATGCTGATTTAATTATCGCTGTCTGACTTGCAGTCGTATTAAGCCCGGTGTAATCTGACAAAATAATCAGCATAGTAGAGAAGGCACAATATTACAAATTGCTGCAATCAAGCAACATAAATCAATATTCAATTAAAGATATACCAACTACTTCGTGAACCGAAAAATAAAAAATGCACTACGACAAAAACCGACTTTTTAGATAAAAAATGATGTTGCCCAGAAACAAATTGAGAATGTACTTAAGGGTGATGAAATCACGAGACGATTGTGAAGGTAAAGTTTATTACACATAGACAAGCAGCTCTGATTTTCTCTGGACCCTAAGCCCCTGAGCATAAAGTTTCACAATTATGATGCTTATCTCTCATTACGTTAGATGAACAGTTCTTGTATTTACATAAATTTAATTTGTCAATCTCTGAAGCACCTCTAACAATTTTGTACAAATTTAGATAAGATTTTCTTTTTAAATTTATCATTATAGTAAACTCGGGGACAAACCATTTCACCATCAACAGCATTATAATATAATCCAGGCCCAAGCCTAAAAATCAGTCGTAAATAAAATCTTTTGTATCTTAATAAAATCCCTATATAAAAAAATATAAATTTTATAAAGTGTTATGTGTTATATCGGTACATTTTATTTACGTTCATGTAAAAAAATTTAAGAGTGTCATAATCTTTCAAAGGTAATCTACGAAACTGGGTTTATTAGAGTAAGTATATAGCCCAAAGTCTGGATTTATGGACATTGCAGCGTAAATTGGAATTTATAGGGCAGTATATAAGCCTCATAATAAGGTTAGAAAATTAGAAAATTCTTCTAAAATTTAAATGTTTATTAGAGTAATCCAATGGACCTTACCTAAAATTGTTAGCACTAGTAGTTATCTCATAAAAGGAGTTTAAAATGGATAAGTTATTGATTTTTTGTTCGTTTTGTTTTTGATAAATTATACGATATTATTATACACGCGCGGTTTGACCCGCGTATAATTAATAAAAAATATATCTAACGAATAAAAATTAAAGCCTAGAGCCTTCCTCGATAAAAGGACTATACAACACAACAATAATTTTTATATTCGAACCAGTAGCCCCTGAGATTAGCCGGATCAAACAAACAAACAAACTCTTCAGGTTTATATATTAGAATAGAAGTATAGATTTAATTTTATCGTTCGCTAACGACCAAAGTTTTCTGTAATTGTCAGTTCTAGAGATTTAATTGTATAAGTCCTTTGTTTCGAATACATTGTATAAAATCCGATCCTTACATTGTGGCCATTCTTAAGTTTGAACGTAGCACTTTCTTAGTCATACCGTCTTTTACAAAGAGACAGGTATAGAATTCGTGTTGTCGACCTAAATACGTAAGCGGTTAGACCTTAAGGCAATAAAGGTGAACCTACATTAATTCCTTTATTATTAAGCCCTTTCTTTGATTCAGCTATAATGGTAATAGGTCAGCACAACGTTTTACAGTATTTTTACGTAATTTTTAAATATACACGACGACTTAGCAGCGAATGGACTTGACATTTGTGACAGGTTAATGAAATACAAGGACTTGAAAAAAATATAATGAGTGTAATGAATGTCCTTGCAAATTTGTATTCCTAGCGAGGAAAGCCACAATTAACACTAGCATTATAAATTCTTAGACAAAAACTAGGTTAATGATACTTCTATACGAAGCCTTAGCGTCAGTTTTTTTTTTGGTTTGCTTGTAGCCATTTAGTTTTACGACCTTAGTAAGCTTAAGTGGTATAATTAATTTGTGAGAGAGCCAGTGCTAAATTAATTATTCTTATTAATACATGATCGTTGGATTATATAATTTAATAGCCACATTATTGTAATATATAAAATAAATATAGTAATATATTTATTGAAGATGAAAGCGGTGTACCAGCCAAATTTGTAAGACACGATCTTGTCAACTAGGCACATATTATATTTATAGGGATGATTAGCTTTTAATACGACATATATTGAAAATATAACCTTTTAGATATCATGCGTTGACTCACGTAATCTATATTTAAAATTTCGCACTTTGCGAGAATAAAAGTCTTTGATCAGTGAAGTATATGAGGTTGCAAAATATGTTTCACATTCGTTTTATACATTATTTATCAAGTATTAAAATTATAGTTGTTGCTATGTCCTCACTCAATAGTATAAGAAGGTGCTTTCTTTTCTGTGATTATGAACTGAACTGTGCTAAGTAACTTGTTGCGGTTTTTATATTCATTAAGAGAATTTCTTTCGACGCTTTTAATTTTTTTTTATTAATATAAAACTGTCGATGTTTTGCAATAAAGGCGTCAAAAATTTCTTTGGAAAGTTACATAGCTTACGATGACTTTATAGGCTGACTATAATATTTTTATTAATTTTATGTACTATTCAATCGTAAACCTTGTAAATGACATGTACATATTTATTTTTATATATTATGTTATGTATAACGATTGAGTAGTAAAAGTCAAAAAAAATATTATAATTACCCTGATCAAAATATAGTAATTGACATAGAAGTTTCATTTTAATTTCAGGCATTATATTTAAATAAAATTGTCTCACACATTGGGCTATTTAAACAAAAAGGCTTAAGGATATTTATACTTTAAAAATGGCATAGGCTTAATATAAATAATAACAGTAATAGCCTGTGAATATCCCACTGCTGGGCTAAGGACTCTTCTCCTCTTTTGAGGAGAAGGTTAGGAGCTTATTCTATATAAATAAAGCTATATAAAAATCTTAATATAATGCCATATACAAATTACAGTTTTGAAACTACACAAAGTCGTTTAGGATACGATTATTATCGTTCACCTGCAATGCAGATCCTGCAGCTCATACAACGAGATCTTCGCCAAAGATAATACATTTATTTATTGAAACATATTCAAATAATCATTTTCTCAAAAGAAGCACTTAGATTCGATAACATAAAAATTGTGTTCCAAAATAAAAGAATCATTTTTAATTATTGAAATTCTCGTATTATTGAAAATTTGAACAACTGCATCCAGACCCAACCTACTTTTAATTCATGTAAAATTATAACTTAATTTCAATTATTACTAGTATTATTTTCAAACAGCGATGCTTATTACTAAAATATATATCACATTTCCCGATCTTGCATTGCATGTCTCAGAATCTAGTTACAATAAAAGGAGTTGCAGCAATTAGTTCAAGGCATCGCATGTTTAATTGTAACCACAGTCTAACTTACGACGTTCCTAGAAATGATACAATGACAGAATACCTCCTGGCAAACTAAAAGGAATTCTATATTCAAAACTCTCAACAAAGTAAAACAGGTTCTAATGAAATATTTATCAACAATGAATAGTGATATACGTTTATGTAATACTACTACTACCCGTACCGTATCGTTATACTACTTTTAATATAAGTTTTTTTTATTTGTATATCGATCGGAAGGACATATTTTTAGAGCGATCCTTCCCTCTAAAAATGAATTGCTGTATGAAAATGGTTTTCATACAGCAATGCGACATGCATGAGCTGTTACTTTACATAAATACAACATAATCAAAAGCCTAAAAAAATTAGTAGTAGAAGTCTAATAAAATTAAGTAACAAGGTGAGACTGCAAAAAGCTCATAGGTATTTCAAAGGATCACACTTTTCATATCTATGTATAGTATATTGCTCAGTTTGGCAATTTTATAAATTGACTCGCAACTTCAAAGAAAAATATCGTCTTTGCTGCTTGCCTCACTCTGTTTGACGAAGTTTACATAAACCGCTAGTTCATAAGTCCTCGAAGCCATTATGCTCCGTTTTTGACGTGACAACGTCTTATAAATTGGTTTGCCGGGTGACACTTCAAGAAACTGCGTTACGCTCCGCTCACGTTATGCGCTCACAATGAGAGCGAGTGAGAGGCACGCGTCCCTTCCACTCGGGCATGGTTAGCCCGCCTAAGAGCGAGAGAGACAGAACGCTGTTTCATTGTACGCAAATGTATTGCAAGTTATTGTATGTATATTTGTATATAAATACGTATGTATGTGTAAAGGTAAAAATAAAATTTTGTTAATATGAAATTCAGTGCGAGATTCTTTGTATAAATTAATGTTTTAAATATAATTCTTTGTATAAATAAATGTTTTAAATTGTTACTATTATTTCATCCTTCTTCCTACTATACGAATGAATATTCACATTAAAATTATTTTACCACTCAAAGTCGTTGTCACGTAAAACTTTCGCCCGTATACCGACTTTACAGGCAACCAATTTTTTTTTAGTGTTAAGAGACTGTTACACTTGTTCGTGCATAACTTTAATCTCTTACAAGGACACTTTAAGATTTATACTAATTTATAAATATTACAATTTTATTTTATTGCTTCACGTTAAGGATAAATTTTGAGAATACATAGTAAGCAGGTATTTTCATTATATTCATGAATTAAACTGAATAAATTTTGGGCACGAGAGAATATGCAGAGAGATCAAAGTTCCAAAGGATTTATGGTGCAAGGTTTCTAAATATAATGTTTACGTCAATCGTTTCTGATGCAACAATATTTTATTCCTTTCACATGAACTGAGTACGCCACGCCTTTTCTTTTTTCATTATAAAGAATAACTTCGTTGTAATCTAGGCATTTATTAAATTGGGTTTTCTGCTGTTGAATTGCAATGCTTTTAATTAGTGTTTTACTTTATAAAACCTAAGAGTATCAGTGTAATTATTATAGATTCAAGAATTATAAATACATAGATTTTATTATATATGTAAGGAATAACTAATGTAATTTATAACTCAAACTGTGGTGATGGTCGACATATCATTTTCTTATTTAATTAATAAAAGTTTTTGTGATATTTTATTAATAAATTAAATTCGAAATATCCTTTAATATAATCATATAAACAGGCTTAGGCCGCATTGCTATTATGTTTACAATGAAAGGGTGGCATTGTGACAACGCCCTGAAATTTGATGCCGGCAATTTGACGCCACGCGACAACATGACAAATATGTTCGACCCGCTTGTTGATTCCACCAGACGTGGTCAGTTAACAGGACACATGATTAACGTTAATTTTACGGATTTATCATTTAACTCATATTGTTCAAGCAATTTTTATTTATATTTTCCTATTATATCATTTAATTTATTGGAAATATGCATTATTAGCAGACAGCTAGCTAGAGTACCATCTTGTTTTCAAAGCTATCTTAAATTTAAATTAATTTACATTTATAATATATTAATGCAAATGGAACTACCCAAAGGAATGCTTTATTAATCAAAACTAATTTCGTCTTATAGTACTTTCTAACGTTATTTAAAAAATTAAGGAAAAAGGTAAATTTGCTACTTCCTACTAAAGTCGTCGTCGGTTCAAATGCAAGTGCAAAACACTTATGCAATAACTGCAGGAGTTCACGAGTTTCTTGTGTAGCAGGTATTTTGTTTATGTCGCAACACTGGCTCCATTTTACATTAATAACAAAGTTTTGACTATTATTACAAACTTTAGTATGAAAAATTATCCATAAAAATAAACCACAATCGACGCTATATGAAAGATTTCATTATTAAGAATATTTATTACACGCAATTCGATATATCTTATTCGTTATCTGAAATTGGCAAACTTTGCTTCTCCTCTAAACAGAATAACAACGAAAATTGGACAGGTTTGAGATTTAATTGGGGAATTAAGAATTATTTATTATCGTGTTTTCGATATTTAATTTGTGATATTAATTGCATGAAAATGTGTTTAACAATATTTATACTAACGAAGTAAATATTACTAAATGATAATACAGGAATTAAAACATACTCGTATAATGTGATAATATGTAATAATTGAGAAATAAAAAAGTAAAGAAAACAGGCTGTGAATGTCCCACTGCTGGGCTAAGGTCTCCTTCCTCTTTAAGGAACTGACTCCACCACGTAAACATCGTGATGAAACCTGCACGTAGAGCGGCCACATGCAACCTTCATGCTCGCGAAGTTTTACTTCACCGCCAAGTAAGAGGAGAATTATAAACACATATAAAAGTGTGCAGTGCTTACTCGGGTTTGGACACCCAACCTTCAGTTAAGATTCACGTATTCATAGCCGCTGGGCTATCCCGACATTCGGTCATTGTGCACCGAGGCTGTTGTTAATTATATAGTATTACAAAACGTTGAGCTTAAAAAGAACTTCGAACTTTGTCTAATTACACAATTTGCAATGAGATAATACGCATACTTTTTTAAATCATAACGGTTTCATCAGAAAATATAGTAATCTTTTTTAGAATCTTTATACATGTAAAACATATTTCATAACACTTTTTTTATACTTCCCTGTAATTTATTACCGTGACCTGGATATTACCAAAAGCGACGCATAAAAGTGAATTGTAAATGAAACGGAAATTAGTACAATGCACGGTCACGCACGTCTTCATAATAAACTTAAGGAGTTCCTTCGAGCGAATTTCGCGTTCATTAAATTTTCCAACGAACCACTCCGTCCAATTACTCGTTTTAATAAATCCCGATATCCACCGGACGACGTGACAGCTTAGTCACGTCGACGTAACAACCTTTGGCAATGCAAATAAAATTCACTTGTCTCGTATCACCTTTATTAGCAGCTATTTTTATAATTATGACTAGCTCCACGTCCCAGCTTCGCACAGGTATAATAAGGGACTGCATAAAACTATTATCGTAATACATTTTAGTTATTTGACGTAAATATGACTATGACCGTAACATTAAGATATTTATTTTCCGTAATAAATATGGGTTATCGTTTGGTAATCTGGCTGGCAGGAGACTGGACTTAGGGGGAGCCCTGTTAAAGACAGAGCCCTGGTCAGAGTGCGCAGTGGAAAATAGACGCCTGCCCATTCGGCATGATTTTTAGTCCATTTTCAACAATGATGGTCATATTCCAAGTAATTCCACAAAATCTTAATTAATTATACGCTTAAACCCTCCTCATGTATCGGCACATTGGTGAAAACAAGTGAAGATGGGCGAAAACCGTATGAAACCGGTAGTTTTACTCATTGATTTATCGTGTTCAGAAAGACAGACGCGTCGGGGGTACTTTGTTTTAAAATATGTAGTAATTTAACTGATGCTAAGGCACGCTCCTAAATCTTAATTAGATTTCGCACTTTGTACGTATACATTTTAATATCCGATGTAACTGTTTAATTATAAATTGCTTTGAATCGTTTCCAGCCCGATACATTGTCTTAAAGCTAATCTTATTACACTTCAGCAAATTAATCAGTTTATGTAAACACCCACGTCGTCCTAAAATAGAAAAAGACATTTCAACTTATTTAATGGTTCATTGGGTTCGACTCAGGTCAGTACCGGCTCACTAGGAGATAGGCGTAGTTTCCATAAATCCTCCCCGGTGCTGACTACGCACATAAAGACGGAATAGGTATTCGATAAATTGAATTCCGATAACAATTGCAGATTATATGCGTTGCTTTTACTATAACCAGAACTATGACCTAATATTACACACTGTTAGGTGGAATGCATTTAGTTTATTTAAAAAATTATTGAATGTTATATTTTTAATTAAATAAAATAAGGCATCACATAACGAGAACCAAATATTATTAATCCATAAAATTAAAATGTAAAAATGTCAATATGTTATATGATTAATATATAACTAATGTTTATGTACATATACTATATAAGATATACTTAAGAATAATCGAAGCGGACGATAATAAGTAATACGATTTATAAAAAACGACCCTTCTAATATATTTTACGCCCAGTTACTATATTCAAAAAACGTATTGCTTACGAATAGTGCAATTTAGGGTTTTCGCGTACCCGGCTTTTTTTGATACCCGGGTATCGGGTATTATTTTTTCACATACCCGGGTATACCCGGGTACCCGGGTATGTGCAATTTTTTCAGAAAAAAGGACAATTTTTTTTTATAATCATGTTTTATTTGCCTACGAAACAGAGACGTATGTCAATAAGTCACCTAAACTTATTAAAGTCTTGTTCTCATTAACTAATTAGGAGATAAAATGACTTTTTGCAAGAATAAATTATGTTATATAATAACAAAAATATAACTAAATAAACATTCACACTCAGATAAATAGTCTTCTTTTCTTAATATTATGAAGAGAAAAGATATGATTGTTTGTTTGTTTGCTACAATTTCACTTAAAAACTACTGGACCCATTTTTAATTATCTCCCCATTAGAAAGCTACATACTTACCGAGTAACATAGGCTATATTATATTTTCAAAAAACTTAGACATCCCTACCCTACATAAAATGAAACAATGTAACCCAAACTATCAAAATTTTGCCTATAAAAGTTATATTTTTTTCGTGCGCTGCGAAAACTGCTGACGATGTATAAATTAGCGTTCTATATATTAATAGTACCTCTAATAGTATACTCATGATTGCGAAAATGGTCGGGGCAAACAGAGCAGGCATCTAAAGGCAACCCCTTGCTGTAGACTTCTGCAACATATGGGGACTGTATTCCAACTTAAACGCCGACCACTTCCATCTTGAGACGGCGAAGCCTGCCTTGCTCTTTCTAACCGAGACCCAAGTATCGTGTCTCCGGCGGACACCTCATTCCTCTCCTTCCCGACGTAAAAGTTGGAACATTCTTTTATACCTTGGGTACCTTTGTACCCCAAAAAGACAATTTTACGCGTTAACCCCTAAAAAGTCTCCTTTTGTCATATCCCCTGATTTTGAGAACACTCTTCTCCCTGCCACAGCCAGTATCGGCGTACTTGGCGTCGAGATTTCGAACGTCGTTCAGTTCCGCGGTCAACTGGAAGTTTAAGCCAAATTGGCTTCCAAAAAGCTTGGAGTGCTCAACAAGGCGAGACAGTCCATCGCCTAAATCTTTACAAGGTGCAAATTCGGCCCCACGTGGAGTACTGCTCTCACTTCTGGGCGGGAGCTCCACAGTACCAGCTTCTTCCTTTTGACCGTATTCAACGTAAAACAGTTCGAATTGTCGGCGATCAAGCTATTACCGATCGGCTTGATTCTCTGGATTTGCGTAGACTTGTTGGGTCACTCTGCATCCTCTATCGCATATATCACGGGAGTGTTCTCAGGAGTTGTTTGGTTTAGTCCCGGCCGCTGAGTTTCACCACCGGACATCGCGCCAGAACTCAAGATTACATCCTCACCACCTCGATGTCTGGAAGTCTACAACAGCCTGTTTCCTACGGCATTTCCTGTCTCGTACAATCACTCTGTGGAACCAGATTTCACCGGCGACTTTTCCGAACCGATACGACATAAAAACCTTCAAGAAGAGAGCGTACTCTTTCCTCAGAGGCCGGCAACGCACCTGCATGTCCTCGGATGTTGCAGATATCCATGGGCGGTAGTGGGCCCTTTCCACCAGATGAGCCTCCTTTTTTTTTCCTCCTACCGACTAAAACCACCACGGTACCCTTCCCGTCTTAAGGGGAGCGCCACGGGATCGCTTGCGCATGCTTCCGTGACGCTCCGACGGCCGGCCCGCCTATGCGGGCCTCCATTCACGTGGAATCCCAGGGTACTGGGATCATCATTCCCTATTGTGACGGGGGGAGAAGGTGCGCAAAACGTCGCTTCCTTCTCCCCGGCCTTCTACGACGGAGCGAGTCTACAGCGGCTTTCTCCTCCCGCTCCCACTCCGCGGCCTCCTTCTGCGACATCACACCTTCACAGAAGGAGGCCATCTCCGACCAGCACCCCTCGCTTCCGAGCATCGCGTTAATGACGCTCGGCAAGGAGAGGTCTCCGCCAACAACCGCCGCCAGGGAATGCCTCTGGGGCCCCCACGCGGCACACTCTCTCAGGGTGTGGTGCGCCGTAACTCCTGCTCATCTGCCTCCTCTTACATAAAAAAAGAACTAAAACTACTTATATCTAACGCTGCTTAGTAATAATTTTCTGAGAATTTCTTTGGATTCTTTGATCAAAGTGGGTACCCGGGTACCCGGATCCGACACGAAATATTACTCGGGTCCTAAAAATTGCAAATACCCGGGTATACCCGGGTCCGGGTACCCGGGTAGAAAACCCTAGTGCAATTGATAACGAGGCAAAATTCAAAAGCTACCAATGGCACTCTACTCACGGAAAAATATAACGGGAAGGCTATGAATAACGGATATAGTAGAGTTAATTTATAAAAATAACAGAAATACATAACCAGGCTTTACAATTAATTTAAAACGATCTCAGTTAATTTAGACAAGTGTGTTTTTTTACCACACGTTTGTATACGGACGAGTACAACGAATACAGTGCGCGTATATCAATTTCAGAGGCCTTAGCCAAGTTGACATTCTACAATTGAAAACGCTAATAGAAAACTAAACAAATGTATGAGAATGACCACGTGACTTTTCGTTGAGAGATGTCATTCTCATACATTTGTTTAGTTTTCTATAGCGTTTACAATTGTAGAATGTCAACTTGGCTAAGGCCTCAGACTCGTTTAAATATAGTTTGTCAATAGTTTAAATAGTTTAAACATAGTTTGTCATTTACTACGTCGTAAAGCGTGGACATATACAATTACTATATATAAACTTTACTCTCAACAGAAGAGGCCGGATATGTAGGTCAGTTGAGGAAGTACAAATAGATGTCAAACTCGTCAGCGAGCCTTTTTTTGTGAAATTACTCGAAGGTGATTATTGTCGATTTCATCTGAATTTTGCATTGAGATTAAATTTTATTTTAGTTAAAGCAAAACCAAAAATATCTATTTCTATAATTTTATAACTGCATATAAAAATATATAAAGTAAAGTAACAGCCTGTGTATGTCCCACTGCTGATCTAAGGCCTCTTCTCCTTTTTTGAGGTTTAGAGGAAGGTTAAGAGCTTATTCCACCACGCTGCTCCAATGCGGGTTGGCAGAATATACATGTGGCAGAATTTGAGTGAAATTTGACACATGCAGGGTTTCTTCAAGATTTTCCTTCACCGTCAGGCACGAGATGAATTATAAACTCAAATTAAGCACTTGAAAATTCAGTGGTGCCTGCCGGGTTTGAACCTACGTTTATCGGTTAATATTCACGCGTTCTAGCTACTGGACCATCTCGGCTTATATAAAATATATGAAACAGCGTAATAAGTAAAGAAAACGGATAAAACAATTTCAGTGCAATTCAGAGTGGAACGCTTAATCGTGTTTGCCATTAGTGACTAATCACTTTTAAGATGGGAAGTGCAATAAGAAGAAACAATATTACCGCTACTGTAATAAGAGCATTTCAAATAAATAAATGTTGGTAATCATTGTTGTGTAATATGTGTTTACCACAATTATATTTTCAATAATTATGTTCAAATATAAATTTAAGTTTAGAATTTAAATTTGAATGTGAGTTTATTTGTTACGTTTTAACTACCCAATCATCATAAGGTTTTACATTCACGTTGTCAGGTGTCTAATACCTAACACTTATCGCCATCCTTAAATAAAAATAAATAATATTTTTAAAAAACAATAAGAATGATACTTTATTGCAAACCATTTATTGCATATTATAATAATGCAGCCCTGACTTCTGAACTATTGTTAATCGTTAGAAGTAAGTTCAAAAAAGTGTTACAATAAGATTCTTATTTTCTTAATTGAAAAAAGAGTTACTTTTTATGTTCGAATAATTATAACTATTTAAAATTAATATTTCGTTTACTTGGTAGAGCTTTGTGCAACTGTATAGGCGTTTTTTCAGATAACTATTTTAACTAGTTAGTTATCAACTACAATTTTCGCTTAAAAAAAAACCTACCAATCGCATAGATTTGAATGGTTATCATTAGATCTAGGTTGAATGGATTCACTGATTGAGTGCTTTGATATGTCCGTTGCACACATTATGGGGGCGATTTGTTTACGTTGTTTCGATTTGTCACTGTATTGATTTTAGAAACGGATTTATGTTGAAACCTATAATCATAAACATCAAGAAAAATTCAGATAAGTTTTAAAAATAATCCATATTCAAAGAAACAATGGAACTACAAAAAAAACCTACAAGTGGTGGTTATAAATATAATCATACCCCTAGAAGAGAAATGCTCTTAAGTATATTAATCATATTTTTGTAACTTTTTCATTTTATTATGTCATATCCTAAACATAATTACGTGACTACAATGTTGAGCGAGTTTACTTCTAAAAGTTTTAACTAAATAATATGTTGTGCCAAATTTAATTTAATGCCACGCGAATAGTTCGACGGAATTGCTTATCGTCTGGAGTTCCATTATGTCACGACTTACATCACGTTATGTTTAATTAAAGCTACGTGAGACACAAATATTTCAAATAAATCCCGTAAATGTTGTGTTTAAGTATTACACTCTCTAAAACAAAACATATAAAAACCCACTACTGGACTAAAACCGCATCTTCTCTTGAGAAAACTTTGGAGCTTATTCCACCACACTGCTCTAATGCGGATACAAATAATGCAGATTTTCTTCTGACACATACAGATTTTCTCCAGAAGTTTTCTTTCGCTGCCTAATATAAATAATAAATAAAAGAAATAATAAAATATAAAAAAACATATCTTGAATAATTGGAATCTAAACAAAACGGAAATCGGTCAAATTACTGATGACTTCCTTTTAGAAAGTTTCATAGTAATTATGTTTGAAACAATTTATGCAATAGAGAACCGTATCCGTTATCTGTTAGGTAGTCTGCGAACTAACTTCAAGTTGTTCTTAACTCAATAAGGCAACACTCCGCTGGAACAACAGTGGAAGGAGACGTTGATTGAAACAGAATTCTTTGATTCAATACAAGCTTTTAAAATCTTAAGCCGCTATGCACTCTGTTCATTCTTCCACAAAATATACTAACAAATACTATGAACTATATAAGAATTTGATTAAAATTAATTCCGTATCAGATATAATCAATGTAGAATAAATTATTTTTCCTTTTTTTTAATGAGTACATTAAATTCACGCATGTTACAAACGTACATACTACTAATAATTTATTTTGAGTGTAACTGCGAAGCGAAGCTACTTATATATATAAATATTATATACTTAGATCATGTCCGAATCGCGCTTCTTCTTCTGGTATAAGTTTTATGTATATAGTAGATTATTAGTTAGGTGGTACAAAAAAAGTTTCCTTATGTATTTGTATAGATATTTTAAGTATCTAAATTAATTTGTTAAAACCATAATTCAAGTTCTTATTTGCAAATTGCAACATTAAGAATTCAATATCCTCGCAGTTGATCCAGCACTGGGTTGACTTAAGTCTTAAACAGGTAAAACTTTCTTTCTAGACAAACAAAGTTGAAGTTCAGGTATACCGCTACTTAAGCAAACAACTTTTTCTTGGTGGTAGAGCTTTGTGCAAGCTCGTCTGGGTAGTTACCACCCACTCATCAGATATTCTACCGCAAAACAGCAGTACTTGTTATTGCTGTGTTTCGGTTTGAAGGGTGAGTGAGCCAGTGTAATTACAGGCACAAGGGACATAACATCTTAGTTCCCAAGGTTGGTGGCGCATTGGCGATGTAAGCGATGGTTAACATTTCTTACAATGCCAATGTCTATGGGCGTTGGTGACCACTTACCATCAGGTGGCCCATATGCTCGTCCGCCTTCCTATGCAATAAAAAAAAAAAAACAATAGGACATATTTTACATGAATCAATCCTTGACAGAGTAAGCGGCGTATATATGTGAGTTATTGAACATATTTTTAAGGAGAAACATTTACATAGGTAAGTGTATACTACTAACAATGTTATTTATTGAATTGAATCTACGTATAAAGATATACTTATAATGTGTTGGTAGGAATTATTCCTGTTCGTGACTAGAAAGCATCCACTTAGCTACTAAGCTGAAATAGATCTGTCCTCATTTTCCCTGGAGTAAATTATCCCTCGTACACTTACCTGCCTATTACGCTTAAGATCATTCATTATGTGGAAAAAAATAGGTATATCCAAATTTAATTGGACTATTTAATTTTTATTAGCAATTTACTTTACTTTTTTACGATTATTAATATCATGTGATCAGGTTCAAATGTCCCCTTCAGGTCAAACGTTGAGCACTCCCATGAGTCACTAACGCAAACAAAATTATCAATAATATTACAACAGTTAGACGGCAAACGATAATACAAATTTTAACCTACCAATAACATTTTTCGAAATGTACAATCAATACAGTTATTTAAAATGAATAAATTAATATTCTTTATAAAGTTAATAATATTATTTGTAAAGTTTTTGTTATAAATAATCTAGTACTTAAAATAAATTAGTTCAAATCAAATCAACTTAAAAAAATGTTTAAATTAATTAACAATCATTTTTAACTGGATAAAAAAGCGGCTCATCCTTTTGAACCCACTCTTGGGCTAAGGCTTCCTGTTACATCGCAGGTTCCACGGTGGGACACATATGGCAGATTGTTCTCTGATACACGCAGGAGACCAATTCTACTAACATAACTATCGCATTATCGAAATCGAATCGAAACATAATCGTTGAAGTTTAGCTTTTTCCCTATTCTACTAATAGAACGATCTAGTTGCGATTCGATGGAACGTCAAAAGTTAACAATTAAGTTTGACTTTGACATGGCTTTTTCGCTTTTGTGAATATTATCTAACATCATACTGATTCGGTTTAACGAGGAAACGTCGAAGCTGGGTCGGAATCGAAAAGAGAACGTTAATAAACGTTTTACATTAGTGGAATTGACGTCCAGGATTCCTGGCGACATTTTCCTTCGCACTAAGCACTTTGAATTAGGAACACAAATTAAGCAAATGAAAATTCAGTGAAGCTTGGACATCTTCGATTAAAACTAACGCCTAGTATTCACTGGAGCACCTCGGTTTTAGCTTATTAATTATTATTTAAAATTTCGAACTGATAAACCATCAGCCCTGATCGATTTAAAGTTTTATAAGGCGATAAAATTAAATAAATAAACTAACCAAGCACGACATGTTTATTTCTTTTATATTAATATATTTGTTCTCCTCGCGTCTTCTCACGCGATATCTGATTCGTGTGTATGCAAAAAATATACTTAAGGTTTTTTGCACTGTAATGGTGCATTTTCACTTAAACATTGGCCTTTTCTATGTCTGCATTTGATTCTAACCCTTTAGAAAGTCACTAAGAATTTAGTCACTTAAATGTTGTGTCCAATTTAAGATAGAAAGTTTTGCAGCAAACATGGCCTGCCAACACAAAAATTAAAATGGCTCATTTATTTACACGTAGTTAGTGAAAAGATCTACACATCTTTCATTCAATCAAAGTGTTTTCTTTCATGAATACTCCTTTTTTTTGCTCAGCATTGTTTATATTAAATTTTAGGCTTATATTGTTGCAATAATTTACTCTATTATCACCTGAAATACGTACTTAATTATCTATAAAAGCCGTTCTGTATCAATCATAAACTATGTTAAAAAAAAATTAAATAAAGCTGTTTGTTACACAGTTAATAAACTTAACATTCCTATGATAATTTAAAATATGGTTCATATTTATAATGTTACACATTAAACTGTGTTAAATAAGTGCATAACCTGGTACATAATAAAAATGTTGCACTTTTATGTTCGTTTTAACTTATCGTGTGGCGAGATATTTTCACAGAAATAAGAATTTTCGAGAGTTATTGTTACAACATTTTTTCTAAATCGTTCCACTTGCGGGCTTGGCTCTGGTTTTCGTATTGTTGATTTGCGTGTTTGTCGTATATGTTTCATATATTTTTGCCTAAAAATGTAACCAAACTTTTAGATAAAAGATAAGATTATTATATAATATAAATAGGTGGTGTCAATTTTATTTATTTTTAGTTACTTAGTTTCCGTCCTCTACGTGGTTTCAACCGCCTGGGGTGTGCTGGTCTTAGGTGGTAGGTTGATTTAGGTTTATTTATAGTAGTTATAACAACTAGGTCATGGTTTCAGGTTGTCTCTAAGGCTTAGTTACCCACAGAAATGTTATTCAATATAATGAACTTTTAAGGCACGAACTCAGCCACATGAAATTTAATTATCGTTTTATCCAATAACCAACACATTCATTTATCACTTTGAAACGTGCAGTTAATTATTTTGGCCTCTCGCATACTCGTATATCGCTTATTTTATATATATTTGTAGCAGTACGCCGTTCCCACGACGCATGCTGGCGCCATCACTTAAAATAGCGAACAACTAATAGTTCTTAAAATCTGCTAATCCTAAATAAACACTCGAATTCGATAATTTATATACCTCTGTTAAAAGACGCCCACTTGAATTGCTTATACAACTTAGTTTATTTTTAACCTGACACTTTTGTTATTTTTTATAATGTGTTACCCTTATTCCTATTGGTTTATTTTTTGTTTCACTTTTTGTATATATACCCGATCCGTGTTCTAATAAAGGCATTCCACATTCTACATTCCACATTACAACATCTACAAGAAGTTTTATTATATCAAACTACGATCCTTCCAAAGTGGTGACCCCGACGTGATCGCCAACCGCCGTCTCAATAAGTCAACACCCCGAGCAAGCACACCACCCGAGCAAGCACGCCAACCACCGTCACAAGACCCCGAGCAAGCACGCCGACCGCTGTCTCAAGACCCTGACCAAGGAACGCCGATGGAATCCTGAGCAAGAACCCACGAAGCAAGTACACCAGAGCCGAAAAAGCCGGTTGGACTGCTCGTAATCTCTGCCAGTCAACACGTGGAATCTCTTACAAATGGAGGATCAACAAACGCAACTTCTTATCAGCGAACTTAAGAAATTATCGCTAGAAATCGCTGAACTCAAAGCAAGACACAGCCACTATCGTAAGCAATTTCAATCCTATCAACGAAGCTCTTCACGTCGACATTCTCGCACACGTATATCGCCGTCATCATCGTCACTCTGCTACTACCACCGTAAATATGGAAGGCAAGCAAGACGCTGTACTACTCCGTGCAATCATAAAAACGTCGAGAAACCAGATCAATCCGTGGCTGAAGCGCAATCCAGCGTTCAATTCAAATCATACCGCCTATTTGTTACCGACAAGAAAACGAGACTATCTTTCTTGGTAGACACAGGGGCTAACATATCCGTCCTACCAAGAAAAACAGGTCATAAAGCCACGCCGCTACCATTCAAATTATACGCAGCAAACAACACAACTATATCTACGTACGGCGAGAGAACACTTGAACTCGATCTTAACCTACGCCGTCCATACAAATGGAAGTTCATCGTTGCCGACGTTTCAAAACCTATACTGGGAGCAGATTTCTTAAATCATCATCAACTTATCGTCGACATGAAAAATCGAAGGTTAATTGACGCTGTAACAAGCTTAAAAACTAACGCTTCAATCGTGTCAACAAACATACCAACCGTCCGCAGTATCGATATACGTAACACATATCACGCGATACTAGCAGAATTCCCCGGTATAACAAGACTCACCGCGATGCAACTTCAACCTAAAATCAACGTCGAACATTATATCGAAACACAAGGGCAACCGATACACTGCCGCGCTCGACCGATACCGCCACATCGATACGAAAAAGTTAAGAAAGAATTTGAAAATATGATGCAACAAGGACTCTGCAGACCAAGTAAAAGTCCATGGTCATCACCGCTTCACGTAGTACCGAAGATGAATGGCGATATAAGAGTATGTGGTGACTATCGACGACTCAACGCTATTACGAAACCCGATCGCTATCCCGTTCCGCGAGTCAAAGATTTCACACATCAATTATCTGGAAAAACAATATTCTCAACTATCGATTTGAACCGAGCGTATCAACAACTCAGCGTCCGAGATGAAGATATAGAAAAAACCGCAATCATAACTCCAATGGGTTTATTCGAATTTCCGCGCATGTGTCCCGGTTTAAAGAACGCAGGACAAACGTTTCAACGTTTCATACATGAAGTACTTCGAGGACTAGACTTTGTGTTCCCGTTCATCGATGATGTTCTTATTGCCTCATCAAACGAGACCGAACATCACGAACACTTAAAAACCGTTTTTAAAAGACTAGAGGACAACGGCATCACTATTAACCCAGCCAAATGCAATTTAGGCCAGCCAGAAATCAAATTCCTAGGTTATATCGTATCCAAAGAAGGTATTAAACCACCCGAGGAAAAAATTAAAGCTATTCTCGAATATCCACAACCAAAAACCATAGAAGAGTTAAGAAGATTTCTCGGTATGTTAAATTTTTACCGCGAACACATACCGCACGCCGCAACTATACAAGCTCCGTTAAATGCACATCTACATAACGTCAAGAGGCGAGATAAAACAATAATACAGTGGAACAACGAATCACTGCGAGCATTTGAAGTGTGTAAAGCAAGCATATCTAACGCCACTTTACTCGCTCACCCATCTCATCAAGCTACACTCGCAATATTTAGCGACGCCTCCGATAACTCAGCTGGAGCTGTATTACAACAATATACAGATAAAAAATGGCAACCACTTGGCTATTTCTCAAAAAAGTTTACAGACGCCCAGAAAAAATATTCAACATACGACCGTGAATTACTAGCTATCTATATGGTAGTAAAACACTTCCGTAAAATATTCGAAGGACGAGAAATAATAATATTTACCGACCACAAGCCACTTACATTCGCAATGAATAAGACGCAGTCATCTAACGAAACACCTCGACGCACACGACAATTGTTATTCATTAGCGAATTTACAACCGATATACGTCATATAAGCGGCAACGACAACATCGTCGCCGACGCATTAAGCCGCATAGAAACGATCAATTGCCCGACTACAATAAACTACGAAGAAATAGCAAACGCACAAGGAAGTGATAGAAATATACAACAGTTACTTCAACAAAATAATTTAACTTTTAAGAAAATTAATATACCAGAGAAAACCATTACCGCAAAAAGAAAAACTCATTTATCGAGCAACATGACGTCACAGCCTAATCTTAAAGAAACGCGATCAGGGGCCCTAGACAAGTGGCTTTTACGTTAATAGAATAGAATAGAAAACAACAACCAATGTATGAGGCTGACATTCGCGTTCGCTTCGAAACGTCAAACGCGAATGTCAATTTCATACATTGGTTATTATTTTCTATTCTATTCCATCAGCGTAAAGCCACTTGTCTAGGGCCCCAGGCCGCATCGTCAAGTTGCCGGTACGTTTCACTTGAGGGGGACTCCTGTAGCAGTACGCCGTTCCCACGACGCATGCTGGCGCCATCACTTAAAATAGCGAACAACTAATAGTTCTTAAAATCTGCTAATCCTAAATAAACACTCGAATTCGATAATTTATATACCTCTGTTAAAAGACGCCCACTTGAATTGCTTATACAACTTAGTTTATTTTTAACCTGACACTTTTGTTATTTTTTATAATGTGTTACCCTTATTCCTATTGGTTTATTTTTTGTTTCACTTTTTGTATATATACCCGATCCGTGTTCTAATAAAGGCATTCCACATTCTACATTCCACATTACAACATCTACAAGAAGTTTTATTATATCAAACTACGATCCTTCCAAATATTCACTTTTTCAATACTTTCTATAATCATTAATAAAAAACCAAAAGAAAAAAAAATTTAAAGCGTTGTTTAATTATAACTGAAAACGCATTTTAAGTTTTACTTTAATAACATCTTATTTTACTTCTTATTCGTAATTATAATTTTAACAGAATATTTTACGGGGCATTTCGTTTTATTTACATTTAGGAGTGCAGGGGCCCTAGACAAGTGGCTTTACGCTGATGGAATAGAATAGAAAATAATAACCAATGTATGAAATTGACATTCGCGTTTGACGTTTCGAAGCGAACGCGAATGTCAGCCTCATACATTGGTTGTTGTTTTCTATTCTATTCTATTAACGTAAAAGCCACTTGTCTAGGGCCCCAGGTATAAAGCAAAATTGCTCAACTGTCGGTCGTTGTACATACAAAGAAAGAGTACTGAAATGATCGCGTATCGAGAGAAGCATGTAAGAGATACGCGGCCGATTGGCCGATAGGTATTCTCAAGAGAAACTATCTAACTTCGTAGGACACATTATATAGTACACAAATTTATTTTTGCCAATATGTATATAGTTTAAAAGAAAGTAAATATTTTTCCGTCAATCTTTACGCAACTAAAATCGTTTAAAATGCTCGACATCATTCACAATGACGTTGAATGTGAAGGTAGTTTTTTCGTGGCTCCCGGGAGCCCATTCATTTCCCGGAATAAAAAATCCTATATGTCGGCCTACACTATTAAATTTAGTGCCACGTGTAAAAAATGTACGTGCAGTGTTGTTATATTTTTAAAAAATGTGTATTTTTATAAAGAAGACGGACAGGCAAATGTACCACAATGGTGGTAAATGGCCTTCAACTATCGATATGCTGCTAGAACCATTATTAGCGGAATATATCGGGTGATTTTAAACACCATAAAAGATTACTGTTTGTAATAGTATACTGATAAGAGCGAGCGAACCAATGTAACTAAAAATGCAAGGATATCATAGTTCGCTCATTAGCGATTTAAGGAATGGTTAATATTTCTTAGTGTCAATGTCTATGGTGGTGCCCATTTACCATCAGGGGCGGATTTCCCTATAGGCCGAGTAGGTCCAAGCCTAGTGTCACAAAACAAATTTCCTATTTCTTTTATATATTTATTGGGTTGTCGTTCTACGTATATATAATGCACTATTTAGTTTCTTTAAAATTACATCGCAACATGATGTCTTTTCATTAGTCTACTCCGGAGATGATCTCGAACCCTTAGTAAGGTCCCCTAGAGTGATTTGGGCCACTTCGGCCAATCTCAAGAGAGATTAGCCATGCGCATGAGATATTATAGTGCACAAGTGTGTGCGCAGACACAGGTGCACTCTCTTTTCCTTAGCTCTCATAATCCTATGGGATGGCAATCCGACACGACCGGAAAGAGTTCAGGCGCAGGACCAACGAGGCAGTCGAACCCTCAATAGTACTATACTAGACATTGCTCACGGCTTCATCTGAAAGAGATTAGATTATCTATATTATACTCTTAATACTATACTACAAATACATAAAATTGGAGTATATGTCGACAGAGGTGGCAGACATTATTCTTATATAACACACAGACACTTTATATAACACTTTATAATTATAATGCAAGATGTGCACCGGGCAACTGATGTCGAAAGAATGAATGCTTGCACCCAAGAATGGATGTCCACGCAGGCCCGCATGGGCTTCGGGATAACTGGTCGGGGCGATGGCCCCCTTCAGTGGTGGCAACGCCGTCTGCAACTACAGACGGGTCACTGGGTGGACTCTTGTCCGTGGTGTCTGGTTCGGGTGGGGTTCCTGCCGCATAGCGATCAAGCCTCGGCGATCGGCGAGCTGCGGCGGAGTGGTATATCCGGGTATTGGCTTCGCCCGTCGCTCAGCGAGGTCGAGCTCGCCGGTCGGTGCCGGCGAGCGCCCGTCAGCCAGCGACGAGGAGGCGGTCAAGGCTGGGTAAGGTCACGTGGTAATCCTCTTGGGTCCGGTGGTCGCCGATGGTATGGCGCGATACCCCGCAGATGCTGAGATCGCGCTCCGTCGGCGCGTGCGAACATAGAGGTACACAGGCGGTGAACGTGGTCGTCGAGGCTCTCCATACGCAGATCTCTGGCAATCACTGCGTTCCTCACGTACCGTGGGGCTCCGGTGATGGTGCGTAGCGCTAGCGATTGCTGCGCTCGCAGCGACTTGCGGCTTGATTCGCTGGTCAGCGCGAACCATGCTGGGGCCGCGTAGGTGAGTCGCGTGCGGACGTACGCATTGTATACGCACAGTTTCACACGGAGCGGCAGGTGTGACGCCAGAAGGGGGCGCAGGAGGGCTCTCGCGGTGCGTGTCTGTGCTACCACGTTCTTCACATGATGTCGCATTGAGAGCTTCCTGTCGATGGTCACGCCGAGGTACTTGGCAGTCGGGGACCACTCGACGGGCTCTCCCAGGAGCGACACTGGTGACGGTGGGGCTAGTGTCCGCCCTATGTGTAGTGCCTGAGTCTTCGCCACATTGACTTTGAGTCTCCAGTGCTCCAGCCAAGGGGGAAGTGCGTCCAGTGCTCTCTGCATTTTGGTCGCTGCGTGCGAGGCATTCATCGACGTGGTTACAAACGCAGCATCGTCAGCGTACAGTGCTAATATGGCACCGTCCGCAACTGGAATGTCATCCGTGTATCTGCTGTAGCAGACGGGTGATAGGCAGCTTCCCTGGGGTACACCGGCTTGGATGGGGCGTTCCGTGGACAGGACGTCTTCAACCGCCACTTGGAAGCGTCTGTCTTCCAGGAAGCTGGCCACAGTCTTAACTACTCGACGGGGAGTAGTAGACGTCGACAGCTTGTATATGAGTCCGGTGTGCCAGACGCGATCGAACGCTTTCTCCATGTCAAGGAGTACTGCAATAGAGTGCTCTCGCTTGTTATAGGCGGCAGCGAGATGGTGCAGTACCCTTGATATTTGCAGCGTGGTGGAGTGTTCGGCACGGAAACCGAACTGTTCGTCGCGTGGTTGAAGGTGGGGCGTGATGTGCAGCAGAAGCAGTTTCTCGAAGACTTTCGAGGTCGACGACAGCAAGGTGATGGGGCGATAGCTCCCAGGAAGCATTATGTTCTTGCCCTGCTTGGGGATGAGGATGACTCGACCGAGTTTCCACGATGAAGGAAAGTGCCCGATGCGGAGGATACCATTAAAGAGTCGCGTCAGCGTCGCGATTGCTCTCGGGGGTAAGTGACGCAGAGCTTCGTTGGTGACTTGATCAGGGCCAGGCGCTTTTCGTAGCTTAGTACGTCGAATCATCCGTTGGACTTGTCCAGGGGAGAACACAATGGGGTCTTCAATTGGTGCTATCGATGAGTTGAGGTATGCTTCTACATGTCGCTCGATGGCTTTAACATGCTGCACATCTAGGGTCGGATTCGGTGTGAACTGCGTCTCCAGGTAGTCCGCAAAGATCTCCGCTCGGTCCTCGGCACGGTAACGTGGGGTACCGTCACTGGCCATGAGGGGCCTAATCGGAGGGGGTTTCCCAGAGAGTCGGCGGCAAAGGCGGTGGATACCGTTCCAGTCTTCGCCGGCTCGCTCGATGGTAACGTGCCAGGATTCATTTGCGACTTCTTCCAGTGCTTTCGAGATCCTGACAGCCAGAGCATTGAGCCGCGTCTTCATGGCTGGACATCGCTGGTTTTGCCAATTCCTGCGCAGCTTCCTTTTCTCCTCTAACATCGCTCTGACGTGGGGGCGGAGCTGGAGTGGTCTCGGTATGGTTGCGGCATCGACTCTAGATTTTTGAAGCGCGTCAGACATGATCGTGCTGAGGTCTGTGGCCAGTCGGTCGACGTCCGCTGGGGACTCCACTCTGTAGGACGGCGAGTGCTTAGCCAGATATTCGGTGAAGAGTCGCCAGTCCTGGCGATATTTTGGAAAAGGTGGTTTCACCGTCATCGGCGCGATCTTCAGCGTCAAGAGGACTGTTTGGTGGTCAGAAATAAGGTGATCATCCATTACATCGATCGACGGTGCGGCGGGCAAGCCACGGGTAACTGCAATGTCGATGACGTCAGGCATGTGGTCTGCGCGGTACGGGTAGTACGTCGGGATCTCTGGTCCTAGCACCTCGTAGCTGTGGCGGTCTGCATCATTCAGGAGGCGTCTGCCATCTGGACTCACGGTGCTTGAGTTCCACGCCGTGTGTTTCGCGTTGAAGTCTCCAGCAATAACCGTGGGCAGCGGCGAGTCTAGAATGCTTGCTTAGTCGAGCGCTGCTTTTTATAGGGTTTTAGTGGTGGGTAGTTGACAATTGCACGTGCTGCTTTTAAAACAAGGCGGCGGTGCCGTCATATATGTGACTTTAAACTGCTACTTTTTAACCGACTTCAAAAAAAGGAGGAGGTTATCAATTCGTCTGTATGTTTTTTTTTTGTGTTTGTAACCTCATAACTTTCGACTGGGTGAATCGATTTTGATGTTTTTTTTTTTAATTTGAAAGGGGTTGCTTTCCATGGGGTACCATTTTTTTTGGTCCAGGTTTGACAATGGAATCCATGAGAAAACCATATAAGTCGTAAATTTGCATGAGGTATGTGCGCGACAAATGGACGAATAACTCAATATCACGCCAACCGATTTCGATGATTTTTTTTTTATTAGAAAGAGTATACTTCAAGGGTTGTTTGATGATAGTTTGGTTAGATTCTGATTATAGGATCCATGACAAAGTAACGGAAATCTTCAATTCTTAGTAGCAAACTAACGATACACGGCCGAATCTTTTATAGGCTATCTAGATTTTTCATTCACGTACCATAACATCGTTATGATCAAGTAATTGTAGTACTATTGTATAAAACACTTCTTTATATACCGTCAATAGTTTTCGCAGCGCACCCGAAAAAATAACTTTTATAGGCAACAGTTTGATACGTTTGGGTTACATTGCTCCATTTTAAGAAGAGATCTATAAGTTTTTGAAAATATAATAAAGCCTATATTACTCGGTAAAGACGAAGCTTTCTAAGGGTGAAAGAATTTTAAAAAACGGTCGAGTAGTTTTTGATTTAAATCGTAATAAAAAATCAAACAAAAATCAAATCTTTCCTCTTTATAATATGAGTTATGCATGTAAGCATTAGTATATATGTATATATTTGTAATTGAAACATATTTGAACATCTCCTAAAAGTTGAGACCAATTTTGAAAATTATACATATATATATATATATATATATATATATATATATATATATAGAATCGTATAAGTACTCTTATATACATGTTATATTTATATATTGGTTACTAGTGTTTTTCCCGCGGTTTCACCCGCGTAGTTCCTGTTCCCGTAGGAATATGGGGACAAAATGTAGCCTATATTACTCCCTGATAATGTAGCTTTCCATTGGTGAAAGAATTTTTTAAATCGGCTAAGTGGTTTAGGCCTGAAAGCGTCACAAACAGACTTACTTTCGCATTTATAATATTAGTTAGGATAATATAGATACTTCCCCTTTTTTTAATATACAGACATTCCGTCATATTTTATGGTGAAGAATGGTATAACACAACATCTATAAACATACAGTTTATTTAATTATTACTAGAAATAACTATGTATTTGGTTATGTTATGGCTGCCCAACTAAATTACCCCACCAACTAAATCTATTTAATCAAAACATGTTAATTTATATTCATACATTTAACCATATTAACTAATATTTATTAATTAAGTACCAAAATGCATTTTTCTTTATGTTTCACTGTTTTAGATTAATATATTTAAATAATAATATAAATGGCGCTGTCTCATATGAGCTGCACGTTTAGTAGGTCTACCCATATTCTACAAATTAGTGAGTGTACTTCAGATTCACTAAAAATCGAAAAATAAATAAAAAATTTAACAAAACAAAAACCGACTTCATAGGTAAAACAAATTAATATGCACTAAAAAGTAAAAAAATAATTGCGTATTCTTCTATAATTTGATAATTAACTTACTATTTTCTACTCATCAATATGTAGGTACGAATGTGTTGTGTGGTTGATAATTTATTTACAATTATTGTTATTTTTGGAGTCGATGTCAGCCAAGGTGGGCTTTTAGGCTAATCTATTATATATTGTATACAAATAAAAAAAATGGAACTGTGTCTGTAATATCAAACTAACCGCCATTTTCAAAGTTAAAAATAAATGATTTAACTATTTTAAAATGCATGATTAGTTTAAATTTGATTAGTAAAAATGTTTTTTATAATTTCAATTATGACTTCGCCAATTGATTGATTTTTTTTCTATTATTATTGTAACACTGACCTTAATTTTTTACTTAATTTGGACATTTTTGAAAAATTGCTGATATTTTTTTTGTTACGTTTAATTTTGAATTAGATTTTGTAGTGTTATGAACACTTGTAATTGACATGCATATTAGATATTAATGTTTTATATGTATGTTGTAAGTGTTCTTACACAAATAAATAAATAAAAAGTTAATGTCTATTTGCGAGTTAACTAAACCAGACCAATGTATTTTTTTTTATTTCAGACTATTAATATTCAACCTAAAATTTAATTATTTTATATTATTCATAATTAAAATGGGCATTATGTATGTTAAAATGGCTGATTTTCAAAGATTTTTATCACAAACTGAATTCCACGCCGACGAAGCCGGAGATTTTGCTAGTATTATTTATATAGAAAGTAACGGTTGCTCTTGTTTCCTTGTACTTATTATTGTTTTGGATTCGATGTGTTCGGGTAGCACTCATCCGATCGGGTCGAAACTTTGTAGTTGTTGTTGGAACTTGTGTGGAAGTTTCTGTCATATTAAGTGCTTTCGTTGTACATTGATGATGCGAGAAAGAATCGGATTTTATCGCACAAAAAAATAAACATGACACTGTCCAGTAAAGTTAGAATTTTGAAAGACTTTTACTATTTGTTATATATACAAGAGTCAAGCGTTGCATGCTAGTAAGTATTTTTTTTCATATTTAATACATACCTATTAAATTAATCTTATGTCAACTAAGCAGGCCAGGTTTTCTGAAAATGATTGTAATACAAGTAAATGTTTCATAATAACTTTTAATTTAGCGACAAAATAAATATTAACCATTTTATGTCATACTAGTTAACCCGCGTCGATGGGTGTATATGTACCCCTGAAAAGGTTCATGCAAAATGACACAATGATTGGTCTAGAATTTATTTATTTATTTAAATATTTATTTATTTAGTTAGTTATTTATTTAGGAACTCCAACAGAAGTACACATAAAAATACAACAGTACAAGTATTTACACAAGGTTAGATGTACCCCCACTTACTGGAGAACACAACATGCTATAGAATAGTGTTGATCACAAATATTTAAAATTAATTAAAACATTAAACTTAACAATAAACGAGTGAAAATACAACTGATAACTAATATATATAATATAGAAACTGATTAACACTATCACTAATTATTACTTCGAATAGAAGGCATAACATTTCTTTTTAAAAGAGTTAAATGTGTCAAAACCCATATCCGCTGTTGGTATTACATTGAATAAACGTGTCATTCGAACTATTGGTGAATGTTTTCCAAGATTTGTTCTACTCTTACTAGTTTTAAAAAGTGGACATGGATTCAAAACAGTGAAAGTGTAACAAACAAATAAATCATAGTAAGGATAATTTTATTGCAGGTCATTCATTTCGAGACAAAAAAGTAACCTGTGCGTTATTACAAAAACTAAAATCCCTTCATATATAACTTTGATAAAAGCCCGTTCCGGCGTTTAATTGCGAAAAGGAAATTACAGAATTATGCTAATTAGATACCCCGTAGTTAATCGCGAACTTTTTGTGCTATTACAAAATCTAAGACACTTCTTACTGAATTCCATTCAAATCCGTTTTAGCAAAAAGTGGAAATTACAAAATAAAGCTGCGGATGAGCCTCACAAGAACCGTTCATTTTCCGGGCCAAATTTTCTATGTCATGCTCCGGTCGGAAAGCTATGTGCAAACAAACACGTCTTTCCTTTGTTCTGTAGACGCTAATATTCATTTATTTTCAATGTTTATTTTATGTTGTAATTTTTACTTTAAATAAAATTAATTACACATTACCTATAAATGTTATTTAGGAGATAATTTCGCATGACAAAGATTTAAGTAAGAGAGACTTAAATATGTAACTAAAAACCCAGTAAACAGAGTGATTATTTAAACAATCATGTCTCTTATTCTTTCGAATGCCAAATCAATAATGACAGTCAGAGCGAAATCAGTGTTTATCTAAACAGACAGTAAGCAACATTTACCGCTTGTGACATTTATAAGTAAGGTCGTTAATATTTCGAAGGTTTAATATTTTTACTAAAATATTTATTTTTGTTAAATACTTAAATAATAAGTATAATAGTGACCATAATTATCGTACGTATTTCTGTGGCATTTTAAGAAATCCTTATTTTTGAATGTAAATCACATTAAAGTTGTATTCCTCTTAAATATGTTTTACCTTCGAAATCGGCTTCATATACGAAAAAGTCCTAACATAAATATTTACATAGAAAGTAGCTTGCAGTGACATATAAATTGCTTTATTACGTAGAGTGACCTCAATTTGTGGTACAAAAACATCGTCCCTACGCATATAAACGACAATAACTATATCAGTATTATGACATGAACTTTCTGGGCGTCAAATCCGAGCATGGGTAGTGCTAAGGAGATTAACCCATATCACTGTAGCTACCAGCAATGCAACATCGTGAATTTATTAACATTCTAGTACCACAAGACAAGATAATGCAAAATAAACAATTTTCTTCTACGTAAAGTAAATGCCTCATAGCTAATATAATGTTCGAAGGAGTGCAAATTTATAATAAGTTACCCGATGAAATTGTAAACAGTGAAAGTTTTACGATATTCAAGAATCGCCTTATCAAATATATACAAAGTAACTATTACTAAAATAAATATCCGTTAATGTGGTCTCACCGCTATGCGTTGCTTTGTAAGTTTTTATAGCATGCGTAATTATTACTTTTCTATTACTACCTTCATCTTTTTTTTAATTGTTAACTACTTTAATTTACTGTATCCGAGACACTATCTTTATTTTTAACTTAAATTATTGTATTATAAATTGTATATTTCTCATTTTAAGTGAATTTTTCTGTATTCTTTATGAGAAATAAATGTCTATAAACCGAAATGTGAATGTATAGTTTTATTCTTAATGATTCCTTTTTTAATTTATTTTTTTCATACAATAACATAATTTTTATTTTTACAAAAGCAAATGAAAATTGAACTTAATCGCGCTATTTCGTACAAAAGATATCCAATATGCTACAGCTTTTATATCGAGTTTATACATTTTATGTAGACTAACAAATTTAATATTACTTTATAATATGTTAACGAACTGAAATGGACGGGTGCTGGAATTGCATCGTGGAATTTCGTTACGCTTGAAAGCTGAAATTAAGTATTTAACTCCAATTTATTTCACCCATATGTTATACAATACTTGTATAATGTCATTGGATATGCGTTAGCCCCGTTAGTTAGTAGGGTATATTTAAACGCACCGTATTTCGTACTTCATGGTAGGGCTTAGTTCAAGCACGTCTGGGTAGGTTACCAACCAACCACTTAGCAATTATTCAGCCACTAAATAACACTACTTATACTTATTTATATAGTATAAATCACAAAACACGGGGTTTTTTTTAAATTACAAATTCAACAAACATGTTATTTAAACTTCCTCAGATTTTGATTGAGTTTCTTTTTTACTTACCTGAATGTTTTTATTCACAGACAGTATCCCAATCAAAACACATAAACCCAATATCCTAGAGGATTTTGAGTTATTGCAATATTTTATCTTTTAATATTATTGATGTTGCAAATTATATGGACCACTTACAATTTTTCGTCAATTCACAATCTCTGTAGATTTATCACAGTGAAACGGTATTTTCATTCAACCATATTAAATATATTTTAATAAAACAAAATATTATATAAAATGTACGTTTCTTTAAACGATGATACTTAAATAAAAATAGCTAAAGCCGAGTGAATTGCAATTTTAATTTTTTTCGGTACTGAAGCACTATAACGCTGCCGTATGCAATATAATATTATATTTCGTGAAATTAAGCTTCCTGCTATTTTATAAGCTCAGTTTTAACGCTTCGTACAAAATACAAGTTAAAACACAAAATAATGCGAATGAAATACGACCTTAACGTATATATAAAATGTTCCTGTTTTTATGTTCGTATAAAGTACATAATTTGAATAATATATTTGGGTTTTGTGGATGATGACCTGTTTTGATATGTCTAATGTAAGACAACATAATTTTGTTGTAACGTATTACGACAATGTTTGTATTTTTTAAGTGTTGACGTGTCTAATATATCCAGAATATTAAAGTAGATGTCTGAACCGACAGTCTTATGTAAATAAATTGCATTATGATATTATTTGAAGTAGTAGCAACAAAATTTTATACATTTTTTTAATACTTATATATACATATATTATATATTACTGGATTGGTCTGGACCAGTTAATACATCAATTATATTCGTCGGTAATCAACTTCAAACATTTGTTTTTCTTTCAGTTAAATAGTTTTCCTGTAACTAATATATAGTATCACATTTCAGTTTAACACTACACAACAATCGCCTTTGGAAAATTTTATAAACACAACTATATTTTATCTGACCCAGATATCTTAAATGTAAAAAAAAATGTTTACGTCACCGCTGGCAACCAGTAATGACAAAGCAATAATTTATGTAACGAAATTTGTTTATGATAAAGGAAAATTGCGGTTTGAAATGTTAAAACTGTAATAACATAAAACGTGTCTACGTAAAGCCAAAATGGCCCGGTGGTAAGTGAATCTTAACCGATGATCGTGGGTTCAAATCCGCGCAAGCACCACTAAATGTCATGTGCTAAATTTGTGATTATAATTCATCTCGTGCTTGACGGTAAAGGAAAACATCGTGAGGAAACCTGCATGTGTTAAATTTCATTGAAATTATGTCCCATGTGTATTCCACCAACCTGCATTGGAGCAGCGTGGTGGAATAAGCTCCAAACCTACCTAGCAGTAGGACATTTACAGGCTGTTACTTTACGTAAAGCTTATCACGTAACTTATACCAATCAAAGTTCATTTATAACTGAGGCACTCAATTCAAACCTCAAAGCAAATCCTTGATTATATATATATTTCTCTCAACAGAACTCACAGCGGAATATACTCCATATATTGCTTTAACATTAATTTGCGATATAGTCATGGTTCAGGGTTAATCAACAGTTTCCGTTCGTTGAACAACTAACTCGTTACCAGCTATAATTCGAGCTATGATTTAGTCTGGCGAGTGTGTCAAACATTCGGGTTCAAACAGTGGTGCGGTTGTACGCACTGACTGCTCCAACGGTTCGGAATAGAAGCGAATGAAAGCAAACGAACCCCTTTCAAACGAAGTATTTGATTCAATTAATTGACAAGAGGCGTATAAACAGTGACATAAATATTAGAATTTTATCAATAGACTTGATTCGTTAAAGAAAATGCTAACTAATGTATTTGAATCATAGTTAATAACAATATATTTTTAGCATGTTTATTTTAATCACGAAATAAGGAAATATAAGTAATTAGGCATATTTTTAATTTTACTTTTGTACCGTAACAATAAATTGTATTCTGTATTGTTTTAATGGACTAAGGACATGGATTAACAATATATTAAGCATTGCACTATGATGAATGGCTCCTTAGTAATGTCCACCAGACCGATTTCGGCCACGGCGGCCAATCTCAAGAGAGATTAGCCAACTGCGCAGGAGATATTATAGTGCACAAGTGTGTGCGCAAACACAGGAGCTCTCTCTTTTCCTTAGCTCTCATAATCCGATGGGACGGCAATCCGATACGACCGGAAAGAGTTCAGGCGCAGGACCAACAGCTTAACGTGCTTTCCGAGGCACGGGAGTGTACACACTTCCAACTTCCAGACTCCTGGCTGCTACTGAGAATTTTCTGACAGAAAACCCCAAAAATTATTTATTGGCCCGATCTGGGAATTGAACCCAGGATCACCGAGTCTGCGGCCTTATATCAAGCCACTATACCAACGAGGCAGTCCTCCTTCATTGCAGGAATTGGAACTGTAAGAAATGTAAGCCGTTCTTTTCATCGTCAATGCGAATCTCAATGGATCTAACCGAAGGCTCTACGCTCATATCGTATCTAATTACACTGCCTCAATCACCCTTCAAACAGTTGTTACAATAAATAATTGATGAATGGACGGTACCTACCCGAGAGATTGACACAAAGCTCTATCTCCAATAAAGTATATTGAAGGAAAAATAACGTCCTTATTTTTCAAAAATAAGAATTGTTTCGTATGTAATAATATTATTTATGATAGCAGTTATTATTTTTATTATTACGTTTTAATAACAACAAGATTCCATTGTTTTTACGGGTTCTATTATATTGTACACCCTTTTCTCTGTAAGAGTATTCAGTAACAAAAATATTAACTATAGTCACGAGGCTACAAAACACAAACTACAAAACTCGAACATAACAAACTATCGCACAACTTTAAATTAACGATTTAAAGTAATTTATACGCTCATATACATACTGTTTATACGAGTTCTAGTTCTAGGTCAGCCCGGTTTTGATTAGCAGTAGCAAAAATAAGATAATTAAATCGATTTAATGGGTTATTTTTTAAATATTTATCTTATCTTAAAAATAAACGTCGAGAATTCTTAGTTTTCCCTTTCATCACGCTAGAAGTTATTAGATAAAAAAATATCATAATCAACAAATATCGAGTAACATATAGTCAAAAATGACAAATCCTCTGTTTTACCGTCTTATTATTTCATTATTATTGTTTTAAATGCTGTCTCGATTGACGGTTGTTTTGGAGAATACCTGTGTAAGATCGGACGCGAATCGACGGCGATGTGTCACCACTGTGGCGCGGACCGGGATACTGCCCAGCACACGTTGGAGGCGTGCCCAGCGTGGAGTGTGGAAAGGGAGATTCTGGTCCGTGAAGTCGGACAAGACCTCTCCCTGCGAGCAATCGTGTCGGCGATGCTACGCAGGGAATCGGCGTGGAGGGCTGTAGCCTCCTTCTGTGAGACCGTCATGGTCCAGAAGGAGACAGCGGAGCGGGAACGGGAAAGGGCCGATCCTGCTCGGCGGAGACGACGTCGGCGTCGTCTCGGCCCTCCCACAGCCCCGACGCCCGGGGCTTAAAAGATAGGGCGTAACCCTGGGGCCGTGGATACGTGAGGTGGGGGCCTCGCGTATCCTATTTCAGACGGCCCAGAGGAGGACGGCAGCCGGGATGGCCTCGCGCTGTCGTACGCACTAGCGTGGAGTGCGGGGAGGCGAAATTACCTTCGCCCCCTGAGGAGAGCTCCGCCGAGCCACGAGCGGAGCACAGCACGGGAGGGGCCGCGGATGCGTTATATCAACACGATCCCGCAGCCTCTCCGATCCGTGCCGAGGACGGCCATCGCAGTGGTTTTAGTGGGTAAGAATCCCACATAACCCGGTTCCTCCCCCAAGGGTGTCGGGTACCTATGGAAGGTTTCCACTGCGTGAAAAAAAAAAAAAAAAAAAAAAAAAAAAAAAAAAAAAAAAAAAAAAAAAAAAAAAGTGGCTACAGTGTTGGGTTCAATTCCCAGGTCGGGCCAAAAAAAATTTGTTGAGATTTTCTATCAAAATTTCTCAATAGAAGCCCGGAATCTGGAAGTGTGTACACTCCCGTGCCTCGGAAAGCTCGTAAAGTCGTTGGTCCTGCGCCTGAACTCATTCCGTTCGTGTCGGATTGCCGTCCCATCGGGTTTTGAGAGTAAGGGAATAAATTCAAATTCAAATTACTTTATTCAATATTGAAGTATTACACTTACTTATTGATTTTCAAACTGGAAACTACTATCAGTTCGGAAAAGAAGCACCCAGCCCTGAGAAGAACCGGCGAAAGACACTCAGCGGGTTTAATAGAGAGTGCACCTGTGTTTGCGCACACACTTGTGCACTATAATACTCGTATGTCCTGCGTAATTGGCTAATCGCTCTTGAGAGTGGCCACCGTGGATTATTTTATGGTTTTAAATGTTATTTCACGCTAATAAAATAAATATAATTTTTTTCACAATCATTAAAGATGTCATCTATGTATGTAATTTAGACATAATAAGTGACCAAGCTCTAAGGCTTTCTTTCGAGGTGATTTTTTATTTTATTTTAATGTAACTTGTAAAACATATTCAATACAAAATAAACTTAAATAGCAGTTTATATATGGTACTAGCTGTGCCTCGCGGTTTCACCCGCGTGCAATAAATAAAAATATAATGAATAAAAATTAGCCTAGAACCTTCCTCGATAAAAGGACAACTATACAACACAAAAATATTTTTTAAATTCGAACCAGTACTTCCTGAGATTATCCGGATCTAACAAACAAACTCTTCAGCTTTATATATTAGTATAGATAGATACATACAAAAAATTAAGCCGTATTGAAAACGAATTTTACAGCTGCTTAACTTAAACCTTTTTGGCGGAAGAAATACTTCGAAGCTCTGAACCATACTACGTACGTAGGTAAAAGTTTTAACTTTGTAAGTTAGATTTTATAAAGTATTTACTTTTGCATTCTCTTACACATCGGCCAATAGAAACTAGAGGCTCAAAGTATTATTACATACTTTATTATTTTAATACTTATTTACTAAAAAATATATATTTATTAAAATAATACACGTTTATTTTTTAAAGTGGAATTCTATTGTCATTATTGAGATCTACAAATTACAGAAACTAGGTTTTGGTTTTTATGTTATCTTAAAACACTTGACTGCAGTCAGATCTACAACTATGACTAACCTTAAGAACTTGTTGCCTCTAATGGAATGTTATAATGCTTAAGTGTGTGCACTAACATAGACTGATGTTATCTATATAGTAGTCAAAACTACAATTGTAAAGCAAAAGGGCGCAGGGCCAAATCCTCTTGTGCTTTCATCGACGTGGGAATGTGTAACTGAACAAACTTTTTACTTGCCCGTAGTCAAATCGAAGCTATAAGTGAGAAACGTGTATTTCAATTTAAGAACTTGGTGAGATTACCATTTTGCTTGACTCGTTAAATTACTATGATTTCAATAAATTAAGTGTATAAATAAGTCGGAGCAAATCTTTTAAAGATAAATAGTAACAATTAATTATAAAACTGCATACACTTTATGAAACTCACGTAAATCGATGTAGTTCTACTGCTTAATAATAACGTCTCACGTGTCTCTAAAGTTAAAACCCACGTCTTCAATCAATAATGTACTAGATTAGCGGTAAACGCTTCCAAAACGGCTCGAAAAGTAAGAACACAATGACGTTTGTGAGATTATTTCAAATTAGTATGGTCCAATCATAACTTATTGCTAAGCAAATAAGGTTGAATATGGAACAACCGTCATTGTACATTTCCTATGTCTTTCTTTCATTCATGGCATAAGATCGTAAGTGAATGTCAATATAATCTAAACCGCACTTTATTGCTCGGGAACGGGAGTAAAACCAAGTATAAAATTAAGATATTAAAGAAAAATCCGCGTGAGGTGTGATGTTATCTTTTGTTTACGACACGTCATGCCAACGGCGCAAGACGTATATGTAAGACTTAGTGGAGAAGTTTGTACTCTCACAAATCGATAGAACGGTAAAGCTGATACCACCTGAGATAATTAAGCGTAGGGCCAACGGCTTTCATACTTTACTAGGAATGTAAACACTGCGAACTCAGTGCATCTACTGTGTATCAGTGGATTCAGTCACTTTTTATATATTTTTTTCAAACTCAAATTCATATTCATCATTCATCGCTTATATAGCCAATGTGCCACCAACCTTGGGAACTCAGAGGCTATGTCCCTTGTGCCTGTTATTACATTGACTCACTCAGCCTTCAAACGGGAACGCAATAAAACCAAGTACTGCTGATTTGCAGTAGAATATCTTCTATTCTTTTTGGTAGTAACACCCAGACGAGCTTGCACAAAGCCCTACAACCAGTAAGTGTATTTTTGTGAAGCTTACAACATTAGTTAATGTTTATGGATACTGCATCTCTTTGAAGTTATATAGTGAAATAACATAAAAAATATTTACATTACAAGACTAGTAGCTCCGTAAGTTCTATTTAATCGTATAAGCTCTTCAACTATAAATAAAATATATAAGTACATTCATATTAAAACAAAGTTCAGTATATTAGTCAGCGTTTTATATTTAATAAATAATATTGTTACTCAAGAGCCATAATGTAATAATATGAAATGTGTTAAAGATCTTGATGCACTCCATTAAGTTTATTTCCGCTTGAGTTTGCTTTTCTTGATAATATATTTTTATGAACGCTGCTATTTATGGATTTAGAAATATCCTTTAAGAATTTTTTATCACATACGTATGTTCCATTAGTCTTTCTCTACTCTTTATTATAAAGAAAAATACTAAAATGGTGTTTCAAATAGTAACAGATTCAACGAATTCAGGTTTTACATAGAAATGAACATCCACCGTACTTAAGCATCGGTATTTAGACTTTGCTTCTAGCGTCTACAGAAATTAAATAACCAAGCGTTAAAGCGTTTTTACGATTTTCGGAAAGAATTATTCATTCCCCTCGGTTGAAGCCTGACCTGAATAAAGTATGTCAAAACAAAATTCGAAAATTTTATCCGAAGTTCATATGAAAAATTTGTTGAGCTATGAAACGTAAAACATCGAGAACCGTACAAAAAGTTACCTACAGACGAGGAACGAGTGGTGTTCATATTGAATTGAGTAGTGTCGAGAGCTCCGGCAACTAAGGGCCGCATTGAACGATATCTCAAAAGCGCCACACTCGAAAAGGTCACAGGGGACTTTAATATTAATGGATTTTTTGAATAATACGCTTAAAAAATATATATTACTAGCTGCCCGTCCCGACTTCGTACGGGTAAAATAAGGATTTTATTCCGTGCATTTTTTAAATCAATAACGTTTAAATGTTCACTTATCGATCTATTCGCCCGTACATTATCGTGTATATTCAGTATAGGGCATTGTAATAAAGAACTACTAAAGAAAATGTTAAGGAATCGATGATATCTTCTAAAGTCTTCTTTTTCCTGCCCTTATCCCACTACGTAATAACAATTATTAACATATTTATCTAAATGAGGATTATAAAAAAACACGAAAGCTATTTGAGATACTAAAAATATCGTACCACATGTTTATATTACTTATCTTTAACAAAAAAATAGATCGGGAGGCTATATATCTATATAACTAAGGCTATTATAATTAGGTCACAGTTATTGCTTTTTTGTTCCAATTTGTAAAAACAGAATAGAAACGAACGATGATGATATTCTTATTATGACATGAATCCCTATGCAATTTAATAGTTTCGAATTTGAGCTTTCGTTTAGAAGGACTGGTACATAAAATCATGCATAAATTGAGCAAAAAGCTCAACATAGATATCGGGAGCGAACAGCAGGTACTACGCTTAGTCTAGTTTATCTACCAAAAACGTGTCTTAATATGTAATTTTTAATTGATTATATTTCTGTACTTTTTACACCCCCATGCGTCGGTCTTGCGTCTGAAGTTTTTCCGTTCGTGTCGGTTTACTGTCCCATTGGATTGAGAGTTAGGGAATAAAGAGTGCACCTGTGTTTGCGCACACACTTGTGCATTATAATATCCTGCGCAGTTGGCACACCTTTCTTAAGGTTTTCTGAAGATGTGGTCGTAATTGTTCCGGAGGGCATTATTATTATTTTTATTGTCATACTAAACAGCGTTGTCCTCCTTTATTCGACTTCATTCTTATTATTTTGTATATTTATATGGTTTTCAATGCAAAAAATGTTAAATTAGGACACAAACAAACATACAAAATGAATAATTTTACCTCTTTTTTAATTGAAAAATAATAATTTTATTTCAAAAGCATTATAATTATCAGATCATTAACAAAACGTGAACAAAATACTTGCTATAGTACAAAACTGTGGTGCCGTTTGTTATTAACGCGCGCCAAAAAAGCGACATTTCTCTATTTTTTAAAACGTTTGAGTTGTACAAAATAAAATAAGAATGAGAAAAAGACACGATATCATTAAAATTGATAGATAACAAAACTGAAACATTTTAAACGAAATTTGTTTGGTGGCGCATTGGTGATATAAGCGTTAGTTTTATCCAGTAAAATAAACATTTCTTATAATGCCATTGTCTATGGGCATCGGTCACCACTTACCATTAGGTGGCCCATTTGCTCGTCCGCCTAACTATACTAAACAAAATTACAAACAAACAAAAAAAAACAAATTTTACCTCTTTAAAATATGTATTAGTATAGTTAAAGAACGAAGCCGCGGGCAACAGCTAGTTTATCAATAAAGCATCATGAAATCGATTACTATGACAACTGTTAATGATGTTTCACATAATATATCTTATCATATATTATGTGAAAAATCTGTTTTGGATGAGAGTTGAACAAAATCAGCTTTCTTATCTGACCTCTACTCGCCGAAAAGAATATTCCTACCAAAATTCGAGTCTCTACGCTTTATGGTTCCACAGATATGGTGATGAGATATGGTGATGAGTCAATATATTGGTGGAAATCTCATATACAATTATATATATATATATATATATATATATATATATATATAGACTATCTATTTCTAATCAGAGGCTTGTATAATAAATTTCATGCTTCTAACATCAAAAATGACGGAGCCGCTATACAAACTTTCAACCCCGATTTTACCCTCTTGGGTAGATTTTCGCAAACGCTGAAATACATATTTATCTATTTCTCTCCAGAAGCTTGTATATAAAATTTCATGCTTCTTACATTAAAAATGACGGACCCGCTATACAAACTTTCTACCCCTATTTAACCCTCTGTGGGGTAGATTTTCGAATACCCATAAATACCTATTTATCTATTTCTCACCAGAAGCTTGTATATAAAATTTCATGCTTCTTGCATCAAAAATGACGGACCCGCTATACAAATTTTCAACCCCTATTTCACCCTGTTGGAGGGTAAATTTACAAAAATAATGTATTACATATTTATTTATTTCTAACCAAAAGCTTGTATATAAAATTTCATACTTCTTACATTAAAAATGACGACCTCCCCATATAAACTTTCAACCCCTATTTCACCCTCTTAGGTAGTGAATTTGGGAAAACTCTGATTTGTTTACTTATTTATTTCTAACCTGTAAATTGTGTATAAAATATCATTGCTCTAACTTTGAAAATGACGGATTTACATACTACGGTCCCATAACACCCTTGTTGTAACATCCCTTGTTTCGCCCCTTTAGGGGTGGAATTTCCAAAAATCCGTTCTTAGCTGACCTCTACTCGGCGAAAGGAATATTTCTACCCAATTTCAAGTCTTTACGCCTTTTGGTTCCAGAGATATCGTGATGAGTGAGTATATACGTGGAAATCTCCTTTATATATATAGATTTGGATATTAAAAATAATAAAACACTATTGGTAACGCGATTTTTGTTTGACTGATGTAATGACGTGGAAACTGATGCATTTTATTTCGCGTGCCGAAACTAATACAAAAGAAAAGCGAGTTTCGGAATGCGACATTAAACTCCTCCAACTATGTATTCTGTGCTCCAACGCACACACGCACATTGTTTTGATAAATATGATCTTTGACGTTAGGAACACACCTACATTGCTTAGACAACAGTGAGTGCTTGTAATTTAATATGAACTTTATACCATAGCAATAAAGCTCAAATTGACTACGTTTTAGTTACAAATCATTTGTATGGGAAAAAGAAGGGCTATTTTTAGGGTTTTTCCAGCAATAATTCTAATTTTTCTCACCGTAAAAACCATCCTTGAACTTCAACGAACATTTTAAAAAAAGATTTGGCCAAATTGGTCCAGGCGTTGTTGAGTTATGCGCTTACCAACACATTTTGCGATTCATTTTTATATTATAGATAACGCTCTTTATCATTTATATTGCTTGAAGGCTCAAAAAACGAATCAAATGCTGCTTGAAATTATAAACTCCTGAAATTTTCGCTTAATCGTTCTCTTTCTTATGTGCTAAGCTTCAAAATTCTCAGCCATTTATGATGTTAACTTTGAAGTCGGTTACGTTACATGTATAAATTACAATGTGTGATACCTACATGGTTGTTAGCAATATAATCAAAAGTATCGATTCTCATACCGTGGGTTCAAGGTTCAACTAAATCAAATCGATCAATTACGTCGCTACGCTTCTTTATAATTTGTACACCTAGGTGTGATCATCTTTTCATCACAGCTCTAAACAAGATTATAACTTGAAGTCTCCTTATAAAAATCATATTTATAAAACAATTGCTTTTGTCTAGTTTCTACGAAAAAGGAGTACATAAATACGTACATATTATTTACTTATATACTCGTACATGCATACAACATAACTATACGATGATATTTTTCATTAAAAAGTTTAAAAATAAAGGACTGTCTCTTCTATTTTGATTTAAATGTAATTACGAGTGAAGCAACTCTGTCACAGTCCCTTAATCGCCATTGTATATATTTCAAATTCAGGATTTTTTTTATTAAAATTACATTTCTTACAAACAGTTGTCAGCGGATTGGAAACGTATAACGACCTAGATAGATATTTCAGTGATATGTTATTCCTAATTATTTCATATCGTATTCGAATTTATATAATTAATAAGTCGAATTTGTGAACGACGCTAAATAAACTATTTTATGCAATTGTATTTGCAATGTTTATGTAAATGTTGCCCGTATTTATACAGAAGCTGCAACATGAATGGTATATCTTATTAAGTAAATTGAAGTTACTGTGCTGTTAGTACCTGTATGTAGTGTTCTTACGATAAATTGCAAAGAAAACACAATATTTAAACTTTACAAAATCCTCGTTTAACTACTACCCTTTATTAACAATGTCATATCATACCTCCGCTTTAATAAACCACACAGTAACAAAATTCAATTGCTTAAAAAATGTTGTAGAAATCTGTTAAAAAAATTAATACTTTATATATATTTATTAATATAAAAGTCTTCAACGATAATAACGCGCTTCACCCATCCCTTAAATCGCTAAAATGTTACAATATAAGTATAAAGTGACCTTATTTGCGCAACCTTGCTTATGAATAGACATGTTGATTGCATTACCTTCCTGAAATGTTAACTGGAGGCCTTTATGAGGTTCTTAGGAATAAAAATGTGAGGGAGTAAAGTCCCCGAATTTATGATTGACTGTTAAATGTTTTAAATAAATTTAAAAACGGTTAATATGATGTAATGAATAAATATGAAGACAAACGTGATATATATATGTTTTTGGAAAACATAGTGTTTATTCAGCCAATATGCTCCAAGCTTTCTCCACAAAAAGAATTGGAGGCCTTAACCCAAAAGTGCGACATTTAACGGCTGATACATTACTTTTTACTTTACTCTTTATCGGTCATCGAGCAAAGAAGAAATCACAATGAGCTATCCAGCTTTAATTTAAAACCGTCATTAATGAAAACGCAAAGTAATCAAGGTTCGTTAAATAAATGGCACCCGAAATAAATAGGCACGCAAACGTGTACAAAAGGTCATCCGTGGCTTTTGGGGCGGACAACGAGGCAACCACTAATTTAAATCAATCTGTAAATCTTAATTAGTGAAGCAAAGTTACACAGCATGGCAACATTGAGACTATACTTGTATAGTTTTCGTTTTTGACTTAATTTAATTAAAAAAAATATCTAACATGTCTTAATATATAATAATATGAAATAAAAAATACGAATCCCACCCATGTAGTCTCCATTACCTAAAGACATTGGCGCTACTTTCCATTAAATGAACCATTTGCTCATTTGCCTTTCTAGAATAGATGGTATTTATTTATAAAAGGTATTTATATTATGGCAACTTAATTATTAAAACTTCTTTCATTATCCAAAGTCTATACATATAAATATGTAATCATAAAGTGATTTGTGAGTATAAAGTTAATAAATTGCTTTTCTTTTCTTTCACAGCTCGTCAGCCAGTGAGCTTATATCGAGACGAGGCGTGTTCTCCCGCAGACAGTATGGCTCCGTCGAACAGGTAAATACTAAGTCGTGTTCGTGCTTTGTATAAAATTTAGCTTCAAGGATATTGTTATGCGTTACTAAAATTGAATTTCTATAATTGAAAACATGCGTACAATTTATTAAGTTGAATTTAAATTTATAGGCAGGCCTGTAAGAATTTCTATTTTGAACTGGAAATATAGTCAAATTAAAAGTGTATAAAAGTCCTTAGTCTTATACTTGATAAATAGTCACTTCATTTCAAGCATTTAAAAAAATCTAGTTTAGTATATTTAACTAGCTCAGCTATTTCACAACTCAGCTTAGCTCTTGATTGTCGACTTGTTAAAGCTTGGATAAACATAAAGTAAAAATATATATAAAGCACTTTTTTCTCCTTATTATATAAGCACTTTTTTCTCCTTATTAAATAAGAAATCGTATTTACTTTTTAGAGCTTCAAAACTTGCAGGTAAAAAATTGAATATTATTTTCCGGTTTCACACAGTAACTAATACGATTGATATAAAACTTTTGTATTATTTTAGTTTATAATTTTAGGACTGAAATAGATTTGAACAGTATGCTTATATTCCGTGTTGTGTGTATGCGTGTGTTATGTTATGTGTTTTTGATTTTTTGGGATATAGCTGATTATATCAATGTTGTTGTAAATAAACATCAGTCCAAGTGATTTCGAAGCGAACGCTGGACAAACTATGACAAGTGCGAAAACTGTATATATATTTAAATGATTTATAGATCTGTAATGCGGCTGAACATACTTGAACACATACGGCTTGATAAGTTAAAATTTGTATTTATTTAATTTTGTTAAAATGAAGTGGCACGAAGCATAAAACATTATCAAAATTAAAAATATATTAATTGAAACCGATGTTTAAATATCATCTTTTCCAAAATTCAGTTTGAATCAGTAGATATAAATATATAGCTAAATTTCTAAATAAACGCGTGAAAACATAAGCGAAGCGTGTTTTATGATGCATTAGTACGGGCGAACATGTGGCGGACGACAGGCGAATGTTTTGTCATAGGTAAAATAATAGCACAAGATAAAATCTTTAAATCCTTAGTATTCATGAAACTTATAGAACGACTACTTTCGGCCGCGGTCTCGGCCGCTTACATTTTAATTCATAACGGATATACATCAATCATAATGAACGATCTTTTTCTTATATTTTATAATACGTTGGGTAATTTTCAGAAGAATTTAACAATGAAACCATCCATTGATAAATCAACTCCTGTCATCCAAAAAACATTAATAATATTAAAAATTCTGTAAGGAATCAATGCTTTTAGAGTAATTAGATAAATATTATTGTAATAAATCATTTCATTTTAATTCACAATAACTCAAATATCACAAAGCCGTTCCCTTTTCCATGAATAATGGCGGCCCCATATTTCTATAGAAAGCAAATTATTTATATGGCTTGCCATTGAAGTAATATATTGCAACGTTAAGCTATTTTTTATATAACACGTATGTAAGTAATGCGTATATATGTATTTTTAAAACTTACATGATTCGAGTTACATTTTACATATTAATAAAAATACGTAGACATAATTAAGCGGATTATTTCTATTTTACCATGAATCCACCCACATAACACACCTGAAAACACATAATCTAAAGATATTTAGGTGTCACAACTAACAGCCTGTAAATGTTAGACTTAATGCCAGAAGCCTTTATTTTGAGATACCGGCTTGGGCGTACAACTTTTTCCTTCACCGTCGAGCACGAAAATCATTATATATAGTTTGAAATGTCCATGTAAATGCACATGAAAGTCAGATATGTAAACCCGGGTTGTACCAAAAAAAAACTATTAAGACTCACGTATTCTAACCGCTGGGTCATCTCGGTCGTAAAGTAGTCGTAGTAGTCGTGGTACTAAACGAAATACAGAAAACAAATACACGACAGTTAAAAAACTAAATTAAAATATTTGTTTGTTTAAACAATCTATTACATAACAGTTTTTAATGACGAACCTTTTAGATTAAAAACTGCATTGTGCGCTACTTCGATTACATTTTAATATTCATTTAAAGTTTTTCTTACTTTAATTTGTATTCGATCGAACCTGTCAAAAATATTATTAATAGTAGTTTCATTTACATATTATGCTAAAAATGAAGTTATGCTTTAAAGTTTTAACTAACAGCTATACATATTAAAATATTATAAATCAATATTGAAGTATTTCATTAAGAGTTCTCAATCATCAATTTATTGGAAGCTATAAGCTTCGCAAAGAGTGATAATTAAAATTTTTTATCGGATCCTAAACTCCTAATTTAATATTCTGCCACCGATATTAATTTAACCAGTGCCTTGTGATGGAGAAATAGTTAATTAAAAAACGTTGAGTTTTCCGACGCGCGAATAGACACAAATCTTACTCTTCTGATGTAGCTACTAAATAATGTTAATATATTATATAAGTAACTATATAATTGATATACTGTTACGTTTATCCGGATTATAACAGGAACTATATGATTTGTTCTGACGAAATACAAATAGCACATTTTATTACAAATCTACCACCCATAACCAATGATATCATCGATAATAATGATTAAAATCAATTGCTAAATCACTATTTAAATTTACAGTTTTATCTATTTTTGTAACCAATCAGATCTAAAAAGGAATAAGTGAAGAGATATTAATAAAAAATTGTGATGGTATTAAATTCAATCCAAAGCAAAATTTTGTCCAAGACTTATTTTAATTTAAATCTATTATAATCTTTTATTAAATCATTTGGCCTGAAATTCCATTATTCATTATTTCGTCAACTGCATATTCAATCTTTTATATATTTTTGTATATTGTATAGGTAGGTGGACGAGCCCATATCCACCTGATAGTAAGTTGTCACCAACGCCCATAGATGATGGCAGTGTAAGAAATGTTAACCATTGCCAATGCGCCACCAACCTTGGGAACTAAGATGTTATGTCCCTTGCGCCTGTTATTACTCTGACTTACCCTTCAAACAACACCAAATACTGCTGTTTTGCGAGAGAATATCTAATGATAATATCTGAATATTTTAGAAAATAAGCAGTAAAGGCTACATATTAAACTAAAACATTTTTGTAATATTGCATCTATTAATTATTTATTAGGCATTAGACAAATTTGTGATTGATCATATAATTTTATTTACAGGTCATCCATAATGTAGACGTTATGAAAGATATTTTAATCCACTCCTCGTACAAAGGAATCATTGTTATCGTCTGAATATGACAGTGGAGAACAGTGTACTCCGTACACTTTTATATAAACCTAGACGAGGTCTATTATTTCAAGCAACATCATGAAATGAAATGTCGCTGACAGCTTAGGAATACCCATACAAAACGTATAATAATAGAATTTTACGTAACGCTCGACGTAGACGGATGTCTGTCTTAACACTTATATTATGATGAAATAAGTTTCTAGTTTCAGGACAGCTATGAAATGTATAGTTCAAATATGTTTACATATTGCGACGTCTGAGCGAATGTTGGCAATACTATAACAGATAGGTAAACAAAAACTTTTTAAGCACGATCATAATAACCACATAAAAGTAGCAAATATCTATACTTTATGGATAAGCAACTGTAATCATTTGAATGTTTAAAAAATATTTTTAGATTATAATCTTGTCATACCTATGGTAGTTAGATGAAACCTTTCCATGCAGTTAACACACTGATCCGTTGCCAAATGTAATAAAAGCAATGATAATAATATATTAAAAGCCAAATTTAGTAGAAGGGGCATTAGCAATACAGCTCTTGAAGTAATGAGTTTTTATATATATGAAATAATGCAGTATATACTATACAAACGAACATTGGCACAGTGAGAAGAGAGTGTGTGTATGATAATATGAAAGTTCAACCTCACTTAGGTTAGTAATTCAGGGTAGTATTTTAAGGCCGCTTTTATTTCCCTGTCATATATATGTCATAACTAAGTTGAGATCCACAAAACATTCATTTGAACTGCGGGACGTTATGTGATACGATATAACTGTGTTAATTATATATATAAAAACCTAAGAATATTAAAAAGAAATAACTTAAGCGCGTAAAGTTATTAAAATTATCAATTTGATCAGTCCTGCATACGCTCTTTAAAACTAATTAAGCACACATACCCTAACGACAAGATAATACGTTATACCTCGTAAATACCGAGGCCCGAATAAGAGCATTATCGGGAAAGGGTATGTCCCAGGTAAGTGGTCACGTATACTGGTCATTAACAAAGGACTGGTAATTATGAACAGAATAGTGGTAATTATGTGTACATACAGCAATAGTTCGCAGTTTCCAATAAGGATAGCGGAGCACTTACAATTGCCATTGTAATGTATAATATGAATGCCATGAATATAAATAGTATTATATTTATTATTAATATATATTTGGTGGTGAATTTTGAAATAACCAAAATCCATATCAGTCTAAGAGCGGATCTGATATAACTAATCTACTAGGAAATTAATATAGCTACCGTGTGCCGTAGAAACTCTTTAGGTTTGATATTTATTAATAAGGAACTGAATTGGAAATTAAAAATGTAAGAACTTAATTAAGTCAAATCAGTTACGTTCTAGGACTTGTTTAAATTGCAAATACTGTGACTGTTCCGATAGCATACAATGATGACAGTGCCTCGGGTTCACGTTGTAATTTTCTAGTAGCACTTTGCAGGCTAGGAAAAGTTTTAAAAGTCGAATACGTTGTGTAACATTCAATATACTCGCATTGTGGATTAAATTTGGATAATACCGGTAGATTTTCAATTATTAAATACATTGTTTTACTCGATTATATATTTTTTTTAAATGCAAATGTAAATTGAGCCGACCTTTTTTAGAGGTGCATAAGAGTAAACTACATTTACAAAATAGTATCTTAATCGTTCCTTTCCCTTTGTTTCTATTGGAAAGAAAAAATTAAAACATCAAATATATACTTTCAAGTCAAATGAAAATATTACCAATATCGGCATTTTAAGACACGTTCATATATATCCTAATAGAATTCATATTACAAAGTTTCTGACATTTTCAATAACTTTTTAAATGACTTTAACTGAGTACCTACGAGAATCTTCGTTCATGGACGTTTTTTTTTTTATTTATTGTTATATTAACACATATTCTAATGTAAATATATTTAATTTATTTACATTGACAAATGTCGAACACAAAAAAATATTGAAATTTAATATAATGATAACTTATGTGTCATATTCTGCTGACTACATAAAATTATTTTTATTTTTTCATGTACATTTTGATTTTTAAAAAACTAAACTAATTTTATAATCGCTTTCTTGACACTTCGAGTGTTCCGCCTAAAATTTATATTAATCATTCATGCATGTGCCATGTTAAACAAGGCGTGAAGACAGAGAGTATACTAATTGCTTCATTAGCGAATATATCAATCAACGGAGAGGGCACACCTCGGCTGACAACAATGGAACACCACAATTCTGTGGGCCGACACACGTAGACATTAATGTGTTGACAATCAATCACGGGTCAGAGTGGCAAGTGCGACTTATATTAAAATATAGGTTAATTGACCTTAAACTAGATTTATAGACTTTTGTCATTTACGGGCTCGTACTAGTTTTTTTTTTTTCATAGAAAGCGCTTGTTTAATAAAGTTGATAAAACTTAAGTTTTGATTTATTCATAAGTAACATCTTCGAAGAATAAATGAGTCCTGAATAGGTTTATGGTAAAAAATCTTTACTCATAATGAAATCAATATATTTTTAGTGAGATTAAATATTCAACAAAGATTAAGATTAGGATCAGAAAAAGCTATGGTTGACGAATAACGTATATACCAGACTAGCTGTGCCAACAGTTAATTAATAAAAATATAAAAATAAATAAAAATAAACCAAGATCCTTCCTCGATAAAAGGACTATCTAACACAAAAATAATTTTTAAGAGACAATATCGCCTAATAAAATGTCAAGTAGAACTTAAACGAAGGCACGATTTGAAATTCAAACACGTTCCATTAAATTATTTCAAGTGGCATTAATTATAACATTATAGATCTCTACGATAAAGTAGAAATTTTTAAATGAGTACTTTCACCGCAAGAATACCGCAAGAGACCTTTTGCAGCAGTCAAATCAGCGGTCAATAGGTTGTTGTTGAAAATAAGGCTTTTATATAAATTCTGTATAAAATGAACAAAACTTTGTACCGTCAAAAGCACCAAAAGTGTTTATAAAATTCCTGGTAATGTAGTTTCGGTGAAATGTTTTCAAATTCAATTCGAAGAAATCTTGCACCTGTTAGTTAGGTAATTACTTTAGGATTTATTCATTAAAAGCTTATATTAAACATTATTATAAATACCTGATGTTCTTACCTACTTGCCTTTTATGCGGTCTTTTAATCTTTAGCCATGAGAGTTAAGTTGTTTCTAACTTTCCCAACAAGGGTGGAGAAACTCTTACCGGCAGTTATAAACTTATAAATTGAACGATTGACTTTTATTTAGTAAAGCAAGGGCATTTTAAGTTAAGTATGTATAAACAAATACATCCATATGCTACTCATAAAATTATAATCCACTGTACAATATTTAAATTAATTTTGCATAATTAAATATTCCCCGAAATATTAACGATGCATGCAAATTAACATTTATATGTTTTATTCTGTTTTGGTAAATCGTGATAGGTAATATAAATTGAATTAATTAACTACAATTAATCAAATTTTGTCAATATTTTACAGTCAGTATTAACAACATTTTATTTAAACATGTATTTAAGTACCTACCTAAAGTTTTTGGTATTGTGTAAGCTAAGCTTATAATATAAATAATATAAAGGTATTATAAATTCAATGAATTAACTGGAATTAAATTATCTTAATTTCGTCAATATGTTTGTTGTACCGTACCGTATGGAGCGTATATAATCCGAAATATATATAAAAAAAAGAAATAAATTTTAGGCTTTATAAAGAAACTTTGTATCTGGCTGCAATATCCAGGAGTCCTTACTTAATATTCTGTTCTAGTTTATTAACATTGAGGACTGAGGAACTAACAAAATATAACAGATTATAATACTAGTATTAAAATCAAAACATTTAAAAACTTTGGATAACTTGAAAGACAATACGTACGTACTTGTAAAAATAAATCAGTTAACGACGCTACGTTTATTTACGCGGCTTCAAAAAATAATGATTCGACTGTGTTTTTTTATTTGTACTTGTTGTTCCAGTTAAGGCAATGAAAACAAGACAAAATCAATATGTAAAATGATGTATGCCTGTAATGTTTCGCGGCTGGGCTTGTTCCACCTCGTTGCTCTCGTACGAATTAATGGATACTCATGTTGCAGATTGTTATCCAACACATGCAACCTACATTGATTTCCTTCACAGACGAGCAAGAAATAAATTACACAAGTTGCAGATGAAAACTCAGCGGTCCATGTCGGGATGTGAACCAGCAATATCCGTCTATTAATTATTTTTATATCCTGATACATTATTCAGAGAAGGACATCTGCTCCCAACCTGATCAGAGCTCGTACTATGGAAACCAGACAACTGATGAACTGCATATATACTAGTTTTCTTTTGTAAATACATACTTATATAAATAGTTACACCCAGACTCAGGACAAACAGACATGTTCATATACACAAATGTCTATCCTGGGAGGGAATCGAACCCACGCCCTGCGGCGCGAAAATCAAATATCTACCAACCACGCCAAACGGCTCGCAAAATTTGCAAAACAATTGTTTTATACATTTTTTATAATAAACATCTCTTATATAATCGAAATAATTAATTTTAAGATTTTGGTTGAAGTGTATATCGAATCAAATTTTTGAAGTCGATTTTTATTTTTTCTACTTAGCATTTCACCAGTTCCTAATTCTCATTTCCCTGCGGAAATTAGGTTAATGAACAGTTTGGATCTGTTTCTGAATTATGGAAGTGAAAATTCAATCTGAACGTTAAAATTAGATGGTTTTGAATCTCGGAACAAACAAAATAGCACAACTGAATAAAAAAAATATTTAGAAACATATCATTCTTAACTTATGCTTGCTTACAATTTATGATGTTGTGATAGAAATAAAACGTAAGACTTATCTAAGTATAATATTTGTAATATCGTCTTAATCAAATAAATAAAAGTTACATCATGTATAATAATTAATAGTTAAAATATTTTTAGGAAAATGTTTTTTTATGTAGTAACCAATTCTTATTGCCGTAAGCTATATCGACCTTTGCTTACTAAATTGCTAATATATAAAAGTTTGAAATGCATTTCAAACTTTTATATATTAACAACTTTTAATAGTAAACACTTCTATAATCTTAGTTTAATATCCGTTGTTTTATACTTCATTACCAGGGTTTGGGTCCCGGGACGTCTCGTGTCTCGAAGTCCCGGGAATTTTCGTAATTTTAGCTGTCTCGAGTCCTGGGACTTTCGGGTCGAGACTCGAGACGAGACAAGATTGTTTAAATTGTTATGTTATCATTTTTATTTTCAAATAATTGAAGGAGCCTAGCGTAGCCTAATACAGCCTTAAACACCATTGAACCGACATCTGTTGAAAACAAGAGTGTTCTCCTCGTCCGGTGTTTATACTACAAAAATCAGAAGCAAACTCGGACAAAGCTGTGGACACTGATTTTTTAAAGGCCTATTTTATTTTATTTTATTTTTATTTATAGGTAGATTGACGAGTATATGGGCCACCTGAAGGTGGAAAAGAAGGAAGGAAGTGGTCACCAACGCTCATAGATAATGGCATTGTAAGAAATGTTAGCATCGCCAATGCGCCTCCAACCTTGGGAACTAAGATGTTATGTCCCCTGTGTCTGTAATTACAATGGCTCACTCATTCTTCAAACCGGAACACAACAATACAAAGTACTGCTGTTTTGTGGTAGAATATTTAATGAGTAGGTGGGTGAACGTACCCAGACGAGCTTGTACAAAACTTTATCACCAAGTAAAATCATCACTGAAGTCTGTTTATGTGTTAGGTGATTATCATTTAAAATACTGATTTATTAGTCTGTTTTATTATTTATATTTAGATTATTTAACTATGAATCAAATTTGTGATTACGAGAATTAACCTTTAATTAACAATGTTGTGAATTTGTGTTTGTGACTAACTAGCTGATAACCGCGACTCCGTCCGCGTTGCTTGATACATTAACAAAGTTTTCTTATATACGAAGGAAAAAAACATCAAAAAGATCGCAAGCAAAAATGTACTTACATCACTGAACACGCAGTGCATATACAAATCTTTGTTTCTTGAAACTTTAATAACTTTTTATTAATTTAAGATATCGCAATCTTTTTTTTTTGATAAGGGCCAAGTGTCTAAGAAATAAAATTTAGAAAATTTCATTGAAATCTATCCAGTAGTTTTTCCGTGAGGCGCGCTGCGCGCACAACTGCAGAGCTCTATCATTTTATTTATATAGATTAATTAAAATTAGGTACGGTACTAGATAAAATTAAATTTTTGAAGAATTAGTATGATTTTTAACTATGTTCGTTTTATAACTATAAGATTTAACTGCTTAAAAGTGAATCTATGTGTGATTAAAAGAACTAAACAAACCAATTACTAAGATTGAAATAAACGTTAAGTTATTAAGAATTAATTTTCAGCTTAATAAATGTTGATTTTACAAAAAAATGCATTTTGTGATTATGTCAGAAATGAACTCAATTAAAATTCTACAAAAAAGACTTATTCCTCTTAAAAAAAAACAGAAAAAATCTTAAGTCTCGAAGTCCCGGGAATTCCCGGGACTTGGCTTGTAGGCTGTCTCGTGTCCCGGGACTTTGAAATTGTCGGGAATTCCCAAACCCTATTCATTACTCATAAAACTGTGCTACGTGAACTTAATATCAATCTTTTGACTGCGGGCGAGATTTTATTATCCCTTTCTATTAATAAGTCATTAAATGACGAAATCCTCCAAAGGCTGAATATTAATTTTGTAGCTTAATGACTTAAGGAACTTCTGTAATAAAGACCTCTAGCGTGTGATACTTCACTGAAGTTTACTATTAAGCAGTGTCACACTCTACGAGACTGTCATTCGATTGTAGGTCATCATCCTCAGTGTGACTTGACCTACTTATTTCGACTCTAGGCTTCTTGTAGATTGTACACTAATATATACTGTGGTAGTGCTAGCCTATAGTTTGTTCCGCGACCAATTACCATGTGGACGTTTTGTCTCTACATTCAGCCTCCTTCCTATCATATTTACCCTTTAGTATTCTAAGTCGACTTTTCATTTACACTTTTGTTAAATATACACTTTTGTAAATTATATCATAGACCTGTATTTAGGTTTATTTAGAAAACGTTTCTTAGTATACCTCAAACTCTTTCTTTATCTTTCAACAACAAACAAAATATGTAAGGTATTAGTATTTACTAAAAAAAAGTTTTTTCACAAAAAAAAAAATAACGAAGCTCGATCGCCCACGTACTAACTTTATCGTTAAATGTGCATTGAATTTCAAAAAACCAATAATATTTTTACTATTTCTTAACATTGCTACGAAAAAATAATATTTCTTTGTTTTATACAAAAACCTTTCTTAGAATCTTTTCCGACGAACTAAAAAGGTTTTCTCGAAGTCAAGACCCTGATATTTCGATTTCTTTTACATATATTAGAAACGGATGCTTTCATTGAATTCAAACAATATCTGCAAATACATATATTTATCATATACATACATGTTTTAAGATAATGTATAATAATATTAATGAATAAATGAATTAAATCAACAACATCAAACTGAAAAGTAATTAAAAACTACCGTTCGTTAAAAAATTGGATAGCTGTTTAATACATCAGCTTGCAATTATGTTAAGCAGTTATAGAAATAAACATTATGTAATATAAATCTACATTAAATTAAAAACATATTTGAATGAAAATAATTAAAGCCCAGTTTTATAAATTTATTTTAATTAATACACACAGCTAAAAATTCACGTAAAAAAGTTAGGCTAAGGAATCCTTTTGAAGAGAAAGAGAACCATCACTCTTCTCGAACGCGGATTGATAAACAAAATTCACTTAAAATTACCAAAGCTTAATCAAAAAAGTTATTACTTACTTACTCTTTGAATTCGTATGTCACAATCCCACTTACTGCAATGATGGTAGACAGATGTTTATAAAGCCGTGTTTATTTTAACTAACGTTACCCGTACTTTTCCAACATTATTCAGAACTCTGCTTAGTTGCTAAAAGTGCTTTCTTGCTCGCATTAGTTTTTTTATTACATAAGGATAACGAGTCTCAGATAGTCTAGTAAACATTTAAAGTGATTATACATGGAATATATTATGTATATTTAAAAAAAGAATTTGATTTGAGCGATTTTTAAAATTCATTATACACGTCACGTCCGTTCGTCAATCAAAAAATAACATTTCATTTCAATTTTTTTATATATAAATATCATAACGATATTTTCATACATTTTATTATATAAATATAAGAGCCAAGATGGACCAATGGCAAAAACGCGCGACTCTTAAACGATGATCATGGGTTCAAACCCGGGCAATCACCGCTGCTTTCTTGTGCTTAATTTATGAATACAATTCATCTCGTGCTTGATAAACGAAATTCACATAAAATTACCAAAGCTTAATCTTAATCGGTGAAGGAAAACATTGTGAGGAAACCTGCATGTGTCTAATTTCACTGAAATTCTGCCACGTGTATTCTACCTACCCGCATTTGATCAGCGTGGTGGAATGAGCTCCAACCTGCTCCGCAGTGGGACATTCACAGGCTGTTACTGTACTTGAGTGTAAATATAAGAGACAAGTTAGTTGCGTACATTTTTAAACATAATTTAATTTACTACAAGAAATATATTTGTCACAGTACGTTATGTAAAGCAAATAAAATATAAACATGGTTCACGATTTAATCTGTTACGAGCATTTTCCGAGGAAATAAAACATTTCACCAATATTACGGAGGCAAATTGAATTTCAGTTCAGGAAATGAGATCTGGTAACAACTTCAATTTTGACGAGCACAACTTAAGATGAAAATTCATGTAATGTCAATAACCCGAAAATACATATTACGTTACTGTCATGTCGTGATATTTTATTTTTTTGTATTGTGTTATTTTTTCAGAGTATAATTTAAAAAAATCTGGTACTTAATTGCAGCTCCACCTTTCGGGTCCAATGCTATTCAAAACTCAGACACAAACATTTAATCAAAACCAGGAAATTGTATGGGTCGTTCGTTACTATATGCTTATCATATTTATATTCAACTCGTTTAAATTTATAATATCAGTTTTCTTTTAATCAACAAAATCAAACTTTCTGGTAACCATAATTTATCAAAGATCTGAAAAATGAGTTTGAATTAGTAAAGATAGTTTTCGTGTGAGTGCTACGAGACTACGCCCTCATAATATCGCGGAATTAACTTGGATTAGCTCCGAGGAGCCCGCTCTACTATTCTGCTGACTTTTTACTTTTCTCTTTTTAATGCAATATAATCCAGACATTTTTACTGTTTATTTTTTCTAATCTAAGAACTTAGATATTGCATGTACATATATGATATTTTTAGTTAATTGTTATTTTTGCTAATTTTAATTACTTGTTAATGACATTTCAATTATATGTATTCTTTACATAATATAATAGTAATACTTGGTGGTAGAGCTTTGTGCAGGCTCGTCTGGGTAGGTACCACCCACTCATCAGATATTCTACCGCAAAACAGCAGTACTTGGTACTGTTGTGTTCCGGTTTGAAGGGTAAGTGAGCCAGTGTAATTACAGGCACAAGGGACATAACATCTTAGATCCCAAGGTTTGTGGCGCATTGGCGATGTAAGCGATGGTTAACATCTCTTACAATGCCATTGGCAGTGGGCGTTGGTGACCACTTACCATTAGGTGGCCTATATGCTCGTCCACCTACCATTACAATAAAAAAAGCGAATTTCTATATTATCATAAAAACAAGCAGTTCAATGACTGACTTAACCTGCGCAAAACCGATTCAACTCTAATGATGGTAGAAATGCTTATTTCCTGATCACACAAATAAAATAACCAAAAATGAGTTTAAAAAATTCTTACCGACGACTTTCTGTAAGGCGACACAGAAGACAATCGTGATGCTTATGCTATCTTGGTTTACAAAGAAGATCAAAAATCCATTCTTCATCAGTCTTATCGCACTGCCTTTAAATCTACCTCAGTATATAAAATGAAGATATTTTGTTATAGTAAGGTATTTTTTACAGTTGTCAGCATCGGTGGAGGGAGGCGGTGCAGCGGATACGATTGTGCGCCGTTATCGTCTCGAAAACGGCAATTCACTTGGCGAAAAAGATGAGGTAAGTCTAGAGTGTAATATAATAACGCTTCCTTATTGTTTTATAGGTTATGTCTATGCGAACAGCTTAACGTTATATGTACTAGTTATATGATGAAACTTGTTTTTAAATATTTTTATACACTAAGGATGTATTTAAACTTTACTACGAAGGTTTTACACACTTACAGCGTTTGCCAGGTGCAGTCGAGTTAATAGGTGGCTAGTTCCAAAAATAAATTAGACGTAAATAATCCCTTGGAGACAAAAATTGTATGTGACCAAATCTGTACACGTAGTAATATTGTTTTTTTTTTTTTAAGAATTACAATTTTTACTACTACTAAAATATCATAGACTATATCGTTTCAAATGTAATATAACATTTATCTAGAGAATTTAGAATTGCTTACAAGAAAAAAATATCATATACGGTCTCTTATACTCTTTAAGTTGCTAAAACAGTTTTGGAATTTATAATTTTATTATTTCAGTAAAGAAGATATTTCGTAATAATTATTATTTAAGCAATACAGAAAATGTAGGAAGCATTTTCAATTAATTTCATTTTGTACTGGGACAGAAATTTCCGCGAAACCGTCTGACAAAAAAAAATATTGCATACTTTTGAAAAATATTTCAATTAACAGCATTCATTGTTCGTCGAATAAAAACTAAAAGAAATTTATGATCCCTTATAATTGAGTGCGCAATTTAAACACGACAAATGGCTTACATGTCCCTCGAGAGCATTAATTAAATTATTATGTAATATAATAAATAGCATCTTTTGTAATTTACGTATTGTATGTATTTAGTCTTCCAATAATATTCGTAATAATACAATGCGATAATACAAGCGTGGGCCCTGTTATAAAAGTTATAACGGATCTAAAATCTAAGCACGTTGATTAATTTAACACTTTCTATAACAATTTTAAGTGATAACATTTTAACTTGGAAATCACATCAAGTTATTATTTATTATAATAAAACGAACTTAGATTCTAATTATAATATTTTTCAATCTACTTCTCCATAAATCAGCAGAAAATTCTGTGCCACCCTCAAGTTACAAGCCTTTCATTGTCGTTAACATCAAAGACAGGAATGATGGCACAAAACCAAGTAGATGGCGATACGATTGTGAGCACAACGTTTTACCTTTGGAAATTTAAGTTTATGAAAAATATCCTAAAATTAACTAGTATTAACTCAAGTTATTTTAAAATAATTACTGAAGTAATAGAATTGACCTAATTAATATTATGACGCAATCAAGTAGCTGTCAAACCAATAAGTAATGAAATATGGCTACGTTAATATTTTTACGTAGACTAAACAATATAACTGCACAAATAACTAACTGAAATAAAAACAGAACTAAAATAACTAACTGTTGAAAAATAATGATCGCTGTGAATTATACGAGTATTTATCAAATAGATGAACGTTTTTATAAAATTAGTACTAAAAGAGTAATAATAATCAAGGTACGAGTATTGTTGGGGTAGAAACATAATCAAAACTTGTAGAAACTCGACAAGCTTAGTTGCCTAAATAGTGAAATGTAATATAAACCTAAAAATAAACATTTGACGTAATATATTAAGCATTCGGGGGCAATTTACTTTTGAAACTTAGCTTACTATCATTCTCTAACATTTGTTTGGGAGGCATATCGCCTTTTCGTAAACAGAACGATTTAAAGTTTGGCCTTTATTTTAAGCGGCTTTGCGTCTGTTCAAAAGCGATATCTATTTTTTTTATCTAACATGAAAAGTTTGGTATACCAAATGAGCGCCTATTTTTTAACTTCACTGTTTGAAGGCTTACATGAAGGAAACCGTAATTGTCCAATGATTAGAATGAGTATAATTTCCTCCTGATAGACCACGGCGGTGATATATTAGTCAATTGTGTGCGCTCTCATGGGTGGGTGCATTCTTTATTCCATCACTCTCATAACCCGATTAAACTGCAAGTCTGAATGCCCAAAAGAGTTGCTACTGAGAATTTTGAAATGGCAAATTCAAATAACTTTTTATAGAACCGACTTAGGGTTTGAACTCTGAAACCTCGGGATTTACGGCCTTATCTAGCTAATAGACCAACGAGGCATTCAAAGACATAAAACTTCAATTTTAACAGAAGCACAAGCAATACACTGATTGCCTTGCCCTTAATATTTATACCACATTTTATGCTCGACGATGAAGGAAAACTTTCATGTGTCCACAGAAACCATATACATCACTCGTACATGAGTGTACCTTGCAAATATTGCTACTATTGATGCGAAAGATCGTATGTAAAATCTTTGTACTTCACAGATAACCATAAAATCAAATGTGGTATTATAATAATATTCACGTTTTTCTTGTACGATTTCCATAGTAGCGAAAATTTAAAGTTATTTTTAAAAAAAATATTAACTTACAAAATTTCATTCATTTATAGAGTTACATATACTATAGAAGAGCGGTACCGTGAAATTTTATTTAAATGCGGGTTCAAAATGATGTGAAAAAGTTATGAATAACCATTTTTATATTATTTATTTTTAATTAATTAGTAAATAAATGAAAACAAACGAGTTATTGCAATTTTTGTTATATTATTATTGCTTACTTAGTTAATATTTATTGATTATTTTATTTTGTACTTTTATTACTGTCTAAAGTGTGATATCTTTTTCAGTTATTTGGACCGCCCAGCGCCCCGGTACTTGAAAATCCGGAATTTCAAACACGATGGTACTTCAAATATTTCTTAGGAAAAAGTGAGTATCTATAGTAAAAAGCAATGACAAATCAGTTCATCACCTTTTTTGACAAGCGGTTATCTATTTTTGTTTGATTCCTATTGACGAGGTTGTGTTTTTCGCTTAGGTATTATTAATAAGAAAAAAATGGAAACAGTACATTATTTTATATCGTTCATGTTAACGTTTAAAGCAATTGATCTTCAAAGAATTGAAGTTCAAAGTACAAATTCATTTTAGTTTTCCACAAATTTTCAATAATAACTATGGTCAAATAGAAAGTCATTTTAAAATACACGTTTATTGCCTCATTTAAACGTAAATGAAATCAAACTTCTTTGAATATTATTATTTTATTAAATAATATTATAGTTTCATATTCGCATATTCGCACTTCAATTGAATTGATAATCAATATAAGCAAACAATCATAAACCGAATTACGTGCTATGGACAGGTCGTTTATATATCAATTATAAAGGTTAATCTATAATTGATTTTATTCTTCGTCTAGAACCCAAGGCTTGTCGCGTGGGTGCTGTTCCGCTGTTATTCATTATTTTTCCGACCTATAATTAGGTACAATACGCGACCCAATTATTCGGCGATATATGATTTTATTGTTTATTTATTATACCTTTATAGGTATATTGTTTTAATATTTATGTTGCACAGTTACGGCAAAGTAATACATTTGAAAATATCTTCATTAAAATAACGATATGATACGTATGTATAATAAACCTTGAAAATCGAATCTTGTTGTATTCTCACAGGCGCTAATTAGCAATACCAGAAAATAATCTTTTATAACCAAATTGTGGTATCTTGCAATTCAATTATTATGGGTACACGTATATGCCTTACCAATAATACAAAATAAGCAATAAAATTGTACTTGTATTATGTCCAAAACTCATATTTATGGAAATAATGTCTAAGTTATCAGATATATTTTCTTCGGAGTGCAATCTCTTGTAAACGATTTCCTTTATCGTCACTGAATATTTCGTGTATTGTTACTACTTATTTTCTACGTTATCTTCAATACATACGTTGCGTAATAAGACGATCGATTCTACCTTTACATTAAGATTACTTTGGGTTCGAAATAAAATGCCACTTTTTTAAAATGGTAATGGCAATACGTATTCTTATTTGTATAACATAAACGATTAAAATATGAAATATGTGAAAAATAGGGAAAATAAAAATAAATTCATTATCAGTAACAGCCTGTGAATGTCCCAAAGCTGGTCTAAGGCGTCTTCTCTTTTTGAGGAGAAGGTTTGAAGCTTACTCCACTAAGCTGTTTGGTGGAATACTCATATGGCAGAATTTCAGTGAAATTTGACACATGCAGATTTCCTCGCGATGTTTTCCTTCGCCGTTAAGCACGAGATAAATTATTATAATCACATGAAATTCAGTTTTGCTTGCCCGGGTTTAAGCCCACGATTATCGGTTAAGATTCACGCGTTCTTACTACTGAGCCATCTCGACTTTTCTATTTATTCATCTTTTTGAAACGTAATATAAACATACGGCTTTGTTTGTTTAATAAAACAACAAAGTAATTATGAATTTACATTCTGAAATTGATGCATGTTTAAAAATTAAATTTGAAATTCATGAAGATTTCCGCTAGAATCTAAAACGTAGATCGCAAATAACTAATTATATTAGTACCTATCAAACAAACAAAGTTATTCTATTAATTATCAAGTAGAATACAAAAATAACAAAATAGAAAATAAGGCTTGAATAATAAAAAAGTATTGTAGTCGTACAATTTTAAGCAAGAATTTAATTACTATTTATGCTCGTCCAAGGTTATTATATTCAGCCAACCATACTCTAATGCACTTGGGAACTCGATGGGTGTTGACAACGTAATTGCCTCTAGGGACAATAGTTTTGTTTGCAAAATGTCTGTTCGAGACAACGAGCTTTACTATATCCGGCGAGCGGATAAGTGAATTTTCGTAGCTTATCCAATACAAAATTTTCGCGTACATGTTTTTTTTTACATTTGACAATCTACTTAATCTTGTTTTCCCTTTTTTTAAAGTAAATATATAGGATCCGATTTTGAGTTTTTTAAAAACATTTTTATATTTCGGATCGAGAAGACTACGGTTGCCATAATCATGCAGTGGACGCATCCAAATCACGTCTTTGTCTGAATACAGTCTTCACAAACATTTCGAAAAATTAGGTAAATGAAATGTTATCCGTTAAAATTAAAAGTTTAAATAGAAATAACATTATTTTAAAACAAAAGCAGCATATGAGGTGAAATGGCACTTTTTTACTTGCAAAGTAATTTTACTTTCATAGTTAGTTGATTACCTTTTCTAATCAACAACAGATTATATAAGAAAACAACATGAAATTACTCTATTTTTTTAATATGATTCCATATAAATCAGCATCTTCTTAACCTTTAAATTTCACAAAATTTACGTTAAATCTTTTCTAATTAAATTTAAAGCTCTTAATAATTAGCGCTCCTTCAACACCATTCTCGAAGTAAAAGATAAGCTAAGTGGTAATATTGCGAAATTTTTATGTCACTTGAGTGATCTTCACTGCACAAAATGCTTACACGAATTTCTCCAAACAGCCTCTACACAGCCTACGCAAATGCTTGACGCGAAACGTTTACGCAATGGATATATAATTGTATTTTATATATGTCCTTATATGTGATATATATTAAATACTAACTGTGCCCCGCGGTTTCACCCACGTATTATTAATAAAAATAAAATGAATAAAAATTAGACTAGAACCTTCCTCGATAAAAGGTCAACACAAAAATATTTTTTAAATTCGTCGAACTCGTCGAACCAGTAGTTCCTGTGATTAGCCGAATCAAACAAACAAACTCTTCAGCTTTATATATTAGTATAGATTTGTTACCGTCACAAAAGCTGTATATATGGAAGGGCTATAACCGATACGTAACGATGTAAGTCGATATTTTCAACGTCTCTATTGCGCCTTTAACAGCAATAACGATCATGATGTATCTGATTTTGTGAGTCTTCATCCATAAATAGACAATAAAGACGGACATACGAATTATCTCGACTGTTATAATTCTGTTATATTCATGGTTTTTATTAAATACCGAAATAAACAGCAATTTTCATATCGCTATTACACTTAAAATGTATAAGCCTTTCAAATATTTTTCATAAATTAAATTTAATAGCTTCACAATTTAATATAAATGGTGGAAATTTCCATTCCAGAAAATTCCACGAATATAACGTAGCATTGGTATTTCACGGCGGAACGAAAATTATTCTGTTTAATACTACTTGTCTTATTTCTTCGTGACGATTCTCGGCTTCATTTGTTATACTTACCTGCCTTCATTTCTCTACGTCTATTATGTATTACATTCACATTTATTTCCTTACAAATGTCACCCTATATATTTCGGAGATTAGACAAACATTGCGCTTGACTTTTTTTGAATAAATAACACACAAACGTAATCATTTTCGTCAATTCACATCTTAATATATAAACACAATATCGTTTTCAATATATAAGGAAAAAATAGTTTTAACTTGTATTAGAAATATATAAATAAAACGTATAAAGAATCCTAATTATTGTTATATATTTTTTAAATGAATTAAATATTTGAAAGGAAATAAGTCTTTGTCATTGGCTGAATTATTGAACAAAACTTTAGTAAATATTAAATACCTAGTAACTTCATAATCCCTCGCACAAAAAGAGTTAAACGTTTTTATACTAAGTTAGACTAAGAATATACGACGACAATCGTTAACATTTTTATATACTGAATATATAATAATATATTGAAATATTTGATCGCTTTACAAATAATTATTTTTTTAAGTATATTTCAAACAAGTTAGTTTATCCCCATCGTCTTTTCAAACAAATTTAAATACGGTTAATATTAAAGTATCAACGATAGTAGTCTTTTAATAATTGATTCTTGTTGTATAGATAGCAGGCATATAAAACTAAGAAACTCAATCAATTATATATAATAATAGAAAGATACATCAAAGCACGGACAACATCTCTGTGGAGATTTCGAAGACTGAATAAAATAATCTTTACGATTATTCCGCTTCTACGACTTTAAATTTATTAGGTATAGCAGCAACGTATAATGGTATAAGTGAATGCATTAAATTGCTCACTAAACACCCAATGGTAGGGCTTAATTCAGGCCTGTTTGAGTCAGAGCGTCACGGTAGCATGCGCAAGCGATCCCGTGGCGCTCCTCGTTAAGGCAGAAAGGGTACCGCTGATTTTTTAGTAGGTATTTCGATGTTGGGGGCGCACTCGGCGCCCTGGACACCTCACATCCCCCCCACTGTTCCTGTGGGGGAAATGCGTAATGCGTTTTTCCAGCGTTAAAAAAAAGTCCTCTTAGAGTTATTCCTCATTAAATATTCCATCACCAAAAATCAATACATAAAAGTGAGTGAGCCAGTGTAATTACAGACACAAGGAACAATATCATACATCACTTTGTTGGCAGCGCAATTTATAAGTAGTTGTTTAAACTTCTTGTAGTGTGTATTAACGAGTTAACTTAGAAGTGGTCAACTTCCAATCAGAGGAATTACGTCTGGCTTCCTTAAGTTAAATAAATATAAACACTTCTATATTGTTACATAACGCCTAATCATAATATGCATTGTATTCAATGACAATAAATTTTAATTATAAAGTTTCTTAGCCCGTTTTATGATATTCGTAGTATAAATATATTCTTCTCGTAACTCCGTGTTAATCTGAGCGATGGCACTCGCATGTACATTGTAAGGCTCAAACTTCCACGACCGGATTTAATAAGAGCGTCGAAGCGAATATTACATAAGGACGGGTAAATAATGATAGCACTTTAACATGTACATATATTACACAGCGGTTTTTTTATTAGTTTCATATATATTTATATTTATAATATACATTACTTTCCAGCGAAACAAAATTTGATTTAATGGTAAAAACATAACGATGCAGTGAAAAATAAAAAGAAAGTAAAAATATGCAAAGGTTGTTTCACATTGCCTATAAAATAAAAATAAACATACAGATTTGATTCACGACATAAAAGTTTATTTGAATATAAAATACAATATCAAAGATATTATATTTTTCATCAAAATAACAAAGACAAAGGCAAGCAACAAAACCAAATTGAAAAAGAACTATTAGAAACAGTCGAAGGTTTCAAACAAAACCAATTTCCTTAGAAATGCAATGAGAGCTTGAAGTCTATTCTTATTTTCTTGATTGGTATTCGTTTAACGTTACCGGTCTTTTTATCATAGCTGTTACCTGAATAAAAGACTCATTTAAAGTCACTCAGAACTCATTAACATTTATATTTTGCATTACATTTGAAAATATTTATAATATAAATTTAATTCGGTTAATATACATTGCTTTGCACACGTTATGTTACCAATTTTTAATTCAGCTTTTAATGAAAGGAATGAATCAATTGTATTTACTTATATAAATCATAAATCTAATAATTATTATTATTCTGAGATTTTTTGTACAATAGATTTGACATTAGATTTAATCTTCGTATGAGAAAATATGTAAAGTTTTTTATAAAGTTATTGTTACAGAAAAATTTACATGTTTCTTTAACTATAATCAAAGCAGACACACGGATACAACTGATAGAAATAACCAGAGGCCCTAGCCAAGTTGACATTCTACAATCGTAAACGCTAATAGAAAACTAAACAAATGTATGAGAATGACATCTCTCAACGATAAGTCACGTGGTCCTCCACATACAATTTTTAGTTTTCTATTAGCGTTTACAATTGTAGAATGTCAACTTGGCTAGGGCCTCAGTTGTCTTACAAATATTATAATTGTTGACTAAAAACTCACAGTCAATCTGGAATAAGTGGTCGTAATCACCAGAGCTGGGTGTTCATTTAGATTCTAGACAATATTAGCTGCGGCCTAAGACGCTCGGTATCAGAGGTAGCATTTTCGTTTAAAATAAACATCATTTCAGTTGACTTATTTGTATGTAATTAATTGTATTTTAAATAGTAAACTACCTTAGACACAATAATGTCTGCACTCTGCAGGCATAAAATCAGAAAAGAAACGCTAAAGATTCTACCGCAATACCTTTAGTCTTTCTTATTTTGAATTAGTTAAATTACTGTTAATTTTTTTTATCTTTTCTTGTGATATTATTACCTAATAGTTATAGTATTTGCGGTCATGTGAATGTAATTTTTATTATGCTATTTCCATATATAATCCCATAAATATGATAGCTGTCAAAACATAAAACCTTCTAATCATAAAAGTATATAAGAAAACAATCGTTAACATATGTTTTTGCAGTGCATCAGAATTACATCGGAGTGGATGGCGCGAGGGAACCATACCTCCTCAGCGTTGTGCAAGAGGGTGCGGGACTTTTACGAGCAATTCTCTTCAATAAAATGGTAAGTGCTCGTTATTACAGCTTGTACATTAGCTTTAAAGAAATTTAATACTTGAAATCTTGTCTTAAATAATATTCTTGAGTATAACACTTGGTAACGTGCCAACGAAGAAGTCTATATGACTTCTAAAAGCTCTAACTGTCTTAAATTAAAAGTTACATAATGCCTATTACTTAGGGAAGTCACAATTTAAAAAAATCAGGTTACAATGTACTACGAACGGATAAGTAACAATTATTATTATTATTATTGTTATTTTACGGAATTTTAGATTAAGTAAGCGGATAAATAAAATAATTACCTTTGTATGAATTCGTTTTTTTATGCATTATTATCACATTTTTTAAATATATTTGTATAAGAAGTTATGTTAGCCATTTCTTATTCGCCATACTAAAGCTATGCATTATTTTAAATAATACTAAATACTTAAAACGCCTATGCATTTAATACGTTCATAAGTCATAAGCTCATTGCTATTTTACTTAGATAAACACAACAAGCATTACGCACAACGAATTTTATAAACATTCTTATTTCCCAAGGTTGGTGGCGCATTGCCGATGTGAGGAATGGTTATTATTTCCTACATCGGTGGTGACCACTTACCATCATGTGGTCTACTTGCTCGTCCGCCTGCCTATAACATAAAAAAGAACACACAAAAATACAATACCATTTATTAATCAAATAAAAAATATCATAACTTTAACTAACATAATATTTTTAAAGAAACAAATTGTGTATATGTCTAAGATATTTAGCAGAAGTTATTGAAATATAAATAGTATTGCCGTTCAACTATTCTATATAAGGTAGTTAGAGTAAGAGGAATATATCCATCTGCGACTTCTTTGGACCTCGGCTGCAATAAAATATGCTTAAAATCCTATTGCACTGTCAAGATATTAGCTCAATATAATCTTCACTTGAAATTTGAATTTCCATTGAAATTACTTTACTGTCAATAGCTCTTGAACTATAAAGATGATCTTTATACGTGAATATTACTCTTCAAGGCTAATTTCAGAGCTGATGTATTATTAAAACTAGATATAAAAATATATAGTAACCTGACCTTCTCACAATGGCATTATCGCCCACATAATTATTTAAATATAATTTGAATAAAAATAAGAGTTTATTAGGCTATTCTTAAAAAATATATCCGCCTACAGAATTTAACTCAAAAGAAATGTATGTAAAATTAAATAAACGATAAACTTATAAAAATATATTTGCGAGTTGTTTTACTTGTACTTTAGCATTATTTTTAAAAACTTTTTACAATGAAAGTAAGAGGCTCATAAAGCCTACTTTAACTCCTTTCGAAGTTTGGAGCTTATTCCACCAAGCTGCTTCTTTGTCGGTGGGTGGATAGAATGTGGCCTAGCACGAGAGAGAATTATAAATATGAATTAAGCACATGAACATTTAGTGTTGTTTGCCTAAAGCCCTCGATCTTAAGTACATTCATTTACTTTATCCACTCCTCCTCCGCTCCTAAACAAAATTTATACTTAATTTTTTCTTCGTCAAAAGCATATTATTATATATTTATACAAATATATATTTGCAAAGAAACACAATGCACGTCTCAGATGCTTACAATCAATTGCACTTCACACTACATTAACTTAAAAATCGTTCGCTATTTGAACTCAATGACACTGCACAACGTTAGTTTTTATTCATCTCTAGACATCTTATATGTAACTGAACGTTGAATCGAGATATCATAGACAATTTCTTCTTTACATTACACTCTGAATCATAAATCTAATTTCATCTTAACTGGACTTTTTTAAATAATTTGTTTAAAGGTCATATAAATGAAAAGGCCTTAAGTGATTCACCTTCACAGTTATTTATTGGAGCTGCAAGGTTTATATGCTGTGACTCTTCATGATGATATATAAAATAGTATATTACTATATTATATCCTTGTGTCTGTTTAATTTTTTATGAATTATCGGTTCATCGGTTTGGCCGTCAAAACGTAAGAAACATACAGAATTCGGTACTTTCAAATTCGTAATATTAGTATAATAAAAAAAATAAAAATAGATGTATGTAAATATTCATGACAAGAATTTTTTTTGATAACCTGGTGTTTAATGTGTCACTGTAATAAATTATTCGAAATTTTAATTCAAATATATGAACGTCAAATAAGACATGCGATAAAGTAATTAATGGTTTTTTGCTGCGAGTATACCGTGCTGGGTCAAAAATTATTCAAAAGGTGCAGATAAAATATTGTTGAACTTTTGTAAAAAATGCTCATTACAAGTGAAACGACATATCTAACATTTCACAATTACTTTAGAGTGTAATTTTGAGTGTTTTATCTTCCTTTTTGTTTACTTTTCAAAATAAAAATTTGAGATGAAAGGTTGTTATATACTGCGACTTTCACTCTGTGATCCAGAGGATGTATAAAAGAAGCATTTTTACCAAATTAGCTCAAATAACAAACGAAACTTTTAATAGTCAAATATTTATATTACATTTTATAAAAACATATTAAAATACATACACAATGAAATAAATTGAGGTTTCTGTGTTTTATACCATAGTCGAGCCAGTATCGTTTAATATATCATGACTTGACAAAATATTGCATTGTTACAGGGAGCTCATAAAATATATCTTCCGGCAAGCGCGTGGAGCGGCGGCGGCGGTCAAGCACCGAACAGGCCCACCCTCAAACAGATATTGGCCCAGTTTACAGCCATCGAGCGGATTGACAAAATGCCTAGAGAGGTATTCGATTCCTCATATACATCATGCAGATGACCTGCGCTTAAAATCTTTTGTTCAACATCAAATTTTTAGCATATAATAATATATACTGATATAATTTTGTTTTGATCTACAAATGAGAAAAAATATGTCTATTATTATAAAAAACAGATTAATATAAAAATTAGAATTTTCAAACAAATGTTATTACATAACGGTTTTAGTCATTGTTTTTTTTTTTATTTTATAAATCCTTTCAATGTTATAATAATACGAATTTTCACATAATTCAAGATAACGTGCCCGGAATTACAAAAGGATGTTTTGCTGCTGGAAGAACAAGAGGGTTCCGTGAATTTCAAAATAGGCGTTATGATAATGAAACCCGGCCAAAGGACAGACGATGAAATGCTCTCAAACGGTAATTTATATATAAGTAGGATAAAATTAGAAACATGTCAAAATGCAAAAGCAAATATTGATTCCCAAAAACAAAAACTTATTAGTATAAATATTAACTCGAAAATTCAAAAGTAAGCCTGCCACGATTTCACGGCTAAACTATTGAACCGATTTTGATGAAATTTAACATAATATAAAGCAAGCTTGAATTCCAAGGAATAGGCTACTTTTTATACCTGACACCCAACCCCTCCACTAACATGCGGCGCCGGCGTAGCCGCGGGCGAACAATACTTATTTGTAAATAAAAATAAATTAGAAGTAGTTACTATTTAACTATTAGCATAGATGAAATGCTAAACCAAAATCTTGTTAAAGCTAGAAAAAACTAAGAAGCATTCCTTTTATTTTTAAAGTGCTCAAGTCCGATGGGTGTTTTACTACGATGATTCGGTTACACGGTCAATATCCATTATTAAATTAAGTATCCGTCTTCTGATTTTCAATAAAATCTTCAACAATTTACTATTGATTCAATACTTACCCTTAATAACTAAACGTAATATTATGTAGTCATAATATATAAATATAAAACAAAAATGTCTGAAATGAGATTTGCACTAACCGCTGAATAAACTATCACCAAGTTTGGATTAACAGCCTCTAAATTCGAACAGCCAATTCAAAAATCTTCCGGCTTACGTACTCTTTTATCTCTTGTTATATTTTATCCTATTCTGATGTAAAAATGAAAAATATATATTTTAAAACCAAACGGAGAATTTTGCAAATGATTTTCATTGGCTTGTTGCCATCTGTACTATTTCAGACAGAGAAGGAGTAAACATAAACAAATCTAATATTTACATATTCTTTGCGATTTGCTAACGGCTCTGCTATATTATGCACTACAAGCAGTCTTGATTAAGAATATTTATTTATAAATCAGCACTTGTCTCGATTGTAAGTCGATATCAAGCCGAACCACCTATTGTTACGGTTATCATAGCGGTTATACCATCAGCAGATATCTTACTCCAGCGTTCACGACCCAGCGTACCCGACCATCGCCTTTAACACTGTTTCTATAAACCACTTAATTTATAACGTTATTTTAGTTCCCTTCATACAGTTCCATCATTATTAGTTTATATCCATAGAAAAAAACAACATCCATTTCAACCTCAGTGTTATCAAAAGTTTTGCATGTTTACACGCAATAAAACAGCGTGATTTAGGCTGCATTATAAACTTGTTTAAATTACATAAATGCTAAACATCACTTTGCTATATGTATATGTAAATAAGATTAATAGGTTATAATATGATTAATTATTCGTTTTTTTGTGGGATTATAAAACATAATTACTAATGTTTTATCTGATTGTATACAGACAAATACAGTTTAAAGTTAAAAATAAAATATGTTATTGATTGTACATGTTTTCAAGAGGTGATAAAAAACATAAAAATATAACATTTTCTCGATCGATCTAATTTTTGCATTATTCTGATTTATGCTCATTATGCTATTGGTTATTAAGACTAAAACTGGATAATTCGTTATATTTAGGATTTTACAGTAGTGAAAGTAACCAGTACAACAACAAATAATTAAACACGTGAAAAGTCTGTGGCGCTTATAGCGGTGAAGTATGTAAACAAAATTTTACATTCAGTAAATTAAGAAATTCTCTAAATATTAACCTTTAAATTAAATTTAATACTTTTGAATAATTATATAAAGCCCACCTTTTAGAGAAAGGCAACGAGAAATGGGAACGATTTATTTCACTTTTGGGCGACAAGATTCGATTAAGAGGATGGAACCGCTTTCGAGGAGGTCTCGACGTCAAAGGTGAGAAATTAAATATTTACCTTATTTATCTATAGTAGCGCGACTTATATTTTATTGAGTTGTATAAGATCAATCTAGTGAGTACAGGGGCCAAATTCTACTCGTATTGTATATCTATAATATCGATTACGATACGTCCCCGATTCAATTCCAATCCAACTTTGACTTATCACTAATCTATATTCATTATTCATTCGAGACCAACACCATACATACATACATACACCATATTATTTCAAAAACAAATTTAATTGTTTACTTTTGCAATGCAAATACTCGATTATTATTTTAAAAAATAGGAAAACGGATAAACGACAACAATCACCCTTCGACTCGATTGCGAAGAAGTATCAATTTATTAGTAGAATTGGTACTCGTGATTTTATACAACTCCATCATCTTTGTTTTTACTTTAGACATTATAATATAGTGATTATTTTATCAGATATTCGATTGATTAACTTATAATTGTTTAATAACCAATATCAATGACAGCCTATGATGACTGACATGGCTGCCCGGAAACGATTCGTTTTACTTAATAATAGTAAAATTTAATTAATACTTTCGTATTATAACCGAAACTAAGTACGGATAGTAAATGTAAGAAGATATCAGATACGAATGTTTAGACTAAGCGATTTTTAATTATTGTTATACTACCTGGGGCCTGGGCCGTATAACAGAATATCCATACTAAAATAAACATTTATATAAACTAGATGGATATCCAAACCGAACAATAATGTAACTCCCTATTATGAATATGGGTGCCATTGCGAACAGGAGACCAGCCTGATGTTCGTGAAATCAATACGGAAGAATCGTAGACTCCGTAATGCTTTCAAAATCTACATTTAAGCGTTTTCTTTAATACGCTTATAATATATCCCTAATGTTTCTATTTATCATTCAGAAAGTTGTATGATCAAAGAGATGATTTTTCAAAAGATTTTATTTAGATTTACATATAATCAAATTTATAAAGTGAATCTAATAATATCTACTCAACAAATTAAACTGTAATGTTGGTTCTGATAACAGTACAATCTACTATATCAATTAATTAATTAATTGCTTATGTTATTAAGAAGGTTTTGTATATTATGTTAATATTGTTACCAGGTGACATGACCGGCAGCCATTCTATATATACTATGCACCAGGGACACGAAATAATGTTCCACGTATCTACAATGTTGCCCTTCTCCAAAGACAACAAACAACAGGTTTGTATGTATACCTACATTCAGAGATTGACATATTTTTAACGGAACCTATTTAATTTTATGTGATTGCACATGTAAATCTTTCCTTTTCTGTTTTGATTTTTTAATAAGACTTAAATGTTGTATTCGTGACTCGGAACTATTATAACCAGTGAATGCACAGTAATTCACAGGCTAATACATATTTACGGTAAATCAAAATATAGAGTATCAAAATCAAAAAATGCTTTATTAATATTATACATATATATTTATTTACTTCCAAACTAGCTATAATTCTATAAACTTTTCGTTTTACGACACATTTTTAAGACACATACATTTTACGTTTATTATAAATATAATATAAGAGTCGTTACGAGATGAAAAAACAATTCGGAAACAAAACGAACCATAAACAGCTTCGTTTTGTTTTTAATAGACGTCGCCTTTTATCCCAGATAAAAATGTTTCCCATTCTAAATGGAACGATATATCCAATTTTATCCAAACTTTTCGGCGAAAACGTCTATCCAAAACAATTTAGTTCATTCACCCATTTCAAGAGTAAAAAGACAAATTAAAAGCGTTTTTTACAAGTAACGTCAAATACAAAATAAAGCCATCTCCGGTGTTATATAATTATCTAAAAAATCCCATCTGTAATACAAAGACTGTACTAAGGATGTTTTCGTCAACATTATTTACTGAAATTTACTTAGACTTAAATTGCTTTACGTCAACTAAGATACTCTTAATATCAATAGGTAATATTTTTGGTAAAACCTTTTGTCCTTTTAGCTTATGGTATTATTATAAATTTCAATAAAATAGACTGTGAATGGAAAATAATATGTTGATAATATAATATTTGCAAAGTGAAATAGACACATCAAGTCCCTACTCATAGACCTAAGATCCAACTTTGTGCAATACCTCAACAATCTATTATGGTAGTGGGAAAACAACCCACCCGTAAAAACATTCCAAGGAGCGTTAGCGTCAGCCATAAAAGTCGGCCAAATCCATTTTTATGCAAATTTATAGAATGAGGACAAGCGAATTGTTATATTTATGAATAATGGTTTTAGCTTGACTTTATGTGTGGTGTAATGATGAAGAGGTCATGTAAACATCAATAGGGCTGGAATTACGATTAAAACGGGATGACAACATGCATGCCTTTTATATTTCTTTTTTTTATTGTATAGGAAGGCGGACGAGCACATGGGCCACCTGATGGTAAGTGGTCACCAACGCCCTTAGACAATGGTAAGAAATGTTAACCATCGCTTACATCGCCTATGCGCCACCAACCTTGGGAACTAAGATGTTATGTCCCTTGTGCCTGTAATTACACTGGCTGTGAACCGGAACACAAAAATACCAAGTACTGCTGTTTTGCGGCAGAATATCTGATGAGTGGGTGGTACCAACCCAGACAAGCTTGCACTAAGCGTTACCACCAAGTAAACATCATATCATACATCATAAGAGAAATAGTCATGTAATTGATTAGTTTACAATATATACTAAACATAAAATATGCTTAAAATTTACCTGCTGTTCTGTAACAAAAGCTTCAAACATTACAAAAGTTCAAATTGGTTTAATGCAAATTCAAATGAATGACTGAGCGAAAATTTGCTCCGACTATATAATTCTCGAAATTGCGTTTGACCAGTTTTGACCAACTATTTTATAATGTAATGCAAACTTACTTCTAAAACGCAATCAAAGTTGAATAGCTGTTCAATATGACATAGTATCACATATAATACGTTTTGAATATATATAATATGTATTAACATTTTTAAATATCGAACAACAAAAAGTCAAATTAGATATTTCTTTTTTCTGTCTAATGACACATAAAAAATACTTTTGTTGTCATCCCATACACTGTACCTAAAATTCAGCATTCTCGGTTGCATGATTTTTTAATACTGGAGACTGGATTAAACATTTTCTATAGTACATGTTATAGTTCAAACCAATTAATTTGGCTTGGTGGATATGTGAGGAGTGAAAAGTACAAGTACAAAAAAAAATGGAAGACACGACTGCACGCCTGATTTTTTACTCCTATATATAGTATATTTTATATATAAATAATATTTACTTTTAAGAATGTACAATAAATTATCAATATTCTTAAATATGTAACAGTTGGAGCGAAAGCGACACATCGGAAACGACATCGTCAACATCGTGTTTACTGAAGACACCGCTCATAATACTTTCAACCCGCAGTGTGTTAAGAGTCATTTCACTCGTATCCTTTTTATTACCAATAAAACTTTGCATCTTGCGTGACCATTTATAAAGATTAAGATGTGGTGCTACAAAAGATGATATTTTGAATGGATCCAAAAAATTTTTTTTTTTATATAAATAAAAAAATATGACTGATTTAATGTGTATTTGTTCACTGGAGTCTAAAACTTATTCTTATATTTTATTAATCGCAAGATAAAGTTATCTTATTTTACTATCTTGCATTTTATTAAGAATACTAACGATCGATACTTCAAGATTACACGTGCATATTAAACGACGAAGTTTCTAGGAAAGCACTACAATGGTATTGTTCTTGTAAGTCGTATTGGTTTTAAACACGTTTAAGAAAATATCGTAAAGAAACTTCCATTTTTTAAACAAGTTTTGTGAGATATACGTACATTTGTATTTAGATTCGACATTAGTGGATTGATATCTCAAGCCTTCTAAATAATAGTATGTAATAATAATACCTATTTACTTTTATTGTTTAAAATAAACAGTTATTCAAATAATTCAATTATGCAATATTTTTATTATTTTAAAGGTAAATATGACAACTAATATGTTGAGTGTGGCGTATTTATTATGTATATAAGTGAAATTTTCATTCGAAATTCATTCATAAGATGTTAAAATATTGCCTAATAAATAATTGTAACGATTCCCTTGCAAGTTTAACAAGCAATTGCCTCGTTGTTATTCGAAATTATTCTCTTAAGATGTATCCCACATCTCGGCATTTCATTTAAATGCATTCAAAACTTGCAACTTATCATAACTTCTGAAATAGTTTGACCTTATTATTTTCCTTATTTAAAAGCATGACAATTTTAAGTAAAAAATTATAAAAAGAGTACTTTTTCACATTTTTGTGATGATAATAAAATAATAAGAATTCAGTATCGATTTTATTAAAACGAAACATCGTTTATTTAACACAAGTAGGTATTATATTTTCCGATACCAAATATAATTATGTTATAATTCGAAACTGAAATTTCATTAAGACCTTGTCGAAACACTGCTTAACAGGGAATTGTATGCAGGGCACGTGTAAATGGTAAACGCAAACTGTGAGCGTTACATAATGCAGTTGAAATGAGAGCGTCATTTAATTGTAAATTTACTAATAATTATGCATTTTATTACTTGCTGAAATCAAGCGATCTACACTTAACCAATTATTATTACTCAAGAGAAAATGCATTCTGATTATAAAGAAATTCCTTTATACAGTTACACTTTTACGAGCACTTGAATAGTTATCTTATCTATGTATCTTTTTATAATTTATAACAAAGCCTTTAAGATGATTGATGATTAAAGAGAGATTTAAGATGCTAAGTTATACTCTTAATATGGCTTACTGAATGCTGTTTATTTGACGCTTCTTTATCCATAAAAGTAAAATACATAAAACTATGATTAAAAGTTTTGGTCAAATATATTTTTGTGTTATCAATATATAATGTCCTAAATTCGAATCAGATATATTTGCCGTGGTATCCGAAGTGGAAGGTGAAGGATATCGACTGAGCGTGTACACGGACGATACAGTGCCGCCCTTTGGCCCATCGCTACCGTGTCCACCGATTTTTAGTGACCCACAGCTCTTCAGGGAATTTTTACTTGTAAGTATTATAGCAATAATGGATTAGTATGAATGACTATCAGAAAACTATCGGCAATAATTTTATTATCATGAAGCTTTTTAATCGTTTATATTATATTATGTAGAACAACCAACAGATACTCGTTCAAATCTTTGTCTTGTAAAATAAATAAATCTCTGATTTTTAGTTTATGATGACATTTATATATTGGTTAATAATCGAATTTATATTTTGCGTACTCGTAGTTATGTCTGTATATTAGTACTGTTTATTTATGATAACAGTATCTTATAGACTTTGCTATAGTTTTTCGCTTACAGAGATGTATTCGGCATATCACCCCCGAATGTAAACTTATCACGCTTACACGAACGCCGTTTTATTTACAACTATTATTTCTTAGCGGAATATTCTCGTAATATCTAGAAATGTAAGGTTAATATTAAATATTATACGAGATCGAAATATATGACCTTTTATAAAGAACTAGACAATAAAATTTCTCCTATAGGACTTTTATGGTTTGCGCATCTAATGGTCATTGAACTTTCCTGAAATACAAGTGCAACATTTGAGCTAGGTTCTAGATTTTTATTGAAGGATCAAAATAAATCAAACTGAGGTCCTAAGGTGCCCCAGCTCAAGCCGAATAAAAGATCATTACGTCTTTCTGCCAAGAAATTCTGGGACGTGGATCCACGGGAGTGTAAACGTAATGCCGTGACTACGTGATTTGCAGTCCAATCGAATTATTTAACATAGTCTTACTATAAGTTAATCACTCCAGTATTCTTGTGAACACTTCTGCTCTGTGATAATAATAAATGGTGCGCGTAATATATGTATATACATTTTATAACGTTGTCTCGTTTTCTTGTTCAAAAGATAGCGTCTACCATTGCCCCTTATTGCATTTGCTCCCTAGGATAGGATGTACAATGTTCAACTAAAGTTAAACATAGTATAACTTTTGAAATTGAAGTGATTAAAGGGAATAGAACGCTATTGCTTGAACAACTGCACTAAGTTACAACTTCAGCTAATGAAGTTTCTTGACTAGTACGCCTTAGTATTGGTATGATTTTATATGAATGTGTCTTTTCTATATCGGCTATTTGGAGTTATTTAATCAAATAAAAAGCAAAACATCTCTTCGCCACCATTACACAATTATTTTAATGGCTAAGTTCTGTAGAGACTTGGTAACGGTTAGCTAGTTTATTATCGACAGAGGACTGAAAAATTAGGTCATTAAGAAACTATTGGAAGCGTTGAGTTATTCGTTGAGGGATTTAAAGAGATATCACGATTCATTATATAAATTGAATAAATAGTTCTCCATAATATATATGTTTTAAATTATACCCTTATGTAAAGGTAAAACTTATGAATGGTGAAAAAGCTGCATTCCAAACGCCAACATTCGCACTCAAAAGACAACGAACCCTGGACACACTCATAAGAGATATATATGCCGAACATTGCTCCGATCACAAAGTGGTGAGTATCAAGAAAACTGCATTAGATAGTATGATTTAACTCCACACTTCGGTAATAGAACTGGAATATGGAAAATGATTTTATACAAAGTTTATTAAACTTACAAGTAAATGTAACTTATATTGAACTGTTTGTTTTAGCCAATGCTTTCACGTCGCGCCTTGTCAGATGTGTGGTCAGGTGGAGCGGGGGCGGGAGGTGCGGGAGCGGCACGCACAGAACGGTTCCTCCACGTAGGTCAGGCCCTGAAACTTGATGCAGTGCTACGTGGAGATGCACCGACTAGCTTGGTTTCGACTGGTAAAACTAATACATGCCTAAATTAACACTCAAATTTTGATTGAGTTACAAAAACATAAATATTATTATCATCATTTTACCTATATACACATAATGTAAATGTTATTGTTGCTTAAAGCTTAGAGAATAATATAATAGTGTCTACGCTTATCTTCGACGTTGCTTATATGTGATGAATACTATGTGTATATTTGAATGAGATAATATAAACAAATGTCAGGATAAATTTTTACAATCTATTTTAGGTTGCGGTGGCTCACGACGCGCTCCTTGGGAAGGACGACTATGGCGCGCTGCGCCCCTGCCCGCTTCACCCGTATGTGCGGAACAACTAGCTGAGGGTCGCCTTTTACTATCTACAACTTCAAACACATATATTTTAGAGGGTTTGTTTTTATGTAGAATACGTTTTTTAAAGGTTAGATACGCTTTATTATAATTGAATCGAATAAAAACCATATTGAAAATTGAGATGTTTCATCTCTACATATTTATAACACTGAATAAGTCATACATTGAGGTATCTCATCTCTACATTTAACATTAAATGACCCAAAATTTCAGAGAGTGGGACAACCAAAGTAGTGCTCCGATGGGAAGGATGCGTTCGTTCAGCTCGCGTGACAGAGCGCGCAGGTCTTTTCCGCGTAGGGGCGCGGGTGACGGTGGGCGGCGGGTCGACGACGGGCGGCGCGGGGGGCGCGGGAGTGTACGCGCTGCCGCTGCCCGCGCTCGCCGCCGGCGCCTGGGCCATGCGCCCGCTGCAGGACTGCAAGCACGCCCGCCTTCCACGCACCAAGACTGCGCACTTTTTCGATATCCTCGAACAGGGTACTTCATGAGCTATGTCCTTTATTCATTTACCCATAATTATTACTACTATTCTCTTCACATATAATTTGGAATGAAATAAAAATATGTACTTCCAACGCTTTAATATACTTCAAAGTACAAAAAAATGTTAATGATAGAGATCATTTTTGCTCCCAAGAAACCATTTGAGATTTCATAAAAAATATACACATAATTTCAGGCGAAAATGGAAAGACATTATTAGCAGTGGCGATTGGTAGAAGAGTTATTTTACTGTCAGAAGAACTTAATACAGAAAATGAAATGGGCTTCGAATATATGCATATCAAGGTAGAGTTTACACGACTTTAATTCGACTTTAATTAATACTTCAAATTTATTTACGCTAAATATCTGAAAATTTTAGGACATACAACTGAGTGAATCTCCTATATTAATAAAGCTTATGGACGGAGAATATGGAGTTATGGTTGTGGGCTACAAGCATCACTGGGAGCTGCTAGAACTGAGTGCTGGACAGGTAGTCATCAGCCAAAAAGTTACCAAAATAATTCATTATACGGTATATGTGTAACTTTGATTATTCTTTTAGATTATAAAGAGAGCTGATGGTTCGGAAGATAATATTCCTCGTCGAGGGGCTCTAGTCAATGCATTGCGTATCGGTGACGATAGAGATGGACAAATCATATTATGTTATAATCGTATGTATTTTTCACATGTAACTGATATCAAAAGCCATTCATATTGTTGGCTTCTTACCTAACTCTAATTCTTATTTATTGGAACATAATATTAAATCTAAGCTGGTGAGTCTAAAAGTATACAATTGACCATGAAACTTGCTCATATAACATACTACTATAAGTGATATAACACTTATATATATACATATGATTAAGACTGTTTGTAGGATTCGAGCTGTTTGGTAGTCATTTTTTAAATTAGAAATATGGTAATTTTCATCTTGAATGTAACTCTTATTTGTTCCATTTATTGAAATTAATGAAAAAATTAATATAGTTAAATACAAGATGTCTATAAATGTAAGTAGGAAAGTTAGGCAATTTTAGCCCAACATATTATAAAGGTTAGACTTCTATTCTTCTAGGAAAGGTCAGGTATGTCAGTGGATTTAATCCTAAACGGATATTACTATATATTTATCCCTTTAGGGGTTCAATGAGAAATGCAATCTTATATGAAAACTCTCCATTTCTTCCCCTCATAAACATGGCATTGTCAAGCAAAATTTGTTCATATGTCGAGATAAGACCTTATAATATCTTATGACATAGTAAAACCTTATATTATTTCTTTCAGATACATGCCATTTCGAACGGCTAACAAATAAAGGCCTAGAAAGCGATAGTGAATATGATTTTCATTGGACGACTGTACCCACAGCTGTTGGTAAGAATATAAATAAAGTATAATTCAGAAATAATAAAAATAAACCCTTTAAAAACAATGATCAGCTTAATCAGTAAACCTGGTTCAAAATTCAGTTACAAGTACTATTCATACTAAGAAGTGAAGTTAAAAAAATGCTTGTCAAAAACTTACCTAGCATTTTTTCAATAATAAAATCAATTATTTGCAGTATGTGCATTTCCGTACATTATGGCGTTTGCGGAAGACTTGCTAGAAATCAGATTAGTAGCAAATGGATCATTAGTCCACGCTGCTTGTATACCTGGCCTAAAAATTCTCTGCGGACGAAGAGTAAGTAGCAAACTCGTCGTTTATAAATAGGAAATCATATTAAAACAAAAATACTTTTTAGGTACATTAAAAAATATTGCAATACATCATCAGTCATGTTCAGATTTCATATGGTTCTCAGATTTTAAGAGTTTAATATCCTTAAGCTATAAAAAAATCGTAACTTAACCAAAATATATATATGGATATGAATATTACAGAAAATTTGTCAATTTCTCTGACTTAATTACATATATTTTCATCAGGATATATTCTACGTAGCGTGCGCGCCCGAGTATATACCGCTGAGCCGCGAGATCGACCCTTGCCTCGCACTACACGACAACTACGAGCTCGTACGTCAGATGAGCAAGTGCGGACCATACTCTATAGATGACGATGATGCCGATAATAAGTAAGATATAGCGAATAAAGCTTAGGTTACTTCTGACTGCTTCTTATTAAGTCCATCTCTATATCCCTATTCTCAATCGTAAAACGTATTTATATAAAACTCGAGATAATATTTTTTTGTAATTGTCTAATTTTGTCGTATACATTTAATTTTCGCCAGAGCTGAAACGGGTCAGAATAGCCGAACCCCGGAGAACAACTCGGCTTCTAGTCGCAGCAGCTCGATATCATCCGAACAGGAAAACATCCGCCCTCCGCTGCAGAGAATGACGCCTATCTCGCCGCCCACCTCGCCCCAAGGTAATTTCCAACTAAAAACATGTACTGTTTGATCTTTGGTATCGAAAAACCTTTATATTATTCCGCTTATTCTTTACTCTGGGACATGCGAGTAAATATACTCATTTACATGAAGTGAAAAAGTTCTGATTCGACGTACGCAGTATTCATCACGATGATACGATCACCGAGTTCGACAAGAGTCATACATTTAAACACAAATCAAGCTTATTGAGCTTAATTTAAAATTATCAAGAACTCCTTGGCTACCTCGGTTCAAAGGCACTTAGTATTTGAACATCATTTGGTTTGGTTGTAAAAAAAGGTTTATTTTTATGCCAGTGCTTCCAGAGAACAGCGGTCGTTGTGTACGCATCTACAAGATCCCGCAGAGTAATCTCAGTGCCGCAACCTACCAGAGGCAGTCCGTCTCCGCGGACCAAGTCGTCACCTCTTACTTCTCTGACAGGTATTGTCATGTCAATACTAGTGTTCATTTTTTTATGTTTCTTCTCTTTTATTCTTTATTTATTTATTTCTTTCTTTTATTTTAAAATTTCGATTATTACGATTTGCGATAGAAAGTATTTATTAAAGAGTGAGATTTTGTCTATCTACCACTTGGCCTACCACTGGGCTTGCGCTTTACTGTATGATGGCGCATTACTGTAAGGTGGTACCTACCACCCACTCATCATATAGTATTGATGTTTTCCGGTTGGAAGGGTAAGTTAGCCAGTGTAAGGAATGATTAATATTTCTTACGATGTTTATGGGCCATGGTGACCATTTGCCAATAGGTAGCTCATTTGTCCGTATACTTATCGACGATGTATTGTAGATGACATACATATAGAATAACATACTATTTAATGCTTATTTAGAAAATCTTAATGAAAATAGGACCTTATTGTATTTTCTAATTTTTACAGACCAAACAGTATTAAACAAAGACTAGCAGAATTAAGATTAGACAGTAAATCGAGAGGAGGCGGTGAAGAAGAATGTTTAGAAAATTCCAATTATTCATCAGCAATGCCATAAAATATATTAACGTAAGATATTATCACATTTTAATGTAAATAAAAAATATATATCGTTATGGAAATAATCTTTCCAATATTATTATTACATTAAAGTAATTTTGAACGTACTAGTATATGTATACTTAGAAAAGTACTGACTTTATAATTGAAGATTAGGTACCTAATATTTATATTAAACTACTTTGACTGAAGACACATTAAAAAATCCATGTCAATATATTCCAAAGGAAAACGACTATTAGTGTTCTATGCTCACAAATAAAATTAGTATCATTTTTAATTCGGATTTTCAGAGCGATGTTTATATTTTGCCTCTTTCTTACTTCTATATAAAAACCTAAAAAATCAATTTTTCACTACAGTTACTATTAAACAAAGAAAATATTGTAGAGAGCCTATTATTTTTACAACTGTAACATGTCGTATCTACGCGTAAAGCTATTTAAAATAATGTGTAAATAAATTATATAAGTTTTACCAATTAAAAGTTAAATATAATCTCATTCTAAGAAAATTTAAAATGAAATAAAAACTCCTATTTACTATTAGACGCAATATGATTATCTAAATTTCGTTTTTAAATAATTATAACAAAAATATTTATAAACCAAGAGAAACTGTATTTATTTTATTAAATGTTGATAAATACTGAAAACGTATTAAATATTTTATGAAAGATTAATATTATATTTTAAATATATTTGTTTACTTTAAGGATTTGAGTACAAATAAAATACTATGAAAAACTATTTTATATATAATAAATAAATGTCATCGAATCTAATATAAAACATACACAGACATAATATAATGATAAATATTTTGAATACAAAGGACATATGTAGCTTCATTTAAAATAAAATAGAAAAATGTTTTAATAAATATGTATACCTGTAGCAGGAGATCTGTTTTTAGACAATTTCATATTTTCTTTAAAAAAAAATAGTTATTATTTTTATAGTATTGTCAGTAGGTACATACTGTATATTTTTTGTTTTAATTATATGGCGCCGATATGGAACTGATATGTGAAAAACAAAATTTAAATTGTAAAAACATGCACATAATAAAAATCTTTAAGTAGTACTTGCATATATCTTAGCTCTAAAATGAATAAATAAAAACTTAAATATAATTTACCAAATATTAAATACAATTGGCTGTCAACCTTCCCACAAAAAATGGATCGATTCTAGATGTGATTGCAGATAACCATATTTACTATACTATCAGTAGCTATGACCCATGAATATGAGTTTGGCAAATATATTTGTAATATTTCCTTTCTAAGCACTATATGTATGCCCAGTACACAAGTAAATATTTAATTGATTTACTTCTATATAAAATATATTTACATAGGTATTGTATTGTTCTTTGTCGACTATTTTTATTTTTTATGATTAAATTAATATTAAAACATTAAATGTAGAAATGTTGAGACCCTTTTAACTTAAGGTTATTATTAGTAGGTATATATTATATTTATATAGTTTAGAATTAATTAATCTAGTCAAACACGTGAAAACCATGCAAGACATAAAGTGATGTAAAATAGATTTCTTAGATCTAATGATAAAATCATTATGTAATGCATTATTTTATATTTAATTTATGGTTATTGTTATCATTTTAGATTTAATGTTAAACTAACATGCGATGCAAGAGAATTGAAATATTATTTAAGTGATGCAAAATTACTGTATATAAAATAAATGGTATAGTTTAAGTAATTACATGTAACTGTTTAATAAAATAGACAAAACTTATATTGTGTGCTAGATGTTTTAGAAAAATCAATGTTTTAGATGTTGTTCAAAAAGTAATTAACCAATGAAGGAACCAAATCTGATAGCTATTAAGTGTATCAATAGAATAAAAATACAGGCCCACCATAAGTTTTATCAGTTTTTAAAAAAACAGACGGTACGAGTCATTTAGATTTAGAAATCACTATTGTAATTATACTCAATTGAATACAAACTTAAACTATGGTTTGTTATTCATTGGGAAATATCCATCAATATTTGGTCCTTCTATTGTTATAAGCCTGAAATATATTTTCTTTAATGAGTAATATATAAAGATAACTTTATATTATAGAATACGTGTGGGGCAAGTTTAGATGCATTTTTGTAAGTACAATGAAAATAAGTTGACTCCGAATTTATTTCAATGTTCTTTGTTAATTCTTTAAAGTAGACGACCTCCCTGTTGGCGTGGTTAGTAGATACCTGTCTTTTGCGCCGCAGGTCGTGGATTCAAATCCCACTCAGGACAGACATTTGTGTATGAACATGTCTGTTTGTCCTGAGTCGGTGTAATTATCTATTATCTATATAAGTATGTATTTACAAAAGAAAAGTAAGTAGTATATGTAGTATATCAGTTGTCTGGTTTCCACAGTACGAGCTCTGCTTAGTTTGGGATCAGGTGATTGTGTGTGAATAATGTTCCAGGATATTATTATTGTCATTAGATTAAATATTGATCTTCTCATTGAAATTTCGGATAGAAGTAGAATCCGTTTTTTCCCGTGTCAAGCCAAGTAGATAACGAACACTAGATTATTTCGTTACTTACATGTTACCTATATATTGCAATAATCAATATATAGGTAACATGTCAGTAGGCAAACGTTCAATAAAAGGCGAATCTATATTTTGTGTAAGCATTATGTAATACATAAGCTTATCTCCCCAAGAATTTGAATGAGATTTGAGGTTGATTTGTATTTAAAATCTTGTCATATTTGAATTATCGATGTATATTTAATATTATTAGAAATTTATCGAGTGTATATGTTAGGCGAATCCGAAAATTGTTTGATAAATCATTACACCAAAATCTAGTAATATATTTTAAATAATATGTATGTATAGATTTAAAACATTTTGAAACTAGGGGACGATATCTTTCAATATTTATAAAATATTAAAAATTAAATGTCAACTAACACGACGCTCAAACGAATAAAAATGTAAATATACATAAATAAAGTATGAAAATGCACACAGATTAATAAATAGTTATTAAATATTCATGCATTTCGTGAGTCAAATGCTAAGTCCTAAAAATACATAATATACCTAATGATTTTAACACCAATAAGTTAAGTAAAAATTTAGAATATTTTTGTCTAAATATGGTTTAACATTAGTATAATATATTTATTAGAAAATAGATTGTAAGTTAATTATTTACTATCGCAGAAATATCATATTCACATCAACTGTTCTGAAAATATATATACTAATATATTACAAAATATATTAGGGGATTTATCTGTTATTTCCTGTAAAGTTTAAATAAATGTCTGTTCAATAAATAAATGTTTTATTTACACGTCTATTTAACAATATAAAATTCATTTACGCATAATATTATTTGAACACAAATAGTATAACAAAAGATGTAATTTGTATCAATCCATATATAAGATGAAATTTTATTAACTTTAATTAAAGTATGTACATTTAAAGTACTAAAGAAAATTTATAAAAATTTTGGTTGTTGCTTCAAAGCTGTTATGTCTAAGAATTTTGGTATCTCCATTTGCAGCTGTCCATTTTGATATTTATTATTACCTATAAAAAAACATTAACAAAGTTAAGTAAAATCTGTATAGTCTTGCAAATATACATAATATGTCTATACAAAATTGATATCTCAATGAAAATTCTATTCTAATATCTAATATTCAGTCGGCGCTTTTTATGCTGGCAATATATTTAGCGGTCCACACATATATATGCACCATAAGGTAAAATAGGGATGTTCACTCAAGATTTCTGTTTACCGAAGCTCTTCTTATGTATGTATAAAAATATTAGTATGTAACTAACATTTGTGTGTCCGCAATTTCTTACTTACATATATATGGTATTCTTTAAACAGACAGAAATACATATGAAGTGCATTAGCACCTATTTGAAAAGCACTTTTTATGCATTGCTTATTTGAAAACCCATGTGACCATCTCGCAATAAACACAGTTTGAAAACTTTACCTTGTAAAAGTTTATGCTTTTCCATATAGTTCCTTGTTGCTAGAGACATATCCACAGACACAGCACCGGGCTTAGGAGAAGGACTTTGCAATACCTGTGGCCCATTCTTTAAATATTTAGCAGCAAGCTGATTCATTTTCAAGCTTGTGTCAGTCGTAGGAGTATGTAATTGTGGTTGCGGCAATTGGAAACCAAGTGGATCATCACCAAATGTTACTCTGAAAATATATTTTAACGTCAAAATAATTTTAGTATATATTTATCAACTAATTACATTGTATCTTATGTGCAAAAATCTGCTCATAGGATACTCGTTAAATTATCATTCAATAAATTGAAACACAGATGGTTATTATTTTTATTTTTAGTCAGATTTTGAAAGCAATTATGATTTCTACAAAATGCTTAACCTAAATGGTAAAAAGTGTCCTTAAAAGAATCTGCTAAACATTGAATTATTGTAATTAACAGTTGAGGGCATTAAAACATATCAACTTTCATTAATTAATTGAATTGATTTACTTTCTTATTTGTGAAATATACTTTAATTTTCGGAATACCATTAAATATGACGAAATACAATGATTCACTTAATTATAAAAATAAAAACAGAGCAGATACTTCCCACCATAATCTCAAAGAGGTACAAAGAAAATAAATTTAAACAAAATATTACCTTTTGGCTACACTGACATTAGTTTTGTCTATTTGCATCTGTAAACATTTTTGTCTGTTATTCCTGTATAAAGCACTCGCTGAAGAGGGCATATCAGATTCTTGTAACATGCCATTAACATGAGTCTGTAACAGTATATAATATATATTATAATAAATATATTTCCTAATATATTTATACTACAATATTATGATAAGAACTTACCATTACTTTGTTATAGTATGTCCATCCTACATTGGACTGGTCATCGCAGCTAGTATCAGAACTAAAAAAATAAATAATACACATAGTATACTTTCATTTACCTCAAAATCCAATCATTAAGCATGATTTGATTTGCTTTATAATAATTACATTTTTAAACTTACTCGCTGTAATCTCTAACATCTAAATATAAGCTTTGCTCTGGGGACATTAGTGGTGTGATTGGATTGTCAACTTGCACATTGTACAAACTCATATCATTGAATGTTTTATCTACATATCCAGTCTCGGTATTTTTTGTAAGATCATTAATTTCTTGGTGAGAATTCCCATTTTTATCAGAGTCAGTCTGATTTGAAACAGGAGCTATGCCATCAAGAAAATTTAAATTCACTGGATGTGCCTTTGTCACAACCTCCTTTATACTAATTTGGGACCTATTACATTGAATCTGTGCCTCATTTTGCTTGACTATTTCTTTATTAATTATAGTAGAAGTTCTATACATTTCAAAACTAGTCATAACTCCTATTGATATCTTTTCCTCTGTTCCAATAGATTTAACTTCTACATGCTCAGTGACATAATTTTGTAATGGCTGTGTGAGTTTTTGAGGTTCATATGTTTTATTAGAAGATATAAATTTATCTACTTTTTCTTGTAGTAACTGTAATTGCTCATTTTGCAGTTTTATTATTTTAAATAAATCGGCGACAGTAGGTTCTCTTTTCTCTTTAATCACTTTATCCTGTTTTTCAATATCTAAGCATACAGGTTTGTTATTTTGTTCAAAATTTTCAATAGTCCAATTTTTTTTAGTAACTCCATTCTGGGGTGTATTTGTTGGTGTTTTATTGCAGGCACATGAAGGAGCAAAGTAAGTATGGTTCATTGGTAGATAATTATTACATTCACAATCTGTGTACCGTTTAAATGAAGGTACACTACAATGACAGACTTTATAATGGTTCTCAGCAAAATGTTGGTGTTTAAGCTCATCACTCATGAATTGTTTAATATTATCTTGTGTTTTTAAAATGTGAACACAGTGATAACATTTACAGAAATGATTTATTTCATTTGTTGTACTAGTAGACTTTGGTGTAACTTTAGTATCCATCTTTTTTGAAATAGGTATTCCTAATGTCATTATTTCTGTTTTTTTTATTAATGGGTTATTTTCTTTATCTAAATGTAAATTATTGAATTGACTTTGAATATTTTTAATATCATTCAAATTATCTCTTCTTAAGAAGAAATCGTCTTTTTTGCTTAAAACATTTGGCGGACTAGTAGTACAATTATTTTCAATGGAGGTCAATACTCGTGTTGATTTACTTTCTACCACGGGATTTACATTAAAATTGCTTTTTAATGAATCTATCGCATAAGTATTTACAATATTCTGTTTCGGGAGCGAATGCCTCGGTTTATTGTAAGTACAGTCAAGCATGCTTAAATCCAACTCATTAGAAGGCGAACAGCAGTTGTTCTCTGCATTCGTTGTATGTGATAAATAAGTTTTATTAACTATCGGATATGGTGTTGAATTACCACATTCAAACCTTTGTATAGGATCATTTGTGAAGGGTATTGGTCGGTTTTCTAAATAGTTCATTGGAGCCACTGAAGGCGCAGACTGCACTTGTTTCGTAATAAAGGGCCGAGGAGAATGGCATTCTGACTGAAAATCTGGATTCATAACGTTTATTCTTAGGGTTTTAACTGGAGATTCAAATCGTACCTTCTTCATGAATTAACTTATATACGACACCAAATAATCATACAATATAAATAATCAAAATTAAATCAAAGTTAACATAAAAATACCGAAACACCGACTTGCACTAATAAGTAATAACTTGTCAAAATTCAAATTGTCAGTTTACATTTGAATTTAAATAATAGAGATGGCGGTTGATTTTATATATATCGTCCAATAATTAATAAAAATTGCTTTCGATTATTTTATTATAAACAGTGTTTACGTAAATTTAAAAAATATCTGTTATAATTTTCCAATTTGAAAAATATATGTGCGATTTTTTATTTTTTTATTCTAAATACCAAATTTTATATAATATTAAAACAGATTGCCAAACTTGCCATAGTATATACGTTATAGCTAATTGTCGTGTTAGTTTAAATATTATACATAATTTCAATGAACTTTTATACAGTTTTTAGACTATGTATGTCAATATCAATAATAGTCATTTTTCACAGGTCTATTAACTACAGTAGTGTACTTCGGCTCATGGTCTTGTATAGAGGTCTAGCAACCGAGTTCAATTTCAGTGGTGAGAAATAGACGCGATTGTGTTACAACTTTTCTTTCGCAGCGTTTGCATACAAACAAGGGTTAAATCAAGAATTATTTCGTATTTTTATTCCTTTCGTTGTCCATGTTTATCTTCTAAAATTGTCCATAACGAGTTTTGCTTTAGTGCGAAACAAAAACTCAATCGTGAACTCTGAATTGTACGATAACGAATTTTACTTTAGCGTACAGTAAAACATCTAATGTGCTCATTACATAATAAAAACATGTTTGAATACAACAATATTTAAATTTTGAAAACAATAGTTTGAATATAATTTTGGACGTTTAGTAATTTTATCTTCCATGTACAATAATTTTTTGAATATCTGTATCCAGCACGCCCCTATCGTCATGACTAGTCTGGCGGCCGTAAATTGAACTAAGCAGCGTCATTAAGTCGACGTAACCCAACTACTGTTGTTGCAGGACCTCTATACAAGATCTTGCTTCGGCTTTATGATAGCTATTCAGTTCAATTTACGACCGCCAGAGGCATAACAACACATAGATGGATGTGCTGAACACTTTTTCAATCCAAAAAAACACAGTTAAATTACAAAACAAAAATAACAACAAATCCGCAAAACTTAACAAAACGATATAACAATGATTAAATACCACATCATAATTCAGGAGAGGAAAATATACGCCAAGTGTCGCTCAACGACGTGCGAAAGTAGCGACGTACAGCGGCGTTAACGCGAAATAAAAGTTATATCACAATTACACCAATCTTTCTCCACTGAAATTGGACTTCGTTGATAGACCTGTATCAATGAATACAGACGTTATATAGAATAGCAGTTCTTATGGGTGCTCTGAAGACAAACTCTGCGACCCAAAATGCAGCTTGGCAGTCGTTCTCCAGTGTATCTTAACTACGAGAGCAAGAGAGACGGACGTTCCCCAGCGTATCTTAACTATGAGAGCAAGAGAGACGGAGAATGTCGCCAGAGCCGACAAACTACGAACTAAACTTGGGAGACCCCACTTGGAATCGGCACACGAAATCCTTAAGAACTGCGCTTCTTGAAGTCTGTATTAATAGCCTGTATACAAGACCGTGATAACTGTCATTAATAAAAATGTCAAAGTGACATTAGAATTATTAAACTCATTTGAATGAGCTAACTCATTTTTAATAAATATAATAATTTGAGTACAATTTTATAAATACATATTTTTAATATCCTTTAATATGAACAAGCAACTATTAAAATCAAAAACCCCTTTAACATTGTTAGTTCGTTGTAGAGGTTATAAGCATCCAGGAGGAATCCGATACCCTGGGGGTATAACATATTACCCAAGGTAAGTTAATAGGATAAAATAAAATAATCCCATTTGTGTACGTTAAATAAAATAAATATCAACAGGTTAATTTATATGATATTCATAACATATTATTACTATGCTTACATGCAGTAACCAAAACAACATAGTGTTTTTATTTCAATACATAGTGAAGTTTATCATAATAAATATTATATAATTAAAAAACACAACTAGTATATTTTACAATTTTTTTTCGAAGTATAGCCTATTCCAATTAAAGGAGTAAAAATAAACAAACCATACATTTATATATTTAAGGCAAATAGCTCTGCTATATCAAGTGCTACAATTATTACTTGATCAATATAAGCAAAGAAGCAAGCAAGCAAGAGCAATATATATAATTATATTGCTCTTCCATTTATTACTTATGTCCACTTAAATTTTTCTTTCAAAGTTCATCATTTAAAAAACAATTTTTTTATTCAAGATCTCTACCAATCACATCAATTGATGTTGAAAGTGTATTTGTCTTAACTATTATTATTATTGATTAGAATAGGCTATCGATAAATATTTGTTTTAAACAGTATTTTCTTTCTAGAGACCCAAACCATAAAGATCCTGAGTATACTCCCTCAAAATTGTTCAGAGTGGAACAAATTAAAAGTAGTAAGCATCACCCATGGTGGGAGAAAAAAGTTTTGAGTGAACTTAAACTTGAAAGAATTGTAAGTTATATGTCAATAAATATTAAGTGTAATACCGAGTTATTTTGTATACAGCTAACAAGTACAGTATAATCTCTATATGACACTCATGGGACTGTATAATTTTGACGTTATAGAGAGTTGTTAAATGGAGAGTTAAATAAATTATTTCAAGCTAGTGTTAGAAATTAAAAGCTCTGTCCATGATCTCGGTATTTATGTTTCTTTAATTTTTTGGAAGATTTTCCATTCTCCTCTACTTGTAGAAATTATTCTTTATTTTTCTAAAATATTTATTTATTTTTCTTTATTTTCTAGACTAAATCCAAAGCGACTGCCAACATCTCTTATCTTCTCATCAGTAAAACTTTTTCACCGAACACGGTGTTTTTCCTTTACTTGCCATGTTTACAGTTTGACACAGATACAGTTTGTGAGCAACTAAGAATATGCTAATCCCAATTTGTAAACAAAAGATTTCTTACAAAGATCGGTATGTATGATGCCGACAGTCGAGTTTATTACGGGCTAGGATAATAAAAGCGAAAAAAGAAGGCAGTTGCACAGTTTTTACTAATTTTGGCAACTTAAAAAGCACTTTTATTATTATTTAATTGTCGTTGTTATTGTGAGTAGTTGTAATGGTATATAGAGTGTATCGTTGTATGGAAGTCATGATAAACCAAGCAAGGCAGAGTGATTTCGACACTTTAGGGAATTTGTCGTTAAATCAAATGATGTTACATGGAGTTTACACTGTATTTATATTTACTACATGTTGTTTATATATGCAATCTTTTTATTTTTCAACATATCTATATAAATAAAACATTAAAGGTCTGCAGTTGTGCGCGCATTACGGAAAAACTACTGTATAGATTTCAATAAAATTTTCTAAATTTTATTTCTTAGACACTTGGCCCTTATCAAAAAAAAATTCTATTGCTGTATCTTCATTTAATAAATAGTTAATAAAGTTTCAAGAAACAACGATTTGTATATGCACTGCATGTTCAGTGATGTATGTTTAAACAAAGTATATTTTTGCTTGCAATCTTTTCGATGTTTTTTCCTTCATACATAAGAAAACTTTGTTAATATATAAAGCAACACCGACAAAGTCGCGGGTATCAGCTAGTCTAATATAAATTATCTATATTTATCCAAATTAAAATTTATGTTTTGCAGAATTTTTGAACAATTATTACAAATTATAGTTTTTAATTTACTTTATATATAATGCTTGGGTTTGCTTATATTTGTTATATACAATTGTGTATGCTAAGCTGATTCTAAACATTCTTACTGATGATGTATTTATTGATTTAGAGATGTTATTATTTCAATAATTTTACAAATATATTTTATTTTAGAACCAAGTTGCAATTGTAAAGAATATACCTGAAATGAATGCCAAGCTATGGTCTATCAAACATCTGATTAAGGTTACCCCAATAACCTTCCCTTACGGAGAACCTACAGAAGAAGATGTCAAACACACAATTCTTAAAGAAAATGGTCAATGTATAGTTACAAAAACTTTACAACCTGAACAAACAAAAATAGAAGCTTTAGAAAACTTTGAAAATGATCCAAAGAAAATGGACTCTACAACAATAAAACGAGATTCAAGGTATAAATGGAATAATGCTTTCAGTGGAGGATTTTAACTAACATTAAGATTATAATGAGTGTAGATATAATTAGTAATTAAAGATTTCAATGTTAAATAAGTTGTTTTTATTAAATCATTATTTATTTATTATTACTATCTATACAAATCATAAATATATGTTAAAATTATTCTGGCTTTTTCTTATACAATAAGTAATTAAAATATTCTGGTGTTCTAAAATATGCATCAATTAGTATTCCGTGTTTCTTTCCAAGTCCAAATCTTGCATCACCCCAAGACACAACAAATGTTGGATTTAACTTCTTAAATTCTTCCAAGTGAAATTTGTGTCTTACTATGGAATTATACCAGTGCCCTCTAAATATAGCTACGTAATCATCTCCCTTTTGGTACATACGAACTACAAACTTTGAGATTAACACCTTCACTGCTATATGCAGTAGAACGAATGCTCCAAGGTAAATCAAACATTCAGATGCATTATTTGCAATGACTAGACTTTCACCTAGAAGTACTGGTTCATTTATTGAAGCCACATCAAATACAAATGCAGCATAATAAAGAGTACCAGCAGCGATAATAGTTGTAGAAGTCGTTAAAAATGCCACTGCATAATTAAGAGCATTTCCCATTGGAGCTTTATATATTAACTGCCAGTTTTTGGACAGACCATCTTTCTCTTGCCATTTTTGTTGCTCATCCAAATATTTTAAAGGATGCTGTGATATATATTTTACAGAAGAAAATTTATACAACGTTCGATAACTATTCGGCCTAAGCAAGCGCAAACAATTCATATTCTGGCGTTAAATACGTAATTTTGACCTCACAAAATTGTTTTTAGTTTTTTCGTAGTTCATATAAATCAGATAATTAATTAAAATCTATTTCAGACTATTCAAATTAAGTTTAAAGTAATAATGTTTTGAGGTTGTGAAAAACTTTCAAAACTCAAAACCAAAATGTCAATTGTCATGTCAGTTGAATTAATGTTAACAGAGTAGGTATATCATAAATCATAATTATTCGCAGTCCCATTCTTTTATAATCAACCAGAAAAAAGAACTGATGCAGAATTGCATTGCGGCATTGTGTCAAATGTGCACAGTGCAAAACACTGTTTTTTGTCATTTACTAGTAAATAAAAATATTATGCCGTGTTCAAATGCTTGATAATTAATCATAATCAATCAATTCTGCCCCAGTACAGCTATTTTAACGCTTTTGAGCTCAATACATAATCAATAATGCCTAGTGGATAACAACGGTATCGATAGTAAGTTTCGTAGTGTAGTCTGGTACTTTAACATAGCAAGTAACAACAAAATAAAGACTGTTTAAATTCTGATTGTATAAAATTAGCAGGAGAAATGTAAATATATGGCACCGCAAATGCGCTCTGGTTTCGGAAATGGTCTAAGTTAAGGATCATTGGATAGCGATTATTAAAAAAAAATATGATACAATAAGACTGACATCGCTACTGCACGCGCTCTGTTTTTTTTGTATAGTATACCTACCTCCAAACCACGGTCTTGTATACAGGACGCTGTTCAGTTCAATTTACGGCCGCCAGAGGCATGACAATTTGCGTTATAATAATCCCACTCTTTTTCAAATCTAAACAAAACAGTTTAATAACAAAAAATCCGCAAAAACAGCAAAACTATATAACAATGATTAAATAACACAAAACTTGAGAGAGAAAAATATACGCCATGTGTCACTCAGCCAATTTCGATAACAGCGACGAACAGCGGGCGCCGCAGCGAAATAAAAGTTGTTACACAATCGCGCCTATCCTATTAAATTGGACCCGGTTGCAAGACCTGTATACAAGACCGTGCTCCAAACACTCGCAATCCTTGATTTTATTAGTATTTCGTCATTAATAAAATCAAGGAATCATTGAAATTGATGAGAGAGCATAATGGCGTCACAACAACGTCACAGCCACGAGTCGGTCTCACCCCCGACTCAGGAAGAATATTTTTTTTTAAATCACAATTTGCGATATTGTCTAAAGAACTCGACGACTTGATCTTGTTTACCTCTTGTACAATAAAATAAAACAACGTTTAAAATACTTTTACTAATCCTAGGAATATGTTTATTATATATTAGTAAAATTACATAATAATTTGAAACAAAAACATTAACTTATAAATATAAATTTTGTCACCTTTTTGCCACAAATATATTTTATACAATGAATTAACAGAAACAAAAAAATAACACAGCCTTATGGCATAGCTACTTAAATTATTGATTTACATAATATTATAATTACACAAACTTTAAATATGTTTTTTAAATGATACATTTTAAATCATATTCTCCTTTTTCAACTTATTGCAAGAGGATCTTTCACACCAATTTTTTCTGTGTCTTGCGTACAATTTATAAATACATTTTATTTCAATTGTTTTCCATTGATAATACCAATTATTGTAATCAGACCTTTTAAACAAGAATTGTAAGCATCAGTACTGAAACTAAATATTTTCAAATCATATCCATAAAAAGTAGTAATGAGTGTAACATATTATAGTTGCACAACCCCCATATTACGACAACCATATAATTAATTAACCTTATCAAAACTTGTTTATTACATGTTATTTATAAATATACGAAGTAAGTATAATAATAAAATAGACCCTGGTAAAATACTGAAGATTTTTAAAAGTATATATTTGTATTAATTTCTAATTATACCAGAGAACTTTTTGCTTTTTGTTAACATTAAGAAATGTTAATGTTCACCTTAAATATAAATCATTTGTGAAATAAAATTTATGAAAAAAAAATAAAGCAAATATTTTTATATATTATGTAATTACAATAAATTCAAAATTATGAATATGCATAACATTTTATAGTTCTATTATAATATCACATCACACATATATATCTTAAACTTGTTCCTTGCATGTAACATAAGGATAATTTAAGGTAAAAATGTAGTTGTGAATCTAGCGTTTTTATTTCATTTCAAATATTATCGGTGCCAACACTGTTGTTTGCCATCTTTAAACTAATTTAAGCGGACTAAAATATTTATTGCTCGAGTCCCGAAATAATGGGTAAAATTAAATTTACTAATAAAACTATATGCTCAATGCTTGTTGGTTACCTATTACATCATAGGATAGTTAACTCGGACCAGCCAACTGGAAATTGGTCGTCTAGAAAAAATACTTTAAATAATATGTAGAGCACAGTGTAGCACCATTAACATATATTTTTACTAAAATAAATGTATCATAAATTATACTTCTAATGATTTTTTTAATTTATGTGAACTATTAGAAGTTTTCTTTCGTAGTACATTATTTAAATTATTTTTAGTACCGTCACTTGATTTATGAAGCAGGTACTGTGTAAACAAATCATTTTTATTAATCTCATTATCACTAGCTACATTAACATTTTTCTTAAAATTATCGGACAAATTATTACTTGTGTTAAAAACAATTTCAGTTGGACTAGCATCAACTTTAAGTTTCTTTAACTTTCTAGTGTCTGGGCTCATACTAACATGTACTGGTTTTCCATCAACATTAGTCTTTCTCAAGCTTTCTGGTAATGTATTTGATTTTAATTTGACTAGAGTTGTATTGACAACAGAGCAGTCGATTTGCATTAGTGTTACATGATCATTCATTATTGAATCTGAAAGAAAAAGTATTTTAATTATAATCATTAATCAGCTCATCACTGATTTTTAATATGAACTGAATAGTCTTTGGTTTCAGTTGATTGAATTGATTTTTAAAATATCACTTTCTGGATCAGTATATTTAATAATTATAACAGATACTTTTCTAGAAAGATAAATAAGAAACCAATTATTAGCTATTTAGTTTAGTTACTAACCATTGCCAGATCGAGCTGGTAAAATAAGTGCCATTTTTGGTGGTCTCGTTACATTATGTGTTACAGCTGGAAGCAGTAAGTGTTGTCCTTTTCCAACGCCTACCACATAGAATGTATCATCCCTCCTATGAAGAGCTTGAAGTAATGCATTCCATTCACCGAAGTCGTCCATGTCGAACTCATTAGCAGATTTCCTTAGAGGTTTGTGATAGAGCCTCTCATAATACATATCACTATCAGAAAATATATCTTTTTCAGTTGGTGCATTCCGTCGTAACCTCCTTCGTGATTTATCTCGAATGTTTTTTACATTTTTTTGTTCAGGTAGATCTATAAGATTATTCTCCAGGTTCAGTTTATTGAAAAGTCTATAAGTTTCCAATAGTCCACCTGAAATATCATATGTTATTTGAATTTTACACATATATGGAAAAAATATATTTTTTTATTTAGTTCTTTTATTTTATAAGTAAGCATACGAGCATATGGGTCACCTGATGGTAAGTGACCACCAACTCCCATCGCTTAAATCGCCAATGTTGCCCCCAGCCTTGGGTGGTACCTACCCAGACGAGCTTGCACAACCAGCCCTACCTATCCACTTATCAATCCTACTATATTAATCTATTTAATTTATTTTGTAACTATCATTTATGATATAAATAAAACTGTCATATTACTGTAATGTAGTGTCTAATATAAATTAAGTTTTATACTATTGTAGGCGAAATACTAATAATATTTTAAATACAAAAGTAACTCGGTCTATCCTGGTGTCTGTTACATTTTCATGGTCAAACCACTGAATCGATTTTGATGAACTTTCGAATAAGGCAAGCTTGAAACACAAGATACGACATAGGCTACTTTACATACTAAGCACCTGCCCTAAAGACACAGGCAAAAACAATAAATATATAATAATAAAAAATAATAAAAAATATTTTAATAGTAAGCATACCAGGAAAACGTTTTTCATCCAAATAAACTCTCTTTTGTGTGTTTGTCCAATTCAATGTCTTTCCACCACCAATCCAACGCTTCAGTTCTCCTACTATCCTTATACTTTCAGTTTGATTTATGTTTTCAAAATCATTTAATGTTGTGTTTTGACAGTCTATGCCATCGGCACTGCGATTAGCAAATTGATCATAATCTGCAATTTAAAAAAACAAAGAAATGAAGTACAAATTAAATAATAAATATACTATCCACCCAGCTTTGCACGGATGGCATGTAGTCTACGTAAAAATAAAAATTACCAGCAGAAAGAACATCTTTGTTTTCTTCCGCCCACAAAAGATGACGCGTATTTACGTGAGTAGAGGTCGGGCCAGAAAATGATTTCGTATTCCAACTGGAATTATAAAATAATTAGTAGTGATAAAAATGATTAAAACATGACAAAAAATTGTATTAATTTTTTTTCTATTGAAACTTACCCTAAAACATTCCAATTTAAAGAAACCATAAAAACCATGGCGAAAATAACAGCAATATTCTTTTTGGGTATCAGTATTGAAGAGTCTAGCCGAGGAATCTGTAAGCACATAATAACACTCACTTACATGTATTATGATTAATTGTTACATAATTTACAATTTATACACAGTAAATTATCAATAGAATCCTACAGTTTGTGAACATTGTATTCTATGAAATATGTATATTGTATTCTTTCACTGATTCCATCCTCCTCAATACTAGTTTAATCAATTTACTGCTTCCACACCAAATACTAAGTGCATTGAGCACTTTATTCCTATTACAATGATTAACAGAATTTTGATTATCCCCAAGAGGAAAAATTCTCTAATATATATTGATATTATATGTAAAGTTACAAACCTTTCGACTTCGTCCATTTGACTCTAATTGGTCCCTTAATAATCTATTTTCTAATCGGAGACGCGCAATCTCTTGATGCGCTTCTAACAACTGCTGTTCTAATGCTGTCACATATTCTTTTTTCTTTTGCCGGGACTGACATGCTGATTCTCTGTTACAACAAAAATATTCCCTTGTATTTTTTTTGTGTACATTGGCATTGTAAGAGATGTGAACCAATGCTTACATCGCCAATGCGCCACCAACCTTGGGAACTAAGATGTTATGTCCCTTGTACCTGTAATTACTCTGGCTCACTCACCCTTCAAACCGGAACACAACAATACAAAGTACTGCTGTTTTGTGGTTTGTCAGAATATCTGATGAGAGGATGAGTGATGGTGCCTGCTCAGATGAGCTTGTACAAAGATAAAAATATTAAGAATAAAATAAATAATAAGTAAGGACAAAAATATTATTATTAATAAAAGTGGCAAAAAATAAATAATTAGCAAACTAACCTGTTTTTAATCATTCTCTGTTGCTTTTTCAAAGCTCGTATTTCAGCTTCACTAAACTGCGATATATCTATGACAGGACTCTTTGGTTCTTCTTTTATACTTTGGTTTATGAAAGCAGTTTGATGTATTTCTGGATTGGGATTTATCACAATATTATTTGTAGGTGGAGGAGTCTGAAATAACATATAAAAATATATAAACAAAGGGTTTTTACATTATATCAAACTATCTAGTATAAGTAATGAGTTCTTATATATATTAAGGAGAGGTTACTAAACAATTTTATTTTATACATATACTTATAAAATTAAATTCAATCATCACCTTAACATGGTAACCATTATTACTTGTAACTTGTATTGGCTTGTTATGATTTAGTGGGGTAATGGAAATTCTACCATTTTTTGTACTCTCTGCTGGTATCACAATACTTGGATTTCTTAATATTTTTGGAGTCTTCCTTTCACCTATGAGATGAATTTGACTATCTTCTTTCTTAACTATATTTTGTGAGTTTTCATTTACTACTTTATAAATGGAATTATGGCGATGTACACTTGTAACTTAAAGAAAAAAACATATTATATTAACAATTACTAAAATTAAGTTATGTCAATTATTTATTTTACTAATGAATGTGTAATATTTACCATTTTGATTATTAATTATTTTATTGATTTCATTCTGATTGTGATCACTTTCTTTTTTAACAACCTGAAAAAAAAACATGCTTTACTCGTCATAGTAACCCAAAAGTATTAAAAATGGATTAATTTTTTTGTTGTCTTACCTTTATCATACCATTTTCAATTGCCATAACTGGACTAGTTTTCTCCAAAATTCTATGATTGTTCAATGTTTCTCCAACATTTATTCTAGTTGGAACTATAAAAATAAATACATTGTAAATAAGACTACAAAATAATGTCCATGTAGATATTATAATAAGTAAATATACCTAATATATAAATATAGTTTAATCTCCACCACAAATGTTTCTGAATGTGAAGATCTAATGAAGAAAAAACCAGTAACTGAAGATAAACATTATGTATTTTTTTAAAAACACAAATATATAAAAATACAATCTTAAGTATTCTTATGTTAACCACTGGGCCAGCAGGGCCATTGGTTTTCACAATTAATTGTAAGTATATGTAAAAGTATGTATTCATTCTAATAATCATGTTACCTGATTTTTGAAGAAATAAATCAACATCTTCTGGCTTTAGCTGATTAGTAGGCTCATTGTAGAAAGACCAATCCAAGGGTGACTGAGATGATTGTCTGGCAGACGAAGTGCTGGATCCACTGAAATATCAAGATTTGTTTTGTCGAATTAAATTTACTGTGTCAAAATTTTTCTTTTTAATTAAACACTATTGATTCACATGGTCTATCTAGGTATCTATCTCTGCTTAGATTATCGGATTAAAACTTGTATTTCAGAAAACAAACACATTCCTTTCTTTTAATATGAGAATAAAATAATATTATATTACTAAAGTGCTGCAATTATAAGTTACAAATTCAATTGTGATTACTTGTAAGATTTATCGAACAATATTTCTAAATATCAGCTTTACTTAAAAATATGTAATTTGTTTTATATGTACACCACATCTATACAATATTTCTTACTTTTTGGTATCATCTTCACTGCCTGAATCTGAGTTACTACTTTCATTTGGCGAGGACTTAATACTTTGAACAGGGGAAATAGCAGGTACAAGCCCAGCATCTGCTAAAATTTCACTAGGAGAAGCATCACTAACATCCAACCATGATAATTCACTGTACTCTTTAGTAAACTGATCCAAGAAATCTAAAAAATAAGATAAAACATACTCAAAACATTGATAATACGTAATAACATTGTTTATAACAAAAGCTATAAGTGGCCTTGTAGGTTGCAATAAAAAATAATAATGATGAGAAACTTATTGAATTAAAACAGAAAGTTTTTACAAGGATAGCAGATTATAATTTAAGTCTTGCTTCAAAATTGGTAAACAGGAAGGTCAGTAACATCTATTGTTTCGCGATATATTCGTAAGCATGCACATTGCACTTAGTTTTCGTAATCAGCCGGATCTAATGTAAACGATAGAAATATTGCACTTACCGTACAAACCCTCCTTATTCTCAACCAGAATGTCCGTATCCATGGAGGTATTTGAAGACAGGAATGGTTAACCACTAAAATTTAATTTACTATTTATCAAAATACGCCTCATCAACACGCAGGTTTATTTATGTTTTTTAATAATCTGTGAAGTGAAGTGTGAACATTATTGTGACAAGTGATAATTCTGTACTTTTTGTACTCAAAATTTTTTTTTCACTTGGCAAGGCTAACCTGGCATCATAAAATTATTACCATACATTGAAAAGAAATGATACTAAATTGTTTTAAACAAATGTGTTCACTAGTTTAATTTAGAAAACTGTAATATTATCAATTGTTCTTTATAATTTTTTAGATAACTTTCGAAGTGCGTTTGTAAATAGTAATGGAACGTAACTGGTTTTAGTTTTGACAAAGAAATTGACACAAGACGGATTGTTTCGTAGTTCGATTGATTGAATCAATCAAGCTTAATTTCTGAAAAATATTCATTCTTAGAAGTGCGACAATGTAATTTTTACAGGTTCCTAAAAGCTAAAGTATGATTTCAAGGTTTTTAAAATATATTTAATACGATCATGCTTTTATCGCTGTATTAAACCGACCGGTTGCGAAAATGTCTGTCCCCGAAGAACAGGACGACTTCATATTTCGTCCACAACAACATTTAGATTCTAAATGGCTAAATCCTGACTTACAAGAGGCTCTTCATGATCCTGAGGCTTTATGTTCTATGTTTAATAGCTTGTTACAAGATAGAGAAATACATTTTGATGCTAGAAATGGACTGGTTAATGGTGCTGGAATTACGGCTAAACTTGGCGATAGTGGAAAATATTACTGCGGCCTTAGAGTAAGTAAAAATATTCTGTATTTTGCTACATAGATAGTATTTTTATTTACACTTGACTTTTTGGTAACAAAGCACTTCTTATAGATCTTGACATGTACTTGTTGTGATGGTCTCTGTGGTCCACATTCGGGTTGTGCATGCACACCTTGTACCGCTCTTTCTGCTGAAGAAGAACTACGGGCCTCCATACATTCTAAAATAGTTGCACCATCCCCTTCTGTTCAAGTTATAGATGATATCAAATGGAAACTAGATCCAGGTGACCAAATATATTTTATTTTATATATGTTGTATATAAAATTATAATAATAATCTCAGCAAGGTTAGGGATACTTTTAAATATTAAGTTATTTATTTTATAATAAATAACATTTTTATAATAAATTCAATATTTTTCTCTTTATTCTTCTAAGTAATCATTTAGAAAAAATTAGAATCACAAATTTATTTTTGAATATTCAATTCACAATACTCTAATATATATTTAAAGGACCGGAATGTCTCAAAAATTTGATGCAAGCACTTATATGGGAGCAGAGAGTAAGAGCTATCAATACTGCTGTGAGCTGTCCATTTATATCTCAAATAAGGCGTTTGATTGTTCTTTGTCACAGGCATCTAGTAGCTGTGATAAGGCAAGTAAAACATAATGTATAATAATTAATATTAAAAAGTTATGTAGTTACCTAATGAATATTGTTTTCTTATTGTAAAATTGTGATAAGTCATAATCACAAACAAACAATCTTATTTTTGTAGAGATCAAAATAACCACAAAGAAGTTAAAAAAGTAAAACTTGAGAAGAAGCCTGCCCATGGTGTTAGTAATAGGGCACTTAGCAATGTTGTAAGTACTTTGAATAAACCAATTGAATCTGATACTCAAGAAGACAGCGAAGAGCAGACTGATGATTCTGAAAGGTTGGTAAAAGTTGTCAGTATTTATAAAAGTCAATATTGTTATCCCAACCTTTTAGCTGTTTTATATCCAATATTAATATTGTATAGTGTTGTTTAACAATACACCGAGTATTATCTTTGTCTTATTCTATCAAAACTCTTAATATTGCTTACAGAAAAAGATTATCTTTGTGTAACTATTTAATAGTAATTTGCGATTGTAGCTTTGCACCATATTTTATAGTGAGTTGATTATATCACTTTCTAATTGAAAGTAGATAAATGAAATGTCCAATGTAAAAAAATATTAGTTTTGTTTATACTTAGCTTTCATGTAACAATATAAATGTATACTATAAGTTTATGAATGTTTTTTAGTGCATTTGGTCTAGCCCGAGTAGGCGCTCGTGCCGCCTTACGCCTTGCTTTATCTCTCGTGCGTCGCGCTTGGCGCTGTGGAGAGGACGCCGACGTTTGCTCAGCGCTCCTGCGCGACGCATTAGACGCAGTGCGCGCCTTGCCGGATGCCGCACTGTATGCTGGAAGTGGACAAATGAATTCTATCGCACAACAAGCACCTCGTTCGCAAAAGATATGGGCGGAGGTTGTAGATAGCGCAGCGAAATTCTTACACCAAGTTGTAGCTGGGTATGAGAGTTATATTGGTATATTACAATTATGAATATTAACTAATTAATTTAATCTTTTGATTTAATTTTATAACTTCAGGGAAGTAGGTTGTAATGTGCCACAAGGGGATTGGCGCACATCATTGTGCGTGTGGGTAGAGCTTTGTGCGCGTCGAGCCGAACTACCTGCACTTCTAAAAGCTGCTGACGTACTTGTAACACTACCACCTAAACAAAAGAGACAGCCAGACAACAGGTTTTAACCAATATATATTTTTCTATAAAAATATTTATTTTTGAAAATAATGTTTTTGGATAATTGTCTTTTTATGTAAACTACTCTAAACTGGTATGGATTCAATGGAATAATGTTTAAATATTAATTTTTATCTCGTCATACTAGGATTGTTTTAGAAGAATGCACAGCACCATTAGGTCCATTTTTGAGACGTATGGCTAAAGTAGCAGCCCCAAATCCAATTATTAATTCTGAACCAAATACTGAAAGCAATCCAACGGAAGCATACCTGAAGTAAGTGTTTATATCACATTTAACTGAGTTACATATATCAATGTCGAAATTGTATAATTAAAAAATACATAATCTACAATTTATGGCTTTTTTAGGGAGTTAAATATTCCAAGTGGGGATGGATTGATGAGTGTGAGAAAGGCCGGTATTGCATTGCTTTGCCATCTTGACAGACTCGGTGCTCCTTTACTGCCTCCTTTAAAGGGATTTGTGACTGTGAGTATATATATTTATTGTTCACAAAGTTAATGTTTTCAACAAGTTCTTATTGTAATGGCTATTCGAAAATATGCTTTCATTTACTGAGTCAAAACCTGCTTTAAGCAAGGAATTTGTTGCAGTCCATTCATCCATAATAAAACCTGTTTTCGTTAAATATTTATGATATTAAACTTCTTTATTATATTAATAGTGTACAGAATCTGCACAAGAAGTAGTCTCAGTGGGGTCAGGCCTGTTGCAATTAGGAAGTTTGAGAATACAACAAGTTGCGTGTGCTGAAAAATTAGCTCTTCTGTTGACTCATGATGGTGCTGTTTACACTTTGCCTTACGATACTATGACGCCGCATCTTGTTCCAGGTAATTAATATTTTATTATTGCGATCTATTCTATTTTTATAAAAACGGAAAACATCCTAGTGTTAGGTATGAAAGAGTAAGTCTATATATTTATCTTGGGGCCGAAGCTTGTTTCACACACAGGCAGGCAGAGTTACTTTCTAAGTACATTTTTTCATTCGAGTTAATTAATAAGTATAGATGTCAATTTTGTTTTCAATAAGCAAACGTGAATTTTAACGGAATAAATTTTAAATGTGCATAAAGTAATATCTTGGGTTTACTATGTAATTAAGTCATTAATAATAATCGTTCGATTCTTGAAAAACTTTTTGGTTCTGCGTTTAAACATTATTCGTTACATGTTCGCTACTACCAGGTCTAGAGAACAAGATAATAACGCAAGTGTCGTGCCACCCTGCGGGGCGGCACTACCTGTGCCGCTCGTCGTGCGGCGGCGCGTGGTCGTGGGGCGCGGGCGAGGACGGGCGGCTCGGGCACGGCGACACGGCCGCGCGCGACGCGCCGCAGCCGCTGCACCACCTCGCGCACCACGACGCCGTGCGCGTCGCCGCCGGGCCCGCCTGCAGGTGAGCCCCGTCGCGAACTTTGCTCGATGACGCGTTACCGATGAATATTCCCCGCGCAGACCTCGCACCCCTGTGTTGTGTATTAGTGGAGGAAAGTCACTGCTCTGTTCAGCTCGAGGTCTCGTTCCGCGCTGATTTTGAGGCGACAGAGGGGATGGCATCGTAATTTGAACGCTTCAATTAAAAATAAGTCGATAGATTGCGTTGGGGCAATAAGGGAATAACGTATTACCTATTTAATATCATTACATTAAAGAGAGAGTAAAGTAGAATATATTTATTTATTTCTTTTACTTGCTATGAAATGCTTATTATAATTATGTAAATTAACATATGTATAATATAATCTTTTTTCAAAAATGATTACTGAGAAAAAGTTCCTAATATATATCAAATAAGTCCATTTTACATATGTATATCCACGCACAAGCACATTGTAACATTATCGTTAGAAAAAATATAAATCATATATTTGTTATTTACAGTCGGAGTGACTCTCTTATATTATTAATGATAACTTTTGTCGTCACAGTGCGGTGATCACATCTCGCGGCGCCCTGTACACGTGGGGTCGCGGTGTTCAGGGTCGCCTCGGTCACGGTACCATCGAGAACTGCCTGACGCCGCAACCTGTTTCATTTAACGCCCATAACATTGAAAGGATCATTGACGTTGCACTTGGTACGTACTTAATATAATATATGTACTATTTTGCTTGTCGTTTTCATAAACCATTTCATTAATATCGTTTTGTTTCGTATTTAGGTTGGGGCGAGGGCCAAACTCTATGTTGTACTTGGGAGGGGGCAGTCCAAGTATTCGGCGACAGTGAGGCGGGAACTCCCCAAGCCCTATCCGCGCTGTCTATGTTCCGAGTGACCCGCGTTTTTACGGGCGAGCATTGGCACGCTGCTTTAACTGACGGGCAAGTTTAATTTCAATGTTCCTTTAGACATATATATATATTTGTTTTTTTTTTGGTAATAATTTATTCGATACATTTACAACATTGTAGAGGGCAAGTCTACACGTGGGGTAAGGGCGATGGTTATCGATTAGGACATGGAAATTTGGAATCGATTAAAATACCAAAACTGGTCGAAGCGCTTCAAGGTAACACTACTTTTTTATCACATTTTCTAATCAATATTTATATATGCTCATTGCTCATGGCACTTTAGCTCGATTGATGACTTTATAATGTAATTTCAGGAATAAAAATAGTCGATCTGTCACTCGGCGTATCGCATGGTATCGCCCTCTCGTCAGAGGGGATACTCTACGCGTGGGGAACGCAAGAGCGTGCAAATATATCGAATCCAGTTCCACAACCTTTACAAGTGTTTAATCCATCATTTAAAGCGAATGGTAATAGCATAATTATTAAATAATTACATAAGTCACGTCAAAGCCGTCACGAACCAGTACACAAAATGAAATGAAAAAAAACATAAGAAAACTTTCATGATATAACATTAATTCTGTGACATATGTATGTCAATTCAAAGTGTTCCGTGGTGGAATAATTGCCAAGTTTGTCAGGAGAGTACTTAACAAATATATATTCATCCGAGTAATGTTGTGATTATAGGCGTGGCAAGCGGACCAACTCAAATATTTGCTTGGAGCCAAGAGAACCCCAGAGACCTGCCATCATCTCTGCCGTTTGTTATCGATCTGTCCGAGAATACTTTTAAGTAAGTAGTTCTGAAACAATTTACATTTACAATTTACATCAATGTTAGTATGAAAGCAATACATAATGGATTTATCTTGTTTCAGATTTTTAGAAAGACTGTTAAGAATAGTGGTCGAACAAAGCGGCAGTGCTAACGTGAACGATAATGAATGTTTAGCAATCTCTTGTTTGAATCTCCTTAGGTTACAAGTAAGTTACGCTATCACATGTGTTTAACTGCCTCGTTAATATAAAGTCGCAACCTTATGAGTTTGCAAAACCTGACGTCCTTGATTTAAATTCTAGTATGAAGCAATACATATTAAATTATTCCACCCGTGTCGAAATAAAGCACTTAAAGCTTATAGTCCTGCGCCTGAACTGTTTTAGATATGTAAGAAAATAATGAGGAATAGAAATTGCAACTGTGCTGTGAAGTTTATGTATTGTATAATATAAAATGTCCTGCGTAGTTGCCTAGTCTTGTTTAGGAATGACTGAAATGGCCAAAATCGCACAGAATTAATATTTATTAAGTCACTAAACAAATAATTACAGAACTTTCTTAAAACTCTAGATATTGGTTTAGTAGATGTAGTTTAAAAATTTCTGAAATGAAAATGAAAAAATAATTGATGATCGTATATATTATCTAATATTAGGTACATGCTTGGCAATGTGCTCGAGGCAACGATATCACTGAAGCAGATTCAGAAAGTCGGTCGTGGTGCAGTGGAGTGCACTCCGCGTTAGTGTCGCTCGTGGAGGGCAGGGCGGGGCTGTCGGCCGCGGCGGCCGCCAGGAGGGCCTTGGCCGCCGCCTGGCCTCTCTTACTGCCCACGCCGCAGATACGGGCTCAGCATTTAATAGCTTTACTGCCGCAAGGTAATTATTTTTTAAATTATGTATCATGAACAACTGTCGCATCGCATATAGACACTGGTGGTATAAGAAATATTAATCATTATTTACATCTCATTTGCGCCAACAACCTTGGAAACTAAACGTTGTCCCTCGTGTGTGTGTGACTCACTCACCCATCAAACCTGAACTCAGTTACGATATACTAAGAAGTGTTCTTTAGCAGAAGAATATAATTTATTTCCAACGCTCCAGTCGTTTTTATTTACTATTTTAACTGTTTGTACGTAAGTTGTAAGTCATTATTTTTAGTTTTTATGTTTTCGTTAAAAATAGGATCAGCACCGGCAAGCACAGGCGCAAGATTTATGACGGAATTGCTCGTTTGGTCGCTGTTGGGAGGGGGCGGTCTACGTGATGCACTCCGAAACGCCCTCCAAGCGCACTCCTCCGACTCCTATAACCATTTACAATTGGATGAGTATGTGTTTTAATATTATGACTATGTTTATTATTTCATATCAGAACTAATTTAAATTGACTTAATACTTTTTAGTGAATATGATCAAATCGATATAGTGACGGGGCAACGTGGTCCGCCTACAACTACGATGTCTGACGATAGCGAAAATGTTCAAGGTATTTACATTTATATAATTTAATTTATACATTTATTCTTACTGTCATTGTCATTTTTAAATAATGGTCTCGTTCCAGCACCTTATACTGATGAATACCAAATAAGCAATAATACGAATGCCTGCGAGAATGGTGCGTCTGTTCCTTTAATGCATTTAGTAAGTATTTCTTAAATTATTGTATGTATAATTTGTTATATTTTTTTTTCTAATTTTTTCGTTTTTTTAGGTGAAACATTTGATTCGTAATACGAGTTGTCAAACTCAAATGCACATAAATTCTATAATGAATGGCGACACAAGTAAGACCGACGATCTTAAAGGGCACGACACCGTTAGTCCGAGCTGTGATCTTCTGATAAGGTTTCAAAGGTATATGTTCATTACGTATGTAAGAGAAATGTTTGCATCAATATATTAATATAGTTAATATTGATTGCATACATTCAGCATTCTTAACTTCGTCCAACATTTTAAGGTTACTGTTCAGTGAAGCGATGTGGTCTAGAGGAGGTCGCAGCAGTCGCGGCGGAGTGCGGTCCCTCCTCATGCAGTACACCGCACTCCTGTCGGAACACGTACAATCCATACTTGGCCACTTCACACGCGCCGTTCACAGAGCGGACAACACGCAGCTCACTGCATTGTGCGACCTAATTGGTGCTGATATTGTTGGTTAGTTTCATTCGTTTAACTTGTTTGTATTTAACGGCCGAATACTGAAACGTCCCTCAAAGTTAAACGCTATTTAACATTGAGAGGCTCCTAAATTAGCATGCAAAATTTGAAATTAACGGCGTCTGAAATAATTAAAAGTTCCATTTAATATTTAAGTGACGTTTAAGTATTCGGCCGGAAAATCACATTCCTCACATCATGATTGTTAATTTTGCAAATTAAATACCTTAAGGTCCTCCAGACCAATTTCGGCCACGGCGGCCAATCTCAAGAGAGATTAGCCAACTGCGCATGAGATATTACTTATATAGATTAGAAGTGTGTGCGCAAAAACAGGTGCACTCCCTTTTTCTTATCTCTCATAATCCGATACGACCGGAAGAGTTCAGGCGCAGGACCACCGTCTTAATGTGCTTTCCGAGGCACGGGAGTGTGACACACTTCCAACTTCCAGACTCCGGGCTGCTACTGAGAATTTTCTGACAGAAAACCCCAATAACTATTTATTGGCCAGACCTGGGAATCGAACCCAGGACCACAGTCAGCAGCCTTATGTCAACGAGGCAGTCTGTCTGTCTGGTCTAGTGGCTGCATGTAATCGGTCAGGAGGACCAATTAAATACCACGGAATCGGCGAACGCGAGGAGTTATTTAAATTATTAAAATTATTTAAGTATTTTTTTTTAATTGTTCCGACCAGGTCGTGTGGTGAGTGAATTAGCCGTGTGGGTCGTCGCGTGTGCTGCTCGATCCGCCATCGTGCTCACCGATTGTACTGCATCGCTCGTGAAGATCGTACGCGTCTGTGACGAAGCGGCCCGGGCTCTGCCCTCTGCGGCGAAGTTGGACTCGGATCTGTTAGGATGGCCCGGTCTGATCTCGAGGAGACATAAGTTAAATAGCAGTATTATTCGGAAGTAAGTATCTAGTGAATGTTGACAGCTATTGCTAAGTAAAAGTGTTAAAACTGTGTAATATTAATTGTTAAACCTTGAAAAGGTGCGATCTACAAAACCATACAAAGGAGGGTGGGTCCTGGATAATCATATCGGGCTACGTGTTCGACGTGGAGAAGTTCGAGTGCGAGAGTGCGAGCACGGTGGAGCTCGTGCGGCGGCTGCGCGGCGCCGACGCCACGGCCGCGCTCGCCGCCGAGCCGCACGCCGCGCACCTGGCGCGCCTCACCGACAAGTGCGTCGGCATGTACGCCGCCCAGCTCTACAGCCACCAGTGCACCGTGAGTGCGACCGACAGCATCGTTACTTATCTGTATCTCATTGTTATTATGACTCATGTCATTTGATTGGATTTTTTTGTGTTTAATGCACTAATGTTTCACTCATATTAAATAATATACATAAATAGATATGGATTTATACTCCTTTATCAATATTAGCCAACTTTATATTAAGATTTATAACATAGGAAAGTACATCGAGCCTTCGCGCACATCATATACTGTCTTCGTGCGCGTTCCATTTGGCTCTTGGCCTATCGCAATGCGGGCTGCGTTTGGCGCGATCTTTACCCATTCAGCAAGCTGAGAGAGAAGCTGCGCCATACGTTTCTGCTGTTTTCCTTAGAGGCGGTCTCATGGTAAGTTAACTCTTAAAATGTAACCAATGCTATTTTAAACTTCATAATATGGCTGCACACATCGAATAGATGCTTTATTCACTTCCTATTATTTGCAGACCGCATTTAAATTTATTCTTAAATAAAACAATAAAAAAAAATCGCAAGCAACGTTGAAACCGCATCAAAATAATATTTATATTTCAGACGTCTCAACCCGCAAACCCTTTTGAAGAAGAGAAGGCAGAGGCTCGTAGTGGCTCATCGACTGGCGGCAACAGCCCTGCGAGCGAAGCGCCCCACGTGTCTTACACGACTCACCTGTCGAACGCCTTACATCCGCCACAGACGCGCGTCACGCGAGTGCCGAAGGTGAACGTGACGATGTCGACAGCACGGGCCGATTCATTGTTGTTTGCTTTAGCGGAACCTAAATTACACGTAAGTTACTATGGGTTTTTACCCAAAAATTAGGTATTTTTTGTAATATTTGATGATTTGATAATATATAAAAAAACTGCAACAGGTTGAGTTATTTACCTAAAGAATTTTATACAAATTAAACCACTAATTACCACGAATAAATCTTTAGGATCCATTAGCATTACATCTTTGGTGGGCATGTGAACGCCGCGAAGGTTGTGCTCCGCACTTTCCTCCGGAGCACCCTCTTGAAGAATTAAGGCGAGCCTTACTGGCAGCTCTTTTGTACCATGCAGGATTAAAAGAGCACGCATTGGCCACTGCTACTACTGGTAAACATTCAAAGTACATCCTAAAAGTAAATTAAATAATTAAAGAAAAAATATACTAAAGACGGCATTATTTTGTATCATAGAGATGGAAAAGGGCGAAGTGAAACTGTCTCCTGCGATGTCCGAAATCGTAAAGGCTGTTCAACAGAGCAAATGGACTCTTATGCGGACTCGACAACAGCTTTCGAGAGGTTACAAAGAGGTATATTTTTATGCTTTACATAATCAATACAACCCTATGGACAAAACTCTTATATTACCTCTATAATGTTCCCATATTTTTTCAATCTCATTATTTAAAATATTATTAGGTATGTGCAGCACCCTTAGAAAGAGCTAGATTTCTTTTGCACGAAGTCCGCGCTGCGATTTCGCCAGCAGTGTCGGCCTTGCAATCGCGACCACCGTCTCGACGCGCGCCAACTGCCAAAAGAATATTCCAAAAAGTGATGCGAATGGCGAAGTCACCTACGTTTAATAAGTGGTAAGTGACAAAGGAAAATAAATAATCGGTTTTTTTCGAAACAGAAAATTGTTATATTGTTTTTAAAAACAAATCAACTAATATTTTATTTTGTGTCTGCTAGTTTTGAAACAACAAAGGATTTAAGGAATAGACAAAATAGCTTAAGCAAAAGTATGCTTAAAGCTACAGGCAGTCTATTGCAAGGAGATGCGCTGCTTATTAAATCTACGATCGCAAGTCAAAGTTGTAAACCAGAAGAAATACAAACAATAATTATTGAACCACCTAAAGCTAACGTTAATTTAGAGTGTGCAGGCGATCTAGCTTCAAAAGATTCATATAATATGCAGACCAAAACTAAATTGAAAATTAAAGATAAACCTCTTGAAAAAGACTTAAAAAATGCGTGTAATTATGATGATATGAGACATGAAGGTCGTAGTGATCTAAAGGTAACAGAAAGAGATGACATGCTAGATAAAGACGATGATAAGACTCCTACAAATGAAATTTCGATTAGTTCAATAAATGAAATGACAGATAATTCAGTCTTTAAAGAGTCGTTAGAAAGCGAGAAACAAGTATTGCTGTTAGCTGACGATCTAAAGAATGAACTGCTCGTTGCCGATGAAGAAAAAGACGACGATAATTCGGAGAGAAATAAATTTGTAAATGCTTGGGTGGCTAAACTTGCTTGCGATGAGAAAGGTAAATATTTTTAAAAATCTGCACATTATTAGTATTATTACATCAAATATATGATAGGATCTGATTATTTATTACGAATTAATCCCGATTTAGTATTATAGTCTTGTCAAAGACAAATCCGGCACTAGAAGATATACGTATGTCTATAGTGTTTCAAATTAACATATGTTTTCTTATGTTTTAGATTTATATTGGATGTTAGAACAAGTGACGCCTGAACAACAAAACTTAACCGCTGCAATAATTGACTTTGTTATGACTGAGGCACCGTGTGATATTGATATTTTAAGACGTGCTTTGTATTGTCAGGTAACAATATTATTTTTATACAAAAACAATAGACTATACGAATACTTATAAATACATAATTACAATTTACTTATTTCAGGTCCAAAGAGCAGATATAAGAAAAACTGGTTATTCTATTATCAATAACATTCTCCATTCAACTCAAACTATGTCAGAAAGTGTAAAATATGCTGCACTTTCTGGTTTATTAGGAGCGTCAATTGCAGATTCCGTACCGAATGTTACAGTAAAACCTTCAGTACCGTTAACGATGCCTCTGGAAGGCATCGAATCTGTGATACCTTACATGAAGTATATGGTACTGTTAGAAAGGTCTAAGTTAATGGATTACATTCTTATTGAGCTTAAAGCGAGAGTCCTAGAGGGTGAACAAAGTCAACCGTTGCCATTAAAAATGAGTGCAAACTATGGAGCCCATGCATTATTGAATAGACCCTCAAGAGCTAGGTATTTAATCTTTGTTTTTTTTTTTTAGATTAAATATACAGGCAGGGTTTTATCTTTAAGCATAAATAGTTTTATTAATTATAATAATAATAATATCCTAGGACGCTATTCACACATGGCCATCTGATCTCAAACTAAGCAGAGCTCGTAATAAATCAGACAACTGATATACTACATATACTACTTTTCTTTTGTAAATACATACTTATATAGATAATTATACCCAGACTCAGGACAATAGACATGCTCATGCACACAAATGTCTGTTCTGAGTGGGGATCGAACCCACGACCTGCGACGCCGAAAGGCAGAGATGTCTACCAAACACGCCAACCGGCTTGTGTTCGAAAATACTTTAGATAAGATGACTGATATTATCTAAAACATTCTAATTTTTGGTTTTAGGTTTTTAATAGCACTTCTATCATTACTCATTGAAGGATGTCAGGGTCCAGAATTAGAACAACTAATTAATGGTGGGGCTTTGAGTTCATGTTTGACTCTTCTGAAACAGATTGGAGGAGATACCTCTCAACATTCTTCTCTTATTTGCAACGGTCCTAAATCCAAATGTAAGTATGAAATCTTTTGGAGATATAAGACTTATTTAAAATATAAAATTCATAAATAACATAATATTATTTTTGTATTAAGCGGATTGTTTAATCATCTATGAGGACGAAAGACTTGGGGCTAGAGCCAGAGGAGCGTCGTTATCGGGTCCAGAACTCGCTTCCCTTATGAAGATAGGTGTTCGAGTAGTCCGCGGAAAAGACTGGAAATGGGGAGACCAGGTGAAAATTCTACCATATGTTAATCAGTAGCGTTCTCATACAAAGTAAAATATTATTCATTTCAATTTTATCAGGACGGAGTACCTGGGGGTGAGGGTCGTGTTATTGGGGAACTCGGAGAAGACGGCTGGGTGCGCGTCGCGTGGGACGCAGGAGGGACTAACTCGTACCGCATGGGCAAGGAGGGGAAATACGACCTCAAGCTGGCGCGCACCCCGTCACCCCCGCCATCCGTCGATGAAACCGTGCAAGGAAATGGTACCAGTTAATTCAAACTAATTTCCGCGTTATATGCAACTACATATTATGTAATCTAAAATGTCTATTGTAAATCTATGTTTTGAAGAAAGACAGCTCACTAGGAAATCGCCGAGTTGTCAACTGTAAAACAAAATGTCACGTTCATATGATATAATGATTTCCCCCATCAGTGGAGCCCACGGTGGAGTGGTGGCCGGTGAGCGAGGTGCGCTCGTCGTGCACGAGCGCGGTGCGCGCGCTGTGCGCGGGGGCGGGGCGCGCGCCGGCGCCGGGCGCGGCCGCGCGCCGCAACGTGGCGGCGCTGCAGCGCAGGCTGCTGGCGCTCGCGCACGCGCACGTCTACCCGCCGCCCACCGCCTTCGCCGCGCACACGCACACGGCGCTGGCGCTCCTGAGAGGTATTTCGTTGTACACTATTTTGCATTCTAATATGAGCACCTTTTATTCATATTTAGGTTAATGTTTCTTTTTTTTACCTAAGTAGTATTTTATTAATGTTACAGCGAGTGCCCAGAGCCCCGAAATAAGGACTTCGCTGTGTACAGATTCGTGGTTCGAGCTCTGCTATAGCATCATCTCTTCTACGGATAGACCAATTTCACAGGATCTAGTATACTTACAGGTTGGGTTTTATTTTTTCGCTATTAATATCTCTAGTTGCATGATGTAAGTCATTCCAAACTCAACAATTGAAAAACATCATGACTAAAGTCCACTGTGAATAATTTTATGATCCTTTGCTTGACAACTCTCTTCTTACGAGGGGTCGTTTACAGATTTTTAAAGTGAATATTTAATTTTTTTTCTTCAGATTCAGGCAATATGGCTTTTACGTCGAGTATTGACCGAACATACCGGTCCCGTAGAGTGGCGCCGTACTGTGACTGCGCAACTTATAGCATTAGCTGGCAGATTGTGGCTCGAAACCCACCCGGCTGATCCAGCCTTAAGAGCTAACGCACATGCTTTGACAGTCGGCTCTGCGACGTCTAATGACGAAGAGGAAGTGGGTATGTATTGAACGCCAAGATGTTGTCTTCATATTGGTAATATTAAATGAAACAGTTATTTTCAATCATCTATGTAAATTTAAAACTATAATCATTTTCCGAAACAAATGAATAATCCAAACATTTTTAATATTGGGTCTAATTTATATAATTATATATGTTAGCTTGTTTGTTAAAATACAATGCCAAATGATTTCTTGAACAACTGATATATATTTTACTAGCTGTTCCCCGCGGTTTCATCCGCGTATAATTAATAAAAATATAATGAATATAAATAAGTATAGAGCCTTCCTCGATAAAAGGACTAAACAACACAAAAATAATTTTTAAATTCGATCGAGTAGTTACCTTAGATTAGCCGGATCAAACAAACTCTTCAGCTTTATATATTAGTATAGATTATAGCTTTAAATTATCATGTTAATAACTGTTACGATGAGCAAATAAATATCTTTAAACCGAAAGTATCCGCTTTTAAGTTAATATTGTGAATCACTGAATTCTAGACACTAATAAAGGTTAAAATACGTTTAGATAATAGATGGCGTGCCCCGGCCACGGCAAGCTATACGGGAGCAAATTGTGCCGCCGTCACCAACCTCGTCAGGCTGTTGCACTCCGCGCCGCAGTGGAACGGACCAATCACAGCGCTCTTGTTGGAAAAACTACAACTTGCGGCACAGATGGTAAAGACTTATTACGTTATTGTTGTTTATAGTACGAGGGCTGACGGTAAAATAAATCCACACCACCGCACATGTACATTATCACTAAAAATATTTATGCGAAAGTAAAAAAAAAACAATTGCAATTCGAATCTAAACGAAATAAGTGAAGAGTCAACATAACTTAAATTCTATTTTAAAATAGAATTATTTTGTAGAAAATGCTGTTTTTGAAATTGTGTTGTTGAAAGTGCATCTCTTTTAGTGGAAAACTATTTATGTGTTATATTTTACTTTATTATTGGGGCATCTATGTCTATGTGATGATTTATTTCTGAATATGGTTTCCTAATCATCAATGATTTTCTTACAGATTACAAATGATTGGCATTGGTGGCCACATACGAGTCAAGACTTAACTCAAACTCTTAAACCATCACAACCATCTCTAAATAATTGTTTAATAGGTAAGCACGCATTAAAAGAAACAGTCTTAGAAAAAATGTTTTCCCACATTGGGACATTGTTTTAGTAAATTAAGAGTTAATTTAGTTGTATTATAATTTAATATGCAAATAAAATATGTTTTCAGCTGGATGTCTAGGAGTCATTGGCGGTATGGAATGGCGGATTAGACTGGGCCAGCGAGTATGTGCGGGTTCTCCGGCGCGAAACGCCGTAGTCACTCAGCTGTCGCGTCGAGCGAAGATTACTTTGACTCACGATGATAATACTACGACCAAGGTCTGCCTGTTCACGATTAATAAACACAAAATATGAATGTATTCTGTTAAGAAATGAAAATGTGATAGAAACATAACGTAAATTAATTTCTAAAAACCTTATTTCTGGCTATTTTTCATAAATAACCTTCAAATATAACATTACTTTTATATTTTAAAACATAGCAACGTTTAGGGATATTGGTAACTACTTCAGTGTATTTTTTCATAATCTGAAATGTTTCCTTATAAAATTCTTCTCTTATAGTGTGATCTGAACAGCGTCCAAAGCGTGGAGTGTGAGCGTCTAGCTCAACCGCTCGGTGGCGGAGAGAGCGCCCTGCGCGTGTGCGCGGCGCTGCTCGGAGCGGGCCCGCAAGCATCGCCAATGCATCCGCATCATTTGCCTGGTATTCATTCTTATCATTATTTTATTATAAAAATATATTATTATAAATATATTAAAAAGCGAAAGATAACATTCACACACTTAAATAATGTGATATTAACTTTAGTATAGTAATATTGTCCACAATTAAATTTCGGCGTAAAAAAAAGTTTTTGTATAAATTCATGTTTTATGTGTATTACTCATACCAACAATCAACGTTTATTACAAAAAGCTGTAAGCTGAAAATGTAAAAACCCTACAATAAATCACAAGTACCAAAAACCCTACAATAAATCACAAATATCAATATTTTGACCACATTACTTAATTACTGTTATATAAATAATGTTTGTTTTTTAGCTGACATAGATGTCTACGGTCTTAGGCGTCAACAGATGGAGTTATTGACGTTGTGTGCTGTAAGAGGACTGCTAACAACACGGACACGTCTACGCAAAGTTTTAATGCAACCGCCAGATAATGGTGGTAAGTATTTAGATAGAATATAATATAAAAACAAATGATATATTCGTAGCAAGGTTTCATCTTTTGTAGTAATGTTTGTGTTTTATATAAAGTTCGTTTGTTTATGAAAAAAAATTGACTAAACAATTTGTTGTTGATGGTTGCAGGGTCGTTAGATAGGGGTTCGAACGTGCTAGGAACAGAAGGCACTTTACTAAGGCGTTTACTCGCACTCGCTACTCGACCAAGTCCTCTGGCTGCGACTCATTCTCCGAAAGACCTCGCGGCTGCTGCTTTGACTATCGTCCAGCAGCTAGCGGCCCATGCTGCAGGTAAACTGTAAATATATTCTACAAAATAGAAATAGTAATAATTATGACAATTATAACTCTTAAGATGACTTCAAGATATTTATATATAACACTGCTTACGATTTATATTAACATGACTTGTATCTAATTATTTTTAATTTTGGATATTGGTAATGACAGGAGATGATAAAGATTACGACTATCCACCAGAAATACCTATAATAGATAAGAGTAACGTTATGCAAGTGTCAATGGGTCCTTCAACAAGTACAGCGTCACTTTGTAAGTAACAATGTTTCGTTATCATATCCATGACACATAGCTTTGATATAATAATGAAAGCTTTCATATCTAACTTTCAAATATGTGTACAGCTCGAAAAGATCTCAACACTTGGGCAAACTCAGCTCAAGTTCAACAAGTTATAGAAATGGGATTTTCTAGACACGCTATATATGGAGCTATACAGTCCTTAGGTATGTTTTTTTATAAAAAGATGTGTTATATGTACTTAAATTGAAGCCTTTTTAATTAAAATTGTTGATATGTACAGACTAGCACATCACCTGTAACTTCGTCCGCGAAAATTTAAAAACTATTATATAACCTAAATACGTAAATTAGTATTTTTAATTGACTAAACGTAGGACAGTTACACTTTGTTTAAATTGTGACATTTTTTTCTTACTTAGAGAATTTTTATACTCGTCATAACTACTAAACGAAAAGTTCGATTTAAAGTGGAGTTTTCACGTCCTCAAACTTAATTATCAAATATCAGCATTTTTCGACTAAACCCGAATTTGGCCTTAATAATTTAAACAAAAACTGTTATCACGGACTTATTTGTGAGCAGTCATGAGTATTATATTAATATATAGAATATTATTTTATATATCATCAATAGTTTTCACAGCGCACGCAAAATAATGACTTTTATAACTCGGGTTACATTGTTCCATTTTAGGCAAGGATCTCTAATTTTTTTTAAAATATAATATAGCCTATGTAACTGGTAAAGATAACCCTAAGTTACTTTCTAATGGGATGGGAAGTAGTTTTTTTAGTTAAATTGTAACAAACAAAAAATCAAATATTTCCTCTTTATGACATTAGTATACATAAATTTATATTCAAAATATATAAGCACGTTTAACAGAACAGAAGATTTTTTTTAAAATCTCATAATATTATATTTCCAGGTGGCACGAGTATACCCTCAGTGGAATCTTTGGTAGCGTATTTATTAGAGTTGCCACTACAAGGGATGGATGATACGGTATACGAGATTAAACCCACAACATCGAAGCAAGAGAAGAAACAGATACCGTACCGCTGGCGAAGTTGCTTTGCGTCAGAAGACGAATACGCCCAGTATCTATCTGATATTATCACGCCCGGGATGACCGTAAGATGCTGCAAGGCTTATGACAACGTAAGGGTATTATTAATATAAGGGCTTAAACTTCTTGAGCTTGATATTCTAATTTTTTACAATATATTTTAATTGTTTTTATTTTTTTATTGTAGATTGCATTGGGAGACGTTGGACAAGTTCAGAAAGTCGAACGCGATATCAAACAAAATGTTTTTTTGCATGTATGTGTCTTTGCACTTAATAATTTGTTGCATGATGAGTAGTCGTTCTGTATATTGATTTATATGACTTTGGTTTGGTAGGATGTTGTATTGAAGTATTAAGAGAGTGACGTGTCGCGTCGTCGCCAGGTGGAGTGGCGCGGGCTGAGCCGCGTGGCGGGCATACGCGCGCTGCACGCCGAGGTGGTGTCGGGCGCGCCGCCCTTCGCGCAGGGCGACCGCGTGCGCGTGCGCGCCGCAGTCACGCAGCCGCGCTACAAGTGGGGCTGCATCGACCACACCAGCGTCGGGACCGTCACCGGTATTTATATTATAATGAACATTTTAAAGATATTATTAGATTTAAAAATATTTTCGGATAGATTTCAGAGCCGAGGAACCTGATAAAACATGTGGAGCTAAATCCGATCTAATCTAATTTAATCACATCTGCATAAATCATTGATGAGTACTTACAAGTTAATTTGTGTTCTGCGGTAACTAAATAAAATTATCGTAATCGTTTTGAATAACAAACCATGTTTTTTTCTATTTTGTAGGCATAAAAATAAATAAACACATTCACATTACACTAAATTTGCAGCGATATCGAGCAACGGTCGAGATTTGACAGTCGACTTCCCTCAGCAGCCCGGCTGGACCGGACAAGTCAGCGAGATGGAACTAGTGACCGATCAGTGTACGTGCCATTCTAACACCGACTCATCCGTCATAACAAGTCGGTCGGATTGTACGTGACGGCGAGTTTAACGTGCGCTATGACCCGGCAGCCGAGTGGGGCGAGACGGCGGGCGGCTGCGCGGTGGGGTGGCGCGGCGCCGTGCGCGCCGTGCGCGTGTCGTCGTGCCGGCCCGGCGCCGGCGCGCGCCGCCTGCTGGACTCGCAGCCGCACACGTACTGGCAGAGCTCCAGTGGCACCGGACAGGTATGATCTGTTGCAAAAGAAAAACGTTTATATCGATATTGTTGTTGATATTATTTTTTTAGTTACATATATTGGACATATTGGATTATATATTCTTGTTTATATTTCTAATAGATGAATTAACACATTCGATTGTCTCTTTTAAAACTTGTGTGTTTCTGACGATTTCCTATTTCAGCATTGGATCCGTATCGAAATGCGTTGCGGTATACGCATCCGTCGGCTCGGGCTGGGCGTGTCGAGCGGTACCCACGGGCCGGCCGCGCTGTCCGTGCGCGTGGGAGCCAGCTTCGAAGACTCGGACCTGGCGCCGCTCGCCGCCGTGCCGTACACGCCCGCACCGCCCTCGAGGGACCGCCCGCCGACGCACCTCGCGCAGATACAGCTACTTTCGGATTGTAAAGTGGTATGTTCTTTTGTTAATTTTTATTGTGTATTTGTTCTTTATAAGTACTAATTGTCGTAATTTCTTACAGTATTATCCGTGCATAGAAATCGGAATAAAACAAAATCGCAATGTGAACGCTGATTGCCGAGTACACGGTCTGTACATAACAGGATTCCGCCCGAACCCAATGTATACAGAGATATTAGCGGTAAGTCGTTAATAAATTAACCATTTATGTAACGAAACCAATACTCGTTGAAACTGATCGAATATTATCTTTTTAGAGTATGAATTTCGTAGCTGAAGATTGGATGGAAAAAGATAATCCCGCGACTGCGGTTCCTTCTGATAACAGCCCTCCAGCGCTTCCAAACGACTGTCCCAAGGTAAAAAAAAACAGATGAGCGTACCTCAAGTCCTTGGTAGCTACGTTGAGCAAAGGAGGGACTTATTTATGAATATAGATACAATCTTTTTATTTAAATAAAAAATTAAACTGTAAACGTCGTATTTATTCCTTGCAGGTGTACGTGTGGGGGTTAAACGATAAAGATCAACTCGGCGGAGTGAAGGGCTCTAAAGTAAAAGTACCAGTTTTCTCTCCAGTTTTAAGTGCATTGCGACCACTTCATATTGCGGGCGGTTCAAAGACACTATTTATTGTATCACACGATGGAAAGGTACATTCAATATTTTAATTATTTATTAATAACTATATTATCATACATAGAACTATTTAATCTACCTAAGCTTCTCCGCCTAATTTATTATAGACGACTGTGTTTAACGTGAATAGATTGAATACAATTACGAATACAAATGTATTAACAACTACTCTTTTTAAATTAATTATGGATATTTGTTTGCAATACCAAGACAACAGTAATTTTTATTTCTGTCTGTCTGTTTGTCCGGAGTAATCTTCTAAGTGTATCAAACGCTATATAAAGTTTACATATTAACATATTATAATAGAAGTTTAATTATAAAGAGTGATCATCGAAACCCATACTAGCTGAAAGAAGTTCTTTTACTCGGCTCATAGTAGTGGCCGTGGTCCAAGGTCACATCATATAACGAAATAGCATTCAAACATCGTGCCTACTAAATGCTAAAAAATGCGATGCGTTGGGCACGCGAATTTAGGAGGTGCAAGTGCTTTTTGGTGTGACAAAAATGCAGTTATACAATCAATTAAAAACTACATTTTAAAACATCGTTTGAGTCGAAAAAATATAGAACATGACTTCGTTCCTGATGGGGTCCACCGACCGCACAATTTTATTTTTAGTCTTGCGTCTGATAAATCAAATCAATTGTTCTAGCTCTATGTATGTGGTGAAGGTACAAATGGCCGTCTTGGTCTTGGACACAGTAACAATGTGTCGACGCCACGAGCTAATCCTTACCTTTCCCACGTACTGGTGCGTCGCGTCGCCGTGCACTCTGGTGGAAAACATGCTTTAGCACTTACGGCCGATGGAAAGGTAAATTTATTTAACCACATTAGTAGAAACTTGCTTGAATTTAAAAATGAGTAGCTTGATTTTCAAATATTCAACAACCACACCGAAAAGTCCCGATTTTAAGTGGTTTACAATGTGTTCAGAATAGTTAAAACACAATGATATCATTTTCTTAGGTCTATTCTTGGGGAGAAGGCGAAGATGGTAAATTGGGTCACGGAAACCGGATCACACTCGAAGCACCCCGCCTCATAGAGTTACTAGCGGGCGAGAGGGTGGTTGGTATCGCATGCGGGTCCGCTCATAGTGCGTGCGTGACCGCGCGTGGACACTTGTACACTTGGGGTCTAGGAGAGTATGGACGATTGGGACACGGAGATGATACTACGCAATTGTTACCAAAAATGGTAAGTTTGAAAAGACCCTTTTGTTAGTTAATAGTTGTAAAAAAACATTTTAGTAGTTGGTTAATTGATGGGGCTATATGTTGAACTAAAAGTATATTTAGATATCATAAATTTGGATAAGTATAATAAATAGTCAGACGAGATTTTGACAAGGTTAACTCTTAGTTGTATATTCTTAGGTGATCTCTATCTTTACCTTTGTGAATATTTGGTCATTAGCCATAATTCAATTTTTAACAATATTCTTAATCGAACTCAAACTAAAGTAAAATTTTATTAAAATATAATATTTATTTTTTGCGTAGGTTGAAGCTTTAGCCAGCTTCAGAGTAATTCAGGTTGCGTGTGGATCCCGCGATGCCCAAACGTTGGCCCTTACTGCTTGCGGGAAAGTATTTTCTTGGGGTGATGGTGACTTTGGTAAATTAGGTAAAGGTACTTTTCTAGAACATTAATTAATCACTTTTAAATAAACTAAAAATTGTAAACTTTTATTTGATAATAATTTTATTTTATTTTAGGAAGAGGAGGATCGGACGGTTGTGCAGTTCCAATGAATATTGAGAGATTGAATACACTCGGTGTGGTTCAAGTTGAATGTGGTGCTCAGTTTAGTTTAGCGTTGACTAGAGATGGAGAGGTATATCATTTATAAATCACTTTTGAAAATAGCAATAATTTGAATTAACAATTTTGATAGTGCAACTGTTTGCTATGTATGATCAATCTTAATAATTATTTTTACTTATACATTTGTAATAATATTTTTCCAGGTGTGGACATGGGGTAAAGGCGACTATTTCCGACTAGGTCACGGTTGTGACTCGCACGTGCGTCGTCCGACTATCGTGGAAGCGCTGCGCGACCGCCGCGTTATACACGTCGCTGTGGGAGCTTTGCACTGTCTCGCCGTTACCAGCGACAATCAGGTGACTTTGAGATTATAAAATGCTAAAACCGATTTTCATTTAATAATATATTTATACGCAATAAAATAGTGTGGAGTTATAATTCTTTATCACTGAGATAATAGATAAACGTAAATGATTTCATTAATTCTACAAAAAAGAATAACTAAAACTGTTTGTTTATTGCCAATTTTATTGACGTAGCATTAAATTAAAAATTTAAACTATTTGAATAGTATATAAAATCGATTCTACTCTAATTAATGATTAATTGCTGCAACTCTAAAAAAATAATAGTATTAGTATAATTTCCGATAAACTGCAACTGTGAATTTCAAAGTGATTTCTTAATCTGCTGTGATCGTAGGTGTGGGCTTGGGGCGACAACGACCACGGGCAGCAAGGCAACGGCACGACGTGCGTGAACCGCCGTCCGGCGGCCGTGGCGGGCGTGGAGGGCGTGCAGCGCGCCGCCGCCGGCTCGTCGCACTCGGCCGCGTGGGCGCTGCGCCCCGCCGCGCTGCAGCCCGACGTGCCCGCGCCGCACGTCGCGCCGCTGCCCTTCCCCACGCTCAAGGACCCGCTGGGGGCGCACAGCCTGGGTAACTAACATTACATAGGGATCGTTAATTTCAAATAGTTATATTTCATATCACAATCCGTGTATCATCTTATAACAAAACGTTACGTGGATAAATTTAAAACTCATTTAAAATTGAAGCAGTAACTATATGAAACATTTTTTTTCTAAATGATCAGTTACGATGTGATCATAATTAATGAAGTAAATAATTTATTTAAATTAATAAAACTATCAAGTGAACTATGTCATAAAGTTAAAAAAAAACTAACCATAATAAATTATTTAGTTAACAAACATGCTATAACACTATGAATATATTTCAGGACTACCCGTCTTTTTCTTAAATCTTTTAATCATCCGTGTAGGTCTCTACTCAGATGAAATAGTAGTAGAGGAGCCCCAAGGCCAGCGCCCCTCCTTGGCGGCGGCGGCACTGTCTCTGGAGCCGCCTGTGGCCGTGCAACACGCGCTGTCTCTCATACTGTTGGCTCTACACATCACGCAGGTAACATGAAAATATTGTTTCTACAGCTATCTGTCTATCTGTTGATTTTTATTAAAACTGTAACAGCAAGATTTATGATAATATAAAGGATATGTATACATATCCTTAGTACTGGCTAACTTTATTGGGATCTTTATATTAAATATTAATCTCACTAGATGTTTTGTAATAATTAATATAATTTAATTATATTAATTGTTTCTAAAAAAATGTTAGGTTATGTAATTGTTTTTGGTATTTCTAAAACTTTTTAAACTTCCAATAAATTACATTAAATAATTGTATAATAAAAATGTGGTTTCGGTAAAATATTGTCTCAATTGTTACGTTGCTTAATTGCTGTTCAGGCGCGAAGTCTTCTCGTTGAAGCCCTTCGAGCGCACGAGGCTTGCTCGACTGCGCCGCCGGTGGTGGTGGGGCTGGACTCCGAGGACGACGACGTGGAGGCGGACGCGCGCACCGGCGGGGGCGAGGCGCCGGCCGACAGAGCTACTTTACCGGTATCGTATAGTAGAAAATAAGATCTAATTAACCGAATTCAAAAAAGGAAGTTCCTTGTTTCTTTCATTTCAATTTGCAAGTTTCTTTATAGACAACGTGACCAATAAAGTTATGACAATGGATAAATGTTTTTTATAGGTGCAAAAATAATTTCTAGCCGACGTATAAAAATGGTATTGTTTTATAAAGTATAATAATAACACAGAGCGGTGCCAGCAGTCCACTCAGCGGATCCATTTCATCCCGTCACTCTGCTGTAATGTCCTCCAGCGCGGTGTCCGTGGCGGCTGCGACTATGACTGTACAGCAAGCTGAGGCGCCGAAGGTAATTCATACTCATGTTCAGCATCGAGGGTATCATATTAACATGGTTCTTATAATAATTACAACAAATTATAATTAAACAGGACTATCAACGGGATATCTTTTTACTTTTTTTTCAAATTATTATAAATTATTTTTCTAAAAATTAAACATATTTAATTTTCATGTCATTTTGATTATCAATTTCGATAACCTTTATACCAATATATATAATATTACTTGACATTTTCACAGTTGGCACTGGATGATTTCACGTCTCAGTTGGGTGAATCAGACGCTAGAGCACTTGTAGACCTTTTGAAACTTGCTGCAGCAGGCCGAGTTCCTAATTCTAATAATGCGGTCAGAGTTATCACAGATGTACTGATGGGTAAGATAAATGATGTAACACACTTACAAAACTTTGTTCATACAGGTCGAATTTTCAAAAATAAATTATATTGGTATATCTGCAGCTCTTTGCACGAGTAAGCCGGCGGTGGCTGATATGGTTGTGGAAGTGTGCGTGTGCGAGTTGGAGGAGGCGGCCGCCGGCGGGACGCGCGCGCCCCCCCACCCCGTCACCGTGGACAGTCCGCATCCGTACGCCGATGACACGGATATATCTGGTACTTTCAGTTAAACCACTTGTTCTATTAGAGGAAAATTATTCCAGTTAGTGTGTTTAAATATTAAAGGTTAAAATAATTATTAATTAACAGGCGTGGTAAGGATCCCGGGAGCTGCGTCCCTTCGAGTATCGTTCGAACAAGGCTGTTCCACCGAGAGAAGAAATGATCCGCTAACGATATCGGACAGCGCTGGAAGGGTCCTAGCGACACGATCTGGTAGAGAACCTGCTGATTGGTCGCAGGAGATTGTTGTGCACGGTAAATATATAGATGAATAAAAAAGATAAGCTTTTAGTTTAAATTTAATTTGCTCATTATACGTCTTTAATATATAAAATAACACAGTAACCATATTAAAATTTTAAACCGAATCTTACAACAACGCTAATTAAATCGTAAAAAAGTAACATTATATATATACTAATAATAATAATGTTGTTATATGCCAAATTATAAACTAAAACAAATATTTTCTATGCTATGAGATTGATTCAAAAATATTGCAAATACGAGTGAAGAAGTAACCTATTTATTGAAATCCCAAATTTAGTTTACTTTTGAACATATAAAGCATTGTCTAAAAAGAACTTTACGCAATGTCTACGCTTACAATTTCTGGCACATATAAGGAATATTATATTTTCATTTTTGAAGGCGACGAATTACGCTGGAGGTTCACAAGTGATAGTTCCGTAAACGGTTGGGGGTGGCGGTTTACAGCTCATCCCATTCTACCGTCACATTGCCAAGTGGTGAGTGTATTTATTATAAAAAAGTATAGTATTTCCTCAACAAACTTAATGATACGCTTTATATGATAATGCATATCATAATTTTGTTTAATGTAGGAAAGCGGTACAGATAGATACGTGTTGTCATGTCCGTCTGTGGAATTGGCGTGGAGGTTGCTAGATGGGCCATTGCTGACAGCGATATCCAACGATCACCAGATGGCACCACGATTAGCACAGGCGCTAGCTATTTGTGCGCAAATGCCGACGCTTTGTAAGTAGCTCTTTTAAAATATTCACCTAGTAATGTTAGATTAAAATATGTTTTCACAAATGCAAAATATTGATGGACATATAATAATCATGGCTTTTTCTTTTACTTCTTGATTAATAAAGAAATATTTCTGTAATATATTTATGCTTAACTCAAATATGTCCATAATAGCGTGGCGCGGTCGCGTGTGGTGCGTGCGTCGTCTGCGCGGCGTGGTGTGCGGCGCCGCGGGGGGCGGCATGGGCGCCAGTGCGGGCGAGGGCGTGGCACCGCCCACTGCGCTGCAGGCACTGCCGCAGCTGCTGCACGCGCAGTACGACCACGAGGAGCCAGCGCTGCGAACTGGCACGCATCTGCTGCATACGCACTATCTCAAGGTTCGGATATTATATGTACTAACATTATTTGTACCAACTTTATGTAGCCGTTAGTGTAATAGTGTGCAAAGCGCACTTTAACAATACTACTTTTATTCATTTACCCGTTCATTTATTTAATATTTTGTATCTAAATTACATTATAACAGTTTTTATTCTCCGTTACAGGAGCTCGCATGGTTAGCTTGCGGACTCCGCGTAGACTCCCGCGTGTGCAGCGGTCCGGACTCAGGGCGCTGGGCTTGGTTCAAGCGTTACTGCCTGTGCATGCGCACCGCAGACGCGCTCATACGCCGTACGCCGCTACCGACGCCCTTCCTATCCGACGTGCGCAAGAGGCTCATCGACCTGGGCGTGTACAACGCAGACGAGGTCTCATCGGATATACAGAACCCTTGGGAAGATAATACCAAATTTACAAGGCAGCACGACGAGCAACTGCTACATTGGGTGAATAAGTAAGTGCTAAATAATTAGTAAAATTTAATTGCACCTTTTCAAACGAATGACGCCTTATATTAACATTCATTCAACATTCACTTTCATATTATTAACGTTCGAGACTTTCTTTAGGTATTAACATTTACTGAAATTTTGAAGGAACAGTGTTCGCTTGTCATACATGATTATGACTGACATTGTGTTTGTAAAAAGATGACCTTTATATCTAACGAATGTAACAATGTAATGTGCACGGTGGTTACAGTTAATTGACAGCCTCTTTCAATATATGTTTCATGTCAGAAATAAGAATGGAATATTTATTGAAAGGCGCCCCGAGGACTGGACGGGGTGGTGGAACTGCGGCTCGCTGGGGTGCGTGGTGTACGGCTGGGGACACAACCACCGCGGCCAGCTGGGCGGCGTGGACGGCGCCAAGGTGCGCACGCCCACGCCGTGCCACGGGCTCGCCGCGCTCAACCCGCTGCAGCTCGTGGGCGGCGAGCAGACGCTCTTCGCCGTCACGCCCGAAGGGAAGGTCTACGCCAGCGGTGAGTCGGAGCCACTGTCGTCTTGCCAGTACTCTTATGTGTGTGTTCAATGTTTAATGATTACTCTGAGCAATGAAAAAATGAGCATATACGTCGGTTATATCGTGAAATATTTCTTAAAGAAGGTTTTATATATTTTTTTATAAAAACATATTTAGCTATCTTAAAACTACGCATATTGACTTTGACGTTTTTACATATTGTACCTATTAACTTAAGAGTACTTAATGTACGTTGTAATCAAACAATTATTTTGCATAATATAATGTATTATCGCATTATTATATTTTATAGTACATTCGTTTATAACGAAGTAATAAAATGAACCATTCGCGTGTTTCAATTTATTACTAATAAAAAAGTCTCCAAAGACAGGAATGCCTGTAAAACTTTTGTTGGTAATGATTGTAATATTATTTTAGGTTATGGAGCTGGGGGCCGCTTGGGTATAGGCGGGATCGATTCTGTGTCTCAACCCACGTTATTGGCGTCAATACAGCACGTGACGATTACAAAGGTACCGAATTATATTTATCATAAAAACAAACTTGATCAAGTGAAACTGATTTGCTTTCAACGCTTGATAAATTATAATTATAAAAACACATAAAATATCCGAGATAAGTTGAGATGGCCTAGAAGTTAAGATGATCGTGCGTTCAAGCAAGCACCGCTGAATTAAATGTGCTTAATTTGTGAAGGAAAACATCGCGAGGAAACCTGCATGTGTCAAATTTCACTGAAATTCTGTCACATGTGTATTCCACCAACCCGCATTGGAGCAGCGTGGTGGAATAAGCTCCAAAACCTTCTCCTCAAAAAGAGGAGAAGAGGCCTTAGCCCAGCAGTGGGACATTCACAGGCTGTTAGTAATAGTAATAAAATATCTTCAGTATCACGTGTTCCATCCGTAGGTCGGCAAGAATTAAAACTTTTGTACGATATTAGTATTTAAATTGTAGGTAGCATGCAACTCTGGCGGTAAACACTGCTTGGCTTTATCGGCTGACGGTGAAGTGTATAGCTGGGGCGAAGGGGAGGACGGCAAACTTGGTCACGGTAATAGAGTGTAAGTAAAATATACAACTTAAAACCGTTAGAAAAATATGTAAATGTGAATGCAAGAAGAATTTTTGCAAATGACGATTAGTAAATTTATCGTGGAAAAATCAAAATGGAAGTCGCATACTGTCTATTCGATCTAACAGTTAACGCGTTTTACCATGCGAATCCTAATATCTAGAATTGTTTTTAGAAAAGTTAATGAAAGTTAAACTAAAAAACGTTCGATGCAGAAATTATATACATAGTAAATATCAATTATTATTTATAAGCGCCACTACAAAAACTTTAGGAATGTAGTGGGCAAGGTGGTTTCTAACGATTAAAGAGCTCATGAAAGTTTTAACAATATATTAAATATATCCCAAGCAATCGTAATTGATATGATTGATACTTGGTGGTAGAGCTTTGTGCAAGCTCGTCTGGGTAGGTACCACCCACTCATCAGATATTCTACCGCAAAACAGCAGTACTTGTTGTTGCTGTGTTCCGGTTTGAAGGGTGAGTGAGCCAGTGTAATTACAGGCACAAGGGACATAACATCTTAGTTCCCAAGGTTGGTGGCGCATTGGCGGTGTAAGAGATGGTTAACAGCTCTTACAACGCCAATGTCTATGGGCGTTGGTGACCACTTACCATCAGGTGGCCCATATGCTCGTCCGCCTTCCTATGCAATAAAAAAAAAAAAAAAAATATGCGATTCGCCGTGTCGGACAGGAGCTACGACCGGCCCAAGCTGATCACGGCGCTGTCGGGGCTGGAGGTGGTGGCCATCGCGTGCGGCGGCGCGCACTCGGCCTGCCTCACGGCGCGCGGCCGCGTCTACACGTGGGGCAAGGGCCGCTACGGCCGCCTGGGCCACGGCGACTCCGAGGACCAGCTCGTGCCCAAACTGGTCACTATTCCCGTCACTATGTCTACCTCCAACTGTGCCTTCCATTAACACGAACGTAACCACCCGTACATATAGAATTGGAGTCTTGGCACTTGGTAGTGTATTTTACATGACCTGCCAGAAAAAAGATGACTTGTACTGTTGTTTATCCTTTCTTGTAAATAGTTGTATGGTTAGCTGAAGTTTATCGAATCGAAGTGCTATATGGTGATGTGACGCTTTATTTTTTGTTTGTCGGATTTAACAACACGAGCAATTTAATAATAAGTCACCTGAAAAATCTTGTTTTTGGTTTGGTAAAAAATTAAACAAGTATTATAAAGCGCTGATTACAATATTAATGATGATAACGATTATTGTCGTGCAGGTTGAGGCGCTATCTTCGTACAAGGTCATAGATATTGCTTGCGGATCGGGCGACGCTCAGACCCTTTGTATCACGGACGATGACAATGTATGGTCTTGGGGCGATGGCGATTATGGAAAATTAGGTACAACACTTTCATTACTAAAATAAAATTATACATAAAATTACTAAATACTTTCAGCATGTGTAAATCCGCCACGGCCGATAAATATAATATAGATAAGAAATGTATGTAATTAGTTTCTCTTGTAAGTGAGCTTTTGTTCTTGAAGAGAAATAAACGACTTAAATCTTTATTTTTAGGGCGCGGAGGGTCTGAAGGCTGCAAGTTACCGATGAGAATAGATTGTTTGAAAGGTCTACGCGTTATTAAAGTGGAATGCGGTTCTCAGTTCTCGGTTGCATTGTGTCAATGCGGTAGTGTTTATACTTGGTAAGCTCACATATTATTATTAACACTAGTTATTTACAACTCTGATGTATAAAATAGAAAATAAGAACAATCTAAATAAACTTTTTTATCACAACAAAGTATAAATCAAATTCGATTGGAAAATTAGCGCCAATGTCTTTACACTATACTGAAGTTTGAATTATTATTAATAAATGTGGAACTTTTCGAAAATTCCAGCATTAAAATTAATGATTAATGGTTTTAAAAAGTATGTTATGCCAATATATTACGGCACACAGTCATATTTATTTACATGATGTGCAATTCTATCCAATCAGTCTATGAGGTTACAAGATCTTCGATAGGTTACAAATGTATACTTTATTATTTTCTACTTTTAGTTTTGTTAAAATCGACCTTCATTGTTATATTTTGCAGGGGTAAAGGCGATTACCACAGACTCGGTCATGGTAGCTACGAACACGTGCGTCGTCCGATGCGGGTCACGGGCATGCAGGGAAAGATGATAGTCTCAATCGCGACAGGTAAATGTTATAAAATTAAATGACATAATAAAATATTGGAGATTCAATTCACATTTAGCCATTATCAAAAAAAATCTGAATTATAAGGTAGTCTACATTGTGTGGCCTGTACGGATACCGGCGAGGTGTACACGTGGGGTGATAACGACGAAGGCCAGCTGGGTGACGGGACAACACTAGCAGCACAGAGACCGAGGTTACTTATGGCGTTACAGGTGAAAAATTGTTTTATTTTTTTCCTGTATATTTTTATAGTTCAGATAGAAATATAAAAGTAAAATCGTATTTCGTGTAAATTAGCAACGAGGAGAGTTTAGAGCTCGACATTATTGCTTGTGGTCTCGTCGCCAGGGCAAGCGCGTGACGCGCGTGGCGTGCGGCAGCGCGCACACGGTGGCGCTGTGCGTGGAGGCGCCGCCCGCGCCGCGCCCGCCGCCCGCCGCGCCGCTCGAGTGCCACCTGCTGCGCGACCTCTCCACGCATCTCATTTGCAACAGGCTGGTCGGTATATTGCGTGCTCATCTTATTATGAGGATCACAACAATAAGTTGTTATATAAACCGTTTTAATTGAAATTACTGGCGTACTTCTAACGTCCTGGTGGTGGTTTCACTACATCACTGTGATACCGTTAACTTATTTACTAATAGTTGTATATTATATCCTGGACAAAATATATTTTGAAAACGAAATATATGTAACCTTCAAAATTTACTCTTTGTTATATTTTGTGTGTACACTGTACATCGTCCTCGTTCCTTGTTTCAGGTGCTTCTACACCAATTTTCTGAATTGGTTTGTCCGAATCTCCCGTTGCTCGTATTAGACGAACCTATGGATCAACTGAGGAGTTTACTATTTTATAGCGTGAAAGAGGCGGCTTTTAGAAAGGTAAGTCGTAATTTTTATCGTACGTTAAAATGGTAAGTAAATTAAGTAATAATAAATAACAATAAAAAGTGGCAACAAGCAACTCGATTAACATCTACGATGCTTCCACATTTCTTATCGTCCGTCGTATACGGGCAGGCGATAATGGCGACGATGGTGCGCGAGCGGCAGCACGGGCCGGTGGTGGAGCTGTCGCGCGTGGCGGCGCGGCGCGCGCGGCGCGGCGGCGGCGGGCTGGCGGGCCCGGCCGGCATGCGCTCCGTGTTCGGCCAGATGGTGGCGCGCCTGCCCGTGCTCACGCAGGACGCGCTGGCGCTGCCGCACCGCGTCTGGAAGGTCAAGTTTGTGGGTGAGTGATGAGTGCGTGGCCTCGCCGGGGCATAATACGCACAATCGTTGTAATGTAAAAGTAAGTCGTCTTCTAGGTTAACATTTCAGTGTTACTACAAAAGAAATCGCATGAGACGTCTGGTTACCTACGTTATATTATCTGTTTTTTTACGTTTATGCAGGCGAGAGCGTAGACGACTGCGGCGGCGGCTACAGCGAGAGCATCGCTGAGATGTGCGAGGAGCTGCAGAACGGGTCTCTGCCGCTGCTGATGGCGACGCCCAACGGTCGCGGAGACGCCGGCGCGTCCAGAGACGCCTTCCTCCTCAACCCCACAGCGAACACGCCGCTCCATCTTAACTGCTTCCGATTTTTAGGTAAAATAACTAGTCTTATATTAAAAATATGAAGTTAAATTATAAAAAAAAAAACAAAATATTTAAGCAAAACATATGAAATCAAGTTTTATATTAGTCTTCTGAACAAAGTGCATGAGACAATATTTATTACTTTAGTCTAAATTATTCAATTTGAGGAGTCAATTGTTGATCACATTATAAATCGAATACAGATTGCATTTTCCATACATATTGGCGTTTTTACAACAAAATCGACAACCGCTATATTATGTGACTTATGGCCGAATACTGAAACGTCTTTCAAATATGATGTTGGACTTAATTATTTGGAACGCCATTAATTTCAAATTTCGCATACAAAATTTTGAAATTAATGACGTTCCAAATAATTAAGTCCCACTTCATTTTGAATGACGTTTCAGTATTCGATCGTTAGTCTAGTTCCGCTGGTTACTACTAAAAATGAAATGTTGCCTAATACATTTAGTTTTTTTATTATACTTATTTCAAGTTGTTTCAACAATTTTTAAATTATATAAATAACATTTTTAGGAGTGTTAATGGGCATCGCGATCAGAACTGGTTCACCGCTATCGCTATCACTGGCGGAAGGAGTGTGGCGACAGGTGGCGGGACAACCGCTCCGACCTCAGGACTTGGCCGAGGTGGACAAGGACTTCCTACCTGCGTTGTTGTGTATACGAGATATGACGCCGAACAATAAGGTTAGCTTTTATTAATCGCGACGAAAATTGGTTGCAAATTTTCGTACACAAACAAACTAAAAAAAAAGTTTTAATTCAATGAATTACTATTTCAAACACAATTCCACTTGTTGCCGATTGAGTTGTACGCAAACTTAAATCTAAAACGAATAATAATTATAATATATAGATAATTTTGTAATATTTAGGAACTTCAAAACCTCGAACTTCCGTTTTCAATACCGTCGGCGGCTGGACACGAGGTGCCGCTGTCAACGCGACACAAGAGGGTGACGCCTGATAATAAGGACGAATATGTACAATTAGCACTTCATTACAGGTTAGATATATATTAGCCTATATTTAAAAAAATATATATTTCAGCTTCTATTAAAAAAAAACTATTACTCGACTGCCAAGGCAGGGTGCCAAGGAATATCTGAGATTTGTGTAAACACGACATAAAGCGATGAATTTTTAAATCATTATTGGTGTTATAGATCAAAGACTCCATCTTTTTCTGCGTTTGACACTTTTTAAGACTGAAAAAAATATGTTCGTGTCCCTCATTTAAAATTGTTATTATTATATTGAGATAAGTCGAAACTCGTCGCTTGTCGTTGTTGATTTATTATTTTAAATATTTTTAATAGAAGATTAATTCTTAACTCCTTTTAAATTAATGAGACCCGTTGTAGGAATTTTTCTTTAAATGCAATTATTTAAATTATTATCATAGGCTTCACGAATTTGACGAGCAAGTACGAGCAGTGAGAGACGGGATGTCACGTGTGGTTCCCGCGCCGCTGCTCGCGTTGTTCAACGCCTCGGAACTAGAGACGTTAGTGTGCGGCTCCCCAGACATTCCAGTTCACGCTTTGAAGGCCTCCGCTACTTATAAAGGTAATTTTATAAGTCATATTAAGATAATACTAACATAATTTGTAAATTTTTCGTATATTGTTATTAATTTTACAAAGCGTGTTAATAAAGTAGTGATTTATTAATGTCTGTAATATGTAAAGATACAAAACTCTATCGCCATTAATGTATGAAAGTACTGTGATAAGACAGCAAAACAAAAATTTATATATCTGATAAATTCTCTATTAAAATTATGTTAAGTAATAAATCATTTTATATTTTGGATGAGAAAATGTTGGCGTTTGAAATTGATAGCAAATAAAAGAAGTAATTTTTTATAATAATACAAACAATATAAAACTGTGGCATACCGAGGTAGAAGTGACAGATCACGCTTGAAATTCAAAACTGTTTTAAGCTTGCACGCTTATTTTCCTATTGGCGGCCGATTTATTAATCTTCTCCTTAATGACACTGTCTACTAGGGTTGTTATGTTATGTTGAGAGATATTCATATCACAACTACAGGGGTGGACTTTTGTCAGTCATATTTATATTGCGAAAAATAGTCAGTTTTCTGTTTCATTTGTAATAAAACCTTATATTTAAATATACCTACTACTGTAACTTAATAAATAAATTTTAAATCTAGGCATAGAACCGAACGCGCCACTTGTGCAGTGGTTCTGGGAAGTGATGGAGGAGCTGTCGGGAGGCGAGCGCGCGCTGTTCCTGCGCTTCGTGTGGGGACGCACGAGGCTGCCGCGCGCGCCGCAGGACCCGCGGCAGAGGGACTTCGTGCTGCAGGTCTCATTCGCTGACACCTTTTAATTCTAATTAAATTCTATTCCTTACACCGTCAATGCTCCTTTAACCATAATAAGTTGTTATAACTATATACCTGTAACTTTCTCCTAATAACTTTTTTGTTCTATTTCCAAACAGGTACTCGACAAGTACCAACCTCCAGACCATTTCTTACCCGAGAGTTACACATGTTTCTTCTTACTCAAGATGCCAAGATATTCCTGCAAAGCTGTACTACGTGAAAAACTCAGGTATAATATAAAGAACAAAATATTCGTACATTTACATAATAAACGAGGATTATCAAATAGTTAATGAACTGGATTCCCTCTAAGGTATGCCATCCACTTCTGCAAGAGCATCGACACGGACGAGTACGCGCGCGTGGCGCTGAGCGCGGCGGAGCGCGTGTCGTCCGAGGAGTCCGACTCGGAGGGCGACGGCGCGCCCGTGCCCGCCGCCGCGCTTCCCCCCGCGCTCTACTCGCTCACCAGGGCGCCCACGTGGCTCTAACCACTTACATAACGAACAGTATGCGTCACGTAACTTACCTGCTCTTCTAAAAATAATTAATTATTTTAATAATTGAAGTATTTATTAAAAAAAATATTTTTTTAATTTTTGACATCTTTAAACGGTCTGCGCTGCTTTACCGAACGCCTGGTTTCAGTGGCAAAGTTACGTGACGCGACCGTTTCATCAAACGTAAAACTCAATTCAATGAAAGAAAGTTGAACATTATATAGACATGAACAATTTGACGCTTAGACGCTGCCAGCGAAATTATTTGTTGGCAGCCATTTTGTAAGTTGATTGGAAAATATTGGAATGAATATATTTTAAGAAAACATGTCAAATCTTTTAACAAAATAATTCTTAGGTTTAAATATAGGAAACTGTTCCAACGATTTAATATACTGCAACATTTAAATTAATTTGCTTATTATAAAGATCAATTTAGCATTATGATAGTAATAATATTTTGCACTTTAGTATATTAAAATTTATACACACATAGAAAGGCTTGTGCTTTGTGAAGCTTATTTAAAACTTTTTTTTTGTTAAAAATAGAACTTATATCAGAAAAGTCAAAAGTTTTAAATACTCATTTAAAAAATTGATATTTATAATAGATTTAAGAATATGATGCAGTAATTGACAAATGTGGGTCATGTTATTAATTGTATACCAATAATTTATATTATGATGAGTACATTACCAGTATTCATCATTAGAAAAACGTTATGTAGACTGCTTATACAAACTGATGTTATGTTGTGATGTCTTGTTGTGCAATGTTCTTGGGAGTATATGACAAATGTGTAAAAATTGGACGAGTAATCATGCTTTTTCTTATATAAGCATTCCATCCATAAGATATAAGAAATTGATGTATGAGTTGAGTGACACTGAAGTAGCCTTATGATTCTAGTATACGCTTTCTTATTTAATGTATATCAACAACGACTATGTAATGCCAGATCTTTCCCTTCTTCCTAAAATACACAATCTCATTAAGCTTAATATTTATGTCTTCTGTCTTGTTTTTAACTATAAATAAATAGTTCAATCTATTTTAATAAACCTGTTGTCAAATATATAATTTTATAAGTATGCATTTTCTAATCACAAAAGTCTTTTCTTCTATATCTCTTTAGGGATTTTTTTATAAAAGTTATGTAAAAGTAGACTTTTCAATTGTGTTTGGCGACACATGGAAAGCTGAATGATAATTAATATAAATGATATAGGTTTATTTCCCGAGACCTCTTTATAAAATAATGTATTCATAAGGAATTTTATAAGTCAGAGCTTTTGATGCTGTGATGATGGAAAATTGATTGTTGAAGGAATATATCAAACATAACATCGACAAGTTAATTTTAAATGGTTATGCCTTTTAACAATTGATAAAATTCGATGATGAGAGACTGTATTGGAGTTTTGATAGTTAGGAATTATTAAGGATGGTGCATTTTGTAGAGCAAACTAAGCTAGTCATGGTTAGAAATGGGCTTGATATTATTAATCATATTTATAATATTTTATTACTTGCAGTATTATCAGCTTAAAATATGCTTTACAACACACTATTCGAAAAGTTTAGTAAATGGTTTTATTGAATGTTAATATTAATGATTTTTTTAAACTCATATTTGATATTTTCCTTTGTGTAGCTATAGTGTTTTGAGCATGCAAATCGATCAATGCTAGAGCTTTCATTTAGCATTACAATGTTAACATCAAAATTTTCAGTAAGCACAAATCAATATATATAAATGGTAGTTGATCATTATTATAAAAAAAATGACTCAAATTTAAAAAACATGGTACAATGAAGCCTCAGACGTATAGTAGAGGATCTGCAAATATTATGTTTTATGCTACTTTATTAACTATACCCATTAATTTAAATAAAAGTATTATTTATGAAAGAAGCACTTTTATTTAACCAAGCCTAATAAATAAATGAAATAAAAAACTATTTACATTTTACATGATTTATTACTCGCACTAAATAATTAAATATTTTTCTGATGGAAACATTATTAGAAGGCTTAACTTAAATTAAACAGGAAACCCAAGTGTAATTTATTTTTACTTTGCTTTGGATTTTGGCTTGAGAGTGAAATATAATATAACTACACCAAAGAAGGCGTATGTAGCCTTTGCCGTCTGAAAAAGAAAACATTTATTAAGTCACAGTGCAATAAAATAGCTTACATACTATCTGCTACTACATTGCAACTTTTCTTGCATTTGGAAACTTTATTAATGGGTAATTTTGAAACACAAATTTGACAAATGAACAAATTGATTATCATCAACTTTATTTATGAGGGCAAGTGACAGGGACACGCAGGGATATGTTAAATAGTATTTTAGGATAAATTGAAAAAATAATTTAATTGAAAAATCTAATAGACATCACGAAATGTACAGTATAATAAAATAATCCTTTAATAATAATATTATTACTTACATTAGCCCTGCCCCGATTTGTCATACTGTTAAAATATTTTGAAAATCCCTTGAGTTGGGATTCATCAACGGAATCTCCAGCCATTCTAGAATTATAACAGCACAATTATACACTATTAAGATAAAAACTGCAACTTTCGAGTTATACTAATAATAAATAAGCACGTCTAAAATTATAAAAATGTACCTGTTTGTAAAATTACTTCCTTACGTAATTACAACCTCCAAATAAAACCAAGTCGTAGCAGGCTATCGGCTGATTGTCAGAAAGATGAAAATACGTTTCGTTTTAAGCATTATTTTAATTCTTATGTATTGTTATATTCAAAGTTTTTTGCTTTAGCTAAATCTTCTGTATCCAATAATCGTTTTATGTATAATAATTTCATTTTAGGAAAGAAAAAAAAAGACTAAGTTGCAAAAAAAAAACTATTCAAGTTTTGGCTTCTTCTTATTCTTGTAAAATTTATGATAAATATAATATAATGCTACACTGCCCATTGTTACTTTTGAAACCTGCAAAAAAGTCATAAATTTAATAATAATTAATACATATATTTCAAAACATCAGGCCTTTAATCACAATTTGCAACGAAAACAGATTTTGCTATCTATATATAATACTTGATCAATCATTCTTCACATTTATTATTGGTTGATTCAAATGAATAATATCAAAATTTATTTTATTCAGAAACTACTACTAATTTCTAGATCTCTTGAATTTTCATATTACAAACTACAGTAAACTAATGGAAATGCTACACCCCAATGATTTTACCCATCATTGGCAGAATTCGAATGGGTTGTAAAATAAAATCATACCTAATAGTTAAGGTAAGATTTATGAAATGGATCTAACACACAGTTTATTTATTTATTTATTTGAGTAAACTTATAGTAATGAGCGCAACAGAAAAAACGGGTAAGCACCAGTAATTATTATAGAAACAGTTGCTAACTTAATTGATATATATATATATATGCGTATACGCATTATTTACACTTCACTAAAGGTCTTTTACGTTTAATTACCTATTTTGAATGTGCTGACAACGACAATATTAAGGTGGCAATAAATTGCAGGTAAAACTATGAGGCACCGGTAATCATTTTATGAAACAAATAAGTGCAGTATGCGTAATGGATCAAATACTATATAATAGATTTGCTTACATTTGCTCGTCCCCTATTAGTCTGACTATTAAAATATCGTGTAAAGCCTTTTAAATTTGGGTCATCTTCTGGTCCTGCCATTATGTTATAATATGTTACGGAGAAACATCTATACAATAGGGAAATACCTAGTAAATATCTACTGCGTTATCATTGTAATATTTGACACTGACAGAATCTTTTTTTTCCAATTTTAAGTTGTTTTTGGTTTATATTCGAACTTTTGTACAAATATTTAATACTGGCCGAAAGACGATTTTCCGTATTTCTATTCCGTAGCTTAGCATATCGTCCGACCTAGCGCCGTAGCATAGAATATAATGCCATACAATGATATTATAAGTAAAAAGGTGTAGATAGGTTACAAGCACTACGTGAGCACTCGTTCGAAATCAAGATTACTATCAACACTTCACCTCAGTATTATATCACCATTGTCATTGGATAGACGTCACGTAGCGAGTACAATTATAATTAAAAGTGACCCATAATAACCAGAAATCCCGTCGTGTGTTATGAGATATTGCACAAATTATACTATCAAAACTTCTTAAACTTAAGGAATCACTTCTCGTTAGTAAGTTTACTATCTATCTTAATATTTTCATAAATCAAATATTATATTCGTAAAATATGACGTTAGAAATGAATAAATGCAACAAAAGTATATTAATGAACGAGTGGAATAGAGGTAGACGATGTTACTGATCATAGAGTAAAACACAAACAGTGGTGGCAGTTGGCACATATATAATAAATTTATATGTTTGTATAATTTATACAAATGAAAGAGAATATTAAATTATTAATTATATTATATTACTAAATTTAAAATTTAAGGCCGGCAACGCACCTGCTAGTCCTCGGATGTTGCAGATGTCCATGGGCGGTGGTAGTCACTTTTCATCAGGTGAGCCTCTTGCTCGTTTGCCCCCTCTTTATATAAAGAAAAAAAAAAAAAAAGAAACATGAAAATATAAATAAATATTTTTTTCAGTATGTCGTAAAGAAGATGTTTATTTAGAAGTATAATTGTTTCTAGATTTCCATCGAAAGGTGCATCCAGTTGGTTGATATTGTTTATTTGATATTAAATTTTTATATTTTTGATTGTTTTTATTTGCCTATTTTCAATTAATTTTTAGTACTTTTACAAAATTTTAGAATTTATGAGGAATCGCATTCATAGGCATAAATCCGGGTAAGAAAAAACGTAGTGTCTGATAATTTATTCTATGTCGTTTCTTTGACACGAGACGATGCACTCTCGCAAATATATTCGTCTTTTTTTCACTCGTGATACTTAAATCATGCCACCCTACTTTAGCGACGAATCGTAATGTAGTGTGTATATTGCAATATAAAGTTATTTATGTGTGCGTAACAGTGTCATTTTCGTAGATTGAATGCTATGTATGTAACCTATCTACACCTTTTTACTTATAATATCATTGATGCCATAGGCTCTATTAAGCAGTTAATTTTTTTACTACTCACCTTCGTACATTAGTAGCTCTCTCTATCTTTAATTTAAATTATATTTAAATCTGAATTTCGGAAACGGCTCCAACGATTTTCATGAAATTTAGCAAGCAGAGGATTTCGGGGGCGATAAATCGATCAAGCTAGGATTCATTTTTAGAAAATGTCGTTTTATCCGTGTAATACTCAACTTTATCAATAAGTTAATAAACTGAAAAATATGACCCTTCCTGACATCTATTGGCGAGTAATAAATAATAATACTATTTTTTTATTGGAAGCAATTAACACAACAACACTAAAGCTACTCCAGGAGACGGCGTTGTATAATTTCTAAAAAAACACAACATACCAAAAAGAAATACCAAGTACTATTTATTTTATCCGGAAGACAGCTTTTATAAAAACATCGAATTGGTCTTTTTAAACATAGAACACTAAATCATACAAAGTGATGTAAATTACTCACTCACTATTTATTCTTCAAAATCCATCCATAACAAATCACAAGTTGCGACAATAATTAATTACTTTGCCATTCTTTCCACCAACAAAACAATAAGGCTAATAAGTTTTATTCCAAAAACTTAAATAAGTACCAAATAAACCTGTCACCGATAAATATTGTATTTATATGGAAATATAATTAAAACACGAAAAAAATATTAGAAGCTTTTATTGCTTTTGTAAAGTGCATAATAGTGTAATTGACTGTTGTAATAAAATGATCTACTTTTTTAAAATAACCAAGGCATTAAACAATAAAATTTTCACCACTTTTATTGAATGCTTAATAAAGATTGAAAGTGTATAAAAGTGAAAAAGTAAATTTATATCTAAAAGTAAAATACAAAAACTAGCTCTATTTGCGGCTAGGTATTTTAACAACAAATATTTATTTTATTTTTAATAAATTTTAGCACAGTATTCTGGCTTTAAGTACCAATGCATTATTTTAAAGAAAGAAAGATTAAAATCTTCTATATTCAAATTCTCAAATATGTATAAAAGTAAATTGTTAGAATAATACAAATCATTAATACTTATCTAATTATTATAAACGACTAGTATTCAATAAAAAGAAATAGATCAACTCATAGTTGATCTAATTACTTTTATTAAAAGTTATTTTAATATCAAAATATAAAATAATCACAATTTTTTATAAAAAAAATGATATAAAAATATGAATAATAATCATAAACATGCTGTACATACATGTATATATCGTCTCTCTTATTATAATTTTACTGAGTACAAAATTCTTGAGCACATAGTGTAACATTAATATTTTTGAATCTATCCTAAATAGAAAATCATTTTCACATCATTTTGTTACATTTATTTAACTACATGCTTATGAAACTTAATAAAGTTCTCTTTGCACAAGGCTAAATCACAGTTGAGTTAGGACCAGGTTATCATACCCATCTTGTTGATGCCTTATTGCACCAGTCCCTATACTTCGCTTATCTATTAAGATGAATGTAAGTCTTGTACACAGGAAGTTGAATTTTTACATAATGAGATCTTCTTCCCAGTCTTCTTTTTCTCTTTCTGAAATAGATATCGAAGGTCGGCTCAACTGCTTCAATTCCTCATAAGTCCTAGGTGGAATAGGATTGTCACTTAAGTCTACATATTCAAGGGCTCGAGATCTTGCTAATCTGTCCACATCCACTTCTGTAATTAAAAAAAAATATATTTGTTAATTAGTTTGAAAATAACTTTTTTAGCCATGAACATTTTAGTTTAAACTTCAGTTGCTAGATTTGATCGCCACATACGACATATGAAGTTAAATAAAAGTTTGTAAATACAATAAAATCTTCATCTTCAATCTTCATCTATGAAAAACAAGTTTTAATAAATAATTAACAAATAAACACAGATAAGCTATGATTTGATTTTTTTAAAGATATTTTTTTCAGTTTTTTAATAACTTGACAAATATCTTATATCAAATAAGAAATTACCTTCATAAATATAAAGAGATAAATAAATTTAGGCACCTATGATTTGATTATGGTGTGCTAATAATGTGTGCAGACTTGGGCACTGGCAGGCAATTGCTGGTAGAGCTACGAATGTGTTGTGTGAGATGTCCAGACGCTGCAGACACGCCAATGTGCAGAGTTCATCCGGTAGCTTGGCTATTTGATTATTTGATAGGTTTAGATCTGAAATTTTTTTATATATTTCACTATAATGAATTTGTTGCATAATATTTGTTGTTTTAACAATTGGTAAAACTCATTTATAACTTAATCTAAAAGGCTTAATTATAAACATACACAGTGTTACAATAAAAATATACCAAAAATGAATTAGGAGTAAGCATTACAGAATATTAAAATAACATTGATATAAATGTTATAATAATAATCTTACCTGTGATTAAACTAAATTTAACAGTAAACTTTGGTGGAATCTTTGTAATAACATTCCCACTGAGGTCACAGCTCTTGAGCTCAGTGTGTCGCATGAGGTGGTATACTGCATCAGGTACTTGCATTAGCTGGCATTCTGACAGATCTGTAAAAATAAAAATAAACTATTTATTTTTAATAAGCTTGTGCACATTACTCTTTTGTAATTTAAAATCATATGAGTTAAGGAAGATTCATACTGATGTCAATTCAGTTTCATCATCATCAAATTGTATCAATTATTTTACTTATAGAATAAACACTTTTATCACCTTTAAAACTAAATAGATTTGTTAGAGTATTTGCAGTGTGACACATATGTTATTAATTTAGAAACGTGGTTACCTAATTCCTGAGTTTCTTGTGCATTTTCACATCTCAATATCACTCTTGTGACAGCTAGTGCCATGGTTTACGAATTTATTTATTAAGAACACTTAGAAAATATGGCTTTCTGCTGATACTTGACCTATTAAATATTCTTATATCAGATATATTCAAAACGGAACGAACGAATGAGTATTTTTAACGCTTTACTCTTACGAGTTAGTATTCTCGATAGTCTATTTATAAATGTTTACGAAATGAGTATTGTTACTTGTGTTTTAAATTCTTGTGTAAACGTATGTATTAATTGTAAATTTTATAATAGAACTTTTGATGCTAAAGTGATACTTGCAACACACGTTATATACTGTTTCTGAAATATTTAATTGCTATTTATATTTACAATATTGTTGTACATAATATAGTTTTTTTATAACTACTTTTTATTTTGACAATATACGTCAGCGAAATTGACAATGACAAGTATTAACGAATACCATCCTTCAAAAATTACAATTACATTGTTATTCAGTTCAGAAAATGTATCTGTGTTCTTTTGTATAAATAAAAAAAATATTGTATATTATAACTAACATTATAAGATCGAAATCGTGGTAAGTGAAAGGGTCCTGTACTTCCTTCATATAATTAAATATTTTTAAATCTATTTCTATTCTTTATTTCTATATGGTATGGTTCAGAGTTGGGCAAAATATAAATTTGGTTAATTTTATTAACGATTACGGTTACAACGTGTAATCATGAATGACGATTACAAATTAACCTTCAATTTCATTTATTTCACTCGCTCACTTTAAGGTAAAGTAGTTATACTGTGTAACATGGGTGTTCCTCAGGGCATTTTGACTATTTAGTTTAATTCAGTTTCAATTAACTGATAATATTTCATCGCTTTTTTTAGGTTGGCAGGGAAAAGGCTAAATATGACAATTTAATTAGTGTATTAATTATACAACGTTAGTATCAACGTCGTCGACCGATCGTTGCATTGGCCACATCGTGATATGCCCAGGCACATTGTGAAACGCCGGCTTTTCATGATCTGGCCATTTTTACGTTTTGGCCAGCGATACTTGGGGATATCGTTTGTGTAAAACTGATTTAATACCAAGATGCATACTCAGTATACATAAACAGTGAATTTAGGAGTTTTGTTTAGATTTAAAATGTTATTGTCTCATTCATCACCCTTAGAGAAAGACTCAGCATCACAGGATAAACAAAGTTAAATTTAATTACAGGGACTTTTAATTACAGAATTTTATTTAATGTATGTGCCGTAAGGGCTTTGGTTTGCCACTTGAATGAAACTATATATAGTATATAAATCTATATTTGGGTATAATTATTATTGAACAATATGTTTAATCAACTTCTGGTTAATAAAATGTGCGAAATTATATGGTATTCTTTCAAGGCAAAAAATATACATTAGTAACAGTAGTAGTAATTGTCATGGGTATTATTTACTCAGAAAGTGTGCATAACAATAAAAAGGATTAAAAAGGTCAGTTACTGTTTATTATTTTTGAAATTATATCTTATGACATTATTTAATACCTGAAGGTATCTAATCTTATAATCTTTTTCTAACTTTATAGCTATGTAGAATTTTAAATATGGAATCGTCTCGTCATTTCCGTAACGATACATAAATATGTTATTATTGGCTAATAAAAATTGTGAAAAGATTAACTTTTTATGTTTCATTGAATCATACCATACACAATTATCCAACACGGAAGTATATTTAACGAGCAGTGACCTCAAGTTGCCAGTTCGGCTTTATATGGCAAAAATTGTTCAACTAAGGCCAACGCGTTCTTTGCTAGAGTTCGTGTCTATAAGTTATCGTGTACTGCTCCGAGGATGTTCTAAATCGATCAATTCACACGTATGTATGTGTAGAGTGTAGACAAGTGCTAAGACATATTCGTATGGAACACGCAATAAATCCATGTCGCCTTCCGCATGTTAGAACATTCATTGTGCTCATACGCTTTGTCTTCCGGGAGTTGATATGGATGTTATATAGAATGAGGAAAAACTAAAAAAACACTATTCGCTTAGATTACATTTAATGAGTCTAAATGATCGAGTAAATGCACTTAAATATGTAAGATGTTTTTTAGTTCGATATTACAATTACTGATAGGATTGCGACATTTTGAATCGTTTCAATAATTGTTAAATAACAATTTACTGCAATGCCATAAGGCTCTACATTAGATTTAAGATTTCCCTAAAACGTAATAGATGATTCTATAAATTTATTTGTATTTTTAAGGTAACGAGTTTTGTTTTAATATGATTGTTAATTTAATTAAAAACAAAATATACCGAAGTCAAGGATTAATACCACAGTTTGTGATTAGGCACACGCAAGCGAAAACGGCGCGGGTCGCGTGGCTGTCAAGGAGCGCACGCTTAGCGATCTATTGCGCACTAGACTCCCTTCTTCAACGTACCTACGTTACACTAATAATAGAGATTACGAACGTCTACGAAAGCTGCCAAATAATTTGGTTTAATTTTTATTTCATTTTTATTTGTTATTTCATGACCACGTCACCCTTCACGTTATATATTAATAAATATCCTTAAAGAAAGTGTACGATTGGTCGAAAACTCCTGTATTACTTAACTTTTAATTATATTTTTAAGTGCTGAAGAAATATGTAATTATTTTAGGAATTATCCTAATAGCTCATCCTAATAGCAGGGTATAGTTTTAACGAAATTATAACAAAACTTATGATACGATAATAAAACATTTTGAGTCGCGTTTGATAAAAAATCATTTTATAATTTAAACAGTAAGTTAAATCATTATTAATTATGACTGAAATACCTGCTAACATAAACATTAAAAAGATCGTCATATTGACCTCGAATGTTACAAAATGTTTGCGCCATATTTTTTTAAATGAAATGTAGGTTAAAGAGAAACATTAAGCTAATATTCTTTGTTAATTGGCGATGTAATACTTAGCTACATATGTGTATATAGCTAAGTATTAAATATATATAATAAATAAATAAGCATTTATTATTTTGTCTTATACATTTTCTCAGCTAAGTATTATATGAAATTGCCAATTATCTCTACATACGTATTATTAAATACTTTTAATATAAAGACAATTAAAAAATGATGTATGACTTAAATATTATGTAAAATCGAAAGTCCAGTTCATTCAATTTCAACATAGTTTTCTCGTGGTTTCTTAACAACGTATTTAACATCCGACAAAAAGCTCCGCTCGTGGAAAGCTGTTACGCGATCGTTAGATAGTTAAGAGTGATTATGACGCAAAATATGGTACTTTGTTAAATGTTTATGGGGGAGTTTTTACCACAATTTACTAATTTATACAAATAAATATATGACCTCAATTTACTTTTTTACTTCGAAATCTGTTGGCTGCGTCGGCTCCATAATAATTGAATCTTGTTGACGGAATTGATATAGTATTTAATTACTAAAACATGTCAATCATTTCTCGATAAATAAGCTAAGTGGCTATAATTAATTCTTTATATTTAAATATCCTATAAAAACATCCTTATTACGATAATGGGAATACTTCTAATAATTATGTTATTAGTAGAGTAATGCTATAATCATTAAAAAATTAAAATACTATCGGAATACCATTTTCAATATCATCAAGAAAAGAAAAGCTTAAAATATTACCTAGAAAATCCTAAATAAGTATTATAAATGCGAAAGTGACTTTCTTTGTTTATTTGTTACGCCTTTACGCCTAAACCACTAAACCGATTTGAAAAATTCTTTTACCAATGGAAAGCTATCAGCGAGTAACATCGGCATACATTTTGTCCCTGTATTCCTACGGGAACGAGAACTACGCGGGTGAAACCGCGGACAAAACGCTAGTATTCAATATTTATTCTACCGCAAAACAGCAGTAGGCATTTGGTATTGTTGTGTTCCGGTTTGAATAGATAAAAAATAAGGCATTATTTTGCATTTCATTTACATTTAAGACGTTATGTTTACCTATAATCTGGGGCAAAAGAAATAATATAACATAATATTACAAGAAACAACATATTATAATAAAATGTTAAATTTGAAATATTCATAATATTTGAATTCAACAAAGAGTAAGTTTATAAGTTGTCTTTGTGGCTCTTGTGATGGACGCAATCTAACTTTACATTTTATTATTACTAAAAGAAGAGGAGTTTAGTTAGTCTTACGACATCAACTCTATACTCAAGCCTACATCGTATCACGAGGTAACGTGAGGATAAAAAAAATTATGACTAATTAGTTGAATGGCCTCGTTTCGCGGCAAGAACATTTCAATAAAATTATCTTGATAGTGATAGTTTTTAAATCATCGCCAAAAAATGTGGAGTAATAAAAAATCAACTAAAAAAAGTACATTTTATCGTAACAAAGAAATCTTGGTTTCCACGGGGAATATTATATACTATTATTCTTTTAAAAATTGTACACAATAAACTTGTATTTTAATAAACAATATTTAGTAGATTAGTATAATAGACTCAGTTTAATAATAAGGTCCTCCAGACCGACTTCGGCCACCACAATCTCCAGAGAGACTAGCCAATTGCGCAGGAGATATTATAGTGCACAAGTGTGTGCGCAAACACAGGTGCACTCTCTTTTCCTTAGCTCTCATAATCCGATGGGACGGCAATCCGACACGATCGGAAAGGGTTCAGGCGCAGGACCAACGGCTTAACGTGCTTTCCGAGGCACGGGAGTGTTCACACTTCCAACTTCCAGACTCCGGGCTGCTACTGAGTTTTCTGACAGAAAACCCCAGTAACTATTTATTGGCCCGACCTGGGAATTGAACCCAGGACCACCGAGTCTGCGGCCTTATATCAAGCCACTAGACCAACGAGGCAGTCACAGCTTAATAATAGATAGTGGGTCAAGGTCGTTCACGATCAGTTCATTGACAAGATATTGCTTAATGATTCGACCCACAATACGTAACCTAGTTCAATAACGGTGAGTTTCTTTCTAGTGGCATATGATTTGGTTCTGAGTTTTATACGACGTAGTTGCCAAGATAAGATAATATTCTTAGACGTACTCGTATGTGAAGTGGGTGAACAAAGCGATTAGGCAAATCGTAAATTGTGTTTTTGGAATGGTTTAATGAACCTTATCAATAGATGTTTACGTGCCGACTTATTGTTTTTTTTTTATTGTTATTGTCTTTTATTTTTATTGCGCAAACTACGTTACGTTTGCGTAACAAAGATTTTTTTAAAGTAATATATAATAAGTGTATTATCGATTATATATGTTTTCTATGTCAGTAGTTATACTAATATATTGTATAATATTATTTAACTAAACGAATAGAACAAAGAACATCTCTTTAAAACATTAAAATAAATGTAGAGCGAATATTTCTCACAGTACGTAGAACATAGGTTGAAGATTATTTTAAATAAATGAAAAATAGCAATTTGTGAGAATAAGTAGTATTTTTTTAAAACTTGATTTGTATTGTTTTTTTAATTATTTTCTTTATTATGTTCTTGGTATTTTTGAATTGGACTAGATTTAATCGTAAGAAAAAAAATTAGAAGTATCATTTAGATTTGTATAAATTGTTTCCAGACGGCAGAAAAATCAAAACAACGCAAGCAAACAAAGAATTACGAACCTAATTGACTATTCTCTTGCGCATCCTCACATCTGCCAACAACTCTGATGATAGCTCGTCCAGCCAATCTTGCGCATATCATCATCGCTGGTGCTCTCGGGTCTCCCTCTTCCGCTTCCGCGGGCAACGTCGTGCCATCGTAGTCTGTAGGGGGCCTCATCACTGCACTTGAAAACACTGCACTCCTCAGTTTCAGTGATCACTGTTAAAATATCACAAACGCCTGACGAGGTCCAGGTAGGAGAAATAACATGTATAAGAAATAATATATTTTCTTTATACACCGCTCCGAAACGCAAAAGCGCCTGGGTGAACGGCAACACTTGTAAATTCGAGCGAAGCGTTCCTCCAGCCTTTATATCGTCGCCAAAACAAAGAAGCGTGGCGCGTGAGCTAGATAGCAATAACAACAAACGCCTATCTCCCTTCCACCGTTTGCGCACTTGACGCAAGTTCGCTTTCCTCGCGGAAGCACGTGGAAAATGTATGGGAGAAGGGATTTATAAATAATCGGACCCTATAAACAAAGGAGACTGTTCTTCCTTTTGTTGCGTAAATGTCAAATAAATCCTTGCTGCTACGTTTAGCCTCAAAAACATATATGTAACCATACGTTAAACTTGTAGCGAATAATTACGGATATTTAAAATAAAACATTTCAACCTAATTTTCTCTTTTCGTCTTGACTGTAGAAGGTCATCGTAAGCCTTAACAATATTACAATACATAATTTGTTGACCGGTATAGAATAGTTACTAATTATTATTATATTATTTATTAGATAGTTTTATCATAACAATGAAAGCGTAAAGGATAGTGTGGTTTTCCTGCTTTTTGTTTCAATAACGTAACGAAAGTAAATTTTAAATCAGTGGTAATAAATTTCATGAAGCTTGGTCAAGGATATCTTTGGCTAATTAAAGTCGCTTAAATGTTAATATAAAAATAATCAGGTAAAACTTGGGTGCATAAACTAGTATATTATCGAAATATGTATTTTTATTTATAGTTTAGTTATAGCTTTGTTTGTCACGTTCCCAGTCGTATTGTAATCTCAAAACCTCAGTAATCAAATGGCCTTTGTATCAACGTAACGGTCGATTGTATGCAATCGTTATGAGTTCAATGTGAAAGAATACAGGCTTGTTCGAATAAAAGTTTCCAGCCTAGTTCTCTGTGCATGTGCATAGCGAACATTGTTGTAACTCATTGCAGAACTTGATTGCTGTAATTTCACTTTATGTATGATTCACTCTGTTATAGAAGTAGGTGAATATACTTGTAGACAATAAATTATCATGTTTACATAATCACTTACTACAGTAATATCAAAACAAACGTAATTAATGAATTACATTGGACCTTGATTTATTAAGTGTCATAGATTGTGATTTAAGAACCCTATTCGAAAGTGTTGAGTATTTTGTTTTGGTATTTATTAACGGAGTGATCAACGATCAGTTTAAGCATGAGGACCCAATAGTTTAGTATTTTCTGGACGAGGTCTTTGTCAATTCCTGTTATATCTATGAAACGAATATAACAAAAAAAGCGTAGGTTCGTATTCGTTGATTTTTTGTAGGCAATATAATTTAATTGTAGGTGAATAATACATACATATAAAATTGACTACGCTTTGATTTCCAGAAAAAGAAAACTAATGAGTTTATAGTTGGTTTTTCTCGTACATACTCTATTCTCTCGTTTGCTTTCCTAAAAACAGTGAGCCAGTGTAATTACAGGCACAAGGGACATAACATCATGATCCCAAGGTTGGTGGCGCATTGGCGATGTAAGCGATGGTAAACATCTGTTACAATGCCATTGTCTATGGGCGTTGTTGAACACTTACCATCAGGTGGCCCATACGTTCGTCCACATTCTTATGTAATAAAAAAAAACAGACTTGAAATAATTTAACATTTGTATTTCCATGCGTTTTGGCTAAAAGGCTAGGTTAAATAAAACTAAAACAATAGATAAAATGAATCTTATATATAACACATTTTCCTTTTGTTTTTATTATTCATATTTAACATATTATATACTTATTTATTTGCGTCAGTTCGAAGTCTGACGTCGTACCGGCGTCCGTTCAACGCACTGTTTTCATGTCTTGGCCAAACAGAGGCGCAAAATTTCAACTTTGGCAACCTTGAATCAATGCCAAGACGATATACCCGAGTCCCGTGCTTCGATTAAAATCTAATTCTATTTGTTTTTCGTGAAAGTAAACAAGGAAACGGTATTTGAAATTTGTACCATATTATTGACCTACAATCTATTAAAAGGAATTATAATATAATATGAAATTATTGTTTTTATCATAAAATTAATTTAGACTTATATTCAGTATATAAGAGTTAAAATTATTATATACTTATATTTGTTAAGCATTTTATATCTATGCATTCTTGTGATTTTATGGTTACATAATTAGGTATCATTTATATTTTTCATAGAATTATAACATTCTTGTTGATTTATACGTTTCTACCGGGTTGCAAAATGTGTTTTTATTTATCTTTTCCATAATAGTAGTAAAGTAGTATTTATCAATCGAATTGCATTGAATATAGATATTAGTTTATTGGTATGTATTTGTAAAGTGTGAACGGATTGATTCAAAATAAATGCAAGTCATTTCTGTTGAACATACTATATTGAAACATTAAAATGTAAAGTTTTCAGAACATATAACCTCGTATTTATGAAAGTAGCTTCCTCCTCTTACGACCTAGTTCGAGACGAGTGTTTATTTATTAAGAACATAAATATGTACATCGCGGCGAAATTGTTTCGCCACTGCAAAAAGCAGAGCGAAAATTTCATGTTGAAATTTCCGCATTAGATTATTTATACTTGGAATGTCAGACGTTACAAATTACGCTAAATTATACGGAATGATATAGACCTTTTGATTGAAATAATACATTTCTAAATGTTTTTCAGAGGCACTCTACATTTGAAGAAATTAACCATCGAAATTAAACTTATATTGCTCGATTATTAAAAGTAATTATACAACGTAACGCTATCAATATGTTATTTAAATTGTACATAATAGAAATATTTAACTTATGTTATCTGTGTAAAACATGGAAATTAAAAAAAAAGTGTTTAAATATTGATTAACATTGTGAATAGTCGACTCTGTATATTTTATTCTTACTGTATATTTCATCATAATATACATTATTGGTATGACAAGATTCGTCACATGCCAGTAGGCACTATGACTACGCTCGTTGTGAGAGTCAGCGTGTATTATAGCTGTACACTTATGAGGGTGACGCACCAAATTTTCCGCCATAATGCGACCGCTGACATTTCGCAGAAGTTTTTTCATCGCAAAATGTTGAGGTCGATCCTTTGTGCTATTTCAGGAAAAACTGGAAATGAGCCAATTCTCACTCTAAACGGACATTCGACGCAGTTCAATATGCGCGAGGGTCTTTGCTCTGTAACGGTGATACAGGAAAATAGCTTCTATGCGCTTATAACAGATATTAAATTAGGTAATACATAAATTAATCGAATATAAATCTACAAATTTTCTTTGTTTTCGAATAACATCCAGATGGGATTATTAGCTTTGCCCAAATTAACTAAACTAAATATTAGTTTGTTCCAACGTTGTGAATCTGTTTTGTTATTTAGTACTAACAAAATAATAAAACTTTTATACATATATTCAGCAGAGATAATTCAGTGGATATAGAACATGTAAAATCAAGAGCAGGATCAAACTCGTGCACTACTGAATTTTGTAATTTTGTTTAATAAACTTTTTAAATAATCTTGTGCTCGACGGTTAAGGAAAACATCGTGGGTTTCCTCACGTGTGCAATTGCATGTGTAAAATTTCACTAAAATTTTGCCACATGTGTATTCCACCAACCCGCGTTGAAGCAGCGTGGTGGAAATAAGCTCCAAACCTCCTCCTCAAAAAAAAGGAAAAAAGGTCTTAGCCCAGCAGCAACATTCACAGGCTATTACTTTACTTTACTTTACTTTTATGATGTAGGTACCTATTAGTAATATGAGTGACGTCGTTACCGACAAGTTACAATTTAATTTTTCAAAACATTGCACAAACAATTGACGTGAGAACCACTGAGAAATAGATCGTTATACTAGCGAAGCGATAGATTTTACTGCTTCTACACCAATCTATGTCTAAAGCCACCTTTAAGCCCGGCATATTATAAGGGATAATCATAAACAATTTAGCAATTAATAGAAGACGGTAAAAAATACAATAAAAGTCACAAATGATATTGAACAATACATTTAATGGTATCAAGTGTTGAGTCCGTCGGCGGCACGTTGCTGCGCGACCTGTGCTGCGGCGCAGCAGTGCAGCATGAGTGCAGTCAGTGCGCACGCGCGCCCCTCGCTGCCCTCATCGCCGCCCGCGTCCACTGAAGATAACTCCTCGCGTACCGCTTGTAGCTGCCATTATGAATTATGGTTTGTTTAGGAAAAAAATATAAGGACTCTTATAAAACTCATAGAGTATGTTTTTACCATTTCATGGATCTGTGTAGGGGTGAGCTTGCCGGCGAGGTCGGGCGCGGAGTCGCGTGCAGCGGCGAGTAGCGCGTCGGGCGGCAGCGCACTGCGGAGCGCTGGTTGCAGCATCGCTGCGACGCCACCTTGAGCTAGCCAAGTTGCGCCGCATCCGCCGAACGGATTGTTCGATTCTAGCGATTGTTTCCTAGTTGACCGTATTATATTTATGATTTTATGCGAAAATAACCTATCATTTTATTAGAAAAAAATCTATCAACGATTCGGATTTACTAAAAGGCGATTTTTTATTTTTTATATTAATCAAAAACCATTGGTTATTGTTGGACTAACACCTCCCATAAGATGAACCTTTCAAACAAAGCAAAAACATATCGATGACAATATTTTACAAGGCCACGTTACAATTTTAGATAACAACTTAAAAAGAAGACAGTTATATGATGGAAAACGGCACAATTATTCGATATTAAATTGGTAAAGATAAAAATAATAGAAAATATAAATAAATAGTAAATCTCATTTTGTACCTAGGAGTATGGCTGGGTGAGGGTGGCAAGGAGCGGGAGGACGCGTTGCTCTTGGGGGCGGACAGGGAGTGCGCAGAGCCAGCGCGTCGTAATCCCGCCATCAACGCGCTCATTGTACCCCCGCCTTTTATAATACAACAAAAAACAATATAACTATATAGAAGATGATAAATTATTTAAAAAACATTGGTACATTTTTCTATATATGTACTTATATTTTTTACATTTTGTAATATTTTATTTTCGTACGTGTTGTCATGAGTACGACAATTTATGTTTTAGGCAATTGCGCACATTTCCTTTATTTCAATGTCTAATTAAACTGAAAATAATAAATTTCTTTTCCTTGTGTCAGACGATTAATGATTAAATATATTATAGTGTTCATATTGTTTTTTGACCAATTAACAAAAATAATTAATTTCTTTTTTTTATTATGTTAAATAATTTTATAAACACACTTTGAATAGATGTATCGTAGAGGTAGGAAATGTACATTCATTCCCCAGTCTTATCATTCAAAAACAAACCATTGCATTATAAATCATATGTATAGTACAATTAAAAACCATTTTCACATGAAGTTGTGATTAATTGGTTGGCTCATCAGGGATCTCGGTAACTTCAACAAGATCGTAGATAACACACAAGAACTATGTTGCATTGTCTTTCAATTACTCAACGTGAGTCATTATCCTTGAAAATAAATTAAACCAGTCCGTACATTCTATGATTGTAATACCGAAATTTCTTAATTTGTTAAAAATTTGGAAAAACTTCTGATTGCACAAAATACAGTGTTGAGTAAAATGGTCGCACTTGAAGGTGTCTAGAATGGTTCGCTAGAGAGGGTTTTTTAATTGGATGCGCTCGATAAATCAAGCAACTACGGGTAATATTATTTCGAAGTTATTTCGCTTTATTTCCTAATAATATTATAAAGGCGTAAAATCTATTATTTATATTTCGTTCACGGCAAATAATCATTCCTATTTTCCCGTTTATCGATAAGCGTCTAATTCTATAGACATGCTGTTTCTTTTGTTCTCAATTTGCTAAATATGAAAGTGTATAATTTGTTTGCATTTACTTTTCAGCGATTAAGATAATTTCTAAAATATAATTATGAATATGCAGAACTCAGGAATAATAAACTACAAATTATTAAACGAAAAAAATAATAAAATAAATATTAATGCAAAAATAAAAACATTATTACCGAAGCCATAAATAAACTCCAAAATTCTGACTGGGTCTTATAAATTACTAAACGGTGAACTATCAAGGCATCCATCTAGCATGATGATAAAAGGGGTAAATTATTCGTTAAAAGGCATTTAACACAAACAAATGTTTCTCAGAACTTTTCGTAAAATCACAAAGATCTGGGGCAAACACTGACAGTGAGAAAAACCTGAACATATTTTGTGTTGGAACGTGTCAGAAGAATCCGGGTGAGTTAATAACGTTTTCGTCAGCATTCAAGAAGCTCGTCTGTACAAAGAGAAATTATATTTAAAATCAAATGTTTCCTGATAACATTATTTAGAAACATTTAAGTCTTTGGTAATATTTTTTCATATATTAATAATTCAATTTACCAATTTACTTTAATGAAGACTGAAAGCGCATCTATAAAACATTTAGCGTTAGTGTAACTATCTAATGTTATGTCAAATTATTTATTGTTATATTTATATTTCATCACAAATATAACAATAAATTTTTATTTCAAAATATTCATGTTCTGAAATTGTATTAGGATTCAGAAATAGCAAAGAGCGTCTCTTCTAATTAGCGTCTACTTAAAAATATTATCACAATTATGGTTACCTTCTTCTTGGACATCCAAAGAGTCCTTTCTTTCGGATTTATCGTCTTCATCAGAATCAGGATCTATAACGATATCTGGTTCAGTCATAATCAACTCTGGTGGTGGACAATTTCCACCTGCATTCGGATCTGAAAAAAAATCCCCTAATTACATTACAAACACCGCATACATTCTTATTCAATAATAGGACTTTGATGATGGGACTATTTTGGTTATTTCTATTTGATAAAAAAACAAGTTATCCTCGAATATTATGTATTTCTCAGTTCGTACAATGTACTTTTATTCCTTTAATAAATTACATTGCAAATTACATTCAACAAGGTACAGAGTTTGTTTACATTCAGCAAGTAGGCAAACATAAAGAATCAACAAAGAAACGCCGAAATAACCTCGCATTTACAACTAAAAATAAAAACACTAATTATCCGCTCTGATTTCGGTAGGTACAGCGATATTTATATTTTAATTCTATTATTTGGAATTGAAATGCAACCATTATCCAACACCAATATTCAAATGAGAAAACTCATAAGCCTTTTGAAATTAAAAATTATTTAAATGAATTTTAAAAGTTTTTATCATTTTAAATATGTTAGAAATTTCTATTAAAATTGAATTCATTTCATTTTTATTTGGCGATAATTGGATTATAATTAGTGTTTGTTGCAACGATTTTATTTTAACATGAGTAATGCTACAATTAGGAATAGTGGCACATAAGGAAACATCGCATCCGCGTTGCTAGCATCTCGCACGTAATATTCACGCAATCGTCTAAACTTTTATTTTCATTCGTGACACATCGAAATGCAATTATTAAACTTCATGTAATATCTCTTACAAAGTCTATTACACAACATATTTTCTTAATCTAACTAGCAATTATTTGTATAACGTTCATGTTTCTATTTTGTTATTAAAATAAATAATACATACATTTTTATCCCAAATAAAAATGATTAATTTATTCTGATGGAACTCGAGCAATTTGACATTATCTGTGCTAATAAGAGCATATTATATTCGAGAAAAGTCAAAAGTTTAAGATACTTTGATTAGTCATTACGTAAGAGACATTTCATTTTATTGTTTACTTAAAATGTATGTATATTTTAAAATTTTATGTATAAAAGAAAAAAGTATAAGGTCATTGGACGCATTTTTGCGTCTCTCTTCTCGTTTGATACTTTTGGCGTAATGTCAACTGTGGTATTTAAAAACGTAATAAGGCCAAGAAGTATCCTTTATTCTCATGTCGTAAAAGTAATTTTGTTTTTATTTACATGAATTATTTAAAGTTCAAGTACAGTTGCCTGAATTAATTAAAAAAAATAGTGAGATAGAAAATGTAGTCATAGAAATTTCTTACCCATTTTCAATTGTATTTAAGAAAAACATACGATTAGATTTACTATTAAAATATAGAGCAAGTACATTATTTGCGCATTTTATCGCCAAATTAAACAAAAAACATTGTTAGTTAATGTTGTTTATATACGTGACTATTTAAATACATTCTTAACTGAGTGTCTTAGATTCATACGAGTGACACGAGTAAAAATTATAGTAATTATATTTTTATTACTATAACGTTACCAAAACCATGTAATGGCACACGGAACCTAGTCGCCTGTAACAGATTAATAAAGCAAGACAATAATGTATGTCTTTAAATTTTTTATGTTGACACTTTAATTATTTTATTTTTTTACCCATACTATAAATAAATGAACTTAGCTTGTAGATTTTATTTAAAAAAACGTCATTTTTAATACCGTGCCGTTTAAAGCATATTTCGAAAGTAATTAATAAGTGACGGTTGTGGAACAGTCTGTTGACATCAATGATATTATAAGTAAAAAGGTGTAGATAGGTTACAAGCACTCCGTGAGCACTAGTTCGAAATCAAGATTACTATCAACACTTCACCTCAGTATTATGTCACCATTGTCAATGGATAGACGTCACGTAGCGATTACAATTATAATTAAGTGACCCAAAATAACCCGAAATGCCGTCGTGTGTTATGAGATATTGCACAAATTATACAGCAAGCAGCAAAACTTCTTAAACTTAAGGAATCACTTTTCATTAGTAAGTTTACTATTTATCTTAATATTTTCACAAATCAAATATTATATTCGTAAAATATGACGTTAGAAATGCATGAATGGAACAAAAGTATATTAATGAACGAGTGCAATAGAGATAGACGACGTTACTGATCATTGAGTAAAACACAAACAGTGGTGGCAGTTGGCACATATTATATAATAATTTTATATGTTTGTTTTATTTATATAAATGAGAAAGAATATTAAATTATTAATTATATTATATTACTAAATTGAAATCAAAATATAAATAAATATTTTTATCATTATGTCATAAAGAAGATGTTTATTTAGATGTATAAATAGTGTATGATCATGATGTTGATATTGTTTATTTGATATTAAATTTTTATAAAATTATTGTTTATATTTCAATGAATTTTTAGTACTTTTACAAAATGAATTTATGAGTAATCGCATTCATAGGCATAAATCCGGGTAAGAAAAAAAGTACGTCTGATGATTTATTCTATGTCGTTTCTTTGACACGAGACGATGCACTCTCGCAAATATATTCGTCTTTTTTTCACTTGTGATACTTAAATCATGCCACCCTACTTTAGCGACAAATCGTAATGTAGTGTGTATATTGCAATATAAAGTTATTTATGTGTGCGTAACAGTGTCATTTTCGTAGATTGAATGCTATGTATGTAACTATGTAACCTATCTACACCTTTTTACTTATAATATCATTGGTTGACATGTTGATCATAAATCTTCTGACTGAAAAACATTTTTATGAAAATTATATAGTGTATTTAGGGGACTAAAGCAATAATTTTATTTCATTATTTAATTATATTGTAAATATTTGTATATACAACTAATGATATTTTTTTGTTCGGTTGTCCATTTTCTTTATTGTTTTTTTTTTGGACTTGTGTTTTTCGGTTTAAATAAATAATGTATATATGTACATACATCAATTATATATTAAATGAAACTAGATAATATATAGGCGAGCGAGCATATGGGCCACCTGATGGTAAGTGGTAGCCAACACTCTTAGACATTAGAAGCGTAAAAAATGTTAACCATCGCTTACATATGCCAATGCGCCACCAACCAGGGGAACTAAGGTCTCTTGTGCCTGTAATTACACTGGCTCTCTCACCGTTCAAACCGGAACACAATAATACTGTTGTTGTGTGTACAAGTACTGCTGTTTTGCGGTAGAATATCTGATGAGTGGGTGGTACCTACCCAGACGAGCTTGCACAAAGCTCTACCACCAAGTTTCTATGATAATATGTATATAAGTAATTTTATTAATAAGTAAGCTTCTATAACAATGTTTTAAAGTTATATCTACCTCGGTCTTGCCTCGGGATACAAGGAGAAGTTTCTTGACATTTGGTGACGCATTTCTTGTGACAACATAATCCACAATTCCGACACTGCATTGCATCTTTAAGCCATATCTAGGAAAAAATATATCATATTATACACAATTATACATAAGAAAAAGTTGAGATTGAGGTTAACGTGCGTGCATTATTAAGAAAAACATTTTTTTAAATCGGTTATTTTGACTTATCCTTACTAAATATCCTTGCTAAATATACCCACTAGTCATGGATTTGTCATATATTAAATATTATTATGAACATGGATTTTTTAGTCAAAGATTATAAAATAAGATCACAATAGTGGTTGGTTGGTGGCTCTATTGTTCTTTGCTGAAACTTCACAGAAACTGGCATTAAAAACAATTTAAAACTTAAATTCGATTCGCGTAGTGTTCTGATTGAGCCATTTAAATCAGCGGTAGTGATGATAAAACTTAGTTGCTATCATTTCAGTTTATCGTAAACATATTTTTGAGGATACAGCGACACCCAATAATATAAGTCGTCTCTCTGATATGATAGAAGATGTCTTCTAGTTTAAAAGTTCGAACCTTTTTATTGCAGAAGTCGCACTGTGTGGACCTATGAAAGTGTGTGCGCACAAAGTCGTGTACTGTGCGGGTGGAGTGTGCAGGTTGCGCGGCTGTGGCGGGCCGAGGAGGCGTGGGGCCGCGGGTAGGGGCGCGTGGAGCGCGCGGTCCTGCGTCCTCCCACTCCCACCATACCAAAGCGTCGCCGAAACATAGGCACGGCTCGAAGCCTGCGTGTGAAGCCAACTTGTGGCTCTTGCTTAAAATACATTATAATATTATGTAGTATATGCATTAAACCATTAAGCTTCGTAAAATTGAATAAATTCAAATTTGATCCTTACCGAAATATTAATTTCTATAAGCATATATATGAATACCTATAACCAACAAATTTTTTTCGATTAAGTGCAAAATTAATGTATTTATACAAAATACTCCAATGTTTTTGCTTTATCCTTTCGAAGAAGAAAAATTAAACATTAATATTTTTAAGTAATTAGTTGTTACCTGAACTTTATGTCTACGTCTGGTGGTAAAAATTGATATCGCTTCATATGATGAGGAACGGTTGAATCTTGGCACTCGCTAAGCAATGCCGCTAAGGGTATATTAAGATATCCTAATAAAACTTCGTCTTTCTCGCCGGGCATTGTCGCCCAAACGTTTATATTCAGGTACTTGTGATTTTCATTCAGCTTAAATTCGGTTTCTTCGTCAAATCGTATTATAGGCTTGATCGATACGATCTTCGTCCAAAACATTTGACATATCTCAACATGCTCACATTGTCTCGGCCCACCAGTTTCGAAGATTACTTCTTCTTCTAATGTACTATCTATCTTCTCTGATACCTTGCACTCCGATGAATCCGTTTTGATTATGGGAATATCTGGGTGTTTCACAGTTTTATTCGTGGTGGCTTGTCGTAGTGGTGTGCTGGCACCAGATGCGGGAGGAGTGCTTCCAGCAGAACTATCAGAAGATTTGTTTTCCACCGAACATCTGCGTTTGCGGAGAGCAAAGTTTGCGGAGCCGACTTCTGCTGCTTTAGGTATTTGGCGTACAGATTCAGCTTTCTGTTTAACAGGCGTGTCGGCATCGTTTTGCTGTTCTGGTGACTTTGATGGAGAATCTGTCTCCTATAAAAAAACAGTTATTTAACAGTAATTACTGAGACACTTGTATAAAAACGCGTTATATATAAATAAATAAATAAATATGTACGTTAACTCATAATTTAGAATATAATATCCAAAACATAAGAAATATTTATATTCATACACTTAAATTAGTCTTAGAGGCAGCTGAACGCATGCTCTGAAGACGAACTCCTTCCATGACCTCTGAGACACGTCGGAAGGAAAAGTTGGTGCGCAATCTACGAGGCTCATCATCCCTGCGTGTTGAACCTCCAGAACCTCCTCTTCTCACACGCACAGTTACCGCACGACGTTCAACACTACGCAAAAGTTTGCCAACCTGTCAGGATATGAACAGAACATATAAGGATATTGTAATAGCTCGTGTGTACGTGCAAACAGGCTTTGTGAAACAGCAATATTTATTGTTTTTGTAATGCAAGTAAAACAGACATAACATCCCAAGTTTGGTGGCGTATTGACCACGTAAGGGATAGTTAATATTTCTTACAGTACCAAAGTTTTTGGGCGGTGATAAATACTTATCATCAGGTGGTTGCTAGTCTACCCACTATTTTTATATAAAAACAGACATTATATTAAGTGGTCACCATCACCCGTAGAACTGGCACTGCAAGAAATACAAACTGCTCAGTACAACGTCATTGCGTCGCCAAATATGGCTGCTAAGATGTTATATCCGTTGTGCCTTGCTATTATTGTTGGTTTATTTAGCTTATAAATCGGAATATAAGAATACAAAGTATTGATGTGACAATAACTGTTGGGTATACTATATACGTATAAAAATCTCAAGGAATGCATTCCTTCACAATTTGTAATTCTCCTCAGTTGTATTTAAAAAAAAAAACACTTTTTATTAAAACAGGACACTATATTAAAGAGTAATGGTTAGTACCTGTGCAACATTGTTTACTGGTTTATTGTCAATAGCCAATACAACATCATCACGTCGTAGATCAGCCCTGTACGCGGGCGACATTGGTACAACCGTGTCTACTAATACTGCCCCTACTCCTTGACAACATACAAGACCTAGTGGACCGGACACTGCAGGCAGTACTACGTCTAGAACCAATATTCCCCGTCGAAGTGACACCTGCGAAGAAGATTTATAATTTGATATATAACAACAATCTCGTATCAAGGATAAATAAACAAACGGGCTAACGAGTAAATATGCAATAAAAATAGTATTTCCTACCTACGAGCATTATTAGGCATGAGATATAAAATAACGATTTAATACACACTGTTATTTAGAACATATTATTAGCCTTTCTTACTCCCGAAGTATACTGCTGTTCAGTAAGTAAGGATTTATAATTAATTGTTTGAAATTTTGGTAATTCGTGAATTTGGTGTTGGTGTTGGGTGGCTGCGAGTACGCCTCTTGAAGATTTACACTAAATAGTCGATAATTATTGGTAAATTTATTTTGGTGGATTTATTAAGATGAGTTTATATGACTTTTTCTTTTAATTCCATTAAAATAAAAATAAATAGTTAGTATTATCGTATTAAGTTAGTTACCCATCCATGTGAGTCAACAGCTAAAGCTGCGCGTACGCTTCCAATACTCCCAGACCAGTGTAAACGAGTGACTTCAACTAGTCGCACAGTCAGTCGACCATGTGGTGTAGGCCCATCTTCTCCGTCCGTACTGCCTGGTTCTGATTTTGGAAAAAAGGGCTTGTATCTGAAATTAAAAACATTTTATCGTTTCTTCTATATAACAGTTTTTAATAGGATGGTAAAGATTTGTATTATCAGTTGTTTGTTGTTTTTGTCAATTTAAAGTCAAATTATATTTTCGGTCAAATATCTTACCGAATTTTATAATTTGGCAATGTGTGTCTTTGAGCCACGGCTCGTCGTATGTGTGCAGCGACTAATGCAGCTAGCCTCGGCTTTAGCTGTCTCCCTTGGAAACGACCTCGTACTCGCAGCTCCAAGCGAGGTGGCGCCTCAAAGGCGAGCGCCCAGTGCGTATAAGGAGTACGCCGGAACATAACGCGCACGTTACCACTTATACTTTCCACTGAAAAAGGAAATGGCACAATGCGATTATTACATATTATTGATTGAATTGAATTGTCAAAATACCATTTTATACAAATGTTTGATATATCAATCTATATATTATGGGGGCGAGCTTTAAACTATTTCGTAAGCATGCTTAAATGAATAAATTAGTCTCAAATCTTTAAAAATCCTGGGACCCTTACATTAGAAATAGATAAAATCAAGTGTTACTTATGATATATAAAATACAGATAATTCTTTCTTATTTGGATTTAAGTATTGAGTGATTTCCTTGTTGTAAGTATGTCGGAAAAAGTTGGAGGTTTCCTTATTGTATAGTTCGGTTTATTTGAGTTATATTGATTATACAGTTTGTTGGAATTAAAACATTATGGGTTACATGATAAAGGCTTTATTATTTATATTTAGTGCAATGTAGTAATAAGACAATAATCCTATTTCTTCAGATTCAATTTTTTTGTCATTTTCGAAGGGGACATATATAATATACTTAGTACAAATAGGATTTTTTTTTTTCAATAAGTAATAATCATACCAGTAATGGATATATTAGCAATTTTTCCCAACAGCATAACAGCATCAACTTCTATTCTGAAGCTGCCGTCGTAAGTTAGATCGAATTTCAAATCTAGAGAGTGGAGTCTCGCTCCATCCTCCTCTAAATCTCCATTAACCAAACGAAGGTTAGTGATGCTGGGGAACTCGGTGCCTACTTCCAACGAACGGAGCTGCCAAAATTAAAAATTAAGTAAAGTAACATTCTGTATGTGTTCATAGATGGGCAAAGCGTTTCATGGAAACAATGTAATGCAATGAATTTCTTTGCGATATTTTGTTGGAGAAGTTTTTAAGACAGGGACAAGATTACAATGTATTTTAAAAACATACCGTGAGAGATTCAAAAATCTTTCCCGAAGATGTCTTCGCTAGTAATTCAGCTAGTTCGTTAGCCATGCGCCTGCGCAACCAACGAGTATCTGCTGTACTTTGCTGAAAGATGAACTGCAGCATCGCATTAAGGGCCCCCTCGGGCGTGCTTCCAGCACCTCGAGTTAGCTCGTTAAGTATATCCTATATAAAGATCAATGTTAATATAGTGGAAATTACTTAGCATCTTCTAACTTTGATGTTTTTTTATAATGATCTTTATTTAAAATCATATAAGGCAGTAAATATTTATCGAATAACTGGTTCTTTTGAAGCGACTAAGAACTCAGCCCATTTAATTTAGCAAACAAACACAACATTTACAAATAAATAACAGCGAATTACTGAAATTACTTTTTTATAAACATCAAACGAACATTTGTTTCTGTTTACACTACGTAAACGAAATTAGGGTAACGTTAAATAAAGGGCGCTCAAATCAGGGCTGTCAAATGTTTACCACATTTACACGTAACTTTGACGAATCAAAAAAAATATTAGAAGTACGTAGATCCGTAGATTACCTACTTTAAAGTTTAAGTCTTATTGAATTATCAAATTAAAAGTAAATAAAAGAAACGTATTTTTATCGTTAAAGAGATAATGTTTTTTCAGTCTTTATGTTAACGTGAATAAAAAAAATAACACAAAAAAACATATAGCCAAGATTTAAGCAAGAAAGAAAGGTAAAGAAATATCTTTACACATACATATACATTCTAATAAACCAGTTATTGTTATTGGAAATTGTTTCTATTTGGAATAACTAGCACATTAAAAAGCCTCTTAAGTTATTATTTAATATTAATAAAATAAATCGATAACATATATGATGATGAACCGTGTTAGAAATACGTTACAACCCTAGAGTTTTATAGGAAGGGTACACGATGTAAGGAATTATCGTAGCAATAAACGAATAATGGTTATACATATATACAAATTACAATAATTTGTAAGCCGTCAGAGCTGTTAAGCCGAGTTTAGCTTTAAAATGTTGTGTCAATAAATATTTTATGAACTATGCCACCTACCTTCCTTTAGGAGAAAAAACCTTCTAGTGTTTGGTCTTTACAGGAAACCAATGTCTCAATATATAATATTAAAATAGTCATTTGTCAATTTTTCTATTTTTGCGGACTGAGATCAGAAATCACCGAGATTATTCTAATTAATTTAATTAGAATATATTTAAAAATTGTAATTAAAACTTGCTTTTTTTATACCATAGGTAGGCGGAAGAGCATATGGGCCACCTGATGGTAAATGGTCACCAACGTCCATAGAAATTGGAATTATAAGAGATGTTGACCATCGCTTACATCGCCAATGCACCACCAACCTTGGGGACTGAGATGTTATATCCCCTGTGCCTGTAATTGCACTGGCTCACACACGCACTTCAAACCGGAACGCTTTATTTGTCTTGCTATATTATAACAGTTGTAATATCGATATTGTTCTTAATACAAACATTACTTTTTAATGTCAAATAATAATAATTACCTAAATAAAACTTTGGCTTGAAAAGAACAAAATTAAGTTTACTATATTATTTTCCTACTAGCAATGAGTGAAGAAATTCAGTTGCATTTGTTTGATTGAAATTGATTTATATTTTTTTATATTGAAATTTATTTGCAAGATTTAACCTACATACTATCAAGTGAATTAAAAAAAAGGGTTGTGTAATCGTCTGAAAGAAGACAGTTCAGTTGACTAGTTTCGGTAAAGGTTAACCTCGCTTTATTTAAGCTATATCGGTCCAAACGACACGCCATTGCCTGCAGTCATTCCGCAATGGCTGCAGTTTGAAAGTGTTAATACATGAAACGGTACTAACTTGGCTATAGTTTTTAAAACGAACTTCGCTCCATTTGAAAATATTTTGTTTAAATATCGCTAAAGTGCCTAAAATATAATTCTTCCGAGAAAAATAAAACTAATGCAACATGTGCGTAATACTTACTTTTTTTCAACATTTATGTTAAACGAAAACTTATTGCCTATTGATATCGATTTGAAAATTGGCACAATTTTAAAATGCTTTTTATATTTTTATTCAAATTAAATATGGAATTCATTTTCTTTTTGCTACCGGCGGCGCCGTGCTTGAATTCCATGATATGAGATATCATTATTTCCTACACGAATGCCGCATAAATGATAGCTGCAGTAATAATTAAATAGTAAATCATGTTAAATACTTACTTTATTTCAAAATCATATTATAAGTATTATTCACAAAACGAGAGTAACGTAAAATGTATTACTTTATATTTAATATGATGTAATTGGGAATAAATTCGGAAATAATGAACATAAATGTTTCAAGGCGAGGTCGTTTACTATAGTATGATTACTTGTTTTTTATTTTAATCATAATTTTTAAATTAATATTTTAGAAAAGTAACTAAGCATAACATAACATTTTGAGTATAAGTTTAGTATAGCTTTGATTTGTTTTAACTAAATTAAAATCTATATAATAGGTAAGTAAAAATGAATATGAAACATATTTTTTCTTTCAATCAAAAACACATAGAGGCAGCCCCTCTCAGGTGGCCCTTCAGCCCCTTTTGCCGTCCCCTATTTTGTCCCCGGTGTTAATCACGTAGGCACGTTGACAGAACATATTGTTGATATAAAATAAAAGCAATACGTTCTAATTTTGTAGTTTTCGTTTTCCGTGAATTTTTATAAATCCAAAAAACCAAACTGTAGGGTCCTTAGAACCTGGTTGAGTTGTAATTGCTTTAGATATTTATTCTTTACGAGATATATTTATACATACTAATTTTTTATCCTTTGAAGTTCTTGACGACCTTTTTTGCAGTTCACTGGTTTGACATGGGTTTCATTCGTGAGGACAGTAATAGGAGGAGGAAGCAGGACAAAGAATTTACAAGTCTATATCTATAGCAAAATTCAGTTAATTGACATATACAGGTTTATTTGTAATGACCCGGCAACCTCGCAGGACTAGATAGCTAACACCACAAGCAACAACATTTGTTCTACGACTTTTGATAATTTGTTAGACTTTATTTTCATACAAAAAAATATTAATTTAATTTTCCGCTTGAACGTTTATAAATCTACGCGCATCGCAAAGATCGACGCGTCGCGTCGTCCTTTCGTTTATGAATGAAACATAGACCTAAAAATGTCAAGACAGTACGACAAAAACTTTTAAAATCATTTTCTTTTCATGTATTGTAATTGTAGTTATGTCCGATGTCGTAGAACAAAAGTTGTTGTTTCGTGTTAGCTATCTAGTCCTGCGAGGTTGCTGGGTCATTGAAAATAACCCTGTATACCTATACACTAATAAACAAATCGTTATATAAGCAATAATATTATATTCACGGTCGCGGCAGTCAATTTTAGTGATTAGCCATTAACGAAAGATATGCCTATTAGTAGATAGTGCACTAGTATCTACGCGAGCTCATTCTCACACTAGTATCAAAGATCTCTAGATCTGCAGATGTATAACTTATTTATAAAAACAGTAATAGTTATGTATAAGTACCTATGTTGACGTTGTACTTAAGTACCTATGTTAACGGAGTTTGCCATTTACTTTATAATGCAAGTTATCGTAAAGATCGGGAAAATAAATTATTCTGTTTTATGTTCATTTTATGTGGAGGATATAAAGTTAGGGACTATAAAAACTAGAATCCAATAGTTTCCCAACGTACAAGCACCGTAATATTTTTACTATTTCTAGACAATAGACAATCGGCGTCAATTATTTAAATAGACATTGGCGAAGAATACGAATTTAAGTTTTAGATTTAACAATGGATACTTGATTGCTTTATTTGAAACTGCTAATTCAAACGATTTGCCGAGAATAACTTTTTAAGAAGATAGATTTATGATCAGTATAAGTTTCTTTATATCTATGTAGTTGCAGTTTTACATTATAAGGTTATCAAGACTATCTGTTCCTGGTATCATTTTATTTTTATGGTATAGTATGGCAGACTAGCATATGGGTCACGTCATGGTAAGTGGTCACCAACGCCGATAGACATTGGCATTGTAAGAGATGTTAACCATCGCTTACATCGCCAATGCGCGACCAACCTTGGGAACCTTTTGTTTGTTTGTCACGCCTTCACGCCTAAGCCACTAAACCGATATAAAAAAAATCTTTCACCAAATGGAAAGCTACGTTATCAGTGAGTAACATAATCCTATGTACAACACCTTACGAGTAATGAGAAAAACTGAACAAATTCTATCAATTCCTCTGCGAACGCCACAATTACACCTTATACTTGGTGGTAAAGCTTTGTGCAAGCTGCGTCTGGGTGGGTACCGCCCACTCATCAGATATTCTACCGCAAAACAGCAGTACTTTGTATTGTTGTGTTCCGGTTTGAAGGGTGAGTGAGCCAGTGTAATTACAGGCACAAGGGACATAACATCTTAGTTCCCAAGGTTGGTGGCGCATTGGCGATGTAAGCGATGGTTAACATTTCTTGCAATGCCATTGTCTATGGGCGTTGGTGACCACTTACCATCAGGTAGCCCATATGCTCGTCCGCCGTCCTATACAATAAAAAAAAGAAAAGACTTAAAGATTTCATCTAGTATAGTACGAGCGTATAGAAAAGTAAAAACAAGTTGTTATAGTGCGCTTACCGCAGGCAAGGTAATAGGTACACTGAATTCCTCTTCAACAAGTGGTTTCTTTTCAAAAGGGCGGATGTAGTACAGCAGTAGCGCTAATGGCACGGTGAGCGCGGAGGCCGCTCCGAAGAACGCCGCCATCAGTAGCCACGTCCAATCCGGCATTGTTTCTAAATTAATTAGCTGGCAACATTTTGTTTTAATGAGTAAAACAGTATATTCATGATTAGGTCTAAACAGTTAAATATGATTAGCTGTCCCGAACGATTATGGTAGCGGTCAAACTGTAGCGACTAGCCAACTATTATGAACCCAAAACCTCGAGGTTTGCAGAGTAGCTTAAGCACACTATCATATTTATATGACTGATTACACACAAATAAAATAACATAGGCATATGATTCTACTGAGTGTTAATAATTAGAAATTTCAAACTTAAAATAAGGCCGTACAGTATAATATGCAAAATATTTAAAACTATTTTAGTATGAAAACTATGAAATCTTCAACTGTTCTTTAAAAATTGTAAAAAGCACAACGACCTCTAAAAGATGTCACCAGCGCAGAGTGTGAATTATTTTGCATAAAAAACAAAGAAATTTAAATGAATAGAAAAGGTATACAAGCTAGGAAAGAGTTAAAAGTGCTTTTTGTTGTATATAGATATTTTTTTGTAACAGTATTTATGAACCGTCTCGGAATACTATTCATAAAACACCTTTAATATTTACAATAAATAATATCATAAGCAGCAACAAATATACGATAAAATAAGTTAACATAGTTTTAGGTTCATATCAACGTGATCTGAGGCTAGTGTGTCGTGATCAGCATTTTACGAATCAATGAGCTAGAAAGAAGCGACGTCGGATACATTTCATTCCATTATTTAGACTTCTATGATTAAAATCTAAAATGTAACTGTGTGGGTATGATATATTTACAAGTATATGTATCGAGAAATCGGTTCTATGTTTATTGGATTTAATTAATTTAGTAACATATTATATATACCTACCTATAGTAGTCGTTAAATCAATTTTATTTTGGCTTATATAAGAGAGCTCATATATAAGCCAAAATAAAATAACAATTTAATAAGATAAGTTCAACGCAATTACACATATTTTTTAATAAATTATGAAAGATTTCTTCTTTTTCTACTCATTTTATGGAATACCTGAGTATATAGGTACATACCTATGTTTATATACTTAATAACTATGTGTATTTATGAAGTTAATACTTTAATAGAATATCATTATAAGGAACACCTTCGCTTTACTTAATACTAAAATATTTAAAAACTTTTTTATCAAGAATTACATCGCGATCGCAAGGGTACATTATAATTTATTCTCAGTATAATTGCACTATTCGTGTTCACGGCCATATTCAATTAGTGGAACGCTAGATGTTAGTTATACGAAAAACTAATTTATGTGGAGCGTGTTTTCATTTCATCATTATAGTATTGTTATCGATAATTCACGTAATGTAATGTTTAACGATTAGTAAACAAGCATCTAAATCATTTAAAGTCTACCAACATTACTTTCGAAACACGGTTTTATTAATCATTCTTTTTTAAGTTTTGCAATAGGTACATGTGAGGTTCATACATGTGTATCAATATTTTGATGACTTTAGAATTATTTAGGGTCTTTGTTCATAACATCAAACATTTAGAATGTTTTTCGATTCCTCGATTATATAATTTTATTAAATGCTGTTAGGAATATGCCCCTTTAATTATTATCAAAGGTAATAGTTGTCTATAGACTTATCTTAGTATTTACGAGTATTATAAAATTCTGTTATTTTTTAAATATTAAATGTTTATAGAGAATAGTCATATACATATACCCGAGACTAGGGGCTTAATATATAATACAAATGTACATTTGAACGATAAAATGCAAAGATATATTAATTCTTGTTCGTAATTATTTTTTTTAGTTTTTAATATGCCTAAGATTTTATTTTAACTGTACAAGACACTTTTTATTTACCAACTGCTGAGGTGTTAAATATATGGTGTCCAAACTATTAGGGATTAAGATTAGTCGTTAACCTGAGAACGAAAAGTAACGATAAATTAATGTAATAAGATTAAAGATATACTAATTTCGAATTGCGATTTCGTGCGGCTTGACGGTGGAGTTATTTACGACGTTTTAACTATAATTTCCTTTCTTCTTTGTTTGTTACTTCCTAGGGGAATAAGCTTTAATCAGACCGAGTTTTATTGGAATTTTATCTGTTTTCGCGTGGCGTTTATAGATCGTTAGAGAGACAGATTGTAAGATTTAATTTTATTATCCTTAGCTTTTGTCTAGTTGAAAAAATATATTAAGATGAATAAAACACATAATAAAATAAAACACAGATAGATTTATTTTTAGTAAAATATGTCAATACCTATATTATTAATACATCATTAGAACAAATCATTTTGAGCTAGTTTTATATTAAATGTTATTTTGAAGAATCTTCGAGTAACATATTGTTCTGAACGTTTTTCTTTCAGGACAAACTAATAATCAATTATTTCATCTGCACTTGAAAAATACGAAAATATATTTTGAAGTTGAATAAATCTAAATAAACTAATTAAATACTTAATACTTCTAGGTTCAGTGACATTGGAAACCGTTATGATGATGTGTTCATTCGTGTGCACTTCGTACCCTTATAAGGTGACCCGTATATACCGTCAAGGCAATTAAAACTTACCTGAGGTAATAACAACTAAGGTTATGAAAATTGTGCATTCTACAAAGCGTATGGTAAAAGAAAATAACAAGCGCCTGTTACAAAACTTACCTTAAGATTTACCTAAAACTAATCCTTTATTAAATTCATATTCACTAAACAACAATTGACATGAAACGTATATATTTATTTATCTTATATAAATTTGTATCTAACGAGAACGCGCTATTTGGATAATAATAAAAAATGCATTTTACCGCCTGCCGGTAAACCGGCAGCAAGCAAGATCTTTTGCGTCACTGACACTTTGCTGGGAAAATATTTTACGAAGAGACTAACAGAGCATGCGCCAATATTGGCCAATTGGACCAAAGTTCATGTAAGGTATTGGTCCCACTACCATCTGATATCGGTGCAATGCACATGCTTTGTTTACTAATGTGTCTAACGTTACTGTTCCTTACCTTATTTTACGGTCAATATTGAAAATAATAATAGAATAATATTTCTATTAAATTAAGCATAAAAGGTATTAATTCATAGAAAGGTAATTTAACTTCAGATTTCGGCAAATTATACAAGCCCGATAGACAGGGACGCTTGCGCGAAGGTCAGATCGATAAACGCCATGTTATACAATACGAATGTAGGTAACAGGTAGGGCGCAAAGGGACATTCGAGGTGTTCATTAGTGAGTCAAGGTTCAATAACTACAGCGGCGGGGAGAATCACTCAATTACAAATCGAAAGCTTCGTTTTTAACATTATTAAAGATGGAATATATCAAATATATGAACATATCTTTATACATATATATATATATATATCATATATACATATTTGTTAAATACATATATACACAAATAAGAAAAAACTATACTAATACTATATAATTGGAACGAGCCGATTTTAATTTCCGAATCAAAAAAGTATTTTGCGTTACACATCCCGTATATTAAGAAATTTATTTAAATGTGTAGTGGAGTAGAAACTGATATCAACAAATTGGTATTTGGTATATATAATCTATACTAATATATAAAGCTGAAGAGTTTGTTTGTTTGATCCGGCTAATCTCGGGAACTACTGGTTCGAATTTAAAAAATATTTTTGTGTTGTCTAGTCGTTTTATCGACGTTCTAGGCTGATTTTTATTCATTATATTTTTCTTAATTACGCGCGGGTGAATCCGCGGGGCACAACTAGATATATATATTTTAATGACTTTCAATTGGTTATGTATACGTCGTGTATAATGTATATATAGATATATGATCTATTATGTAATATAAAACGAGGAAAACGGCGATGCCTAACTAGTATGTTGATAGAACACTTTTGGTGTATAATTAATATATAATTACATAACGACAAGAGTCGAACATTTCATAACATTAAAAGGATGTTTTATAATTTGGTAGAAATTATTTTGTGATAATAAAAAACACGTCAAAATATGTATCAACATTTATTCTTAACACTCAATAAATACGCTTTTCACATGACATTGTATTTTCACTTTTATATATAAATTATAAATAACATAATTTCACAATATTTATTTATTAAATGTTTCAAACATTTAAACTTATTCGATCGAATGTATGCTAATAATTTCTAGTATATATTCAATAGCACTTCTTTTTGTATTATAAATTATTTAGTGCAATACTATATAGTAACTAATAAACATCTCCTGGACTATAATAGTCAAGGAGATGATTGATTTAATCTAAATACTTGAATAATTAAAAATATATTCAACATATTCATTTACAAATAATCAAAACATTTCACAGGAACTAAAACAAGCGAATAAACAAGAAGAAGTATTACTATTATTATATCTACTGTAATGATTTCACTTTCGCTGTAATTTAGGCGTCGGATAAAGCTGCGACACCTGGAAGGACTTTTCCTGAAATATAAAGAAATATATATTGAAAAACAATTACAATACACTACACTACACTAGACTACACTAATTAGCTACAGTCGTTATATATGGTTTCGACTGAAAATTTGATTGATTGAGTAATGTCTATATAAATGAACAGTGGGATCAAAAATTTTTCAAATAATAGAATTCGATTGACAATTTGTTGAATTGTTTGAATTCTAACTCCTAAAGTCAATAAGAATATAGTCGAACACGTTGGATCTCATACGAAGGTCGAGTGTTGAAATCCAGTTAAGTATACTTCGATATTCAAATCTTGATATACAATTTAAATCGCGCTCAGAACCCAGAACGTATAATAGATAAATAACTATGTCCACCAATTTGTAATGCAGCATCGCAATTTGTAATGCAGTAAATCGCAGTTAATATAAAAATAAATATTTGATAGTTATTTTTAAAAAAATAAGTTAGTAATAAGAATTTTGTCACGATAAGCAAAAGGCCAGAGCCTGAAAGGGCTTAAAGTAAGCCTTTTATTTTCCTTTTTACCTTCCAACAGTTCAAGGGAGGCTCCGCCGCCGGTAGACACGTGCGAGACTTTGTCCTCTGTGCCCCACTTAGCGCAGCATGTAGCGGTATCGCCACCACCTGGGATTTAACATTGTTTTGTAGATAATAAACGACTAAATAAATTACACAGTCTGACGATATTTATTTTTTTTATTTTTTTCGACAAGATAATTGGTAAATTCAATGCAATGTCATGTAAAATGATAATAAAAAGGTATTGTATTTGTTTGAAATTAGTAATAATAAAATATATAAACTAAAAAATGTTTTAAACTCTATGAAGTTTGCTTTATTTATGATATTAATTTTATGTTCCGTTAAAATTATAATTATTATGTAACAATTTACCAATAATAGTGACGGTTCCGTTAGCAGTAGCCTTCACGACACCGTCCATGAGAGCCTTAGTGCCTCCCGCAAACTTCTCGAACTCGAACACACCAGGGGGCCTGGTGAGGACAGACAAAAATGTAAGTATACAATTATACAACTTAATGACAAATAGCCGAGAGGGCCTAGTGGATCGTGGATTCAAACCACTGAATTTCATGTACTTAATTTGTGATTATAATTCATCTATTGCTTGACGGTGAATATACCGATCCCGCAGTGCGGAATCTTTCAGATATTATTCAGCTGAAAAGAACAAATTTGAGAAGGGATTTAGATTAGACTGCCCCATAACGAGGTACATCTTAGTACGAGTTACGAAAAGCGATAGCTTGACGGTGAAGGAAAGCATCTTAAGGAAATCTGCATGTGTCAAATTTCACTGAAATTATGTCTTCTAGGGCAGCGTAGTGGAATAAGCTTCAAAGACATTCCCAGGCTGTTACTGTACAACGACAAAAATAATGGGGATAACCCAAAGAAAAAAACATCGCAGACATAAAATTACAATAGAAAATAATTTCAAGAGTGCTATATTTAGAAAACAGAAGTATTACTATATTTATACTCTCTATGCTTATACTATATACTATAATACTAATATACACCATACTATACATTAGTATGGTGTATATTAGAATTACTACTGATATACATATACTATACATACTAATATACATATACTCTAAACCAAATTTTTCGCAAGTCAATGTCATAGAGATTAGTGGCTGTAAAATTAGGTGATTGTCGACATTTTTCAATCGTCCTTCGTTGCTTACGTGATACATCGTAATTTTAGTATTGTCTAAGAACAAAATAATCAATCACTATGAGATTTTATCTAGACCCCATAATATGTCATGTTTGCAACACAACCCAACTACAGTCAAAAAAGCTTGGAGACGGTTTATGGCTTCGTAGTAGTACATCGTCAGTACATCGTCATCGTCATTGGTACTTATTATTATACAATTCGTTGATGACTCTTTAATATTGTACCAAAGACCTCGTATCTAACCTGAAATTACTTTTCCTCTTAATAGCATGTAAACAAACATTGATCTACTACATACTCTTAATTTGTTCCTCAGCTAATATCATTAAAGCAATTCTTTTAACGTGATATTTTTAATAATAAATAAAATGACACACAAGAACATTAATATATGATAATGCAGATTATTAATACAAATTCAAACAACGAATATTCAATATTATACTGTATATCTATAGATTACTAACCCATTCCAAACGATAACTTTAGCTCTTGCAATAGGTTCAGCAAATAGTGCCTGAGTCTTGGGTCCAACATCAAGTCCGAGCCATCCATCGGGGATACCAGATGCAACATCAGCTAATCCAGCCTGAACAAAAGTAAAGAGTTATTCTATATGATAAACAAGCTTGAAAAATATGTGTATGTTAAATATATGTATTCAGGGACATATTACCAATTACTAATACAATTTTAACTATTTGATAATTAACCTGAACTTTATTTGCCTATAATGTTATTTTTATATCTTAATATTGTGTACCAAAATACTTATGTTACAAAACACCTTATAAATTGCAAAGCTTTGATTGAATAAGCAGTTGTTATTTGAAAGTCAATGTCTTTTAAGATATTTTTTTAATTACAAATTGAAAGCTACATTGTTGCTTATAAAATTGATGCATTCACATTTCACGTAAAATTTATTTCATAATATCCAGCTTATTATTAAAGGAATTTTAAAACATTTTTAGTATTTGTTTTATTACTTAACTGCCATTTTCTCTCTACTCTAGCCATTTAAAGCAAACAAAAATCTAGTTAATGGTTTCATATTTATATGTAGTACCTGAGCATCTTCACCAAATTTGTCAGCAGTCACAAAGTCCACCGGCAGGTGAACTTTAACATTGTTTTTAGCCGCTTTCTCTAACAGCTTTGTTACAATTTTGGCTCCCTCCGCATCATATAATGAATTTCCAATCTGTAATAAATATTCACTTATATTGAAAATATTCAAACCTCTTCTCGTACTTGAAGACTTGTAGCAAAGAAACTTGTATGATGGTTATTTTACTACATGACTATGATTAAAAAATTAGTGTTGCCAGTATGTTTTTTGAACGAAGATAATGTGATCAAAGTCAGAAAAATACCATTATTTAATATTTTATAATATACAATGGATGCATGTTACATTATCCATAGAAATGGATTGTACTGGCTTATCTGAAATGGAAATTATCAACTTAACAACAGGATTGTATTTCTGTTTTCTGGTTCTAAGGACGAGTGAGCCACATCCAATTGACAATGGACATACCACATTGACATGTTTAACATTATCTCATCGGTGGCGAAGTAGTGATTGTGTAGCTTATACTATAATGATTGGTATATAATTATCTTGCCATGCCTGTCTATTGGGTTAAGTGACCAGACAGTTGATATCAGTTTTTCCATTTGTTAAAAAATTAAGCTTTCAATTATTTAAAAAATCTATAGTGAATAATGGATTATATCAGTTTTTTTTATGTAAGATAAAATTTTATTTTTGTAACTTAACCTTATTGCCTACAATAACAAGACTGTTATTATAACCTTTGTTCATTTTTTTTAAATTGCTCTGATACAGATTATATCAGTAATATATTGGTTTGTGGATACTCACAGCCATGCCTTTGGTTTCCTTAAGGAAGGTGAAAGCCATTCCTCCTCCAATGATCATCTCATTAACTTTGTCCAGCAAGTTTTCAATGAGTAGAATTTTATCAGCTACTTTAGCACCACCGAGAATTGCAAGGAACGGCCTGCAATAGTGAATACATATTATATTTTGGCAGGTTCAGTCACAAAGGATGTAACATCTAAGTTCCCAAGGTTGGTAGGGCATTTGCGATGTATAGAATGGTTAAAATATCTCTTACAATGCCAACGTCTATAGGCATTGGTGACCACTTACCATCAGGTGCCCATATACTTGTTCGCCTTCCTATGCCATAAAAAAAAACTAATTTTACTTTAACCTGAATATTGATTGACGAAAGGAACTTAATAACGCAATAGGCAGCCGAGACGACTTTTAGACAGATCAGTAAACCTTTGTCGTTATTCCAGAAACTGATGATATAAAGTTCTTTGTAAAAAATAAGTTTCTTTTATAATCTTAAATAGGAGTAGTCCATAATTGTTTATTTTCTTTTTATAACTGTTTAACTGATTTTCTTTTTGAAAGCTTATAAATGAGTTCTGTTACTTGTATTATACTATAAATAAATAAATAATAAAAATATAAACTCCTATTAATGTTATATCACCTTTCTGGTTCATGAAGAGCCTTGGCAAAATATTGAAGTTCCTTTTTCAGTAAAAATCCACTAGCTCTCTGCTCAAAGCCTTCTCCCATCATGGAGCTGTGTGCTCTGTGTGCAGTGCCTAAAACACAACTTTATATTATTTAATATCTCTTAATCTCTTCTCTCTCTCTTAAAAGATGTATATTTTATAACCATTTTTTTTATATAGGACTATTCAAAATTGGAATAAAAACCGTCTTTTTGGTTTGTGTGAATAAATTAATTTTTGCTTACCAAAGGCATCATTTATGTAGATATCACCAAGTTTTCTGAGACTTGCTCTAAATGCCTTCACTTTTTCGGCATCTGCTTTTACTTTAGCTCCACTAGCATCAACACCTTTTCCTTCTTCTTCAATATGGAAACGAAGATTTTCAAGAAGTATTACTGATCCTACAGGGGGATCAGCACAAGCAGCTTCTACTTCTGATCCAACACAATCAGGAAGGAATGTTATATCTCTAAAATACAATACAAAATAATAAGAGTCCATGCTAACAATAGATATAATTTTGTTTTTGTCCACATTTCACATATTTCAATTTTGATAAAAATTATGTGATTAATTTCTTGTATTATACTGAATAGTAAATCAATTTTTTTTCCAATAAATTTCATTAAATATGCAGCAAAAACGATGACTGAATTTGAACTAGAAGCTACCCGAGTAATGTTGCATCCACAAAAGCAATATAGTGTAGTGTGTTATAATCATTTATTTAAAAATCATATATAATATGATGCTAAAATAAATTATTATTTATCTCGTGTCGAGACCCACTCACCCACAAACCCAAAAAAATATTGAACTCTTACCCAAATGTAAAAATAAGTTTTTATAAATTGAACTCATGACCTTGAAGTGACAATGTTATACTAACCTATTCAAAAGCTTCTTAAGTTCTTCAGCGACGGGTTTAAGAGTGTATTTCAAGTTTGCTTGTCCATCAGGTCGCCCGAGATGTGACATAAGAACTACAGATTTAGCACCCTTGTCCAGAGCGTATTTGACGGAATCCAAAGCAGCTACAATGCGCTGATTATTGGTGATTACTCCTTCTTTTAATGGTACATTGAAATCCACCCTTAGAAAATAAACAAGTTAGATTTTTAAGTGATTTAGTTACACTATTTACAAGATCTAAAATAAATTATAGTACGCACCTCATCAGTACTCTCTTACCACCCAGACTTAGAGCATCAATACTTAGTTTGTTTAGAGTCATTTTAACTATTTTATATTATAAAATGTATTTAAAATTAAGCGAAATTGTAGAAGCGGCTAATGATAATTTTCTAAAATAAATTCTAGACAAATTTGACCTTGTCTATGTCAAAAGGGTCAAACTTTCTTACCATCAGAAAAAAAAATTAACAAATTATTGATGTAATAAATGTTGATAATATTTGAAACATAGTGTAAATTTGTAAATTTACTTACCAAAAAAAAAAAATATTATTAATTTTATATTAATCAGGCAGTCAGACAAAAAGATGAAAAAACAAAATATATTAATTATATACTACATTGGTACCTCGACTATAATACATATTTAAATAATGGGTTATTATATTACAGAAATTAAAAAAATTGAATATAAAAATAATTTAAAGTAGACTATGTAATTGCAACGTATCCAAATATAGGACAACCACTATTAAAAAAACTTCGATGACGTAATGTTGGTAGGCGGAGGTAGTTAGGAGAACGCGGGAGGTATTTTTAGTTAACTGTATGTTGGTATTATTGCTCGTTCTTCGCGAAATGCACGCATTGGGACGCTCGGATTTAGAATGTTCTTTGAAAATCTACGTTGAATTAAATGAAACTTCGTTAGTGAATGTTAAGTTTTGTGGTCACTGTGTTCATAAGTTACATTTAAGTTATTGTTCAGTGTGTATTAGTGACTGTTTTGGTTGACCAACAAAGTTAAGAGTAGTGCGTCGAAAGTTGAAACATGGTGCCGCTAGGACCCGGGCCAGGCCATCCTACCGCACACCAAACACACGGCGGGCCATCAACTAATCTATCCGGTCCAAATTCGCTATCACAAAGTTCCTCGCAGTCAAATAAGTCTTCAGTAGCGGTGAGTATTTTGAAACATTGCCTAATTTTAAACGGATTTGCATCAATCTGGCGGCTCGCACATGTTTATGTAACTTCCAGTTTGAGCACGTGCGATTTGGCGCTAATTTTAATATTGGTTTTCAGAAGCCGAATTACACACTTAAATTTACCCTAGCTGGACACACAAAGGCGGTGTCGTCTGTTAAATTTAGTCCCAATGGCGAATGGCTGGCAAGCTCCTGTAAGTATCAATAAGATAAAAAAATCACATTAACGCTTATTTATTGTTTTTTATTAGATATGTTAACACTAAAATAAAGATTTTATATAAGTTTGGTGGAAATTAATACAAGGTCACTGTGGTGATCCTACCCAGTGACCAATTTTACAGTTATAAAATATTCCATGACATAATTGTTGGTTTCAATTTGCATTATTTACATAACTAACAAATTCCATAAACCCCTTTTATAGCTTTTGAAGTGGTTGTTTTTCATTTCAATAACCATTAAATTATATTTTTTAAAGTTAAAAAAAAAGGTTCATTCTTGATAATAAAACTACTTATATAAATGTATTCTAATACTAAAATAAATTTATAGCCGAATTTCATCCACAGTTTTTTTATAAGGAAATTACTACTACATATATATTATAAACTTACTGATTTAATTATCACCCTAAAACAAATTATTAATATTAGAAATATAATTATTATTAAATTGAAATTTATGTATAGCAGCTAATTTGTTCTCATACACTTTCTATATATAAGAGGTCATTGCCTATTTTCTATGTAAACATCTTCACACATAATCTGGGTCATCTTTTTTGACACAATGTAAAGTGATAATAGACCAGTTTGTAAGTTTGTTGCTAAGCCAATATGAAAAAAGTGTTGTGCAACTAAAACGTTTTATATAAATACAAAAGTTTATTTTGAACTACTCTTATATTCAAAATTTTATGATTTTTTTATTACTTTGTGATTATTTAAAAAATATGGTTTGTTATTAACCTGAATTATCTTTATATATACTAGAACACTTAGTTCTTCAAAAACTTTAGAAGTATAAATTATTGCATTAAACTCAAAATAATTTATTGTTAATTATAATAATGATTAAAAATTTTATATCTAAATAATTATATGAATAATTTATGTTACAGCTGCTGACAAACTCATTAAAGTGTGGGGAGCTTATGATGGCAAATTTGAGAAGACAATATCCGGACACAAAATGGGCATCAGTGATGTAGCATGGTCATCAGACAGCAGGTTGATTGTCAGTGCTAGTGATGATAAAACTTTGAAGGTAATAAACTTATCTTTATTAACTACCTAGCTATACTTATATGATGACCAAGGTGATGAAGTAGTATAACATTTGTACATTCTCTTTTTTATACATTGTTTGATAAGTGTGACAGTCATTAACCAACATCCATAGTGAACTACTGCCATCTAATATGAACAACATACTTTAAATTAGTTTGTAATATGTGAAATACTTGTAATAAGATTATATATCATGTATTTTAATACAAAAGCAATTTCATCATATTTGCATAACAAAATACAAAAAATGGTACATTTTCTAAAAATATTAACCTAATTATTTCATAGGAAATCTATAATAGTCATAACAAAACACCAAAAATATGTAGACTAATAAATAATTCATTAAACAAAAACTAGGACAAATGTATCAATAAATATTGAAAGCATAATATTATTTATAGATTAATTTATCTCATTTGATCTAAATTTTCTCACGGTAATTGAACTCTTTATCACTAATAGAGATAATGTATACCCTTCTCTGATTAGAATGTTTACACACTAAACAGAATGTGATAAGTTGAAGTGATAACTTAAACCTTAGACTAGATGCTTATGCGAGGCACATATTTAGTATTAAACATTATTCGAAAATTTTCACTTAAGATTTTTTATCTTTACATACTGTTTAACAATTTGTGAGTCATTTTTAAATGTATATTATAATTTTATTTATAGATTTTGATTCATAAAAAAATTTAGTTATTTTTATTATACATTTACAGGTAGTTAATATTGGCATCTCTGTTCCCCTCTGTTGTAATTAGTAATTTTAACTTATTTTGCTACAGTGTTCAATTGATAGAATGTTTCACTTCAATTGTTATTATAGTCATTTTTACGCTGTTATGAGATCTCCTAATTATGTATTGCCATTTGGGTGATGCAGATTCCATGAATAAAAATAAAATGAATACTCTCACTATTTTATTTTAATGTTCTAATTGCAAAATAAATATATTTTTACTTAACAATATAATTTTTCAGGTCTGGGAACTGAGTTCGGGCAAATGTTTAAAGACATTAAAAGGACACAGCAATTATGTATTTTGTTGTAATTTCAACCCTCAAAGTAATCTTATTGTTTCTGGAAGTTTTGATGAAAGTGTGAGAATATGGGATGTCAGAACAGGTAAATTTATTTTTAAATTTTAAGTCTTTTATAGATGTTTGTATTTATTTTTTCTGTTTTTTAGAATACTAATTTATTCACATATGCACAGATTTTTATGAAGTTGCGAATAAACCTATTTATTTAATTAATAAATTCTATTCTAATTCATACATTTATACACATGAACAAAATATTTTAACTTACATTAAACAAAAATTCAATAATTTATACACATAATCCAAATAAAGATTCATCGTCACAGTATTTTGCTGAAGTCCAAGTAATAACTTTACAAATATTTTCCATTCCTCCGTGCTCCGTAAACAATTTGTTAAAGTAGACTCGGCTGCTGCTCCAGTAAACAAATAATGGCAGTTGTTAGGCACAAATATACTATCACCAGAGAGGCTTTTGTCCCTTTTTTAAGAAACAATTCAAATCCAGCTTGATTTCAATTACATTTGCCACTTTCGAGTTCTATACAACCTTGAGCAAGTTCGTAAAATTACGAGTGTTGCAAAAAACAAATTCTAATCGCCTGAATTAATGTTGAGGCAAGCAGATAAATGTGACTATGGAAATTTATTTCGAGTCAATACCTAGTATCTTTATCATATCTCTATGATAGGTAAGGTATGATAGGTAATAGTTTTCCATCCATATTACAAGCCAAATTTAATATCCCATGGAATATCCAAAACTAATATTGCTTATTGCTATTTCTCGTAGTAATATGGCTATAAGCGAAATCATGCTTGTATCATAATTTCGGCTATGTTGGCCTCCATAGAAGAAAGAGACATTCATATTGAACACGTCTGTAGGAATCCAAAATAATTGGAATTGGATATAATGATAACTTGGGACGACTAGGGCGACATCAGGTCCAGAGTCCATGAGTTTAAGAAAGTAACATCTTTACTCCTGGCAGCGAATTAATTCAGTTTTTGAGTTCTGATCCTCATCATCACCATATATTCTAACGACATATAATAAAATATAAGTGAATTTATTACTGTAATGTTGTAATGCTTAAAATAATTATAAATTATATATACAACCTCATATGAGGGACTGAAATTTCTAAAAAAAACTGTGATATTTTTTTCTATAACTGGCATAATGTATTTTTAGGTAAATGTTTAAAGACGTTACCAGCACATTCGGATCCAGTCTCAGCGGTGCATTTTAATAGAGACGGAAGCCTTATTGTCTCGTCAAGTTATGATGGTTTATGGTGAGTAATATACAGCTTGCACATTAAGTATATTATGGTTAATATATTTGTAATCTTAATTTTAAACTAGTTCAACTGTTTTGTGTATTCAATTATCATTTTCGTATCGGAAAGCAATCATAAATAATTAGCATTGCAATCAATATGTTACTATGCTTAAATGAACATTTTTTACGACGTAAATAGTTACTACCGTGGTTTAATATGTTTGTTTTAAGTAACACATAGTCATGAAGGCAATATGACGTAATATTTCTATGTACTTCTATTGCGTAAGAACTGTCTACATCGTACTTTCATATGATGTTTTATTTATAATTCCTTTTTATTAAAGTAATATGTCAATGAACTAATTGTATATATTGTATGTACATATTAGGAATAGTCGATTTAGAAACATATCTAATTTTACATAAGGCTTTGTGTTTATTTAAACTATTCTATTTTAGTATGTAAATTCATTTATGTATTATTTTGTATGTAAATATTACTTTTAAAAGTTTCTCATTTATAAATATGTAATGGTATGGCAAATAATGGATACGGATTAATTTTATTGTTATTAATTTCAGTCGAATCTGGGATACGGCGTCCGGTCAGTGCCTTAAAACTCTTATAGACGACGACAATCCGCCAGTTTCCTTTGTTAAGTTTTCACCCAACGGTAAATACATTTTGGCGGCGACTCTCGATAACACACTGAAGCTCTGGGATTACAGTAGAGGGAAATGTTTGAAAACATATACTGGCCACAAGAATGAGAAGTACTGTATTTTTGCAAACTTTAGTGTTACTGGTGGAAAGGTAAGATTTTAAATTTTTTTTATTACTTTCTTTCAAAATTGTATTTTAACACATCACGAATTTATATTAAACTAGTTTTAAACTGAGTTTTTTTTCAACAAAATAGAAATTAAAAGATATAATTGTGTTTGTAATCATTTCAATGAGTATTACCAATGCTGCAGGCATCCAAAGAGATGCTAATATTGGCAATATAGCTACATAATAATTAGATATGTGTATGTAACTTAAAATGGTAATGCATTCATTCCAATTACACAAGTTTTATATATGTGAGCTATTATTTTTATAGAATTTAACTTATTACATAAGGTTAAAGAAACATAGAAATGAAAATGATTTGTTTTCTAACAGTGGATAGTATCAGGATCAGAAGACAACCTGGTGTACATATGGAACCTGCAGTCCAAAGAGATAGTTCAGCGGCTGTCGGGACACACCGACACAGTGCTGTGCACGGCGTGTCATCCCACCGAGAACATCATCGCGTCTGCTGCGCTAGAAAATGACAAAACCATAAAGCTTTGGAAGAGCGATACGTAATTTTTAATTGGTGAGTTTCTTAACAAACCGAGCAATGGAAGAATAAAATCCCTTGTAATTGTATTCATTGTACAAGATTTAGTTTGTGTTATAATGTCAGTTTCTATGTTTATTGTTTATTGTTTATGTTATTTTTTAACATCAATTGTTACTTCGATTAGTCACTCTTACAGTTAATTACTGTCCTCAATATCCTATCTAATATTATAAAATCGAATGTCAGTATGTTTTTTTTGTTACGCTATCACGCCTAAACCACCAAATTGATTTTATAAATTCTTTCACCAATGGAAAACTACATTATCGAGTAATATACGTTTTCCCTCGTAATTTCGTTCCCGCTTTCACGCGGGAACGGGAACTACGCGGATGAAACCGCGGCCAAAATGCTAGTTCAGAATAAAAGCCACTTTAAAACATATTTCCTTGCCGCGCGCACGTATGTAAATGTTCCACGTGTTTATAACTAGGTTTCACCTGCGTTTGAAGGGGAGATGGCAGGTGCTGTGGACCATATGTCCTGTTCTGTACCCCTGACAACTTGTATGGAATATTTCTTGATCTGTCTAACACACTCACTTTCCCAAATAATAATATAATTTAGGATTCATTATGTTGATACATTTTTCGCTGTGTCACAATCTAGTAAAATTTAATATGGATTTTATATCTACTTATTGTGATTAAAATTTTAGTGATTGTAAAATTATTTACGTGATTACATTTATTTAAAATGTTGTATTTTATTGATTAATAAAATGGTTGTAATTTTTTTTATATTGTATAATAAATTTACATTTATTTTAATGTTTGTTTCAGGAAAACGCACAGACAGCGACTTATAAATTGTGGCTTCATATTGAGAGCCTGGCCTTTGGCTTGTGAATAGTTTTATTTGAATAAGGTTTTACTAGTTTATGGAGTTACGGACAATCAGATTTGGAGCGTATTTCATTTCTCTATACACATAGTCAAAACAGATGAATTTGTGACTTTTCATTTGTTATAAGATATTACATATTTTTGTATCTAAAGTGCAAATGAAAGAAGATTGAAATGTTTTTAGCCATTATGTTTTAGTTTATAATGAGTTATTAAGGATCTTGCTTAATAATAACTTGTTGGATGCAATTAAAAATTTAGTAGTTATTTTGTGTTTTATTATCTTTTTAGCTTAAGGTATTTAATGAACGATGTATAAATATTAATATATTAAAAAAAATATCTATAATTTAGACCACACTCAACAAAGTAAACAAACTATCCCATAAATATTGTGGTTTGATAATATGTCTATATATCTACCGACTACTGCTCACTCATTCTACACTACAACGTCGTCGTTTTTAAAAATATTGCTGTACAATAAAAATTACCAATTTTTTATGCTCATAAGTAAAATAAAGGGTCTTGACAGACGGACCGACGGACAAAAAAGTGATCCTATAAGGGTTCCGTTTTTACCTTTTGAGGTACGGTACCCTAAAAGTAATAATACGAGCAGCTTCCAAGTCACCGCTGTAGTTGAGCTAAATTAGATCCATGTATTTACACGTGCGCGTTAATGGTGAGGCGAATCGCGAATGTAACCGTGTCGCTCAGCAGTCTCCTACTTCTATACTACAGTACGATAAGGATCTTTGCGCCCGAATGACAATAGATTTGGTCTGGGTTTTTTTTCAGAAAAAATCAGAAAACGTGTGTGTGTGTTTGCAGCTGCTTTTCTCTTTTTTTATTAAAGTTAAACACTAATGTTGCTTCAAACAAAGATTTTATCAAAATAGTCAATTTCTTCAGAATTTTGCCGTTTTATTTATTTAAGGAAAGTGTGTTTCCGCTTCAGTGTGTATACCCTTAAACTATGTCACGGCTGACCTTGGGTTGTTGTTAGTGGTAAATTTTTTTTTTTTTGACCCAATGGTAGGTTGCCCTGAGGCGAATTTAATTCAGGCGTAAATATTTTCAAAGCATTTTCTTATGTAAATATAAATATTAAATTTTATATTTTTACAATTTAATTTCTTAAATTAGCGTTATGCGAATATCGATCAATTACATTCACTGTTTTAAACAGCGGCCATTTTCCTTTATCCTCTTTGAATACAGTATGCTCTTGAAATTAGGAACAACTAAGCAGAAGAAGAACCATGATAAGTCGATAAAAAGTAATACTTTAAGAACATACATAATACATGTAGCAAAGAAATAAAGAATCGCCTATCTCGTAATTATATGTGAATGTTTCACAAAAATCTCCAAAATACTAATTCTATTATGGAATATAAAATGGCTTTAATCCCAATAGAAAGAATTCGTTCTTATTTTTTCTCACTAATATTGCGCCAATTTACATACTTTGATTTTGGTACGGCAGCCCCATATCACATAAAAACTTATCAATCTTCTTCAAAATATTTATTCTTCTCTCGTATAGAAGCATCGCGTCCGAGTTTAAATTTTTTTTTTGTTTACAAATGTAAGAACCTATATAATAGCACACGGATATTGCTTAGCGTTAAATTTATCTTAAATATTCTATTAAAAAGTGATTACTCAGCATCAAATAATAATTTAAACAGCAAATTCCAACTATAATATACATGTTCTATTACTTTTATTATATATAATAAGCTGTGATCCGCGGTTTCACCCGCGTATAATTAATAAAAATAAGCCTAGAGCCTTCCTCGATAAAAGGACTATACAACACAAAAATATTTTTTAAATTCGAACCAGTAGTGCCTGAGATTAGCCGGATCAAACAAACTCTACAGCTTTATGAATTAGTAGTTTAGTACCTACCCATAGATATATATAAATTGTAGTTACTACGTATTATGTAGTAGAAGAAAACTAAAACTTTGGATATGTATAACGTAGATCCATTTTTGAAATAATTACGATTAAATTCGCAATAAATAAACTAAACTATATTCAATATAAAACGATAAAAAATAGGGGCGGACAAAAGTAGTTATCATAGAGAAAAAGAGGTACTCGCATGGGGATTAAGTAAATAATTTGCCGTCCATAATTTTATACAAGCCCTATTACTGGAGATAAAGCGAGAAAAATTAGGTCAGTAAACCCTTGGGATTTTTAAAGGAACGCTTTCATCTTGTCTACTCAAATAGATAACATCGTCAAGTTTTTAAGTCACAATAAAGTTGTAATATTAATGATGAATATTGTAATCATATATTTATGTTATATTTAATATTTATTAAAAAGAAAAAAAGGTTGTATTATTCAAATTTATGAAAAACTTAAGCTTAAAATAATACTTTAATGTTACGAATTAACTTAAAATTAAAAAGTAAATCGTGTAGCCCCGAGACTTCCAAGGCTGTATAATCCGGAGTAAGCTATTCCCCGGGTCCCAAGCCAATGCAAATCTTGGACAACTGTCTCCTTAGTTAAGCACGTCTCCAGATCATAATCTATTCGATTAGAAAGAAAAAGAGACGCTGTTGTTCGTAGTCGCTCGTAGATAACTATATATCATAGAAGCGTTTAATAGGACGCTGTCTTAAGAAATATATTAACTGCAAATCACCATCATCTCAAATATTGGCTGGAAGAGATCTTTTATTTTTTATTAGATTGAGGGATAGGATCTTTGAGCTACATATTTCAATTTGTTGTAGTTAATAGTTCAAGTGCCCCACACCCGGGATCCCGCTTAGCTTCCCCGTGGCCCACCTTACCACGGGTACTGAGCCCCCCCCCCACCACGACAAGGTGGAGATCCCACGCGGGGGAAAATGTGGTAAAGTAGTGCCTTTACCATTTTTTTGTGTTCCATCCTTGCCAAGGGGAGTGCTAACCGTCTCTCCTTTCAATAGACACACGGTATACGTACCTACTTATTTTTTTTTAATAAAAGTATATAACTAATTTGCTTTAGTTTTCTAGATTGTGGTAATTGTAGATCAATTAAAATAAGAGCCCGTGAATGTCTTATTGCTAAATCAAATCAAATCAAATATCGTTATTCAATGTTGAAGTGTTACACTTTCTTATTAATAATAATAATAATAATAACAGCCTGTGAATGTCCCACTGCTGGGCTAAGGCCTCTTCTCTTTTTTTTGAGGAGAAGGTTTGGAGCTTGATCCACCACGCTGCTCCAATGCGGGTTGGTGGACACTTTCTTATTGATTGTCATAAATCTACCACCGGTTCGGAAATAAACCTCAGACCTGTGAAGAACCGGCGAAAGAAACTCAGCGGGATTTTTTTTTTCAGCTCATATTTTACAATATTTATATAATATTATATAATAACAATACAATAATAATATTCTTCTTTATTTGAAACAACCTGGAGGCGATCGTGTCATTCCCAGGGTGTGCAATCATATAAAAAGTCATCGATTGTATAATATCCTTTAGCACACAAGCGATCCTTAACACTCCTTTTAAATTTCGCAATTGAATATTTTTGAACGCTTTCTGGGATCCTGTTGTAAAAGCGTATACATTGTCCCATAAAAGACTTACTAACCCTGTGCAATCTAGTAACAGTGGTTGGCTAAGAACTCTTTATTAAGAAATTTACAAAAAAAATTAATTAATGTTAATGACGTCATTTATTTTTCATTGGCTTAGTTATATAAATAAGTTAGACATCATTATGTTTTAGAGTCAATCATATTTTCCATCAATCCATTTAAATATACCTAATTAAGTCAATTTGGTACTTCTACTCTCTGCTGATGCTTTGTTTTGGTTGTTGAGATTATGGCACTTGGCATAATTATTCAATTCAATTGAATATATTGGAATAAATTAATCATAGCGCGTAGTGAAGCGTTTTGGGAAAAACAATTTTAATGAAGGATATCTGACGCTGTGATGTATTACGATTAATTAATTCGCATCAACTGCACGAATCGCTGAAAGCTCATTACGATATTATTACTGAAACAGGTTGAAACATGATATAAGGGCTTGACGTGTTTCCAATTGATTACCGTCTGTAATAGAGATGCTATGTTGTTTGAATGTTGATAGTGATGTACGATAATTGGATATATGGACGCATTAGACACAAATCAAAGCGACTGATACCTAGTTAGAGTTGTATAAAGATCTATCAATAGATATTTGGAGATATTATTTTACTTTGATAATTGTCTTCAAAATGATTTCGATATTTCGACCGAACTTTCGTACATGACATGCTTATGTATCTTTCGACATTTTAAATGATTAATTAAAATTGTGTATGTACTGTGTTTCTGTAAATAAATAAAATTAAATGCATATCAGTGACACGCATGTGTATCAAAAATGTTTACATTTATGCAATATATATATTATGTATACTGTTTATTAGCCGGATCAATATTTAGATATATTACATAGAATATTTAGATTTATTACTCGGTGGTAGCGCTTTGTGCAAGCTCGTCTGGCCTACCCACTCCTCAGATGTTCTACCGCAAAACAGCAGTACTTTGTACTGTTGTTCCCGTTTGAAGGGTGAGTGAGCCAGTGTAATAACTGGCACAAGGGACATAACATTTTAGTTTCCAAGGTTGGTGGCGCATTGGCGATGTAAGCGATGGATAACATTTCTTACAATGCCATTGTCTATGTGCGTTGGTTACCACTTACCGTCAGGTGGCCCATATGCTCGTCCGCCTTCCTATACAATAAAAAAAGTTTAATTTTAATAGGAATCCTTTTAATAAGAAATTGATATTTGTTCCTAACAAATGTATAATGGTATAAAGTACCAGTCCATCTCCTTTTTAAAGATATATTTCTAAGGTCCTCCAGACCTATTTCGGCCAGAGCGGCCAATCTCAAGAGAGATTAGCCATCTGTGCAGGAGATATTATAGTGCACAAGTATCTGCGTAAACACAAGTGAAGTCTCTTTTACTTAGCTCTCGTAATCCGATGGGACACATGAAGTTTTCTTCACAGCATTTCACCGCTTCAATCTTATATATGTTATGGCATTGTACTAATACTAAGATAGTTTTGAAATGTGCTTAAACTGCCTAGATATGTAGTTTTTATTTTTAATGCATATGTAAGTATAGATGTATGTAAGTATAGTATAGTCTATTTAGGTATAATATAATTAAATTAGTAACGTGTAGGCACTTCGTCAATTTTATGGGCGTGAATTAGTAATTAGATTGGAAGATTGATTTAAAGAAATATAGAGGATATTTCTTCTCTATGATGAAGATTTCTGCTTTTTATAATTATCATTTGAATCCGTCCAGCCTTTTAGATAAGACATTTACAGAAATATAAACTTTCACATTTATATTTAGTAAGATGTCAACGAAGATGAAAAGAAAATTATTGGTCCGAGTACTTTTCAGAGTAATACTGGAAACACTATAACAGATGTGTTCGGTACACTTTGTAAATCTCAAAAATATCAATGGGAAAGTGGTTTTTAGCGGTTGTTTAAGGTTAGGTTGTTTAGTTTTTAATTCAAATTGTAGTATTGTTCATAGTATGATAGTTTGTCTGTCAATTGTAGAAATTGAAGTTAAAAATAGTTACAGTCAATAAGTGATAGTAAGTGGTAGCATAGTGCAGGCCATACTAGCCTGTGGGGGGGGGGGGGGGGTCGTATCCCAGACTCAACAGTTATCGTCTATTATTGTATGTTATCGTATGTTATCGTATAGTTTATCGCCACAATGACTAAAACAGTGGTGGATACCATTACGAGTTCCTCTACACGATAAAAGATTTGTCATGATTTTGAATTTAGATTTTCAGTAAACCTTAAATTTAGCGCACAAGCTAATAACTAGAACCTAAGGTAGTCCAACTATACTTTTTATTATCAATAGTATAATAAAAAAAAAGTTATGAGAAACATATGTTATGTTAATGTTTATAAAAATAAGACAATAATTTGACACGTTCAAGTACGTAGCAGTATAACAAAATCCAAAATGATCCGAGCAGTAATAGTATTTCGAGTGGAGATATTTACCGCAAATACTTTCAGATTTGTCCGGCGGGACTTCATCTAATACGGATCAGGGATTTAAAAAGCACGGCCCGCTCGCCGATATCATTTTATACTTCGATATAAATATATTTAATACGCGAGTGTAAATTTATCGGGAATTATAAAATATTGGCAATAATAGCAAAAATATCAAAATAGCATGTGCCGCTTGGCACTTAACGTTTATCCTCTTGTCTATCACTTCAAAATGGCCGTTTTGGTGCGTCCGTCAAACCATTGACAAAAAATTTACTGCAATAATGGTTTGTTAATTATAATAACGATATTATTAGAACTATATACAAAAGTTATGATATTAAAGTTGTTGTTAACTAAGCTATCAGAATAAATATTTATGTGTACATTTCACTTAATATTTTGTTAACTCGAAGGCGGTAAACGATATTTTTCCACTTTACTGTCCAAAAAATGTGATAATTATAAAAAAAACTTTTATTATACCTTTCGAATTTTATGATATACCAAAATATGATTCCCTTTCGTTTATAATAAATACTAAAAAGTTACGATTTTTTTAAGGTCGTATTAAATTTAGAAGTACGGTCCCCGAGCCAAAATGTTTATAACCTCTGTTCTCGATGGTCCAACACTTTGATAATACCGAATACCTACATATTTCCGACAAAGGAATTTTTGCTTCTGTCCAGAGGTCTTTCTGATCCTTCGCTACTTTTAGATTTTATATTTTTATTTGTGCAAATCAAAAAATAGGTATCGTAGAAATATAATTTACATTCGTTAGTAAAAATATTTTTATTTAATTCAATGATATATCGTTACAAAACGGTACATGATACCTGATATTAAGAAGATTTCCTTATTATAATTAAGGTAACATAATTGTTATAAGGCAGTTTTAATTTATATCGGTACTTCGCCTCACCCAACTGGTTAATTAAGTTCATTATGTCTTCGCTTTATGGAGGCGCAGTACATACCTCGTTATCCTGAGAGAATTAATAGCTTCATATAACTGAGAACGTAATTTTAAAAGGAATACTAATCCATAAATCTTGATATTTTAGTAGTAATATAAAGGAGTAAAACAGTACACGGGCAATTTGTATAATAATGCTTTTAAATCATGGCAATTGGTATCATCGATAAAAACGTTGCCCACCTACCTGCGTTGGATCAGCGTGGTGGAATAAGCCCGTAAAAGTAAACGACGCATTAGCCCAGCAATGTGGGAAATTTACAGGACATTTACTTTGTATTGGTAATTGCAGTAAGCACAACTTCAAAAGACATTTGTAGCAGAGTCAATAGTGATCTTGTACAAAATAATTATGAGCAGCCGCATTTCAAACTAATATTGCAATCGTTATTGAACCGGCAAGTAACCGAGACTTGCACGTGAGCTAGCTACGCTACAACGTGCAACGTTTCGATAGACATAATCTAGTATAGCATTATATGTTCTGTGACATAACAAACCCATAATGATGTCGCTTCAACGTTGACATCGAAGTTGGCGGAAGCGTGAATAAAGTAACTAATAAGACCGTGTGCCAGCAACATCTGTGGTTCAAGCAGCAACGTGACAGTAATATGCAAAATAGATAGTGTATCTGTGATTCCAAAATAATTGCATTTTTAGTTAATATGACTGTTTGTAATTCAGAAATAACGAACAGAATCGACTAAGTAATATATTTCTTTTTGTTTTTAATTTTGTAATTGTTTGGGTGCCTCTTCCTCGATAGCCAAGCTCAATACAATGTGTAACAAAAACCCTGTCCGACCCGTGAACTGGTTATTAAGTATCGCAAGTTGGTTATATTTATGTAATCATTTTAAAAATACTAGGAAAAAGAAATACCCATAAAAAATATGAATTGACATTTTCATACACAACTGAGGTCATGACCTGTCGCCCGCGCCTGTGTTCCATGTAATTTTCATAATTTAAGTAAAAATTTTTCGGAGGAATCTTTTTGCTTACAATTTTACAAATTATTACATATATATTATATAACCAGTTCACAGGTCGGACAGGGTTTTGATTACACGCTGCATATGTATATAAGTTGTCGGTCTTGCAAAAGATACTCAATACATTATTATAAAATATTTTTAAAATATAGGCATGTATATCCTCCTGTAAATTGGATCCACCCATGTCCCATATTTTACATTGTTCCCGTGCCTTTTGCGCAATGGATACAATAGACACAAAATGTTAAATTTTTAGTACCTATCTATAAAGGCTGCAACGCCATCTCAGTATGTTATCTATAAGAATGATTCATATGATTCAATTACAGTTCATATACTCTAAGTCGAATGGCAAGTTTCTAAGCTTACTTACTAAGTGTATTACTTACGTGGGCGTTCGTCCTTAAGTTATAGAAGCAAGCCACGTTTATGTTAGTTCGTAATTACGAGTAAGCCCATAAAAAGCTTACGCTGTCACTGACAAATATAAGACTATATATATTTCCAATTTACTAAATTGGCAAACATTTAATGATTCAATTTCATTAAAATTACAGATGAGCAAATGAGTGACTAGAATAAGTTGTTACCTTTCGCTCTTAAGACATTAAATTATAAGCCACACCTCGCACTTGAAATGTGTGCTGTAAGTTTAAGGCACTAATATGATCCTTTGTGTAAACCGGAACACAATAATGTTAATTTTTAAGAAAAATGGTGGTAGAAAATTAGTATCTAAAAACATATCCAGAGCGGCTTAGGTGAATCCCTACGAAAATAAGTGTTAAGCGATGAAGGTTTTATTCATACTTCATTTACGATTACATACAGTTATTTTTTCATTTACATTCAAGATGAAAAATATCAGTAGTGTCCGTGTAAAATTATTTAGAAATAATAAAATGTTCATATGATTAGGAGTGCTGTCTGGTTGAGTACTGAATAAGATAGCGCTTAGTGCTAAATTTGTCGACGGAAGTGTTCACCTAAAATGTTTAAATGAATAATTACATAATAAATCTTGAATTGTTCCCGTACAAATTAACGCTTGGTCGCTAATATAGCATTAAAAGAGCTTTCTTTGTTTGCGCTCATTTACTTTCGACTAGTGCGGTGTAAAGATATGTCGCTCGACCTATTTTTTTAATGGCCGACCGTAAGTCAGAGAAGCCTGCGTGATGTTATCGTGCAGACCTTGTTTTATCAAACCATTTGTTCCATATTAGTTTATTTGGAAGCGTGAGAACATTGATCTTGAAAATCGAGACATAAGTTTACGATGTATAGTATTTTTCTGGAATATTGTAAGAACAATAATATGAGCGCGTTGACTTAATTGAGATTGGAAATGACTAATGTTTTTATTAATTACAAGCGATATTAAATGTATATAAGTTTGTACTATTATTTAGCTCCATATATTTTTTGAAGAAAATGGCTTAATCTGATTAATTCGATTCCAGTTGAGGTCAAGGTTGACTTCTAACATCGTGTCCTAAAAAACATACGATATGAATATACCGAGATCACGACCATTGTATGGGTAGACCAAATTGTACTTGTAGGCTATATGATTCGGACTTTTTATCCACTTTTGATGCCGTGCCGGTTTACAATTGGCACGGCATCAGTAATTAAGTACCAAATCAGTTATTTGTTAATTAATTTTTATTCTATCTAATAAGTAAGTAAAAGTAAAGTAACAGCCTGTGATTATCCCACTGCTGAGCTAAAACCTCTTCTCCTTTTTTGGGGAGAAGGTTTTGGAGCTTATTCCACCACGCTGCTCCAATGCGGGTAGGTGGAATACACATTGGCAGAATTTGAGTGAAATTTGACACTTGCAGGTTTCCTCACAATGTTTTCCTTCACCGTCAAGCTCGAGATTAATTATAAACACAAATTAAGCACTTGAAAATTCAGTGGTGCCTGCCCGGGTTTGAACCCACGATCATCGGTTAAGATTCACGCGTTGTAGCCACTGGGCCATCTCTGCTTTCTAATAACGTGAGCTTAAATATATATACAGACATTTCTGATATTCTAACAATTTGTCCATGGGCGGTGGAAGTCACTTTCCATCAGGTGAGTCTCCAGCTCGTTTGCCCCCTCTTACATAAAAAAAAAAAAACGTTTTTTTCCCCTAGGAGATTTTTCACTGGATTTAGTTTATCCACGTTGGCTATTACTACTTATTTGTAAGAACTATATGTAGACAGACATCTGCTAGTTCTGACGGAGTTATTATTAATATATGTTTGTCTTTAAGAGCACATAGCTTAACTTGTAAAAATATTTAAGCGTTGACTTAAAACATTTTTGTTTATATTGTATAAGAAGGCGGACGAGCATATGGGGCACCTGATGGTAAGTGGTCACCAACGCCCATTGACAATGGCATTGTAAGAAATGTTAACCATCGCTTACATCGCCAATGCGCCACCAACCTTGAGAACTAAGATGTTAGGTCCCTTGTGCCTGTAATTAGACTAGCTCACTCACCCTTCAAACCGGAACACAGCAATACAAAGTACTGCTGTTTTGCGGCAGAATATCTAATGAGTGGGTGGTACCTACCCAGACGAGCTTGCACAAAGCTCTACCACCAAGTAAACTTTATTATAGTATTTAAAAACAAAGCTAAAATAATAATCGTATGTCCGAATGAATCTACTTATACGAATATAATAATGATCGAACGAACTTCCCTGAAGAATTATTTGTGGTTAAAACAAATTAAAATATTGACTACGTGTTAGTATATTAAAGGTAGTTTTACAATTTAATGAACTGACCGAAGTTCATTTACCTTTTGTTGTTTAGGATCGTTATAGGCTTTGCAGCATTGTAATAGCCCCATTGTTAACAGAGCAGATTACAGAGAGAGCTAATTACAAGCGGGCGAAGCTCCAAACACACTTTGTAGATAAGATCCCGTGTGATCATTAAATAACAATAAAATATGGTTTTGGTAGATCATTATTGTTATAAAACAAATAATATCCCGTCTTATTTCCTCCACTGGTGACAGTAAAGCATCAGCTTTGTGAATGAAAAATAATTTTTCGTCCATTTTTTCGTATTTGAGATTCAATTGGAAAATGGGAAATGCTCGACCCATAATTCCACGCGGTCATTATTTATACAGTACCTATTTTATAATTATTTATATATATTTATTTAAAGCCTCAGTGTAAATATATGTTACGATTTGTTTATATAAAAACATGTTTACATTTTTAAATATGTACAAACATATATATTTCAAAATTGCTATTGTATAAATTATGTCCGCGTGGTTGATGTCAAGAATGCTATCAGTATTTCCCTTTATAGCCTCTAAATGGCAATTCCAACTCTCTGGGCTGAAAAGGAACCAAACTTTCTGTCAACAGTAGAGGCGAGGTGTTATATTTTTAGTATTGGTCAATTTTCGCAAAATCCAAGCGTTTCAACTGCAGTTGGAACAAAAACATAATTTGGAATAAGAGAAAGATATTTAGTTAAAATAAAATATAAAGCAACGTTTGTTCGTTTAATCATTTTCCGCGGCAGCTCCTGTCTTTTAACATTGTTTAACTGATATGAAAATAATTATAATTGTACTGATTTTTTTAATAAACAAATATTTCATTATTATAAAATATACACAAAGAGGTATTATTAAAAACACTTTCCACGTGCATGGTTTATTGGAAGTTAGTAGCACTCGGCTGTAAATGAGATGGGCATCATAAACGCTCGCTTTATGGTCACAAATGGAATGGCTGATTTACGGCTTAAGTATAGGTGCGGGAACACTTACAGTAGTAAACGTACTGACGTTTAACAGACGGCTTTTACATCAACTAACCGAATGTACGACAAATTAAAATGTGTTTTTTTAATAAACGAGTTACGTAGTTTATTAATTGTTTAAAGATTTTAGATATACAGCACGTGCTTGCAATTTTCTTGGGCAAATTTCAAAGTAGGGTTTTGTTTATAAATTAAAGTGTTTTAAGTTCATTTTAATATAGCTTTGGTAATGAAGTTTTTATCTATCTATTCCGAATACCTTTGGTTCTTATTCTTTTTTCATTATTAATCATCAAAAACATTTACTATATCCTTTTTAAATCTGCATAATTTTAACATATAGGTATACAATTTATAATTTTATGACGCCGTGAATAAAACATAATGAGTTTATCTCATTATTACGTTCAGTATTATTGTGTATTACTGTTTTAAACAACTTTCTAATTATATTAACATCCCATAAATCTAATTCAAACAAGTTAAGGATTTCGGTTGACGTCGTTAGTCTGTTCAGAATGAGTTACTTTACGTTCCAATTTACGGAAAACCTATCCCTATATACGAGTATATCACAACTCGGAACCCGCTCGGACTTGATTTTGATAAGGGTTAGGGACAGTGTGGAAATAACTCTAAGTAATTGAAGTAACCGATTATTGTTCAAACATTAATCTGTTCATGTTATAGATATTTATATGATATATTTAGGTCCGAGAAAAGAAATAAAGGCAACTTATCGGGTTAGAAAAATAAAGTTAATTTACGTATATATTCCGCCCGAAAAACACAAGAGGTTTTTAATAAAAAAAGAAAATAATTGTTTACTTGTAATACTGTTGTTGTAGTATTGTTGCTAACTGAACCGATTTTATTAAATTATTAGATAACCTGTATTTTATAACAGAAGTAATAAGACATATAATCACTAACTGAATTACATATTATTTAAATATGTGTAATCTTACTTAGAGGTCTTGTATTATATGGATACTGAGTAATGTATCTTATTTATTAATTATTTTATCACATATTTTTTATTAATTGGTAAAATAAAAATAAGTATAAATCAATTAGAATATATTTAGTACGATAATTTGATGATTGAAGTTACAGTTTCAGAAATGAAGAAAACACTGTGTACCAACAGCGTTCAGAAATTTATAATATTAGTTGGATGACTCGATTTTTCTAGCTTTCAGTTCCAGATATAGAATGAAAGGAAATTTTCATATCTAAGAAGTGAGTTCTTCCATCCGGTTAGGAATAAATACAATAAAATGCGAAGAAAGAGGAATGGAGTAAGTTTTTGAACATAAAAACCTGGGAATAAGTTTCGCTGCAATCGAATTCATGTTTCTTTAAGTTGTGGTTTTATATTTTTGTTTTTACTTCGGTTCTAGGGACGGTCATGCAATTATGTACTTGCCTCTATACTAAATTTACCTTGCTTAAATATGAGCGGAGTACCACTCATTCACTCATAACCAGTACTCTGAAACAGTAAGATTTAAATGTGAGATTTGGTAGGTACTTTTTTGTGCAAAAACTTTAATGTAATCTCCAAGTATTTCTATATGTTTGAATAAACTGTTGAAAAAATACGCTGGCTGTGCGAAAATATTTATTAACTAATTAAGTAAACCGCCTGCCAGTTTGCCTCGTCTTGCATAAAACAAAAACAAACTTAGTACCTACAAACTAATAGACAACTTCGCTTGATACTGAACAATCAGTATAAAATAATATGTTCTCATTATCAATGCGAAGCTGAGATGGCTATTATAGAATAGAATATTATGGCTATGTTGATTATGTACATACAATAGCCTGTTGCTAATGAGTAATGAAAGCTATTAGCATTGTCTCCAAGAATATTCCTTTGTTACTACAGTAGGTATCCTTGCAACCGTTCCGTAATAGGTACTAGTGATAATGGAGTCGCTATTAACTTAAATGACAATAGTTTTGAAAAACAAAGCTGTTTATTATCAATTGATATCGAAAAATAAATCCGTCTATAACCCATATACAAAGATATTTATATATGGGTTAATAATCTATGTATTAAATTATTTATAAGAACGATTCACAGTTTCATTCAAGAATTTGCAAAGTTTGCATTCCCTCAGAAAGCGCGTCAAGCCGTTGGTCTTGCGCCTAAACTATTTTCTTAAAATACGATACGATATAATACTTAGTTTTATTAAAATTCATCCTGCAGTTCGGTCTTATACGTTTAAAATATTATTAAAATTTCAGGAAGACATCTAAAAATTCACGTAAAATTTTTTCAGCGATAAAAATATAATAAAGTTTGAATCAAAACTGTAGAAAACAGCGTATTCCTGAACGCCGTTGTCACCTCATACAATATTCATAAGTTACGTCTGGAATTTATTAGGCGTTTTCTGTTCGATGGAATTGTTATTAAATGAACGCTTACATGAAATATTTTGCCGATATACGATATTTTGAATAGTTCATTCGTCATTCGTTCATTAAGCAATTAAATTTATTGAATACGAATCATAATTAGTCAGTCATTAAGAATTCATTCATCAATTATATATGTAATTTTTTGTCAATTTTTATTTTTTTTATTTGGGTTTGTTATTTATTAGTTGCAAAAGCAAAGCTTTTGAATATAGTGGTTATATTGAATGCAAATGTTTAAGAGCACAAATTAAATGGAATCTGATCGTAGTTAATAATTTTAATGGTAAGTTTCAAATACAGCACTTATTTAAGAATTTTCTCGGTTAACGGGGAATTCTCAGACGACTTTGAAAGATAGCAAGGAACTCAAAGAGTGCAGTTCTATGGAGCATTCGTTGAATGGGCTTAAGTTAAGCTACCTATGTAGCGTGGATTTGCTTCCGTCAATGCACTTGTTTTCGTTTTATTTTCTACGCTTGCTGTTGGTAAAAATTGACGTTTAAATGTAGTGGTTTCATATGTTTCATTGGCTTAATTATTCGATTATTATTTTAGAATTGGTGAAACTTTCACTAAGAGAAACACAATTTAAATGAACAATATTTTTTATATTATGAGAGAAAATAAAGACTGTTCGTGTGGATCGGTAACAACATCTCATCATTTATCATACCGATAAGCAGCACTATTTAATATTGTTATAATGTGATTTGAAAGGCAAGTCAGTATCCAAGATTAGAAGTGCGTAGGCGATGAAAAGAGTAAGTAAGTTTTCTTAGAGAGCCAATGTCTACGGGCGGTGGTGAACACTTAAAACCAGGAGACCCATTTGCCTGCCCGTCTATTTTTTATAAATAAATAATAATAATAATATAACTAAATATTTAATTCAGTATATGAAAAAAATCATTAAACATAATTAAGCAAATTTCTACTTTAATAATTAACGCATGACGCTCTGAGATTATATAATTATTGAATAAATTTTGGATACAAGGAAAATGTCAGCAGTCTTTAGATTCTCGCCATTAAAATAACATCACGGTAGCACCACGTCGCTCGCATTCAATAAACGTACACCAAGAGCTGTTTAGTTATTTTCTTTTCACGTAGTTTAATAATAATAAGATATTTTAATCGAGAACGAAGTTGGTGTGTACTGCGCTTTATTAAAAAAATCATATATGATAATCCACTTAAGAGAGCTTTTATTTCTGCTTCTAGATTCGAATTCCGAAAACCATCAATCGTTTTTATGAAGACTTATGTTAAACTTAAACAATTTCTGATTTATAAACGCATTCTGTTTTACTATAATATTTTGCTAAAACTAATAATATATACCAAATAATAGTATCTCTAGCGTTTTCTAGAAAAAATTTCAACGTGCAATTATTGCAATACCTAAGATTAAAGTAATCGTAATAATAATAAATAAATAACTTCATTGTTGTTTTTAAAGTATAAATAGCATACTGACATTGGTTAATGGATGCCTTTATAAATCTAAAGGATTTTGTTCATCCTAAACAAACACCGGTGAGGTGCGAGTGCGACCGACCAATACGTTTTCGTTTTATTTCAATCAACCCTCAGTGGCTTTAAGGATATGAATAAAATATGACCTTTGGGCGGATTACGGGTTGAAATAATAAGTTACAGTATATTTAAATCGTTTTGAGGACAAACAGTTGTTGCAGAAATAATTGAATAATATTTGAATATAGATTTTTACTAATATTGTAAATATATATAATGTCGTATTTGAACGAGTATTATCTGTCTGGCTTTATTATTTTCATAATTAAACGTTATTAATATGAATGATTTAAAATAAAAATGAATAAAACAAGTAAAAGAAAAAATGCAAATAAGTAATTGTTTTTATATTTAACATCACAAATAACTAATAGATATTAAAGTGACGGGTAACGATCTGTTGAAAACGATTCTAAAATTTTTGGAAATGTACTACCTGCAATGATTAGCTGTTGGCGGTTATCCACTTACCGGTATAATCATTCGCTGCATTTCAAACAAACTTGTTTTTGTCAAAATTAAAATTAATTTAATTTAAATTTTTTAGGATCACTTTTGAATTACGTCTAGTAGACGGAAAAATACAAGCATCATAAGTGAAGATTGTATGTTATAATAGTATGCTTGGGTAGGAACCACTGACTCATCAGATTGTACCGCCAGTCAGTTATACTTAGTATTGTTGTGTTCTGGTTTGTAGGGTGACTGACTCGGGAACAAAAAACACCTTAATTCCCAAGGTTGTTGGCGCATTGGCAATTGATATAGTTAACACTCTTGGCAGTGGTGACTACTTACTTTCAGCCATCAGGTAGCCCATTTTTTTTTTTTTTTTTTTTTTTTTTTTTTTTTTTTTTTTTTTTATGATAGAGGGGGCAAACGAGCACGAGGCTCACCTGATGGAAAGTGACTACCACCGCCCATGGACATCTGCAACATCGTATTTATTATAATATATTTGAGTACGCATATGATTTGTAATATTTTGTTCCTTATTTTAATTCCATAGTCGTGTCTCGTCATTTGGCTTGCATAACTTTAAAGAAAAATATTTCTCCTTTTTAAAGTTTATACCTTTGACGTCTTGGGACTTTCGTTTTAGAAACTGACGAATTTCATGTCTCATTATTTTTATTTCGGATAAATAATCCGAGAGACACAAGTTTAAAAGGATTCCGGTAAAAAAAATCTGATACGAACTTATGAACACTTTTAATCCCTTCAGGGTTGAGTTTCGGGAAATACTTTTTTAATGGTTGTTTATGTCTCTTGAACAACTTGGGAAAAAATCGAACATCTAAACCTTTTTATTATACATATATAGTGTTTATGTATTTGCGATTGTTTGAACATGTATTCCTCTCTTTCATAATTGATTTGATATTCGAAAGAAAAAGAAAACTGTTTAATTACTTATTCCCTAAGCAACATTTATTTGTGAAGCAATGTAATACAACAACAAATACCATGATACATTTTTAATTGTGTTTTAATTTGATTAATTTTTATTATTACCTTATTTTTAAAGGAAAAAAACCTATGCGTAAGCGTTTCAATAAAATTTTTGGATGTTATTTATACTTTTCTATGTTAGAGTTTAAGTAAAATGAAATAAACAATTCGATATAATCTTTTCGTTATTATTCGTCATTATACTATTGATCGCCTTTTCTTTTAAGGAATTGTCTACGATTTTATTCCACGATGCTAGTGCACTGCGTGTCGGTTGGTCGGTCAGATATGCATCTGGTAGAATTTCTCCTGACTTACATTTCATTACAATATTTTTCTTACTAAAAAAATAAATTTTATAGACAATATGCTTATAATATATTACTTTTATGATGTTGATTTAAGCCCGAGAGCTTTGTTCGTGCTCTTAGATGTTAGATTTATTGAGATGGAAATACTTTCTTTTGATTGGGTTTATGAAGAGCTTACGAGTAATTCAATGAACAACATTGTTTTTCAAAACTGTTGTAAGAATTAAATAACAATTTTATTTACCTTTACTTGGTGGTAGAGCTTTGTGTAAGCTCGTCTGGGTAGGTACCACCCACTCATCAGATATTCTACCACAAAATAGCAGTACTTGATATTGTTGTGTTCCAGTTTGAATGGTGAGTGAGCCAGTGTAATTACAGGCACAAGGGACATAACATCTTAGTTCCCAAGGTTGGTGGCGCATTGGCGATGTAAGCGATGGTTAACATTTCTTACAATGTCTGTCTATGGGCGTTGGTGACCACTTATCACCAGGTGGCCCATATGCTCGAACGCATACCCAGACTATGAAAAAAAATCACCACGTATCAATTTAGCATTTTATATAGCCCCATATTATGATGTAATGAAATGAAAAATAATAGAAATCAGCCTAGAACCTTTCTCGATAAAAGGACTATACAACACAAAATAATTTCCTGAGATTAGCCGGATCAAACAAACATACTCTTCAGCTTTATATATTATTATATTAATTGTATTTTTATAATTATACGTGGGTGAAACGGGATTAGTTTAATATAAAACATATGATTTGACATTATTTGTTCGATAAACAATCTCTAACGTTATATTTAATTAATTGTTAATGAAATAAATATGTCATAGAACGGAAAGACATTAAAATTGCATTACAGCATTTTAATTAATTTTCAAAACAAAATATTTGTCGCTGATCGACATGAAAGCGTTGTTTTTTTCATGAAAGTTAAAAATATATAGTAAAAATGAATGTAAAACTAACATTAGTTTAAACGTTTTTATATGAACTCTCGTTTGGTAATATAAAAAATAAATCTTAGGCAATGCAAATAACTTTTACCGGTTTTTTGAAAAGCAGGGAAGTTATTCACACGTCAGTTATTTTGAAGCTCAGTAATATCTGTATTTCAAACATTGGTTTTCGGCTTAAAGGGTGGTGGAGCCAGTAATATCAAGGTACAAATGTACAAGATCTTAGTTCTCACTCTTGGCAGAACTTTTACACGCAATATATTCATCCCCACCCATTGACTGAACGAAGACGTCTCTTTCAATATTTTTTCAACGTCAACCCTTTTGATTCCGGATCTGGTTCCGGAGTGATTATGGCTAAAACACATTCACATAGTATAGAATTATGTAAAAGATCGAAGTATATAATTACTTACTCCTGTTTCAATTCGATTGGTTATAAATACATTATGTAACACCGCAATGTGAACATCCATATACAAATACGGTATTATATGATTATCCACATGCATCAGAGAATGGCACATTATGTTACCTCTCCGAAACTATTTAGTATGCCCATAGACATTGCTAGTGTAAGAAATGTTAACCATCGCTAACATCGCCAAAGCGCCACCTAACTTGGGAACCAAGATGTCATGTCCGTTGTGCCTGTAATTACACTGGCTCATGCACCCTTCAAACTGGAACATAACAATATTAAGTACTGCTGTTTTGCGGTAGGATATCTGATAAGTGGGTGGTAACTAGACGAAGCTTGCACAAAGCTCTATCACCTGTAAAATAATGGGAAAATTAAGAAACTTTTAGTTATGCTTATTAAACCTATGTACTGACTACTCAGCACTGTTTTTATATGTCTAAATTTAAAATAAATAATTAAAATATATTTGCGATATCATATTATTTATGATTTTCAATAAGCTATACTCACAGAACCAGTGTATGGTTCTGTAAATAATGTTAGTAACGTTTTGTAAAAATTGGACAAACCAGCCATCAACTTAATGTACTTAGTTTATTTATTTGGTAATAAATGATATAAACGATTTCTATAAGAATGCTTTAGTAGGCACCATTTTTCATTTCTAAGCAAAAATAATTATACCGCGTTTGTATCTAGTTAGTTACTGTTAATCTAGGTAGTACATGATATCTAGTTCATGTGATTATTTATTTGCTGAACGTTTGGATGTAATTGGTAATATGTTTTTGTTGGTAAATAAAAGTTTATAAATCTCCACGTTTTAAAGTATCTAGAACGTTTTATAATCTTTACTATATGTATTAATGTTATGCATACACGTATTAACTATTCAATCGACCATCATTCATTTTCGCAGGAAACATTTAAAAGGACATACCTAACATCTACCCTCCTCCACATATATAAGTGCAGGCGTGGGCGGGACTAGTATAAATAAATATAAACATTTTTTGATAGTGTAGAAAGTTTTTCTATACTTCATCATAAGTGGAAAACGTAATAAACACAACACTGTTTTGTGTGAAATGAAATTTTATTTCATAAGCTATAACCATCGTTCTTCTGAACAGAGACATAAGTGTTATATAACATATAAAATGATAAAACAATTTAGAGAAGAATACGTAATTACATATATCCGTTTAAAAAATAAAGCACACATCATTATCTGTAAAAAAGGTCGAAAATGTTTTTCAATTCACACGCCGAGCTTAGAAGCAACAGTTTCAGAAAAAAAGGTGTGAGTAAAACTGCGCGGAGACGTCCCGGCCAGTGAGTGACGCGATTTATTATCGTTAGGACGTTTGGCTTTAGCTGCACGGCTTTCGCGCGATTTGTATATAATTTAAAAAAAAAAACGGTGTAACGTTCGGGATAGTAGGTTTTTATTATGCGCGATATAGTCTCGGTTCATTTATGAGTGCTTTATGGTGTGATTGATTTTATATGGAAATGCTAATGGAATCAATACATAAGGTATGGACATATTTGATTTTAAATTGCAAATAAGGTTTAATTATTTTGTAATACGTTATATTTTACGCCGCCGTTAATTTAAAATTTAGTATATTAGTAATTTAGTAATGCGAAATTTGAAATTAACGGCTTCTCAAATAATTGAGTTGCGCTTAATATTTGAATGACGTTACAGTATTCGGCCGTAAGAGTACTATCATTAAAAAAGAGATCGCAAAAATATTCTAAAAATAAACTTTTTACTTTCCTATAATTTAAGAAGATAAAATTAAAATTATGATACTATATGAATGATTATTCGTTTATATTCTTTACTCACACGCCTTTGTTTAAGGAAATCCATTAGCAAGTCATTTCGCTCAATTCTTGTTTTAATGTTATTCTTTGCGGCTTTTATGAAATATCGGAATGAGTTTCAAATTCAAAGAGACTTTGAAGATTATATCAACCTACGCAGACATCCTATACCTATAAGAAAATTGTTGTCAGGAAATATAGCTATTATGTTTGATTGATCCTATTTAAGAGTCCGTGAGTACTCTCCGTCATTATCTTACAATGTTTATTGAGCAATTCTTGTATATACAATTACACATATATTGTGTATACCGTTAGATAAAAGAGAGTGTAAACGATTAGATTAAAATGTTGTTTTCAGACAAAGTTTTGATTTGCAAGTTTAGCTATATAGGTTTTTTCTTAAAAATACTATCTTAAGTAATATCTCCTGGTCTCCTTAGTTTTAAAATATGAAGAATATCTTGGTCAAAAGTAATAAATTTAATTACGTTGACAGTTTGCCGTCAGCGCCATATTTAGCATGACACCTCATTGGTCTAGTTGGCAAACGATTTGGTTAGGGAACGATGTTGCAGATCCTGAAGTTCTAAGTTCAAATCCAAGTAAAGATAATTAAATTTCCAAGTAAATGTCAAAACATTCTCCTCATCTAAAAGTTGGCAATAGTTACACGACATTGCTTCGGAAAGCACGTAAAGCTATTTGTTATCTCTCTCCGGTGTCGGACTGTGGTCTCATCGGATTATGACAACAAGGGAGAAGACCCTGCGTCTGTACTTATGACAAAGAATTTGTTCTATAACATCTACTGCGCAGTTGCCTATTTTCTATTAAGATTGGCCTCCGTGGGTACAGCTTATAGGACATCATATAGTATTTATTATGCCTAATAGATAATTTAAAATTAGTTATTATATTTATTTACGTGGTAATTAAATTGTACGTAGCTGTTTTCGCGAATATTTCTCTTCAAAGTTACTCTGAATGCATCTTACTAATGCCTTCATGGAGTAGGTACTCGTCTTTTCATATGACGTGCCGCCGCCATCTTGCTATATAAAGAAGGATGTAGATATTACTTTAAATAGTAAATATTACAGGTAAAGGTAACATTCTTGTGCTCGCTTTCGAGAGAATATTGAATATTTGTGTTATTGAAAACTCGGCAGTTATACGCTCGAATTGATATTTGTGAACCTTTTTTGTACACTGTACATATTTTGTATATTGAATAATTTAATATTGCGGTCCTATGAGTCTATTTAATTTATGTATTATGCAATTTAAAAATATTGTTTCATTATAAGGTGCTTTTTTATACATGCAATTAGACAAATGTTTTTCTAAATATATAACGTTTACTTCCAATTTGATAAAATAAAATCAAAATAAAATAACTGAATTATATCATTGATTTTATTCTAATTTCATTCTTTTAAACTTTTATTCATTGATATTTTTACCATCAAGCAACAACACGGTCTAGGATGTAGCACGCTTGCTTCTGATGATGCTTTTTATTATATGCTAATTATATAGGCATAGCACCGTTAAATTATTCGTTTCAATTCATTTGACTTTCAAAAATAGAAAAAAATATAACATTTTAGCGCAAATTCTGCTATAAGAGGTGTAAACGTTAAGTAAGTATTTTATTTTCCTTTTTTTTGAATTGAAGGATTTCATACAGTTTTATTGTTCATCTGTATAGGAGGTTAGCCCGCCACTAGTTAGAATCGTTATTTTTCAATAATATAATTTTTAAGTATCACTATATATCGTTATTAAAAAAAGTGCATATGCGAATTACATACTTTGAGCTTGACTCTGGAGTCGTCAGTAAAATTAGGTTTGTTTTGTAAAACGCAATAAATTCTGCTGTTTAATTTTTACATCTACTTATATTCAATTGCATGCATCTTTGCTGCATTTTCTGTTTAATTTTTACATCTTATTATATTCAATTGCATGCATCTTTGCTGCATCTTCTGTTTAATTTTTATATCTTCCTATATTCAATTAAAATAATTAAAATAAATGGTCTTGTCATTTTACAAGATACATACATACAACCAGTGGTCTCTAATTAAATTTATAATTTAGAGCACCAGGTCGGAATGTTAATTCTAACGAAAAGAACCGATCAATAATTATTTCATCAGCCATCTCCATAAATGCCAGAATAATATTCAATTAAATGATATATATATATATATATATATATATATATATATATAGTGATTTGTCTACTTTATGATAAAGTAAGAGGTGAAGTTATCATGAGGACATTATCATTCTCCTTTAAAATCCTTACTATCTCTTGATATTTGTATCTATTTGTAGGTTAAGATTCACTTGATCTGGCCGGTCCATCTTAACTCAGAGCCATTTTATCATCCATATAATGTCGTACGGAATAATACGTCTAATTTATTTCTCAACGTGACCTTTAAATTTATTAGAATGAATGAACATTTTTGCTTTTTATAAAATAAAACAAGACACTACTTCCCAGACATTCATGCCTCAATCATGAAACACGCCCGTTTAACCACTTACAACGCCACATTGCACAATTGAGGCGTCTTTATATACGGCAACTTAAATTAAACGGCGTTCAACATAACGTTTAACTATTCATATGAAAATTATAAGTTTTAATGTCACATAAATATGTTTCCCTAAAATGGAATTATAAATTATTATATAATATAATAAGTTATATGAGGTTAATTTAGTTGTGCGTTTTTTATATGTTTTTATGTGTTTCAATAAATGTTACATTAGAGTAAGTTCATCTTGCTTGCATGTTTAGTTCGTGCGCTTGGTTTGTGTCCATACTAGTAACTAAAAAAAGAAACTATTTCTTACTTTACCACCACCGTCAATAGGCATAAAAAAAATAATAAATATCCTGGGACATTATTCACACACGGCCGTCTAATCTCAAACTAAGGAGAGATTGTGTTATGGAAACCAGATAACTGATATATTACATAAACTACTTTTCTTTTGTAAATACATACTCCTTGTGTGACTTATCCATCTTATTGACGTATAATTGATTCCATTTTTTTCATATATGGCGTACATTCTGTGACATCAATTTTTTTATATTATGAGCGTTGTATAATTTTGTTTTATTTGATAATATAAAATATAGTTCCACAATTTTAAATGGTATTAAAAAGATGATGAAATTGCTTTCTCGAGAAATTTAATTTAACTTTGGAAACTATAATAAAGCGTCAGACAGACGAATTGACGAGAAACTTATAGGAGAATTTTGAACATAAAAGTCTTCTGTTAAAATGGATGAAAAAAATCTCTGCGCTTCATATTCCACGCCAATGGAAATTTCACAGGTCTTCCCAGTTTTTATTTTATATATATAATTAACTAAGCCAATAAGAAGTTTATAAAAAACATACCAGATAAAACTTCAAAAGACCGAGAGAATAAGGAACATGCTTCCAAGTTTCCAATAATTTTAAAACAAAACTTTGAAAATGTGTTTACAGAGTTCGCGAGATACAGTTTTCTTATATTAGATATTGAGTTGAAGTGGTATAAAGTATTGATTTATTGAAATATTAAGTTAAAAAACTTTGTATTTCATTTTTCTAACAAATATAAATGACTATTTCTTAACACTTGACTTAAAATATTCGCTGGATTGACTTGAAATTTGTCATAGTTCTCCTGGCATAGACGATGACTAAGAACGGATTTTGCACAAATCCTATCTAACATAGTTTTTTTTCTTATAAACCCGGACGAAGCCGGGACGATTACCTAGTATTAGATATAATCATTGTAATGTGTATATAGTACTTTTGTCTTATACGTCACTTCCTCGTTTATTTATTAGATTTATAATATGTCTTTAAACGTATTTATTGTCATTTTAGTGTGTTCTATAAATAAATAAATTAATTAATTAGTTGCGCTTAATGTAAGATAATTTTTTTAAGAAAAAAACATAATGTTCTATTTGTAAAGCACAAAGATAATTTCAAAATATACCGAACAAAACGACAAAATAAATCATGATTTGCATCATATGAATATACATATGTTTAATACATCTATAAGCAAACAATTTGGAACATCGTTATTATTATGTTAAAATAAATAGCAGTACGATATGAAAAGTTGCTATCCAAGCTTTTCTCTCCTTTCGAGTCATGCAGTTGTCAAACGCAAGTTACATTCCGTGCACTGTTATATAAAACATAATAGAAACGGCGTCTTATGTTTTATTTTATTGATAAATACGTATACATTATTATAATGATACAAAATTAAGGAAAAACATCAAAATATACTTTATTTAATCACTTACAACCAATATTGAATCATTTTGCAATGTGAATATTACCGTGAATAACTGGCAAAAAATCGGTAATCACTATTGTTTTTATTAATTAAAGCATTACAATTAACTAAGATTAAATTTATAAGTCATCGAATTTTCATAATGTCGAATATTTATATATATATTGTCGAATATTTTTATCATATTAAAATATTAGAATTATATGTTTACTTGACATTTAAATAATTAAAAAAAGCCGAGATAACCTAGTAGTTAGAACGCGTGAATCTTATCCGATGATCGTAGGTTCAAACCCGGGCAAGCACTCTCATGAACACCTGACACCAGGAATGTAAAATTTGATCAGTTGACTAGTTAAGTGAAAGCATAACTAATAAAGAAACAAAATACCCCTCAAGGACTCGAGGAAGGAAGAAGGAGGATGTTATCAACATTTATTTTGTATCTGTATGTGGTTTATAAATTAAAAAAATATATACTTGCTATATCCATCACCAAACTCATAGGTGATGCTCGGCTTGTATGATAAACATTCTGTTGTTATATCTCTCGGGATATTAAATAGTCAACACACTATCTTTTGAGTCCCATGATAATTTGTATTTGATTTACATCGCATATCGATATTGAGGCTTAAACAAATATCGCCTTATAAATATTTATACGCATGTGACTTTCAGAGCCATTCACAAGAAATAGATACAAGTAAATAACGTTCAAAGAGCGATCCGGTCTAAGCGTTCAAGTGACTACTCCGATGTGTATTGTATGCTTTAGGAGTATCTTCACGTTTTATTTATATATAATATGTGCGTGTACACAAACATAAGATTAAATTAAGATTATCTAGTACATTATTTATTTTAGTTGAATTCAGTTTTGTAACATAGTCTTACCTGATATTAATTAGCGACGATGAAAAGTCTTAAGTGTAAGTCAAGTACAGAGTGAGATGGCTTAGTGGTTAGAACCCGGGAGACGTAACTGAAATCAAACTCAAATTCAAAATACTTTATTCAATATTGAAGTATTACACTTTCTTATTGATTGTCAAACTGGAAACTACTACCGGTTCGGAAAAGAAACACCCAGCTCTGAGAAGAACCGGCGAAAGAAACTAAACGGGTCGATTTATTCTTTTTTTGTCTCTTTTTCATGTATTGTTTACGAAAAAGATAAATAGGAATAGCCATGCGGCGATCGCCTCATTCCCAAAGTGTGTGAATATTATAGATTTAAAGCGCGGCAAGACATACTGCTTTTTTATGCGCTTAATTTGTGTTTATAATTCATTTTGTGCATGGATTTGAATGAAACTGTCTTGAGGAAAATTGCATGTACCAAAAGTAAAGTTTACCATATATGGACCAATGCGGGTTACATTGGAGAACTGATCGCGTAGTGGAAAATGCTCCAAGTCTTCTCATTAAAAGAAGAAGAGTTCTTCGCACAGCTATGGTAACCCCATAATGAATTAAGAATCCTTCAAATCCTTATCAAAATAAGGAAACTTTTTGAAATATAGATCATTATGTTTAAAACGAGGTGAGTTTATGAACACTGAACACTTTGTTCAAGTAGGCGAGAAGTAGTCATTTTTTAAAGTTTTGCGTTGTGATTTTTCAAGCTTGTTACAAGTTGTATATAAACACACAGTGAAGAGGTTACATACATTACCCTATTAGAGTCGAGAGATAATTGCATAATAAATACCTTCGCACTGAGTCACCTTAGTTTTAGTTAGACTACACATTCAATGTAAATATTTTTGATTGTATGATCAAAGTATTAGCAGTTTTTGATCATACGAACAAAATAGAGTCTTGTAAAACAACGTAGGAATCCTAGCAATTTCGTGAAAAATAATTTTAAAATTTCCGATAAACTTACGGCCATTGAAGTCTAAAATTGAAATCATATTTACCATTATCATAATATAACGTCATAGCATTAAACCTACGCGATTGAATATTCACTACATTAGGTGCGCGACGAGTACGTGTATGGCTTTTACTTCAGATACGCTTGGCTTGTCATATCTAACCGGACTATATCTTGTTAAATAAAAAGCACAATTCTTGTATATATGAATCCATCCATATATTTTAAGTATCTCGGAAATGGCCCCAACGATTTTATTAAAATTTGTGTTATAATTAGTAATGTTTTTTACGTTCGCATATAGAAGACACCTAGTCTTTTCTAAACTAAAAAGCAATGTTTCACAAAAAATATACATAACTAATTAGAGTCAAGCGAAGCTCGGTCACTCTGGTAAAACTATCTTAATAATACACACATAGTTTAACATATCGCATTATATCATAGTAATTAATGAATGAGAACGAGTTGAAACAATACAAGCGACTTTATTCGTACCTCTAAAAGCGGGGCCTCACCTGACTAAGCAAATGAATTTGGGAGAAGACTGTCATTATTAGAATTTGTTATACATAGTGATATAACAATGCACATTGTAGGGAACCTTGTATTGTCGTCTACGAGATCAAACGAGAATATTACATTGACACAATGTGTGAGAAGATGAGGTAATTCCCCCAACGTCCGTTTATAGCGATACTTTCTGAGACAAAACATTTAGATGGAATGACAAATTGTAAGAGACATAAGTTTGTGACAAGAAATTTTATTCATGAATCAAACATTCTATACAAGCTCTTCACGTAACTTTATTCTTATTGTTCGATTTCGTTTTTGTTGGCTATTTCTTGAAATCCCTTTTAAATAGGTTCCTGCGTATTTCGTGCATCGTCGATAAAAATTTCATTCATTTCTTTTATATAACACAATAGAAAAATCAGATCTTTCTAATGAATCTAACTGAATCCTATATTTCTACCAGCATCATATCTGTGTGCAAAATTTCACCTCAACTAGTTACTTTGAAATGACTTATAAATACTAAAACTTGTTTTTTTTTTTAATATTTACGGCCGAATACTGAAACGTCACTCAAAGTTAAACGCTACTTAACATTGAGAAGCTCCTAAGTTAATTTGCGAAATTTGAATTTAACGGCGTCTCAAATAATTAAGTTGCATTTAATATTTAAGTGACGTTTCAGTATTCGGCCCTTAGTCATCTTTTTTATAAAATAGGTGGATTTTTGGATATGGATCGAATTGGATATATGTGATTACCAGTACTAATAAACTTTGGCACTACGAGAAATATTAAAAGTTCCTTCATCGTTCTAATGCGTCACCAATCTTGGGAACCAAGACGTTATTTTCCTTGTGCCTATTATTACTGTCCCTTGCTCACCCTTCAAACCGGAACATAAAACAACTAAACATTGCTCGTCGATATCTGATGAGTGGTATCTGATGACCGCTATACTAAGTCTACTACTAAGTTACTAAGTACATGATATATAATTCGGCAAGGTTAAGTGATCAGAACCTTAAAGCACATATCTCACCGAGCTAGACAGTTAGAACCTGATGGCTTTTAACTTGTTGTAAAGGTGTGTTGTTCTTACAAAGCGCATAATTATCATTATGGAGTCATCACAAGTCTCACTAATATATCGTTCATATATATGAACTATATATTTACTTGGTGGTAGAGCTTTGTGCAGGCTCGTCTGGGTAGGTACCACCCACTCATCAGATATTCTACCGCAAAACAGCAGTAATTGGTACTGTTGTGTTCCGGTTTGAAGGGTGAGTGAGCCAGTGTAATTACAGGCACAAGGGACATAACATCTTAGTTCCCAAGGTTGGTGGCGCATTGGCGATGTAAGCGATGGTTAACATTTCTTACAATGCCATTGTCTATGGGCGTTGGTGACCACTTACCATCAGGTGGCCCATATGCTCGTCCGCCTTCCTATGTAATAAAAAAAAAATATGATGTTCAACAAAATACAATTCATGTTATATTAAAAATATCATAATAATATTTTACAAATATTTTTTTTTTTGTTCTCAACATTCAATTCCATAGAGGCAAAACTTATAAAACTGATAGTAAAAACATAGAGGTAGTTCTTAAAAGTTTAACAAAGTCCAATGGTCCTGAAACTCCGGCATCAACACTTTAGTCACGTACTTTACCCTAATGGTGATTGACGCGGCTGAAACTGGTGTCAATCGAAGTTTTTCGATTAAGTGCCGCAAGTAATAAAGGCCGTATTACAGACACACCTTCGTCTATCGATACGACAGTAAGTGTTTATACTTACTTCGTAGACTTATCGTATACTATGCTCTCTCATGTCGCTTGATTGTGTTTGAATCATGTATTTTTCACTATGTCTATATGTTTTTTTGTGAGCAGATGAAAGGTAGGCTGGTTAGATGTAATGTAACCCTATGGTATTTTCTGTGACAACTTTTATACTATTTTTAAACGTGCATACTATTTTTGTCATTTTGGTGAATGAGCAAATCACGCAATTTAATATAGCATATAAATAAAATAGCATTCAGATTTCAGATACTCATTTATAAGTTTATAAATTTTTTATTCAAACTTTTTTAATCGCCAACTCCATTGGAGCAGCGTGGTGGAATAAGCTCTAAACCAATAAAGGAAGTCTTTGCTCAGTAATTGGACACTTTATTTACATCAAATTTGAAAAAAATCGGTACTTTAATCAGTTAATAATCAAGTTAACACGAAGTTTTATTTAACTACGATCATTCATAAAAACATAATTATGTGTCAAGCAAACTACAAACGACACTAAATGTTCAGACACCATTTTGTTCCTAATTTATGTGCATATTTGAAGGCGAAATCAATTTAAACAGAGCATCAGAACTGCTAGAACCCACCGCAGAATATATTAAGTATCGAACGAGTTCTTAAATTCACTTCTAATTTTATTACCAGTCACGAATGGCGTTGCTAATTATATTTCTGCTCAAGATAATTAAAAAAAAATTTTTTTTATAACATTTTTAAGTAAGACTTTACATAGTTTTCGTATCAGTACCTAAGTCAATTTATTAATTATTCCATTATCAAACAAATAATTTACCATGTGTTTTCGTATGAAAAGTGAGTGAGCCAGTGTAACGTAACATTTAAATAGCATATTTTACGTTTATCACAGTGCTAATTTCTAAGACGGCAATCACTTACAAACAAGTTGTTATTTGCATCTTTGCCTTCTTACTATTAAAAGTAAAACACACATTAATGTTAATTTCATGTGAGGTCATGGGTAGGAAGTACACAGAGTAATCGCCATTTGACTTGAGCGATTTATACCTTTTAATTAGTTATTTTAGCACAATATGTTCCTTTGATAACTTTCAAAACCTTCCCTGCTCTCCGGCAAGGTGAGGTGACATACATTAAAAAAAACAGAGAAATTAACAAGAGGCACATTGAAGAAAAATGAACGTCATTGATGTTGGGGTTATCAGACATTTTACAAAAATAAACCTAACATTTAACGCAACGCTTCAGTACAAGACTTTTCGTTACAATATACGACTTTTAAGCTTATCTTGCGTTTATTTAAAAGAAAGCTAAAAAGTGTGGGTCAGAGTGAAGGTGAAACTATCAGGGGATGGCGCTAATGATCGCGGGCGGGACACGCAACGGTTAGATTAGATCGGCCCATTTCTTGGGGTGTAATTTCCGCCCCATAGTCCGATAGCCCTTATTCGTAGAGAAAAACTATTTCAATAAAGAAATAAATTATATAGTTGTGATTATTTTGATTTATATAATATTGTTTTTCGACAATATGAAAGAGAGAATCGTTGAAACATTATTTAAAAATATATAAAATAAGATTATTATTTTTAAGGTAAGCAACATTTATTGATTATTTATCAGACGCTAGATAGTCGTTGAACAAAGCTGTGACTTTGTGTTTAGAATATCAAATCAATAATGAGAGAATATAATAAAGCAAGTATATTCATAGGATATAATTAAGTTTTTTCTCAACCAACGAACATTATATGAAAACCGTCATAATTTATATAGTAAAATAATACTGAAACTGAATAAACAGCGTTTCTGTACACTGTTTATTCAGTAAACATGTTATTTGAAATTTTTATAATACAGCAGCGGAATAAGAATACTTGAAAATGTTCTGAGAAGCAGAAATGAAATATTTTATGAAATGAACATTGACAGAGTTCCATAATAAAAATCAATCTTGACCATGCAAAAAAAAAAAATTATTGACAATAAATTTAATAGAAAATAAACTACAAACAAACCTTATGCCGGTTAAGTGGAGTAGGAATAGTTTTAGTTTTATGGTAATGCAACGGAAGCCGGAGGGAGGGGTTTAGGATCGTGGGCGATCCGATACCTGGCATGTTTGAATTTCAAGCACGACCTTTTACCCATTCCTTAATTGTTTTTATGATTAAGATATATGATAATTCCTTTTTAACAGTAAATCTAATAATTTTAAAGAATACTGTCCTTATAAATAACAAGGTACTTTAGAATAATAATAATAATATAATAATATCCTGGGACATTATTCACACATGGACATCTGATCCCAAACTAAGCAGAGCTTGTAAAATCAAAACCAGACAACTGATATACTACATATACTACTTTTGTAAAAAAATACTTATATAGATAATTACACCTACTCAGGACAAACAGATATCATAAACACAAATGTCAGTCCCAGGTGGGAATCGAATCCAAGGCCTATGGCGCGAAAGGCCAACGCCAATTTTTGAAACGTTTATTTTACTACAGAACCAAAGAATTAAGAATAAATTTAATATTAGTTGAATACCGTATTTAAAAAAAGCAATACTTTTTACGTTTAATCTTTTCCTCAGACACATACGAGGTAATTAAGACGAATTTGTCTGATTACGATTCCAATTTAAAAAAAGTAATTGTTTACATTATTAGCTTGAAATTCTATGAGCCAAAATATTCCAGTGGTATAAATTCGGATTCTTTTACTAACCCCAGCCGATATTTCATATGTTCGTGTTGTATTTATACTCTTTCTTTGTAGTGAAGGTAACGAAAGAAAACGTTTTGTTTGTCTTAAATATGACGTTGGTAAAGGTTAAGATTGTCGTCTGTATTTAACAATCTTAGTTGGCCAGGAAACATTTAATATGTAAATGCGTGTTGGATCCGGTTTGCATAAGTCTACCCAATGAACAGAATGAGTATTGATTTGCTTCTCTGCATAATTAACAATAACAGCACGATTACTGCGTGCACCTTACTGATCCTGACAAAGCTTGGGTTAATTATGTTTAATTAAAAACAAAATAATTTAACGTTTATTTTTATTATTACTTTAATTGTTATTATCGTTTATTATTACGTTGAAATAAATCAGGACTATATTTAAAATGAACAATTTTAATGATATGAAATCAGAAAGCATCTGCATCTTTCGCTGTAGATGAAAAAGTCTTTATCCAATAGCAATTTCACTTTATAGCTTTTTTTTATAAAAGAACGTTGCTTATATAGTACGGTTTGAAACAGATTTTATTTATTTAAATGATAAATAAAACTGCATTTATACATGGAAACGAGTTGATTTTTTTATAATTGCGATAGCGGTATTACTGAGAATAGTTGTTTTTTTATTTCATAGGAAGGTGGACGAGCATATGGGCCACCTGATGATAAGTGGTCACCAACGTTCATAGACAATGGCATTGTAAGAGATGTTAACCATCGCTTACATCGCCAATGCGCCACCAACCTTGGTATCTAAGATGTTATGACCCTTGTGCCTGTAGTTACACTGGCTCAGTCAAACCGGAACACAACAGTACCAAATACTGCTGTTTTGCGGTAGAATATCTGATGAGTGGGTGGTACCTACAAAGATGAGCACTGCACAAAGCTCTACCTGCTCTACCTAAGTGAGTGAGCCACTTTAATTACAGGCACAAGGGATATAACATCTTAGTCACCAAGGTTGGCGTATTGGCGATATAAGCGATGGTTGACATTTCTTACAATGCCATTGTCTATGGGAGTTGGTAACTTATTCATAGACATGTAAGAAATATTTACCATCACTAAAACGTCACGCGTTTTGAGAACTAGACGTTTTCTTGTGCCGCTAATACCGTAAATACCGATCTCATGTATCCGATGTGAAGACGAAATCAATCAATATATGATGTGATGTTGGTTTATATTTGTTACACTGGCTCCCTCATCGTTCAATCTGTAATACAATAATATTGCTGCTTAGTATTACAATTTAATTGTAAGAAAATACTTATTTATTTAATTGTAAGAGTTTCATTGATAATTATATAACTAACTGTTTTAGAAATAAAAATTACGTATTCAATAGTTTTATTTAGAAAGATCTGAAGATCTTTCTAGATAAAATATAATGAAATGCAAATATAATAAAATGCTTCAGCATTTTATTATATTTGCATAGCGTGGTTTTTCAAACGATATATTATCTATTTCTCACTAGAGAAACATTTAGAGTGAAGTAAAAACACCAATAAGACGCCTACGCTTCTATAATGTAAATACCGATCTCATGTATCCGATGTGAAGACGAAATCAATCAATATATGATGTGATGTTGGTTTATATTTGTTTTTACGTCTTATTTTTATAATCCTTTAAAATTAGACTTTATAATATTACAGTTTTGTTTTGTTCTTGTTGTTTGTTCGTCTCTCTTATAATTTTACTAGCAACTAAGTAGAATAAGGGTCTAATACATACATATATTGGATTTGTTATACTTTCCGAGTTCAGTCTTTGAAATTTGCAGTTGGCGGAACATTTTTTTAATAATAAGTATGTTGTGATATACAATCCTTACACGTTATGACGTTCGCCATTATGTAACTATTCTTTGAATGAATTTATGGGTAAATTAATTAGTTTGTTTGGGCTAAATAACATATTTTTTCTTGATAAAGTATTTTGTAAAAAATAATAAATTAATTGTTTTACTAACTGATGTACCTAATAGCTCTATCTAAGTTTGCTCTGTATAAATGAACATAAAAGAAAAAGATAATTCGTTCAAACCTCTGCTTTGGTGATTAGTTATTTCATTATATATATTATTATAAGTGGTGTTATTAATTTCAACACGTTACATCACAATATCGATGAGAGAGTAACGTGCAAAGGAGCAATCAATCAAATTGTGTTGAGCCGATGGAAGTAAACGCGTTATGAAGGCCGACTTGATTGGTGTAAAGTCATAAGTAACACTCCGTTTTTGGGGCTGTTTGGAAAGGGAGCGGTGCTGTACGAATTGGTAAAAGCCCTCTTTGTGCAATTCCATTGTGAAATAATACGTTAAAGAAAAGAAAGCTATTTGCTACTAATACAGTTGTACTTATTTGTAATACATTTTTATTGAATTTGCCGTTTCTTTGTTTCCATTGATTTTATTAAGCATTTCCTAAGTTTTAAACGGAAAAACATGTTATAGGTATTCTCATTTACCTCGCTTACTTTGAGGCTAGTTTGTTCAGTTGCAGATTATCTGGTCCCAAGTTTGAATCATGTACGTTGTAATTATAATCACTAATTTGATTGAAATATCCCCGGGATAGAATAAAATGACATTGACATTTGTTTTGCTTTCGATACTGTTGTAAGGATTTTAAAGTTTTTTTATTATTCAAACATTTTAACGCGAATGAAACTTAGGGGCGGCGCGAGTTAAACTATTAAAAAAAAACGTAAAATCGATGTAAATTGACTCGATTAAATATCCTATTTTGTAACGGCAAGTCATGACAAAATCTGTAATCTGGGACACTTTGTGGTGAAGCGGCTTAATATATTAAAGATAAAATGATCAAAAGACAAATTTTATTTATAGCTTAGAACTTGTATGATAAAATTCAATCAATTTAATGAATTTCATGATTATTCTGGAAGCTTAAATATGTTAGCCAGCTTTTACAAAATAAAAAATAAAACTCATACCAACGATGGTACTGCGAAAGTATCTAATCAATATTACAAATGGAGTTTTTCAAAAAGGTAAACTAAATACAAAAATAACTTAACCAATAAATATAAAAAAACATGGCCGCGGCATCATTCTGAGTAATGTAGCTATATAACTAAATGATAATATTAAAAATAACTTGAATTTTATTGTTGTTCAGTTTTATAAACATAGTTTCCGACTTCACAATGTGAATACCTCCAGGGGCAAAGTATTTGCTTCTATAACAACATTCCACTAATAGTTTTATCTTGACCTATTATATTTATATATTATATTTGAATCTCATCATTCATGTAATCTCATAAAACATGGTGTTAGTATTCGTCGTATACTTAACATATATTTATTATTTACAACAATTCATCGACGACGATTCAAAATAGCTTTTGCAAGCTTATTTCAATCAAGAATATTTTCATTTTGATTTGTTTATGATCTATAAATAAAGTTATGCAATTATTTAAATTGAATTTTCCATTTTTGGTTATTGATTTTACTATGTATTAACACGAAGCTGATGAGAGTGTAACATGCGGAAGAAACCTATCAATCGTTCTTGCGAAATTTAAAATGAAACCATTTTGGAGGCATTTTTCATGTTCCATTATGAAAATGAAAAACCGTTCTCTCAATTATGTAAAACATGTATGTTGTTGTATTTATTTTAATGCCGGTAAAATAGTTACAGATTTTTTATTTTGATGAAGAAACTATTCCAGATCATTTAATTATTTCGAATAACTTTCTAAATATACTTTAATAGCGTTGGCTTAATTTCAAGGTAAAGGCTCAATTGAAAACTTTTATTGGTAACTAGCTGATACCCGCGACTTCGTCCGCGTTGCTTGATATATTAACAAAGTTTTCTTATGTACGAAGGAAAAAAACATCAAAAATATCGCAAGCAAAAATATACTTTGTTTAAACATACATACAACACCCAGTGCATATACCAATAGTTGTCTCTTGAAACTTTAATAACTTTTTTTTAAATGGAGATATCGCAATAATTGTCTTTTTTGATAAAGGCCAAGTGTCTAAGACATAATATTTAGAATACTTCATTGAAATCTATCCAGTAGTTTTTCCGTGATGCGCGCACAACTGCAGACCTCTATCATTTTATTTATATAGATTATTTGTTTTCATACAATATTTATTTAATTTACTATGTACTGTTCGTTTTGCTAAATATACATACATATATATATTCTTAAATAAATGTACATAGTCAACTATAATTAAATTTATATATCTCATCATCTACATATATAATGTTTTGTTCAACATTTATGAGTAAAATTAATTAATATGTCAAGTCAGTTAAGGTTTCTCTTTTTCTTGAGAATAAATAATGATTTCAACCCGAACCAATTTCATTCGACACGTAATAGCATGATAGACATCTGTTCAATTTTTCATTCAATTCAATTCACCAGTTTTATTCTACTTTTTATATTAACTTCACTTATATGGAAAAATAGTCTTCTGGAAACAAATCTAGTAAGTCGATTTTAATCCCATTATATAGTCATATAGAATTAAAGCTTATGTTATGGAATTTGCCTGACAGTAGTCTAATTGAGTTCCGTGAAAATTTTACCAGATTTTTTTCAATTTTAAAATGGTATTTTTTTAACAATTCTATTTTTATGTTTGTGTTCACTAAATATTACTAGTATTTGATTACTTTTAATGTTTGGATAATCATATTAAAAATATCATGTTTCATTTTTGTCCATAAAATTGTTGCCATAAATGACGACAAGATGTTATAAATTATGTCGACAACGTGCCATAAAAATCATTATAGCAGAATATTGCAATATTGATCGAATAAGCGCTAAAAGAACTATTGTTAAATAAGTTCACAAAAGGAGGTTCTCCATTCCAGTCGTTTTTGTATGTTTGTATGTTTGCGATTTTCACAAAAACTACTGATCTGATTTGATTGCGGTTTTCTTTATTAAATGTATATGATTTCGGGAAAGGTTTTAGTGTATAATATATTAGGATCTGCATTTTTTTCTTTGGACAAAAGTTTGATATAAACATTAATAATAATAATTTGTTAAAACATTATCAAGAATATTGGAATGCTTGACAAACTCTAAGTAAAATATAACAGTAGCTGAAATATGTGTATAAGCTGAAACGAATATAAACGTACATTCATCATCATAAAAGTGCTCCGGTGGTTTTAATCTACCCACACTACACTAAACTTGCAATTTGTCGAACTTAGATAATAGAGCAGTTTGTCGAATCGAATTAAATTAAAACTTAATGAGTTCTTCATTATGTATTTAGATATTAGTTTATTGTCGAATTCATATATAAAACTAATACCTTCTTCGATACCAGATATCGACGCGTTTTTTAAATCAAGAGAGGGATATGTATTTTTTTGCCTTTATTGTTTAATTGGTCTCTTAAAATGAGAACTGTTTTAAAGCGTTCAGTGATATAAAAGTTGAATTATTATTTATGCCTTGTTCATTTAGTTACTCTAGTGACGTGAGTATATAGACTTCCGAGACTCTGGAGAAAGCACATTTCGGAAAAAAAATGCATATTTTGGAAAGTGCAAAGCCTGCACTGCAAGCTCTCATGGTCGTGTCGGATTTGGCGTCTAATAATATGTCCTGCATAGTTGCTTAGTCTTCTGTGAGCAAGGCCCAAGTAACTCTTTTTTTAATTATTGCTCTTTTTTATACCCAGTATATACTTTAAAATGAATGGTCTACTTACAACTCAGTCCGATTTTATGTTTTAAGGAGTTTATCTTTTTTAATAGATTTATAAAACCACGCTAATATATTTTCATAAAATCGGGTTAATATGTTTATTTATGTAAGTATGTTTGGAGACGATCAACGCGCGCTGTTCTCGTATTTTGTTTTATTTCTCAATAACCTGAAACTATTGTCAAATGTCAATATACAAATATGTGTTTGTATATGACTATGTTTTACTGACAACAATTTGAGCATATATACGATAGTAAAAATAGAGATATAAATATAATTTAATTATTTTCAACAGATAGTTATAGTAATGTAACTTATATTTCCATTTACACTTTTTCCAATCAAGAATTAGTTCAAATCATACGACACACAGTATTAATGCTTATTAGAATTATTAACATATTAAATTTAAGACTAAGAATAATAATTACATTTAACACTTAGAAAATTTGAATATCGGATATATTTTACGATGTTATAAAAAACAATAAAAGAAATAGGACAGTACTGGAAATGGCCGGCTTGTTAAGTTGAGACTACATATTGAGTATATTTTAAAACACTGATTATATACTACGCTATATACAAGTTTTCCGATGTTTCTATTAATTTATAGTAACATCGTAGCGTTTAATTATCGAACGAGAATATTGAAGGTAATAAAATTAAAAAATACTGAAACAATTTTTAATTAACAAAATCTCAATGAAAAAAATGTAAAGGAATTGAAATGCCAAAATGAGTTTGAGACTTAAATGAAAATCGAAATAAAGTAAACTTGCACGCCTTAGGATGTTGCAGGTGTACATGGACGGTGGTTGTCACTTTCCATTAGGAGGGCCTTTCCACTAGCTCGTTTGCATAAAAAAAAATGTTATCAACATTCAATATGGACACAGTGTAGTTTTGATAAATAATAAATCACAATATATTTTTTAAACAAATCGCTTTTTATAAAACTACATGTCAAAATACATTTAGAAATAAGGGTAAGTATTCTGTAAATAATAAATCAAAGCGTTGTATGAAAGTGTATTAGGTTCTATACTATATTGATAAAGAGCTAACTAAAGTTAATATTCCAAGGGTGAACCCAAGGATTCAAATCTGTTAATTTCAAATCGTGTTCCGTATTCAGTTGAGTTAATTTGCCTACCAAATAATAATAATAATAATTGTTTATGTAAAATATACTTCGAATTAAAACCTTCATTGTACTACAAAATGTTTGCTAGCTTTTTATATTAGCGTATAAACTTAATTTAAAGGAAAAGTACACATCAATAAAACTTTGATTGTATCCGTAAGACGTCAAGGTAAATCGTTAGTCTGTACGTCATGTAGTAAAACTGTTAACAGACCAAATTTATGGAACAATTTTGGAATATATATACCTATATGTAATGGTGGTATATCTTTGTGCAAATCCTCCTGGGTAGGTACCACCCACTCATCAGATATTCTACCGCAAAACAGCTGTACCTGGTATTGTTGTGTTCCGGATTGAAGGGCAAGTGAGCTTGTGTAATTACAGGAAGCAGGGGGCATAGTATCTTAGTTCCTAGGTTCCTAGGTTGAAAGTACCTAGGTTGATGCCGAATTGGTGATGTGAGCGATGGATAATATCTCTAACAATGGCTTTGTCAATGGGCGTTGCTGACCACTTACCATCAGGTGGCTCATATGCTCGTCCGCCTACCTATTACATATATCTCAATTTATTACTTATAAAGTAATACGTATATTACATGGCAGATTATTTAATGATTGTAAAATATATGAAAAGCTTAAAGAGGGAGGGGATGGATATAGCTTTAGATTTCTTTATTTATTCTTAGAGATTGTATTCCTGGTGTGGTGTTATCATAAGAAGAATTTAAAATATTGGTTGTATGTCATGCGACAACAATATTAGTGATCCAAGCGTTTCAATTAATCTCGGCTTGGTTGGTTTAAACATGAAGTCAACACAAAAGACACTCTATATAATGAGAAATTTCTTAGGAAACTTCTCCTTTCCTAAGAATAATTTGAAATAGTCTCCAAGTTATATGTGAAAAATATCAAAGATCTTACTAGAATACAATTTAATTAACAGACGAAAAAAAGGACGCTCGTTTCAAGCTATATTGTTTGTTATATATGTATAAAATAGATAAAGATGCAGACTAAATTCTAAGCTCTTTGTTTAAATACCAAACCAATTTCCATCAATAAATTTAATAATAATAAATTTAATATCCTTCAAATCTTATGTAACTGCTATTTAAATTATATTTTAATTTGACAACTAAACAACCGTAATTTTATATTTAAGAGTTAAAAAGAATACTTAAGAACAATGTTGCAAGAATAAAACGCTAAGTACTTGCACTTAAACATTAAATATTTATTGTCTATATGTATCAAATCAGCATCGATTCATCGGAACCGATAATGGAGCACCAGGGAAAGCCATTTTCCAATAGCACGGTCAATGGGAAGTCCTTCTGGAGTATTATTTTTGGCGCGAGCGCGATCGGGACGCTCGAGCCGGGCAGTGCGGGATGCGACCTGTTGAAGTGAGGTTGCGACGTCACGGCTCCCGTGATAAGCGTTGGATTCAAAATTCGAACTTGCAAAATTTATTGTTCTATGTGGACGGTTTTTTCGCGTGTGTGTTTGACAATTTGGATCGGTTTTGTGAAGTGTATGTGAAGGTAAATATTTTGGTGCTATTTTTATTTTATTTAAGTACTTTTTCGGTTAAGCTTTGTCTTCATTAACACCTTCATTAACCTATACATTATAGGTGTCTATATGTTTCTGTCACGTAAAATTTTTATGCGTACAAACTTAACGGTTAAAAAAATATACTTTTTTAATGAATACACAATAATAATAATCATACAGCAAAAAAATCCAAAAAAATAGTTTAAAACTTAAAATAGTCCTTATCCTTAGTGTTTTGAAATAAACGGAAACAAAAGTTAGGCTTTACAAATCATCTCTATTCAGGCCAAATTTAAAAAGTATTTTTTGAGGGTGTAATTGAAAAAATAACTTTGAAATAAATCATTATGGTTTTTTGCTGCGAGGAAAATAAGTTGAGGCTGTAATAACTTTGATAAAGTTATCGGCAGGTATATCAAACCGTTTTGGGCGGGTTTGGGCGTGTATCAGAGCAGTGTGTGAATGCGCACGCGCTATTAATTTTCGTCCATATTTTGAGGCGTTTGTTTTGTTAGTTTGTACAATTTTCAATTATATTAAGAACTCATCATTAAATTTTTGAATCGAATGATATCATGCCACTAGTAAAGCCCACGGTTTTCTTGGAATACTGAATGAAATTTCATCTGAAATTTTTACGTACATTACGCCTATTTGATTTTCAAAACCACATACAGGCACTTACATTTTATTTATTTGCATAGATTTGTTTTAGACAAAGAGTTTTTTTTAACTATATAATTCCCATAAACAATTTACCTTAAAATTTATTTTTGGCAAGTTTCTTATTAGTGTAAAAACGCAAGTACTTATCATCATCTTTATTATAAGAACAAAGAATATTTGTATGTTATTTCTCTAAGCGTTTCTAGGCCATTGTGATTTCATTTGTTGAGTTGTTCTGCGTCCGCTCAAGTAGGTTCCTGGCCCAAATGAGCAGATTTTTCTTGTATCCTACAATATAAACGATTTATATAGAATTTTATTCTACCCGTGCAAAACCAGGATGCTAATATTTCAAACATAATTTGAGGCTGCTGCATAAATAGGAAATTATAACTACAAATGGCGAATTTGGCCATTAAGATGTCTACAGCGTTTGACACAAGTATGCAAAATTTAAACTTTGATATGTACGTGTGAAACTTCATTCACAATTTAAATAAAGCAACATCATTTGAAAACTCTGCCAGTTAAACTATTTCGCACTAAAGCCACTCCAAAAATAAAAAGTTTGTTACGTTAATTAGTGTTTATAACGTTTGAGCAAACAACACATAATATATACTTGCTTTTATATAATTAATAAGGAAATATAAATGATTGAAAAAGAGATTTATATGAATTTTGTTTTTAACAGGGTAAAGTAATCTACAATTTGTCTGTTTCAGTTATTGAAATAAAATATTTCATAATATTAAATTTGAAAGAAAGAGACGGAAGATACTTTATTACTTCGCTTTATATTTATATGTTGTTGATTCATTTTGCAATAATGACTCAGTTATTTTGATTAAAGAAACATATAACATAATGCTATTATGTTCATAAAAAACTAATAATTTATAAAATAACAAAACATTTTGGAATTGATTGGTTGATCAATTAGTGAGAAATTTCCATATGAATTCATATTGGCCTGTATTGATTTAACCTGGCAACGAAAAATTTGTTCAGCCCAGTTTTTTTAAATGTAGACTTAATTTCGGCATGTAATTCTTTTCGTTTTTGCAAAGGTTTTACTATATTTATATATATATTAGGATATAATATTGTACCAATAATATATAAACGTTTTGTTGGGATAATGAGTACAATTTAAAAATAATTTGAAATGTATAGTATAGGTAGGAGTGGTCACCAACGCCCAGACACATTTTAAGAGATGTCAACCATCGCTTACATCGCCAATGCGCCACCCACCTTGGTAACTAAGATGCTATGTCCTTGTGCCTGTAATTACACTGGCTCGCTCACCCATCACACCGGAACATAGCAATACCAAGTACTGCTATTTTGCGGTAGAACATCTGTTGAGTAGGTGGTACCTACCCAGACGAGCTTGCAAAGCTCTACCAACATTACTTATTAATTGCTAATACCGAAATTTTGTAATATTGTACGCCATAACGTATGTATTTGCACGAATCACCTAAAAAACTTGGAACACATTGGACCGTAGTTGATTTAATTGGAATTGGTAGACCAATATTGTGGTTAACAAAAGGGTTTTAGATAGAAATAATACACATTTCGAATATATATGCTTAATATTGGGTTATGTACATAATAACGCATACTTGGTAATTCTTAATTTTATCTACTTACTTGTACAGAAAGTAAAGTACAATGGATTGTGTCATTATTATTATCATAAGTGACGTAAACAATTGCCCGGTCGCTCCTTTGATACAAAATAACATAGAATTCAGTCGTGTTTTTAAACATTAATCGTGAATGTGGCACGTTGCAGTCTTAACCTCCTAATAAAAGAAAACTGGAGCTTGAAAATTGAAGTATTATTGTACGAACTGAAAATCTTTTCTCGTTCGAAATAAGCAGTAAAGTAAATTTAATAGAAAGAGATCGAATTAAAGATTCAATTTTCTAAAACAATAAAGTAATTTTCAGCTTCGTAGCGCTTTATTATAGCTTGAAAATAAAATGTTTCAACTGTTATTCGCTACGTCTTTTCTATTAAAACACTTCATTTTAATCGGTTCCATTTTAAATAATTGGATTTAGTAACTTTATAATTGATACAAGAAATATACATTAAGATTATATTTCAAGCTGATACTATTATTAAAAATAAAATAGTAATAATACGTTACATCGCAAGAGTTATTGACGAGTTTTAAATATATTTATTTATTATTTATTTTACTCTTTATTGCACACCAAATATACATAAAGATAAAAAAAAAAATATATATTCTTTAAACAAAGTTGGCCAAGCAAAAGGCGGTCTTATGGCTTATAAGCCATTTCTTCCAGACAACCTTTGGGTTAGAGGAATAATGTGTATGGAAGACGGCAATATGGTGGTGCAGTAAAAACTTACATTATGAAATAATAACAAATACAACTCAATAAATATGGCAGATACATAAATACAAAAAATACTAATAAATAAAATATAAAACAGATTATAGATATTTATAAATAAATCATATATACATACATATATCTATATAGAATATGTAATAAAAAAATATATATATATAATATTATTAATAAATATAATAGAAAGTATAATAGGATAATAAATAACTGTATCTCAAATGTCATCATTATTAGTGTCCAAATAGAATTTCTTCAGAGAATTTTTAAATATTTGTAGCGATTTAGATTGTCTTATGCTTAGCGGTAAGTTGTTCCAAAGTGTTATGGCCTGCACAGTGAAGGACTGCTTATAATATTTACTGCTATAGGTAGGCAGTTTTAGGAGGAGGCTTCGTGATGATCGTATACTAGACTGATCTCCAAGAAATTCGAATTTCTCCTTCAAATAACAAGGAGCGGTCGGATTAAACAACACACAGTACAGAAGAGAGAGAGTATGCAAGTTTCGGCGACGGCGTATAGGGAGCCACTTGAGCTTTGAACGAAATTCTGAAACATGGTCATACTTTCGGAGACCGAAAATGAACCGAATAGCTAGATTTTGTAATCGCTCAAGTTTATTAAGCTGGTCCTCGGTTAGATTAAGATAGCTTGCGTCCGCGTAATCGAGAATAGATAGTAGAAGGGAGTTTGCTAACATAGTTTTGGTAGGAATTGGTAATACTTTTTGTAGACGTCGCAAGGAGACGTCGTAAATATACTCGTAGTTCTAATATTAAAAAAAATATCATCATGTAGTTTCTGAGATTAGCTTGATAAACAGACAAAATAAGGGATTGTTGAGGCAGATAACATATCATGACAGTTATTGTAAATGAAAAACAAAATGTTTTTAATAAATATTATACAAGATAAATAATTTAACAACTCAAAAGTAAAAACCTTACTTTTCAATTGTTTCATTATATATCAGTGCTCGCAACATGCGATCTCCCATAATTAAAAAATCGAAATCATAAAGGTTTTTTATATAATCCAACAAAGGAAACTACACAAAGAAGACAATATGTTATCGTGTACACGTGTATATATAACAACAAAGATAATTCATAATATTTACCGTGACAGCATAATACCGTTTCAGATACACACAAAGTGCTAATACGTCGTTATCTTGAGTTCTTATAGCTTTGAGAAGAATCGCTGTGATGGTTACGCCGATAACTGCCGGTAAGAAATTAATCGCATCCATTAAAGGTATTTGTGGACTAGGAAGAGGGTGGAAAGAAATACGACATGACATTATTCAATGCTATTATTGGAGCTTTATTTTATGTTATAATACATTGTGTTTGAAATGTACTCTCTTTTTGAGCCGATATTCCAGGTAACGTTTTATAGAAGGATTTTAAAAAGAATTTTGCTTCTGCGTGTATGTGTGTGTTTTTAGCTATTGAAAGTTCCATGTTCCCCGAATTTTACTCGGTTAACATCTATGACTTCGTTTTCAATACTTTTGTTTTATACTTTTGTCGAGTTCTAACGAAAAGCTGTTATTGATTTTTCTAATATATATATATAAATATACTTATATGGGTGACAGAATATCTATGCCATGTATTTATGTACACGTGTACAATTGATAACATATTTTTGAGTATAGAGTATAATGCTTCTCTAAGATGAACTATGTCGGTTTTAGTAGGGCGCACCAAATATTTAATATACTAATTTTATATCCATTAACGTGTATAAATAGAAAAAACTAATCGAATGTCAGAAGAATGATAATCACGATAAGTTACTAAAGTTTTACCCACACCTCAAGCACCTGATCTCTCTCTCTGGTCAAGCACTTACTTATCCAGATTTTAGTCCGTGATATATTTAACCTATTTAAAACCTAACCGATTATTTGACTCTGAAATGTTTAATATTTATTATATTTATTACTACACAAATCAACTACGGAGTAAAAATAGTGGCTTGTAAATACATACTACATACATTCATATAATAATGTTTTACAATTTAACTTCAGGATACATAGCACAACTACAACTTAATATTTTTTACGTAGCAATTACATTTTAAATACTATTTTCGACTATTATAAATGTATTTTAATGTATAAATATTAAAACTGTTATAGCAATCCAAGATAAAAAAGAATGGTGTGTTATTATCTATAAATATTGAAATATATTTAGAAGTATGTATGTATGTTATACTTGGTGGTAGAGCTTTGTGCAAGCTCGTCTGGGTAGGTACCACCCACTCATCAGATATTCTACCGCAAAACAGCAGTACTTGTTATTGCTGTGTTCCGGTTTGAAGGGTGAGTGAGCCAGTGTAATTACAGGCATAAGGGACATAACACCTTAGTTCCCAAGGTTGGTGGCGCATTGGCGATGTAAGAGATGGTTAACAGCTCTTACAACGCCAATGTCTATGGGCGTTGGTGACCACTTACCATCAGGTGGCCCATATGCTAGTCCGCCTTCCTATGCAATAAAAAAATAAAAATAATAATGAATATTTTTACAACATATCAAAAGTGTATAAAGCTTTCTATCTTATCCCAAGCTGAAATCAGGGACATCGATGTAACAGTGCCTGAATATATTACAAGGGCACTTAAAATTGAGATAAGGTTAATCTATAGAGTGCGTGTCGCCTCGTAATATTAACAGTTATCATTGACGAGTCGGATTTTCTCACTTTAATTTTTATTATTAAAGTTATGAAGCTATTTGTTCTGTATGAAATTAAACTATAGCGTCGATCTGGTGGCTACCTTTTTCACCTTATACACATCAATACTTTAACACACCTTATAGTATAATTATTTGAAATATCACTCATACTTATAGTTATATATATTTCAAACAATTATTGTATATGTATAAGTTTATTAATTTTTAAATGTATATAATAACTATTTAATTTATGCGTTCATATCTAAATTTGCCTTCGGTGCTATTTCGACTCCAAAGTGTAAATTGATTAAAGTATTTCAAAACCAATAACTTGTTCATCAAGCACCTATAAAAATGTAGCCGAACCTGATGTTGAGCTGAGAATTAATCAGAACAAGGGGATAATGTGTACTAATGTTTAAAAATCTATATCAATTCAAATTAATTTTCAATAAATTTTAAATTTGGAAGTCCAAACTAATATTATAAATGCGAAAATGAGTTTGTTTGTTTGCTTGTAACGCTTTCACGCCTAAACCACTGAACTGAGTTTTAATGTAGCTTTCACCAATTGAAAGCTACATTATCAGCGAGTAAAATAGGCTACATTTTGTCCCTGTATTCTCACGAAAACGGGAACTATGCGGGTAAAACCGCGGCCCAATCGCTATTAATGTATATATAGTTCTAATATAAACTGTTAACCACTTCTACGTCCGCGTGAAACATATTTTCGCGTTAATTTCATAATTTAAATGTTTATGTATATGCAAGTTCCGAGCAATGTCAAATTTCATTACGATCAGTTCAGTGGTTTAGTCGTGATTCGGTAAAAGCTAGACAGAGTTAGTTATGCATTTCTAATATGAGTAAGTATATGTAAATAGTAATAAGTACTATAACATACATTTTACATAGCCAACGGGGACACAATAGAAATAACGGATTTCTAGAATGACACCTACATCGATGAATAGTGTTGGTTATAGTATACATATATAGTACGTACGACTGCGTCGTCGGTCCAGTGGCTAAGGCTGCAGACCCGGTGGTCCTGGGTTCAGTTGCATGGTCGAGCCAATAAGTAGTTATTGGGTTTTTCTCTTCACAAAATACTCAGTAGCAGCCCGGAGTATGGAAGTGTGTACACTCCCGTGAAAGCACGGAAAGCCTCCTTGGGTCATGCGCCTGATCTCTTTCTGCTCGTGTCGGATTGCCGTCAAATCGGATTATGAGAGCTAGGGAATAGGGAGTAGTGCACCTATGTTTGCGCAAATACTTGTGTACATTATAATATCTCCTGCGCAGTTGGCTAACGTGTCTTGAGATTGGCCGCCGTGACCGAAATCTGGAGGACGTTATTATTGTTATCTATAATACATATACGTATGTGGTGATCGTTAAGCATGAGTCTTTTACTAGAAAGCACACATAGACAGATAATAAACAAAAAGTTATTTCCATCCACGACTTCGTAGTCATCTTCTGAGTCAAGTATTTTGGAGTTTATACATGTATGTAGCAATATGTCATTTCGCATTTGTCGACCACAATATTATTCTTCGGTTGACATCTTTCTCTTCACTCGTCTCGGCTATATAATAGATGGCCTTGTTAATTTGATTATTACCTAAAATATCGTTCTGGAAACTTCGATAATGAAATTAAATTAAATTTTAATCAAAAATCGTTCATGATTTAACCTTCATAACTTTTCGAGGTGAAGCGGTAAAAGCAACGTGTAAGCCCCAAAAGTTGCAATCAAACTCATAACATTTTTCAAGCTCGCTTTTCGACATTTCTCCTAATTAACTTTTCTATATATATATGTTTCTAAATAACTGTCATTTTTTTATTCATGATTTTTGTGTATGGTAATAAATATGTATATCTGCCATGTGGATAAATATTGAATTTAATTTCAACACTACATACATCTGCATACTCTAATATTATAAGTTATAACTTGTTTTTTTAAATCTAAGCTGAAACTTGATTTTAAACTGAAAAACAAAATTAATTAACTTATATAGTCTGTCTGTGTGCATCACCGTCTTTGCCCGTGTATATATATGTACATATATATGTATATAATTCTTGTTTGAGTAGCATGAGTAATCATATAATTAATTAATAAGCAGATACACAATAGTTTCAATTTAAATACCAGTGTATGCAATTAGTACCTTTATTAGTTTATGTAAAATTTATCAATAATCGTTTAATCAGATGATTTCTTTTTGTCTTGCTCTAATTGATCCTATTATGTTTTTCCCGTGGATTCAGGCTCAGATTTTCATTTATGATTATGACGAATTTATAACATTCGTATATCATATTTTAACGTGTCTTTGTGGTATTAAAAAGTTATTTTTACGCAGTTTTTACGGAATATCGAAATATATAAAATATTTGGTTTATATCATACAATTTTTATAATTTAAGACATATTGTGAAGTGCACATGCTGTTTGAAGTGTACGGATCTAACCTCGATCCATTGAGATTTTCACTATTTATATTTATTTAGAGATAAAACGAGTTATCGTAATTGAATTTCTTGCTTTGCTTGCAGTGGAACAACGTAGCGTTATAATTTGCAATCTATCTCCTTAACAAGGATGGAAGTTTTTGATCCAAGTAATAAAATTTAATATATTGTAATATAGAGTATAGTCAACATGTTTTTGAAGTGAAAACTTCTTTTGGTGCGTTGCGTTGGTTTATCGTAGGGGATAGACTCGTGGCTTCGCGTCACCGACATGCTAATATAATGAAATCGTTGAGATTACAAATAATTTAGGTATTATTAAAATTAAGGAGTGTAATAATGATTGAGATATTAAAGTAAGAACTTTGTGTTCTACATTTATTTATGTTAATGTAACCTACGAAACGTTGTTAAAATATTTTTAAAATAAGTCATTGTTTCAGGTTTAAAGTGCGGTTGCAGTGTGAGTGGGAGTGCTCAGTGCAAGTGGCAGCATGTGGTGAAGTAAAGTGAAGTGAAGTGTAGCGAAGGCGGTCGCAGTGACCGCGAGTTTGTTTCGCGTCGCCGGCCGCCGCGGCGGTAGTCATGCCGCCAAGTTGACGACGGCGGCCGGCCGCGCCTCCAGCCGCTCGACCACACACTCCTCAGGTGAGTCTATTAATCTCTCTAGGCACGTATGACAGTCATTATATGTATTCTCGTATTGCGCAGGTAAGTTACGGAATAAAACTGAAGGTAAAAACTTATCTAGATATGTTTTAGTATGTCTTCGTTATACGTTTCTCACATCCTTTCCTGAAGAACAAATTTTACTTGGATAAGATTTGAACTTCACATTTTCAGATCTGAAATTAACAATTGATGTTGGTGATACCTATTTACATATAGTAACTGTGCCACATGATTCTACTTGGCTAAGTACAGTGTATCCAATTGTTTGACGTTTTAGGTTATTGTTTCTTGGAGTTGTAACGTGAAGTTAGATAGCCTGACTTTTCTGATCTATCAAAATATATTTATACATACCAATCTTACTACGCTAGTTCCGAAGATTAGCGCATACAATCATGCACACTCACCAACTTTATAATAAAAATAAATACAAATAAACATAGTATAAGTTTAATTATATACAATAATAACATAAACGCTCACATAGCATAGCATAATTCGTAAAAAAAAAACAAAATATGTCATAAATATGAAAAACCCAGATTCTTTTCTGTAAAAAAAAATAAAACTTGTAAAAAAAATACAATTTTCTCTGCAACTGAGTGGTATAATTGAATTTAATATCGTATAACAAGCAACCCACAATGGAGAAACATTGCAGCTTGAGGTCCAGATCGGCTTACTAACTAGGGGCTTGAGTCTCGCAGTAGGATAATACAAACTAAGTTTGAACATAAATATAGTTGACTCTTTCTTTCAGCCTAGTTTTACGATTGAAAAATACAAGTAAAAGAGTACACTATACATAATTTATCTTATAATCAGAATGGACTTATTTAAAAGTATAATTTTATCTATTAATAAATAAATTATCTTTTCAAAGATAACCTCTTAATTGCTCCTCTTTGAATATGCAAAACCAATATTTCAGGTAATTTACTTAAATAGTGCAATTAAGTACGGTGTGCTCTGCTCTGTCGATATAGATTGGCTATTAATATTTTAGAAGTTCAAAGTAAATATGAATGATTCAGTAAAAAAACACTCATATAGAAATCTTCTCGATGTATCGCTATCATTGATGTACCTTTTATGACCACAGTATGATTGTTTATTAGCCCAACCATTTAACTACGCAAAAGCTTTACCATTACATTTGAATTACGTATAAATAGCGCACTTGACTATATTTCGCTAATTAATATTGAAAATCAATACATACAAAACTCTATTCACAGAGGTTTTAATTGTATAATGTTTTTATTTTATCGATTAACAGATAAAACAGAGTTTTTTTTACTTTTGACGACGATAATAAAGACACGTGGATATTTGTAAAATATATTGCACAATTTATATATAAAATTATAATGTGGATATTCAATTAATTTCTACCCGTATACAAGAGTTACAAATAAGTATATTCGAGTTAAGTTAGTTTTAGTTACATTTTGTATTAAAGAAGAAATTGTCACACAAACAATTTAAAAAAATTATAATCAAGGAAAACAATTATGAATAAGTAATTTACGTTTTAAACCTGTGATAAAATGTATATAATAAAAACAATAGAGAATATTGCCAACGATTGATTATAAAGGATATACTTTTAACTACAAGATTTATTGATCGGCTATTAAATACACATTTAGGGTTCAGAGTTGTAGCCACAACGTAGCTATGGCGTAGGTATTGCTACGTCAAATGTAGCATTGACGTAGATCGGACATCAAAGTCAAATTAATACAACGTACTCAATGACGAGGAATTTATTATGGTAATGTTTACTAAATTGCAAATAAATAATATTGAGGCTTTATTTTAAATATGAATTACTTACTTTTATATTATTTTATTAGAATATAAATTTATTATTGTAATTTAATATCATCCAAACAAATATTAACTTATTGGTAGCTTAATACTTAGTGATAAGGCTTTATACTTGGTGGTCGGACTTTGTGCAAGCCCGCCTAGGTAGGTACCACCAACTCATCAAATGTTCTACCGCTAAACAGCAATACATATATTTATTATTATTTAATACATTATACAATATATTTGATGGGAATGAATATTACGTTTAAAAAGCTTATTACTAAAACCTAAAGTTGCTATATTCATGTAATATAGTTATAGAGAGGTGTACACCTAGCACTATTGTTTGAATATGAAAATCAGTTTGAAGCACAATTGAATCAATGGTCGCAGGCTGTTGTTCCGATTGTGGTCGTAACATGACACTAAAATTCATATTTGAATATCTATAAAGCGAGTAATTAATATTCAAAATTTCACTCAACAATAGACAAACATTGCATTTGTTTGTATGAATACACTCACTTTAGCCTCGGGGAAACTAATTATGTCAATAATAAAATAAACATAATATGAATTTACTAAATATATGGTAATATTTTTTTATATTATCACTTTCTATTTAGATCGATATAAAATAAAACAAACATTCCACTATTAAAAAAAGATTTTCTTCCTCAAAGGAATCACGTAAATTTTTTGCACCAATATTATGTAAGAACCGGTATGATAATTCTGTAAATAAATGCGTATCTATAATAACTCCTCCACTTTGTATCTTTTTAAAAATAGTTTATTCTTTATAAGCGAATCCTTCATGAAATACGTTATTCATAATAACTTCTAGATGTACATAAGTCGATTTAATCGAACATATTAAGCCATAAAGAGAACGTTAAAGCAGAAATATATCAGAAGTATTTCATATAAAGCCCGGAGTTTTAACGAAATGAATTCGAAATTCAATTCTAAGCAAATGATTTGCTTCGGAAACCTGAACCAGGAGAGAATTTTTCCGACAAACGTGAGATGGGACTGAAAAACTTCGGCATATAACTCGAATGAGTATGTATCACATTGGGGTGAAATTTGCGTTCTATACGATGATATCGATTTTAAGATTATGAGCAAACTCGTTATTAAAATAATAATATATAGGTAAGGGAGGCCAAGTAATGAATTATTTCAAAATATGATCACTTTGAATCTATGATAAAAATGTAATTTTTGCGAGACTATATATATTCAAGCGAGAATTATCATAATTAATTATCAGTTATCTCAAATATTATACATGAGTGACGTAAAATATAGTTATTATCATTTTGTGGTCTGAAATGACCCTTAAAGTTCAGAACGTATAATTCCATCGTTGCTAGATGCAAATGAAATGAATTTTGAATGAAATGATCGTAGACACCAATAAGAGGAATCGAAGCCGAGGCTTTACGTTTTAGATCGTATATAAATTATTTGGGAAAGTTTTTCCAAGTTTCTGATAAGTTCATAAAGTAATTAAGATAAAAATACATGACTAGAAATACATGACAGTATAATTAAATGAACACATCTTTAAACTGGACGGCATATATCTTTATTACAAGAAAAAATTTAGGTCATAAACTATAACAAATACCTATTACATATCTCTCGAGAGAGTTGCCACACAAACTAGTAATATCCGCATAAAGTTGGATTCTACGACAAAGTGAACAGTTAAATACAAAGGAAATCGTTGAATACATGGTGTAGCACATGGTTGTGTTCCCACAATAACGCAACACAACTTAGCAAGTCTGTGAAGGAATTATGCTTTGTTCAAAGCAGAGCTTTGATTGGATTTGGAAATATTTGATGGAAGAACTTTGACGGTTTGCAGTAAATTAAAGCAAGATATAAAACATTTATTTCATACAAGAGTGTAATATATTTTTTATTTAATTAAGCATATAAAATATTTACTAATATTTAAGGGAGACATTTTTAATAAAATAAATAATAAGTGATATTAAAAATAAAGGAGTCATATTATTGTCAACTGTCAAAAAATAAAATATACCCTTCTCAACGATTCGTAGTTTTTGTTATCATTATATTAATAAATCAGAATCAAATACAAGAACTAAGCATATACAACATGAATATTAAGAAATAAAACCTAAAAAGTACTATTTTTTTATAAATAGTTCAAGTTTCTGACTTATCACTTAAAAATTATATAAAGTTTCAAAGTTGCAAAGTTGTAAAAAGAGGAATATATTATAAATTAACTTTTTAGAATACCAATAGAAGGGAATTTGTATGGTATTAAATTAAAGATTCTTACCGTGATCACGTAAATCCTTGAAAGAAGGATAATTTGTTTAAGTAAAATATAGATAGGATGTAATGGTATTGATTTAGTATTACGATTTATAATTAAATGAATTTTTGACTGATTCATTTAAGTCTAGTAGATTTTATATCGAGAATAATATTATAATAATATATATAATAAAATATTTTATAAAAGAAAGTAGAAAAATATATTTCTATCGGTAATCATTTGATGTGAGCGAATCTACTTTGGTTATACATTTATATATATTTTATATATTACTTTTTCAAGAAACACTTCCGCTAGATTGAAAGGTAGGTTAGGCTTCTAGTGTGCATGCATCGTACTTGGTATAAAGGTCAAATAAAATTGAAGCTGTTTCCAGACTGTATGACAGTTTCCTTCATTGAGAGCGTAAGATCATCAATGTTACAGTTACTTAGCTAATGATCAATGATTCTTTTGTATGTTCCGATGTATCCGATGCACATATTTTAAAATAAATTCAATCTGACGCTTAGTAAATAAGAATACATCTTTTTTTTTATAATTGTTCCAACGCAACGAAAGTAATCAACCGCAGTGTTTATGAAGCCTTCAAATTGACATCAAAGTTTTTTTTTATTACAAGAGACGTTATTCAAACAAGAGGGAAAGTTAGAAAAATTTTAAACGAAAATGTTTTTCGAGCATTCTAAAAACAAGGGAGCCATATTTTTCTAATTTAAGCAAGAACAAACAAAACGAGACGCAGTTTATATCGGTTTTTCATTTTTAAATTTCGAACTGTTTTTCTTTTTTTTTGGATAAACATCAGTTTATCTTGCGATAGTAGTTATTTCCGCAAATGCCAATTTTATCAATGGCGTATAGGCAGAAGGGTTGTAACAGTACATAATAGCGACATTAACACTGTAAGAAATATAGTTTACAGCTTATATATCATCATGCATCGCCATCCATTGGATCTAATATGTTTTGTCTCTTTTGCCTGTTATTACATTGGCTCACTCATGCTCCAAGCCCGAACAAAGAATTATTTTACGACAAAGCTATGTTTGGCAATAGCATAATCAATGAGTGAGTGCTACCAGATGGACTTCCACCAAGCCCTACAAGACACGTACAATAAGTATAGTGGAATTATATTATACGTAAAATGAATTAAAAATACCTTAAATAAAATATTTATAAGTTATTCTGGAAATCGTAACTTGATATAAAGCTGTTATTACAACGTGGTTGGTGTGTTCGCAGTATAAAGCGGTGGATTACTCAGAAACGTGACCATGTTCTCAATTCTGCTGGAATCGTGAATTAATAGTCGAGACGAATCAAACATTATAGAACTCCTTCATTCTCTATTAGTTTATATAATAGCATCTTAAGCTTAGTAAAATTAATTTGATATAAATTGTCGTCGGATCAAGTTCTAATTTTGGATTCTTCAGCGATCTGTATAGAAATATATCAAACTATACGACTTAATATGGGTATAAATCTTAATAGTATGTTGTTCAAATTATACTCGCAAAAATAATAATATTCCGTGTTGTTAGTTGGTAGCATTGAATTTGACAGACGGAAGTAGACAGTTGATTATTTTGATTTTCTCTTATCATCTAGTTATTGAATAGAACTTTATGTAAGCTTGTACATTAAGAAATTAAATGTAAGAAATCTTTCGTTGTCTGTTTGATTTATAAATGTTTGGTAGAGTCCTTTTAGAAGTAACTTGTTAGGTTAGGTTACATTGTTCATTATTTGTTTAAGCTTTTCTATGGGTATTTGTTGAAATACTCTTTAGAAATAAAAGTAAGTAGAATCGATGTTTGTCGCTTTACGTTTTATTTGGCAATCGTTGATCACGTGACTTGTGGAATACCTTTATCATTGTTACTTTTATACAGTAATATTTTTTCATTTATGTACGCGTAATTTTATTTAAACTAATGTTTTGATTATAAAGTTATGACCATAATTAATTAATTAAGTTTCGCTAAATTTGAATACCTATTTCATTAATAAAAGCGATTTATTTTTTATTACAATGAAATTGAAAAAGATAAAATAAACCCAAAATTACATATATCACTGCAGATTAACTCAGAAACATGTATCAGAATGCATCCCAACAGATGTAGTTTTGCTCTCTATGTTGTTTCTACAGCAGCGGGCTTAAGATAAATTGAAAACCATAATTTTGAACTCGTGCTTGTCGGGAACTACAACTGTGTTTTATTCCTTTGGCAATGACATGTCACATAATACAAAGTTATATTAATCATAAGGATCATGTACTAGCGAAAAGTAGAAGTAAATGTGAATTGAGTCAAGAGTGGCTTAGACAAATATATTTTTAGTAACAAAAGCGGAAAATGTACTAGAGATTTCAATACGTTGATCGCGTGGTAGAGTACAGTAACACAAATATTGTAGTATTTATTTGGTGATAGGTGGGTAGGTATGTGTAAGTGGGTAGGTACCATTCACTCATCGCTTATTCTTTCTCTAAATAGAATTATTGTGTTCTAGTTTGAAGAATGGGTGAGCCATTGTAACTACAGGTACGAGCGGTATAAAATCTTAAGTCATAAGGTTGAAGTCACATTGATGATCTAAGCGATGGTTAATATATGATGAAGAATAAAAAAATCGATTAATTATTTGTTTAGCTGTTGTGCCGATCAACTAAGATTGCGCGAATTTAACTTCTTTCTATTTAACACACAGAGTAAAAGTTTTATATATATTTATTTTTAATATACCTATAATACGCATATAATACAATGAAATTACGCTTATTGTCGGTAATCTTTGAATTACGTCGTGTATTACAGGTTTATACCAATTTCACCTCTACGTTATGTTCAATTATTCCTTTGAACAGCTACGAGTATACTGACCAGTGTATATGCAATTCAATCACCATGTAGCAGCTCGTACGCTGAAGATTATCAATTGTATCTCGAATAGCTGCTATATATCGCAGTATTGAGTAATAGAAATAAAAGCGAACTTCGATTTTTTAAAAAAGTTTACTTTGGATTATGATTTATTATAACCTAATATGCTATAGAAAATTTTAAATACTTAAAGAATTGACAGTTTTAGGCTTTAGTCAGATCAAGATCATGGAGTACATGATCTTAATCTGACTTGATCTTAAATAACTAAAAATAAATGAAATGCCTGCAAAGATAAAACAATAGGATAACCTCTCTAGTCTGGTCTAGTCACGAATTAATATTGGATGGGCCAATCTTGAGTTCCTGAGTTTTTCAAGTTCAATCAATTAATTAATTATCCATTTAGTTTTGTAAAACAGATTTTAATTATGTTCTTTTTGTAACAAACTAAATCTCTTAAGATAATTTAATAGAGACTATTCCGAAGCTAAGTGTTTATTTTCTCAACATTTTAAGCATTAACAAAAACCACTATCTCATAATTAATTTTTAACCGACTTCAAAAAAAGGAGGAGGTTATCAATTCGTCTGTATGTTTTTTTTTTTTTTTTTTTTGGCGTTGTTACCTCATAACTTTCACATCCACTCGGATGAATCGATTTCGATGATTTTTTTTTTATTTGAAAGGGTTTGCTTTCCCATTGTCCCATTTTTTTTGGTCCAGTTTTGACAGTGGAATCCATGAGAAAACCATATAAGTCGTAAATTTGCATGAGGTATGTGCGCGACAAATGGACGAATAACTCGATTTCTATTCAACGGATTTCGATGATTTTTTTTTTATTGGAAAGAGTATACTTCAAGGGTTGTTTGATGATAGTTTGGTTAGATTATGATTATAGGATCCATGACAAAGTAACGGAAATCTTCAATTCTTAGTAGCAAATTAACGATACACGACCGAATCTTTTATAGGCTATCTAGATTTATCATTCACCTACCATAACATCGTTATAATCAAGTACTTGTAGTACTATTGTATAAAACACTTCTTTATATACCGTCAATAGTTTTCGCAGCGCTCGCGAAATAATAACTTTTATAGGCAACAGTTAAATACGTTGGGTTACATTGCTCCATTTTAAGAAGGGATCTATAAGTTTTTGAAAATATAATATAGCCTATGTTACTTGGTAAAGACGTAGCTTTCTAAGGGTGAAAGAATTTTTAAAATCGGTCGAGTAGTTTTTGATTTAAAACGTAATAAAAAATCAAACAAAAATCAAATCTTTCCTCTTTATAATATGAGTTATGCATGTAAGCATTAGTATATATGTTATGTTTGTAATTGAAACATATTTGAACATCTACTAAAAGTTGAGATCAATTTTGAAAATTATATAATATATCGTATAAGTACTCTTATATACATGTTATATTTATGTATATTTATATATTGATTACTAGTGTTTTTCCCGCTGTTCACCCGCGTAGTTCCCGGTCCCGCGGGAATATGGGGACAAAATGTAGCCTATGTTACTCCCTGATAATGTAGCTTTCCATTGGTGAAAGATTTTTTTAAATCGGCTTAGTGAAACCACTACACGCATAAACATGCGTGAAAGCGTCACAAACAAACTTACTTTCGCAATTATAATATTAGTTAGGATAATATAGATACTTCCCCTTTTTTTAATATACAGACATTCCGTCATAGTTTATGGTGAAGAATGGTATAACGCAACATCTATAAACATACAGTTTATTTAATTATTACTAGAAATAACTATTTGATTATGTTATGGCTGCCCAACACCCCACCAACTAAATCTATTTAATCAAAATATGTTAATTTATATTCATACATTTAACCATATTAACTAATATTTATTAATTCAGTACCAAAATGCATTTTTCTTTACGTTTCACTGTTTTAGATTAATATATTTAAATAATAATATAAACGGCGCTGTCTCATATGAGCTGCACGTTTAGTAGGTCTACCCATATTCTACAAATTAGTGAATGTACTTCAGATTCACTAAAAATCGAAAAATAAATAAAAATTTTAACAAAACAAAAACCGACTTCATAGGAAAAACAAATTAATATGCACTAAAAAGTAAAAAAATAATTGCGTATTCTTCTATAATTTGATAATTAACTTACTATTTTCTACTCAACAATATGTAGGACGAATGTGTAGTGTGGTTGATAATTTATTTACAATTATTGTTATTTTTGGAGTCGATGTCAGCTAAGGAAACACTATAATATACCTAGCAATAATAATACGGGAATCTTTTAAAAACAAACAAAAACATACACATTACAAATTGACTTTTATTCGCCTCGTTAAGTTGCGCGTGCGACACAAGCACATCTCACCTATAACTAACTATGTATGTAGTTATAAACCCATCTTGGCTGACATCGACTCCAAAAGTAACAATAATTGTAAATAAATTATCAACCACACTACACATTCGTCCTACATATTGTTGAGTAGAAAATAGTAAGTTAATTATCAAATTATAGAAGAATACGCAATTATTTTTTTACTTTTTAGTGCATATTAATTTATTTTTCCTATGAAGTCGGTTTTTGTTTTGTTAAAATTTTTATTTATATTTTATACATTTTAAAAGTAAGCTAAAATAAAGAGCGTTGTAACAAATTAGATTTTCGCTTCACTTGTTTTTACAAAAATGATACTATAATTAAAATTTAAACCTTGTATAATGTTTCGCAGGTTTACGGGAAGGTCTTTAATTTTAAAATAACTGAAATCTCTAAGCGATGCTTGGAAATTACAAGGCTGAAAGCCTTTATTAACAGGCCACCGTCTACGCTGAGTAAATCGTGTATCCATGACACGAAAACAGCGTAATTACTGCAATGACTTTTTGTTTATGTTGCCAGATTTTAAATTTATATTTATTACGAAATTTTATTAATCATGCACCAAGTGAGCCTTTATGAAACAGTGGTTCTAAGAACTGAATCTCAAATAAATAAATAAAGTAAAATAAAAAAGCCTGTATTTCCTTATCCATTTCCATTTCAAATGTTGGTATTTGTTTGTTAGTGTTTAGTTAGTTATTAATGTTTTGCTTATTATCTAAATGTAAGAGTTAGTTTTTGTTATTGGATATGGGCCCCTCCTTGGGTGAAGGCCTCCTCCAGTCTTTTCCACTCATCTCTGTCCTTGCCGATAGTTTGCCAGTCCTTTCCTGAATCTTAACTGAAGATAACTATTTCAAACCTGATTAAGTTTTATTTGTGTTTATAATCCATCTAGAATTCAGTAATAAAGAAAATACATAAACTTGCATGTATCGGTTAAAATTCTGTCACGCGTGTTTTTGGTGTAAGAAGTTATTTTTTTTACAATCCACCTATTTCATTCAGCTGTAGAAGAGATCAACTAATAATTACCTGACTGCAAGATATACAAATATGACTCACATCCACTTGACAACCCTCAAAAATAAATGTAAATATGGATTTGACATTTTTTCATACTCGTCCATTGCGCAAATTTTCCTCTTCTGTGGGAAGCGGTTTTTGTCCTTTTTGTGGACAGGAGGTCCACAAAAAGGACAAAAATCCGCCGCTTCAAGCGGACGTAGGTATCTAGCCTGGATATCGCGTATTCCTACGACAAAAAAAAATCACACATAGTATTGCCATTACTAACAACACAAATACTTCTGGATAAAAAAAGTAAAAAAAAAAGTCATATTTATGTCTCAGAGTTTATCGTAGAGTAGGTAGGGTACACAGACACGTACTACTTGGGTTACTAGCAAAAAGTATTTAGATTAATGCATGTACTTGTAATAAGAGTTTTATTCTAATTTGCGACGGGCCGGGACCATTTTAGGGTGTTACGGTCTCGCTTTCGTCCCCCCTGCTATGAGCACATCTATGAGCGCAATTACAGCAGGGTAATATTTCCAAGGATTATAATGTTCTCCCGTCAAAGCTTGCTCTTACACTGCTAATGCAATGACGCGCGTTAAGGTGCATTTCCGAGAAAATTCAATTTGTGTAGCCTTATGGAAGGAATTGCAATATTAATATTTTATACGCTTAACTTTATGAAATGAATTTCAAAAACATGTTTACAATATAATTACGTTTTGTATAAACAGCTGCATTTTCTGTTTTATTAATTTATGTTATATATTTATTTTGTGGGAATCGCGCTATTGTTGTTATGCGTTTTTGTTTGTTCGAAAATTTTCAATGAATTTAATAAATGTAATAAGATTTTATGACAATAATAATATTATTTTGTGGATACTGATTTGTGATTCGTTTGGCCATCATCATTTAATATCAAATATTATCCGTGAATCTGAACTGGAGACCATAACAGTATGTACTAATAAGATGTCTAACGTGAACTACTCGGACACACTATATTTCCTCGTGTAAGCCGAACAATGGGTTGGTCCCTATTGTGATGCGCTGCGATGCTTGCTGACAGATCAATCGTGTCCATTTCGCTAAGGCTGCTTGCAGATAATAGGGCGTTTGTCAGATTCTTATGTCGACGAAATAAATTTTAAATTGAATACATTTCATTATTTTAAAAATGAACCAAAGACACACTTTATTTTGTCTAAGATGTTACCACCCACCTATTCTACTGTTAAACAGCTGGTTTTAGTATTGCTGTGTTCCGGTTTGAAGGGTGATTGAGCCAATGTAACGGGAATAAGGAAAATAACATCATAATTCCCAAGAGCACATTGTCGATGTTTAATATTTGTTATAGCGGTGTGGGCGGTGATGAGCACTTATGATGAGGCATTTGGACGCCCGCTTATTTATTTGATTAAAAAAAGACACGGTTCTTTGCATTTTTCCCCTATCTATCTATTTTTTTACCAAAAATATTCTCTATTTTTAACGGGTCATAAATATTTGTTAACCATACAAATATAATATTTATGTTATGTTGAATCATTAATTTGATTTGATATCGAAACCTAACCCTTTATTTTGTTTCGCGTCATGTTGTTATTAGTATATAAAATCGATTAGTGATAGCAAATGTTTTAATAAGTAATTACTGTGATTTAATATGCTGAATAATATTATCGATGCGACCAAAATTATTTTGACTATATATATATACACGATGTTATGAACATTAGTCCTCTAATTTCAACCTTTTGTTGATATAATTTAAACGTGAGCCTATATCGATATCGGTTTGTAAAATGACATTGATTAAACAAATTTATAATTCAATGGGAGCGTCGTTTATTAGTATTATCGATTACAGTATTGTTTGGATAGAATGAAATAAAACTGAAATAAGATTTTAATTAAGTGGTTACATTGGCACTGCATGAAATCGAAACTACTCATTTATCAAGATGTAGAAGAAAGTAGTTACGTACATATTCTATATTTTAAGACGGAGTCCTCTGTATGTAAGAATTTATTGAAGTCTGAATGAACTTCCTCACGATCCAGATCGGGAAGTTGTACCAAATCATTTGCTTCAAATTAAAAAGAAAAAACAGCCTCGTTGGATCTTCATCATTTATATTTCTGCCTACAATTGTGCAGTATTATAATTTCAAGTCCAATTTCATTATTATTATTTAACCTTATAAACATTCAGACTCAGTAAATACAATATTCTAACGTCTTTACGCATTAAGCAGAATAAAATAATTATTATTATCACAGATATTTATTTTCAGATCCTTTGTATATGCTCCACTGGTTTTAGAACGATATTAAGCTCACTGTATGATTCTATAAAACGTAGGTGCAATATTTTTTATGTTCTGTTTATGTCACAAATAATAATAAAATTATATAATAATAAGTCGATAATTGCTATCCAAGTGATCCCATAAGTACATAAGCAATAGTTCATCAACATCAGTCAAACCACAGATAAGAAAGAATTACGATAACGTGCACACGGAAGGACACGGAATTTTATATATAATCATCTCTTAAAGTAATAAATTATTTATGTTACCAAAGATATAAAACATTACTTAATCAGAATATAAACCATGATAGAATAATAAATGTGATGTGGCTCAGCGTTGGTCACGACAGGGAGGCAATAATTAAATTGGTCGAGACGATTTCTCGGATCATCTTGTAGATACTCTGGTCCCGCTTCGGGCACCTGTTGCCTTCCTCCCCTTGCCCCCCACTCCCAACTCAATAGTTATGTCTGAGCGTGGATTAATATCTAGTTTGTTTTGAGTTGCCGTGAAAGTATGGACCGAACTAGTATTGGATTGAAACTAACTGAATATGTGAGATACAACGCAGTACTCGGCCTCATATTAAATGAATCGTTCTTTAATTATTGGCTAAGTTACACAAATATTTTCTGATGTAACTTATGCTAATTTGGTAATTTTATTTTCTTTCAGTTTTGTATATTTTAATTTAATAGGAGTGAATTAAAGATTAAAAAGTAAATTAAAGAAACGAATATTAAAAAGGATGAAAATAGTCGTCATAAATGTTGATTAAAGATTCATATTATTTATTCAAGTTGCTTTTTGCAAGTATTTTTATTCTATTTGAATATAAAACTTCTCTGTCTATTCAGGATGAAGCTCTATTTGAATGTGATTTCTATTGTGTATGGCAAGAATTTTATTACTTACAAGATATGCCCCGTAGTTTTACAACCTTGTGAAACACTGCTCCATTTTTTAGGATCGTAATGAAAAGGTATATAGGCTATATAATATTTCGCAATAAATTTACTCCGAATCAAGCAAGGATAACTTATTTTAAAATCTGGTCAGATAGTTCCATGTTTATAGTTATATATTAGTGCGTTTAACCATAACTCAGTTTTATAATATACAAGTAGTATCCTTTACACAATTATTAAGATATCATATCAATTATTAAGATTATTTATTCTTGTTAAACATATTTGTTAAAATGTTTATCTTAATTTCAATTTAATGTTAATTCGTTAAAGTTAATCCTTACTGATATTATAGATGCGAAAGTGCTAAACCTTTTTTAATAAATTTTTGGATACACTTCGTCAGGTTTACAGAAAAGCACATTAGGTACCCTAATCCCTCCTCCTCTCCCTTTCGACAGTAGTATTGTGTATGTAAGTATAATTATATATTCTTGAATAATTTTAGAACTTGCATTGCACAATAATATTTTGCGACTGAAAGCGAAGCTGTTGTTGACAGAGTAAATAGAATGATTAATTAAATTGTATCAAGTTATTGTAGATATAAATGAAATTGTTTTAATGAAATCAAAATTTATTTTTATAAATGTAATGTAGAGATGCTGTGCTTTTGACTAAGATAAGAGTTTGAATATACATTTTAAGTCCTGGTAACTCTTTATTTGCCGGAATTATAAATCTACACAGTAGCTATCATGCCAAGTTGCATTATTTTCTTCCCATATGGGTACATAATGTTTGTGACTCTAGGCGATTATTATTAAAATAAAAATCTCGTCACAATAATTAACGTATCTTGCTTGCAATATATAAATAATTAACTTATCCTAACTACGAGTAGTTGGATAGAAAGGTAATCAGATACTCATGGATAAAGTTTAGACGATCGGCTTTACGGATTCTCTGGGATGAGTGGGATTCAACTCACTAAAACTTGTGGGATGACCTTCCTCAGCTCTGATCAGAGGAACTACGGCTACGACTTTTAAAAAAGCGCGCAGTAACCATCTTGCTCTGCTATCCATTTTTCTTGCGCTTTTCATGGATTCAATTTTTTTATTGTATAGGTACGAGCATATGGACCACCTGATGGTAAGTGGTTACGAATGCACATAGACAATGGAATTGTAAGAAATGTTAACCATCGCTAAGATGTTATGTCCCTTGTACCTGTAATTAGACTGGTTCACTCACCCTACAAACCGGAACATAACAATATACTGTATTGTACTGCTTTTATGCGGTAGAATACTATTGGATATTCAGATATGATCTTAAAATCTCTTACCTTTCATATTACTATCAGCATTTAATATAATTCCTATTAGTTGGTTTAGCAACGTCGTAAATGTTTAGTCATTCGAATACCCAATCTACTAGTTTCTGTCAAAGGTGGAACTAAAGTTTAATGCAAGCGAGATTTCTCGGCGGCTTGTTGATTGCGGAGTCTATTTCGTTATATTTGTAACTTTTGTAATTCCATGCTTGGCGTCCACTTGTAGCCAACTTAGTTTTATAAGCATAATAATTTAGGATAATTATACATATATTGAAACTGTTTTAAGACTAAAATAAGACTGCTGTTCGTGCTATTTATTTATATATTTAGGATGCTTAACAAAGTGTAATAGTTACGCCACAATATGCAATAGTATGACGTATCGGAATAACATAGCAATTATATTAATTATTTTGATATAATCTATATCCGTATATAATTATAATATGACCAGGTAATCATTTTAAATAATATGTTAACACATTGATAATAAGGCTTGTTATCAGGGGCATATATCTAGATTCTGGAGTCATTTTATATTGAACTAACTGATACCCACGACTTCGTCCACGTTGCTTGATATATGAACAAAGTTTTCTTATGTACGAAGGAAAAAATAAACAAAAAGATCGCAAGCAAAAATATACTTTTCTTAAACTGTAAAACTTGAAACTTTAATAACTTTTTATTAAATGAAGATATCGCAATATGTTTTTTTCGATAAGGGCCAAGTGTCTAAGAAATAAAATTTAGAAAATTTCATTGAAATCTATCCAGTAGTTTTCCGTGATGCGCGCAATACTATAGACCTCTATCATTTTATTTATATAGACATAATCTTCTATAATGAGTAATGACGAATGCATTATAAAGTGTTTGTATGATTGTTTGATTTTCATAAAAGTAAATATAATATTTAATTTTGATCTCGAAATCAAATCATAACGACATAGATAATATAATATAAAGGTAAATAAACATCTTGATTCATATATTGTTTTTATTTGTTCATTGATCAATATTACGATTGATGTTTAAGATAGCTTTAAAAGGTTGTAAATAATTATGTTGATCTTAGGTAGCTCGAAGAAACATTTTCGAAATGTTAAGTGTGTAGCAACCCTTACAACTCTGAGATTTATAAACTTCTATAATGACTTTATGATAGCGGTCGGTCCCATGGACGTTGAGTTACTTAAGTCTGTCACTGCTTATTTTGCGTTCCGGTATTTTAACTTAAACTGACGGAAACATCACTTTGTGTATTCTTAAAGTGTTAATTAGTTTCTAGAAAGTTTTATATAATTAAAATTGTATTGAATTTAATACTTAATAATTAATAAAAGATAAAGGAGCCGAATGTAAATAGCGAAACGTAAGCTTTTACTTTATTGCATAAACATTATTATTAGGTAAAACATTATTAGGTATGACATTGCAATTCCTACCCAGGTAATAGTACCCAGATAAGTATTCACTAGATTAAGTTGACGTAATATAAAAAAGACACATAATATGATAAAATTTATGAACTATTATGTTACGTTTTATCTCAAACGTATTTTTCTTTTTAGTTGAATATTTAAAAAACGTAATAGAACTTTATTTTATTAATATTGTGTTGAAGACTTTACAAATGAAATTGTTTTATCATCACTAACTGTCGTTTTATTCTATTTTTGTTTCGGGCGTATTTTAAATACGTTTTGTAACATTCTAAGAAACGAATAAGTTGAGTACATTCCGGGTTCTTAAAGAAATAGGCTTATGAAACGGTCGGATGGGTTCGAACGAGTGATAGCTGGATTTATTGTGACGTCAATACAATAGGCTTTATTTATTTTTGTCCCTTTTCTTTTGACCGGCTTAGACGCAAAAATTTGGAAACTACGCTCTCTAAATATATAATAGACGAGTCTTTGTACACGTAGTTTTTTTTCTATTTGAGATTAAAACAAACACTAGTCAATTAAGTAAAATCTTATGAAATATACTTTTGCAAAGTACTATTTAATACTTTATTAATTTGTATCGAACCATAACAAAAATGCCTTTATAGGCAGCGTAATTACGATACATTTTTCATATCTTTATTGTAAATAATATCAATTCATCATTTTAATTATGAAATGTATGCTTAAATGTATTAAAAGAAAACAGCAGATAACAAGAGTCCCATTAACTTATTTACCGTTTTACTAGATGTATTTTTGATTGGTTGTCAGTTGTAGACTGTCGGACTTCAATTAATACTACATCGATTTCTTGTCAACGCGTGCGGGTGACAAGCAGTTTGTGGTGTCTTTCTTCACTTAGTGGATCAATTTACTCGTATAAAAGTATGAGGACCTGTACACAAATGTCACAAGACTACTATCTTTCTTCTAAATTTATAATAATTTAATAATTGCAGCGTCGGATTGGTCTGACTGGTTTTATAATATAGCTGCAAATTTATATTTCCTATGTTCAAATTCTATGTAAAATGAGATTTTTGTATATAAAAAGTCTGCTACGGAAACTTTTTCCAGAGTTTAGCTGTATCTACATACCGGTGTCTCGGAAAGCAAGTAAGCATGTTGTAGGAATGCACGCGTCTACAATGTTATGTCTACTGTGCGGCTGGCACTAGTCTTCGTTAAGAATGGCCGCTTTTATTTAGTCCATTTTTTTGTTTTTGCTCAAAACAAAATACATTCGTGCAAAAAGTATAACATAGAATAACGTGCAAAAAATTGATACCTTCCATAATATTTTTAAAACGGCAAAGATGTACATAATGTAAACGTATTTTAATCATAGCGTAATTAAAATACGTCTTCTGCTATAAAACAGCTGTAAACTAAAGTTTCGGCCTTTTGATGATGTAGTCGTAAAACTGCGTCTTTGAGACGTGACCGGGCGTTGGGCGGTAATTTTTTTTTAATATAAAATATGCTTTATAGATATATCTACAACATGTTATTATTGGTTGATAAGTTGAATTAAAATTGAAAATAATGTTACGAAAATTTTGATTTCCAAGATTTTTTCTAAGTGAAGATCATTCATTAGAAATCATTGTTTTAATAATAAAATAATGAATGCATAATTACTAAAAAACTTCATATCATGGATCCGTAAGAGTTATCAGTATTTATAGCAAAATAAAGCCGAGATGGCCCAGTGGTAAGAACGCGTTAATCTTAACCGATGATCGTGGGTTCAAACCCGGGCCCACTGAATTTTCATGTGTCAATGTCAAATTTCATTGAAATTCTGTCACATGTGTATTCCACCAACCCGCATTGGAGCAGCGTGGTGGAATAAGCTCCAAGCCTTCTCCTTAAATGAGGAGAAGAGGCCTTAGCCCAACTGTGGGACATTCACAAGCTGTTACTACTACTAGTAAAGATATGATAGTGCTCTTAACAAAATATAAATATGTACAAAAAAATATTTGTGTATTTTATGCTTACTTGTCGTAAAAAATATATTTTTAATACTATAGTCGGTTTTTTAACAGATACACATGCAATGAAATAATAACAGGCATGAGTGCGGTTAAAACACGTTTCTGAAATTAATACATATATGAAATTAACCCAGTGAAATGTAACTTCATTAAAAACCTTCGAAATCAATATGGATTTTGTAAACATTATTAATTTAACTGATCATTAAAACGGATGTCAAAATAGTTCATGCTCGTAGCCTGTGCATGACTCGTTCCTGCAAAGCTTATTCAGTTGCCTTTGTCAAAAGAAATTTGAAATGTAGAGCGGACAACAAAGCGAATTGATTGGGTGTGGCTTGAATGAATTTTCACAAACAATGGTGCACTTTTTACAGTATTGTTTTTTAAATGACAGCTTAATAACGACTTTACTTATACATGTAAATGAATTATCTAATAATTTGAAATTATAAGATTTAGATTTTGTCCTTGGATGAAACTTCCATTCAATATTTTAGGTTTTGCTTGATGTTCTATACGACAGACTTTAATATCATATTATACTTAGATTAATGTTTAAGCTAAAGCTGATAGATATAAATACTGTTATGTGTCAGCTATCTATCTATATATAATCTAATTGTTATGGCCATCAGTTTTATCGAATATGGCGAATATATCAAGACCAAATAGGATAAAAAAAGACTATATAAATTACACCTATACATACGGTCATACGGTCAAAGTACATAATGTATTAATAATAGGCATAACAACATCCATTTTTAAAGTATAATTTGTGTATATAAATTAATATTCGCTTTATTATGAATATTAAAACGAGCAACGCATTTTGTTTATAGTGTCTGTGAAGTGTGTATAGCGAGTTGAAAATAATTAAGTTTCGAGTGTGTTAAAGGCTTTGTCAGTCCCACGCCTAGCGACCTGTTGCACACATGTCGTCCGATATACAAAGATCTATACAATAAAGCAACGATTTAAAACTACATTTGAAAGCGTACAGGAATATATATACACTTCATATTATATATATCATATATATACTTCAACTTTTATAAGTTGAAGTTTAATTGTATACGAACCTTAGAATAGTTTGTGATGAGCTAGTTATGATGTCGCAGGTACCGTTGCACATTACTTTGGAATGTTTGTGGTAATAATTCCTACCAAGTTTTACTCTTGTTTGGACAGGAAAATAGGAATGTCAGAAATGTTTTCCAGGCAAACATGGCTTGAAGTAGAAAATATTTTTTAAGGAATAAATTAAAAAATATAAATTCCGAAATCCAAATCTAATTCAAATGAACACTGAGGGAATAGTGAAATAATAAAAATATCGAAAATATTTTTCAACGCTGCATACCATTTCATTGTTTTTCCGTCGCAGTAAACAGGACTGCAAAAATATTTGGTATTCAATTATTGATTGTTTGGTGTTGTATTGTTTTATATTTTTTTTATTTAGTACTGGAATTTTATACGCTTTAATTAATTAAGCTTTATAGCAAGATATGTTATTAGTAATATATACTCTCATTTGTTATTTGATGATAGTATAGCAGATAGCTCATGTATTGGATAATATGTACATTGATAAATATTATATACTTCGTGTATATACCACCACCGATAAACTAATTATCAGTTACATTATAAAGCTATTGATTTTGACATCCTCGCTTCGAATTCTGGAGTGGAGAAATTTTGCATTTTCTGTAGAGAAGTTTTGAGTTGATGCTATCTTCGTTGAAAAAAATGTATCAATCTTGCGTATATCTCACCTATTTGCTTAGTAAACAGAAGATATATTTTATACAATAGTTTATAATCGGCTTATAATCGGCATTGTTTTGTCTTTTAAGAAGAATGTCAATTTTTATATAATCGATAGGACTGGACTGAGCTATATTATTAACTAGCGGTACGCAGTTTGTGGAATAAACTAACAGTGAAAAAATAAATATAATAAGGCGTCTCTTTTTAAAATTAATATTTTAAAAACTGTTCAAAATATAAAGTCAGCAAAGTGAAAATCTTTTGTAAGATTCATAGCGATGAGTGCTTGATGCTGCCTAAAACGTTGAACTTTTAAATATTCGACTGAAAACCGACTACGCCTCTCGTCAGTTCTTCGTCCATAGTACAGTTTTATTATACAACCTGGTATACTTTATAAAGTACCAACCTGTAAATAACCAAATACTAGCATAGACCTCCTCTTTGTTTGAGTTGAAGGTTAGGAGCATATTCCACAACAACTCTCTATTATAGATTGTTGGATACATGTGACTGATTTGCATCCAACACATATAGGTTTCCTCATCATGTTTTATGGTGTTTCACTGCCTTTTTAGTGTCTGGCCATGGTTCTAAAAGAGCCGATGTCAATAGCTCGTCCTTTTTGTAATCAGTGGCTCTAGCCAAGTTGACATTCTACAATTGTAAACGCCAATAGAAAACTTTCTTGTTATTCTCATACATTTGTTTAGTTTTTAACATATTATACCTTTTTGCGTTATATTTTCGGCATAGAAGATTATGCTTATGGACGTCTTATCTTAATTAATAACTTGTATTTGAATGATTTGGCAAATGGCAAAATATAGTTTATATTTTACTCAAAATGTACTGTGACCCTTTTAGATCTATCTGGTCAGTGATTTTTTTCTCAGTAATTCTATGGCATGCCAAGTATTTACATGTCTGCTGTTACTTAAAAAACTGGCTTTGCCTACCTTTGGAACAGAACGTGTCTCATTCTCACATTACACTTTATATAAATTGGTTGTCAAAATATGTAGTAAGTTATTAAAATAGCTTTACTAAGCTCAAATAATTCTTAGTGTATAATATATTTATAACACACATCGATCATTCAACTTGTTACTTTATCGGGATACTAACTTTTACTTATATTGTTCAGCTCAAAGTTATCGACAAACTTCCCGACGCGATACTTACGAACATTGATTTTGTATCGTATTTCTTATGAATAAGCTTAATGAAGCAAATTGATCCTTTAAGATAGTTATGCAATAACAGCATTGAGAAAAGTATCACGACAGCTTATTCCAAGTATATAATGATTAATATTATGGCCATTTCAAAAGAGGAACTTAGATTTATTAGTTTTATTTTTCTAATTTACTAGTAGAACTGAAAGTTTCTTTCCTTAATAAAAAAGCGAAGTAGGTAAAAACAGGTCAGGTATCTGGTAAAGCTAGATATCCAAAGTTGTAGGAGGTTTTATAGGTGGACTCTATTTCTTAAGGTTTGATTTAAATGAATAAATTTCTTGCCAGCAAATTCCACCGTACCGTATCTTACATTGCCATGGGACTTAAAACCCGATGCAATCATACAAGATGGCAATTACACACACGAAACATAACTATAAGAATTCCTGCAATCGCTAATACGTGGTCAACCGTGAAATTAAAGTTATTATAAGTGCGTATTTCTAACGACTAATGTGAGTACTGTAGGATGATGTCAATATGTCTTATACATACGAATGTAAACTATTATTTTATTATAATATAGGGAGGCGATCTATATTTTTATAATATAGACATAACATATATTATATCGCGCCAGAACTCCAAATTCCATCCCCATCACCTCGATGTTTGGAAATCCACAACAGTGCGTTTCTTAAGGCATTTCCTGCCTCGCACAATCACTCTGTGGAACCAGCTTTCGCCGGCGACTTTTCCGAACCGATATGACATAAAAACCTTCAAGAAGAGAGCGTACTCTTTCCTCCAAGGCCGGCAACGCACCTGCAAGTCCTCGGATGTTGCAGGTGTCCATGGGCGGTGGTAGTCACTTTCCATCAGGTGAGCCTCCTGCTCGTTTGCCCCCTCTTACATAAAAAAAAAAATAAGCGATGTAAGAAAATAGCGTCTGACCACTTCATAATTAAAAGGAGAAAATTAAATGAAATATTTAACAGATAATTAACTACTTAAAGTTCCCGTGATTGAACTAGCTAGTTTGCGCGTTAACCGCTAAAAAGTCTCCTATTGTCATATCCCCTCAATTCGAGAATACTCTCCTCGCTGCCACAGCCAGTATCGGGATACTTGGTGTTGAGATTTCGAACGTTGTTCAGTTCCACGGTCAACTGGAAGTTAAAGCCAAATTGGCTTCCAAAAAGCTTGGAGTGCTCCACAAAGCGAGACAGTACTTCACGTCGGTCCATCGCCAAAAACTTAACAAGGCGCAAATTCGGCCCCACATGGAGTACTATTCTCACCTCTCACCTCTGGGGAGCTCCCCAGTATCAGGTTCTTTCTTTTGACCACATTCAACGTAGAACAGTTCGAATTGTCGACGATCAAGCTATTACCGACCGGCTTGACCCTTTGGATTTGTATAGAGATGTTGGGTTACTGCATCGTCTATCAAATAAAAATGTTGGACCTGGAAATACATTAAATAATAATTATTTATTTACATAATATATTCGTACATTAAAATGTATTTTTTATTTGACAACTTTCTGCAATTCCAATCCAGCCAGGACTTCCTATACATATATTGGCGTTCACACATTAAACGTATATGTATTTTTCAACTTGCCAAAAGAAGTTTCGCTTTGTAGTGAAATATTATTAATTAAATAAAAAACTAAATATATTTAAATGAATAAGATATTCGCCCGTCTAATTCTCAAAACAATGTTTCAAGAATATTTAATGCGACAGATAAACAGAGTTGCCGCTTCAATTATACCACTTAGACTCTCATCAAGGAATTCTATTATAATAAAGTGACACTCGTACTAAGCTGTTTTATTTTACACTAGCTGTGCCCAGCGGCTTTACCCGCGTATCGTTAATTAAAATATAATGAATAAAAATCAGCCTAGACCCTTTCTCGATAAAAGGACTATACAATACAATCTTTTTTTAAATTTGAGTCAGTAGTTTAGCAGTAGATTAGCCGAATCAAACAGACAAACTCTTCAGCTTTATATATTAGTATAGATTCCTAGTAAAGAAATGTAGAATTTGTAGACTTTTAAATTAAGAATGAATATTATATCGAGTGATAAATATCCGTTGTCGTTTTTTAAGCAGGCAAGTAAATGGTATGTTTTTTTTTTAATCTTAATAACAGTGTAGTTACAGTTCTTAATACAATAATATATTCTTTATCATTTAAACTTTATAGTTATTTTTAACTGACCCTGTCTTTGTTCCCCGACTGGCACTTGTTACTAAAATACGAAACGAAGTGCATATTAATTTGAGATATATTTCAAATAATTTGGACTTACGCCTATTTGATTATAATTGCTTAGTTAAGAAATTAATAATAAATTAAATACTCATTCGCCTATATAAATAGAGCCTATATGTAAGAACCTCCAAAAATTGTTTTTAAATATTTGTACTATCTATTTTGCTATTTATAGCTGTATTTGAGATACATTGAACATTTAAAAGTAAATATATACATTTTCATTTATACACAGAAATAAAATCTATTTCCCTATTATACGCGTTAAAATAAATTAATCTCGTAATAATTCATTCGTTGAGTAAATTAAATTGTAATACCACAATTACTAGTCTGAACAGTAAATGTTCGTACGCTTCGTTAAATACTATAGTCGTTTGTTTATAATACGAGTTTAACTGTAAAAGCTTGTAGTGAACATGGCGGCTGTAGCTGCAAGCTTACAATTACCGCTAATTGTAATATGTAATATAAAAAAGAATCCTGACTAATGTTTCTGGAGTAAATGCGTTGCTTATATATATTTATTTGAAGTTGAAGTTTCTCCTTTATGGTTTTGAGATATATATGTATTACGCCATAATAAAACACTTAATTTTTTTATATAGTTCAAAAGATTTAAATAAAATTCGAAGTAAGTGGTAGCGGTTAAGAAAAATATAAGTTGGTTATATTTTGTTATAGCTTCCCAAGTAGTTTTAATTTCATGAGAAACTATGATAATGTTATTTTATTATGTATAATCAGAAACTCAATATTACGATTACAATTGTTATAAAAATTGGTATAAAATTCTACAATAAATATTGTATTAACGTACCAGATAGACTTTTAAATGATATACCCACACAACTCATTCTCTTTCATCTTCGCTATAATAATTATGTTATGTTATTAAAATGACGTTATGCAAGTCCCCGTTTACAGTCATTCAATGCATGTTTCAGCTTTACATATTTCACGCATATATATTTAATATTTACAGCGTCGCATTCCGTATGAAAGACCGTATAGGGACCTGAATTAATGTTCACGTCTCAGTGACTATGCAAAAGGTTAAGTTTTGCATATAAACAGTCATTTTAGTCAAATAGTTTGACTCGAATAAATATAAAAATCAATCAAAACTACATAAATTATTGCTTTATTTTTGTTTTAAATTTGAATATTAAATGAGGTAGTAAAAAAAAGGTTTTATTACATATTTAGTCAATTTAATTGTATATTTCGATAAAATGAAAAAGTAAAAAGAGCGAATATTTTTTACGTCAAAACATTTTCTATAGGAGTTTAATTTCGTATCTACGCTACCGTTACTATGGTAAGGAACCTGTTGATACATCCCCCTTCCCCACCCAGTCTGCCCCTACCATCGATCCGATTTCTATTTACTCTCGAAGCTTTATCGAACTTATCCGTAGACAATCAAGTGCGTACAAATAAACCTCGGGCGGTGAGTTATAAAGATGCCATCTGAAACCAGATTAAACCGTTAAATCTATGTTTATGGATCGTGACGATTCCATTGCTATTACTCTCAATACAAATAATTTATTGCAAATATAAAATATACAATAGTCGTTCTCTATTTTAGATAACAGTTTTTTTTCATTAAAAAAATATGTTTAAATTTTTTTTTTAATTTGAACAAAAAGTTGCATCCTTGGTTCGAGTTCCAATATCATTCTGAACATGATCAATACTACGACGGATACATACTCGTACCACTGTTCAAAAGTTTCGACAGAGCAGTATACTATTGTAGCATGGTATACTATAGTAGTAGTTCATGACAAAAGTCCAAGGACAGGTGTTGCAAGTGTCCATGGGCGATTGCTCCCTTTTACTTGAAAAAAGCAAGCCAGATGATAAAAGCGCCACTGAACTGCTTTAAACGCGCCGATTTAATGGCTGGATATACATAAAGACTACAAGAAAAACAAGTTAAACACCCCAGTTAGCTAGTGGTAGTTAATAGGTTGGTTAAAAAAAGTTATTTAAGTGTATAACCGATAAGCCGAGATGGCCCAGTGGTAAGAACGCATGAATCTTAACCGTTGATCCATGGGTTCAAACTCGGGCAAGCAACACTGAATATCATGTGCTTTATTTGCTCTGACGTTGAAGGAAAACATCGTGAGTAAACCTACATGTGTCAAATTTCACTGAAATTCTGTCACGTGTGTATTCCACCAACCCGCATTGGAGCAGCGCGGTGGGATAAGCTCCAAAACCTTCTTAAACTATGATTGCATCTGGTCTAGTGACAGGCCCTTATAGGGCCGCAGAACCCGAGGTCTTGAGTTCAAATCTAATCCAATCCAATCCAATCGGGCCAATAAAAGTTATAGCGTTTTTCTGTCGACGATTCTCAGTAGCAGCCTGGAGTGTGAAAGTGGTAAGTGTAGACACACCCGTGCTTCGAAAGCACGTAAAGCCGTTGGTCTTGCCTGGACTCTTTCCTTTTCTGTCGGATTGCCGTCCCATCGAATTATGAGAGTTAGGGAAAAGACAGTGCGCCTGTGCTTGCGCACACACTATCAAATGTCCTGTGCAGTTGGCTAATCTTTCTTGAGATTGACCGTCGTGGTCGAAATTTGAGTGGCCGATTCACAGGCTGTTACTGTAAGACTGTAAGTGTATAATTGTATAATTATGTATTCCGCATTCGTGAACAAAAGCTTGGTGACGAACGTTTCACCAATCATCAAAATTGGTGGAGTAGAATCTAATAAGGAGTTCGAATTTGCTCTGCGCTTATTACGATATCTCTTTCCATAATTGCTAATTTCAATTTACTCATCCCTGCTAGCGTTGAATCTTTCCAAGTGAACTTGGATCAAATGATCCATCTCGAGTTTTATTGGCCGTTTATATCTTGAGAACAGATAAAGCCTCGGATGGGAAAATTTCGTTCGCGCATAAAATAGTATCTTTGTAAGTGACAATTGATCGCTATGTATAAAAATAACGAGGATATTTAGAGACTCGATGGTTTTAATATTATTTTTTTTTACACTTAAACTTTTTGACATAAATATAAAGGTTGTTTGATATTGAAAATTGAACAAAGAACCTTTTATTGTTGAAAGTATTTTAATTGAAATATTGTCACAAGAATTCAGCATTATTGATATTAAGATTTGTAGTAAAAATGTAAAAAAAATATAAAAAAACTGGATAATTCACACTTATTATTTTGGGGGATGGCCACCATTGAAAACGGAGGATCCTCCGACCAGACGGGTGTTGTGTCTGGTGGGCTACTGCCCCCAACGATTGTTGTCGGGTTCTTGTATTTATGTTCAATCGCTCTGATAACTTTAATATCGCGATGTAGGATACGTCTGTTCATAGTTCGTATGTGGTGAGATAGATGTCGCTACATTATATATAATTAAATTTTTATTAATGTAGGAATAAAATATGTTATATTGCAAGTTGTCTTAATTTCATATATAATTTTTAAAGACTTCTTAAGTTTGCCTAATATGAACCCGTGCCAAGCCGGGATGGTTAATCAGTTTGATATAAAAAAATCTACATTCTCATCAGTAAATACAAATAATTATATACAAATAATAAATAATATATTTCATTATTTATTTTAATAAGGTTTCATAAGGTTCAAAATTATTTTCAATTAGAGTAATTATTTGAGAAGGACTTTTTTCTCCTTTATATGACCATCCATACGTATCAATATTCTATATCTGTTAATTTGTAATTGTCTAGAAGAATATTATAGTAACATAAACTATTAGAACATATTTATATTTATGACAAACAACTATTTGAAAACGGAGCTTATTCACCCACTACATATTATATTGTTTGTATACACGCATACGTAGTTTAAATGGTGAAGAAGAGTCACTACTATCAGTTATTCTTGTTAGAACATACATTCCGAACACGGAGTAATTTCAAATTTGCGTACTTTAATCTTTATATTTTGTCCATTCAAAATATTTCCTCAATAAAGTATGCATGTTATGATTTTGCTTCAAACACGTTTCCAACTCACACACGCGCACGAAAATGAACACTTAAAAATACAGTAGTGTGTGTCTGGATTAGAAATTCGATTAAGATCAACGTCCTATCGACCTAAGTCGGCTTTTATTTATTAATGTGATAAAATATGGTCTGTTGTGACGTTCACGTCATTAGGAACGTTTGTTCTAGACTTTTCATGAACCCATAAAGAGTTACTGTTACAAATTACCCATGCCTGTCGTAACTATAACGTGTTACATGTTACAATAACGTTGTCTTATTTATCGCCTGACGTTTTAGCAATAAACAATGTAAAACTAGCTCGTTACTTCTATAGCGATGACTGACCTCGCGTAATTTCTGACTATTGTAGTCATTACGTGGAATATAATTAACGACGACATGAATTATTTCACATTTTTGTACACTAAAAATAAATCAACATCATTCAGTTGCCTTATTCCATTTCTGTGTGGTCGTCACAGTGTAAACTGCATGGCAAAGGATTTGACAAACACTTACGATGGCCGCTTGTCAAATGCAAATAATGGTTGGGAATACATTTGATTTTATTTGCCATAGTTTCACTTATACAACTTTGCGCGAAAAAGTTTGAGAAAAATAAAAGACCGCAAATCATTTTCATATTGCTGGATGGCACTCTAAGGCTGGCTGACGCGTTTACGTCTTATTGAATATGAAAACATAATTAGGTATATTTACCATAAGAAACTTAAGGTACCTACGACAATTGTTTAAATACTACTCGATAAATAATATTATAGACTAATGTTACATGACAATGGTAACAAAATGCTTAGCGAAATCGTACACCAAAAGTTAAGTTACACCAATAAAACAATGCAAGTTGTATGTCTCCAAAGATAATTAAACACGCTTGCATCCGTCGACGTGCTATAACCGCAATGGGTTTATAATTACTAGGTGGTAGAAATTTGTGCAAGCTCGTCTGGGTAGGTACCACCCACTCATCAGATATTTTACCGCAATACACAACAGTACTTGCCATTGTTGTGTTCCGGTTTGAAGGGTGAGTGAGCCAGTGTAATTCCAGGTAAGGGACATAACATCTTGGTTCCCAAGGTTGGTGGCACATTGGTGTTGTAAGTGAAGGTGAACATCTCTTACAATGCCAATGTCTATGGGCGTTGGTGACCACTTACCATCAGGTGGCCCATACGCTCGTCCGCCTTCCAATGCAATAAAAAAAAATAGTAATTCCAGTGTAAATAATAATGTAGCCTAGGAAACTAAGACGCGACTACCATCAAGTTCGGAAAGAAACATATAACAAGACGAATTGACATTTTTACTTCTTAAGCTCTGAAGGAGCTCAGGGTCTTCTATTCTAATCCATGGCACATTGGGACGTGGCGATGGCTGAGCAACATATTTGCTGGTTTCTTAGTAATCACAAAACTTGCCCTCCATAATTACAAAGTATCGTATTCATTATGTCAAAGTAAAGCTTACATCTAATACATAACTTATATTTTATATAAACACTATAGTGTTTCATTTTAATGTTATGAAAAGTAAGAAAAGTCAAGATTTTTTCGGTGTGAGTAATTATTCCATTTAAAAATTCCTTAATGTGTGTGAGGCAATGCAGACACACATCTGTTTTTATGATTAATAAAGCACACCTGTTATACCTTTAACTAAAACAAAGGAAATTTATTTGTGGTTAGAATAATATTATTACATTCGGTAAACTCGTGAGGAGTAAATGGTTGGGCACACCAGTTATTGATTTCGTTGATTTTCATAGGTAGAGTACTGATAGAGTGAGGTGACCCACTGTTTAATAGTATTTGTAATAATATACTTAGCAGCTTAACATTTGTCAAAACATGTGAGATATATGATGGCCATTAAAGTAAATGGTTAATTAGTAACGAAACAGGAACTTGTTTTTATGTAAATTTTTAAACAGAAGCCAAATAAACGTGAATAATTCCGAGTTTAACAACTGATTTTTTATGAGCTTAATTTGTATTAATAATTCATTGAATACTCGCCAGCGAAGGAAAACGACTGAGGAAACTTGCTTTAGGCCGATGAAACAATGTCACGTGTATCCGCATTGAAGCATTAAACCCTAAACATTCTTCAAAAACGAGCTTTAGCCCATTAGTGGGACAGGGGATTTTAAAGACTTTGTCTTAATAAATTACTAAGGATTGAAAAAAAAACAAATTATTTTCGTTGCTTATATTATAGCAAGGAGTTTGTTATGGTCAATAGACCACTTTTTTTTAAGTTTTATAAGCAAGCGCTTGACTGTTATCACATCTGATGGTATGTGATGATACAGCCTAAGGTTTACTTTACATGCATATGCGGCACCAGTAATGACAACTAAGATTGTGTATCCTTTGTGCCTGTAATTAGACTGGCTTACAATTTAATTTAAGTCCCCCGCTTAGCGGTAGAATAAATTATGTGTCGATGGACATTCAGACCAGGTGAAAGTAGTAGTTTCAAATTCGTATTTCAATGATGAAATATTTTTTTAGTAAATAATTTAGTAACTAGACGTTGTGAAATCTCGTCAACGGTAAAAAAAAAACATTATCAACTGTTTTTCCATTTTGCTCACAAATTCCAAACAACGGTACGAAAATCGAATCTTTTTCGTCGTAAGCATTCCTGATGATAATAAAGATAGCGGTGTGGTCGTAAACGCAACGGATTGTATTTGTGACCCTCTTAGCGGTGCTCTATATAGAGTGCTTGATAATTTTCGGGTACATGCACATTGTGATTTAATGAAACCAGAGACTTTTATATGTCGAGTACTCTACAAATTGCGTGTCGCTTCATGTGAACTTCTATTAGTATTTGAGTTTGGTTTTTATTTATTGAAAATGGACTTCGTACAATGTAGTTTTAATTGAGTATATTATTTTAAAATTTTAAATATAACAAATTTAATACTGATTACCGATTTGTTATCGATAACACTATTTCTTATTAAATATTGAGAAGATAGAGTGGGATAAAACAATAACCAATAACCATCGTAATTTCTTCCAAAAGGATTTAGTTGTAAATAGCTGTGAGATTAAAAAAGTACTTTCTTTATAAGATTTGATATTTAATATTTACAATCTAACTTTTAGTTAGAGCGCTAAAATATATATTTTTTTTATTGGATAGGCAGGCGGACGAGCATATGGGCCACCTGATGGTAAGTGGTCACCAACGCCCATAGACAATGGCATTGTAAGAAATGTTAACCATCGCTTACATCGCCATTGCGCCACCAACCTTGGGAACTAAGATGTCATGTCCCTTGTGCCTGTAATTACACTGGCTCACTCACCCTTCAAACCGGAACACAGCAATACAAAGTACTGCTGTTTTGCGGCAGAATATCTGATAAGTGGGTGGTACCTACCCAGACGAGCTTGCACAAAGCTCTACCACCAAGTAAATTTTACGTTGTCTAAATTGAAGGTCTTATGTTCATAACATTAGTTTACTATAAAATTGTATGCTTTAATCAATTGAAGCGTTTTTGTAAAATTAACACATCTAAAATAATAATTGAAGATCCTAATTATAATATAATATTTGTATGATCTTGATTTTATTCAAACAGTCGATTATCAATAAACTAAATTATTTAGAATCATACACAACACTTACTTACTCGGTGGGAAGGCTTTGTGCAAGTCCGTCTGGGTAGCTACCAACTATTCAAATATTCTACTGCCATAGAGCAATACTTGCTAGTGTTGTGTTCTGTTTTGTTCATTGAGCGAGCAGTAAGATGACTACAGGCACAAACATCATCGTCATCATAACATCTTAGTTCCTAAAGTTGGTAGCTCATTGGCGATTTAAGGAATGTCTATGATCACTTACCAACAGGTGGCCCATTTGTCCGTTCACCAATGTACAAAAAACCATTTTCTTAAATTCTATAATTTATCACCGAAATCATATGTGAATCAATGCAATACAAGACACGGATAATACTATATGCCAAAAGCTTTCATTGTTATTGGAGTGCCTAATTTGTTGAATGTTTTCAATATATTCAACGCAACCCATGATATTAAACAATTGAAATGAGCTCGTCTGGATAGAGTTATACATAATTAATTGTGAATAAATACATAAATACTGATTATTCTGTGGATAATGTCTATAAATAAGAAAATAGATTACCACGATAATATACAACTATACAACTGTCGTTTTATCATTTAAATTGTTAATTTGAGGAATAAAATAACTATTGTTCGAACGAATAAAGATTCATTTGTTATTAAAAGAAGTTGGATGTTATTAACTTTTTTATATGTGATAACCAGCTATCAATAAAGAACCTTTAGGCACTGCTCTAGTGCGCACTATATACCTTCGAAAATTGTAGTTTGTTTTTTTTTATCTGAACGCGTTGATAAAATCAGTCAGGATCTATCGGTTCGATTTGAAATATTTGTTATGCATTAGATAGCTCATTTTTTGACAAATGTTATGGATCAAATAACCATAAAAAGAGTGAAACCGTTCGGATCAGCTAGTACTCTATTTGCAAATAGTTATCTATACAAAAAAAATGTTTTCGTGATTTATATTTTGTAACATTCATTTATGTGACCATGTCGATTTAAAAGTAATTAACATTTATGCAAAATTAAAAAGTTGATTAACGTTTTTTATATATATAAATATACTTGAAAATAAACTGCTACAAACTATTTACAATGGAAAGGTATGAATATTTCTTCGAGTACAGTTTCACGAATGACAGGAGCTGCTGGTTTTATACAAAAGAAAATTTGGAAAACAATGGATGAGGTAGACGCAGAAGCGTTTTCCAGATTTGCGGAAGGGAAAACTTTTGTTGATGTAAAATACAATAACGGAAATGAAAAATAATGTTGTTTCAGTGATTTTTAAATAGATAGTAAGTTTAATTGTAATCTTAATCGTTTTTAAACTACAAGCACATAATTGGTATTATATTGCTTAATAGGTTTATAGGTTAACTCTTTCAGTAACAGTTTATTAGATACAAAAGCTCAGATTAAGTTATTTAGGAGAAGATTTTGCGTTTGTAGTAGTGCACCATCAGTAAATAAATAAATATTTTATGGGTACTTAATAGTATACATATTAAACAATTTTGAATCATGAATTTCTTCAGCTCTAAACATTTTTCTGATTCTACAATAGTATATACAAAGAAACATTTCTTCATTTCTCTACAGTTATGTAATTTCTCCATAGCAAATGTCAGTATAGCGTTCATATTAATTGTGATGTTTTTCTTTGCAACTTAAATTTTCACTTTCTCCTATATAGTTTATGGTGAACTACTATGTAGGAATATAATAAAAGACAAAATGACACTTATGTCGCTACTTATGCCAGCTACCGCAGACTGGTTTATTTTGGTTTTAGTCAATGTGTGTATTACACTACTACAAACGCAAAAACGTATCCATGCTGATTTATCTGTAATTGTTATGACGTCTTTAGATGTTTACTATCTAAGATAATGTTAGAAGCGAACATTATTTCGTCAATGCCACATAGAATACTAGAGGAGAATAGAGAAGATACCTATTCATTAATACTGATTGACATTTTGTAACGATAAATGTTCCCTTAATAACTCGTACTCTCTTACACAATAACACAACAACAATATAATTTAATACTCCTTTATTATTATGTTACTTGATTTAAATTATTAAATACATGGAAATATATATAAAAAGTTAAAAAAAGAAAATTGTAAACTGAAATCGAGCCGTCAAATTTATGTTAATAATAAATTAGAGCTATTTTACATGTATGCTTGAAGATTTTATCTTATACTCTTATGCTGAAATCTCTATTAATCTACATAAGATATCCGACATCAAAAGCTTTGAATGTTCAATTACGCGTATAACTTTTATGGCTTGCCCTTTGTATGCTTATAACTTGTAAAGGTAGGCGTAAACTATGACTGCTTTCAGCGGACGTCGTCAAGGTGACCACGTTCACAATACACAGTGTCGAATGTACTTAAATGAACAATTCTTATATATATACATTAATTACGTGCATTCCGGAAACGGATTAAGCGATTTGGATTACATTTTGTATTTAGAAAACTTGTCGTATTAAATTATATTTGGTGTCTCTTCTAAAAATGCAATTAGAGATTCGAAAACGAAATATTTATAACTACAGACAGATAATAAAAAATATTGTTTTTGTTTTTTAATTGGTGATTCAAGAAGTTTGATCGGAACTATTTCGACGGCGAGTCGAGTGACAATCGGGTCGGTTAAGAGTAAAAGTTAGTTCAGAACACTGGAAACTAATATTATATAGCTTCATACTTCCATTATAACTGAAAACTTTATTAATAGGCGGTCAGGTGCACTCTAAAAACCATTATTTAATCGACAGGGTTACACATATCAGCAATAAAGTATAATTTTAATTTATTGAAACCAATGGCAATTATATGTTAACCCTTTACTTGATGGGGCCGATCGCCTGTAAAATCATCGATAAACAACATAATTATGTGCTAAATTTAAAAAAACTGTAAAGGAACGCTTCTGTGCTAAAGATTATTATAAAATTGATGAATTTATGGATGATAGCACGCACACCTTGGGAATGAGACGATCGCCGCATGGCTATTTCTATTGTTTTTTTTTTGTAAAAGACATAAAAATAGACAAAAAAAAATCAACCGGCTGAGTTTCTTTCGCCGGTTCTTCTTAGGGCTGGGTGTTTCTTTTCTGAACCGGTAGTAGTTTCCAGTTTGACAATTAATATGTAAGTGTAATACTTCAATATTGAATAAAGTATTTTGAATTTGTTCTTATGGTCATGATATTGTTAGTTTAAATTTGGTATTTACTCGTGGTAGAGCTTTGTGCAAGCTCGTCTGGGTAGGTACTACCCACTCATCAGATATTCTACCGTTAAACAGCAGTACTTGGTATTGTTGTGTTCGGGTTTGAAGGGTGAGTGAGTCAGTGTAATTACAGGCATATGGGAAATGACATCTTATTTCCCAAGTTGGTGGCGCATTGGCGATATAAGCCATGTGTTCTTACAAAGCCTATGTACGGGAGTTGGTGACCGCTTACCATCAGGTGGCCCATAAGCTCATCCGCCTACCTATTCATTAAAAAAATACATAAGAACAGATATAATTTGACTTTTATTATATATGACGTTTTAATAAATGTAAAATATTTGAGCTATTTTTGTACTCGAGGATGGTGCTCCACCCTTTCATCGATTATACTCTACCAAATACGTATCATTAGTTACAGCCTATTTGCTTTTTTGGATTAATTAAAAAATTAAATGTTAACTAAACTTATTACTTAAATTTGTCTGTTACTGACCATCGTCACGAAAACAGATTAAAAATATATAATTCTATGTCACATTAAGAAAATATCTTATGAGGAACGTATCAACTAACTACTTAATCCAGTAAAGGTAATATGATTAAACTAAAATACGTTAACCACGTACAATTCAAATCCCATCAAATTGAATCTAGGCCGCATATATTGGATTTAAAGACAGAGTTAAGAAGTTCTGGGGAAATAAGAGGTAGAATTTATCAAGCCTTCCCTCGTGCCGTGTCACGTCAAATTAAACTAATCTATTTTGTTTCACGTTGTAAGTTCAGTTGCTGATCCTGTGATTCTGTATATTGTATTATTTATACCGATATTGGGTAATGGTTGATTTACATTTATATTGGCAAACTTCCAATCCGGTGACGTTTGATTGACGAGTGTTTACACAGAACTGCGAACAGGTCTACGACATCACTTTACGACTATCGTAACGCAGGTTTCGTCTTATTGTTTTGTTTTTATAAGTGGTTACTTTCAATCAAAGCTAATGGGAATTAGTGCTAGTAATAATACATATAATGCTTAAAATTTTGTATTTTGATTTTATGTTCAATGGTGCTATTAATAATAACGGTAACTAAAATGGTTATTAAGAAAGTTTTGAAGTTAGATTAACAAGAGTTCTCGAGTCGCGAGACTAAAAATTCTTGTTGACAGGTAGTCAAAAACTTCACTCTTTCTGTTCAGTGTAAACGCACAATTTTCAAACTACCGAATGCCTTGTCCGAATCTCTGGTCAAACGACAATTGCACATCCATTTTATATCAATAAAAATCATTCCTAAACCGCAGACAAGATTAGCTTACTCATTTTACACACAATGGAATAAAACAGTATTTTTTCTTAAAATCATTACATAAGTGGCTGTTAAAACGTCAATGTCTATAGACGTACATGCCGTGTCTATATCACTTCACCACGCTCAACACAAGCCACAATTACAGCTTGATATAAATTTATAATTATACGTACAATCCTAATACACAGTAAATCTACATATAAACTACCTTGCATAGCCTGAACTAAATTATACTAATTATTATTTTACGAGTAACTGTTTTCCTGCTTCACTCGTATGAGGAGGTGAATAGATGTGATTGAGACACAAACAACCTAACAAAACAAAACAAAAATTACAATTAATTAATAAAGAATATTTGAAACGAATGCATATAATATAAAAAAAAAACATACAAATTAATTAAGTTACTTTTTATAAAAATAAATTAATATTGGATTGTTTACGATCTTAGCAAAATATTTCATTAATCATGGAAAAAACTAACCTTGTGTTTGTTATTTTATCCGCTCAATTGAAACAAAATGGTAGAATAACTGAGGAGTGGTACATACTTATAGCTGATTCCAATCGAAGAAAGAGTGATTATTAAAAATCTTTTGATTTTATACGTATTCCAAACGTTATTTAAGATCTTCGCTATAATATGCAGTAAAATTTTGCTATATTAGCTACGCATTTTTTGCAAATCAATATATTATCATAGATTATTCAAGATCTTGATATTTTTTTTATTTTATTCTATAGTATAGGTAGGCGGACGAGCATATGGCGCACCTGATGATATAATGGCCATATGATGGTTTGTGGTCACCAACATCCATAGATAATGCGTGAATCTTAACAGATGATCGTGGGTTCAAACCCGGGCAGGCACCACTGAATGTTCAAGTGCTTAATTTGTATTTATAATTCATCTCGTGCTTGACGGTGAAGGAAAACATCGTGAGGAAACCTGCATGTGTCAAATTTCACTCAAAATTCTTCCACATGTGTATGCCACCAACCCGCATTGGAGCAGCGTAGTAGAATAAAGTTCCGTGGCTCCAAAAGCTGCTCCCCAAAAAAGGAGAAGATGCCTTAGCTCAGCATTGGGACATTCACAGGCTGTTACTTTACTTAATTTAAGAAATGTTAACCACCGCTTACATCGCCAATCGCCACCAACCATGGGAACTATCAACCATTAGAATATCTGATGTGGGTAGTACCTACCCAGATGAGCTTGTACAAAGCCCTATCACCAAGTAAATGAGATCGCCTTAATATAATGTTAATTGTTTATTTGTCTTTACTCCTTTAATGGTTAGAATAGGCTACAGATGAGAATGCATCAAGCCCTACCTAACTAAAATAGATATAATAGCAAAGACATTAGATCGTAGAACACGAATAACTAATCTATGTTTAAAAACTAGCTAGCGCTAATGGGTGATTTTTTTCCTTGTATAGGATCTCCACAGACGTGTTGTGCCATTGGTGTATTAGTTATTTTAATGTGCCTGCATGCTTATTACAAGGTAGCATTACAATCTACTTCTAAGGATTAAAAAAAGTTATCGAGAGTATTCATTGCCATTCTAAATATAAGATGATTTTGTCAATGCCTATGAACTTGACTGTTATTATTAACATGTTTATTGACTTATTACATTTTGTACTGTGGTTAGTTTTCAAGTCAAGGTTTGATAGCTAAATAATGGTAATAAAAAAAATAATGTTTTATTTTATTGTGTGAAGAGTGAGTAAGCAAGTCTTGTCTGCGACTGCAGAGTGGTAACTTGATACTTAAGTATCTGAAGAAATTTTGCATGTTGTTTTTTTAAGTGTCATATGTAGAATAATAATTTAACAAAGATGAATACGAATAAATATGTATATAATATACAAATATAAACAATTACATAACAAACCTTTTTCATGATGTTGAAACAATAAAAATAATAAATATTTAAATATTTCGTATATATACATACATAATGAAGAATAAATAAAAAAGTTATAAATAACGCATTTCAATATCTGTCTTTTCATTTTATAAGAAGAATATATTAAGTGGTTTTAAATGGTCTGTATACATACAATGACTTTTAATGGCCTACTTTCGTCTGTAAAGGCTGTAAGTCGTTTTCTATCTCCCGTGTCAAGGAAATTGCCATGTGCGATATGGTTGGCTATACATAATGATGAAACATCGTAAAGAGCTGTTATAAATGTTTCTAACAAGTATTTTTTTCGAGAGCTCTAAGGCCCATAATAAAAATTCCTTTTCTGATTTGTTAAATACACATTACATATGTTAAAGAATTATAACGATGTGGTTTTGGAACGAAGTTCTTTGACGCGGCTTACAGTGGAGTGTTATGGTAGTGGTCGAAAGTAACGTCATATTATAACGAAATAGCGTAGCAAATGCTACAAAATACGATGCGTTGGGCGCGAATTCAAGAAGAAAAGATGCGAATTCTGTACTGCGCAAGCGCTTCTAGATTTAGGAATTGCGGGGATTGATAAACCACGATATCGTATGTGGTCACGTCCGACTATAGAAAAACTAAAAATATCAGACTTACTTACTCAATTAATATACCATACATGATTTCTTCACCATATCATATTTCTTACAAAGCTAATGGTTTGGTGGTGACCATTAAACATCAGGTCATTTGCTCGTCCGTCTACCTTATGAAAATAAGAACTATTTTATTATTCAATGCTGCTTTATATTTGAATGTTCTGTCTATTAAATGAATTGTATAAAATTATAAAATAAATATTTAAAGTATACAAAATATTAAAACAGGAGCTAGTAAAAATATATAACGATGTATATTTATGTTTAAAACTCTGAAAATGTTTTAGATACGGAAACAATAAATCAAATCATCACTAGCACTTCAACTCCGCTATCTAAACTAAAAGCAAATTGAGAGGTAATGCATTTTGATAGTTAATGCCAAATATCAAGATTGTTTGGGAATAACGTCAGTATGTTTGACGTATTTTATATTGTGATATATTAACAACTTGGTGATATTTTAATGATATTATTTTATGATATATTTAGTCTGTTATAATCTTATAGATTGCACCTACAATCGTAATATAATGCACACATCTCATACAAATAGTTCACCCATTGGTCAAAATTCAACTATCAGTTGTGATAATTGAAATGATTAAGAAATTAATGCATGTTTAGAACATTTTTGTTCTACACTCATTTCTATTTTTTTATTGATAACACAAAAAACTCGTCAATACTCGTAGCAATAAAACTATATTTATTTATTCACGAATAAATACTTTGATTTGACATATTAAAACATCACGAAGCTTCAATTAAAAAAATACTGAAAATAAAGAATTGTTTGCAAATATGCAAATCGTAAATGTCATAGTATGAACATTTATTATAGAGATTTTACTTTGTAAAGCGTTTACTTCCTCAGTTTCATCATTCGTTTATATTAAAAGTGCGATGCTTGTTTGCTCTAGAAATAACAAATATTGATATTTTGTATGAGCATACTTCAAGAAACTACGAATTTTCTACAAACAAATTATAATTACTGCAATAACCGTAACTGACTTTGTTTTACCTTAAGTTTTTATAATATCATTTTATTGTATAACAGCTTGCATTGAATTAAGAAAATTCAAATGAGGAATATTCATAAATTTACTTAGACTATTGATTTATATAATTATGTACTAGTGACATTCGGCAGACTTTGTTCTGATCATGTTTATACCAATTGTAATGACAAAGGCATCCTTCAGTCGGTAATAATAATAGCATAATTTAGTTCGAAGGGTGCACTTTTCATTACGAATTTTCTCTTGTCACTGAGAACGAGATACATGTTACATGTGACAGCAGCTTTTTTAATGTATAATTATACATAATAATAAAAATGTTTTATTTGCAAGAACTTTAAATATTTGAAAACTAAAAAAAGTTCTTGAGTTGATTACACTAGAATATAAGTATAAAAAATAAAGAAATAGTATAGAATTATGAGTATATTATAAAACGTTTTCCGTCCTGTGGCTTCGCCCGCGTATATGTTAGGTTAGGTTACTCTATTTCCATTTTTGTTCCTCTGACAACGTGTATTTAAAATTTAATGATCAGTTGAATAGTTAAGACGAGAAAGCGTAACAAACAAACCAACAAATAAACTCACTTTCGCATTTATAATATTAGAGAGGATTGAACCATTACAATAACATTTGAATAATGGTTCAGTAAACAGTTGTCGGTTTTTCGGATATGGTTTTGTGATTACAGTCAATGTTTGGGAATATTAAATTTTCGCCCAACGGATACAACACATCGAGCGCAAATTGTGTTATCTAAGCTTCCAGTCGTTTGTAATTAAGGGAGAGTGATTCTATGTTAGAAACAAAATGGATGATGTAACCTTATTTGGTTCAGCTTTTTCAGACTTTATTTAATCAAAAACTAGCTAAATCTCGGCATGCGTTGCTGTCCTTTTAGTTTATTTATACAAAGAAGTTAATCATTTGAGTGATAGATATAGCAACGCACAGGGAAATAAATAAAGATAAATGAATAAATAGGTTCGTTGAAACATTTTGATTTAAAAAATAAATAAAGTTAAATTTATAATTATATTAGAATTTATTTAAGTAAGCTTTTGTAAAATTTTAAAAAGTCATGTAAAAATATTTAAAATGTAAAGCTGCCACCGATTTGGAATAAAGATTCTACCAACAATCAACAGTGAACTATAATTTACATTGTTATTTTTAAATATAAATAAGTGATTATTTATCCAAATTGAAAATCAACTGATAATAAGTAATTACAAAACATAAGCCTAATACGAAATAAATCAATTCATAAAACAAAACATAATTTACACTTTCTTTATCCTGGTTTCCTTACAATATCTTAACTTAATATAAATTTTTGTAATATTAATCTTTCAACAGTTTCCATAATTTAATATAAAATTTGTTGCGAAAATACGAAAGAGATGAGTAATATTTTTGTGTGCTTTAAAGACAATGTTTTAAATCATATTTATAGGAGAAATAAATTGTTCAGCGTCGCCAAAAGCTATTTTTCATAAAATAATTATTACCTTCGTCCCTTCCGGCAGACGATGATCGGCGAGCGTAATTTTATTATGATACAATATTCTAAAATAACAGAAACATAAATTTTGGACTAACAAATTTTTTTTCTAAAAATATGAAAACCATAAACATTTACTACAATAAAAGATTAAAGAAAATTTAAAAAATATATATAAATTAAAACACAATTGTAATTTCTTAACGTAGGTCGAAGTGCGTAGGTGATATGATTTATGTGATTAAATACAGATGCACTATTTAAATCTTCATTCATAATTCATTGGGAGCACGTGATTTAGCATACAAACTGCAGGTTTCTACTGAAATATTTTTTGATAGAAAAATCCAATCCAATAACTTTTTATTATTCGTAGTTCGATACGAAATATGAACTCGGATAACCGTGATATTCAGCCTCAGGCTAAGGCTGCCCACTGGACCATTGCAGTTGTCGAGTTATCATTTAAATAGGAAACTAATAAAATATACCCTAGTGTCGAATCCTTTGTTATGTACCCGCTTTTTTCATGACGTGTAATATCAATGTCATGTACAATTTCTAAACTAAACTAATTTGCTAGCGACAAAATATTGTATATAAAAATAATAAATCAGAAAAAATATATATCAATATAATAATATTATAATCATATTATAATATTTCTAATAAATATTTATTGTTTATTTTTTTTCAATTTGTGGCTTTACATAAAAACTTTTATAAATTTAAGATAATTACAATTAAATTTAATTTCCGATAATTTCTTCGGCAAATATGATAATAATGTTTTTTTTTTTTAGAAATAATGATTTATTTTTACGATGTATTACGCAAATCCATCCAGTTTATAAACATTTACTTGTTGACTGAACGCTATTAAAAACGTTAGTGTTTACACATTTCAGATTTATTATACGTGGTCTTTGTCAGTCTTTCGACGAAAACTTTAACAAACAGACACGATGCATTCTGGTTTAATTATAGCTTTAACGTTCGTCGCTCAAACATCAGTAGTTAAAGTAATAGATTATTTTTTTATTCAAATAATAATAATAATTACTGTAAGAACTAAATGCTTAATGAAAACCATATAAATATTTATTATAAAACCAATCTTGTGTATAACATACATTTACAGTATACATACCCCGAATAATTTTATCTAATAGTAACGGGTGATCAATCTTTGTCTAGCTGTTATGTATTACATAAATATAATTATTCTTAACAGTGCTCGGTGGAAAAGGAAAACATCATGAGGAAACCTACATGTGTTTCACTGAAATTGTATATCATTGAAGTTTTACCACATGTATGAAACCCACATTGAAGCAGCGCGGTGGAATTAATTCCAAATATTCTTCTAAAAAGGGGCATTTTCCCGGCAGAGGGAAATTCAAAGGCCGTTACTAATAAAATAGATGATGATAAAATAAGGTAAATAATAACAATAAAGGGAAATAATATATAAATAGTAGTATGTATAAAATATATGGTAGAGCTTTGTGCAAGCTCGTCTGGGTAGGACTACCCATCAGATATTCTACCGTAAAACAGGTACTTGGTATTGTGTCCGGAACACACAATACCAAGTACTGCTGTATGAAGTGTGAGTGGGCCAGTGTAATTACAAGACATAACATCATAGTTCCCAAGGTTGGTGTTTTTTTAAGAAATGTATAATGCCACTTTCTTTGAGCGTCGGTGACCACTAACTTTCAGGTGGCCCATATGCTCATCCGCATAGCTATAGAATAAAAAAAATGTTGTATGAAATTTTAATTTTAATATTTTGACTGTCTTCATAATTTCAGTTTACATACTTGATAGGAGCTGTTTAACCCTCATCGACTTGATTAATTTTTTATGATATTTGAATTAAGATTATATTAAACGATCCTATATTATATCTAGCGATATTTAAAAATTAAATTGTATTTTATTTCTATGTAACTTGATTGGCAGAAGTAATAACTATTTACATAGTTTATTGCTGGTTTTTCTCGTTACAATCTCAACTGACATCCCAAACCGGTGGTATTATTACTAAAATAAAAGCGATAATTTAACCATACTTTAATAATCTTTTATCAACACCTTATTGTATGTAGATATTTAGTATAATATAGTTAGTTAATTAAATTCAAATTCAGAATTATTAAATTATATTAGATTGTATCAATTTAATGTTGATTGTTTCAAATATATTTAAAGCAGTATCGCTAAGTATTTCAATTGCTCAGAGAGGTATTCGAGTGCCTTACACAGTGATATCGGAATTCCAGTCGCCTGCTATCAGCACTGAAGGTAGAGTAATCGCTGTCTTTACGATTGTACTTACGGTTTACAGCGCAGTAAATTATTTGCGTGTATCCCTTTATAGCTTGTATTAGTTCAAGATTGTGTACTTGATTTGAGTATTATCGGAATGTGCAATTTTTTTGTAGTGGTTCACAAGTGTAAGCTTTTATTATTTTCATTCAAGGATTGTTTTTATATGCCACCCTATGTGCATGTTTACAGCATAGTAAAGTAAACTGATTTTTTGGTTGTACCTACTCAGATGAGGTTACAAAAAACCCACCCATTTAGCATATACAACTACTAAAATTGTGAAACTTTTCCTATTTGACATTTCCGTGTTTAAAATTTTCAACGAAGTTAACCAATGCTGAACGTTTGTTAGATTTTACATCTGTTAATATACTAAATGTAGCATTATCACATGAGTTATAACTTGTTCTATACTGTAGTACGGTGATGTCTGGTGGAGATGCTCGATGGGAGATAAACGACTTCACAATTAAGGTTACAGTTATAAGTATCTAGTGACATAAGGAATGACTGAGTACTATTGATGAGTAGAGCTACATTCGATGTTACAGTAATTTAAAATATTGATAATAAATACAAATCGCTCCCATATAAGCGCTTCCGATAAAATGTGTTCAATATAATAACAAGATGGTATTCACTATTCATATTGTACGCGCGATTTTTGCATTCCAGGGATGAGGTAATTCCGAGACCAGTATAAGCGTAGCGCTTGCTAGTAAGCTACACACGCCATTGTTGTATTACAATAAGGTATAATTTTTGCTTTGCACAAAATGTTTCCAGACTTGTTCAGGGTTATTGGATGTTTTGAAGTTGTTTTGAACTAGCTTCATAAGTGACGTTATGTTTTGTATAAAATCAAAAGATTGATCAGAAAGATTTTTGGCCGTAGCTTTATTATTATTCTGATGGTAAGTGATAATGACCCTTATTGTAATTACACTTGCATTGTAATTACATTAAGTATTGCTGTTTGCCTATAAAGTGTCTGCTGGGTGGGTGTCACCTGTTAAATTACTTATATATATACGAACTCATGTATATATACAAACATAAGAACATAAAGAAAGTCGAATAAGAAAGGTCGATTTATATCTCTACAATTACGCTTTATATGAAAAAAGAGTATTTATACAATTAGTGTTAAAGGCAACTACTGCCACAATTTAAATTTTGGGTTTGTTTAAGGTTTTGGTAGTAATATATTTTTATTTATTTATTCGCCTTTTCGTCGGACTTGCACCTGTCGTGGTCACGAGTTTACTGTATATCCGAATACAATACGTAAAAATGATTTCATACAAAATTTAAATAGTACAATTGTTTTTAGTTCATAAATAATTCTTATCAATTGTGAACTTTACTTTTCCTCAGAAAGTAACTTGCAAATCATAACGTTTCATAAAAATAATATAAATGATTTTAATTTAGACAAAAACTCGTTTGATTAAAAACAATATAATTCGTTTTGAATTATTTGTACAAAAAGGAATTTTAAACGTCAAATATTCCCAATTGTAAACTGTGTTTTTTTGTTATTGTAAACCAACAAAACAACAGAAATTGTAAACGCGAAATAAATATAATAATGATACTAAATTGCGATTTGCGATCACGCAAAATCAAATCTGGCGATGTTTATTTTTTAATAAAACTTTTCAATTATGTTCAACTTCAAAAGTTTGTTACTGACAGGTAACGTGGTTATGATATATTTTAAATATTTTTTTACCTTTGTTCAACCAGTTACAAATTCAAAACTTTGTGGTGGTTATAATCATCGAATGACCCATTTGCCAGTCTGCCTACCTATTTAAAAAAATAGAAAGATTTGTGGGACAGCACCAAAATTTCGTGTCGTCTAGTGAGATTAATTATATGCAAATAAAGGCAAATAAACACATATTTTCGTTTAAATAATTACTCGCTAAATATAGCTTGAAAGTTTCTTATAAGATTATAGATTGAAAAGCAATCAATTGTGAAATTGTTACCATAACATGCGTTTAGCATAATGTCCGTTGACTTTTGTCGGATACGACCTACATTTTCCCCGCTAGCGTGAATAAAGTATTAAGTCACCAGTAGTGCATCCCATGTTAAAAGCTTTACAATTTAAATTTATCAACCATTCTTTATCTGTGGCCATCTCTGTGTTGAACTGTTATCCTTTGTCAGTTGTTATAATGATAATTGACAGATCTCTACATTTGCAGGCTCTATTGTTTAATGGTATCTGTTATTAAGTTATTCTATGTGTGCGTCTGCGTATTCATAATTATGTATATGTACGAGTGTATAATTTATAATATTGACTCCGAATGCCACCGACGCTAATTTGCATTCAATAAACCTGATATACTTTGAATTAATAGTAATGATAGTCTCTTGAAACCTCAAATGGGAAGTTGATATGCAGTGATCCAGTTTCACATAGTTAACCCAATTTATTTATTGTTTTGTTATATTAAATGGTTCGTTAGTTTAATAGCGTCTATATAAAGACATTAGTTTTTCTGTCAGCAAATTCTTCAGAACGAAGCTTTTAGAGAATAAAAATATAACATACATTCCTGTGTATCTAGAAGTATGTAGAGTCGTATATTATATATGCGAAATATGTTTGTTGTTTGTTCTGTGTTTCACCCAGCAACAGAGCAGGTTTGTGTTGGGAGAGTAACATAGGCAACTTTTTATTCCGAAATAGGCACGGCACTAGTAAAAGTTAGTATTTATTACATGGATTTTTCGAAAAATTTCACCTATAAAACATATCCATCAATACTATCATATGGTCAATCGATACAAACCCATTTCGTGAATTGAATTTCTTTGATGTATCCGGGATTCAACGATATTTATTTGAGTGATGGGCTTGTTTGTTCAATAAACCGACGGACTGGTTGTCACTACATATCGATATGTGATTTCAAGTAAACACGTTATATTATGACAGATAGTTATAAAATAATATTTACCTTTTTATATTATTAATATGTATTTCAAACGGTATATATTATATACTTATATTTATTTTAAACGTTATTAATAATAAATTATGTTGCTCGTACAGTACAGTACAGTAATACAGTATACAATATTGTACTACTTTGGTAGTACAATATTGTATACAATATTGTATACACAAGTGACCTATTTTGTCCTGTTCTCATTTAAAGGAAATGAGACAGAAGTTCAAGATATGCAATATCTTAGGCCGCTCGGTTATCAGCGCATGATATTAGGGTCAATTCTAAGTGGTACATACATCTTGAAGTGCTAGTGCTTTTTTTTAAGACATGTTAACAATCCAACCCGCAACCCGCATTTCCATCCCGCATTGGAGCAGCGTGGTGGAATAAGCTCCAAACCTTCTCCTGAAAAAGAGGAGAAGAGGCCTTAGCCCAGCAGTGGGACATTCACAGGCTGTTATTATTATAATATTATGTTAACTTTCGCTTACATTGTAAATGCGACACCAAACTTGGGAACTAAGATGTTATGTCCCTTGTGAAAAAAAGATTCATAAACTTATTCATTACTATTTACACATTGTTGATTTTCTATAATAAAGGATTGACTATAAATACAAAAAAAATCCCGATATTATTCATGTGGTTATAAGAGCTATATAGACATCCTTCTTAGACACTCAATAAAATAAATTGTCGATTGTTGTGTAAGCTGATCTTTATTCGATTAAATATACTGTTACATTAAAATCTTATTACTGTAACTGATGTTGCAAGCCATAAGATAAATACGAGAAACGAAACTTATGGAATTGGAAATAAATGAGAAAGAAAAAGACTCGGTCGAAGAAATAGAAAATAATGTAAATCGGCTACCATTGTATTCAACTACGGCAGAAACTTTTTCCTTTTGTGAATGCAAAAATGCATGCCGTTATTCGATAATAAGACCCTTGAACGTTGATGAAATTATAACAGAATGAAGTATAATGATATAATTATTTTCTTGTTAAATATAATGATTATTACTTTATTGATTAATATATTAAGTTACGTAATTTTTTGCATTTTAAATTAAACTTATTTCAGTTTAATATTATATTTACGAGTGCCTCGATGGTCTACTCTAGTGGCTAGATGTAAGGCCGCAGACTTAGAGGTCCTGGGTTCAATTCCTAGGTCGGGCCATTAAAATTATATTGGGTTTTTCTGTTGGGAAATTCACAGTAGCCGCCCAGAGTCCGGAAGTGGGAAATGTGATTTATCCCGTGCTTTGGAAAGCACCAGCGCCTAAACTCTTTCCGGTGTGTCGGAATGCCGTCCCATCGAGTTATGAGACTTAGGGAATAGGGAGTGCACCTGTGTTTGCGCTAATACTTGTGCACTATGATATCTCTTGCGCAGTTGGCTAATCTTTCTTGAAATTGGCCGCCGTGGCCGTAATCGGTCCGAAGGACATTATTATTATTATATTTCAGATATGTAAGTTCAGAAAGAAATTTGCTTTACAATTTAAGATAACTTTCAACGTTTTTTTATAATATAATACAAACATATTTACGTAACTGGTGGTAGTGCTTTATATATTTTAACCTCGTCTGTAACGATCATTTATGTACTTACTCACCTGGCAGCACATTGACGGTGTGAGGTAACTGTCTGTAACCTACCCAAACGAATTACACAAAGCGTTACTAAGTAAAACTGGTCAAGTTATGGTAGCCTACACGCTAAAGGTTTATAAGTCAGCTACTAAACCAAAGAGGCTCACTAAAGCGTCCCACATATTATGTATTTAAAACGAATAAAATGCAAGATAATACATCTCTGAAAAAAAAATCAAAAAGATATAACGTTCAAAATATTCGCGGTCGAAACTGGACGTGATCTGCGATCATAATGAAGGTATTTGACCCTTGTCAGGGAACTGGTGCGTGCTTTTTCGGATCCACCCTGAACCCCTTTACTGGTATTTTATTACTTGCTTCCTTAGTCCGTTTTAGCACGTAAATGTACGGTTAAATTTTATTATATATAATTCAAATTATGGTAATAAGTAATATTATTAAAATTTTAAACTGTGGAACGCTTAATTATTTTCTTAATAACTGCTCAGCTCTTAATAGGATTAATATGATGGTAGCTCTTCAAATAGTGAATATTGTGTTTATTAATTTTTAAATTAATAGTAGTAAAGTAAAGTAACAGCCTGTGAATGTCCCACTGCTGCGCTAAGGCCTCTTCTCCTCTTTGTGAGGAGAAGGTTTGGAGCTTATTCCACCAAGCTGCTCCAAAGCGGGTTGGTGGAATACACATGTGACAGAATTTCAATGAAATTTGTCATGAAATCACAAATAACGCACATGACATTACGTGGTGCTTGCCCGTGTTTGAACTCACGATCATCGGAGAAGATTCACGCGTTCTTACCACTGGGCCATCTCGGCTCGCATAATCCGATCACCACCACTGAATGTCATGTGCTTAATTTGTGATTATATTTCACCTCGTGCTTGACGGTGAGGGAAAACATCGTGAGGAAACCTGCGTGTGTCAAATTAGTAGTGAAATTTGGTAAATAATGGCTTACTTTAGTTTAGTATTTTTTATAGTAATTATGTGTATGTTACCTTTTAATTACTATTGAGGTGTGGAGGGTTCTTGACCTGGTGTACATGTCGGTTTAGGTACTGATTTATAGTCCTTACAGTACCAGTACTTATGTTGGGGTGACCACTTAATATAACATGACATATTTTCACTCCTAAAGTAAATAAAAATAAGCATAAAATATATATTCAGAGAAAAAGTAGGCAAAAATAAATCATTATAAGGCAAATAAAGAGGCTTAAGAAGGGTTGAATTTATTGCTTGATACTTCAACTTACAAATATGTTAGAACAGATTCTATATTAAACTAGTTTATGAAATATCACATGTAGGACGATGATTTACGGAATAATATTATTTATAGGACCTTTTTCTCTCGACCTCATAGCATGTCCCGCATTTCAATCTGTATTCGACAAACCATATACCATACCACAAATAATATCCGAAAAATATTTATTTAACGCTGAAGTAGTGAAACTTTGGCTTCAGTTTGGCCTGAGACATTTGGTGAACATTGAGATGAAGTTGATTAATCGATTCATTGGTGCTTCAGCAAAACAGACCTTCGGCCGGGTTTGTATCTTATGATGTTTCCATATTACCTAACTCTAAAAATCTTTGTATTATTTTAGATGTAAATCCATAAGTTGATATTTAATAAATTATTAGGTACTTTAAATAAGAGAAACATTAGCTAAAAGTTTGATATTTTTAGTTTAAAACGTTTTTTATATCAAGTAGTCGTGACGTTCATCTTTTGAGCTGTATATGTCCCTTGGGATACCTTTCATTTCTGATATAAAGAATCTTATGTATAAGTTATTACCTAGTTCGAGTAAAACAAAATCTAAATACAAAACTCGTGCCACTCAACAAATAATATCGATAATAATCTTGCACATTATAAAAATTAAAGTTGTCTTTTTGTTTTAAATAATTATTTTTCATTTGCTCAATGAATTTTTGTATTGAACTGGATTTTTCTATTAAATCCTAATAACTTTTATTAGTGTTTTACATTCTCAACAATTATGGTCCAATTATAAAAGTAAATTAAGCATATGAAAATTGAGCGGTTCTAGCTCGAGTTTGAACCCGCTACCATCCGTTAACATTCATGTGTTGTACACTATCTACACGGATGACGGCGCGGCCGTAGTCCTAAATGATTAAGATTAGACTTTTTAGTTATATAAAACACAGTTACAACGTTCAACATTTTAACCGTCTTTAATGAATTATTAAAATCCAATTATCACTAATCTATATGTATATAATAAATGTAGAGAATTCTATCTGTTTGTTACGATTTGACAGCTAAACCACTGTATCGATTTTGATGAAGTATGCAGCAAGCTTGAACATTAAGGGTACTTTTTATACCTTACAACTACTCATCTTTCTAACACTTGGGCGAAGCCACGGTCAAAAACTAGTTGTCAATAATATTCATATAAAATATTCACACATATATGTATATATACTCATATAAAATAATATACGTTTACCAAACTACTTTTATTAATTGCTGCTAAAAAACCCATCAATTGCAATTGAGATGTTTGTATTACACGAATAAAAACAGATGTACTATTTATGCTATGTGGTTGTTAAACTCTATAATATTAACAGGTTTAAAAAACTTTAGGTAGACATATTATTACTTTTTTGTACGATTCTCAATAATAAAACAATAACGTTAGCCTTGTAGTTCTAGGACTTAACAGTAATATTTTTCCTAAATTTGCTTATTATAAGCAAATTCTTCCATGATATGCTAATCTTTATATTATATAAAGAAATATAAGCAACGTTAAGAATCGACAAATATTTATAACCAAAAAAAAATACATTCTCTCTGATAAATTCATTTAACGCATTAATATAAAATGGCTTTGTGCCGATTGAGCTACGTGGTACCACTTCTTTAATTATGCTATCCCTGAATATCTACACGCTGTACTTGGTTCGGTTTGAATGATGAGTTAGGGTGATTACTTATGTATACAAGGGATACAATGGACAATTCCTTCGTTTATTTTTCATGAACATTCATGTAGTATATAAAGATAAAGACGGCCATTTACCATCACGTAGATCATTTGTTCGTTGGTTTACCTAAACATAAAAAGAGAAAATTTTGGAGGCATTCATATAATTCAATAAGAATATCTTAATATTAGAAATAATTTATTTCAGTGCTTGATGATTTAGATGCAATTTTAATATTTCAAAAAGGAACCATTTTTGCTTAATTCTGTTTAAAAAATACATTACCATCTTTATCAGTTTCTTTGTCGAATAATAAAACAAAAAGTTTAAAATAATATTTTTACTCACTCTTATATCTTAGCCAGATATCGCTGGTTCGAACCGGTCAAGCACCGTTGAGATTTCATATGATTTATTTGTATTAATATAATTCATCCCAAACAATATCACACAATTAGAAAACATACCTTGGGATATATGTTATCAGTTAAAATTGTGTCGTATAAACGTGTATACACTGCCCAACATTTAGACATTACGGGCTTTAAAGGTTTATGGAATTATTGATATTATAATTCGATAAACCTTAATTTTTTAAATATATAATAAACACCGATATTTATCTTATTCATACATACTCGCTTATTCATATACACATAGTTCCAGTTTAGTAGTTTTTCTAGTATAATCTAGAGGATAATTTGTTAGAAATTACTCAATGAAAACTTCGAGCGATACAAGAACTGTAATATAAATAAAAGGTTTTCTGCGCAATTTCCACGGCAATGGATACCAAACAAATTAAATCCGCTCTGAAAAAGGGACACTCGCTTAACTAATTGGCTATGAATACATTTTATTTTTAACAATTATGTCGACGAACGACCAATATTCATTAAAATTCCATTTACATACAAATAGATAAAGAATATAGCGTACACACTAAATACAGTAGTGGGTAGTTAGATATAGTTAAAGATAAGGCTTAAAATATTTAAATTTAATGTTTTTACTTATAATATAATACAAATACGAATCAAATCAAATCAAATCAAAATACTTTATTCAATATTGAAGTATTACACTTACTTATTGATTGTCAAACTGGAAACTACTACCGGTTCGGAAAGAAACACCCAGCCCTGAGAAGAACCGGCGAAAGAAACTCAGCGGGTTTTTTTTTTTTTTTTACTTTTTTGTTTTTTTTATGTTTTTTACAAAAAAAAACGAAAGAAATAGCCATGCGGCGATCGTCTCATTCCCAAGGTGTGCTATCATCCATAAATTCATTAATTGTATAATATCCTTTAGCACACAAGCGTTCCTTTACAATTTTTTTAAATTTAGCAACTGAATTATTTTGAACGCTTTCTGGGATCCTGTTGTAGAAACGTACACATAGCCCCACAAAAGAGTTACTGACTCTATGCAGTCGAGTAACGGGAGTAATTAATTTGTGTTTGTTCCTTGTACCAATGTTATGAGTATCACATTTTCTCACAAAATCATTAATGTTTTTCCGTACATACATAACATTACATAATATGTATTGAGAAGCAACAGTTAATATTTTAATTTCTTTAAATTTCTGTCTTAGGGATTCTTTAGCTCCCATGTTATAGATCGCGCGAATAGCCCTCTTTTGCAGCACAAATATCGTATTGATAGCGGCCGCATTACCCCACAACACAATGCCATATGACATTATACTGTGAAAGTAACTAAAATATACAAGGCGGGCCGTATCAACATCAGTGAATAATCTTATTTTCTTAACCGCAAAAGCTGCCGAACTTAGTCCATTCGCCAATCCGTCAATATGGGGGGCCCACTGCAACTTGGCATCAACAGTAATGCCAAGAAATACAGTAGACTCAACAGGATCCATCGACTCCCCATTGATATGTACATCGGCCTTTACATTTTTTACGTTCGGCGCGCTGAATTTCACAACCTTTGTTTTTTTATTATTTAACAAAAGATTATTGACACTAAACCAATGTACTATATCAGAAATAGCATTGTTTACATCGTCATACTGTACTTGTTTTCTTTTAATTTTAAAAACTAAAGAGGTATCATCAGCAAACAATACTATGTCATGTTTGTTCCCTACAAGAAAGGGCAGGTCGTTTATGTAAATGAGGAATAGAAAAGGACCGAGAATTGATCCCTGAGGGACCCCCATACCAACTGAAACACCAGGAGATCTTTTCCCATTAACGTCGACCTTCTGAATTCTATTCTTAAGATAAGAAGTCAAAAGCTCGAGCGCACCTTCTCTGATTCCATAGTGATTTAATTTCCTGACCAGAGTTTCATGTTGTACACAATCAAAGGCCTTGGATAAGTCACAGAAGATCCCTAAGGCGTCCTGTGACTCCTCCCATGCTTCATAGATATTCTTAATAAGTTCTATGCCTGCGTCTGTTGTTGAACGACCCCTTGTGAAACCAAATTGTTTTCTATGAAGCAGATTGTGTCTGTTAAAGTGAGCAAGTAATTGATTTAAAATAATTTTTTCAAATATTTTGCTGAGGGTTGGTAGAATTGAGATTGGCCTGAAGTTATTGGGGTCTGAAGAACTACCAGATTTAAATATTGGAATTACTTTGCTATGTTTCATCAGGTCAGGAAATATACCACTCTGAACACAATTATTAAATATTATCACAAGGTAGGGTGCAATCACATCAATAATTGAATTTATAACCTTTACAGATAGACCCCACAAATCAGCTGTTTTCTTAATCTCTAATGATTTAAAAGTACTTATTATATCATTACTGCTTATACTAGAGAAGTTAAAGGTAGCACTACATTCTCTAACATTTTCTTTGATCAATGACTCGGCAACAATTGGAGAGGAAATAAGTGACTTAGTTGTCAAAACTGGTATGTCAGCAAAAAATTTTTCAAAAACAGAAGCAACTTCCCGATCATTACTAATGACTTCCTTGTTACTAATAAGAGTCATTTCGGAGCTGCGGATATTAATTTTCCCAGTTTCACAATTAATAATGTTCCATGTCATTTTTATTTTATCATGTGCATTTTTTATTTTTAATATATAATGATTTTGCCAAAGAGCATACTTTTTTAAATAATTTTGAATAATTTCTTACATAGTTAGCAAAAGTAGCACTATGATTGTATGTTCTTTCATAGTAAAGCTCATACATTCTCTGCCTACTCTTATGAATTCCAATGGTCGCCCAGTCACTGAATTTTGAGAAGGTTTGTTTATTAACTGTTTTAGAAGTGAATATGGCGTTGAATTTGTTTTTAATTAATTTAAACAAGGTATTATATAAAACATTTGGACTCTCATTATAAGGTAAGACGGGGAGACTTGCCACAATATTACTTCTAAACTTCTCAATACGGCTTGTGGTCAAAGGAACAAACACTATCCTTTGCGATTTGCTTATTTCTTTTGTATAAAAATTGAATGAAGCTAATTGTCCACAGTGATCTGAGCTTAATCTACTAATAATAGTTTTATTCTGTGGTATAAGATTTGTGAATATATTATCTATACAAGTTGCTGTGGACTCTGTAATTCTAGTTGGCTCGATGAATAAATTTACCAGATTATATGAATTTAACAAAGATCTGAATCTAATAGTTGTGGCTGAGTTATCTAGTAAATTTATATTAAAATCACCACAAACAATAATTTCTTTATTAGATCCAGACAATTTAATTAATGCATCTTCCAATATTTTTTCAAATAATTCATATAATCCACTGGGGGGCTTGTATACGCATACAACAATGACACGCTCAAGCTCTGCACAGGCTATTTCTATAGTTTGCTCAATAGAAAGGCTCACAATATCTTTACGTTCTTTAAATTTCAATTTTTTACTGATAAGTATTAAAGAGCCACCGCGTATAGCTTTTTTCCTACTGAACAGACTAGCCACCTGGTGCCCATTGAAGTTAAACATAATTTGATATTCTAAAAGCCAATGTTCAGTTAAACACAGAATATCAATATTGTCACAGTTCAGAAATAATTCAATTTCTAGTCCCTTTCCCAGCATTCCTTGAATATTCTGGTGCACCAGGTTTACAATTTTATTTTGATTTTTATTATTAAATTTTTTAATACTTTTATTGGCTTTTACAGGGACTTTATCATAAATACAATTTTTATTTGATATATTATAGTTATTGCCAGAGACTACCTCTATTGTCTTATTATTTAATTTAAATTATTTGGAACGTATTCCAAGTTGCAAGATGTCAAATTATAATTATTGTTACACTGCTCAATAGAAGCAGTAGTCTGGTTAACCAAAAAATTGGTTGATTTATTAATAATAAAATATGATAACAAACTTGTTATCTGTCTTTTATAAAAGATTGATAGGTGATACCTATCATATGTCAATATATAAGATTTATAATTAATAATATTATTAATGTCAATTAAATTTATATTTTTACAATTATTTTTTGTTACATAATTGGAATGTGACATGATATGTAACAGATTATTTAATTTATATCTATTATGATTTTCCTGTGGCATGTCTTTAATGTAAGGAAATGTAAACATTATAATTTTAGCAACATTTAATTGTAATAATTGAGTGTAATATTTCTCTAGTATTTTTTTATTTACATTTCCCCTTCTCCCAATTAATATTATTAATGTTGTATTAGGACAATGAGTACTATTTAAAATGCTATTCATTATATAAGAATATGATGCACCCGGCATGCAGTAATTAGTAACTAATTGTCCTTTACATAAATTATGGAGTGATACACCCATATTTCTTCCAATGTCATCACTATATACTTTAGCATGATCTTTGGTAGAAATATTAAGTGTGTTGAGAGTTATGTGGCTGCTATGAGTTGCAGTAGGTTGAGATGGAGACATGATATTAATATTCATATTTTGCCCTGAACGATCCTGAGGAAAACTGTGGTAATCAAAAGCACAGTTTTTTGTAAGAGAGTCAAAGCGCTCTGTGTTATATTTACTTATTTCAAGCAGGTCGTTCATAGCAGCAATATGTTCAGTTATTTCTTTTTGTGCCGTTTCATACTTTTTGGATACGGTGTTTAGGGAGCTATGCAACAATGATATCTCATCCTGAAGAGCCCTCACATCAGCCTCGTAACTCAGTCTAATATGTGTTACCTCTTTAGAGTATGTGTTCATTTTTATTTTGAGTGCATTTCTTTCCTTACAAATTTTCTGATAGTTTGAGCATTTATTTTTTGATTTTAATAGCTTTTGTGTTTTTTTAATATATTTATTAATTTTTATATATTTCTTTAATTTATTTTTACTCAAAACTGGATAGGATGTCACCGTATCGTCCCCAGTTAGATCAACTGTTGAAATGTCATTGTTATGACAGACTGGGGACACTAAGGAGGGTGCTTTTCCAACCAGTTCATCAAATAGACATTGGGTTTGGGCGGCCTTTTGATTTGAATTATTCATTTCTAGATGTAATATATGTTGCTCGGCCTTTTGTAGTTTAATTTTTAATTGACTGGTGAGCATAAGGGCTTCCTCATACTCATCTCTGCAGTTGTCAAACCCATTGACTACTTGTTGCAGATTATTATTTTGTTCTTCCAAGTCCATGTATTGGACATGCAATTTTGACAGTTCATGTTTTAAGTTTTTGTTTTTATTAATAATCTGCAATAACTCTTGTTCATTGTCATCCCTTTCCTTTATTAACTGATCACACTGTGTCCTAGATACCCTTAGTTCCTGGAGGGTCAGCTGGAGTTGATCCTCCGCCTGTCGCGCCTTGGTACTGCGGGTCATCATGTTTTAAATTATAAGGATTCTAGTGTTATTTAGATAATAACAAAGGCAACAGTGTGAGGTGATGAAAGATTAGAATGCGTAACTTAATAGAATGTAATATACTTTCAAGAGTTAGTTAAGGGATGACAATAATTCACTTACGAAATTTAAAATTGAGTTCGTTACCTGCGTAATGACAGCTGACGAACACAATACCTAAATATTATGTACAATAACACTGCACTCAGTCGATTATTATTTACAAGTTGGTTCTTAATATTAAAAGAGATAATTATACACAGTATAAGGTTCGTAAATTAATTATTAAATATAAAAAATAAATTAAATATTTGGGAGAAGTTTGAAAGACATGTATATCACAGTGTTGCCACAAGGAAAAAGATAGCCAAAACCAACAAAATGTATATTTCGAAAAAAAAAATGCTAAAACAGCTGGCGTTTTTCAATCTATAGATAAATCGGTAATTATTATAATCAAAATAAAACGCGATTATCATTGTGAGGACTTTTCATGTACACTATTTTATGATTCAAAACATTTATATTATAATATTATGACATGATACATGATAACGAAACTATGTTTTAGTTATTTATTTAATTACGTATAATATAATTAGTTAAACAGTGTCTTTTTTTTAATGTTAAATCAAAAGAGCTCGTCCGCCTACCTATACAATAAAAAAAGACAGAAAGAGCCAAATCAGCGTTAAACCAAACAACCATTAAGTAATGTTTATATGTAGGGCCGTGATTCTTTTAATAACCATCAATCTTAATTTTTCACATTTGGCTGGCATCCCAAGACGGTCACTTTGTTATGACTAGAAACATCATTTGGCTTGCCTTATAGGTGAGACCAGACGTATTGATTTTGTTACAGTTTTGATAACAAAACAGGATTGAACCGATTTGTATTTAGCATTTAATGACATTGTTTTATTTCTTTTAAGAAAGTGTAAGAGCTTATAAATTTGAATATCATCAATTTTGTATAACTGACCAAGTAAAATATAAGAATGCGCAAATTAATGTCTTGAAATTGGTAGGTGTTTTTTGTTGAATAAAAAGAAGATTTAACTAATAACCTCGTTATATTACTTATTTTTCCTCTGATATAATTTTAAAGCACAAAATGTGTTAAGTTTTTGTGTCAAGGAATTTTCAATAGCTTCCCGGTGTTAGGAAATTAGCAGTGTTATACTATCCTGTCTCTAATATATTTCCGATCATGTATGATTGACTATATAGTGAGTTCATCAGATCTCATAGAAGTTTCTCATAGGTTTTAAAGCCTAGCTGGCGATAAGGAGATACAGTCGGGCAGGATTGATTTTTTTATGTAAGAGGGCGAAAACGAGCAGGAGGATCACCTAATGGAAAATGACTACCACCGCCCATGGATATCTGCAACATCCGAGGACTTGCAGATGCGTTGCCGGCCTTTGAGGAAAGAGTACGCTCTCTTCTTGAAGGTTTTTATGTCACATTGGTTCGGAAAAGTCGCCGGCCGGCTTTGTGCTCGCTCGTCTGAGTAGGTTAGGTACCATTCACTCATCAGATATTATACCGCAAAACAGCAGTACTTGTCATTGTTATATTTCTGTTTGAAGGGTGAGTAAGCAAGTGTAATTACAGGCTCAAGGGATATAAAATCTTAGTTCCCAAGGTTGGCACCGCATTCACGATGTAAGCGATGTTTAAAATTTAGACGTTGTTTTAAAGACATGATACTATGATCTTTTATATCGTAATGAAATACGATAAAGAAAAACCTACGTTCAAAAAAGTCATGCTTAACATAAAAAAGAAAATAGTTGAACAAGTATGACACTAATAAGCCGTGTCCAGCATTTTATGTTCAGAACTTTTTGTATGCTTGACCTACTATTCGCTGTCTTGTATAACATAGAATTTTGATAAGTTTGTGAAAAAATCAATGACGGCATCATATTTATTTATAACGTTTTATGTAATTATATAGCCGAGATCCAATAGTAGTTAGAGCATGTAAATCAAAACCGAAGTATCAGAGTTCAAATCCTTGCTTCAATTGTTTTTATGAATAATTCAGTGCTCGGTGATTAACATAGTGAGGAAACGAGTATTTGTTATGATTATGATTGGACCCATATTGCACTAGTGGAATAAGTCCCAAGCCTTCATCTCATGTGGAGTGGAAGGCTTAGTCTAGCAGTGGGCCACATACTTTATATAGTTCAAAAATTATGCATATCATTTAATAAACCCAGATAATAAAAGTCCGACCTCAAAAATACTAATAATATATATATATATATATTATTAGTATATATATATATATATATATATACAAAAACATATTTTGAAGATAAATAACATTTCACCGACCGAATATCGTTAGTTAAAATTCGAGAGTGCATCTGGGTTTGCGCACACGTGCACTATAAAATAACACTATCTGGCCTGCAATACATACACGGTAGTTTTATTAAGTCTCATAGTACCAATGCTACCGGGTAACTCCAAACACTTGTTTTTTTATTGTTCTTCGCAATATTTTAGATGTGTTATATTTCTGCCGTTTAAAACGTTTCTCGTGAACAATGTTAATAATAATTTGTGTATCTACTAAGTATAAAGTATCCATTGAATCAAAATCGTTTATATTATAAACAAGTTCATAGTAGCGCATTAAATTTACTAACAAATTAAATTAAATTCTTTAAAAACTTCTCAAAAGCTTATATCAGAGATGAAAGTGCGGCGTTTCTGAGAGCTAACAAGATGCTTGTCTATTTTCTAGAAAGTTATATATTTGCTCGGTATCAAGATTGATTATGTATTACACTATATTATATAAAACTTTAAGAAGTAAAGTTAACGTAAAAAAATGTTATTTGGTAAAAAATATACAATCTTACGCATTACAGATTAGCGCGGAGCCGAATTTAGACGTCCGGAGGCTCTTAGGCAACAAATCAGCGGAGGTCCCTAACTATTTTACAAATAAATTTAACAATTTCATTCAGGTGTTTCAATAATAATTAATTGTAGCATACAAGGATTAAATATGTTTTCATAATATACTACATAATAATCATCAAAGTTGGTATATTGTTTTCCTATTACTATATACTTTCTGGTGGAGGCATAGGTTCCCCAAAATCTAGCCCTGGATTAGTTCGTTCAAACATTAACTCTTTAGTGTTTTATATATATATAAGTATGTATACTAGAGCTCACGATATGTAGAATTTATTTATTATCAGAATCACAGTTGATTTAGTACGATTTATATAACGTGGATTATAGTTAAAATCGGGATATAAATATTATACTTTATATATAAAAAACGTTTTCAGAGAATAGTTGAAACATTATTTCTATATAAAAACATCCAAGCAAATATAACAACGAGTTCTACTCGTTTTAAATAATTATATGAAAGTTATTTAGCAAACTCTACATAATTTAATTCTCACCATAATTTAAATTCGCTGAAGCAACGTCAACTGATTCCATTTTTATTGAATTTACAAGCTGATACTATTTTCGACGAGTAAATTAAACTCTAAATATCTTTATTTTTGTTGTGTTTATAAAATTGTAAAAAAAAAGCATCACCATGTTACATGACTTAATCTAACACAGACACAACAAGGTATCACTTACACAACGGCTAATCTACCACTAGCTGTTCCAAGCGATTTTACACGATTTTACACTGACTGTTGTTTTTTATTGCATAGGTAGGCGGACGAGCATATGGGCCACCTGATGGTAAGTGGTCACCAACGCCCATAGACATTGAAAGAGATGTTAACCATCGCTTACCATCGCCAAAGCTCCACTTACCTTGGGAACTAAGATGTTATGTCTCTTGTGCCTGTAATTACACTGGCTCACTCACCCTTCAAACCGGAACACAAAAGTCCTAAGTACTGCTGTTTTGCGGTAGAATATCTGTTGAGTGGGTGGTACCTACCCAGACGAGTTTGCACTAAGCTCTACCACCAAGTAATAGATGTTGTGTCACCATCGCTCGTAGATACATGTTATATATAGTCTATAACCATTTTTAAATAAGTAGGTTACCTAACTGCTATAAGAACTTTTTTTTATAAGCTACTATTAGAATTTATGGAGTAAGTATTACACAAGCATCATTAGATTTATTTATAAAAGCGCTTAATTATGACTTGCCATAAACTTATTTGTGCCGACGTATGTGTGTGTGTATATGATCGTGTGTATTTTCACTTTAATACGATTATAAAAAAGAAATATAAACACTTCAGGATGCAAGATTATTTATTTGCTTGGATATATATATTGTGAACGAAATTTGCAGAAGATTTCATATTTCCGGAGAAACTAAACTCTCAGAGTGTTGTCTCTGTGAGTGGAGGTATTCGTCGGAAATCTAATAAGCCGTAACTTAATGTATATGGACTTAAACCAAAATTCCTTGTAACTAATGTTATTGACATAATGGAAATAGTCCATAATCTCTTCAGTTTAAATCATTTTTTTTTCTTGACAACACTGTAATTAGATATACATGCCGACCAAAAAAAAAGATAATATGTTGACGAAAGGAAAAGAAACGGAACTGATTCAAAGATGCAAAAGATTTTTATAAGCACAGATTATAAAGGTGTTACTTTATCTATCAACTTTAAGCTTTGTGTACATGATCTAAATTGCAGGTCATTGATTTTGTAACGTAGATAAGCCACAGTTTCCAGTGAGCCTATCAGTGTGTAATCCAGTTAATTAGCGGCTTCTCGTGTACAACTCGATTAAGCTACTATGTAAATTGATACGTTTAGTGCCAGTCCATTCTATTTATATGGAAACTAATTGCTTGAATTTCGTATTATTCCTTTGAATTTTAGTTATTCATAGAATTGAAAAGTAATTATAGAAATGTCTATCAATTATTCGTATTAAAATAAAAACAAAACACATTGGTTAGCTAATATAAAGCTGGTCAAGTCTATTTAAATGTCAACCGTTATATATATATATATATATATATATATACATATATATATACATGCATTTATAAAACTGTTGATATATATATATATATATATATATATATACATGCATGTATAAAACTGTTGATATTTAATTATATATATATAAAGGGACGTCTAAGTTATCTTCTATATGTATTGACTTCATGCTTGATCTTCAGTAGGCGTGGGTATTCAGGCGAGGAGAATATTTCAACAACCAGTTGGATAACGCTCCACCAAACACGTAGCACGTTATTCTTGACATCCGTCGGTAATGGCGGTCCTGTCAGATCAGTTTTGCGTTAGAGTAAAGAGAATGGCAGATAACCGTTGCTAGGTTACCATTCGTGCCAAATCGTCTACTCTCGTATTCAAATGTAGGTACTGTCATATATATGTATATATATTGTATAGGTACCATGTTATTGTATAGTTACCATACCATTGGTCCATATGCCAATGGTATGGTAACTGGTCACTTACGCCCATAGACAATGGCATTGTAAGAAATGTTACCCATTGCTTAGCTACCAACCTTGGGAACTAAGATGTTATGTCTGAAATTACACTGGCTCACTCAGCCTTCGAACCGGAACACAACAATACAAAATACTGCTGTTGAATATAATGTTTATTTTAGTTTCTGTTTCTGATAAAAATATAATCGAATAAAACATACATTACCACTACAAATGTTATTGAAATATACATTCGAAACATTTAAAAAACAATGTTACATTACAATAATCAAGAATTCATACGTTGTATAAATAGTGAGTACTCCGTTCCATATTCATTATATTTAACTAAAAGCTTCAATATTCCAGGAAGCGAAGGGAACTCGGGTTGAATCGCATACCACGTACTTCTAATTAAGACCAGTTCAACGTTACTAGAAACCTTTGAAACACTCTGAAAGAGGATATCCGGAACAGAATGTTGCTTTATTTAACAAACAAAACATATCATTTAATACTGTCACAACTTTAGTTAAATTTTCAATAATACGTGGCATTCAGGAAATGACGTCGTATTCAACGTCCTTTAAAGGGATATATTTCAACAAACAAGTCGCAGGCAGAGATGTAAAATAGTCTTTGAATGGCGTACTAAATTTTGTTTATGAATTAATTATGATATATATTTTCAATGTCTGTTCGTTTGCCTAAAAGCGATAAATTAAAAATTACCAAATGGATTTTCATACGGCTTACAAGAATAAAAGATTATTTCCGATGTTATGTATAGGTTTATAATTCATTAAAAGTGCAAATCTTTAATTTACCACAAGTTAAATTAGTTGATCTATGACGATAATTGTTGAAGATGTCGGAAAAATGACGAATGGAAGCTTTATTGGTTTATTGGGCTCGTTACCAAATAGTATTATATTTACGTATTAAACTATTAAACCCTTAATGTTGGCACTTATTCTACCCGTGCGAATCTGCGACGTCTAATTAGTTGATCTATAAATTTTTAACATGCTTATATACTTCTCATTCAGACAGTATTTTACTGGCTACTAATTTTGTATATGAATTAATTATGATATATATTTTTTGTCTGTTCGTCTGTCTAAAAGCGATAAATTAAAAATTACCAAATGGATTTTCATACGGCTTACAAGAATAAAAGATTATTTCCGATGTTATGTATAGGTTTATAATTCATTAAAAGTGCAAATCTTTAATTTACCACAAGTTACATTAGTTGATCTATGACGATAATTGTTGAAGATGTCGGAAAAATGACGAATGGGAGCTTTATTGGATTATTGGGCTGGTTACCAAATAGTATTATATTTACGTATTAAACTATTAAACCCTTAATGTTGGCACTTATTCTACCCGTGCGAATCTGCGACGTCTAATTAGTTGATCTATAAATTTTTAACATGCTTATATACTTCTCATTCAGACAGTATTTTACTGGCTACTAATCATCTGTTTCTGCTCGTTGCCGCTTGAGCGGATTGTGTGAATGCGAAAATAGTTGCACCTGTGATTATGCACATATTTGTGTATTATAATATCTCTTTTGCACAACAATCTGACTAACCACCACTATGTATACAAACTATCGAAATTAAAATGTGTATATAGAGTTAAATTATAGAGAGTAGATCCTTCCAATAAACGGTTTATCAAAAGTAGGTAACAGTCTGTCACTGTCTATCATTGTTGGTCATGGGAATTAAAGTTTGTTTCACTACGCTGCTCCAGTTTGGTTTCAGATTTTAAAACACGAAAATATTTTCTCAAATCAAACTGGAAGTCTATTAGATTAGTGCGTTTAATATCCCCAGCTTAAAAGTATTAAATATATATGTGCGAATATATTTTATTTTTATGCGATTAGGCAGTCTGGCGAGTTTATTGCAAGTGATTAACACCGCCCATTTATAGTGGCACTGCGAGAAATATTAAACATTCCTTACATCGCCAATGCACTACCAATCTTAAGTATAAAGATGTTATGTTCTTTATGCCTGTAGTAACACTGGCCCAGTTGCACTAAAAATCGGAACAAATCAACAATAAGTATTGTTGCTTGACGGTAGAGTGTATGGTAAGTGGGTGCGTTCTCAGGCGGGCTTGCACGAAACCATTAAGTAATAATATGTAAAAGTTAATACTTTAAAATACTTTAGGGTGGTTTATTTGGCAGTAGGTTCATTATTTGTCAGTCAGCCTTCCTATTTTATAAAAATATAGATTAATTTGAATTTTGCTTACTAGGTTACAAACCAATATTACAGACTGTTCTTGAAAAGAACTATTTGCTCCAGAAAGAGTAAGAAAGTAAATATGATGCAAGCAGATTTATATTAACAAGAAAGTTAGACACTTGATAGTCATTTATTATTATAGCCAGTGTTAGCAACAAGTTCCTACAAATTATGTACAAGAAATGATAATCAAGATTGCGCGCAACGAATATACATGCATTTTTCCTACGCTATATTTTTCTCCAGGACTAAAGAATAGTTTAGTAATTTATCTTGAAAAGAAACTCCGCTTTTTTTAAGATTCTTTTCAAAGTCATAACGTATAGAATTTCTTAGTATCTAGTAAGCTTTGAATAGATTGCGTTAATTGACATATTAAATCAAATGCTAATTACAATCTAAAAGCTATTTAATTCAATTCATGATTTATGAAGAAAACAGGGCAAGCTATATAAAACCGTTTAAGAACGAGATAATCGGAAAGAGTAAATTGACGAGGACAAAAGTCAATTTAAGTATGTTATGTTATAATATAAGAAATTGTTATTGAAAATGTATTAAAGCTATGTCGGCTAATGGCTTAGTCTTATAACCATTGTTTCTCAGTACAATAGCTATCACTAGCCAACACTCGCCACGAACTAAGCTCCGTCTCTATTTAAGAGGCATTTGAGAAAAGTGTAAATTATATATATTCAAGAAATTATAGAATTAAAGAAAAATGTTTTTCTTTTGGGTAACAATATAAGGAGCAACGAAAAAATGAATAACTAAACATTGGAAATATTTTAATGAATATTTAAGATAAGACACTCAGTGTTAGAGCTTTGTGCAAGCTCTTCTTGGTAGGTACCACCCACTCATAAGATATTCTACCGCAAAACAGCAGTACTTTGTATTGTTGTGCTCCGGTTTGAAGGGTAAGTGAGCCAGTGTAATTACAGGCGCGAGGGAAATAACACCTTAGTTCCCAAGGTTGGTGGTGCATTGGCGATGTAAGCGATGGGACATTTCTTACAATGCCATTGTCAATGGGCGTTGGTGACTACTTACCATCAGGTGGCCAATATGCTCGTACGCATATCGATGCAATAAAAAAAAGTCAAACAAATATTCGATTGCTTGTTAATCGTAAGTTCTAGCGTATTGTTGTCCGAAGCTTCTAGCAGACTTCTTTTGTATAATTTCGTATAAATATTATATTTGAATTGAGAATTGTTTTTAAGAAAATAATATCTACGTTTTCGTCAGCCGCCCCTTCTGCATATCATAACATATCATATAATTTAAGCAACAAATAAGAGCAACACACAAAAATATTGAATACATAATTTTTTTTTTCATAATTTACCATTAACTATGTTTTGCCCATAAATAAAAATACTTTGTGTTAAAAATACATTGATGTTTATTCTAGCAGGATTATAATTTATATACATACTTTTTACTTTTATAACTGTGCTGTATACTGTTTAACTTTTTGATCGTTTTTTTTTTAAATTAAGGAAGTCGTTACAGTTGCTTCTAGCCGAATATGTACATCAAATATAAGGATTGCTACGTTGCAGTTTTGGGCATTAGTCGTGCTAATTAAATATCATGGACCATTTTGACGAGCCGGTTGGCGTGTTTGGTAGCCTCTGGCGCCGCTGGTCGTGGGTTCGATTCCCACCCAGGACAAACATTTGTGTGCATGAACATGTCTCTTTGTCCTGAGTCTGGGTGTAATTATCTATATAAGTATGTATGTACAAAAAGAAAAGTAGTATATGTAGTATATCAGTTGTCTGGTTTCCATATTACAAGCTTTGCTTAGTTTGGGATCAGATGGCCGTGTGTGAATAATGTCCCAGGATATTATATTATTATTATTATTATATAAATGTATTTAAGAATATGTTTTCTTCTTGCTCAGGATGCTGGGTGGCGTGGGAGGCCGGCACGCGTCGGTGCGTCGGCGCGGCAGTTCTCCGGGCGTGCATGCGCGACGCACGGAGTCGCCGCCGGCGTCGCCGCGCCCGCCGCGTCGCCGTCGTGCCGCGCTCGCCGTCTCCGATCACAAAACATGCGCGCTTATACATACGCGCCTCAAACTCGGGGATATTATGTAAGTCACTGGGTATATATTATGTATGTTATATATATGTATGTTTTCTATCGTGTAAGAAATAAAAAAATAAAAACTAACAATAAGTTAAACGCTAAATACACACTTTTAGAAATGCTGTGAATTTGACATAAATTATACGAATAATTTATCATAAATTTATATCACAGTCTAAAATTAAACTTTTAAATTCATCAATAACTTATAAAATAATGGAATAGAGTTCGAGTGGTCAATAAGTACTGAATTATACTGATAATTATTTAAATAAAATTAAGATAGTACCACCGAGGGTCGTACGAGTATAATGGCTCGTCGGCTTTAAGGATCGTGTTATAACTTTGTTTCGAAATCCCATAAGCCATCAGCTTAAAACGTTCAACTCCAGTGATTGCTTCCTTCCCGTGCATGAGAAAATGTTTGCTTTAATCCTATGTTACATAAGTTTGGAAATGCGTTAATTAAATAAAATCACATAAAATTATATCAATTCGAAATTAGAATACGAAATCAACATTACATTTTGTTTCTGAATGTATTCATATATATCATATTTTTAATTAGTCTAAAAGTACATAATTATATTCCCGAAAGTTAATAACGAATGTAATTAAATTCTCGTTGATGTCTCGTTCACTGGCCATAGACTTCCGCTAAAGGAGGATACAGAAGCTGTCGGTGAAAACACGAGATTTTTTGTAAGTCGTTTAATAAGTATTTTTGTCATATATTTCGTTATTTGCATAATTTAATCATTGTTTTTGTTTTTTACCAATATTTTAAATAAAATTACAAATTAATTTAACTCAATTGTCAAATACTTACATGTACGTATATTCTTGACCTTCTAACAACTCAAATGATCATCATAAATTTTGCAAAAACGATGTCAGTTACCGTTAACCGTTAAAAAAAAGATACCTAATACTTGATAAACATACCACTGCCCCTTCCCCCTTACTCACACGTGAACGAAGCCGATGCCGGTAACTATTAACTGATTATATAGGTATATATATATTATTTATTTATTGACATAATTAAATAGGTTCTGTTTTCATATAAATTCAATATAGCTATCCTTGGGTGACCAGTTACTATTAGGTGGTTTATTTTAGTCTGCATATCTATTATAAATTAAAAAATCAAAACTTTGATGGTGGATTTAAGTCTTCGCTTTACATTCACGAAATCTATTCGCTGGGCATTTGAGCACAACAAAAAACTTAAAAATATTAACAGCGTCAGGAATATCATCATTGCGTAGAAACGTGTTTAAAGAAATTATTTCAAATTTGCATATTATCTATTTTATAGTTCTAGAAACATTGGACTTATCTAAAAACGCACAGTATAAATAAATATTTTTGAATAATCATCCCCTATGGGCGAAGGGGAAGAAAGTTTGTAACTATGTTCAAATCTAAGGACAGGAATATCAATATTTATTTTTACTATTATTTTCATAAATAAGTCAGGTTAATCGGTCTTTTTGCACGTTTATGAGCGACGTCATCAATTTAGTTAGATAAATAGGAATATTATAAGTAGGTAAGCTGTGTTTAATTTTATGTTTCTAAATAAAAGTCAGTTATAACGTTTTTGGGAACATGTAATGGGAACATGTGCGAGGTAAAATAAGGGCCGAAATAAAAAAGAGAAGTGGGGAACTTTTTGTCAAAAATTTAAAAGTATTGAGTTCCCTTCCGAGTCTTTAAAATCTGAAACTTCTAACATTTGACAAAAGTCGGATCGTTCTGAAATGGGAAAATGAATGAAAAAGGGAAATATTCACCTCCTACTTACCTACTACCAACCTCATTTATGACAATTTTTTAAGAATAATAATTTCACAGAAAGCAGAGTAGGCAGTCCTTAAATGTATTTTCTTTGTCCCTTGCTGTTTTAGCTTTGTTCGTCGATATAAGTTTTGATAAATATAATTATGGAAAATTTATACAAATCCGTCTCTTTTCACTCCGAATCTATGCAGTCTTGTCGTTCTTACCTCTAGAGTGTCTTTTAAGAGCCCAAATACGTAAATATACGAAATTTCACGAAAAAAAATCGGTGTGACTTTTTCGGAGCTACACCCAAATATATAATGTATTATCAGCTTATTGCTGTAAAATAACTCAAACGGAACAATACTGTGTATGTTGGTTTTTTTGTTACATTTTGTAAGGTATTTTCTTTATATTTAATTAGCATCGTTGTAAATAGTTTTAATTATATGCAGAAACTAACTAAGCTACGCATTTGCTAATTTAAATAAACATTATTATTTTCAACGCCATCTATAGAAAAGCTGAGTTATTCAAGCAGAAAGTTCATATAGCGCCCTCTGTTACGTTTCAGGAGAGTGTCACTTAAATTACGGGGGCGCTGTAGTTGCTTGTAGCAGCGCCACTTTTCTGTGGTGTGAAATATTTGATCACATCATATCAGCGCCATCTGTCGACATTTTTCTGATAAATACTACCTTTCAAACTAGATGGCAGCCTGTAACTAGTGTATGGCTGTTTAGTTTTAGAAGACTTCGGTCGTGACGACTGCTAGTTTAAATTTTGAATCAACAGATGGTGCCATAAGTATCGAAAATGTTTTAAAAATGGTGCAAAACTTTTTGTTTTTCGTATAAATTACAAAACAAGTAAAATATAAAAATATAATTTATACGAAAATATAAATTTTAGTCAATTTAATCCCTCTATTAATTTCGTTATTTATTAAGTTAAGCAATATAGTATATAGGTAAGCTCCAAAAGGCTATTGTTAACGAATTATACAGGTTGAGGTTGAGGTTCTCCGAGGCAAATGACCTATTCGATTACTGAACTGAATCTTGATTCAACTTGAATTTGGAATCAGTTGGAGCAGAAAGCAAGACGTTCATATTCAATTTCCGAATAATAGAACGTTGTCAAAGTCGTCCATTGGCGACGTTCGGCTAGTGTAAATGGAACGGGCTTTGCTTCCTGGCTCCACGTGGCCAGATGCCATTATTGATTTCCGGCGCAAGAAAGAGACAATGCTATATCACAATTTGTTGCACTATTTTTCGTCTCTTTCTTTCGCCAATATATGACCTATTTTTATGCTGCTTTCCCTATATTAATACAGCCTAAGTAATTAGGTGAAAAGTTCCGTCGACGATATAATCTAACCGGTAGTTTAATTGTTGTGGAAAACAACGTTTACATGCCACATTTTTCGTTAAAACGGTTTTAAATTTGTTTTCGAAGTTACGTTATGATTTATTTGAAAATTTTCAGCGTTGATATGCCTAAAATATTTTACTGAAAATGTTTTGAGTGATTATAAAATTGAAAGGGTTTCCAATGGAAAAAATAGACATATTTTAAATAAGTGAAAAATTTACATCGCGTGTTTTAAATGTGGTGTAATGTAATAGCTTATCCAGTAACTAGTTCAGTCTTTATTTATTTTCATTATTTATACAATTTTTTAAATTAATGTACATTCAGATTTTCGGCACCTAATGAATTATCTTATAATTAATATATAACATTATTTTAAGCTTTAGTCAAATACAGATGATTGTATAACGATTATTTAAAATATTAAATTGATTTGATATTGGTTTTCATGTGGTTTTATTATAACATTTTATACAACATAATAATTAAATATTTAAATTAAAATATATTAACTCTTAGCAAGCGCTTCTTAAACAATCAAATCAAAAAACCGGCCCTTAGAACGTTGAATTTTGACAAAAACGAACGTTACAATCATTTTCACATTTACTATTATTATTAAATTTAATTTAAAATAACTTTACATTGTAAAAATTTTTAATAAGAATACTTCGTTACGTTATTGGATTTAGTATTAAGATAATACATTTTATGATGTTTATTGATGAGGCATAGTTTTATTCTAATCTAGGCCCTTGTAAAGTGTAATGGGTATGTGGAACAATAGCTTAAAACCGAACATTGTAGCTCTTGATGCCAGAGCTTAACCTATTTCGTAACCATTATGATTGTAATGCGCGGATAAATGACGCAGATTTTAAATATCCATTATAATACTAAATGAAATGTATTTTTTTTTAAACTTGTGGTCTTGACTTAAAGGATATTCAATTAAAAGAACATTATTATGATTTGATACGTCTGGACATTCAATTCAAGTCATTATAAAAGTATATCCCAAATTTTGGACTAAACTGTAATTTGTAGACTTTAAATGGCGGAAGTAAAAATGTAAATCCGCTATATATAACTCAATGTTAGACAAAGGTCTTTTTCACCTTATAGCAAGAAGATTTGGACCACCAACCTACTTCAGTGCGCGGTAATGAAAGAGAGAAGGTAAATTATTAAACTAATACCATCAAATTAAACTCATTGGTTGCAAAATATAATCTATACAGACTAAATAATTATATTGTTTTTGAGTTATTCATTGATTTGAGTTTAGATTAGTTTTCAATAAACTTAAGCCACTGCATACGAACATACATTAGTTAAATTAAATTTTATGATATTGTTTAATTAGATAGAAGCTAAAACGGTATAAAAGTTGTCTACAGATAAAATAAATCAATAAAAATTACATCAAAATTGGGTCAATTTTATACACCCCGTAACGTGTAACGTAATATAAAACTTGATATTATATCAAGAGTATAATTTTATATATACGTAATGATTAATACTTTTAAATTTTTTGTTGTATCGCGGAAAAGTACAGGACCGATTTTGATGAAAGTTTTTGTGTTTCATACCTATGATAAGGCTTATGTAATGGCAATGTGTTTCATACCTATGATAAGGCTTATGTAATATATGGCAGCCTTATAAATACAATAACATCCTGTATCAGTATCCTATGGATATGAAACGAGAACTTCTTATTTATTCGCTTTAACTAAAATCTACTCGGGTTGTGAGGTAGCGAGCATAAGCTTGTGTTAATATAAAATGTCCTAATGATAGAGACTGAAATGAGTTCCTATTGAGCTGACCTATTTGTTCTCGGAGCTAAAAAATCAAAGCGTAATTAAAAGGAAACAATGCACGTTTGTAGGCCATCAGCTGTTTGCTTTGTGCACTCTGTGAGGCGCTGTTTGCTGAGGGCGGAGTGCAAATGCGCTCTGAACTTAAGTGACGACTGTGGAACGCGACATTTATAACGTCGATAGTGGGTATTATAGCATAGTATATAAAAAATATTTTAATTAATAATTTTATATGTATAGACAAACCAAAATTAAATATAGGTAATAATATAAAATAATAATTAATTTACTTGTTGGTAGGGCTTAGAGCAAGCTCGTCTGGGTCCTCCACCCACTCATCAGATATTCTACCGCAAAACAGCAGTTTGTTGTGTTCCAGTTTGAAGGGTAAGAGAGCCAGTGTAATTACAGGCACAAGGGACATAACATCTTAGTTCACAAGGTTGGTGGCGCATTGGCGATGTAAGCGATGGTTAACATCTCTTACCGATGCCATTATCTATGAGCGTTGGTGACCACTAACCATCAGGTGGTCCATATGGTAGTCCGCCTTCCTATGCAATAAAATAAAAAGCGATGATCAAAAAGTAAGGACAACGCGTATGTGGATAATTTAATTGATTGTATATACTTCAAATTACATAATATATGCTGCAAGATAAAACTCTCTAGTTTTATCACTTCTAATGACATAATTCTAATATGGGTGACTTTTGTTCTGATAATGTGAATTGTCTCTTACGTATCTTACGTATTTCTACAACTGTCAGCTTCCAATTGTCAACAATCTTACAACTCCCTAACATAAGCTTACAGCATACACAACAACGACCCTAATACAGAACAATGTAAAAAGCTTAACACTGCAATGTGGCAGCAAACAGTAATGAAATCATGTCATAAAAAATAAAAATCGTATTCTTCAAGTTAACGTAACTCAGACTTAATAGACAATGTTTTTTATTTTATTAGGTAGGCAACTGGCAAATGGGCCACTTGCCACCACCGCCGATAGACATTGGCATTGCCAGAAAAAAACAACCATATCGTATATCGCCAATGCCACCAAACTTAGAAACTTCGATGTAGTCCGACGTTCTTATTATGGATCAGTAATGTGTTTAGCAATTTCATCTATATCTATACTAATATATAAAGCTGAAGAGTTTGTTTGTTTGAACTTGATAATCTCAGGAACTATTGGTTCGAATTTAAAAAATATTTTTGCGTCCTTTACCGAGGAAGGTTCTAGGTTGATTTTTATTAATTATACACGGGTAAAACCGCGGGGCACCGCTAGAATGATATATTATTGATATTCGCTAAGGCTAATTGATAGCAATTATTACCTAAGTTCATTTATAAACTATGGACCGTTCAACTAAGACAGCATTGCTTAGCTAATCACGCTATAAACCATATTAGATATCATTTATTTTATCATCAGTGTATTTGTAGATTTTCATTCAAGATATATAATTTTTGATAAATTAATTATTTTGACGAATGTAATAAGAAATTAAAAGAGTACTAACGAGTTTGTTGCTGATTATTTTCCATAATCTACGCCTTGAACTTTTGGTAGCTTAGCCTTTAAAAAAATAATTTAAAAAAAAAAACAGTTTTTTTAATGTATAGGAAGGCGGACGAGCATATGGGCCCGCTGATGGTAAGTGGTCACCAACTATAATGTCAACCATCCCTTACATCGCCACCAAATTTGGGAACTAAGATGTTGTCCCTTGTGCCTGTAATTACATAAAAAATATTAATAAATTACGACGAAAAAACTTAATATTTTGATTAGTGACTGCTTATTAGAAATGGTTTAAGATCTAAACTGTAATAGTAATTTTATAACTTAGCCAATAATTAAATATTAAATAAACAGATATAAAGTTTTATGAGACATCTGTTATGGTTACTGTGTACTCGCAGAGGTGCTGTTTGCTGATGGCTGAGTGCAAATGTGTTCCGAACTTTACGACTGCGGGGTGCGAAATTTATATCCTTGGAAGTGGAAAACAGGAGTTTAGTTATTGCTATTTTTTTGTGTTGAGAATTGTTACATTGCTTATTTAGAAATAAATGGTTTTTATTGTATTTTGTTTTGACATCGTTGTTGTTTAGGGTAGATATACAAACGTATAGGGTGCCTACTATGGGATGTTTTTTGGATGCTATGCCAGAAAAAATAGCACATAATAATTGTCCTACTGTTGGTTTAGGGATTCCTTTTTAAGGAGAAGGTTTGAAGCTTAATCCACTACTCTCTATTATGGGTTGATGTATACACGTGGCAGATTTTCGACCACTAGACAGTTCGACCAACGAGTCAGTCAAGATAATTTAAAAAATATATACAATAAACTTACTATATTATTATGATTCAAATAGTCATTTGCTCTCAATTGTCATCATCGTCTTCATCATTCGATTGCCCATAACCCAACCCAATTTGGTGACAGTGCAGGCTATATAGAATATGAATAGGATTTGCCTGACCATTACAGACGGCCGCGTGTTGATACCAAAATTGCCGGTTTGGTTTTCCACCATTAAAAAGATCTGCTCGAATAAAATTGAGAGATGCGCTTTACAAGAAAATCTATTACTCCGTTCACCGACACTCACGGTCTGAGATGCGGTGATTCTGTTCTACTGTGTCAAGCTAATATGTATTTGAACCGCAAAGAATGTGATTATGGTACATTCAGTAAAATTTAAGGTAAGTTTAAATAAAAGTTTATATTTAATTGATACCTTAGCGATATTTCATTTATAATTTAATGTAATTAAATGCGCAAAATTGACTTTGAAGCACATAATTGTCGTTAAAATGACACTTTTTCCTGTTCGCACAACTGAAAGTAATTAAAAAAATAAACTTTTTAGTGATTTTGATAAAAATATAACTAGATCAATGAAAAGTTATGTTATTGTTCGTAAGGTTATAGGTTAATGTTCATTTATTAAAGAACACATGAAATTTTTATTATCTATACTTCTGTGGTTTTTTTTTCAGTAATAACACGGTGTCTCCTAAAATCGGCTCAACGATTTAACTGATTTACATTTTGATTAATAGCCGACTTAGTAGACCGTGAGAACAACTAACATAGTAAAAACATTGTTTACGGTCTCCGCAAGATCGGATCCCAAGTCAGGTCTCATTTCTAGGTCCGTGGGTCAATTGCCGGTCGCGTTGCATCGGTCGTTCACCTCGGTCAGTAGGTCACCGCAACCTGCAGCAGCCATGTTTTCATTATACCTACACTTGAACTTTGTAATTGGGAACGCATTTTTTAAACTATCGATTATTTGTTATGACGTGTGTATTGTTCTTGTAACATAGAATTGGATACGGTGCTGATGTTTGTTTATTTTAAATTCAATAGTAGAATATTTTAAATTCTATTGGTTTTGGTTATTAAAAATTGTTCTTTTTAAACAAATCGTTTCGTTTATTTTAATATATTTGTATATACTAAATCGTCAAAAATATAATCATTCTATTTTAAGAGGTTATGATAATTTACTAATTTTTTTTTTCATGTAATTGCATGATATCATACTTACATGATATAAAAATGTACACAACAGCAGATTTTATTATATTATAATATATGTTTTTTTAAAACAAATTTCTATTAATTAAGAGTAGATCCTAATGTGTGATGATCATATTATGTTAAAAGACTGTAAAAATATTTACATATCTTATTTTGTGATAGAATAGTGTACTTAATTGATGATTATTATAATATACATACAAAAACAAAAGAATGCTGAGAAGTTGGCAGAACCGACTTCGAGTTACGAAATGTACAAGCACGTAAGATGAAAAACGCTGCTTCCGTGCCGATTTTAAAGTTATCCCGATAAAGTAGTCGAACAAGAAAAAAACTTTGCGCGAATCGTTTCAGTCGTACATTCGAATAGTTTACGTGAAGACAGGCGACGGAGAATAAAGAGAGAGAAATAAAAAATAGGCCTAGACGGAGAAACGTAGTGCAATACTCTCCGGCATCTCGGCTACTACAATGGACGAGGCTTGCTACATATTTCTATTAATAGGTCACTTATCTTTTTGTGACCCATTTAATCTTTACCTGCAGAAACGAGTACTGTTTTTTAAAGCTATCTTTTTTAATTTTCTGCCCCGTTTATTCAATGTATTCTTCATTCGATTCCGTGTATTTCTTTCTATTTTAAACCTTTTTTTTTTCAGCATTGAAGTGCATACACGAAATTAGCATTGTAAATTTTCTTTTAAAACGCTTTTAGCACTGATTAGTATCGTTTAAGGTAAGTTATTGTTGTTACTTTTCATGAATTACTTAAAATAATGTTATTCTTTTTATACCGGTTAGAGTCGTTTATGAGTACAATATTATTTAATCATATAAGACATGTAATATGACGTCACTAGTCATCCAGCTTAAATTCATCAATTCACTGCTCTGCTCTCCATATAGTGTTTTTTTCCGTAATACAGCAAAAAGCTTGATATAAAAGACAAAAATGCAATATATTTGTATAAATGTAACTCGGTGCTATGACTTTTCAAACATCAAATACGCAATTATTTACGTATGTACTATATATAAGATGGAGGGGATAGTCGATTGAATTATACGAGTATATGAACAATTGATCTTTGCCGAAGAGCCTGAATACAAAATTACCAAAATTTGATACATTCACTTCGCTTCGCGATACCAGAGAAAATCCCTGCAACGAAATTCGCATCTAGTATCAACGTAAAATCTAAGAAATCCTAAGAATGAGAACATGAGAAAAAAATTGTTAAGCGTCAGTGTGCCAAACGCTATTATAAAACTAGCGACTTTTGAGATGAAAACACATCTTGGAAATTTAACTGTTGCTGGAGGTTTAAAATTAATTATGTTATTGTTAGCAACGATTGCTGAGAAAGAAATCCCATAGAGTTTCCCACAAATAAAAATTGCTTAATTGGTTAATAAATAGTGATTTTTATAATATCTTTTTTCTCCAAGCCTTGATGTATACAAAAAATGAGTAATCAAATAATAATAAAATTATGTTGATAATATTAAAAAATACTAAAAAAAGTGAAAAAATAATTTTAATGAACGAAATTGGAAATTTTGTTTCGGTCTTTGTTACAGAATATTTTATACAATGCATTACGAAAAACACATTTAACTTGTATTGCAGTATAAGCAATATTTTCAAACAAATGGTGTCTTTGTGCCAAGTGGCTATCTTGGCGACGTTACTTATCTTTTTGGAATATACGTAAAATGTCTTAAAAATGTTATAACCTAAAAAAAAATCTTAGCTAGGAAGTGGAACTTACCTATTATTTTAGTGACCAGCTTTAATCCCAAGGATTTTTTCTATCCTCCTACTCTTCTACTGGGTAGCAGTTGGGTAGGAGGGCTGAGGCTATTTAATATTAATTTTCTGAATTTGTATTTAAACATGTATCTCGTGCTTGGACGTGCAGGAAACCTGCATGTGTCGGGTGAAATTCTCCCACATGTGTATCCATAAACCCGCATTGGAGCAGAGTAGGGAAAAAATTTGTAAGCCTTTTATTTAAAAGGAAAAGAGGCCAGTGCACTTTGCCAACATTGACATGCTTTAATTTTTATAAGCTTTTTATTTTATAATTACTATTATCAAATAAACAAAATGAACAAAGCAGTAAGAAATGTAACTTCTAAATGAAGGTTTTGCATCAGAATAAAAAACAAAAAATTCGTGGAGGAATGGAACGGATGCGATTTCAAAATGATACTTCTAAATCTTGCGATTTTATGATAAAAGTTGCAAAACATACTTGATGCTCTACAGCTTGTATTTGGATGAGCTATGTAGCACTATTCTGCACTTAAAAGATTTAAATTAAAAGTATAGCATCAACATATGTTACTCTCTTAAACCATATTATTAATATATATTATAATATAATATTATAAATGCGATTGTTTGGTTGTTACGCTTTCATGTTTTAACTACGAATTTTTGCATGTACATTGTATGGGGGTACATAAAGAACATGAGATATATAACACGAATTCACCGCCTCAAACGCGGGCGAAGACGCGGGCGGCAGTAATACGTTAAGTACGTTATAAAAATGTCACATTATAAATACCACTGGACTGAACATTATTGTTGTCCTAGAAACACTCCTGACACGTGTCATGTTATTATAGTTATCGATTGGAAACAACCTTGACGTTTATTTTTATCAATCGCGTAATAAGATCATGACTTAACACCTTAACTACTGTTTCATTGATATTATATCGTGTATTCGATCCGAGATGGCTCAGTGGTTAGATCATGTGAAAATTAACTAAAGATTGCGTGTTCAAACCCGAGCAAGGACCGCTGAATTTTCAAGTGCTTAATTCGTGTTTATGATTTTTCTAGCGTTCCATGGTAAAGGAAAACATTGGTAATCTTCAGAATATGTCGAATGAAAGTCTGCCACATTTGTAATCACTAAACAACATTTGTGCAGTGTGCCACCACACTCCAAAACTTTCTCCTGGTAGGCACATTTGAAGGCTGTTGTTTTTTTATGTCTATTATATTAATGAATTTTTAAATAACAGGCCGTCTAAAAGATTACTTTGTGGCACTGTACCTTGGAACTAGTCTTGAGTTAAGTAAGCGCTAGTTCTTGGATCACCAGAGGTTATTCTTTAATGACTAAGACACTATTACTTTACTATATCAGCTGCTCTATATTTGTGAAAAAAATATTGAACCAAATTTGTATAACACTTGCGACGCGTTTATAAAAGCCTATGTATCTATACAAATAAATAAAAATAAAGTGTATGTTTGCATGCAATATTTTATTATGTTTGTCTATCTGTCTGTCAATATTCCAACCATAGTACCGTTTAGGCTACCATATCATTTAAATATTGTATTTTATATGTATAACTTAAAAACGCATTAACGCATATAATATATATGTATTAATATTATATGCGTTGTTGCGAATATATATATTGTTGTGATTATCGTCACAACTAAATTCCACGCTGGCGAAGCCGCGGAATTTGCTATTAATTAATATAAATAGGTGTTTGTATAACATTGCAAGTACAAAAATGGAAATATCATTATAAATTATTTTGATTAAGTGTACATGAATAAAATGTTAAAATTTGTTATTATTTTGTTTTAAATGTGTAATAAGTTACGTTATTTATAAATAAGTTGAGCTTAATATAGAAGTAGTTAATAATAAAAATATTTAATACATCTATTAAAAGAATTACATAAATGTGGCAGCGCACTCACATACTTACTCGCAAATGAAAATACAGTTTTATATGTGTGTATAAATAAATATCCAATAAAAATTGAATAAATATTAAAATTAGTTAAATTCTGGGTAGGTACCATCCACACATCAGATATTCTACCTCAAAACAGCAGTACTTTGAATTGTTGGGTTCTGGTTTGAAGGCTGCCTGTAACTACAAGTTCAATCTTAGTTCCCAAGGTTGGTGGCACATTCGGGATGTAATCGATGCTTAATATTTCTTACAATGCCAATGTCTATGGGCGTTGGTGACCATTTACCATCCGTTGGCCCAATTGCTCGTCCGCCTATCTATACAATAAAAAAAAAGTTACAGTTTAAACTGAAACTGTGGATTATCTGGTGAAATATTATTCGCACGTGTTTGTCTATAGTAAATAAAATACGGGTGAAATACAAAGTGACGTGACTCAACACGTGTATTGGGTTGGTAACAGACTGGGCTCACGCTACATGCAACATACTTCGATAAACAAATGTGAACCGCTCAATAAAACTAAAACCAATATATATATATATATTAACAAATAGTACTACGAGCACATTGAATCATTTTATAAATGAAAATATAATTTTTGAATAGCAATACATACTGCAACCAACCGAGAATTATTATTATTACTATGTGTAGTAACTCCGGATTCACTTTTGTTATTGTTCGAGGAATGCACGACATGTTTCGGAACTACGGTTCCTATCACTACGATACCACATCTACTTGTAGACTTAAACATTATTTGATTCTCTACAGACTTTTGGGTACATTTTTAAAAGTAATTTTTTTATTTCTGTATTTTCGAATTTGATATGTGATTTCTAACATTAATATTATATATATGACTGCCTCGTTGGTCTAGTGGCTAGATATAAGGCCGCAGACTCGGTGGTCCTGGGTTCAATTCCCAGGTCGGGCCAATAAATAGTTATTGGGTTTTTCTGTCAGAAAATTCTCAGTAGCAGCCCGGAGTCTGGAAGTTGAAAGTGTGTACAATCCCGTGCCTCGGAAAGCACGTTAAGCCGTTGGTCCTGAATCCCGTTGGATTACGAGAGCTAAGGCTTTGCGAACACACACTTGTGCACTATAATATCTCCTGCGCAGTTGGCTAATCTCTCTTGAGATTGGCCGCCGTGACCGAAATCGGTCTGGAGGACCTTACCAAGTATTATTGTGTTACAAATTAAATTAAAATTAACCACCGGATTGCAATGTAGATTCTATCAAAAAAATCGACAAGAAGCTCAGTAGTACTTCGACAATTAAGTTACATTATATGAAATGAAATACAATTAAATTATTAATATTAATCTTGTATGGAAATCAAAGAATGCTTCTTCATCGACATATTTTTATTATTTATATATTTTTTCGAGTACGCTTAAAAGCTAGCAATATTTAAGGATTTTTTTTTCTTAAGGCATCTTAATCAAGAAAGGATGAATTGACTTTGCGAATATTGAAGCCTGTTGTTACATGTTTTACTTTACTTCTCATACTGTTTCATGAAATAATCAATGCTGTTATTGATATACGTAATATGTGAATATACTGTGATGCTTCCATAAGCATGCCAACTTTGTTATAATATAATTCACACTATTAAATAATAACATAAATAGTATTGTAATCATTTATTTTGCATCGTTATATTGACAGCCCTGAATCTCGCGTAAACAAAACAATTATATTCATGTAAAAGGCAAAGTCCTTAGTCCTTCTAACCGCCCGACACCCAAACTTAACTCTATGACAGAGCCTTAACATTTTGATTTTGATGCTATCCTTTTGTAACAAGGCTTAATGAGAACGGATTTTGCGTAATTTTTTATGCAAATTCCGAACGTACTGGGTGAAAATAAAGATTGAGGGAGGACTGTTGTTTTCGAAATTTTCAATTTGCTTTTTTATAGCATCTCAAAACAAATAAACTAGACAAACATATTAGATGTGTCAAAATAACATATCTTTTAACGTACTCTCTAAAAACTCGAATAAGTGTTGGGTTTTGCAAGTATTGCATAAATAACTTTATTTAACTGACAGTATTCCAGCTGAATAAGCAAAATCGACCCGATATTTACAGCCAGTTTAATAAATACATACATATATGAATGTAGGAGACCTTAAGGAGCCAATTTAATCAGTCAAAACGCCTTCCTACAAAGTGAAAACTCGTTTTTACTCATACATTTGGCACACTGTTACTTAACAAGTATAATTGTAATAATTTTTGACCTTATTTATAATAGCAGGTGTTTAATTAAATACCAATTTCTCTTCTTTCGGCCGTTATTGATTTCATATTCGACAGAAGAAGAAGACGGCACTGTTCAACTAGTCACCCGCTATATTACTTTTATAAGTAAGACCGGTACCAATAAATAAATAAAAAAATAGGTATTATTTTACTATAGACTAAACAAGGACTTTTTCTGTGAAAACTGTAAAATCAATTTATTGATTGATGTTATCTTGTATGATAATTATTCCATGGTAGCTTCTCTCAATACAGATTAATTTACGAAGGAGATAGGAAATATTATGACGGCCATCCGAGACGACCGGGGAGAATACAGGCATAGAACAAGTGGCTTAAAGTTGAGAATGTAAGCACTGTTAACTAAGTTTGTCACTAGATTATAATTCACTAAAAATGTGTAACATAATAATAACACATTAAAGATCATTCAAATAACACAAATCAAAACAAAAGTTATATCTAAGACACAAACAGCATGTTTGTGGAGATTTGATTATTTGAGCAAAATAAGCACAACTTCCATAATTATTTCGAACAACAATTTATTATAACCTGACCCGGGATTTGAACCCGTGCCCTCGTGATCAATAGCCTTCTAAAATAACCACTGAACGACAACGAGGTAGTGTAGTCAATTTATTTATTTATTTATTTATGTACCAACAGAGTATACAGAAAATTATATAAATGAAAAATGTGTACAAAGGGATAACTTATCTCTAACAAGAGATCTCTTCCAGAATCCCTGAATCTAGTGGAGATTATAATAAGAATTCAATTAATACAATATTACATTCAATACAAGTAAGCATGTACGACTACGTGTAAATATCTCTGATACCATCTTTACCTACTTCACTTTCTAAAAGAAAAAATGTTTTCTAGAGTATATAATTAAGTCACTCCTATGTTACTATTCAAAGGCTCATGTTCATTAAAAATATCATTTAAATCTGTTCAGGTGATCAAATGTGAAAACAAAACAGACAGACAGTTTTATTTTTATGATATAAATATAGATTATATCATTATCTATTAACTCACACAAGAAAGTTTTTTTCAAAATTGTTAATTATTTATTCAACAAATAAAAGCTTTCTGAAATGTTTGTTAAATTCAACCAATGGCGAATCTCTTATGTATATTACGAAAACTTTATTGGGATGTTGGGCCATCGCCAGACTGTCTCGTAGCCTCTTTTATACAGAGGCTTGCAGACTTAATCTATTACAAGATTTTCAGATATTTTGAACATTGGCATTACTCATTTCTTCATATACGTGTTTATTGTTTAGAATTACTTAAATTATTAGTCACAGTTTTGTTTACTACATAATATGAATATTTTTTTCTAGTTACAGTAGATTTAACCACATTCAATCACAACATTTTTAGGTTATGTGATGATAAAAAGGTATAAGTAAAACCGCTTTACTGCTTTACTGATTCTTAATTTCTTCAATAAATCGTATGATATTTCATAATTAGTAACATAAAGGTACATTGAAATCACTTCACACCTATCTTGGTTCAATACTTAATGACTTTAAGTGAGATTGTAAAAACTTCACTTTTAACAACGTCCGAATTCTTAAGTTTCAATTAGCACTCCAAGTGCATATCAGCGACTTCTTAAAAGATGCAGAAACGAGCAAAGTCGACAATCGATAGAAAGCGTGTGTTGTGTTGTGTGGGCGGTGTGGTGCCGGTGCACGCGGTGCAGGCCGAAGGCAGAAGGCTAAAGGCGCGGTGCGGCCGCGGCGCCGAGTGCGGGCGTGCGCGCGCACAGCGGGCGGCGAGCGGGCGCGGGCGGTGCGCGGCCCAGTGGCGTGCAGCGCGCGCCGCGGACGCCCGCACCGGCCGCACCGCAGTGTCGAGCAGGAGCCCGCCATGCCCGGCCCGCGCTTCTCCCGCGCCGCCTGACAGCATGGCCCACCCGACCGCCACCACCACACGCAGCCACGCTCTGACCACGGTACGAAACGTGAACCAATTTTCTTCGACAACACAGATCGCGCTCAGTGTAGCCTTCGACCAGTGACAGTGTTTCTGACACCAGTGAGGGTCGGTCAACGCAGAGTTTTCATCTCGTTTCGATCGTCCGCAGACCGAAAGGAGTAGGCGCGAGTGGCCACCCGCGTGGCCGCTAGATGGCGCCGCGCATCGCTCCTGCGGCGAGCGCTCTCCGCCCGCACCCCGCCGTCATAGCCTTTTGTTTCACGCTGTTCCCGTTCGTGTATATAAAATAATAATTGGCTGGCGACGGTGGTGAGTAGGGCCGCGCGGCGCCGTGCCGTCGCTGACGTCAGCGGAGCCCGGGCTCGCGCCGAGCCGCGCTCCCGGCTTCCCCGACCTTCCGCCACCGCCGTCTACCGCTTGTCCGTTACACGACACTGACACGTCAGGCTCAGGCCTCACAACTAATCCTCCGCCCCTCTCACACGAGCTCGGTTATCGGTGTGCCAAATCCGTCGTATTAACAAAACTCGTTGTGATTTTAGTAGCGACTTCATAAATACTTACTGAGCCGGTCGTGCGGATGCTTCGCTGAGGTTAATTCGATAAACGGAATATTGATACGATAAAGTGTGTAGGTTTCATTCATGTAACCTGTTAGGGTCGACGATTGATCTGCTCCTAGCAACAGCGGATCGCGCCGATACAATTAATTTTCTGAGTTAGACCTAGCTAAATGAACGGTGATTCTATTACGGAAATGAAGATAAGAGAAGCGGTATTTCGTAACGGATTCATTTAACTAAAGGAGTGCGCCCGTGAGCGACGCGCCGCGCCCATGCCCCTAAGTCTGGTGAGTGCTAGATTGTAAGGCTTCGTATAACGTGCCATTTTCTTGTGAACTTTACGTAGGAGTTAAATGCATAAACACCAGACTTTTGTGTTTTGACAATTACATAAATGTCGTTAAAACCTTCGTGATATCACTAAAATACTCAATTGAATAGGACTACATAATTTTCGTCTTCGTAAAAAATATTAACAAAAGGGTCAGCTAATAGTTAACCATTAACACTATCAAAGTTTCACAAATTTCACGTGATTATAAGATAAGTGGCTAAACAAGGTGGAATTATCTATTTGTGTTTTGAAGTAATTACTCTTAACAACAATCGATATTCCATAAAGCATGACTTAATGTTACAACATTATTTTTCCATTAACTTACTGATTCATATTTGGAAGAATTTTAAAGTAGATGTTTTGTCTTTCTCTCTCTCGGCATTTTCAAATATACACGACAGTGACGGCTGAACCGTTTGAGTAAGATTGATTTTAGTATAAGGTGCGAACTAAATTTTACATTTTAGCCTCTGTTACTCATTCAAATATATTTTTTTCTTTACTAATTGTTTTTTTTTTGTATACTTCTTGAATAAATTATTTGCCCACAAATGATATTAACGACAAAACCATATTGAAATCCTAAATTTTACTAAAACTCGTATCAAGAAGTTCGTATTATTTCGCCATGTTTAACGTCTATACATAGAGTGAAGCAGCCTCCTTTACATTAAAAATATCCCATAGACGTATTCAAAACGATTTCCCTCAACTTCAAACCTTAACACTTTGTAAGTGCATAAACTATTTAGACAACTTGTTATAATTTATGAAGTAATCAACTCGAGTGTCAAACTAGTGGAATTAAACTTCGTCTCAAGCAGATTTCTTTAGTGTGTTTATTTAACTTGTAATATTCTAAGACTAACATACTTAATGATATAAAACCTTAATTAAGTCACACTTCATCAGCTGTTTATGTGTAACTACAAGCGTTTGTATGCTTCCAATATACTAATGATGCTGCCAGGCGTTTTTATATTCTTGTTAAATAAAACACGAATTACAAATTTCAAATCCGTCAAAGTTATTTGCACTTTAATAATAAAACAACTGTATGTTCATACTGACATAATTACATAACAGATATATTATTGATACGTACGTATACGCATTTTAAACTAGAAGCAGTAGTCCTAATAGTAATATAATTTAATTAAAATAAATACTATGTCATGATACTTAGGATTGTTACTGTTTTAATTCTTTATGTCATATAATAATGTAACAAATACATTGTGTGGTTATAAAGTCGCTTTCCTTGAATATAAATCAATAGATCTTATTATGTATACCTCCTATATAATGCTATGAAATTGCTTATGAAAAATTTTAATAAAAATATTGGGTAATATGACGAAATTTTGCTTATTCCGAAGAAATACTATAATTATTATTGAAGTTAATATTATACTTTTTATGTCTTACCTACGGTCGTCAAATAATTTTGTCAAAAACCTATAAACCTATATTAAGCTAGTTATATTTGTAAGTTGGACTGTTAGGTAGATAATATATAACATCGCATAAGCGACGTATGTTGTCCATAACATACATATGAAACATTCAACATATGATCCATAATAAGACCTGTTTAAGTTTGAATATAATATATGATAGAAATCTATTGTTATATATTGATTGTTAACGTATGTATGAAATTCACACCTATTTCCCCAAAACTCTAAATTTAAAAAGCGGGTTAAACTGCGAAACTCACTTTGGTACATAATAATATTATATACTAAAACTTTCTTAGAAACGCACTACATCTTGTGTTATAAGTTTTATATATTTTGGTTAATTGATTTTTTTTTATTTAGGATAGATAATTTAGTTATTTTTGAAAATAATATTGAATACACAAATGTTGTTACGGAATCATAAAGTAATATATTGAATTTAGTTAATACAAACCCAAACTATTAAAAGTATGTGTATTAGATAATATAGGGTTGATTATTAAAAATAAATACAAACTGAACGGAATATTCGAAATATCATTTTCATTCTAAGATTGTTACGTTGGATTTGGGACAAAATACAACCTTTGAAATTGGGTCACTAAAGTACGTAATGTCTGTTAGTCAAGGAATGGTGGACGCGACGCGATTTCACCAATTTCATGCTGTATTAAATTTTATGTAGATGAAAAATATTTTACGAGCAATAATCAAATAAATTATTAGGTAATGATGAATTTGGTGAGCGATCTTCGTGTATACTTCGTATATAAGTATAAATTGAGGTGCTATTGTATTTTTATTTTGGTAAAGAAGTTTTTATAAAAAATATAATATCTTTATTCAAATTATATATATTTTATAATAATTTAATTTTTAAATTATTGTAAATAATTAGGTTTCAACCAAATTTTGCGATATTTATAGTTTAAGATCTTCATATATATAGTATATAAATGTCAAAACATATAAAAACTTACAGAGTTATGACATTTTTTGCTGTGTGAAGTAAAAAAATACTCGGTTCATATGAAAAAGTTTCTAACGGAATAAATATCTGTACAGCAGAAAAAAATTAAAACATTTATTTTAAATACTTTATATGTGACTGTACTTGGATGAGGTAAAGAATATTTTATTGAACACTAATCAACGTAGCATCTCGTAGATGAAGCTACGCGATTCTACGTATAAAGCTACGTTATATATTATAAATTTTAATAAGGTTAATGTTATTTTTACAATCTACTTAAGTTAAATGAAGCTTACCAAATTCAATTTACTTTTAGGTATGACAACAATGAAGTTTGTGTACGAAACTGACATTTTATTAGCACGCAACAATGCGTTGTTGTCAGTGTTATCGGTAAGCGAACTGTTGTAGTAAATATGCTTATGAGATAGGGAAACGTACCCTACAGTACCATAATGCTATGGTATATTATAGGGTGTATACTCGACACCGTTGACATTACCAATGACCTTGAGGAGAGAACACAATGTGAACAAAATGTCATTCTCCTCAGAGATTTCATATTTGCCATCTTACATACACGATCTTGGTTATCTTGAATGAATTACTAACTTTATATATACTTGTTTTATGATATCGATATTACGGATTTTTGAAAGTACTTTCCAATGTTGAATATGTTTGACGGCAAAATAACTAACCAATTTCTTAAGGACGGTATACAAAATATATAAAACGGTATATAAAACTTTTAATTGTTATGTACATATGAAACGACTATATTTAAAACAATTTCATGGTGACTTTTAGACTATTGAATAGTTTTACTTAAGCTTTCTATGGAAATTGTTTTTATTAAAATTTTAATATTGTTACTATAATTTTAATATACAGAATTAAAAGAAAATCTAAATTATTAATCGATATTTTCAACGAAATATAATTTTCAACATACCTAATGCTAATTTATGGTTAGTCAAATCAAAAGTAATTTATTGATATACAATATTATAAATCAGCTCGAATCTGGGGTATGGAGCTACATTCATTCTTCCGAATGCATTTTACATTTTATAAATCAATCATCTAAAGCTTGCATGAATCGTATGAAATTGTTTTCTGTTGGATTTTATTTAAAACTTTTTAGTTATTCCAGTAAAAAACAAAAGAGATTTCGTCAGGTAATCTACCTATTTGTAAAACTGGTTAATCACCATGTAGTATTCTAAACTTTTTAGTTTATATATCAGGTTATACATCCTACCACATCTTATAGTTATTTAAACGAAAAAATGTAACTATTTTTTTAGTGTATTTTTTGGCTATTTTTAAAATCAGATTATATATTTTGAAGATTATTAGTATGGTTAATGTCATCAAAATATTGTAGTATAGTATCGAATCAAAATCCTTTATTAAAAATCAACAAAACCGTTACACTAAGTTATTGATTGAGATAGAAAAAATAAAATAAAATCTCGAATATTGTACACACCACAAGTGTCGAATGCACTAATTTGGAAACACAGCCATTTAATCTGTACTTGATCTTACTCTGGAATCTTGTATCCAATCAGACTATATGTGTAAGGACATAATAACGGAATAGTGTGTATGTGTGTGGGTGTGTATGTGTGTGTGTATTTCTGCACTATACTTTACTTGTACAGTTAGGTAGTCTCCGATAAGAATGCAGTTAAATCAGTTAAAGTATTATAATACAGCATCATTATCATAATACATAACATATTAATAGTAATAAACATATATTATTTGTTAATGATAATATATTAAACAGTGGCTTCAATAAAGTTTGATATGTATATAGGATTCATTCAAAATATTTAAAACAGCATAGCTAACACTCCTTCACACATATGATTGCATTTCAAACAGATGCAATTGTGTTTAGTGTTGAGGAGGGCTTCGCGCAGGATGAAGCCAATAAATCTCAATGACTTTATTTTGGCGTTAAATAAAGGGACGATTGTCAGCAATCATTGTAAATGTTGTGCAATCTGTATCGGATATACTTTATTGCATAACATTGAAGCGTTGAATACAATATTTCGTGATATTTCTCAAAATCTAAATGTCTAAATAAACAATATACATAATAATAAATATAAATGTCTCACAGCTGGGCTAAAATATCCTGTTATTAAAAATTAGAGCGTAGCCCATCATGCTATTCATATGAATACCACTATACTTTCCTGTATCGCAAAGATCAAGATGAATTATAAATAAAAATCAGGCAATTAAAACCAATGATACCTTCCCAGCTTTAAGCCTTTCATATTCGATTAAAATTAATATCTTAGTTTTTATGCAAAATTGTTTGATAATGAGTTGAAAAATTTAGAATTAACGTAGATGAGTAGTGACAAAATAAATTAAACATGACACTATACTTATAATTATATAAAGTAACTAGTTGATACCCGCGACTTCGTCCACTTTGCTTGATATATTAACAAAGTTTTCTTATGTACGAAGGAAAAAACATCAAAAAGATCGCAATCAAAAACATACTTTGTTTAAACATACATCACTGAACACGCAGTGCATATACAAATCGTTGTTTATTGAAACTTTAATAACTTTTTATTAAATGAAGCTATCGCAATATTTTTTTTTTTTGATAAGGGCCAAGTGTCTAAGAAATAAAATTTAGAAAATTTCATTTAAATCTATCAAGTAGTTTTTCCGTGATGCGCGCACAACTACAGACCTCTATCATTTTATTTATATACATAATAGGTGGGCGGACGAGCAAATGGCCACCTGATGGTAAATGGTCGCCCATAGACATCGGCATTGTAAAAATTGTTAACCATTGCTTACTTCGCCAATGCGAATGCACCACCAACATTGGGAACTAAGCTGTACATAACATTGCGCTTCATTTACACTGGCTCACTTACCCTTCAAACCAGAACACAAGAATATACTGTTGTTTTGCGGAATGTCTAACGGAATGGAATATCTAACCTACCCTAACCTACCCAGACGAGCTTGAGGAATTTGAACCGTTTATTTAAATAATAAGAACTTATCATATTAGATTTTATTTTCTATTTAACTTTTAAAAAATACTTTACAAACGTAAATCTGAATACCAAACTATGTTTATTACTTATAAAACAAATTAATATGCACTAAAAAGAAAAAAAATAATTGCGTATTCTTCTATAATTTGATAATTAACTTACTATTTTCTACTCATCAATATGTAGGTACGAATGTGTTGAGTGGTTGATAATTTATTTACAATTATTGTTACTTTTGGAGTTTGAGGTAACAAACACAAAAAAAAAGAAAAACATACAGACGAATTGATAACCTCCTCCTTTTTTTGAAGTCGGTTAAAAAGATCGTCGTCTTCAATAAAAAAAAAACGATCACAATTTTATTTCTTATATAAAAAGTTCCTATTTAAAATTTCATACATCTAGACTTACTGACTGTGAATCACTTTTATACTAAAGGTGGTCCACTCCACACTCCAGTTCTACCAACCAATACCATGTGTATAATTATTTACTATATATATATGCGTAGTATAAATTGTGTGACTTAAAACATATTATTTCTATAATTAAACAAGAAACATTGTTAAGTGGAGAATAAGCAATGTTTCTTATAATATTATTATAATATTTTTTAGTAATGTGACTTTCCATCAGGTCATTAATCCGCTTAAACTGTTTCGATATTATTAACTAACTAGTTGTGCCCCGCGGTTTCTTTCGTGTATAATTAATAAAAAATATAATGAATAAAAATCAGCCTATAATCTTCCTCGATAAAAATACTATACAACACAAAATTAATTTTTAAATTTGAATCAGTAGTTCTTGAGATTAGCTGGATCAGACAAACAAACTCTTCAGCTTTATATATTAGTATAGATTAGATTAAAAGTTAAAGAAATTATTATGACACATATATACAGTTTTAGCCTTTATGAAAAATCATTATTAACTGACTCACTACTATAATTATTTTCTAAGACATCAATCAATACAAGATTGAACTGTAATTGAAATCAACACAATCAAACTCCCTGTCACGACCTACTTTACGACACGTTAGTATAAATGCAAGCCTATGTGTTATTTGCCTTCATCGCCACTGGAATCGATATGCAATCTGGTATTGCAATTTTAATATGAGTCGATAAGATATTAAATATATTCGATCTTAATGTTTTTATAGATATCGTTTATAATATTTTTACAACATAAAATGGTCCACTGTCCGTTGGTCCGTTGTCATGTATGTCCGATTGTAAAATATAAAAAATAGGCTGACATCGTCAATACGTCAAATATGGGATGTTTGATGTCGTGTCCCTTGTGACAATAATTACACCAGTACATTATGTTTTCAAATGGAATATTGCAATACGAAGTATTAATGTTTGACGGTTTCATAACTAATTAGTGGACCATGGTTACCCACCCAGCCGAGCCGGTAAATAAAGTATTCATTTGGAAAAAAAGTATTATATTTTATACTAAAAAGTTTAGAAACGCACAGTAAACGAGGACGATCAGATAATATTTCTTCGTCATGATTCTTTAATGATAACATTATCTTAACTATCCCGAAGTAATCTTTTAATAAATATTTAAATTACCTACATACGGCTTTCTTTATAGTTCTATTATACGCGGGCGTGTCTCTTAATACAAGGGAATGAATAGACGATAAATTTATTATAAATTATTTATTACCATTTAGTTCAGCGAACTAACAGCGAACAACGATCGCGAGTATAGTCACTCAGATTTAGACATCTAAGTACTGACTACGTATGAATTAAGTAAAAAATTCAATTGAGGTAACATTTGCTATAAAAATAAAATATGAATTTATTATTAAAGTCACGTTCATTGCAATATTTTTCGATTATGGATGTTCATAATAAATAATATGAAATTAAAGTTTGGGGGATGTGATGAACAGAGAATACACCACCATTGAAAAGGGAGGATCCTCCGACCAGACGGGTGTCGTGTCTGGTGGGCTACCTACTGCCCCCCCCCCGATTGTTGTCGGGTTCTTGTATTTATGTTCAACCGCTCTGATAACTTTAATATCGTGATGTAGGATACGTCTGTTCATATTTCGAATGTGGCGAGATAGATGTCGCTACAAAAGAATAGCTAGGTCAAGCGACATGAAGTTTAGAAATTAAGAAAAGGTTTACAGCAGCAATTGCTTTGTCGTATTCTTATTATACATTCATTTTTTCACCTCTTCCACGTTCCCTTGAACAGCTTTTTATTATTTTCGTTATAAATGTCGTTCTAAAATTCGTTAAATCTAACGCAAAAATATTCATATATATATTAAAAATTACAATATACATCCAAATATTTCTGTGCAATTTTTCATAGGGATAATGTTTTTGGAGTAACGCAGTCAGTTAAGAAAATGGCGGGTGTTCTGCAATGTGATAGAACATTTGTATGTCCAAAAGAGTCATAAGATTAATCGTTTTCAGCTTAACTAAAAATGATTTCAAACAAACGTGAAATGGAAAAAAAAAAATTTTGCTTTGAATTCAAGTTGGCAAGTGAATACTTGCCCTTATCCTATTAATTGAGATCAACGTCTTTAATATCATTAAACAAAAAAGATTCAGCAGCGTATTTTAATAAGCATTTGTGAATGATATTACTAAAATAAATGAGGGTTGTTAAAGTAATATTGCTCATTTTATTGACGAATGTGCGAAAACAGTATTGTAGACTTGTTCACTGTCATTCATCATGTTCACATTATAGGCAGTAAGACTATCTCTCAGTAATGACGTAATTATCTTTGGATTAAATAAGTAACACAATAAAATAGAAATAATTAAATATAGACATCATCAAATCAAATATTTGAACGATCTGTTCCACGGCTGAATAAATACTGCGGCAGAGATTTAATTGGAATTATTGAACGACGTCTAGGACTTAGGATTTATTCACGGTTCAAGAGATTTGCAGCAGGAACACGAAATTAATGTAAAAAGTATTTAATATATAAATTTTTTGCTAAAAATGTTTGTAACGAAATGTTACCGATTACTACAGAAAGTTACTTTCGCAATAATGTTTAATGCAAATGATCTTTTTTTAATTTTAAAGATTGCCACACTTAAAATGCACGATTCAAATGAAAACGAAATTACGATGAAAGTGCATTTTAAACTATTACAAAAATAACAAATACGAAAATAACTTATATGAAAAGAGCGTATGTAATAATAATGAAATGTTGATTCAAACTTTATTTCTTAGCTTGAAGGTACACTATATGGTTTGAGCATCATGTTATTAACGAAAAACAGAGTTCCCATTATCACGTGTTCAAAAATCAATATCAAACTCAAAGTATTTATATATTATGTAGGACCGGAATTAAGTAAGTAACAACTTGGTGGTCGAGCTTTGTGCAACCTCGTCTGGGTAGGTACCACCCACTCATCAGAATATCTGATATTCTACCGCAAACAACAGTACTTGTTATTGTTATGTCTGGTTTGAAGGGCTGAGTGAGCCAGTGTAATTACAGGCTCAAGCGACATAACATATTAGTTCCCAAGGTTGTCGGTGCATTGGCGATGTTAGCGATGTTTAACATTTATTACAATGCCATCGTCTATGGGCGTTGGTGATAAATGACCAAATGTTGGTGTTGGTGGTATACGCTTTGTTCCTTATTTCTTAAATTTAATGCTTGCGATGTTAAAACATTCAAAGCCTGTAAGCATTCAATAACATCAAAATAGTAAAAGTACACACACATACATATATGAATAATTATTCGTGTATCAAAATGATATTAACAATATGCACATGGCTCGACTACATGCTCGTTATTATTCAATTTGCTAAGTAGTTGTATGACAATATCTAATGTTGTTCAGTAATTAAGTGGATAAACAGCTCGAAGGGGTATGGCTTATAAATTAAGTATAACCGATTATGGAGAGTAATGATAGATATTTGTTTTCGTTCCTCGCAGATATTTTAAATACCTATATTTTTACAAAGAAACTAAAACAACGAATAAATAATAGTGAAGGAAAACAGCTTATTTATTTATTTCGATCGCAAAATTTCGATACAATAGCTAAGAGAAGCACACATGAAGACGATAAATAAGAATAAACGAATTAATCGTATCCTGCCAGTTACAAATACAGCATGCAAACATATAAAAGTAACTACAGAACCCTTAACCTAATATTTTGGGTTCATACCCCGAGTTAGTACCGTAAATTGATTTAATTAATTAACTAGTCAATAAATTCGCAGTAGCAGCCCTGAGTTTGAAAGCACGTGTTAGACTGCCGGTCTGCCGTCCCTTCTATTATGGGAGTGGGTTTGCGTAGAACAAAGTTGTAAATTTTCTTATGCTTGATTATGAAAAAGTTACAACGGAGTATAATATTTATATAACAGTCCTTTACGATCTGTCGATTGTTAAATTTGATTATGAAAACGAGTATGCAAGGGCAATGAATACAGACGTTACATAGAAATGCAGTTCTTATGGGCGCTCTAAAGACAAACATTCTGCGACCCAAAATGCCGCTTGGCGGCGTGGCAGTCGTTCCTCAGCGTATCTTAACTACGAGAGCAAGAGAGACGGAGAATGTCGCCAGACCCGACAAACTAAGAACTAAACTGGGAAGGCCCCACTTGGAATGGGCACACGAAATCCTTACGAACTGCGCTTCTATGTAACGTCTGTATTCATTGACAAGGGTAAGGCACGTTTTCTCTTTAAATCTCGAGTATTTTAATGGGTAAAACTGAACTCGCTTTCCATCATGCGATTGCGTGTGCGTTAAGTTTATTGGTATAAGTGGTTACTATAAACAAAAAAAAGTATTATTATTTGCTAATATACTTGAAGTATCGAACAATTATTTTAATAATTATACACACATGTCTTATTATAATTAATGTATTATTGTTTTTTTTAAATATATCTAATAATAACTCAGTATTTTAATATATTTCTTAAAAACATTATGAACCTTTATACTAAATGCTTTTGATGCTTTGAAATTATTTTGACCAATAACATCGCCTTTCATCGTTAGCTGAATACATAATTCATGATTGTTTCGTTAGCGTATAATTTGTAAATACTTATTTCAGATAAGTTATATTATTTATTGTACATATATTATTTCTAAAATCTAAGCTAATCGAAATTTCAATATAACGGAGGAATGTTGGTTGCATTCTTGCCACCATTCCACGTGGTCGTGATTTGTTCAGTAGCTATTTTTAATTTTGATCTGTATATATTTTGTCTTTGCCTCAGTATAAATGATTCTTATTTAAAAAAAAATGTTCTTTTATTATGTTGCAGAGTTCAAAAATAATATCGTACGAGTATCTTTACGTACCTATAAATATACTATAAAAATAATACGTCGATTATAAACATGTCTCTTTAATAATTACATTTAAAGAACTACAGGAATTTTATACTTTATCATTAGTGCTTACGTATACGTAGTATTATGCCTTTTATTATGTATGAATTTTAATTGTTTTCAGCCAATAAAAATTGATAACACCACTTTATTTTTAAATGTCTTATTATCTGGAAATAATCGTTTTATGTCATTGTTGAAATAATTTATTGTATACAAAAAGAAGAACTGGGTTTTATAGAAAAACAGTACTTGTTAGTTATGTTAATTACATTGGCTCACTGACCCAGGCACGAGGGATATAACATCTTAGTTCCCAAGGTTGATGGCGCATTGGCGATGTAAGCGATGGTTAACATTTCTTACAATGCCATTGTCAATAGGCGTTGGAGACTACTTTCCATCAGACTTACTTAAAAAAAAAACCATTCCAACAACTGTTGCTGACAGTCATTAAATAATATTATGTTTTTAAATTGATACGGTCTCTTGTTGATTGTTTTATTCCCACAGCGTGTCATTATCTATAAACATGTTAGTTTCATAATACACAAACGTTCCGTTTTCCTTACAATCGGAAAAATGCAATTTCATTATATAATTAACCGACTTCAAAAAAAGGAGGAGGTTATCAATTCGTCTGTATGTTTTTTTTTTTTTTTTTTTTTTTTTTTTTTTTTTTTTTTTTTTTTTTTTTTTTTTTTTTTTTTTTTTTTTTTTTTTTTTGGTGTTGTTACCTCATGACTTTCGACTGGATGAATCGATTTCGATGATTTTTTTTTTATTTGAAAGGGTTTGCTTTCCCATTGGTCCCATTTTTTTTTGGTCCAGTTTTGACAGTGGAATCCATGAGAAAACCATATAAGTCGTAAATTTGCATGAGGTATGTGCGCGGCAAATGGACGAATAACTCGATTTCTATTCAACGGATTTCGATGATTTTTTTTTTATTGGAAAGAGTATACTTCAAGGGTTGTTTGATGATAGTTTGGTTAGATTCTGATTATAGGATCCATGACAAAGTAACCGAAATCTTCAATTCTTAGTAGCAAATTAACGATACACGACCGAATCTTTTATAGGCTATCTAGATTTATCATTCACCTACCATAACATCGTTATAATCAAGTACTTGTAGTACTATTGTATAAAACACTTCTTTATATACCGTCAATAGTTTTCGCAGCGCACGCGAAATAATAACTTTTATAGGCAACAGTTAAATACGTTGGGTTACATTGCTCCATTTTAAGAAGGGATCTATAAGTTTTTGAAAATATAATATAGCCTATGTTACTTGGTAAAGACGTAGCTTTCTAAGGGTGAAAGAATTTTTAAAATCGGTCGAGTAGTTTTTGATTTAAATCGTAATAAAAAATCAAACAAAAATCAAATCTTTCCTCTTTATAATATGAGTTATGCATGTAAGCATTAGTATATATGTTATGTTTGTAATTGAAACATATTTAAACATCTACTAAAAGTTGAGACCAATTTTGAAAATTATATAATATATCGTATAAGTACTCTTATATACATGTTATATTTATGTATATTTATATATTGATTACTAGTGTTTTTCCCGCGGTTTCACCCGCGTAGTTCCCGGTCCCGTGGGAATATGGGGACAAAATGTAGCCTATGTTACTCCCTGATAATGTAGCTTTCCATTGGTGAAAGAATTTTTTTAATCGGCTTAGTGAAACCACTACACGCATAAACATGCGTGAAAGCGTCACAAACAAACTTACTTTCGCAATTATAATATTAGTTAGGATAATATAGATACTTCCCCTTTTTTTAATATACAGACATTCCGTCATAGTTTATGGTGAAGAATGGTATAACACAACATCTATAAACATACAGTTTATTTAATTATTACTAGAAATAACTATTTGATTATGTTATGGCTGCCCAACTAAATTACCCCACCAACTAAATCTATTTAATCAAAACATGTTAATTTATATTCATACATTTTACCATATTAACTAATATTTATTAATTCAGTACCAAAATGCATTTTTCTTTACGTTTCACTGTTTTAGATTAATATATTTAAATAATAATATAAACGGCGCTGTCTCATATGAGCTGCACGTTTAGTAGGTCTACCCATATTCTACAAATTAGTGAGTGTACTTCAGATTCACTAAAAATCGAAAAATAAATAAAAATTTTAACAAAACAAAAACCGACTTCATAGGAAAAACAAATTAATATGCACTAAAAAGTAAAAAAATAATTGCGTATTCTTCTATAATTTGATAATTAACTTACTATTTTCTACTCAACAATATGTAGGACGAATGTGTAGTGTGGTTGATAATTTATTTACAATTATTGTTATTTTTGGAGTCGATGTCAGCTAAGGAAACACTATAATATACCTAGCAATAATAATACGGGAAGCTTTTAAAAACAAACAAAAACATACAAATTGACTTTTATTCGCCTCGTTAAGTTGCGCATGCGACACAAGCACATCTCACCTATAACTAACTATGTATGTAGTTATAAACCCATCTTGGCTGACATCGACTCCAAAAGTAACAATAATTGTAAATAAATTATCAACCACACTACACATTCGTCCTACATATTGTTGAGTAGAAAATAGTAAGTTAATTATCAAATTATAGAAGAATACGCAATTATTTTTTTACTTTTTAGTGCATATTAATTTGTTTTTCCTATGAAGTCGGTTTTTGTTTTGTTAAAATTTTTATTTATTTTACAATACAGAACACGTTGTAGTTTAATGTTTTAAGCATGTCGAATTATCAAACCATGCTTACGATGTTGCAATATTAAGTTTTATAAATTCAAACTAGCTCCGTCCCCGGCTTCGCTCGTGAATGGTGCCGGGAGAAGAGCTCGGTACCCTGTGAATTTTTCAGTACCTCTGTCAAGGTGTATACAAAATTTAATTACGAGTAGATAAGACAAGAAAATGTAATAAACAATCACACGTCCGAAGTAAGGATGGAAGTAATTGAGTATTTTAAGGATGGAAGTTTTGTAAAATAGCGATTGTAGGGTATACTGAAAAGTCTACTTGAATAGATAGTAAACGTCATACCGATATATGGTATCTACCTTTTTTGTTGTCCGAGGTTCCAACCGCGTTATATTTTTAATATGCATAGAAAAAAAAACGTAATGTGTTAACAGAGAAATATCGAAATATTTTACGATGGCCATGTTTGGCACGAAATAAGGAGGATACGCGTTTGTGTTCATTTAAAGCATTCGCGGGCCCGTCCATAATTAAGAAATATAATCCTATTTGTAAATACTATTGATAGAACACTAAGGAATGCATATTTTAAGTCTGGTTTTAGACGGAACCACAACAACTTCTGAGAAAATTTTAAACCTATAAGGCTTTGAATATCTTTTAAAAACTAACATTTTATTTATTTAAGAATAATTATAATATAATATAAGTACATGCAGTTTCAAAACCGTCCACGTTGAACTCACCGGTCCTTATCCGATAACCGCCCGAGTGAACCTTCGGGTTCAGCTTCGGCTTCGGCTACCTTCGGCTAAAAAATGGACCTACGGCCGCATCGAACGTAAAACATCGAAGCTGAAGTTTTCTATGAAGGCGAAAATGCACGAACCTATACGAACGCGCTCGAGTCGTGTGTCGAACGAGGGCAGTGGCAGCGGGTGAGCGGGTAGTGTTCTTATTGAACTATTCGGTGCGACAAATCTATGACGATAGAAGAGCTATCGGTTAAAAGCCATATTCAGGCTGATTAACCATGAATTAAGACTAATTTTGTTGTAGCAACAGTAAACGGTATTTATGTGTCCTGTCTTTTGAAATATTAATCGGTCGGTTTGCTGTGTATAAATTGTTTAGCGGGTGTGTAGTAAACTGATGTGTCACAAATGTCAGCCGCAGAAAATAATTATGTACCTTCTTTTTGAGACTACAAAATATCTTATTCGAATTTTAAACGTTTAGGACGTTAAATTAGTGGATGTATAATGATTTTTATACTATAGTCAAATTAGGTCCGACATTTCACATTACCGATCCGACCGATTAAGCAATGTTTGGCGCATTAACGTCTACCTAGAATGGGTTGAAACTACATGAATAATTATAACGTATAAATATAATTTGTACATGTTTTTTTATTATTATTGTATAGGAAGGCGGACGAGAACAGCGGAGGGCCACCTGATGGTAAGTGGTCACCAACGCCCATAGACATTGGCATGTAGGTACAAATAATTACAAAGATAAATTTAAAAAACGTGCCATCTTTGGCACACAGCGCTAACTAAGCGGAATAAAACATAATATGGAATGAACAAAAAAACAAACCCATCGTAAGAACTAGAAAGAGAATAGTAACACAAAAGTTAAAAAAAAACCCTACGCTACGCACCTTGTTATCCATTTTTTTATTATAAGAAATATTGCATCAAAATATAGCTTAGGAAAAACTTAATATTTTATATGTTTGTATTGAGTCATATTATAACATAAAAGTGGTTATTTAATTGGCATAAAGTTCAAATAAAAAATATCCCAATTAAAAATAACAATACGGTGTATATGTTTATAACTTTAAATTTGTATTTATATAAAATGTCATCGATGTTTTATGTTTATTAATTCTTTGAACCCTACACAGGATCTGCCTCGATACAAGCCTTAGTGACTACTGCGACGAATTAAAATGACGAATCTTCAGTCATATATTTGATGACCGTTTCGCGTAGAAGCGCCCGCCGCGCCGTCTGATGCAGCGGCTTTGGCATTTGCAAATATACATATATTTACATAAAGAGATATTTGTTTCGTACTGTTTTGTATTTGTGAGTCTCTCTATACTATAAGTCCTTGATCGCGGTCACTGTACGAAACACGTAAAGACAAATTGTCAACTTCTTCTTTAAACAATAAAATAATTTGACAGCATCTTTGGTAATGATTGTATGATTTAATTTATTATTGTTTTCTATAAAGCTGTAAAATAAATTAGTAGGAAATATTATAGTTACTTATTGTTGTTAAAATCTTCAACCATTTCCGAAAGAAACAGCTCAGACCTTAGAACTCAGCGTGATTTTCATTTTTTTAAATCATTATCTAATTATTGTTATAATAATTACTTTTGCTTGGTGGTAGGGTTTGAGCAACCTCGTCTGGGTTAAAGCACATACTCATCAGATATTCTACCGTATAACAACAGTTTAGTATTTTTGTGTTCTGGTTTTCGCGTAACTACATGAGGGACATAACAAATTAGTTTCCTAGGTTGGCAGCGCATTGGCAAATAAATGGATGGTTAATATTTCTTACTCTACTCTTTCTATTTGCTTAAAACGTGCCCATATATTGATACTCGGTGGTAGAGCTTTGTGCAAGCTCGTCTGGGTAGATACCACCCACTCATCAGAAATTTTACTGCAGAACAGCAGTACTTGGTACTGATGTGTTCCGGTTAGAAGGGTTAGTTAGCCAGTGTAATTACAAGCTATTACACGGGACATAACATCATAGTTCCTAAGGTTGTCGGCGATGTTTTTTTTAAAGAAATGTACAATGCCACTGTCTGTAGGCGTTGGTGACTTACCATCAGGTGTTCCATGTGTGACTCGTCCGCCTACCTGTACTTTATAAAGAAAGAATATATATTGTACTAAGCTCGATCATTCCTGTGTGAAATTTGGTTGTGTTTGGTTGTTTATATCTTTTGACTCGTAAATAAGGAATCGAACGAATAGTTTATGTTACGAAACGTGATAACCACAGCAAAAATACTCCAGTCGCTTGGTCGAACAACCATTGCTGTAGTTTTACAGATCCGTGTCGTGGTCGTTTTGGCTTACTCGATCGTACAGGTGTATTTGAAGCTTGAAATTCTGGCAAGCGCACCGTTGATTGTCACATATGTAACAGAAGTTGGATATAGTCTTCAAATAAAACGCAGATTACGTATTTACGAGCACACATCACTTATTCAGTGATGTTTTGTATGTATTTTGTGTTCGTGTTCTCTTTTTTATACGACCAAAATAAAATCACAATTAAAAAAAAATAACATAAATCCATACCTCCGGTGTTCGAGTGATATTCCTGGCTACGTATTTAAATCATTCATAAATGCAATAAAACTTATAGCATCAGCTATAAGCGGGGTTATTAGTTAAACAGTGTCTGTCTTCTTCTTCCTAAAGTAAAATCGATGAAGACAGAAAGGAAGTTCAGTTAAAGTAAACCTATATATAAGTAAAATTGTTTTTTTTTTTTAATTATGATTAATTTATTCAATTTTACGTGCCAGCTAAACTAGGCAAGGACTTGTTTTCTATAATATGAGAACGTGATTCAAGAATTACAATGAAGAAACGATATCAAATGTTTTTTCAATGATTTATTAGTTTATATTAGTATTAATGAACATATCCGAGTACATGACACTCTATTAGGGCACTTGCTATAAAGTCAATTGAAATTACGTAAATATATACATCGCTTTCATTAAGTTTAAGTTTTTATTGATTTTATATATGTTATATTTTTCCATATGTGCTTTCGACATTAATTTAAATATCATATAAATTAAATAGTCGAGATGGACTTGTATTCTTCAGATATCTTTAACGAATGTTACAATTTCAAATTCCGGCAAACACTATTAAAATTATTTTTGACCTAATACAAAAAGTAATTCGTAGAATGTTTGGGATTTTTAAAGAATACAAAATATTGTTAGTTTCATTCTAAAATAAAAAATATATTATAATATTTCCTTTTCAAAATTCTACTGATGCAAAATAATCGTAAATAACTAATTAATAGCAACGATGTTACTCTTAACGATCTTAAAAAGTTTGTTTCTCGTTTGATATAATATTTTATAGCCTTTTACTAATTAACGCAGTCATTTCTCGTATTTACGACCTACTTTTATGACCCGTGGAGAAGTCAACACCACAGTCATACGCAGGCAGCATAATCATTATTTATAGAAATTGCCACCGTATTAAAAATCAAAATAACACTTAAATGAAAAATATCTAATTTTAAAAATCGAATTCATATATATATTTTTTAATTGCCGGGAAGGCCGACTCTACTCAACCTGATGGGAAGTGGTAGTACAGTCCTAACTTGACGACAGCCAGTACAGTCGGGAAGAGTGTTCTGCACTAGTCACCCCCGCTTTGCCTGCCTGCAAGATGCATCTTCACGCCTCGTTTAAAGGATTTTATAGTTTATAGTAATATACAAAACAGTTTTAAGGGCAAGTTAGGTGAAATATAGACATTCCGGCAGAGGTCGTCCTACCTAAATAAGTTATTAGAATCAATTTATAAATAGATGTTTTAGTCGTAGTATATAAATATACAGATTACAGACGTCGACAAAACTTTACAACTTTTTTTCGTTAGGCAGCATTCGTAAGAAATACATCTTATCTTAAGTATGCAGGAAATCGTCTCAAAGATATACGAATGAAAAATCTGTAAGTATCTCCGAGCAAATAATTTATGACTATTTAATTATGAGATGATTTTTATGGGACGTTTACAATTAAATAATCATAAATGAATATATTTATTAATAACCTTTATTTTCAAAACTATGTAGTTACCAAGGGCAATAATGGTTAATTTTTTATCGGTCAAATACAAGATCGCTGTGATAGTAGACGTGTGATTTTTTGTATCAAAAATTGGAGCAAATAGAAGGAAAAAACCAACACAAAAAAATGTTTTGACTATCTCGTCTGAAATTCACGTAGTACGATGCACTCTAGCTTTGGTCGCAAACCAATCACGTGAGCATAAACATTTTACGCTCTACACGTCGAAAATATCGATATCGGTTTATTGACCGTAAATATTCGTTCGTCAAAAAATACACTTTCCATTTCATTCTATTGCAATGTAGTAGAAATGTATTAATAAAAACTATTTATAATGTTTATAAGAATATATATAATATATGGTTGACAATTATGTTTATTTTATGTACATACTAAAATTAAAAAAACTAAAATGTGACAAGATAAATTAAACAATTTCAAATAATATATCATTAGGATATTTTTTTTCTTTCTAGTTAGATACAAATGATCAGTTATTCTACAATTTCCATAAGATATTTAAATATTCTTATCCCCTGGAATTGTAATTATTTTATATTAATTATTAATAATATCAAAACTTTTTATGTATATATTTACGTATGTATGAATACTCGGCAACCTATGAACGCAGTCTAGCTGAATAAAAAATTAAATGTATATCCTAAATGTTTTATTTATTTAATACCCATGGTATTAAACAGTAGTCGATGATTCTAAATGCCCTACTCAAATCATGTATATGTGTAAAAGACATAATAAATAGACATGCGTACAAGCTGATTTACGAAATCGTACATGACGCTGGTATCATGGTAATACTGCCGAATTAAATTGCACTTTAAATTTCAAATTATCAGACTGTTTTAAGGACTGGAGCTGCTTTAGTATATTAAATAAATACATTATTGTGATAATTTATATTATATATAAAATATAAATATTCTAGTATATATGAAAGAACAATATATAAGGCGAGGGTATCGACGTTTTTATAAATAATGATACGGTTAAGTGGCATAATTGCTTGCGACTAGTCAAAAAATCCCATTAATAAGTCATTACAGTATTGTTAATGAACCTATGAACATTATTTGCTTGGTTTATGATTACTTATTATTTAGAATATTAGTGGTTTCTGACTTGACACTATTGTAGTGGGTTTTTTTAAAACATGTTGTTACGATGGAAAAGTTTTATATAGACAAAAAAATGATGTACTTTATCTTCATTCTTATAAAATTCACTTTGTAACAAACTACTTTTTATCGCAATTAAAAAAAAAGGATTTTATTTTAATGATATTAGCTAATACAAGAAATATATTTACTCTTAATAAGTTATTTATATAATTGCGTAAAAGTAATAAATAGATAGAAAACAATACAGAGAAAATTGGGAAATACATTAAAAACCTCTTAAAATACCTTTACAAAAACGACGAACGATTTCGGCTTATAGGCTTTTTAGATGAAAACTGCTACGCTACTTCGTAGCTGCGCTACAACATTCGTAGCTATCTACGAAAATATGATACCAAATAACATTCAGTGATGGCCCAGTGGTAAGAACGCGTGAATCTTAACCGATGATCGTGGGTTCAAACCCGGGCAAGCACCACTGAATTTCATGTGCTTAATTTGTGATTATAATTCATCTCGTGCTTTACGGTGAAGGAAAACATCGTGAGGAAACCTGCATGTGTCAAATTTCATTGAAATTCTGTCACATGTGTATTCCACCAACCCGCATTGGAGCAGCGTGGTGGAATAAGCTCCAAAAACCTTCTCCTCACAAAGAGGAGAAGAGGCCTTAGCCCAGCAGTGGGACATTCACAGGCTGTTACTTTACTTTTTTTTTTTTACCGCTACTTAAAAGCGAGTATTGTAAAACCTCAGTTTCATTCAGTATTGAGTGACCTCATAATTACGATATTGCGTATACCAATATTAAGGGTTAAAATGTTTGATCGTATTTAATTTTTTATGTATGTTTATTTTTATAGATTGTACATTAAAACTTAAAATTGAATTCTATTACAAGTGACATAAGCTTCCGAACATTTCTCTAAGCTGTCGTACAAAAATAATGGTGTTCAGTCTTCTATACAAAAATATAGTGACAATTTCTTGTAGAGTCAAGATGACGAGACGGCCGTGTGACGTCACACGAGCGGCACTCTGCGGCTGCGGCTATCGATCGAATAAAGTCGTCGTGTCCCTTTCACACCAGTCGCTTAAACTATACCCTGCTCTTTCTATCCTAGGGAACGCTGACTTGAAGGCTGCGTTCCGAAATACGCTACTAATATTTATTTTAACGCAACCGCCCGGTCTATTGGTCGAGCACGTGGTGAACGCGAACTAGTCGTTTAAACAGTAGTTAAAAAGAAATTTGTACCTGTTTTTTGTTGGAAATTAATATAAATTAACTTTTGTATGCATTTTATTATGACCATTGACATACAGAAGATGATAATTTTTAAACGAACAAAATGAATTAAAAGTTATTAATACATTAAGCTTAATAAAACCTATTCACTACATTACACTTCATATAAAATAAAATTACTTGAATATTCCTTTTAGTACGTTTATTACGAAAACCAGTAACATACAAAAGTAAAAGAAAAAAACTATCAACAACTTCTTTAGAACTGTGATGGTGTGGAATTTAGACCTATCTATGTATATTAATAAAACAGTTTTGGCAGAAAGTTTTTATAAATACACATGTCTCCGTAAATGATTATGATATTATATACTTTTAAATTTATTTTAATATTATCCATTAAATATTTTTGATACTGGATGTATTGTACTGGATAAACTGATACAAGTACCCTAATCAAAAAAAGTATCCTAAACAAAAATTTATTATTATTAATTTGTTTATTTTGTTGACTATATAAATAACATTTATGTATATAAAATATATTAAAAAAAACAAATAGTCATTATCCTTTTCTACCTTAAGTTATGCCATTAATTATAGTGTTTATGCGCCTTAATTGAATTGTTTTTTATAAGAAAGTTACTATAAATATTCATTTGTAATATAATATTAATAAAAATGTGTTACAGATTATGCATAAAAATATTGACTAATATTTATCATGGTATGTTTTGTTTATTTGATTTTTAATAAAAATTGCTAATAAAATAGTTAACTACATGCAAAATACAGATAACAAATACAGAATGGATGAGTCAACTAGCAATCGCGCCAAATCAGTATCGTTGGCGGCTCTGTGGCGGTCATTTTTGGCGGGAAATTGCTCTATATCCGATCTATGCCCGATACCTCGCGCAGCGTTGCGATTTGTTTTTCTATTGACTGTGTTATACGACTTTATATTGGTTACAATGGATATAAAGATTATATTGGTGGAAATGGATTCATTTTTATTTCTAAATATGTAATCATGGTATTGGTAAAATATAAAGATTCAGTTAATTTTTGTCAACAAAACATACAAAAATAATTATCAAATTTAAAAATAATCTAATTTGTTCTATTATTATATATTTTTAATATAGTTTACGAATTATTTACTCATTTCTTTTAATTATTTTGACTTGTAATTTAGGGCAGGCAAAGACAAATATAAGTTTACATACATATATTTATAACTTTTATAAAGGAATTTGTAATAAAATTTAATCGAAGAGAATATTTTGTAGATCTTTAAGTTAGTAGGTATCCTGATGTAGGGAAAAGGACAAAATTCTGCAAAATTATACATGTACGAGTACATAAATATGTGCCATATGGATGAACTGACATAAGTGACAGCTACGGTAGTCAATATTATAGCGTGTGCAAATGCACTCTAGTCTTCATTACTCAAATCAAATGTGAAGGCAATCCGTCACGACTCACTCACGGAGAGTGATCAGCAGGATGAACGAATTGACGTGTTTTCCGAGTTTTATTATCTTGATCCTTGATTAAAAGCCACTAGCCACAACGTAAATAAGACGATTGAATATGTATATTGATTAAAGAGTTTAAATATAATATTGAAATAAGATTCTTAAATAGTAATATCATAAGTATTCTTGTTTTATTATACTAATTTCCGCCCGCGACTTCGCTCTATGTACTCCGAACATCGTGTATGAAAATTTTCACGATGATCGGTTGAATAGTTAATAGCAAAAGGTAACAAACAAATAAAGTCTTATTTTTTATTATTTCATACACTCAATCAAGTACTATAATATATCCAAAAATAACATAACATAATTACATCTACATATAATAACATAACAACTCAAGCATTAGATTAAGTTCAATAACGCACAATCGTTAGCACGTGGACAGCTAGTGACCACAATTCAAGCTCAATAATAAATACGTTATCTTATCATTTTCACGATAAAAATATCCACAGCATGTTAATAACACTAACAGGAATGTAAACAACTAATCTCGTGATTGCGCCTAATAAGAATCGCATCATGAATTACATCACAATCAAAATATACTTTATTGAAGTGTACTCGAACTCCATACAAGCACTTTATAGGATTGTATTGATTGCAAAGCTACCGCATTACAGAATGTAGTTACATTTATATGTTAATTATATGAAAAATAACTAGTACTTAGCATCAAGCATAGCATTACATAATCTTATATAATATTAAAATTAAATTAAATTATTATTATAGAATTAAAACTGTACTTTTTTGAATGAACACATTGTTATCAAAATGTTGCTAACACTATTATAAATAATAATTATCTCTATGTGTTTTATATTCATTTTTTTTCAAATGACTGTTTATAGTAATGGAAGGCCCTTTTATGATCATTTAAGTTGACTATGTCATGATATGTCGCTACTAAGACATAAGAAAACAGTTCTTTTGGTTTTTTTGCAGACAGTTAACATAATATTAACAAGGTTAAAAGATTATTGAATTGTTGTAAGAACGATGTATCTTTCAATGTTACCAGTTTTATCTGGTTAGGACAAGTTCACTTTAACTTATAAGATTGTGACCGAAGCACGCATTTACCTTCATATATACATCACATACAGGACATTCCTGTCGATATTGTGTGATTTTATCTTACAAAACCTAAAAAAGTAGACATCTTATATTTACTTAAAGCCTATATAATAGTACATGATGGTTTTACGAATCGATAGGTCTGTCATATTTCGTCACATTAAATACAGCTACAGATGAGCTGACTAGAATAGATGTTCAAAATCACACTTTTTTAAGAAATTTAAATGGGGTATGGACAAAATAAATTTGAGAACCACTGGTCTCACTGAGATGATAAAACTTATTAGTAGTAATAAGAATTGATATTTGATACTGTTAAAATAAATATATCGTAGCGTCAATATCAAATTCTAATTCTGTCTACATAGTCAATAAGCACTATGATTTGTCTAATATTATAATAATAAATAAATGTCGGTCATTAATCAAATATAAACAGTGAATAAGTGTAATGTGTTTAATCTGTCAATAACACATAATGTGACGAACGGTCAATTTAACTGTTAGTTTGTGATATCGTTTCTTCTCATGTACCGGTACGTAGGAAAATGTATTTTTTAATTATAATATTTAGTGATATGTTACTGGTTGAAAAGTGATACTTAGATTTAGATTGATTAAGATAAATCCTTTGATTTTTTTTTGTTTTATTATTTTTTTATAAAACGAGTTCGTCAGAATGCGTTTCCAATATTTATTGTTTGAAATTATTTTTATAATGTTAAAAATCTTAATTTTAACTTTATAGCGAAGCTTCGGTGTTTCTCGTTATGTTTCAAATCGTTTTCCTTAAAAAATTGTTGACTACCCTAATTAAACCGTACTTTTTAATTTATAAAATTGTTTATTACGTCCCTTCCAACGCTAAGGAAGGGGTAAGTGAGACTTCTGGAATGTCAGACTAACCAAAAACCAACAGTGCCCACATAATTGTGAGATGTCACGGGATTATTTGTACATATTACATTTTGTCTGCTACTATTGTCTGCATATCACAAACTGGTGGTATCATTTATTAATACTGCCCCCTTACCACCGATATTCTAATCTAATTTATAATTATCTTATATACTTATTCGTAATGTCAACAAACGACACCATAGATTCTTAAAGTAGGTGCCTAGTGCGAGTCTTTTTACTTATTCTATTATTGAATAATTCGATAAATTTACTTATTTCTTCATTATGATTTATATGGGATGAAAACAGCGACATCTAGTGACAATAATCGAAAGTCCATACAAATCGCAGACAACCACGACCCTATCTATTAATTAAAAATCTCACACTAGGCTCACTTTTATTCAACGAAAAAGCAAATAACACATTTCATATTAATATATTTATTTAAATTAAAAATGTTTTGATGTCGTTACATAGTACATACAGAGAAATAACTTACGACTCGTCATTTTACTTTTTATTGTTGTGTGTGTTGTGTTTTTTATTGTATAGGTAGGCGGACGAGCATATGGGCCACCTGATTGTAATTGGTCACCAAAGCCCATAGATAATGGCATTGTAAGAAATGTTAACCATCGCTTACATCGCCAATGCGCCCCAATCTTGGGAACCAATATGTTATATGCCTTGTGCCTGTAATTATACTGGCTCACTCACCCTTCAAACCGGAACACAACAATACCAAGTACTACTGTTGCAAGACATTGGACTATACATCGACAATTTAGATTTACATTCTTCACCTTTGGGAGCGAGATAAAATAAAAAAATGTGTTTCAAATAGGTAGTGTATATTTTTTTGATTGCCTCGTTGGTCTAGTTGCTACATGTAAGGACCTGCGCCTGAACTCTTTCCGGTCGTGTCGGATTGCTGTCCCATCTGGTTATGAGAGTAAGGGAATAGAGAGTGCACCTGTGTTTGCGAACACAGTTGTGCACTATAAGATGTCCTGCGCAATTGGTTAATCTCTCTTGAGATTGGCCGCCGTGGCCGAAATCAGTCAGGAGGACCATTAGTATATTTTTTGTAGTGATATAAAAGCTTTAATGCGATGAATTTTAATTACATATTTAGATAATGACGTTGAATTCTAAAACATTGTTTAATGTTTAAAGTGAAGCCTACGAACCTTTTGTATCTATAAATATCTGATAAAACGCGGTAGTCCGTGGTAATCGATTACGTACGCATAAATGGTTACGATACAACGATTTAATGTATCCCTTCATAACTCATTAACGGTAAAACCAAAGCATCTTATTTGTACATGTACACAGCAGAAAAACTCTCAATTCGTTTAAACAAATAAAGTGTTTTTATACAATCGTTAATCGTAGAAAATGTAGAAACATTCAGAGTATTCTAGATTACACCAAAATGTGACTACCAAATCTATAAAGTATTAAGCATATCTTTAGCTTTACCGTACCTTTGTTTGATTTTTCCAAGAAGATAATATACATATATTGAATATTTTATAAATGTTATACAAATGAATTTGGCAGTTTGCAATTAATTTTTTTTTCTTGTATTTGCGAACTTAGACGTGTTTACGCCTTTAGTGTATATTTTCTTTAATTTTAATTAATTATTTCTTTATATATGTATGCATGCTTAATACCAGGCAGAATCAAAATTTTAGTTAAATAAAATATTGCGCTATGGTTTTCCTTTTCAATATAAATTTTGGTTTGCATTTGACGTCATAGCGCCCATTCACAATAAAATATATCTAAATAAATAGATATTATTTACAAGTAGAATATCACGCTTGACAAACTATCTTTATTTTTATAATAAGAATTTAAGTGCACACACAAGTAATATGATAACAATTTCCATACTCCGCCAACTATGAGATCTATGATAGCAATATATAGTTTATTCAAGTAGCTTTGAATCGTTATTTTGTATTAAATGTAAAACTACCGGTAAGACTATCAGTAGTTATTCTTTTCCACTAATCAGATAACGTAGGTATGTTATTAAATTGGATTAGTTATGCAGTATACCAGGAAATACACTGAGCATTTTTTTTATTACATAGGAAGACAGACGAGCCTGTGCGATGGTAACATCTCTTACATTGCCAATACGCCACCAACCCTGGGAACCAAGACGTTATGTCCCTTGTGCCTGTAATTACACTAGCTCACTCACCCTTCAAACCGGAACACAACAATAGCAAGTACTTCTGTTTTGCGGTAGAATATCTGATGGGTGGGTGGTACCTACCCAGACGAGCTACAGCATATATTTATAGTTGTAAGAAATGGTAATCCCTCATAGCCTGAGCTGTCTCCTTTTGACTGCACACAAGTTTTCTTTTATTATATCTTTCTTTGTTTATGTTGTTTTTATATCCATTTTTGTATATATTCTTTTTTTTTATCTTTATATGTGTGTATGTCAATAAATGTTTTCTTTCTTTCTTTCTAATAAAAGTAGTGTACTGTATATTATGATTATCGATATACTTAACAAGATGAACATCGACAGCATAAGAGTCAGTAACTCTTTTTTTTAATACGCTTCTACAATGTTTAAAAGAAGAATAAACTCGCGTAGTTCGCTTTCTTCTATTGTATTGAAAATGTAAGGCTATTACTGAAAAAAAATGCTGTATTTCTTGCCTCAAGTCTGGCTGCTTTCTTTTTTGATCCGGTCGTGTATTAGTTTTTGACTATCAATGAGTAAATTTATTGCTATAATATTTTTTAAATAATTTTGAATTGATAAAAGCTTGCAGTAACTTAAATGAATTTACTTTGATTTTGGTGAGTCTATAGATTCAGTAATTAGTGTTTTATAGGTGTGTATTTTTACAGTGACTCTTCAAAACATTTGCTTATATCATATAAATATATCATATAAATATATATTTCTAATAAAACAAAATGCATAATCTTTTCTATATGCTTAACTAAGTTCTAAGAATTAAAATATATATAATAATTAACTCTTAAATTATTATTAAAAGTTCTTATAAATATTACGGTATTTGATTATGTAATATTAAATATTTCGAAATAAATATTGTAACTGCGACGGTATACAATTATCAAACCTGGTCGTTAGCTTTATGAAATATTTTATGCATGTCTATCATTAAAGTCCGTATTGTCAAGTATAAACGCTATGAGAATTTTAAATCCAGTGGAAAATTACTTTCTACATTTTAAATAGATTGATTCATTCATAGCTTTTTCTTTGTGTCTTTAGTTTTTAGTTCGTGTATTTATTTATTAGAATTTCCAGATTACATTCTAATTCTAAAATGACTTAAGTGTGTTACGAAAAAATGTTACCGTGTTTTTATTGGTCTAAATTTAAACTCCACGTGCATAAAACGAACTGTAACCAATCAGCGATCACATAGCAAATTAATTAAATTACTCGACCTGAATTTTTTTTATGTCCTTTGAATCTAGTCACTTAAATGTCACTGTAAATACTTTTAAAAGTTCAAAGTGCAGTTTCTATTTGCGGAAATGTTATGAAATTAAATTTTTTATACATAAATTTTAATAACTGTAACCGCATTCATATAACATGGACATACATTATGTAATTGCGGATGTTTCTGTAAAACTGTTTAAATCTATAAACGCTAGTATTATGTTAGGTTATGTTTTTATATAATAGTTTCGTTTGCATTCATTATATATATTTTATATTTGATGGTCACGACTACGTTAACATAGACTATGTGTAAGAAACGCGTGAATCTTTACCGATGATCGTGGGTTCAAACCCGGACAGGCACCACTGAATTTTCAAGTGCTTAATTTGTGATTATAATTCATCTCGTGCCTGACGGTGAAGGAAAACATCGTGAGGAAACCTGCATGTGTCAAATTTTACTCAAAATTCTGCCACATGTGAATTCCACCAATCCGCATTGGAGCAGCGTGGTGGAATAAGCTCCAAACATTCTCCTCAAAAAAAAAAGGAGAAGAGGCCTTAGCTCAGCAGTGGGACATTTACAGGCTGTTACTTTACTTTACTTTATGTCATGAAAAAGTAATCAGTAAACTTAAATTGAATTATTTTTACGTCATTTAAGGTCTTATTTAACGTCCTGTAAAGGTCCCGTTAATTTTAAGACTTATGCTAGCATATATTATAATTGCGAAAGTGAATTGGTTCATTTGTTACAGATTTACGTCTTAACTATTCAATCGTTGATCACAAAATTTTGCATTTACTTTATTAGGGGCACAGAAGGACATAGGACATGCGTGGCGAGCGGTAACTAGGCTAGTCGTAAAAATAATAAAGATATTATTATTGTAACCTTTTAAAGATCACTGAAAAGTCATAATGTTTTGCTTATAGTCATTAACGTTCTTTAAAAAATAAAAAACTGCAAAGCCTTTTAACCCAAAATAACAATACTTAGATAAGTTTAGTAACATATTATGTTATTTAGTCGCAACTTAACAACAAAATATGTATCTTGCGAGATAAGAAGAATTTATGTTTAGTAATAGTTATGTAACATACAAATGACATGAAAAAGTAATATTTAAGTTTATAAATCGAAGGTCTGCTGATCCGCGCGTTTTTTAGGAACATCATTGTCCAGTTTTTTAGTCTAAGAGATATATTGTTTTCGGCCAGTGATAACTAAGCGCGATGCTGATTGAATTTATTGCAATATTAATTTTGACTGTAAGGAGGTTGGTAATCAAATATAATGTAAGTTTCAAAATTATTTTCTGTGCGAACATTGAGTAATTTACTTAATTCATATTCATTAGAAAATGAGTTACTTCTTCACTGTTCAAGAGAACTATTCTTTGAAATTGGCGGTAATTAAATACGATGCTGTAACACGATCTAAAGTTTAATAGATTGCTATAGATGAACAATGAGGTTGTCTATAATATGATATAGATATTTTTTTAAATTCGAAATGAGATAATTAAGTGACTTAATAAATATTATATACGAACTGTATAAGTAGTAGGTATAATAAGTGTTATATATTTTGTAAAATAATTATTAAAATTGTTTCATGATTCGAAATTACAAATTTCATTTGTTTTAATTGATCTTGTTTGGCTACTTATCAATAATATTCAGTGCTATTCTATACGAACTCATTCGAGTCTCACTTGTGTGTTCTACAAAAATATACATTAAAGAGAAAGCATTTCTACAATAGCACTATAGGGCATTATATGTACGTTTTTTGTAAGTTATAACGGTATTATTGATAGATAATAAATACTATACATCTGCGTCTGGCTGCGTATCTGTTGACAATGCGTACCAATCGACCTCTAAACGCTCGTAACTCCGTCGTGGGGCCTTGTAGCCACGTCGGCGCCGGCCCGACGCTTCTCGGAAGGACCGAGGACGCGTATCTGGCCACCCTCCAAACTGCAACTCTTACGTAATTCTATGAACACGTTCATTAACAACTTTCGCAGAGTTCAGTTTGTTTTGAAACGGATAAAAAGTTTGGACGTTATATATGAATGTAATTAAATGCTGTCCCTAATTTTTTTGACGTGACAACGTCTTATAAATTGGTTTGCCGGGTGACACTTCAAGAAACTGCGTTACGCTCCGCTCACGTTATGCGCTCACAATGAGAGCGAGTGAGAGGCACGCGTCCCTTCCACTCGGGCATGGTTAGCCCGCCTAAGAGCGAGAGAGACAGACATAAAAAGTGAAAGGCACGTCTTCTTCCTACTATACGAATGAATATTCACATTAAAATTATTTTACCACTCAAAGTCGTTGTCACGTAAAACTTTCGCCCGTATACCGACTTTACAGGCAACCAATTTTTTATGTTTCGTAATGTATACGTCCCTTTTTTTAGTTTGTTTGTTTATATTTTATGGACATATCTATTATTTTTATATATCACGTTAACTATTCATTAGTAAAAATTTATGTATTTTTTTAAATTTAGAAGCTAATAACGATACATTTAAAGTGACACATAAAAGTAAATAATTTTATTAATATATTTTGTTGGTATTTATTTAAATATGATTAATGAAATCTTCCTTAAATTTAACGTTTTAATAACGGTGGCTTTTACATTTTGGACAAATACTGTAAGTATATTTATATATACATTATAAACGATGAATATGATATGGGTCGTTTTGATAAAATTGTTGTTCAAGAAAACTAAAAAAAACAAGCTTGTGTTATATACGGGTCTTGAGAAAACAAACGGTAAAGCTTAACATCGAAGGTTGACCATTGAGTCATTAAAGAGTTCAACTGTCCGTTCAGATCAGCTTGACGATTACATTATTTTGTTTTCGTTCAAAATATATATATTTAAAAAGTTTAAAGTCGAAGCGTCAATTAAAAGTAGGATAAAATCGACTTCCTGGATTTGTTTACAAACTAACTTTTCTAGTTAAATTGTATAAAAACTAATGTCTTGTTCATACTTTAGGTACAGCATTTTATAAATACAAGTGATCGTCTAGTTGTCGAAACGAGACCACGATCATTATTTAAATATGATATTTATGTATAGCTTAATGTTATATTACAAAATACTTAAATATATCGATAGACTTATAATAAGAAATACTTAAATCATTACACATACAACCGCGGACTGTAGCAGCGATTCAAAGTTCTAGTACCAGATCACATTTAAGGTTCAAAATAACAAAAACATATTATATTATCAAATTAGGTGAGATGTATCTCTCGTTGTGGAAATAAAGAAAGAGTTTTTAATGATTATTTGCTGAATAGATGACGCACGATCGAATGTTAGCAAAGCTATACGTTCATAATCATTTGATTACCTCGTTAAGCAACGTTATTGCGTCACAGTTGTCGTCAATTTAAATGAACATATTTTATTTGTTATGTAAATTAAGTGAATCTATTGCCAGCTAATAACATATAGGAACCCTCGGAATGTATGCAGTTTATAATTTTACTCTCTGCCATATCAAAAACAAAATTAGTTTGTGGGTTGAAAAAGCTTTGCGCCCTTTGATAAGAAAAGCGTTTCGGTTGGTGGTCCCTTAATTACTGGTCAATTAATTTACCATCAAATAGCTACCTCGTTGTTGTGTTTCTGATGGAATGTTGATTGAGCCATTGTTAACAGGCAAAAGAGACATAGCCCTTTCTCATAGTTGGTGTATTGACGGTGTGTGAGAAAAATTTAATATTTATTACAAGAAAAATACGGTGGAGGCTTGTAAATAGCCTACTACTGAGCTGATTTGAAGCTGAGTATTTGTTTCCTTCTTATTATATCTAATAAAATAAACGTAAATAGTTTTAATTAGCTTAATGCACTACACCAAGTTAACTAAACAGTACTCCCTAAATATAAATCATAAGTAGCTTTGATTTTGAAACCAATACACTGAGGTTTTCCATCAAAGTATTAATGTTTCCATAATATTTTAGCCATTGACGTAGCAAGGAGGAGGGCGGGTGATTACGGCCACCCCTTAAAGACCCGATGCCCCCAGAGAGAAAAATGATTCAAAATAACAAAAACGAAAAAGACATTTCAAATAATTCGTCATAATTAAGTATAAAACTCATGTTTAATTATTCAATTTAAAGAATATAGTTTTAGAATAACTAAAAACTACATCTAAATTTTATGTTTTTAACTTATTTAAATATAAAGTCAGTCAACTATTATTCTATGTTTTTAAAACTTTTAACTGAATCACGATAAAAGTTTCCAAACAGCCGGCTTGCATGCATATACGTTTTATTACGTTTCTCAGAAACAGTAAACACCCTCGCCAGACCCGTGCGTCACTGTTGGTGTCAAACAAATGACTCAGTTTCGTTTCGTTTGTTTGGAAGGAGTCAGATTTAAGGGTACCATAATAAAATATATTATCTTAACATTACTAGTGATGTGTTTTAAACGTATTATGCAACAAAATTATAAATAAATGATAGATAAGCGTATTCATTGATTTGCGTGCATGATAACATACAAATGTAATTATATATGTTTGTTTGTAAGTTAATTTGAGAAAAGGAATTTTCTGCTATCTCTTCTCAAAAGCATCTACTTTCCAAACGGTTAGTAGCTTTGTATTGAATTTAATACCAAATGTGTACTGATAGGGACCTACATTTTTAAAGTCTAATTATATTGATTTAATTGAAAGATTCGTATCTGCATCTCAATAATAAACTATATTTAGTATATAGTTTATTTATTATTCAATTCAATAAAAAAGACATTCACAATTATGTATTAATACTAAAATAGTAAGACTTATATAACACGGGGTGTCAGGGTAGAATGCTCACGCGATCCCTTGGCACCCCCATAAAGGCGGTGAAGTATACGCTGTGGTTTTAGTGGGTATTACGGCCTTGCACTTCAGCCGTCGAGTCCCACATAACCCCCCGCTTTTCACCTTGCGGGGGGTATGCGTAAATGCATTTCCACAGCGAAAAAAAAAAAAAAAAAAAGACTTATATAACAGAGACGTGATCCATGTAATATCAAATAAAGTCGTGAAATAAGCTTAACCATAATTTATCATTGTAGCTATTATATATGGTTTAATTTATTATAATACAAGATATATTAAAATATCCACAACAATTGATTATTATAAGGCTTCGCGGACAATAGGTAGTAACCGGCTTCGAAGTCGTAGAAGCCCGTAGCTCGTTGCGGTGCGAGGCGCCTCAGAGTCGGGTATATTCGGCGCCGTCTCGTCTCACAGCCTCTCGCAGATAGACACATTGGAACTAACCCAGAAAATATTTTTTTCCCACAGATATAGGCATCGAGGTCAGTCCAGCCGTTATGTTAATGGGACATCGGTTGGGAAAACCCTATGGCGTATATTATAATTTGTCAATGTCACGCCACGTTAGGCCATTTTTTCTTTGATGAAGTAGGGGTATTTTTTATTTTAAAGTATTAGCATATTGTTTGAATGTTTACTTTATCATTAACGTTGACGTCACAGTTTTGGAATTTTATATAGATTTGGATTACATGAACAAAGATATTTTTTTTAGTACAAGTTTCTGGTATTCAGTTAATTATTATTATTAAAAAGTCATACTTGTACAAGACAAAAATAAGTTTGTCTAAAATGGTTTAAAAACAAATAAGTTTTTATTTATTTTATAGTTAATGATGAAATGTTGTATGAATTTTAAATGATTAAGCAGCATTTTAATTAAACAAAATGTTATTTTTTCCTACATTATTAAAAATATTTACTGGGGCATTATTAAAAGTGTACAATAAAATTCGTGATCTATTTCTTCCAATAATTAACAATAGTAAAAAGGCAGCAAAATGAAATATCAGCGTTTGAATAATTTACATTTCAATTCATTATTTTAATAAGTAAGAAAATAAAATTTTATTAGTGAAATAAAGAAAATTTTTATAGAAGATTCAAAAGTAATTGCAAAAGATAACTCGAATAAAATGATTTTGACATGGTTACCAAAATTCTTTTTTTACTTTTAATTAGATAAATTTTATTTGGTTTTACATAATATACAAGGCGTTTCTTTAAAATATGGTGGTTCTAAGCTTAATTTACTGACATGGGATCAAAATTAACAATAATTAATATTATCATCAAAATTATTTTTAGGCAAAAATAATGTGATAAGTTACTTTTATGTTTTAATTAAATTATGTTGTGGTGTTACGAGTAAACTTAATGAAGTGTTAATGGCTCAATGGTTTACAGACCGTCTAGCGATGTAAATATCACAGGTTCTATCTTGACCCCCAAAACAAGGTAAACGAGTAATATAAAATGTTTTGATTAAGATTCTTTTAAAAAGTATTTTTTTATATATATATAAAATATTACAAACATACAGTAAATAGTGTTACTTAACGTAGCTAGGGTTGCTGTGTTAGTTAATGGCTCAGAATAATTTAAAAATCGAACCGAATTGTAGGGTAGATGAAATTATAGCTGACGCGGGCAGTCACGATGTAAATATTGACATGTAAAAACGTAAAATAAATTATAATAATGTAATAAATTGTGTTTTTTAAATATAATATATTGTTGTTTAAGTTTTAAGTCAAAATTTTTTAATGATCGATTATCGGATCGACAAGAGCACTTTGAAATTAGTGAAATGTGTGTTTTCAAATGAAGATTACATGGACGAAACTGAGTAAGTTTGAACAGTTTTGTTTGCTATAATTCTGTAAGGAATCACGAAAATAAAGGGTTTATTCATATTTTTTTTAGATTATAACTAGAACTCAAAAACAAATGATGATTTCGTGCTTATTATTAGATCGGTATTATTCTTTGCTAATATCCATCTTCTCGTCTTAAACTACTCTTATCTCATTACAGGACGAACAAACAAAGTATTATAACTTCTTATTAATGAATAAATATTTTAATTTTATACTAGTATGCGTAATTTTTGTGCTTGTTTTACTACTATCACTTAAAGTATTATATGTTAAAAATGACGTAACAAGAATTTAGCATTCTCTCAACCGATTAAACGAAGGGGCCTATTTTATAGGCAAACGACAATAACTCGAGTGTTTTAGTTAATGAGGCGTTTGAAGGCCAAGATGCGCATCCTTCAGTACGGCTGATCACTCGACCCGGTTTCGCACCCCTGCTTCAATGACCCCCATTGCGAAGTATTGAAAAATCTTAAGAATATTGATGATGTGTTAATATTACCAAGGCCTTATCATAGATTTTCCGATATTTTTATTTTTGCTGTAAACCGATGGCAAATAATGCCTTTTTTACATTAAATACAACACAAGATACGTTTTGAAAATGATAAAAAATATTGCACCCCATCTTATTGCATCTTCTCGTGACAGGAGGGCTGGTTCATTTTTCACACAGAGGATCGGATTTGCGATTCAAAGGGGAAATGCTGCTAACATTCTTGCCATCATTCCGCGCGGTCACGATTTGTACAATAGCTATTTTTAATGTTTATTTATATACGTTTAAGGACTTCATGTAAATAACGCTGTAATAAAAGTAATAATAATAAAGGAAATAAATTATTACTTTACTTTTTTGGTTAAAAAAAATCAATAAGTAGAAATTATATTTATTCATTTTAAATAAAAATGTTGCTTAAAAACCAACATCATATTTATATTTTGTTAACATCATAATAATTCTAACGGCCGCAATAAAAATGTCCAAGCGTACTGAGAATTCCAATTTTTCATAATAATGTCAGTGTTTTCTAGGATTTTTAAGTTAACTTTTCTTAGAACAGTACAGTTACTTTGTAAAAATTTGATTACATTACAATCAATAGAAATTAATTCCCATGAGTGTGACCATTAACATGAGTATTTCCGACAAACTCAGTCAATATACTTTTCTCTTCAAATAATAGTTATAGCGCAGTACCGGAGCTTTGGTGGACAAAATAATTAACAGAAGTGTTTGCTTGTATTTATAGCAATTGTCTTGGAAAATATTGATAGCGTGATTCTAGAAAACTACTCTACTGACTTTTCACTATTGCATATCATGGATATGCAAGTAATATATTTTTATATATAGTTTGCCTTTTTGAACAAAACTTTATCACAAAGTAAATCAACAAATCTATGCTTATGATCATTGAATAGTAAATTAATTATATTCATATGAAATATAGTATATAATAGTAGCAGTAGCAGTTCAGCACTTTATCAATGTATCTATCCTAACAAACGCTGTTATCTAATTTCAATAATTATAAATAGTGCTGTAGATTTTTTTTAGAAGTTATAATATTTTTAAAATAACTAGTCTGTCTAACTAATATAAGTTAACACTTTTCATCACAAACGATAAATCTACGAGGATGAAGCGTGGCTTCATTTCATTGCAAGAATTGCTGCCACATTTATTATTTACATTCATCATTCATCATCGTAGTGAAGCAACATGGTGGAATAAACCTCCAAACCTTCTCCGGAAGAAGAAGCCTTTGTACAGGTGTACGTTATATACGAGCTCTTATTACCTTAGTAATAAAGTTCAATATATGTAAAATGGTAATGATAATACATACAAAACACTGAGGCGTAGTTTACTTAAACGTGTCACAAAGTCGATTACTCGCTACAATACTGCGGCTGCTCTCTACGTATTGTATTAAGTTAGTGAGCAAGGCTAAGGTAATTAAGCTATACGTATTCGAAATGGAATTGTCACGCTATTCTCGGTATTAGCTGCTCTATTGACCTAAATCGATGAGTCAATTCTATAAGCTAATAACTGCCGCGCCGTTGAAATGCATATCTGTCTTGTAAACGGATGCAATAGTTTTCAAACGTTTGAAAATAAATACAATTTTATTTTTTGCGTTGTTCTGTTTACAATTTATACAAATTGTAAGCTAGGAATATTTTATTGTAGTTGATTTGTATTCGATTTGTAATATTATCTAATTTTTGATTAATGATTATTATTTAACATTATTCAAACTAGAATTCCGCCAGCACGAGCAAAGAGTTAAGTACAAATCATCTCTACTAAAATTCCAATCGAATTTTCATATTTCAATGTTGATTTTTCAACGATGCATACGAATTTTCATTCAATGTATTTTTAGATTTTGTAGGTTTGATTAAAATATTATTAATTAAGATATTAAGAATATTATATAAAACAAATGAATGAAACATCACAAACACACACTAACACATGTTCTATGTGTGTGTGTACAAACACAAACGTAACATTTGTTCAGTGTAATAACACACTACTCTACACAAATGTTACGTTATTACTGCTTAATAATTGATAATTGATAAATATACAACTATAACATTCAGCTAGTAATCAATTTCATAACTATTATTATTTATTTCTTATTATTATTATTGTTTTTTTTGTAAAAGACAAAAAAAAAGAAAAAAAAATCAACCCGCTGAGTTTCTTTCGCCGGTTCTTCTCAGGGCTGGGTGTTTCTTTTCTGAACCGGTAGTAGTTTCCAGTTTGACAATCAATAAGTAAGTGTAATACTCCAATATTGAATAAATTATTTTGAATTTATAGTTACACATACATATCTACCTATCTCAACTTACTTAGTAAACTAAAATAATTCTTAACTTACCTGCAAACGTTACACAAATAACCAATAACTTCAACTTAAATTGTTGTTTTTAGTTCAACTTAAATTGTTGCTATTACTAATTTATTTTGCCGTCCCATTGGATTATGAGAAGGAATAGCGAGAATGCCTGTATACTCTATCAATTTAGTTATTTACTTTTGACATATGGTACTATTGATTGCAACATAATATTTTTACCGATCGATTACCGATTTTTGTTGTTGAATAAAAAAAAACAATGTTTTGTTTGCTATTTGTATGCCTCGCATTTCTTATTAAAATACAAAACTGTAGCCGCTTTATTAAGTTTTAGTTAAATTTTGCGGATTTTTATAAAAAAGAATAGCTTTAAATTATAGTATCCACTTGTTAGCCCTAAAATAATTGATGTTATCGTGTATACACATACAAATATACCAGGAAAGTTGTTATCGGAAGACAGAATAATTAATATATAATTATTGCAATAGAAGTTTTCTAAATATTTTTTGGTTGTCTAATTTTCGATACACAAAGCCATTGGCTTGTTTTTAAAATATATAGTTTATGTAATGTTTAATCAATATATTTTATTGATATTTGAGTGGATGCTTTTATAACATTATATATATATATATATATATATATGTATAATATCAATATTTGATTTCATTTTAACCATATTTAAACATGATTATTTTTAATTTATATTTGCAGTGAATATATTCGATCGCATCACAAAATGCCATAGAATATAACCGTATACCTATGTATATGACCTATGACATTTATAAAAAACTATTTAATATAAAGTTTATAAAAGAAATCTTACAAATTATATCCCACTTATATACTTATACAGGTTAATATGCTAGCAAGTGCGCCATTTATAACTATTGTTTATTTTAAAAAAGTTGAATATCCTGTCGAAGTACAGTATGGAAACGAAAACAATATTGCGCGGTTGTGGGACCCCCGTCAGAAACTAAGTTCTGTGCGATATCTTTTGCAACTGAAACCGTGTTTTAATACACGGTTTAATTGATTGTAGATTAATTGATATGTAGATTTTAATTGATTATATTACTGTACTTTTGTCACGCCAAAAAGCACCTTTAGATCGACTTCCTAAATTCGATCGCCCAACACATCGCATTTTGTAGCAAGTGGTAGGCACGATGTGTGTAACGCTATTTCGTTATATGACGTGACCTTGGGCCACCGCCATTACACTCCACTGTAAGCCGCATAACAGTACTTCGTTCCAAAAAAGTTCATCTTTGTAAATGCTCGTAGTGGTGGAATTATTACGTTATATTTATGGCGTGTGTTTATTTTTTATGTAAGAGGGGGCAAACGAGCAGGAGGCTCACATGATGGAAAGTGACTACCACCGCCCATGGACATCTGCAACATCCGAGGACATGCAGATGCGTTACCGGCCTTCTAGGAAAGAGTACGCTCTCTTCTTGAAGGTTTTTAAGTCATATCGGTTCGGAATAGTCGCCGGCGACAGCTGGTTCCACAGAGTGATTGTACGAGTGCGAGTTTCCTTGTAAACGCTACGTAACCAAAATTTTGATACATAACTCGGAAGGGTTTTGGCTACTTTATTATCCAATTGTAATAGCGGATCCTTGGTTACTCAAACAGAAAACTCACAGTGGTTATTTGCGAGCTTGAATTGAACTGAGTTCGTGTTCGCTCTCTAACATGGCTCCATACGTATGAACCAATTATATTTATGTCCGTATGTGCGTTCCAGGCTTCATGCATTATAGATAAAGTCGTAGTTATGTCTACAGTAGAAAAATTCCATGCGCATGCCATACATCTACAATAAGTTTTTTGTGGTAGTTAAGCTAAGTGGTATTTCTACATTCAACTTTTGTATTACTAACACATTTTATTGAGTAAAATTATAATTGTTATTTTGCATCATAACTATTCTAAAACACACACACAGATTTATAATAGTTTTATTCTTAATATTCTTATTTTTTTTGTGACATATATGCCTTTACTTATTAGCGTTGCTTAGCGACTGATTAGTAGGGTGTAATTATCTGTATAAATATGTATTTATGTAAAAGAATAGTATTATATGTAGTATATTATTTGTCTGGTTTCCATAGCACAAGCTCTGCGTAGTTTGGGATCAGATGGCCGTGTGTGAATAATATCCCAGGATATTATTATAAGTATGTATTATTTTAAAAAATAATTACCGTAAATTACCAAATCAAACCAAAACGCTCCTTAAAAATTGATGGACCCATATCATTATGGAGTCAACGTGCGTCATCCATTTATTATGTAACACGAGACCGATACCGGATCTTTGTTTTCATAAAACAAAGCTACACATACAACGTGGAATGTAGGTCATTGCCTCAGCCCACAAGCCCTGTAACGAAAGGGAACCTAACGAAATGCATTAGATTAATTAATACAGTTTTATGTATGCTTCAACTAGCGAATCATGTCTCCAGGGCTTAAAGAATGGGCGTTCCGCGCTTATCAGATGTCATATTATGCTTTCCAGTAATTTTATATGTATTTTTTGCTAGCTATGTGTTAATTAATGTTTCTATTATATTATTTAATGTTTTAATGAAATAGTATCGAAAGTATTTACTATCTCATTGATCGTCAGTCTCTACGTTTTACGTATATACGTATGCTGCTGCATTATAGAATACCTAACTATACATACATACTAATAACATTCAGTCATGTTGCATATCTGTTTATCTGACTTCGCTCCTTACAATTGGATCAAAATAATCAAGAAGTTATTATCCAGTGAAACTTCAAAGTAAAGAAAGTAAAGTAACAGCGTTTAAGCTTCCCATTGTTGGGTTAAAGGCTCCTGATCTATTGAGGAGAACATTTGGAGCTTCCTCCACGCTGCGTTAATGCGGACTTGTGGATATTCATGAGACAGAATTAAACCCACACATGCAGGTTCTTACAATGCTTTAAACGCAGAACACGAGTAGAATTATACATAAATGAAGCGCATGAAAACTGAGTGGGGTGCTTACTTGGATTCGATTTTCAATCTCAATTTCGATCAAGATTAATGTGTTCAAATATCTCGGCTCAATTATGTTGTAAAATTTAGATAAAAATATTTTTTACAAAATTCTGCAAAAAAGAACGTTTTAATTAAGACGCACGAGGTATAGTTAAATGTTAGTCTGATGGTTGAGAGCACATTGGCAATATACGGTATATTCAATATCCTACGATATTGGCTACGACTGGGCGTGACTAGTTTCCATTGGATAGCCCATTCGCTTAGCTGCCTTTTTTGTTATCTATTTACAAAATGTAAAGTAGTTTAAAGAGTGCTCTTTTATATTGTTTATATAATGTTATGTATAAATTATTTTAAAATTGACACCTAACGCAACAAATAATAATTCACAAATGAGAATTTAGAAATTTGGCTAAATAGGTAAATTAAAAAAAGGAAAAGTGAGTTGGAATGACTTCAAATAAAAAAATCTATACACATTTGCTATCAATACCGAAGTTAAAGTCACACACTCATTCACTTAGCTTAGATTTGGTTTGATTGCATGTAAAATGTTTTATTATAGTATTAATATGTTAAAAATGCCTCGTTGGTCTAGTGGCTTGATATAAGGCCGCAGACTCGGTGGTCCTGGGTTCAATTCCCAGGTCGGGCCAATAAATAGTTATTGGGGTTTTCCGTCAGAAAAATTCTCAGTAGCAGCCCGGAGTCTGGAAGTTGGAAGTGTGTACACTCCCGTGCCTCGGAAAGCACGTGAAGCCGTTGGTCCTGCGCCTGAACTCTTTCCGGTCGTGTCGGATTGCCGTCCCATCGGATTATGAGAGCTAAGGAAAAGAGAGTGCACCTGTGTTTGCGCACACACTTGTGCACTATAATATCTCCTGCGTAGTTGGCTAATCTCTCTTGAGATTGGCCGCCGTGGCCGAAATCGGTCTGGAGGACCTTATGTTAAAAATTCATAACAATTAATTAGTACTGCACAGAGTAATAGACCAAGCCTTAGACCATTCTTCTATAAGGAAATTTTTTGTATTACGCTATATGTTTAAATTTTATTACACAAATGTCACATTTACTTTGTGGTAGAGCTTTGTACAAGCTCGTCTGGGTAGGTATCACCCACTCATCAGATATTCTACCGCAAAACAGCAGTACTTGGTACTGTTGTGTTCCGGTTTGAAGGGTGATTGAGCCAGTGTAATTACAGGCACAAGGGACATGGCATCTTGGTTCCCAAGGTTGGTGGCGCATTGGTGATGTAAGCAATGGTTAACAGTTCTTACAATGCCATTATCTATGGGCGTTGGTGACCACATACCATCAGGTGGCACACATGCTCATCATCCTTCCTATACGATAAAAAAGGCGAATTGGCTTTGGTAAAAGGAGAGTTCGATTTCGCAACACTGACTGACTATTTGTGTTTTAATTTTGTTAAAAAAAGAGAAAAAAATTATGTAACAACAAACACACAAATAACTATTATATATATACAAGTATAAACACATTCAAACACAAATGAAAATATAAAGATGTGTGATGGATTAACCTCTAAATGTTGTTTTAATAGCAGAGAAGTTCCAGCAGTGATAGTCATAAAATATATAGTCTGTTACAGTAACAGGTACCCACAATTTGCGTTTAATTGCCGATGATAATTTTATTAAGCGTCCAAGCTCGCTAACGTCATACGAACTCGTTATGTCGTTAGGCACGCGACGTAGAGAATCAAATTTATTAGCGCGATATTGGGACATGCTCCCATTGATTATACGCCTTACTAACTCTCATATCCACCGCAACTGAACTGCGAAAATGCATTTTCATTGACATTGTTATAAATTCTTCGTCTATTGTCTGCTTTAAACAAATATTAGTATACGCCCGCGGCTTTGCTTCATGTTGGAGAGGGGAGGTGTTACGTACCCTCTGACCTTTTCTGTACCCCTGACAAAGCGTTTGTTAAATTTTATTATGATTGGTTCCGTTGTTAAGACGTGAAAGCGTAACAAACAAATAAACTCACTTTCGATTTATAATATTAGTAATTCGAGAAGTCGATTTTTAAGTCGCTGTATCTCGTACTTTTTATGGCTACGTTTTTATGTAATTATTTACGTTTACGTTTTTAATACATATGTTATAAATCTGATCTATATTGTATATTATAAATCTGATAGCTTAAAATAAAGAAATAAAAGCAACAAAAGCGTAATTTTATACATAGAAAAAAAAGTTTCAGCTATTTTTAAAATAACGGCTTCCATTTTTTTAATCCTTGTAACATAGGATAAGTTATCACATTAGAATTTTTTTCCAATGTTAACTAAATTCAATTACGCAAACCCCGTTGGAAATTTTATAATCTAGGTGACCATATAAATAATAATAATTAATATAATAATAATAATTTCTATATTAATCTTTATGTAAAATATAATAGTTAAAATGATCATCTTAAGATATTAATACTGTCACTTATACGTAAGCCTATTAGCTAACTCACAGGTTAAATAAAAAATATAGAGTTAAGAAAAAGTTAATTAAAAAAACTGTAAATGGCTAACTGTGTGACAAATACAAATTGATTTCACAAATATTTTATTTATCAACTCTTAAGATTTTTCATCGAGTGCTTATTTGGCAGCTAGACTGAGGCTGGTGGATCTTTGCCACATTTTTTAATCTATATTTTCTACAACTGGCACAATCAATATTTTCCCGCCAAATATTATTTGCATATCATTTGTTTTGATTTCGTTATAGATACAGCACTTTAGTATCGGGTCTAGTTTTCTAACCTAATATGTGTAATAATTGTCTCAAACTGTATAATTATAGCATAATATATAGATATATTAATTTAGCAGTGATTCCTTTGGCACTTTAACGATTTTATGTAAGAATTTAAAAAATAAGCCGAGATGCTTCAGTAATTGATCACCGAAGAGTGAACCTGGCTTCAAACCCAGACTAGCACCACTAAATTTTCATGTGCTTATAAAATGCATGTGTGCATAATTCATCTCGTGCTTAGTGGTGAAGGAAAACATCGTGAAGAAACCTGCATGTATGGGATGAAATTGGTGGTTCTCTTCAGATGAAGAGTAGGTTTTAGCCCCAGCTATTATAGGCTGTTACTATGTTATTACTTCCGTTCTATTTTCAAATTATCAAGTAATAAAATTGTAATTCAAATCTTAACAAGCGATAAATGGTCAATTCGCTATTGAAATACTTTTTGTAAATTTGTTACTTGGGTAAAAAGTATTGACGTATGACGTGTCCATTTGTTTTAATTGCGATTGATTATCTTTTAATCTGATGTATTGCGTGTAAATTAATCGAGTGATGGGCTTATGAAATAACCATTGGGCAAATACTTAGCTTTATTACTGTTTATATTTTTACCAAATGAAATTTATATCTGGTATAGATTGATATTATTCGTCTGTTTGTATGCTATGTACCTATGTATTTTTTTGATGACGTCACTCGAGCCATTTAATGATGCAGATAAAGATAAATGGCATCAATTTAAAAAATAAAAGTTAATTAATAAATATAAACCAAAGTCCAACAACAAACAGGTCAAGCAAAATTTACAACAAATATTTTTTGACCTTGAATAAACGAGCTTTTGATATATGAATATAATATTTTTTTTCTTATTCACTTTTTCTACATCGACGTAATAACGGCTGTAAATAAAATAAAAAAACGTTGTACATCAAATATTAGTTATTATATTATGAAAGAGTTATTTTAATTTGAGTCAATCATTATAAAAATAAATAACTATGAGACGGAGAGACGTAAAAGTTTCTTCATTATGAAACTAACATTTCTTCTGTCGTTTCGTGTACATTTTTTTTGTACATACCAAACGCTTGATGATGGTCGCTCAAAACAAAAGCCGCACTGTAAAATAAATACTTTATTATACTCAAATATATATTTCTACGAAATTATCATACCATTAGTAGTTATATATAAACAACACAATACTAACGAAATGTAATCACAATACTAATAAAAATTATCAAAATAAATTATACAGACAAATTGAAAACCTCATTGTTTTTGAAGTCTACAAGAAATACATTTATTTCAAATATAAAATTTATTCCCGATTAAATTAAAATATAATCATAAACGCACTTCATCAGCATCATCAATCTTTCATCGTCTACTGATGGACATAGGCCTGCGGCCTGTCCAATGGCACGCCACTGCCTCGAACTTCAGCTCTCATATAATGATAAACAGCTCTTGCTACCATGATAATGTCATTATTCGAAATTTTTATGTTTTTAAAATGAAGACTTATAACAATAGACTTGACAACAGTGAAATTGAACAACAACTAAAATAGGTTAGCGGTAAATTAATGTTTCTTCGGACACGCTTGGATTATAGAGTTTTGGTATCAAAACTTACGATTATTCTTTTTTTTTTTTTTTTTTTTTTTTATTGCATAGGAAGGCGGACGAGCATATGGGCCACCTGATGGTAAGTGGTCACCAACGCCCATAGACATTGGCGTTGTAAGAGCTGTTAACCATCTCTTACATCGCCAATGCGCCACCAACCTTGGGAACTAAGATGTTATGTCCCTTGTGCCTGTAATTACACTGGCTCACTCACCCTTCAAACCGGAACACAGCAATAACAAGTACTGCTGTTTTGCGGTAGAATATCTGATGAGTGGGTGGTACCTACCCAGACGAGCTTGCACAAAGCTCTACCACCAAGTAAATATATAAGAGAAATAATTAAAAGTTTATATTATGATAGTAGTCATTAATATTTAGACTTTTTAGCTTAATGGTGCAGAGTACTGGAGTCTCCACTCCTAAGGCAAGTTTAATGTAGATTTGGAGACTTTTTTGTTTTTGAATTAGTTATTTTACAAAAGGAAAATGAGGAATAAATATTTCTTAGATATCCACTTTCCTATTTACACACATTAAAGGTATATTGTACTAGCTAATCGTCCCGGCTTCGTATTTCGAATAGGATTTACGTAAAAGTAACTGCAACTAATTTCAACTCGATCGGGCGGATAGTTTAGGAGATTTCGTGATGAGTGTTGTTTAGTTATATATAACGTACCTAGATGTCATTAGTTTTACAATTATTTTGGAAAATAGAACAACGAAATTGTTATAGAAGCTATATTAAGTGCGGATTGTATGAAGACAAGTGAAAAGCATTAAGCATTCTTTTTTTTATTTCATTCTTCTTCATGATATTCTTTTAATGTGATCATTATAAGTAAACGGATGAAATCTAGAATTTTAAACTCTTCTTCTTTTTATAATAATTTTATATTTTACTGGATTTGTGAAAGCTCGTCTGGGTAGGTACCATTCGCTCATCAATATTCTACTACAAAGCAGCAGTACTTGGTACTGTTGTGTTCCGGGTTGAAGGGTGAGTGTGCCAGTGTAAGTAAGGCACAAGAGGCAACACAACATCTTAGTTCCCAAGGTTGGTGGCGCATTGGCGAGGCGCCATTGGCGATGGCGGGCGTTAGTGACCACTTACCATCATGTGACCCATAATTTGCTCGTCCGTCTAGCTAAACTAAAAACAAGAAAAATTATATATTAAATAATGATTGATTGATGATTGATGGGACATTTTTGTTAATTCTGAACAGCAATGGAATTTAACTTAGTTTTGATTTGTTTACCTTTTAGAAGAAATTATATAAGCAGCAAATAATTAGGTTGGATTAAATTGTTTACCTGTAATTTTCAGGTTGGCGGCAGCGCAGGAGGCGGCGGGCGCGCAGGCTCGCGCGGCGCCAGCTGATACCATGGGCGGCGCGCACCAGCCCGCTACTCCGGGGCCCAGCTCGCTATTTATATTCTCCGACGAAAATCCTATTCGGAGGTAATTATTTGTTTTTACTCAATATACTAAGTATCAAATATATATTAGGTTAATTGTCGAGGTGAAAAAACATTCGTAGAAATTAAGTAGTTTTACAAATACGTAGGTTGCAAATTATTGATTGCAAAACAATTAAACACTAAAATATCATATCAATAAGATGCGACGCTTTTGACGTTGTAATATGTATTATATAGGGAAACGAAAATAAACTTTAGTAATTAGACTTTAAAACAAATAACAGTACATACGTTAATTTAAAATTAGAAAAAAATATCTTGACACTTATCTTCTACGTAATCTTATGTATAATAAAGCCTTCCCCATTGTTAGTTTTTAAATTTAAGTTTTAAACTTGTGTTATTTTATTATTTACTTGTGCAATAGACATTGTGACATGGCAATAAGTAGAGGACGCGATTGACGTCCGAGTTATCGATTAAAAAATGCTTTACCAACAAAGTATACGTAAGTAAACCTCATACGTCAGACGATAAAATAGATTCAGTTGAATCACAATTATCATGACTTTTATTTGTATTAAAAAACGACTAATAATTTTAAAATATACTATAATATATCATTACTATACTACAATAATGTACTTCAATACTTTACGACCTTCTTTGAAACTCTTTAAATAATACTGTTACTTAAAATCATTAGAATTGAAGATATTATTTATATAAGCATTAAAAAAAGTGTTTTATGTCAAAATTCTAACTGCCTTGTGGTATAGGGGCTACCTTATAAGGAGTTCAGAGTTCAAACCTCATGTCATATATGCAACCATAATATTTCCTGTGCAGTTAGATAGTGTCTTTGTAGTCATGACCTAAAATAACTCACAAGGATGTCAAAAATCTAATAATTCAAATTAAAAGGATTAGTTTTACTGTCAAAATGATCAAAAGTCGTTCCCTAAATTCCCTCGTGCCGAGGTATAAAGAAGAAACGCGACTCATTTGCAAGGAAGCTGATTATAATGTCCAATACATATTTAACATTCTTGTTCATCCATTTTCAAAACAAAGGTAGCTCTTTGTGGGTGTCCAACGTGTAAAATCCTCGTCTGAATATTCAATTACTTTTGAATGATTCATTTTTCTGCTATCGTTACATAAATGTAATTATCGTTACTTTTTCTGGCGAAAGTCGATTTTGCTGTTGACAATACCAGATTAAGTTGCATAACAGTCTACCTACATTCATGTGCTCAATATTATAGTGAGTAATATGGAAAGTGATTTTGAAAAATATATATATGACTATTTATAACATATATAATATTATCTATAGATAATAAACTTTTTCTCATTTTTGACTTAAATTTATAATATCACAAAATATATCATCATAATAATGAATAGATAGATATTTTTTCTTTTAATTACGATAATTCGTCAGAGCTTGAATTATTTCTACGTCATAGCGGAAGAATTTCAAAAATAAAATAAAAAAATAAAAATAAAAAAAATAAAATAACGGATGTTTTAAAATATGTATGTAGGACGGGTCAGGAGAATAATATTAACTGATGAAGCGGAACGGGGACGGGTATACATTTCGCTCGTGAAAGAGTTGAAAGTAATTCCTTAGTCTCGCGATGACTTGAATAGTTCTCCTATTTTAAGTTCAAACATATCACGAATTCATTCATACGAATTTTAAGAAAAAATGGGTTGAAAATACTTAATCTTTACTAAGAATAATAATGTTTCATAATAAAATATTAGTGATTCAGATTTTTATTAGAAATGAAACAACGTAATCGTAATAAAAACAAATGACGGCAGCTTAAATAATAATGAGAATATATTTTGAATTGAAAAGTGACTCCTATTAGAGTCGTATTAAGTAACAATTCTGTGATTCCAGATGCGGTTCTAATTGGTAAATTATTAATATTCCACTTAGAAACTCACTTTCCTATTAGTTATTAACCATTTATCATATTTAAAAATGAATTGGTTTTGCATAGTACTTTAATATTTCGAACAGGAACAGTGTAATTATTAATAATATCGTGGGTATATATTTGTTTGCTTATAATCTCTTTCTATGATTTTGGATTAAGAAATATTGACAAAAAGCTATATAAAAACAGGCTACATCCCACGAGGTGAGCGGGATCGTTTAACGCGGGTGAAGCCGCGCTGAGAAACTAGTCGTTGATAAATGTAAATAAACAACATCACCACAAATCATGTAACTGTTGCACAGTTTATACAGATAATAAATCTATTACTGAGCATTACATCCCTATCATCAAGACTCATAAAATGGTTCGTGTAATGAAATTATGTGACAATCGGTGCATCAATTGAACATGTGACGGTCGTAATGCAAGCCATTGTCATCCTTAAATGAACAACGCAAAGACGTATTGACGTAATCAATTGTAAAATGATAAAAACCAGACATTACTTTACTTCGCTATCATTAATTCGGAATGTGGATTATTCCATAAATAAATTTAACAGATTCTGTTTAATATTATTATTTATATATTAAATATTCCATTAAAACCGCCATTATAGTAAAATAATATACAAGTATCGCATTATGAAATTGCTATTAACTATGAGGCTTAAATTTATTATTTTTATTTACGGGGTACATGGACTTTTTCGAAGCACGTTTGTCTGTACTTATAAATATTTTAAGTACGATAACAGTCATCATGCGCTTACCTTACTCCCATTTTTTTTAGATTATTGCAGTGATTAGTGATACTATGAACTGGTGCACTTTAACGATCTGCTTATACGAACGTTAAATATGTATTGGAAATTATATTTAAATTAACAAACGAGTTGCGTTTTGTTTCTTGAAGCATTTATCCTTGCAAATGCTTTTGTTAATGAATTTGGAGAAACCATACCGGTGGATCAGTTGCTAAAATGATAAATGGTTTTTATGAGTTTAAAAACAAAAAAAACGTACAAGGCTACAATAAAATATCTATAAAATTAAAGTAAGATAAGGATTTTTTCTCATCGAATACCTTTGAGGGATTTTATTTAGTGAAGCGATGAATGAACGCGCCCGCAACGAGCACGCTAAAGTTTTGTTGAGCGAGTAGCATGCTAGCGCGTGCTCGCTACAGTTATTCTACAGAGATCAATGACATTTTTTCATCGTCGTCGTCTTAGAATGGTATTTATTAATAGGTGACATTTGCTATTAAACTATATAATAAAAATGTTAAATTACCAAACAATGTAACAGTGATACAAATAGAAAAGAAATAGAAATATTTGTTATATGATAATATTAATATTTTACTATAATATTTATAGTACAAGAATTTGAAGATCATATTACTAGCCATTGCAATGTTGCCAATTCAAAATATTGTCTTTTCAAGAACCAGTTCCAAATTTAAAATCACTCACATGCTAACATTATTTCAATATCATTTTCCATTTTGTAATCTGTGCCCTAGTTGGTGCACATCGTGTAATAGATCGTGTGATCCAAAAGCAACGTTAATCTTGTACAGAGTGCGCTTGACATACTCATATTACTAAGGGTAATTATACCCGGCTTCTACTAACTAGATGACAATGCTACAATGTTCGATTTAAGAGTCAAGCATGATTCATTTAATTTCTATTAGTGTTCAATACATTCAGTTTTGATAGCATTATAAAGGCAAAAAACCCATGCTAGTATTATATCATAGTTTTTCTGTATATGACACTAAATTAAAAATATAAAATTACAGCTATAATTATAAACGTCAGATAGCGGTTGTTTAGTTAAGAACAAATTTCTCTCTTTCTGACATTAGTACTGTGACATTCGAAAAAAGAAGACACAAGATTGATTAACTAACCAGCTTAACAATGTTTATAAGTAAAGTAGTTGGGAATTAATATAAAAATAGGGCATTTGCGTTATGATAAAAGTCAAAACCCATATTATATTATATATATTTACTAATCCATAATGATAGTTGAAAATAAAGTTGCCACCAGTTGGATATTTAGATTATAACGTAGAAAATAGGCATCAAAATGAAATGATTGTTTTAAATAAAATTTAGTATAATTAAAAAGTATATTTTTAAATATGTATTATTTTATAATCGCTCTCTTAATACGGCTTCACCTGCGTTTATATAAACCCTAAATGTCTTTATAATATTTTATAAATTTTTAAAACAACAACTATGATATGATGCTAATATATTAGAACATATAATAAATATTATATAACATAATAAACAATACAAATCTCCAGTCTTATATTAATGTAATTCTGATATATTAATAAAATTAATTTTTGAACTTTACAGGTATACGAAGTTCATTATCGAGTGGCCGCCTTTCGAGTACGCGGTGCTGCTTACCATCATCGCCAACTGCGTGGTGCTGGCGCTGGAGGAGCATTTGCCCAACGGCGATAAGACCATCTTAGCACAGAATCTGGTGAGATAACTCTACCCATTTTTGTTAGTTTTAAAAATATGATATATTTTCAATTTAATATATTGGCAATATTATAGTTCAAGTATAACAGAAATAAAATTACTGACGTAAGTATCAATTATAATTTTTGTTTAGTATGATCATGTAGTAGTAACATGCTTTAAATATAAATATTAATGTTAGGTTAGGTTATATAAAAAATATAGGGTAGAGAAAAAACATTTTTTAAAAATACTTATAAAAGTTGTATTATCTTATATCCCTAAAGGTCACATCCTACTCAAGTAAGACTTTTCTGATTTTCATTAACATTAAATAAATTGTTGGCCTTTTAGTTTTAAATACCAATGGCCTTGCCACTATGGTCGAAATTCCTGAACTTTGTTTAAACTTTATGAACTTATATTCAATTTTCTAAGATAAAAGCAATCTTGAAGTAATAATATAAATAAATGACATGATAAATACATTACAATTATTTAATGTGACATTTTATTAATTGTAATTTTTATTTGTTTCAGGAAAAGACCGAGGCGTACTTTTTAGGAATATTTTGTGTAGAAGCCTCGTTAAAAATTTTAGCCTTAGGTTTTGTTTTACACAGAGGTTCTTACCTTAGAAACGTTTGGAACATCATGGATTTTTTCGTTGTAGTAACTGGGTAAGTAAATTTTCAAATTACTTTATGCGTAAAAATAGATCATATTACCTGAATCCTTTAAAAGAACAATCATAGCATTGGAATATAGTGTTGAGAGAGAACATTGGAATGCATGAATCTCACAAAAAGGACTCAAAAATAATTCAAAGATTGAAAATGAAGAAGTTTAAATGTTATCCGCACTCAATTAGGTGATTGATAGTAAGTTAGGTATGTAAGGGACCCTTACTGAAACATTCGATAACAAAAACTAGGTCGATGACGATTTTCGCCGAATACAACGTGGACGTTGACCTGCGGATGCTGCGCTCGTTCAGAGTGCTCCGCCCTCTCAAGCTCGTCTCGCGGATACCAAGTAATTCACAGTAATTGGCGAAAAGTTCAATAAACTACCTTATTATATTGTATAGAACGTTCTGGCTAGATGTGGTCGATGGATCTTTTTTGAACGTAGATGACACAGCGCTAGTTTTTGAAAATAGAACTTTTACATTATTAGTGAGAGAACGTAGCATCGATTTCTTGCCATTTGAGAATCGTTATAGATGAGTGGTTTTCGATTTTTTGTGATTTATTGTCGATGCTAAATGTACTTTGGATTTCGGTTATTACGTGTTGCATAATAGATAACATTTATTACATTGTGTATTGTTATTTTCAAATAAAATTCTAACGTAAGAATTTAGCTAAACACAATTACTTAGGTGTGAATAAATATGTCATAGTTTAAATTTTGTAACGTTTAACATGTGATTAGTTTAATAAAAATGTAACTAGAACAACTACTTAGATCGTAGATAATAAGCTAGTGACTCTTGTTGTGTTAACGATGTGGGAATATGGTTCTGAAGTTTATAATGCCGGTTTTTTACGTAGTTGTCACGAGCCTTTCACGAGCATATTCCTCAGTAGTCATTTTATTATTAAGTTAGTTGCTAGTTCAAGCTATAGTATCGAGTGATATGTGTTCGGCAGTATCATCACGCAGCTGCCAATCGCGCCCGCCGACGTCGACTTCAGGACCTTGCGTGCCATTAGGGTGCTGAGGCCCCTTAAATTAGTATCGGGCGTTCCTAGTGAGTTCTAGAACATTCTTAGTTTAGCATTGGTAGATTCACCTATAGCAACTGTTGCATAATTTGAACAAATATCTTTATAAGCCGTTGTGATAAATATTTGTTTTTTTTTCTTGTAATTTAAAATGTGAGGTAAAATTGCATTTTTAATTTTGGACATAGGTTTGCGTGACTTTCTCGAAAATCACAACAAGGAAACAAAAAAATTTGTTTCAAATTATGCAACAGTATAATCACATGTTCTTGTGCACGATCACTGTAATTTTTCCATTTGCTGGCTTTTTAATGTTATATTGTATCGTTTAATTTACATTCATTATAATATTCTTAATTAAGTTTGTTTTTTGATCTTAAACATCGATTTTAGTGTTAACTCTAACATCGTTATCTGATCTATAACATCGTAATCATTCTACGTTTCTTTTCAACTATACGCTTTTTTTAAATTGGCTTAATTTTATCATCATTGGTATGAGACACTTTGATATTAACCAAAATTTTAAAACAATCATCTCTAACTTCACAATTATTTGAGTGCCTTAACAGAAACTAATTGGTCAACTTTTTCTATTTTTCTTTAAGACTATCATTATATAAATATTTTGTATGCAGGTTTACAAGTGGTATTGAAGTCGATAATCAAGGCGATGGCCCCGTTGCTGCAGATCGGCCTTTTGGTGCTTTTTGCAATCGTCATATTCGCTATCATAGGCCTCGAGTTTTATTCTGGGGCGCTACATAAGACTTGTTATAGCTTAGAAGATATTTGTAAGTATAATTCAATATTTAAAGTATATTTAGGTACTTATTTTTATTAAAATTAGAGGGAGTTGATCGTTAATTTAAATTTCACGCCAACTTTGCTACACTACTTTGTAAAAACTACCCAAGTTAATGGTCAGTAAACAAACAAACTTGTGCTACTTTGTGTTTCGATCATAAATTACAAGTTCTGACCTAGTTGCTACGGTAGCAGCAATAATGGATATTTATGGTACAAATTGTGTATATAGCAATTAGTCGTCGAATAAACATTTTGGCTTTACACCAACAGAAAAATGAAGAAGAATTATTAACACATAATCGTCGAATCATATTGATCTGGTTTCAGTCGAATGCAATATATATTTTAATAAAAACCATATTTAGATTCACTAAATATATTTAATAATAGTTAAGTATAATAGTAACTTGACAATATTTAATTAATATTTAGTTCAATCATTTCAATAATAAGTTTATTTAGGTGTTATTTTATATCTAACTAATTGGACTGGTTTAAAGCCTTACTTTTACAAATCTTAAGTACGTTAGCTACGTTTATTTGAAACTTTATGATTTACGTATATTCGAAGAATAATATAATATAATAATAAGAATAATGATACAAACAGACAAAATGTAATGATGATATTACTTCTACAGCTGAAGTAGTTAACGATGGCGATTATCCAACACCATGCAACGCCGACAACGAATCGCTTGCACCTTACGGTGCATATGTGTGCGCATATGACAAGAGCACTTGTTTGGAGAAGTGGGAGGGACCGAATAGGGGAATCACCTCATTCGATAACATCGGCTTTGCTATGCTGACAGTCTTCCAGTGCATCACCATGGAGGGCTGGACCGCCATCCTCTATTGGGTACACTTTATATACGTTTTATATACGTTACTATTACGTATCACTAACAAAATAATAAATCGAATAAAAAACGAAACGCCTTTTTTAAATAATATTAACAATTGTTTTTTTTTTAATAAAATGTATATTGTTTCAGACAAATGACGCTTTAGGTAGTACATTCAACTGGATTTACTTTGTTCCTCTCATAGTATTGGGTTCATTCTTCATGCTCAACTTAGTTCTCGGTGTTCTTAGCGGGTGAGTGTATTTCATCTTTAAAATTTGACATCATTAATCATCAAAATCATATTTGCTTTATTATTCTTTTCTTATTCTTTTGTTTTATTAAAACCATGCGAACAGAGAGTTTTCAAACGAGAGGGGCCGTGTAGAACGTCGTGCTCAATTCCAAAAGGAAAGAGCACGGCAAATGTTCAATCAAGACTTTACTGGTTATATTAATTGGATTACCCAAGCAGGTTGGATTTATGTTTGGTGCTTGGGGCAGGCTACTTAAAGTCCACAGTAGGCTATTGTTTGATCTTGATTTTTATTATTGTAGATTTATATTTGAACCCTGAAAGGTAAAGGTGACAAAAAGTTCTATATTATATTTTATGCCAAGCATTTCGTATTTCGTTACATTTAAAAAGCATTAGGATACGTATAACTTCACTTATCAATATCGCTATCCATGAGTATTCATATTTTTTTTCGTCAAATGTAATGTTAAGCTAGTTTTAATATTCACATGATCATTTATCTCAGAGACACAAAGCAAGCAGCTCGTATTCATTGCTAGAGTGTATCATTTCGCTGTATTTTCAGTGAATTCGCTAAAGAAAGAGAGAAAGTAGAAAATAGACAAGAATTTCTTAAAATAAGAAGACAACAGTTACTAGAGAGAGAACTCAATGGTTACGTTGAGTGGATTTGTAAAGCTGGTAAGTGATATTATTACTAACGATAAACAATTACGAGAATTGAAGTTAAAATATATTCATAATATTTCAGAGGAAGTTATATTAGCTGAAGAAAGGACGACAGAAGAAGAGAGAATGCATATAATAGAAGGTATGATGGTTTTCGACTTAGTTTTTAATAAGATATTTGTACCGATGATAGGACTTAAATTAGGTAAATTACATTTAAATTTAGCAAAAGTAACACGCTTAGTTGGTGGGTATGAGTCGAAATAGAGAGACACGTATTGATTCTAGTAGGAAGTTGAGGCTTTACCTACGCTTTTCTTAATCTTTTCAAATGATCACCGACATTACTCATTCACGAATATATTCTATAAATACTTTGAAGGGTGACTTATTAGTTTCATACATAAAATCTTAATATCTATGATGAGTGACAAAAAGTTTAAATATAATGAAGGATTTTTAAGGAATTGCTTATATTTTTTCAATACCAGACTCAATGGACGTAGATTAATACTAAAAACAACACGTGATACCTTCACAATTGAGGATATGATAAATACCGTCATGGTTTACATAGTATGTTTTGCGATAGTAAAAAGTCAATTCAAAATATTTTATGGACACTTAAAATATCTAACTGGAAAGACAACTATAGAACACCATTTATAAAATAATATTCCAAATATCACTTACATAATATCTTTTATACATTTTGTTTTATATCATACACATAAGATAATCGGCTTAGAAAGTCATAATTGTATAATTTCTAGCAAGAAGAAGAGCAGCAGCAAAGAAAAAGTTAAAAAACTTAGGCAAAAGTAAAAGTACCGATACTGAAGAGGAGGAACAGGATGAGGACTGTGGGGATGACGGTCAGTAAAAACCCTCTTTATATGCATAATCCCATGTGTGTTTTGTAGATGACGTTATCGGGATATTTTATTTGAATAGAAGAATAATAGAAATTGAAAATTTTCTTTATCTGTTCAAGATAGCAAAATTTCTTAATTCGAAATATAGATTTTTTTTCCTAATTCTTCAGTTTCAAATAGTTATCGTCTTAAAGTTAATCAGCTATTTATAGTATCTCCGTAGGGTTTACCTTGGATTAATGTACATAGTATATCTGTTCTCATTTAGCTCTACCAATATTGTATAAAATAATGAATGTTGCATGTTGTTGTCTTTCAATACTTGAATCTTGTACTCATTCATTTCCATGCGTAATCGTACTCTACTTGTGTGTTGGTTGTTTACAGTTCCAAAGAAAAAGCAAGGTATGGGATCAAGCGTGACGCTGGTAGAATATTCCTTTTCATCTTCTTTGTAGTCGATCTAGCTTAGATCTAGCCTTAGGAATAGCGTACCCTGATCCCTTTTTAACAACGACCATAATATGATCCTATTTATGTTTTTAGATTTTATTTAGTCGCTATTATCCAATTCCCAAAGCTTGATAATCATAATCTGACTGATGACTAGTTAAAAGTTACCTTGAAGCGTAACGTTAAAAATAATACTATGAAAGCAAAATATGACATGTCCCAGCGGATGGGTGGTTTAGATTTATGTGCAATAAATATCGGGTGGCGACTCCGATAGAATTTCGATAGCCTCGGAAATCCAATTACTGTTCAGTGCTATTAATATAAGTATATTTCTCTAAGTTTACAATTTTATTATGTATGAAATGCTAGGCTACTTATTCTAAACGTCCAAAGTTTTACATTTTATTCAAAATATATTTTAATTAAGTACCCAATAATTACTGGTTTACCCAAAATTAAAGTTTTTATTATTACGAGTATAAACTGTTGCTATAAAATTTTGTCAAAGACATTATTGGCAATATTTTATAAATCCACTGGGGACTTATAAGTAATTATATTATAAGCACTGACCAAACGCAAAAATAACGATAACACTAATTCAATGTCACGCACAATATTTGAACTAAAAAAACAGCTTAAAATTACAAAACTTAACATTTTTTTAAATAAATACCAATTAGATTATATTAGATATTATCAACTAAAAAGTGTGCAAAATTGAATTAAGTCGTATGCTGCAGGTTTTTTGAAAAGCAAAGCACGCTCCGCGGGTAAATGTGCGGACTTCTGGCGAGCTGAAAAGAGATTTCGTTTCTGGATCAGGCACACGGTGAAGACGCAGTGGTTTTATTGGTTCGTCATCGTCCTGGTGCTCTTCAACACAATATGCGTAGCCGTTGAGCATTATAGACAACCTAAGTGGCTTACTTCATTTTTATGTCAGTATAACAGATTCACTTCCAGTTTCTGAAATGACGATCGAGGTTAAATTAACTACTTTGGCTTCAATCTAAATATTAATTGGTTGGTCTAACATACTCAAATGATCCACTGGTCAACTGATCACGCATTACATATATATTGATCACCAATGAGCGTGAGTTCAGATTAAAGTCAAATTAGTTAGTCTGACTTTTGTCGAAGTATCAGAAACCGAGCTCATTGTTTAAAAATTAAGCTTGAAATAAAATATAATATATTAACATATTTATGTTATTTTTTCAGACTATGCCGAATTTGTGTTCTTGGGGCTATTCATGATGGAGATGTGGGTGAAAATGTATGCCCTCGGGCCTCGCATTTACTTCGAATCATCTTTCAACCGCTTCGACTGTGTTGTTATATCTGGCTCCATCTTCGAAGTGGTATGGTCAGAAGTAAAAGGTGGCTCTTTCGGTCTCTCTGTCCTTAGGGCTTTGAGACTATTGAGGATATTTAAGGTTTGATATTAAATACTCAAATTATGCACATATGTACAATTTGCATTTAAATACTGGATAATTATAATTAATTACAACGACCTTTTTTTCAGGTTACAAAATATTGGTCGTCGCTCCGCAATCTTGTGATATCTCTTCTAAACTCAATGAGATCTATTATCTCGTTGCTGTTCCTTCTATTCTTGTTCATTCTTATATTTGCTCTACTTGGGATGCAATTGTTTGGTGGGCAGTTTAACTTCGAGGAAGGCACTCCACCGACCAATTTCAACACATTTCCGATCGCGCTGCTTACTGTCTTCCAGGTAAATGACATAGATTTTTAGTAAACTTCGAGTATAAGCTGCCATCCAAAATAAATACGTAGTTATACTAATTTGTTTATTTCTGCTCAGATTTTAACAGGTGAAGATTGGAATGAAGTAATGTATGATGGGATACAATCACAGGGTGGTATACAGAGAGGCATGATTTACTCGCTATATTTTGTCATTCTTGTCTTGTTCGGGAACTATACTCTTCTAAACGTGTTTCTTGCCATCGCCGTGGACAACTTGGCTAATGCTCAGGTATCTAAATACAGATATTAAAAATAACAGGGATTACTTTAGTAAATCTAACAGTATTTATTTTATAAAATGATAAATACATAATAATATAATATTGAATTCTATTAACTTGACTCAATTACTACGCGAATTAACTAAAGTAAAATCTGTTATGACCTTATAATTGTGAATTTTATTGAATGTTTTGTGTCGTGATCAGAGCGCATTTGTATATTTGTCGCTGCTTTTCGTGTAAAAGCCTATTTATATTTACAGGAATTAACAGCAGCTGAAGAAGAGCAGGTCGAAGAAGACAAACAAGCAGTAAGTCATCAGTCTTATTATGTAACTCTATAAGAATTATTTAACTTAGCAAGAGTTTTTATCACAATCAATTCAGATGTTGTAGTCTAAAAGGTAGTTATGAAACTGTAAATTATAAAGTTCTATTACATACAACATCATCTTTTTCGACAAAATAGGAGTTGGAGAAAGAGATGGGTGCTTTACACGCGATGGATGGAACACCGTCTCATAAAATTATTCAAACTCCATTATGTAGGAAGGTAAAGCAGAGCTAAGCCATGCTTGAACTTCAATTGTTGTGGTAGCTTAAAATATTGTTGACCAGTTAAAAACTCATATTGTCATATTGATGTTTTTTTTCTACCAATAAAAGGTAGCTAATCATTTTATTAGCAGTAAATTATCATAAAGCTAGTTCATCAACCTGGTGATAGTTCAGCAATATTATAAGTTTAGATGTCTATGTCGATGGATCAATGTTGCTTCTGTGAACTGAATGTCGAAAGGTCGAATGTTTGTTTGAATTCGAACGTTTTCACTATAGATGCCAGAATTTAATTTCTAGGATGTGTTGTCTCGTCAATGTTTTAAGTTTTCGGTTTAACACCGAACTGTCGCTAAATATTAATGATTTTATAATTTTGCTTTTTTTGTAAATTGGGTGACACGACTGTTTCTATTACACATACTTCAATTTTCTAGCCATGCATGTTTGATATGCAATAAAACTTTGTGTACTCTCTTCTTGTTATTTAATAAAGAAATATGTGTTGAATGTTGTAACTAGTACAAACAATATATTTCAATGTGTAAGCAAAAGCATAGTCACTGAGATCTTGAAAAATTAATTTAATTTCTTACCAAATGTTAATATAGTTATAATGTTTTAGAAAAAGAAAGAAGAGGCCAAAAAAGATGAAGAAGAGATACCAGATGGACCAAAACCAATGCTGCCATATTCGTCCATGTTTATTTTGTCACCTACTAATCCGTAAGTTGAAGAAATATATAATATATCTTATAATGTATACATGATATATATTGCAAATAATTAATAACTTATCTTTTTGTTACAGCATTAGACGTGGCGCACACTGGATTGTAAATTTAAGATATTTTGATTTTTTTATTATGCTAGTAATTTGCATGAGTTCTGTGGCTTTGGCAGCAGAAGACCCTGTAGTCGAAGAAAGTAGTAGGTAATAAGTTTGGTAACACTCACGATACTAGTATTAGTGCATTAATTTAATGTAATGAAATTTTATTATTATATATATTAAAATAAATATAACATTTTATAATAATTTACTAAATTAATAATAACAAACAGTACAGTAAATTATTACAAGAAAATTATAATTGGAAGCAATATCACTACATAAATTAAGTATAAATTTCATCGAATGAAATAAAAAATTCTCTTCGTCAGAAATAAAGTACTAAATTACTTCGACTACGCGTTCACTGGAGTCTTCACTGTGGAGATGCTGCTAAAGATAGTCGATCTCGGCATCTTGTTTCACCCAGGCGCGTATTTGCGCGATCTCTGGAACATCATGGATGCCGCGGTTGTTATCTGCGCCCTTGTCAGCTTCGGTTTTGAGATCGGGTATGACTATTGCTGAATCTATAAAAAAATGTGGAACTTTATTGTTTGGGTTATTTATGGCATGTGGGCTACTTAACTTCTATAAATTACTTAATTACTTATTTTTTTACCTTAGTTAAATTATTTTGTTTTATACATTTAATTTAATTTAAGTTTTCTGTTTCAGAGGCGTGAAGAAAGGGGCGGGACAAAATTTGTCCACAATAAAATCGTTACGAGTGTTAAGAGTGCTCAGACCTTTAAAAACTATAAAGCGTGTTCCAAAATTAAAAGCAGTGTTTGACTGTGTTGTGAACTCTTTGAAAAATGTCATAAACATTCTCATAGTGTACATATTGTTTCAATTCATATTCGCTGTAATCGCAGTGCAACTTTTTAATGGTAAATTTTTTTACTGCAACGATATCAGTAAGAATACTTTTGAAGACTGCCAGTAAGTATTATTTATTGTTCGTATATCTTTAAATTTTATTAATAAAACTTTTTTATGAAACTATTTTTGTATCGAATTATATTAATTGGAGATAATAGAGATGTATTTTATGTAAATTAGTTTGTAATACTTCAAAAATATATGAATAGGTAAATACGTCAAAACTTACTTATTGTATATAAAAAATTATAGGTTACATCCCATTATTTTGCAAAGACTTCGACAAATATGATATATATATATAAAAGTATGTTTTTAGTTTTTACTCGGCAACCATTTGAAATGTTTTTATAAAAATCAGCCTCATGGTAACTTAATATTAATCAAGTATATCTATTTATTCCCGAAAACTGTTAAGAGAATGGTCAAAAGCTACTCACAGTTTAAAGAAAAGCTCTGCATGTACTTCAGTAATTTTATGTTATATCGTTCTTATTTATTTTCCACAGAGGATCATATTTCTTTTACGAACCAAACAGCCTCCTGCCTAAAGTGAGCAAGCGCCAGTGGACGACGCAATCTTTCCACTACGACAATGTCGCCTCCGCTATGCTCACGCTTTTTGCAGTGCAAACGGGAGAAGGCTGGCCGCAGTAAGATATTTAGTTTTATCAACATAACTTATCAACTTAACATTTTTGTTAGGCCATTTGATCATCTCTTTTCCACAGTCCATAGATTGACTAGAACTTTTAAAGTAACTTATCATGGCGGAGAAAAAATATTGGTAGTTCCAAGTTCCGATTTTAAAACACAGGACGTCTTCTCACAAAAAAATCGTAGAAGAAATTGGCAATTTCTCTTTCTTTAGAAGCAAGTAAATCTGTTGCCCCTGTGACTATAATATCTTTCCTGTGGTCTCGGATAACCGTCCAATTGGATTATGTGTTCATATTTATTCACACACTTGTGCACTATAATATCTCCTCCTGGTCAATTCAGTAAATAAAACGTCTCGAAAAAACTTGAATGCAACTCTCGGTAGTAGTTAAAGTCATGCACTGGTCACACAACATAGCTTTTTTTTCTGAATGAAAAATTAAAGTGGTGGTACCTTCGACTCATACAGGATGTAACAATATTCGTGTCCGACCCGTGAAGTGGTTATTAAGTATCGTGAGTCGGTTCTATTTATGTAAACATTTTTATATAATAGTGGCAATTTTACATGATACATACTTTTACATACTAATAGTAATATTTCTACTTTACAGAGTATTACAAAACTCAATGGCTGCCACCTACGAGGACCGGGGACCGATACAAAATTTTCGAATAGAAATGTCCATATTTTATATAGTTTACTTCGTGGTGTTTCCTTTCTTCTTTGTTAATATATTCGTAGCTTTGATTATTATTACATTTCAAGAGCAGGGTGAAGCGGAGTTACAAGATGGTGAAATTGATAAGAATCAGGTAAAACAACAAAGAACATTAATGAAATGAAAAATTCAAACGAAATCAATTATGTAATATTTTTGTTCATTCTAGAAATCATGTATAGACTTCACGATAGAAGCGCGACCTCTAGAGAGGTATATGCCAAGTAAAAGGGGGAGTCTTAAGTACAAAGTGTGGAGAATAGTAGTCTCTACGCCTTTTGAGTACTTCATCATGGCACTCATTGTGCTAAATACTTTATTGCTCATGATGAAGGTATGTATCAAAACTTTTCATTTACGTGTTACAATGAAATTCAATTATTAATATTACGAACAAACAAAACTTTAAACACTTGATAATGATAATTTCAAACGAATTAAACTTAACAGATAATGCACCGTAAATGTGCAAAGTAGAAATTACTAAATCACTATTACCAAGTAGAAAAAAAACAGTTGAGATAACCACACGGCACATCTTATAAAGATTTAGATTAGTCGCCTAACCTCCGATGTTCACGAAGGCATGCACTGTGTCCAATTAAATTGATATTGTCCTAATTAAATATATATTCAGTTAACAGATTTTCTTATTTATATAGGTATAACTTATGTGACGCTATTTACTCTAAATATATACCGCAAATTTTCTTTTACATAAGTACGTGTTTATAATTGGCTTTTTTTAGTACTGCCAAGTAACGCTTACACATTACTCACACAAACACTACACAAAATTTTATATGATAATACCGGGATCAGTGTACACAGCAATGGAATGCGCCGTTTATTAACCCGAGCCTATTCCATCAAGTGTAACGTTAACAATTTTTCGTTGTTTATTTGTGTTTTATGTTGTGTATTCCTTACCCCTGCTTGCTATTCATTAATATTTATGTATAAATGTTTTTGCACGATACGCCTACCTGTCCTGCACATGTTCGGCACAAAACTAACACGTTATTTAATGTCCGTGCTTGTGAATGCACACATCTCTGGGATCAGGTCGGGCATGAAGCCGTTCATATTCTTGGTGTTGCATGATTCTAATAATGTCCTATTCTTGTCTTATGTGTGAGAGATTTGCATGATTGGTAGAAAGGCCTTCCGCCGAGCAAAAGTATTGGTGGCTTCAAGCTGCTTTACGTACATAAAACTTATTATATCAAGAATCACGGGTGTACGACGTATTATGAAGGTTTAATTAAATATATACAAAATTGTTATCACCGATTCCACATTTTAATTCCTTCTGTATTTTTTACTTTGTTTCCTTTCACTATGTTAATATGAATCACTTATTTTGTTATTTTAGCCTTATTTTATTTATAAAACATCATAATTTTTCAAGGTAGAAAATAGAATTAGATTATTTATCAAACCACATTATTTGTTTAACATTTGATTATTATTTTCTCTCCTGTTTTTTTTTTTTTTAATTTAAATCTTATTATTTATTTTGAGATGTAATCTATAATTATCTATAATAAAACTATTAACAACATTAAACAAATGCATTCCGTACATAACTGTTCTTACTATTATATCTCATTTCGAAATCAGTAGTTCGTATCAAATAACAAATAAATATTTTCATTGCCATGGGTTTATCTGACACGTCATCACATTATGGCAGTACTATAATCAAAATGACCTCTACGCGGATATCCTCAAGTATTCGAATATGGGGTTTACTGGAATGTTTTCTGTGGAAACGGTGTTGAAAATCATCGCTTATGGTGTCAAAGTAAGTACACAACTAACACAGTTAAAAATGACACTTATTAAAGTTTGACGAATAGAGGATAGGATAAAGACAATTGTAACAAATGTACTCTTTCTGCTAATAACATACTCTTTTGTATATTTTCATGACTTTATGGGATTGTTTCTAGCCAAGTAAATATTAACCCTTTCCATATATTCCCTACTGGTTTCTCTCTGATGTTAATGTGCTGTGCCAGTGTATAATTTATTTTGCATTTATTTGTACAGCATGGCCTCTAAATTCTCTTGCATGTGGCACTTACGTGTACGAACGCAACTAACAAGAAACTCAAAATAATCCTTTAAAACTATGCTTGTCGTGTCTTACAAAACCTCTGTGATAAAATTCAGGTAAGTTAAGGTTATCTATAGCTTCTTTGCTGCCTTATCGTCTGGATCAAATGGGTTAGTATTAATTGTTTATTTTATAAATTTCACTTGTAATCAAATATATGAAAGGTAGCAATAAATGTTGTCTGTGACTGCCTGTCGCATGTACAGTGGCCTCTGCATGAAGCACGTGCACTATTCACAAAATAACTTGAACAATACAATTTCACACACTGAAAAATTGGCTCTGAGTGAAGAAGCCAAAAACAGACACAGTAACACGTACGGTCCTCAATAAACAATACAAATTGTATTTGTTTATTTTTTATTTATTTTTAATATAGCGGTTAGCGACTAAGTTTTTATTTTTTGGTAAGAAAGCACATAGCTTTCTTTAGCTCGATTTCGACTAATATTATACATAGGTTTGTTTGTAAATTTAAAATTGATGTGTAAGTTTTCGTTAATCTTAGAATTGATGACCTTACTTCTCAAAATATTGGTCTTGGTTTTGTGTTAGTTTCACGAGGCTCCACCACTACTCATGGACGTGTTAACAGTCATGAACATTGTATTTACGTTCTTCTTTCTACTCGAGACAGTTTTGAAGTTAATTGCCTTCGGATGTACGGTAAGAATTACTCCATTATTGAATTAAAATTATTATAATTAGTTAATAATTATAACGTTTACGGATCTACAACTTATTCCATATTGGTTTTCATCCGTTTTTAAATTTAGATATGATACTGAAGATTCTCTATGCATATGCTTAAAACGTTCTTAGAAAGTACCTCTATGGTATTTGGAGTAAGGTTCGATGTCATTGAATGATTTTTTAGCTCGTCTGAGAAACTTCATTAATCATTTCTTTAAGGTACGCATCATTGAACAAAACATCCTACTTTTAGATATTTTAATATTCAATATTGACTTGAATATATTTAAAGCTAGTAACATTTTTTATAGAAAATTTATGACATGCTGCTTATTTATTGACGATAATTTTTAATAGATTTTTCATATCACTTAATTACTAATTTTAGAATTATAGGCAAAAAACTGTAGTATTATTTTAGATACTGATAAACGAAAAAGAGAGATATCCTGTTTCCTATCCCTTTTTCCTTTTGCAAACCGTCTAGGTATGGAAAGCGTACATTTGTATATAAGTAGTACGATAATTTATTTTTACTTTAATACTTGTCTATAAGGAACTTAATTTTAGATATATTATATATATAATAATAATATAGACTGATTGACATGATTTGTCTTGTAAAGTTTAAAGATGGAAAATAATCATTATCTTATATTTGCAGAATTTTTTCAAAGATCCTTGGAATACATTCGATTTTATAACGGTCATTGGAAGTATTATTGATGCCCTTATAATGGAATTTGGCGTGAGTATAATGTCTTTGTTATGTTTTTCTTAATGTGACTAAAATTATGACGTTTTAGCATTTGTACTAACAAATATCAAAACTTCTTCAAAACAATGTGCAACTTGATTTGTGATGTCTTAATAAATGCCAAGGTATATGATTACAGAACGACCTTGCTGAAAACTGTGCTGACATATCCTGTCAGCAGGTAAAGAATTATCACTTTGATTGCTAGGAAACTTAGAAGTTTTTGTAAACAATTCTTGGTGGTTTAGAATTTGTTTCACAATCTAATTGATATTTAGTAGTGCTAGAAGATTACTGACATTTTGGTCTATAGAAGTTTTATAGCTTTTAAAATAGGATCGTGTGCTAGGTGTGTTTTTAAATCTTAGATTTGAAGTTTTGTGGAATTGATGTTTCTTGTTTTAAGAGTATAGACCGTATTTAATTTGCTAGAATTTAAATTTAGTTATGTTATCTAACTCAAATGATAGATCATGTTTGTATATTAGTTTTATTATAGATTTCTTATTAATTGTGACGTCGGCAATTACTTGTGTACCTACTATTTATATTATCATGACAAACTCTGTCGTTAGAAATTCCAGTACGCTAGAAATTTCGTAATGTGGTCCTGGTCGTCTTTAGGGCCTTTTTAGTTCATTTGCTTCACCAGCTTTACTTTTCTTACTTTTAACTGTTACGATTTACTGTTTTGTTGGTTGCGCAAACTTTAATTTTATTGGTTTGCTATGTTTTTTATTTACTTTGAGAATTTGAGTTTTATTTATTTTCCTTTCTTAAATACAAAAATCATTCAGTCAAGGACATTGTGTTTTTTTTCAATAATTTAAAATTTCATGCATTATAAAATAGTTATGACAAAAACAATTATTGATAACCAATAATAACAGGATTTTCACCTTTTACCTACTCCTCGCTTTCATTTTGTAACAGATAGGTTTCAATATTTACAGTATATGTAGTATATACGAGGTAAATTCTCGATAGTGGGTAGTGGTTTTTACGCATTAAACAAAATTATAGTGTTTATATTATTCAGTTTCTATATTAATTCTGCTTAAATAAATCATTGGCTACCAAAACACTTTAAATTAAAAATTATAATTTTTAGACACACTACAAAATAAAGTTTCTTGTAGTTATTTCTATATGCTTGGAGTATAATATACATTTTTAAACTTCCAGGAGAACACATTCAACGTAGGTTTCCTTCGCCTGTTTCGAGCCGCGCGACTGATCAAGCTGCTTCGACAGGGTTATACTATTCGAATACTTCTGTGGACGTTCGTGCAGAGTTTTAAAGCCTTACCCTATGTGTGCCTTCTCATCGCGATGCTATTCTTTATCTACGCCATTATCGGGATGCAGGTCTGATACATAACCTATTATTTTTGCATAAATAAATAACACTAAAATCTTTTCGGGTAAATAAATGAAGGACATAAATTATTATTTTTCATTCAAAATTTCTCTGACAGGTGTTTGGCAATATAGACTTAGCAGCAGAATCTGATATGAATAGACACAATAATTTTCGGAGCTTTATTCAAGCGTTAATGTTATTATTTAGGTAAGTGAATAATTCTTTAGAAAATATATCGGGGACGTTTTTTATCTCGAGTGAATTTTACTTTAAATCTAATGATAATAAAACTTTAATATTTTTAAATTACATATAGGTGTGCTACAGGGGAGTCGTGGCCAAACATTATGTTAGCTTGTCTAAAGCCGGCCAAATGCGACAGGGAAGCCGATAAACCCCCAAACGAATTCTGTGGCAGCACCTTAGCTTATGCGTATTTTGTGTCTTTCATATTTTTCTGCTCTTTTCTCGTAAGTATTTTTTAAAGTAATATTTAATATTCATATAAAAACTCCTTTATATTTGCTACTAAAACTTTCAACTTTTATTCTTATACAGATGTTAAATTTATTCGTTGCTGTTATCATGGATAATTTTGACTATTTAACAAGGGACTCGTCCATTCTTGGAGCCCATCACTTAGACGAATTTGTCAGAATTTGGGCTGAGTATGATCCAAATGCAACGTAAGTACCAAAAACATTACGAGTTCAATTTTTAGAGGAATAAAAATTAATTACTATTATATTTCAGAGGGAAAATCCATTACACGGAAATGTACGATATGTTAAAAAATATGGATCCGCCTTTAGGTTTTGGTAACAAGTGCCCAAACAGACTAGCGTACAAAAAATTAATTAGAATGAATATGCCATTAGATGAAGAAGGGAAAGTGAATTTCACAACTACACTTTTCGCCTTAATCCGGGAAAACCTCAGCATAAAAATGAGATCTGGTAAAAATAAAACAAAAACAAATCTTAATAAAATAACAAACGATGGTAGAATGTGCCGTATCAATGTTTAATCTTTTAATATTTTTAGCTGAAGAAATGGACCAAGCCGATGAAGAACTGAGGGAAACGATAACCCACATTTGGCCACTTCAAGCTAAAAAAATGCTAGATTTGCTGGTGCCTCGAAAAGATGTTCTAAATGTAGGAAAATTAACGGTTGGAAAGATCTATGCAGGACTTCTTATCCTAGAAAGCTGGAGATCGACTAGGTTTGGCAAGAACAAACCAGAGGGCGTTCCGGTAAGTCATTGAAGAAGCTATGCACTCTCATCATCTAATTTTCCTTCCACGTGGTTTCTTAATAAGATGTCTAAACAGAGTTTAAATTATTTAGGAGTAGTTCAACTGAAGCCAGAGTAAAAGTGTGTGGCTAAAGTGATATGTATGTTTCTGCACAGTCTTAGTAACTTTGAGCCAATTGTAAAAGTTTCGTCGTTAGGTTTATTAACTACACGATTTAAACGTAGTGTTTGTTGATGGACCCTTAAATTCCCTATGTTTAGATTTATAAAATACACTTTATAGTTAGCTATTTATAGATTGTTGTGTTTTCGTCTCGTGGATGTATTGTTGTGTATATTGAGATTTACATAAAATCAGCTTAAATACTACCTTAACAACTATATGGTGACGAACTGCTTGGAACAATATTAACTTTAAAAGTAAATAAAGTACAACAATACAACGTCACATTAGCTGAAATCGACTCTTGATGAGTCGACTACATTGGTGGTTTACTTTTCAGGCATTCAGCGAGAATAGCCCTACGGCCAATCAGCCGGTAGTATTTAATGTTTTAAGGAACGAAACTTTGACTACCTTTTTCTTGCACTATTTTAGATCATTTATTTATGCATTTGTTTTTACATAAATTTTTCCGCATCGTGTTTGAAAAAAAAATTTAAATACATTATCATGAAATATCAAAAAATAGCGACCGAATCAACACGATGGTCCGTAAAAACATTTCATAGAGCGTTTGAAAGAATTAGAAACTTAGCATTTAAAAAAATGATTTAGCTTTAGACAATAACGCACATCATTTTGGTAGCGTGGACAAAGTTGTGATTAACTAAAAAAAAAAAAAGCACATATTTGTCCAAACGTTAGGCCTTAGTAAACCACAATAAGTTATTTGTGACCTGTCCTATAGTTGCAAAATTCGTAAATAGAATGTAGGCGAATATGTTTGTGTTGATAAAACTCTAGGAATTATCTTGTAGAACTAGAAGTGTGTCTTTCCGTAGATTTATCGTTTTCCCACTAGTGCCGTCTGTTTTTACAAATTATCGTTCGCTATTTTTATATTTATTGTATTTTTATTTACCTACAGTTAATCTTTAATTTTCTTTATATTTATATTTCTTGAAACTATGCATGATATTTTTGACTTTATGCGTCAAATCTATAAATCAAATTTTACTTTTTTTCTTGAGTATTTCAATTCCGTTTGAATAACATTTTGGCTCAATTACCTACTGTAACATATTAGACGCCTGATGTGATGGTTTTCTTGTGATACAAATTCAATGCTTCCATGCTACGCTATTATTTGCCACAATACAATGACATAATAATAATGATAATCGCAACATTTAAAAATGAGCGCTTGCCTAAATGAAAGTGAAAATAATCAACATAGATTTTTTGATTTCAATTCGATCTAACAAGGATTGGCGATGCTGATTGGCAACATGCCTCAAGCTTCGAATTCTTGCACATTTTATTAAACGCACTTACAATATACAAATATGCTTTTATCATTTACAGCTCCTCGCAAAAACACAAATTTTCTTCGACGTCTTTTTTATTGACAGAACATTCATCGACTTCAATTTTAAACACAGTATTTACAAAAAATACCGTTTAGGTTTTTCTTCAGATATTCATCTTCGCTGACACTACAATTACATTCCATGTTCGACTTCATAACCATGACCCATGGAACTTCACACGACAGAACACAAACAGAAATACGAACACCTATAAACGAACTCCAGCATGGATATGTAATGTATGGGAAGTTTGCGCATACTCATGTAGTCTTTAGTGAATTATGTAAATAAAATGGTTAAGGTTAATGACGTAAAGACAAAATACGGTAACATGAGATTGCGCAAGAGCTTGGGAAGAGTAGGGTGATATGGGGTGCGTGGTGCAGAAGGCGTCCTTGTTTAACTGCCTGCTGGATGCGGCGGCAGCCGGGCTGGGTCAAGGCTCGCGGACCGGCTCATTAAGTCACGAGGTACCTGGAATACCAGCTGACGGCCATCCTGAAGACCCACACAGTTTAGCTAATCTCGCTAAACGCTCCTCAAGAAAATCTTTCAAGTAAGTTATCACATATTCCCTTTGAAATATGTAGTATATTTAATCGAGAAGACATTTAATTTAAAATAAAAATCCACTTTATTTAAATGTTTTGTGAATTAACATGATATAATAAAACATTTTGCCTAAAACAAGAATGTCAATGACTGATAGGTTTTCTGACATTTGTTTTCTTTTGTTACAGGAACAATAAAAAGGTGATTACTGTTGGTGAACATATTGACCCAATCATTATTGCCTTCATACAAAAAGCGCAATGCTAGTTTTAAATGAACACGAGTTATCTGTCAAAATTAATTATGAATATTATATTATATTGGCAATAACTTTCTTAACCTAACTATAAAGAATTCTGTAATGTTCTGGGTTGAAGTGTTCGATTGTCGTATTGTTGACAAATGGGTGTATCTTACTTACTAACTTATTAAATATTCTTTGCCCTAGATAGTTGGTGTTGTAACATTGTTAGTCTCGCTGTTTCGATGTGTTGTCCTAATGAAGATACTGTAATCGATTATGTTCCTCGTTTCGTCGTTTAGCTTTATTAAATAATAATCCTTGTTTCTGTAGGTCTAAAGTATGGTAAATATACTTAGGGGCTTAGGCCCATACACGTCTCCTTCTATAGATTATGTTGTACTGATAACTACTTTTGGTTTAACGTTCACAGGTTGTTGATGTTTAGGTAATTTTTTTCAATGTAATAACGCAGTTTTATTTGTAGAATATTGATGTTTGTATAACGAATGATTATGATTAGGTACAATATAGTGAATGATATATGTGTATTTTTATCTACTAGGGAATATACTAAAATGATATTAGACACAGCACTTTCATGAACGAAACACGAACACATTAACAAATACTATCATTTCCATACTTAAAACTGATAAACATAACGACTCTAAATCTGTGTCATAAACGCATGGATATCTAAACACAATGTCGCATGATATTAATAAATAGTTCTATTACTAGTAGATCTAATTCTGGTTAATCTGGTAAGTAATGAATGTGTTTTAATAGATCTGTAATGCACAAGCACAATTGCATGCACTGCAAAACTGTATTTAGGCACACTAGATGTGCATCAATGTTGTTTACTTAGACCATTTTGTAAATATGGGACAGTAAATGCATAAGTCTTGTAAATGCAATAATACGAATGGTATTAAACGAATGCATTTTAAATATATTGCGTGATTTAGGTCCTGGAGTTGCAAGATGTGGGATCACAACATGCTTCCTTGGAATCTTTAGATGAAGCGAGGTTACAACCGCCTCACACCTACCAAAACGGTCACCATGGCAGGTCATCTAGTTTAAGGTAAGATGCTCTTTGTTATCATATTATACACATGTATTTCAGGTCTTATACACGTGATCAAGGGAATGCGTACAGCTGATGAAATAGGAGCTATACGCGGCTTTTACATGGCTATCGTCTTTTTCATTCTAGTTATTAATTCTTTATCAATAGTATAATAAATTTACAAAGTAATAATACTCGTAGCATAACTAATTCAAGCTTGTTGTCAAAATTATAAGTAATGGAGTATCCAAAAGCAAAAATTAATTATGTATCATATCAAAAAACCGTATTTTATAAGAAAATAAACTCTTTGAACCCATCAATCTTACTCAGTAGTAGAAGAAGGCAGTTTTTGCTTGAAAAATATATAATTTTATCAGTACTGATTTGTTGATAATCGTAGGTTTCTATCAATCGTTTTTTTAATGTACGTGTTTTTATCCTCAACTGAGATTTGGTTAAAACATTTGATTTTTTATTTTTTGTTTACTTTTTATTTTATTTTATAGTGTCATCGAAGAAGAAATTGATCTAGAAGATATCGTAGTGATTAGCGGTATGTTCAGATGATATAAACGTGCATCCACTAACTCTAAATAATATAATTCCTAAACTAGTTATAACTAACAATGCTAACAAATCAATAACATAATTATGTGCATGCATTAATATTGAAATAAACTAAATAAAGATGATGTTACTGCCTAAAGGCATTGCTACCAGCCCACGTTTAGGCTAATCAGAAATACATAAAGGCGTTAAAAAAGCTATTAAAATAATAGTCATATATAATATAATATAATATATAATATAATATGTGGAATATTAACGAATTCTCAATATATTATACAAAAAATATAAATTGAAACAAAATATCTAATAACTACTAATTTATTTATTTTTTATATATATATATATATATATATATATATATATATATATATATATATTAATATCCTTTATTTGAACAGGGAACTATATTAGGACCTCTTTTATTATTCTATTTGAGACGGATTAAAAATTAAGGACGGATTGTTTATTGTTTACTTAGTCAGTCCTGGTAAGGAAATAAAAATACGTTTCGACAACATGGAATAATACAATTTCAAATTGAGGAATTGTCACTTTTAAATAGGTGATGTATAGTAAAATGTCGACAAAAACAGTAAATACAAGAATATTAATTGTTATGTAATGTCTAATTGAATCACAAAATCTTCCAGACGAAGTCCAAGTCCAAGAAGAAGAGGTCACTACGGAGGCTACCACCACGAAATTGGATTCTCCGACACAGTTAACAATGTTGTCGAAATAGTTAAGCATGAACATCAAAGACATGGTCGAACGCATAGAGCGCCACATCACTACCACCCCCATGGTAGGTTATTTTTCTATTAATAAAGTAAGCTACTATGCTAATGATTATAGTGTAAGAATTTATTGCAATAACACATTAGGTAAATCTGCTGATATACTTCAAATACATAATTTGAATTAATTTTCTATTTCTTACGTCTTTTTTTCGTTTCATTTTATTTTATATCAGCATATTTATCGGCTTAACGCTATTGCAATTTAATAACTTTGATAAAAATCATTTTTATGATCATCACAGAACAGCCTTTGATAAGCTACTCTTTCGCCTTCCAATTTTATACCCATTTTTTTCATATAGTTTTCACGCATATTGTAACCTTAAGCATACAATTACCTACCATTTAGATTTAGATTATGGAACTAAAACAGTTTTGCAAACATTTTTCTTCTCATGAAGGTACTCTGAAAGTTTTCTGAGAAGATGGGAACCTTAGCTTTAATGTAGTTGTAGAAGTTCATGTTCCGTAGTTGTAGTCATAAGATGTTCAGTGAGCAAGCCATTGTGCTACATAATAACATAATAATAAGTTCGTAATTTAGACAAAAATTGTTTATCATAGTCGTATGTATTCCACAAAGCCAGTTTTGTAAAAAAAAGATTTCGTAGTTTAATTTTAGCTCGAAGTTTAATCTCATTCGTACGCTATTGTAATAAAAAATATATATTGTTTTATACATAAGAGATAAATTTACTACCTAATACGAATGAATGAGATACTATATTAGCCCTTACTTGATATAAAACCGAAAAAAAAACCTAATTTGGCCAAAATGTAAACGTATGTAAATTATCAAAATTGTATTGCCTGCTGCATGTTAAAATTAATAATTGTCAACTTTGGTTGCATAATGCTTCGATTGAGACTTGATATAACGCCTGGAGCGCATGCACCAAATTAACCTCGATTTAATCATGCAGCATGCAAATGCTTGACTATATAAATATATTTATTGATCTGTCTAAACCTTATTTTGTGTACATTCAAACTAGACTAAATTTTTGTACATTACACTGTACTTATTTTGTGTCCCTCAAACTATATAACATTCGGACACACAACTACTCCACTTGGAGTAACAATCCAATCCTGTGTTATCCAACATCCACTCCCTTCATAACTTCAAATACATTCAAAACTTTTAGAGTCACCTTTGTGAGAAATTAGGTCGGTAATCCGACGGGCATAGGGTAAAGCGTGGTGGAAGGTACATGAAGGTATTCCTGACAGCAGGGAAGGAGTGGAGGGCGCCGTACCCCACGACCAGCCTGAGCCAGCCCTCGCGATCGCCCAGCCCGCCACACCACACCTACGGTGAGATCCACTCGCCACACACACCGGACCACAACACCACACCTTACGATATACCAGTTTGCTTAATGCGATCGATGTCAATATTAGAGACACTACTGAAAGTAAGGCTGACACTGCTTTTTCGAACACAACTGTTATTTTCAAGCGTGGCTCTTAATAGTGTAACTTTTGCCATGGCCTATCACAATTCAGTCATATAAATTTGCAAGGTAGGCACATCCACATACCCAAAAAATACAATAAACCCTTCACTACGTTTATAATTACATATATGTGTTTGAAATCCGATCCCGAAATTAAAATTCCTTTAACATAAATTTTTAAGCACCTATCTATTGTAAAGCAAAGGGTCCAAAATTTGATATTTTTAATCAACTTTAACTAGAAATCTCGAGGCCCTTTGCTCATTGAAGATTCGATTTGTTTAAAAACCTAATTTAATCGATGTCGTATAAAGCTATGCGCATGTAATACATGTGGGGGAAGCTTGCAAAAACCGCGGCGATATCCATAAGAAAATTGTTTGCACATCTGTTCGTTATTCTGGCTATATAATTTTCTCGTCTTATTTTATCTTTCTTTACTTCGTTCATCTAATTATAATACGCCTGTTCATCATATTTTTAACATACTTTGCTCTGGCTATCGGTCGTAATGCGGTTGGTTAGCCAGAAGTTTGAACGCTCAAATTATTCAAAAAACAGTTTGGGCGTCAATAGGTGGTGAACGTGAGCGCGAACGAGAGCGCGAATGGCGGGAGTGGCGCGAGCGGTCGTGGGAGCGAGAGGGAGGCAGGCGCGGTCGCGGCCGGCAGCTCCCCCCGACGCCTACTAAGCCGTCCACCTTACATGTAAAGCAGCAACCACCATTCAACCGAATCAGCCACAGCCCCTCGCACGTAAGTAAAAAAGTTCTCCTCGTCTGGACCAAACATATATGCCGCATGATAGTTTGTATCAATTTATAAACAAAGGTTTATCTTTTTATCTACTGACATGTTGATGTCCTAAAAAGAAAATAGAAACATAGCACTATTTATAATCAACACTTACTATTATTTCACTTTCCACAGTTATCTTTGAGGCATACAACTCGAGAACCGTTAGAGCCTCTTCATGATGAGTACGAGTACGGGCGAGAAGTTGAAAGACTGATACACAGAGATTATAGATCTAGAGAAAGGTGAGCCATGTAATTAACATAGCATAATATAGTAAAGTAATTTTGCATATAAAATATTACTAAATATAGTAATGACGTGTATCGTTCGTGTCTTCCTAAAAGTCTCAATGAAAGAGGGAATGAGTTCGGCAGGCGCGGATGGGGCTACGAAACAGATCGCGGCGGGCGGTCATACGAGGCACCGCTGAGCTACGAGGCGGCGCTGGCGTTGGGGCGCGGCGGCGGGGGAGCACGCGCGCTGCCGTCGCCCGCCGCCGCGCCGCGCCTCCCCAACGGGTACAAGCCACGCGCGCGCCACTCCGACTCCGACGAGGACGACTGGTGCTAGCGGCGCCGCCGCGCGCGCTCCCAGCGGGATGTGCGCGCGCCGACAGCCTCCGCCACCACCGACGCGCACGCGTACACTTTCTGACGCAGCCGCCGTCGCACGCGTCGCCGCAAACGACGCCGCGCTCGAATGGACTCCCCTAGTGCGCGCCGCTCGCGCTCGCGTGTGTCTAGTCAAGGACGACTTTCGCCGCTCGCGAACATGGATGTGCCGCCGCGATCGGCCTTCCGCGGCTTCCGAGTGTCCGAATTCTAGTATTTACAAAGTTTTGGAAAATTTAATTTTTAATTCGCTAAAATTTTACTCTTTGATTTATATTACGGTTAAGATATTCGAATAACAGTGCCAGGCAACTCGTTTGCGCTAGGATTTTTACATAAAATGAAATAATTAGTCTGTATCGTAAAAGTAAACTTTCTATATTAAATTTGCACTTCATAAAATCTCATAATATATATCGCCTGCTGAAACGACACGGGGCCGAGACACTGGAAGTGCGGTTCGCCGCTACACTACGCAGGTACACTGACCCAGTGATGGGTATACTCCGAAGAGTGGCCGCTACCCGCGCCGCCGCCGTTCCGCCTTGGACTCGTTTCATGTTCAATTTAGACGCTGGAAAAATCTAGCATTTCATCTTCGAAACAAATTAATACTAGGGATGTATAAAATATTTACATAGCAAATAATTTTTACTTAGTTAATATATACTAAATAAATAATTGAACATTTTTTATTGAATTTGCTGTCCTTCCCCCAAGTGCTTTATATCTATGTTATTTAAATTTAAATACAATTAACTAAATAAATATGAATTGTACGTAAACTTTGAAATATCCTGCATTATACTTAAAATTGTTAAATCGTGTGTAGGCCAGTCAATAGGCGACTTAGTGTTTTGTTATATTTGGCGATTACATCGTTGTCCCGTATGTGCAGGCACACAAACATTTCGTCATTGTGATCCAATGTAGTCGCGACGCACGGCACTGAACGAACCGGACCAAATGTGACAAGATTCTCTATGACGTCTCTTGACTGGATTAATGAAATTGTTTATATAGATTTTGTCGCCTGGTTAAGGAGTGTGTAATATTGTTTAGGTAACAATTAATCATCCATAGACCAAGTGTATTAAAACTGTTTAAATTTTGAAAATTTTAATAGAATAACAGCATTAAATATACCTTAACATCAAGATTATCTTCAGAATCAATTTAAAATTGTAGCTTATTAATTATTATTATTATATAAAAAAGAATAAAACCTAATCCCATAGTGTTCACTGTGATTAAATTAAATTTGTAATTCAGGTCTCCATTATAAAATAATGACACATAATTTTGATTAATTAGCTCGAAACGCTTTACATTTAATATAAAACGGCATTTTGAATTTTAATAACCTATATCTACGATTTAAATAAAAATTTATATGTAAATGATGACCAGGCACAAAATCGAAGACACCGATGACTTATTTCCGAATTGGTTTACAACTTTGCAAATATATAACAGCATAAGCATAATATAATCCAATTAATAGCAACGCTGAAGTGGTAAACCAATTCTGATGCGTTTTGTAAAACGCTACTCATTGTCTTACTTTACACCTGGTTCATTCGACTCATCGTCAAATTCACGAAGACACGATTTTATATCTCGAACATAATTTTAGTCTTAAAACAAAATTCAATAAACAATCGACAATAGTTTCATATAATAAAAAGTGAATAACAGTATATTATAATTAAATATTTTGTCTCTAAAATGATGAAACCGATCAAAGTGTTCTCAAAATCAATATAATATGATTTCACGTATACAAATATATTATCGACTTTTACCAATCAATCGCGTTATTTGTGATATTTTTAGGGATATTATTAGTTTTTTGTTATTGCATGTAATATTTATTTAAGACTATAATTAATGTTCGAGAAAAAAATCCTTACTCATCTTAAAAATGGCTGCGAGGCTCGTATGGGCTACGTACAATCGTACGTACATCTAAGTACGGAAAAATTGTAAATAGATAATTTTCTGTGATAACAAATATGAATGATGTTTATTATTAGAACTGTGTGATTGCATAGGGAAGTTATTTATTTAACAGATACTCTGTGTTGGAAAAGAATTTAAACTCAGCAAACATTTGTTATAAATATCGAAAAAAATGTTCATTATTATCTAACAGTGCATTAAAGTTGTGCATGCATTGAGACTTAATTCTTTATGAATGATGATCGCATGGTTCATTTTGACTAGTGGTGATTGTAGGTACAAATTTTGTAAAGATAATGAAATGTTTTTTTAATGAACAATTTGCTAATCGTGTGTTCAGCGATGTTTTGTGCGTTGTTTGTGACTCGTTTCATAACGAATAGTACCGTATCATATTCATTTAATACTCTTAATTATGATATTGGTATGTAGTTAAATGTATTATACAAAGTGATTGTTGTGCACAATATGGATTTATTTACTTGGACCTCGTTTCAGTTATATAATGAAATAAAAACAAATCTAAATTATTATTTTAAATGAATATTTTGATTGTTATTGTTCACTTAAATGTTGGACAATTTGTAAGCTCTATTATTCGTTCTTCTACCTGTGTTATATTTTATAGTACGAGTTATATTTCATTCTGTATTTCTGTTAAAGCATTCATATTAATTATATTGTTATAATTGTGTAATTTAAGGTTTGTTTTCGAATAGAGTAGATATTTGATAATTCATATCGAGTTGCAATTTCTTTATAGACAGACAATTAGATGAAATGCCGACAATTTTGTTTATATTCACATCATTTGTTTGATCATCAAACTGGTTATGAAATTGCAAATTTGATTAAATGATAATTATTATTAAAATAGAGTTGTTAAGACCTTATTCGTAATTCGTTTTATTTATCAATTGTTCGCGAAGGTATGCATGTTTCATAATGTTTAACTGGTTATCCATGATTTCAGAGTGTTAGATTTCTTCTATGTAGTTTTCTCATTTAAAATGATTGATTCGTAAATATATTTATATTGTTATTGTATAGATGTATGAATTTTGTTCCGTCATTTGTAATGGGAGCGATATTATACAATAAGCCGATGGACTTTCAATGACTGTGAGGTATTAGAGTTGCAGTGTGCGTCCTGCTTTAGTGTTTGTGATACCCTCGTAACTAACGTCGCGCATGCGTGTTTAAGACGTGTAAATATTGTAATATATAATGCGGCCGGTATGTAGAGGTCGTATGTGAAAATGTCTAGATATATATATACGAGTTAATATTAATGTTAGCTAGGTAATCTCGTCCCAAACTATCCTTAAATTTGATTTGGGAGTTTCACTGCCTTAAAATAATAAAAAAAGTTCTACGTAATAGTTACCTTAACTACTACAGATAAGGCCTTCTCAATATTCTTATACGTTTTTTATCGTTCGATAACACTTCACCGTATCCGAAGCGTTCGTTCGTTTTTCAATACTTCTACTCATAAACACGTATATTTATTTCCTATTATAATTCATGTTACTCGCAAACGAAACATTAATATTAACACTTTCTCTTAATGCATTATAAGAATAACACTTAATGAATTTGTTAAATCGATTTACTCGTAATAAATTGTTGTCAATAAATGTTTTAACTCATTTCGTTATCGAGACAGCTAGATGAGCTAGGTAGCTGTGACAAATACGTATCGCATTTACTAAGCGAATTTAATTGTATTTATTAAAGAGACCAAAATATGACACCTACCATGAATATAGTATAAGATGGAAATTAAAATTTTCGTAATGAAATCGTTACCAATTCTCACTTGCAGTATCGTGTGACAAATGCAAGCGATTGCTAACAATACTATGTCGAAAGTAATCATGTGATAATTTGCTTCGAAATTGTCAAATAAATAAGAGCCATTCGTTCGCTGCTAGTTAATATAGGAACTAGCAATAAATACCGCCATGGGTTCGTGTAATATTTTAAGTGATCGAATAATATACATGTAACGAGCCTTTGCCGAAACAACTCGCTTGAATGATCCTTTAGTAAGTTTGAAGCGAAGTTTAATTGTCACGTCGGTGCGATGTCATGCCTGCCTTGTATCTGTATAAGCGCTTTAAGTACCGAAAGAGTAATTTTATATTAAATTGGTAATTATTACTGTATATTTAGCATAGAAAGTTCATCGGCAACGAGATGTCATCATATGTTTTTTTTTGGTACGATCCAATAACTTCGCATAATAGTAAATACTATTGATATTGTATTAATAAAGAACCAAAATTAAATTAGTCAATAAGTAATTTATTATCCTAAAACTAAATACTATACGCATGTTTTCACTATACCTACTGGTAAAATGGTTATGTACAAGACGAGAGCTACTGTTTTATATATGAATTCTTGCTCGCCTGTAAAATTTTGCAGAATGGATCATATTATAAGATTGTACAATATGAATAAATGCAAAAAAAAAGACATTTCCTCGACATCTTGTGATATTTTATTTATTTAATCGATATTGTTATTCTCTACAAACCAAACATTCAATAAATCGAGTGACTACTCGTTTAATTAAACTATGAAATTAAACCGAACCATAATCCTTCGGTAAATAATACTTAACCTTTAAATAATAATAATAATTGTTAACTTGAGAGTATGTGCGACCATATTTTAATAGATTTAAAAAACCTTTTAGTATGAATGTAGTCTCAACTTGTGTATCCATTCAAAACGTCAATGCAATTAATACAAAGACAGTCAGTATTCAATATTTAGAATGAAATCAATAATATATGGAGCGCGACTAAGATAGAAATAAAAAAAAAATACAATTTCTAAATTTTTTTACGTTTACATGAACGACATTAATTTGAAATTTATTCACTCTAAAATGCATTGAAAATATGCTTAAGATATATAATATTATTAAGGAAGAGAAAATAAAAATATCAAATATTTTTATAACTTATATTTTCAATAATTTTTAATTTGTCTAGAAGATAATCCGGATTGCCAGATACAATAATTTAATAATGTAATTCATCACGATTGGTTTACAAATTGGATTAGAAACATCCAACATTGCTAACGCACTTTATAATTTTGAAGGATATTACAAGAAATTTTCAAATTAAGAATAATTAGTAATCTCAATCATCAGAATCAATTGCATCCGTATCCAAAGAACTGACATCTGCGTCAACATCACTCGTCATTTGTACTGTATTCGTATTCCTCGCTCGTTCAGGTAAGTCGTTTATTGTATCTCCTGTAAAACGTTTTAAGTGTACTTACGCCGTTATAGATCTAATACATTTTTTCAGTTACAGTTTAATAGTAATTGAATGATAATTGCTCAAAGAGCGTTCATTTATCCACAGATAATATATAAAATAGAGAAGACATGAAGAATTATACAAATATTCGAGATTACAATATTTTTATCATTTTCTAACAACGACTAGAAAAACGATTAGCTAAAACAAGCGGCGAGCATTTGGGCCACTTGATGGTAATTGGTCACCAACGGCCATTGAAAATGGCCTTGTAAGAAATGTTAACCATCGCTTACATAGTGTGTAGGTACTTAACACATATAAAATGGTTGCTTAATAGTTTTTGGGCAAAGTTAATAAAAAGTAATATACATTTGTCTCACCTTCAATGCTTCTGTGAGGTTCATTAATTTCGTCATTATTAGTACTGCCTTCGTTAATGTGCATTGGTTCATGAACATATTGCGTGTAACGAGGAGTTATACTCGATAAATCTATTAATATTGGCTGTAGCAAAATGCATTTATATTATTTTCTTAAAGGTTAGTTTCTTTATTAAGAAATATTTAAGAAAATTAATATTGTTTTTAAATATTTTTTTCATTTGAAAGTTAATTTTCATTGAATAAATTATATTTTAAATTTCGAATACCGCCGGTGAACATTTCTTAAATTGACATATTTTTTTTATGATATAAAGTCTTGATCTTAACTTCGTTTTGTCCAGACGATGTTGCACTCGAACTAAGCGAGGTTCCTCTGCCGGAACTGTCTTGGGATTGATCACTGTGCATGCCTCTACCATCACCAGCGCCAGCACCAAAACCAACCCCTGGTTCCATCGCATTACCATTCACATCAAAACCCGGTTCTCCTAATGGAATAATAGGAAGAAAATCCTCCTCAACTTCTGACTCTGCAATCTAAGCAGTCCTTTTGATTTTAATAAATTATATTTAGTCCCAATACAGTTATTACGATGACTACATAAGTATAAACATTTTAAAGCTTTTCATTTGCAAGTGCTGCAAAAGCAAGCAAATATTAGGCTACACCAAAGTAGTTAAGTAAGCTGAGAACAATATCGGTTTAGAGGACAATATTATGTTTTTTGACAAAACATGATGTTACTATTTTATTAATACTTATTTTTTTTCTAAAATAATATTTGAATAGCAAACTTACAGATGGCTGTTGACTGATAATATTGAAGAGCCAATTTGGAACATATACATCGTCTTCATATAAACATGATTCGTAAGTATCAGAAGATCGACTCGACACAAACAATTCCTCTGAAACCTAAATATTGAAAAATAACTAACATTATTTAACTTCTTGTTTTTATGTACTTATTTATAAAATATATAAATATTACTTTTTAACACGTAGCACATTAGGTAATAATATTGTCTAAAAACAATAAAGTTATGAAGGCGTTAATAAGCGCAGGTACATATAAACTTACAGCTTGTCTTGCAGAAGCTAATGCTAGACTGCCGGTTTCAGAATCAACTAAGTTGACATTATCTATTCGATCACCTACAAACGAATCTGTATTCATTGAAAATCCACTAAACGCTTGTGCAGCTAAAAGTCCGTCAACATTCTGTGAAATGTTTGCCAAAATAATTTCAACTAGTTAAAACTGTTTATTTTAATATTCGAAATGTCAACGAAAACAACTAACATTGATAATATTCCTATCGCTCCGTTCAAATATGTCTTGTACCGAACTTACATTTAATACTGCATTATCAAGTTCATTGTCAGCAAGATAATATTCCGAAAATTTTGAAGTGGATATTGATGATAAATCGCTTGATTTCATTGAAAGCGAATCGATTTCTGCTGTATTACTTAATGGTTTAAGTTCTGGTGAATTTAAAAATGAGTCATTTTGATCTATTTTCGAAATTCCATCTAATGTATTATCAAAATCGCTTTCTATTATGCTGTTTTCATTAGGAATTACTGTTGTGACACTTAACGGCGATAAGCTGCTATGAAAACTACTGTCATTATTATTTTCTCCATTTAGTATTATAGTTTCGGATCCGGAAATGATGCTGTCGTTCGAATTACTTTTAGAAATGTGTATTTTCTGTTCTATTAACTGTCTTATAGCAGACATAATACTACTTCTTGTGGTATGCATAGACCTATTAGGACTGTTATCAGCGCTGTCTGGCGCGTCTGAATTTTCATTGTTATCGTTGTTTGAATTAACTGGTTCATCTTCAGTTGGTTGTATACCCGATATATTGTTATTCGAACTTATGCTAGGTGAACATTCTTCTTTGTAATCAGAGTGACTATTACCTAAATCATAATTGGGTTTTAATAGTTTGTTAGAATTTAACGCATCAGATAAATAATGATCTTGTTTATTATTTGAATGATCATAAATTGTATTTGGTTTCTGCAAATTGTTTTTTATAACTGTTGGTTGGTTAGGGGTTAATTGTAATTTTGAATGACCCGTTGTTGCTTGTGCCATAAAAACACTTTTTGTTTTTCCAACAAATGCACAATTACTTGCTTTTGGAACATCTTTTTTGGATGAAAATAAGTTTTTTGATGATTCCGGTATATTCTCTTTGTTACTGCACATTACCGTTGACTTGTTAGAAGATTTTTTATTGCTTTTATAACGCTTGCAGTAGTTTTTAATTTTAAGAGATTTATTTTCTGATTCAAACCCAGAATAACTTCTATCTGATGATGGAGAGTCTCTACGATATCCTTTATTACGTGTGAACACAGCACGAACAGTAGCTACACTATTAGGTGATGAGCATGGGGAACTATTTTGTGATGGCGGGCTACGATTCAGATTCAATGTATTATTTTCAATTATTTCTGTAGTCGTCGTGGAAATTGGCTTATTCGGACTGCCTTTTGTTTCATTTTCATTTCTAAGTACTGTATAATTATTGTTAATTTGCATATTTTCCGTAAATTTCAGTAATTCTTTTGTAATTTCTTCTCTTAAAGAATAAAAGAACGCTGCTTTTTTGATATCAAAGCTTTTCTCAAAGTCTCTAGGATCGAAATTAATTATATTGTCACGATTCGCATTTAAATGTTGCCTTTTCCTTTTTATGTACATGGGCACATAATCTTTCTTCCTGCAACTTTTGTTATCGTCATTGTCTTGACGTATAGGGTTCAAATCAATCGTGAGATTTTTGGGACAAAATTGTTTCTTATTTTGTGAATTTAGTGAACTGGAAAGTAAATTGCTATTATCAATTAAAAAGTTCAGCATAATTACGTCATCTAAATATATAATTTGGCATACCTCGTATTTATTATAGACGTGGCCTAAAAATATTTAAAAAAAATTAGTATTTTTAGAATGTACTGTAACGAATATTTCAAAATGCATTATATTATGTACCTTGACTAATGTTTTATGTAATTTAATTGCTTTGCTTATGTTACTTTTGATAGCCTTTTTGTTTCCTCCATTGAATTTAATTTGCTTAACTGTTGGTTTTATACAGTATTTTGACGATTTAAAAACGGCCAAATTCTCTAAAGTTCTAATAGTATCCGTGGGTTCTTTGGGACTTATTATTTTTTTATTTTGAAGTAATTTACTTCTTCTTTTGATTAATTCCTGAGAATTTGTCGAATTTACCCTATGTATAGGTCGTGAACATTGCCATTTACCTTGATATACAACATCTTCAGAAATCGTTCTTTCTTTAAAGCTGTGTACATGAGTTCCTCCAAAGATTAAATTTTTATTTGCGTAGTTTATCTGAGACTTCTCAGTTAAATTATTAGCTTTGCTAAGGAGTTTAATTTCATTATCACTCGCAATTTTAGATGTAATAATAAAACGCGATGGCGATCTTGGTGAACCATATAGACTGCCGCAAAGTTCAGTACCTGAATCTTCAATTTTAAGAGTACTACATGCCAGCTTTACTAGTTTAGTTTCCTTTGCGCTTTCATAAGAATTGGAAATACTTTTAGTTTCTTTATCATCAGTCGCCTGTACTGTTGTAGAGCATTTAATTCTACTCGTATCGATAATGTCAATGTCAGAGTCCTTAATTTTGATACCCGTAGCCATGGGCAGACCAGCTATTCTTGGTGCAGTATCCATCAATTCGGTGCACGTACTAAAATCTTTCGTTCTTTTATGTACTAGTATATCAGCAAGTGAATTTTTGATTTTCATACCATTTGGAAATAAATTTGGCATTATAGTTGATGAAGTCGTGGCCGAAATAGTTGCACATGTTAGAGAATTGTCTGGTCCGCATTGGGCATCTGTAGATAAATGTCGAACGCCTTTTGAAGTACTTGGTTCGTTAATATCTATTAAAATGTGAATATTTTAAATGTTGCTTATTTGTTTAATATCTTAGTCAAAATTTAAATTCAAATATAATTTAGAAAATATTTCATTTAAAGAGATTGTTAATAAAAACTTACATATCACACACTACTACTAGAGTAATAATATTGCAGTAAAATTATTTAATAGATAATATTATAATTACTAACTACTAAATGATTAACTTACCATAAATAAAAATCGTGTCTGATGTTAAATTTTCTGCATCCATATTTGCCTTTAACAGAAAATCATCATCTTTTGATATATTTATTACTGTTTCCAACACTTCGTTATCTACAATCTCAAAATCAGTGATTGGATCAATTCCAACATTACGACGTAGAGCTATCGATTCTTCGCCATATTCTGAAACTATTCCAACAAACAAACTCTCTTCAGTGGCGGCTATGTCGCATTGTTTTTCAATTTCGATATAATTGTGAGTATTCATATGAAAATCCAATGACGAATCTATATAGACATCTTTCATGTCTTTTACGTTGTGTTGTTCGGAATTGCAAAGATTTATCATGCTATCAGGAATCTAAAATACAATAAAATATTGAACTCTGTTCATCTCATATATAAATATACTAAACGTAAATAATTTGCCTACAAATTTTCTATATAACTTTCGTAGCCAGCTTTCCGTAAGGTGCAATTATTTTCTTTACATAAAAAGTTTTCTAGCGATATCAATGGAATAACAGTATAGCCAGAAGTTGCTTCCGGGAAGAGTTTTGATGTAAAATTTATTGTAAGGCGATGATCATTAATAAGATAATCTAATTGTTTTAATGGTTAAATTATTATTAATTACTCTCTGTGCCCGCGGTTCCACCCGAGTATATACAATATTTTTCGATTTATTTTCGATATTCGTATTTATTGGATTTAGCCGAACCCGGATCTAAAATAGAATAGAATAGAATATGCTATATTGTACAACACATACAAGATTACAGAAACATACAATTATATATGCTATTTAAGAAAAGTATTAATGTAAGTACAAAAGGCGGTGTCTTATCGCTAAAAGAGCGATCTCTTCCAGACAACCTTTGGTTAGAGGACATGAGAAAAATAAAGCAGGTGCACAGAATCTATTTTACTTTTTAAAAATAAAAATATATGTGTAATAAATATTCATGCATAGTATATTATAAGGACCTAGATAGGGCAACATACAATTAGCCATGAGAAAAACAGCATTCCCTTAAATCTACTCCAACGTACTTGAATGTATTTCCCTGTGCTTTCATTATTGTGACTACAAACGATACCTTCACATAAAATTATTTTACAACTACCGACATCTGGCAACGTTTTGTACTCGTACCTACCTAAAAATATAACTGAAAATTTTCAAGTTATTTTTAGCTATATTGTTTGATATCACGTTTGATGAAGAGAGTAATTTCTGCCTCCTATATGCCTATTTACTTGCAGGAGGTTTTAGTAATTCCGCCCGCCCCCTTCTACTATCGAAGCCAGGCCAGGCAAACGCGACCGAAGCGCCATAGGTACACAGTGGAAATTCCCCGCCTACGTACGAAGCGCTTCGAATCCACAGTTTTCATTCGCACTGCATAACTGTGAAATACTTTGCCTGCGACTGTATTTCCCGATAGGTACAACGTTGGTGTCTTCAAATCAAGAGTTAACAGGTTTCTTCTAGGCAAGCGTGCTAGACCGTGTCGTTGCTTACCATCAGGCAAGACTACGGTCAAACGCAAGCCTATGACGGGTAAAAAAGGAGGTTTTATACAAAAAAAAATAACAACTATTCGTGCATCCGAAGGCACATGAAAAATTATCTTTCAAATATTTTACCGGTTTTGATAATGTTGATCGTAGTTTCTGATGTTCTTTTGTCTTTCTGTATTTAACTTTGTACTGACTATTTATTATTTTACTGGATACCCTTTTAACAGTCCTTGTTTTAGTTGATTTATTTTTGAAAACCTTATTTTGTTTTGTCGCATACATTGGTTCGAGGAGTGTCTCGTTGACTTTACACACACTCAACTTCATACTAGATTTATCATTGCTTATTGTAGACATATTAGTTGTATTTCCAAAACTTTTTACTTTGCTATCATCATCATCGTTTGGAAGGGTTTCATTAGATGTATAATTATTAGATTCACAGCTAGGACTAGAGTCACGTTCATTATTATCACTGTTTTGCGGCTTTATTGTTTTTATATCATGAACTTCTCCAAACGGATACATTATAACATTATTTTTAAATTCTTCTGTTACCTCATCTAGTGAATTAATATCGTTGTGATAATCATCTGAAAACAATACAAACCGAAACCTTGTTTTATATATTAAATTCTTAAGAAGCATATTTAGACTATTATTCACATTACCATATTCTTCTAGATCATTAGTTGTCACACTAATAACATCATCAAATTCAAAGTCTGCTAACTGAACTCCATGGCGAGCCTTGTCAATATTAAAATCTACAATAAAACTTATATGTACTATTATATAATTATAGTGAAGTAAAAGTAAAGTAACAGCCTAATAATTATTGGTTAGTCATAATTAATGGTGAGGACTTGTATTAAGCATTGGTGGGCTTGTTATTGTACCTTTTACTGCTGACCTAAGAGGCCTCATTATTTCTTATGACAAGGCTTGGCGCATATTCCATCAGATTTTTACCTTCTCACTTAAAATTTAAAAAGTAAAAATGAATTATTTATAAACAGTTATTATACCTGATGGCGCGACGACATCGTTGTATTTAGAAACAATGTCTTTTCTGAAAATTTAAAAATATAATTCAATTGTTTGTACGACAAAACCTATCCAGCAATTCTAATAAAAAGCCAAACTTACACTGTATTCTCATTTGTCGAGAGCGTGTTGATAATAATTTTATCGTTATGCTTTTGGTTACCTGAAATTAGAGTTGTGAATATATTTATATAAAGATATTAAAATTATTTAATCATTTCCTTGTGGATGAACTCGGAACATCTCGTTGATTGCTTTATATGTATGGCATATTGTTTACGTAAGATTATATTATTTTTTAAACGTTTCGTTGTACGTTAATCTATAGACCTAAAATAAATATTTAAAAGCTGGTGACATTTTTGCGTTTGTAGTTGTGTAATACATTCATTTGGAATAAGCCACTTTTCGTAAGCTACCACAATAAAACACACAACACATAAAAGAAACCCGTTTCTTTCGCGGGTTCTTCTCAGGTCCGGCCGTCCGAGGTTTTATTTCCTAACCGGTGGTAGATTTATGACAATCAATAAGCAAGTAGTGTAACATTACACTTCTACATTAAATAAAGATTTTTGATTTTTTAATAATTAGATGCAATTTCAAAACGAACATCACTAACAAATGATTTAACGGATGAGAAGGAGGATGAAGATGAGTAGAAATTGTCTGAAAGTTAAGAAATTCATGATTATGATATGATACGTTTACTATTTTTTTTTTATTGCAAAGGAAGGCGGACGAGCGTGTGGGCCACCTGATGGTAAGTGGTCACCAATGCCCATTGACATTGGCATTGTAAGAGATGTTAACCATCGCTTACATTGCCAATGCGCCACCAACCTTGGCAACTAAGATGTTATGTCCCTTGTGCCTGTAATTACACTGGCTCACTCACCCTTCAAACCGGAACACAACAGTACCAAGTACTGCTGTTTTGCGGTAGAATATCTGATGAGTGGGTGGTACCTACCCAGACGAGCTTGCACAAAGCTCTACCACCAAGTAAATATATATAATATATTTATATATAGGTATTATTTAGTATCTACCTATAAAATAAAAAATGTATTGTTTTTTTTTCTGCTGACGGTGCCCTACAAACGCAAAAAAGGTCGTGCTGCTGATTTGGCTGTACCGACAAATCTTATTTCTCCTTTTTCCGAAAAATACATGAATAAGATTTATATTATATTATTTATGAATTAGAATTCTCACAGTATTCAATGGCGTTTATTGGATAGTTCTCAAGGTAGTGTCGTCTCCTTCTTTCAATAGACTTTTCCGTTAGAGTGAGTAGATCAAATAGCTTGCACTGCATCCAACTAGCTGGTGGTGGGTCTTGGCGTTCTTTGGTTGTGTATAGAGCTAGTTTCATCAAGCGACATACGATGCGATCTAGTTCCGTAGTAATGTCTTCATCCGCGGTAAGTAATTTACGAAGTTTACGGACTTTCTGATCGAGAACACGTCGAAGACATCGACCTAAGAGCGTTTATGATTATATTTATTCCGAAGAAGCAAAGGTTAACCATATTTTTATTGGTCATTGATTTGTTTCATATTCGAGGTATTGATACGATTATATCATATAATATTTTAAAAAAAGCTCATGAAGTATGCATTGCATGAATAATTGTAAATTAAATTTTAACAAATAAAGTAATGTAAAACTATATTTAAAAAAATATAGCAAACGGCTTACTCATAAACGTTGCTTAGCAGGCGACTTGTTAAACAATGCTATCTTTTTAACCGACTACAAAAAGGAGGAGGTTATCTATTCGTCTGTATGTCTTTTTTCTTTTGAATGTGAAATCATTGATGTCAGAAAAAGAGAAAACAGTGTTTAACCAAACATCGCTAATCAACGTTTATAATTTACTTTAAAAAAAATAAAGTGTGACTATTAAAATATGTTAATAACAAAACGCAAACCATTATAATCCGGTAGAGTAGCGCTACCATCTGATATTGTATTGGAATGTACATCTGAAGTGTCCCACTGTAAAAAGGTCATTTTTGAAGAACATTTCTTATACATACTACATCATAGTAGGTAATATAGTATTATAACTTAAACGTAAATAAATGATAAAAGTAATTAATATGTTTTGGATATATTTGGATTTTTAACGCCTTTGTCGGATTCTTATTCGATAATTCGATCTCATAAAATGGTTTTCCGAGGTAAAAATTTAAAAATGGTTCGATTACTGCAAAATTTCTAACGAATTCGATATTCAGAGCCAATTTTAATACAGAATGTATGATCGAACGGCCTCACTTATAAATGTTATTTAGACGTTTTACAACTCTCTCACTCTTTCATCATTGTTTTGACATAAGAAAGACTAAGACAGCACTTAACTAATCACTCGCATTAAACAGCTTTTATATCTAAAGCCGTAAATCATTATCACATTACGAAATACGCCACTTAGTAGCCGTCCAAAAAAAAAAAAAGATGGCGTTTATGATAAGTCAAAATATTATTAATAAATTTTGGGTATAAATATAAAACATATTTTCATAGAAAGATAACATTTAATGACTTAATATGTAGGAACTTATTACTAAAGTTAAAGCTTAACATACAGGAGTTCGCCTCTTAAATTTAGTTTAAATATTAAAAAATAAAATAATTAAGCTATTTGCGCAATACAACTAAACAATTGAGACAAAAATAAATAACGCTGATGACGTGTGACTGTTTATCGTTACGTGCGTAAAAAATATACTTTTTTTTTTCAATATTTTGATCATTACAATTAGTAACTTTAATTTTCAAATGAAGCTTGTTTTAAATAAACTAGTTAACAAATTCAAATTGATTGTTTACATCAGATAGAGTGTCCTCTCGCAAATCTTCCTCTTGGGTGTATAAAGACATATTGTCGATTGCTAGTCGAGTATGGATCACTACATCGTCTACTACATCATATCCATTCCACTCGAGAAGTTCCCTGCAAACGTAAAAGAGAAATTTTGCTTATTGTTTTTTTTTTCTTTAAAATGCCAATGCCAATACGATTTCTAGAATTTATTTATTTATTTTTATATGTACACATTTAGTAAAAGCAAACAGATATAAAGCCAAAACGCCTTATCTTCGAGACAACTCTTACTTGAACAGAGAATGTCAACAAAAATAACCAAATTCATATATTTACCGAAATTCCAAAAAAGTAACATTTAACACAAGTAATTAAAAAAAACATCAAATAATTATCCTTTTTTAATTTGTTTTAAATATCGAATTATATTATTATCTGTATAATTTATACAAATATATTTGTTTATATTTCACAAGGAACACTTACTTTACTTTGTCGACATCGGTTGTAATATGTTCCACGGCTTCCATTAATTGATGAATAGGTATTTCTAGCTTCTGTGTGTCTGTTGTAAAATTCACAGGTTGATCTACGTCTATAAGTCTATTGATTTCCTCCGATATAGCATCTAGGATGCGGCATTCATCCGATTTAATCTAAATAAAAAAGGTAATAATGTGTTACAATAAACAATCCATCCAAAAAAAGGCCAAGTGGTAAGAACGCGTGAATCTTAACCGATGATCGTGGGTTCAAACCCGGGCAAGCACCAATGAATTTCATATTGCCTAACTTGTGATTATAATTCATCTCGTGCTTGACGGCGAAACCAAACATCGTGAGGAAACCTGCATAATTTCATTCTGACACATGTGTATTCCACCAACCCGCATTGTCACAACGTTTTGGAATAAGCTCCAAACCTCCTCCTCAAAACAAGGAGAGGACATTCACAGGCTGGTATTGTACTGTAAGCAATCCATTATTATTGATGGCGGGTTTAGCCAACTGGAATGGAGACGAAGGTGCTGCTTCGAGCAGACGTGGTAACAATGGGTTTACGAGAACCAATTGCATCGCGAGTAAATCGAATTCCAATGAAATAAATTCCTTTATTTCTCAAGAAAAACCCAAGAGCAGGCTTTGGGCTAGCATGGCTGGGGTGACATATCACGATTACGAATACGCTTCCCCTTGCTACTTCTTTTTGGAGAAGGGACGAGATGATTTAAAAGAAAATCTAACCTCAAAAGGATAAGTATATTCCTTGACAGTTTTGTAGTACTGGTTCCAGTATGGTGCGTTTTCGCCCCAGTTTATATTGAACCATATGCTTCCTTGGATGTTTTCATTTAATTGATCCTTATTAAAGTTGAGCATCTTTGTCAAGTGTCGAATCTCGTCCACAACTTCTCTAGTGTGGTCAAAATTATCAGTCTTATTCTTCGCCAATAAACCCAGTGTGACTTTTGAAAATCTCTTTACTTGAAGCATTGAGCAGTTTAATCTATAGAAAATAAGGAAATATTAGTGTAAGCCATCATACAAAAGCAATACATAAAACTAACAATGAACATAAAAGTATATGGGATAGGCTGTACTTTAGACTACAGGAGGAGTACAGACAACTGTGAAATTGAATTGACGCGATATAATTGGTCATGATCGCGAATAATCTATGATATTCATTATTGGTTCGCGAAAAAATTACGTTTTAAATGGCGACGAAGTATTGAAGTAAGATAATTTTGAAACTTTCTACGAGCTAACTAAATTCAATCAAAATAGAATAAGAAAATGAGTTTCTAATACTAACAAAACTTTAATGGAATCTTCACATACAATTCTTGAGAAATAAATATAAAAAAAGGAACAGAATCTAAAACTAAATACCTATAAATTTCTTTAATTTGTTGATTTATTATATTATTGATTGCTCACAATATACAATGCTAAAAAAAATAACTGACAAAATATACAATATGCTAAGAATGGGCTATCACTTGCAGTGATCTACTTTTCTGTTTATATTAATTTATGTTTCTGTTTATAATAAAAGTAATACTACTACTCCAGTTTTGTAGCAGAGAGATACATTATATAGTTCAATTAGAAAAATAGAAACCTGCTCGCAACATCTTCTATCTCATAAACTCTATACATCTTTTGCCGTCTAGGTATAAGTACATTTAAGTACACCTCATTGTCAAATAAGAAATTCTTTTCCAATTCATAGTCCAAATTACATTGCAATATCTTGTCTTGGTAACCAAGATTATCCAAAGTAAATGACGGTGTTGTTATAACAATTGTCATAAAAGATGGCTGATTATATAAAAGCTTGGTATAAGATTCATCGCTGATAAGGAAAAGTTAGTATATATAAGGAAATGTTTAATAAGAATCTAATATAAATGGAAGCTCACCAATTTGTTTTATTTTTTTAAAGTATAGGTAGGCAGACGAGCAAATGGGCCACCTGATTGGAAGTGGCCACCAATGTTCATAAACATTAAGTAAGAAATGTTAACCAAACAATGTTTACATCGCCAATGCGTCACCTTGGAAAGTAAGATGTTATGTCCCTTGTGCCTATAATTACACTGCCTCACTCACCCTTCAAACTGAAACACAACTACCAAATACTACTGTCTTGTGGTAGATTATCTGATGAGTGGGTGGTACTTACCCGATGAGCTAGCACAAAGCCCTACACCAGTAAAAAGATTATTTGTATGAGACTATACCAACAATTCTTATCTGAGAATCAACTAGTCAAAGAAAAATATTTTTGAGTTAGGCAAACTACTATTGAGGAAAGTTACAGTAGTACAGAGTAAACATTGTAATAATAATTTTATATTTGTATTATGTTTTTTTAATTTTAAGTGTAATGGTATACATATAAGTTCAGGTTAGAAATTGTACAAAATCTTACTTGTTTTCTAAATACAGCATATTGTCTGAAATTGTTTCTGGAGTCTCCCAGCTATCAGTCATGTCGCTTAAAGTATTGGGACTTGGTGCCTCTGTAACCAATTTGAGTGCCATATTAAGTTTAGTAACTACAACGATACTAAATACCGCTGTATTGCGTTAGAATATCTGATGAGTGGGTGGTAACTACCCAGACGAGCTTAAACAAAGCTCTACCACCGAGTAAATCAAAATATATAAATAGGAAAACAAAACACAGTTTAGAACATTTTTCTCCTGATTGTCGATCAAAATTTTATTTTTGTTTGGTGTCTTTCTATGACCTTTAGTGTACTTATCATTAAATTAATCTCAGAAATCAGAGTATGTAATGTCAGTCAGAAAAAATATGTTCGAAATATGCAAATTCATATAATTCTATATTGAGGTAATTGTCGTCAAATTTTTGTATTTATAGTCCAACTTCAACCACTGGACCCTGCCCTCTAATCATGTTACACAATACTAACTTGCAACAAGAGCCAGACTGTCCAAATTTAAATCAGGCTGTTTTTGATAATCCTTTGCATAAAAAATTGCAAGTTGGCTGCAACATCCGAGATGTAAGGTATCAGGCGGTCCAGGGCCAATTCCTTTAGACATAACTGTGTAATGTGGGTAGCGGGCAACAATGTTACTACACCTGAAAAAAAAAGTAGATTGAGAGATTATTTTATTAAAGAAAATTGAAAACATTAAGTCTAGAAAATATGAACTTGGTAACAAAATAAGTTTTGTGTTGAATCTTAAATATGAAAAAGATTATTTTACCATATTTTTATTAACTTCCTTGGAGTTAAAAACTTGAAAATTTTAATAAAGCTCAGGATTTGATGATAATGCCTCAAAATGAAAGTTTTTCTCATATTAAATGTTTTTTTTTTGGTATGAATAACTATTATTACATTGTTATTATACTACTACATTATATAACTATTATTATATATATTATTTTTAATATTTACCAGTCATGAAACTGTTCTCTGCTCCACTCAAAGAAATGGTCAAGCCTTCTAAGACCATTTTTTTCTAGAGCTTTGAAGAGAACATTAAAATCCCCATTGGGTGTAGTGATAATGGCAACCCTCGGCTTTATAAATCCAAACACTGTATGAACAAATCTCTCCAGATCATGAGGAAGCATGTGTTCTATCAACTCAATTGCTATAACGGCATCACATCCTATCAGTCTATAGTCTGGATCTGCTGCATTACCTTGGAAAAGCTGAAATAATTAAACGAAAAAAGAAAATTATCTATTGAGATATTAATTGAAAATTTCTATTGAAACAAAATATTAACATTATTTAAATAATATTGGATGCTTGTAAGTAGCTCAGAATAAGATACAAAGTCATACATGACAAGCTGTAGAATATATAAAATTAATAGCCTTTCTTATTTTCACTACAAATAAAACTATAATAATATTTTATTTTTTTTATATAGGAAGTCAATGTTGTATAGAATTTAGTTTCTTATTTTAGAGTACAATCATAAATAATAACAATACTTACATGGTTTTTTAAACTATTAACTGCTATTGACTAGAAATAATAATAGTTTCAGTAAATTTAGTATTTTAAACTTACAGTAACTTGTAATGGGCTTTCTCTCTTTGATACATAGTTCTCACATCCCAGAAGGTCAGAAGAACATCGAACTGGTAAAGTTTCAATATCAACACCCAGGATATATTTCAAACCTGGTACATCCTTTAAATATTTTATGAAACTCATATCATGATAGCCAAAATCTACAACCTGTGAATTTAAAATTATAGGTAGTTGCTAAAATGTCTTGTAGTTTTATATTGAAAAATTTGTATATTTTTAATACCTTTTCCAAACTTCCACACCAACGTTCATCCATAAGACAATCTACGACTGCAGCATACCGCTGTACATATACTGGTGGATAAAACACAACACCTTTTTCATCATCAAATTCCGCAAATACGTGTTCATCAGAATCGTCATCATCATCATAATTGTCATTATCTTTGAACTGGAAACTCAATCTTTTGTAGTAAGGTCTTAAAAATCTATCTATCACGGCGATCAGTGATTCGCGAAAAAAAATCAAAGTTTGCAGTGCAATTATCATTTTAGAGGATAGGTAATAAGGATATTTAAACAAGTAACATTTGCCTCCTGATATTCTATGTGGTAACGATTATTACATGATGTTCACATGTTTACCACTGTTTTGTTTTTTCTGTCACAATTCTCAAAATTTCTTGCCGGCTGTCATTCTCGATTCAATCTACGCTGAAAACTCAATACTTGTCATTTGTCAATGATACGAAAACTGTCAAAGTCAATCTGACTACTGTTACTTTTATTTAGTATTTATTCTCTTTTATACGTACATTGGCAGAATATTTGCGCTAACCTAGCGTAGATACAATTGTCATAAATACAGGTCTTGCAAAGGAGCCCAATTTCAGTGGTGAGAGATTGGTACGATCGTGTCATAATTTTTCTTTCGCGTCAACGCCGCTGTACGTCGTTGCTATCGATGGGTACGGTGCCTAGTTTTCACAATAAAACATGACGTGAATAAAACAATACGGGCCTTGTACTGTATTTTCATCATAATATATTAATTTCATGGTTTCGTTTTCGTCCACGGCTTTGCTCCCTCCTTGCCTCGTATATTTGAGGAAAAGAGAGAGGGGAATTAGGTGTTACATAAAAGTCCTATGTTCAAGCTTGCTTCATACCATTCTTTAGGTTAAGTGGTTCAGAATTTAAAGCGTTGTAATTGTAACTTTAGTGTTATATTATAAATACAGTACATCAATCAAGAACTGTTAATAGTGCATAAATCAATAGAGCAATTAGAAAATCGCATGCAATTTGTAAATCTACGGTGTCGTTACCTCTATTCCTACTCCAGTGTGAATAGGGTCTAATTATGTACTAATATATAAATATACATAATATATTTCATACAGTATTTTTCGTTATTGTGTTGTTAACATTTGTTAATCTGCTGGCTTGCAGAAAATACGTAGATGACATTAATACTAGAAATAATCTGCCTTTTGTACCGAGTGTTGAGACAATACAGCTTTAATAAAAAAAAAACAAACTTTACTAAATATTCATTTTGATGCTTGATCCATAATTGAATTTTATACATTTTAAACATTAATTAAAATAAAAGCGCTTTAAAATGAATTCAAATAGTTTTTAATCTACACACTAGATGACGCTTCTAAGGTATTTTAGTATTCAATGTTGTTTATATTATTACTCTCAAGGTGTCGCTGACTGATTCAATGTTTAAGTAAGCTTCGACCAATTCATCATATGACTTCTATATTAAATTATTAATACTTCTCTATGCTTCGAGGTTGTCATTGGAACTGAAGAAACGTTATAATTTCAACTCCGTTTGATAAGAAGAAGAGCTAATTTTATTGAGCTTGCAAGATTTGATCCAAACAAACTGAAAAACATTGCAAGTGTATTATTTTACGTGATTTCTATTATAAAACCGTATGTAACTTGGTAATAAGGCTTCATTTTAATTTATTTTCTTTTTGTTGTTCGTAGTTTCTGGTCTTTTCCATAATAAGTATTAATTTATATTATACTGTATTTTTTGTTTTTCTTAAAAATACGAGCTGAATAGTTTAATTAATATTGTTTAGTTTTTTTTTTTTATTTTATATTAGGAATGTATAAAATCTCTCACATTTGCACGATTATTGTCTCTTATATTTCTGCTAAATTAAAAAAAAAAACTTATAAAATGCATTGGGCACCTATTGCAATTAATTAATGTAGATATAAATGTCTATAAATTTAAATCTATATAATATTTTACTTAAGTTTGTACTTAATGCCTTCCGCAGGCACTTAAACGCGTTGGAATCTTTTGAAGTAAGGTTTTATATGTTTTTAGGGAAAAAACGGAACTTTGTTGGCCGCCCGTCCGTCCGTCTGTCTGTCTGTCTGTCAAGACCCTTTATCTCGGGAACGCGTGTAGGTATCGAGTTGAAATTAAAACGATATACTCAAGTCTACGGTCTCCGGAAGCTGTGAAAAAATGCAACATCTAAGTTAACGTAAAAAAAGATACAGCCGTTTATGCGTCATTAAACAGAGTGTTAATTATTGTTATGATTAATAATAATAGATTTATTTATTTTCTCCCACAGAACATTTATGTTTACATTTTGTTTTTATCTCTTAATATTAAATAGATTTGTATTAATAGTTTTCGATTTATGACGAAGAATGAAAAAAATCCTTTTTATTTTTTTATAAGTATAGGTACCTAATAATTTTGTGTATATACTTAACCAAAACTAACTGTTTGCACTGTTATGCATACCTGCTATTTTAATTTAAAATTTTGAAAATTAACATATTAACACAACCCTAAATATGTATGGAACCCTCGCTGGTCGAGTCCGACTCGCACTTGTCCGGTTTTTTTACTTCCTTGTGTTACAAACTCTTTTCTAGCTAGGCGGTACAAGAAAAGCTTTTTGAATCGCAAACGCTTTAGTAACGTTTTATTAATTGTCCCAAATTTATTTATATTGGGTGGTTGCATTGAAAGCTGCTGTTTTTTATGATTTTGGATCGTTTATTTCTATGATACTAATTATAATGATTTTAATCAAAACATGCGCCTTCGGCAGCTTTTAAGCTTCTCCTACTTTCCTGGTAACAATTGGATTCTGCTGCGAAAGAAAACTCTTTCCTTTGAGGTTACCCAATCAGCAATATTTTTTTTGATTTCTTCATAATTTTGAGAAATTGATGATAGTCTGATCTCCATCAGTGGGTCTCAAGAATACGCTGGGTTAAAAGCAACATGACCTAGCGGTTTTATGAAGAAGAATCATTTTTCGTCGATTTGATGCAATTGCTGAGGATGTTATTAATTAAGTTTTTGTAAAAAATCTCTCCAATTGTTATCCATAACGCTCAGCGATGACTGTTTCGTTCGGCTTTAACAACACATAATAGACAACTTTCATATCCCACCAAATACAGACTGATATTTGCGTGGATATTCCGCTTTGGAGTCCATGTTTTCGGCGTGTCAGGATCAACTCTCTTCTCAAAACAGTTCAATTTCTCATCTTCGGTCAAAATACGCCATAAGAAACGTTCGAGCGATCTCTAAGCGATCGAGCGAGATTATCGTCCAATAATGCTTTTAATGCCTCATCTTCAAGATTTTCGGTTGGCATGACCGTTCTTTGTCATAAACATTACGATCACCACTTTTAAACCTTCTAAACCAATCTCTGCATACTGTTTCGGATGAAGCAGATCCCCCATAAGTTTCTGCGAGTAATCGGTAAGCTTGAACCACTTCTTTTTTCGAATCGAAATAATATATACAGTACACGTCAAAAAAGCAAGTTATTGCCAGTAATTTATCACTGAATAATAATAAATACTTACTAATGAGTATAATAATGCTGAGTGTCAACTGGATTTTATTAACACATCTTCAAGTTTCACAAATTGACATGTCACAGTAATTATAGTACAGTAAAAAAATTGCTTTCCCCATCTATATGTATAGCGGGAACTAATGCAACCACATATTATATGTATTATGGCAAATGCTTGGATTTGTAAGAAGTACTTATTTTTTACAATTATAGAAATATATATTTTTTAATATTATTTCAAAAACGAACAACGTAAACGACAAAATTCGGGGCGATTATTCTTTAATTGCGATAAATAAGACCAACAAAGGACTTAATATCTATTTTAACTTTTCTATAAATAAATTTTATCTACCTACATGTAAATATAAAAGTAAATAAATATTATAGCAATGCAACAAGTAAGTGAATGGAAGCATTCCAGAAGATTAAAAAAAAATAACAACGTATCCGCATTGAATAACAAAGAAAATTGAGTTTTAACGAACCATTTAATAAAATGAAATAATAATATTATATTATATATGGATTTTTGGTATACAGTATATTTTTACTTGGTGGTAGGGCTTTGTGCAAGCTCGTCTGGATAGGTATCACTCACTCATCATATATTCTACCGCAAAGCAACAGTACTCGCTATTGTTGTGTTCCGGTATGAAGGGTACTCACCCCCACCAACCATGGGAACTAAGATGTTATGTCCCCTATGCATGTATTTATACTGGCTTCCTTACTCACCCTACAAACCAGAACAAAAAACATTCTAACTAAATCTCTACCACCAAAATGTTACATAAACTATGTAAAGTAATCTATTCATAAAATATTGATTTGGCTTTACTAATGTATGAACTTGTACGATAATTTAAATCAAATTCTTTAAAAGATATTCGGTTGATATATACACAAGCGGAAGCCGATACTTTTAAAAACGTGCAATTACAAAATGATACCTATTTTTAAGTTATTTTATTTCAAAACCCAAATGATTTCAGCCTTTGGCCATGTAATTTATTATAAAAGCATGCGGAAATCTTGATGTTAATTTATTTCCTTTGATAAATTCAAGCAGTGAAAGTAGGTATTGTAGAATTGACAACATTGTCTGTGATCTATCATTCAGCTACATAACCGGTATAAATGTTAATTGTGTGTTAGCCGTAACATTTACACATTGGTATATAAAGAACACACATAGCCTCACAACTATTATGATGATGTTTTATGTCCTTCAATTATTTCGTAGTTATTCGTTCAAAAATATTACTTTAATAACTTTTGTTTTATTACGTCATTACGCTCTCTCTTTATATTATGTATTGTGAAATATAATATTACGGGGAATGTATATAATATTGTGTTGTACTGTGTCACTCTTTTACGCTCTGTTGAAATTTCGATTATTTTATGTTTACAAATAGATTACCTAATATTTTTAAAAATAATAATTGGCAATTGCGGACGTTCTATATAACAGATTGATAAGTAGGTACCTATAGTTAAAAAATACATTTGAATTTGGAATAACAATAATTATTATAAGATCGAAGTATATATTTATAAAAAGAGATTTATTATTAAGTATGATTTAAATATTTCTTAGTATACTTTTCATTGTTTATTTCTTTCAAGAAATTGCCTTTTAAGAATTTGTTGTAAATCAATCCATATGCTATTTAATTTGGGTAAGTTGTAAAAAATCGTATTATTTTTTCTTTTTAGTATTCATTAAACTCGAACGCCCCGAAGTTATATATTATAAATCACCTTTTGTTACGTGGTATAGTTATGAGTGTTTGATTTTGAGAAATAAAAAATGGACGAATACTTGTTTTTCTTATTAGTTTCAATCGTATTTCAAAAGTTAAATTTTATTACGGAACACAAATGAGTCCTGCATTTTTAAAAATCATGAGAAGTTGTATGCTTCGTGGCGAATAAAATCTGATACTATACAACTGTGAGCTTGTATTCATAATTTGATGGTATTTTAATACGTATAAAATATATTATATAATAAATACTATATATATTGTTATCTAATCGCTTTATGAAAATTGTAGTCTAACGAAGCAGTATACGACCACAGCGCTTGCAGCCCATGTAAATAACATTAAACTAAATAGTTTAAAAGTCTAGGAATTTTAAAATAAAATTTACTTATATTTTTATTTTTGATACTAGACTGATCTTTGAGTATAACCCAGATTAAATATTAGTCAATATTCAGCTGCGAGTCAAAGGAACAATGTCACGAAAACTAGTTTATATCTATAACTGGTCTATCGTTATCACGATAGCTGGCTCGACATACCTATTACACTATTAGGTACATTCTGTTCAGCAATTTAAGTGCCCAATATAAGTTTTATTTTTAATAATGTTTTTATTACATTCATAATGTATGTTAAAATTTATTTATCTATATTATATTACTTTATTTTATTTTATTGCATACGGGGCCACCTGATGGTAAGTGGTTGCCAACGCCCATATACATTGGTATTTTTTTTTATTGTATAGGAAGGCGGACGAGCATATGTGCCATCTGATGGTAAGTGTTCACCAACGCCCATAAACAACGGCATTGTAAAAATGTTAACCATCGCTTACATCGCCAATGTGCCACCAGCCTTGGGAACTAAGATGTTATATCCCTTGTGCCTGTAATTACACTGGCTCACTCACCCTTCAAACCGGAACACAGCAATACAAAGTTCTGCTGTTTTGCGGCAGAATATATGATGAGTGGGTGGTACCTACCCAGACGAGCTTGCACAAAGCTCTACCACCAAGTAAAACCTACCGCGTTTTTGTTATAATACCTACATATTATCAATAAAAATATTAAATTATTTGTAACGGTATAAAAGTTAAGAAACTTTTTTTTAATTATACACATTAATATGACACAAAGAGAATGTATTTTTGTACGTCAAACTACTACAGTTTTATTTTACTGAGTAAAAAAATGCACCTATTATATTTAAAAAAAAACACTCAAATGGATATAAGTATATGTATGTATGTATGGATCAGACATTACATACTAATAGAAACAATAACTACGTTACATTTAATGAAAAAGTATCAAATAAACAAAATATATTGTGTTTCATTAATGACAGGCGATTCGTTTAGTATACTCCTACGAATGGGTTTCTAGTTATAAAGCCTTTCACTCAAAGACTATCTAAAATACTCTCTCGTGTGAATTGATTTTTAAATAACATATGTAATATGTATGTATGAATTATTGTATTTTAATTAATCTCTTAGTCTTAAAAATATATTACATTTTAAAAAAATATACGTGGCCTTGTTTTTCTCACAAGTAAATCTAAATATCCGGAATAAAATTACAAATTAACTATCATATTATCTCTTTTTGGTTTCTTAATCTTTTATTTTGTAGATTATAATATTCATATTTTAATATTAGGTAAATTTTTTTTGTTTGTTTGTATGATGCTTAAATATGACAGGAATTAAATTGATGTAAATAAAAAAAATTAAGTAATTAAGATGGATCGATGCTAATAACATGTCCCTGTTGAATCACCATTTAATCAAGCCAGCCATCACTATTTTATTTCTTCTGAGAAAATTTCAACCGCGATAACAAATCTTAAGGACTAGCCCATAGTAAAAATATATACCTACAATACAAGTGTGCGTGTAAACACAAAAATAAGGTTATCTGTCCTGTCATTCAAAGTCTAGGAATTAATTACAACCGTACCAAAGCCAGTCATACAACAAACAACTTTTCGTGCTATTCTTGGCACGGGAATATTTCAAATTCTCCTTCTTTTCAAATTCTAAGTGTATTACTATTGAGAAAATTTTGAAAGAAAAACAGTGCCAAAAACTTTATTGAAATGAAATTTTAATACTATTTACACGTTATTTAAATCCAGGATTATGTGAAAGAATCTGTAACACTAAGTTAATTGAGACTAGACCAGCGATACGAGAACGAGATAAGTTTCACTTTTTCAACCTATAAACAACATAAAGATATAATTGGGTATAAGAAACAAATATTTGCACCGAGGTTATCTAATACTGGGTAATGAATTATGTAAATTAAGCATGACACCGATCATTTATTTTGTAGGTCTCGAGATTCTTAATTATATAGCCTATATTATAATGTATTTTTTTATTTAGATAAATAAAATATTAATATATTTTTTATGACATAACTATTATTTGACATAATATACGACGATACAGCGGACGAAGCTTGACATGTATAAATACTTATGATATATTTTAATAATATAACACAGAATTAAAGTAAAATCAATAAATCAAAAAGGAAAAGTAGCATCCATTAACTTTTATTAAAAAAAACATGTCAGACAATATAGTGTTTTTTCCTTTGACCTCAAGTCGTATAGAAAAATTTAGAATATTATGGCTGATCTCTCATAGTTTATCTTTCGATGAGAGCCCCAACATAGTGTATTATATAACACTATATATTTAAATGAATTAGAACCGGATTATATGCTATGAATACTATATTCTTTTCGAAAACAGTTATCACACAACTTTTTTTTACTTCAATGATTTAGCTAGGTTTGGCGATTGATAATAGTTGGAAAAAGGTAATAAGGAAGTTGTAGCAATTTTTGAGAAAATTCCTTGCAAACATTCCAGTTTTTCCAGCTAAGTCCTGATATATTTACTAACGGCTGAAGAATAATAAAAAAACTGTATTGCAAACTTCAGATCTCATTTTTTTTAAGACATTAACACTGATAAATTCCTGTCCTACCATAAATATCCTGTATCGTTCCTTTGACATACAATAAGTCAAAATAATAAAACAGTAATCATATTATCATTAATATAGACAATGCAATGAGCACATTGCAAAGCTTTCAATTGATTTCTCATCATAGAATTATTAGTACTACCTACATGACTGACAAACCTAGTGTTCGTTTAGAATGTAGGCGTGCATGTGTAATCGTCTTCGTTTGATAATGTTATGCGAATCTTTATCATTGGTTCCGGGCGCCAGCATCGCAAAGGTCGATTTGGCAATCATTATGTCTCTGCGAGTACCCGTTGAACTTTAGCAAATACTTACTTGAAAATTCTAAGTTTTTGCTTTTATAAAACGCAAGATATGATCGTATGTGTTAAATTTATTTAATAACATATCTCTTTATGAAATAATAATGAAGTGTATTTGCAAATACGACGAATGACGATGAGGAAACAGTTACAACTTAAATAATATTATATTTCTCATTTATAGTTCCTAATATAGTTTAGTGTTAGTGTAGGCAAATGTATTTAATTTGATCTACGTCACAAGTGACATTTAATTAAAAACTTCATTTAAACCCTTTTGATTATTAAAAAAAAAACAAAAACTTATAATTACTTAACCCAACATCCAGGTAAATAACACGACAGACTTACAATATTCCCCGCTATATAGATACTTTCATATAATTACTAGATTGTATAGTAGTTTCATTAATTATGTATAGATATAAAAAACCAGAAAAATATATACGCTTGGCCCCAAACTACTTGAATGTTGAATTTCATGGACCTAAATTTAAGAAACCTGTCAAAGTGAATGGTAGACGCTGGTCCACGCGTTCAACGCGCTTCGTTGGAAAAAATATTTTCAAGCAAGCTGGCCGATTTATTATGCACGACATGGCGTAGACCGTCTGAGTTTTTTAGAATGCACAGTTAACTACTTATATGTCGAAGTAGTTTAAGGTTCATACGGGAATCTATTCATTGTTATTTTATAAACTATGCTTTGCATACAGAAATACTAAATATTTGTAACTCTAATGGTAATACTGTAGGGATTCTCTACCCTTCTCTAGGCTCGTTCGATTGACACAGTTGGCGGTTACGATATTGAGTGTATCCCCAGGAATGTTGCTTTTAGATGAAGACATCAGCTGATTAGATTGCTTTGCAACCACGGAACTTAGTATTGTTTCACTTATAAAATAATTTGTTAAATTACGCCTAAGTCTTCGTACCGGTTTTAGTCGCATACGCAGGTCAGGTGAAGAAAAAGCGCGCGCGACGCTTGCATTTGTCAGTCGCACCAGGGTCGTCAGAGGGGTCGGACCGCTATCTAGTCATTGTATTTTTAAATATATTTTAATACCGTAATCAAAAGGTCATCATGAAAGTGTTCATCGTGTTGGCAGCAGTCGCCGCCCTTGCGAGTAAGTCTATATATTAATATTTACGCTTTAACTTTATTATTACCATTAAAATAATTAAATATGTTTAGACTAATAAATTAAAATATTTTAGAAAGTGTCCTTGAACATATTTAGTCATAGCTTTAATTCATTTAATTATACTTAATAACTCTTATAATAGCTCTAACAGTGAGTCTGCTTAAATATTTTCGTTGAAGAAAGATATGAAAAAACTTCTTAAAAGAAAATATTATAAGTTATTATTTATCAATTTCTTAAACCATATCGATTAACACTACAAAATAATATATTATAAATGTCTACAAAGTAATAGGTGCTTTACTCATTAAAATCTACAAAATAATCTAATTGAAATAAGGCATTTAATTCGTGCGATCATAGCTACGTTTGCTTTAAATATGGCTCAACTGTTTATATAAACTTTTCACGTATAAACAAAATATATACACTTAAGAGGCTTTTTTCCGTTATACCATGTTATTTGGTATTCATAATGAGTCGTTATGTAGTAATAGCATATTGTTTTTCTTTGAACGAGCAGCCTTTTTAAATATAGAATGTGTTGGATCACACAGCTCTTTGAAATTAGAACAATATATAAGGCAATTAATGAAAATCATAACACAAAAAAGGTTTCATAAGCATTGCTAATAATAGATTTCACTCATGAATGCGTTTGCGGAAATTCGACATTGACCTTCGATTGTACCATAGTTGCAAGTTTCATAGTAATATAGAAATTATCTACGAGTTGCGAGTGAGTAGTTATGCCATATAAAATTTACGCAAATGGTAGATAGTGAATTTTGCAATGTAACCGCTTTACATAAGTGTTTCGGAAACGGTAGCTTTTACGGTCTGTGTAAAGGTGTCGTACTTAAAATCCGATAAACACAAATTAATATTATATTAAATTATTCCATGGAAAATGTGGCATAATGCTGTTTTTTATCATATATTTAATCAACTACGGCACATGTCGGCATTTTTTTCCTTATACACCTACCTATATCGTAACATATAACACATAAATGCGATCATTTATATGTCATCAATATATTAACGGGTAAGATCTTACTGTGTAACATATTAGGGTACTTATTTTGGTTTTCTATAAACTTTTAAAAAAAATGTTCAATTTAAGCTAGATCATTAATAAATATATATAATATTATATAAATGTATAAAATTGCAATATATTTTTTACATAATTGATAGCTTATGTAACAAATATAAATTATAATTGTCATATTATATAAGAAAAACTAAACAATTTTTTGTTCTGTTTTTATTTTTTAGTTTTATAGCTTTTGTATCAATAAATATAATTGAAAATATACGTTGATCCATGAAAAACCATCAAATACTGGCTTATAATATACGCAGTCATGAAAACAGATAACTTATGTTAAAAAAACAAAGTATCAGGCTGCAAATGAGCTAAGAACTCTCCTTTCTAGGAGAAGCTTTGGAGCTTATTCCACCACACTGCTCACATGTATGGTAGTGGGTTTAAAATAAACAGTCATATAAAAAGTTTTAATAATTCAAATTTTAATTACTGATATTTGTACCGGCTATCTTACAACGGATTATATTACATACGGACATATTTGAATGATATGCTAATATATAGTTATTCATTTTACGCGTTGAACAACTTTTCCTTTTACATCACTTTAGTGATAATTAACATAACGCTATTTAATTATTTAATATATGTAAAATAACACTTCGAGGAACTCGTTCAAGGATATCATTAAAACTTGACATTTATTTGCGTGTACCGGTCAGCAACGGAGAGGTTGACGTGACGGTGAATAACGCGTTGCGTTAATTTTTACCCAAAATTAATAAATCACTTGGTAACATTAATTGAAATCTTAATATTTTATCACCGACACATGTAAAACATATTATTCGGATAAATTAAAAATAATTATATACTACCAAAACTGACAACAACAAAATTAGGTTTTTATTAGATCTTTGTGGTGAACTCGGCTGGACTCGCATATACTGGTGCCCAGTTATAATAAAAATAATTTAAGAAAAATATAAACACATTTTATCTCAAATTTTCAACGATTGCTTAATATCGAATCCTAAGCATTTGATATAAAGTTGATAGTTCACTAGCAAAATTCGGGTCACAGTACGACCCTTGATGCATCCGAGCGATGCACCTCGTGTCGCAAGCCTTCGCTTTCACTTCTCAACGCGTTGCGTCATTGCTTACGCTAAGTTGCAATAGGTTGCGCGGGCGTTAATTCGAAACCCAGCATATTGATCCCACGTGGACAGAATTATTACTGTTTTTTAGCAAGAACATCTTGAGTATTTAAGCACATTATTTTTTTTATTTTTTGAAAACTGACACTCATTATAAGAATAAATAAGTATTTATTATAAAAGTATGGGAATGAGACCTATATAATTTTTATATTGGGTTCCTACTTCACCAAAAATGTACATAAAATGAAATTTTTAAATTTTCGGCCGTAAGTGAATCTACTATTTTTAAATTGACACACGATATACTCTTTGAACATAGAATAGTATAAAAAAAACTTGCGTAATAATTAAATTGATATTTCAAAAGGTCACCAGTCAACTATAAATTAGAATAAGCTTCGGACGTACCTCATTAACATAAGTAATCATTACTCTTCTAATATTTTAAGCAATAACCGGCTTAGCGTATCCGTGATAAGATCGAAATTCAACTAGCTGACCTGTATAGTGGATATGTGTTAAAACAAATAAAAATTCCGGATTTAATCTAAAAATGTTTTATGTAATCTTGAGTTTTCGCCACAGCCTTGACCGATAGTAATTCAAACCCATAAATTAGCAGTAAATGTGCTATTTAGTGAAAATGTCAAATTTTAAAATAGTTTATATACTTCCGCGTCAATTAAAATATTTATAAGATAAAAAATTATCGCCGTTTTAGCATCGATTACATATTTTTTTAATTTCACTTTTAAACATGAAATTTTTCAATGCACGCGTGCAATTCCACGTATTCATATTTTCAGGCTAATGAATTCCATTGTTGGTTTACTAAATCATTTGCGAAACATATGATGATAGGTGTAATACATGACAGGTATTCAGTTTTTATCGATTCGAAATTATAATAGACATGCAACCTCTTCACACTTTTACAAGTCTGAAGTCACCTTTACGTGTTGATCAATTAACGATTGCCAAATCACGCGTAAGAGCAAGTGGGTAGTAGGTAACCCAATATTGTTTGTTGACGCTAAGCGATGATTATACAATGTGGCGTTGTTATATAAGATAAAAAAAACGGCCGTTCGGTCTTTAGTATCAGAACACAGTCGGTCTGATTCTCGGCTTGATTGAGTCAGCTTTCACTATGTCCGACAAATTCTTTTCCGCTTGTATTGTTGTCAGAGAATTTTTATTCATGACCTTAATTTTTTTTCAAGAAATCTAAATCTCTTTTTATTTTGTCACAGGCGCCCAATTTAAATGCCCGAACAAAGATGGCCAATATGAGGATGATAGGCAGTGCGACAAGTTCTACGAATGTGTTGATGGTGTCGCCACCACCAAGCTGTGCCCCGACGGTCTTGTGTTCGACCCTACCATCAGGAAGATCAACAAGTGCGACCAACCCTTCAATGTAGATTGCGGTGACAGGACCGAACTTCGTAAGTATTTTAATAAATAAATAATATCAAGTCCTTTGATATATACAATATACAATAACTAAAAGAGAAAGAAATATTCTTCTTAATATTATACAACTGGATACATTAACATATCCAATTGTACAATACTTAATTGATTAATTGCTTCAACAACAATACCAAAAGAGACATATCTGTGTAATGCTTATATGTGGAGTACAGTTATTACCTGGAGGTCATTCAACGCAACCGTGCCAGAAATGAAAGTGTCCTGTCCACCTTTGACCACCTAGGTCACACCTTGATGATTTTCTAGATCAATTAGAGTCGTGATTGTCACGTAATATTTACATGAGCATAATTTAGAATGTCGCTTTTATTCAACACGCCATATATTATCTATCTATACCAACTTATAAATAGCGAGATGTTTTATTAATACTTAATAAATAAAATAATAAAACAATTTAGATAAAGCTAATAAACTTCATTTGCGAGAAGGTCAGGTTGCCAAACATGTCATATAATAAATGACATGTTTGGCATAATATCATCAAAGAAAACAAAATATAAAAAGCATGCAATGCCAAGCACACGTTGCAACGCATTCTCGCTAGCTAGACTTTCGTAAAAGTAAGTTTTATGACAATGAACGCCTTATTTGTCTATAACTATGTTCATGATCGACCAGGACCATGATTCTATTTACAGACGAGCACTTCTCAGCAGTTTTTTACAAGATATATTTGCATTAAATTCCGCAGTCAAGTACGCGTGACTCGTTTGAAAAGCATGTAATTTACCTTTCCTATAACATTTAAGTATAAATAATTCGTCTTACTTAAGTATAAGTAGGTTTCTTGTAGATATTGTACGTCTGTAGGCATTTTAATGGGACGTGAAAGGAATTCAATAGCGGACAAATGAACTCGTTGGATCAAGGCGAATTGGTCGAGAACGGAACGATGTAAAAATAGTGATCGACATTCGAAATTCTTGTTATATAGAAATGAAAACTCATTTGTTACTTCCTGAACTTTTAAATGGTTACCTAGAATACGACCTCAACGTCGCAACCGGTATTATTTCAAGGTTTACGACATTTTAATAATGCTTTTATCCCCATTTCTAGTGTTGGATTTATGTCGACTCAAATATGATGCAACTCTTACACTTTTATTAATAATTCGATTTCAAAAGTCGTTTCGACCGCTTGCCTTGGTTTCTTTTTGCAATATTTCACAGTAAATTGATTTTCATAAATCACATAACATCTACATTAATAAGATATTATGCAAATATAATTATTTCATATGACAATAAATTGTATAAACTTTCCTACAGGTACTCAAATGAAACCAAAAACATACAACTATATTTACTATGTTATATCTTTTACCAGAACCCCCCAAGCCCAACAGCCAGTGCCCACGTCGTAACGGATTCTTCGCCCACCCTGACCCCTCCGTCTGCAACATCTTCTACAACTGTATTGAAGGTGACGCTACCGAGGTCAAGTGTACCGCTGGTCTGCATTTCGATGAGTACTCCGGTACATGTGTGTGGCCCGATTCCGCTGGCAGACAAGGATGCGTCGCCCAGGAGAGTAAGTATATGATATAACTTTAGTACATATTTTTAACATATATTTTTTAAATTAGTATACGTATCTATATTTAATAGCCTTTATACTATTTCTCTATGGCATAATGTGGTAATTTCTTACCCACTATAGTGATTTCAACATTATTTTCCGAGAGAATTATGAATTTTTTTGAGGTTATCTGGTTCATTCAAGAAATTAATTTATCACAATAAACATCTTACCCATAAATAATAATCTTATAAATGAATCATTTATTACATTTCTGTAACAATGACTAATGCAGCCAGTCATTGCACCAAGCTTTAGTATCTGTAAACAAATTGACACAATACGAGTCATTAGTCTCCACGAGCATTCATGTCGATTACCTAGCCTCTCACTTAGCCGGTCACTGGCACAGAGCTCAGAGCTGATATAAATGCGTTGCCACGCAATCATACACAGCTGTGAGGCTGTTCAATGTGCCCTTCTACAAGTTGCATTCACTGTTTTAATACATCTGAATGATCCACTATTTATATCTTTCGCGACCTTTTATTCAGATTTTCAGATTGAAAATTTATTTCAATATGGATGTAAACTTAGTTATGACGAATTATGAAGTAAGATTTATGTTGAATTTAATATTCAAATATAATTTGAATTTAGAAATAAATGCTCTAACAAACCCCAGAGTGGTTAGTTGTAAGATATATTTTTTGTATTAGCAATATTATTTCGAATTTAAAAAAAAGATATAGATATAGAGTAAGCTAACTAACTAACCTAACATTATTCATTGCAGAAAAGACCAAGGATGGTTTTGAGTGCCCCAAGGACCAACTGGTTGACCCTCAAGGTCAAGCGGTCGCCCACCCCAAATTCCCTCACCCCAATGACTGCCAACGTTTCTACGTATGCTTGAACGGTGTTGAGCCTCGTGACCTCGGTTGCCAAGTCGGAGAGGTCTACAATGAGGAGAGCCAGAAATGTGACGCTCCCGAGAATGTCCGTGGATGGTAAGTAACATAAAAACTTTAAGTGTTGATATATTGATGATAAATTAATGTAAATTTTTACTCATTTTTATGACGTTTAATTTTACGTCTTTTTTATCACTTACCTACATGGTAACTTAAGTGTAATAATATTTGATCATAGCATTTCGAATTCGAAATTGTTGACATTTAAATTTTTCTTACAGCGAGGACTGGTACAAGGACTCTGAAGACGCCGCGCCAGCTCCCAAGGCGAGATCCTAAGCTAGTGATAAATATATAAGTTACACCTAAGACTTGATAAGTTAATATACTTTAAGATTTAAAAAAAACAAGCGTATTTTATTTTACACCTTACGATAACCTGAAACAATAATAAAATAAATGATTTTTAAATAAAAGTATCTAATTATGATCTTTGAATGGAAACATAATTTTTGAAAAACTATATTCATTACGGTTTTTGAGCAGAATATAATTATTTAAATAATTATAAAAAATAATGTTTATTAGACTATATATTTAAAAGAAATATATATCAAGAATGTATACATTTTAAAATATTATACCTATTTTTTCATAAATTTAAAGAAAATACAAAATATTTCATTAACCTGAACGATAACTCATCCTTGAGATACTTTTGCAATCCTCAAATTTCCTAAAGAATTAGTAAATTATTATCATATTTTGAAATATTGGAGTGTCAATTAATTATGAAGTGAAATTATTAGAGCAGTAAATAGCTAACAATTGTATTAACGAACTACCTTATTAAGTCAAAGGATATACGGTTAATTATTATTTTTTTAATACAATTGCAGTAACACCTCTTTGACGTGTCATAATTAATGTGGCATCGTCATACTTACGTTAGTCGAACACTTATAAATTTACAAATTATGCTGATATTTGTAACTATATCATATTAAAGACGAAATAAATTCTATAGTGTTTGCTAAATGATAAAAATCACATATTTAAAAAAAAAAGATTAATAGTTAAAATGAAACATACAAATGGGACTATAACTCGTTATCGTAATATTTAACGACTTCTTAAAGGTTAAGAGATGTCGTCGTTAAAGGAAATTGAAAGTTGAAAAAGATTCGCAACAATTCATCACGCTTATCCAATGCCAAGAGACACTCATACATATGTATGTATGAGAATATAGTGGCTCAGCATTACTTCCGCTTTATATTTCATCGGACACGATGATGTTTTTTAATCTTTCTTCACAGTAATGCAGATTGATTTGATATATGATTTATTCTATAATTATAATTAAAATATTAAATAGAATATAAATACTTTAGCAGTTGCGAAACTCAGTGGATAAGCAAGCCGCTCGTATTTGACGCTCTTAAAGATCACTTATTTCATTCTAGTTCCTCGAAATAACACTATTAATATCTTATGCCAAGTTACTTTTCATATTCAATTCCTATTTATATGAAATGCATTAAAGTGGCATATAGACCTTAACATTGCGATTGATCGCGACACACTGAGGCCAAGTGTCAAGGCAGAAATTAAATGCTATCTTAATAGGTACATCTCGATTTAAAAGGCAAAGTAAAGTAATGTCGTTCGCAGCATTTATAGTCATATAAATTGTAAATAAGACTATTTTATTCAAAGTGATTCATTTCCAATTAATACATACGATTCATTTAAATAGTATAAGTAAAGGCGATACTTTGAAATATTATGTTTTTGTAATGATAATGAAAGCTCTACAATTACAGATTATTCTTCGGAAACAGCACAGAAGTTACAAGACAGTTCATATTAGGAAAACTAGGCGTCGTAAGAGTATGCCTTTTTATCATTGACATCTATACGCACGAATTTTGTCTATCATGCGCTCAGAAGATTTATAGAATGTTCTTGTAGTTTCTATATGTAATAAACGTTATAGTCTAGGTATCTTTATGCCTAAGTAATTGCGAGAACAGGCATATTTTAGGTGTGTAACAAACATGCTATTTTATCTTCTCGTAAAGACGCATTTCTTCCACGTGAAATGGATATGGGGGTATGTATGACTCAAGTCAAATGCGCCTGTATACCCACTAAAAACGATACCTACTCTATCTCTTCGGGGGCCATCGCATGATCTCTTTCGCATACTACCGTGACGTCCGGATAATTGGCCCACATACGATAGCCTAAATTCCTAGAAAATTTCCCAGGTACAGAAGACTCCTCTAGCACTTCTACGCTGATCTTCTGCGATATGACACCATCTCCATCCACATCCAGCTCATCTCGTTACCGGGCAAGGATTACGGTCTACCCTATCCTAACTATATCCATTAAAGTTTACATGTCAAGTTACCAGAGCTACAAAAAAGGCATGCCACCTTCAACTCATACAACGGGAAGAAAAAGGGAAAATTGTATTAATCAGTAAGTATATTTAATACGGATATTTTCACGATTGGTTAGTTATGAAGTGTGAATTGTCACGCCATAACTGGATATATCTATTAATTATATTAGTCATTACTTAAACAGGGCGAGGTTATTTTTTATAGAGCCTATTATGCAGATATTATTAGTATGTATATGTGTCAAAGACAATAAACTTTCAAAACTCTCAACAGCCTTTGTTTACTGAAATGTTACGTATAGGTAACATATATCATAATTCTTACACTGTGTAAGCTTTGTATTTAAATCGTTGGTAATATTTTTGCTCATCAAATATGTCGTAAGAAAATTTCACCTCTAATTAAATTAACATAACTTAATGTTGTATTGTATTAAATCTACCAGCCGTAATAAAATTTGGAATTTGTTCGTTTTATTATTTATTATGTTCAGTGTTTTATTTTTCATAATTATTGACGTCATAAGAAAAGTGATGTTTAAAATGGCTGATAGGATATATATAAGTTGAAATATATACATATATATATATATGATTTTGGCGATGAGAACATTAATTTGTGTTTTTTGGTATAGATTATATTCCGTGATGGTAACACATTCCTATCCGTAGTTATGTTGAATTAAAATTCATATTACGTTTATATAATTTTATTTATTAATTTATTTTATAAGTATTTTTACATGTGTCCTTATTATCTGTACATATTAGAATTTCAGATTATAATTGATAACGTTGTAATTTTAAATATTTAAAATAAGAACAAATTACTAATAGTATTTTTATAACAGATATATCAAAACCCTTCCGTGTCTGGTTTTAATAACATTCAAACTTTAAGCATCGTATTTAATATTTTTTAATATTTAAATCTTTAATTATAAATGCGAATGTAGCTGTCTGTCTGTTGCACATTCATGGCTAAACCAATAAACCGACTTTAATGAAATTTGACATATAAAAAACTTGAAGCCAAGGAAGGATATATTACTACTACTTTTTAATATATAACTCCTGCCTGCCTTCCCCCCTAAAATGCGGGCGAAAGCTACCATACATAAAAAATTCGGAACAACTAATAAATAGTTCTACTATATTCAGTTACGTTAATCTTATCAATAGTTTTTAATCAAACTTTCATATATGACAGTCGAATTGTTGATTTGACAGACAATTTTGCAACAATCTTGTAACTGTAATATGGGCAAGCTATCCGCTCCGAGTTCAATGGCAATATATTCTTTTATCGATATATTAATACATACTATATAAATATGGTTTTCTCGGTACAAAACATAATCAATTTAATATTGTTTTCAATTTCGTTCTAATATAATTTACATAATTAAATCTAATTCACCTTTCGCCATCTCAGCATCAATTAATGTCACACGTTAAATTATTCCATCAACCACAAATTTGATGTAGATAAATTGCTTTAATTAACTGAAAGTAAGGTAACATTCTAGATATATTGTATAATATATATATGTAGATACCATAGAGAACGTAATACAATGTAATAAACCTTATACGAACTTTTTTATATTATACACAGAAAAAAAGCGAAACTTAATTTTTAAAAACTGTCGTGGTAAATGTGATCAAAAAGATTTTATATTTCAACTGAATATTCAAATGATACGTAATAAAATATGCTCGTTACCTAATTGGACTATAAAAAAAATTATACCAGTTTATACCTTCTTTGAGTTTTTACGTGTTTTTTTTTTATTTGAGGGTCTAATATATAATCAGAAAGTGCTTTATCATACATAAGTGAAAGTTGATAAAACTGGATCGTGCTGTTACATAAATAAAAAAGCCTGCATGCTTATTTAATATTTTGAATATGTGCCTACTGGAGCCGAGATGGCGCAATGGTAAGGATGCGTGAATCTTAAACCCGGCTCAAACCCGGGCACGCACCACGCATTGGAGCAGCGTGGTGGAATAAGCTCCAAAATCTTCTCCTCAAAAGAGTAGAAGAGGCCTTAGCCCAGCTGTGGGACATTCACAAGCTGTCTGTACCCACTATAGTTTTTTTAATCTATATATATTTTGATAGACCTATGTATATATTATGTAGTCTCCTCCGGCTCCTCCTATTGGCGATGTAAGCGATGGTTAACATTCTTGCAATGTTATTTTCTATGAGCGTTGGTGACCACTTACCATCATGTGGCCCATATGCTCGTCCGCCTACCTATAGTAAAATATAATAAAAAAAAAGTTTTTAGAAACACTAGATGAAGGAGCTTTTTTAATCTCTATTGCCTATACTGCTCAGAACACGATTTTGTTTGAGCTCGCAAGGCTGTGCCCTGTTTCTAATTCAACAAAATAAGGCTATTTACACATTCAGAGTATACAACTTTTAATTCTTTAATTTATTTTTTAACTCAGCTCTATGTTATCTTATGTCCAAAAAACGGCTTTCTTATTAAATTAAAAATAGCTTAGAAGTTCTTAAAACAAAAAAAAGACATTATTTTTTTATCTATTGACATTTTTACGATATTGTGCATGTTTTTTTTTTAAGATATGTACAAGCAATAACTATTATTAATTAAATATTATCTCGTCAGATTTCTTTTCAAGCTAGCTTTACCACCTCAAGTTCAAACCCGGTTAATCAGTAAGCTTACAAGCGTCGAAATTCCTAAAACAATTTTATTTATTATTACTTTTTAGACAGTGACTGAGATACGGATATAACTTCTTATAAATAAATAAACACATTTTCAAGGCTTCGTATTCGCCACAGTAGCGCTACTGTCTATAAATATCGCCGCCGCCGAGCCGCCTCCGCACCGCCGCCGCATCACCACCGCACCACCGCAGCACAGACACCGCGTTTATTCCGCATATTCTAGCTCTGAATAGTAAAATAGAGATAGAGATATATCACAGTAGAACATTATAATCTAACAACTATAAAAGCCGATATGTACTTCACAATATTTAATGGTGTTTATAAAATATCAATGCTGCCATTAAACAGAACTAAGCTGGTATTGCTGCAGCGCCATGTATACGAAGCCTATTCTATGAAATATCGACTCTACTTACTCTACGTCTGTCAAACATAAACCCTGACTTATAAACAAAAGGACAAATCAATTATATCATACATAATATGTAAATCAGATTGGGTTGCACTATATTATCAAAACATTGCTTATATAGCTTACCTTGCTTATTTACTTAGCAGATCAAAGAATTCTCCCGTTAAGGAGAATTTCAAAGCTTTATCAAGATTAGTTTATAATCCTTGAATGTTTTTTTTAATTTATCCAATTAATTACAATTAGGAATGTTAAAAATAAAATATGTTACATTCAGTCAAAGTCAAGACCTTGCTTTGTAATGTGTGTATTTGAATGTTGACAAAAAATCTGTTACCGAATATGACGACTACTTCCGAACTGAGAAAAATCGTCGAAACAAAGAGAGCATTGGTGAAAGAAAGTTTAAAAACGACAGAAGATTGACGATTTCTTTGAATTTTTTTTATCGTTCTTAATTAATTAAGTAATTGAGACGCTAATCATATTCATCGAGTGCGGGATATACTCTATATAAATATTACGATTGCCTTTCGATGAAAGTTATTGTATACAAACTGTTATTACAACTATAATTTTACTCCTAGACATATTGTATTTTTTTTTAAATTATTTATTATGCACTACGGCTAACGCAGAAATTTGTGCCTATGACCTATTTGTTAAGCTTATACACTAAGCCTAATGATAGTTTTCGACTGGTATTCGATTACTCAAGTCTAATTGTTGTTGCTATGTTGCCTAATTTACTGATATCAGACATTAATTTCTGTGCAATATAATTGCAAATATTCATTGCACAAATATTAAATTATGAATAGCACAAATGTATACTTTAGCACAAATATATATATTTTAATTAGTTTACAAATTAAGTGTCAGTATATCTGTAATCTATCTGTAAACATAGATTAATGACAGTATTTATTTTAATTTTCATTTCGAATATTTTAGCTGATGCAGGAAAACAGAAGATTACCACGAAGAAACCTTTTTTATGGGTTTAAATTAAAAGTTATCTTACTTTGTAAAGTTACGATTATGCGTATTGCGTATGCTCTCAGACAGCAGCTTTTATCTCTGAGTTTTAGGTATCTTTAAACAGCTTTAATATACCAGTTCTGTTAAATTTAAAGATCGACTGGAATCCTCTTGGAGTGCAATGTACATTAATGTGTGTGTGTGTGTGTGTATTTGTTTTGAACATTTTCGGTGTCATATTTAATATTATATAATCATAATTAAGTTAAATATTCAAACAGTTTATTTTTACCCTATCATCACTATGTTTTTTTACTATATACTATTTTTAAATTTGCTTATATATACTTTTCATCTGTGTTTTATGTCAATACACTTATAAAATACAACTTTATTAAATCTTTTTTTATACTGAAACATAAGTATGTATAGTAACAAGTACCCAAATTACTACCCATTGAGCAAGCACTCTCCTCAATATACTTATACTTTCTAACGAAAATGCTGTTCACACTTACGTGTGTCCAATTGCCCTTTTTTCTTTTTTAAAGTAACAAAATAACCACTTGATCGAGTTGAACTTTTGTCTTGCCATGCACATGTAATTTTTTATAATGATTAATAGACTACACTTTGCTAATAAATAATGTGATTTTGATATATTATTTAAGTAATAACTTCTAATTAATAACCATGATGTGGCTCATCTTCTATTACAAAAATAATTTAAATGAAGAAGTAAAATAAAAATAAAAATTTTAAGCGTAAAACGTAATCATAAGCGAGATTTTTTTTATTGAAATTATCTTTATTTCATAAAATTATTTAAAAACTTTAATTACAATTAATATGGTTATTTGAACGCTATGATGCGAGATTTAAACCGTATTACTTTTGCATAATACGTTTTAAAAAGTATTTAGACTGATGCAAGACATTGATTGAAACGACTAATTATATGGTAACAAATATTCGCAATAACGCAACCTATTTTGTAGCACGTAACATTTTTATTTTTTTTATTCATTGTATATTCAAATGCATACTAATTTTCATAAATCGTTTTTCCGTCAAATTAAATTTTATTTATATAATAATTGTATAATAAGAAAGTATATAAACGTTATACGAATTATAAATAAAAATATATTGTATGAATATTTAGTATATTAATAATTCCAAGTTTATTTCAAATTCAAAAAGTGATTTAAAATGAACGTTGCTAAAATAATGATCACATAAAAAATCTTAGTAAGCAGAATTACGATAAAATTATTTTATATTTAAATTACAAAATAATTATTTTTTATTTTATAGGAACCTATAAAATGATGACTATAAAGTCAATGTAACCTTCAAACACACGAAAACGTTCTTCCTTATAGGAACACATCAGAAACAGATTTAAAACAAACAAAAAGACTTATAATCAAAATATTATTGAAAAAAAATAAGTTGACTTTGTAAATAACATGAACATTAAACAATTTTACTTCGTAATATATTTTAAGACCATAGTAATATTACCTTATAATAATTCTAATATGTGTTTACATATGTCTTTACATATTAGAATTAATATTATCAGTAAAGTTATTTTAAATATTTCATTTAGGCAGACGAACAAATGGGCCTAACCCGATGATAAATGGTAAACCTCCACTCCGCTTATAGACATTATCTGCAAGAAATATGAGTTACTATGAACACTGTTAATTCAAAGCTCATTAAATATATATATAATGTTCATTGAGCCCTTAATAACACTCACTCACTAGCTCACTTACTCCGGAACACAACACTACTAAATAATAACTATTTATTTATTTTGTCCGATAGAAAAACTCGGAAGAACCGGCAAAGAATACAATATTATCTTAAGTTCGAATGTTTCAGGCGCGTTACATTCATTGGCAAACTGTGATTTGTTTCAAGGTTGTGGAGCATGGTTTTCTATATAATTTCTTACCATATCCCGACATTCGATTGCGAGAGGCGACCCTTAATTAATTAATACATAATACACATAATTCAATCTTCTATATCCTAATAATCACGTCAGATATTAATACCGACAGCTTGTAACTACCGTAGTGGTGTCATTCTTCAAATACAAATCTCTATCCTTCATTTTATTAGTTCTTGGAACTATTTAAAGAATTTCATTAAGACGTTTAATCGAACATATTCTAAGCTAAGTTAAATAGGTATTGAGAATAAGAAAAAGAGTCAACAGCTTATTGGAAATGCAGGGTCCGGGTGTGGCAACTTTGTCTTTTCAAAGAAACAACAACATATGGTCGCTTGAAAATACCGATATGAACTGTATACTTATCGTTATAAGATTTATTTTTGTTTGGACAAGAGTTATTATTTATTGTAGGAGTCCCAGGAATGACTCATTGTGAATCAGAACATGTGCTTTGAATTGTCTCAGGAAATAATTGAATGTGCATTTCTTGAAAATTATAAATCAATTCATTGTTTCCTATCCGTTTGAAAATAAAACTTTATAATTTTATAAAATTGAAACAATGATCAAATGATCTTACTTTTAATATTTTATAAGTTTTTAGCCGTCTTTTGTTAAGGTTTTACCGAATTTAACTTTTCATTTTATTTAATAAAATCATGGATTATTCATGGATACAATTATACACACAGTAATAACATTTTCCCAATGCGCTAAAAACAAGTTGCCCATGAGCATGAAGCCAAAAAATAATCAATCAATGATAACCTCGAAAAAATAAAAACAACAAAAAGTTGTATAGGTAAGTTTTATTTTTTAATAAAGCATATTTTGTTTTTTCTTTTCATTTAAGGAATAATTTAATTTTGACCAAGGAGTTTTAACTTAAATATAATCACTCGTTTCCCTTTGATACATGCACAGATAAAACAACAAAAATATTATATTGCGACCTTGTATCCAATATAATATATGCAGCGCTTTGTAATTAATAAAAGTTTAACATGTCGAGTAACTTTGCCATAAGTTTGACCTTGATGAGAGAAAATTCGAGGCTAGTTATAGAAATGTCTTTAAAGCGGTGGTACCGTATGCGACGTGGCTTTTTCTGTCTATTTCGTTTATACATTTATTATATAGAGGAATTTTACAATTACAACGTTCAACAAATTATGGTGCAAAAAATATATCTAAAATTCAAAATTGCAATTTAAGGAGCTGCTAATCAAAATGTATTTAAAAATAAGCTTTTTTATCACAAAACGGGCATCATAAGTTTATGAAAAAATAAAGATGAATGATGATGAAAGAAAGAAGATGAAAATTAGACGAAACTGGTTTATTTACTTGTTTCAAATGAGTAACTTATATATTTTTTTCGTGTATGATAAGAAAAAGTACCTATGCAAAAGTACTACTACTTAATATAAATTTGGTTAAAATTTATTAAATATTTTTGTTTTCAGCTAAATATTTAATATTCCATTTTAAAATTCATTTTAGAAATCACAAAACATAAAAAATCATACCAACAATAATCTATACATAATATTGGAAACAAAAATAATTGATTGATGCGTTTAAATTTCGATAATCCGTTAAACATAATTTGGAGTAGGAAAATAAATTGTTATTTTAGATGTAGTTTGACAATTAACTACATTTACAAAAAAGAGTTTAAAACCAGTTTTGTAGGAAAGCAGCCTCTTTCGTCGAATGTTGTTTATAGACTCGGCTGCGCCGGCGCCGGTTACAATGCGCGCCACGACGGGCAATACAGAGCAACCTTCCACGGGAACCGCACGTGTACCCGGGCATTTATAATAGATATATATTTTGTTAAGCTTTTAGAATCAGTTATTCCTCCAAGATGAGAAGTTTACTCGTCATCTTCGCCGTGTGCGCTTTTGGTAAGTTTTAGAATTTACTAATTATAATAATATTACATACTAAGATTCTTGAAATACTTTAATTAAAAATAAAGAGACAAAATGTTTTATTTTTATAATTCAATATTTTTAATAATATTTTCAATATTTATACTATTTGGATAAAATCTATTAAAAACTTTTACGTGTTAAGAATCATAAATAATTTATATGTGTATATGTAAATAATATACCCGTAGTATCGATAATATTTAAATGAGTGTTTCGTCAAAGATCAACTATATGCAGCTTTAAGCTCCACCCGAAGTAAAAGCTCAAAGCGTGAATTGCTTCATTGCGGTCAAAGCTATATAGCATACATATTTACAACATTATATACAGTTTAGTTACAACGTTTAAATATTAAATATACGACGAAAATTCCTTTCCGATTTAAGGGTTATGAAAGTAACAGTAGCCAAGGACGCATTGCGAATTCCAACAGATTGTGGTTACTATTATATTAAGTTTATAATATTATTTATTACAAAATTATAAACACTTTTCCCCTCGGTTACTCTCACTTGTGAAACAAAGTAATAGTTTAAATTATAATGTAATATTGTTACGTCAATTAGTTTGCTTTCTTCCTTGTGAATGTAGTTTCAGGCTATCAATCAATGTCAAACATATTCTTAAACTAGACTAGTTACCCTCTCATTTGAATAGTACTTATAGCCTTAAGGTTATTGAGCGTGTGTAATTGTTACTTAATTTTTGTATTCTTTCCAACCAAATAGTTATACTGTTTTTATTCATTTATTTATTTTCATACATAATTTGTTTAATTAACACTCTTTTAGAAAGCTCATTATTGTCTTCCCCAGTCGATCTCTAGACCGCAGACCTCGAAATAAGATCGCGTAACCTCTCTACCCGGAATAAGACATTTTTAATTAATAAACACGAAAAGGTTGCTTATATAATTTCTAGTTTAATTATTTTTTTTATTTGGTTAAAAATACTAATAAGTAATAAAAATAAATCTTATTAGTATTAAAAAAATAAACAAAAAATATGTTTATATTAAACATGAAGACAGGTCAGACAGAATAGTGAATTATTGTAAGTATTAAAAGTAAATTCAACAATACACACCAATCGTCCTCCTTTCACGTGTCCTTACAAATGTTCTAGTAATTTCTTAATGCACATTTTGCAAGGGCAATTTTACTATTGAATGCTGTCACGGTATATCGGATTTTCGAAACCTATGAGGTAGCCGTTATTGTGTTAAATGGCCTGTGTGTAAGTAGCGTGAATTGGAACACTTTCGGCAATCGTGATCATGATTTTGATATAATTATAATGTAACAAATGAAAGGATTAATATTGTCACGATATCGATAACTAATCGATTGTAATGTAAATAAATTTTACCCTTATACGTAAGATAAGATTGTTGAATTGTATTAAGTTGTTTATTTTATTACCCTGTTTAGCACGAAAGCGTTTATTTCGTAATTATAATTAATTACTCGTTTTGTATAAACGATAAAATTAACGGAACAAATTATAGTCGAGAGCTGAACTTATAATTGTAACCTAAATATTGATCGATGAATTTAGATTTTTATAAATATCGTATATATTTTACTATATTCAAGTCCCGAAATTAACTCTTATAATATAAATTGTAATAAATTAAATATGTTTTAAAATAATGTTTCGAACAGTTTCAGCCCAAGATTTCGACTGCCCGGATAAAAGCGGCTTCTACCCTGATCCCTACCAATGTGACCTTTACTACAAATGCAGCAGAGGTTAGTATCGTGTGTCGAAAGGTCAACGTGTTCTGACATGTCGTTTTAAATGTCATTTGCCTTCATACACATGATTGCGCACACAGTATCATTAATTTTATTATTTAACATAATATTATTATAGAGTGGAGTCGTTAGGACTATAAAATTACCTACTAATGGCATTTATTTAATTTAATTACATTATAATATTTATATAAATATTATACATAAACATAAAACTTTCCATCATCATATATAAATATTCATAAATGTAGAATATATGGTAATTAAATTACTTATTAGATAAATAATTTATTTTGTTTTTAGTTTTATTTGTTTTGCCAAGGAAAACAGTTTTATAAAGTCCTTAGAAGGACATGACAAAATTCATAGTAATATTACAATTATTTTATCTAAAAAAAGTAAAGTAAGGTCTTTTAATATTTTGTTCTTCTCCTTTTAAAGAAAATATTTAGAGAGACTTTGCCACCAAACTACTGCAGTGAGGGACCCATGTAGCAAATTAATATCCGATATTTTCAAGTTCCCTTATGAGGATTATTAAATCGATTAGCACAAGATGAATTATAAACACAAATTAAGCACATAAAATTTGAACCCGTGATGATTGGTTCAAATTGTCATGTCTTATCTACTCAACTCCATCATGAATAATGACTTTAGTAAACTTGTTCATTAAAGCGAATAAACGTATTTTTTCACTTTTACCTTAACGAAACTTAAGGTTGAGGACAAATTACAACGCATAATTATCATAATGATTATAAAATAAATCATATGCATAAATATTTTATGCAAGGTCACATATCATATGAAATCGACGTAAAAAAGTAATAGACAGTGCGAAATAAATTCCTACACATTGCATTTGAATTACATTTTTCAACAAGGGTCACTGGTCTAAGTACCAGCTTAGCAATTAAGTTCTAGGTTAGATTGCAAGTTAAGATATGCATAAAAATGTATTGCTTAAGCAATTACTTTAAATTCTTGCATCTTAAATTAGTTTCCCTTTAAATTTGTGCTATGATTTTAGTTAGAATTACTTACGTATTACGTAACTCATACTGTTAAAATATTTCTATTTGAATGTATTGTAACGAATACTAATAAGTTTCGTGTATTGTAGAAAATACAGTAATATAGAATACGGTGAAAGGACATAATACTACAACGGAATACAAAACATCGTTTTGTTACAGATTCCTTCGTATAACATTATGTTGATTTCTCATGTTATTTTAAAATTTAAATCACATTTTTACTTTCCATGTACGTGCTTAAAATATTACGTGCATACAATATTTGATATTTTAAAATCAATTTTAACATGGTAATATATTTAACATATTAGCGAATAATACCTATTAGCCAACGATACTTTGTTTAATATTAACACTACACTTCGACCTCCTTGTATGGAACTAATTAATGCTTTCTTAAACAAATGAAATAAATAGCAAACGAATTTTAAATTTAAATGAAAAAATACTTAAAAAATTCAGGTCACGGTATATATCTAAGAAGTTTTATATATTTTCTAGGAAAATCTGAAACAAAGCTCTGCCCAGACGGTCTGGTTTTCTCTGATGAAAACCCTAACAAGGAACGCTGCGACATTCCTTCCAACGTTGACTGTGGAGACAGAAAAGAGCTGCGTAAGTATATAATATATAATAGCGTAATCGTTACAAATTATTATGATTTATAGGAAATTAAGCCAAGAAGGGCATATAATAAAGTTAGGTATTTGAAGGGAGGTAATTGTACCTACCTAGGTAGTTAACTTTGGAATTCTTTAATTAATGTATGACACCTTTTACACAAATATATTAGTTATTAATGTCAAGTGTTAGACATAAAATATTAGTTTAATAAATAAATGCCACGCCTTGATTATGTATAAATTCACAAAGAGTTTCTTTTTACAAGCTTTTATCTAACTTTCTCTGTATGTAAAAGTTCGCAACTAAATTGAAACCAGTTTCAACAGACTTCGATGAGCAGAGAAATTTTGATGATAGGAGAAGTAAATTTAAAATTTATAAATGCGTTAACATGTAGGACATCGAGACTAAAAATGTTTTCTTTCTATATTTATGTTGGGTTTAATAATTGTTTAAAAAGTATTGACCACAAGAGCAGACTTACGGGAAACTTAAAAAGAATAATACATAATATGAATTGATTCTTATTTAATCCCACATATAATGTCTAAAATTAATGTATTTTCTTTCCAGAGGAACCCAAACCCACAAAAGGTTGCCCCAGACAGAACGGATATTTCAAACACCCCGATCCTCAGGTATTTTAACTGACATGCCAATAATCTCTATAACCCATCAATAATAATCTTTTTTGTTTATTTTTTTTAAATTTGACATAAACTTTCTTAAATAAAACTTATATTGTTAGTTCGTGAAAATACTTTTTTAAAAAATTATTTTTATTACGTAATCATAAATTTAATTTTATGATTTTAAAATTTAAATTGAAATAAGAACATAATTTAAATTATATCTATTAGGCATGTGACAAATTCTACTACTGTTCGGATGGTACCCCCAACGAGTTGCCTTGCCCTCCTGGTCTCTACTTCGACGAGGAGTCTTCAAACTGCGACTGGAAAGAGTCCGTGCAAAGGGAATGCGACCAAATTACAAAGGGTAACAATTCAAATATATAATAGAAAGCCTTATTTATTAAAATTATTTTAAATGTTCTTCTATCAAACTGTTTGGTATTGTTTTTTTTTTTCTAACTATAATGCTAAAGGTGGTCTATTGATCCAGAAAACTATAGCAATTGTATCGAAGGAGTTACATACATTATGTATTTCAAACTATTTGCAAAATCTTTTCAATTTATTCGTTTTGTTTAATATAATCTATGAACCAACAACAAAAAAATAATTTTCAAATTATACGCTCAAAGAAAGATTGAAATAGGTCTCTGTGAAACCATAAAAATACTCTTCGTTTTACCTCGTTCAAATCTCTATAGTTATAAAATATAATAATATCGATCAATCTAGAACATAAAAATATTAATCTACAATAATTTTGATTCGAAAAATCATAAATAAACTACAAGCAATCGTAACTGATCATAATCATATGTTTTAATAGATTTCATTAATATTGTTTTTATATTACTTAAATCAGAATATGTAACAATTTACAGATGTCTTAGATGATGGTTTCTCTTGTCCCGACGGTGAAGTCATGGGGCCTAATGGTCGCGCTCTTCCTCACCCCACTTTCCCCCACCCCGAAGACTGCCAGAAGTTCTACATTTGCCGTAACGGAGTCCAACCCCAAAAAGGCAGCTGCCCCTCAGGAAAAGTGTACAACGAAGACACATTTATGTGCGACAACCCTGAAAAAGTTCCTGGATGGTAAGGAATCAAATATATTTTAAAATTAATGTGGTTTATGAATGTTAATTTATTTTGAAAAACAACAGCTTAATAACTGTTTAATTTCCTAGAACATTAAAAAAATATACGGAAACGCTTCCTGCGTTTGTGTATTTTAAAAATTATACATACGTTTTTAAGCACTTAAGTATTTAACGAAAAAATCTTTTCTAATAATCTAATGATACCCGGCTATTAATACTTCCTAATGCAAAACGAATAAACTAATTGTTTTTTTTTACAGTGAAAATTACTATGAAGGCCAACCAATTGAGAAGAACAAGTTACCGAAGAAGGCGTAACTATTAGATAATAAGTTTAAATAATTAATAATGTTAAAGTTTAAATAAATAGTTATATAGATAATTTTGTTGAATTTTTACTTATAGGACCTTCCTTCCGTATTGATTCAATAATGACTTTTTCTTTTTGAAGATTATAGTAGATTTGTTATTCTGTAATATACATAGGTGTATGAAAATATTTATAATCTTGAACATCAATGCATATTCATTGTACATTTTATATTCGTGTTTTAATACCGATCGTACTTATATGTTTTTTACCTAACTACGGTAACAGGATGTACGAGGACTGTTATATGATTGAGTTATATGTTTGTATGTGTGTTCATTTGTTGACCTATATCTTTTTAACTTTCAATTATAATTTAATCAATGTGATATCATTAGAACCGTTTCTATTTTTAACTTATTTAAGCTATCTGACATAACACCAAATTTAATATGGCGCTGACTTTAGCGCCCCTTTGTTTAATTAGCCGTTGCGGATCGAAAGATAGAGTATTTTAAATATATGTTATAATAAATTTTACAGATGCTCCGGTACCACAGTTTAATAACGTCGGATAAAATAAATGATCGTGACAAAAACACAAATAAAATGTATACATTAAAATTTATGTATAAAATAAAAAATATGTAGGGCTATTCTTTAAGGGCAAACTCGAAACTCACTGCAAAAAAACGATAGTCAAATATCAGAAAATGATATGCGACATTGGCCGTAATAATTATAATATTTATTATATAGAACATACGCATCAAAAAATGACATCTTGACATTGAACGGGTAAGAATACAGAAGAGCTCTGTATAACATTTTGACAATAAAATCCTATACATACATTATATTTTTCACTATAAAAAAACAAAAATCCGGCATGAATTATTTCTATTTTATCAATATCGTCTAAACTAAATGTTGATATATAAAAATCGAGACAATAAGGTAATATACATTAAAATCTTTTTGGTAAGTAGGTAACTCGTAGCGCAGTACCGATATTAACAATAAACATAAAATTATATTAGATAAAAATATAATAATTAGTTTACAATATACCTTAATTCACATCGAAACTGTGATTAGCTGATAATAATAAGCGTATAACCTGCGACGCTATAAGATCGAAGGAATGATTATTAAAACACGACATCACATAATTATTTTTAATGTTAAGAAAAACTATTAATAATAATCAATACAACAACAATAACTATGTATTTTTTCTCGCAAGTGATATAATATGAACAAAAAAAAAACAGCCAAGTCTTAGCTGGTCTAAAATGTTTATAAATTTTGTAGTTAATCTACCTTGAATTAAAACTGGCACAGTAAACTTAACTTTATAAGTCAAGTTATCCCATTAAAAATAATACGTAGATTGACTATGGGTCCAAATCAAAACAGGAACTATTGATTTTGATTTTTTTCGTTTTTTATTATAGAAATCAGCAAAATAATTGAGAATATAGATGTTTTGGATTAAATTCTGTCATGAAATGTATATTCGACAGATTATGTAGCAATTTGGACAACAATCGTGACCAAAAATGCTCCGTCAATAAATGGCTATGGAATCGGAGTCACTGCAACACACATTTCCTCCACAGCTTAGCAAGATAAGGTACTAACAAATCAAAATTGATAAGTAAGGCAGTATTAGTTTATTTTTTTAGTATAGGTAGGCGAATAAGCATATGGACCGTGATGGATGGATAGACAGTGGCTACATTTCTTTAAGAAAATACATCGCCAATGCTGTCCCTTATGCCTCTAATTACACTATATATTGTATACTAGTTAATCAGTTCTCGACATCATGTAGCGATCATGTCTAAAGCACACAAATAAATAACGTATGTGAAACCGGATTAACTAAAACAAGTCTATACATAAAGTAAAACCTGAATAACTAAAAATAATAATTGACATTGATTGAAATTTAAATTGTTCTTCATTTTGGAATAATCTTTTTTGATCAATATTTTAGATATATTTATTGTACCTGCGCTTAAGCTTTTGATGTTAGATTGTATGTGCTTGTTTCATACAAACAATGACTAGTTAACTAATAACCATTCAAAAAAAACGATCAAGGATACAAACTTTGACAACAGAAAGAGTTTCTAAATTGGAAGGCTATAGATATTTATACTTTGAATAAGAAACAACCCACAACTTATCCGGGTTGCCTATGGCTGTTCTTATTTAACACACATACAAAAGTACCAAAAAATCAATTAAGCCATTTAGGAGTAGATTACGAACACACGCATACCGCTTAAAATTCAAATTATAAATAACTTTAAAAAATTCCTGGACACAAAAGTATGAGAACATACAGTTAATAGTAGTAAGAAAAAAATCACTAAGACCACTAAATATAACTCTACAAAAATTCTAGACACAAAATTCTATAGATACAATTAAAAATAAGAAAATAAATCAAGTGAGATGCTATACTCCTGAAAAATCCTCCTTGTATCTCTACCACAACCAGAGTACACTGTGTATGTATAATTGTATATGTATTTTATACAAGGCTGATCGACTGCGTTTCCTTTGTGCCAACGAACCGGTCCGGTTCTCTTACATCAACTGAAATTGCGAAACTGTTACAATTATCTTTATCGCTAATTATTTGTATTAAACACTTGTATGTAACTTTAGTACTTTTTGTCTCTGTTCTAATAAATAAACTTTAGGTAACAATATTGAAAGTCAATTAATTATTTAAATGGTTTTACTAAAACTATATAACATGTAAACGTAAGTCATGAGTTTTGATTATTTTAGTCGTATGGTTTGCGATGTGTTAGAATGATAATTTGCACTTTATCAATCCTTACGTTGATTTCAATCGTACCACCACCACTAGCAATATAATTTCCATAAAAACCTACCAGATAATTTTCCATACAAATACACAAATCAATAAGATTTACTTGGTGGTAGAGCTTTGTGCAAGCTCGTCTGGGTAGGTACCACCCACTCATCAGATATTCTGCTGCAAAACAGCAGTACTTTGTATTGCTGTGTTCCGGTTTGAAGGGTGAGTGAGCCAGTGTAATTACAGGCACAAGGGACATAACATCTTAGTTCCCAAGGTTGGTGGCGCATTGACGATGTAAGCGATGGTTAACATTTCTTACAATGCCAATGTCTATGGGCGTTGGTGACCACTTACCATCAGGTGGCACATATGCTCGTCCGCCTTCCTATAAAAAAAAAAAAAGATAAGAGCAAAGAAATCAGACATACAATCTTTGCTTTTTAATTTATTCAATAAGTTACAATTAAAGTGGTGCTGGTGGTAAAGGTGTGCTTTCCCAATAAACTAAATAAACAGCTGTACATATTAGTCATAAATTCTATATATATGTTATGTTTTTAATCAATACTAATAAAATATATGTTTAAAATTTAAGTCCAACCTCTTTAATATTAGTTTTACTTCTAATATAATTTAAAGTCCGAAATGATAATTAAAAACCGTACCTGTGTATTTAGCCAATCCCACAAGATTGGTAATATTATTCATTATGTTAAGTCTACAACCAGTTTTATCGCTAGTGTATAGCTACCCTTAATTAACTAATATTTGGCAATACAACGTCGGGCGTAAATTGGAATTCACTTTTACTTTCATTCAAACTTTAGTAATAATCGATAAATATTTCCGTTTTTTATACCTTATTTAATTAAAGTATTACATATTTTATAGTACTTTGTTATGATTGCATTTAATTTAAATGTTTCGTCATACATATATTTGAAATACATACATTGAAAATCTAATAAAACCATGATAAACAAACCGCAATTCCGAAAACTCGAGAAATTCAAATATACGGTACAAAAATAATGTAGGGCTAAAAAAATCGCGATAACATATACCTTTTTTATAGAAAACCCACTTTAACCATTTTTGTTGTTACAAACAAACACAAATGCGTACAAATTTAAATCCGTATAAAGAATATATAAATATCATATCAATTTTTGTCAGCTTATGTCAATAAATGCTGCCTACCCACTTTGAAATCGCAACCAATAATTTTATAAATATTACGAGATAATAAAGAAAAGTAGGAAAAAAATTCTGCGTTATGTGTTCGGGCGAATAGAATATTTAACGAATGTTTATATTTCAATAATAAAAAATTGAGCGTCCTTAAAAATATAGTCATAAATATATCTAAACTAACCCAAAATATGTGTATAGATCTAGTGTATCTAATCTGTTTTGAATTCATAAAAAAAATTATACAAAAAACGCTGCAGGTCATCAGGCAGCTCTACTTCATAAGTAATATTTATTTATTTATTTTATTTTTATTGTATAGGAAGGCGGACGAGCATATGGGCCACCTGATGGTAAGTGGTCACCAACGCCCATAGACATTGGCGTTGTAAGAGCTGTCAACCATCTCTTACACCGCCAATGCGCCACCAACCTTGGGAAATAAGATGTTATGTCCCTTGTGCCTGTAATTACACCGGCTCACTCACCCTTCAAACCGGAACACAGCAATAACAAGTACTGCTGTTTTGCGGTAGAATATCTGATGAGTGGGTGGTACCTTCCCAGACGAGCTTGCACAAAGCCCTACTACCAAGTAAATATAATGATAAAATATAATACAATTAAAAAATAGAATATACTTTTGTAGCTTATGGTGTTTCCCACCAATTTAGTGAACCAAAAATGTTATATGTTATTATTTAAAAAATATTGGATGAAGTCTTTTAATGGGAGCTAAAATCAAACATATTAAAAACATATCTCTTAAAATATTTCACTGAGTAAAACAAATCACACTTGACAAAACATTAAATAAAATTTATTAATTTAAACTTTTTATTATCGTTATATTATACTACGTATATTATGTAATATTCGAAATTTATTCATTTGAAAGTAATCTGATTATTACATAAACAAGAAGGATATGTTTGTTTCTCCGAAAAATGAACCAACTTTGGTTTAACTTTCTTTTTTTAATTCTTTACTGGGATTAATCTATGAAAATAAAGTCATCAATAACAATATGAAAATGATTCATAGCTTGAAAAACATACCGAAATACCATAATTAATAACAAAAAAGTAATTGTTATTTTAACGCTTCTTACAAAAACGTTATTATATATATATATATTCTTATAAATAAGTTACAGTTATAAAAGAAGAATTTGTAACAGCGCAAACAAATCAATGATGCGGACCCGGTAAAACATGATGTGAATACATCTCTGCTTAGTACAGAATGGACTTGTGACATATACAAGCGTAGGTCTTTGAGAAGTGAGTGGTACTTATTTTAAAAATCTGCCATTTCGTTTTAAGCTCTGGTAACGGAACTAGTTTTGGGCCTATAAAGTTAGTAAATATACAATTGGCCAATAAACAATTGACCAACTGAAAGAAGGTGCAAAATCTTGCAATATTCATTATATTAATTTTTAATGGGTTAAAAAATAACAAACAATGACAGCTCAAAACTTAATATACCTAGAACGCATTAAGGGCTCTGCCCAATACAACATTTCATGCGATGACCATAATAGGAATGTGTCCGACAAAAAATATTCTTTGCACTAGAAAGGATTAGACTAAGCCCATTAGACAGTCCCGTCACCGATCAAAACCGTTATAGTAGAACGTATCGTATTGCTTTCCGATTCTGATACGTTCATAGTACAGTCATGGTATGGTACGGTATAGTGGGCAGACACCTTAATGGTTAATTTTTTTTATTTATACTACATATGTAGAACTTAAGCAACTAGACATAATAAATACAAAATGACATGACTCACTTTTAAAAATAAACGCGGATTTAAAAATATACAAAAAATAAAAATTATAAAAAGACCACGGCATACAATATAGGCCGCTGTAATCAAGACCTTGTGGATATTCTTCAGACTATCTTAAAATGTACAAAAAAATATTTTCAGCTTATATATTGTTATTTATGGAATCACAAAGCATTAAAAGCAACGCAGCTACGAGTAGTTAATGTCTCATTGCTAAGATTCACATCTTAGTTCCCAAGGTTGGTGGCGCATTGGCGATGTAAGAGATGGTTAACAGCTCTTACAACGCCAATGTCTATGGGCGTTGGTGACCACTTACCATCAGGTGGCCCATATGCTCGTCCGCCTTCCTATGCAATAAAAAAAAAGAGCTTAGTACTCCTCTTGTCTTGAGGAAAAGCAAACCTTTTCCACCACGTTGCTCCAACGTGCAGATTGTTCACGATGTTTCTATCACCGCCAAGCATGAAATGAACAATATAAATAAATTAGGAACGTGAAAAACCCCTGTGAATGTCCCACTGTTGAGCTAAGGCCTCGTCTCCTTTTTTTTGAGGAGAAGGTTTGGAGCTTATTTCACCACGCTGCTCCAATGCGGATTGGTGGAATATACATGTGGCAGAATTTTGAGTGAAATTTGACACATGCAGGTTTCCTCACGATGTTTTCCTTCACCGTCAAGCACGAGATGAATTATAAACACAAATTAAGCACTTGCAAAATCAGTGGTGCCTGACCGGGTTTGAACCCACGATCATCGGTTAAGATTCACGCGTTGTAGCCACTGGGCCATCTCGGCTTTTTTATGCATATGCATGCTTACGTTCATTTTATTACCTAAGGTTGCCTGTAAGTCAACTGTAAGGTATAAGGCTGGTATAATTTTAATTCCTTTATGTTACTATAAAAGCTAATGAGCAATTGTGTCCTCTTATTATCAGCTATTTAGTACCATTTATTTGTTTCTGTTATTTTAAACAATTATAAAATGAATAGTATGGAATTCTTTTTATAATAAATTACTTGGTGGTAGAGCTTTGTGCAAGCTCGTCTGGGTAGGTACCACCCACTCATCAGATATTCTGCCGCAAAACAGCAGTACTTTGTATAGCTGTGTTCCGGTTTGAAGGGTGAGTTAGCCAGTGTAATTACAGGCACAAGGGACATAACATCTTAGTTCCCAAGGTTGGTGGTGCATTGGCGATGTAAGCGATGGTGAACATTTCTTACTAACGCCATTGTCTATGGGCGTTGGTGACCACTTTCCATCATGTGGCCCATATGCTCGTCCGCCTTCCTATACAATAAAAAAAAAATACAGCCTCATCCAGTTCTATCGGCTCTATAAGATATTGTCATACGAAGCACGCCGCGTGAGGTATATGGCCGTTTTCGTAATAGGTAACTCGAACTCAGCACTGACGCTCGATATTCATAGTATGGTCTCATTTATATTTTCATTTTCTATATTCAAATATTTAACTACCTATTTGAAATGTTAATATAGTTATGAAATATAATTTCACTATGAATACCATTATTGTGTAACCTATATTAAACCAATATTTTTTACATTACTTAAAACATGAAATATAGAATACTCGTTCATTACAATGAGAATACCAAAGTTATAATTATTATAATATATAAAATAATAATAATAAAAATCTTTTTTATTTTTGCATAATTTGATTACCCGTCAATATCTTTAATAAATTAAAAGAAAAGCGATCTCTTACTACACATTGAACGTCGACGGTGGTAGCAGCGACCTGCGCTTGCGCACGCGCCAGTGCTGCCGGACTGAGTTCGAAGCGCGGACGTCGCGACACACACACAGACACAGACAACATGAGGATTAGTGCACGATTCGCGATTTTGGCCCTTTGCATAGCGTATGGTAAGATTTATATTATTCTTTTTTTATATATATATATTTATTTTTAGAAGACAGAAGGTTGCTCTACTTAAATCAAAATCGATTTATCGACTGTGAACATTTAAGTGGACATGCTTTGACCCTGAACGGAATTAGACTTTAAGTTCTAGAAAGTCTTTGAGCAAGTGTAATATGTGTGTGAACACAATATTCATGTAATGGTCGTACCATTACAAGACTACAAAAATAATGAACATTTCAATATAAATTATATTAAAAAATCTTTGTACTATATATTATAATTAAAAGATAATGCAATTATAATAAAACAGCTTATCTTAACTTTACAATTTAATAAAATCATAATTACAATATATTATTATTAAGGTTTATTAAACATACTAAATACTAAGAAATAATATATAACTTAAAATTGTATACTTTTTTGTAACTAATCATTAATATTGGAAGTTATCAATATTTTGACCTTAACAATACAAATAAGATTAGATCACCGATGAATTCGCTTTTAGAAAAATGTAGTATATTTTTGTGTCGCATATCAAGTTGTTATAAAAAAACATGTTTTTGCCGATTTACAAGTTTGTATAACAAGATTATCAAGCTGTACATAAGCAAATTTAGCGAATATTGATTAGAAGTTATTAATCAAAAATTTGTTTTTTACAATAGATATACATTCATATTTATGTATAAACAAATATATTGTTTTGGTGTCGATCGTTAGTTGATTTTCTTGCGTTATATGTAATATTTTTAATTATATCTAACGAAATTAACTTTTGAGTTGTTTGCCGGTTCATCTAGTCTACATTCTGGACCGGTGTTAACTTGAAATGCAATTTTAGCTTGTAAATGACGATAAGTGATCTTAAGTGGCTACTTAAATCAAGTACAAACAGTACAGTTTGCCATTCTATTTGAGAGTTTAGAGTTATAGTTTGATGTCTATAGCATTTAACCTTGCCCAATAAATCATCTGATTCTTCAGATTAGCGTGTCCAATATTATTAACTTTTCATTTATAATCTTGTTTCTAATATAAACTATATTATTCGTGATTTCACTTAATAAATTACGACAGGTCGTAGCAGTGGTCTATATAGTCTATGAACTTTTTCAATGAATTGGCCATTTATCGCAAAAAGATTATTTTAAATCGGATTATTAAACATTACTTGACAACACATTATTCAGATTTATATTAAGGTGTTACAGAAGATACATTGAGATTTGAGAATAATTTTAACGTTGTTCTTGCGATCTCATTCTGATCATCGGGACCTGTTATGGTACCAATTTAAACGTATTTAAAGTTGCTCAAATAATTAATTTATAAGCAGATTTATTTATTCATCATCGGACTTTTTTTTCTAAAGGCGATTAACATTTACATAATTTGTATGGTTACATTTAAGGTCACTTGCTCAACATGAAGGTGGTCTACATAATAGGTTGATTTCCTTTATCCTGATGTAACTACAAATATAATTATACCTGATGTATAATATTAAGTTTTGAAAACATGTAGCATAGTAGTACTTATCATTGATTGCGTACAACTCTTAATATTAAATACTTTTATCAATGATAATTTTAAAACAAAATCTTCAAAATTAAAATGTATGGTAATTTTTAATCATAATTAAAAAAATTGAAGTAAAACTGCGACTGGTTGCGATTGTTGAAAACACAAACAACCGCCAAAAAACTTAAAATAAGAAGTACATTAATTATGTACACCTTATTTATCATATATATGTATAATATTTTATCTCTTGTTGTTTTTTAACATAAAGTTTAAAACTGCACTAGCTTGCGGAGTCAAAATCTTGGTGTCATAGGCTTTACATTTCTTGTATGTATACTGATACAACGCTTATCTCTGAGTTATAAATAAAATTAGTAATATTCTAGACATTTAGCATAATATTTCTATTTATTTTGTTTGTAATGCAATTGTAGGTATTTCTACTTCTTCAAGAATAAAACAAAGTGAGTCTCTTAAATGTCATACCATAAGATATACTTAACAAGCAGTATCAATGTCAAGAGCTGAGTTTACTTAGTTACGATCTATCGAATATAAAGTAAACAAATACTTTGTTGCATGTTCAATAAATGTTGTTGTTTTACAAAGTTCTGGTTGGATTCAAAATTTCTTTAAAAAAATTAATTCTATATCATTTTATATTTGAATAAATGTTTTTTGGTTTCTGATAACTTTAAATGAAATAGCACTAGAAGAAAATAAATGTATATTAAAAATAGGATAGGACTTAAAATTGAGCCTTATGCGAAACAGTTTATATACTAACAGTTCATTAAGCTGTAGTTACAAAGCCAGATATAGGTTCAAGTAATAAAATATTCCAAATTAAAAAATCATAACTATGGATAATAAATAAATCATAAACTGTTTTTTATCAAGTCCTTACATAAACACGATTTATTCAATATGTCTTAAGAGTTTTAACTAAACCGAACTCAAATTTTATTTAAAATATCCGGGAAGTACTTTCGAAAACACTTAATTTATTGTGCTTGTTAATAAAATAATTATCCATTCACGGTCCTACACCTCGTCTAACAAAGAAAAGGGAATTAGATTTCTTTGTTACTTCAATTCATATAATTCAATATATAATCCATAAACATATTCTCATGAAATCAATACAGAATTTACATTTTATTGTATTTATAGTAAATACTTAAATAGAGCAACATCTGTTACAAATAGAGCAGAAATTATCCTTCAAGCGTTGTCCATGGTTGCTCAACATTGGAAAGGGTCCGGAATATTTAATAACTGAGTGGTGCGCCGGCGCAACAAATAACGTTTGGTGATTGCGTACCCCGCATTGCCGCACCCGATCTTTCAAAACGCGATTTTTGTATGAATTTCTTAGTATATAATTATTATTTTTTATAAAATTTATTTGCATGTAATTATATTTCATGTCATAAAATATGATACATATAAAATAAATTTTGTTATACGTGTATAAGATATTTTTATGTATTATATATATATTTTATCTTAAGCTTAAAATAAAATAGCTTTACATAAAATGTTGTATGATCTTTGATCACTTCAAGATTTAAATTCCGTGTTCGTTTGTTAACATAAATAAAGTATATGATTGCGAAATAGGAATTGATCATATCATACAAAAAGTATTATATTTTAAAAGTTAAATAAAAGTATAAGAAATCACTTTCTCTATTACTTACAATTTTTTTAATTTCAAACTAATAACACAAAATTTCAGCAGGATTCGTATAATTAATATCAATGTTAATTTTTGTTTTTTTTTTTTATATTTTGGCAAAACTATAAAGTACATATTTTTTAAATAAATTAATTAAGAAGCAGCAAGTCGTAGTTTATATTTTTGTTAATTGGGTGTTATTTTACAAATATAAGATGAATTAATTGTATACGTAGCTAATAGTTTCCTTCGTTGCTCAACGAATGGAAAGGGGCCGGAATTGTTTAAGCTCAAGGCCCACACCTGCTCGAGCGGTGATAAAAAACTCATATTTGGAACGATCATTGATTTATATTGATTAAAATTATTAATTGCGTGAATGATATTTCAAACATGGTTTTAAAAAATTTTTAATAATTTAATGAGCTCATATTTAAATACCGATATTACTGACAGTTCATTGTAGGAATTGTCTATTTATTAAATATGATATATTAACGAAGCATTATAATCAGTTTAAGAAACATCCAAAACTATACAAACATACAAATCTGTCCTTTACTATGCCGTGGCAACTTGTAAATAAAACAACACTCATCAAGTTATTGTAAATTTTTGTAAAATATATGTATATTAATGTGTTTTGTAAGTTGTCCTACTAAATAAATAAATCTATACAATGATAGGCAATAAGTAGTAACTAGATAGTAACTTAGTTATTATTGAGATTTAAGTATTTGCCATAATGGCCCCCATGTCACAAGGAAGTTAAATAACAACATACTTTCACTCTGTAAAGTTTAAGGGCCCAATTTTACCGTTCACCTCATTACGGCGAATAAACCGAATTACGTGAATTATATCGTAATTTTTTTTACTGTGACATTTTCGGCGAATTTGGAAATGTTTATACATTTATTACACTTATATAGCCTAATATTTTATTAATGTCAGTATACTTTTATTGAGGTAAATACTTCAAATGAGAGTGTTTTTAATATAAAAACATTACAAGTGAGCGCTTGTTTACTTACATAAATATACAATTCACAATAATCTTATTATTATTTATTTAATGTAGGTATGATTGCTCAATTTGTAATTCAGTCAACTTTAGCTGACATTTAAATTTAAGTTTTACTTCTTGAGTAGGTATTTTTTTATATTAGGAATACTTAACATAATATGTTATGAACTCAGATGGTCCAATGACATTCTAGACATCTTCATGACGACATAATCTCTAAATATAATTTAGTTCACTTCTATAAAATGTTATGACTGGAGAAATGTTGCCACAAACCGATTGAAATATAGACGGTTATATACAGTCACTGGATTTTTTTAAATTACCAATACTCAATTAAAGACAAAAGACCTCAAAGACAATTATAAGATCTAACTATAGTTATTATAGATAGTGATACGTAATATTCACAATTAATAGACATAACTCTATACAATTATCATAAAAAAATATTTTTGGACATATATATATATTTACTTGGTGGTAGAGCTTTGTGCAAGCTCGTCTGGGTAGGTACCACCCACTCATCAGATATTCTACCGCAAAACAGCAATACTTGTTATTGCTGTGTTCCGGTTTGAAGGGTGAGTGAGCCAGTGTAATTACAGGCACAAGGGACATAACATCTTAGTTCCCAAGGTTGGTGGCGCATTGGCGATGTAAGAGATGGTTAACAGCTCTTACAACGCCAATGTCTATGGGCGTTGGTGACCACTTACCATCAGGTGGCCCATATGCTCGTCCGCCTTCCCATGCAATAAAAAAAAAAATATATACGGTATCCTTTTTAATAGAGAAATTTCGACTTTCTTCCCGCCAACCCACGCGATCCACCTGGTCGCGATTTTGTACAATAATTTAATTTTAATTTCGTTTCGTATATTTTTTTTCATTTAATCTTTTGCCATATTATATTTTAAATATTGTATTTTATTTCTGTAAATAAAAAAATATAAATAAGTGACAAATTATTTTCGAAAATATGTTTTATAGTTTTAGCCATATATTTTTATTTTATATGTAAATAAATATTATGATTTTCAGATTCGATTATTAAATATTATGATGTTCAGGACAGTAAGCGTTTCTCTGCAGGTCACAAGTCTTTCCTCACAAACGATAAGCTTGATTACAATATAATACACATGTGGGGGAATTTTATCTGATCGATATAGGTTTGCCGGAATAAAAACTATATTAGTATATTACAAAAATATATTTTACAAAAACATATATATATTTTTAAATATATATCATGCCGAATTATATTAATTATAATTATAACTGTAATAAAAGTATATCAATAACTTATTAAATACAACGTCAACTGAAAAATTACAGTTACGGTAATGTTGAACTAAGCTATATAATTCCGTATATAAAAGAGTTCAACGCGTACGCTCTTATCTCATGTCATAGTTTGTAGAATTTCATTTGATTTCTTTAAGTTTAAATATAATTATTCCATGTAACACGAGACAATCATTGTTAGAGCATTTATTAGTTCAATCAATCAAATTTTAAGATAGATACTCATCAGATATTCTACCGCAAAACAGCAATACTTTGTACTGTTGTGTTCCGGTTTGAAGGGTGAGTGAGCCAGTGTAATTACAGGCACAAGGGACTTAACATCCCAAGGTTGGTGGCGCAATGGTGATGTAAGCGATTGTTAACATTTCTTACAATGCCATTGTCTATGGGCGTTGGTGACCACTTACCATCAGGTGGCCCAAATGCTGTCCGCCAACCTATGCAATAAAAAAAAGATAAAAGTTAACAAGAAATATATCATTTTTACAAATACTTCTAATTATCTCGTCAAAACATAGGAATTACGTAAAAAGTACGCGTCACTGGTTCGTTACGCGACATGGGCCTTGTCGAAAGCTAGGTAACAATAGAATAGTGACCTTACGCAAATTGACAGAAAAAAGTATCTTACAAATTTTGTACAATACATCAATTAAAATTTCTTCTGATCAACAGTTCCTATTTTATAATATATAAGATTATTTTCATATTCAATTCATAACGAATATAGTATATATGTGAAGAAACACGTAAGAAGAAATGCACATTACATCCGGGTCACAGAAGTATACAATTGTCAGTGAATAGCTTTTGTTTTGTTGATTAGACTAACTAAGCATTTGACATGACTGACTTGATACTGACTGAGAATTGAACTATCCTCCTCCTATCGACTTTAAATGTTGAATTCACTCCGCTGTCGCTGGGCCATTCAAATATATTTAAAAATGTAACAATAACTCAACTTCAATTTATTAAAATGCGTATAACTATTAACAATCCTAAATGCGGGCAATTATTGACTCATATCAAAGCGAGAAGGCTACTGTTAATCGATTTTATGGCAGAACCAAAACTTTATTAACTTCGCTGCTTGAATAGTTTTTATCATTAAAATTAAAATACAATACAAATACTCTTAATCTTACAACACACAATATTATAAAGTAAAATGTACAAGTGGCTGCATTATCACTAAAACAACAAATAACTGTGGATTTTACATAATAAAAAAGCATGTTAAGTAATAATTAATTCTGCAATTTATAATTTTATTTTGTAAGTTATTTGCAAGATTATTAAAATATTTACGCAGTTAACATAATACATACAATGAATATTTATTTCAAATTTACGTCATTATTTAATTAATACTAATGGTTAAGTAAATTTGTTAAGGAAATGTCAAAGCAACGTAGTTGTCATTCACGACAAACCTTAAGAGAAAGCTTCGTTTGTTCCCTATGCAAAAGAGAAAAACCACTAACATTTAAATAAACCGCATATGCTCTCACGACAATAGCATCTCTGAATCAAAGCACGTAATAGAAATATATATGCACCAGAGCATAAAGATAAATTGTAATTGCTTTTGTTCAAAGTAAAAAGTTACATTATGAGATAAATCAACAAGTTTTCGAAAGCATTGTATATCAAAGCAGTTTATAGTTACATTATTATGACGAGGACAAACCATACAGTATCAAATTATATATATTTTCGCAAAGTAGTTGATGTCTGCGTTTACTACTATTATTTACAGATTAATTATTAATGAGATCACTCAATATACAACCTTTTTAATATTAATATAAACATGTAAAATCTTTGCTTAAGTATGACCTCTGACCTGATAGAATATGGGGTTCTTGATCCAAAAAAGAGCACACTTCGAGAAACCTATTCAATCATTTCTTGCAGCTATTCAAGTAAATACGGGAATGTAAGTAGTAGTAGTGTAAATTTCAATTTGATACGGCACTTAAACTGAATAATATATTTATGATGTTATCTGTTATTAAATGTAGGTATTATTACGTTGTTTAGCTATAAATAATTAATTCAATAAAGAGGTAACAATATAATTCACGTAGGATGTACCGCAGTACCGCATTACATAAGACCGCGAGATGTGAACAGGTTTCACTGCGTCTTCCGTTCTTGTGTAATCTTGTTATCGAATAATGTTAGATGTATTCGACCTATGACGTTTTACGGACACGTTTTCGCGTATTTTTTTTAGAAATTTCTATTTGTACAAAGTATTCGTCATATATACTTACTCTGGTAATTTGTAAAAGCGGCTGTGACCTCTTTATATTTATGCTTTGAATTGAGAATACCAATATTGTCCGTAATGATAATATTCTCTCTAATGATCCTAGCTTTAAGAGTTTACATGAAATAATTGATTTATTACATAGATTTAATGCTAGTGAAAAAGAAAAAAAAAGTTACTTCCGTATGAAAACAAATCATCACTATGTTTAATTTAAAAAAAAAAAACAATTTAATAAAAAACATATATTTAGAAAGAGCAACACAAACATATATAGCATTTTTTTAATTGCTTTTGTCGAAAATTTAAATGAGTAAATTAGTGAATTTAACAAATATTGCATACCGGTTAGCTGTTTCTATGAGATATTCATGAGTAATTTTTGTGGACTTAGTCTAAGCTCGTCTATATAGAAACAACTTCTAGAACAAAACAAGGCTTGTTTTGATTCAGTTTGAAGGGTTTTTTTTTTTTTTATTGCATAGGAAGGCGGACGTGCATATGGGCCACCTGATGGTAAGTGGTCACCAACGCCCATAGACATTGGCGTTGTAAGAGCTGTTAACCATCTCTTACATCGCCAATGCGCCACCAACCTTGGGAACTAAGATGTTATGTCCCTTGTGCCTGTAATTACACTGGCTCACTCACCCTTCAAACCGGAACACAGCAATAACAAGTACTGCTGTTTTGCGGTAGAATATCTGATGAGTGGGTGGTACCTACCCAGACGAGCTTGGGTGAGTGCGCCCGTGTAATTTCAATGGTAGCGCATTGGCGATATAAGGAACGGTTAATATCACTTAAAGCGCCAATATCTACCGCAGTGGTGACCAATTACCATCAGGTGATCAATTTGCCAGGCCGCCTATCCATTTTATAAAAAATAAAACGAGCTTAAAACTGTAAGAATAGTAAATTACAAACGTCAACGTCGAGCACAATGTCTACGTAAGTGACCGTAAAACAATTGTGACGGATTTAATTACGTAAAATAGTTTAAATTGATACAAACTATCTAATATAGTGATCTAATCTGACAGCATTACACCGCAGACCATTGCGTACGCTTCAAGGCTGACCACTATAGTACTACTTTCGCTCGCCGCTCCACATGCATGGAGCGCTAAAATAACGCTACGGCAAAGATGTAAAAATATTAATGAAAAAAATATGTCACATTTTTTTGAAAGATGTTTTATTAAGTACGTATATCTTATATGTTGTTGTTATTATTTCACTACATTTAATAATGTCAACAAAATGTTGATTTAAGATTCAAGTTTTCCAAAGAGTTGGGATAAATCTCTAATAATATAAAACGGTAAAAAGGCGATCTAGTAATACTAATCAAAGCATCAGAATCAATATGGGCTTATAAATGTGAACCTATTGTACAAAAAATAGTAACCTTGCTATAAATGAGTTTTTTTTTTTATATTTACGACAACAATTAACAATCTAACATATATTTATGACGTCAAATGTAAATAATGAAATAGCAACATTTTAACGTTTTCGTAATTCAATGACTGACAGGCATAAGGTACGTTCATATTACATTTAATAAGTGCAGCAAGGTCGAGGAAATAATTTGTTCTCATAACAATAATAATATGATTTAAAATATAGTTCAGGAATTTTAATTAATGATCATTAAAAAATAATAGCTTTAAAAACATTGCAATAATTAATAATAATTACAAAATACGTGAAGGCTTCCGTTGGTGTTCTCTTTTAATATTTTTGTAACATAAATGCGTTTTCATTTTTATTTTCCGACAATATATATAGTTATTCAATCCATTCACTATCAAAATCTCATTAGATTCATATAACAAACAAATGAATACGTATTACACCGCGTTACATATTACTTAATGAGTGAACTGCGTTTATCTCACTTAAGAAAGTAAAAGTGAATGATGTGTCGGCCGATATACACGATATCGTGACTGTACTCTTTCGTCCAAGAATGAACACGAACTTGGTACAGTCAATTACATAATCAGATTTAAGGTAAAATAATAAATATTTTGAAAAATACTTAATAAAGACGGTATATGCATACAATTTCAAATATACAACAGATAAATAAAATACATAATATAGGAACAAACCAAAACCAAACCAATTACCAATTAGAGCAAACACCAAATGTATTAAAACGCATCGAATATATATTTAATAAAACACAAATCAATTACAATTACATTAAACATAAAAAAAATATATAAATATAATTTTAGCTCGTCTGGGTAGGTACCACCCACTCACCAGATATTCTGCCGCAAAACAGCAGTACTTTGTATTGCTGTGTTCCGGTTTGAAGGGTGAGTGAGCCAGTGTAATTACAGGCACAAGGGACATAACATCTTAGTTCCCAAGGTTGGTGGCGCATTGGCGATGTAAGCGATGGTAAACATTATTTACAATGCCATTGTCTATGGGCGTTGGTGACCACTTACCATCAGGTGGCCCATATGCTCGTCCGCCTTCCTATACAATAAAAAAAAAAATATATGTATAGCAAAATTATTTTACACGACAAAACACTTGAGGCGATGTACATACACATGAACATTGATTCTGATGTTTAAGATGAACTTGATTGGTGACTATTTTAATCATAATATACGAGAAATTATAACGTATAAAGGAAAAAAACTAAAAAGCAAACCTTTGACTAATGGGATCGCTTTGGGGTTATCGCACTGTAATCGATATATTGTACTTAAATATTATGTTACTTCGTTATGCGAAGTAATATTGATGACTTAACTATACAGATTAAATAAAAAAAAGATAGTTTAAAGATGATGGGTTTTTGAAAAAGGAATGTCATAGTATAAGAATATTGTTGGATATGAATGGAAACGGGTATAAAACAAGAGGTAGACCGAATAAAATATAGATGAATTGTAAGACAACTAGACATAGAGATGGACAAACGAATTGTTCAAGCAAATGATTATAATAATATGAAATCATCATGAAATGTTATAGTTGCACTAAAAACGATAAAATAATACCCACACAGTACTCTTTCTTTCGACTGTACGATAAACTACATTAGTTTGTATGACGTTGATTCATGACAATCATTTGATCAAAGACATAAGTTATTACTGTATTTATCTCAAATGAAGTCTACATAAATTGTAATTATTTTATACTTATTTATAATTTTATACGTTTGACTTAAATACTTCTTCAATGCATAAAAGTTTTGTGAATAGAAACGCATTAAAATATAGTTATGATTCAAATTAAGGCTATGCCAACGTTAGTTCAAAGATTAATATCAAATCTTAATGAGAATCTATTAACAAGTACTTATAACCTGATATTACTGTTCACTTTGTACGTAATTACAAACAACAGTCATTAAGAACCATTAAGATGAGCGTAGATTATAACTACATATTAAATAAAACACATTTATAACATAGCTACAAATTGTATAGCTTTATTAACTACACATTTAAACAATCCTGTGAAGGTGTCATTACTGAGCCTTCTGTCGTTTTGATATTTTTTTTTAAGTATATTTCACCACGCTCCATTATTAGTTGATGGATACATTTGTGGCAGTTTTCGTGCAGCGAGTACGAGATGGATTATAAACACAATTAAGCTCATTTAATTTCAGTGGTCCCCCGGATTTGAACCCATAATCTTCGGGTTAAGATTGGCATATTCTAATCACTGGGCCACGTCTCACTTCGTCTCACTTTTGGTTATTAAAATAAAATAGCACTGACTGAATTTAAATATTCTGTTCATATACTTATATGTATATTTATACTTAGATTTTTTAGCATTAGCATTTTATAAAAAGTACCTACTATTAAAATTTTTAAGCCGCTTAGATTAGTTTAGTTTAGATCTATACCTATAGTCTAAAGCTGATAGTGTGTTTTTTTTTAACGGTTGCAGGAACAACCCGAAATAAAAGATTAAAAATTACTTTATGACCTCTAAGTGTGACCACGTACAAAACTTGCAGAACAGCTACTAACATAATATAAAAAATTAAGTATAAAATCGAATTCAATTCATACTCATTCCATTAATTGATTTAAATATCAATTATTTAACAAATAATTTTACTAAAAACCAATCATATATGACCTCATGCGAATGAAATCAAGTAAATCTAATTGTCTAATGTAATAATTAGCGGCAACAACCGACCTCACGTCAGGGTTACACAACCGTCACGCTACGCGCGAGCCGATTGAACGCAACCCGTTAGAATAATGAAAGTACAACCTCTATCAACCGTATGGTAGTAACCCTATTTATTTAAACCTCACTTTTGAAATATATATTTTATTTTAAATATCTATATAATAAAAACTATTTTAAATTGTTAATGTTGCAACCAACGGAACTGAGACTAATATGTAATCAAATTAATTTAAATAAAACTACGAAATTAAATGGTTATTTAAATGAGGTTTTTTAAATATTATATTATCTATTTAGAACCAAATTGTGCAATATAACAGAATTAAAAACACAAATAATATTTTATAATTATACTTGTGTCTTTCTTTCTTATCTTAACTTTCAACTTATTACCTGTGAATAGCAAATGATTACGTTAATAAGAAAGAAATATAAGAAAACTTAAATTAAAATAAAACTTCAGTATTAGATTTTTTAAATATTGCTAGTAATAAGCCGTAATAATTACAGCTCTTACGATTTACCATTCATGCGGGGAGTCAACATTTTTAAACTGATAGCTATGCTACCTACTAAACTCCTATATTGTATTGGTATTATTCTATTTTCAGCTCAGGCGGGAATTCTTCTGCAACATGCGCCGGCCTGTCCCGAATCTTATGGAGTTCAGGTATCTTACTGAAGACTTAGCTTATAATAATATTTTGATCACTGTACAAATTACATAAAGTGATATTGTAGCCTTTTATAAAAAAAAAATTTCTAGCCGAATACATTAACTTTAGCCAAAATTTAGAAAAAATATAAATAAGCGAATTCAACTTATCACTTGTATCGGCTTCGATAAAAATTAATCTTTCCGTAAGCTTATCCGGGTACGTAGCATCCACTCATTACATATTACACTACTTACAAATAGCATTGCTTAGTAGATGAGCACTTACCATCAGGCTGCCCTTTTGCATGTCCAGCTAATGGTTTTTAATAACAAAAATACCTACTTGATATAAAATTTATAAAAGAAATTCGCTTATTTCACTTATATTCTATCTTCAATCTAGTTTTGTAACAGATGTATCGTTTACTTACCAGTCATTCAAATAAACAAAATAAATAATATCGCTATAATAGATGCTATATATTATTCATTGAAATTTTAGGCTTACGCCCACCCTGAGCTCTGCGACCAATTCTTCCTGTGTACAAATGGAACCCTCACCGTAGAGACGTGTGAGAACGGTCTCCTGTTCGACGGTAAAGGCGCTGTACACAACCACTGCAATTACCACTGGGCTGTGGAATGTGGAGAGAGAAAGGCTGACTGTGAGTATTGTTGTGAGAATAATGGATATATTATTAAAATTCTAGCTTTGTTTATCGACGAAGAGTGATTAGCCCGTTTAACTGTTGTACTCACGATCCCAAGCATTTCTTGTAATCAAAATATTTGTACAAGCAATGTAGTTTTTTCATGTTGTCTAAAAGTATGTATGTATTGTATTATGTGAAAGATATTGTTTAATACAACTTCAATTAAATGTAGTGTTCTTGTCTTAAGCTTAATTAAAATTTACTGAAACAAATTTTTGCTCTAAATTTCAGTAACACCATACTCAACCCCCGGTTGCGAATACCAGTTCGGTATCTACCCCGACAGTGCGGAATGTTCCACCAGCTACATCAAGTGCGCATTTGGAGTACCCCATCAGGAGCCTTGCACGCCCGGTCTCGTCTACGATGAACGCATCCATGGCTGCAACTGGCCTGATCTTCTTCAACCTTTCTGTAACCCCGAAGGTATGTGATAGTATTACTTTGACCAAACAACGAAGTATCCATTAGTTGGATCATAAATAACCTCAAGAAAAAAACAACCTTATCTTCAACAAACGTGAAACTGGCTGGATATATGCAGCTGTTTTGTTAACATTTAATCTTAAATGACAGTTACTCAACTGCATAAAAAAATCTTCTAGGTATACATTTAGTAATTGGTGCTTGAGGTACTAATATATAACTCACTGGACTGACTTTCTGTGGTTTTTGTATGATAGTAAGTAAATGTTCCTCTCGATGCGATTCCCCATTTAGAATTTGCGCACAACGTAAGGAAATTTCCAGTAACTATAACAAATGTAGACTCCGAACCAATAGACTAAAATTATCACTAAATAAATCAGAAATATTATATAATATAACATGAAAATAAGTGTGCATATTTTACATGTCATTAAAGTACCATTTTTTTCCTCAACAGCTGTAGTCGGCTTCAAGTGCCCAACTAAAGTACCCGCAAACACACAATCAGCCAAGTTCTGGCCTTTCCCTCGTTTCCCAGTGCCTGGCGACTGCCATAGACTAATCACCTGCGTGGAAGGCAACCCTCGTCTTATCACCTGCGAAGAAGGCAAGGTCTTCGACGACCAGAACCTGACCTGCGAAGACCCTGAATTAGTGCCCCATTGTGCGCACGCGTAATTTGTTAATCTATCAAAATTATTATAAAACGAAAACGAATAAGTCCTTCATCTATGGCTAAATAATTATAACTCTAGATACATCATATAATGCTGTTATGTTTCTTATAAACTGCAGATATATAATTTAAATCCTTATTTCAAAACACATACATTACTACTTCTAAATAAATCATATTTACGATGATGGTAATTAACTACTGTTCTCGAATATCATTCTAGCAATAATTTGAATTCACAAGATTATGTCATTTCGTTTTCGTTTTGTGATACATGAAATACAATCTGGAATTTTTTCCACCGATTCCTATTTATTACTTAAAATTGCATCATATTTTTTTACATCCTTACTTCAAAATATTTAAAAAAAAGTTATCAATTAAAATATTAGGTCATGTGCCTATAATTTGCGTGATATTAGTTACCATAGAATTACAGTACCGTTTATGATAAAATGTCTTTGTATATATATATTTTTTAACAAAACAATGTAAATATGTTTACCAGTAAAACTGAAAATGTAAATAGAAAAATACTATATATGTTAAATAATAAAATGTTTAAAATTTTATAAAGTTATGTTTAAATATTTACCTAATAACTTTATATGATCACAGACAGCTACCAGAAAATCATAGAATTATTATTATTATTATAAGAAATCTTTATTTCTATTATTCAAACTAACGGTTAGACATCAAGAAAAGTTTATATTACTTTTAATATAAACTTTTCTTGATGTCTAACCGTTAGTTTGACTTCAGTAAAATGTAAAGTAACCTGTAACAGTTTGTAAATGTTCCACCATTAGGTTAAGGCGTCTTCTCCTTATTAAGAATAAAGTTTGGAATTTATTCCAACAAGCTGCTCCAATGCGGGTTTGTGAATACGCATTTTCATACGACACAAGCGAGCTTCCTCACGAAATTTTCCTTCACTGCCAAGCAAGATTTATATTAAAGTTCAATGTTGCTTGCTCGGGTTTCAACCTGAAATTTTCGTTTTAGATCACGTGTATTTACCACCAGGCCACCTCGACTCTCAGTATCTATTAATAAAAAAAGTTAAGCAGAATAACTTAATCTTACCAAAGACCCACTGTTTTTTAATAGTTGTTTTTTAAATTGTTGTCATTAAATTCTATGAGGAACCCTTAAGCTGTAGTTAAGATTACCTAGAAAGGATGTAAGTATTTTTAACAAATATAAGATGCAACATTTACGAACACGTACAGAGTATATTTACAACAGTATTATGAATATCAATAGAAGACGAACTTGGTATTAGCACGTGATTAGAATTTTTAAATAAAATGACGTCAACTCAAAAGTGATGTTGGTTTAGTGTTGTTAAATTACGAAGCAGTGACATAATATGCATCAAATTCATTCATCAAATAAACGTAAAATGCATCAAAACAAAGTAATTTTCAATGGCAATATGGTCTAACCCTTCTTATACAGCACTAAATGACAAATCATTAACTGCAGCGTCCGTTGTCGAGAAAATTATTCTGTTGATTGATATGAGATGACATTTTTTTTTATTTAAATACGATTGTTTTTTGCAGATAAGAGATATTCGTGCAATTTTCATTAAGCTTCCATACGATTTAATTTAAAAATATTCAGTTTTTAATATCATCAATTATATATTTTATCAGTGGCGTAGCGTGCCTTGTCGGGGCCCCGTATAAAAATTTTTTTGGAGGCCCTTATATGGAGGTAAAGATTTTTCACAAAAGAAAAAAAATATTGTGAGAAGTAATATTTATTTATCACATAATTTACCCATTTTACAAATAAAAATCGAATTTTAAATATTCACTCTCCTTGCCTTTTTATCGGCAAACTGATTTATTAAATCATTTATGGCTGATGATGATTTTAGTTTTTCTAAAGTTTCTGCCTCTATGGACAATAGTGAGAGGTCTGACAGCCGTTCTTGTCCCATCGAAGTTCTTAAGTAATTTTTTATTAGTTTTAATTTTGAAAAACTTCTTTCTGCCGTTGCGGTTGTAACTGGAAGGGTCAAGAATAAAAAGCATGCTGTGATTACCTCGGGAAAACTGGATGCAAGACTATTGAATTTTACTAGCAATAATTCAATGAGTTCTTTAATGGAATAAATTTTTTTAATTTCAGAATTTAAGCATGTTTTTAGAGCCTTTAATTGGTCACAAAGATTAAGTGAGATGTCTTTACTGTATTTAGCAGACAGTTTTCCGGAAGCGTTTAATATCTCTTCGCTTGAAGAAGATAGGAGTTTCTCCGGTTGTAATATTTCGAATATACTACTCAGGTTGCAAAGGCTCTGAAATCTTTCTTTAGTTTGAGAAATTAATATATCTAAACAGCAATAGTATACATTGACTTTGAAATAGGATTCCGGGTCGGAAATTCTCTCATCTTGTGATAACTCATCAAAAAAACGCTTCGTTATCTTTCGCCTACTGTTTTTAAAAACAGTTGTTACCCCCCACTTTTTTGCTAAATCTTTGGATTCATTTAGCAAACTATTAAATGAATTCTGATTTCTTAATTGGCACAGTCTATTTAAAAGATTACTTAATAAAATACTAGATTTCTGTAAGTCATTATTTTCATGCTGTAGAGCTTTAGAAACAGGATTAATAATTTCAAATAGTGAAGAAAAAAATGTAACGAGCACTAAGAAATCAAAACTCTCTAAAATATTAATTATACTTTTACATTCTTCACGTTCATCTTTTTTATTTGAAATTAAATTTAGTTGGTACAAAGTTTTCATGATTAGTAAAAAATTTTTCTTTACTGCTAATAAAGCGTCGTTCCTAGAAGACCATCTGGTAGGACATACCTTTTTAAGGGTAATCAAATATTTTTCAGATGAATCGTCACTTAGCATAGCCCAGCGTTTTATACTATTGCCAAAAAAAGTATATATTTTTTCTAAATTATCGAAAAAAGTCGATACTTCACGAACATGTCTCGCAGCATCGTTCAAAACCAAGTTTAAAGCGTGCGCAGCACAATGAACATAATCGGCATTTGGAGCATGCTCTTTTATTAGGGTTTGTAATCCTCCATACACACCCGACATAACATTTGCTCCATCGTATCCCTGTCCTCTACATTTAGTCAAATCAATTCCATATTCTTTAGTCAAATTTAAAATGACAGTTTTCAGACCTGCAGCACTGCAATCGGTTACTGCTATGAATCCTAAAAAGGACTCACAGATTTTTATTTCTTTAGGCACATTATCATCATTTTCTGTAACCGAGATATATCGAAAAACTACAGATAGTTGGTCAATTTTTGACAAGTCTTGTGTTGTATCCAGAATTATTGTCAGAAATGGAGCTTTTTTAATTTCTGAGATAATACTGTTCCTAACGTTAGTACCAAGCAAACTAATAATTTCGTTTTGAATCGTAGGGCTTAAATAATTTATTTCACCTTTCGGTTTTAGAAAAAGTTCTTTTAAAGTTGCATCATAGTTAGATAGCAGACGTGAAATTGCCATAAAATTGCCAGAATCAGAATCATGCCCCCTCAAAGGTAGATTACAAGATACTAAAGTAATTATAACATTAATTATACGATGCAGTACATCTCTCCAGAATGTAATTTTACTATCGATTTCACTTTTCAATAGAGTATCGATGGTATTTCCTTGCAACCAATTATTATAAGAGAGTGAGGCACTAATATGCTGCTGTGACTTTTCATGGTCAAGAATAGTTTGTGTGAAATTGCTTCTAACCGGAACACCGTTAACCCAAGCAGAGGAGTACGATTTGTTTTGACGATCTGCTAATAACCAACAGAAGTGACAGTACGGTTTGTTTAAAGCGTTAGAATAACATAACCATGGTCTTATAATTTTTATGCCTGCCTGATTGAAATATGAATAATAATAAGCTGAAAAAGGTCGGTTATTTTCTGAAACTTTTGGAAATGGTCCTTGTGGTTTAAATGGACCCAATTTAAAAATTATTTTTCGTTCGCATTCAGTTAAATTGTCACCAAAATTTCCTCTATCTGATGAAATTATATTACAATCTGCATTATCTGCAGATATATCAGAATCGTTGACTTGGGGTTCCTCGATTTCTGGATGGACATCCGATAAAGTATGTGCTTGGCTTTCTTCTATTTCCGGATGGATATGTGACGAAGAACATGCTTCAGAAGAATCTAAAAATAAACGAGTAATTGTTAAAAAATAAATACGAATGCTTTGATACTAAACTAAAAAGAGTTATATATAAATAAATAACGTTACTAAGGGTCACAGTTAGAGAGTGTTCAGTTCAGACGCACACAGATTCTACGCGGATTGTGCTCGTACCTATTAGTAGATACAAAATCACCTGCAGCCCGTCCGTGCATTACTATACACCTGCCTGCTATTTAAACGCAGCGCGTAGTGTAGTGGCCATACAAAACGAGAACCCGAAAGCGAGTCTGCACATCTGAAGTTCTCAACACGCAATTAACGATACGATACGGACTGATAAACAAACAACAAAACAAATCGATCCTATAGATAAGTTAGAATTTTGTTTTTTTTAATCAAGGCACGGAACCCTAAAAACAGTATAATTGTGAAAATCGAGGGGGGAGACAACTTTTTGTGACGGACAGATGGACAGACCGAAATTAAAAGATTTCCTTGTTTATCACTACGGGCCCCTAATAAATGGGTTGGGTAGTAGTGTAGTACTTACCTTTCCAATCTAAATCACTCACAGTATCTTGTCTCTGAAAAAATGAAGAAATTTTGGGCACTTTTTTTATAACCTCGTCCCTTTTCTGTTTAATTTTTCTTTTCTCAGCGCCGCTGGGATAATCTCTTTTCCTTTCACTCATTTCTTTTACAAATCGTTACTAATACTGCTAAACCAGAAGAACAATATTGTTTGTACTGAATTACAATGTAATGCACATTTATATAAAGCGCGTAAATAAACAGTGCACTGCACTCCGTGGTTTAACATCCAATGCAAAGTACAACAACGTACACGTACATCGCGATATCGATGAAGAATTCCCGGGGATTCCCCGCTGAGTTGAAGATGAAGTAAGTAAAACGGGGAAGTCCCGCAGCCCGCCATAACGATGTAGTGTTGCCAACTTTTGAACACACGCTTAAGGCGGGAAAAAAAGGAATTGCTTTATAGAATTTTGTCATTTGTAAAATAAAATAAATTAGAAAGTTTTTATTCTTTTTCCTTACACACTTTGGGGGCCCCCGTGGCCCGGGGGCCCCGTATAATTGATACGGCAAATACGGCGGTAGCTACGCCCCTGTATTTTATATGATCGCAGAAATCAACAATCTTAATCGATTACTCAAGTGCACGTACTTCATCCGATTCCAAATGCTTGCTTATTATTTCTAGGAAAATTTAAAAACGCTATTAAAAGAATAATCTCGGAAAATTATAATCAATTTGATGTTGTGAAATATTAAATAATATATATTCTATTGATGATAACACACTGAAAACGATTACCAGTGCAATTAAATCTTTAAATAATTGCATGATATATTTAACAGCACAGTATTATTGTATGAGATATGGCGTTTATTGACTCGGTGTTAGGGCTTTGTGCAAGCTTGTCTGGGTACGTAACACCCTTTCCTCAGATATTCTACGGCTAATCAGCAGCATTTGGTTTTTTTTCGGTTTGAAAGGTGAGTGAGCCAGTGTAATAAAGGCACAAGGGACATAACATCTTACTTCCCAAGGCTGGTAGCGCATTGGCGATGGTTTAACATTACTTACTATGTCATTGTCTATGGGTGTTGGTGACTACTTAGCATCATGGGTGGCACATATGCTCGTCCGATTAAATATAAAATAAAATAAAAACAATTATTGGATAGAAAATTATTAATTCTTACAAGTTCCTAACGATTCCTGAGGAGGTTCAATAGCAAGTAATTGGAAATGACATGAGGAATTTTACAAATAAAATGCTTTGGGTAAAAAAAAGGAAAACAATGGCACTATTGTAAATTTATTCTTTATTAGCCTAACTACTTAAAACTATTCCTCGTCAACCTCAATTTGTTTTCCCTTTCCTGGGCGCATTGGCTTGCGACGTGATGGGGAGCCTGATGGCTTAGGTTTTGGCGTAGGTGGGTTTTCTAGGGCATCCAATTCTGAGTCTGTCAACTGGCCTTTGTACCAATCAGCGCTATAAAAAAAATAAGATTAGAAAGATCAAGATCACACACATCTGTGAAAGATAACTGTTATATTCATATCAAGCGCTTCTATTGTACTAGTACTAGTACTAGTGTACTAGTACTTGACTATTTGTAAATGGGTATTTGGATAAAAAAAATAAACATTATTATTTTTAATTTAATTGTTAACATACTTATTATTGTCTTCGTTAATTAATTTTATTGTGTTCCGTTTGCTCTAATGTAGGAATGTTGTATTTATCGAGGTCTTTGTTTACTATTATTTAGCTTTCCTACAGTAATTTTTATCTACTAGTAATCTTTCTTATACGCCGTGAGGTTAGCTGGTGAGATAGCGTTAAGCGTTCTTTTTGTGCAATATAGTATATTATAAATAAAATGAACATTTAAAAAAAATATTTCGTACCATTCAGGCACTTTCCTCGCCCATTCACACTTCTTAGTGACATCATCGAAGGCTTGTCCCAGTTTACAGCCGGAGCGTCTCGGGGTGTTGCCATTGATGCATACGTAGAAGAACTGGCAGTCCTCAGGGTCAGCGTACCGAGGATGTGTCAAACCGAAGGTCTCGTTTACAAGGGGACAGTCAAATTGGAAGACATCTGCGATAAAGAAATAACACTACTATTAATAAATATTTTAGACTTTTTAAATGCTGTGTTAATCATTTTGAAAAAGGATTGGAATAAAAATAATTTTGTATAAATCTCCGAAATAAAGATACTATCTTCACTAATTTCTTTAATATTTTATTATATACTATAATTTGATAACATACCAGCAGCTCCACAGCCCTTCTTCTTTGCCTCATCGGCCCAGGTGCAGATGCCGCTTTTGTCGTTATACACGAGACCATCAGGACACGTGATCATGTTGAACTTGCCGTCTACACAGTAGTAGAATTTACCGCATTCTTTTGGATCTGAGTGGGAGAAGTAACCATTTTGACGTGGACAGTGCTGGGCGGGAATGGGTTCCTCTGCAACATAAGAATGAAATATTAACTGGTGTATTTTTTTTTAATAAATTATATTTTATATTTTAAGGCTTTTTGAATGTATGTCTATTAGTAGCACTGATCTTAAACTTTGTATTAAATAGTTCTCAGACAAAGAAGTGTTACAATAATAAATTATAATTATTACTGTTAAAAATTTCTTGAAAACATATTTCATCTGTATAATTATACCACCTATTTATTGAAAAACTAGGTTCTACATATTTAAATAGCTCTTTTTTATAATCTTACTAAATTTTCAAGAAAACAAAAGTGGTTATTCAATAAATTCCAACGCCGCTTCAAGGCCGTAGCTCCCTTGAGATTGGAAAGTTGTTCCAAGCAAAGTTAACCTTTAGCATACTATGATTATACTGATGCTACTAACCAGTCGTACCGAAATGGCAAACACGTGTCACTTCCACTCACGTGTATCCTGACCTTTATAATCTATGGTTATTTAAAGTATTCATGAACTAAATGAAATATATTTCCCGAAAACATTTTCGCCTGTAACATTTGTTTTCAATGAAATAGAAAAGGAATTCATGTTTTAGATCGACGTTAATAATTACACTAGATAAACGAAGAACGTTTTTATAAATTAATATTTTAACAAAGAATCTAATGTATTCAAAAGTTGTTTTAAATTTAGAATCTGATAATTCGATATATAAAAATGTAATACATATTATATTATTTTACTACCTCATAAAAATAGCTACAAAATGAATACATAAATAACAACAACAAAAAAATCGTAAAAGTCATAATATAAATAGTCATTCTTAATTACTGTATAATCTACGATCAACGCAAAAATGCAGGTTTACCGCTAAGTTTCATACAAGATAATGCAATTTAAAATACGAATAAACATTATATTTTACGTATAATATATTAAAAATTCTATATTTAACTAACTCCATTATATCATGGAATAGGACACATGGTACTCTTTTTATTAAAACTTACGTCAATCAAAGCAACCGCGTGATGTTTATTAGTTACCTGTATATCTATCATTAGCTATAAAGTAAATAGACAGGTTGTTTCATAATTATAGTATACTAAATTCCGTTCGCTATTTTGCCCGTGTGTATGAAGTGGGGCCGCATAAAGTACAATATGTCATTTTCTGTACCCCTGAAAATGCGTATGCAAAATTTTATGATGGTCGGTTGACTAGTTAAGAAGTGCAAGCGTAAAAAACAAACTTACTTTCTCATTTATAATATTATTAACGGATCAGACCCAGCAAGGTATAAACAAAAATGGTTGTCTGTAAAGTCGGTTTACGGACGATAGCTTAACGTGACAACGTCATAACAAAACATTGATGAAATGACTGCAATCGAGTGAAAGAGAGATAGATGCGGCGCAAGCGCACAATCAGCGTAACGGGACAATGAGCGTAACGGGACAATGAGCGTAACGGGACAATTTTTCGTGCATGCAGCCATCGATTCGCGTTCATCGATTTATTAGACGTTGTCACGTCAAAAAATGATATTGTCGAGGCGATGGGTTAATTAATGTGCTTAAACAGTACTTACGTAGCTTGGGACGCTGAGAGCAATCGATGTTGAAGGGAAGGTCACATTTCTCCTCATCTGCGCTGTAGTCATTGAACACCATGCCATCGGGACATAGCTTCTCAATTATTTTGCCATTTCTGTAATGAAAATGAAATTTATTTTTATTAAATATAAATAAATCGTTTATATTTTAATAACTCACATTTTACTACGTAACATTATCTTTAAATATAACTAAATTGGTGTTCAAATCTATCATATAATCCCTTAAAATTACATTAGAAAAATCCTGTAACAATTAATTATAATTATGTGCATCGTACACACTTAGACTAATAATATTTATTACCCTGTGGACAGCGAGTCTTTAATATTTAATTCATAAATGTATATAGCTTAGAGGAAGTTTTGATATAGTTCAGTAATAGTATGACTAGTACATGGCGTTTAGAGTTACTGCCTTATCTAAAACTATAAAGGTTATGCAAACTTATTGAGCGTTTGTTATTGTTAATTTTAAAATTATTTGTATTCAATATGCATCTCCATTTTCAATCCAACTTTTGGTCTATATTTACGTTATACATATCATTCGCCCATTCGCCCAATCGCCAGATTTCGCCCAATACAAAAAAATATCTGAATATGAAAAAATAAATATATGAATGGATAGACGTACAATGATTTGTTTAACAGTAATAATATTTTATTGTTAATATAAATAAAATTGGAGGTTTCCTTTTTGCGAAATATATTTGCGAAACGCAGTCACGGTACTTACGAAAATAAATAAAATATCAAGATTGCAATTTAAAAAAACGAATGTATGAGCATAAATAAGAACCTTCAAAAATATTTATCGCTAAATAATACTTACGCAAATATTCTCTTAAGGCTAAACTTACTCATATTGTTTGGATTAACGATTGGGCTAAACCCAAACCCGTATCGTAGTCATCAAATAAGGAAAAGAGCTTTAAATATTGTACCAACAAAAATTCTTCAATACACAACCTTTCAATCTTATTATAGATAATAATTAAATATATCTATACTACGATCATGATTATCATTAACAGTTTAATTCAATGGTATTTATTTCTAAATTACATTTATAGTACAGCTACATTATGCTTATTTTAATATATGTAAATTCGAAATAATTACAGAAACTTTCATTGCAATTAAGCTTTTATGGTAAAGTCTGTTTATGAATGAGTAAAAAGTGCTCAAGCTTAATGCATTAAAACAATACTGAAAGTATGACTTGCTATTTATGCAAGAGAAAAAGTTAATTATAAAAAATAGGCATAAGTGCTTGAACAATTGTTAAACAAAGAGTTTTTGTTGAAATAATCAATCACTAATCGTTGTTGTACTATTTACCTGCATTCGTAGTATTTGTCACACTGTTCAGCATCCGCAAAGAAACCGTCGTCTGGACAAGAGTTTGTTATCTCTGCATCACGCTCTGCGTCTTCGGCGGCAACGCGCGCCGGTGGGTTCGCTGGTTTCCTCTTTCCATTCTTAGGAACTGCTGATGATGCTAATACTGGAATGAAAATTATCGAAAATAAATATGCTGCAAATTAACTTAAACTTGATTGATACAGCCAAAATTTTAAGCAAATGTTTACAAACTATTTTTAAGTTTCGTTTTTGTGTAATTTTAAAAGAATATAATATATTCATAAATTAAAATATTTATTAAAGTAAACTTTTATGCGAGTACTTACATTTAAAACGTCAAGCGTTTAAATGTATTTCGGGACATAGATCATACCTAGAAGTAACGGCACGGTTCTCCGTAGTTATTATTTAAAAAAAGTAAGATGTTTACGACAATTTTAATAAAGTTAACGTAATAGTTACATAAATCCTTATTAAAATAAATTACATACTTTTAATTATACGTTTGAATGTTTAGAAATTATTTAAAAATCACAATCATGTTTTATATTGACATTGAATAAAAAATGCAAGACAGTCGATAAATAAAAATTGAATAAATAGTATAGACGACGTTTCCTGTCCTACGCATGCATTGAGCGGTTTGCATTGAGCTGTGAGTTCAACGCAGACTTCCTATTTCAATTTCAAATCTGAAGGTCGACTCAAACTAATACTTTCTTCTTAAATATTAATGTTTTATCCAAATTAAAAAATATACTTGATTCAAGTTGGCTTTTAACACGTTTCTATTAAATTTCTTATAGATGGATCTACTGGCAACTGGACCTTCCGATGGTAACTGATCACCACCAACTATAGAAAAATTAACTAACCCTAACAACATCAATACGCCACCAACCCTATGAACTTAGAACCTTATATGCATAAGGCTTAAATTTATATATATAGGGTAATTAATTTATATATATTTTTTTGTTTTTAAGAAACTAGTAAAATTGTTTGTTTCTATTTATAATCATTTTTGTCTTTGTAATAATTTGCTCTCTGCTTCTTATTTGTATTGTATATTTGTGGAAGCTTGATTGGTTTATGTGTTACTTTATTGTTTTTTATTGTATATGTGTAGCTGAACTCTGTTTGCTGAAAAATAATTAAATAAATAATGTATAATGCCTCATACAGCCTTAAAATCTATGTATCACCAAGACAGATTTTCACAATGCACAAAGTCCTACTACCAAGTTAAATAATTTAAAAAATAAATTCAATCAATAACAAATATCTGTAGATAAATTTCTTATGATACAAAAGCAGCAAAAATCTCAGTTACGCTCTTTTCACCTATCGTATACAATACATACATGTAAAAAAAATACTGTACCTTGCTGTACCATTAATATAAAAATATTTTATAATTTATAATTATTGTAATCTGAATGTCATAAAGGTATAATTAAATTATTAATAGACAAAGTGTATTTCCTATTCCAAATCATTTTTTTATTTTAAATGAAGGTCGACTTAAGTTATTTACTTTTTTTTAAATAATATTTTTTTATATTTGAATATCTTAGCAGCATGTATTTTAATTTAAGAATCTTGTTTAAATAACGATAATTATTATTATAAGTATAATATGTCCATTAGTTCTTTTTTTATAGGCAAAGCAGGCTGATGAGTAAATGAGACGCCTTAAGGTAAGTGATCACCAGCGCCCTTTATGGGCGGAGAAATTATAACCATTCATTACATCGCCAATGCGCCACCAACCTTGGGAACTAAGATGTTACTTGTGCCTGTAGTAACACTGACTCACTAACCCCTCACACCGGGAACACTAAGTATTGCTGTTTAGCGGCAGAATATCTCATGAGGTGGTGGTACCCATCTAGACGGACCTGTACAAAGTCCTACCACCAGTCTCTAATCCACAACTATCTAATCTTGTCTGTTCCTATCGTCAACGATAATTGCCAGTTAGAGACCATTAGGTTAACTGTATTTAAATTAAAGTAACAGACTTATAATAAATATAACCATTATCATTATTTTATAATATAATGGCGTTAATCATTATTACGATTTTAATAAACATTAATTAAAACTTATTATAACTTTTCATACAATACCATTGTATCAAGATTATCGAGTGAAATTTACATCATCAATTAGCAAATTTCATTACAATGTGACGTCATACTTAAAACAATTACATAAAAACTTTCACTACTAACAAAACTGTAGTAAACATTTTACTTCCACTATATTGATAATACAGAGTAAAAATATTTACGATATGAATTATAAACTTTATTTATCGGGTGCTTAGTTAAACACTGATATTGCTTATTCTGACATGACTGATTAAATAATATTCGAATAAATAAGAGACAGCATAGTTTAACGAATCTGTGCAACATTTCATTAAGTCATTTCATTTACTTGGTGGTAGAGCTTTGTGCAAGCTCGTCTAGGTAGGTACCACCCACTTATCAGATATTCTACCGCAAAACAACAGTAATTTTGTATTGTTGTGTTCCGGTTTAAAGGGTGAGTGAGCCAGAGTAATTACAGGCACAAGGGATATAGCTTCTTAGTTCTCAAGGTTGGTGGCGCATTGGCGGTGTAAGCGATGGTTAACATTTCTTACAATGCCATTGTCTCTGGGCGTTGGTGACCACTTACCATCAGGTGGTCCAAATGCTCGTCCGCCAACCTATAAAATAAATAAAAGTAAAAAGTAAAGTCGTAATTGATTAAAAAGGTTAAACAAAAACCAAATTATTGTTAGTCTATATTAAATAGCTATTTTTATCCGTTTGACGTTTAAGATAATACAATGTGGTTTCAAAAATAACTGTTACATATGAAGAGAATATAATCAGTGGCCCTAGCCAAGTTGATATTCTACAATTGTAAATGCTAATAGAAAACCAAAAATTGGATGAGAATGACCACGTGACTTATCGTTGAGAGATGTCATTCTCATACATTTGTTTAGTTTTCTATTAGCGTTTACAATTGTAGAATATCAACTTGGCAAGGGCCTCAGATATCGAAACAATATAGGAGTAAATATGACCTCGTGACCTTTAACCAATTTGGCATAAAGTGTAAAATGTTATCGTTGACATAAAAACATAGTAATAGACACTTAAACGGACAAAGACGGGTGAAGCAATAATCTGTAACGGTTTCTCTGTTACCTAACTTCATGAAAGTTGAGTCTGAGCCAAATTTCGACCGCATTGACACTGTATTAAAGCCCAGTACATACGTTGATAACGAATATTAATAATTATACTTGAATAAATATCTTTTTTTGTCATTTATTTGAATATAATGATTTTAAAGTTAAACAATTTTAGGATTTAGTTCTGAATATTTGGATTCAGTTCTGAATATTTTCCATCAATTTAATTTCATAGAAACTCATTAAACGTAGAACATTTTCATGTAAAAGTAATTGCATTTTTTTTAAATATTATTTTTTTGTATTAAGAATGGTATGATATTGTACGCAATTATGTTCTTAAACTAATTTTATAAAACTCAATTAAACATATTTTACATTCTATGTGACACGCGCTCTACATTATAAAGGTCCGGTTAGAAGGCCGGAAACTTTCCTTATCACGAGTATATTTCTTAGAAATGTTTTCTCAATCAAGTTTCAAGATATTTTCTGTCACTGTGTATGTATATACGCCCTTACTTCACATAAACCTTGAAGTGCACCTATTAAAAGCTTTTATTTAATTTATAGAATTACGTAACACGTTTTTTTATTACATTATTAATAATACCGTTATATTCAAAATAGTGAATTTGAAGAATCATCACATTTATTACCATACGATTAGATTAATACATTTCAAAATATTCCTATTAATTATTCTAAATGCTTGATTTGAATACCAGAAACCAGACACGGCCATTAGACAGGTGATTTTATTATTTAAGCCAAGGTCAGCTGATAAATTGATAATGTTAAAATAAATGAGTTAGAGCATATAGTAACAAGCTGAATAAATAAAACAAAACCATGTATTAGAACATGCAACTGTACATGTATAAAAGTTATGTAAAAATTATAACACGTTAAATATAGCGGGAAAAGCGTTCCAGTATGAAAACAGACTTACCAACTAGACACGCCAAAAAAACAACGCCTACGGACGACTTAAACGCCATCTTGCGAACCCCTTTTGCTTACTGTAACAATCACTCAATATAATGTCAAACAGTGACCTATCGATGATTCTCTCACTACGTTCTCTAGCGCACTGACAATAACAGTTTTTGTCCTCCGTTCTTACCTGCTGAACGCCTTAGCGAAAGGTTAAGCTACTACACCCGTCTCTCTCCCACCGATTTATGTTCGTATACACCCGTGCTCGTCACTCACGAGTTCTCCGGACTATTTGGATCCTGTTATCGCTACGTGTTCTGCAAGAGAATTATCATTAGAACAAGATATTTAGCAAAAGATCTATTAAACGCAATTTGATCGGATTTCAATTAGTAAGTAAATAATATCACGAATACACTAGCCGTGTATTATTTCTTTAAAGGTAACAATTAGAATGTGTAATGAAAGATGTTACACAACGTATTGAGAAATGTGGGTCAAATTAACAAGGCTTGATTAATTAAACTAATTATTAATAACACAGTTTTGCGTGGATTTCTTGCTAAATATTTTAGCGGGTTTATATAAAGAATAGCCTGCGTGGGCTAAGTGGGTGCAAGTATTTGCATCCGTGTGAAATATCTGCGTGTAATTCTTGGTGATGATGATATCTTACCTGAAAGCAAAACAAACATAAGAACGTCGCGCTTTCACATATATTCGTAACAATTAAATAATTTCAATGTTTTTTAATCATGACAATATATTTACACAAATCAAAAGTAAGTCTGCGCAACTTAATTTTAATTTATGTAAAGACACACGTTCTATTAGCTAATTGCTCGCAAAAACCTAAGCAAATATTTGTGCATACATTAGAATTACTCAAATTCATCTGAGAACTTTTGAACAATATCACATTAAGTAATGTCAGTTGATTTTCACAATCAATTAATATCATTACACAAATACAACACAAAGCTGTGCTCAATTAAAATTATATATTGTATTTTTCTCAAAATTATTCTCTAATTATTTTTATTGTTAGTATATAATATTTCTTTATTTATTTCACAGTAAGCAAAAAACGTAAAAACCTGGTTCATAATTATTTAAATATTATTGTATCATAAAAATATGTATGCACTTCCATCTAACCTAAGTTAGTCTACCCATACACCGCATCGAGTACAGGTTAGAGATCTAAAACCGATAAAATCCTCTGGAAGCCCCATCGTATACCAAGTTATAAAGTAATTTATGTAATAAAACAAAAAATAAATAAACCCGTAATATTATTCCGTAATATTATTAGTAATATGTCCAAATTGTATATTTTACCTTTTTGTATTTGCAACAATCCCTATAGGCAACCATACTTGATGGTAGGGCTTTGTGCAAGCTCGTCTGGGTAGGTACCACCCACTCATCAGATTTTCTACCGCAAAACAGCAGTACTTTGTATTGTTATGTTACGGTTTGAAGGGTCAGTGAGCCAGGGTAATTACAGGCACAGGGGACATAACATCTTAGTTCCCAAGGTTGGCGGCGCGATGTAAGCGAAGGTTAACATCTCTTGCAACGCCATTGTCTATGGGCGTTGGGGACCACTTACCATCAGGTGGCCCATATGCTCGTCCGCCTACCTATACAATAAAAAAATAAATTACCAAAACATTTAAACGAAAACCTTTTGTTTATATAAATAATTGAAGTCGTAAATGTGGTCATCAGTACACATCGTTATGTACATCATTCAAATGCGCACCAATCGGTAAGAATGCGAACGTATAGTTGAATTTTAAAATAAATAAAACATTCCACATAACGACACAAGTATGCTTTATTACAAATACCTATTAACCTAATTAAAGGTAACCTTCTCATAATTGGTAATATATTCTGTAAAATATTTTTTTAAATAATTACTAACAGATCTAGTAGTGTCATTACAACGTTGAAATTTAATATTAATTATCTTAATCAACTATTGTATATCAGTAATCAGTAACAGCCCGTGAATGCCCCACTGCTGGGGTAGGGCCTCTTCTCTTTTGAGGAGAAGGTTAGTATAACAATAACAAAAATATTACATTCGTTCTAAGAATTTTATAAATTACTCGTTCAAATATTTACGAATAAATATTTTATTCATTAATTTATTGCAAGTTAAATTAATATAATTTTAGCCTTACGATGTGAAGTGACGTAGGAGAGTACAGAATTGGGGAAAAAGAAAAACCTACATAATGTTACGAGGTGTTTACATTATAATTTTATTCAGGTTGAATTTCAAATAGGCGTAGAGATTAAGAATTAGTTTGAAACCCATTTGCATATATGTATATTAATATTTATGCAATTATTCAATTAAATTGCGTATTTTAGTTACATTTATAAATACATTATTATTTTAACTCTACTGTTAATTTTGCTGACTAGTCGGAATTTTTGTTATTATCGTTTGTCGTACCACCTCGTTTAGTCTAGCGTTACATGTTTGGAAAGGGTCTTGGCAAATACACCTTAAAACATTTATTCATAGTAACAGCCTATGAATGTCCCACTGCTGAGCTAAGGCCTCTTCTCCTTTTTTTGAGGAGAAGGCTTAGAGCTTACTCCACCACGCTGCTCCAATGCGGGTTGGCAGAATACACATGTGGCAGAATTTGAGTGAAATTTGACACATGCAGGTTTCCTCACGATGTTTTCCTTCATCGTCAAGCACGAGATGAATTATAAACTCAAATTAAGCACTTGAAAATTCAGTAGTGCCTGCCCGGGTTTGAACCCACGTTCATCGGTTAAGATTCACGCGTTCTAGCCACTGGGCCATCTCGGCTTTCAAAATCATCAAATCAAATCGTTCTGATTTATTCATATAATTCAAAAAACATTACTAATTTTCAATGTTTACATTACAACAGTATATTATCTACTTGAAGTAGATACACGGTAAAAAAGCGTCATAAGTAGTCTCAATTTCATATATTTTTTATTTATCCTAAATGACATTGACGAAATAGTCTGTTCCTTGTTGGCACAACCGATAGCAATTAAGCAATGACTTATATTGAATTTAAAGCAAAACTGGTTTTCTAATATTCAATTTAATTACCGATAATGTACTAGATAGATATTACACGGGGTTAGTAAGTCTTTTATTGGACAATGTATACGCGTTTACAACAGGATCCCAAGAAGCGTTCAAAAATTGAAAAGTGAAATTAAAAAGAATTGTTAAGGAACGCTTTTGTGGTAAAATGATATGATATGATATGAGTGGATATTGCACAACCAATGATTACGAAGATGATTGCACACCTTGGGAATGAAAAGATCGCCTTCAGAAAGCCTTCAGAAAGGTTTTTCTCCGGTCTGAGCTGTATATTGCCGAACCGGTGGTAGATTTATAACAATAAGTAAGTGTGACGCTTTAATATTATATAAAAAAAATACTTTGATTTTGTCTAGTATATATAACTGTTTGTGAGTCTGTTAGTTATCGTGAAACTGTTGAACTGACTCTATCGATTGAATTGGTATTGGTGATACAATGATAGTACAGAAGGGTGATGATGACTGCCTCGTTGATATAATGGGTATATTATAAAGCTGCAACCTGAGGTCCAAGGTCAAACCCCGGTTCATCCACAAAGTACATGAGTTTCTCAGTCAAGATTTTTCAGCATTACAAATTATGGAGGTTGGCAATATCAACACTCCCGTCGTTATTTCTGCGCATGATATCGTTTCGTTATTATCGAATTGCTATCCCATCGAATTATGATAGTAATTTAAGTTAATGGTATAGGGTGTGCATTTATATGTGCGCATACAACGTGCATATGCATGATAATATCTCTTGCTCTTATCTAATCTCAGTTGAGAATGGTAACCGATACCCATAAGGAGAACGTAATCATCGTTCACATTCTATACATTTGTTTCACCAACTGTGGGGCTTATTTTATTTAAATAACATACTTATATAATTACATACAAATACAAAAGTCAAATTTTATTTCTTTGAATAAAATTTGACTTTTGTATTTAAGGAACTTTACCTCGGTGGTAACTTCCTATTAACTACCATATAAAATGATTATTATAATATTTTGGTTCAATTTCAAAATCAAATTTCACAATCGGCTATCCGGCAAAACCGTCAAAATATAGACCCAACAGGTGGCGTCGTCTAGTCGTTCGAGTCATTGTTTAAAAACAAACAACTTATTGTTATTCAGAAAATAAAGAAATTTAATAATTGTTTTTTTGTGATAGTTAAGTTTAATAGTTGTAAAAAAGGAATGATAAATTAGCCATTTATTGCGACAATATCACTTAAATACACAAAGAGCATGCGAATCATGCTAATCTCGCTTTCTTAACTCATATGCGTTAGAAAGTAACGATCACGCTCAAATGACAATCATTTCACTCTATCACTTGCAAATGTTGTCAACTTTTTATGATCTTTACATATCGCATACATACACTAAGTCTGTTTAGAGAACTCAAAGTAATTCACAAATATATATGAATATATATAATTATAAAAATAATAATTTCTAAATACTTTGATCTTCAGTATTAATAAATTAATGAAATTACTTTTTATGCGTATATATTGATTCACTCAATAGGACAAATAATAATTCAAGCAGCGGGCTATAGCCCGGTAACACTTTATATCATCTCCCATCCTCCTTTTCTTCATCCAAGTCTTCTAACAATTTAATTGGAAAGCAATCATATACTGCTACGCATACGACATTCAATGACAAAATAACAACTATACTTTTTACCTTTTTTGTTTATTTTTTTATAATTTCCAAATTTTCTTATTTAATTTTTTAAAACTACTTTTAAAAGAATGCGGTAGATTTATACATTTAAGTATTTTGTACTCAAAAAATAAACAATTACATGTTTTTTCCTATTATGGAACACAGAAAAAGATTTTTTATAAAAAAATAAAAAGAAAGGAATTAAATTGCCATTGTCCTTGTCCACGTAAAAAAAAAGATATTTTTTGAAACTATTCATATTATGATGAAATATTCTTAATCGTATACAAATATATAATTTTTTGAAATGTATTTTGTAAACAAGGTTTTCCTTTCATGGTAGTCTGTAATTTATTTTATCTTAATGCCTATGATAGTCATAAAGTCAAAACATAAAATGCAATGGACTTTTTATTTAAAAATCATGTTGTTTTAATTCAAAATTCCTGAATTTATAAACTAATGGAATCCTTAAGCGACTTAAAGTGTAAGTAAAGGTGCTAATTAAAATAGTTACGTAGGCGTTGGCGTGTATCCAACACTGCCTAGTAATTAAGTAAACGAGACTGGACCCACGCGCTTACAATACCAATATATGCATGCAATGAAGATTCTTATTAAGGTTGCAATTTAACATAGAAAATAATTATAATAACAAAATCATCAATAATAACTGTGAGAGATTAATGTTTTATCCTTAAAATAATCCTAATAATAAAGAAAATAAATGCTAACAGATAACAATTCTTTAGATTATACCGCTTTATATTATATTTAAAACAAAATATATTTATTTTATAAAATATAAAAATTAAGTTTTTTTTCAGCTATTCTTATAAAAATTGACAGTTATAAGAATTTATAATTATTATATATTTAATTTCTTCGTATTTAATAAACAACATTTGTATCTGAACATAGCTTGGAAGATAGACGCGATTCAAACGACAGCACATCAAGCATGTTAAATGCATTTAAAATATTTTACTCCTTACAAAGGAATTGATTGACAGTACACGCTGGGGTACGTCAGTGAGGAAGGAACAGAATCAAGATGGGCATTCGTTTGAATAATGTAACGTACGGGATCCGCGGGTACTCTGATGCTATCTGGATAGCTGTCTGAACGGTGATGCATAGGTGCATTTAGATCGTATTCATGATTCAAACACGCCGGCTACGACTTTCCTTGTACCGCCTTTCTATAAAATAAGATAAATTATAATATTCACAGCCGTGTTCAGGTTTATTTTTGTTTCTTTTTGGAATGTAACCAGATTTAAAAATAAGGTGTTATGTGTTTTTTTGTTTATGTAGTTTGAATGCAAGATAGGTTTAATTAATTTTACTCTTATTAAAGAAACTAAAGATACTTAACGGAAGTAAATATTAAAATAAAAAATGGGTATGTACCATTAACTAAAATTGTCAACTATTATTTATGAAAATTAAATTAACTTAAAAATGTTAATTCTTTTTTTTAATAAGTTGACTACTTATTAAAAAGTTCGGCAAATTGACCACTTAATGGCGAGTGATCATCACCACCCATAGACATACCACTGTAAGATATATTTATAATCCCTTAGTCCAAAATGCACCCAACCTTCGAAACGAAGATGTTATGCCCCTTGTGCATGTAATTACGTGTTGATTTTAAAACGAAGTGCGATTCGAATAATTAACATCTAATGAAAAGTCCCCTATTTAGTGTTCAATGGCCCCATAATATTAAGTTCCTAATGACAATCTCTAAGACTATCATAAATATTAAAACAATATGTTCCATAATTTAAATAATATTATTATTATTGAAAAAAAAAACAATTGTAGGCAATTTTTGAATATGAGTAATTAACAAAGATATTGTGAATCAAAACAATATATAAAAATTAATGACAAGTATTTTTAAGCAAATTACTCAATATAGCAACACAAGTGTTTGAAGTTTTGAAATTTAAATGCTAGGTCATTTTACATAAATTGCAGCATTTTCTCAGTAATTTAAAGTAACTTCAGGTACTAAAAATAACATAAAAGTATTCACTGAATAAAACTCATATCCATAAACTAATCTTTTAATGGAATTTAAAAACAATAGCCCATAATCATAAAAAAATAAATTAAACGCTAAAACAAAACACCCGATAAAGATTTTAACTGGGCAATACACTCGCTTATACTGCAACAAGTATATCCTTTTAGGATGATCTTTTGGTCCTGTCTTTAACCCACGTATATACTTATGTAGTACTTGTTTCTACCATGCGACGCTATAAAAGCTAGGATTTAGCTGTATCCCTGACATTGCCCTTGTAGTCTTACTAGAGCAAAGTGGTAGGAAAATGAAAATCCTTATCTTGATCGTTTTCGCATACGCGGCGTGCGGCGCTAGATGTGAGGCCAGTCCATTTTTGAATAAGCTTACTGAAAAAAGTGCGAGGCAGAAGAGATTACTTTGTAAGTATTTTATTTGGGTTACCTTTTAAATGTTTTATATAATTTGTGTTTTCATTATACATAAAAATAATTTTACATTTAAAAAGAAAATAATTTCCGTAGATAGTTTTTCAAATAAACTAAACTAGTGGTCGAAATTCCACCATAGCCTTAATTGGAAATTTGAGGCAAAACGTATGATTTTTTTTTCTAACATTTTAATTTACTTTACTGTTTTTTTTGTCTCAAATATATTTAGTATAAATAGCTTAAAGACTAAATAATTTAGCACCTAATTCTCTTCTGTTCAGTTGTCAACCGATTTTCTGTTTTTTGATAGCTATTGACGAGCATCAATTTTGACAATTAATTGCTATAATTTATATATTCTTAGTATACGACGTGTGTTTAGGCCTTTTTAAGACACGTCATCGTTACTTTCCAAGTTCAAAGTTATCACCAATTCGGACTGTGAATTGTACCAGAAAGAAACTTATAAATATTTCCTAAAAATACATTAACTCATATTCCCTTTATATATATCTGAATAATATATAATTTATTTTAAATCATTTTAACATATCTTAATAATAGAGTCCTGACTTCTAAACTGCGTTTGAGTTTCTTTTACATTTTTACTTTTAACATATTTTTTATTTATATCTTTAATATGATCCCACCGCAAGTTGAACGAAGTTTATTACCCTTGTAATTTTATCTTCCTTATAAATTTATTATACATATATCAATAGTCTCCCGGACACTGACCGCAATGCGTCTTTCATGTTAACAAAGATACATTGCTTCGTAATAAACGAAGCCTAGGGCAATATTACTTGTTAATCGCTTTTCATCCACTTCTCGTCGTATAAGGATACAATACAATATATGTACGTATAATTTAACTATCAGTATATGTTAATCAGTGTACATAAAATTTGAGGTTTTTTTTAACCGTGGGGTATTGCGTTCTTTTTGTTTATTTGGAAGACACAAAATTGGTTTTAAATTGCGTGTGAATTAAATTCAATTGATAAAAGGAAATTCTCAATCGACGTTAAACGGTTCAAATAAAACTCGATTGTACAGATTATATATATTTGTAATTAAAATCGAATTTAACGAAGGATAAATTTAATAAATAACGGTATATATGTGCAGTATAATGTTCAGTGTTCTAAATTAGAATTTACTTTCCCATATCCCATATGTGTTTATATATTCTTATTTTTAAATATCAGTCATTTATATAGTATGTCTTATTTCCTCATTAATAGTGTAATTTGATAGAATTAAATGTAATTGGATTTAAAGCAATATGGACCTATTGCATGCACATACATTTTATTTCTTAAATTATAATTAGTATCCTCTTTATGTAAGAAAGGGTTTTCATGCAAGATGTTATATGTCCCTTGTGCCTGTTATTACACTGGCTCACTCACCCTTCAAACCGGAACACAACATTACAAAGTACGTAGAATATCTGATGAGTGGATCGTATCTACCCAGACGAGCTTGCACAAAGCTCTACCACCGAGTAATATAATTTCTTTATACATTGACTTCGATGCTACATACATAAAACCAATAACAGATGTAAATATTTTGTTTATTCATTCATTCATTGTTTATTTTATTATTACACTTCATTACATTTTACAAAAATATTTTATAATAAAATATTATTACAACATGTTACAAGAAAGCATTAAATATTCACTGGTTAAAAATTAAAACAAAATTAAAAGTAACATAAAAAGCTCCTATTGCTTTTTGTCACCTGATTATTCTTAGATCTGTCGTTGCTTTTTCGAACAATTGCTTTATTAATAATTTTGAGTGTCGATCCTTTCTTTAGTTTGACGCAGGCACGGCAAATATGTTTAATTTTTTCTCATTTTTGTACAGGAATTCTTTAATATATGTTATTTTAAATACCTCCTCGATATTGTATTATATTTTTCTTATTTAAATATCATATTCAGTTCATTTAATTCTTATATATTTCATGCCTTTCTACAGTTTATGATGAACAAGGGCGCTTAGTAAAAACATACGGAAACCCCCTTTACCACATTGGACAGAATGACCAAGAAAACCTATTCTATTGGAGTTTCCTAAACACGTTTTTAAGTCCCATTTTCGTAAGTAACTTTGTTTTACATATACAGTATAAATATTAATTTATATAGTTACCAAAACTTCAACTCTACTTAATAACTTTAATAGAAAAAAACCGTCTCAATCATTATTATTTCTGTGCATTACAATAAAATTTATATCTATTGATATAAATTTCATTATTATTATGTTATTATTAATGAATATCTTGAAGTTATTACATTCGTTTTTTTTTTTTTTCATTTATTTTACAAAGAACAATTATAAATAAGTCTAACATATTCATTATTATAATTTAAAACTAAAATAAAAATTAATAAAATCAAAAATAAATTACATTAAAATTTTAAAGTGTAGTTTATTTTTTTATTTTATTATAGTTTTACATTCGTTAATAATTGCAAAGTTTCTCTATAATTTGAACTTCGTAAGATCTCAACATTGTTTTTAAAACGAAATATTTGTTATTTATAGCCAACAAACTTGGGTAAAACGTCCATTGCTTATATGGTACCTGTCTCCGACGCAGTGGTACAGAAAATCAACAGAGACCCCATTTATCAGAACAAGCTCTTCATCCTGACTTATAGAGACCCAATAGTGGAAGTCAATCCTCTCTGTTCAGGAAAACGAGCTCAAATACCGTCACCGAATCTCTGCAACAATTTCTTAAACTGTTGGGATGGTTGGGCATTCGAACAGGAATGTCCCACTGGTCTGGTTTTCTCCAATGAAGGATTCTGTGACTACCCCTATAACGTAGACTGCAGAGATAGGAAATTAAAAGGTATGTTCTTTTTAATTTTTATATATTATATCTTATAAACATATTTTATTGTTTTTAAATATTTCTTTTGAGTTAAGAAAAAACATTTTTTTTTAAATATTAAATCTGTCTCAGTAATAATGAACAAGTAATGACGATATTTATTATAGAAAATTAATTAATATGATATAAATGAAAAATGTCATAAAGCTATTTTTCATATTTTCTTTGTTAGAAGAATAAATATATCAAATAAACGAATCGATTGTATTTGTTGAAATATTTGTAATATTTATGATATTATATTTCCCGCTGCAAATTGATAATGACTCAATGATATAAATTGAAAGGCTTTGATTAATAATTCAGTCACGTAATTTTTCCTTATAAATGATATTAATATACATATATGTATATCAACGGAACCTCGATTCTAAGAAAAATATTAATGCGCCTGAATGTGTGATAATGTGATTGTAATGTTATAATAATAAGGAAAAGTTGAAGTATAAATATTTGAAGTATATGGATTCATAACTTTTATATATATTTTATAGTAAGTTTTAAACCTACAGACAATCAAGTTGTTATAAATCTTTACATATTATATGTCTTGGCAGTAGGGCTTCGTGCAAGCTCTCGTCACGTGTTCTAACGCTAAACAGCTATAATTATTTCGTAATGTCGTATTCTGGTTTGAAGGGTGACAACCCACCGATATAGTTTCCAAGACTGGTGGCGCATTGACGATGAACGGAAGGATCAATATTTTTTTATAACCTCAGCTTTACCAGGTGACTCATTATTCCGCCACCTTATATGTTGAATAAATAAAGACTAAAAATAATTCATATATTAACGAGATAGATACGCCATAACAAGGCTATTATAGTCTTATTATAGCCTAAAAAGCATTAAACATGCATCTACGCAAAATATCATTAAAGTTATTTGTTGAGATCATAAAATTTTTACAACTTAGGAACAAACATCTGTTGTTTTTCAAACTTTTGTACGAATGTCAAGTCTATTCTCCATGTACTTATTAAACAATGAACGTCTCATAACAGATATGACGCATATGTTCATTAAACGAGTAATAAAAACCGTATATGAACTTAATACGACGTAGACTGTCATAAAAATGTTTTTTTATCAGACACGAATTGTTCATCACTGTTTTATTATATATATGTATAACTGCCTCGTTTTGTTATATGCCCATAATGCCGCAGATCTCTAGGTTTTGGATTCCAGCCTGGCTTGGACCATAAACAAAATTATAATCTTTTATGTTTCGGTAGGACGGGTAAATCGGCCACCTGATGTTAAGTGGTCACCATTCATTATTAACCACTCCTTACATCGACAGTTTACCACCAACCTAGGAATGAAGACATTATGTCTCTTGTGCCTACAGTTACACTGACTCTTGACTGACTTCCTCCAAATCGGAACGCAACAATACTATGTATTGCTGTTTAGTGATAGATTATCTAATGAGTGGGTAATACCTCACCAATGATTTTTTTAGCCATTATGTCTATAAATCTTAAATATTTTGCATACAATGTTATATTTTTGATTGTTTTTTTTATATGATCGATTTACATTTAATGCCACAGGTCCACGACCACCGTGCAGTAAGGACTTCGAAGCGTTCAGTAACGAAGCTGACTGCAACGAATTTTTCGTATGCGTAAGCGGTCTTCCAGTCAGGTTCAAGTGTCCCGCTGATCTTGTCTACAGCGAGGTAATTTTTTACCCTTATTAATGTTTACACACCAGTATTTAGCAATTACAAATTTAATATGGCACTCGGTGGTAGAGCTTTGTGCAAGCTCGTCTGGGTAGGTATCACCCACTCATCAGATATTCTACCGCAAAACAGCAGTACTCGCTATTGTTGTGATCCGGTTTGAAGGATGAGTGAGCCAGTGTAGTTACAGGCACAAGGGACATAACATCTTAGTTCCCAAGATTGGTGGCGCATTGGCATTGTAACATCTTGCAAGCGATGGTAACATCTCTTACAATGCCAATGTCTATGGGCGTTGGTGACTACTTACCATCAGGTGGCCCAAATGCTCGTCCGCCTTCCTATGCAATAAAAAAATATATATATCATGATAACAATAAATAATAAGGAATAGACTAAGAAATATAGGTATGTATTTTCATGCAGGATATACAAAATTTAATTATACATTTTGACAATGTACGTGTTATCATCAAGTAACGGTTAAAAGTGGTCTGTAAATACCTTTTTTTCTAACTATGTATTAAAGTATTTTTTAGTTAAATTTGTGCATATGCTGCACTTTTTTTTGCAGTCCATCAAAATATTTTGAAGACTTTATTTTAACAGTTGTTTTCAGTTAGTTATATAAAATAAAAAATATTTATATAAATAAATAATAATGACATTACATATAACATTACATTTACATATAACCTTGAACCTCAATAAAACGGTATAATAAAAGATATAAAATATTTAATTTCAACGTAGGCAATCGATCCGAATCCTGTGCAGATGAACAATTTTATCTTAGATGACAAGGTCACTTGCCATTCTAAACAAGCCACTGAATCATTTTTAATGTATCCTTCATTAATACTACATTATACGAGCTGTGCGTTCAGTTATGCTGATGAACTTTTAGTAGAGCAAATACAACTTTGTCATATTTATTATTAATCTGCACAATAAGACGCTAGTAACATCGATTTCTATATTAAAATGGTTATACTTGCTACTCTTCAAGTAATCCATAAGTTAAATCAATTTGTAGAAAAGTACCTACGTTCGGTTAGCGACAGGCCTGCATAATAATATGACTTAACATTACTATATTCTTAACACATCTGAGAACATGTTGGTATTAGGGCCCAAGGCACGATCATCTGCGTAGGTACTACAAGTTAAAAATAAAACAAAAAAGTTTTGTATTGATGTGTTTTGAATGCATAAAGAAACATTAACAGTTAGATTCAAGATGATATATTTAATATAGAAGCGTTACACCTGCTTATTTATCTTCGAAAACCTATCACCGGTTCGGAAATCATCCTCAGATGTGAGAATAACTGGTGTAATCATCTCATCATATCGCTAATTCTAACAATAAAAACGCAGTTATTTTAATATGTATTCAAAATATTTTTCAGAATCTTGGAGTATGCGATTATAAAAGTAGAGTTGAATGCAACGTAACTCTTGAAACAACGAAGGCTCCACCAACTACACAAATGACGCCATCGTCTTCAGAAGCAAACTCTATTATACAAAACGTACCCGGCTTTACTGCACCAGCTATTCCATCTTCGACGTCAGCACCCGCAGATAAGAAAGTCGTAATAAATAAAATGGAATATAATACGCAAAGTAAGTCGTGACTTTTCAAAAGTATTCAGTTGGTGTCATTGTTATTATATCACAGATTACCAGAACCAAATAATTATTAATAGGAAATTGAACCGATCTAAGTATTTTTTATCACAGATCAACTCACACAACAACAATTGTTCTACCGTTTTCTTGCTTACCGTTAAACCTATACATTTTATTTTATTTCTCAATTCCATTCGGTTTTAACAGTTGGTGCTGACTTGAATAATGAGCTGGTGTATTTACACGCACAAGGGACTCAATACCTTAGATCGCGTGTTTAACGTCGAAGTTACTTATATTAATTTATTTTAGTGTCAATGTTTATAGGAAAATGTTACTATCGAAAAGCTCATTTATTTTTCCGTTTTCCCAAAAAAAATTGTAATTCATTATTTTAATTACATTAAATAAATTAACATTCATAAGAATTAAACTCTTGGAAAAATAGGAAAATTAGTGCTGCTTTAAAATCATAAATTTAAAATTGCTAGTATTCTTCAGAATAAAACTCCACTAGACCCACATTTATTAAACGGAAAAGTCTACTACTAAGTCGATTCTTTAAGAATATGTCTTTACAAAATTTTCGATCTCTGGTCATAATACAATTAAAAAAAGACTTTCCTTTCTAGCTTGGTCTTCTACACACGTCGCTTTTTCTCGTCAAGATGCCATTCGCCAACTTGAACTTAGCCGGATGGACCAAGTTAATGAAGATAATTAAATATCACTGATTACTTATTTTAAGGCTTATTATACTTTAGAATTTGACACTTTTACTAAATTGTATGGCTTTTAATTTTGTATGTTGTACTAAACTATCAGTATTATAATAATATTAATAACTACTGTGTTTTTTTGTACTATTTTTTATTTACTTACTTCATTATTTATGCAAAATTATTGTGTTATTGTTACTGCTGCTTAGTATTGCTATGAATCTTGGATTTATTATAACTGAAATTATTTAAAAAAAAACTAATTAAATCAAAGCTTTTCAAATGAATATATTGATATCGTGATAATAAATAAAAAACATAGTTTGGTTACGACTTTATTTACATTAATTCATAAAAAAATATTAACTTATTTAAAACTTAAACCTAGATTAAATGACTAAAACACTGTTCATTTCGACAGAGCACCACAATATATGGTACCATGTCAAAGTAGTTTACTTTGAAAGCGACAAGTCTAACATTTTTTGCCAACAATTAAATTTTCACGTTCATGAAGTTTAATTTTTTGACAAAAAACTAAACAATATATTTAAAAAACAAAAGACGTCGCAATCTTCTAATTTTTATATCTCATCCGACTCGAGCGCCCCTTCAGACCGACCATCAGATTTATTTTCTGCGCAAATAATTTTTGAACATTGAACCTATATAATAATCACGAAATTTTAAATTTTCTAAAGACTGAAGAGGGCTTTACTTTTTAAGCAAATCAAAAGGGTTTAACTTCAGTCTGTCCTTGGAGTCGCTCCTTGACATTCAGAATCCCAACTTCTTGAGGGCTTTCAGGTCAACGTCACCGTAGTAATCTTCACTGTAAAACAATCAAGTAAGTGTTATAAAAATGCTCATTTAATTCTAAACTTCAAGCAAAATATAAAATATGCATACAATTTAAAAAAAAGTGATAACACAAAATTTTAATTAAAAAAATAGTCATATTTCGTTAGTTCATAACCAAATTAAAAGTACCATTAATTCCTGATAAAATGTTAGATAAATTTGTTTAAAATCATAAAGATTTATTAAATACGAAGAAACATACCTCATGTTAACAAAACCATCTACGGTTTTGGTACTGTAGAGCAAAAGGCTGGCGAGTACTACTAGTTGAATATATACAGACTAAGAGAACAAGAAATGACTGAAAGAGATACAAGATAGTATTAAAATGTTATTAGAAAGTGAATGCAATATAAAATAGGAAACAGAGTGGATGTGAAAGTTTATGTTATAGGGAGACATCGTGCATTGTGCAATTCTAGAAGAACGAAAATCACACAACATTTTAATTTTTTTATATATTTTGTTTATTTTTATCACTAAACATAAATCTTAAGTATTACAGTTTCTATATCGAACAACAACACTCAGTCGCAGCGAGAAATCAGTACATAAGTTATTTACAAGGTTGTGGCTGTTACAATCGGAATTTAAGTTATATGTCCTGTTGCATCGTTTCACATCTTAAGCTCATAAATGCAAACCCATTTTCAAAAAGAATTATATTAATTACAATTAAAAAGTTACAATTCTATTATAAAAAAAAGCATGACGTGGTAAAATTCTATCTCGATATTACCTAACAGGACGCTATCAAATCTACGTATAATATAAAATAAATATAGCTACCGCTGTATGTTTTCTATAAACTTTCTAACCTGCTTTCCGAAACTGTTATTAAATGTTACAGCGAGAAAAGTATTTGGCAATTGGAAATGAATACAAATCAAATTGGCTTCACTCACTTAAAATATACGAATCTAAACCTGAAGTTAAATCTTCACACATCAAAAGCAACGTTTTATTAACTGAACTGTCTGATTTTATATGGAAACCTGTTCAGGTTGTATTTGCTTGTGCTGTGTTGGGATCTTAAAGTTGTGAGTATTAAAAGGTTAGGGTGGGAAGATGAGTATTTAGTTTTCTTTTTGGGGGCGAGGTTTGATCTTGGGCTGGGTGGTGTGTGCTCCGCTGCTCTGGAGGCCGGCGAGCAGTTCGCTCTTGCGGATTGACTTCAGATCCAAGTCTCCGTAGTAGTCCTCGCTGAAAAGGTACGCCAACCTTACTACCTCTCGCTACTACCAACTAAATTATTCTAAGCTTTATATTGTTACTTTAATATTTTCGCAATCTTATATAAAAGGATATTACAATTCTAGCAACTTTTACTACGAGAAGTTGTGACTAAGAGTATCATTAATTGTGTAACAAGAACTCGTTCACAACGCTCAATATCGAGTGAACTGCCTTGAAATGGCAACAAGAATACTAAAACCTATCCGCTCGCTCGACTTGAGAAATTTTATTTTTCTTTATATTATTGAATTGGTTTGAAAAAAAAACAGGAAACGACCTCAATTTTTATTAATTTATGCCTGACCATTTTAGATTTATTTGACGAAAATACGTGCTTTTATAAATAATCGTTGATTTGAAGTACTTGCGAGCATACTTTCAGGCGTCATCACAAATGTTACGTTACTTTAAATTAACGCTCATTTTATCTTCATTCGCTCATTCACTCACTCATCATTCACTGTTAAATACAAGTCGGCATTGACCACGAGCTATACGTGACTACAACGTAACCTAATATACTTTACGAAAACTGTAAATGGCGTAACGCATACTCCTGTATTTTGATGGGCTTTTATTTTTCTATCTTATTTTATTTATATTATACTTTATACGCATAATATAATACCGATAATCGCAGTAGAATGTGCAGATGTATTGTTAGTCACAAGGAAGACATTGGGTTACAGGGACAAAATTAAAGTTGTTATTTGACTTTTAAAACACCACCAGTGGAATCCAACTAGTGAGTTTAGAAGTAAATAGAGTTCAAGTTTTTTAGTCAAAACTGTTTTACTTGAACGAGAAGGTAAGTCCACGAGATTAGTTAAAGTGTCATAAATCTTACCATCCGGGAACATCTTCGGGGTCTTCGCAGTTACCAGTGCCATCAGCATCACCGATCTTGAAGACGGTTCCGATCGGGCAACCGTATTCACGGGCTACTCCCTCGAGACAGATGTAGTATTTACGGCAATCTTCAGGGTGGGCATGACGACTGAAAGATCCAGCGTTGGAAACCTCACCAGGGGCGGGGCAACCGAAACCGTTTGCTACTTCTGAGAAACATCAGGATGTAACGTTATTGTTAGATTAAGAATCGAATAAAATCAATAAGTGATCATGATCTCTGAAGCTTACCCTCGTTCTTGCACTCAGGGACCTGGTCAGCCCACATGCACACACGGGCTTCTCTGTCGTAAGCGAGTCCAGGACTGCACTGGTAGCGGGAAGCTTCACCGTTCCAGCAGTTCCAGAACACGTCACACTTAGCGTTGTCAGCGAAGATACCGTATAATCTCGTGCAGTGGGGAGTTGAGATTGGGGGCTCTGTAGACATAAGACAAAGTTAAACTTTCATCAGCAAAACCTATAAACAAAGGAACTTTAGAAACAATCATAATAATGGAAGAATCTTCTACTCATTATAAATTATTGACATTTCGATTCGTATAATAAGTCAAATATTTAAATATCATAATAATATTAATAATTAAACATTTTTTTTAAATCCTATTAATAAGACGATTTTTAATATATTTCACTAGTTCAAGGCTTTTAATATAGAACGTATGGAATTTATGCAAACGTAAATGTCAAGTCTTCGCATCAATTCGTAGGTATTAACCGAGTGACCTTCAGTTATATCCTGGTAGGACTTGTTACACATATTATCATATACTCTTCAACCTTGGCTATTAATCAATAGCATTATTTTAATTTATGATTAATAAATATCATGAATCATAAAATGAAATGGTTTCACTGTACTTCCGCGTTGCTTACACGGTCCAAATAATCTTGTATTATAATATTTCAAACATATGTCATTAAGTACTCAAATTTTATCAAGAAAAGTATTTATAATAAACAGATAAAAATAAGATATAGTAAAAAGTAAAAATTGAATCAATTGTTCATAACTTACCAAGTTGTGTCCTTTCGCCGCACTCAACGTTGTGGAGGTAGTCACAGTTTTCAGTCAAATATTTGGAGTCAGAAGCATCGAAGGCGAGACCGTTACCGCAAGTCTTCAGTTCAGCGGCGCCGTTGTCACACTTCCAGTATTTGTCACAAGAGATGTGATGAGGGTAGAAGCCGAAGTCATCGGGACATTTGAATGATTCTTGGGCGACAGCTAAACAAGACAAAATAAGATTAAATATATTTCACGGATAAAAAATGTAACATACGTAATTAAAACTAGCAACTAGTAGTAAATTGTAAATAGTTTGTATTTAAAATAAAACATCAATACAATATATTAATAATAATAACCAGATAATCTCAAATCGTCTTCTTAAATTTACAACGTAATTACAAAACAAGTCACCTCTAGGTTTTACTAATCTGTGATTATAGCACGCAACAGATTTTGCAACATACCGGTCGCGGGCAGGGCCGCTCTTTCTCCGCGGAATGCAACGCGACAAACTTGTGTTGAGCAACGCACTAGTCATTAACCTACTCATTGTTACTCATACCAAATTTCGATTTACCAGAAAACTGGATATGCGTCATTAATATCCTAATCTAAGTCACTCCGTAATAAACACAGTTTCACCGAACAAAGAACGCAATTATTTTACGTATTAATTACTCATGACTGCTGGTCTTAAAAGTTTTCTCGTAATTATATTTAATTGCATAGCATGTTCTTATATTTCTTAAAAAAAATCTAACTTAACTGGAAACAATTATATGTCGGCTCCTTATCGATTTCCTTTAGAGATTTCCAAGCAATTGATTTTAAAGAAATCTTGAATACAATATACGCTTCGTTAAAATAATTACGTGTTCTGTGCATGTTATGTCATACTTAACCGGTTCGATACCAGTTGACATTTGCAAAGAAGAAGAACGTCTAAGTTATTTCTTAATACAGTATGATTGTATAATTACAAAAATAAATCATATAACAATCATTATTTGTTAAATTTAAAAAAAAAAGAAAGTATAATCACTTATACAATATCAACTAACTACATTGACGAGCCCGTTGGCGTGGTTGGTAAGACACTTGCTTTTCACGCCGCAGGTCGTGGGTTCGATTCCCACCCAGGACAGACATTTGTGTGCATGAACATGTCTGTTTGTCCTGAGTCTGGGTGTAATTATCTATATAAGTATGTATTTACAAAAGAAAAAGTAGTATATGTAGTATATCAGTTGTCTGGTTTCCATAGTACAAGCTCTGCTTAGTTTGGGATCAGATGGCCGTGTGTGAATAATGTCCCAAGTTATTATTATTATTTTAGTTTGTATCTATTTTTTTATCTCCCTTTTTACAGGGGTAACTTTAACTATCACGCGGGCCATGACCAAGCGTGATAGGTTAGTTAAATGTTAAATTGACAGTGGTGATGTGAGGAACTTTCGAGTAAGACGTGTGGTGTTTAGTATGACGGCTTTCTGTAAAAGTGCGAGAGTGGACTTGGACATTTGGAGAATATTGAGATTGGTCATGAGTGTTTTGGGGATAACGCCTGTACTAGAAAGAATGATTGGTATAATTTTAACTGTGTTTATTGACCATTGTTTTTTAATTTCAGTAGCTAATTCTATGTATTTGATTACTTTTTCGTTGTGTGTACTAAGTAGGTTATGTGTGTTACATACTGCAATATCGATTATAAAAACAATTTTGTTGTTTTTGTCTATTACTGTTATGTCTGGTCTATTATAATGAATGGTCTTATCGGTGATAATCGTTCTATCCCAGTAAATTTTATAGTTATTATTTTCTAGGACTTTACAGGGTTGGTATTTATAGTAGGCTACTTTATTTGTTATGAATTTATATTGATGGGCTAAGTTTTGGTGTACTATTGCTGCTACTTGGTCATGCCTGTGCTTATAATCAGTTTGGACGATTGACTTGCAAGCACCTGTTATGTGTTGAATCGTTTCTGAACTACTGAGGCAACGTCTACATAAATCAGTCGGTAAATTAGGTGTATGAATAATATGTTTCTGAAAATTACGGGTATTTATTACTTGGTCTTGTATGGCGATCATAAAAGCCTCTGTCTCGGGAAATAGCTCACCACGCCGCAGCCACTCGTTCGACGCAACCATGTCGACATGTGTTTGGCTCAGGTCGGCTCGATGTCTTCCGTGCATTGACTTTTGTGACCACATACTAATTTTTTGTTCTTTACTAATTATTTGTTCGCTTGATTGTTGATTTCTATTATGAAGATTAAGTGGAGTAAATTTTTTATCAATTTCAGTTACATATTTATGAATTGGGGTATTTTCTGCTTTATCGTAAAAGAACTTTTTCAGCTTAGTAACGAGACTATTGTGCAAATTATAAATATCAATTAAACCTCTTCCTCCTTCACTGCGCGGTAGTGTGAGTCTCTGTATACAACTTTTGGGGTGATGTTTCCTGTGTGTGGTCATATGTGTATTTATTATTCGCTGTAGTTTTTGCAGATCAGTTTTAGACCAATTTATAATTCCAAAGGAATATGTGAGTAATGGTATTGCATATGTATTGATGGCTTTTGTGCTATTGCGTGAATTTAAATGTGTTTTTAATATTTGATTTAGCCTCATTTTAAATTTCTGTATCAATTCTTTTTTAGTTTGTTTGTGTTTTATTTGCTTAGACTGGTGAAACCCTAAATATTTGTAAGTGCTCATTTCATCCATTGCTTCTATTTCCTCTCCTGTTTCTAACGTATATGTATTTGTTACTGTTGTGCCCCTATTTATCGAATGCATTTTACATTTATCAACCCCAAAGTGCATTTGTATGTCTGTAGAAAAAGATTGTGTGACGTCTGTTAATTTTACTAGTTCAGCTTTAGTGTTTCCATATATCTTTATATCATCCATGTACATCAAGTGGGAAATAACACAGTGTGTGTCATTATGTTTTAGCTTGAAACCAGCGTTGGTATTATTAAGTAAATCGGAAAGGGGGTTGAGTGCCATACAAAACCATAAGGGACTAAGTGCATCTCCTTGGAATATTCCTCTTTGTATTTTAATCGGATCAGTAGTAATTGATGTGTTATTCTGATAAACTTTAAGTGTGGTATCCCATTGAGACATTATACAACTAAAAAAATTTACAAGTACTGGGTCAATTTTATAAAGTTGAAGTACATATAGAAGCCAACTGTGAGGTACAGAATCAAATGCCTTCTTATAGTCGACATACATTGTGTAGATGTTACGTTTACTGCTCAGTGCTTGTTTCATTACTATTGTGTCTATTACCAACTGTTCTTTGCATCCTTGACTATTTTTCCTACAACCTTTTTGTTGTTCTGCTAAAATGTTATATGCTTCTAAGTGCTGGTAAATGATATCTCTAATACATCCTGTAATTATTTTATATATAGTTTGTAAACATGTGATTGGTCTATAATTTGCAGGATTTTTTAGATCTGAATTTTTAGGGAGCATGTAGGTAATTCCAGATGTTAAAAATTTTGGTATGGTTTCTGGTGATTTGATGAATTGGCATATGTATTTATGAATATATGGATGGATGCAGGTGAGTTTCTTAAGCCAAAAATTGTGTATGTTATCAGTACCAGGAGCTTTCCAATTATGTGTGCGTTTGATAATCTGAGTGAACATTTCTATTGGTATGTCTTTAAAATTCATTTTTTCTATATGCGAACTGTCTCCGATGGTCTGAAGCCAGTTAGCATTTGCATTATGTTGGGCTGGGTTTGACCAAATATCCGCCCAAAATTCATGAAGTTTTTGTGGTGTAGTGTATTCTGTGTTTTGAGTTAAAGTGTTCTGATTATGTGTTCCTAAGTTTCTATAAAATGTTCTTTCATTGTTTATGAATGTTAAGTTTTGTTGTTTTCTATTTGTGCATGTTAAGTATCGCTTAAGTCTTTTAGAAACGGCAACCAATTTTTGTTTCAATGTGTCAAGAAAATGTTCTAATTCACTATTAGGTTCCTCGTATTGACTATGTGTTTTATACTTTATTTTAATATCATCTACAGTTTTAATTACTCGCTGACTTCTATTACCTGCAATATATTGCGTTAATCTTCCGATTTCTAATCTATACTTTTCAATTCTTTTTTCAATTCTTCTCTGCCATGAAGGTTTTTTAAGGTATTTATTTTGAACTGTATCATTGTTTACTCTAAAAACTGTACCATTACAGACAGCTGCTGCATAAGCTGCTGAGTAAATTAGTGCATGTAAATATAGAAAATCTAAGTTATCATTTAAATGTTTCGGGAGGATTTCATTATTCAATGATTGTGTAATATTAGCAAATTTACGGCTACTTTTTTGTTTTGGAATATATGGTCTTTCTTCTGCCTTCATATCTTTAAACCTATTTATTGCGTTATTAAACTCTATTTCGATATAGCTGGATGTTATTTTACTATTTTCTAACAAAGTACTATCGTTTTCGTTTTCAGTCAAAGAGATACCGGTACATGAAATCGTTTCGGGATGGTTGTAATTTGAGTCAATTAAAGCTATATTTGATTCAATGGGTATGTTGTGTTCAGATTGATTTATAGCATTTTGTAGTTTTTTGTTTATTTCCATTCTAATTTCTTCTATCTTATCTTTATTTACCAAATTATTGAAAAAAATTACTCTTCGCTGATCTGCAATTCTTTGTTCTGAAAGATGGGAAAGGTGTGGATGTTTGTCTACAACGAGCTCAAATAACTTTTTTCGATAGGCTGTTTTATTTGTTTCTAGGTTTGTTGATTCAAAATAACATCGGATTATATCTTCATTAATTACATTAGACCATTTCATTCGTTTTTTACTGTTTGAGTTTATTTGTGGAGCTAGATGTTCGGGCTGTGAAGGTTCTCTGATTGGATTTACAATTTCTCCCTCTGTCTGTATTTTATCTACTACTTCATTTCTAATCTCATCTAAAACTTTCTGTGGAAGTAATTTACGCCTGAGAATAGCACGTCTTTGATCACCTACACGCTGTCGCGACACTAGCATATTGGGGAATTTCTGAATGAACTGTTCGTGCAATAGTTGTAGATAATTATTCATTTGTGTTGTTTCGCATCTAGTAATTAGTAAATATGTGTGCCATATAAAGCGGTTCATATCTTGAGTCCATTTGTTTCGCACACGAGAAGTACCAACACTGGGCGCAGCATTCATAGCACATGCCTCCTGCGCAACAGCTGTTGGTATTGAAATATAGGATGAAGATCGTGATGGTGGTGAAGAACTGGGTGACTCAAAAAAATTTGCAGTTGAAGAAGGTGATGGGAAGTTTGAAAAAAGTGAATTATTTGAAAATGAAGAAGATGAAGGTGAGGGTGATTGATCGGCTGTAACATATTCTTCGAGGGGAACCCGCCTGTTCAGTCCCCCATCGCCAACGGATCGCATGCTGTGACATCCAGCGTCGGCTCCAGATGTGCCCCGGCGACCCCCGGGCAGCGTCCGTAAACTATATCTTTTATTACTGCGTTCCATGTTAATCTCCAATTACAAGATTGGGTCGGGTTTGGGATCGTTAGTTTGGGTAGGTATGAATGCCAAGATGTATGTGGCTATGTGAAAATGTTTATTGGTCAAGATGTTAGGACCACAAGAATCAGTACCAACTACCCGTAAGCCCCCCCACCACGGCAAGGTGATCCCTGGGGGGGTTATTATTATTATTATTATTATTATTATTATTATTACATTACATGCGTTCGTTTTACAAGTTACAATTTCATATTGTTATCTATCTATCTATCCTAAATACACAAGTCATATTTAAAAATAATTATGAACGTTATATTTATATGTTGCGTGATATATTAGAAGCAGTGTTTGGAAATGTTACACGTAAAGTTAATTTTCTATTCAAAGGTTGCCATTAACTCATCTGCATAAGCGAAGGCAGCAAGTCTCGTTTATTAAGATTTAACGGTAGCGAGGTTAACAACTAACACATTCCACAAGATTAAAACTTAATAAACTGTGTGCAGTTTGAAATAGATTAATTATTAATTGTAGTGAATTTATGAAATAGTCACAAACAGCATTTATAAAAAATATATCATAAATTTCATCTGGAGCAGATAGTAGTGTTTATTTTCTTTTATTATTTTTGTTTACTTAAAACCGTTTTCTTTTTGTTATTTTGTAAATAAATCTCCAGTTAATTATAATTAAATCGAACATGTATAAACATTAAAAAAAATTAGATTTTGCGATTTAACTGTTTTGAAATGATAAGACAAATAAAAAAAAGTTGCTCACTTATATTTCGTTTTAAGAGAAAGCATGTCATAACCTATATTTTCAAGGCAGTATAAACTATGTGTGTAATTAGCACTGCGTATGCACAGTGGAGCTTTACGCAAGCGACACCCGAGCCCTGTGGGTCGAGCGTACGCTGTTTGCGGCATGACATAATTACTGATCTATGTCGACTATAACAGTGGCAGGTTGTATTATTTGCATGTTTCCGTGACACAAATACTTAGCTTTGATGTGGTTTGACGATTGTCTATAATTTTCTTGTTATACGTAATTAATTCGACCTTTAAGTACGTTTATGATTTCGAAAATTCCACTTGAATACAATTTTTATAAGGATATTTAGTTTAAAAAAAATATACGTTTATCTCCAGGCAAGATATTACCAAATATAAACATACGAATTACATAAAACCGATCATGATTATGTAAATATTTATTGTAAAGGTCGTAAAGTGTTAAGTGGTACAGTGAAAGTCAAAAATTGAAGCCAAACCAGCTTAATGTGGGTCCACCCACTTTCGATTTCGTTACCATCGGCGCGCTCATCTCAACATGATCACGATTGACCTTTAGCCGAATTTTAAACCAGCTCGATCGATTATATAAAATGTCTTCTATTTACATACATTTATGTGTGAATTATACTTAATTTTATTCGAAAATTTATTTCTTTGAATATATTACTATGTCTGTTACGAAACAGGTGAATAGCATTTACATATGACAGAACGCATGCTTAATTCGCAGTCTCTCTTCGTATTTTAATGATCATATTACCTGATATATATACAGATATATATTTACTCGTATTATCATAATATTTCTATTTAAAAACAAAATATACAAATAATACAAAACCGGGCCTGAATCTTATGGCACCTTTATGTAACATTTAAAATATGATTAGATAACAGTTATTGTTGAGTATGTAGTGAAAGGAGTTCGGATTTCTCTCAGCACGATTTGAATTTTTGAATTAAAATAATACATAATAAAAACATTATTAAAATTATTCATTTAAATAAATAAAAAATCTATATAGATATTACGTTATGTTAAAGTTATTAGAATGTTAAGCTGAGATGGCATATATGATTGTTCGCGATGATAAAGAAATGCATCGCATGTTTCATACATTTGGATTAAATTTTGTCACTTGTACATATGTATATCTACTTTAAAACTATATCAAAGTAGTAAGGAATTTATCAGGAATGGAATATATAGAGGCTGGTCACTACTGTTCTGATTTTATTTTAAATTTAAGCTAAAAGTAGATTACAGTTTTTTTATAATTTTATATGTAATTGTGTACAGCGATGCAAAGCGACACCTAGAGCTTAAACTGTAATAAGTATTCACGGTAAACATTTAACATGTCTTGGCTGTCTCGTAACAGTTACATAACCCTAAATTGAATTTTTCGCACGACTTCGTCACTAAGACCACACCCTACACTGTTTATTTAACTACAAATAATAAAAACGTGCTCTATACAATGTCGCCTTTCAGGATAATAATGTTGATGACTTAGTTTCTTTTTCGATACCAACGCTTAATGTAAGAATATTGACTATTTATTATATATTCTTTCATAATTTGAATTAGGTATTCAAATAAATATATTATATAATCTCCATCACAAAATTCATTGATTCGCGTGGGCTTCCATACAAAAGATTGCAATGTGTGTATATGAAGAATAAAAACAATACAATACAAGGGCCGCGTGAGTCTATTTATATCATCGTGTCGAAGGACAGACAATCTCCGACGAATAATACCTGTATAAGCTTGTGATGCTTTGTGATTGAATGTAACACTATTTATAAAACGTGACATATACCATTTACATGGTAATGTATCCGCTCTATGTATGCCTTGCAATCATATCGTTAAAAGTTATCGTTGATTGTCCAATTAATTTATATCAAATTCGGTTGCTTAAGACTTATGCCATTATTGAATAAATACAATCTTCTATATAAGAAATAGTTTTGAAAATTTTTCTTCATACTTTTTATACTATGTATTACAATGAGCACCGGATATGCAAGCCTTCAAAGGACGTTCTAAGTTAGAATGATTGTCGGTCGACCTCAATGCCCTATTCGATATATCATAACTGTAAAGTGACTTACGGAAATGCAGCGCCACTGTGTCGTTTCATTTCGTACAGTGTCTAACTGATAACCTTCATACAAGAATGAACAGAATTACGGTGTATTGTTAGCTAACGGGTATCATTGTTAAAAAAAAAAGAATTTTTGTGCACAAAACAATTAAACTTCCGTTGCATTGTTTCGTTTAGAATCACTAATTAAACAACATTTCTTATTATCATTGAATTAAATTTAAATACTCTTAATTATAAGTTTGGTAGCCGGTAGAAAATGGAAAAAATATCAGATAATTCAAAATATACCGACAATTAATAGTCCTCTGATCCATCAATGACTTTGTCATTTTAATAGTAAGATAGTATTCGAAATCTAATAATAGATCAAAGATAAATACAACGTTTAAACGATGGCCTCGTGTGTCTGTGCACTCAACCAGCATGATCATTTTCACCGAGTTTTCTTTATTCTTGAGAAATTCAAACACGCACAGCGAGACTGGATAATTGAATACCTTCACGCAATAATAACTTTATGAATATTTAATTTTAATGACCATAAAATTTCGCGATCGATTATCTTTTGAACGTAAAATCGTAATTATTTTTACGTGTCTTTAAAATATTATTTTTTAAACAATTTGCGTTATTTGCCTTTGTTGCAACTTCGGCATTATAGTTATCAGTAAGAACGAAAAAAATAATATTGATACGATCTATTTACGAACCATTCAAGTAAGTTAGCAATGATTGCTTTATAAAATATAACTTAAAAAGTATCTTACGCAAAACATACGTAGCAAGTTCGTGAGAACTGGGTACGTGTCGGAAATCACAATCGATTGTAAAACTCCATAATCGAATCAATGAAAGGAACAATGTCCTGCTAGGATGAGTAACAATTTATATTCTAATACTGTTTCGTAATAACTTTTGCATAAGATATATTTATTTCAATGATAACTTATGCGCGTTGTGTCATATTCACCTACAGTGTTACAAAAAAAGTAATAAAACAATGAGATTGACAAATATGCAAACTATTTCGAAAATATTTATGAAATATGTCATTGAACTATAATAAAGTATGTAGATATTTCGAAACGATTCACTCATTCGAATTTTAATTATTAATTCATTCTTTGTTTAAAAAATCCAATTAAATAGTCACTAATTTTATATTTTAAAAAAGATATTTAAAATGAACTTGATGATAATAAGCAAAGTATTAAAAGTTTTACTCTTCAAAACCATATTAATGCCAACTGAAGCTTCGATTCAATTATTTAATTATAATTTTTTTCCCATTATATTTTGCAAAATCCATGTAATAAATGAAAAGGTAAGTATACTTTTTATTTATGACGAAAATATTAAGACAACTTTTTATTTGTCACATAAATTAATGTATTACAATTCATCGATCTAATTAATATAATTATAGTTAACGGACTTGAAAGTGTTTAATGTTGCTTTATATTGCTTAACAATTTTAGTTACAAAACATAAATTATTTATATATAAATATATATATGCAATGTCTAATTTATTCTTTATTCTCATTTGAAATGTCACGATAGTCGTTCTTTTATATATATAAAATAATGTATTAATTGATTTAAACTTATGGGATATGTTCATCTTTATATTGAGTAAATTTTTTTGGCGTAAATAATCTTGTTTACACCAAGAAATCTACATACATATATGTATTTACTCCTAATACTCAGTTATTATGCAATTCAAAGTGTTCGTTAGAAAGTTAATGGGGGCGTTTGCATTAATTGCTACATTCATCAGATTACGTCGTTTTAAGATAAATAATAAATTTATTACTTACTAACTAATTAAGTTTCTTTTGTGGAATTATCTGGTTTATTATTACAATATAAAATAAATTTAACTTTGGAATTAGATATCTCTGAATTGATAAATATTAGTACAATATTTTTCATAAGTAAAAGCTGTGTACTATGAGATTAGCTCAATAGTAATATAAGAGTAGAAAATAATTGGTATTATTAGAAGCTCGAAGAGTACTCGAGAGAAGCGGAGAAACGGCAGATAATGTGATATTGTATATATACGGCGGATATTGTATGTTATATTATTTTGCATTCGTCTTATGGGGATTTAAACACAAAGGTTTCATTATTTTTAATGTTTAATTTTTTTATTTTTAAATTTACGTCACCAATGTCAAAATAACTATGGGAACTCATCTTCTGATAGATGCTTTAAAAAAGAATGGTAATATAATTCTTTTGGGACCATCCAAAGTGGCGCGTAATGCATGTCAACAAAGCAAATTGACTGCAATTTCTATTCCCAGCACTTTCTGCTGAAACGCAAGCAGTGTGGAAACCAATATCGATAACACCAACAGCTTTCGCGTTCGCAATTATAGACTGCGATCGCATATTGACACAATATCGATCCTTCTTAACACACACTATCCGCTCGCTTCGCCGCACCCTAAATATTTCAAATTCTACGTACCCACGCCGAGGGCGGCTGCTAGCACTAATAAACACCGTGAATTCATGGTTAAACAATAAGTCCTTGCACGGGAGTAGTGGTCACTGTAACGTTCTAGCACACACTGCGGGCGGGTGAATGGGCGGTGGAGGCTTTTATATCGGGAAGCCGAACGCCGCGTACGCGCCGCCGCCGCGTCGTAGAAAAGCGACGTCACCGTCCGGGCGCCCGCGCCGGCCCCGCGTTCCCTATACCATCGGCCCCTAACTCTCCTGTAGAGTAAACCACACTTTGGTTGGTATGATATACATAAAGTTATTAATTCTTAAAGGATATTAGAAGTATTATGATCAAATATGAATTTTGATTATTATTTAGCATGTTTAATTTTGTTTTTTTTTAAATAACAAACAAAATTAAACCCGGTAGTTATTTGAATTGCAAAATCTGGTTTTAACAAAAAAATTAAAACATTTTTATTTTAACATATCCATTTTTATAGATTTGCTTATTTAAAATAATTATTCAATTACTTAATATAAGTCAATTTAAATATAAGTCTATTTAAATCAAACATTTTCAATGTATTGAATATTGTGATTGATTGATTTTCAAATTACGTCGTCAATATTGTGGAGTCTGCTTCATAAAGGGCATCACTTGATCAGTGAAGGTGAAAGTTTTATCAACGAGATAAATCTCGTAAGCCGTAAGTACAATTATTGACCCTCAGATAATGAGCCTTGAATGAAATATGGTAGCTTGATCTTAAAAGGAAGAACTTCTAGGGATAAATACGATCAACAATCTAAATAAGCAGTCTGACATATTTTTTTACTCCTAATATAAAATAATAAGTCGACATTAAAGAAAATTATAAAAAAAACTGAGCTACACACAGTTCAGTATACGAGTGTATATTTTAACTAACACCAAATTTTAGTGAGCACATATCATCATAAAGCTAATAGAACTTTCTTATATTATAAATGTTATTTTGTTATGTTTTCATGCTTTAACTACTAAACCGATCATCATTAAATTTTATAAGCATGTCGTGATATACCCTACCTACGACCTAAAGTACGTAACACCTCTCACAGGTGAGCGAAGCCGCGGTTGTTAGCTTATTTGTTATAATGCTTGTTACATATCGTTGGAATTATAAAAACATAATCAAAATAAGGAAATAGCATTTAAATATAAATCAGAAAGGAAATTATGAAAAAGGTCATTGATTGAATTTATATGAACCTTAACATAAAAAAATATATTTGAAGAAATAAATATGAATATCTCATTCAACAACGTGTCACAGGTCACTAAAATGTCAAATTATTTCGGATCGCAATACTTACGATTACGTATGCTCATCTAAATTGCAAAGTTCACGACCTCGATTGCAGATTCTCCGACTATTAAAAAGTGCATAATGCATATGTATGCGATTATATTGTATTGTCACTTTTCAGACTGTAATCATTAATCTTTAATCTGATTAAAATGAATAACTTTCAACCCTTAAAAACCAAGAACAATATTATTATTTTTTAGAATTTATCTTTAAAGTTCGCAGGAGACAATCACATACATACACTTAAACACATCTTATAATACAAAACACATAATAACATACTTAAAAATATGGGTATCTTAATATTAATTAATTTCGATGATTGTTAAAGCCAGAGACAAATACGAGATTTTCCCAATACACATTGTCATGTCATTGTTATTATTATATAATAGATAAAACTAAGCCTACAATATTATGTAATAATGTTCACAATTTAAACTTTGTCTATTTATACATATGCTATTATAATAATACAAGATCTCACACGGATAGGTTACACAATCGGAACAAAAGCCTTACAAAATACGGAAGAAGATGATAAAATAATGATTTATCATATTATGAGATGGAAGGCTGTTAACATTTTGACACATTCAGTACTAACTTGCAATGTATAGATATTTTACGTTAATAGTAAATAGTAATACTAGTTCTGGCTGCGGCTTGTACTGCACATATTATCGTTGTACTATTTGGCGTCCCATATCTTTTTTTATGTTTTTGTTTAAAATTCATTTTTGCTAAACATTCGTGACGTGTGCATAACAACACGGCGAAGTCTCATAGAAATCAGATGAATTGTGTGTGTATACTGGAAGAGAAGAGAATTAAGGGGAGACAATTTGTTCACAATTATGCAATAAACATACCTTCTTTAATATAAGAACTGTTAATGTAATAACATTATATATAATGTTTGTTAATAAAAATTTAAAAACACTTCCTAACACGTAGAGGTGTTATTAAAATATATATAAAATAAAAACACATTCACAGGCTTCCTAAAAAATTTAAAAATAGATCTAAGTCCTCAATGCATTGAGAGTTCAGGCGCAGGTGTTCTCATTTATTTAAAAAAAAATCGTATTATTTCCTTTTTAGTAACGATTTGACTAATGTTTATAAAGTAATTTTTTAAGAGAATAAATTATTTAAAGCATCGTCCTATAATCATCGAAGAAATAATACTAGTGTTTCTAAATGACGTGATATTTTAGAGAAATCTGTCACTTACTGAATGAGTTAATAATTAAAGTAATCACGACATTCAACAATTCATTCATGGAATGCAATAATTAAATAATCATACCACGAAGTATAGAGATAAAACTTTATATATCTTAATTGTAATAATATTATTGTACATAACTTCCGATAGTACGTCTATAATTAGTTACATCTTTATAATTATATATATTTCTTCTGTGCGTGTATTTGTCACTGAACTCCTCCTAAGCAGCTGGACTGATGTTAATGAAATTTTCTTGGTACCTTCAGGTGGATTCGAGAATGGTTTGGATTTATAATTTAAAGTTGAAAATGTTGTTTGTTTGATCCGGCTAATCTCAGGAACTACTGGTTCAAATTGAAGTAATATTTTTGTGTTGGATAGTTATTTTATCGAGGAAGGCTCTTGGCTTATTTTTATTAATTATACGCGTGTGAAACTTCGGGACACAGCTAGTTATTCTGTAAAATATAATAACCGTAAATTTTGAAGGTATTTATTAACTATCATTTATATACATAATATTACCGGTTTGTCTATGATATCTATTTTTTGTGTAACGTTTGTATTGCTGTTTATGTTTCTAAAGCGAGAATCTCAAAAAAATCCAGTTGTTATAAAACATTATGTTCAAGTAAATTCCTAAAAGGAGCAAATGATCTTTAAGGTAATTAGTAACGAGTTCTTGAATAATTCTATCGAAGGTATTTGGGACACGGTCCGAATGAATCGGAGTCGTCAAACGTCCGCGCCCGGCCTGAAGGCCTGCCAGTTTCACGGTGGCAGCAAAGATTATTCGCGCAGATACAACTGTTTGCTTTTAAATATTTTATACAAAAATAGTATAGAATTAAAACTCGTTAAACTCAGTGTAATGTATGACGTACCTTATAGAGATATATTTATTTATTCGTTGAATTTCACAATACGAATAAAATGACATTATATTTTTTTATATAATATGCGAAAGACATCGATAAATTTTTTTTCTACTTTATGATTTAAGTCTAAAGCAGTTAGATCATTACGAGCTAATTGAAAGAGAGGCAGTCGTTTCATTCATGTCTCTACGATTTTAGGTGTATGTAACATGTATAAAATGTGCTGGTACTGCCCGTTTTTAAGGAAATATATTATTTATCAAGGTGTGGGGATGAAAACAGCACAAGAGGTCATGATCTTATTAATATAAGCATAGGGTCTGTCAATATACTTAAATTGGTTCAATATTGCCGACTTGTTCATTAATATTTTTAGTGTAAATACCATATATATAAAAACTATATAAAAACATTTTGTTTTTTCTTTTATATTATACAAAAAGTAATCTCAAATTGTTGTAAATAATCTATGACGATATTGTCACCACGAAGTTTGCCTCACTGCGGCGACACTGGTATTCGCAGTATGCGGAAGACAGGCTGCAACTTGCAATGTTTAACTATTAAATATATTTATCAACCGTCGACCTGAAAAGAGAAGGGTTATGCGTTTGACCCGCAAAGTCTCTTTGTTGATAGTAAGTAGAAATCTATTACTGCGCAATTCGGAAGCGAGCTGTTCTACATAAGCGAGAAAAAATTCTACATTGATATCTTTGTTTGATTATGAGTCACTAACTCGTGTAACCAACCAAAAGTCTTGAAGAATAAGAACTCATTGAAGAAAAATAAAGTAATCTTTACATTGCATAGGTATTTAAAAATTTCCTCATTAAAACTGTATCTATAGCGTTATTATATTTACATTATAATTCAAATTTAATTCTTATACTATGTTATCATTTATGTATAATAGGCCGGCAACGCATCTGCAAGTCCTCGGATGTTGCAGATGTCCATGGGCGGTGGTAGTCACTTTCCATCAAGTGAGCCTCATGCTCGTTTGCCCCCTCTTACATAAAAAAGGTCATTTTTATTTTGAGACAGCGTACAAATAACAACCTTTACCGCCACAAATGTTAATTCTTAGACAACCTTGTGACCATTTGATTCTAGAAATTTAAACTCATATTTATCTTGCCTTGATTACATATTAAATCTGATCAAGATTAAGAATCGAAATTAAAATCTATTAAAGTGTAATTATGTTAAGAAAAATAGTATTTTGTAAACTACAAAAATATAAAATTATACCTCACATTAATAGTGACCACAGATTTTGTATATACATATATAATTTTGGGGCAGAAAATTACCCGGGCTTCCTGTCTTCATTTAAAAAATCTTAGTCAAATTTATCTGCTAATTTGTTTGTATATAAATCACCAATTGTAACGGAAGCCAAAGTAAATCTATCTTGAAACTCACTTACACTAACTTACTTTATATTTGTGTGTTATGATTTCGAATGGTAGCTAGACTTGGGTAGTTACAGAATAATTAAACCCAATTTCAACAAGTACTTTATATTTTATGTCTGAAATAATTTTTAGAAATTAATACACGATTATTTTTTACATGTATTTTTCTTACACTTGTCCGAAATTATTTTCTTCGTTTAATCTTTTAGAGGGCAACTACTTTAAGTAACCTTAAAACATGTATTTTTTGTCCTATGTTTGAGGTCTTTGAAAATATATAAAAGCTAAACTAATACTTGCCAAATCATTTGTATTATCCATATCATATGTTGAATACATACATAAATATATAATATATATAATTAACAAAATCAATAAATAATACTTTAATAAAATTTACATTTGAATAAATATGAAAATTACGAAATAAATAACTAAACAAACTGTATCAACAATATGAAACGGTACTTTATATTTAGTATGCAAGAAGGTAGCGACGCGTGCGCATGTACCGCCTCTTACTTCCTATCAATATGGCTTTGGTTGGTTTGAACTTTGCGCTTTGATATATTATTTGTTAAATCTTTAGCAATACTATAATGAATTAGAGCCATATAACCAACAGTATTAAATTTGATTACAAAATGAAGAAATTATTTATTAACAATATCATAAAATAGGTAAACTATTGATCACTTTCATAGGTTAAGTTAATCTTTATTAATATACATTTATACATTATATACATATATACATTATATATAAAAAATAAAAATAAATAAATATTTTGTTTTAATTAAAATACAATTAACCTAAATACAAAATAATTTATTATTAAATAATATGGTGAACATCACCATATTCATTGTATGAAGAATCTGTGATATAAGAGTACATGAATAGTATATTATTTATTTTGTGGTAGTGATATGTGCAAGCCGGTCTAAGTGGGTACCATCCACTCGGCAGATATTATACACAGCAATATTTGTTCTGTTTTTAATTGTGAGTGAATCATTGTAACTACAGGCACAAAGAGCATAATATCTTGATTCCCAAGGTTGGTGATGTAAGGAATCATCAATATTTCTAGAATCGAATGGTGAACACTTATTGTCTCAATCTGGTGCCTATATGGCTACGTATTTTATGACATATATATGTGTATATATATAATATATACTATATTTATACAATTTTAGAAATATTACCAAACAGTGGTGAAATAGCTAAATGCTTACACTAAAATAATTACTTAATTATCACACTGACATTTTCTGAAGACGGGCTGGAAAGGTCACGCGGTGTCAAACGAGTATATGTGTAAGCGGACACTGGCCAGAATATGATTTGAAAAATATCTAGAAATGCTATAAGAACGATGTGTAGCAAATAGTGTAGCAAGGATACGTCAAACTGGTTAGAATGATTATTTATTTGAAAAACAAAAAGTAATGGCAAAGACAAGTCATAATGAAGCTCAATGAAAAAAGGTATTATCAGAACAAAGAAAACTTAAATCATTAGATATAATGTATAACAGACACGAGTAAATAAAGCCTCGCCACGCTCGTTGGTACAATAGTCGGAACAAAGATTGCATTGAAACTATTAAGTTAATTATTTCCACACAGAAACAGCTTTACCTGACCGATGTTGTTCTTCTTTGCTGAGCAGAAGATAAATTATAAGCACAAATTAAGCACATTAATAAATTAGTAGATAACAAATTAGTATTGCTTGTCCAGGATTGGACCCGCAAACATCGATTTAACTTTATGTAAAATTTAAATGAAATATTATTAAAACATATATATAATATATTTGAGTCATTTTAACTAAAGATCCAATTCTAAGGTCTGATACGGGAATTATTAACTTATCTATTTATATTTTTATTCATATTAATTATATAAAATGAACAGTTTTATAAATTCCATAAAATGATCATAATATAAAACTAACAGTCCGTTACATTATTGGAAATTTTATTGACAAGGTATCCTTGTAATTATTGAACTACTGACCTTTATTTTTTAGACCGGTAAAGTCTATCAAAGATTCTGATTTTTTTATTTTAATAACATTATATTATAATAAATTACACATGCTTTACACGCGTTGATGTCTTTAACAGTTACATAATTATATTCCTACGATGATTAATTTAACTAAAATAATAAACAAAATAATAAAACCGTTGCTTTTAATGATAATTACTGTGTGTAATAATAAACATGGAATTTAGTTGATCTATAACGATTTCTAAACGTTAATGTCAAAAACTGCGAGCTCTCAGCCTCCGCTTTCAGTTACTGCAAAAAAATATTAAAATATTTGAATGAATACTTTAATTATTTTCTTGAATATGAGGGAATAAAATGAATCAATTACTTAACCGGTTTTTTAAAGGCCTATCCAAGTGGTCAATCCTCACCAATAATGTAACCGCCAAACAGTAATAATTTGTACCTATTCCTGTATTTAGGTTTGATGGGTGAATGAACCAGGCTACATATATTCAATGGACATCTTAGACCCCGATTTTAGAAATACTTTTATCCGTGTCGGTGACTAAAGGTGAAGATGACTACAATCAAATGCTTTTTGGTGTTATTTTTTCTCTCACGCACGCACACATACACGCGGAAAAGCAGTGTCCTAAAGCTCGTGCCTGATTACTTATCTCATATTATTATTTCAATGAAACAAACTATGTTATTTATTTATTATTTCATTTGATTTTAATTTTATATGGCTGCTTATTTAGAGAAGTTTTAATTACTGATAATGCTAAGATATGAGCGAGACATGGTGACTTCACTGAATATTTCCATCAATAACATTAAGCTTGTTTGTAAGGAATTATTTTAATTTTCATTGTCTAATAAGTGTTACAGTTACTGTAGGATCCTATATCCGAGCTGGATGCTGTTTAATAGCACGCTTAAAGGCCCTAGTACCGTTACTGTTCACCGTTATAAGAGGCGAGATGATCCTGTATATAGAACCCGTGGATCGCAAGAATATATTACGAGTACGAATCCAGATTTTTTTTACGTAATTAATTTATAAACATGATGAAAAAAGCTGTACATTTTAGTTGAACTTTTTCCACAACAATTTTCTTAACATAATAACTAGCTTAGAATGGTCATAGGGCTTCTTACCTCAGCACATCAGGACTGGTACAAAATAAGACATACAGACAAACGTAGTTCTAGATTTTTAGTAAGATGTTTACCAGGCCTCAGAAAGCAAATAATTGTGTCAGATTGTTGTTCTATCGGATTATGAGAATGAGCAAAAATAAAGAGCAAACCTGCTTTTGCTCAGACATTTGTGTACTAGTAGATACTAGTTAGATCTCGATTAAAATACCCAACGTTACCAAATGAATCAGGAGGAAAACATCTGCTTGGTTTAATAAGATACAAACTATATACATAATCAGAGACAAAGTATTTTTCCAGCAACCGATTGTTACGGTAATGCTTCTTTTATAATATTTTGCTCTCCTTTCGACAATTATGACGAATAAATACATTAGAACTGAAATATGGTACTCATACACTTACGATGAAAAATAATGTTTCCAATTTAAATCGCTTCAGTTTTATAATTGTCAATTAAACTAGAAATTTAAGCGTACCGCTTAATGGCGTTTTCAAGTGACTCAATTTCGATATACAGTATCTTGTTAGCTATTAAGATATCTGATAACTACCAACAGAGTGCACTTCGTAATGTATTCTAGACATCGATTATCAAATTGAAATTGACTCGGGTTATTAATGAGTTTAGAATTTCATAAGTGACACTTATTCAAGTTACATACATGTTTTTGTTACTTGAGTATCATCATGTTTTTATGACAGTTACTACGTATTGTTAGGTAGCGTAACTAGGAATTAATAATTAACTATCTATATTGTAAGAAATGAATGTCAATGCCATGACAGAGAGGACACGATAAAGTTAATGGGTGAACCTATTAATTCACCGTATCTAGCCAGTATCTATGTTTTTATTTTGTAACAACTAGCTCCTAGGTTCCTATGTAGGTCCACTTAAAAGTAGTCCATATCAATAATATTATATATTTTTAAAGTACTTATGTATTATACGAAACACGTACCTTTTTTTTGACATTATTCACACGACGCCATCTGATCCCAAATTAAGCAGAGCTTGTTCTATGAAAACCAGACAACTGAGGTACTTACATATACTACTTTTCTTTTGTAAATTCATACTTGTAAAGATAATTATACCCAGACTTAGGACAAACAGACATGTTCATGAACACAAATATCTGTCTTGGGTGGGAATCGAAGGCGTGAAAGGCAAGTGTTACCAACCACGACAACCGGCTCGTCACTTTAAATAAAAACTTTTGAATTTACATTGATTTATATGAATAAACTGTTAAACAAAAGTTAAAGGAAGATATTTACCATAATTTTATAACGCCAACTGATACTAGAACACAAACGTATGTATGGATATAATGAATACATAACCTTTTGATTTTGATTCGACATTGAAGGCATTTATTTATTAGCATATTTGAACTGTTTTAAATAGTATTACAGAATAACACGCATGAGAAATGGTACGTGCTTAGTTGTGGAATAATTACAAGTTTACAAATAAATAAATATATATATTTATATTAAGAGAGGTTATTTCACCCGTTGGTTCTGGATGCGTACTGTCCACTAATCAATTAATTATTCAACCGCCAAAGCAATGAAGGGCAATGCTATGTTTCCATTTATACTTAAGCACATTATTGTTGGCTCATATGCTCGTATGCCTTTCAACATTCAATTTTTTATTTATTAATATGTAATAGGATATAAACTTTTATAGTAAATAACTAAATTGCGATAGAAAAATTATGTCAATTTGTATAACCATGAAGATTCCACCTTTAAAGGTCCAATATCAACATCAATTATCAGGTATTAAGGAAATATAAAGTATATTTTCATGTTGCCGTGAATTAATTAAGACCTTAACACTGAGGTCATGAAAATATTATAAAGCTGAGTAACAATACACAAATAAAACATAAGTTACTCGAACTTTATTGTGTTAAGAATAAGTGATTTAAAATGTTTAAGTATATAGTGACTTTATTATGTTTACAACGATTAGTTGCTTCAATGCCTATGCAACCAAACAGGCTGATTTCCTACGCACTCCCCGATTTCAGACCTTTGAAGAAAGCGTTGGGATTTTCTGAAGACACGTATTTAAACTTCACTGAACTAACAACTAAATATGGATACAAGTCAGAGGAACACATCGTGAGCACAGAAGACGGGTATCTGTTGACCGTTTTCAGGTTACTTCCGAAATGTAATCAAGGACAAAGAATTCCTGTCATTCTAGCACATGGCGTCTTTGATAGTTCCGATGCATGGATCCTCACCGGCCCAGAAACAGGACTTGGTTATATATTGGCAACCAAATGTTACGACGTGTGGGCAGCTAATCTCAGGGGTAATGTTTATTCCCGAAAGCACATACGACTAGATCCAGACAAAGATCCAGACTATTGGGAATTTTCCTTCGACGAAATTGGTCGTTTCGATTTACCAGCTATAATTGATTACGTGTTAGGTATAACGGCGCAACCGAATGCCTATTATATCGGTCACTCTCAAGGTTCAACAGACTTCTTTATCATGGGATCACTGAAACCTGAATATAACGACAAAATCCGACTGTCTATTCAATTGGCTCCTGTTGCGTGGATGAAAAACGTAAAAAGTGTAATACCAAAGATAATCGCTCGTCAGACTAAGAACATTAAAGACTTTCTTTATGCTGTAGGATTTAGAGAGTTGTTTGCTAAGCAACAGTTCATACATGCTGTATCAGAAATATTATGTCAATATTTACCGCAAGAAGTTTGTGGTACCGCATTAGCTTTGACAACAGGTTACATTAGAGGAAGCATAACATCAAAGAATTTGGCAGTCGCTATTGGTCACCTTTTAGTTGGTGTATCAGTTAAAACAATAGCTCATTTCGGTCAATTAATTATTTCTGGAAAATTCCAACGTTTCGATGAAGGTAAAGAAATCAATATCAAAACGTATGGTACAGTTACACCCCCACAATATAACGTATCACTAATCACCTCTCCTGTACTACTGGTTTGTGCTGAAAATGATTGGGTGTCGAGCCTAGAAGATATCAATATTTTGGAATCCAGATTACCCAACGTAGTTGAAAAATATATAGTGCCGGAACCTACTTGGAGTCATAATAATCATTTATGGGGTGTTAATGCCACAGAATATGTATTTAACAGAATTTTAAATTACTTAGATAAATTTAATACTTGATATGTGTAGAAGCTATAATTTTGATTTAATAAAAGTTGACTCAGATAGATTGAGAAAGAAAGAGTTCACACCAGGATAAGGAAACCTTAATCTCTCATAAATAGTTTGAACGAATGCAAAAGTGAGGAATAAAGGGAAGAATTTATATTTATGATTATTCGAGTAGGCAAGTGATATTTAAAATATGTCAAGAAACGTCATAATATTGATTGATTGTGACTACACAGAAAATATTCCATACCAATTATTCATTTTGAATAAAAAAATAATACTTATATGATAATTGTAAAAGAACACAGCACGTAGTTCTAAAACTTATAATTCAATCAAATTTGTATTCACATGCATTTACATCGCATTTGGAGAGCAGATTACCCGCAACTCTACCACAAAATATAGCTGTTAAGAATGACTAAAGGAAAAAAGTAATAAATCATTTACTATCAACCCAATGCAAGTTGAGCGATATGCCTCTAGATCAGCATACATTTTTTATTTAATAGTTTTTGGAATGGAGATCTAAAAAAGATTGTGAGATGTATTTTAACATAATATAATATAATACAATACATTTATAATACAAACCATTTTCGTATACATTTTATCTAAGTAATTAATCCAAATATAAATATCTATAATCCAAAAATGATTTCAAATTATTATAAATACATACATTTTACAAACGTTGTTTATAGTATTATGAGAGTATAATACATACATTTTTATCATAAAATATTGCTTAAAAATATATATCATGTGTCTTATTTATATATGTCTAAATTTACAGTGTTACGGGGAAATATAATAAACATATATATATATATATACCTTGCATTTACATCGCATATATATATATAGATACACATAGACATAATCGACTTGATCGCGTTTATCCTAATTAATTAAAAAAATTACTATAATTAAACAAATTCAATATCGTACTTAAATATTTTATTTTATTTTATACATGCTCAATTATTATATTTCAAACATATTTGAATATAACACTACGCAACTTGATCATATATTAATGAAATCATTTTAAGCAGGCTTAATTTCTACTTACATAATCTTAAACTTAATTACGCGTTGGAAATTACAAAGAGTGTAGTTTTAATAACTAGTATTTAAGTACCAATGAACAAAAAAGACTGAAAAGTATGAAATAAATATATTTGTACTATTAAAACGGATAATTAGAGTGACCGACACAGCCCAAAAAATTAACTTACTGAAGTGGCAGTGGGCCGGTCTCATTTGGCGCAGAACAGATAACCGATAGGGGAGACGAGTTCTCCAACGAATACCGCATGTTGGCATCGTGACAGGAGACATCTTAAGGCTACATGGAGTAACTTACGAAATTTGACTGGTGGCGACTGGAGAATGAAATCCAAAGATCGGGCTCAATAGCGTACTCTGGAAGCCTATGCAGATTGTTGACGATACTAAAGTACCTGTATAAATATAATAAAGCATGTTTTGATTTTGACATATGATATTTATTTTCAATTTTATTTTTATACTATAATATAAAATTGGTAAAAATACTTATTATTTCATTATATTTACTTTATTTTCGTTAATAAAGCTTATAGAATATATATCAAATAATATTGAAATTTAAATTATTTACCATAGAAAATAAATCGTTCAAGAGAAGCAATATGTCGGTCATCGGGTTGCGGTCGATCATTAAAACCACAGTACTAGATCCGAGAGATGTGACCTTCACGGTAATAATGTGTCCAAATGATAAACACGAACACATATGATATTACAATTGTAATTAAGAGTTTATTGTGTTATCGTATTTGTTCTTATTATCATATATGATTAAAGAGCTCTAGGTATCTAACAAGATATTACGAGATATCTCAAATGATAATTATTCGATATCTTTGAATTATCTGACCTTCTTTACATCCTCCAACTCATCCACGGCCAACAAGTTATTTTAATAATTACCCAAAATTCTATTGCCTGATTAGAAACGGAACCAACAACATAAAAAATAACACTTAACAAGTACATAATCCGAAAAAATGAATATTCCTCTAGGATGTTAAACTTACCATAGAATAATAAATGTATGGTTGTTTCCAACAGCTAACATCAATTTTATATAAGGTATGTACTTGTAATGTAAAATTAAAAAGAAATAATAACCTATTAATGTCTCACTGCTTGGCTAATGCCTCTTCTCTACTTGGGGAGAAGGCTTATTCCACCTCGCTGCTCCAGTGCCTATTAGTGGATCCACATGAATATATCCTCTAAGCACGAAATGAATTACGAACATATATCAGGCACATGGAAACCTAATTTTCTCTCTCTAGCCAGTTTACAACTAAAATACTTTATTTGAAGCTAAAACCAGGAAGCAAAATATAAAAGTTAAATCAATTTAGATCAGGTATTGCGGTTTACGTATGTATATTTTTCTCTTTATACATTGAAATATGATTTCAATAAAGCATCAATAAAATATGTTATTTATCATAAAATGATGCAAACGGATGTCTGCGTAAATTCATCATTAACAAACCAGAGTTGACTTCGCAACTTATTAAATGCCATCAGAATATTTTCGATGAGCTAACGGCGTCGAGTAGCACATATTGAATCAAATTACGGTGGCACCTTTGTGAAATTCGAAGCGGGTTCTTAAATATTTATGCACCGTTCAAGGTCCCATAAATTCGTTCTACATTCAGCCAATGAAAAATTTTATATGGACGACGGACACTTTTTGATGTTACCGACTTTACACATATTTATTTTTGTGTAGCATATTAATCGTCTCCTTTTAATTTGTAACCAAAAAGTATTTATTCTGTCAAATTATTTAATATTAATTGCACTACAGTTTTGTTATTAGTCCTAGATAAACATAGTCCTAGATACCTGCAAGTAAACTGCCATTGGCCATACATTCTTTGTTCATAAACATATAATCAAATAAAATCAATTGACGAGCCGGTTGACGTGGTTGGTAAGATACTTGCCTTTGACGCCACAGGTCGTGGGTTCGATTCCCACCCAGGACAGACATTTGTGTGCATGAACATGTCTGTTTGTCCTGAGTCTGGGTGTAATTATCTATATAAGTATGCATTTACTACATATACAACAGAAAAGTAGTATGTGTATTATATCAGTTGTCTGGTTTCCATAGTATGAGCTCTGCTTAGTTTGGGATCAGATAGTCTTGTGTGAATAATATAAGGATATTACAAAAAAAAAAAAAAAAACGACTAGGTGAGACTAGTTTTGTCACTTATTACTCGTATTCCATTAATACAAGTTACATTCGTAAAAAATTATCACTATTAAGATTAACATTAATAATTTTACAACGTTCATAATATTATTTGTTTACTTTCTGTAATTTCCAGTATATTTCTAGCCGATAAACTCGTATCTAACCCACTTACTAGAACTTGAAATAACGGTACAAACAACTAATATCAGTAAAAGCATTGGATATTCTATACTATATATAGGTCTAATAATAATCGCTCATGGTTATAGTTGCAGATTTGATTTCTTAGATGTAGCGAGACGATAACATTAATAATTATAAAACAGGATATTAACAAGTAATTTGCAATTAGGTAACAATTTCCACGACAACTTAACAAAGAATATAATATTAAATGCAATTAAATTAATTATTTTTAAATCTAAACTCTGTTTAAATACATACAGACTAATTAGCATTCACGAGTTAAATTAGTTAATCTGACTTTAATCAGCGTTTCAGAAACTAAAGGTGAGTTCTAAAAAAGACTTATCACACATGTTAAACAAGCTTTTTTTTTAATTTAAAGTTATAACATCAAATTCTATATTTTTTCACTTAAGAACTGTCTTTATTTTAACATATTAACTAAATATTGATTCTAAATACATCAAATATAATAATAATAGTTTAAAAAAAACTAAAAAAACACGCTAAGACTATCCAGCGAAACGTCGAAAAAAAAAAACTGTTATCAAATTATTGCAGTGTCATCGGTCCTTGATACGTATGCAAAGTTTCAAATTAATGAGACTTCTGGAAATTGGTGATAATTAAGTTCAAAGATTCCGTTACATACAACCCAAGCTAATAAAAGCGTGTTAATAAAAGCGACGACCAAATATTCGATTGTTTTAAATTTATTTCGTCCATTGTCTATCCATAGTTATCGAATCCGTGTTAGCTGTCCCACTTTATATCCCGATGGGCAAAATGTCACACATATCGACCAGTGTAACGGAAGCACGCGCGTGCTCTGCTAGCCCGATTACTTTACGCCGCGTTTGACCCGAAACTTGATAATTAACCCTATTTAATTAGATGATATTATTTTATATATATAATAAAACATTGAATAGTATAGAAAAATATATTAGAAAAAGATAATATTCTAATTTGATTTTACTTTATTATGTATTTTTTCCAGACAGCCTCTGGAAATTAAAACAGGATATAAAAACATTTGCTTTGAAAGCAATGTACCTATATAAACTTTATATTTATATTAGATAAACTTTACTCCCTCTTTATATAACACTTTTTAAGCTGTTTTAAATATGCACAAGTCACTAGTTTAATAAATGAACATATTAGTTTAAATACAAGGTGATATCGTCATAAATCGATTTAAAACAATTACATTAATTATATATAAAGTTTAAAAAATAAACAAAAGTTATAATTAATTTTACAAATTTCCAGCAAAAAGAGACAATTAACACTAATAAAAAATATTCTCTTATGTGTAATTTGGTTTCTTGCTTCAAAAACTTCAACTACCCGTAATGTATATTACATCAAATCTATCTCGTGGTATTAATGGATAAGCAAACGCACTTTCACTCCATGTAATAATAATTCAGAACTGACGAGAAAGTTCAAATACTGTTACTTAATCGTCTCATTAGAGGCGTGGCTCTTATTCAATACAACAATTTAATTTTGGTTATACATATTATATCTCAAATTTAAATTACATTTGTATTGTATTATATTTTATATTGTATTGTAGTAATATCATATCATGAAACAGTATATACATATATATAAAATAATAACTGTCCGACTGAGTGACACATAAACACGCAGCCCATGCTAGCACCATGAAAAATTCCATACGGGATTTTTTTACACATTAGCAACGAATTCTTAAGGACAGATTTTTGAAAATGAAACCCCTATAATATCCGTTAAAAGAGATTGAAGGTTGTATGAAAATCCTTCATTTGAAAAAAATAATAATATAGAAATTGGTATTTAGTCATTTTGAAGTATAATGCAAGCGAAGCCGCAGGAAACGCTTGTTTATTTTTATATTAACAACACCGCGCAGATTCATCCGCGAGAAATATCACTGCTCTGTCTTGATGGATGAAAGCGTGACGTTGTAAAATCTATTTGAAACAAACTATTTAGGGTAATAATATTATAAGTATAGATGTTTTCCTTCAATCAATCAAATTAATCACATTTCGAAACTCGGTGGTGTCCTTGCCCGAATTGGAAGTTCCGATCTTCAAACGTCTTCTTAAATTTGTATCCACTGGGATATATTGACTATGTAATAAGCACTATTTATTCCAGAGACAGATAAATATCGATTCTGATTTAAAAGATGCAAATGAACTTGAGCAATTAACGTAATTTGACATATTGAATACATTTTGTCATATTATAAGATCTTTAGACTCAGTCGAATTTAACACTTATCTAATGATGACTATATAAGACACCAAAATTAAGATTAATATTTTTTTTAATATTCTTAAAAATTTATATATATTTTAGCATCCTATCCTATGTGCTGGTACATTGTACTGTTAAAGTTTTATTTTCAGATACATAACTCCAAATCTTCCTTTATAATGCATAATTATTATCTTTAAAGAATATTCTGAAAGTATAATATATAAAGAACATAATCATATACTGTACATATCAAATATAAAGAAGCGGTAAACTTGCCTATTGATTGTGAAAAATCTACCAACGGTTCAGTTCATGAGCAGAACTGGCGAAAGAAACATTTTTTCTTTCAGGATTTCTTAATCTGAAATTTACCATTTGTCGATATCACAAACAAGTTAATAAAAATATTTTTACTTGAAATTGCTTAAAACAAATGTTTGTAAAAACTGTACATTAAGAATATTCATTCATATCATGCTTGTATAGGTACTAGTTAACAAATATCACTTTATATTACAAGAAAGTAATGCGTTATCATCGCTTATATGGTAATTTACAACATGTTATGAATCTCAAAATTTAGTGATTGCCAACTATTAACTATGCCTGCAGTAGCATTGGTATCTTGTGTCACTGATTCTTGGAACTAGTTGTAATACTTTTCCATACTAGTTGCGGCCAGCGGAATCATCTATTGCAATGGGTAGGTATTGCATTACTGATATTAACAGCGATACATTTTACTACTTCATTAGGTAAATTTAATATATTATAATAATTTAATATAATAGTAAATACATTCATTAAGATTCTTATCGTTATTATTATTTTCGTATTACATAAAAAATTAACTTAGAAATATGTAAATATAATTAATCAATGTAAACTACGTATAAAATTGCTTTAAACGAAAAATACATCAGTTTGTTTTCAGACGTTAACCTATATTTTAAACAAACTTTCTGTTTTATGCAGCCTAAAATATTTTTTAAATAAACACCGCCTTTAACGTGAAACAATATAGGTACATGTAACTTTTTAATATAACTTTTTAATATTAAAACCTTAACTAAATACAAATAACATTTAAAATAACTTAATATAACTTAATTATTTGAGTTATCATTACTCATACGAGTGTGTGCACAAAAAATATTAAATATTAATAATAGTCACTTATATAAATAAATACAAATCAATAGAGTAAACACATCATTTGCTAAGTTACTAGTTTCAAAAACTTAAATTATTTATAATTACATTTAAATATCTCAAATTATTCTACTATTTATACATAACTATAATAATTACGTAAGCAATTATTTTTCTTACATAATATATCTTCATTATGCTACAAGATTTAAATTTATTGTTCAACTTAGTGCATTTTTAACACATTTTTGCGCGTATCTGGAAGCGGATATCAGATAAAATTCACTTTCTCGTTTTTTCGTAATTTAAATAAAAATCTCGTAAAAAATCTCTGTGCGTCTAAATTTAGTACGACTCTTGGTTGTCTAAATATTATATGCTTAATATATCAGTCAGATTTTTCTCCGATCATAAATAATTAAATCTTAGTGATTTTTCGATTAAACTAATCATATCGAGGTTCTATAAATTAATATTTCGCTAACTCATAAACCTCTGGACGCTCACTCTTAAGGGAATAGAGAGCTCACTAGTGTTTACACGAACACACTTGCGCATATACTATGTCCTGCGCAGTTGCCTAATCTTTTTGAGATTGGCCGCAGTATACGACATCGGTCAAAAGGACATCAAAGTCTTAACCTTTAGATAACTTATATAATATTTTGACGTGACAACGTCTTATAAATTGGTTTGCCGGATGACACTTCAAGAAACTGCGTTACGCTCCGCTCACGTTATGCGCTCACAATGAGAGCGAGTGAGAGGCACGCGTCCCTTCCACTCGGGCATGGTTAGCCCGCCTAAGAGCGAGAGAGACAGACATAAAAAGTGAAAGGCACGCGTCCCTTCCACTCGAGCACAGTTAGCCCGCCTAAGAGCGAGAGAGACAGAGCGAGAGAGAGAGAGTGAGAGAGATAGGCATACACACCGGTTCATGTCTTGCGCTTCTTTTAAATATAATTCTTTGTATAAATAAATGTTTTAAATATAATTCTTTGTATAAATAAATGTTTTAAATTGTTACTATTATTTCATCCTTCTTCCTACTATACGAATGAATATTCACATTAAAATTATTTTACCACTCAAAGTCGTTGTCACGTAAAACTTTCGCCCGTATACCGACTTTACAGGCAACCAATTTTTTTTACATTACATAACTAAGACGAGCTTGTATCTAAGACGTTAATTAGCATTGTGTAATTCACAGCCCTTATGAAAAATTGAATAAAATAGCATAAATGTGTAATTCTTGTCAACCTATTATTTATGAATAAATATTTAATATAATCATCATTATTTAACTTTACAATCCATACACTACCATGAAGAGTAAATAATAAATCTGTTATAAAACTGGTAACACCAATTGGCACACGCGAAATTGTATAACCATTTACCTGTTTGGGATTCCACAATCCGAAGAGGCATCGTTATGCAATAGAGGTCGTATTTAGATTCAGAGGACAGGCGAATTGGCATCGTATCGAACATAAGCAATGTGATGAAGTGGATACCATCTCGCCCACGGAAACTATGAAAGTGTACGAGAATGTATCTTATATGCTACTGAGACGAATTCGACACGATGTATCAAAACGATTATAATTTTCATATTAAAGTTAGATCTTTAATTAAAATTTCCGTCTTATTAAAATTATAACTGTGTACTCGATACTGAATTCTGTTTGTTGTTAAACAATATTTAAATGATTAAAGTGATTTTTGATAATAAGTTCTAATATAAATCCAGTCAGTACTATATCTGTTGCCACATAATCTTCTTACAATTATTATTGAATAATTAGATATATCAAATAAAAAAATTAAAGCTCTATTCACACTGAAATGAAAATGAAAGCGTCACTAGCGATATGAGGAACATGACGTTATAAAAGTCGCAGTTTCGATGATGACACCTTGGATTAATTGGATAGGTAAATATGAATGTTAGTAAATTCTTATAAACTATTTTTTAAGACAAATAAGTTCTCGGTTAATACAGACTGACAAACTAATCTTTACCCCTACTTCGTAATAAAGTCACATAACGTTCTTATCATATTTATATCAAACATCATTGGGTTTTGTAAGAAAATTATTAATTATATTATATAGTATATACAATTTTCGAACAATCAACCGCTGCACTTTCATGTGCTTAATTGTTTTAAATTCACGATCGGCGATGAAGGAAAATAACATGAAATAAAAGAAATTGCATGTGTCAGATGAACATCTCAAACTCTAAACCTTCTTCTCTCGAGAGATGCCTCGACTCAAAACAATTAGATACCCCATCTTATATCCAAAATCGTATATAGTATTGAGCCATAAGAGAACAATAATTATATTCATGGATAACATTACCTGTTTCTACATAAGAGTCAAATAAGTCGCACACAGTAAAGAAGACCCATTGAAATCGCCAAAATGCGAGGTCGGCGACCGCTCGGACATCGCGTCCCCGTAACACCACACTTACATAATATATTATGTTGGCACACATTCGTGCTATCTTTTAAGACTTTTGATAAAACTTCTTTGTGTTAGCGTACTTTAGTAATCTATTATAAACATAAATATCAATTTACAATAACCTTAAAACTATGTATTTATTTTATAATGGAAATCTATATATATATAAATGAATGTTTGTCTGTATGTCCTTTATAGAATCGTAAACTATGCATTTATGATCATGTCATGATCTTCAGCAAAGTGTTGTGCATGAGCCCACAAAGGTTTCTGAGTTGGTACGACCAATCTTTGACAGATCGCGCCACTGTCATTCCAATGAATTTCAATTATTGCCGTGGTTTTTATTTATATTTTTATAAATTATACGCGGGTGAAACCGTGGGGCACATCTAGTATTTTTTTTTTATTTGATTCTTCAACAATGTGTACACTGATTAAAATAACATAATATAACAAAAGTAAAGTTCTATTCTAAGTGTCACCATTACTTAAAGAAGAACACAGCATGCACAAAAAGAAACAATTCAACATCTTAACCTAATGAAGCTTCTTAATTTCAAAAGTACTTAAAATATATGTTTATATAAAAAAGAGAAACAAGGTATAATAATAATAAAAACTATATAACAAAAAGTACATAATTAAGTGATAAAGGATGCATCAATTTAGACATCACTTTTGCTACCCAGTACGATCTTTTTCATAGATGCAATGGACGCACTGGAGCATTTAGATCGACACTCTTTTGATACTCATCATAAACATTATACATTTGTGTTAATGGGCTATCAAATATTCTATCAAATAAGCCTTATTATAAGAAATAATATTTTTTTAGATTAGACGGAACTTATTTCATAAACAGATCCAGAAAAATTTACCTATATTTTTACGGACATATATATTTTTTTAATTATTTATGGTGGCAGACGAAGGAAGTGTCAGGTCATCTGGACACCTTCGGCCCCTGGCACTGCATGAATGTAGTTTAAATAGATATGAATAATATATAAATTGTTACTTATTATATAATATGCAACCTGCCTGGACCAAAAATAAATGGTATCCTAACTGTGATTATACTGAGACTAACACATTAAACCAGAATACAGTTATATAGAGTATTACACGGTAAAATAATACATAAGTAGATTACCCACCCAGCCGTCCTTGTACGTGGTACCAATGGGGATTGGGGATTACGCATATGATTATGATTATGCTGTGCGAGTTCAATAAAATTATCATTTCCGAAAGACGCTAACGTCATTCATTACGAAAAGTCTTAACATGTTTGCGATTACATAAATATTTATTCTTAATGTGTTGAACAATATATACATTTTTTATTTTTAGTACTAAAATAATAAATTATTTTCACAAAATTACCCAACCTCAGTTAGTAGTTTGTAGTTGAGCAAAAATTGTACGTCACTAGAATTAGCATTAAAATTTAAAGTTTACCTTATTGACAAGGATATCAATCTATCGAAGAGTATTCAACGTATTTTATTTTCAGATAAAAAACTAGACTAATATGTTAGTATGCGATCTGATAATAAAATTTATTTTATTTTCAGATTAAGGAAATTTTGAAAACAAACTATTTTATGTTCGCCTTCATTTACAAGATAATCAAACTAAATAACTTGACTTTAAATAAGTTAAATATAATGTAGAGCAGCATGATACATATTTATGTAATAGAGATTATTGCTTCCGGTTAAAAACAACCTACTATAATCATCAAGTTTCGAGATCATATTAAATTTTGACCATTACTTACATTGACCTACATACATTTTTTTTTGAGAAACGACCTTATGCTATACTTTCTGTAATCAATAAATTTAGTATAATTATAAAAAAAAAATTGTCGTAAATATTATTTATTTCCATATTAACTCCAATTAGTAAAACATTGGTAATAATCGTATGACAGTATCACGAGTCTGTGAATCATGTTTTTGTGGACTCTGGTTGTGTTTTTTTTCTATTATCTTAGCTTCATGCTTATCCTTGTATATACTGTATGTATATACTAAATATCAAGTTTTTGATATTCATGCATTAATGACACGTATGGTTGAGTTTGACCTTTATTGCAGGAAATTCGAAAAAATATATACATAGTATCATTCATAGATAATATCAATGCTGTATAATATTATCTATGACTGAAACTACTATCATTATATTTTTTTATTGATGACAGTGGTCCATTTTTTATAAAAAATCTCAATGTCAACCCAATATAATAAACATTATATTATATACATATAAATTTTATGTTATCCGATAACACTTAAAATTATTTAATGTTTTGCTTCTATCTGCATCATCTATACAATAATAAAACATTAATTCACTATTAAATTAAATAATTTTCATGGTTATTGTTAGTTATTTAGTAATTATTTTACCGTATTTATTAATATAGCCATAAAATTATACAAATAAATTAAATGTTAAATACACAGAATATTATGTCGCCAATGACACATAGTATAATTAAAATAAATAGGTACATAAAAAATTAAATAAAAATTTGACTACGTCAATTAAATTGACAATTTTATTTATATTTTTGTTCATTCTTTCTACCTTCATTAATTATATCAATTAACAAAATAAAATAGCATTTCTAATTCAGGTAAATAATCTTATAAGTCGATCTATTGCAGTTTTTGAATACTGAGCTAAAAATCAAAATAAACTCTCCGATTCCACGCTTAATTGTCAATTTTATTTATTGTTCAAAAATAAAGATATTGTTATAATGTGAACTGTTAAAACGTTCAAGATTATTTAAAGCCACGAAACCGTTACAAATAACCGAATTGTAGGAAACAAACTGAAACGGTATCAAAACGCGGTTACGTCTTTTTCAATTCGTCACCCACGTTACGGTGATGTGACAAACAGAGGCGGATTTCACGGCCCTCTTCACTTGGCAAGAGACAAATGCGTGCGGGTGCTTCTTCGAATACGTTGGGACGAGAAAGCTCTGACAGCATGCTAAAATACCTTTACGCAACGCATCTGCACGTTGCGTCAGCGCAGGGAGCGCAGACATGCTATTTGTATAGGCGGTGAATTATAATATTATCTTTAAATATTTGCCATGTTTATTATCAGTTTTATATATAATATATATTTCATAACTCTTTAAAAAACATTCTTTTTGATTGCTTCGTCTCGTATTATGAATTTTATTTTGAAATTTTAATCTCCATTTTTTAATTCCAATTTTGTTCCTATAATAAATTAATAATTTCATTAATATTTTTTTCTTTTAGTTCATCTTTAACAAAAAAAATATGAATAATTGTTTCAGAAAAAGCATCCATTTTTTGTAAATCAGTTATCATATTTTTTTTAACGCAATACACGAATTAAATTTTCTAGACTTAACTATCACTTAAATTAATTAATTAACATATTTTCTTATTCATTAAAAGAAGTAGGATATGTAGTATAACTAAAATAAATTTAATCAACGTCAACACGAAAAAGACCAAACTAATCAGGTCTTAAATCTACTAACAGATCATAAGCAGTTGCACTTATTTCCTAGGCTTTGGCAATCCTACCCAAGTTGGCAACAGATGACGATTCTTTTTCCTGGTATTTAGGTTCATCATGACATCTGTAATAAAGCGGTAACTTAAACAATTGCTGTACACCAACGCCTGCACGACGCGGGAGTTTCGTCAATCGCTTAAAGCAAATTGTCACCATAATTGCAGAATATTTTAATGTTACATAAAATGAACAGAGGCATTCTCATTTCAACATATTATATTATTATATATTTCATGAAAAAAAAATATAAATTATTTTTATCTGATATAAATAAATAAAACTACAGAAGAATATTTAAACCATAAGTAATTAATAGGAACTGGTCTTGGACGTAGAGTAGTAAGTTAGTAATAATTTAGAAAAGTATCCATTTTGAAAATTACTCGATTTACTTACTCTGAGTAACTCTTAGTAAATCAGTGAAGTGTAAATATTTAAAAAATATACCTCAACTAAATTTATTTTATAGCGATTTTTTAAAATTAAAATATTTTTAAATAACTGCTTACCTAAAAATAATTTAACATAGACTGCGGCTTTCATTCATGAAATTACATACAAATATAAAACAAAAGAAAACTACGAACAATAGAAAATATTTAGGCAATAGATGTGGGATCTCTAACCCAATAGTTATGCTGTCACCACCTAAACAGATGACTAAGGAATCCTTGAATCGGATGCAAGTCTAGCATACATTAAGTTGTATTCAAACTTGCAACATAAAATGCCAACAATTACACCTTGTGTGCATAGAATTTACCTCTCTACATGTTAGTAATAGAACACAATTTTACACGTACACTTTTTGCAATTTTTATGCACAGCTGTGTTTCTACTCACGGTGATATTGCATAGATGGCACCATTGTTGTATCGAACAATGCATTTGGACACCCACAGACACTCTGTGTAAGCTAAGCGATCGGTACGCCCTTGTGAACTCCTCTACGCGATTTCGTGATTAATGACGTTCCTTTCTCGCTTTAAACTATGAAATCACAATATTGTTTTAACTGTATTAACAGATAAGAAATATATAATAATCTATAGACATTTTTAATGTATCTAATAAGGGAGTAGAAGCCGTGTTTACGTTAATTAAACTTATCAAAAAACAATTGTTAACGATAATAAAAAAATAGTAAAATGACACGAACATGCATTTTTTTAATATATCGTATAAAATCGACTTTGACGCGGACGAAGACGCGGGCACCACCTAGGCTATAAAATTAAAACACTAAAAAGATTTCGAGTTTTTACACTTTTTATGTATAACACTAATAAAATAAAATCATTTAAAAACACGGCCCAAATGACGATATTTGTGCAATATTATATTTCCATGTAGGATAATATGTTAACACGGTTGGTTATGTAAACTTTTCTTAAAATACGCTTACTCATTTTTTTTTAATTTTAATTCAAATTATATAGCAAAATACAGATATAGAGTAATAACAGTAGTATTTGTTGTACTAGTTGTACTAGTAAGGAATTGAACTTGGTTTTTTTTAATGTACTTCCAACATTCTTGATCAAGATAAATAGTAATTTAAACCAAGGTAACAAATGTTATGTTCAATGAAAATACATCAAAGATATTATACAAAGTAGATTAAAATTAAATCATATATCTTGACGATATTTTTTATTTTATGTAAGGAATAATCGATATATATTTTGTGTATAGCTTGTTTCAGGAATAAGTAACAAAACAGCTCAAATAGACCGTTATTTTATTCATTCTTTTTTCAAATTTAAATTTATTCAACTGTCACATTATTATAATAATACAACAGTATTTGTATTGTAATTAGATGAAATTGTTTCGCATTAGTAACAGTTATAGTGTTTTATTGGTAAGGACAGTCGTAAATAATTTGGTTCGAATAAGGCACGTCTAGACATCGAAATGAAATCTGTGTCAGTGCGGAGTCATTGCACCTGAACACTACTGGAATATTGACAAGGCTGTTGATCACTGACACAACTTATAAAATCTATATGGCTATATCACTTTGTTAGACGCACAAATAGGTTCGATCTAATAGTATTAAAAAAATGTTTTTATTGCAATAGCTGGCGGACCAGCATATGGGCCACCTGATGATAAGTGGTCACCCACGCCCATTGACATTGGTATTGGATGTGATGGTATAAGAGATGTTATGTGCCTTGTGCCTGTAATTACACTGGCTCACTCACCCTTAAAACCGGAACACAACAATAACAGGTACTGCTGTATTTGCACTTTTTTGGTACATTATTTAATGCATAATTTCTATAATTGAGCAACACTTAAAGACCACTGACCTATGACAAAGCATTCGTCGCCTATGTCGACATCTGCTACCATCGACTAATAACAATTCAGATTAAAGCTAAATTAATAAAGCTAACATTAATCAAAGTTTCAGAAATTAGAGGTAAGTCTAGCATAATTATCATTTCTCTTAGCTTGACTTTTAAGTCAATCTTTAGATCATTTTATAGTGAGATACACTCACGTCATCCTCATTATTTACGTTTATATTAAAATCCGAAGAATGTGTAAAAAAAACGAATGCATCATAGGGGTAAAATCTTGACAATAAAATATTTTAAGATAACTGAAAAGGCTGTTATATGATTGTACAATTCACAAACGATATGTGACCACATAATTTATCATAGGTAGTATAATATATATTTTTTTGTTTATTATTCTTTATTTAATGAAAAAAGTGATTATTTGTAATTTTATTTGTTATATTTTTTTAATCAGTTATATACAGTAAGTAAATTAGAGACTCGGCATCAAGTCTAGCTATTTTAACTGGAATAGCTATTCCATTTCAATTAAACGGCAATTTTCGTACAATATTTATTTCATCCTATTCCTTTCTGTTACTGTTCTAAAGACCCAGGACCGATTTCAAATAATGTTCTAGAATTAAAATAAGTAAAAAAAAACATTTTCGATACATTTTGATTATTTTAAATAAAATAGCTAGTTGGCAGTGTATTTGGTATTTAAACTAAAAATAATTATATCTATTAATTTATAAAGAAATCTAAAGCCATATAATATCCAACTGATTTTCTTGAAGGACGCAGAGGTTTGGATGATTTTGCCGCGATACGACCAAATGGTAGCTGTTTTTTTACCCCGTATTGACTAGTCCTTCTTCCAAAGATAAATTATTTAAATAAAAACATAATGTGATAAAACCAAGAATCGGTCATAGTCAAGAATGTCCACAGGATGCGTTAATTTTTACCGAAGGTCGTGGGTTCACAACCTCGCTAGTACCCCTGAACTGCTAGGTTTATTTACAATTTATCTCATACTTGAACGCATAATTCACATATACCATATACGTCGTTTCTCAGTGGACTTGCGGTAGATAAGCGAATACCTTAACTAGAAAAGGTATTTGTCATTTAAATATTTATAGTTTGCCATATCATGAATCCTTATTTACCACAAAAAAAGTAATCTGATGATAAGCTTTATTTTTTATTTAACAATTTATTCTTCGATTTGTAAACAAAAACTAACAAATCACCTCGAGATGCGGTCGCTTATTCATTTATTATAATCACTACATATTATTATAAAGACGATAAACTCAAAAAATATCGGCGAAATATAAATAATTAGATTATGTTGTATGACAAATTGGTTTCATCAATACATGGTGAAACCATAGTCAGTCATGAAGAAGATTTGTGTGTACAATGTAATGATTGTACCGGCGGTGGCGAGCTCCGCTTATACCAATAGAGTTATATGTATTAAGATATAAACGTTCTATAAAGATATAACGCCTTTTTTTCTCTCAGTGGAAACCAGGTTATGTGGGATTCTTACCCACTAAAACCAATGCGATGGCCATCCTCGGCACGGGTCGGAGAGGCCACGGGACCGTGTTGATATAACGCATCTGCGGCCCCTCCAGTGATGTGCTCCGCTCGTGGCTCGGCGGAGCTCTCCTCGGGGGGCGAAGGTAATCTCGCCCCCCTGTACTCCTCGCTAGTGTTTACGGCAACACGTGGCCATCCCGGCTGCCTTCCTCTTCAAAAGATATAACGCTTTATTTTAACCGTACAAAGCGTTACCAACTTATGTAATTACTATCATAATGTTTATTACTTATCTGTATTCAATTGTTTTATAATATCCATGTATTAAAAGAAACTTAATTTTATCGTTACGTCCTCGTACATGAACAACGATATTTTAAAGGATAACCTGTTATGCGGTTGACTATTTTGGTTGCATGATGCCATACAATCTAGATTTCTCTCGTAAAGTAATAAGGAAGATAATAAAAACGATTCAACATCTGTTTTTAACTCATCCTCGTTATCGGGTAAATATGGCACGGAGTAAAAAAAGCCAACATTCACGGATGCAGATAAATAATGGTTTAAGATAGCTTACCTTATTTTGTAAAAAACATTAAACTTTTAATTGAGCATATTTCTTTATTGCTGATGACAGATAAAGTGGTAAATTGCTATTGCATTGTATGAAAGAAAAAAAGGAATGCATGATCGTGCATAAGTTAATTAATTGTGTAATTTCAATGGTATACAGTCGTTGGAGATGAATAGAGTCCGATATTAATTACTTAAAACCAACAACTGTGAACGGCTTTTTATTCGTCAGGTAACCTGAACAATTAGTTTCATATTATGTTAGTTTTTGAAATACATTTTATAAAATTTACGAACGTCTAAAAAGTCGGCTATAATAAAAACATTATACAGTTTTAAAGACTAGTGCTTCAGATAATGTATTTTTTACTCGAAATTTTATTAAACTGTTACAATTTTGAACAAATGATAGTTACCGATGAAATGTTTTTGTTGCACATACTTTCAAGGTGACTCACTTCGTCAGGACCTTCGTAAGACTAAATTACATTTACGGCATGAAAAAAGACCCATCGTTATAATTGCGATGAAATATAAGTATGAAATGCTATACATCGTATCGAATTCCCATTAAAAGGTCGACTGGTCAGAGGCGCCGGCATGACTTATCAGTTTCAATTAGTACTACGATTTACACTCCTTGGTACATACATATTTCGTACCCAAAAACCTTCTTAAGCATTTTATAAAAAAATATAGATAAAAGGCTATTTAAAATACAGTGGGATGTTTTATGTAAATGTTTTTATAGTTTCTTACGAAAATTTACGAAATACTTTTTACGAAAACATAGCACATATTATATTTGTTATTTCTTTAATTTGTACATTATTACATACTTTAGTATTGTAAGCTTCAAATACTTAAAGCCTTGCATGCCATTTATCGGTAATTAAGAAAACAATATGAAATTATTTAATTATAATAACATATAAATTGTTGATACATTATTTATCGACGTTTCATAAATAAATAAAAATGGTTCTCTATTTATGGACTAGTATTTTATTCAAATCCTGAAATCATAATTTTTCAATCACATAATTTATTTTTAATTATATGTAACATGATAAATGCTTTGTCTCAGGAAACAATGAACAATTGTATAAGATGTACTTGTAAATAATGTATCGCTGTCTTCCGGGACTTTATCTCTTTTTACCATCTCAAAAACAAATTGTTTCTTGTAAGAACTTAAGAATTATCAAAATAATTAGCAAGATTGAGGGAATTAAGTTTTATCCGCTTAAATTAATAGTTATGGTGAGAATTTTTTAAACAAATTCAGTATTTCTCTTTTTTTATTATAGGTGGTGGCTGACCTGATAATAAATATTTACCATTCCTTATATCACAAATTCGTCCCAACTTCGGGAAGTAAGATGTTATGACCCTTTTGCCGGTAGTTATACTCAATAGCCCTTCTAACCGGAACACAACAATAACAACACATCAATAAGTATTGCTGGTAGTGCACAAAACCCCAATACCAAGTAAAAGTATTTCAAACTTTCATCTTTAAAATCCTTAAATACGCAGAGTATATTTTATTAATAAATATTTTAATTTGTTTATTTTCAGTGTTGGCTATATATTTTTGGTACAAAATAATGAAATATGTAATAGAATAGTGCTAGTAACATTCGACAATTATGATGTGTCACTCACTAGGTAGCTCCTTTTTTAAATTTATAATGCTAATTGCTTTTAAACAATTGTTTCAACGAAATTGGGCTTAGTTCGGCTCATTAGATTGTTATTGTGGTAATGGGAATATTATAATGCGTGACAGTTTGCCACGAGTGGTGTTACCGTTACGTGAACAATGAGGATCCTAAGGGACTCAACCCGAATTTTAATTCGACTGACAAATTAGATTCTACGTGGTCAGTAGTACATACATTGGTATGTCGAAATCATGGTGTTGATATACTTTGTCCTAATGTCTTCATTTTGCTTATCAATATGTTATAAATTATAATAATATCATACTAATATTATAAATTTGTTTGAATGTTTGTTACTCAAAAGGACGGTTTTGGAAAACAATTTGGAATCTCCGTTTGACGGACGGACATATACAAAATAGTTGAATTTCCAATAAAGACGAAATATAATTATATGCAATTATTTTTTCTTTGAAGATTTCAATATCATTGTTCTTAATTCAAAAATGACGGACCCTCCATTTAAACTTTTAACCCCTATTTTACCTTTTAACCGGTGAATTTTGAAAATCCTTTGGGTACGTACATCGTAAAATGTATCAACTGCCAAAGTTTCAAGTTTCGTACAAGTAATTAATATAATATAAACATATATAATGGTGCATTAATTGTTTTGATGATAATAAATTTATTGTAAAAACAAGCCTCACGTTGAAAAATAACTGATCATAGACCCGAGTTAATATGTTAGTTTAATTCTAATAACTTACAGTAATAAAAAAAATACATAACATTCTTAAACGGAAGTGGTTCTCACGTCTATATTTAAAATAATAAAATTATAAACGCCAATGTTGAATGAAAAGCAAAAAGGCCAACGACACGCGGTGTTCCCAGGCGGTCACCCATCCAAGTACTGAACGCGCCCGATGTTGCTTAACTTCGGTGATCGGACGAGAACCGGTGTATTCAACATGGTATGGACGTTGGCAATTCTTGATGCTAAAAACCCTACTATAATCTTAATTGTTTACAGCTATACTTTAAAACAGTTGAAATCACTGATTACATACACAACTCATCATCGATAATGAGATAGACAAACACATATGTAATTTTATAGCAACTCATAATTTCATAATCATTGGCGTATTGGGAAGTATTTAATGTGCCATACATTGTCAGTACAGCTTATAATTGGCCGAAATTGTAACGTTCACTCTTCACAAAAAACGCTAAGTCTTTTACATTTATTCATAACTAATTCAATAATTTTACCTGTTTTTTTTTATTTTGCTGGTATAATCTATTAAAAAGCATTTTGCAAACTGACATAAAAATATATATTTCAGATTTAAAGCAGCATACATGTCGCGTATTCATGACATTAACATTATTCTACTTAAAACTTAAACAAAAGACTATTTTTACATTCCGCCATCGATATCGAAACAATGGCATTGTACTACAGACAGTACATTATTTTAATATTGATTAAAATCAGAACAAAAACCGGAGCTTAATAATTTATGATGTCCTCCCAACCAACGTCGGCCATAGTGGCCAATCTCGAAAGAGACTACTACGCAGGGCATATTATAGCAAAATATACAGGTCCACTCTCTATTCCCTCACTCTTATAATCTTTGGGACGTCAATCCGACACGATTAGAAATAGTTTAGGCGCAGGACCAAAGGCTTTACGTAATTTCCGAGGCACAGGAAAGGTCAACTTAAAGACTCCGAGCAGCAACTAAGAATCTTCGACAGAATAACCCAACTCGTTACTGTTATTTTAGATTTCTGGCGCCGCCATAAATTTTCAAACAGACATATTTTTTTATTTAAGTGCAAGTAATAGTTCAAAGACTTTCAGTTTGTTCTGATGATAAAATGCTAGACTTGAAAATATATTTCAAAAACTATCTTCATTTGAATATGCACAGTAGTAATATATATTATCAGATTTTGTATTATAATGTAATCATTTAATAAGTTATAATCGTTCCCTTTGTAAATGTTATTGAACTTATAGAAATCACGTTCGTACATACGAAGTATTGCGTGTTGTTTGTATTAATGACCAAATTACTCGCGTCACGTAATCAGATTTCGATCAGTAAATAGCGAAGTAATTTTATGTATGTACAAAAGACTGTTGGAAATTTATATTGAACGGGAATTTAAAAATAAAAATGTTACACGATGTAACCAATGGTAAGTCAGTGCCCCCTCTTCCTCGTCTCTGAAATATATAACTCTCTGTCATTCATGAAATAATTGTTGAATTTTTATGAATAATAAATAACAGCCGTAAATCACCTGCTGCTGGGCTAATGACTCTCCTTTTGGTGATATTAGATATTTGGAGATAATCCCATCATTCTATTCAAAAGTAGATTGGTGGATGCAGAAGTATCAAAATTTTATCCAATGAATGTTCTTCTTCACCGCCGAGCACAAGTTGAATTATAAACAAATTAAATACATGAAAACACTGTGGTCGTAATCCGGGTTTAAACTCGCAATCTTCGCTTAAGACTCAGGTATTCTAACCACGACGCCACTATTTTATAATTATAGTGTATCTTAAACTTTCATACGAAATACTAAATAAATATATAATAATTTATACTTATGATTTTCTTTTAGAATAGCTTTATAAAATCATTTTCCATTCTTCTCGCTCCTGTCAACTGGTACATACATACGTCAGTTATATTAAGAGGTTCACTTTGACCTGCTATACATCAATGCTGTAAACAACCTTCCTACCATAAGACGACATACAACTTTTTTCACTACTATGAATATTTATTATTCATTCTTCACTCAAGCCTTAAACAACAAAATTGCTACCGGTGATTCTTCATAGAATGTTTAACAACTTTATAAAACTTTATCATGTATTTACTTTTATGCTCGTTAAGATTTCCCAGTAATATTTACAACAAATGGAAAATACTGTATGGAAAAATATGTATGCGGCTTAAACTAATTTGTCTTCTGTGTATATGATACTCGTTTTTTGTAGTTGTTGACTTTCAGACAGGCTATATATAAATGTACTTAATTGTAATAGCTTAGTACTTGAAATGTTTGTGGAAACAAGAAACTATTAAGTTTCTTATCGGCTCTTACAGGTAATAACTTTATATTTTATTATGAATCTGTATAATTATTCAAAGGCTACTTTAACAATGTATATAGTAATTCTAAACAGGCAGTTTCATTTCACACGAGCGAAACCGATAAAAACAATCAATGTTTTTTTTTCTCTTTATATATAAGTTACTTATAAGACTATGTTTAATATTGTATGCAACGTTGGCTTCCTATTAAATAAATAAATAAATAAACAACTAGTGATTATATTAAGTTACTATTATATTCTTAAATTAGAATGAATAGTTGGTAAACGTTTTTGTGATTCTTCATGCGACACAGCTTTCGCAAAGTGCTAAACATTAGCAGTTAAGTATGGATAGGCTTTCCCGCTTACAACGGATGCACATAATTCTATTCCATAATAAAATACATTCTTTCCGACTTATAATAAATCTTTCCTAAAATGATTAAGCTATTTAACATTAAATTATACGCTCTGAATAGGTAATTTGTATAAACTGTGTCCATATTAGTTTAGTGGTTCGAATATATCAGCCAGTTAGATCAAAGAAAACAAGTTCAAAGAAGATAAGATTAGTAAGTTTGACGTACGTAGTTAAAATATAGATATTTTGCATTTTTTAAGATTAAATTGGGTATGACGGTTGATTCGATGCCGAATTGCAGAAAATTGGTCTATAAATCTCCAAAATCGTAGCTCAGAAGTGTCTAATATTTTATTTTTATTACACTTTTAATTATAATTAAAATCAATCATCATAAAGAGAAAGTTTTCGACAGGTGCACACATCAAAATAATGAATAAAAAATACTATATTATAATTTTTATGGTACACTCTCTTATTCATAATTAATAATAAATTAAATATAAAAAAATATTTTATACGGCACGGCATAAATTGGAACGCAAAAGTCGTTTTTAAGGACCAACATCATCAATATATATGATGTCACTTCTAACAAACCCTTAATAAGTCCTCGCATCACTTCAGGATTCAAAGACCCTCGGATGTAGGAAGTGCGTGATGCAGTCACACAGTTTCCGGTCGGCATTGACTCTACACTTCATTTATAGCGAGGTCATTCAGACGGGTTGTCACTTTCAACGTTCACCGTGAAATAGGCCTTACACAAGGAACATGCATGGCGTCCGTGTCTCTTAATTGGCTGACTTAATAAGCGATCATTAATAAAACATCCTATGCATTATAAAAAGTCACTTATGTAAAAATTCTAAATATTTTACTTCATATCATTCATACTATCACTATTACTAACTAGAATTTTATTATTATCTGTGCAAGGAATGTTGTTTTTTAATTGACTGCTACAAAAACAGCTTACAATTTACGTCTGTGTGTTTATAATTATAAATGTATTATCTGTTATTTGTTTTGCAAACGAATTACCTTTTTCTTTTGTTTTAATGATGATTTTGCAAGTCACGTCGAAATTAAAAATATATAACCATCTATAAATTGAAATCCCTTATAAGAAATTAAAAAAATAACTTATATATAAACTTGATTTCTATAAAATTAGTTGCACTATCATAAAAAGGAGTTTTTTTAAAACATTATTTATTTTACCGAGGGCCAAATACTCGAGCATCACCACTGAAAATATTTTGATATTAAAATATATCCTTACAATTCATGTTGATGACGGCAATAGAGACATTGCAAAAATACATTTAAATTTCAGTAACGTACCAAACAGGATACTACATTTGAGACGAGGAAATGGTCTTGTACAAATTGCGATACAGTTGCATCTCGCTGTACTGAATATTAATGTAATATAACGCTTTTTACAGATGTGAAAGTACAGCTAAATCATCCTAAATAGGTATATATTGTCTTATATCTAAATATATATATTAAAATTATAATATATACCTCCTTTTTTCTTGCATTGTCTTACAATACTATGTTAATAGGGTTCCGTGCCCAAAGGGTAAAACGGAAACCCTATTACCAAGACTCCGCTGTCCGTCGACCGTCCGTCCGCCCGTCCGTCCGACCGTCCATCTATCACCAGGCTGTATCTCATGAACCGTGATAGTTATAGTTGAAATTTTTCAGGTGCAATTACAGGTACACGGGACATAACATCTTAGTTCCCAAGGTTGGTGGCGCATTGGCGATGTAAGCGATGTAGGAAAAAAAATATTAACATTAAAAACACATGAGATAGCAAAAAAAGTACATTCCACACACGCATAGATGGTAAATATATTGTACAATAAAAATTACAAAAATGAATTACTGTGTTATGTGTAGTTCTTAATCTCTCTGAACTTAGTTTTTATTTCATAATAATATGTAATGCAAAATAAATTTTAAGTACCGCTTGTCAACTTCTACCATAATGTACAAATGAGAAAGATAAATACTCATCAAGCCATTTGTAATTTTTTATAGCAAAATCATAATCTATACTTACTGACAGCAATCTTATTAAAGGATTTTATGAAAATGTTCATGTATATTCTTTTGTAAAGCCGAGTTTTTTATTTATAGTTATTTAATTTTTCAACATTCACGAATATAAAACACCACAACTCTTTGGTGTAAACTAAATTCGATACCTATGCAAACCGCCTTACAGCAATTGGACATGTCCTTTTGAACTTCATCTTAGTTTAAAAGTATTAGATAACATTATATATGTAGCTTATTTTATAAACTAGGTATTTTAAAAATGTACGGAAAGGTGAATAAGCCAGTGTAACTACAGGCAAGTATAAGGAACGTGACATCTTAGTTCCAGAGGTTGGTGTCAAATTGCCGATGAAAAGAATTGTTATTAATGTAATGGTTACTATCACTTACAGTGCCAATGGTAGTGGGGTGGTAGTGACTTACCATAAAAAGGACCTCGTTTTCCTGTTAAAACTATATAATACAGCCTAAAACATTAAAGCTTAATTTATGGTACACGTAGATACAAATTGTTTAGTCGACAATTTTATCAATTGGACATATCCAAATGTGATTCACTTCCATGGCAGCGCAACATTAGACAAGGATTATAAAATTATCTTACTACATTACATGTAATTGCCACGCATACCATTACTCATAATATATTAGTCATAAAATATTCGAAACATGATTTAATACCAAGGTCTCTTTTTTTAATTTATGTAATAAGATCATATTAACTAGTTCTCTATTATATTAATAAATAACATTTATTACTATAACTAACCACATTATAAGCTCGATATAATGACGAACCATACTTCATACTTAAGTATAATTAGTTTCTGTTTTTACAGTTATGTATTATTTTGACTTTCACATTATGTAAATAGTTTTGGATTATATATAATGCACTATAATTATGTGTTTGTATATATGCTAAGAATCTATATGGAAATTATATTTGATAGGCGTATATAATTGGTCCCATAATTATAAAGAATCATCTTTGTTTTAAAACCTCAAATGAATTTTGTTTTAAATGTGATGAATGTGAATGTGAAAATAAGCATCAGTACCTAGTAGTTGGTATTATATTAAACTATTAACTAAATGTCTAAATCGTATTACGAGTTTGTTGAAGCTTACTTAAAGGCTGAATCTATCAGCGCCATCTAGGGAGACATAAAAACAATGCATTACAAATTTAACACAGCTTAGAAGCGACATCTAGCATATAAATGAAAACCTATTTGAATTGATTTGAAAACTCGCTCGCTCGCTATTAATTTCCACCCTTGCATAAAAATATGAATTGATCAACGTGTCGAAATGAATATTTCATAGCATCATTATTAATTTAAACGCTACTGTCCTTCTACTGTCACAGAGAAATGGCATGTTAGAAAACTAACGCCATCTAGGTATTCCCTGCAAGTTAACAATTATGCTAAGACGATAATCAAATTGGCGGCAAATATTTAAAATTATAATATTCGTATGCTATAACGAACATCCTTCATTATTGTTACAAAATTTTAATAAATTTGTATTTTTAATTATAATTATTGGACACTATATATTTTTTTAGAATAAATCTTTAACCAATGGTATTACATAAATAGACAGGTTATGTAATTGATGAAAATTAATATAATCTCTAAAACGAATAAATCCATTTGTATCTAGACAGTATTGAGACTGTAAAAATAGATTTAAAGGCCTTAGATTCTATTATTTCTCTTATAGTTAGTTACAAATCGCATGTAAGTCTAGTAATATATAAAAAAATAGTAGTAATATAAAAGTGTTTACCTTTATTCCTCTACCCCGATTGGAATAGGGTATACATAATCTGATATATAATATATTATTGTTCGTTCTTTTGTATTATTTTCTAAAACTAATTTTTATTTTTTATAATTTTTATATAATAGTTTTACCTGGTAATTATTTTCTATTTTCCTTTAAGAAAACCAAAATTTTGTAAAATCCATAAATTAATCTATCCAAAACAATCAGATAACCCGCAAAATTTAATAGTTGTAACCGTATCATTAACCTAATATAATATTATCATTCACCTAGATCCGCAATTTCCTAGACATAGCTTTTTTTTTATTAAATAGGAAGGTAGACGAACGTATGGGCCACCTGATGGTAAGTGGTCACCAACGCCCATAGACAATGGCATTGTAGGAGATGTTAACCATCGCTTACATCGCCAATGCGCCACCAACCTTGGGAACTAAGATATTATGTCCCTTGTGCCTGTAATTACACTGGCTCACTCATCCTTCAAACCGGAACACAACAATAGCGAGTACTGATGTTTTGCGGTAGAATAACTGATGAGTGGGTGGTACCTACCCAGAGGAGCTTGCACAAAGCTCTACCACCAAGTATATAATTAAGTATGTTTTTGAAAAGTGATATCCTGGTATCCATGGTTAATTTTAATTATGCTTTACATAAGTACGTATAAAAATACATACATACGTAAACATTCAAACATACATATATGCATGCATATAAAGGTAGTTAACATACATTTAACACAATTTTAGTGTGAAACACTAAAATAGTTTAAAAACATCAAAAGTCATTAAAGAAACAAATTTATTTAGAATTGATTACACACTGAAAGAAAACTCACATAACTCGTTAATTTTCTGCTTACGTCATTTAGAGTTTTGCGATAATATTAATAAGTCCCAAAAACATAATTTTACACTACTAATCGATTAATTTGAGATTATTCAATACTTCGAGGATTAAAAACAGTTTTGAATTTTAAAGATAGAAATGTATCAATAAACACTTAAATATGGCTTTACAATTAAATATATATATATAAAAGAGGATGTTTGTGTAGGTATGACATCGATAACTATTTGACCGATCATTATGAAAATGGGATGTATATGTATTTTTCCACGGAGAAGGTTTATATGCTATACCCATTGATGTAACTCGCCACCAGGCGGCGCTGTAAAGTATCGACGTCCGCAATACCCACTAAAACCACAGCGTATACTTCACCGCCTTTAGGGGGGTGCCAAGGGGTCGCGTGAGCATTCTACCCTGACACCCCGACGGATAGCCCGAAGGCCACAACCTCCTTGGCGACGGATTAAGGTGTTGGGCTCCGACGCCCTGACGGCCGCAGAGGACAGGGAGGACGGCAACCTGTCAACACCGCATCTCCTCTTCCTCTGCGGCCCCACCGCAACGCAACAAATGGTGCGCCCTCCATTCGGTCGCGGGAGATAGGGCGCGCGGCAACGCAACACGGTGTCGTCTTACGTTTCATTAGAAATTATAAATACTTTCAAAAATGTCCAATCCAAATACTAGGAAATCATGTGTTGTGCCGAAATGTACAAATACAACCACCAATGCGCCTGACAAATGGTTTTTTATCGTTACAAAGCATGTCCAAATGCGAAAGAAATGGATAAAAGCTACGAAGAGGTATTTATTGTTGTGAAGACACTTTTTGAAGTAAGTACCTATACTGATAATCTTTAATGTAAGTACATAATAACGATTATTATAATCTTTTGTAGATTGCATTTATTTAATACGTACGTATAAACATAAAACCAGGTCAGAGGTGCAAAATCTTTGGTGTCAGAACTTTTAGGTTTACCGTTATGTTTATGTTAGGTAGACTTATGACCCCCCCGCGTGGGATCTCCACCTTGTCGTGGTGGGGGGGCTCAGTACCCGTGGTAAGGTCGGCCACGGGGAAGCTAAGCGGGATCCCGGACGTGGGGCGCTCCTCGTGGGCCTCAGGAGGAGGCTTGCGTTGGATGCGCCCAGGATGCGGGTGCGGGGGACAGCTCTGTCTGTCCCTCACAGTCGGGAGTGATCGCGGGAGGAGAGGCGTGTCGGTGTTGCGTTGCCGCGCGCCCTATCTCCCGCGACCAAATGGGGGCGCACCATTTGTGCGTTGCGGTGGGGCCGCAGAGGAAGAGGAGATGCGGTGTTGTCAGGTTGCCGTCCTCCCTGTCCTCTGCGGCCGCTGGGTGTGTCGCTGTGGGGGACGGTTCTGTCCATCCCCTGCAGCCGGGAGCGGTCGCGGGAGGAGAGGCGTGTCGGTGTTGCGTTGCCGCGCGCCCTATCTCCCGCGACCGAATGGGGGCGCACCATATGCTGCGTTGCGGTGGGGCCGCAGAGGAAGAGGAGATGCGGTGTTGTCAGGTTGCCGTCCTCCCTGTCCTCTGCGGCCGTCAGGGTGTTTTTTGGCGGCGGAGCCCAACATCTTAATCCGTCGCCAAAGAGGTTGTAGCCTTCGGGCTATCCGTCGGGGTGTCAGGGTAGAATGCTCACGCGACCCCTTGGCACCCCCATAAAGGCGGTGAAGTATACGCTGTGGTTTTAGTGGGTATTACGGCCTTGCACTTCAGCCGTCGAGTCCCTCATAACCCCCCGCTTTTCATCTTGCGGGGGGTATGCGTAAAGGCATTTCCACAGCGAAAAGAAAAAAAAAAAAAAAAAAAAAAAAGGTAGACTTATGACAATCAATAAGTAAGTGTAACACTTCTACATTGAATAAAGATATTTGAATTTGATACATAGTTATTATTATAATATTTTGAGAACAATGCAACTGTTTTGCGTTATCCTTTGTTTTCTACACAATTTTTAATCTATACTAGACTTTGCCTATTGCTCTGCTGGAGTAAAAATCTGGTTTATGAGTTTTTTTCTCGTTTTAGATTGAGAATGATATGGAGAACAATATTAAATATAAGATGGTTGGGGCAGAATTTTACTAAACAACGGTATAGTTCCTCACAAATTCAAATTTCACAAATTCAAAAGTATCGACGTCCGCCCCGTTCAACCGATTGTCATAAAACTTCGAATATATCATTTGTTATTGTAAATAATAAGAACGCAATTCAGAGTTTTTCAAAATTCACCACCTAAGAGGGTGAAATAGGGGTTGAAAGTTTGCATGATGACACCGTCATTTTTGAAGTAAGAAGCATTAAATTTTATATACAGGCCTGGCCTATGGTTGGAAATAAAATAAATAAGTATTGAAGTATTTTCGAAAATCTGCCCCCCAAGAGGGTGTAATAGGGGTTGAAAGTTTGTATGGTTGGTCCGCCATTTTTGATGTAAGTAGCCTGAAATGTTATATACAAACATTTGATTAGGAAAAGATAAATAGGTATTTAAGGGTTTTCGAAAATCTACCCCCAGACCTACCTTCAGAGGGTGAAATAGGAGTTGAAAGTTTGTATGGCGGGTCCGTCATTTTCCATCTATGAAGTACGAAATTTTATATAGTAGCTTCTGTTTAGAAATAAACAAATACGTATTTCAGGGGTTTTAAAAATTTAAAATACGTATTTCAGGGTTTTTAAAAACTACCCCGCAAGAAGGTAAAATACGGGGTTTAAAGTGTGTATTTTGATGTAAAAAGTATGAATAATAATAAGCCTCTGGTTAGAAATAAATTAAATACGTATTTCGGGGTTTTTTTTTAAAACTACCCCGCAAGAATGTGAAATAAGGGGTGAAAGTTTGTATTGAAGGTCCGTCATTGAAGTAAGAATAATGAAAATAAATTTTAAAGCTTCCGAGTAAAAATAAATGCATACTTATTTTGCCATTTTTGAAAATTTAAACCCAAACGGGAGAAATGGGTCGGAAACTTGAGTATAAAAAAATGGTCTGATCTTACTGTTTTTACAGCAAATTAGACCATAATTAACCTATTTTATTATTTCTTATTTTATCGCGGGCAAAGCCGCGGGTGAACCGATATTATTTTATAATTTCGTGATAGTCAACGCTCAGGGAATTTTATATTAAGCATGGTTTCAGTAAGCCATGATGGGTCAGTGGATGGAAACACTGCGTTTTCGTGTACTTGATTTGTGTTTATAAGTGATATCGTACTTGGCAGTGTTGGTAAAACATCCTGATTCCTGACGAAACTTACAATGATGGTATGTGATTCTGCCACCCGGGTACACGGGTAGTAACCCACAATGGTGCAGTATGGTATAAGCTTAAATCCTGAAGTAGGACATTTACGTGATGATAAATTATTGTAGCCTAGCTTTGCCAATTAATTATTCATGTAGAGCTTGATGATATGGTCAATCTGCGTGACGAGACAGCGTAAGCAGTTATAATGTATTAGTTAATATATGGAAGCAGTCTGTGTTTCTATTGATAATAATACTCAAAACACAACGCGCCGACTCATGCGCCTCGCGTCTCCAAGTCGTAAAATGCAAATACACTTTGAATTAGCGATTGCAAACATATCATAATTATATGATATATTTAAGTCATTTTATTTTATAATATATTAAATAAACTTCTGTTTTTTTACAGGCATTTAAAGTTACGAAAATATCGAGTCCTGCTAACAGTCACGTGACCGCCACGTTACAACGCTCCGCTTAGTAGCAAGTCGCTAGCGTTGAGAGTAGGTCAGTGGCTAAGGGGCTTGCGCAGAATTTTGTTTTGTTTTCATCCGCGCCTTACGTTAATAGTGTTAAATTTCGGTTAATGAAATAAATCTCTCTTTTTTTAAAATATTTATAATCGTGGTACATCATCACTTTTAGCTTTCAGCTTTACTTCCACTCCCTTACTTTTTTTGATATTTCTAAACACTGATAAAATTATTACCAACATTTAATGAATCCTCTACTATTTCGTCGTATTAACAAGCAACAAATATCTCTTCAGGCTTTTCTAACGCCGAAGTTTCGTCTTCGTTTAATAGTTTCTCAAAATACTTTATTTGATTACGTTTTTCCACTGCAGATCTTTCAGGTTTATCTTCCTTTTCTTGTTGACATTTGAATTTGTGAGGAACTATACCCTTGTTTAGTTTAATTCTGCCCCCACCATCTTAAATTTAATATAGTTCTCCAATTCTCAGTCTAATTCTCAATCTAAAACGAGAAAAAAACTCATAAACCAGATTTTTACTCCAGCAGAGCAGTAGGCAAAGTCTAGTATAGATTAAAAATTGTGTAGAAAACAAAGGATAACGCAAAACAGTTGCATTGTTCTCAAAATATTATAATAATAACTATGTATAAACATAACGGTAAACCTAAAAGTTCTGACACCAAAGATTTTGCACCTCTGACCTGGTTTTATGTTTATACGTACGTACTAAATAAATGCAATCTACAAAAGATTATAATAATCGTTATTATGTACTTACATTAAAGATTATCAGTATAGGTACTTACGTCAAAATAGTCTTCACAACAATACACTGTGCTTTTATCTCCAAATGGATCGGACCTCTTCGTAGCTTTTATCCATTTCTTTCGCATTTGGGCATGCTTTGTAACGATAAAAAACCATTTGTCAAGCGCATTGGTGGTTGTATTTTTACATTTCGCCACAACACATGATTTCCTAGTATTTGGATTGGACATTTTTGAAAGTATTTATAATTTCTAATGAAACGTAAGACGACGCCAAGCTCGTCTGGGTAGGTACCACCCACTCATCAGATATTCTGCCGCAAAACAGCAGTACTTTGTATTGCTGTGTTCCGGTTTGAAGGATGAGTGAGCCAGTGTAATTACAGGCACAAGGGACATAAAATCTTAGTTCCCAAGGTTGGTGGCGCATTGGCGATGTAAGCGATGGTTAACTTTTCTTACAATGCCATTGTCTATGGGCGTTGGTGACCACTTACCATCAGGTGGCCCATATGCTCGTCCGCCTTCCTATGCATTAAAAAAAAAAATAAAGAAAGACACCGTGCTGAGAATGCGAGCGGACTGAGCGAGTGTTGTAAAATGACGTCACACCGTCCACGCATCAAGTACGAGTCCGCATCGCACGTTTACTTCTATAATTCGGAAACTAATTGACGTATCGAAGTAATTCTTTCACTTGTATTTTTTGTTATTTTTCTTTTACAGAGAATATGGTAAGCTAATATTCAAAATTAGGTAACATAACTAATTATGTAATTTTTTTTAAAAATATCCACTTCGTTACTGGAATGAGGAATTAAAATGAAAAATAATGCTTTACATTCTTGACGTTTATTTACATACGAGAAAGCATATAGACATTCGGTCTAAGTTATTTAATGTAAATACATATATTGCAATGAATCTTACACTTTTTGAAATGTATTAAGTGAGTTATAAATACATCAATTTTCATTTAATAGTATTCTTGTACGATATACCTAATAGCAACCGAAAAGAGTCCAGAAGCCACACCTGTTGTGTGAATATTACATTCTTCTTGCGATACATTCTCATATTTTGTATTAAATCCGAATCTTCGTCCATCAACTGAACTTATCCTAGTAGCTGTAGTACCAAAGCATCCTAGAGGTTTTTGGAAGTATAACAAGTGTTGTAGCCAGCTACGTCGTAGGAATTGAGCGTGCCCATCCAGCGAGCAAAGACACACTAAAACAGTAGAATTTTAATTTTAGTCTCGTTAATCTAGACTTAGTTTCAAATCCCAGGTTGGACCAATAAAAAGAAATAAGATAAAGGTGTGAATGTCAGTGTACAGGTCGAAGTTTGATGTTTGGCAAAAAATAAACTATTGCTAGAATCCGTCCGTACCAATAATATAATCACACTCGAAAACTAAGTCAGAATATCCATTATACCTAGAATTAAACAACTGTCAGAATAATGTAACACAAATAACATTCCACAGACGGAAAATACTTACTAATTTCCATCATCAAATCGCCAGTTTCATATTTGTTCGACGCTATGTATTCAGCTTCAGCGTATGCATATGAACAAAATTTATACTTTAGAGCCTTATCCTGTTTTGGCGATAGAATAGAACAGCCGCGTCCAAAATCAGCCACTAATAATAACAACAACCTGAAATCACAATGATATTGATGTTTTTTAATTCTCATTATAATTTAAATAAACTGCTACAAGTTCTTGTCAATTTTCAAGTCCTAAAAAATATTTAGAATGCAGTAACACGACAGTAACGTCTTAGATTTTATTGTTAGCTGCACGTCGACCTTCGTAAAGTTGATCATTTGTTGACAGTAAAAAAAAAATATTCTATCCGCAAATGCATATTCTTATTCGATATATATTTTTTTAAAGTTGTAAGATAGTTAAAGTTAAAGATTCACTAACGTTATGGCCTACGATATCTACCTTAATCTTGATATTTATGCAAATATTTTGGTTCCCAGATATACAAATTTATAATATATCACACTTTATTCATACAAAAGTTTAATTATAATTTATTCTATTCTTTTACTAGTTTGGGCTATACATTATTTTAAGTTGGCCTTCAAAAATTAGTAATGAGTGTCTGTCTGCGCCAGATATCTAACTAGTTTTCAGAAAAAAAAATTGCGATTACTATTTCGAAAATAGATTTTCGAAGATTATTATTATTATTAATTATCCTTATTATTTATTGTTTTTCATGTGCGAAAATCACTTAGACGTCTTGCGTATGGTATCAATAGCATTGATGTGTTTTAAAATAAAATATGCATCAAAAAATATATTTATAATGGAAATGAAATGTTTGTTACAAATGGATTATTTCATTTTAGATTCGATTGTTAAAATTTGTTGTTATTTGATTGGACATATTCGTAATTGAAAACTTTCATGTAGTAATTTGTGTTAATGGCATTATAAAATTGTTAGATGTTATCTTAAAATTAACAAATTAATAGCCTTACATAAGTATACCATTAAGTGTATATTTTATAAATTATAAATGTCTTACCTATGAGCTAAACCGTAACCAAAATTGTTCCCTTCAGTTAACATTTCATAGCATGAATCTTCTAAAGAACATATCGATTGGGAACCTTTATGAGTTATGTTACTTGAGGAGAGCAACACCAGACAAGAGTCTAAAAAATTATTATAATATTATAGTCATTTTTTCTGCTCCACATATATATATATTACACAGGAAGGTGGACGAACGTATGGTCCACCTGTTGGTAAGTGGTCACCAACGCCCATAGACAATGGCATTGTAAGAGATGTTAAACATCGCTTACATCGCCAATGCGCCACCAACCTTGGGAACTAAGATATTATGTCCCTTGTGCCTGTAATTACACTGGCTCACTCACCCTTCAAACCGGAACACAACAATAGCGAGTACTGCTGTTTTGTAGAATAACTGATGAGTGGGTGGTACCTACCCAGACGAGCTTGCACAAAACTCTACCATCAAGTGATAACCTTTTTTTGCTAACTTATCAAGTACCTGAAATTTCTGGGGTTGGCATCCATTTCTCTTTATTCTTTACGTCTTGTAAATAATACTCCCACGGTGGATATATTTCTTCTAATTCATTTAACTTATAAGATTTCATATCCGATATAACAAAATTCTTCAAACGATCAATCCACTGCGTATTATTTGTAACTAACTTAAACACTACAATAAAAAAACATACTTGAATTAAAATGATTTTACTAAAACTATTATTATAATTAGATACCTATAAATACATAAATAAAACATGAAAGTATTAACATCACGTCATTAACAACATCATGAAAATTGAAATAAGTAATTTATGTTGTATAGGTTTTTATTTTTTATTTTGTCAGACTATAACAAAAGTTTGTTCCGATATAAAAGCACCATTTAAATATTAGTCTTGTAAAGAAAAAATAATTATGCGTTTATATTATAGAATTATTAACGTCAAAAATATTTACCTTGCTGAAATTCCGTTGTGTTATAAGCTGTATTATCCTTTGTGGATTTCTTAAATTCTTTTAAAATTATTTCATTTATGCTAATAATTTTTCTTAACTTTGTTTTTATTGTATATGGTAGATTCACATTTTTCCGAAGAATATTTTTAAAGTTCACTGAAAATATACGATTTTATTACATTTTATAATTGAAACTCAATTATATAAGTCATCTTTTTTTAATTAGTTTAACGTTAATGACTCAATGGATGAGTTAATGGTAAAACAATAAAATTACAATTTACAAACTATATGGGCAATATTATATGGGCAAACTGACTTGCTCGCCTGTGCTACGCAAAACGCTTTCGTAGCAAATGTAATAAGTTATTTTCAAAGTTATTTTTTACAAGAAATATTAGATTGTAGTGACTTAAAATTATGGCTTGGGTTTAGTTTGTTTTGTCTTTAAAAGAAATAATTAATTATATAAAAAAATTAAAGTCACTCAAATCAAAAAGTATTGTCATAATTTTTACACTATTTAGTTATATTTTAAAATAATTCTTACCGTTAGCTAAAAATATACCAAAAGCTAAATTTATATCAATTTTATTTACGTTTTCAGAACAATAAATAGTCATGAATTCCATTGTTTTTAAATATTTCAATAAATCTTTTTCTAAAGGTAATTCAGGAGACTTTAAACTAATCATATTATTATCTATTTCATTAAATTTGGCAGATAAATAAAAGAAATTTTGATAAGCAAATAAACACAAAAATATTTGAATGCACTGGAAACGTAACATTATACTTTTTAGTCAAGCTAGGATTATAGCCAAGACGACAACCTGCCGTTCGAGGAGCAAATGTCAACTGGCTATTTTTACAAATTGTCGGGGCTTTTATTTATCAACAGCGAGAACATACATAATGCGATTTGATACAGGTTAAATTAGTACAGCGATTGAAATGCATTTAATTTCAAACTAGCCCTTTTGAGTTTTACGATCATTATAACTACTCACGAAACTAAAACTTCATGATAACATCATGCTGTATAATATTAAAATCTTAGATCATTAAAGAAATCGATGAATATGAAATAATGATCAATATATATAGATGATAAAGTGTGTGGAGTAAGTATTCTTTGATTTTCATATGGGATGTATATTTAATAAACAAAGTGATTAATTGGACATTATACAAAATGTAAAATCTGAGACATATAGGTATAAGTTATTATATTTAACATAATTCATACTGTGATTCGTGAATTATGTGTTTAGTTTAGTTTGATAAATGATAATACAGACAAGACCATAACTTCAAGCGTTTTTTAATATAGTTTAGATGAAAATTGGCTTGTACTTTTGGATATTATTAATTTGTTAGTTGAATAATTATTATACGAAAAAGTCATGAATCTAAGCGAACCTGCTTATAATTGAATTCGACTTAGTAAATTAGTAGTTAGTAGTATTTATTAGTCTATAAGTATTAACGATATCTTTAAAGCATGGTGTTTTCAATATATTGTCAAAAAAATAGCTAGCACTAACATTTTTTCTTAAAATAAAAATATGTAATTTATGCTTATTTTATTTGATAAATAATAGTCGTTTGACGTTGTGGATATATGAATAAAATCTATAAATCCCAGGTATCACAGGCAATATTAGCTCCCAGTTTCTAGGTGGCCTTATGCAAGCCCGACCCTCTGGGTAGATACCACCTCCTCATTTTTTATATATTATCCAGGAAGGCAAATGACTCTACTCCACCCGGAGGAAAGTAGAGTCATTTAGATTAGAGGCAGTAGAGTCTAAACGCGACGTGGACAGTACAGTCGAGAAAAATGTTCCGCACTAGCCGCCCCCGCCTTTCGGCCCACAAGATGCCTCTTCACCCCTCGTTTGAGTGCTATATTCTACCGCTAAACAGCAATACTTGGTAGTATTGCGTTTCGCTTTGAAGAGTGAGTAAACTAGGTTAACTACTAGTCACAAGGGACAAAACTTCTTAGTTCCCAAAGTTGGCGCATTGACGATGTAATGAATGCTTAATGTTTCTTACATCACTAATGTCTATGGGTTGTGGTGACCACTTACCATACGGTTTCCCATTTGCCCATCTGCCTACCTTTAACATAAAAAAGTTAATACTTCTTTACGCCCCCTTTAATTTAGAAGTCCCGTATTAATATTTTTTTTTTATATTAGTAGGTTTATATTTTTATATTAATTTTGATTGTATTTCTTTGATTGGCTAATAAAGTTAAGTAACAGATAATATGGTTATATTCAAAGTTATTTTAAATAAGTTCAATTCCTAGGGTACCGAAAATACTGACACAAATAGCAAATAAATCATAATCTTGGAATAATTTCGAATGAAAATAGCAAGTAATACTCTGGATCAAGCTTATATAGAAAAATAGAGGCAATTTGCGTGGCTCAACGTAAATAATTGCGGGCTTAAGCTGCGCTCCAGGCGACTTGCGATTGCCTCAAAAGGTTTCATTCGAAAAATTCTATGAAATTTAATTGAGGTAGTTTTATGAAAACAGATAAAGATTTTTTTCTTATTTCAATTTTACCCATTTCAATAAAATAATAAATGAATATACTGTCTATTTAAAATACACTATTATTATATTATTATACAGGTATTATACCTAATTATAAAAATATTACGTACACTACAAGTCATAAATCAATATGAGACGTGTAGACTTCTGATTGGTGGATTCCAGTCCGGGTAAGGGCCTCGACTCCTTTATTTTAACGCTGGCAAAACGGATTGCGTGTTTTCCCTACGAAAACAGTGAAAGGGTATGTGGGACTCTTACTTAACTAGCGGTACCCTTTCCGTCTTAACGTGGAGCGCCATGGAATCGCTTGCGCATTCTATCGTGACGAGGGCTTCGACTCCTTACTCAACCTCGGCTTCGTCTCCCTAGTCCAGATCACTTACTCAAAGGTAGCATAAACTAAAAATTTGAAACCTTAAATGTTTTGTTTATTTAAAAAACCATTTAAATTTCCATTTCATCACACTTTCGATAATTAATTATTGATGTTAGCCTGGAACAACTAAGTACCTGTACCATAAAATATTACTTAGGTAAATAAACTAAGACTCGAGTGCAAATAAAAAGTAATAAATGCATATCAAGCTAAATAATAATAGGGACTAAGTGCAAGAAACGTTATATTTGATATAATTGAATAAAATAGTTTTTTTTCATCACCAATCAAAAAAGCAAGTTTGTGGTAGCATTTTCTAAGATGACGGCGTCAGAGGCAGTCACTCAAGGTCGCAATACTGGGAATATTAAACACTAAGGATAAAAAAACAACCAAATTTGAACTCTCATTATAGACCTTTTCTAAGCTAGAACCTAGTACTGGACTAGTAGTTAACAAAACTATATAAAATTTATCAATTAATTTGAACGCACGCTTGTGAGTTGTTACAAGAACCGGATCGCAAAATGGAGAATGGCAATTTGGGAAAAGTTGTATATAAAGTTTTCTTTCCTACCCGTATTTACTACAGTGTATTATTGTTATTATTAGTCTTTAGTCGTCGTATTAACACCAATATACTATATTGGCAACTGATACCTGGATCAGGTCTAAGCGAATCTTCAAATATTAGAATATCTTTATCAAATTATTATCCATATTATATTGGTTACTTGGCGTAACATATGGCGCCGTGGCAACTGATACCTGGATCAGGTCTGAGCGAATCTTCAAATATTAGAATATCTTTATCAAATTATTATCCATATATTGGTTACCTGGCGTAACATATGGCGCCCAAACATAAATACCTATTGTGGGTATTTTCCGTGGGGTTAAAAATAGCATTGGGCTTAAATATGTCGAAGTGTCGGTGGTAATTACAGTAGATGGCCCTAAATGGTAGAACGGCAAACGCAATGTTATGTGCCCTCCGGTCAAAAGGAGCGATGACCTGAGGAAGGTGGATTGCATATTAATCCGAATGATTGCGGAAAGCAGAGAGGTGAGATTTTTGGCCCACCAAGACAGATCCTGATGTTTTTCTATTTCTTGCAGCACCAAGTTATATCCTATAGAATAGATGACAGGCATCCATTTTAAGATTGAATTATCAAGTGTTGAAAAAAATATCATGCTATTTATTAATTTTAATTAAAGTTAAGAAAACATTCAATATGTTACTTAAGAAAAAACCTCCTCAAATCTAATGTTGTTACTAAATAATCGTAATTCTTGGCATTCTTAATTAATGGCAACTATCTTAACTAATTTTATTCTCTTTAGTAGAGGCAGCTTTGTTGTCTATGACTCAAAATCGAAGTTACCAGTTCTTACTTATTGTTTATTATCTATTGCCAAAGTTCGAGTTGACAACCATTTTGAAGTATCATCGTCCGATTGTTGTTACTTTCATATTATCTAGTGTAAAGTGTTAATAACAATGGGTTTAGCCACTATAATAGAGAATGAAGCGCATTTTCAATCTGAAATGGCTAATGCGGGAACGAAGCTGGTTGTTGTAGATTTTACAGCGACTTGGTAAGTATAACCTGACTTTACACAATTCCTCTAGTCATCGTTGTAAGTATATGTTAGGTTCACTTAACTTTTTCAGGTGCCCACCATGTCAACGAATTGCACCATTTTTCGAACAGCTTCCAGCTAAATTTCCCCGAGCAGTGTTTCTGAAAGTAGACGTAGACAGGTGCGCTGAAACAGCGAGTGCTCAGGGTATCAGTGCTATGCCTACCTTCGTATTTTACAGAAACAGAGTAAGTTTATCTTTTTGTACTGATGTTTTAAAATTTAATTTATAAATTTTGCAAACCATAAACTTAATTTCTGTTCAAATTATTTGTGTTTTTTATAATTTTAATACAGTAATGTTTCTATTAATTAAATAATATTTCTTTTGTAGACAAGGATTGATAGACTACAAGGTGCAGATGTTGCTAGCTTAGAGAATAAAGTGAGACAGTACTATGGCACTGAAGACGCTGGTGATGATGACAATGCTGTTGCAGGACATGTAATTTTTTTTTATTTATTATACCTGACTAAAACTTTTAAAAAATATTTTACTGATTCAAATAGTATTCAATAATAGTGATTACAATAATCTAAAACTCAATTCTTCAACTTCTTCAAAACTTCAATTATACAAAAAAAGTATGTTAAAAAATAAGATTTTCTAATGAAAACATTTTTTTTACAGTAGAGATATGATGGCAATATTCTTTGTTTGTCTTAATTTACATTTAAAACTTACATACTTTTATTATTTTATTTACATTTAAAAGTTACATATAATTACACTACTTTTTTTATAAATTGAAGTTATTACATGATACTATAAAATACTTATTTTTCAGATGGACTTAGGAACTTTTATTGTCAAAAATGAATGTGAATGTCTGAATGAAGCTGATGACCACCCCTTTGCCCATTGTCTAACCAGTGGGGGTGGATACCTGGCTAGTGATTGTGATGAACAACTTATCATTAACATCTCATTTAATCAGGTAATCTCTCATTTCGTAAGTGTTAAAAAAATTAAAGTGTTACAAATTGTATATATTCTAGCTAATTAAAATTCATCAATGTTCATATGTAGCAGTCTATTTTTTAAATTAATTCAATTCATGAATTTGAAAAATCAGACTAATCTGTTTTTAACCGACTTCAAAAAAAGGAGGAGGTTATTAATTTGTCTGTATGTTTTTAATTGAAAATATATTAATTTTTTTGTTTTGTGTAAGGTGTCAATGAATTTAGATTTTCTGTAATTTGGTGGAATCTTTAAGGTGGTGAAACTTCATTCTCTGAAAATAAAAGGTCCCAGTGACAAAGGGCCCAAAGTTGTGAAAATCTTTATCAATCAGCCGAGGACACTTGACTTTGATCAAGCTGCTGGTAATGCATCAATACAAGATTTAGAGTAAGTAATATAATTGATTTATGTTAATGTAAATCGTACTATATTCTATCTATTATTAGTTACTAACGGTCTTTGTATATAATTGTCTTAGAAAAATTTTACTTTTATGCTAACATCATAAAAGTAATTGTATATTTTTTTATATTAAACTTATATTTTTCCATTTCTTTTGCAGATTAACTCCAAATGATTTAGAGGGAAATCCCATTCCTGTAAAATTCGTAAAATTCCAGAGTGTTCAAAACATTCAGTTATTCATAAAAGATAACCAGTCAGGCGGGGAAGTAACTCAGATTGACCATCTCGCTTTCTATGGCTCACCCATATCTACAACTAACATGGGTGAATTTAAACGTGTTGCGGGGAAAAAGGGAGAGAGTCACTAGCACAGATCTTTGCAGTGTTGTCAATAGTTTATTTCTTTGAAGCAAAACATGCATTTTATTTAATTTAAAAAAATATATTTAGAAAAATATTATTTCTAACATTAAATTTTTTGCTTTAGAATTTTAACCTTATTATGGCTTCAGGAAAAGACTAAGACAACATGTTGCAAGTAAAGATGAAAGACTACTTCAAAAGTGTAGTAGTTATAAATTAAGGCTAAGTGGACAAATAATAATAATATGTGTTTAGATTTATAAATATTCTTGGTAATATAATTATTGTTCATACTGTGTCAAATATATAACAGTCCTAATATATTGTCATACATGTATCTGGTAATTGTGGTACATTCTTATTATAATGGTTACGCTATAAATTAGATGAATTCTGAAATACATCAACTTGTATATTCAATAAATAAAACATGTAATGTCTTAATATTATTTTTATTTATATATATTAGTCCTGCTTTAATTCATAAATTTGTATATAAGCTTCAGTGAGAGTGATCATTTGAGGTAAAATACTTGTTACATGAAGATCTTGCATTTCATACCTGTAACATAATTTTAGTAAATAGTTTTATTAAAATAATTTAAATAATTTATTCAGATTTAAAACTCATTGGTCACTTATTTGTAATAATTTGGACTGAGTGTTATATACGGCAGTTATATTGTGATCATTGTAGATGCAAACCCAAGAAATATCGGCTGAACAAAACCAAAAAAATATATGACTTGGTGTTAGAACCTGAATAATTTATACAAAACGGAAAACAATATGCTATGCGAAAGTTTAAAGTATTAATAAATAGTAAAAAAGTATCCTTGTTTAAATAAGCAGACTTTCCCAAAATATCCATTCATAAAATCTTGCTGTTTCACAAAAATAATCAAGTTGATGTCTAATTATTTAACTTTACTTCATTCGTCGCATATTATTGTAAACAGATACAAAAAACTTATTTTATAGGCAAACATGCAAAAATGCTTTAAAATGAACATATTTTTAAATGTAGTGCAACGTACCATTGTTGTGTGGGCGTGTGTAAAACGTGAGCCCTATATGTCCCTTTTTCTGGAGTACCATCATGCACTATATTGCCAACTAACTCATATGTCGTCTTTCCATTATGCTTCTCTTTTATTTCTGGTGTTAGGATATCACCAAAATCAACATTTCTGTAAATATGATAAGCATATAGAAATTATTTGTTTATGAAAGGACCTTATAATAGTCAATTATTAATGATTTACTTATTAAATACATACTTAACAGGAAAGTTCACAACTGTAGGATTCTTTTCTACAAAAAATGTGTTCTTTGTAAACCTCTTGATGTACAATATTAAATATGGTGGAAGTTGAGTAATTTCAAATCTCTTCAAAAAGTTTTCCTTATAAGTTTTATACTCCTTGGATGTTTGCCCATTAAACTTAGACAGAAGTTGATACAAATTAACCTGTTATTAAAAAAAAGTTAAAATTTAGCAATAATCAAAAAAAAAATTTAAGACTACTTATAACATAACATACCTGAGGAATAATATTTTCTCTGAATTCATCTGTAAAAAGTGGTGTTGGTGGTAAATCACAAGTCAAATACAGGAATGGTGACTCAGTAATCATCTCGGAGTATTCTTCACTATTTAGATCTACCTTAGCTGCATCATCTGCATCTGGAGGTGGCAACTTCCTACAAATAAAAAAATAATAATCAAGATATTGCAGAAGATTAATTGATTTGTTTATTGTACTCCACATTAATTAATTTAAAAATATGCTAAGAGAAAAAGAAAGAATCTGTCTTAAGGAAAAGCACTAATATGATAAAATCAAAATGCATGAATATCCCAGAAGGCATGTAATCGTCAATAAAGTTGATAAAATTGTAATTATGTATTTATTTCTTACCTTGTATATATTCTCATATGACCGAGGAAGGACTTGTATATGATTGAACTATTTGGTTTTTTCGTTCCATTAAGAGCAATATGTAAGGAATTTAGAAACCATGAAAGAAAATCAATAGGATCACCTGTAAATATAAGTGTAATTTATTTATAAAAGGTTTTATTGAAAATATTTAATTTATAAATAAATTAATATTTTAAAATTAATAAATTGTGGTACATTTGATCTTACTTTGTTTGATAAACTGAAATTTTTTTTTGGACCAAAGCACTACTGCTTGAAGCATTTCATGAGGTGAAACATGTGCTTTAAATGCTCTAGGATTCCAAAGTTTACGTAAGAGTTCTCCAAATCTCTGCACTAGCAAGAATGATGAATCTCCTGGTGGCCTCTTCACACTAGCATAGTTCTCTTCCCGCAAAAAATAATTACGAAGTGGTCGAACTTGTGATAAGCACTTTAAAAAATAAATTTATTAATGTACACTGTTTTTGTAATTATTAATGAATATATATATATATATATTATAAAACCCAAACTTTAACAATGCATGAAATAGATATTGTAAATAAATATTTGGGTTTACGCTGCAATGTCTAAGAGCTCTACCACTGAGTAGTAGTTTGGTGCCAATTCATTGGGTTGGTACCACCCACTCATCAGATATTATTTCTGCAAAACTGCAATACTTGGTATTGTTGTGTTCCAGTTTGAAGGGAGAGTGAACCAGTGAAAATTCAAAAGCACAAGGGCATAACACTTTAGTTCCTAAGGTCGGTGGCGCATTGGCGATGTTTTTTTTTTTAAGAAATATACAATGCCACTGTCTATGTGCAATGGTGCACACTTACCATCAGGTGGCCCATATGCTCGTCCACCTACTTTTACTATAAAAAAAAAGACATGTCCATAGTCCAGTTCTTAATTTCAAGCTTGTGTATTAATAAACCATTTTTACCACGAGTATATCAGTTCAATTTATTTGCTACTAACTATTTTTTAGTTTGACTATTTTTATGCTTTATTACAAGCTAAAGCTAATGCTATGCTTTAGTACAAAGCTAGGCAGGCTTATAACTCCCTAATATTCAAAGTGCTTTATAAAGCTGAAAATAGTTATTGGAAAAATATATAAATATCCTATTTTACTATACATGTACCTGTAATATTACATTGCAGTAGTCATTAGCCTTGATGTTGTTAAGACCAACAATACCCGGCATGTACATAGTACCATCTATTGCTCTAGACATTTTTGTGCTCTGATCCAGCTGCTTTATCTGGTCCGGTGTGAATATTGGATTCAATACATACTTGATATCATTTAGGGAGGAATCTGTAACGATTATTTTCCATTGTTATGTATGTAAAACTTGTTTTTTTGGTAAATATCTAATTTTGTAAACATATAAAAATGCTTTTACTTTTTTTAAATAATTCAAGAGATGTTTCAATATTAATGAGTTCAATATTAATTATTTATATTGATTATTTTATAAAATTATAATTTATCCTATGCTCTGTTTCATAGAGTTTAATCAACAAATAAAATTAATTTTATTATATTTGATTCAATAGGATTTGTTAACATTTATCATTGCAAAAAATGGAGCTTGGAATAGGGAAGAGATAATAAATTGTTTTAATTAATATTGTTTTCATAATTACCTATTACTTCATAATTGTCTGGCAAACAGTAGAATTTTAAAGTATGCAAATTAAGAAAGACATGATGACTCTCAGCCACTGAATGTGTATATGCATGTGTGTTGGTACCTCTCCCCTAAAATGTGTAAAAAATATCTTAATTTTACAAATAAAAACATGTTATAAGATATTTAATGCTTAAAACCAACCAAAAGTTTTATAGCTACAAATTATCAAAATTATTATTTAAAACTGGTTTAACTTATACAACAATTCATTAAAAAATATATACCTATATTTAAAATCTTCAATATTTAACATAAGTTAATGAAAATCATATAAATTGGATTCAACTTTCTTATAAATATATATATTATTAATTTAAGACATACCTGGAAATATTTACCACACACCAAACAAGCATACACATTTATCCTGGTAAGAGATACTGAACATAGTTTTTCGAAATCAAAATCCAATACATGACGGTTTATCGTATCCAAATAAGGGCATTGAATCGAAGTTTTTGAGTTTTTAATGGGCAGTTCTGAAAAACCAACGGCAAAAAGCAATTTATTATTGTATTGACAATATGCAAACTTTAAAGGTTAGTTTATGTTTACCTGAAAGGTCAATACCATTTTCATCTTCACTCAGTTTTCTTTTTTTAATTCCCTCTTTATTCATTATAAAATATAATAATATTATTTGTTTCTGTGATATTTATTCCAAAATATAACTAAAATCACTAAATCGCTACTTTTTAAATGTTCAAACTCAATTTGTCAAAAGATAATGTTATTTGTCATTGTCATATAGAATGATATATCTATACTTCTATCTATACTCTATACTAATATAATATATTAAAGCTGAAGAGTTTATTTGTTTGACCGGCTAATCTCAGGAAGTACTATACTATACAACTTTAAACGAACATTGCCTATAACTTGACGAATTCGACTCCGAAATCAGAAAACGTAAGTAGCCACAATTTTCGCTGAAGCTTGAAGTGCTTAAATATACAAGGGATTACTTCGATAAAATGCAACAAAATATAAATTAATTTAAACATCATTATGTCAATTAACTTTATGTAGTAAAATACATTTTTCGTGCCTGGTATATTGGTAGCAATTTCATAATGTGCACTATGGCTCTTACATACCATAAAATACACTATTCTGTACTGTCGTCACTAGTCTTCATATTGGTAATCTGTATTATTTGGTCTTCGCTTCGATTGACACAGTGACAACAGAAAATTTTCGACACTTCGCGAATGGTCATTCTCAAAAATGGCTGCTTCGGGAGGAAATATAGAATGGTCTACAGCAGTTAAACCAATTTTAACATCACTTTACGGCCCATTTTTCGATAAAAATGATGCCGTAGAAATAATTCAAGCTATTATTAAAAGGTCTGTACATATCTTTCATGGGTTTCAATAGTAGTGTACTTAGTCATCTTTCATTATTCAGCAATCAGCATTTATTTATTTATATTTCGTTAATCAAATGATAATATGTTTGAAAGTTTTTGTTATATTTAATAATTAGCATTTATACCATTATTTTTGTTTAATTCTGTAGATAATCAGGTATATATTTTTTAATATGAAGGTAAAATAATAATAATTTATAGTATCTTTTCAATTTGTTTTTAATAGCGAAAGCGAATTCGAAAATCATGAGGACGTCTACGATCTGTTCTACACCTGCTTTGCGTGTCTTTCAGCGCACTTTATCAGCATCAATGCAAATAATTGTAAGTAAATAAACAATGTGAAAACTATTGCTTAAGACATTTAATATATTATTTGACCATTTCTTAAACTATATCATAACTTAAGCAGCTTACCAAAAATATCAATGTTTAATCGAAACTTAAGCTATAGAACAAATAATAATAATGATAAAAATTAAAAACTTTATAAATACACTGTATGTACACAATTACATTATTAAAGTCAATGTATAGGACCTATTGATTCTTATTTTCTAAATAATTTAATTTTGCCTAATATAAAATTGCTTGCATAAGTGTAATGTTATTTTAATTAAATTATTATCAATATAATAAATAGTTGAATATAGTACTTGAAATAAACCATAGATAAAAGTATTCATAGATGCTTTAAATACTTCAAAGAACAGTGTTATACATAAGGTAATTACTGACCAATGTGTTGAACTATAAAAGTAAAAAAGGTAACTTTATATAGACCTGCATCTAAACTATACATATAATATATAACTGTTTATATGAAAATAAAATACCAATAGATAACTTATAACATGTATAAATAAATGAGCAGTTTTCTTATACAAAACATTCATTATTTCTTGCACAACATTATGCAATTATGCTGTTTTTACAAAGCTATAAAAAGTTGTTTCTTTTACCCAATTAGTACCAGCTGACCAGCTCAGCACAGCCCATGATGCCTTCAGAATTATGTTACGACATATTCTCAAGAAGATTTCTCAAGCCGTCTTGACCTATGATGATTCTGTTAACATGGCTGCACCTAAAGTGACTTTTAAACAGGTAATGATAAAAAAATCAAATACTACATAAAACTTAAGTTGGATCTGGAATAGACAAATCTATTATTTCTTATCCAATGAGGAAGATGTGTCCAAAGATACTGAGAGGTAATTTATTCTTCACAAGATAAATCAATGTATCTTGATGTTTTGAACAATTTTACTGTATGAAAAACTTAAAAACATATATATTCTAATTAGAATCCATCATATCCTTACTAATATTATAAATTTGAAAGTGTGTTACTTTGTTGCATTTTCACATCTTTACTATACAAAAAAAAAATGCATACAGTTAGTTAAAGAAAAGGAAATATGTTATATACCTGCTACTACCTAGCACTTCCAGTACCTCACAGATGGGTAAATTGTGATAGAAACTAGTTTTAAATAAAATGATTGTTAAAGTTAGCTAAGTATCTTGTATAAGTTTTTATATCAATACTTCCCATTTTACAGCTGCTTCTGCCAATTCTTGGTCTGTGTGGTATCGATGGAGGGGGTCTCCCACAATCAGAACTTGCAATATTGACTTCTCTTCTCAAGTCATCCAAACTTCCTGCACAAGTTAATGCACCAGGTATTTAAGTGAATTATAATAATGCATGTTAAAAGTTGAAGTAACATATCAAGTAAAACATATATTTATTTTAGAAACACAAACTACAAAATCATCAGTGATACCAAGCCCTATTACATCGCTTGCATCTCAATCATCAACAACAGAGAAGCAACCTCCATCAAATGCTCAACGTAGGTCAGATGCATTGCTGGAGCAACTGACCCTGCCATTAAGGAATACAATGACTTGCTTAACCCAGAATCAGCCAGCTACAGGGGTTGTGTCACCCGGAAGTAAAGATAGTTTGGAAAGCACTAAAGATGGGAATGCTCCTCAACAGGCTTCCGTAGACGTAAAGGTAAGGGTTTAGTTTTTCATTTGAATGAATCGTTGATCCCAAGAAAAAAGTTTTTTTGTAAATTTCCAATTTAATTTGTATAATATTAGCAGTCATACATTTCTTTTTTGTTGTAGAAGTGGATGCATACCACTTGCGCAGCCCTATTAATGGAGCTCCGAGCTGGACCCATGTTACTGAAGGTTTGCTCCTCGCTGCCTTGCCTGTATCGTTACTTGACCCGTTGGCGAGATGCTAAAGAAAGTGCCATACCACCACATTTTAACTCTGAAGTTAAACTGTAAGTAAATTAATAATTTGATTAATAGTACTGTATGTGATTAAGTTCAACTATTGTTAGCATTATGTGATCTGGAGTAAAATAGAAACTGCCAACTTATCTTACAAACTGTAAAGATTTTATGTAACAAGTCTTTTCATATATACAAATGTATAGTATGAACATAGTGCTTAATTTGAATATTATAATATAAATGCATAGAAATACATAGAAATGACTGTAGGAACCAACCAATATGACTATGGAAAATAAGATATTGCATATATTGCTGTTATATATATTGCACAGTCTAAATCTTTTCCTAAACATTCAAGGAATGTTAGGAAAAGATTTAGAAATTGAGCTATTCATTAACAGTAATGACATTGATATTTTATGTATTACAGAACATTGGCTCTTAAATTACCAATTTATGTTTAACTTTGATGGTCACCAGTTAGCTAGTCTGTTTAGTAGAAAAAAAGCAAAACGCGGTGGCTCATTAATTCTCATTAGTAAAAATTTTAAGTTTAAAGAACGCAAGGACATTGTGAGCCTTTCTATTGAACAGACTATTGAAATAGCCTGTGCAGAGCTTGAGCGTGTCATTGTTGTATGCGTATACAGACCTCCCAGTGGGTTGTATGAATTATTTGAAAAGATATTGGAAAATGTATTGTTGAAATTATCAAGTTCTAATAAACATATCTTTGTTTGTGGTGATTTCAACATAAATTTATTAGAAAACTGTGGTACAAGTATAAGATTTAGATCTCTCTTAAATTCGTATAACCTTGTTAACTTGTTCCTGGAGCCAACTAGAATTACAGAAACCACTGCAACATGTATTGATAACATATTTACAAATTGTGTACCACATCATAAATCTATTATAAACATGTTAAGTTCTGATCATTGTGGACAGTTGGCCTCATTTAATTCACAAATCAAAAAATATAATAAACAATTAAAACAAACTTTTGTCCCAATTAATAAGAATCGAATGGAGAAGTTCAGAGGTAATATTATGGCAAAGCTCTCATATCTACCATTTCACGAAAACTCCAATGTGTTTTATAACAACTTTTTTAAATTAATTAAAAATGAATTCAATGCCATATTTACTTCTAAGACAGTCAATTCAAAGAGTTTTCTAGTAAGTAATAAGAGTAGGCAAAGGTTATATGAACTTTATAATGAAAGAACTTATAACCGGTCTCTTTCTTTCATTAATTATGTTAGTGCCTACTCTAAACTATTCAAACGAGTGTGTTCCCTAGCCAAGTCTTTGCATATTAAAAAAAAAATTGTAGACGCACCAAATAAAATAAATATTACTTGGAAAATTATTAATAGTGAAACTGGAAAAGTCAAAAATAACACTACTGACTTCCCTCTGTCTATAGATAATATGCCAGTTACTTCTGACAAGAATGTTGCTACTGTTTTTGAAAATTTTTTTGTTGATATTCCGATCTCAACAACCAAAGCACTAAATTCCTCTCCTACCGTCGCTGAATCGTTACTAAGAAATAATGTAAGTAGGTGCAACATTAGCTTTAATTTTGAAACTGTAAATGTTAAAGATATAATCAGAACTTTCAACTCATTGGATGTTAAGAAAACGGCCGATCTGTGGGGGATTTCTGTTAAGGTAGTCAAATCAGTTATTGATGTGATTGCACCTTATCTAGTTTTTATATTTAATAATTGTATCCTTAGTGGCGTGTTTCCTGACCTTATGAAACATAGTAAGGTAATTCCTATTTTTAAATCTGGTAGTACTTCAGACCCCAATAATTATAGACCCATTTCTGTACTACCAACGCTTAGTAAAATCTTTGAAAAATTAATGCTTAATCAGATGCTAGAACATTTTGATACATACAAGTTGCTACACAGTAAACAATTTGGCTTCACAAGGGGTCGCTCGACAACCGATGCTGGTGTCGAGCTCGTTAAAAATATTTATAGAGCCTGGGAAGAGTCACAGGATGCCTTAGGAATATTTTGTGACTTATCTAAGGCTTTTGATTGTGTGCAACACGAAACGTTGATCAGGAAACTACGTCACTATGGCATTAGAGATAAAGCACTCAGCCTTCTGAATTCGTATTTGAGCGATCGGATTCAGAGGGTTGATATTAATGGAAAGAGATCTCCCGGGGCTCCAGTTGGTGTGGGGGTCCCTCAAGGATCTATTCTTGGTCCATTTCTGTTCCTCATCTATATAAATGACTTGCCCCATCTTTTAAATAATAAACATGAGATAGTATTGTTTGCTGATGATACTTCTTTAATTTTTAAAATTAAAAGACGCCTATCGATATATGACGAGGTAAACAATGCTCTCTCTGAAATAGTACATTGGTTTAGTGTTAATAATTTACTGTTAAACAGTAAAAAGACAAAATGTATTAAATTCACTGTTCCCAACGTGAAATTTGTAAAAACGAATGTACTTCTTAATGAGGAACCGTTAGATTCTGTAGAAGCCACAGAATTTCTTGGTATCACCATAGATTCTAAGCTTCAATGGGGCCCTCATATTAATAAATTGGCAAATAGACTCAGCTCTGCAGCATTCGCGGTAAAAAAAATTAGAATGTTGACTGATATTGAAACGGCTCGCCTAGTGTATTTCAGCTATTTCCACAGTATAATGTCTTATGGCATTCTACTCTGGGGTAATGCAGCCGACATAAATACGATTTTTGTACTGCAGAAGAGGGCTATTCGTGCAATTTATAACCTGGGCCCGAAAGATTCATTAAGATGTAAATTTAAAGAAATTAAAATAATGACTGTCGCTTCTCAATATATATTTGATAATGTTATGTATGTCCGCAAAAACTTAAAAGATTTTCCCAGAAATTGTGACGTACATACTGTTAACACCAGGAACAAGTATAAACTTACAACCACTGTTACTAGATTACACAGGGTTAGTAGGTCTTTTATGGGACAATGTATACGTTTTTACAACAGGATCCCAGAAAGCGTTCAAAAATATTCTATTGTGAAATTTAAAAGAGTTGTTAAGGAACGCTTGTGTGCTAAAGGATATTATACAATCAATGACTTTTTAGATGATTGCACACCTTGGGAATGAAACGATCGCCTCCAGGCTGTTTCAATTAAAGAAGAATATTATTACTGTATTGTTATTATATATTATATAAATATTGTAAAAAATGAGATGAAAAAAAAAAAAAATCCCGCTGAGTTTCTTTCGCCGGTTCTTCTCAGGTCTGAGGTGTTTATTTCCGAACCGGTGGTAGACTTATGACAATCAATAAGTAAGTGTAACACTTCTACATTGAATAAAGATATTTGAATTTGAATTTGAATTTGTAATGATAAATTTTCGATAGCCTCAACTTCTTGATGAATGAAGCTTACGTGTGCCGAATGGCGTTGTCTCTGCCGTGTCTCGAGCCGTTGACACCGGAGCGCATTGCTCTGCTCAGCGACCTCGCCACCGCCTGGCTTGTGTGTGCAGTTACTGCGCAGGTATTAAAAATATAGTAATATATAGCTACTGTTCAAAGGATTTAATGGCTCTTTTTATTAGAGTTAGTGTTTAAGAATAAAATACAATCAATGAACTTCTGGAATTTTTAATAATGTATTTTTATTTTTTCTAAAGGCAACTCTTCATCCAAGAGATGACGAAAACGAGGAAATGACAGCTACTTTAGTTGAAAGAGCACTTGGTCTCTACAACACTGTTGGAGAAACTTTCAAGCAGTCCACTCGGGCGGGTGGCTATGTGAGTAATAATATAAACTTATTGTAAAATTATTACATATAAAATTATTATATATGTATTTTAAATTAAAAATAAAATTGTTATATCTTTTAAATTAGGTATATCAAAATCACCTGATGATCGGCGCGTGGGTTCTGCTATGCGGCTTTCACCACGCGCTTGGCGGAGCGCCTATCACCAACGCGCCACGGAGTCCTGCTAAGGCACCTTCGCGACCCTACAATCTCACTAAAATGTATTTATACACTTTTTAAGCTCATTATAAACTCATTTTATAATTTTCATCCATATCATAAGAATTGATCTAGTGTATAATTTAAGGGTCAAAAAATGTCAGTATTTTCTCCAATTACAATATTTCTTACATTGTAATTTAAAGGAAAAATCTGGTTTCATTTATTTAAACGAATGGCCCAAACATTTGTAGGAACGATTTTATGTTACGCCAAAAAATATACCAGTTCATAAAGTTTTAGTTGATTTCATATAAAATTAAAAGAACAAAAAAAAATATTTTCTAATTATAAATCAATTCCATTACACTTTGTAGAATGACAACCAAAAATGAGTATCTAGGACAAATAAAAACTGATTATTCATGTAAAAGAGAAAAAAATATGCAAAAGGTTATAAATTAAGGTTTAAGATGTTTATTTCTCATTAAGAACTATAAAAATGCACACAAACAAAAAGATTCTCCTATTTATAATTAAAAATAAAAAATAGATTTGGATTATATACGCTATGAACGTAGTGACCTTGCAGCCGGATCTTACAATATAAGATATTACATGGCTTGTCTCATTTATCCATATTTTTCAAACAGGCAACAAAGTCTGAGCGTGGTGTGGGTGGCGCTGGGGGACCGTTGCCTGTCGTGGACGGGCGCGCTGCTGTCGGACGCGCGGCTGGAGGCGCTGAGCGCGGCGAGCCCGCCGGCCGCCGACACGCCGGCGCCGCTGCAGATTCTGGCGCACCACACGGCGCACCAGAGGGAGTTGCGACTCGCCTCGGCTGCTCCCTTGCATCAGGTACATATACCGGCCGATCATTACATGTTGCCATTATATAAAATGTATTTGACTACATTCTATAAAAGTTGTATCAACATGACCCGTTGGCGAGCCACCAATATATAATGTAAATAGAAAAATTCTAATTTATATATTTTTTACTTGTGCAAACCTATGTAGGTTTAAATTTACAAAAAATATTTGCAGTTGCTGGTGTCGCTGGCTGTGGTTTGTTACCGCAAAGCGACGAACTTGAAGCGAGCGGTTGTGCAGAAGCAGAACCAAGATGCCGATCCCGACAGATCCGACTCTACTGTTTACTTCCAGGACATGATACTCTGTTCCGAGGATTCGGAAACTGACGATGGTATGACTTTCATCAAATTCAATATTTGCATATTTATTTCTATTATTTCCTATTGTTCTTACAATACAATTTCAAAATATTTTTGTGTACATATTGACACAAAATCTTTTAGAGAGAATAGTAGAGAGAAGAGTAAAGAAGAATTCAAGGTTGAAACTTGGTAGTTCAGTCTTATAAATAATTTGATTTATCGTAACAATAGACAATCGCGCAATATTCATTTAGCTCAGAGGTTCCCAAACTTGGTTTTATCATAGACCATAGACCTGCAGCTACATTTCTACCATATTCCAAAAAAAAAATGAAGATTACCTGTAACTGAAATTATTAAATTGAAATTTGTGTTAAGTAATTCCATTCCGTTCTTTAAGTCACTGACGTTTTTTTTTCAATGTTTTAATTCTTAACTATAAAAAGTAAACGAATTTTGCCCTGCCCCTGAACCCATGCTTATGAACGGTGGACCCCCGTGGGTTCACCTGGACCACTTTGGGAATCACGGGCTTAGCTTATGCTAAGTAAAAAAATATATCATATCAGCTGTATCGCTTATGATAGCTGTCGTCTATATATTAAGTTTAACACTGGTAAATGTGTACATGGGCCCAAGAAGACAGCGAGCCGCTATTCGGGTTGTGGTTCGAGTCAACGCTGGTGGCGCCCGACGCGCTGGAGAGTGGCCTGACGCGCGCGGGCGCGCCCGACAGTGACGACGTGCCCGACGACAACGCAGCCGCGCAGCAGGCCTTCCTGCTCGACAAGGCGGAGCCCTACTCGGTGACTCTTCATATACATTAATCAAATACAAAAGAACTATATTGTTTTTGTAGAAATGTATCTACATAAGCAGAAAGGAATAATAATGGAATATATTGTACTGTCTTTATTTTTAAAATAAAAGAAAGATCAATATTCATTATGCACTTTGTTTATACTATATAAAATAATTATTTTGACATCTGCTAACAATTATCCCATTGTAAAATCTTTGGTTTTAATAGAAACTTACAGTGACATAAACATAACGGTTTTCTTAATATTTTTTTCTAGTACATAACACTGGCAACAGAAATATTCAATCTCTTAACTGAAGAAATAATCGGCGAAGGCGTAGAGCGGCTGGGCGCTACAGCACAACAATTGCATGAATCACACCAAGCATTGCTGGCCGCACTTGCTAAGGATCTTGATAGAGAAAGTGCTAGGACCGACACCGGTAAAATAAGTGGTTTTTTTATCATTGATAAAATAGTAGTACAATTACATGCAAAATTATATTTTCATAATGTACTTTCAAAATAAGAATTAGCTGTTTAAATATTAATATCTTCTGCCAAAGGGACAATTTCGCCATGTTTTGGAGCTCGCCTCGGCACACTGTACGCCTCGTTCAGTTCCGCGCTCGTGCGATACTTGCACAACTTACAGCCGCTCTTGCAGCAACAACTCATCTCTACGGGTACGGACAGAAACAATATGACCCCACTCCAGGTAAAAATAATTTACTCTATTCAACAGCTGTACTAGTATTTAGTTAATGAGACACTTGATTATATACTCAATATGTAAAGGAAATGTTGGAGGAACCTGTGCACTATTTACACTTACTTGTAATATAAAGTAACATTATAGTATAGTAATAATGTAGTGAATACCTATTTCCGACTCCTTATCTGCTCGTTTTTTTACTACATTCATAATTACTTGCCTAAAAATGTATTCCTAAGGCATCAAAAGTGCCAATTATTCCATTAGCCATATATACGGCGTTTTGGGTTATTTTCGTGTTTATAATGAAGGATGAATTAATGGTCTAACAAAATATGTGTCTTAGGTTGGTCCAAGAGTAGCAAAGCTGCTCGGTGGTATGGTCCTGAGTAAGGTGGCAGCGGACCGCGAGAACAGCATCCTTGTTATGTGGCATAAGATCATCAACACTCTTCAAGAGTGTGCTTTGCAAAGCCAACCCAACCAAGACCATGATTATGAAGGTAAATAAGGTTTTTATTATATTTTAACTGTTCTACCGCCTTTTTGTTTTAGTCAGTGTAGTTAATCAATATCCCACTTGTCCTGTCTGCTTTTTCATCCCTTTCCCCCTATCTGTGGACATTTTGTTTGTTCATTTATTTGACGGAATCTTTTAGAGTAATTACTATTGTGTATACTTTTCTACATGGAAAAATAAAATGTGGGGACACTATATTATTCAATGTTTTTAATTTAAAACCTTGTTTCAGACTTGAATGTTGAACATGCACAGCTCCTTGTATACTTATTCCATTCTTTGACATTGATGCAGAAGAAATCTGTACTGCTTATGACATCCAATGCGATAATAAAAGTAAGTTTTAACAATTAAATAAATATTAAATGAGGGAGGAGAATATTACTAAATATTGTTGTTATATTCAGGTTGTCGAAACTCTCGGTGTAAGCGATAGAAAGCGAGCTATGAATCTGGCGCCTCACCAGCTTATGTTGACAACCAGACTGATGCTTCTATTGGAATATCTCATGAAACACCTCTATGATGCACCCCAGACCTTACTACAACAGGTAAATTAAGTACCAAATACATAATATTGAGTCATAGTCAATAGAATATAGGTTCGGATAAAGTATCTATTAGGACTATTATTTACTTACTTGGTGGTAGAGCTTTGTGCAAGCTCATCTGGGTAGGTACCACCCACTCATCAGATATTCTGCCGCAAAACAGCAGTACTTTGTATTGCTGTGTTCCGGTTTGAAGGGTGAGTGAGCCAGTGTAATTACAGGCACAAGGGACATAACATCTTAGTTCCCAAGGTTGGTGGCGCATTGGCGATGTAAGCGATTGTTTACATTTACAATGCCATTGTCTATGGGCGTTGGTGACCACTTACCATCAGGTGGCCCATACGCTCGTCCGCCTTCCTATACAATAAAAAAAATTACTAGTTTTTCTTTGGATTTTCGAATTATCGAATTTGTGAATATCTATGTGATTTCCAAATCTTCTATACTAATTTTAACGAGTAGTTATTTTTTGTTGTTATGATTTTTTATTTCGTAAAAACCTGCCAAACCCATTTAGTTTTACTGGCTTTATATTTAGATTATTGAAATTCACACTTGTTATGCGCGAATGTAATGTTGTCTAATATAAACACACACTTGTGTTTTTTTTTAATTTATAAATGCTATGATAATATGGGGAGCTAAATAATAGTTGAACATACGATTAAATATTATATGTAAAATATTTTTTAGATTGAATGGAATCTCGTAATAGCGCCAGGTCTAGCCCAGCGATCGTCGGATGCGAGTACTACTGGCGTGAAGACTACCACAGATAATGGCCAACTCAAAACCCGTATATATTGTGAAGTTCCATTCATAGAACAAGCCTATAGGGCACCAACGCAAGACGACTCTTCCATGAGACCTAGGTTCTACGCACTTACTAATGCGGAAATTAATAACCAGGTATTTTATCTATTGTATGTAATATATTTAAGTAAATAATAATATTTTGATAACTGGAAATATCTTATGAACTTGGTATGGATACATTTCTCAGACTATCTACCACGCAACAATGTATATAACTAGCCCATATATACTCTAATAAGAGTATGTCTCCTCATGCTACGTAAAAACACTAGTTAATTTTGAAATAGATAAATTTCAGAATTGTACATAATATTGTATTTTTTTTTCAGGAAAATCCGAAATTAGACGGTCTAGCTTGCAACTTCGTCTTAGGAACTCCCCACAAGTTGAAATATCCCTTGTTGCTGGACGCATTGTTGTCTTTGTTGAACTCTGCTTGTCTCTGCGACAACCCACTGTATCACATTTCGCCGTCTGCGCTCGCTGCGGCACATTACTGTTTCCAAACTGCTTGGAGGTATGTTCACTTATAGCAAAGGGCAAGTTGTAAAATAATGTTGATAAGCATGTATTTTTTTAATTTATTAAATTGGTTCGGTGGTAATATTTATAATAAAGAAATGAAATTAAACAAATACTGAATCGACCCCAGACTGGTGATAAGCATGCCGCCGGCCACCCCCCACATGGACAAGCTGCAGGCCGGCATCGCGGCAGATCTGCCGTCGCCGCTGCCACTGCACGCGCTGATATGGGCGCCGCGTGCCGACAACAAGAAGGTGTTCAACCCCTGGCTCAAGGACGCGCTCGTCAAGCAGGGCATGTACACGCAGGTGCGTACTTTATGAACACACTATTTATTTAACTCCAAGCTTCCATAAATTAAAATAAAATACTTTAAGAATAATATTACAAACCTGTTTTATATTACAGTATGCGGAAAATTTACTGGCCGGTGTGAGTGCGTCGTGTGACAATATCAAATACACAGCGTGGCTCGCTTCTGAGACTATGAAACAACTTAAACAAAATCTTCCACGTAAGTTGTTAAAAAAGAGGATAATCTAATATTAATACTGTATATTGAAAGCACATATTATAAGTATTTTATGTCATCAGTTATCATAAATTTATGTGTGCGACTCACCGATGAAGAGTTTTAGGAGCGCTCTCATTTTATTTTTGTTTGTAGCCTTCGGTCTGCCATCACTTCTCGACGTAATATCATGCGACGCAGCTCTGATGAGACTGAAGGTCTGTCTCGTGGACTCTGCCTCTGCTTCGGAAGCGCATCAGTTCATGCCTGACTTGTTGGATTTGCTCGCAGCTATCCTCGACTGTTGCCGGTCAGTCAGTAACCATTACGTAGCCCATAGATAACATAACTATTCTAATCGCATTCCAAATTGAGGAGCAAAGTGCTAATCTCACATTCGTTTCCGCAGGCTGAGCGTGGGCATTGAAATCGAAGGCGTGCTGGATGGCACGAGCAACGCGTCGGAGGGGGCCGTGGCGTGCGCGCGCCTGCAGGTGTGCGGCGTGGCGGGCGTGGCGCGCGCGCTGGGCGCGGGGGGCCCGCCCGCGCTGGGCACGTGGCTCAAGGCGCTGCTGCCGCCCGGCGTGGCTGCGATCATCGAGGCCTGCAGCGTGCCGCCGCCGCTAGCCGTCAACGCCGTTAGTAGAATACAGTCCAATGTGCTATACTAATTTATCTATGAGCTATATTTTTTTTAAAAACATCTAGTTGATATTGCTTATTTATTATTATCTTCTACTTCTTATTGTATCCTACGTCACCTTGTTCCGTTCCATTTAGTTAGCGGGATAAGATTTTCGTAGTAATGTGCATTTTAAAATATTTTATAAAAAAAATTGTCCAGACATTTTACGAGTCCCACATCATACCGTCCGAGAGCGCTGTCCTGCAACTGGTGTCGTCGCACAGTGAGCTCATGATTGTCGGGGGGAGATATTCTATCGGACCTTCGTTGACTATGTTAACCTATTCCGCTGCGAAGCTTCTTGAAATCGGCTCCAGCAAACTAGCTGAAAATACAAACCTCACTAAAAAGGCTCTGGATTTAATTGTTCCCGCTTTGGTAAGTATATATTACTGAATTATTCTTACCTATAAAAATACTTAAAATTTGATATGATAAAAAATAAATTTAAAGTTTTTCCAAATTCTGAAGAACTTGTGTAATATATAAAGTATAAACAGCTACTTTTAGTAGAATAGTTATTAACACTTAATTTTTTTGTACAGACTGATGGCAGACTTCAGTTCTTGGCAGAACCATTTGCGGCAACGCTTAATGCTTTAATCCCGCAAGTTAATAAAGCGGAGAAGCGCATTCACGAACATATTTTGATGACGACATACTTTTCTATCGTTGATCACCTACAGCCGTCTACAGAGAATACCTTAAGGCATATGGTGAGACTGATATGAGAACGCATTCATATTGCAAAATTTCATAACAATATTTAGATGGTTTTAAACGTTTTTCAATTTATTTCAAGAAGTTCTCAATGTAAATGATTGTAAATCAGAACTTCTTTATGTAGCTTTGTTATTAATTTATTTGTTTGCAGTTTACGAATAATTAAATAAAAAAAATACCTTTATTATATACAAGTAGGCTTATCTAATATATTTTTTTTACGTAGTTTTATTTATAAATAGGCAGTCAAAATGTAAATGTGAAATTTTATTTTAGAAAGGTATATTATAACCTAGTGAGAAGTACAGTATTTTGATTGATTGGAATTAAAATTAATTTGTACAAACCAATTATAAAAGTAAACTGCTCTGTTCAATCTCTTTAATGAATAAAAATTTATTATTATTAGATATAGGATAGCAATCACAACTTTTTTTATAAGAAATAATTACACGATAAAAGATGGCTTAAATTAACATTGTATCATACTCTATTTATTTATGCAGGTGATTTACTGGGAGAAGATATTAGACCGACCAGCAGGGAGAATGGCATTTGAGACTATATTCGGAGAAAACTCCGGTTTTACGCTCGGTAAAGTACTGCTAGCTGCACCAAATGGAAAGAACACATTCACTGAAAGGGTCATAAAGTAAGTTATTAGTTATTACTATTCGTTAAGTAATTGTTTGATTGATTTAGATAAGTAACTAACGCGAGTGATAGACTGTGAATGTCTTACTGTTGGGCTGTCGCCTGCTCTCCTTTTGAGGAGAAGTGTTGAAACTTATTCCACCACGTTTTATTTTATTCTCACTGTAAAATAAAACATGACAATACCAAATTATCACCTGTGGATATGATACGAAAGATCAGTGACAAGTGAATGACTTGTTCCAAATATATGACCAAATTGTTGCTGTTTTTTATATAATTTTTCCATTAATTTTAATCAACACTATTACTATTTATTAATAACATGTAAAAAAAAATAAGCATGGGTAGAGAGTTGAAACATAATAGATCCTTCACAATTCGTCGATGCATCTACTGTTGTTTTCGGGGTTTTCGAAGTAAACTAGATTAAAATAGATTATTTGTTTTAAACTGTAAATATATATTTTACAGACTTTTCATCAAGATATTTAACGGTTGTGACAACTCCGAACTGAACAGCACTTTATGCGTAGCAGTTTGCAAGTACATTGGTGTCGCGGATCAACAGAAACTTCTCAGCTTGTTCTCGCACATATGTTTAGCCACACCAGGTGAGCTGTTTACATTTGATAAAGTCAAATTGAAATTAATATAATATTCATTCAAATTTTTTTTTCATTTCATTAATTCAAATTATGGTATGCGGCCATCGTCTCTCCACTTCTGTGTTGCCATAGCGAAATTCCAGCCTGCTATAAGTACATGACTGTCCGAATACCCCCAGCGCCCACGAACGGTAACGTGGCCACTGCGAACGCCTCCCCGACGGAGACGGAGCTGGCGACGCCCACGTCGGCCGCGCCCGACGGCAACCCCGCGTCCGTGGCGCTGCGCAACGCGCTGCGCTCCGTGTTCCGCACCGACAGCGACGCGCCGCGCGCCGACAGCGCCAACAGCGCCAACAGCGCCAACAACGCCAATAACGCCAACAACGCCAACCGGAACGACCAGGACCTGCCCGTGTTTGACGCTCCGTTAGTATACCGACATTCAACTGTTATGTCTAAGTTAGACATAGATATAGATTAAAGTTTTAAAGTTATTACAAAATTAAGAAAATATGTTATGTATCTTTTTTCAAATAATAATTTTAATTTTTTTGTTAATTTTCCATAGTGTACCTGCACCGAGACCTCCATTGGAGACAGTACAACAATCTAGTAATTCAGGTGAGGTGTAATATTAATTTATTACAAATTCTACTCAGGTTTTGTCAAATAATACAAGAAATAAAACTTTAATTTGTACAGAAAACGGAAGTTGGCCTGAGGGTGGGAGCAAGGAGACTGCAAATGCGGTAGTCGTCAGCACTGAAGCGGGCAACCCCTTCGATTCGTCTAACGATAATGCCACATTGCTTTCGTTACTATGTAAACACATCGTCCATCATGGGTAAGTGTTAAGTTGGTAAACTATGTTATTTTTTTTATTGTTTAGGTAGCCGGGCGGGCCATATGGGCCACTCCCATCGAGTGGCCCATATGTGGTCACCAACGCCCATAAACAGTGGCATTGTAACAAATCATCACTTACATCGCCAATGCGCCATCAACCTTGGGAATTATGACTTTAATAAAACTGGCTCACTCACCCTTCAAATCGAAACACAACAATACAAAGTTCTGCTGTTTTATTATCTGTTTGATTATGCGATCATCTTATAGAAATAATAAATGGGATGTATTATAATGGATGTTTATTGAGCAAACCCTGTCCGTAGCGGTGAGAATGTGTGCGAGCGCATATTGGGCGTGCTCATCACCGTGAGCGGGTCGACGTGCACGCCGTTGCTGCTGCGCGAGCTGTGCCGCCTGGCCGACGCGTACCTCGGCGCTGACCATCGCCACCTGTTCCCTGCCGCACTCAGTTGGCTGTCCACCTGGTAAACCAATACAAAAGCACATTACCGACATTCATGCGTTCATCATTCACATTATATATTTGGAAGTTATTGATAATTTGTTTTTCTGTAATAGTGTCGAGAACCTTAGCAGTCCTGAGGTGTTAGAGAAATTGGAAGAAGGCCAAATAGACGCTAATACAACCGCGCAGATTGAATCCGCGTGTGTCCTTCTATCTTATTTGGCTGATGCATTGCATACTATTGGTTTTTCTCAGTCTCACAGTAAGTAGTTGCTTAAATTAGTTTATTTTAAGTTGTATAAAGGTTCTTGATAAAATGCTTATTGCATTAGACTCTTTAAAATGTTTAATTTTTTTTTTTTATTGTATAGGAAGGCGGACGAGCATATGGGCCACGTGATGGTAAGTGGTCACCAACGCCCATAGACATTGGCATTGTAAGAAATGTTAACCATCGCTTACATCGTCAATGCGCCACCAACCTTGGGAACTAAGATGTTATGTCCCTTGTGCCTGTAATTACACTGGCTCACTCACCCTTCAAACCGGAACACAGCAATACAAAGTACTGCTGTTTTGCGGCAGAATATCTGATGAGTGGGTGGTACCTACCCAGACGAGCTTGCACAAAGCTCTACCACCAAGTAAATTGTTTGAATTGTTTGAAAATTATAAATATTTTTGCAGCTTGGCGTTCTGTTAGCCCAACTTGGGATTCTCCATCGGATCTTGGATTCGACTTAGATTACGCAGACGAACAACAAGACGAAGATGATACGAGTGCCGATGATTCTGTATGTATCGTCGAAATTCTTAATACATAAATGATTATAGTGTTAATTATATTTTGAGACTGCATTATGCAGCAGTGGAACCAGAAAAGTAATTTCGTTCCTGTCGTACTTGACATAACTAAAATGCTTCGTACTAAAGTGTTGCAAATATCAGTGATACGACTAAATAAAACCTTAAATAACTTTCCCTTTTTTCCGCAGGATGAAGATGCGATGCTGCAATATAAATTATGCACGTTCACGGTGACGCAGCGCGAGTTCATGAACCAGCATTGGTATCATTGCCACACGTGCAAGATGGTGGATGGCGTCGGAGTGTGCACTGTGTGCGCGCGCGTGTGTCATCGTGGACACGACGTTTCCTATGCAAAGTTCGGGAACTTTTTCTGTGACTGTGGTGCTAAACCCGACTCTAGGTAAAATATTTTAGCTTAGGCAATAATCACATAGTAGAAATGCATATTATTTTTGATGAATAATATGATGAAATATATTGTAAATTATTGAATTTAAATTAAACATTTTTTTAGCTGCCAAGCTCTAGTGAAACGCTCGGTGACTCTCGGTGGAGGTCGCGGGGCTGCCAGTGGGATGGAGGAGACTCCGCCTGCGCCCTCTCTTAGACGTCGGCCGTCCAGCCCTACGCCTCCCGCGCTTCTCGCGCCACCCCGCCGCCCAGTCCTCGCACATAATATTCAAGGTGAAGGTGTAAACGAATAAAAGGAGAATCAGAAATAAAATAAGAACCGAAAAATTAATGGTACGTTCGCATAGGTTGCCGCTCGTTCCTGCTGACGTACAACGGCTGGCCCGCGATCCTGGAGCGCGTGCGACGGCTGCTGGGCGCGCTGGCGGGCCCGGTGCGCGCGGCGTGCGAGCGCGGCGCTGCCGTGGGCGCGCACGGCCGCGCTCAGCGCGCGCTCGCGCAGCTGCACCTCGGCGAGAAGCGGTTCACGCACACCGACACGCTCCTCTTGCCCACTCTAGGTATTGATTCTGATTCTATAATATATTATGAATCGAAACTTTCATCATTAACACGATACGGCGATGAAAAAATCTTGATAGCATGTTTATGTTATTGTTATATAATACCATACAAACTAATCAAATTAAATATTGTATAGTAAACTAAGTATGTTTGTTGGGACAAAAAACCGTAGTAGTAGTAACTATTGCGGTTTTTAATTATACATTAAATGAGCTGCGATATTTTCCACCGTAGGTTCGCAAGAAGGCGCGTTCGAGAATGTCCGCATGTCGTACACGGGCGAGAACGGACAAATGATCCGACAGTTGATGTCCGCGCACAAGCTGCGGCGCGTCGCAATGTGCTGCCTCGCCTCGCCACATGGACGTCGGCAGCATCTTGCTGTATCGCATGAAAAAGGTATGTGTATAACATTTTTTTTTTTATGTAATTCCTTCTCGTCGCTTTTCATTAAAGCTTGTCATTTCTGTTCATAGGAAAAATCACAGTTCTTCAACTCTCGGCGTTACTTAAACAAGCCGACTCGTCTAAACACAAGCTGACACTGACTCGTCTCTCCTCTTCGCCTATTCCCTTTACCGTGCTCAGTCTCAGTGGAAATCCTTGGAATGAAGACCTGTTAGCTGTATGTGGCTTAAAAGAGTGCCACGTCCTTACGTTTAACAGTGGTGGTGAGTAATATTCATGATTGGAAGATCTTAATTATATGACATCAAATTATATGTACAGTCAATAAATAAGATGTAGACTACATCTACTACTAAATTATTTTTCAAGTTTTTCCATATATTATTGTGTGCCAACAAGATCCAATTAGTGATTATGTACCTTAGTCTGTGTTTATAGACTTGGAAGGGCTTTTTGCAAACTGATCTGGTTATGTACCACCCACTCATTACATATTTTAACGCCAAGCAGCAATACTTAGTTTTGTTAGGTAGTTTGAATGGTGAGTGTGTCAGTGTAACTTCAGGCTCAAGGGAAATAAAAATCTTAGTTCCCGATATTGGTGGTGTATTGGCGATAAAGGGAATGGTTAATATTTCTTACCGCTTAATGTCTATAAATAGTAATGACCACTTACCATCAGATGGTACTCTTGACAGTCTGCTTACCAACTGAAAAAAAATCTGCTATTTATTACTTTTATATGTATATTATTTTATATTCTCAGGTGCTGTAGCTGATCACTTCGTTTTGAATACGGGCTTGGAAGCTAACAACTACGTGATCAAAGCGATCTGGTTGCCTGGATCGCAAACGCAGCTAGCGCTCGTCACCTCTGACTTCGTTAAGATATTTGATTTGAGCAAGGACTTGAATAATCCGTTGCATCATTTCCTTGTGCCGAGTGGAAAGGTGAGATTTAAATATTTTATTAAACTTGTAATACTGTACTTTTATGCTACAATCGTTGTTATAATAACATCTACTTTAGGTCCGTGATGTTACGTTTGTGAATCAAGAAGATATCATGCACATGTTGTGTATGAGCTCGGCTGGCCACATCTACTGGCAGCCTATGAGCGAAGAGTCTCGGGCCACTTTAGGAACATTCTATGTTACGAACACCCTTGAAGTATTGCATCCTGAAATACAGGTGAGTTATAAATTTATACTTGGTGGTAGAGCTTTGTGCAAGCTCGTCTGGGTAGGTAACACCCACTCATCAGATATTCTACCGCAAAACAGCAGTACTTGGTGTGTTGTGTTCCGGTTTGAGGGTAAGTGAGCCAGTGTAATTACAGGCACAAGGGGCATAACTTCTTCGTTCCCAAAGTTGGTGGCGCATTGGCGATGTAAGCGATTGTTAACATCTCTTACAAAGCCAATGTCTATGGGCGTTGGTTACCACTTACCATCAGGTGGCCCATACGCTCGTCCGCCTACCTGTGCGATATATTTTTTTTATATATATTTAAATAATTCAGAAATAACAAACTCAAAGATCATGATCAACTCGATGATCGACTGACTAGCGATTAACAATATAATTAAAATACTCAGATAAAAATGGATATATTCGAACTATGTAGTCATTTATATAATTTCTTATACAGGATGTTGCTGGATTAGTTGGCGGCGGTGGCGTGTCGATATACTACTCGCACATACTTAAGATGCTTTTCTTCTCGTATGCTCAAGGAAAGAGCTTCCTAGCACCATTAAATACTGTAGAAGAAAGTGCTAAAGGTACAATTGATCCATTTTGCCTTTAAGTTGTGAATTACTTATATAATAATAATGTGCTTTAACTATTGTTATGTAAAAGTAAAGCAAGTTACATTAACGAATATCATATTTTGAATTCTTATAAAAAAAAATTGTCTTTTTGATTTATACTGATGAATAAATTAATCATTGGCGACGTAGGCACGGCGATGATAACACTGTCGTCGACGTCGGCGCCGAAGGAAGGCGGTCGCGGCAAGCAGGGCGTGCAGTCGCTGTGCCAGTGGGCCGAGGTGCCCGGCCACCCGGGGCTCGTGACCGCCGTCATGCAGGCATCCAACAACCCCGTCGTGCTCATGCTCACGCCTACCAACATATACGTTCAGGAGATTAAGGTTCAAATTTATACTAATTGTGCATTTTATCCACCCGTGGTATACCGTCGTATATTTATTAATAAATTAATTAAAATCTTCCTTTTGATTTATAGGTGACTCCGGCAAAAGCAAAGATAACAGATATGGTAGCTGTCCGCCATTGGTGCGGAGGCGGCGGTGAGCAAAAGAGCACGCTCATATTGCTGTGCGAGGACGGTAGTCTGCGGATGTACGCGGCGAACAACGAATACACTGGCTATTGGCTGTCACCTGCCATACAGCCCGTGCATGCGCCCAGGCGAAGACCGAGGCTGCTTACTCATCACACTAAGGGAAAAGTGCAACAGGTAAAATCGTAAAATAACTCACTATACTAGACAACTAAATACAATAAGAGTAAGTTCACAATTGCATACATTGATTTCCTATAATTATAGGGTATGTTTAGGGTTAGCAGCTTAAGCCATGGAAATAGATGTGACCACCAAGTAATTTGTTCTAGGTTGTAATAAAATCAAATTTAACTGGAAGTCCACAATTTCCTATTGACTTCTTCGAGCATTGTGTCGCTATGAGCGACATCGAATTCGGCGGGAATGACTTGCTTCAAGTGTACAACACAGCTCAGATTAAACATCGTCTGAACACCACGGGTAAGTGATAGCACCTTGAGAATAATATATTTCAAGAAGAATGTCAAAGAAGTTTATATTATTATTATTTTTATTTAGGCTTGTACGTAGTGTCAACAAAAATGAGCGGCTTCTTAATGGAAGTTGTCAATTCTGATCCCAACATGGTCATATGCGGAATACGAGTGTTGCTGGGCAATCAGGACGTTGCCAGGACGCCTGCTTATGTAGAGGTATCGACAATGAATTCCGTCATTTAGTTGACCGTGAGTAACGCTTAGAGCTGCAGTAATAATGATTATTTATATTTTTTCAGATACATGGAAGAACGATACAGACAATAGTAGTCAGAAACCGTTGGTTTGATATTCCTTTGACTCGTGAGGAGTCTTTGCAGTCCGATAAGAAACTTGTTATAACCTTTGGTCCCTCTCAAGACCCCGATGGTGTGACAATGATCGATTCTGTAAAAGTATGTTTATACAAATACAAATTTATATACTTTTTTATATTCAGGTTGATATAACGCAATGGTTTTTTTGCTATAGGTCTATGGCAAAAATAAAGAACAGTTTGGGTGGCCAGAAGAAAATGAAGACCCATCTACTTGTGCTTCTTCGAGCAAGGTTGCCCAGGTAAAATTAATTCATAGTTTTAATATTTATCAATTTTAGTTTTTGTTCCTTAGAAATATTTTATAATTTTAGGTCAGCAGAATATGGTAGTTAGTTAAGAGAACGAGGTGGAATAATCATTAACTGTTTTAATTCAATTTAGGAATCTGAAAGCAATAGCGGCTCATGGAAGCCGAGCTCCTTGGAGCGCTTAGCATGCGCAGCTCTCGAAGCTCTAGAGCTAGGTGCAAATGTGCCTGCCAACAGCGGAGCAGCGGCGGGATCAGAGGCTGGAGTGGAAGCTGCGCGCAAACTCCTTTGCGCACCGGCTTCTGCCCATTTACACGCAAGAGCGCAATGTTTGCTACGCGCCGTTCATCAGTCGCAGTATCATCAATTCAAGGCTAGTAACAATATCCATATTATTGTTAAACAGGAAAGGATAGCGTTGAACGCCTAATTATGGGCAATATCCGCATTTACTACATCTGTGATCTATCACAGTCTCGCTTCAGAATATGTAATTATTTTTGCGACTCACCAGCCGCTCGTGACTAATTTAATTCAGTAACAGACTGTGAATGTCCCACTGCTGGGCTAAGGACTCTTCTCCTCTTTTGAGGTAAAGGTTTTCGGGCTTATTCAACCACGCTGCTCCAATGCAAATACTTGTGACAGAATTTCAGTGAAATTTAACACATGCAGGTTTCCTCAAGATGTTTTCCTTCACCGTCAAGCACGAGATGAATTAAGCAAATAAAATCAGTGGTGCTTGCGCGGGTTTGAACCCACGATCATCGGTTAAGTTTCACGCGTTCTTGCCACTGGGCCATCTTGACTTTCTTTTAATTTCATTTGTATCTTTTACATACAACTAATTGTAAGGAAGTAAAATATTTGCCACCATTCACAGCTAACTAGCCCATTTATATATATTATTCGATGTGTATTACTCACAGGACCAAGCAATACTTAAATATGTATCGACGTCTCTCCGCGAGCTGCGCGACACGAAAGACGCGCGCAACATCGACCCCGAGGCGTACTTCCGCCTCGTGCTGCTCGCGCGCGGCGTGGCCGTGGCGCGCCCGCAACACCTCGTCAAGTACAGCGCGCCGACGCCGCCCAAGCCCGCCGACGGTATATATTGTGTCATATGTCAACCAGTTACAGCAACGAGTAACTATCTTTTACTAAGTTCGGAAAAGTGTTTGTATTAGAGATATTTAACTCAATAAATACTTTTTAATTTTCGTTTGGCGGATAATTTACCCATACAAATTGTTACTGTGAGTCGATCGTGGTATTTAGGCAGTTTGCATATTTCTATTCGACTAATTCGCAATTTTATTAGGTGACTGGTCAATGCTCTGGAAATCCGATATTCAAGAGGATCCGGATCGCGAGCCGCATTTATGCGCACTACTGAGCAGTGTGCTGTGGAAGCTAACCGGTTGCCGCAGCCACACCACGGGCCCGCCGGGCATCCTGTCGTACGGTCTGCGGCACGCCGAGCACACGCTGCACGCTCTCGCTGATACCATACACGCATTCCAGCTGCACGGTGATACTGACTGCGTAAGTATTTTCATATTCACGAAACATGTTTATTAATACATATACATACATACATATTTAAGATATTACATAATTGACAGCATTGTGTTATTTTAATAGATTGACTTCGGAAACCACATCTACTTGTCTTTACTGTTGGCCGAAGATCAGAGTATTAGTTTCGGTGCCAAGGCAGCCCTCATGCGAGTGCTACGTCCACGTGTTAAAAGACGTAGAGTATATATACCTTCACCTCCAAATACTCCAGGTATTTGAAAGTATTCATATCTTATCTGTTTGTAGATTGATGTATGACGTCATCTCTGCCATCAGCCATGCTATAAGAAAACTAAAGATCGATCCAAAATAATGATTTTGTTTCATTATAATTTTCAAAAACACAAAAGGAGTTAAACAATATTATTCAACGTAGGTGCTGGATCATCAGTAACAACAGCTCAGCCGGCCAGCTCAATTACTGAAGCAGCCGTGTCTGAGTCAGAATTGAGCGCGAACCGGGACGATCAACAGGAGAACCAATATATGGATGTGGATGACTCACTGGAACCCATGGTACTGCTTGCACCTGATGGAGGTTAGTTAAATATTGGTCTAACTTAATTATTAATAAGTTTCTTCATATAATTATTTTTATCCTACAACTTTTCTACAATGTGGCAACCGTTCTAAACCATCTGTGACTTATTCTACGTATGGACTGTCATCGATGCATACACCACAGTTCATTCACGTCATTTAAGCTTGCTTTAGAATTATCTGCGTCAATATTTTGCAGTCTCTTGCGACGTAAGAAATGAATAATAATAATTGACACGTGCAGGTCTCGAGGCATTGCTCGATATCCCAACGGACGCGGACGACGAGACCATGGTGGAGCTTGCCATCGCACTGTCCCTCCAGGAGCAAGGCCGCCGCGCGCCGCCGCCGGCGCCCGCGCAGCCGCCCGCCGCCTCGGCCTCCGCCGCGCCGCACGCGCCCGCCTACAGTGACGCCACCGCGTCACCCAACGGGTACCATTCTACTATTCGCTGTCTCTCGCCCTCATACGGTTACATAACAATTTATATATGGATGCGAGTATGTTCTATCATTATTCCACCACGCACAACTCGCACTGAAGGGGACGTGACAGCAGCATTAGGGGCTGTAATTTAATACAACGATACCTTACGAATACGTTCTCACATAAACATGGCTTTGAGAATTTGTAGTAATATTACCATACCAGAATCTATTTTGCTTTTAAGTTAAATAAATCTTTATAAATGAATGTAAATGACAATACATACAGCTTTTGATTTTATTTTAATTGTGTATCGTGTACAGATCTGACGACGAAGGCAGCACGGCTGCAACAGATGGCAGTACATTACGTACATCACCAGCCGAAGCCGGCGGATCTGCGGCTTCTGATAGCGGTGGTTCCGCAGCTGATAGTATTGGCGGTGTCTCCGGTCGGAGTAGTGCCTACGGTAAGCTTTACTTGAGATACTTCATTTATTTGAAATATTTGAAATCATTGATGAAGGAGTATGCTTATATAGCACTGCGCTAAGTAGTGATGTAATCTTGTCGTTAAATATAATTTGCTAGACCTGACTTTATTATGCATCTAGGTAAAATTTAGTTGGAAGTCAATGGGAAATAGTGGCTTGTGAAAATGTGTGCCATGCTACAATACTTAATTAATGTAATTGTTTTTATAGTAGAGAATGGTTATAGATAAAAATAATGTATTAAAATGCAAATATATAATACTGTAGCTGTAGCAAAATGCAATGCACTTAGCATGGATGCTTTATATTGTTTGTGTGAGCGTACCTCGTGTTGTAGGCGAGATGTCAGCGCCATCCGGACAGCCATGCTCTACTGTCGTTGAAGTACCGGCTGCGGTCGCAGGCTAGTAGTTGTTTATTTAATGCTTATATATTTTTTTAATATTAATGTAAACATTAACTGAAGCATTTATATACATATTCATAAAATTTTAAATGATAAGAATTTATGAAAAGTAGTTAAATTAACCAATATAATGTATGGTAACAGCAGGTCCATCCAGTTCATCTCAACCAATAGCTTCGACGTCCCGTGCGGTAGAAGTTGAGAGCGAAACGAGGAAATTGCACGCACTACGTCTATCGCTGCTTTCCGCAGCTTTGGATGCAGTACCGACGCTCAGAAATCTGCCTGGATTGCGCGCCATACCATTTGTACAGGTTAATACGTATTTAATATAGTAAACGCATGCAACGTAAAACGCACAGATTAAATGTAATAAACAATACCGCAATAATTTACTGGAGCATAATTTTTAACTTATTAAAATAACAAAATATAAAGGATTGGAATATAAAAAAATATTTGATAATGAAACTTCTAAAAAGGATCAATCTCAAAAACATTCAATCTTTTAACAGGTGGTTTTGATGCTAGCCGGGGACTTAGACTCCAGTGCGGAAGGTGACCGAGTGGTCCTTGAGCGTTTACTCGAAGTGCTTGTTAGTGAACTAGAAATGCAACCAGATGAGCCCACGAGTGGTGAAGATCGCACAGAGAAACGGGAACTGCAACTAGCAATAATGAGGCTCGAGTTGCTCGTCTCAGAATTGGATGCACAGGCGGTGGAACATTCGCCTCCTGTACATGAGCGTACTAATAGGAGGGAATTGCAGCTTATTATAATGAGACTGCTTAGTAAGTCGTTTTATAATAGCATATTATGTCACACTGTCTAATATCATATAAAGTGCATAGCAGCATAGATAAGAAAATTACTTTGTGATCAATACGGTACAGTCAAGAACTGGTACTATTTTCGATTTAAAGTCGAGCTTAGGACTCATTGTAATTTTGATTTAAAAAGTAATTAATAAATGAGGTCCTACTGTTGGTGTTTACGGGTGGAAAAGAACTTTTATATTTACCTAATTTCATTTTCTCAGTAGAATCTACATCCCTAACCCGGCGAGCCCTACACTGGATAATTTTGTGAATTATAAATGAGATGTTCCGTTTATTATAGGCGTGTTGATGGCTCGCTGGAAGACGTGCGGCACGGGAGGTGCGGGCGGCGCGGGCGGCGCGGGGGGCGCGGGTGGCGCATCGCGCGAGGTGACGGGCGCCGCGTGCGCCGCGCACGTGTCGCGCCTTGCCGCCACTGCGCTGGTGCGCGCGGGCGCGCCCAAGCACTGCTATAATGTGCTGGCCGCGTTGCTGCCCTACTGGAAGGAGAAGACGTCCAGTGAGTTTTTGTTACACGCTGTATATAGATATGCATATAAATAGGCTAAGTATGTAATATATACAGGAACCAATAAATATACAATAGTGGAATAGAATTATATAAAATGGTATTCAGGCCTCCTCTCCATTTGAGAATAAACTTATTCCACCACACTGCTTTAATGCAGATTGAGCAGATTTTCATCTGTCACATGCAGTATTCCTTATGATGATTTCCTTCACCACCGACGCCAGATTAATTATAAACACTAATTAGACATATGAAAATTGATTATACTTAAGCCCTCAACCTTCGATTAACATTTATCTTACCATTGGCCATATTAATTTCAGTTTCGAGATTTTATTAAATGTTTGTTTTATTATTATAGAATTTGAATTAACGATGCCGAATATATTTTAGATTCTAGTACAACGGCTAACGCTCAACAGTTACTCAAACCACAACCACTACATCCACTACCGGACATGCAACCATTCTTTGTCAAAGAATATGTTAAGAGTAAGTAAGCAGTAAATGTATGCACATTCCATAAATTCCAGCCTCAATGGTAATTTGAAATAACTTGTGTGACTCCATTAAAATATGTTGAAAGTTCAGAATTAATATTCACAGGCCATGCATTTGAGGTGTTTGACAACTATCCCCAACTAGTGATGGAGATGGCTCTGCGGCTACCGTGCCAGATTCATAAGCATTGCGATCCCAAACACTTTGATGCGCGTTGGCGCACATTACTCTGCGAGTACATGATGAACCAGCAGACACCACTTAGGTAAATCATCAGTTTAATTTAACATACAAAAATAAAATAAAAGATAAAACAGCTGGGATATATTTTATTAAATAGTTGTAAAATTACATAATTCATTTTTAACAGGAAACAAGTCCGTAAACTGCTGCTTTTGTTGTGCGGAACACGAGAACGTTATCGCCAATTACGCGACGTACACGCACTCGACACGCATCTTAATGCGGCGCGTGGACTGCTCGCGACAGACGCTGCCTACGATAAGCTAGTGCGGTTGATGGATCATTTGAAGGTATTTTTTGCTATCAAGTAGAAGTATTTATTCATTTTTATAGCAAAGGTAGGCGGACGAGCATATGACCATTTAGGAGATGTTAACGATCGATTACATGATGATTACTCATCCTTCAAACCGGAACACAACACTACCCAGTATTGCTGTTTTGCAGTAGAATATCTGATGAGTGGGTGCTACCCAGACGAGCTTTATACAAAGCTCTATTACCAAGTAAGTGTTTAGTAAACATGAATCAATTTCTTGTATTTTTAAATACGGAGATTACACTAAACCCCTAGTCGGCGACACGGCCATAAATATAATAATAGTGACTTTGGGTAAAATATATACTAAGTAAATTCTAAATGATTTTTTTGTTATTATATCGTCGTATCAGGCGTGTGTGGAGATCGTGACGGCGCGCACGGGCAACTGGCAGCACACGTGCTTGACGGAGAGGCGTGAGACGCTGGGCTGGCTCGTGGGCATCGCGCGGCGCCTGCACCCGCACGTGGCGCCCACCGTGCTGCAGCTGCTGCAGGCCGCGCTGTGCGCGCCCGCGCCGCCCGCGCCCACCACGCCGCCCGGCCCGCCGCCCACCGCGCCGCGACCTGGACAAGATAAGGTATCCTACATATATATTTTTTTTATTCAATAATATACTATATTGGATTATATTTAAACAAAAATGTATTAAATTGTACGATATCTAATTCTTTGCCGTCATTATATTTTTCAGAATGCACCTGATTGGCCGGATCGCGAGCGAAGTACCGAGAGTGACGCCTATGTGTCCGACGGATCTAAGTTCCAGGAACAGAAAGTTCCACAACTTGTACAACAAATATTGAAGCAGGTAAAATAAAATAAGTCATATATAAAAATAACTGCGTAAATTTCATACTCATAGTTATATAAGCTAATAATAAATTCATTGTTTTAGGTGAATCAAGATGAACTTAAACTCTTTGTAAAAGCATTCCTTTTGGAAACTAATTCAACAGCAGTTCGTTGGCAAGCTCACGCTTTACTTCTCGCTATTTACAAGTAAGTACAGGGGTTGTTGCTTTTAATATTCTTAAACTGATAATCATATTTTATGTTAATATTAACGTTTTTCTACAGTAATTGTTCACAAACTGAACAAGCTTCGCTTGTTTCTCTGCTCTGGGGCTTGTGGCCCTCGTTACCCCAATATGGACGTAAAGCCGTACAATTCGTCGATCTTCTCGGTTACTTCACACTTAAGACTCCTAACGTTGATAATGAGGTTAGTGCTTATATTGTCTTTATAAATATATTTTTCATATTATTAATTTTAAATTAAATCATATATTCTAATTTATGTAATTAAATTGTTTAATTTATAAAAATATCTATAGTATAAATAAAAGCATTAGAAAAGTTAACAATAATATTCCCATACAGAAATACATCGGCAGCGCTGTGGAACTGCTCCGCAATCAGAACCAGCTGCTCTCGTCTCACGGTAACTCTGCGCTGTACGCAGCGCTGGGCGCGTACGTTGAGCTCGACGGGTATTTCCTGGAGTCCGAGCCGTGTCTCGTCTGCAACAATCCGGAGGTGCCTATGGCGACCATCAAACTCCCAACTATTAAGGTTTGTAAATGATTGCCTTCTATATCACGATTAATGTACTCAGTTCTTCGATGAAGGACTAGTATGTTATTATTTATTCTGAGCACTTCTATTTGTATATTGTTTCATCAATATGATTTAAAAGATACAATATAATAAACGTTATATTGTAATTAAAATGCAAATATATATAATAATTATTAAATAACTTTGTCATTTTTTTAAAATAAGAAACAATTTCAAAAGTAAACATGGCTTTTTTGATCAGATGTGTAAAAACCGATCAAAATTTAAACCTTTTTTTGAATTATTTTAAATAATATATAGATAACTTTAATGTCGTAACTATATGCAATGTATTGTATTAGTATAGATAGATAATTGATTGCATGTAATAAATGTGCTTATAAGTATAAAGTAAACAATATCTCACAAAATCATCATATTATAAACAGTGTAGTTAAAAGTGTAAGCACGCTTAGTATTGTGTATTTTGCATGATCGATGTCAAGTAGAAGTCGCACGTTACCGCTGTTATTTATGTCCTTGCTTCTACCAAATAAGAGCTAATCGCATATAACTGGCGCAGATCGACTCGAAGTTCACGACAACGACGCAGATCGTGAAGCTGGTGAACAGTCACATGATAAGTCGGATCAGTCTGCGCATCGGCGACATCAAACGCAGCAAGATGGTGCGCGTCATCAACTTCTACTACAACAACCGTACCGTACAGGCGGTACAGGAGCTCAAGAACAAGCCCAGTAAGTTACTGTATCAGAATAATGATTTAAATTATCGACTAACGCTTTTTTATTAAATAATTTATTATTACAGATGCTTTAATATTATATATATAAATATATATTATATAGTAATGGTATATTCGTCAGTGTATATGTAGATTATAGTTATGTAGTAGACTTGCGTTGGCTTTCTGTCCTATGAGAAGGTTGTTATTACATCCACAAGACATACTATTTTTATTTTGTGATGGGGGATTAGTTATAAAATGATAAATAATTTAAATAGCTAGTGTTTCTAATATTTATAATTGGTTTGCAGGTATGTGGCACAAGGCTAAGCGTGTTCAACTTCAGTCGGGTCAATCCGAAGTGCGTGTAGACTTTCCTCTTCCGATCGTGGCATGTAATCTCATGATGGAGTATGCTGACTTTTATGAAAATCAACAAGCAACTGGTAAATAAAATTAGCTAAAACAATCTTAAAATTATAAGTTTATTTACATTTTTTTATTATATTACTTTTAAAATTTCTTTAAAAGGTGAATCCCTGCAATGCCCGCGTTGCTCTCAATCAGTACCAGCTAATCCAGGAGTATGTGCTAATTGCGGTGAAAATGTGTTCCAGTGTCACAAATGCCGGTAAGTAAGCTGATAACATCAGTATTATTTTTTTTATATCAATAGTTGCTAGATTAGACGGTGGTTGCGTTTAATATTGAAATTTAGAGTTACTAATAATTAAATGTTATTTCTAGTGCTATAAATTACGACGAGAAAGATCCGTTCCTTTGCCACGCTTGTGGGTTCTGCAAGTATGCAAAGTTCGACTACACACTGACAGCGCGCCCCTGCTGCGCCGTGGACACCATAGAGAACGACGAGGAACGCAAGAAAATGGTACAGACCATTGGCGCTTTGCTCGACAAGGCTGACAGAGTCTACCGGCAACTTATTGCTAATAAGCCTATACTGGAGGTATGTATTTTAAAAATTCATCAATTAACAGTTTTACCAAATATTATTAATGTATGTATCACACATAGTTAGTTATCTTTATCTAGTTGTAATATATTTTTGATTTTTATTTTTGTTATATTGAGATGATTATTTTTTCAACAGTCACTGGTGCATAAAATAAGCGAGCACCGCGTGGAGGGCCGACCAGACGAGAACTGCAACGGCGGGGGCGGGTCCTTCGGTGGCGTACAGATAAACCGCGTCATACAGACACTGGCGCACAAGTACTGCGTCGAGAGCAAGGGTCACTTTGAGGACCTCTCCAAGATCATACAGAAAGTGCTCGCTTGCAGGTGCGTGCGGTCATATCTCTGTTATATATATAATATTTACAATTACAATGATTTTTATTAATAAAGTGATGCTTGCTTTCGTAGAAAAGAGTTGGTGGCCTATGACAGATCGCAAAGTGAACAACTTGAAGGAGATACTTTACCAGTGTACGCCGGCTTAGTACAGAACTATGATGGCGATGTTACAAAAGGTATGCATTATCAAACAAAATGTTATATGTATAAACTATGGTCATTGTTTATATTATTTTTTGACATAGATACATGAGCAGCATATTTAAAAAATAAGGCAGTAATAGGCCACTTCAACATTATAGGTGTTTATAATTATAATTTGAAATAATAATATTTTTGATTTGTAAAACCAGATGTATGGTTTTTTAAATTCGTATGTTTATATGAACGTGATCGCTTACTGTGTTCCGCGTTAGTTTTTCAATGAGTTCCGAGTAATGTATTCCATACAGAGAGCGGCGGCGCGTGCTACGGCTGCTCACTGGCGTGCGCGGAGCAGTGCCTCACGCTGCTGCGCGCGCTGGCCTCGCAGCGAGAACACCGCGCGCGCCTCGTGCGCTTCGGCCTCGTGCACGAGCTCGTGCACCACAACCTGCACCGCGGCACGCCACAGGTATATTATTATATTATATTATTACGGCGACGAAAGACTAGTGTCCCCGTCTGACTATCGATGCCTATGTTAATTAAAACTAGCGTGATTTGACTTTTGAAATTACCTTTCTTTGTTTTAGTGTCAAGACGAAGTACGCTCCCTCATCTGTCTAGTGACTCGGGATAATCTTCCTGCCACGAAGCAATTATGCTATTTGCTTTCGCAAAGAATAACACTATCACTGATGGGCCATGCTGCTTCACAAGATCATAATAACTCGGTATGTTGCATCATAAATATGTTTTAATTTTATACTAGTATTAAATTTGATACTCACATAAATATTTCTTTATTTAGGTGCGACCTTTGGTACTTTTGCTGGGTGCATTAGTTAAAGTTCAAGATTCTGTGGAGTGTTGGGAAGTAAGATTGCGTTGCATTGTCAAGCTATGGGTTTGGTAAGTGTAGATATTTTTTATAAATATATATATATTAAAAGAAATTCAAACATAACGATTTTAATTCTTGTTAAGGTGCTGTCCTCAACTGACAGAAATTGTTGGCATACCACCAGCAGCTACAGCAATACTAAAATCTGAAGCATTATCTGGAATACCAGGAATTAACACCTCTTCGCCTAACTGTAAGTATGAGTAAATTATATTTAGTTGAATAGGACTGAGGAAGGAATAATTAAACGAAGAAATTTGTTTTGAATTGTTAAATAATCGGACCAAACTAGTGAGAATCAAAGTACTCATTGAGTCATTTGATGAATGTACGATCTAAATAAGGTCATAGATTATGTTATTTTTGTACATAATAAGACATTTTAATGAAAAATAACCTTTATTTTCATTTTATGTGAACCTTTAATCACATTGCTTAATTTTGTTTTTTATTTGAATCATTATTGTTAAAAATACTTAACAACTTCCTGATACCATACTGTGGCTGCGTAGCGCACCAGTTCGCGCTGCAGCAGGTGGCGCTGCCGTGCCTGCGCTACATGCAGGAGCTCATGGTGCCGGCCGCGCCCGCGCCGCCCACGACCGCGCCCGACGACCAGGGGAAAGATGCTAAGGTATTTACTTATAGCTCATATTATGCTTTCTACTTGGTGGTAGAGCGGCATAGGTACCATTTAAAGGATGATAAAATCTGTATTAGTTATGTATTAATATATAAGGTAGCACTTGATCAAAATTTGTTTACAACTTATAAGTAACATTTTCTGAGCTAGTATATTTATATGTATTTAAATTATAAAGTAATAAAGCATGATTATTATCCAATAGGAATCCACCCCACCAACGGCACCAACGATTGTCCTTCAGGCGAACACTGGCAACTTGGTGGTAGACTTATCCGCATGGCTCGCTGGGAGAGTACCACACAACCAATGGAGGAAACTGGTGGCTAAGAACGAAATACCACCAGCTGACACTACTTTACCGACGCGCGATCTTCACCTCGCTCACAAGTATTTGGGAAAATGGAAGGAAAAGGTATAGGTTGTGTGTTCACATCCACAACAAATAAAACGCGTTGAATTTCATATAACTTAACAGGAACAGAGAATATATGCGTGTCATGTCAGTTCTTGTTACTTACATAAATATATATTGTTCACCAAAATCTCCGAGACGAGTGCGGTACAGTGGTAGCGCATTTATTGATTTATATGTAATAACTCAACATAACGGTAAAAATACGTACGATACTTATAGTCGTATTTTTAATTAAACGGAGCCAACTGACAGTAGCTAATGTCACTTTGTAAAATAATGTTGCCATATTTAAAGTAATAGTGATGCGTTCAGTTCTCGTTCAATCAGATGAATGAACAATGAGTGTGAATAGTTAATCATTTCAAACTATAAAAGAATATTATTTCTATTTTACAATAAAATTGTATAAAAGTGCTCTGATAAGTTACTAGTAGTATGTAACTACAATCAGTAGTTACAATTACAAGTTTCCTCGCAATGTTTTCCTTAATGTTTAAAACACTCGGTATTCAGTATATGTAGATATTATAGGAACATAGTCGTCGAAAACTCGTTGGTATGTACAAAGCACGACTAAAATTTGACCCCTGTACCCAATATCGGCAGTTCGGCACACTAACTATTCACTAGACAATCGAGGCAATTTCATTCATTCAGGAGTTTTTTCAATCATTCACTTTGTCACAACATTATTTTTTATTAGTTGACTTCGTCTAATTAAAAATACGACTTTAGTTGCTTTCCTATCGCTCAATACAGTAAATAGACTTGTAATAAGTATATATCGAAGATAGCTCGCATTGTCAAATAACATTAGAGATTTCAAACAGTTTGACAACCAGGTCTAGAATAGTTCCGCAATATCGTGTGATACCAATGATTTAGGGTAAAGTCTATGAGACTATAAATGACTTGATTGTGTTTTTTCAGATGCTGTTGTCGCACGGCATGCGTACGATATCGCTGGACGAGGGCGGCTGGCTACGGCCTGTCATGTTTGACCCCAGCTCGCGTATCGCACGTGACACCGCTTGCCAGATGGTGAAGTCGCTCTGTGACTCTTACGACAGGACCAAAGCGGTACGAACATATATATCTTTAGCTTTTACTTAAATTTATAAAATACATATTTTCATTATGTGTAAATATTTGTGAATGACTATAATATTTATTATAATTATGTTAACCAAAAGTTTAAGCTTAGTTGAGTTAATAAAGAATAATTACACATATTTTTTATAGTGTACTATAATTTAGTAAACACCATAATTTTTTGAATGTGTAATTGTTAACAATTTTCTAGATGATAAGTCCTAATGTATATTTTGATTTATGAAAAGTTAGAATAGGCCTGAAGTAACTTTGAACATTCTTCACAGGTGCTTATATTATTGACGTCCTTCTTACCCGAAGTTGGATCAGCTGGCGAAGCGAGCGAACAATTCCTGCTTCTCTATCAAAGTTAGTATACCACTGATATGAAAAGACACTACACATTTATATATATCATTTTTTTTTTGGTCTCCAACGCCCATAGACATTGGCATTGTAAGAGATGTTACACATCGCTTACATCGCCAATGCGCCCCCAACCTCGGGAACTAAGATTTTATGTCCCTTGTTCTAGCTCACTCACCCTTCAAACGGGAATACAACAATACCAAGTACTGCTGTTTTACGACAGAATATCTGATGAGTGGATGATACCTACCCAGATGAGCTTGCACAAAGCTCTACCACCAAGTAAATGTAACGGTTTACTTAATAATCGGAATTCGTTTAAAGGTCTAGCGTCGGAAGCTCCGTGGAGACAGTTCCTGGCACTGCGCGGCGTACTGCAACAGATAGCCGATTTGATGACGAAAGAGATCGAACAGCTACATCGTCTCGAAGAAACAACGCTCACATCTGACCTGGCTCAAGGCAATTAGACATTTTGTTTTTACAATAAGTATTTATGTTATTTTAGGTATTCATTAATATCGTCGTATAAATGCTCAATGAGCATCCGAAACGAAAGGATTCTTAAAGGTCGAGTGGAGGTCGAATCGAATAGAAATAAAGACATATGTGTATTATTTAACCAGGCTACGCCCTGAAGCGGCTGACGGAGCTGCTGGCCATGTTCCTGGAGGAGGCGGGCGCGCGGCGCGCCTACAAGACGCGGCTGGTGGGCGCCGTGCTGGGCGGGTACCTGTCGCTGCGCCGCCTCGTGGTGCAGCGCACGCGCCTCACTGACGACACGCAGGAGAAGCTGCTCGAGCTGCTGGAGGAGATGACCACTGGTAACTCTTCACAGCCAGCTGTCACTGTGTTTGAATATAAAATGTAATTGTCCATTCACATGTTGCAAATTTTTACTTTGATTACGTTCTAGGCACGGAAGCGGAAACGGCGGAATTTATGACGGTCTGCATCGAGACGGTGCAGAAGTATCCGCTTCACGATTATAGAACGCCCGTGTTTATATTCGAGCGACTCTGTTCGATCATCTACCCCGAAGAGAACGACGTTGGAGAGTTCTTCCTTACGTTGGAAAAGGACCCTCAGCAGGAAGACTTCTTGCAGGTTAATGCTTCACTTTTAATATCACTTCTATGCTTTATCTACTTATTTATATAATGCATCTACTTATTTCATAGTGATTTTTTTAAGTTTTTTTACTTATATGGTAAAATAGAAAATCGTTATTCAAATCTATTCCCATGCCATGCCCTTTTTTCTAAATACATAATTCGATTATTTTAATCAATAAAAAATCTTAATCACCTAATCATATTCTTATATAATCTAGGGTCGCATGTTGGGCAATCCATATTCATCTCTCGAACCGGGCATGGGCCCACTTATGCGGGATGTGAAGAACAAGATATGCACGGACTGTGAGCTGGTTGCGTTGCTGGAGGATGACAATGGTATGGAGCTGCTGGTTTGCAACAAGATTATGTCACTTGATTTGCCCGTCAAGGAGGTATATAAGAAGGTAGGTCCGTGTGATTATTAACTTATTACAGTTACGTGAAAGATGCGCACGAGTTGAATACCATAATTTTTTAACTCTGGAAAAAATGCTATTCAAACATAATATTAGTTGTGTGGGAAGCATTCATTCGCAGATATTCGTATGTATCTATACCTCGTTTTAAATACTTATAAAGTAATTACACGTAATATGTTATAACATAATTTTGTCAATTAAAAATTATACAATTGTTTGCGACAGGTGTGGTGCACGTCCGGAGAGGGGGTGGACGCGATGCGCGTAGTTTACCGTATGCGCGGTTTGCTCGGAGATGCAACTGAAGAGTTCGTGGAGACTCTCAGCCAAACCAACGCGGAGACAGTGGACGACGAGCAAGTGTATCGCATGGCGAACGTACTCGCCGACTGTGGTAAGTGAAAAAAATAAATAACCTTACTTTATTATAAATATGCTATATTCCTATTAGATGACATGAATTAGCGGCTTGGTCCTCAGTTTGGGTATTTTAAAACCATTTTATGTATTTGTAATTAATAAACAAATAATATAATCTAAAAGTGTGCCAAATCGTAATGTGGAATTCCAGGTGGGCTGGAAGTGATGCTGCAGCGGCTGGCGGCCATCGGTCGCGTGGGGTGCGCGCGCTCGCTGGTGGGCACGCTGCTGCGGCTGCTGGCGCTGTGCGCGCGCGTGCGGCGCTGCGTGCGCGTGCTGACGCGGCCCGAGGCGCGCGCGCTGCCCGTGCTGCTGCACGCGCTCAGCCTCGCCGCCGCCGACGAGCGCGACATGCAGAGGGCGCCCTTAGTCTACCAGCTGCTCGAGGTCATTTACATTCAATTATTTTCAACACATTTAAAATCAAACGATTCATGATTTAACAATATGTTCATATTATTACAGATAATGGAACGCATTCTCTCCGTCGCAGCTAGCGAAAGTCTTGAATCATTTTTGCAATTCTCTCTCACATTTGGCGGCCCGGAGCACGTACAAGCTCTACTCAACTGCACTGAATGTCCAGGTAAGATATCACAATATAAACGCCATAAATACCTATAAAAATACGGCAACTGAAAACTTTTGTTTCAACAGGGATTCGAAACACTTCAGTTGCTCTCGGACATCTCACTCGTGTACTTGCCGCTTTAGTTTACGGCAACGATCTCAAGATGGCAATGTTAGTGGATCACTTCAAGCCTGTACTGGACTTTAATCGGCTTGATTCTGAACAATGGAGCGATGAGGAGTTCCGCATGGAGCTGTTCTGCGTGCTCTGCGCTAATATAGAACGCAATTCCATCGGTGGCACGCTCAAAGATTACTTGATATCGCTAGGCATAGTTCGTGATGCCTTGGAGTATATTGTGGTTAGTGAAAATCTCTATTTATATTATGACGTTATTATTTAATATTCGATTTAGTGCGCGGCTTCAATAACTTATACGTATAATATATTATTTCAATCAATTCAAACCTCGATAAATATTTTTATGAGTCGGTGTGTTATGTACGTGTTATATATGATGGTGTTTGCGCCGTTTACATCCGTTTAAATAGCGAAAAACTTCAACTAGCATTTTTTTTGTATATAGAAACACGCGCCGTGTGTAAAACCGACTCTCGTGTGCACGGATTCTGATGAGCTAAAAGAGTTCATCAGTCGGCCGGCACTGAAGTACATCCTGCGCTTCCTCACCGGGCTCGCCGCAGATCACGAACCTACCCAGGTAACGTATTTCATCATGGATTACATTTTTACTTATTTCTAAGTAAATAAGTATAAAATGTAATTGTATAAGGATGATACAACATAAGGCTTTATACGATTAAATTTATTTATACTTCTGTAAATTGCAATTATAATAACATAATAATTTATCAATAGATGCTGGTATGCGAGAGAGTTATTCCGATCGTGCATCGCTTGGAGCAAGTATCTTCCGGAGAACACGTGGGTTCTCTCGCAGAGAACTTACTTGAAGCGTTACGTTCTCAGCCGCAATGCGCCGCTAAAGTCCAACAAGTCAGAGACTTTACTAGACAGGTCAGTTATTTATATAAGTTTGTATACGTATTTTTTAAAAACAATTGTATTGTCAATTCAGAGCTTTGTGATTTAAACAGTCATTCAACTACTTCATAAACTGTAACACTGTACTGTAACTCATGTAACACTACACTGTAACTCATGGTTAAATCATTTGGTCGTCGATCAGGAGAAGAAACGTCTAGCGATGGCGGTTCGCGAGCGGCAGCTGGGCGCGCTGGGCATGCGCAGCAACGAGCGCGGCCAGGTCACGGCGCAGTGCAGCCTCACGCAGCAGGTAGCCGACCTGGCCGAGGAGGCGGGCGCCGTCTGCTGCATCTGCCGCGAGGGTTACAAGTATCAACCCACCAAGGTTCGTGTGTCCTCTTACACCCTCTCACGCTCCCAAAAATAACAATATATCCATGTCTTTTTTACTAGGTTTTCAAATAAAGTAACAGCTGTGAATTTTTTAAAACTGTTAATTTAAAACTCTTCATAAATTACTTAAACAGATTTGAATGATAAATTGCAAACTCACAGGTCCTCGGTATCTATACATTCACAAAGCGTTGCCCGGTGGAGGAGTACGAGGCGCGCGCGCGGAAGACGCTGGGCTACACCACGGTCTCGCATTACAACATCGTGCACGTCGAGTGCCACATGGCTGCCGTCAGACTCGCTCGAGCTAGGTAATAAATAACTTCAATGCGTTTGGAAGGATCTTTTCCATTGTTTTTATATGAGTTTACTAGAAAATATTTGTCTTTAGCAGATTTGAAAAATTCATAAATATATAATCTTATATTATGTGTAATCCTTTAGAGATGAGTGGGAGAGCGCGGCATTGCAAAACGCATCGACGAGATGCAACGGTCTCCTACCTCTGTGGGGGCCGTATGTACCCGAGTCAGCGTTTGCCTCTTGCCTTGCTAGACATACTACATATTTGCAGGTATTTGTTTAATATAGACTTAATTATTGAAGAGTAGAAGATATTATGGATATTTATTAATGGATATCACCATTGTTATTTATTTTATTTATCTACGAATTCATACGCCGGCAAGGCGGGGGCGGCTAGTGCAAATTATTCTTCCAGACTACTACGTAGCCGTTGTTGCTTTTGGACTCTACTAACACTTATCATCAGGCGGAGTAGTCATTTGTCCTCCCGGGAATTATAAAAAATAAAAAAAAACTACTTCGGTCGGGTTTTTTAAAATTTGATTCCGTTATTTATATGTCTATATCCTTATCCACGTCCTTAGACATGTTGTTTCTACGTAAATTTCGATAAAACAAATAGAGTAGCTTTTGCAGTTAAGACAATATTAGATTGTTTTTTATCTGTCGCATATATAATAATGTATTTTGTTTTATTGTACTTATTATGATATTGATTGGTTAGTCGCCTAGATAAGGTAATATTTACAAAATTATTACATAGGAGTGCACCGGTCACCGCGACATCGGCCACACTTGCACGGTGCACGACTTGAAGTTGCTACTCCTGCGTTTCGCCCGCGGCCTCAGCTTCCACAACGACACGGGAGGTGGCGGCCCGCTCTCGAACATGCAGTTGGTGCCGGCGCTCATGCACATGGCCCTCTACGTCATCAACACGTGAGTTACCACCATTCTTATCTCATCGCAAATAGAATTAACTCATAAAAATAAATTTTAAATTAGAATACATAAACTTTTATAGTGATTTTGTGAGTTTCAAACTTCAACTATTTGTAGGACCCGCGTTGCTGCTCGTGAGGTGTCTGCACTGGAAGCGAGCCTGGCGTGGCCGCCGCCCCGCGTGCTGGAATCGGCAATGGACGCAGATGGCCCGCTGTACTTCCTCACGCTCATGCTACTAATGTATCCGCATGCTAAGTATGTTTGTTTCAATATTATTTACCTGATTGCACCAAATCACCAAACTAAATCAATAGTAAAATGTTATGTCGGAGTATGTTCTCAATGTGAGGGTGTGGTCACGCAGATGGCGCTCGCTGCGGCTGGACATGATCAAGCGCATGCTGCTGCTGGGCCACGTGCGCGAGGTGACGCGCGGCGGGCCGGCCGTGCGCGCGCTCTCCGCCGAGCAGCGCGCGCCCTGCTCGTGGCCCGAGTACAAGCCCTACGTCGTGTTCGTCGCGCTCATAGACCAGCTCTACAATGTCATGTTCAAGGTCAGCGAACAAACAAACAAACTGCAACACCTATTAAACAACTCGTCCTTGGTCCTTTTCATTACACGAGGAAGTCTAACATTTGGCTAATGCGTCGTTGTTCTCATCTCGGCAATTTTTTTAAACTGAAATGTTTTCGCTAACATCGTCTCGTAATAATTTTACTAGCCTTGAATTTATATTATTTTTAGAAAATAAGTCAACATTGACTAACATACTATACAACAGTACGCAAAGTCGACATAATTTTAAGCACTTGTAAAGAGTACTTGACTTATTTTATTTAACTAAGAGATTTAATAATTATATTTTAATTGCTGGCTGTCTACTTTTTCAATGTATTAATTACCAAACTATATAACCGTAGAACGTGAACGCGACTACAGTGGAGCAGTGGCCGATAAAGTTAGCCGAGTACATCCGACACAACGACGAGGCGAACGCGAAGGCGGCGGAGCGCGTTGTGACGACGCTGACGGACGAGCTGCTGCCGTGCGACTCGTTCGCGGAGTTCTGCGACGCGGCCGGCCTGCTGGAAGACATCCCCGACCCCGACGCCTTCCTCCGGGCGCTGCTGGACGAGCAACCTTGAGAAAGGCCTTTCGCGCCCTACTGCCTCAGCTACAACGGCTGCATAGCCTGTTGAACATAGACGGCGCCGAATTTAACATGTGAAACACGTTGACAATCGTTGGACTATTTACATATAACACTATCCGAACACATATTATAAAATTTCTGTAATCACTCTTCGTATATTAACATATATTCCTGTTTATCACGATTTTGGCGCTTGAAATGTAATTGCTTGTTTGGCTTCAATAAATAAATAGTTTTTCGCTTCTATAAGTGTTTTATTCAGCGTCAAAATTATAAAAAAATATGTTAAGCATGGGTGGGTATTCGGGCGAGGAGAATACTTTCGGTAATTCAACTAATAAGTTTTATATTATTCTTTGAAATCAACCGATCGCCCATTCATTTCATTTTTGCAATTTCGCCTGTCGCTGTCACCGTGCTGCCAACCGACCGAAGCATGTATGGCCGGACTTTAACGTTGACTGGAAGTTAATTATTGTTAATTTAATTGCTTAAATGGTGCTGATCTGGTCCCACCTCCGCTTTGATTGTGTCGACTGGGTCACACTCCGACCGTGTTACTCCAATGTTTTAATAATGCGAGCATCTTATCTGTAAGATAATAAATACCTAGATTGCTATATAGCGTTGAAACATGGCTGACAGCTGTTACAAAAAAGTACTTTTGGTAGGCATGCATGAATAGTATGATTCTATGTGATACGATGATTTACTGATTGAAAATTACGAGTAGCTCGAAAATATAAAAATAATTCAATATGCTATACGAATACAATAGATAAAATAAAGAAGTGAAAAGGACTCATTCAATCATTATTTTTGTTTGTATCAATGGTGCTCACAAGGCCTACTTTACTGTTATTCTGTTATAGCCCATACAGACTCACGTGACTTCACTAGCGATGTTTCTTAAGTTCTCGTTCCTATTCGGTACGGGACGATACGGACGGAACGTGGACGACTTTGAAGCGGCGTTGGTGTTTTGTGCAGTAGCTTATTAAAACCTAGGTAATGCAGTAGGTAATATATTGCATCCCACAAAATGATAGCTTGAAAATATTCAATGAACTTGAATTCTACTTCATTATTCCACATGTTTTCCTTTCTAGTTCGTATTGAGACCAAACAAGAATAATATAGTTTTGGGGGACACACCATTGAAAAGGGAGGATCCTCCGACCAGACGGGTGTTGTGTCTGGTGGGCTACTGCCCCCAACTGTTGTTGTCGGGTTCTTGTATATATGTACAATTGCTCTGATAACTTTAATATCGCGATGTAGGATACGTCTGTTCATAGTTCGTATGTGGCGAGATAGATGTCGCTACATCACTCCCCTCCGAGACCGGAGGTCGATAGCAGGTTGAGTCGTGCATATATCTTGTCATGCTTGCCGGGCCAGTGGAATGTTCCAGTGAGTCGGAACCAGATGCCGCATAGTTCACGGTGAGTCGGAACTGTCTGCGGTGATGCCCCAGTGAGTCGGGGTAATGCTGCAAATGCTCCAGTGAGTCGGAGTGGTGCAGTGCTGCGTAGTGGCTGGCTGCTGCGTCGACCAGGAGAGAAGTACGTCTCTGCTTGCTGACCGGCCGAAGTGCAGTGTGCTGTGCCAAAGTCGCTGAGAAGGCTGTGGGTGATGACCAGGAATGCGCGTCCGCTGCATGCTGATGGTCAGGATACCCGTAGTAGCCGTGGATGCTGGCTGGCTGTATGACTCGCTGCTCGAAAGCTTGAGGAAGTGATGATGACGTCACGATGACGTAGGTTTGCGAAGGCTGCGCTGACGTTCATATTCGGGGTCACCAGTTTGGGGGTGACCACCATTGAAACGGGAGTATCCTCCGACCAGACGGGTGTTGTGTCTGGTGGGCTACTGCCCCCAACTGTTGTTGTCGGGTTCTTGTATATATGTACAATTGCTCTGATAACTTTAATATCGCGATGTAGGATACGTCTGTTCATAGTTCGTATGTGGCGAGATAGATGTCGCTACATAGTGTTCACTTTTCTCGTCCGAAAAATCCTTTGAAGCGGGATAAAATACCGACACCGAGCTCTCACATTCACGCTTCTTGTGTTCTCGGGGTTTCTCGCCGTGAGTCTGTATGGGCTATTATATTTTTTTGTATCTGTTAATCAATCCCGTTAAAGAAAAATTATGTTGTAAATTTCTTTCCGCTAGTGGCTTGAATGCTTATTATTGTAAATTTACGTAGATCCCAAACTATAGACGTCGTAGGTAGAACATGTGATACCGTTATATGCGTAAACTTGATCGTCAATCGAACGTCAATGGAACGATCTGCGTCGTGTCCCATGAATATCAGACGATGAAAATGTATCCTCGATGGAGAAAATTTGCCTTTCTGAACAGGTATCCTATTCTATGTAAGAATTGTCCACTTAGGTATTGATAGGAATAAAATTCGAGAACAAAGTAACGTGTCTTCCTCTCCCTTATTTAATATATGACGGACCATTGTTTGTTTCGATAGCTGTTAAAAGGTGGTAAAAATAACGAAAGTTATGGAATTTCAATTATTGTATTATAAATTACAAAACACTGTAATCAACGTGTGTGCACACGACTCGAGACGGCAAGTGACCGTTTTATATAAGGAGCTGCCCCGTGACCCACATTCACAGTGAAGTGAAGCCACAACACCCTTTGATTGCAATTAAGACATCTCTCGTCGGGTCCATAATCCTGTAAGTGTACAACCATCGAGTTGGGCCCCTCACGCCTGATGAGTCTTTGGTCAAAAAGTGAGACGGGTTGTGTATCAGTGGCGTGATATTTAGTAGTCACCACTTTAAATGCTCCTTCATCTCTGTAGGCAGGGTGTACGTGCGACCTAGTGCTCCTTTTAATATGGTGTTTAAAATATTAAGCTTCGGAAATGATTTCTTCCGCTCAGAACCCAAAAATTGGCGACGTTCAATAATTCTAGGTTTTGTAATGTCTTTACTTTTAATGTCCTCGTAATTTTGTTTAACAAAGCTAGGACAGTTAGCTTTAATTTCGAGTTTTTTTTGGTTATGCAATGCCCTCTTGGTGAGCCAAACATGCAGATGAGGTTTTTGTGTGATGGTGTGATCAACTTTTGTTTGATTGTCTTCCAAACCAAGTAATATTAATAATTTAAGGATGAAATTGTTAATGATGAAATTGTAATGATAATCTTGAATTTTTTTTGTGAATCTGACATGTACTACATATTTGCATGCTACTATGTGGCTATATTGTGTTATAATTATTGTATTTCTTGTACACAATAATTAATGCAAATAAAGACTTTTATTATTATTATTATATAATAAAAGTATTCTAGTACAATTAAAAATGCGCGCGCACTAAGTTGTAATCTTGGTGAGCTACTTAGAATTTAGAAATCGTTACATTGAGACTAGAAGGTTTTTTTTTATGTATTAGGGGGCAAACTAACAAGACGCTCACCTGATGGAAAGGGACTACCACCGCCCATGGACACCTGCAACACCCGAGGACTTGCAGGTGCGTTGCCGGCCTTGAAGGAAAGAGTACGCTCTCTTCTTGAAGGTTTTTATGTCATATCGTTCGGAAAAGGTATTGAGTCCCAGTATTTTACATGTCGGGAGTGTAGAAATAGAACTATAATTACTGGGAACAGTTTCGTCTCTAACTTTAACCTGCTATTAATTTATAGATATATTAATGAGTGTGGCTCAAAACTTCAATTAATTTATGTCGTTGACCATAGTTTCTTTGTTTGATAATATCAAAATTGTATTTTGTATTAGTCATTATAAATGCCCTGTTGTTTAATGTATTCTGCATTTCGTGTCGACGTGGTGCAGCAAAAACTTGCACACGTACTCGTATTATACCCACAAGCTCCTGCGATTTTGAATGTTTTCCGACTTTTCCGGTGACGGCTGTGACGGATATTGTTCAGAATTACATAAATCGATCAACCTGTGATTGTCATTGGCGCAAGACAATAATTTAATCGGCCTTAAACTTAATTTTATATCAGCGTAAAAGCTCATACAGTACACACATTATTATAAAATTTGTAACCAATGTATTATTTGAAATTAGTGTTCACAATCTTAGACCTTTCTAGAATAACAAGCTGAAATCAAACTTACCTGTGGAATATGCCACAAACCCGGTTTGAAAAAAACTTTTCTACTAAATAAATTGTACGAATTAATGAAACAATAATAAATTATTCCTATACCTAACTTAATCTCACACTCAGCAAAACACATAAAAATAAATACATAAAAGCAAGATTACATAAATACACAAAATTACATTTTACTATTTAATTTATTTAGACAATGTTTCTGTTTTTTTATGTAAAAGGGGGCAACGCCCCCCTCCCCTAAAGCATACATAAAAGCGAGCAGGAGGCTTGATGGAAAGTGACTACCCATGCCGCCCATGGACATCTGCAACATCCGAGGACTTGCAGATGCGTTGCCGGCCTTCGAGGAAAGAGTACGCTCTTCTTTAAGGTTTTTATGTCATATGACATATCGGTTCGGAAAAGTTACCGGCGAAAGCTGATTCCACAGAGTGATTGTGCGAGACAAGAAATCCCTTAAGAAACGCTCTGTTGTGGATCTCCAGACATCGAGGTGGTGGGGATGGAATATTGAGTTCTGACGCGATGTCCGGTGGTGAAATTCAGCTGCAGGGACTAAACTAAACAACTCGACGTACTCGATGTTATCCCATAATAATAAGTAATAAACTTATTATTATGGGGACATATTAAAGATTATTAGCCTAGCTAGAATTCGAATATAGACTATACTGGATGTACCTGATCTTTATTACGTTTGGTGGCTGTCTAGTATTCTGTCTAGTAGGTATATAGGTACTAGATCAAATGTACAACATGATTGTGATTTTTTTTTAAGAAATAAATTACTTTTTGGCCCGTAATTCGGGTGGGTGAAACTCATAATATATTCTGTTTGTGGTGTTAGTTATTTTTTGTTATTAGTTATTCTAATTACTCAATTTAAGTAATATATGTGTTTGTTGATTGTTCACTTCTAACTATAAAAATACATAGATATTTGAGAATTATTGGAACGAAGTTCTTTCACGCGGCTTACAGTAGAGTGAAATGGTAGTGGCCCAAGGTCACGTGCATAACGAGACAGCGTTCATACAGTACCTACCAAATGCTAAAAAATGCGATGCGTTCGAATTTAAGAGGTCTATATAAAATTATAAAGAAAGGTAGAGGTGCTCTTCGGTGTGACAAAAATACAGTTGATTATAAATTATAATCAATTAAAATTTACATTTTATAAGACGGTTTGAGTCGAAAAAATATAGCACAGAACTTCGTTCCTGACAGGGGTCCCCGGACGCCATATTTTTTTTCACTTCTGCTCTGTTCAAGAAACATGAACGTATAAAAATAATAAAGTTTTTTTTAATCCTTACTCTGTCGTTGAATAACTTCCAATGCAAGTTCCACTTCACATCTCTATATGGAAAAGATCTTAGCCTTGAATTACTATTTTAATATGTAAGAAGAACACGACAATCGACATCTCACTTTGCTTGGCGTAGACAATGCTAGCCGAGGAACCTGACCTTGACATGAGAACGACACATTTTTAATAGGATCGGTGTTGCGCAGGCGCAAGTGATATGTCACGGGTGATTAGAGCGCGGGACTCACGACTCTTGCACAATATACCCAGTGAAGATTGTGAGACGTCGTGATGAGAGATAATAGCCCATAGCTATTCTTATATTAAATAAAATGAATTGGGTCTAGGTAATTGTGTTTGATACTAGTACTTGATAATGAAGTTATATTCTGACATTAAGGCATTTTGATTTATGAGCGCTTGAGTTTTATTTAATACTAGCTCCCCGTACCGGCTTTACACGGGTAAAGGTCTACATAAATAGTTAAAGTAAAGTAAACGCTCCTTATTCACGCTTCGTTTATTCGCGTTTTCACCATTCGCGGATTAAAAAATTACGAACCAATTCGCGGCTAAAAATTTCTTTATTCGCGGACCTAATCAGTATCTATTAACAAAAAGTATTCGGAATCCTTCGTAAACGCGTCTAATAGACACAGACAGAGTCAAATAGACTAATAAAAAAGTAAAACAGACCTTACTACAAATACAAGATTCAAAATAGAAATGCTTGATGGTTTACGTCTAGCAAACATGTAGGTATCTATATCACGCACGTTCAAATTCAAACTTTGACTGTAAACATTACCGAAAATGCAAATAAAATAAGATAATACGGGTTCGAGCAGATAGAATCAAGTGACAGGAGTTGCTTGAATCGGAAGATGAAGATTTGACTGAAACTGACTTGGAGGAAATGTCAGCCCTCTGAAAAATGAAATCTGCAGCCCTTTGAAGAATCGATCGATCGAATCGATCCGTGTATGAGACGGAGTCTTATTTTTAAGAGGGAAATTGCTAATGCCACTGTTGAATATTAGTCTGAATTGAAGGAACTTTTAAAAACTAAGCAAGTAAAAAAGCCAAGCAAGTAAAATTACAAAGTTCTTTAAACCATTGCCTAATAACAATTAATCAATGTGGTAAAAAGTTCTATTAAATTATTATTATTTTAATTTTTGTTCTTAATTTTGTCACCTACGAACGTATCCCATATAAATTACCATTCCATATTAACCCCGCGAATAAAAAGCTTTTACTGTATAAGGAAGGGCAAACATATAAAAAAAATATTGTTTAAATTTTTCACTAGCGTTTATCAAAAACAAAGCACTCATTTTTATTTATTAATATTTTATTCAAATAAAAATAATTATTAATTGAACTTATTACTATTGAAAACATGTAATGCCCATTTTGTTTAAAAATTCTCTCATTAATGGTTGTCCGGGAGAGATTGCTACAATAAGATCGCTTCAGCAAACTCGTTTCTATTCTTTTCCATAAACGTAAATGCATAATTAATTTACATATTTTAATATCAAGTACCATCATCAGTATGCGAAAAAATAAATAAAACATACAGCGACCTCGCATGCGCACAACCTACTCGCTGAAACACCCACGTCTGTTATTGTTTTTGGAAACTTTTTGCAACACAATATATTTATTATAGAATAAATCTATCTAATTACATAACGGTGACGTACACGCCTCACGGTTTGCATTGCCCGAAGACTGACACGATCATAACAATGTCATGTTTTACTTCGATTTAAAATTTCTTACCCAGTTTAAGACTATCACTTCTATTAGGGTATTTTAGAAGTTTTAGAAGTTTTACCGTAGAAATACTTCGTAGATGAACCCATATTATGTTAATTTACTTACACCGGCTACATAATGAATTTTACTTATTAATTGTTATCAAAAATTGTTATATGATCATAATTATAATATAGATAAAATTATTTAATGTAGTTCTACAAACTCCCAAGTTCCATCGTCTACTCGATAGCAAAGCACTGAGGTATTACATTGCTCTCTTAAAATTATGCAAAAAAATACAATTAACGTAATTTATTGTATCTATAATGTGTTTAATTAAAAACGTAATGCATTATATTTCAAATATATTTAAACGAACTGATATACGGACACAATAGCGCAAACTGATATTAAGTAAGTATTTAATGACTTCTGAATAAATAAACATTCTTGATAATAATAATTGTTTATAACCCATACGTTCCAAAGATATCAGATTAAATTAAATGCCGAGAACATTACATGAGTGAACTTTGAGAAATAGTTTAGTACAATAGTAGGCAGTTACGTACATACTGTGGACTGTAGTCTACATTGACACAAAATAATAGAGACAGTTCATTGAACCTGATGCAATCAAACACGATTACACTTGTAAATGAGACTCGCATTAATTATGGAGTTAAATATTTAGGTTAATATTATGTGGGCTGAGTGTTATATCGTACCTTGGGCTTGCATTATTCGTTGTATGTAACTATTCAATCAGTAAACTTTAAATTTAGAGACGGTAACTTAATTTAATTTGAATTATTTATATAAAATACATTGACGCTGTTACCTGTTTGAAATATATAACAATTCCTTATATCGCCAATGCGCAACAAACATTGGAACTAAGATGTTATTACCCATGTGCCCGTAGTTACACTGGCTCACTCACATTTCCTGGTAGGACTTACCCAGACGTACTTACATAAATCCCTACCATCTAGGAATTAAGAATTGATTATGAATATTTCATGTAGACAACAAATCTCTTGACTATATAAAGGAAGAAAAATATAACCATAGCTTTCTTTTTTTAAAATGGCCGATTATTATGATAAATAATATCACAAATAAGATGATACAAGAGGAGGAAATAAAATGACATTTTAGCAATAGTATATATTTCGCAAATAACATTTAGTGAGTGATGTCTAACATGCGACATATCGTCCTCACGTTACAAACCATGCATTCGAATACAAACACGTTGTATTAACTTAACTTAAATATTCACATAAATAAACTTAATACTTTTGTAATTCCTATCTTATATAAATCTAAATAATATAATTTATCTTATATACCGTTGGAGTCTTTGTATGGTATTTATAATTATGAAGAATATTAGGCGCTAAATATAAACAGGAATATTTACGAAAACGTAATGATATTGGTTGAACAAAAACGTTCAACAATACTTCCTTGTACCTGCACCGTAATATTCACCATAAAAATAATAAAAATTTCGATATTTCGTTTCAAATTCACTTTGGATTTAATATTAATATAGAAAGTAAAGAAAATATAAGCCCATCAATAACTTATAACATAATACTATGATTATATATAACAGTGTATAAAAATAAGTTTCTATTGATGAGCTTATAAAGCAGAAGTCTCTCGCATAAGTATCTCAACTAATATCAAAGGTTTTTTTTAATTAAATTGACATCGTGTGTTTCTATAATGATTGTAGCATAATCAGATCTCTCTTGATATTATCAATTTATTTTAACATAATAAATCATATGAAAAAAAAAAATCGCTGCAAAAGTATATTCATTACGCGAGAGACAGCTAAGGCACTTGTTGTGGATGCGCGTGCGCATGAAACTTATAAATCGTATGAGCCGCTGTCACCTGTCTTGCCGATACGTAGCACGTACTTGTAAACGAGGCCTGCGATTACACCTCCAACAATCGGACCCACCCAATATACCTAAAATAAAAATAAAAAAACATTAATATTTTAAGAAAATATCAATACGGCTGAAAAATATATAATAAATATAATAAATATATAGTAACGATTTTAATATTTATCAATATGTTGGAAGCTAAAATAATTATCAACAAGGATGTAATGTCATTAACTAAGTCCTAGTTTATAAAAAAATCTTCTTTTAAAATTTAATCTGTGTCAGAATTAGATTTTATACAGAAATTGTTTTTTTTTTAAACTTATAAAAACATTAAAAAAAACGTGTATGTGAAATAGAACGCCATTAAATATTTAATTTCCGTGGACAATAATTCGTAACACACAGGACGCTAACAAATTTGACCTTTAAAATTATTTGCTAACAAACTTAACTTAATGGAATAAACTAACACACTTCTATCAATATGTTTGTTAACATCTAACGCTTTATATAATATTGATTTTGTGGAAAATTTGTGACCTTGCACTAATTTACACTGTCATGGCTGTATTTACATTTAAGACAGCTGCAATGGCCTAGTGGTTAGAATATTAACTGCGGGTGTAAGTCTGGGCAAGCACTACTGAATTTTCAGGAGATCTCGGCGTTGCAAAAAAAGGGTTGTCTGTAAAGTCGGTTTACGGACGATCGTTTAACGTGACAACTGACAACGTCATAAAAAAACATTGATTAAATTACTGCAATCGAGTGAAAGAGAGATAGATGCGGCGCAAGCGTACAATCAGCGTAACGGGACAATGAGCGTAACGGGACAAATTTCCGTGCATGCAGCCAGCTTTCATCGATTTATTAGACGTTGTCACGTCAAAAATATAGTGAGGAAACCCGCATGTGTCATATGAAATTCTCCTATATGTGTACGACTTGCATCAAAAAAGTTGGTGAAATCAGCTTCGAACCTAACGCTCAATAGGAGAGACTTTTGCCCAACAGTGAGACACTTAATTCGCTGTTGCATTAAATTGTACATTTCCTTTTGTTTTATCTTATTTTGGCTCAATAATTTGAATATCTTCTATTTTTTTGTAGCACAAGTGTAAACGGACACTATTGAACGAAAGTAAAAATACAAATATTTAAAACTTAAAATTCATTTATCTAATGAATAACTAAATTGCGCGGTAATAATCTTATGCCACAGATTATAATATTACATGTAATCAATTAAGAATATACTGTAGAGGCTACATTATAGTTATTGCGTCTTTATTTTCTTTATCTTTATTTAACAGATTCCAGTTCTTAAAGTCGTAATACGTCTCATTAAAGTTACTGACTACATTATAAAATATTAAATTTCTATCATATTTATATGTACGTATGTAATAAGTGTTATTACGAACACATCATAGCAAATCTATGGTATTATTTATATTAAATTAAATTCAAAGGTTGCGCCTCTCTAGCACAAGTTTAGACATAATGGCCACCATACACGTGGTTAGTTAGTTAATAATTCGAAGCTAATTATTTATTAGAACGCAGAACGTTCTACCGGAGAAAGCTGAAGAGATTATATATTATATAAGATGGTTTTATTATGTCACGTGTGCTAAATCGGAAACGGTATATTCATATGTACATAATCTGGTCGTTTGTTATAAACGTGATGCAGTGAAAGTGATGGTCAGTAACGGGATTAGCTAGACGTCTCACGATGCAACTGGGCTTTCATCTCATATTTATTTTATATAAGGTATGACTTCTATAAATATTTTAACATCAATAAATATTGACGCGTATGACAGATCTTTAAGTATTTATTACGCAATAAACACGTCGAAAGAAATTAGTGCTGTAAGAAATATATGAAACTGAATAAAAATCTAGATCTATACTATATAATAATTTTAACTAGTCACCTTTTTTTTTCTTATAAAATTAACTTAGAAACCTTTTTTAAACTAATAACTATGCCGGGAATAAATTTATTATACTGAGACCAACAGTTAACTGCGCTTTCTTTACTACTTATAAAAGCGGATACGAGTGAAAGGTTTAACAAGCATAGTAATCGTAGTTCTATAAATTTATACGTTTCCTTTTAAAACAAACTTCAAGTGTCTTAATTATTAAGTTAAATCTATGTTGCTGTTAAATTTAATGAAAAGCCTGCATGTCCCACTGCTGTCAGCCTAATCGCTGTTTTGATATTGATGAATATTCTGAAAGCCTTCAATAAATGTGTTTCATGTATATTGGCAGTGATTGGCAGGCTAACACACTATCGAGGCTACATTTACAGTCACAACAACTATTAAGTTGGACAGCTGAAGCCAATGATCAGTTCAACAATAACACAAATTGTATTCGACTTCATACTTTCAGTGTTATCGTAATCAGTTATTCAATTTGAAGACGATTGTGTTTGTGAATAATTGTGAATACGACAACTAATCAAGAACGAATTACGACAGACAAGCCTGTGGCTAATTTGTCGTATTTAGTTGCATTTAAGAATATAATGTATTTTTAATTTTTTGCTGAGTATTAGGTTTATTTTTGTATTAAAAGTCTATGTCTATGCAAAAGTATTGACATACCCAGTGAGCAGTCCAGTTGCCCATCACGAGGGCGGGGCCGAATGAACGCGCTGGGTTCATGCTAGAGCCGGAGAAAGGTATCTGCAGAATAACACACATCTTAGTATAAACTTGATATAAAACTATAACAATAATTAAGACAAATTCTTATGTACTACAGCTATGAAGCAATGGAGATATCGTTGTTATTATTAAAATTAATATATATATATATATTTAAATATAAAAGACATAAATTAAAACGTTAAATTTAATAGTCTAACTCTCAATCCTTTATTAAGATACAGGTTTTTGGAGACTCGCATTGACATTTCTTAGGAAATGTTAATATTTTTTAAAAGGAGCACCGCGTATTGGCGTGGAGGTAGTCACCTTATCGCTGATATATTTACTCGCTTACTTAACTAAAGTAACTTATTTGAAATAGTAATTATTCATAATGTAGATATGTAATATAAACTCACGCAAGCAGCATGGCAGGCTGTGATGCTGAGTCCAATAGCTAGGGGAGCAGATCCTTTGAGGTCGTTGCGGCGCGCGTCGCACACGCCGTGAACCACAAGCACTAGTACGAAGGTTATCAGTGCTTCGATAAGTAGAGCCTGAATATGTAAAAGGAAGTAAGTAAAGGATGGCAAACAAACACAGCGCAATGAGATTGGTATATATAATGCAAATATAATTTGGACAAGACATTTGGTATTTATTTATTACAATACGAATTTTAAATTTTCAATTTGAAATAAATAAATTAAATTAAACAATAAGCTTAAAAGTAGCCAAGAAACTGTTATAAAGTTTCTCTTTACCAATACAATTTATATATTCAAATTAATTACCTGGGGTTCAGTGACATTGGCGGCTGGTAGAGTCATTCCGAAAGACATAACTCTATCTTCTGGAACAGCCAACTGTAATAAAAGAAAATGTTAAAAATACTGATTGATTATTCTATTTATCAGATTGTAGTTAAACCATTATATCATTGTGATGCGTATAGAGGTTCTTGCATACAATACCTATATGTGACCATAACTTGCCTAAACATATTATACACTATTAATATAAGCGTAAGTATACTATTTGTAATAAATGAGATAAATTATATTTAATACGAGTCGTGATATATTAAGTTGATGGTCTTTTCTTGCTCTTTGCGAGTAAAATGTCGCATCTTAAGCATCTTGACGCGAGGTCGGGCCGCGATGATATTACAAGTATTAATTGCATCTTGCCAATAATTAATGAAACGAAACATTAAAATACCTTAATGTATTTAAACATTTCATTAACAATATTTTATTATTATTAATACGTACAATATTGTTTTTGTTATCAGGTAATTATAAAATTCGTCGCAATTACAGACCTATAATCGATCTGAAGGCATAATGATCGTGTTAATATCGTCTTAATTGCTCGCTGTCCATCATTTTTTTTTTTATAATTGGTTTGATCTTTAGTATTCGTCCAATGTTTGAAATTTGACCACAAAATATTTATTGAAAATTTAAGAAAAACATATTCATTCGTATTTTTCTAATACATTTTTCTACTTTTCTAGTTTTTCTTATATACTTTTTCTAGGACTAAAGTTCGTTAACAACTGCCAAAAAAAAAATAGTTGACAAAGTTATTCAACTGTTTTATCTTTGTCTTTTAAAGATATAGATTTAATTTTCATGTCCATGATTCATGAATAGGTATTGTGGTATTAGTAGCTATAAATACAGAGTGTGTGTATACAAAGTAGTGTGTTTCGAGTCATGATGATAATTATGTCCTCCTGACCGATTTTAGCCACAGCCAACTGCGCAGGATAATTTATAGTGTTCAATTACCTGTGTGTGCAAATACAAGTGATCTATATATTCTCTGATTGTAATTTTAATCAATACGTTACTAGTTTCGTTTATGAATACTTAATCCAAAGCTAACTTAACTTAATCTAAAGCTACTCGTAATTTTAGCAGTTTTGTATGTACATACACTAGCTATTTTAATTTTTATTTGTTAATTTAATTATAATATTTATGGCTTAATTTATGAAAATATACTAATAAAAATATTAATTTTCATATTGAATTAATGATGTCCTTATAAAAAGAGTAATAGGTATAATATGAAAACATCACCTTTGTTTTTTTTTTCTCACGCAGATTTATTTACTAATATGTTAACAAGTCAGCTAAGGTCGTTGTAGACGCTTCTTTATTCTGAGACCATGAGTGTCAGGGCAAGCAGCACTTTTTTTATTTTAACAAACGATCATGGCAACGCTCTATATGGAGATTAGAATGCTGACGAGTACATTCGACCGTATTTAGAAAGGAAATTCATAATTAACTTCTTCGATCATTAAAAAACCGTAACAACTACAACAATAGTGCTGTTAATCGTAAATTTTATGTACTTTATCAGTTTTTTCTAAGTGTTGCCAATATAAATATATCAGCTAATGAAATAGCAAATATTCACTGGTAGGAAATGACGTTGTAAAATCCTATTTAAATAGAGTAGAAATTGATTTTGAATATAATTTAATGACCGGAATGGTGTACATTGAAATATCGTTTTGTATAAGTAACTACTTTTTGATTTAAAAAATATTTGGTTATAAAGAAATATTGGTTGCCGGTAACGATAATTATACCTATAAACGAAAAGTCCAACGATTACTCTAAGATTTTTAAATTCAAGTTTATCTTACCCTTATGAACGCAGCTCCAGCCGTTGCTCCAAGACATTGCACTACAATGTAGAAAATCGCTTTTAACAGTTTGATATCACCCGCTGCGAACAGGCCGAGGGTCACCGCCGGATTGATGTGCCCGCCCGACACATGTCCTATACCCTGGAACAAAAGAAAGTTTAAATTAGATAATAAAGAAATTATAAGCTGATATATATTTATATGCACATTTGCACATTTTTACTATTATGTTTATATGCACATTTGGTAATTGCAGTCACTTAAATCCCTTTCACTCTCGTAGCCCGATGGAATGACGATCCCAAACACGGGAATAGGAATCGCGCCCTTACGTGCTAACTGAGGAACATAAGAAACAGTTCTTACTTCAAGCCTAACCTAAGCTAACTTTGATAGAAAAATGTGATAGCTCTACTTTTGCGACTTTAGATTTAAGAAGAGAGAGTGAAACAGATTTTTATCTTAATAAGCTAAGCCAGCTTGACGAGATACTGAAAAAATGCTGTATGTAGTAAGTATACTGAGTATTATATAATAATACACTAGATCGTAAAGATTGCACGTGATAAAACAATTTTATTTATGCTATTTTTTATTGGGAATCAAAACAATTGTGATAAAATTAAGGTTATAATGTATTTATAACAGTATGTAATAAAAAAGAAAAACAAAAAAATATGCGATGAGACCAAGTATAAGACATAAGGTGACATTATATCATAATTGCTAAAGTACGAGTATATATATATATATATATATATATATATATATATATATATATGTACATATATTATTACGTATGATATTTACGAGTCTTAATTTAAATAGTCAATATAAATTTTAAGTCAATTGTTAATCGTTATCTTATAAAACCGTCATAAATCACTCCATCGACATTTAAGCAGCTCTCAGAACCGATTAAATGTCCTGTCCGTTACGAGTTCACTGATTGTTCGTGTATTGAATCTATAATGGTGCAGCCAAGTTCGATTGTTATCGATATATTTTGTTGCAACATATATTTATAATTAATTATTCATCTATGAATTATTTTGAATGAAAAATCTGTCTTATGCCTATTCTAACTGTATAATTTTTAAGCGTTTGTAAACATAAGATAACAGGCTCAAACAATTTTACAAGATTAGTGTTGAATTAAAGTTTTTATAGTCATCAGTAATCGTAAACTCTAATGCTATACAAAATAATTATGAAAATGATAGATGAGATATACTAAAGCCATTGACAACACTCACTTTTTATTAAAGTTTTTTTTTTATAGAATTGTACGGCGGACGATCATATGGGCCACCTGATGGTTAGTGGTCACCAACGCGCATAGAAGTTGGTATCGAAAGAAATGTTAACCATTACATCGCCAATGCGCCACCAACCTTCGGAACTAAGATTTAATGTCCCTTGCCGGTAATTACACTGTCTCACTCACCCTTCAAACCCGAATACAACTGCTGCTGTTTTGCGGTAGAATATCCGATGAGTGAGTGGTACCCAGACGAGCTTGCACAAAGCGCTACCACCAAGTCCATAACTGTATTAGTAAAACATAGGTAATCACCTTTATCCATGTTATCTGGTTATTTATTGCGGTGTTCACGAAGGTAATTATCCTACATGGGACTGCATAGACATCTTGAGTCCTTTATTTTATTTGATTTAATTCAACTCGATTTATAAGTATCAATTTATATTATGTAACATATTTACGATTACGATGTATGTTATGTACGAAGTATGTAATTTAATGAGATTATAATGTAGATAAGATCACAGAGAATCTACTGCACTCGTGACTAACAGTGTTCATATATTAGCTAAAGAACAGTAATATGGCTTGCTCTGTGCTATATCAGATCAAGCCACAACAATCTGCGGGTGAATTCTACTAACAAATTGTCACTTTATAATAATCGAATCGAAACGTAATCGTTCTCATTTAGTCGGTTTAATATTCCACTAATACAAGGGTTATTGGATTAGAAAAGTATCGGGAATGCATCGTACCCGTTATATAACCGCTTAATTTAGTAGAATTGGGCTCCAGTTACAATTCAGCTGAGGTTTATTTTTGAAGGGATAAGAATCGATAACATATGTATCATAATCGTTATAAATTAGAAGAAAAAATTTATTGATATATTTGTTTAATTATGTGTTTTAATATTTAATAATGTTTTTTTAAAATTTAATTAAAAATTAATTAATTTAATATTTTTTTTAAAATAATAATTGAATGTCTCAAGACTTTGGGTCCGCGGCATAAATCCATTTTATTTTAATTTGTTGTTTCATTTTAAATACACAACACTCAGTATAAATCGTGTTATTATATTTTATTGTTAATATTTATATTGTCAATTATGTAGTTCTTACAAATATTTAGAAAGACACTACGTATTTATATTTCGACGACATATATACAACTGATACATGCATGCATCTTAGCATTAAAATCATTGAATAAAAATAAATTATGTGTTATGTGTTATCATAAATAATATTTTTATTTTAAACAGTTTTTTGACATTTAATTATAAAAAAAAAACATATTGACTCAATTTAATTAAGCCACTTAAATCCGTTTAATAGCTTATTTATCGTTTCTTTTATTGCAATCGGAAATAATAAAGAAATTTATATTCATCAAAATCATCTCGATACAATCATTGAGCTGTCACAGATTGCAATTAATTAATAAATAATATTATTATTTATAATAAAAATTTAATAAATCACTAACATTAATAATGTTTCAAAATAAATTTTGTAAATAATAAAGTTGTGAATATGACTTTGAAAATTAAAACGGCTACCTACTGAAATTAAAACATTAGATACATTAAGATTGTAGATAATAAATTATGCACATGTTTTACATTCACACTGTACAGAATTCTCATACGTGTTAGATTAAAGATAATTATTTATGTTTTTTTTATCTACGCAAAAAGTATTATTGCAAATTACGAGTTTTTTTTTAATTGGTCTTATCAAATATTTATTTTGATGTTTTAAGAACGATCAGCTACTTAGATTGATAGTCCCAAATTTAACGTTCGTTCCGTTTTCAAATCATGAAAGATAGTTAGGGGTTAAATTAAAAAAAATCTCTTATGTTGAGGTGAATGTTTGGAACTTATTCCAGGACGATTTATTACGCCACGACAATACATTTTGGTATAGATTGTCATGCGACTTATGCAGCCGACACACCGCCGAGCACGAGATTACTTATATATACAAATTAAGCACATCTGAAATTCATAGATGTTTGGTTGAAATTGAACCGGCAAACGCCGGTCAAGATTCACGTTTCTTAACCACTGGGCCATCTCGGGTTTTAGTATCACTAGATAAGAAGTATTTTCTAAGTTTACAAGCAATGTCGGGACGGGTCGACTTACTTATAATAAAAGTATTAACGTAATTTGCTCAACGTGAATACATTAAAGATCAATGACATTTCCGAGGTGAACAGTTAATCTAGCCGTGACACTGGTGCGTAGGTTATATAATTTTTTGAATAAATTAATCATTAAGCGAGTTATAGTGATCGTTCAATGAGGTTTTTTTCAAGTAAAAAAAAACACGTACAAGCTAGTCACATTTGAGCATCGTTATAATTTATTGGTAAAGGTTGGCAAGTGGCTCTCCTCGACTTTAGATCGACAATTTAATTAATTGTAATGCTCTTTATACGGTCTAATTATTAACAAATTAGTTACAAACTGGTAATTACTTATATTGATTAATAAAATTTTAGAGTTATATAATAATATTAAACTTGGGGCTCAAAGGGCATCACAAAAATTAGTTAATTGTAAAATGATTTTATAAATGTATTGCAAATTTAAAAACAAACTATTACTTCAAATAACATAAAAGAAGAGAGACAAGAAAAAAGATTTCAATACCAATTAATTACACTTATTTTAATTGACACTTATTGACACTATTGATGCTGAATGCACTAAAACGAAAGTCAAATTTCAATTAAACACTGTAAATAATAATTAAGTTGTTACATTATCATGAAAAATACATATGTATATTTAAATCCTTTTAAATTATTTATAAGTATATATTATGTGTCAAGATATATGATTTTATTATCTTAATCTTACATAAAGTCAGAAGTTACAATAATATTGTTATCCGAATTACAATAATAATAATACGTTAATTTACATTACCTATATACTTGCAATTTTACATTATCGAAACGACAGTAAGATTTTTAAATACTGAGTTTGTTTACATGACAATTGAAATTAATGTATAACGTATGAAAAATATTAACGCAAACTAATAAATATACACACACAAGCGATCTTAAATTAATAAATGACCCAATTTCATTAAAACATTTAGTTAATAGCATTTTATGAGAGAAAATGAAAATCAGTTTAAGAAATTGAATTGATTTTTATATTGACCTAAATAAATTGCTTTGTATATAAATAAGATTGAAATAAAATAAATTCAATCTTATTTATGCTATGAGTTGTTATCATATGTTATGTCGCGTGTATGGTAACGGTTCAACCATGTGCCGTGCGTACAGCCTGCGGTCACCGTACGATCAAGGGCGCCTACAATCCCTAAGGTGACAGTGGTCCAAGTGAAAAAAGAAAATAAAACAGTATTACATAAGGCTATTTCTACATTTATATCATATTATACATATTAATAAGTTCTCGTTAAAAACGAATTACGATACTAATATAATTAACTAAAAGATTATAAAATTAGAAATATAGTTAGTCTATCCCAGAGAGAGGGCCGGGCTGTATTGTATATATTAATAAATAACATTGAATTTAGTTTATTTAATTGGTTCCAAAATATTTCAGTACTTTTAATTTATTTAAATAGAGTTTTACTATAAAGAAAACCCATTATTATCATCGATTAGACCTTAAATGATAAAAAAGTTAAAATTTAATTGAAATTTAAATAAAGAATCAATTAATAAAACGCTATAAGTTCACATATTTCGCCAAAAACAACGGTAACACACATTACACACGATTCGCTCGCCGCTGTATCCGACTGCGCCCGCGCCGGATATATTAATCAGTTTCCAGTAATCTAATAACCGTTTAATTCATAATGTTTTGAGAGGGCATTGATTTACGCGGCAATTAAACAAATCGTGCCGTACCTTTGTAATTGATGCACGTATGGTGTCATTCAATTTATATTCAAATTTCTTATAAATTGTTAATTGCTCAAAAACTGTTATTGAAAACAAAATAAGGCTTAATTGTTGAACGTATTTTTAAAAATAGGTATCGTATTAAAACTTTATCTGCAAAAAAATAGTTTGTTGGCAAAATAATATATTACTAAATACATATATAGCCTTCTTTAAATAGCATATTGGCCCGTATAACGCGATTATTCTTAAAAGTAATTACAAGTACCCACCAACTATTGAAGTTAACTAATAAACTTCTATATAATTAATCAATATTAAAAATGTAATAATGACATTTCAATGTCGATGATTAATTAATTCTTGCAAGAAAGCAATTCCATTTAATAACACGTTTGTTAATTTGACTTAACTTTGACGTTAACGAAACTTTAAATGTAACATAACCAAGCAATAGTCCATGAAGAGGAGTCCAGTTAGTTTCACTATATTAATGTATAAGTTTTGTACAGAAAGAACCTTCTAGATTCTTGGTAGTTAAGATAAAAATATTTTTAGCCTTGTATTGTAACCTAGAAGATTAAGCTAAATGTTTTTGCAATTTAAATATTTTAAATACCTATGTATTTAATTATCGTACTTACTTCTGACGGATCGTTATCATAATAAAATGTATTTAATTTATAGAGATAACTTACAAATCCATACAAGGAAAAACATTAAACTAAAGTAAAGTTTGTCAGTGTACGTATGTGATAATTGTAAGCATAGGATTTAGGTCACACAAGCCCACATGCCGCTGAGAACGCAATTATCAACTACAAACATGCGTACGCTACACGCCACGATAATGATAACAATGCAATCAATTCAATTACCGTTTGAAATTCACGATAATTAACTGATCAGAATCAGCTGTTTTAAACGTTAAACTTATTTAAATATCTCGTGTACCGAAACCGTAACAATAAATAGATACAAAATCGATTTGCGAAGTAACTATACAATTTTATTAAATATTTTTTCTGCTTTCGTTTATATAATATTCATATGTATAAATGTGTGTTATATGAACGGTAGGATCATAATGAATGGATCGCAGACTAACGACAATTTTTTGCAGCATTTTTTTTTTAATTATTATCATTATTACATTTTTAAAATAGAAATAATTTATATTTATTTATAATGAACTGTTTGTTTATATATTATTATTGGTATAAGTTATAGAAGATTTGCGACTTTCGCACAGTATATATAACAAAATGGGTCACATTGTACTCATTTAATTATATGTTTCATTAAAGACACTGATAACCACCATTTATCACAATTTAATGCGATGACGCGATTATAAGTGCCATTTTGGTATTTGTATCTGTCAAAATTAATAAGGCCCTTTCGTTTCGCACTCAATTAAATCATTCTACACTGGTTACGAAAATATTTTTGTCAATGAATAATTTTAATAATTAAGATAAAGAATGAAAACTGCCGTTTCGTTTAACAACTGGTTTGATTCATTTTATGCTGTGTGTGTTTGCGTTAAATACTTATTAGGGGCCATTCATTTATTACGTAAGATGATTTAGGGTAAGAGGGTCGATTATGTCTTATTTTTCTTAAAAGGGAGTGGGTGGGAGTCTTGATAGTTCTTACGTAAGATCACAAATAAAACTATGGTAAACTATTTCCATGGCAACGTTACCCGACCTAAGCGTGTAACCTGTTTTAGGGCACTTTCAAACTTGCAATTATTTGCAAGTAACTCGACTTCAACGTTTTGATTGATTGTAATAATATAGCGTATACATTTATAGGAATATATGTTATGTATGTTTAACCTGCTAATATGCTTTTATTTCCCATGATGTAAAACGATGACGAAATAAAATGAGATTTACCAATTGCCACTGCTATAATGTGTCTTGTGCTTGTAATAATTTCTCAATATTTACAGCTGGGTGTAAAACATACACAAAATTTTAAACTACATTCCTTGTATGTATACAAAAAAGATCAAAAATACATAATACTTAAAAAAAAAACAGTTATATCTAACGCAATGACAATTTGCATGTTAAATTGAGATAACCCACTTTTTGAAGATGCCGTTACCTGTCTCTGCTTCTAAAACCAATTGTGTTCGAATTGTAAATAAACTTGATGAAATGCCTGCGCATGCGCCCGCTACCAAATTGCATTAAGATACAGTTATTTTAAACGATCTAGATGTTGAATTCTGTTTGTCGAATAATAAATATTTCCAAGTTAACGGGTGTTTTTAAAGAAAAACAGTCTCGATGCAAATCATGCATTTTATCACATCAAAGATTTATTTTTAATAGAAAGTTAGGTCAATATAAATAACATGTATGTAACAATTTTCTTAAAACTTTTATGAAAGAAGGGAGGATGGTATTGTCACATTATAATTTATATCGCCAAATTTATCCCGACATTTGAAAAGTTTTCAAATAAACAATGTCATTATATAAGTATTTTTTTAAACTTTGTTTAATTAATCTTAGAAAAAGAAAATAATTGCATATGTTTATATTGTTTTTAAAGTACATATAAGTGTTTATTTTATAGTTAATCCTTATCGTAAATTATAACCAATTACTGGCTATAAAATGCCCTTTAATACTGAACAACCGTCGCCAGGGGATCTTCGACAAATATGCTCCGGTCGTAACTAATGGTCTAAGGTTATCGCGCGATGTCTGTGCCTCGTAAATCCAAAGCTGATTGCTGTTACATCTAACCGAGTCCGTTTACATATTCATCGCGACCATGTTGAGTGTACGGTAACTCTTATAAACGCTTTTTAACGAGCATCAAGGCTTGAGCGTAAATTTAAATTTTATACGTTGTTTTAAATCTCGTAATAGAAATCTGACTCTTTTTACTATTTAATAAAATTATATAATCTCTAATCTTCTTGTCTATTCTTTTGGGTTATCTTTTATATTTTTTTATTGGCTATGCCATCGATCTAGTTGTTATTGTTATTTTCCATCCAAGATAACAATAACAACGAAATGTAATGGTTACCATTGTTTTTATATACATGGCCGCCGTGTTACATTTTGTTGGCTGTCGGCCCAAATCTTCCTATGTTAATATTATTATTTTATATTAAAGCTAAGTACTATTTATGTTGCGCAATAATCATGGTTGTTTTTGGTTCTGAGCAAATTAAAATGTTTAAGCTCGATGTTAAATCAGTTAATTGCTGAAATATTAAACAAGAATGAATTATGAATAGAAATGCACCAACCACGGAAGAGTGTTAATGACCCGACAATTTTAAAAACATCGTTCACATCATGTTAATGTCATTTAAGATTGATAGCGGACTAACTCACATTATATCACAGACACATTTCAGTCACTTAATTACCCAGCTTCTAAAAATTTACAGTTTAAAAATGTTCTTTTTGTGCTTCTGACTCATTTCCAAAGATTCAACATCAACTCTTAAGCTTAATAAATATTCTTAAGCTACCAGATAAAAAGAGCGTAAAACGAGTTTATCAAGTTTTAAAAAAATACATTTCTTTGAACTTGGAATAATAATGTCTGTGGTTTACTTACTTCTCAACTTATCATTATCGTAAATTTAAGTAAGTCAATTGACACACACTGATTAAACAAGTATTGGAGATAATAATTGAATTAAAAGTCGTTGATACAACAATTTATAACGGTCTTTAATGAGGTTTTTATTTTTATATTAATTATCTGTGGCAAATGGCCCTTTATAAAATTGGTATTTTCGTTAAGTTCATATTTTATGTCAAACTTTGCTATCGTCAACGTAAAACACAGCAAGTACAATCTAATCTTCAATTACGAGAAAATTAAGTTTTCTTTTTCTGTATTCGTTTAAAAATATTAAAGTGTTTATACTATAAATTATCACCCTTTTTGTTATATTCAGTAAGTTTTTGTCATTAACAACATCATATGTCCATCTTAATGGCCACAACATATTTAATACAATTTAAAACTCTTAAACACGCCTCGGCTGCTGCGTGCCCGTTGAACTTCAATCTAGACGTCGTTATAAGTTCAATATTTTATCCTTGATAAGATTTTCTTTTATTCATTTACATTTAAAAACTTCAAATAAATTTTAAAATTAATATATGTTTACTATTAAATCCTTGTAAGTTAACTTGTAACTTTTTGCAGTTAAAATAATATTAATAACGAGACCGCATACATATTCAAGATATAACGTTCAGACTCCCTCAGCCAGATTGACGCCGTTGAGAAGTATTTTGTATTGAGCAATTATTACTTAGGCTTAATATACATGAGGTAAGTTAACGCACTGTTCGTGTTGTATATTTTACAATTGAACAAAACGACAAAACATTAATACCGGTTATATTTATTTAAGAATATCAAGCATGAAAGATTTTTGGTGTTGATATTAATTTGTTTAATTATATTTAGTTAATTACGGGAAAACTGGGGTCTTTTTTATATGCTCCGCATACCATTGGTATGCTCATCGCATATGGACCACCTGATGGTAAGTGGTCACCAACGCTTATAAACATTGGCTTTGCAAGAGGTGTTAACCATCGCTTACATCGCCAATGCGCCACCAACCTTGATAACTAAGATGTTATACACCCTGTGCCTGTAATTACACTAGCCTAACCCTCAAAACATCTGATGAGTGGATGGAACCAACCCAGACGAGCTTGCACAAACCGCTACCAACAAGATATGCAAAATCCCGTATTTATTAAAACTTCTGATAACGATTGGTCTATTTCATGATCTTTTTTTAAATATAAACATAACTTGTTTAAGATTAGCTCTATTTATCTCGTTATGAAGGCAAGTACGTACGTAACATGTATTAAAAGTAGAAATATATTTATGTAAACAGACCACTAACAAGTCTCTATGCCTTATTAGGTATAATATATGCTGGTATGAAAATTTAAACTAAATCCACTTAGCGAATAACAGTGCAACCTTTTTGGATATAGCGCAGTATTGTGTAGCTTTTAACGTTTTGCAACATATTATCAATGTCATTATTTTATTTAAATTAACAACCAGTTGGTCTACACGTAAACGAATAGTCAACTAATTACGTACTAACACAACAGTAATTGTTGAATGACAGATTTTTTAGAAAAACAATGTATATTTACATTAAAATTAATTCAGTAAGCCAAATAAAAATCTAATTAAATTAGATAATTATAATGACAAACGTAAGAAGAAATTTTGTTCGGTGTTAAGTCATTTTGAATCATTATCAGGTTTATAGCTACAAGCGCTTCAGCCACCAAAATAAATATAATATTTTAATATCCCCAGTCTAAATGTATGGGTGGGTGGGCTCGGTAGTCTAACCGTTTTGACGTTGACATTACCGAGGAAGACCATAAGTGTCATATGCAGCGCTGATTCATGTACTCGTAACTTATGAACTGTACTGAACCCGAATAAATGACAAAATACAAGCGAATAGTAATAAGTTTCCTAACTAAACTCATTTTATCTTGTATACTATAATTGTAATTAAACGATATTATATCAAAATGAATATATATATAATTGTAATTTCCATTTAAGAAGGTTAAGTAAATACTTAAATAATGAGCGTTGTTTTTCTTTCTATTGAATTTTAAACTAATGTTTCGTTTATCTGATCGTGCTAACGGTATGCACGACGCCTTTTGCGTATCAATGTATTTATATTTAAAGGAACCGGTATCAGTGCTAAGTATCACACTGACATACAATGTTACTCGATCTGAGTAGATCTTTAGATGGTATCTTTTTGTAGTTGACTGACGTTTAATTCTTTTATAACATTAAGTTTATTCATTAACAGCCTTTCTTGTGCGCGTTGCTTAGAAGCTGCTTAATTAAACACTCTTTCTGTCATTATTGATTTAACATTTCATTTAGTATTGTTTAACTAATCACCAATTAAACAATGTTTATAACTGAGTTCGTTAATGTCTGTACATGAAAATATAGAGTATATACTTAAGAAGGCTCTTAACGAATGCGATCCCGTGGTGCTCCACTTAAGACGGGAAGGGTACCGCTGGTTTTTTAGTGGGTTTTCCGATGACCGGGGTGCACTCGGTGCCCTGGATATGCGGCGAGTCCCACATAGCCCCCCCCCCCGTATTACCAGCGGGAGGAAGCGCGTAATGCGTTTTTCCAGCGAGAAAAAAAAGGCTCTTACAAGCGCTGTTCATCATTTATGAAATGTAAAGCCACCACCACCACCTCCAGAAGATGTAAAATCTGACGCTGTAAGAAATGAATATTTATATATGGTACGGATTAATTCTAGTTGTTTCTAAATAAACTTTCGGGCCTAGGCTATATTGTGCAGGTAGCTCTCTTTTACAACACATATATCGTATTGACGTCGGCTGAGAATGTCAAAGGACATTATGAAAGAACTAATTAACAAGGCGAGTCAAATCCACATCAGTCAACAAACTTATTTTCTTACGGCGAATTCTGCAGAGCCTTTACCCGCCAAGCCTAAATGCAAGGGAATTAGAATAGTGACAAAATAGTGATGCCATAAAATTGTGTAATGGCAAAAAGTTCTTGATTTTTAATCCTTTGTTTTTACATTGTTTAGATATATTGAAGCACGTAATTAAAACCGTGAAATGATTTTTTTTTCATTCAGTGAAGTAGCTTTTTTTTTTAAATGACTTATTGCTAAATACACTTTTTTAATGAAATAAAGTATATTCTTTGCATTTTTAATAACGTGTCGCAAATTCTACTTCAAATACTATGGTTATTTAATTCATTTCATGAATAATAAAATAGCTTATAAATTTGTATATAATATAATCAGTAACTTAAAAGAAATGCTTGTTTTTATTTTAAAAAGTACAAATGCGTTTTTTATGTCACTTTTTCGAAAAAATCGACATTCCGCGGCGTTGGTAGCGCTTGACAATACGACTGTAGCTTATAAAAAGCAAGTGATTATTTTTTTAATTGCGATTAACTATTTAGGCATAAAGAGACCTTGGAATATATTATATTTAGACAAGATTACTTAGTTTATCGAAATAATCTACGATATAATCGAAGCATTAATATGAACATTTGAAGGATTATCATTTAGACGATTTAGAGCCCGACCTTCACATTCCAGGCCAAATAAATGACAGTTAATATGACAAATGATCCAATAAAATGTTTAATATAAATAGTTAGACAATGGTGTGTGAAGCGATTGACGATTAATAATATTTACATATAAATCTATCGATTGTTTCGGCTGGCGACGAGCGTTATTATATAATTCACTGTGTCTTGCGGTTTCAACAGCGTTCAGTTTATATTAAACACGGCTGTATTATCCATCTCATGCGTATTTATAAAATTTTAATCGTTTTTTTTGTAAATAAAGTACAAAAAAACACGTATGTGTGGATATAATTGTCGTGATCCTCGTAAGAGTAGTAATGTTTACTTGGTGGTAGAGCTTTGTGCAAGCTCGTCTGGGTAGGTACCACACACTCGTCAGATATTCTGCCGCGAAACAACAGTGCTTGGTATTGTTGTGTTCCGGTTTGAAGGGTAAGTGAGCCAGTGTAATTACAGGCACAAGGGACATAACATCTTAGTTCCCAAGGTTGGTGGCGCATTGGCGATGTAAGCGATGGTTAACATTTCTGTCAATGCCATTGTCTATGGGCGTTGGTGACTTCTTACCATCAGTTGGCTCCAATGGTCGTCCGCCTTACTATACAATAAAAAAAAAGTAAAATTATTTTGCCTATCATCTAGCAGAATTCTAGCTCAATAAACTATCTTACGCAAAGAGAAATTTTCAAAGCAGATTAGTAACGGCTGAGATTAAGGCACCTAAAATTATTGCACCTAGCTTAATACATATATGATATAAAGTATATAATGTGAAATACGCTACATTTCGATTATCGTTTCTAAAATAGGTGGGCCACCGACGGCAAGTGGTCACCGCGGCCTACAGATATTGGCGCTGCGAAATTAACAGCCACCCTCAGGAAATAAGATGTACCTTGTGCCTGTAGTTTCATTAGCTTACTCATAATTCAACCCGTAACACGACAGTACTATTGGCGTTTAATGGTAGAATGTGTGATATGAGCTACCTGTTCAGTTGGGCATGCGCTGGGTAAGCCCTAGCACCAAGGTTTTATTACAACTTTATCTACCTAACACATTTGATGGACACTTAGTCGTAAAGCTTCTAGCGAGATTCAATAAGGGTTCGGACAAGGCTTTTATCGTAAAAAAATAATTCTCCCACAACTGGGCTAAAGTCTCTTCTTCTTTTTTTTTGCAGCAATCCTCACGACATTTTCCTTCACCACCGAACACGAGCATGAAAATTCAGTGGTGTTTGCCAGGGGAAGAACTGAGCCATCACGGCTATCGACTTTTATCCTAATTATAGTACATATATTTCCATCATCAATATTTCTATGATTCTTGTCTCTGAACTATCGTCTATCAAATGTTTGTTTTCTAGGGTTAGATTAGGGTAGGCATTTTTCAATATTGGTGTTAAATTGACATCATTTAATGTGAAAAGAGTTGATTTTTATTATATTTTTATGGTTTTTAAGATCAAATATTAAATTTCAAAAACGTTTCTTTCAAGTTCATTTACGTTTATGAAATATATGAAAGTAATGCACTTGAAAAATTATTTTACTTTCAAATCTAAGCCATAGATAAAAAAGATAAAATGAAATGGACCTGTTTGACGGCAAGAGAAAGTGCATCAGATCCTACTATAACATTACTTTCACTGTAATAAAACTTAAACGTCTGTCGGGTTTTTGTCTATGGGTAAAAAGTGGGGTCATTTGATGTTTCGAATAGGAAGAGTTCCGTTCGGTTGGAGCTTGGACCGGTCGCATGTAGGTCAAGTGTACTCGGTGGCCCGTAATTACATCATATACATACCGTTTTAAATTGATCTATGTACTGTTATAATCAAAATATTATATTTTAAATAAAGTACAAATTTCAAGGTATATTAATGAAATTTGATAAATGTTGTTAGTGTGATGGCTTACGTTCAACCAGCAGGTAATTCCTGATTTTACTGGATTTTACCGGATTTTAAGCAGATTTATCTTAAAACGAGCAATTCTTATATATATCGTGCATTATTTTTTTGTGAAATAACTTATTATTTATTAGAGCCTGTATCAAAATTGCGTAAAGGCTTGGTACTTATTCGACCACGCCGCTCCAATGCGGCTTGGTGGAATACAAATGTCGCAGAATTTCAGTGAAATTAAACACATGCTGGTTTCCCCACGATGTTTTCCTTCACCGTCAAGCACGAGATGAATTATAAACACAAATGAAGCACATGAAAATTCAGTGGTGCTTGCCCGGGTTGGACACATGATGTTTTATGTAACAAATAAATTAATATAGGTACCTATATTAATATAGTTTTTGGGTGCGTACCATCCGTTGTGTTAACAAAACAAAAGTAAAATATTATGAGACTAAATATAAACATTAACGAAAAAATGGCTAGTTAACCCTTTGGTACTGCGCAATGGTGATTTCTAAGCCATGTTGCTAAACTAATGTGAATATGCTGTAATTTAGCTGTCCTTTACGCTTTCATGGCACTAAACCGTTACTTATTATAATTGGAATTAAGTAAGCATGAACCCTAAGGCCAACCTTCTCTTATCTACCTACTGCCTTCCCCTAAAACGAGAGCGAAGCCACGACCGAAAGCTAGAAAAGCATAAATGAAAAAATGAAACAAAATTAACACATCTTCGAATAAGGCGCGGCGAGACAAATTTAGCAACAGCTTCAAAGCCCATTGTCGAACGAGCCCCAAGGCATATATAAAGTGTGTTTTAATATTGCTATTTTTATTAAAATAAACAGATCGGACAAGGCTACGTCTAATTGCCGAATGTAGTTAATTTATCATTAATTAAACTAGACATTTTCAAGTTATATGAAGATCCTTAAACGTTGCAAGTTATAATGAGTTTTGAAATTAAATATTTTGATCGATTGATCGAGCCTTCACCTATTTTTAATTAAATATAAATGTAAGTGTATAAAGGTAAATCAATGTGTAAAATAGAAGACTTTATAATTATTTTGGAACATGTTATATTTGTATATATATTTTAAAAATAGCTAATATATCATTTATATGTCGTAAATATAAAGCGATATATTAATTTAAAATTTATTTATTATTAAAACAAGACGTTTAAACTCTACGCAATATTCACGTACGTGCGTGATTCTTAGAATTTATCTTAAAAGGTAAATATGGTTCTAAATATTGTATGCATAGTATGCAGATATTTAAAATGAAATTATGACACTTGATTTTAACAAATCATGTAAGTTTGTGTGGGAAAGTTGTTACAATTGTAATTACCACTTCATACTATAAAATTGTTTTTTTTTTATAAAAGTTTTATTTAAAAAACCCTTCTAGAACAGATATAGCTATTCAAAAAAAAGGTGTGTGTGCGATTCACACACGATAGAAGTGAAACTTCAGTAAATCGACAAAAGAAATAATATAAAATAGTATGTATATTTCTGTCTCATTCTTTGCTGGCTTCATCCTACATATTTTTGTATTTGTGTCTCTTACCTGTCGTTTTTTCCGTTGCATCCGGTTTGAAATCACAACGATTCTAAAGAAGTTTCACTTCAAAAAAAAATTTTAGGTAGAGGATATCGTAGGAGACAAGTCAGTTTTAGTATAAAGCTTTAAATAAATTATGTATTAATTATCGTGTTTACAATGAGCTTAATGACTCTAAGTGTCAATTTAAATTTGACAGATTCACATAAATAAGCGTTTATTTAGCGATTAACAAGGCAATGTCCAGTAATCCTTGTTGTTAATAGACGCGAATTGAAAGTCAGGGTTGCCCTCAACAGTCAAACGCTACAAACAGACCGACAGATACATAAAACATGCCAGCAATTAGTTATAGAGAGCCAACGAAGCGTGAAACGTTGATTGATAGTGTTTTTCGACACAAACATCTCTGTATATTAATGTTATAAATATGGCAATTTTTTTCTTTCAAGTATCGATTTCAAGGACTTCAAAATACGCATCACTGTAACTTTAACATTCACAAAATTATTAATTTAATTCAATAGATTTTTAATACAATTGTATTAACTCGAAACAAAATTCATCCACATATGGAATGAAATCTGCGACTTTCGGCCACGAGCGCCAATGGCCAAAGCCGGGCACTTTAATTGGCACCAAACAGGCACCCTTTTATTTGCAATTTCTACATTCGTATATTTATTATATGATTATAGTTATATTTACTACATATATATTTTTTATATTTATAATCTTAGTTTACGTGTTTTCATATCAAATAAAAAATGTTCTAGTATGTGTCTGTTGGCCAATATGACAATGAAAGTGCTTTGTGAGGCACCTGTGTTGTTTCCATCGTCCCAACTCCGGGCGGCTACAGAGAGACCCAACCCAAGATTCGAACTCGATTGCCATGTCTGTTCCCATATAAGCTTGTTACTAGACTAATAAGTCTATCACCAATCATAAATGTGCTAATAAATCATTTAACACGAAAATTCAATTAAACACAAAGCTCGTTGTAATAAAAGCTGTAAAAAATGAAGTACACTTTATTTAGTTTACGATTACCGATAGAATAAAAAATATATATAAAAAACTCCAAACAGATTAATTAAAAACTAATGTCCATATTATAATACTAGGTTAAGAACGCCGTAATCGTCAACTTTAGTCAATTTTGTAAATGTCACTAGGTCATTTACTTCAACTTGCAATCACGTGACTAGAAGCCAAAACGCCAAATGAACTGATCACACGCGGAAATACAGTTACATAAAGAAATCGCGAAATTATAAATATTTAACATCGTTTTGTTACGTTCAATAAAATAAAACATTTCATTTTGACATATTGAATCACTATCCATATAAAAAAGCAATAAAAAATAACTAAAGTGTGTGATTGTCAGTTTTGAAATTAATGAAACATTATAAAAATATATACAGTACGTAATAGTTTCAGTTTTTATTATAATTAGGTACTATGGTGAAATCATTGTTGATGGGATTATTAAAAAAAAAAGTCATAACTTTTTTCTTTAGGATATCACTAACAAATATTATTCTATAATTATATAGTAAATAATATATTATATTGTAAAACCTATAAATCCAATTTACACATCTGTTGGAGTTAGATCGGTCATGCAGTTTACTGCATTATGAAATTCCAAAAAAAACACTATATACAGGCAGTTAAGATTATTATGAAAATAATGTGTTGAATATACACTTTAAACGAATAAATTCAATACATATAGAATGTAATGTGCTAATTCCATTGTATTTCAACCAAACTAATTTGTTCACTTTTAAAGCAATATTCAAAAATTAAAATTAAAGAATAGGAAAACGGATAAATCGCAACGATTACGATTTCGATTAATGTGACCATTTATTAGTAGAATTGTCCCCCAGTATTAATTTGACGAGGATCAATTTGCAAAATAAATTGATTATATTGAAGTTCGGAAGCGACAAAGGCTTACCAATCTGGGTTACTCACTCTCGGTCAAGTTGGCAAAAAATTGTTAATACCTGTCGTTGCTTTTTGTAAACGTGCTGTGTATTGAAAAAACGATACTGTAATCGACTTGCAATGACAAGACGAAAATGTATTAGGTTCTTTAACTTGGATCCAACACCACCTATTTTTTTTTATTTGGTCTTACTATTAAAACACCGTCTAGAAAAAAAAATACTTAACTAGTTACCGTCCGCGACTTTACCCGCTTGCCATAGATAACGTCTATTTTTAACCGACTTCAAAAAAAGGAGGAGGTTATCAATTCGTCTGTATGTTTTTTTTTTTGAGGGTCGGTTTAGTAGTTAATATTTCCGCACTTACACCACAGTAGCCTACCACTCCGACCACAGTAGCCTATTTGTTCCATTTCCAGTATAGATATAGTATTTCGAAAATAATATGATTTTTACAACTTGAGATCTGTCTGTCTTGAGACCGGTCTACGGATCAGTCGAGCGGAGCGGACACGTGCGCAACGCAACCTCATAATTCATTACCCTTGAATTGACAAATCAAGACATTACCACGAATACGCTATACTTTTTTCCTCTGTGCTTGTATTGAGTGATTGTCATATATATATATATTTAATATAATATATATTATTCAAAGAATCTTTATTATTTAACATTTTTGACGTGACAACGTCTAATAAATCGATGAACGCTGGCTGCATGCACGAAAAATTGTCCCGTTACGCTGATTGTACGCTTGCGCCGCATCTATCTCTCTTTCACTCGATTGCAGTCATTTCTTCAATGTTTTGTTATGACGTTGCCACGTTAAACTATCGACCGTAAACCGACTTTACAGACAACCATTTTTTTATTATAGATAATACACAAGCTGTGTTTTTATTATTAATGAAGTACCTTATTGAATTACCTATTTAAATAGATTATCATAAGATTTTTTTTTATTTCTTTTATGAAATCGATTATCTATCAAAAACTTTTTAAGAACTGTGTTTTACAACACATAGGCAACATATTATGTTCGTATATAACGCAAACTTTACTGTGTATTTAAATAGCATAGTGATTAATTGAAAAATGTCTTTGTTATGCAGCATCAACCAAAGCCATTCGGAGTCATAGAACCTTAAGGCTGACAATAAAATACTTTTCAATCGAGAATCTCGTTATTATTTGGTTTGGTCTGATTGGTTGAAGCGTGCAAGTATAGAGGAAAACAATTCGGATATTTCAAGATTTTTAATACGCCTGCAACGGTGTCGCAAACATTGATTATTTATCTGAACACGTCAAAATCATTAATTTAAAGAACGCCTGTGAAAAGAGGCCCTGATTTGCAAGTGAGCAATCATTAAGAGGTTGACGAAATCGGAGCGCTATAGGGTTTGTAATAATACACACTTGATTTTATAAGTTTTACAAGTTTACGAAGGAATCTTGCGAAATAAAAATGTCACGGTCGGGTATCAAAATTATTCGTACCTACGGTACAAAAGGGCATTTAGTATGTACCATGTTAATATGCAAAAATATCTTATCTCAGTTATTACATGAAAGATTTATTGTACAAAGTCTGGTTTGAAATAACTAATTAATTTCGTATTTAATGGAATCGCGGTGCGTTAAACGCACGTATGACGTAAAAGTTTATTTATTTTAAAAATATAATATAGTTTATCTTTTATTTTAAAATCACTAGCATTTTTTTATTTTATATTGTATCACTGACAATATATTAAAGGTCTTTATTCTATTAATGATAATAATGAATATGCTAATGTTGCTAAAGTTGCAAGTTATTATAATTATTGTTTGCAAATAAAAACTATTGTAATAAGTTTAAAATGCTGGAGCGATGAAGTTTCGGTATACTATTAGCCATGCTATAGTTTATATATAAATAATAATTAATGATGTAGACTAATGTCTTTATTAATTAATGAAACTAATCTCTCTATTGATTAATGATATATATAATTAATTACAATAATAATTTACTACATTCCATATATAATGACATTATTTTAAGAATAAAATAGTAAAATCTGATAAAATAATATCAAAATCAAATCTGGAATAAAGAATTCTAAATAACAAATATACAATAAAAAACAAGTATCATAAAATAGATTTTTATTGGTAAAAATGAAACAGTCTTCCATTTACTCGTCATATATATATATAAATGAATGTTTGCCTGTATATTCTTTATAGAATCGTAAACTATGCATTTGATCATGTCAGAATCTTCAGTAAAGTGTCGTGAGTGAGCCCACATAGGTTTCTGAGTTGGTACGACTAATCTTTAGATAATTAATAAGTAGCGTAGCAACGCGCGCAGGTTACAGCTAGTCTATTATAAAATAAACAGCGGTGAGGGGGTCACTGTGACTCTCTGACCGCCTTAATCTCATAAGCTACCGAACAAATTCTCATATGATTTCCATTAACCAACGGAGTGATTTATGAAGAAAGCTTAGGTATATAATTTATTACAGTTTTCTGTAAATTAGCTGAAATATAACGATGTTTGAATATGACGGAAAAATCATGCCGATTGGCAGCTTTATTGAAGTTCGCTGCGTAAACCAATGGAGTTTACGATTTAAAAGTTTTATGTAAGCCTTTATTCTACCAGTGCGGGTATTACGTATTTTAGAGTTGTAGAAGTCGGTTATCACCAGAATATATCGCGATTCACTCGAATTATTTTACAATATGTAATCTCTAACTAAGCAACACAATATTGTTTACAATTCCCTGACACGAAATTACATCGTGATGGTTATGGGTTGTTAAAGACAATAAGAGTCAAGGTCACCATGATCTGAGCTCTTATCTATTTATCTGTTATAATATGTGGAGTAATATGATCAGATATGACTTTTTTTAAAAACACTATTTTGCCACAGAGTAAAAAATACAGACTATCTAATCAAAAAAAAATTAAAATGAAATCTTATATGTTTATATGAGTTAACAATTTAAACAGTTTTTTGCAAGCACTTGTTAGTGGACTAACAATTTTTTTTAAATTAATTTTTAATAACTATTGTACGCTTTTTTCTGCATCATGATTTAAAAAAAAAACAAGCTTATTGTTAAAGTTATCGATATTTTTTTTATTTCATCATTTAAACCGATGAGAATCGTTAAGAAATTAAGCGTTTCGCTTCCTAGTTACACCGCTAACGATGTATTGTGTAAATATAATAAGTATAAATATAGATAGATTTTTTATTGTCCGGTTAGATGACCTCTAAATTATTATTACACTAGTTAAAGAAACTGTTGTACAACAATTACGTGACACGATGAAGATGTCGATAAAACATTGTGATTCTGAGAACATAGAGAATGTTACCAGTCATAAAAAAATTGCAAAGCTGGAACGAAATATTCGTATGGCAATAATATATGGTTGATGAGTATGATTTATAGTGCACGTAGGTGATATTTAAATGATTATAGTCGTGCGAAGCCATTTCAAATTAATTTTCTGTTCTTAGAACTTGAAACGCGCATTTTGCAACAGGAAAATTAAATTTGAACGTTAAATAACAACTAAATACTGAACTTTATTGTAACTGTAACATCTACAACATTCTGCGGGTGAAGCTTTCAATTATCATAAATTATTACGCCGCAAATGTCTGTTTGTCTATCATTGTCTGCTAGACTGTTTGACGTCATATTGTTTTCAGTACAATAAAAAAACTTGGCTAAACGGTAAGGCTCTGACTGCAGAAAGGACGTAATGCCATTGGTTCTGTGTCTAATTTATCTCTGATCGAGGAATATGATTTAATTGAACACTTGTGACTACAACAAGTCCTGCGCAAATGACTTATCCGTCGAGAATAGTCGCCCTGTTTGATATCAGTGGAAAGCACACCAATAACACCATATATCATTACTTTGTACTGCCATGTTTACATTTAAAGGGTTAGTAACTTAGTATGTTAAGTAGTAAGTCAGAGTAGTGCAGGTTCAAGATGATTAAACACGCATTGCCATTATAATACTTTTTGAGTAGGTATGAGCAGAGCTTTACACTCACTACAATTAGAATCAATTAAAAAAATGTACGTACATTTAATGTCTCAAAAGCATTACTAAAACCAGTCGAAAAATTTGTAAAATTATTTTATATTACGAATGTCACTGATATTTAAATATTAGCTACTATAAATTATAATATTCATGAACGCAACTAGGAATGTCTTTGAATACTACGACAAAAATAGTAACTTCCTTTTTATCAAGATAAGAGAAATAAATTAGAAAGTTAAATAACTTATTCTTGTGAATTATGAAACTTTGGCTTGTTTTAAGAGTTTTAATGAACATATTAATTGACTTTGGACTAGATTTTGCTTGTCAAAGATTTACTATAAGGTCATGTATAGATTTACAAAGATAAACTAACATCCGTTTACGAAATTTTACAATTTTTATTTGCCGAATAATATTTGCCATATTTTACTGTTATTTATTAATTTTATATAATTTCGATTCATTCATCAGATTTTTTTTTTGTTTATTGATAACGATACTTTTTAGACCATAACGTAATATATATGTATATACGTTTATACAAGGGAGCACAAATACGTCTAAGTGCTCCCAGCCAACCTCACCTGCACGTGGTGCATCCTGCCGACTAACAAACGAGGCTCTGGCGACCGACTAATGGCGGTATAACCATTCCATGAAGGCGTAGCTAAATACCATGGACCGATGACGGGCAGCAGCGTCACCTGTGCGACGAGCTACGCTCTGCGATCACCAACCCGCCTGCCCAGCGTGGTGATTATGGGCAAAAACCTTGAATGGCACACACCGATACGCGACGGCCCCTAGTTCCCGGTCGCCCCGCTGCTCCTGGCCAAGGCGGCGGCCATGGTAAGGGCGGGGCAGGGGGTGCTAAGAATCCCCGGGCTACGGTAGGCCGCCAATACCAACTGACTCTGGCTACGTACAACGGACGCACGTTACGGCTCGACGAACACCTGGCACAGCTCGAAGAAGAGCTGAGGAACATAAGGTGGCATATTTTGGGGTTGTGTGAAATCCGAAGAAAGGGGGAGGATACCATAACCTTAGAATCAGGCCATCTTATGTACTTCAGAGAGGGAGACCAACCATCTCTTGGTGGCGTCGGCTTTTTGGTCCATAAGGCTCTCTCTGACAACATTCTAGAAATCTCCAGTGTGTCGTCAAGGGTAGCGTATCTTGTGATTAGACTTACCAAGAGGTATAGCCTCAAGGTTATCCAAGTGTACGCACCGACTTCGACACACTCGGATGATGAAGTGGAAGAAATGTACGAAGACATTTCGAAGGCATTGCATACCACCCAAAATGCCCACTTCAATGTTGTCATGGGCGATTTTAACGCTAAAGTGGGAGTACATACTAGCAGCGAATCGGTCGTTGGACAACACGGATTTGGAATCAGAAATCATAGGGGGCAAATGCTTGTCAACTTCCTGGAGAAAGAGGGGCTGTTCTTGATGAACTCCTTCTTTAAGAAACAGCCCCAACGGAAGTGGACGTGGCGAAGCCCCGACGCTATGATTAAAAACGAGATTGACTTCATTATGACGGACAAAAGGCGAATATTTAGAGATGTCTCCGTGATTACAAGGTTCAATACAGGAAGTGATCACCGACTTGTACGAGGCACTCTAAATATTGACTACAAGCTCGAGCGCGTTCGTCTAATGAGGTCTACGCTCCGGCCAAAACTGCTCCAAGCTGTGGAGTCTAGCACGTTTCAGTTAAAACTGGAGAACCGGTTCGCTGCCTTGGAAACCAAAAACGACGTTAACATGGACCAAAAACTCGACCAAGTGGTGGGTATCCTAAGGGACGAGGGGACGAAATTCTACCAAGCGCAAAACACCGACAAGAGGTCCAAGCTTTCGAAAGAGTCTCTAGAGCTAATGCGAAAACGACGTGAAAACCCAACAGTCACTTCGTCAGATCTTAATAAGCAAATATCTAAGCTGATAAGACGTGATCTCCGAAATTACAATACGCGTTCTATAAAAGAAGCGATTGAGCGAAATCGGGGGTCAAAAGTCTTCGTTCAACAGCTAGGCCGAAGTCATCTGACGAAGTTGACCACTTCAAAGGGAAAAGTCGTCGCTTCTAAGCTCGAGATTCTTAAGGAAGTGCAGGACTTCTACGGTAAATTATACACATCAGAAGCGCCTCATCCCCAACCCGACCCAGAGGATCCTAGAGCCACTTTAACCCACTTTACAGAAGAGCTACCAGAAGTCAGCCAAGACGAAATTGTGATGGCTTTGGGGCAGCTTAAAAATGGAAAAGCCCCCGGAGAAGATGGAATTACGACGGAGCTACTAAAGGCAGCTGGGAAACCTTTGCTAGCACAGCTCCAACAGATATTTAATTCTGTTATTTTTTCGGGGAGAACTCCAAGGGCATGGAGCAAGAGTGTTGTCGTTATGTTCTTTAAAAAAGGAGACAAAACCTTGCTGAAGAACTACAGACCTATTTCTCTCTTGAGCCATGTCTATAAGCTGTTTTCCAGGGTTATTACGAATCGTCTCGAGCGTAGACTTGACGAGTTTCAGCCCCCAGAACAGGCTGGGTTTCGAAGAGGTTACGGAACCATAGACCACATTCACACAGTGCGGCAAATTATACAGAAGACCGAGGAGTATAACCAGCCCCTGTGTTTAGCATTTGTGGACTATGAGAAGGCTTTTGACTCTATTGAGACCTGGTCTGTTCTGGAGTCCTTACAACGGTGCCAAATCGATTGGCGATATATCCAAGTGCTGAAAGGTCTTCATGACGCTGCTTTTATGACCGTCAAAGTACAGAATCAGCAGTCTGACCCTATCCTCTTGCATCGAGGAGTAAGACAAGGGGATGTCATTTCCCCGAAATTGTTTACCAATGCATTAGAGGATATGTTCAAGACGCTGCACTGGGAAGGGCGGGGCATAAACATAAACGGCGAGTACCTTTCACACTTGAGATTTGCAGACGATATTGTCATCGTGGCAGAAACCGTGCAGGACATGCAGTATATGCTGAGCAGCTTGGCTGATTCTTCTGCTCGAATTGGTCTCCGGATGAACTTGGACAAAACCAAGATAATGTTCAATGAACACGTCAATCCGGAACCAATACTTCTTAACGGAGTTCCTCTCGAAGTTGTTCAGGAATATGTGTACCTTGGGCAAACTTTGCAGTTGGGTCGAAACAACTTCGAGAAGGAGGCACGCAGAAGAGTACAGCTGGGCTGGGCAGCGTATAGGAAACTTGGTCAAGTCTTTTCATCACGAATACCGCAATGCTTGAAGACAAAAGTCTTCAACGAGTGCGTCCTACCAGTTATGACCTACGGAGCCGAGACGTGGACACTGACAGTGCGTTTGGCCCACCACTTCAAAGTCGCTCAGCGCGCTATGGAGAGGGCTATGCTCGGAGTTTCTCTGAAGGATCGAATCCCAAATGTAGTGATCCGACAGAGAACCAAAGTTATCGACATAGTCCAAAGGATTAGTAAGCTGAAGTGGCAGTGGGCTGGACACACATGTCGCAGAACCGACAATCGTTGGAGTAGACGTGTTCTGGAGTGGAGACCACGCCTTGGCAAACGTAGCGTAGGACGCCCTCCGGCTAGGTGGAGTGATGATATACGCACAGTGGCTGGCAGCGGTTGGAAGTCGAGAGCTGAAGATCGAGCTCAGTGGCGTGCCATTGGAGAGACCTATGTCCAGCAGTGGACGAGAAAGGGTTGATGATGATGATGACGTTTATACTTATACAATTTAACACCTAATTAAAATATTGTATATTATATATGTATGTATTTTAATACGTATAAAAGCAGACGAAGTTATTTTGTATATTTAAAAAAAAAAACAGATTTTTTTAAGACTTAGTTTTGTGCAGGTGACTGCACGAAGGTTGTATATAAAGTTGTGTTAGTTCAAACACCTCACATCAGAATTTACAAATAATACAATTTTGTGTATTCTGATAATTGATCATTGGGTTTTACTTTGAACGATTTAAGCATACAAAACATATGTACCTTTGCATACAAAACATCGTCAATAGTTCTTTGCGCAAATACGTAAGTTTTTTTATTTAATATTTGTTAAAGGAAATCGTTTTTCCGGCAATGTTTTGGTACTCATACAAAGTCTAAAATAAATAGTTGAGATTAAGTAAATAAAATGGTACCCTAGATTGATGTCGTTTTTCTTCTATTAACGACCCCACAGGATAAATACTAGTGAAGATATACAATGTCATGTCATGATACCGTCTGAAAACAAGCCAAGTTTTTATGTAAGCCCAAGTAATAAAGACAGTAACGGTAAACTGACCGGCTCGGGATGTGTATGTGTCGGGTTCAATCTTGATTGGGCTATTGTTATATCAACTACGGTACTAGCACGAACTTAAAACGCAGCTGAAGCTAGTAATATTTTAAGAACAATTGATTCAACAAAGCTATTCAAGTAAGGATACACATGTAATTATTATAATTTGCCCAATTAATAAAACATAAATGTAGCTTGATAATTACATAGCTGATCTTTAGTGTGTTATGATATTATTATAAAAAAGAATCTGTGCCTAATATTATATTGTGACACAATAAACTCGTATGAGTGACATTGGCTGCGCGGGCGCAACACGCGCGACAATCGACATTTGTCCGCACCATTGTGATGTTAATATATGATTGACAGATCATCTTACGCAACACTAGAACTGACGCAATTTGATTTGTCTCGGAAATGTATATATATAAAGTAAAACGAATTGAAAAATGCATGAAGGTAAAATGTTGACAGTTTCAGAAACCATCATGTGTTTCCTTGTTTCATACAATTATTATATAAGTTATAACTGTTGTAGTTACGGACACATACTCGTGCGCTATGTGCCGCTAGATTGCGGATTACGGCTTGGATAAACTTGTAACTCATCATTATGTAATAAGCTAACAATAGTATATTTTAATGTTTATCTTTTCTCATGGTATGAAATGGGGAAGATTTATTATTCATTACAATTTATTAACACTTAATATATCATTAAGAATAGTAATTGCCTGAAAATTCCCTAATGATGAATCCGAATTCACTTGAAGTAGAATTTTATCTGGCTCATGTAGGTTACCTCTCGATGTTTGCATCGCTGCTAATAACAATAGGAACAAAATAATATTTGTTTTTGTAATGAACAATTTTTTACATTTGACTTATAAATTAATAAATGCTACAAAATATTTTCGAATAGTTAAATCTCTCTGCCACATGTTAATTCCACCAACCCCATTGGAGCTGCGTGGTGGAATAAGGTCCAAACCTTCTCCTCAAAAAAAGGAGAGGAGACCTTCGTTCAGCATTCACAAACTGTTACTTTATATGTCTAGGGCTTGAATTCCGCCTTAAGTTTTATTCATATATTCCTTTAAATTTCATTTTACAATTTTGAACGACAGTTTCCCAATCAATCGAGCGACGTCAATCACGATACAATATCTCCGTAATGAAGCAATAAGTGTTATTAATGATCAAACAAATACAATGTGACAATCAATATCTCACTATTATCGGCCCAGCTCAGTGGACCGTAGTCCAATTAATCGTTTCAATCTTATTCTTATCTCTTATCACTAGAACCTATAGCTACTGGACAGCTATGACACTGCATATTAAATCAAATTTTAAACTCACACGGTGCTAGGCTTACATATATTTGTTTTTATACCTATATATATATAAAATAGGTATTTTTTTTAAAATAAGAATCATACATTGTATATAATTTCTTTTTTTTTTAAATAAATATTTTCTTTTGACCAATGAGATAATAAAAAATTTAAAAGAATAAAAAAAGGCAACACGATTCGTAACAAGCGTTCAAAACAAGTAAGGCTACGGTTGGTTGATTCATTGTCAGCTTTAAGTAAGTAAACTGTTCAATTAATCCTTTTTTAGGATGTTTTTCACTTTAGTTATATAAAATCCGTCAATTCATTAAACTTTTGCTATAAAATCATTTGTATTTATGTCTTGTTAAAACTGGCCTTCAGTTATTTAAAATGTTGTTAGTTTTTTCAGTTTATTAAGAAAACAACTTAGTAGAAGCGTCACTTAAAATATAACACAATTTATTTGCTATTAAAAGTTTTAATTTCAAACATAATATTATTGGGGTGTTTTTTTTTTGCAAAACTAGTGCCGTAGCCCACTAATGGTACGTTTAATAATATGCTGTTATTAAGTAATGTTTAGTGAAACTTATCACGAAATACATAAAGATTTATTGGACTCTAAATTTTTAGTTACGGCAAGCATTTAAAACCTTAGACATTACATTTCTAATCCCTGTCACATAAAGTATACGTATATTTTGTAAGCCGACCTTAAATATAATAACATCGTTATGATAAATATGGAAATGAGTTACGAGATATTACAAAACCTTACTGAATTTATTTATTAAAGGTTTATAAATCGCCATCGATCCCTTCATTAAAAAGCTCTTGGTCAAGCTCTTGGCCTAATTAAGTATTACTAGTTAGGAAAGTATTCGCCACGAAGGTCGATTAAAGTAAGTTCATAGTCACCGGTCACGAATATTGGAAATTGTTTTAATAAACAAAAATCAAATTTATACTTTAGCGGTAACTTCACCAGTAACGGGCTTATCGTACTGTTTTTTTTTATTTTTATCAAAATCTGTAATAAAAGAAAAAGACATAAAGAACAGGATATATTACTTTTTATTTGTAATTAAATTAGGTAAGTAAGATTACCATACAAATAGTATATGATTATAATACAATCATAAAATTATATGAAGCTTTGAACTTGTTGCGTAGTTAGAATATAATTTCATTGCACTTTAAGGAGGAAAATTACAATATAAATTATAGAAAATTGAGATGCATAATTCTGCACTTGCAATTCTCGGAACGGAAGGATCGTCAAAATCGTACATGAGATGTCAGATGTCGATTACCTGTATTGAATATGATTAATGCGATTACTCGCGAATGTTCTAATCAAATAGTTAACGTTTGCTGTTTAATTTTCACAGACAACTTGACATAACTTGTATTGGACATCACGAGACTGTATTTATTGAACTGCCCTTGTTAGATATAATTATATTTAGTACATTTTTTATCTGTGCTGAGATTTTCTGATATTTTATTGCAAAAAATCTATATTTAGTTTAAAGAAATAAAACTAATTTTGATGGTGAAAATTTAAAACAACATATGAAGAGTTAAAACAAAACAATAACTATTTCAAATAATAATAATTGTCATTTATGTCGCCACGATGTTTGTTTTGTTCGCATCGGTTATTTTCGTCCAAAATAATTATATACAAAAGTATTTATATAACAATTAAAACTGTCGATTAAACAATAATTCAATTGTAATCTAACAAAATAATTGCATTCGTATTATAATATTATAAAATGTCGCAATAAAACCTGTAGCTGGTGGGAATATATATGCGCTACAAGTTATTTATTTCCCTTGACTTTTAAAAGAAAAATACAAACACAGCGGGACCGAAAGTGGAACATGGTGACGCCTTTTGATTGCCAAATCAAAGTACAAACGAAGATGAAGTACTAAAACCATTTGTATATACTATTATGTTATTGTCGATATGTACTCTCGCTTTTCGATATTCAGGGTCAATTAATATCAAACATATTATTATTTTATAACTCGCAAGTGATTACATACGTGCAACCTTATCTCAATGTGTGGTCTTTAATTTAAACTATAAAATATATAAAAAAACATTTGAATTATTTTGATTCAATATAATTAAAATTAAAGGTCAACATTATAATGTAAATATATTCGTTTAAGTTAAAAAGTATACTTATTCCGAGTTATGAATTTATTTAAATAAAATATATATTTATAATAAAAAAAGTATTCATTGTTTTCTTTATAAAATTGATTGTATAATAGCCGATAGGGAAAAGCTTAAAATTAATTAATCATGAAATTAAGCTAAAAGGTAAATCATAATTACAAATAAACAAAAGAAAGAAAAATACATCTCATAATATCATACGTAACATATAATATGTATATCAAAACATTTTATCAAATTGCACAACGTAACTCTATGCGTGACATAGAGATGCATTATTCGTGATCACTCAATTCCTGATGACATATTTCGGATAATTTTGAATTTTATTTAGAAACGCGTTGAACTCCTTTGATCAAAAACTCCAACCAAAGATAAATACTTAAATAACTAGTGTAATCAAACCCAATATACATAATATAATAACAAAATAAACTAATAAGTTTTATGCGATTTTCAATGTTTTTTTTTCGCATAGTTAGTCGGACGAGCATATGGGCCACCTGATGGTAAGAGGTCACCAACGCCCATAGACATTGGCATTGCAAAATATGTTAACAATCGCGTAGGAACTAAGATGTTATGTCCCTTGTGTCTGTAATTACATTATTACACTGGCTTACTCGCCCTTCAAACCGGAACACAACAATACCAAGTAAGTACTGCTGTCTTACGGTAGAATATCTGATGAGTGGGTGGTACCTACCCAGACGAGTTAGCACAAAGCTCTATTATTTTTATTATGTATTCATATATATAAGCCTCAAAATGATAATAGACGCCGAACAATTTATATTTTTAATGGCAACATTATTCTGACACGTATAATTACAATGTCAATAAACTTACCATGCCTGTCGATTCGATTCGACTACATTAGTGAAAAGTGGTACGCGCTATGATCGTATGTCAAGGTTTACTAATTCATCTATTTTGCATATTGGCCTTTTAATGATATTGAACGGAACATGTGTAATACATTTAACGCATGAGCGATTACGGGTCCGCGACCGCGTGGGAAAGGCCGGACATTGGCTAAATTTTACTATTCTGCGGTATTGATAGATGCATTTTAATGATGTTCATTATATATTCTATAATATATAGGTCATGTGTTACGTAATAAATTTACGAGTAACGATGATCGAATTAACGATATATAATTTTGAGACAATTTAACCTCGATCCACTGTCTATATCTTATTATACACAGCTATAAAGCTATGACTCAATAATAATACTTTAATATCGTAAATGGAGATACGATTATGTTCATATGGCAAATACGTAACGACTAGCCATGGCTCCTTTCATTAAATAAACGTATATTGTAAATAATAACAGACAATAACGTCGTGAACGTTCGCTGACACTGAGAAATACCTTTCACGCTAGAAAATTAGTATCAATACAGAGTTTCTATCAATAAACAATGATTTACGTAACAAATTATAGCTTTAAAGAGTTTGTCAAATTTTATTCTATTGCCAAATCAAATATAATGATTAATTTTAATAGTAGCAATAACCATTTCTTTTATAATACAGGTTTCGTACAGTTTTCATATTTTGAAAAATAAAGTAATGATGAAATAAAATAACTACCCTCTTATTTTGTGTTAATTATATTTTTGTGTAAACGAATTTTATACCAGTTTTTTTTTTTTATTGCATAGGAAGCTGGACGAGCATATGGCCCACCTGATGGTAAGTGGTCACCAACGCCCATAGACATTGGCGTTGTAAGAGCTGTCAACCATCGCTTACATCGCCAATGCGCCACCAACCTTGGGAACTAAGATGTTATGTCCCTTGTGCCTGTAATTACACTGGCTCACTCACCCTTCAAACCGGAACACAGCAATAACAAGTACTGCTGTTTTGCGGTAGAATATCTGATGAGTGGAGTGAGAGTGGAGTGGAGTGAGTTCCACAAAACCGAATAAGCTGAAATGATATGTTGATTATATATTCGCTAAATATGTCCGAATCACAATTTTTTTCACAAAGACAGAACAATGAATAATATTCATATTATTCGATTGCATTATAAATATTTATTGTTTATGACATTTTATGTAATAACGCGCCATTTAAGATGATAGATAATTGTATTTATTGACTTAATCCATATAGCTACTCGCAGTGTTTTTTTTAATTTGTGTATAAAAATTCATAACACATATTTCTTCTGTACAAGATTACATCTTTGTTTATCGTTGTGAAATATTTCACGCATTCAACTATAAGATTGAATAAATCATGTAACATAAGCTTCTGACCTATTTATATTTTTATACAAATACTTATTAACACTTACTAAGATTGGTACTCACAAGCCCACACTTTTGATATTTAGTAAGAAAGTGCAAATCCATGCACTGTTAATATAAGAGTAATGTAAAGTTATTGTAACTCTTATTGTCAATGTACTTTATAGGTTGCCAAGGTTGCCAGTAATACGCAACCAGCAACAATTGGCTTTCTCCTATCCGATCTATTTAATGACATCTCTGCTTCAGCTATCTTACAGCACAAAAACACACGCACACTCATACATAATTGTATGTACCAGTAATCAATTTGCAATACTACGTTTATATGTATGTATGTATGTATATAAATATAACATACCTGGACAATAGAACCGACGAGAAGACCAAAGCAAAGAGCAATACTTGTGACGATCGGTGCGTTGGATTCATTGATGGCGATACACGAGGCAACCCCAATGGACGTCAACAGAAACGTGCCTATCAGCTCCGCGACCAACTGTCGCCAGATCAGCTTGTTGTCTGTGATATCGGCCAAGCCGATTACAGAGCTGGTTCCTGTGGAACAAATAAATACATTTAAAAAACAATATTAATTTCAGTTTCTTATATTATCAAGCTATGAACATCGGGGCCAACTTAGGAAGTTAGCAGTAGTCCTACTGATACATCTGTCATGTGATTCTGATCTTCTATAACACTTCATGAATTTATTTAGAAATAAGCATTAGACACACATGATCTAAGCATAATTTTTAAGTATACATTTTTAGAGACAATGTGTGACAGTCTACGATTATTATCAATAGTCAGATATAAATAAATATATTTGTTTCCTTAAAACTATAAACTTTGAAATCAATTAGTATAATCAAAATACTGACCCGCAACTTAAAAGCATCATACACAAATGAAAATGTAAAAATGATTACTTTAATTACATACATATGTAGATACCTATTTATTTTTTAAATGAGATTTATATCTATAGAGATTTTAATACTAAATATAATAAATTAAGATCACGCTTTTTACAAGTTTAATTATACTTATTATTAAACGTTCGGAACATTTCACTATGTTATTTGTCATTTTCCCGAAGTCGAGTGTTCTTCGAAAAATAAATTGATAACATTTTCAATAATAATGATGATATTATGAAAATTTTAAATATACCATATCTATACTAATATATAAAGCTAAAGAGTTTGTTTGTTTGATCCGGTTAATCTCAGGAACTACTAGTTCGATTTAAAAAAATATTTTTGTGTTGTATATATAGTCCTTTTATCGAGGAAGGTTCTTGGCTGATTTTTATTCATTATATATTAAATGATTATACGCGGGTGAAACCACGGGGCACAGCTATTAATTTATAAATATAATATATGTTTATGTTTGCGCAATTCGTATGTGTAAAATTTTATAATTCTTTAACAAAATAAAATTATATCCGAGATCTGTAGTGTAATTAACTTACGCTAAATATAAATAAGTATCCTTTTTTATGATCTTAAACATGTTATATGTACCATGCATAATAATTATTGTAATATTTTATTCATTTATATGTAGGTATCTAAAACAACTTCTCATAAAGTGTTTGAGAAATATTTATTATTATACATTATGAAATAAAGATGAAATGTTTGAAGAAGGCTGACTAAAGTGTACACTTTTATTTCAAAATTATAAGATAATAATATTATTTTAACTGTTCAAATATGATACCTATGTCTGAAACAATGTCAAGCATCTTATTTTAATAATAAAGCATGCTTGTTTTACATTGATAACATATAAATATAACACTCTTGAATGTTGGAACACAATTATTCACATCTTTAAAAATTAATATTTTGGGTCAGTTGGCATTTATTTTATTTATTTACGCTTTAAATTTTATTAATGAATGAACAACCATGTTTATTTAGAGTAAAATATTCTTTAGCATTAAGACCGCCTATTTGTATAGCTGTTTAGCAACTGTATGTTTATTATTATTTTAGTGTACGAAAAATAATTTTATTTTTATGAATAATACGCATTTCTTAAAACTTTTATTATTAAAGTCAAACTTTGATGCGCTTGTCTAGTTTATTTTACAATTGTTATTTAATAAATATATTATATTATTATACTACAAAACAATGATCTTTGATCTTAATAACATTGTTAATTATGACTAATAAATAACATGCTATTATGTACATTTAATTATGACGTACTATATGCCGCACAACTATTTATAAACATGGTAAATATATAATTAACTCGATATTATAAAATATTTATAACATATTAAAATGAATAGAATTGACAAAATTACTCAAAATCTTATGAGCATAGCTTTCGCCAATATTAAATTAAAAAAATTATTAACTTAGAAAACATTATATTTGTTTTTGTTACTTAAAATTTTTATGCACTTTATTTACTGCTTATCCAAAAAAAATATCAACTTTTGTAAACTTATATATTGTTTAATTTGTGGCATATATTAATAATAAATAATATATTTAATCAGTTTTCTATTGATCGGCTTATCTATTGAAAAAATAAACGTTACAAATTTATCCTGTAATAATATTATTATCATTATTTTATCGTTTATTTACTTTTATAAAAGTAATAATAACAATTTACTACAGAATTTTAAATTTGATTTACCTTTAAAAAGATAAAGTAATAGATAAAAGTTTTTTTAAAAACATATTAAAGGGCGATGGACAACGAACACACTGCTTTGATTTAACAATAGTTACACAATAGGTTATTATGTAAACGACTTCATCTAAAAACGTATAAAATGAGACGCTTACTAGATATGATACTAAAAACACTTTATTTTATACTTACTTCCGCAAATTCCGCAATTATAAAAACATTAATAGATAATTAAACATTGATAGTGGCAATTTTAATTGAAAAAAAAAAACAATTGACGATTGTTTAATTACATATTACATATCACACTAATGTTCTGTATTGTAATAATTTTATATACCCATAACTATACGGATATATTTTAAATATAAGAACCGATTTATAAAAAAAATGCGTATTTTTATTGCGAAAATATGTGAACTTTCGTAATGTCTTGTTGTACGTATGTGCGCTTCTATTAGATGCATCAGCGTGATACGATACGTTTATAATAAAACACCCTCAAACCTCACCGGAATTTCCAATAAACTCAATACTTACTCTTCTGCATTTCATCCATCGGATAATCCGTCTTCATTTTTAATACAATCACTTTCTAGTCCGATTAGCTAACAAAATGCACCTCACGGTTGCGACAGTTATAAGAAATTACCGCAAGTTATTTTATTTGTTAATTGAAAATTCCTTATAGTTTGGAGGAAATCGTTCGTGAAGAATGTGTACGCTCCGCACTACCTTTCTGTAACGCTTCATACACCTGAGTGTGGCGGATGACAGCGGACCAGTCGAATGCAACTGACTTTTTATTCCGAGTGTGTTTCTTGAACGATGTTTATAAATTAATCGGCTATTTGATATTCATCACTATCTCCCATTGCGAGGAAACCGCAAATATTTTGAGGGAAATAGTAAGATGTTCTCGTCATTTGTTGAAATCAAATTACCTGCGCATTGCTTATTTTTCATAAGCAATGCAATGCATAAGCAATGTTTAATGATTACGATTATTTAAAAATATTATTTAATATATTTAAAATTATAATTATTCTTTCTGAATTTTAACACTTTTTGCCGGGACCGCTAATCTTATATTAGGAAATAAAAAATACCTAAGTATTTTTAATTATCCCAGTTTATGAATCATGTGGCAGTATTATTTTACGATGAAAAAGCGAATGTAAAATACCTCTTGAAAACTAGTATCTTAGTCACTTATAAGTTTAATGTAAAGTGACTATTAATATTGCGTTAAAGTTAAAAATAGTCGAGATCGTAAAGCTATTTGTGGTAGAAATAGATATTATCCTCGGGATGAAACCCAATGCAATAAAAACTTGACAGGGAATCTTACTACGAAACAGGTTTTCACTGGTTTGAAAAGGACATGTATGTTAAGCTGCTTTTGATTTATTTTTACTAACTTTTTCTATAGTTAATACTATAATAATAATCTGTTATACTCTGTGCGTGGTATTCGTACTTATCAACTTATACCATTTAATCGATTACTATTTAAGATTGTTGAATTGCAGATTTGAATTAGTTATTGTAATATTTATGTAACAACTTAAGACTGCTTGGATAATTTTAATAATTTCATTGATAAATTAAACTTGCTATTATAATTCTTATTTTTTCCATATCCGATCAAGTTACACTATTTTTAAATACGTGTTTTAGGCTGACATAAATTTTAAGAAATATAAAACCTTCTCATCAAAAAGAGGAGAAGAGGCCTTAGTCCAGCAGTGGGACATTCACAGGCTGTTATTATTATATTATTATTATAAAATTCTTGTAGAGTTACGACGAATTTGAATTGTGCTTCAATCAATTCTATATATTTCTTTGGAAATATATAATAAATATATAGAATATTTAAGCGTACTTAAACTTGAAGTCATGTTATATTTCGTTTATCAGAAATAATAACAATATTGTGTAGTTTTATTTAATTTATTATAGAGAGAGAACATAATATTGTAGTATTACTTGGTGGTAGAGCTTTGTGCAAGCTCGTCTGGGTAGGTACCACCCACTCATCAGATATTCTACCGCAAAACAGCAGTACTTGTTATTGCTGTGTTCCGGTTTGAAGGGTGAGTGAGCCAGTGTAATTACAGGCACAAGGGACATAACATCTTAGTTCCCAAGGTTGGTGGCGCATTGGCGATGTAAGAGATGGTTTACAGCTCTTACAACGCCAATGTCTATGGGCGTTGGTGACCACTTACCATCAGGTGGCCCATATGCTCGTCCGCCTTCCTATGCAATAAAAAAAAAAAAAAAAATTGTTATAGAAATATATTTGTTAAGGTGTAAGATGATAGTTCACTCATAATTATATTTAGTGTTTTGTAAATGTTATTAAATCTTAAATAAAATCGTGATAACGAACCGATAGTGACTTATTCCTCGGGTATTTCCTGTACGTTCCTCTATAGAAACGATTAAGTTCCGTATATTGCGAAATAAAATATTCCATTAAAAACTTCGTGGTATATTAACATTAATATGCAGTTCTTAGGTTGAATTAATATGACGTCACAGTTTTTTACAAGTTTTGCAACTCGATTTTAGTTTAAACTAGTTTCACACAACCGACTGCATACGTTATTGCCTATTAGTGCTCGGACTATATATACTATTAATATACTTATTTGTTTCATTTTACTTTTCTATGGTTATTTATAGTATATATGTAATTAAAAATGAATGTTTGTGTATTTAATTTTGTCCGTTATGCATTCCTAAACTAATAATCCGGTTGTAATGAAAATTTAGTGAGTTATTCTTTGTACACTTAGTTAGTGATTTTATATTCTTAATACAAAATAAAGGATTCGTAGTAGTGCCTAATATATATATAACCCCATTGGCAAAGCATCAAATTGTTTTTGTTTGCAATGCCAATTGGTTTTCCGGCTTTAAGCCTCAATAACGCGTTATAAATTAAACGAGTTTGTGCAAAGAATTTTAATATAAAAAGTAAAAAAAAGACAATTTTATTAGAAAGGTGATATGAATTACTAGAAAAATGCTGTGATTACTACAACAAAAACTACTAAACTTAAATTATGTTTTACTTAAATTTATGTAATATAATTTTGAAATATAAAATATTTCAAACGAGAAAGTGACAGGGTCCTTGGATCTCTAAGTTGAGGCCCGTGTTATATTTTATTTTGTAAAATAAAGCATGGAATAATATAACTATCTCAAGTGAATTGTATTATAACATTGGGACAACAATAGTTTAAAATCAACATTTAAACAACTTGAAACGACGAGCTCTAACTATACGTCATTCTTAAGAAAAGTTTTGGTATTTTCATTACTGACAAAGCAAAGGCGTATAAATATTATTCAGGCATGAAGGTTTTATGCATATTTTACGATCGAGTCGTAAAGCAGTGATATTTATACTGCTGTTATCGGGTGTAAAAATTCAGTAGTTGTGTTCATAAGATAAGCCCCGGGGTATTGTCTCAGCCTCGAGTTAATACTGTTTGTTTGCCACACTTACGGTTCTGCGAGGCGTACGAGTGTCTTGCGCACAGTTAAAATAATAGTTTTCTCATAACGAATGTTGCTTGAAATATGAACAAACCATAAAGATGTTTACTAATGGCCCATTCGGTTTTACGTACTTATAACTACTTGCTTGTTAATTATTTTAACGATTATCTATTTTAAAGTATTGTTAATGATTTTAATTGAACTTGGTTTGTCATATTGATTTGTGTATGAGTCCAGGTAGCATTAACACTAATATCATGTCCTTAACTGGAGTAAATTATAAGGACTGCTACTATTTATAATTACTACTACTATTTAATTACTATTAAAAATGTCTTGATATGTAAAATAATTAAATTGTAAGTAAGAAAGTCTGAAATAAAAATATAACGTTCATTGGAAGAGGCCCGGTACTGTTACAGTTACAATAACAGGTTTCGAATATTCCCGATTCAAACAAGTATCGCAAAAAATAATAAACAGCAATTATTTTCTTGCTATACGAGTTCCATCACTTTCTTTCTTCGTCCAGAGCATTCGGCACGCGTGTATTTAATATAATCTACTTGCATATATTATAAAATAATATAACGGAGCATTTAAAATGTAATCTTAGTACTCAAAGTAATGGGAAACTTCTAATGCAAATTTCTATTCGGATAGTTTTCTAATTTGTAGATCTATAAAAAAGCAACAACGTATAAATGCTTCACGTGAGAATGGAATGGAGTTTATTACACCACGCTGCCCCGACGTGGGGTTAGTGGATAAACATGTGTGAATATATAAAACAAATCTTAATTTAAGATTCACGTGTTATGGCCACTGGACCACCTCAGCTATATACATGTTTAAAAGATTTTGTATATCTTTCGAATCATATCGTATTGGTGGGTTATATATGTCTAGTGAATATTTGCTAACTCTCACGTGAAGGAAAATATATATATGGGTACACCCACGACGAAATAGACGCCATATATGAGCCAAGAAAGCATTTGAAATGGAAGATAACTACCTAATTAAAATGTATCTACCAAAATGTATTAGATCCTTATTGCTTATGTATAAATACGAAAAGTCCACTGTCTAGTTGTCAACGTGTCCGCGGACTTAACCTCAGTAATAAATGCTAACAATATACATTTTTAAGCTCATATGATGCACAATTTATTTAAATACCAGTATCTTATATGAAGAGATCTTTTTTTCAAATGATGTTTGAGGAAGTCCATTGTGTTTGTTTTTTTATTCTCACGGTAGTTATTGGCAATTTAAATTGTAAACGAATTAGATTCAATTAAAATCTTTTATCTTTGACTTCCTTGAAATGGTTTCATGATTTTTCATGACTTCCCAGACGAATGGTAAATTTTTTAAATATTTTTTAGTCTTATCTTATCTACCCTACTTAGTGAAATTCAGTTTGTGACGAAAATCCTTCATAATCTACCTCTTTGCCAGGCACATATTACTTATTTTTATATATTTGTACATTACCATTTAGACACTGAAGTGCTTAAAATGATTTTATCAAACTGCGACTTTATATTATAATATTTTTTGAGCATCATAGTAGAATAAGATCCAAACTTTCTCCTCAAAAAGGACAGGAGAACTTAGCTCAAAAGTAAGACATTTACAGGCTGTTGGTTTTACTTTATTACATACAAAATACAGTATTAACACTAAGAGAGATCTTCGTTATATAATTACATAAACATGACATATTAATGTGATATCAATATAACATAAAACATGTCTTTATTCGTCTGTATTAAAGGGGCATCGTTTAAGCCCACTTTCCTAATCACGAATACTACCGAAAATGCGTAGGTGTTATCTAAGCTTGTAAAAGGTTGATTGTGATATCATGCTGAATTTACTACCATTATCATTAGTGTTATGGATCGGGTAAACAACTGTGGCAAGTTTATGAACACAATGTTCGTGTAATGTTCAAACACAATTTAATTTACTTATTGGGTCAACATTGGTGACAGTCCATTAGGAATGCAATTAATGCCTAGTGCATTTTACAATATCTACAAAGAAGTCTATTTCTATTATTATTATTATTTTTATAGCATAGGTAGGAGGACGAGCGTATGGGCCACCTGATGGTAAGTGGTCACCAACGCATATAGACATAGGCATTGTAAGAGATGTTAACCATCGCTTACATTGCCAATGCGCCATCAACCTTGGAAACTAATATGTTATGTCCCTTGTGCCTGCAATTACACTAGCTCACTCACCCTTCAAATCGGAACGCAACAATACCAAGTAATGCTGTTTTGCGTTAGAATATCTGATGAGTGGCTGGTACCTACCCAGACGAGCTTGCACAAAGCCTTACCACCAAGTTATAATGAAAAAAATTAAAAAAGCCGTTTTCAATCTATAATATATATATAGGTTGATTTCATTGTTTTTTAACGTATATTTTGTTACTCGATATAACAAAAATGTAACTTTTAAATCCGTAAGATAGATAATAGTTTTAACATGCACATACGTGTACAATGATCTTTTTAGAAATGGTTTTATACCGTGAAGGCATTGATAAAAGGTTGATATGGGGAATAAGATTATAATTATTTTTTTATGATTAAAATGATTAGCAGCTTAACGACAAAGAATAATATACAAGTAGAGGTAGGTTTAACCTAGTTATTATCTAATTGATCGTCGTACATAAGAGTTGTACGCTTATGAGGTGCTTACGTGTATAAGGATAGACGTCAAATAAAATTAAAATCATAAAACAAAACAATGTTATTAATTAGGTGAAAAATATATCATGTAAATGGATTAGTTACACAATGTATTATTTTTCTGATTAAACCCGAAGTTACGTTCATATTATGTATGTATGTACAAATTAGTACATAATGTTGTTGGCCAGTAATATAAATACATGTAATAGAAGAAAGAAGAACTGACAGTATGGGAATAATAAGTGTAACAACTTGGAGCGTGATCTTACATGTGAAAAAATGCGTTTAGTTTTACATTAAAAACATAATAATTGGATTATACGGTTGTCGACAATGCACAATGTAAGACTTGCGAAGGCCACATTTATCCATAAAAGTAGTTTCACTCTATATATGTACATCTACATTTATATAATGTTGTCATGTTTTTCAACGAAATACTAAAGACTAACGTATCACTCCATCTTAACTTCTTCGCAGAAAACTGACATTGCGCGCACCTTGGCCGTGACAAGTACAGGAGTTAATAGAACAGATTGCTACCTCTATGAATGCGTCACACGATTGTTCGCATGCGAAAATTAACTTGTGTACGACAACGTACGTACGTACATGCGTTAATTTACGCATTATAAATAATTTAAGAAGCTCACATCCTTTGTTTAGTGAATATATTGGATGATTACTGTAATTAATAACTCCTTTTGTATAAATAAATGTATAAATGTTTTTTTTTTTTTATACATTTAACACAACTTTAAGGAGGCCATGGTATGTATTTATAAGTATTATACCTCTCTTAAAAATAATGTTTAAAAATAATAGATTTATCAATAAGCAGTTTTGTTATATAACTTTAAATGGAACATTATACGCAAACTGTATTATGTGTAATTGTATTATTAAACTTGCATTGTTATTCATAAATAATGCTACCGTAACTAATATTATGGATGCGAAAGTGAGTTTATTTATTAGTTTGTTATGCTTTTATGTCTTAACTACTCAACCGATCATCATAAATCTTTCATACATATTGAGAGCATTACAGAAAAGCACAAATGGCACCTAACAACTGCTCTCCAAACATAAAAAGGCGCAGCCGTGAGCGGAGACTAGTGCATTATAAAACGAAATAATAAATTTCTCAGTTGAAAATCGCTCGTGAACACAATTAGAACATTTCGTCTGAAAATATCATGTGTAAAATATATCAGCAAATAAAACGCGGAAAATTATCACCGGCCGTGACAATAGCGTCGCGTCGCTAAACAGAAGAATTAATATTACATCTTGTCAATTGTAAGCACTTACTGTATTTATGATTATATGGTGTACTTTGTCTTAATTAATAAATACCTACATAATATATTATTTATATGTACAAAATATAATATTTTATTAAATATATATTTATTAAGAGGGGTACTCTTTAAATACAAAATACTTTAAATACAAATTTATTCTTTGTTCATAATATTATGCGAAAATTTTGTATAATATTTTTTTAACTTCTTAAAGTCAAAAAATTATATCGCGATACACATCGCCCTTTCATCATGGGAATAAAAAAATAGCATTGGATTGTCTAAACATTATTATATCTATACGTCAGATCTCAATAGAAAGTCTCATGGGCAGTTTACATTAAAATAGTAAGAACAAAGAGAGTATAGTACAATAATTGTAGTCTAAACCTTCACGGTTTGAGATAGGTGTGTATGAAATTCCATTATACGAATGTAGCCTTGAATCGTGCGTCTCTGTATGACCCAAGGGACAAGCACTTACGATTAATTAGTGCCAAAGTAATCGAATAATACTATAAACAATATGTATATGCATTTTAATGCTCTTAGAATTATCAAATTAAATTGTATTGTTATTTTTTACAGTGTCTTAGTGCGAATTCTGCATAATCATTCTAAATTGTTGCTTAAAAAAAGCCATTAGTTATCCTCCATGTCTGTGTAAAAGACTTATGTACATGTAATATGCCGATAACATAACATATATTTGTTTAATGATGTTGTTTGCGCGTATATTAAAAATTATGTTCCCCATTATGGTAACGTTATCTTGTAATTAAATATTATCTATTATCGGATTTCCAAATTATTTAGTATCTCCATGAAAATTATCGAGCAGACTACTAAAATATCAAATGTAATTGTTTTCATAGATTTGAGCACGCGTCCGAAGTGCTAAAAATTAAGACGTCGCACACTTTTATACATTTCATTTATTCGGTGGTAAGTTTTGTGCGAGCTCGTTTGGGTACGTACTACCTACTTACCCGTACACGTACAACTTACACGTACCACGTACCCACTACAGGTACTACACTCGTCATATATTCTTCCATGGAACAGCGATAGTATTGTGGTTGTTGGTTGATTGCATAAAAATGTTATCTTACTAATATATATTTATAGGAATCAGGGTCTAAATAGGTTAATCAAAACCAATATACAACAATAAAGTAAACTGATATTGACATGTAAATTTACACATAAATAAGCTTACGACAGAGTTGCAGCAGAATAATGCTTGGCGTACGTTACTCGCGCTGCTTTTATATGGCGGTGACAATAAATCTACCCGCGAATTTAATATTAAAAGTTGAACATCCAACAATATATATATAAATAAATAAAATAATTTCAAAATTATTAAGGATCACAACAATTGTGATATAAAAACAATAAAATTCCGCTTATGCTTATGTCTTAGGTTTTTTTATTATTAATATTCAAATCGTCCGTCAATGCATGACATTAGCGAGAAACGGACGGAATAAGCGTGAAGATTTGTATTTTTCTTGAACTTAACTAAATTTTTTATAATAAATAAAAATTATGAGGAGGAAATAGGCAGCTAAGAGTTTAGGTTTATTATAACTACCTAGCGCATCCTCCGGCAGCCTACGGTGTCGCCCGCGTCATCATCGGAAATCCAGTTAAATCAAAAGCCAAAATATATTAATTATGTCAAAATACACACAACCTTACGTATTTATTATATTGTAATTATTATTATTCTCGTAATTAAGAATATAAAATGGATATACTGAACATTTGTGGCTCCAACAGAATTCAAGTTTAATTGGATTTCTTGGCGAAGTTTATGTCTTGAGAGATACATTAATCAGTTAGGAAGCGTAACATTTAGAAGCTCTTAAGATCTTTAACGAGAATTTATGTCAATTAATATAATTATTAATAAAAAATATTTTTTTCCTCAGTAATTTAGTATAGTTATATTTTAATTAGTGTGTTTAGTATTTAATCTATAATTAAATTATATGATGTAATTTTACATTAAAAGTTATAACTACGACAACCGTCAATGACAACGCACCGCTTTTCCGAAAAAAAAAAACAATTTGATTAAGTTTTGAAAATGGAAGTTGCAGCATATTATCAAATTCTTAGACCTGATTGTAATAACAATAAAGTTTTTGTATAACGCTTGTAATTTAGTGCAGAGCCGAGATGGTCTAGTAGTAAGAACGCTTGGTTCTTACCCAATGATTGCGGGTTCAAAGTTCAAACCCAGGGAAGCGCCACTAAATTTTCATGTGCTTATTTTTGTTAATTTGATTTGTTTATTTAGCAGCTTGATGGAATAGGTCTTAGCCCAGCAGGGACATTTATAGGGTGCTATTTCTACTTGTAATTTAGTACACAATACAACATCAAATTACAGGACCGGTGATCGTTTGCATGTGATTACTATTCATCGCGGGATGTTATCAAACAATGGAACATCTCCAACGTGAAAAATAAAACAATGACTTATTCCGGTTAGTAATGATCTTTAGATGGAATGAGTTTTAATATTCTGATAAAGAAAATATTATCACGGTAAGATTTTCATCTACTATTTGCTTCTTATGTGCCAATTATATATATAGCATAATGTAATATATTTCGTAGGTTGGCGTGATCAATCAATCAATCAATCAATCAACGGTCGTATTAAATTATGAAGCGACACATTGAATGCTGCTAAGGATCTCACTAGCATTCATCATTTAGCAAAAATGGCTCAGGCATTTATTATTGTATATAGTAATATAATACGATTGAAATATCCTTAACATAAGGTAAGCATATTATAATCGTACTTAATTGTTTATGAAAATATTTTCGTTCACGTCATCAATGAAATGGTATAAAACATATAAACGCTTGAGTTCCACTTTTACTTTCTAATCATCACATTTTCTAATAACTGCTTCTTGGATTTTTAAAATAAATAATATGTCATATATGCAGGAAAAAGGTTTGACTCTGTCTGATTCGGATTTCTAATTGGTAAAAGCAATTCGACACAAAGATTAAAAGAATTATTCCAACAAACCGTCATAGCAAGTTGGCAGTAGAAGGTAATTCTCAGAAGTCGATTGACGTCTACCCACATAAATAAAAGCTTTTGAAAATCAATAGATTATGACATATGTTATTTTGTAAGGCATAGGGTTTAAATTTGAATGTAACTTATTTTAATATTAGCGTATTTCTTAATGATTTAAAATCGAGATAAAACTTGGCACGAAATTGTAGTAGTTCTGCATGTGAGTCACAGGAAAAGCCGTTGTGAACGGAAAGTTTAAATAATATTAAAGAAAATAATATTATAAATATATAAGGATATTTTTATGAACGATAAACCTTTTAATGTGGAAGAATTGATATGTCGGAGCGTAACATAAAATTCAATCAAATTAAGTTTCTTATAGTCCGAGATATACCTTATACAGTAAGTAGTCACCTGCAAATTTCCCACGGCTGGACATGACAAGCTTATTCCCCTGGAGCACTGGTCTAGTGCGGATAGATGGATATACATTCAAAATAACATAAAAACATTCTGGTTTATTTATAAAAAGTATCCATAAATAGCAAGCACGAAATTGATAATAAAAGAAATAAAGCGCGTCAATATTTCAAAGTTCTTGCCGAAATTCGAACCATCTACAGTTGATATTAACTAAGAATAAAATAAATATTATTGAAACGAAGCTTATATGTTTATGTTTATTAAACATATACATTGCTAAATTAAATCATATATTAATAGTAACGCCTTGTAAATTGCAAATCGAAGTAACGTCAAGATAAATCCGCACCGAACAGCCGTTAATATAACGTTCACGTTTGAACTAATACGCTATTATCTCGAAGGCAATAAATAGACGCGTAAAAGGATCGCTCAAATAGCATCTGAATGGGATGCGAGTCAGACACCCACGTGAGGTCATTGGCATAGTTTTTGCACTATATAAGTAATGGGTATGACTTGCAATTGCTTTTACAAACGCCAACCTATACGTTGACGACCATTTTCGAAATAAATTGCGGTTCCTAAGGTTATTGACATGATTTGAACTTACGCAACGAGCGTAAGCACTTCGAATAATCTTAAGTGTATCATTTCATGCCATTATATTTTTTTTGGTAAGTAAATAAATTAAGATATTATACATTTTATTATTGCGTTCATTAAAAATCAATTTGAAATTTTAAACAACGAATATTATTGTTTATGAAAATAAAATACAAATATCAGAAGGATTCCTCATATAAGATAATTCATTCTTTAATTCGCAAAACGACCTTATATTTTATATATAGATTAAAAATACCAGCTATATAATCTGAAGTCATTGTGTAATTTGCACAGAGAGGATTTGCCACTTGACATCGAGGATGTTGATAAAATAAATACACACAAGTAGGTCACAATTGGTTGGAATTGTTTTCAACTCGCGTGGGTCTCTTCTGTCCAGCGCTTCCTCTATTTCGAGAGACATGATCTAACAGGACAATTTGACTGATTGTGGTTGACGAAAATAGCCGGTTATTTTCATAACAAGTTTGAAACTGAGCTGAATTATATCAATTTAGTTAAGCGATCGCCTGAAAGCCATTGAAACTACTCAAAGATACTTAAAGATATAAATTATAATGGCTCGTGAAGGACTATTGAGCATATAAACTTTAATCCGTTTGCAATCTGTGCGATAACGTCTTCTATTCACGACATTCTTTTGCGTAAACATTATTTTTTAGGATATATGGTCATTTTTGAAAAGCTATTCAAATTATCGATCGATAGATCATCTAACAAATCAAAGTTTAATTATGCGAGTTTGAAATTTTATTTAACGAAAAGTTGTGTAATATGCAAATCAATAATATTTCTTATTAGAACAATAGCTAATTAAGAGCTTCTTTTCCGTAGTCTATTTACAATTCGATTGTGAGATATATAACATGGCATAATCATGATGTAATAATAATTATTAGCTAACAATGCATTTGACAAAAATTTCAAAGATAGTAGCTTAATTATAATTTGAATGAATTTCGTTTATTTTTACATTGAATAGTCTTTTAAAACTATCGGAAAGTATTTTGATATAACATAGGTATGTATTAACCATATGTGGATTCTGTTAAAACATCGGTTTTTTTTAAATACCATTCACTCAATTTTCCGGATTCGTATGTATTCAATCTGTTAATATTTGTCGATAATAACGACGGCAACAATTGATTTTATTATATATAAAAAAAATTACACCTATTTTGATAGTATATGTATAATTAGATAAAGGTCGAATTTGAGGGAGCCTTTCAACATAAAATATTATAAGACTCAAATTTTCAATACTATCTTCTTTTTTGTTACAGTTTGAAACGAGTATGGCTTACAAATAAACTACAGATCTTGGGGTCCTGGATACAATCTTTGGATCGAACCAATAAATAATTATTGGGTTTATGTGAAAATAAATTCTTAGAAGCAGACTGGAGTTTAGAAATTAAAATCGTTAACCCTTGGTTACCGTTGTTACTGATAACCACGTAAACCCGAAAGTCCTACCATCGCATTTGGCTATAAGAGCAATGGAATAGAGTATACACAGAATCATTTTTTTCTTCAAATAAATTTTATAATAACACACCGTGGCGTGTTAGCGTTGTTTAATTAATATTGTAAAATGAAGAATTAAATGTTCTACGTGACGTATAATACATTGATTGCTTACGTAATTATTAAAGTCTACGAACAAGATATATATGAAAAGTATAATATGTTAATATATTTGTTGGAGCCAAACCAAAGCCTTAACGCAACCTTAAAATTATCATCGTCTACGTTCGTCACATTGTTGTATCCGTTATTTGTATATATAATTAATTTCATTACTTTTGTCAACACAATGGTAAAACTGAAATCATCTACACAATTAAATAATAATAGTTTGTTAAAAACATCCGAACAGTTACGAACAATTACTGCACTGTCATCTGTTTTTTTTAGTATTCATTGCGGGTTTTGTGTTTTAGACGCGACACCGATACGTCGCCGCGATGCGTGTGGTGTGGTTTTTACGTGCTTACACCGTACAAATTGCGGTACCGCATCGGTATGGTTGCGACGCCGTATGCACGAGCTTAAGACTTTGTGACACTAATAGTACTTTCATGAAGATTTACAAGCTTTAAGCGGGACAGACCGTGATGTCACAGAATTAATAATGAAGAATAATTAGACAGGTGCATAAAGATAAAAGTACATTCATCCACATAATTCATTTTAAAAATGATTACGCAGCGACTTAATTAGCGTTTTCTTTAATAAAATGTAATAATTAGAAGTAAACACTAATTGCTATTTACTTTTTAGAGCCAATTTAATATAAACAGATGCAAATGTCGTCAGTGCGGTCTTATTAAATTCTACAACACTTTTTATATTATTATTCATATCACAATGATATAAAACTGTAATTTGTAAATATTAAAAATCTCCTATATATTGTAGGTATATTAGATTTACAACATATTCAAAAAATGAAAGTTCAATGGAAAAATAATTTAATTGGGCATTTCTGTAATGAGGGCAAGTAATGATCATTTGTCATCCTTTTATATATAGCAAATATAAATATGTATAGGTACGCAAATATGTTGTCATTGTTTGAATTCCCAAGTGAAATCAACATCCTTTATTATTAATTCCCTTTTCACAGTACGAGACCTTGGCATTGGCCCGACCACTGATCATACTTACTGATGGGACGTGAAAAAGATTTAACGATAAAGCTTTAACTGTACGCGAGCTCAAGAACAATTTACATACTTATTTCATTTTGTACATTTAAAAACCCGTATGTAGTATAAATGTGTATACGAGCATTTTCTATTTTAAATTAGAAAGTAGTAGTGCTATTTTCTAAGGGATCACTTAATACCTCACTCTTGTAATGTCGAAAACTTACTATTTGATGAGCTATTTTGATTCTTATATACTTTAAATGTTATAATTATGAAATCCAATGTCGCGTATCACATTTGGACATAGTTCTAACAGAACGGCTCTCTTAAATATTAAAGGGATATATAAGAAGATGAGATGAACTAGTAAATATAGAAAATAATAGAAAATATTTACACGAAAATAATTCCTCGTCGCGATCAAAGGATAAAAATTTATAGGCATTGCAAGTTAGAAGCGAGAGCGAAATAATGGTTCCTAAGATAAAACGACTTATTTATATTAAAAACAATTTTTCCTATTTATCACGAGATCTTTACTACGCAAAGCATATTAATTAAAAAATAATAAAATACGAAATTTATACAAAGGATAAACAATCATTAACAATATATTATTTTAAGCTGCGTTAATTATAATTATTTAACGGATGTGTAATCAATCTAGAAAACTTGACTTACTATATATAAGATGAGTGCGAGTATTTTACGTTTAATACTACTTCATATATATTTTTACAGCGCTTCGGGTTCTCTAAATATTTCTATCCAATATCAAAAAACTATCAAAGTTTTACTAATAACATACATATAATATTCTTGTTTGTAATCATAAAAAACAAAAGAATATACTAACATTTAGTAATTTAAGTTAAAAAAAGTAGTAAATCAACAAAATAAATTGATCTATGATTTTCAACAAAATAAATTGATCTATGATTTTCATATCACCGCATTAATATCAAGAATGATACAAAGATTAAATTGTTTGTCATAATATTTAATACACCAACGTAAGGTCGGTCGCCGTCTTATTGTATCTAAGATAATAACTTGGTTTTCCACGTGTACGTCTTGATGATTTCCTTCCAGTGAATTGTTATTTTATGTAATAACTGTTAATTAGACTATAATGATGATAAATTAGTGTGTTAGTTATTATGGGAAAGGATAATTTCTGAACTATTGAACAATATTAGTATGGAGTTTTTTTAAGAAGACATCCATTTTTAAAATGTTATTTAAAGTTTAAACATCCAAATAATACTGAAACCGACCGTCCAGGGTTGGCGGAGGTCGGGCGGATCAGGGCTCTAGCCCAGCAGGCTCTGATCACCCGATGGGAGGAGGACCTCGGGTCTCCAACGGCGGGCCTGGCAACAGTGGAGGCTGTACGTCCCCACTTCGGTAAGTACCTGCATGAGATTGCGCGGCGGGAGGTGTCTCCCTCCTGCCACGAGTGTGGTGCGCCATTCGACACGGCGCATCACACCCTGAGAGAGTGGGCCCCAGAGGCATTCCCTGGCGGCGGTTATAGGCGGAGACCTCTCCTTGCCGAGCATCATCAACGCGATGCTCGGTAGCGAGGGGTGCTGGTCGGAGATGGCCTCCTTCTGTGAAAGTGTGATGTCGCAGAAGGAGGCCGCGGAGCGGGAACGGGAGGAGTATGCCGCTGCAGACCCGCTCCGCCGTAGAAGACCGGGGGGAAGGAAACGCCGTTTTGCACACCTTCTCCCCCCACCACAATAGGCGCCGCCGGGACTAGGGGGGTTGCCAGTACCCTGGGATTCCTCCCTAGAGAATGAAGGCCCGCAAAGGCGGGCCGGCCGTCGGAGCGTCACGGTAGCATGCGCAAGCGATCCCGTGACGCTCCCCTTAAGACGGAAGGTACCGTGGTGGTTTTAGTCGGTAGGAGTCCGACATAACCCTCCATACCAAAGATATGGAGGGTATCCATGATGGATTTCACCACGTAAAAAAAAGGGTTCATCAGCCACTGAACTAAAGTTACGCATTATTTTATAGCGTAACGTCTGTTTATTAAATATAACTAATCTGTTCCAAATTTTTTTTTTTTATATTATATTTAAGCTTCGAATGCGAAAGTCCCCTTTCGCATTCGAAGCTTAAATTCAGTTAAAGTTCAGTTTTATAAGCGTCTTTTCACATATTACCGTTTAAATAATAATAAATTCTTAATTTAATAAAAAATCCACGTTCTATTGATGTATTAAGATTTATTTTTGTTATTCTACATCTGTAGTCCATCAAATGAAGTCAATACTTCAATACACGTACATGCATAAATGATTAAACGCGTCATACGTTATTGTAATTTGATGTTAATTCGACTATTTGTAAATCATATGAAGACGTACAAGAATTGATTAAATGTTGTTAAAATGTATTGAAGATTTATAGTTTAAAGCTTTTAGATGCGGATTTGGAATGATAAGATGCAATAATGCATGTGCAATGTATGTACATCTCATTGATAAATCTTCATTTAGTACATAATTTACGATTTTAAACTATCACGTTATTTATCTATCATATAAATGTTCTAACTAGCTCAGCTATACTCAACACCGGCCGTTTATGGTTGGCTCACTTGATGTTACTTTATTTTGAACTATTTTAAATTTTATTAAAACCTAATTAATTTGAATTAAAAAAACTGCACCCGGCTACGAGCACTGTAAATTGTCTGAAACGTCATGGAACGATATTGTTTTTTTTTTAAATATACGCGTAAAGTTCATAGTTGCTTAACGCAATTTATAACAATCCCGAAACCTAAGATTTCTTTGCGGTCCGCAATGTCATGACTGACACGTGTTTGTGGCCCTTTTAAAGAAAAGGTTGAGTATCGCTAAACTACCTCTATAATGTTCATAGGAAAACAAAGCATAATTATAGTTATCAACGGCTATAATTATTTAATTTATTGATAATTTATTACTAACAGTTTAATTTTTTTATTAAGAATATATATTATTAAGTACTTTTAGATTATTACTCCATAGCAAAAATAATTGTTACGACCATTTTTATTTGTAAAAGAATTACTTGTACCAGTATGGATACAATAGACCCCTAAGTTGCTACGTCCAAGAGGATTTTAGAGACGTACAAAATTTTAAAAACTAAATCCAAACTTTTTTAATTATCGATTACGTAAATCGTAATTGTAACTTCAATAGAATACAAGTGTTCCTACATAATCGTATTTGTATGTGAACTATTATTACTAGACTTCTTTACTCTTCTCAATAATTTCTCCGTAGCTTCGTCATATATCTTCACACATACCATACTACAACTTAAATTCGAATGATCTGCCATTCCTAAAACCATTCTGGTACATTTAAGGACAATATATACTTACTACGCGCTTAACAATACAACAAAAAAACATTTATGAACGACAGTGAGATGAAAACATGAAGTAACAACTAAATCGTTAAATTGCATGTTTTTTACACAAAAAAAACTCATAAAAACCTCTTTTGAAATTGTATGAATGATTTAAAAAATCAAATCTTTTATATTTTAAATCATGCCTTGAACGGTGCATTCTATGACTTCATTTGATATGAGCATAGTTTTTTAAACATCACAATGAAGTGCTGATTAATGATGAATATAAACAAAAAAAGGACAGTGATTATGAAAGATGATATCTTATAATAGAGTGCATATGTTCCTGCGATATATCATGCTTTGCAAGCTTAACCCTTATTTGCATATAGATAAACGTCACATCCCCGTGCCCATGCAGGCTTACCAAGAGGTAGGCGTGAAGCCTTTGTAGCTTGCGCCTCGGGTTCTGGCGCGGAATTGGCATTGCCGCTCTCTACATCTGCAACCATATTTACTGCTGAAACTATTCGTACATTACAATAAACATAATATTTGATTTAATTTGATAAAAGTTGATTTGAATTTTGATAAAAGAAAAATCTTTAATTCCATTTTAGTGTGAATATTATTTTTCATAAATAACCGTTATTGCGTTTCACCACCCCTGTATTATGAAATATAATACGATACATGACTTCATCCAACAACTAACGAACAGAGTTTATAAATAACTCTACGAAAGACGCCGATGAAACAAAATCAATAATATTTTTGCATTACTCTTATAAAGACTTGAATGTTCAATTTATATGATTGAAATTTAATATTCCATTACCACTGGTTCGGAAAGTGGAATCTACTGAGAAGCACTGGCAAGAATCACATTAGTTACTCTTTTCAAATTAAAAACATACTGAACTGTAGATGTACAATTCAATTTATATGACCCGTATGAATACAAATTCCACGCTTTTTATCAGCTACTCGAATAGTCTTTCATCAATTACTTAGCAATTCTTGTACTGTGTTTATAAATACACGTTTGCGTCGCATAATAATTAAATAACAAATTTACAATTAGTATATTATGCAATCAACTAACTGCATAATATTGACCATTAATTTGATTAACTCGGAACTTTATGGAAATAAGTATTATTTCCTGCTGCGATGCTGTGAGTTTTGATAATGCATGATGAACGTTTTGTTATTAGAATTGGATTACAAAATGAAAAACAAATTACAGGATAAATGTATACCTAACCGCAAAAATGCACTGAACAGTAAAGATGAAATTATTAAAAATTATGCATATTGTTATAATTTAAATAAATCATTACAATATTTAACTTCTTATTTTCAAATGTACCAATTTAATAATATTATTTAATCTGTGGGTATTCACATTCATTTAACTAATTATTCTATGAAGGCACAGCTACGTGATTTCACTACAATGCTTTTGACGTGACAACGTCTTATAAATTGGTTTGCCGGGTGACACTTCAAGAAACTGCGTTACGCTCCGCTCACGTTATGCGCTCACAATGAGAGCGAGTGAGAGGCACGCGTCCCTTCCACTCGGGCATGGTTAGCCCGCCTAAGAGCGAGAGAGACAGACATAAAAAGTGAAATTCAGTGCGAGATTCTTTGTATAAATTAATGTTTTAAATATAATTCTTTGTATAAATAAATGTTTTAAATTGTTACTATTATTTCATCCTTCTTCCTACTATACGAATGAATATTCACATTAAAATTATTTTACCACTCAAAGTCGTTGTCACGTAAAACTTTCGCCCGTATACCGACTTTACAGGCAACCAATTTTTTTTTTTAAGTATTGTAATCAATATGTATGTAATAACTGAAAATAAATGTGTAATTCAATTCTGACGATAGATTACAGCTTAACGTCTTTATATAAATACAGATCAATAAATATTTACAGAATAAAAAAATATCCTATTAAGACATAATTTAAAAACAAATGTTATCTGTAGGCGATATCCTGTTTAAATGGATGTCGGTCGTAAATTTTTATTAAAAGTATAGTTTGAGACACTATCCTTTTGAAATAAGTTATAATCTGTCAAGGTTAACGAGCTCAGAATTCAGATACTATCGTATAGTTACAACTGTTACCTAATAAAACTGTGCAGTATCAGGAAATTTGTTTAATATTTTGGGATCCGCAGTCAAAGGTGTTGTTATATTATGTCATAATTTAGTCTCTTTCATTGCTAAGTATTTAAATTTATCACGTTTTTATCAATTTACTTTTGGAAATATCTGTGAAGGGGGAATTTTGTAATAGATATTTACCTATATTCCTCATGAATTTGAGACTTGAAATTAATAGTGTTAAAAAAATAGAGTTAAGAACTAACATTAAAAATTTATACATTATTTTTCTTTAAAAGCGTATTTTTTAATCGCAATATTTCGTAGTACTTTGAAACTAAAACAATTATTAAAATTAGTTATGTTTTTTTTATTAAACAAATGCGTTGTAAATTTTATGACTGTATCGCTGTATTGTATAACCACAACTTCCTTACTTCTAGAACATTTAAATAAAAATACAATAAGTAGCAATTGACTTTCAGTTCCACAGGGTCATGGTGACTACGGAGAATGTTATTCAGCCAAAACAAACTAAAGTGATTATTTAGTATTTGATATCAAATATTGCAGAGAAAGTGTTATTATTTTATACATAATATTAAATACCAAAACGACTTTATTTTAATATAACAGTTAGTATAGTTACATCTAAAATTAAACTTATCGGTACCAAAATTATAAAGTTACAGTTTTTTTTTTCCTAGATTATATAATGTCACAACAACAACAAATAGTAACGCGAGTGAAACCGAGCGAAGCGAATAGTTTATTTTAAAAATAAAATAAAATAAAACAGTAAAATGATAAATGTCATTGAAGAATATATCTAGTAGGTAATTAAGTTCACAATAGTTGATCTTCTAGATTCAAAGTAATTTCCTCATATTATACATAAAGATAAAAATCAAATTATTGTAAAAATAAATTAAGTATATAAGATTAAACAGAACAAAAAACATATAAATACATATTTTTGCGTCGAAGCTTATCCGGTTAATGCGTAGTTTGGACAAATCACCCGGATTTGATCGGAATACAGATGAGCCGTATTTACGTATTGCTCGTATCATGCATTATTTACAATTACATTTAATACATTTACATTTTAATTGTATGCTTGTGTCGATCGTTGTTTTAATGATTCTAGTAAACACGATTTTAATAAAGTTTTATTCTCATCATTCAAGATTGTTGCAAATGTTGATTTCGTGATTGTGTTCGAAATTCGAATCGATTTTTTAAAATAATTGATTGTTCTACATCTAACTTCTTCGATAATTCTCTCATTTTGTTAAATAAGTGTTCTATATTGCCTTGTAAACTATATTCGTATCTTAACGGATTCGAACATTTAATCATAAATCTATTAAAGGCTTAATTTATCTATTATATGTCATAAAGATTATCAAACAGTTTTAGTATCACGCATAAAGAATTAGTTACAATATAGGTGTTATCACAAACAATTCTTATTACGTGGTCACGGTTCGTTAGCATGTAACAGCATTAAAACGAGAGTGGAATGTTAAATCAAAGCCAAATAGCCGGGCGACGCTCTCCTCCGATTTATATAAGGCAGGATATACACAAACGATTATATAAAAAAAAATAACTAAAGATTAAAAATACGTTAATAGTTTGCTGTTTCTTTCGCCGGTTCTTGTCAGGGCTGGGTGCGGTAGTAGTTTCCAGCTTGACAATCAATAAGAAAGTGTAATACTTCAATATTGAATGAAGTATTTAAAAATTTAATGATCAGTGGATCTTTTACATGATACTTTATATATAAAGGAATCATCCGGCTTTGTAGGCGAGACTGCCAATTTCGCATAAAATTAACAAAATATTACACATTTTTTAAAATCAATTATCATTAAAATAATACGAACGCATTCCATTAAACTAGCTCGATAGAAGATATCAAATACAAGTTAAAAATAAATAACGACGCCTCAAGTTCCTTGTAGAATAAAAAAATAAAATAAAGCCTCATAAATAACTGATATTGATATGTCGATATGTTATTTTATACAACGTATAAATATAACAATGACAATGAAACATATAGTACGCAATGTATTGAACGGGTACAATGTACATATAGCATTAAGCCAGCGTACCAATATTCGGCCGCAATTTAAATGTATGCTGTATTTTTAGAAACGATTAAAGATCACACGTATTAGTTTATTCAGCATTTATCCTATTTTTTGTTTTATAAATTGTGATAAAAGTCTTATTACATTCTATTAATCTAAGTACAACTACGATCGGTATGCAATTTTTGGCCGTTCTGTAGTTGTTTATTCGTATCTATTTTGGATGGAAATAATTATATATTAAATTGACTGTTTTATTTGCATAGTTTCGATAAACGAGAAATTAAGTTTTAAAAACAAGATCCGATCGAATGTTGTTACTCTAAAATATATTCTCATCCTGAAACCGTTTCCGCTGCTACTTTCATTTCTTAATTTCAAAATATAACTTAGTTTCATGTACGTGAACATGAAACTGAGTTATGTATTGAAAATTGAATTTTTAATACGATTTTCATTTTCTAACAATTGTTTTATGCCAGATTAATATATCACAGTAACAGCATGTGACTATCCCACTGCTGAGCTAAGGCAACTTCTGCTCTATTTTAAGGAAAAAATTTGGAGCTCAATCCACCACGCAGCTCCAATGCGGATTGGTGGAATATATATCACATCGTTTGACTAATCACCATATAAACTGACGCATTGTAATTATTATTTATTATTATATTACTATTGCTAATAAGTACAATACACATATATTGTCTCAAAACACGTCTTCGTGGAATATAGTAGCAAAACTGTGATGATTCTAAACAGAACTTTTTTTCAGCAATTTTAATCTGTGCAAAATATTTCGCCGGTAAATTAAATTATAATCGATGATAATTATTTATAATTAAAGTTGACATACATGAGATAACAATCGTAACACGATACTACATGATAACGAATTTACTGGGATTAAGATAAAATTTAAAGTATTTACGATAAGTTATTATTACATATACAAGAATAATACGATAATTAACAAACATTTGAAATCAAAAGAAAATAATTTTAGCAAAATTTAAAAACGATATCATGTGCATACCTTTTAGATAAATAGCATTCTAGAACATATACATATTATATGCATTTACAATTTACAACTGTGCTCGTTTTACACATTAGAGGAAGGAAGTAATACAATAAGGAAAATGTAATTTATATATATAGATATATATATATACTATTTTTTATATTTATTACTTTTATATCTAATTATGTTTTAATAACAATCCGCTATATAATATCAATGCTGCTTAAAATATGTATTATAATCGAGCTTACAACTGCGATATAATTGTACCTAGTTTATAATTTTGCTTTCGTTTCGACAGTGAAAAAAATGCAACCGCAACAATCAACGCATAATATATATAAATAGATATACATTGCAAAAGTGAATACGTCAAATGTTTAATTTTACGATTATGTACGTTTATTCTTTGATATATGTAGCACCAAACCACATAGTACATAAATGTAAAAATATTTTAAAATGTATTAGTTATGGTGTAAATAATGGAATATGCGGCATTAATAACCGTTTATTTGAGAAGCTTTTGAGTACACATTTAGTTAGTATTATCTCATTATAAGATACTAATGTTTCCTTTACTTAATTCCTATCTTAACTTATGAATTGACCAATGACGTATTAGATCTTTTTTTTAAATATATTATATTTAATAACTAAAAATGTTTGTTCTATTAAGACAATTCGGAAAGATTATACTGGTACTTGTTGTTTATAAATTGAGTATGGAAGAAACAGCAATATTTCATCATTCGCCACTACACAGAATCGGAACTGTGAATAAGTGGAAAAATGCTGCTACGAGTATTCCAAAATCTAAATTTATAAAATTATCTTTACGTCAAGTGTCGTTTGTTTTATTTTTATCATTTATATCCGCCCTGATTAAATCTTCTATATGAAAAATCTACGTAAAAAAAATACAGATTTCATATTGAAACGTGTGACATTTGTATATCTTAGATTAAATCTTGGTGATTAGTCTTGGGTTATTTAAATCGAATATATATAAGTATTCATAACATACGTCACTGATAATTGTAAACATTAGTATGATAACTCACACACAAAAAGAATGTAACAAATCATTGTTTGATAAACAAAGTGACAGCGACAAATTACTTAAATATCTTTACAACGATTATATTATCTCTTGAATTTTGTAGATTTAATTGGCATTGTTATGTTGCAAACTGTATGCAGCTATTAATATTTTAAATAATTAATGTCATAGTAAATTTGATTATTTAACATAATATAAGAAATACAATCATAAGTCGTTAAATAATAATATTATTAATTATCTTTATTTTTCGACCTAGTAAATTTGCATTAAAGCATTTGTTAAACTTTTATCGTTGGTAGGAATTAATACTGACCCATTTGGATGGGTAACACCATTCACCATTTATATTACCACTAAACAGTAATTTGTATGGTTCTCTTCCAGTTTCAATGGAACGGAATTAATGACTCTCAAAAGTGTTGAGGGTAGACCTAACACATTATGTTATTTAAATATCTATCGAGAACATCCATTACTATTATATGCGTGAATTATTTATATATAATGTTATATACCTACGTTATTTAATAGTAAAATAGTTCACTTATCCGAAGATAATATTGACAGCAGTGGAAAATTAAGGTTTTTAGTGGTGTTAAATATATGAACCGATTACTAAGGTGTGAAATAAATAAATTGCGAACTTCAGAATACAATGATATAAATAATATTTTATTATTCTCCTTAAATTACATTTTTTAGATTATATTTTAAGGAGTTTTAAAAATAAAATAAATATATAGATAGTCATTAAACGTATATTTTTAAATTAATTAATTATTATTTTAAAAAGTTTGAGACGTTCTTCAAGCCAAAATATCTAACATTTTATGTTAATGACAAATGTTATTGTTGTTATTTATCCGTAATAGTAAATTACTTACTTTGAACGTTTTTGGTTGCCATTCTTCACGTTTCTCGATTCGAACACAAATGAATCTAGTCGCACTGCGTACGCGCACAAAACTCGTAGACTATCGCTACGTTGTTTTGCTACGAGATGCCTATTATTAGTTGATTATATCGGATTGATGGCACTCTAATAATAATAATTATATTTTTAAAACGCGACCGGAGCGGGCAATGTTCAAACTGTGAATGACATCCCGCCCTGTTTTCGCTTAGCTCGTGATAAAGTGGTAAATTGTAGAACAAATAGTCGCGTATGGACCGATTCGCTTACTTCACTGCCTGGAATAAGTTTAATAAAGTAATAGTTCTTTTTTCATTGTAACGATCTGTCATTTTGTCTTTAAACGGCAGTATTTTTCAGCTCAAATTAACTTCGATCATTCAATTAAAGGCTCAATGAAAACTCTTTCTATATACAAAAGTATATGTGCATGTATTATATATATATATATATATATATATATATATATATATATATATATATATATATATATAAATATATAAATATTAAACTAATAATAGGGAATAATATAAAAGATACATAAATATCTTATTCATAGAATGACCTTAATCAAGATCATGACATGAATCAATTTTTCTATATAGAATAATGTATTTATAAACAATAAAATAGCGTTTCATCGAATTCTTGAATTCTCTAATTACTTTTTCTTAGTACTCAATAAAAAAAGCATTTTTTTTAAGGATTCAGTCAATATAATTATATATAAAACGTGATCTTATATTGATATAATGTTTATTTTAGTTTCTTAATTATTGGTCATTCCTTTACCAAAATTATGTATCAAAATAAGAACAGAATATATAGGGATTTATAAAATAAACAATATCGTAAGCATTAAGTTTCATTTTCATAAAAATCTGTATTGAACGTTGTTTACTTTTTGTTTTTTGCACGTTTTTAATGAGTAATCGTTCGCACAAAAACAGACCGTTTTTATCAATTACGTACAAGGGTTTCCCAATTAATTAAAACACGTCGCAATTATATTCATATCCTACCATTATCACAAATATATTTTATTTTAATTAATTTTTAAATCGATTTTTATTAAGCATAATATTAACCATTTTTTGTTTATAAATGCGTTAAAATCAAAAACCTTTAAATGTGATATTTTTTTTTTTTTTTTTATATTAAGAGGGGGCAAACGAGCAGGAGGCTCACCTGATGGAAAGTGACTACCACCGCCCATGGACATCTGCAACATCCGAGGACTTGCAGGTGCGTTGCCGGCCTTCAAGTTACTTATTTTTTATATTTTATCATGCTAACTAAACAATAATACAACGTTTTACATCGGTTGTATTATTAGTACAGTTTTTTGTCTTCTTCTTTTGAATTTCAAATTACTGATGATAGAGTGAGTCAAAACAATATTTATTTTATAGCATAGGAAGGTGGACGAGCGTATGGTCCTCCTTATGGTAAGTGGTCACCTAGACTCATAGACTTTGGCATTGTAAGCGATGTTAACCGTCGCTTACTTACGCCACCTACCTTAGGAACTAAGATATTATGTCCCTTGTGCCTGTAATTTCACAGGCTCACTCACCCTTCAAACCGGACCACAACATTACCAAGTAATGCTGTTTTGCGATAGAATATCTGATAAGTGGGTGATACCCACCCAGACGAGCTTGCACAAAGCTCTTACCACCAAGTAAATACAACGTTTTTTTGTAATGTATTTGTAAATCTATACATGATTAGCCTTTAGTTAAATTTTCATGATTATTTATAATCATTAAATATAATGATTTCGTGATTCGATCTAATTCTTCGAAGAATCATACAATTATTTTAGTAAACAGTGAAGTAAATAATGCAAAATAAATTGCAATAAATGACTTTCGTCACTTTAAAATGATTCGTACGCTGATTATGTGGTGGTTTTTTGTGCAGCGACATTAGTCTATCTCGAGGTCAAAACACAAATAAAGGACGGAAGGAATAATTATATAAAGTAGCCAGCTCGTATAAACACTTAAGATCAAGTACTTCTATCAGTCTAGAACTTGTACAAAGACTACGCGTCATTTACATTATATTTTTGAAGAAATAAACACATTGTTTTATATATTACCATACTAATATAATAAAGAGATTAGTTTCATTGATTTTCTATTCGGGATTTATATAACAGATTCTATTGTCATGGAACACAAAAGTTATGTTTATGAGACAAAGCTACGAAAAATCGTCGGTCCGAAGCGCTGCCTAAAATATATATAAAGTTTTTTAAAATTTGTACTCTTTTATGTATGGCATTTACTAATTTTTAATACATTAGTAATAACCCAGTTATCTTATTTGTGTTAAAAAGTAGAAAACAAACTATTATTGAATTAAAGTTTAGATCAATTTGATAATTAACGACATACATACATACATTTTAAGTATTTTATTATTTTATTTTGAGCAAAAACATTCTACTACTTACTCATTCGTACAGCTTACATTCTGTAATAAAAACTAATAGTTTAACAAGTACAAGATAACTTGTACCCTTGGTACGAAATTGACTTTGTAAAAATATCATGGTACATTATAAATTCGTACTAAGTTTTAACGGATAAGATTTTACTTATTGTAATACATAACTTAGACACTTTATAATATATACAGTGGCGTAAGTATACCAATAGAGGCCCGTGGCAAAGTCATGGGGCATGGGGCCCCCTAGGAACAGGGGCGAAAAATAAATTTGAATAGGCAGTTTAACTTGTGGACGGTGAAGGCGGAAAATTGGAAAGTGCACAATGGGGGGCCCCAGTGCGCCTGTAAAAAATATCTAAATATAAAGCACTGAGCTCGGGGCCTCTCAGACTGGGCCCTCGTCGGGTCGGGGCCCGTGGCATCTTGCCAGCCCTGCCACCCTATAGTTACGCCACTGAATATATAAATGGTCAAAATAATAATCATGTAAATATGTATGGTAGTTTTTATCGTACTAATGTTATACATTTTTTTTTAATTATTCTTTGAATTATCTTAAAAACTATTAATTCGTTTGATATAGAGCAACCACTGCAGATAATATCTTAATAGTTTATTTATTTGTTTATAGTTTATCAGTAAAGATAAAAATCAGCGGATAGGACAGTTTATTAAGATTATAGTAAAAATATCAAAAACAAATTCAATCAAATTTAAAGTGTTAATGAAATTTTATTAATAACGTGTAAATATATACATTCATAAATTTGTTTTTAGTCTGACGAAGAAATTTGCATTCCTAAAATGATCAGCTTTGCTCTTAAACATTGGTAAGAAACATAAAATATAGGTACCCTAATACCGGACTATTGACTGGTACATTTATCCAGATCACTAGTAGGTATGTTTATTATATAAACAATATACTTAACAATAACATATATTAATAAGTTATATATAAATATAAAAATCGTGTGTTTTACCTTACAACAGATAAACAAAAGAATAAAGTAAACTATGAGGGTAGACTGATATTTTTGCTAGCTATCTTATACACGAGATCGCAATCCAACGTATAATATTGTTATTTCTTTATAATTTTCTCGATGACTTATTTTAATATTATTTATTAGAAAAGGACACACGTATACATTCTTCCGTTTCAAATTTCAATTTCAAACATTTCAGCTAAAGTAAAATTCTAATTAGTTATTCGTAAAAAATATTTAGTTTTAAAATGTACAACGAAAAGAAATTCAAAGCAATTAGTGTGAAACTGGGGCCTGTATATAGTATCACATGAAACTATTATATTGTTTATTACTCGCTATCTGGCGTCATCATATCATATCTATAATCTTTTACATAACACATTAACCTCAAATGTGACTGATTTTAATGGAACACTGGTCTTATGATTTTTATTATTAAGCTTGTATCGCTGAAACAATACATTATATACATATATACGGGATGACGCCGAAGATTGAGGAAACCATTAGACAGTTACACGAGGTCATTGGAGGGGACTGAGTTTAGGTGGCGCACTAAAATCACAGCTATAGCTGTCCTTGGTGAGGATTCATCAAAACACAGGTATTCTTCTAGTGACTCATTGCTTTCGACTCATCCAGAGTTCAAAGACAAGATCGCGCTGACGACGCGTTCGTCGAGTACCGTTAGTCGCAAAGACGGTCAGGGCGGAAGACCAAGGAACTGGCCTGCTCCAAAAAACGCGATAAGGGATCCTAACATCTAAATACACTTTTAAATTGAAAATATATACGTTTTTTGTATTTTAAATTTTTTTGTTTTCCTGAAATCATGTGATATTAACTTAACATTAATTGGATAATCGTAACTCCGATGGAATGGAATTTTACTATAGGGAAATGGAGTAAAAAAAAATTAGGTTAAATTAAATTCCTTTGTTATCTGTAAATTAAGTTTCACGCACCACATGTAACAACCTATTGTTTACACATACCAACATTAAAATCATATAAGGAATGTAAGAAATACGTAGCGATTTTATACAAAAATTAATTATCGTCGATCATAGTCGATAACTGTCAGCTGACGTTCTTTCCACCGCTACCTATAGTCCATTGAAATGTTACGTCATGAGCTTTACATTTTTTAGTGGACGCAATTTTATTTCTGGGACATGTGTGGGTATTTTCCTCGAAAGAGCATCTACAAGATTGGTCTGAGGTCATTTTTATGTAAAACGTGAAAACAGTTATAGAGCAAAAGGGAAAATTTTTGTAGAAATTTTATCACTTTTTTGCTTATAACTTCTTTAATTTTAAATTTAGGACAAAATGTTATATTAACATATCTGTAGGCAAAGCGATTTGCTACAAATTATGTCTTTACGAATTTTTTGTAGAACGGATAGTTTCCGAGATCTCGCAAAAAATGTGTTTGCACCCCTTTTTCCAAGATGCGGCCGGGGGACAAGGGCGGCAACCCCACAAACTGGGGGTTAAACTTCTATTGACCCGAAAAATGCCCCACACTTGCGCCAAAAATAAAATTGCGTCTTCTAAAAAATTCAATATTAGATCCTTAAATTGTAAAATTTCAATGGACTACTAGACATCTGACGACTGTTTTCGATATTTTCAAATATCGAATCAATAGTTTAATTTCATCCAGCGCACTATGACTTTATTTTTTATAAATTTTTACAAGTTCATGCGACTGGCTGACGTATAACCCCCAATTTTCACACCCTCTCCCAAGCAAACCCACCGAGGGTGCGCCAGCTGACGCTTGGTTCACTTATTAGTATTAGTCATTCGAGTTCTATTGAAAATGAACAATCGATCGGCTTAAAATCACTACCTAAAATGCAACACTGCCCGAATCATTATAGCCATAAATGTGCCCATGAATTTCCCAAAGGTAAATGTGGCTTAGGCTAACGTACTGTAGGACGCCCTGTGGCGAGGTGTACCGACGATTTAAAAAAGATGGCAGGTACGGAATAGACGCGGGCTGCCTAATATCGGGATGGTTGGCGTTTTATAGGGGAGGCTTTAGTCCAGCAGTGATGGGAAAAGGCTGAAAAAAAATGGTGGGCAAAGGTCTCTTCTTCTCTTAAGTAGAAGGTTTGTAGTTTATTCCACAGCCGAATTTCAACACAGTTTTCACGATGTTTGCCTTCATCGCCCAGCACGAGATGAATTATAAAGACAAATAAATATTAGTATATATGAGCATGAAAACTCAACGAAGCCAGAATTCAACGCGTGACCCAATTTAGATCAACGTATCATCCTAAGTTATCCTATTATTGTGTTTCTTTAAGTAACGATAATAACGAATGTTTATAACATTTCACAGAAACCACTACGAACATTACACAATAATAGCTATATTAACCCATAATCTTACGGTCTTGTTAAATGTTTAATTGAGTTTTTTTCTCAATTATATCTTTGTCAAGATGTGTATCTAATATATAATATCGCGCATTTTTGTTATAATCAAGCGGACGTTATTATTAGAACTGATAAAATTGTGTACATTTCGTGAAGGATATATTAAAAGATTGTCATCTTTATCTTTCACTAAAGACGACGTGATAGCGTATTATATTTTTTTTATCAAAAATTGCTTTTATTAATAAGGTATATACATTAACTAAACAAAATTACTTGTACAAAGTGTAGAATGTAGGGGTTAAACAGGCCTAAAGAACACTCGTCACGGTAGCATGCGCAAGCGATCCCGTTAAAAAGGAAAGGGTACCGCTGGTTTTTTAGTGGGTATTCCGATGACCGGAGTGCACTCTGTGCCCTGGACCTACAATAATTAAATAATTAAAAGAAAAATAATAAAAATCTGATTATATATATAATACCGAAATAAAATTATTTCGTGTATCTTTAAAGCATCTCTCATGATTTGACCCAAATCTTGTATTTAGATATTAATAATACTTTTTAAGTTTACTTTTTATCAATATACCTAGGTGTTAAATATATAAAACTTATAAGATGTCTAAATAATATAATATATTGTATTATATTTGTAGATGAAGATATATATAGAAAGATATATCTTCATCAATACAATACCACGTCATACTAGTGGCTGTAGGTACTTTTAATCACAAAGCATTAATTAATCTCATAATACAAAAATAAAATAAGATCTTTGTGTTTCGTTATTTGTTAACGTTGAAATTTTATCATCACTTTATTATTCTTCCAAATTTTAATTTATCTATTATGATTTATCGATAAAATATTTTTTTTTTTATCATTACTATAATTCTCTTCTTTTATCATTTAAAACATTTACAACATCATTTTTATTACCAAATTATGATAATTATTTTACTATTTCATCAATTGTTTTATTATAAGATAATTATTGTAGATTCCTTATGACTGCGTTCGTATTTTTTGTCGCGTTTTTTTTCAATGTTTATTGTTTAATAGCACCACTTTAACTTATTACTGTTTTTATTATTGAATTAGATCTAAATTTAATGTAGTTATTTAAACTGAAGAAACAACTTACTAAAATATTACCTTAGTAAATACCATATTGGTTATATTAGTGATAGTTAATACTTTTATATAATTGAATTTTTATACTTTAAAAAAATAAGTAACTAGCTTATAATCGTTTTTTTTTTCAATACGTCAAAAACTACTTCAACGTTGTAACTACTCGTTTATATATAGCTACATATATTATGTTGAAATGAACATAATTTTAATTTGAGTTTATATTGTATGATTTCATCTAATTTAATTCAATTTATATAACAAAGAGATACAATGTGGGAGTACTAAGAATGTTTTGTATCCGCAGAACATCCAATTATACGCCTACATTCGACGAGCCGGTTGGCGTGTTTGGTAGACACCTGCCTTTCGCGCCGCAGGTCGTGGGTTCGATTCCCACCCATGACTAAGATTTGAGTGCATGAACATGTCTGTTCGTCCTGAGTCTGAGTGTACAGTGTGTACATCTATATAAGTATGTATTTACAAAAGAAAAGTAGTACCTATATGTAGTATATCAGCTGTCTGGTTTCCATATTACAAGCTCTTCTTAGTTTGGGATCAGATGGCCGTGTGTGAACAATGTCCCAGGGTATTATTATTATTACATAACATTTGTCCATAGCATCACACTCAATAGCTCCCATTAGATGATCCTGTGTCATAAACGAAAGAACGTGAAATCATCTCCTGTGTATGTAATTATAAACAATAAATAAAATAAATACACAAATACACATTACACTGCCTCGTTGGTCTAGTGGCTACGTGTGAGGCCGTAGACATGGTGGTCACGGTGCATCGGAAAGCACGTAATGCCGTTGGTCCTGCGCCTGAACACTTTCCGGTCGTGTCGGATTACCGTCCCGTTACCCGATGGGTCGGGACCCGATGGGACGATAAAGACGGTAGACACGATTGAGAGTGCACCAGCGCACACACTTGTGCACAGATATATCCTGCGCAGTTAGCTAACTTGGTTGTCCCGACTTGGCCGAAATCGGTCAGGAGGGCCATTATTATTTATTATATACTTTTAATCGAAATGCCTTCCTTTAAGACAGATTGTTAATAAAGAGCGCGTGGTCATCTGTGGTTTATTATGTTGAAAAGCTAAATAAAATTTTTGTTTTCATAATTTATATACGTTATATTATATAATTTTAGATAACACATGAAGATACACTTTAAAAAATCCGTCTAAAAAGAAAAAAAATATAGATTTCCTTACAAATGTTTTCCTTCAGCACCAATTACGAAATAAATGATTATATTACCGGATAATTGTAGGAACTGTCTAAACACTAACCCAATGTAACCGATACCAAACGTTCAATTATTCAAGTCAGTTTATAATAAATTGTATCTAGATTTATTATATCCTAACGATCCTTACAATTTTGCGGTGACATAAGCACTTTACATACACCAATATTTTGGACCTGCGATAATCAGTCAAAATCTACGAATTCTATCCATTGGACCATCTCGATTACTCAAAAAAATTATATGGGTGTAATGTTGACTTTGTCACTCGAACTAAATGTGCGTAGATATCATAGAAATGCAACATTAAAGTTATAAACAAGTTATCGATTATCAATTTTATTATTGTCGGACAGTAGTAATATTTATAATTGACTATGTTCTTTTATCTTATCGAGACGTCCAAAAACAATCTTTTAAATTATATTTATAAATGATTATCATTTAATAATTTTACTTTTATCTGTTCTATTTAATAATGATAACTTATTACGGGGATTATTAATAGTCAATTAATGATTTTGAATTATTATTGTTAGCAACGTTTGCAAGCGTTGCTTCTCATGGGTACTGCTTTCCATGACGTCCTATTAAACTTGTAATGCTAATTGTTAATAATATATTGTGTACATTTAATGAGGAAGGTTAAATATAGCACAAACACACATAATACAATAATTTACTATTAATATAAGGATAAATGCTGTGCTATACTAAAAGTTTTAAACGCGAGTGGCTCACCTAAAACTACTAATCTGTTGGACAATTCTACTAACAAATTGCGTCTTTATCGCAATCGAACCGACGCGTGATCATTGCGGTTGCTCCGTTTTCCTAATCTTCAATTGAATTATCGACGATTGGCGTAAAAATTAACAACTAATTTTGCGTTTGATATTATGATATATGTTAAAACAATATCGCATCGATTCCGATCCGAACAAATATAGAATAGACAAGGATGTGTAGGAATTCAATCGGAAACGAATCGTAATAGTTATAGATTAGTAGAATTGTCCCCCTGAATGTCACGGAACTTTACATTGTAATGCAGATGTACGTTTATATTATGTATACTTATAAATGATATATAATATATTTAATATTATCGTATCGTTGTTTATTTTGTGTCTAAAGTCTGAAAGAATATAATCGATTAAGGCTATCTAAGCTTTGATGGTAATCCATTCAAATTCAAAAATCTTTATTCAATGTAGAAGTCTTACACTTTCTTATTGATTGTCATAAGTCTACCACGGGTCCGTACCCTTTCTGGGATCCTGTTGTAAAAGCGTATACATTGTCCCATAAAAGACTTACTAACCCTGTGTAATCTAGTAATAGCGGTTGTAAGTTTATCCTTATTACCATTGTTAACAGTATGTACGTCACAATTTCTGGGAATATCTTATATGTGTTTGCGTATATACATAAAATTGACAAATATATATTAAGAGGCGAAAGTCATTATTTTAATTTCCTCAAATTTACATCTTAATGAATCTATTGGGCCCAGGTTATAAATTGCACAAATAGACCTGATCTGCAGTATAAAAATCGTATTAATGTCGGCTGCATTATCCCAGAACAGAATGAAATAAGGTGAGCCGTATTATAAGCCAATGTATAAAAATGTATATATATTGTATCAATATAAGTAATATACTACCCGTGCGAAATCGGGACGAGTCGCTTGTTTGTTATAAAATCACATTACCTAACGTATTTGTAAAATTATCCAAGTCCAAACATTGCCCGTTTCGTTCAACCAAGTTATAAAATAACATCGTAATTTTTTATAATCATTACGTCTTATCATAAAAATAACATTGTTCTCGTATAAGATCATCTTTATAACACTAGCTACCGACCCCGGCTTCGTCCGGGTAGACTAAGGGTCTATATAGAACGTTTAAATCGTAATACATATAATACTAATAACAAACCCAGCACACGTCAGTAAAGTTTCCTAATCGACATAATATTATTTTTTTCCGACATTATCAATTTTTATTGTCATATTTGTAATTTTCATGAAAATGAAAAACCGTTCATAAGTTTTAGAGTTTATCGCGTTCAGACAGACAGAATATGTTGTTGCTTAAAACTAGTAATAACCATAGCTGAGACATGGCTAAACTCCCTGAAGTGAAAGTGATAAAGTGATAACAAGGAGTCTACTGATAAAGTGTTTCGCGAGATACCGTCGGCGCCATTGTAGTCAATATCGGTAAGTAAATATTTCTCTTGACATTAACTGAAGGTTAGATTAGATAAGCCATTGTTTGGTTACTATGGTCAGAGCATTTTAATGATACGTAAAGGTTAATTAAAAGGTTTTAATAAGATGTAATTGCTGGTTAACTGGGCTACGTTTGTGACTCTGACGCGCGCGGGTCTGTTTTATACAGTAAACACAACAATGCAGGCCGAGATGGCCCAGTGGTAAGAACGCGTGATCTTGACCGGTGATCGGGGGTTCAAACCCAGGCAAGTAACCACTGAATTTCATGTGCATAATCTCGTACTTGACGGTGAAAGAAAACGTCGTGAGAAAAACTGTATACGTGTCAAATTTCACTGAAATTCTGCCACATGTGTATCTAAAAACCTGCACTAACGCAGTGTAGATCGCGATGTTTTCCTTCACCACAGCTCGAAATTAATAAATATAAACCAAAAATTATTACTTGAAAATTCAAAAGTGCATGCACGGACTTGAAACCTGCGACATTATTTTAAGATTCATGTATTCGAACTACTGGGCGATCTAGACCTCGATCGGATCCTAGGTACTTTGTAATAGTATGTAATATTGTAATTATAAATATTTGTTACGTATGTTGTCATTGAATTTGCGGTCATTACTTGTAAAATGATAAGGCTTACCGCAGCCCTTATGGTAAAGGTTTTCCTTGTTGTTCCAAGTATTACTGAGAGAAAAACACCACATCAAGTCCGTTTACCATTCACACGCTGCCAGTTTCCCACTGATTTCTTAAATGCTAAGTTTTTATTAAAAATAATTAATCATATGTATATCCCCAGAAGTGTTTAAAGAAAACATATTATCTATGCTAATATATAAAGCTGAAAGTTTGTTTGGTTGATCAGGCGAATCTGAGGAACTACTGGTTCGAATGGTTCGAGGAAGGCTCTAGGCTTATTTTTATTCATTATATTTTTATTAATTATACGCGAGTGAAACCGCGGGGCATAGCTACTATTTAATATTACAGCATCACCTATCTCATACCCCATGAGTTATTCCTTACTCCGTTGGTTGCCTAGAATAGATCGCTATGTAGCGATAAGGTCGCTAAAAACTTTTAGTAAGGCTATATCCATGTTTGTATTATTTTTCAGGGTTCCGTACCCAAAGGGTAAAACGAGAACCCTATAACCGGTAAATAAATAAATAAAATGAATATAATACGGTTAAACAATGACTAGCTTACAATTATTTATTAATGTTAGGTGTTAGTTTCGTGCAAACCCGTCTCTTCACATATCCTAACGCAATAAATTCTATTTTTCTTGTCGTTAATGGCGCATTGGCGATGGAAGGAATGATTAATATGTTCACTGATCGTGGGCATGGAACTTCAATGTCCATGAGTGGTCACTAGACTTTCCAGTCGACCTGCATACTTCAGTAAAACTTATATAAGAACAACAAACAACAAAAGATCCATAATACATCTAACAGGAAAATAAGGAAAAAAACATCCCTGCCCCAACATGTCCTGGAATTTCAATGTATTCTAAAACTAAATGACGATACAGGTGAATATTGATTTGGTACGAAACGAGGAAGGTAAAGGAATCTCAATAAAATTAATTTGCACTTTTTAACAATGACATTTAGTCAAAAGTCTCGTCCGTGTCTCGACAATATCCTTAGAATAAAAAAAACGTTTTCATGGTCCATGCAAAGTGATTACTAATTTAAGTAATGTTTTTTTAATGAGATTGCACGTAAAAGTAGATTTTAAGTAAGATTATTTTAAGACACAACTACATGGTAATATGGTCACCTACATAGTTGAAATGAAGCTAAATTGAAATTATTTACTGGAAAATGAATCCATTCATAATTATTTATATTTATTTTTCTTAATTTTTATTAAAAGAAACACTTTTCAAACAAAAATATGATATTTTATTTTATTCGCGTTGAGTATTAACAATTAAAGATAGTATTATTTAGATTCACAATGCTGTTGATGCTGTGTTTTTGTATTAGACAATTAAGCTTCAGAATTTATAAATCTGCCATATTTTTGCTTACATTTTGTAACTAGTGCTTACTTACTTGAGTACTTATAGGAATTCTGTAATAAAATTGTTTTGAGCACGACATGATTAGATTTGTAGAAGTTTATAATTACAAGATCTTTGTTGTATTAGGTACTAAACAATTTGAGATTTTTTAATCTCATAAAGATTTTATATTTGTATTAATATAATAATCGCTTATACCTGTGCTCATTGTATGTAGATTATATATATTCACATATGCCTTCAAACATATAATTAGGTACTTAAATAATCTAACCTCGTAATTACCAAATACATTTAAAAGAGCCTTTTTTGTAACTTATTGTGTACTGTTATAAATATATTTTAATAATTTTGTTTGGTAGCTCAAACAATGATTTTGTTTAGGGTTAATTGATCACGGAACATTAAAAGATTCATTTGTTTATTAAAGGTTCCTAAGAATCAAAGGATAACAAAAATCAAGTTTATTTTTCTCGCGAAGCTGTAGGCTGTTTATGTCAAGGTGTTAATTATAATGAATATACTGTCTCCTTCACTTCCCAACAGCATTTATTTACAGTCAGTTGCTTATTAACCATGATATTAGGACATCCTCATAGTCTTTTCCCGTTGACCTTTTCGAGGAACGCCAAGCGATACTTCCGTCTACAGTGGACATATATTAAAAATAAAATCATATAATAAACGCAGGTACATTTTACATATTAACCCTGGCCTCTAACCCTTAAGTACATATTTACAAAATGCACCAACATTTTGTGATGTAAATTATTAAAAAAATAACACTAAACAGCCTTTTATATTCAAATTTTCCTGTATAGTGTATACGATATTGACCATTACTATGGATGAAAATGCACTGTCATCAGAACTGACCATACAGGTACAAATTTAATTTAGCTTGCAAAATTCGACCCTATCAAACTAACTTAATTAATATAAACATTGCCAGGCAAATAAAAGATAACAAAAATAAAAAAAAAATTGGAGAATTAACATAATAAAAATAAATTCATTAGGCTGAACTAATTTTGTTCTTTGTTCTTTTTGTATTGTGTGCATTATACTATTACAATAAGAATACTATTTATATAATAATGTGAATTACAAGACTAATCTTAATTTAAATGCAGTAGTTCAAATTAATTATTAAAATTAATTTATCATATTTTTTCTTATAAGTATACATATTATGTAATATTTTGGTAACCCACTTCAGCTAGCAGAGCGACTCAGTGCTAATCTTACAAACCTCAAAGAAACATTCACTAAGTAGTATTCATTAATTCAATAACTGGTAAAATATTACCTGATTACCAAGTTTATATAAATCTTATCAGTATTAAAAGGTTGGTTAGGAAGTATGGTTGTTGCTTGATAACAAAGATTATTAATGCTTGATGCGTACGCGCATCCTCGGGGACATCACTTAGCAAAACGCCGGATGAATACCGACACGCTCACCTTGCTTATGACATTGTTTATGACATTTCATTGCATGATTTAAAGACATTAAACATTTACATAATTATGATATTCATAATATTAAGATAACATAACTTTAACCATTTCGAACTCTGCCAACTGTCTTTCGTGTTAAGGTATGATATTAACAATTACAAGACTACACTTAGCTCAAACCGTCCACTATCCCATTGGTCAAATGACTTTCTAATTCAGCAAGGGATTGTTTAATTATTTTTTCGCTATGTAGCTGAACTGAAACGGTGGTCAAAATTGGTCAATTTATAGAATTTAAAAATAATAAGAAGAATAAGTTATAAAAAAGTGCATAATTATCAACTTGTAATAAACAAATAAATTTTCATGAAATATCAAAGCGACTCTTTTTTTTTAAATCGGTTATTTGTACTCTAATTGCTACGTGCTTTATGGGCGTAAAGGTATATTGCCATGGAATCCAAAATAACTATAACAATTTTAACAGTTATATAAAAAACATTTAACGCATGAAAGAAATAACGCTAAAATTTTTGCCTTGCCTGAAATGGTAAAGTAATTTTTAAAATCCTATAGGAATGCAGTCCTATGAGAATTCACAATCATTGCTATTAACGTAATTCTTAGAGATGCGTATTTTATTGCAATTACGAAGTGTTAGCTTTTATATATGATTCATAAGATTTATCACATTGCTCTATAAGGCAATATAATAATCCCGGAACATTTAACTATTTGTAAATTGTCATATTACAAATTGTAAAATTTCTCAGAAGCATATACGACATTTTTTCTTATTATTAAAGTTATCAACGCTGTGGAATTGTAACAGGCAAATTGTTATGTAGTAAAGAAGCAATACTGTTTATAGTTCTATTGCCTCATTAGTCTAATGGCTAGTTTATAAAGAACAACATATTGTGTCAGTGAAAAATGCACTGTTTAATAAAAATGATCAGCTGTCTACATGAATATGCCACGAAACTGTAATAGAATGAATAAATATATTTGTTTTTAATATATCATGTTCTATGTTTATTACAAGACTTTAAACTACGTTGTTGTTTAAATACGTCAATATAAACAAGTACTTACTTAAATAATGTTACTCCTGAGGATTACTTACAACATAATCTCCAAATAGAATATTATAATCAATTTAATCTATTAATCTCAAACACACAGTGAGTAACACTTCAATCAAACCCTTACTTACTAAGTTGTACAATAATTCAGATAAGCGTACATGCCATTATATTTCTTATGCCTTTGACATATATTCTATATTTGATTGAACTGTTATTTCGTTAAATGTTATACTAACGGTATTTTCTATGTCACGACTTTAAGAAAACTCTAGTCATAATAGTATTTGTTATGCGTATCACAGATGGACATAATGAGAATTAAATCCATTCCGGAATACTTGCATAGTGGATAGTCGTGAATTGATTCAATCTATTGATTCATTGCTATTCTAAGTCCGGTAGCGCCAATATACGTACTTAATTTATTAATTACAAAGCGAGAAATACCCATCTATGATTAATGTATTGTCTGACAGCACAGATATTTTTAAATAGTACATTGAGTAAAATATTGTAAAAAAGTTGTAATGATTTCGAAAATTAATTAAATCTCAAACGTCGTATTGATTAATGGTACAGATAATAAATCTAACAAGCCGTAGTAGGGTCGTGCTCGGAGAAATTCCGCACACGCATGAATGGAACAGACGCAACACGCGGGCACGGAAGAGCAACACTATGACACCAATGATCGATCGGCGAAACGGTATAGTTACATATGCATTATGTAAAACTTGTCTATATGTAGAGCAAAAAGAAACCAGAATCCTTATCGTGTTACACTTCAGGTAGTATCGAACTATCAACACTGCTCACAGTTTTATAACGAGTGGCCTATTTATATTGTATCTCTTAATAACTTATTCTATTTGAGCTAATAATGTCAGAACTAAACCACAGTTGGTGTTTACAGAAATATTAAAAATAAGGAAAATAAACTTATAAGATCAAATTATAGTCTTCGTAACCGCTTTATGACATTTAGGGGTTTATCCAATGGGTTATTCTCCATACGGACCGGCTCGGCCCCGTGACGTATGCCAATTGAGGTGGACGGAACTCACTTGAGAGAGAAGAGTGATTTAGTTCTACAGCCATATGGGGAGTGAGACCCTCGATGTTTTTAATTACACAGCGGCCGTCCAGGGTGAGGCCAAAATATCTGATGTATATGGAAGATAGAAGCACGACCTTTTTTTATTGTATAGATATATAATGGCATTGTAAGAAATGCTTCCATCGCCAATGCGCCACCAAACTTGGGAACTAAGATGTTATGTACCTTGTGTCTGTAATTACACTGGCTCACTCAACCTTCATACAAGGTAGATAAGTAGGTAGAATATCTGATGAGTGTGTGGTACCTCTCGTCATCTCATCATCGTCGTCGTATATTTCAATTTTGATAGAATCGATCGTACAAACCATTTAGGGGCAAACAAACAAACGGATTTATATATTCGGACACTGTTTAAAATTTCGCTAAGTCTATAGATTATTCTGAGACAAGATATCGATACTAAAATAAAATAAATATTTAGCCGTCTGATTTAGCCCATTCGAAAGTTCAATGAACTTAAGGCTGGGTATGAAACGTATGTAGAGGAAACCTCTTAAAAGAACTGTTTACATATCAGCAAAACGGGTACTCGTGAATGTTGCTCTATATACATTTATTATAATGAATCTATTTATCTATATTGAAGTTGGTTGACCAGTTCGATTTTGATATCCCATTTATTGACAAAGATTACAGAGTACATTATAACATCACGCTCCTACATACGGGGCAGTAACGCTAACGTCTAATGCGGGTAAAATCGTGCCGGACAGCTAGTTACTGTATTATTTAATAGTCATTAATGTTGCTGTGCAAATCCGAGTTTGTGTTACGAGCCAGACTATACGTTCTAAAAGGCAAATACTTATTGGCAAATAAATATGTAAAAAAGATTATGGTAATCGAAGATTTTGATCAATAAATTTGGGTTTCATAAAAGTTATTAATTAATCAAAAATATTGTACATATTATTCTGAAGGCATACAATTATAATATTGTATATTCCGACACAAGTTTTTGTATGATTCTTAAATAATAGACCATTAATTGTTGAATTGTAAACAAGTATAATATATATTCGTGTTTGGGCTTTTCCGCAACGAAAAAACAGGCCATTGTTGATATGAGTCAACGCTCTCAGAAAATTCTAGAAAGGTCGTACCAAAAAATTGATTGTTCGTATAAGAATTCAGCGAGCCAGAGTCCAGGGGCGGTCAACTACCTAAACAAGATGTTGCGTAAACCATTGTTTTTTTGCGTGATGTTTACTAACATCTTTTCGGGTAACGATAATTTTAAACTACACGTAGAAATATTGTCTTTTGAGAATTCATAATTTAAGTTTAATTACAGACATAGAAATAGTATAGTCTAATCGTCATATTTTTTATATTCTAGCTCTAATTTATTTATTTACATTCTTCATTATAAACACTGGGAAAATAAATTAAAATATAATTGAAATAAAAAATGCAATGCAAAAGGCGATCTTATCGCTAACTACGGATTTCTTCTAACAGAAATAAATTTAAACGACTATACTTATTATTTTTATCATCTGTCAGCCTGTGTATACATTAAACATTGCGTAGATGGAGAAGAATTTGAGAAACAAATAAAAAAAATCATCGCTTATGAAAGGAAAATAATTACCTGCGACTGAAAATACATCAAATAACGATAAGCTGAATATTACATTACATTAGTTTTATTCATTTAAATTAAAAAAAAATACTATATTAATTTAATCAGCCAGTAAAAATTATTATTATTATACCCTTGCCCTGTAAATCGAATAATTATATTAGTTAAAAGAAAACAAAAATAAGTATATTTGTTATTGAAACAAAAAACTCATCGCTAATACATATATTTAAAAATCGTTGTTTTTGATTTAGAAGAAATCTCTTAAACCCCAGTTTAATGGTACCTATAGCTTTTTTCGATGATACGCAGGATTCATGGATGGATAAACGTGACCTTCACGAAATTCTTCGTATTCGAGAATCTCGTCCCGCCTGATAAAAATACTGCACTAACTGAGATTACACTTTATTATATGAAGGTATTTTTTTATAATTATGCTATATATTGTAATGAATTGGCTCATTTATAAAAAAACCATGCTTGATAGCTCTAAAATCTAAGTAAACTTTACTTTTTTATACCACTAAAATGCGCTAGTACAATGTTGCATAGCACGAAACTTAAGACCGTCAATCGCAAGGCTCTGTAGGCACTTTTACATAGTTTATAAACATATACATATTAGATATTTATTATCAGCTATGGTGATATGTCATTATAATTAATCAATGGAACTATTTTCCACATCTGTTTGAATTTAAATTTCAAGATTTAAACTTTTGTTAGCAAATAAAAAAATACGTAATTGTTACTTGTTTATTTTGTTATTATAAATGATTTTGTACATAATATATGACTTACACTTTTGTTAGCCTTCTAAAAAATAAAATAGGAATGTCATTAATTTTATGTCCAATAAAACATCCAATGATTTCGGTGTTATGTTCACAAAGGCATACAAAAATTAAATGCAAAAAAAGGTTATACCTTCGTTTTTTTTATAAAAAATATTATCATCTCTGCATTTTTATGATACTCCGAAATCATTATCTTTATAATTATAGAACCGCAATTTGAAGGCACTTTATGTTTAATACAGTCACATAAAAACACACCATTACAGTTAAGTATATAATATTCATATTTTCGAGAACAACTAAGATGAGTTTATAACACGTAATTTTTCTACCGATTGACGTAATACCAACGTTTCTCGTTTTTAATAATAAAAGAAACAAGTAACAATTATGTATTTTTTACATTGTCAACAAAATTACTAAATCTGCCCAAAAAATTCCACTAAATCGACAACTTTAATGTCCAATTCATATAGGTAATACCTAAAGGAAACGAAAATTTTTAGTCGCTAGAATAAATTAGAAATAGAACTATGTAATTTTAATTAACGATGTAAACGTGAAATGATCCGAACTTCGTTCTGAAGCGATCAGCAGGCGAGTGTTCCAATTATAAAAATAGAAATACAGAACAGTCGTCGACACGTGAGCCGGCTTTCTTAAATCTACAGTGATTAACCTTAAAATTAAATGGATTATTGATATTACAAAAATCCCCGAAAGAAAATTGAAGGAGAAACAAATTTCCAAGCCTTAATACCGAACCATGACGGAAAATATTGAGGGATTCTTCAAGAAGTTTCATGATAACATAAACAACGCAATTGACGACGTTACAAGAAATAATTTCGCGAATTTAGAATCGAATTCGAAACGGGTTTTGTACTTGAGCTCTCTACCATTAATTAAAAATTATGATCTGTCAACTGATGTTCGCGAAATTGAAGTCGGCGGTAAATTTCCAGTTATAAAAGAACTAGAAAAATCTCGAGCTCTCAAAGATGAAGGAAACAAAGCTGTCCAGAAAGGCGATTGGATCAAATCATTACAATTGTACAGTCAAAGTTTATTATTTATGCCACAAAAAGAGAGTAAGTAAAACAAACATATCAAATAACATTTGGAAACCAAATATTAAAAAAATAGTGCAATACATGACTAGAAATAAGTTACTTTTTTAATAAAGAAAAAGAGAAATTTTAGGTCTAAAAATGTTTTAATTAAAAGTCATTGTTTTTTCGGCAGGTGAAGAGCTGTCAATTGTCTATGCAAATCGTTCAGCAGCTTTGAATCATTTGGAACAGTTTGATGACGCTCTTTTAGATATACAACGTTGTCTATCTTTGGGTTACCCTCGGCACTTAAGGTATAAAGTTTATGAGAGGAGAGCCCGATGTCTACTCGTATTAAAAAGAAACCAAGAAGCTGTTAAGGCTTTTCAGTAAGTTCAAGACACTATAATGATATAAATCGAATGTCTTTATCAATATATACAGTTCTAAGTTCATTTATTAATTACAGGGACACAATCATAGCGTTGGATGAAGCTAACAATTTAAACAAAGAAAAAAAACAAAAATTAAGAACAGATGCAAAAGTCATGTTGGAAATTTTGAATAAAGGACTAGTACTAGCTGGAAATCCAAAAGACCCCGCACCGTTAAATAAAACTCCACCGAAACCCAGGTTACCTGGGAAGCAAAACTCCCAATACCCGGCTGCTTCAGACGCTATTCAAATTGATTTTGACAATGATAAAGGCAGGTTTGCTACAGCGACTAAAGACATTCAGGCAGGCGAGGTTCTACTAATTGAAAAACCTCATAGTGGCGTTTTATTAGGCGAATATTGCAAAACACACTGTCAAAACTGTTTCATAAAGTTAGTTCACTTTCTCATTCATTTCGTTTAATATGATTGTTTATCTTATTAAACCGTATTTCCAATTTTTCAGGTGTGCGATTCCCATACCTTGTCCGAAATGTCCGAATGTAATATTTTGCAGTGATAAATGCTTAAAAACGGCATTCCAATCTTATCATGGATACGAGTGCCATATTCTACCGCTCCTATGGAAATCAGGTTGTTCAATTACTTGCCATATTGCTTTAAGAATGATCACTCAAAAACCGAAAGATTATTTTAAGCAAATATACAACGACTTGGAGAGTAAGCCATCAGGGATATATAAAACTGACGATTACAAAAATATATATCACTTAGTTGCACACGAAGACAAAAGGACGAAGAAAGATTTCTTGCACAGGAGTCAAATGACAATATTTTTACTCAAACTTTTAGTATTAAGTGGATATTTCGAAGGTAAACATAGGGAAAAAGAAATAAGTCTTGATGAAATTAAGACAATGGAAATCGGAGAAGCTTACAGCGACGATATCGCTTTATTTGGTAGTCTTATTCTGAAGAATCTTCAAATACTTCAGTTCAATGCGCACGAGGTATTTGAGTTGCATTGCCCTAAGCCGAAAGTGGGGCAATGCATCATAAAACACGATGGAAAATCTATATTTTTAGCAGGGGCAGTCTTTCCAACTCTCGCATTGTTTAACCACTCTTGTGACCCAGGAGTTGTAAGGTAAAGTATAATAAAATCAACCACTGAATAAAAATATTCCTATAAATTATCATTCCAATCCAAGAACCGCACTTTCGTTACAGATATTTCTGCGGACCGTACGTCGTCGTTCGAGCTGTAAAAAATATAAAGAAAGGCCAAGAAGTCGCTGAAAATTATGGACCCATATTTACAACAGTTTCAAAACAGAAACGACAAGCTGATCTAAAAGATCAGTATTGGTTCGACTGTACTTGTACCCCTTGTGAACAAAATTGGCCGACTTACGCTGAGATGACTGAAAATTATATGCGTTTTAAGTAAGTTTTCTAATTCTGATTAAAAAACGATATATCTAGACTTGGCAAACTTTAAAACATGATGTAAGTTTAAGTTAAGCAAAACAATATAATGTAGATTTTATATTCAAAAAATCTTTTTAGATGTGACTCTGATCGCCCTTGCCCCAATGTTGTGCCAGTGCCTTATGATTGTAAAGAATTTATGGTTCAATGTGGTCTATGTCAACAATATACCAACATCCTAAGAGGACTAAAATCGTTACAAGTAAGTTTATGATTAATTATTACATAAAACTAATACAGTTTTCATACTTCACACTCACACGCGCGCACACACACACACACACACACAAACACATTACAAAAATAATTTATAAAAAATAGAAACACACTAAATAACATAACAACACATAATATTATTATATACCTTCCCTGCGGTTTTATATTTGAACTAAATACAATAAGAAAATGTTCATAATATAACAGTTAAATACTGTAAATGATATCATTTATATATAACGTATGTAATAGGTACGCTATATAATAATATCCGCATGCGAAAACCAAATTACGAAACCATTGAAAATTGGAGTACAAATATTGGCGCGTATATCCAATATGTCTGAAGCATGGACTTTAAATTGATATATATTTAGCAAGCACGTTCAAATTAAATGATAAATTTTAAGTCACACATTTATGATATATACATTTTCCGCAAATAAAATTCAGTCTTATAATCAAAATAGGACTGTTTATTTTTTTTATTAAAACGAATATAAGCTTTATTGCACTTACATATAAATCTCAAGTTGCTAAACGATATGACAATTATTGGTAAATCGAAATGGTAGATTTCCTTAACAATTAAAATTGTACAAAATAACTATGTGGCTTTTTGCTCTGTATTGATTATGTAACTAACGGTACATTATTTTCAAAATATATTAAACAGTTGCAAACTATTTGATTTTTATGGATAACCGAAATATCGAATAAGGTTTTAAGAGCTGACATAATCGACCGCGTTAATAGCACACGTGGGTCTTTGCCGAAATTCAAAATCACCATCTTATGTTTTTTTTTGTTTTTATCCACATACTTTGAAATTCTGATACATAAGTTTTCAACCCGTATTGAAGCAGCGATGTGGAATGGACTCCAAATATCCTATTTAAAAGAGGCCAGCTTGTATATACAAAAAGGGGACATTTATATGACGAAATTTTAATTCGTAAAGCAAATATGTTACTTTATTTTAATTTTCACTGCTAATTTGCTCGTAACGAATCCCGATGCCGCAAAATATTTGACGCAAATACAATACATACATATATAACACTCGCAAGCGCAGGACCGCATAATGTCATTGTCATGTCATAGCTACGACTAAGAACCGAGTCGTAGTCATACATTTATATAAATTACTTTTTGTCTGTCAAAGTGAGTTAATATCGAGTCCCTTATAGGTTTGCCGGCATTTGAAACAGATGTTATAGGATGGGATGCAATTAGATTATAGAACTCTGTACCCTAAACAGCATATTGTATGCCAATTTTACATTAGGATGAATAATTAAGCCGCGAAAGCGCAAAAAATGAATAAAGTCACTTTCGCATTTATAACATTAGTTGTATAGTCTCATTTATTTTTAATAGGCATAAATCTCAATCTCACCTGCAACAATCTAATACCGGTTTTTCAATACAATAAGGAATATACTCCTACATAAATAAAATAGCAATGTATATCGTACAACACAAATTTATTTTATAAATTAAAAGAATAAAATGTAAAGTATCGATTGGTTTATTACTACACAAAGTAACTGTTTTAGATACTAAATAAAATGTTAAGACTAGAATACAAAAACCATATTGCAAGACAACTTGCGTGATGTTCCTAATACTACAAAAAAAAATTCGAAAATTAATTACGAAACAGATAACGAAAAACCGACTACGGGCTAATTCATTGCATTGAAGCAAGACGACAATTATTTATCACCGGCCAACACTCAAGACTTGCACATTTGCACAACAACTTTCCACACTGGACTTTCAAAACAGGCCCTTTGGCTATCTAATAATAATATATACAATTAAAAATTATAATAAAGAAAAGCTTGCAAAAACATTTATGATAATGCATTTTATTTTGAAATAAATATGTATTTTTACATACAAAAACACATTTCGATTAAAAATAATATATTTAACGCATTCAAAACCCTACCGACTTGAGATATAGCCCAATCAACCCAACCAACCCATACATCAGGCACACAGCCTGACATAAAAAACACACGCACACACACATAAATGCATTATCCTCCTTCGCTGCGCCGTAGTCGGTTTAAAAAGGACTAATTACTTATTAATACTTCATTTACGTTTTATTATAATAATTATATCTTGTAATTTACACACATCAATACATATAAACGCCATACACGATTGTGTGACAGAAAATAGTATCGTTGCGAAACAATTCGTCAGCGTAGTAATCAGTTTCCGGATCCCAGATGCATCTCTGTCCGCACTTAAAACCAGCGCCCTTCATCTCCAGTAACGTTGTCTGAACGAGGATCTTGTATCTGAAAATTACAGAAATATATTACACATTGCGACATCTAGTTGCAAAAACAGTAACTAAATTCTGGTTATTGATTGATATTTATTGTGAAATACTATTTATATATAATTATCATAATCGATAGTGGGCATGCCTTTAATTGAATAATACACACACAGATATAAAATGTTCTTTTAGTTTTCACCTGATAACGTAACAAACGGACCGACGATAGTAGGTATTATCATTCACTTCACATTCTAAAATTAAGATTTTATAATTCACCTCGTGCTTAACGCCGACGTTGAGGGAGCTGCGTGTTTCAGATAAGAACTCTACTATGTGTATTCACCAATCCGCATACGTCAGTCAGACGTCACACATTTCAAACCTATTGTTTCAATATCATACACTAAGTACACATCGACTTCCATCTGAATGACCCAAGCACTACTCATAATTGATGATGAAGTGATTACTACGCGAGAAACATTCAAACCACACGACAAAAACTGCACAAATTTTCAACCTAACGTGCTAACGAATACGTACATACATATGCGAGACGTACTAATAATTTATATTAAGTTAATATTATTAACAATAAACAACTATTTATTTAAATTATATCTACTTGCATGCTTTAACTTGCTTCACACTTGCATAGAGGCTTGTATATAGGCTTAAATAAAACCTATATGCCTGACCTACATAGAGTATAAACACCTTTGCAGAATTATATATTTAGGTCAATCAATATCATTGAACCAGGTGACACATTCACATAAAATATTCAACCTGTGACTGTCATACTGCATTTAAAGATTTTAGACATTATGAATGCGAAAGTAACTCTGTTTATCTGTCGGTTACCGTTTCACGACCGAACGACGACGACGAGCTGAACCGATTTTGATGAAATTTGAAATTAATTAAGCCTTTACCACGAGGGTGAAAACTAATACAAAATAGTTTATATTATTATTATGAGCTAAAGCATTTTTTTTAATATTATTAAAATTAAAAAAAAGAAATATGGTCCACTGGCGCGAACACGTAATTTCTGAACAATTATGGGTTCCAGACCGGACAAAAACCATTTTTAAAATTCATCTAGTATTCTGTATTGGAAAAAATATCATTTTTATGTGTAATATTGGTGGATTAGACAAAGTAGTATTCGAACTACTAAAGGATTAAGAAATAATTGATAGAGCTTAGTTACCTCTTCATATCAAGGTCTTGAACTCGTTGTCTTACTGCATTCGAAATAATTTTAGCCCAACGCGGTGCTTGATCTGCACGATACTGGCGATCTGTCAATTGCTCTTTCATTGTTGATAATATTATGGCCTTCACATTCCGAGCTTGAAACCTGTATGTCATTTTAATTGTACAATAATTATATTATCATTAACAATATATACTTTCCTACATGGCCGTATGTGGGCGATGACTGTATCAAATATTTACTCCTTCTATTATTTATACCGTATCATAAATTGACAATATTTCGATTTACTTTAATGCAGCACAAAAATATGAGACAGCATTAGGATTAATTATAAAATAAACTCACAATATTATTCTAAAAAAGCACTCTTAAGTAAATTGGGGCCACATTTTATCTATATTTTAATTATGTACATCAAAAGGGAGCAAATAGATAGCAGAATTGTGTTTAAGAGCCTTTGTCAAGGTGATTTCTAAAAAAAATTACATGACAATACAAAAAAGCCTGCTCCTCTTTCCTAATCATAATCCTTCAAAATCTTTTAATATTCTGCATATCATTTTAAGGATTTATATGAAAAAGGGCCAAATAACCGAGCCAATTTGCAGTAATTATATAATTTATTATTGTATTAGCAGACTTTTAAGTTTTTGAGCTTATTTGAAAAATATATATAAAAGATAATATATACTTATGGCCCAGACGTGGTCGAACTTCATATTTGGGCGGGGCAAGAGGCTTCTCTGCTTCCACTGGACTAAGTCCTGCTTCACTTTCACCACTTCCAGCTTGCGCTACTTCTGGCTCCTCATCTACAACTACAAATTTTAATAGTATTTATAGATTCATATTGTAAAAAAAGAAATGCATTTTATTATTGTACAGTAGAATTTAAAGTAAATAATCAAACATTCAAACCTTCCTCTTCATCAGCCATTTTTGAAATGGTTTTGTTGCGCTTTCTGTGCCAAGGGCTGAAAAAGAAATTAACAATCAAAGCAAAAAAGTAAAGTTCAAAAAAAGAAAAAATATATATCTATATCAATCAACATTAATACATATATATGAATACATAGAAGATATTTCTTACTTTGTGCCCAGGACACAGAAATTATGTACAAACTTGGCCGTGCAGCAATGGTTGAAGGAAAATATGGAGAAGCCATGAAGAAATTCATTGAGATGTTAAAGCTCTACGATGCCACCTTATCTCCACCCTATCAGTCTTATTATGACTGTGTTCAAGACCTGAGACGCTGTATGTTAGCTTTAGGCAATTATAGTATTGTTTAGAATTTTGTTCTTATTATTGTGTGTATAACAATGACATTACTTATCACTAATAAAACTTAGATAATGTGTTTAATGTTTAACTATTAAATTAATAATAAAAAGAAAGGTCTTTCATTCGCCAAATAAGAATACATCCAAAAATATAACTATTTATCAAAAATAAAACATTATGATTTGTAAAAAAATAATTAAAAAGAATTATTATTTATGTATTATTTTGATTATTTTATACACAAACATTAAATCTCAAATAGATATAAAAACAATGTTCATAAAATAATGGATAACTTTAGTTGTTAAATAAATATATAACAAAGATATGTATATGACACTGTGTGTAATTGTGTATTGATCGAACGCGCAGTTACTTATATTTACTACATAACGCTTGTATCTTAAAGATAAAAAGTTGTAATATGATTACATGTTATTATGAATATATAAACTAAATTATATACAAACCTAAATGTAAAAACGTTTCTATGGCAACAAATAGCAACAAGTAAGCGACCGAGTTGAGTAGTAAGGAGTACTGTCTGACAGGCAGACCTACGGCGCGGGCGGACCGCGAAATATGGATCACGGATGGAAGGCATCACGGCTTTTAACTTTACGTTTACAGAGATCATCATCATAATTTTATCCTAAGCTATGTAATTAATTCTAAATAAAAGTATTAGCCCTCATCAATTAATTAAAATTCAACTTATTTATTAATATAAATTACAATCTATTGTTGTTGCAATATTTAAGCATAATCTGTATCAATCTTACAAAATACAGATTAAGTAGTAAGTACTAAGTACTTTTGTTTAGAAGTAGTCGTTTTGACGTATGTCATGGGTATCACGCTAAATTTTTGGATAGAAAAGCATAAAAATCAAGTAAATAAATTAAATTAATATAAATAAACCCCAGTTATATATAATGGCTACCTATGATAATAAAGCCTGGCTACTTAAAAATGTACGTGATGCGTTTATTGCTACCGACGACACTGGGCTATGCGAAATTGTCATGGCAGGTGAAGATTTTTCCAAAATATTTCAAAATAAAGCAATGGAAGAGAGGAAACGTGAACGTGATAAAATATTTTATGAACCGAGTACTAGCAAAGGGAAAGAGACGGGCACAGATGATGATGAAGATAGAGATTTAGTAACTCGTTTTGATCCATATCCTGATATGGAAGACAGTGATGAAGATGAACCATGCCCCAGCTATCCACGATTTACAGATGAAATGGCTCACAGGTGAAACTTACAATTACAGTTATTTTATTTAAATGATATAAAGAGGACATAGATTTTTGGACATAGGTCTCATATTTTTCGTAGTCAGCTAGTTTAGCTCTCACCATACACTAAAAACTTCTGTAGCTTTCAGAAAAAAAAAAATGTTTTCAATGTTGTTTAGATATAATTTTGATATTTATTTAAATTATATCATAAATACTACTTGTTTTAATATTTTTTATTATGTATTATAAAATAGACAAAGATCTAACACAGCACAGTGGCTGGATAAAAAGGAACTAGCTTTAAAAAAGGCAGCTAAAATAAAAGTGGTGAAATGGGAAGATCCACTAACACCGCTTACCCCAGAACAAATGGCTGAAATTTTTGCAAGAATTGAAGTGAAAAAACCAGAAAAAAAGAAATCTTTGCTAGCAGAGCAACTAGAGAACTGCCCTGATCTTCCACATCGTCAATATCTGGAGTATGCAAAGTTTGATGGCACAGCACAATTAGGTCTACCTATTAAATCATTCAAGATATTTATGACAGTAATTCCAGAGAAACATCAGAACTACCCTTTAATTGTATGTGTCATAGCTAATGCTAAGATTAAGGATCTAATTGGTTTCACTTGCTATAAATACAGGTATATCTTTTTATTTGCTTCTATTTATATTTGTTTCTAATGAATAGTAAATATAAGTTTTAAATATTTGTAGCAACTTGTATACAATAAATTTTTTTTTCAGCATAGACCATCCAGAAATTACACTTGGATCTGTGCATGACTATGGGCTTTGTATAGCAGAGGATGACGGAGAGGTTGACTGGGCTTTCCCTTGTCTCGACAACAATGAGCCCTGCTCGAAATTTGGCTTTACATGTCTTGGATTAATAGATGTCAAACGAAAAGAGAACATAGTACATTGTCCTATACCCTATGATTTGAATTCAGCATTCCAATGTTTTCCAAAAGCTTCAGTATCTGGTCAAAGTCATGTAAATACTTCAAGACAAAATACAGGGGGCAGTGACACATCTGAAATTATAAAGGCTATGAATACTGTTAATGAAGGTAATATCGTAATATTGTTTACAAATGCTTTTAGTTCAATGTGTAAATACAGTGGAGCGTTGATCAACCGAACAACCTATTATCGGAACTACTACGAGTGCCCATCATACTTTAAGCTAGTGCTCGGGCACTTGTCGCGACTTGTAAATATTGTACTTGTATATTGTCACTTCCAAATAGTGGCTAGTCGATAAACTAAATTTTGCCGCGTGAAAGTAAACTCTCGAAAAAAATGCCTATACGGTCTAAATTGGTCCATCTTTGGAAATGTTTACTTGCTTAGATATTGCCTTGCTGTTGTTGGTTAGAAACACAGGTTGAAAGCGACCATTGTCAAATATATGTCCTTAAAAAAGTATGTGATCTAGCCACTCGAAATTAGGGGTAGGCTTGCTTTGGCAGATGAAGATTTTTTTAAGCGCCAATTGTACCTAGTACATACATATTTTGATTGATTGTCTGCACTTTATTTGTTATGGTTATGGTTATTCATTTGGTTTTCATTTACCGTTACGTAAATATGTATATCAATATATATATAGGTAGTTTGATTATCCGAAAATACCGGTTTTCCGAACACCCATGTCACCCCAATTAGGTCAGATAATCGACGCTCCACTGTATACAAGTATGTAATTAGTATACAACAACACATTTGCTAACTATTAAAATAAAACAGTGTCATACAAGTACATTTATATAAACTACGAGCCGGTTGGCGTGGTTCGTAAGGTACTTTCCTTTCACGACAGACATTTGTGTGCTTGAAAATGTCTTAAAATATTATTTACAAAGTATGTTTATTTTTGTACCACAGGTAATAAAGGTATTGGACATCAGTTGAGCATTGATGCTTCACAAGACAAGCTTTATAGAGTGCAGTTATTACATAAAGTGCGTGCAAACACACCCGTCCAACTTGGAATCACACTAGATACAGTGGAAGTGGTGCCACTAGTAACAAATAAACATGCTTTCTGGGTAATAATTTGTGTCTTACATATATATTTAAAAAACAAACACTATTTTTGCTGTCATAACCATATGATATAAAATGAATGTGTTCTTTTAAGCATAAAAGCGGTAATACCATTACAAATAATTAATTACAGGCTCGGCCGAAGTACTTCCTACACAGCATAAATTCAGTAGCATGGTGTCAAATATTAGAGGCAAAAAGCAACAAAACTATATTTAGAATAGTCTATTCACCTTTTCATGATACAGCATTAAGTGATAAAAATGCAGGTAAAATTTTACTATTTTCTTTTTTTTTTTAAAGTTATGTTAGCTAAATTCTTTTTTTATTCAAAAAAATTTCAAAATTATAATATTATATTATTAATAAAAAAATTCAATCAGTCAATTTTTTTTTTAATTCATCTAACTTTATATTATATGGTTTGTCCTTATAAATCTAAGTAGCTCATGGTAATCAATTGGATACTTAAGAAAACTAAAGTAAAAAATTGTAAAATGTATTTATATTAAAATTTAATTTAATTAATTCTTGTAGTTAATGTGAGTCCATATTCAAATACAACATACAAAAAACATGATTTTGAGACTGAACATGATACTGCTAGAAAAATTGTGGAGAAAGTGAATACAATTCTTGATCTACGAAATAGTCCATGTCGTCGAGAGTACAAGATGGTGAAAGAGAAAAAACTACAAACCAGAAGAAGTTTTCACACAAAGCATCTAAGTTGAGTGATTGTGTCCTTATTGTTATTAAGCTGAAAGTTCCTGAACATTTTGTTTTTATGACTGAAAATATGAGGTACATTAAAAAAATTATCAAACCCCCATTAAGTCCTAGGCAAGCACAATGAGCTTTATGTTTAAAAAACAATTCAATTCTTTAAAAAAAATATTAGTTATCAGTTATATATAACAATAACATAATTCGTAAGATAACTAGTCAAAAATTATTCTTAAGGAAAATATATGTTATTAAATTTTTTTCATTTCAAATATAAGCTGTACCTCTAATTAGCGATATTAAATAGTGGTAATTATTGCTGCCAGAAGAAATTAGTAACTGCCATAAATTTGCGTGCGTTTAAATATTCCTTTTTATTGAATTATTTTACTTGTTTTAAATTTTTTAATTGTATTTATAATAATATATTTCCAAAAACGTAATAATAGCTTGTAACATTCAAATGAGTTTAATGAAATTTCTAAACTATGTACAAAATATTTTGCAATAGGTATTTATATAGGTACTATATGAAATACAGTTTGTATTGGAACAATAATAAAAGGAATATTCAACGCACACAATCTAGTGTCCAAATATAAGAAATGGTCCATATTGGTGCCTCAACTAGGAAACAATGCATTTTAGTATGGGTAGAGCCCTATGTCAGTGTTGAGTACACAAGCAAACATTAACTGATTTGAATGCAATGATATTTTACTATAAGTTTTACGGAGACAACTCGATAATGTGTTCATAAATAGTGATAAATTAAACTTTTAACAAAATACTTAATTTTAATAATAATATTTTTTAATATTACTCAATTTCTATTCCTATATGTATACATAACTTAAACATTAAATTTAAAACAATAAATTTTATTAATCTCCGTAAACTTAGCGTAGAATAGATTGAGTATTGTAAGTAAATAAACATGTTGATGTTGTAAAATTATACATTTTTATAATTTTGTAATATTGGATGTGTAATGTAAATAATCGTGTGGGTTATGTTGTTGCTTAAGTTGTCATAACTTATTTTTTATTTTTAAGATTACATATTTCCATTCAATTTTTATTAATAAAAAAGTTCAATACTACTAGATGTCAGATTCCCTAAATTAAAATAAGATTTTTTTTACAGGTAATTATAAATCAATGACAATTTATATTCAGTTTAAATACAATTTCTATAATGTTTTTAACAATGATGCTATTCTAATTGGAAATATAATGAAATATAATAAAAGTCTAATTATTATATAATAAAATTTCCTGCAATAATTGTAATCTTAAAATTTAACTTTTAAATGTCAACTTGTCTAGTGATGTCCATATTTAAAGAGATAATTTAATTATTATGTTCAATGTGAATCAACTTGTATGAATCTAATTATATATAAATGAATTATTGAAATAAAATTGTTATGAATGATTATTACAAGGTTTTATTTAACTACATATTCATCTGTTACTATCTATAAATAATATATGAATTTTGCACCTATATTCTTTTACTAGTTCCTCCTAACTGAAATTTTGCAGTTCTGGAAGTGACAAATTCACAATAAACACAAGTATGTATGCTAAATTGAATTTGTTTTAGCACAACAGGCTTTTTTATGTCACTATATTATGGAGGAAAATTATAATATAAAAATAACTTTAAAATTAATATTGGTTTGTTGACAGCTATACTGTCTTACACATATTATGTCATAGACTAAATTAGTCTATAAAACACATACAAATATAATATTGAATATTTACACAGTGGAAGAAGTAGAAAAAGACACAAATGTTAGTATTTTTATATATTTACACTATTACAAAGTACTATGTACAATATTTGTACATCTTTAACCTATATACAAGTTATAATAATTATTTTAAATCCTCATTTTTATTAAACACTTTATCAGTTATAGAAGTTCACTGATTTATTATTGTATAAATACTAAGAAATTAATTTAACACTAAAAAGATACATAACATTTTTCTATTACATCTTTTTTACATTCTATTAAAATCATATTCACAGTATCTATATCAGTTACCGTCCACCTTTTACTCATTTCACAATAAACCAGAAAATAATATCAAAACATCTGGATAATTGGAGAATGATGGCATTTACAAGCTATCAGGGTTATTTCAAACTTTGTCTTAGTATTTTGTTGATACTGTACTATTAATAGAAAACTATTTTCGCTTAACAGGTGGCATTTCATTACTATCTCACACAAAGGAAGTCACAATAGAACTTAATATAATTTTTGTTAATTATTTATACATGACCAAATGTAATCTAACTTAGTTACCAAAATTTGGACAAGTATTTTTTAATGTTTAAATATTTCAAACAGGTAGTTGTTATCTTCTTGAAGTAAGAATATCATAGGTCATTCTTTAGGTTCAATTGTACTATTTTCTAGAATATAATCTGTAACTTCTTTTACTTTCTCTTCACAGTGATTCAACAAAACATTATCAAGTTCCATTGCTCTTTGGTACAATGCCTGCATTTCTTTTACACTTTGGTGTAACTTCAGCTGACTGTCCACAATTTTTGTAACATTTACTTTTGCTTTTAAAAATTCGATATCTTCAGTGGATAAAGATGAATATGAAATTCTTGTTCTACTTGGAGCTTTTAATGCCATTTGATACTGTCTGAAAATAATTTGTTAAATAAATAAAAAACTAAGTCTTACTTTGCCTTTTAAAGTAATTATGGTATATAATGTTCTCAGTTTTCATGTTATAATCTTTATTAAGTACTTTGTTATGAATTAAATGAAGACTCACTGTTTTAGATCATGATATTTGTTACGTCTGTAATTAACTTCTGTCTTCCACTGGTTTTTTTCGGCCAGAAGATTATCATGATACCTACAAATAGAACATAATGTTTTTATATAAATCATCTGAAATTTCTGATTATCTATTGTAAAATTATATTATAAATACCTTAAAAGATCCTGACTGTGTTTATCATCCATTTCACTTAACTTTTTGCAAACATTTGTATCAATCTTTTCGGTAAACGCCTGTGGTACTGAAAAAAAAAACAATAAATAACAAACACATATAAAATACGTCATAGTTTTTTGAGGTTCTTTATGATTTAATAACATAATTATTCCAACTAAAAGCAAGCATGAACTATTTAAAATAGGCTCCGAAAGTACAAACCAAACGAATCGCGTCTTTCGAAGAACGTCGAACGTCTCCGTCGGGGAGGTGATCTGAAAGACTTTTGTTCATCGTTTTCAGTAACAGAAATTTCCATTTTTCTATAAGTTTGTAGTCACTAAAACTTAAAACAAACAAAACTTTTTGTAAGATTTAAAAATCATAAATACAAACTGACGTATTTAAACGGACGCCGTTTTTGACACTTCACATTTCGTTTAAAAATATGAAATCAAATACTCTATAATTTTCTCATTTAAATAAGATATACATATAATAAGCAGATTATTAAATATAAATGTAAACCTCTGAAATGAAAGATTTATTAAATTCTCTGTATTATTTTATTATTTAAGACATTGTCCTCAATATTGTAATGCTACTGTAACATATTCTATTTCCTTAAGATATTAGATACATAAATATATGTTTAACACAATAATTCTAGAATGAAGAACTATTATAAGGCTATTTGTAATTGTAATTTTGTAATTGTCAATGTTGCATATTTTACTAGATAAATTATTATTAAGTATTTTTTTATAAGAATGGGCTTGACCATCTGTTAATAAAACTAAGTGCTTTTCAAATTATAAAGTTACTATATACAGAAATATGTAACTATGTATAAACATATAGTCATACACAATCATTGCCAAAATATACCATCAGTCATTAGCTAAAACCGTCATCAATAATACACTATATAAAAGGGAAGGTTCTTAGCTTTAAAATTCATTTTGCTAAGCTTTGGTTTTTTCAATCAATCAACTGTATTTTCTTAAAGAAAAACCAATAAAACTCATCAATATTCTTAAATGTTTATATTTTGATGGGAACATGAACATTTAAGTTTACAAAAGTCATAACCCGACAGCACATAATGATTATAGAAAATAAATTAATGAAATACCTAACCAAATCATAAGTTCTAGTTTCAAAATTTACTTAGATATTTGCTTTTTATCATTTCGGCTTAGTATTTGAAAGCTTAAAAAAGCAATATATAATAGAGCAAGATAAGAACACATATTATGAGAATGAACTATTGTATAATAAAAAAGCGATAAGGTCTCTTTATTTAAAAACTATGAAGTGGGGAGAACGTACTACGGATGTCTGGAACTCCAACATCTATCTACCTGAGTATTTAGTCATTACAAACAGTATCTAAGATAAGATGTTCTCATGCAACGCACACTATCACGTAAGTAAAATATTTTATTATTTGTTAAAAAAATTGTCATATTTAACATTAATTATAAAAAAACCCGAATACTTCTTCGTGAAACGAATTTTGATAGGCTGACAATTTTTGACGTTTCTTTACTTCGAGTGTAAAATACAACAGTGATCGCTATTTCTTCGGTAAATATAAGTACATCTATCTACCGCATTGAGTTTTAATCGTGTTTTTTCTTTGCTTTCGATTAAATATTGGTTGTTAAAATGTCTTGTTCTCGTAGGAGAACCTAAACATTGATGGGTAAGGAAAAAACGTTTTAGTTTGTATAGGTTTTTTATTTAGTTATACATAATGCATTGATGTTTGTAATTTACCCGTGGTGTTTTTCAACAGAATACAGTGATGGAGTTCAATGAATGTCGTATAAATGAGGTATCGGATCTGGTAGGCATTGAAATATATTCTGATCGATCTCAGACTCCAAGCCCGACTCCTGTGTTAACAACAAATGTATGCTGCGATCTAGAAGACATATTGAGCGACGTACGTAAATGAACAAACATATCTCATACATACAATAAATTCGCTTTAAGTATTCCATGGACCTTGATTACAATGTTTCAATGAATAAACTTGATTGTAAATCAATACTTATTTTTAATTGCAGTATTTATAAAAGTTTCGGCTTATATTAAAAATATTTTTTTATTTCATTCATTTTACAGCTTCATTAGATAACATTTAAGTTTTTCTTTGGAATATTGTAAAAATTTAATTATGTCTCAATAATAATGTGTAATATGTTTTATGTTAAGTGCAAAAATAAAATGATGCATAATTAAATATAGCTACATATTAAAATCATTTAAAAATAACTTCATTATTTTATAGGAATTGTTAACTATGATTGTACAGACATTTATGAAACTAGATTTAATTAGACATAGAAATTAAAATAATTATTTAAAAAAAAAAGACAAGGTGAAACAAAAAAGTTATTATGAGGTACCATCACATAGAAGTCTGTTTAAAATGAATGTTAAAAACTACCATGATTTTAAATGATTTTCAGGCAATATCTGAGTCTCTTCAAAGCTCTCTCAGAGTCAGCCGTAGTCAGCTGATAAATCAAGAGTTAACAATCCGTCCAGAAGCTAATATTGAATCAAACATTCCAGAAGGGTTAGATCTCTACAAGGTTATATTTGAAGTGGAAAGTGATTCAGAATTCAAAATGAGTGAATTAGAAGGAACAAGTCAGATTGACACAGCTAAGAATCCGGTAAGTTTTGTTTATTTAAGTAATTTAAAAAATTTAATGTAAAATGTTTTTAAAAAAAATAATTCGGGAATTACTCTTCAATAATTTTTCTAACAAAAACATTAACAATAGTTTAATTGTTTAATTTTTATTGTTCAAGCCATGACCCTAAATTTACGCTGTAAGACACTTCTCCCAAGATCTAGGTGAAAAAAGAAGATTCTATTATTGTACTTAAACTGGATAAAGTCAAAACTATGGTGATATTCTTAATATGAAAAGGGTTATGTCACACAAATAAAGGTCATAAATAGTTAACATCACTTGTCTGTCTCTTGCATTTAAGGTTCCAGTTCAGAACACAATATCATTTTTAGAATTATAATTAAAATATAATACACAATATATTTGACCATTCTTTGAGTAATTTAAAATCGAATTAAAAAGTAAAGTAGGGTGTTATCTATAAATAAGATAGCGTTTTCAATGTTCGTGAAGTTGTATTTGGAACTATGGACGTTAAATTAATGTGGTTATAACTAGTTAATCGGAAGAATGTTGTATTATGAATAAGTGTAAATTACGAACTGTTTAAGATAAGGTCCTCCAGACGGATTTCGGCCACTGCGGCCAATCTCAAGAGAGACTAGCCAACTGTGCAGGAGATATTATAGTGCACAACTCATAATCCAATGGGACGGCAATCCGACACGACCGGAAAGAGTTCAGGCACAGGACCAACGGCTTAACATGCTTTCCGAGGCACGGGAGTGTTCACACTTCCAACTTCCAGACTCCGGGCTGCTACTGAGAGTTTTCTGACAGAAAACCCCAATAACTATTTATTGAACCGACCTGGGAATTGAACCCAGGACCACCGAGTCTGCAGCCTTATATCAAGCCACTAGACCAACGAGGCAGTCACATGAACTTTTTACAGTGCATAATAATGCAGAACTATTTGACAAACACATGCAATTTGTAAATCTACGATGCGTTTACATTTATTTCTATTCCCATTGGAATAGGGTATATACTAATATTATAAAGAGGAAAGATTTGATTTTTTTTTGTTTGTTACAATTTAACTCAAAATTTAAATCAGAAAGCTACAACTTTACCGAGTAACATATTGTTGTGTTCCGGTTTGAAGGGTGAGTGAGCCAGTGTAATTACAGGCACAAGGGACATAACATCTTAGTTCCCAAGGTTGGCGTCGCATTGGCAATGTAAACGATGGTTAACATTCTTGCAATGCCATAGTCTATGGACGTTGGTGACCTAAGTGGTCACTCCCATATGGGCCATCAGGTGGCCCATATGCTCGTCCGCCTTCCTATACAATTTTTAAAAAAATAGAGATGATGAATTTGATAATAATTAAGGATGTTTATTTACATGTAAATTCCATTTTAAATGATCCAGATCGGATATTCGAGTTAAAAAGTAATAGTCCCTGAGACTTCAAATCTATATGAAATATGTTTTATTTTACTTAAACTGTGTGCTATAAAAAATAATAAATATTATTTATGGATTAAAATATAATTTAATTTTCTTTGAATTAATCTAAGAAAAAAAAATCGGTGAGGAAATAATGTTAAAAAATGTAACGAATATCAAATACGTTTAACCTACTTAGCAATTTTTTTTCGTGCCGATTTTTTATTGATGTTACTAATTGGCAACACAACTCAATTGTTTCTTTTAAATTTTTTCACTACTCTTTTTTTATGTAAAATATTGCATTCTTTATAAGCATATTTGCTTCTTTTAAAAATTAAAGTGAGTGGTTGTTCATTTCGGGCCAGAAATGGGCATTCCCCTTTAAAGTAAAATCACAATAACTCTACATAATGTAACATTATAACAATATACAAATGAAATTTCGTAATGAATGGGTGACATTTAAGTGTATACATGGACACAATATGAGTTTATTTGACCGTAAACTGTGGAACTAGGTCGCCTATTCGCGCGCCAAATTGGCTGAAACGAGGTGACAAACAATACATAGACTTCAACTTACTATATAAAGCTTCGTATCAAAGTTGTATACAGCCGATCATCCGAATTTATTTTGCGACCGGGGTCGATTCGGATAATCGCACAGACTGATAATAAAGAAAAACGAACTGCCTCACATAGAATAAACTTTATTTATTTATCATAATATTATAACTGTTTAAAACAGCGATCCGCACAATGAGAGAGGGAGAAGCTCACTGACAGTAATCCAATGACCGCTCGACGCAAAACATGTACATTGTACATGTCTTGCCTCTAGCTTTCAACCATAACAGTTGATATATATATCTGGACTACAGCGAGTTCCAACTTGTTACAACAAAACAAAAATAACATATGTTCTTGGTTTTAATTTTTTTTATTACGCTTAGGACCGATTCGGTTAATCGGCGTTCGGATAATCGGCGTTCAAAGAAGTATAAAGCTAGCTGGGTAAAATTTTTATGTATGTATATTTGAAAAGACTAGTTCGACAACCGTGACAAATAAATCGCCTATTTTGAGAGGAGCCCTAGTTGACCTATTCTAGAGCCAAGCACTTATCATTCGATTCAAGTCCCCAGCTGATATCATGGGTACTAAGCTGGAGATTGAGATCCGCATGATGTTGGGTGATGTTGAGAGATATTTTCAAAAACAGTTCAAAGATCTCTTGTCACTCCACCAAGAACTTATAGCAACCCCTTAGCCGATAGAGAGTAATGAGGGAAGTGGAAAGATTATCGATATTTCTAACCTTCACAGACTAAAAATAAATATTTTAGAAATTACGTGTTACCTACTGAGTCATCTTGGCTTTATTACTGTTTATTAAATATTAATTATTTTTTTAGAAAACACTTTATATCGTATTATAGTGCGGTTAACTTTTCCGTATGTAATAAACATCCTATTATAACGATGTAATAAACAACAAAATTGAATTGAAACTGATATAGGCGCAAATGTAGATAATAATAAACTAATGAGTAGGTACATGGTTACATTGTAAAATATGCATTAGGTTTTCCTAATGGTGGCAATATCTTGCACTCAATTATAGCACTCTTACGATAATGAAATGACAGACAAGATGACCTAAGTTATGATAAGTGGTCAATTATATAGTATTGTTAGAGTAATTATACTGCCTATTACGTATATATGTAAATTTGTATCGTATTACTAAATGTAAGACTAAGAATGCAAGTTACATCTGCAATCGGCATACTCGTAACATTTTATCAGCCGATTTCAATTTAGTTTATGGTCTTAAGATATATTTTTGTTGCTTTGAATAAGTAAATCTGAGCCGAAATTTGCGTGCGTAGAAAATCTACCAGATGTCTTCCACATCAATCACCAATCCGTATTGAGGCATATATTCTATGAAAATAGCCTCGTTGGTCTAGTTGCTAGATATAAGGCCGCAGACCCGGTGGTCCTGGGTTCAATTCCCAGGTCGGACCAATAAAAAGTTATTGGGATTTTCTATCATTATTAGAGCTAGGGATTAGTGAGTGCACCTGTGTTTGCACTATAATATCTCTGAAATCGGTCTGGAGGACGTTACTATCTACGAAAATGGTTTACAAACATGCCCCTCAAAAGCTGCGAAGGAGGCAAGATGTGAAACTTAAACAAGCTATTTTTTGTTTTACTTTGATTTACTTTGACGAGTGATAATCCTTGAATAACTGAAAATGTAACGCATTGTTGAGTAAATTGTGTAATGCGTTATCACGTCTACACACTTGAGGTCGGATGACTAAGCTCGGAGCATGCTTTGAATTTTTGTTAAGATAAAAATCTGAGTTTCTTAGTATTTAGAGCGTCACTTGTTTAAGAAAATATGTTTGAAATGACATTCAAATAAGTAATTAATATTAGTTTTACTGTCGAAATTGTCGAGTTAATATTTAAAAAGGATGTGTGATTTCGAATAATAATTTATTCAATAATAATTTGGTAGTATTTTTTATGTTTGGTACCTCAGAACTCCGTCATTTATAATCAGATTTAGTTTTTTTTTGTGAGTGTAGTAATATGTACTTCCCGTTTGGTCCCATTTAAATTTGAAGAAACATTTTTACGGGCTTATATTTTACATTAAGTTGGTTTTCAACAACAGATAATAATTTAAAACAATATTCATTTCAATTTGCAATGAATTCATTAACAACAGTTAAAACGAGTGGAACGATAAAGTAATAATTTTTATTGCTCATAAATATTGTAAAAGCAATAAAATTACGAGAATATAATCAGTAACACAGTTTATACGGCAACACGTGCCGTATATTTATAGGCAGTTAGTTATTTTTTTTTATATATAAAAACTCTTTGGTTTACATTCAAATCAACTTAGTCAACAGATTTCTTTCGAACAGAAGCTATATTGTTATATATTATTCATTTACAAACAGTAAAAGTCAATTAAACGATAGGACAGACAAGCGGATAAAGAAGTTTAAATGTTTTAATTTATCTATAACTTTAGATAATTACAAAAACACATACAAGGAAAAAATAATAAGTTGAATACTTCAGTTAGTTACCTGGATACAAAGGGTTAGTAATTTTCTTGTGTGGTATATGTTTTTACAACGAGAAACTTCCAGAAATCTTCAAAATTTTTAATAGTAATATTATATAACTTTCTTGGAACGTTTTCTCGTTAAAACATATTATTAAACTAACAACGATATCACTCATCAAATAATAAATATAAAGTGTAAATAGAAAAAAATTGTATTGAATAGAGTCATCAACCTACAATCTAAACAATGAAAAAGATTCATGACAATCAATTAACAATAGACGAAGTTATCGAATAGTATACACAAAACAAGTGACAAATCAATTAATCTAATGGATGGTAGAGGTGTTTTTTTAATCTGCGGAACCGAAATCATAACTTAAATGCTAAGATACATAACTTATCTCTTATCTCGTTCTCTCTAAAAAGTTAAAACAGTGACGTGTGATACACCTATATTTTTCATTTTATTTATCTTTTCTTAATCCTGTCTGTTTATTTATCGATCCTTAAAATTAGCTCGGCATGTCGTGCATTGCAATGTATCAGAAAAAATGCGTAAATGTTAAGTTAATAGTTTATATTTCCATGACATTTACGAAGTCTCGGTTTATTTCAGTTGGCATTTCATAGTAAATTGCCCTTAATTCTTTGAAATATGTAGGAGATTTTTTTTGTATGTCGTCTCTCGGTAAGAGGTAGAGAACGCCATAGGATTGATAAAAATATCGTGATATTTGGTAGCAAATGACTTTTAAGTGGTCAATAGTTTTCCGATCTAACATATATCGAAAATTATTAAAAAATTGTTTCATAAAAATCATCGCAGGAATTTCGACACGACATGCGACATACCGAAGTTTCATCGTTCATCCAATCCTTGCTTATGAACGCTAATTGTCATTTGTTTTGGTTCAGTCCATTGTGCTCGCATTCAGCTCGTTACCGGGGCGTCCACTCGGTCACCTTAGACGCTACAATATAAATACTTGTGATTATATTTCTTTTGAAAACTTTGATAAACACCATACAAATTACAAACACAATGTTAATTGATAGGGATGTGATTAATATGTAGTTTTCTGTTTGAAAATAGTTAAATAAATAAACTTTTGATTTTAGAACATATTATGTTTTATTTAGCAAAATGAATTAGTGAAGTGTTTTATACATAATGTTTATTTAAGTTTGACTAATGACTTATAATTGGGGTGAATAATGTAACCGCCTATGTACGAATTGATAAGAACTATGTCAGTAAAGGTGAGACCGTTTGTGACATTTCTCATAATGTTATATGATTTGCAAACAATTACTGCTAATAATATTTGACACTTAGTGATAGGGCCTTGTACAAGCCCGTACCAATCAGGTACCACCCCCCAATGATCAGATATTCTACCTCCAAATAGCAATACTCTTTGTGTGGGTGAGTGAGCAAGTGTAACAACAAGCACAAGGGATCTCTTCATTCCTTCTTACACCTTGGAAGATCTTCTTCCCAGGGTTGGTGGCGTATTGGCGATGTAAGGAGTGGTTAATATTTCTTACGGCGTTTGTGATCACTTACCATCGGACCGATTTGACCATCCGCATTCCTTTATTAAACTAATTCATTGCTTTTGAATTATTTGAACTTTGATTGATCATATATAAGTGACAGTACCATATCATATTAACAATAGAAAGGTAAAGGTTAAGGTAAAGGGCTTTATACATACGAATCCATTTTGGTCAATGATAGTGACATAATTTTCGTCGCTTGTTTGATTCATGATGTTATGGGATCAAAGACAAACATGAATATTGAAATTATAATAGATAACTTTTTGTATAAAAATTGAAGTTAACATTATTAGTTTGGTTTGAAATTTTTAATATTTGTTTAAAATTGTTCATATTCGTGCTTTGCAATAAGTATTATATAATATACAAAAAAAATGTAAATTTTTATTTTATCTCTTATCAAATCTATAATAAATAATATAAAGTAATTGTTACATTTATCAGCTTTATAACGCTTCGTGTAGCTTATAAATACATGAGTGACGTTATTTATATGATTATGCCGTATGCCTACTCTAACGATATCTCTATGTCGCCAGTGGGCAGAGTGAATCATGAAACCTGCTTAGTGCTTACTGTTTAGTATTCAATCGGCAACCGCCGTGCAGGACGAATATTTTATATATTTAATTATTTTAATTTTTTTTTTATTTATCATTCGGTGTTGTGTTCAAACTATGACCTATGGGAAAACGTCGCACATTATTTACAAGGTACATAGTTTATTTGTGTATCGAATTCATAAATCAATTTTTTTTCATTAAGAATTCGTTTATTTAAAAATTATAATAAGGTAATGAACGAATTTGATAAATTTTAAACGTTCCAATAAAACTTTTATTATAACTACACGATTTTAATCAAAGTATATTTAATTTTTTTTGTTTTTGAACTTTAAAAAATCAATTATAATATGATAAATTATGTGGTTAAGTGCAAGCATACTTACATTGCGAATGTTTTCCTCGTTATTATTGTCGTATCACATATATTATATACATATTTAAATGACATTATTTACTTCAAGTGACCCTCGTCCACATAGTTACATCTTCATACAACTTTATATTTAGTTAACTCAAATTAAAACTAAAAGTATATTTTAATAGGTATGTAAGAATTTAAATATACCCTACCCGCATACCCACTCTTCCCGTGGGGGAAAGGCGTCATGCGTTATTCCAGTGTTAAAAAAAAAGAAAAAAAAAGTGGTGAAATGAGCTCCAAACCTTCTCTTCAAGGTGTTGGGAGTCCTTAGTCCAGCAGTGGGACATTTACAGACTATTACTTTTATTTCTAAACTAAATCTTTTATTTGTTTCTAGGGTTCCGTACGTCAAAAGGTAGATACGGAACAGTTTATAACCCTTATAGGATCACTTTTTTTCCGTCCGTCCGTCCGTCCATCTGTCTGTCTGTCAAGACCCTTTATCTCGGAAACGCGTAGAGGTATCGAGGAGAAATTAAAACGATTTACTCAAGTCTCTTGAAACTGTGACAAAATCAAACTTCTAAGTTAACGTACAAAAAAGATACGGCCGCAAAAAACGCATATTTCGACACTCAAGGGAATCAAAATTGGTAGGGTAAATCCCGTTGATAATAATATAGTACCGTCTTATACTACAACTTACAAGTATAGGGAATAATCTGAAAACTGAGTTAACCGTGTCACGTGGGGTATCGTATGAAAGGGCTTCATTGGCACAAGCTTAAACAAATTTTTAGTTATTTTTATGATATGTATATAGTTTTCGATTTATGATGAGAATAAAAAAAACACCTAATAGTTTTGGTGTATGTAGATTGTAACAGTTTGCACTGTTATGCATACCTCTATATTTATATGTAATTAAACATAACCCTAAATATGTACCTCAAAGTTTGTACGGAACCCTCGGTGGGCTGGCCCGGCTCACACTTGGCCGGTTTTTCAATAAAGCTAATATAATTCATAATTACGAAATGCGATAATGATCTCAGGTTGTAGGAGGTGCAACACGAAATATGCTTTAATTTTATACGCTCAACGATCCTTTTCCTTTGTGCAGGAGTCGTGCCGGCACGTCGGCGGCTCGAAGTTCTACGAAGTTGTGGACGGGTCATCAGCGGTTACGTCCACACCGTCTCCAACAGAGAAACAAGATCACATGAAACCTATAGAAAGTGATGATGAAGGTGATTGAGGAATCTCTTTTATTCATTAACTATAACACAAAAGATATTGAATATATTATGTTAGAATTATTTGATGGCAGCGCTTTGTGTAAGCTCTACTACCGACTCATTGCTTACTCTACCGCTAAACATAATAATAAATTATAATGGTGTGTGGTCATCCGGTGTGAAGGATGAGTGACACACGAGAGACAATATCTTGTAAAATTGTACAGTATATCATTAAATTTGAATTAAAAATTTTAAATAACACCCGACACAAAAACACCAATAAAAACTTAAACATCAAATGTGTTTGATAGCTTTTTAATCTATCTATACTAATGTATAATGCTGAATTCGAAACAAGTAGTCTCGTATAGTCCTTTTATTGAGGAACCGACACATACAAACACTTTTTACGTCGGGAGATAAAACGTAACAATTTTATTCTCGACAGATATACATACATACATACATACATACATACATACATACATACATACATACATACATACATATATAACCTCTGTATAAAGTCGTAAATGTAACAATATTTTTATTATTATTATTACTAATGAAGTATATTTTCAGTATCAGATGTCGACCAAGAGTGCACAGTGTTCTGCGGTGTCAGTTACCTCGGCGCGCAGAACATTGCTGATCCAAAATCGGAGACGGACATACAGCGGATCATGAAGGAGCTGAGTTCGATGCCCGAGAACCGAGATGGTATTGCCGTCTCGATTTCAATACCAGTCTGCTCCCAGGGACTAGTCGTGTAAGTACTCTATTTACGATACACATGAAGAACCTTGGGAACTAAGATGTTATGTCTCTCGTGCCTGTAATAACAAAGACTCACATTTCAAAAGGATTTTTTTCCTTGTACTAATATTAAGTACTGCTGTTTTGCGGTGGAATCTAAAGTAAAAGTAAAGTAACAGCCTGTGAATGTCCCACTGCTGAGCTAAGCCCTCTTCTCCTCTTTTTGAAGAGATGGTTTGTAGCTTATTCCACGACGCTCCAATGCGGGTTGGTGGAATATACATGTGGCAGAATTTGAGTGAAATTTGACACATGCAGGTTTCCTCACGATGTTTTCCTTCAACGAGATGAATTATATAATCAAAGGTTAGGCACTTGAAAAATGAGTGGTGCCTGCCCGGGATTGGATTCACGATCATCGCTTGAAATTCACGCGTTCTAGCCACTGGGCCATCTCGGTGACGCTATTATAACAACTATACTTGAAATAATTTAATTAAATGTAATTATTTATGCGCCGACTATGAGTAAAACGAACCGTTAGTATTTTGTTTCCCATCGGATAGAATAAAGCTAAGTTGTGTATATAGTCTTCTTTATTGTATAAATGAAAAATAAATTATGTTCGACATTGTTTGAGGTAAACACCAACCATTATATTATAATAATAACGAATACAAGCGATTACATAAATATTTTGAAATATTTTAGACCGCGGTCGTAATGCTTATAACAATGGCTACAGTGATGTATGAGTATTGTTTTTGAATTGTAATAATATAATTATATAAAGAACGCTTGACCTAAAATCGTTTGAGAATTCGAGGAACATTCAAAAACAACTTCAGTATGACATATTTACGTAATATGTTTAAGCCTTTTCATTTAATAAAAATATATATGAAAAGGCTTTGGTTGGGTGGTTGTTACCGATTATTGAGAACTGTTATATTAGATAAGGTTATGTGTTTTATATTTTATTTTCGTGTCTAAGCAGTGAGATGGTTACATATATTCTGTAATCAATTGTTGAACAAAATTCAACACGACCGGAGACCGATTAACTGTAAGATTTCTAACTGGATAAACTTTGGTTTTGTACTTGGACACATAAAATGTATTAGATATAAGGAAATACTTTAGTTTTGTCCATTGAAATCCTGTAATTTAGATTTAAATGTTGCACAGAACCATCAAGATGTAGGAACATCATCTGCTAACTATAAAATAAACGGCGCCAAAGCAAATATTTAATTTTGGTGACGTTGTCCACAGACTATACCAAGCCGACACGAACAGCGTGATGACTCGGTACGCGGTGAACAGGATCTCGTTCTACGCGCGCGGCGCGGCGGGCTCGCCCGTGGCGTCGTGCTTCGCGTTCACGTGGTCGCACGGCGAGACCAAGGAGTCGGCCGTGTACCGCTGCCACGTGTTCCGCTGCCACATCGCCGAAGCCGTCAGCCAAGTCTCGAGTGAGTTGTTATTGAAGATGGTTTTATGTAATGGCCAGTTGTACCTTTTTGAGTTGATTACTTATTTGTCTATTATGTTTTAAACGTCATTCATCTGTTACGTTTACCATCGCTTACATCGCCAATGCGCCACCAACCTTGGGAACTAAGATGTTATGTCCCATGTGCCTGTTACACTGGCTCACTCACCCTTCATACCGAAACACAACAATAGCAAGTAATGCTGTTTAGCGGTAGAATATCTGATGAGTGGGTGGTACCTACCCAGTCGAGCTCGCACAAAGCTCTACCACCAAGTGATGCTGATGCTTATAGCGGGTTAAAATGATTATGTACGTAACTAACTCAAAAAGTTTAAAAATACAACCTAACCCTAATCCACTTGTCTTTAATTATATCATTTTTATGGAGGGATGATGTCGGACAGGCCGCGTTACGACGCAGTCGTAGTTACGATTTTTTTTACACTGTTATCAACATCTAAATCAAAATATTAATTATCCAAATAGGCTTTTGAACACTTTTGATTCGTTACTTTAACAAGATTTTAAGATACTACGAGACTACGAGTTAGAATGTAGATTCGTAAAAATCGGTTCTCTTGTGTATTAGTTTTGTTTGTATATTTTTCCATGGTCCATATACGGTCTTATTTTGTGTTAACATTTAACTCTGAAAATTAACAATTTTTAGTTATTTATATTTAACTAGTTTTCTCCCGCGGCTTCACCTGCGTGTTAGGGGGAAAAGCCTTAGACTTTCATCAAAATCTAAAGCATAACAGATATAGTTCTTTTTTTTATTTATAATATTAGTATAGATTTTAAACAGTAATATCAGACCGAAATGAGAATCACATTTATATACATTTGCAAAACACAAACTTATTCTGTATTTAGAAATATATCCTAACACGTCCAAATAAGGTGCAATCTAGCTTGAGCTTTGCAATGCACCGTGAGCAGCTGTTTGCACAATCATTTATTACAAATGATTGAAATCATTTCAATATTCATGTTAGAGTTCACGAGATGACCGAATAATTAGGAGCAGTTATCATTGTTCTGTTCAGTTTTGTGTACGCTTTTGAATGTTTTGTGTTATGTGGTTTTTATAGCAAGGTAAGTTTCGTTTAGTGTCTATTTAATTTCGTTGGATAATACTTGCAATTTCATTGAAGCAAACATACAGCTTCTAGTATATATTTATGGCCAACGTGTTACGGTGATACGTTACTTTGATGCGTGTGTGTGTGTTTTCTAAATGTCATTTTTTATCTATACTATTATTATTTGGTAATAGAATTGCGGAGTCGACTGTTTGAACGCTCTGGAACTACGAGTCAGACTAAACTTTTTTTTGCGTTTGATTGATCAATTCTTACGGAAGGTTGTAGGGTAGGGTTGTAACATCACGTTATAGACCACGGAGGTGGAGTAGGAGTGAGACCGCGAGGAGAAGGTGGTAATTTTATTAGTCAATGCGCATATCACTTTTGACATTTCGCGATCGAGTTACGAGTGTATTCAGCGATGATTTCCGTGTTTACTCTTACAAATTGGCTTCACAGGTCGATACCTCGTGATCATGGTAAATGCAAATCTATCCAAACGTCGCTCGTAATTACTTTCATGATGTACATTGCTTCGAAAGTTTAAGCTTACATGATTGAAGTAATAACTGAGAGGCAGTGGGCATTGTTCTTATACTGATTGTTATGATATAAGTGAGGCCTTTACGAGATTATTTTAGTAACACATTTTTCACCGTAAAACCACGACTAAATCAATTAATTTCTAGCCAGTGACATTGACCGGACGCGATATCATTGGCCGGAATCTTGAGTAGTTAAGGATTTTCATTAATATGGATTCGAGAAAAAATTGGTGTCTTGTCTTATCTACGATGATGTTATCGAAGCTTTGGAAGTAATATTAAATTAGAAATAGCTAGCGGCGAAACATATATCACTAGCACCCCATGCGGTGCGGGTCCCAAATATACATCATCTTATTTTTGCAATTGATTATAATAAAGGGGCAATGAAAAAGACTAGTATTATTGAATAACACTAACCTCATATGTGAAATTGACATATAAAAAAAACGTACAAAAATAATTATAGTAGCATATTATTAAAACGATCTTAGGTTAACAATCATTGTTAACTAAACAATATTAGGAATGGGGACACCCAAGCCTAAGAGTTAGGATCAAATCCGCGACTTTCGTGGCCTATTTCGAGTCGAGCGTCGAGCTATTACGGCATAATTTTATTTTCATTACACAATTTACTTTTTTGTGATGAATATTATTTTTAAATTAATTGTTATATAAAACTGTCAGGTTTCCAGTACAAGAAGGATGTCTGCTATTAACCTAATCAAATATACCTTTTTTATTACTTCAGATTGTGTTGGTTAATTGGAAACGAAAATGAAATCTTTAAATATATCATTTTATTTTATTTATTTATCGAACCCGTTATGAGAGAAATCGGGCTAGATACCTAAATACTTTCAAAACTAGACAGAAATTCATAAAGACGATACAAAAATAAAAATAGCAAATTATTAACTGTTATAATAAATAAAAAATAACAAATTAATAGCAAATTAATGTAACTGTTATAATAAATACGCATATGCAAATAGTAAAAAAGTAACAGCCTGTATATGTACCACTGCTGGGTTAACGCTTTTCCTCGAATCTGGTTCGAAACCAAAATAAGATTCACATGTTCGAAACCACAGTTCCATCTCTGCTGCTATAAGCAAACATTTTATTGATTAAATATATCATTTAATGTTTCTTAGAAATATATGTAGGGTATATCACTTTGTACTCCTACACCTCCTCTAAAGATATAAACCAAAAATAAGTTTATGAGTATTTAAATTAAAATTTTCTATTTAAGAAAGTCTCGGACACCAAGACTACATAGGTTTCATTTTCTTTAACATTTAGCGGGTTTTATTTCCGCGACAAATCCACAATTCGATCATGACCCGACATGGCATGACATTGGACTATTATCGTTTCCGCTAATAGCAAAAGCTTTGCGCGTTTTTCAAAGCATTAATTTATAGTCATGTCTTTTATAAATCAAAGTTCATGTTTTTACTTTTTAAATATGGGACATTAGTAGAGCGCTCGATAATGTCGTTCTATTTCAGGCGCGCCATGGTTTTGTAGATAAGGTGACATTACGTTACAGTGCGTCCCTATTCCGAAGAATACGTCAATGTTTTATCATTATTTTAATATAATATAATATTATTTTAATATTATTATTGTAAGTACTACTGCGTACCTGTCACATTAACGGCGATCTTTTTTATAAAATATTGTATTATATATATATATATATATATATATATACACATGAATGAATGCATTATTTTACGTAATATACGTGCGATCTTAAAATATAAATTAGTCTTGTAACTAGCTACTAATTAATTTAAAATAAATTCACTTCTAATGAAATTTAATTAGTGTGGTCGAATATTATCTTCACGCTCTCGATTCTATTTCTAAATATATCTCGTATGTTATTTTTATGAAAGGTTTTTTTACAAAAATAATTATAATGTAGCCAGTAGCGGCGTTAGGGTGGGGCGTGGTTGGGCGATCGCCCAGGGCGCCGGAAAAAAAGGGCGCCCCTTTTTTGCGCATCGCTCATAGTTCGAGGTCTACTTACTCGTAAATTCCCTAAAGAAAGCAAACAGCTTAAATGGAACGCAGTACAATATTCAATCTGTTCAATCGGAGCACTAAATAATTATTTCTTTTAATAAATGGTTACTTCATTATTATTTTTCCCTTTCTTCGTATGAGTTTGAATTGCAATTGGGGGGCGCCGTAGAAATCTCGCCCAGGGCGCTGGTAGTGTTAAAACCGGCACTGAATGTAGCGATCTTGAAATGAAAACGGCATTTGATCGATCATGCACCAGAATAAGGTCGATACACTCTTATCTAGATATTGGATTGTTCGTTTCATAAACTCGCTGGCTTTAGTTTTAAACGGCTGTCTGCGTTTTTTACAAGTTTTTTTTTTTAAAACATATTATAAATAATGTGCATTTTTTGTTTGTTTTGATCGATAGAATGTTTTGATGTTTAGTGTTTACGTCTGTGTGTGTGAAATTTGAGTGAAAGTGTATACGTAAAAAGAACAGGTATTTAAATGTTTTTTTTATATACTAATATAAAATATTTCCATATCGATTATTATCAATACTATGTTTATAAAGAGAATAAACCAAAATGTACTCATTCCTTATAAAAATATTTTGTTTGTGATTAGTTAAACATTGATTACTCTCTTTCTGACAACATTGATTTAAAATTCGAAAGAAAAAGACAGCACTGTTTAACGGCGTTGTTTAACAAATCAACCCCTAAAGAATATTAATAGGTGAAACCGAAAATATTTAAATATTGTTATGAATTAATTCCTCGAGTCTGTTGTTATATTTTTATAAGCGATTAAATGTACTTATTGAACCTTAAGCGATGACTTTGTTCAAGTTTACGCCCACACAGCTCACAATTATTCGCATTAAGAGGATGTGTCAGTTACGATAATACGTCTGGAAATTAATTCGTTTTAATAACGTAAATAAATGTACTTTATTTAATCGAATGTTATTGAAAAATTTAATCTATATCTATTGTTAATTAAGTCTTGTTTTGTATAGCCGCGTTCAGCTGTCGGGCCGTTGTCAATAAATATGTAATGATTTTTCTGTCAATAAATTGTTAGTATCGACCCGGTGTGATGGAGTTGGTCGTAAAGAAAGTTAAGCCGTTGGTCTTGCGCGTGAACTCTTTTTAATAGTAACTTGTATGACCAGTAAACTTGAAGGTGTCTTAATTCTTCTTCATGTGAATTGTAAAGACTTTTATAAAATTTAATACAGTGGCTTAGTCGTATTGCTTAGTATTATAATTCATTGTACGGTAACGCGTTTAGTAATGCTAGTTATTAATCACAACAATACAAAACATTATCAAGCTTTGATGTTTTCAATATGATTATTTATAAATAATATAGGTTATTAAAACAAATGAACTCGTTATTAATTATTCAAGCATTGCAATTGCTTATTAATTGTCAAACTATCGATTCGGAAGGAAATAACTCGAATCTTAGAAGAATCAGCGCAATATAGACGGTTTTGTTTACAAACATAATTCATTATTATGAACGGTCTGACGCCGATTCATTCCAAAGGTGTGCTATCATCTATGAAGTCGTTAGTAATAGATAATAGTTTGTATAAGAATCGGTGACAATCGTTGTACAAACACGAGAAATAAAGATAAACTTATAACGCAAAGTTTTCGACAACGCAAAGGTGAGGTATTCGTTTCTAAAATAAATATCATTTCGCATTTTTTTCAATACATTGTTTTATTATTGATATCAAAACGTGTAGTTAGTTAATTTTCACATGGATAGAAAGCAAGTTGAAGAAATTCATGATTAAAAATTCCGATTATAAAATAAATAATTAAACTTTGTATAAGTATTCGAAACAATTTCACATTATTTTTAGTTTAAATTTCGCAATATGACCACACTTAAGTACTCGTAAGAGATGGTAGGTACTTTATTAAATACTGGCTGATACCCGCGACTTCGTCCGCGTTGCTTGATATATTAACAAAATTTTCTTATGTACGAAGGAAAAAAACATCAAAAAGATCACAAGCAAAAATATACTTTGTTTAAACATACATCACTGAACACGCAGTGAAATAGAAATCGTTGTTTCTTGAAACTTTAATAACTTTTTATTAAAGGAAGATATAGCTATAATTTTTTTTTTAGATAAGGGCCAAGTGTCTTCGGAATATAATTTAGAAAATTTAATTGAAATCTATCCAGTAGTTTTTCCGTGATGCGCGCACAACTGCAGACCTCTATCATTTTTAAATATTAGATGTTGAAGTTTAGAAATAATGAATTTGTTTTTTTTCAGGTTGCTTTGCTAAAGCGTTTGAGCGTATACCGCGTTCGATGGCGTCGTCCCTGGTGGGAGACTTGAGTGCAGCGCCATCTATGACGGGGTCCTTAACCGAGGGTCTCGGGCCAGCAGCGCCGCCCATGCAACTGATGCACGTACTCGAGTGCACTGTGGACATGAAGGAGACTGATGCTAAGGTTGGAAGAAGTTTATTTAATTAGTACTTTGTTTAATATTATTAAAAAAATCTTTTCGGCTACGGATATCGGAATTGGTAACAGAGTAACAGATTTAATTTTTCTCTATTGAAACACTAGTAGGTATACCTATAATTTACCCTACTATCCGATATTTAAATATTATGTCAAAAAACGGGAGTGCGATTTACACGTTTTTATTGATTTTCTGATTATTTTTTACACTTATCCATAAGCATTATCTTAAATTTGAATGTTTCATGGACAAGTTACATTCATTGACTAGCTGTGTGATTTATTTTAAGGTTGTGGAGCATCATTTTCTATATAATTCTTTCACATTCCCGACCTTCGATTGCCAGAGACGACCCTAATGTATTTTATACATGAGTGATTGTTCTATTAACCTGCAATTGTCCCATATTAGTCACGAGCAGCTGTTGGAAATTAGCATTCCAAAAGATTTTTATGGCGTTTTATCATATGAAAAAATCTTACTATACTAACTTCACTAAAATAGGTGACTGTCAATGATTTCAAAATTTAAGTCACCAGTCTCTTCGTCGGAGTGTCGTTTCAAACCGAGTGAATATTACCTATGTAAATAAATGTATTTATTTCACAGGGTACATTCAGTCACGTGCCGAAAGAACGTCTCGGTTACAAGTTGCGCGGTGGTATCGACAAACAAGTGACCATCAACGTGACGCAGGTCACTAATAACGTGCAGGCGGAACCGGATGATCTACAGGTGAATAACGAGAATAGAATAGAAGTATATATCTGTACCAACCGACTAACTTTCAAATCAGTAAAAAAAACTTAAAAAGTCGTCTAGTCTAGTGGTCTAGTGGGAGTGCGACCCGGATGGTCCATAAACACACACAGACATCCTCTAAAAAACTTTTGCAATAGACCTTGAAATGTAGAGAAATGTCAAAATTCGGGATTTACAATATCGGATTCATTGCAAAAACTCCCACTCTCCTAGCTACTCGTTAATAAATGCCATTTTTTTTATTTCATAGGAAGGCGGACGAGCATATGGTAATATGGTAACGACTGATGGTAAGTGGTCACCAACGCCCATAGACAATGGCATTGTAAGAGATGTTTACCATCGCTTACACCGCCAATGCGCCACCAACCTTGGGAACTAAGATGTTATGTCCCTTGTGCCTGTAATTACACTGGCTACTTCTTTTTTGCGGTAGAATATCTGATGAGTGGGTGGTACCTAACCAGACCAGCTTGCACAAAGCACAATTGAATGTTTCTATCTAGTTTTTCCTCTATGCGTTGCTAAGCCATTCATCCAATTATGATGAAACTTTGGTGAGTTGTTCTGCGTGATCCCGCGTAGGTTCCTGTTTCAAAAACAAACAATATTTTTTCTTTGTATGTTTGCCCTTCAATTAAAACGATTCTTAAAACTTCGAATTCTTGAAACTTCAATTAAAAAGGGTCTTATTATATGTATATGTTGCACGGGGCACAGTCGGGTCAGGTAGCGAGAATCTTATACACTAGAGTTGTATTTTATTTAGTTGATTTGGTTTTTCAGTCATCGTACACGGGAGGTTTATATATCGAGAGGTGTTTCGGCATCCTCCTCGCGCCCGGACGGAGTGTGAAACATTCAGACATGCAGTTGCTTGAAATGGTATGTAACTGAACTTATATTATTTCGATAGTGATTTTTTGTAACTAAAAGTTATTTAAAGTTTAAGAAGATGTTGTTTATATTGTGGAATTCTTCTTAAAATTACATAATTTATTAATGATGAATAAAAAACGCCTTTGCTTTTACCATTTTATTTATAAGTAAAACTTTCAGCTATTCAATAATTGTTCACCAATAAATGTCAAAACTAATAGCAGAATTTGACAAGAATGGGGGGAGGATCCACACATGCTAACCGAACCACTAGTTTTAAACTGCCAATTAGTTTTAATCTTTTAACATTTTTAACTAATGTTTTACACGAATTTCGAGTCAGTAAAGCTAATATCGTTGTATCGGTCGCGGGTGCGCAGGTGAGCGGCTCGTCGGGCGGCTCGGGCTGCTCGGTGTGTGCGCTGTGGAACGCGGGCGAGTCCGCGCTGGCCGCCTTCAACGTGGCGAGCGGGGACGGCGCGCCGCACTACATGTCGCTCGCGCTCGACCTCGTCATCCGCGGCATCCGGGACCCGCTGCGGTGCGTGACGCACTCACACATTACCTGTTTCATTATGACCAACTCGAGCTGAGCCACTTGTAAAAATACTTAAATACGAACTCAGTACGTAGTGTTTTAATGTAACCACAATTACTGCAGAACACAACGTACACCTATCAGTGTACAATGTCGAAAAGAACAACTAATAAAACTATTAAAGTCCAATGAGGTGATATTTAATCATATAATGATAGTAATGATGAAAAATAATATTAAATGATTAATTTTTGTATATACAAAAGCATAGCATTTCTTTTTTATATGGATATGTAAATTGTCAAGCAATATTCACGTGGTTCAAAGTGTAAACTATTCCACCAAAATTGCAACTTTGATTTTTCCCTTTTACTTATAGAATCTAATTTATATTCTTCATTTACAGATTAGTAATCGAAACACCGGTCAAAGTGTATCCGCCAGCGGAACGATTCTGGTACTACTCCAAGCGACCACTCGTACAACAGTTCTATATAAACTTGAGAGAGGTAAATATTTCCAATTAATGTAATATTATATATTATATTGTGTCTGGTGTATGGACGAGAAAGCTGTTAAAATATGAGTCTTCGCTGTTGCACAAGTAACGATAAGAGAAAATTTTATATTTCCAGTCGGTGGATTCTTTGGGCCAGCTACAGTACGAAGTGGCCAGCGTGGAGACGTCGGGGGAGCTGGACCGGTCCCGGCTCAACCTGCCGCTGTCTCTGTCCAGCCTGTTGCCGTCGCCGCTGTCCGCCGCGCCCGCGCCGCCCTCGCCCTCGGAGCCGGACTCGGGTACAATTTACTATCTTATCGTTTCTATAGGCTTAGGCGATATAAGGCTGTAATAACCTCTAATATAATTGTAATACACAAATTAAATCCTTTCTTTTGATACCGTTTATTTATCACCTCTTCCACTCTACATAACTGTTAAACGGCTGAATCAATTTTCTTCAAACATAGCTTAAGCACTCCACTATGATATTCTTCAAACAAAAGCAACTAAATGAAAATCAGTTCATTTGTTCGAGAGCTAAGATCTCATGTAGACAGACAGCAGACAGACAAACAGATACAGACACACGAGTCAAACTTAACACCCCTTGTTTAGCGTCGGGGGCGGGCACCACCAGGTGCTATTATGCATCTTATGATATACCACATGTACAGAAATTCCGCACTGAAACAAGCTCTAAAACCTAAAAAGCAAAGGATGCTTTTGACCATAGATTTGTGTTTACCTACTTAAGTCTTACTAGTCTTTTGGCTGATTTTTGGTTTTTAATTTAGGATAAGTATTCATGATTTGACACGAGTTTATCTGATTTTGAAGCATTACATATATATGTATTAAAAAACAATCTATATCGACTGTATTCGAATATAAATACTTCTTTACAGATGGCGATGAGCCACTTCTAAGTGGTACCGGCGAGGTGTCTAAAGACTGTGGCGTAGACGTGCTCGAGAATTGGGCGCAAGTCCTCAGAAAGTAAGTGGTTTTTCATATCCTCCTCAACTACTTAAGAAAAAGTACTTAATGGTTTATGTGCGTGCGTTAATACATGTGTGTGACGCATTTATACTTATTCGTGTATGTCATTATAAAGCATGTAGTCATTATCTGTTAGCAAGTAATTTTGGGCTATAAAAATATAGTATTATATTAGCTTTTTTTGAGTGACTAAACGTTACCATTATTTTTCAGTTGGATCGGACCTCGTCCTCGCGCTCTCAGTCAGCTCGTACGCGTGGGAGTACCCGAAGCACTCCGAGGCGAGGTGTGGCTGAGACTGGCCGGCGTCGACCAGAACGATAAGCTTATGGAGACATACCGAACGCTCATCAGCAAGGTACGAATACATAGATGTATTTTTTTTAATGGAATCAGTATAGATTAAATAGTATTATTATAGACTTATAGTCGTTGCATTTATTAAATTTGAATGTTTCAATTATTTCAGTGAATTTACTAATTGAAACGAAATCTCTAAGAAATATTATGTGTTTATCGTACACACAACACAACTATATCAAAATAGAAATGTAAATAAATGAAGAAATAACTACCAGTTTTAGTACCGCAAGAATGCTATCGTGCATTTGAATTTGAATTTGAATTTGACAAATGTTGCCCGGTTGACTATATGAAATGTATCGTCCGCAGGAGTGCCCGTTCGAGGCGGTGATCCAGCGCGACATCGCGCGCACGTTCCCGGCGCACGACTTCTTCCGCGAGGCGGGCGGGCTGGGGCAGGACTCGCTGCTGCGCATGGCGCGCGCCTACGCCGTGTACGACGTGGAGGTGGGCTACTGCCAGGGACTCAGCTTCCTCGCCGCCACGCTGCTGCTGCACGTGAGTCCATGCCCTCTTCTAAACGAACCGTCAAGGTTCATTACTAAAGTGGAACCTAGATAAAGTTTCAAGGTCAATTTAGAATGCACCGTTCTTACTTATGTATCAAACGCAAATAACAGAAAAATTGACTAAATATTTGACAGAAATGTCACAGTTTTTTTTCTTACTCTTAGTAATAACGTATACCTAATCATGCTCCAGCACTTGTATACCCGTTCGCACTTTACGTACGTATTTACGTAAAGTGCGAACGGTCACGATAGACACCGATGAATTTCATGTTTAAAATAAAATTGCTTTATTTTACAGATGCCAGAGGAGCAAGCGTTTTGCTTACTGGTCCGTTTAATGTATGGTTATGGACTACGAGAGCTATATAAGGATGGTTTCGAAGCTCTATATATGAGGTTGCATCAGCTGGATAGGTTGATGGAGGTGAGTAAATTGATTACTAACTTATTTTACAGTTTATTCGTTTTTATCACGAGAACAAGGAATAATGTATTACTTTAAAACTTGACGATGATTGATGTATATTAAAAAGATGACGTCATTGGCAACTTAATTCTTTTATTACCAATTCAATTACAACAATGATTTATTATATTACAAGACATGCAATTCTTTGTTAAATTATTTAAAAACACTTCTTAATAAAAAAATACGAATAAATTCTAAATAATTCTAATTATTTAAAATGAAATAAAAAAAACATTTTGATCCTTCGAGCCGGATTTACAATTTAATAACATGCTTTTTTTTCTTAAAGGAACAACTAAATGACTTACGTGCACATTTCCAAGAGTTGGGTGTTGAACCACACATGTTTGCGTCGCAGTGGTTCCTTACAGTATTTACTGCGCGGTTTCCTCTTCCGTTGGTAAGTTATTAAACTCGAAATAAAATATTTATAAATAACAATTAAGTCCTCTCGGTGCAATCTGCACTAAACACTGATTGAATGTGTTAATGATGTTGAATGATATTTAAATGTGTGACAAATGTTGTCTACTATCATATTTAAATATATTATTAACAGAATTTCATTGAACACACTTTTGAAAATAAGTTTAAAAAGTTTTGAGTATACCCACTAATACTTATCCACTATATAGCGTTATATTATATATTAAATAATGAAAGAAAATTTCTTCCTAGGTCTATCACATCCTGGATGTATTTCTGCTACAAGGAATGGACACACTATTCCAAGTTTCGTTGGCTCTACTCACGCGTGCACGAAAGGATCTCTTGCAACACGATTTCGAAGGTGTACTCAAATATTTCAGGTAATTTAACAAATATAATAGCAGTGTTTCGTCTTACAGCTTCGAACACTGGCTTTGGCTTTGATAGGTAAATTAGAATCGGATTGTTCGTTTAATCGAATTTAATTTGAATAGGTTTAACTTTTTATAAACCATATACGAAAACAATCAAGAAGTTCAGTGGTTAGAATGCGTAGATTTAAAGCAATGATCGTGGGTTTAAACCTGGGCAAGCACCACTGAATATTCATGTAATTTGTTTGTGTTTTATAATTCATCTCGTGCTTAGCGGTGACGGGAGACATCGTGAGGAAACCTGAATGTGCGTCTTATTTCACTAAATTCTGCTCAATGCGGATTCCACCAACCCGCTGGAGCAGCGTGTTGGAAGAAGCTCCAAACCTCCTCAAAAAAGTAGAAGAGACCTTAGCCCATCAGTGTAACGTTCACATGCTGTTACTTTAAGACAAACACACTTTTCTCACTAGTAAATTTCCATATACATGTTTAAGCTAAAATGATAAATTTCTTCTAAATTTTTTTTCTAACTTTTTTCTAATAATAGAGTAACGTTACCGAAGAAATGTCGCGCCGAGGAAGCTTCACGGCAGATAGTGAAACTAGCTTGCAGTATTAAGGTCAAAAGGCTACAAAAGTATCAACTGGAATACGAGAAGTTTATAAAAGGTAAATACTTCATACACTACAATAATAGTTGTACATATTATACAAAATATAAATAACTAGTTTTCACTCTCGGCTTTGCCCGCGTATGAGAGGGGAGGTGTCGGTAGTTAGGACGTGTCAGAGTAACGAACAAAGAAACTTACGCATTTATAATATCACTTAAGATTCATTAAAAATCGATAAATATATTTTTTAAGTCACACGAATATAAAAGAAAACTGAAGAAAGTGAGATATTGAAGTTGCTTTATTTCATATTCCATATCTTTTTAATTAATTGATAGTATGTTTGAGATCGTAAGATCATAATTAGAAACGAGTCTAATTGTCAGCAAAAAAAATAAAATTATTTTATGAAAGCATAATTATCGAAACAATGATTAATTTTACAGAATCAGCGGAAAAGGAAAAGATCAACGTGGAATTGGAAAGATTAAAAGTTATAAATACACAACTACAACAAGAAAAAGATATGTTCGAAAATCAACTTAAACAGGTAACTTATTGTTAATAACTACGCGTTCCGACATCGTATCGGTGAAATTCAAGTTCTCTTACATTTTTGTGATAATGGTAATATGTAAAACAATATTATAATGAAATTAGTATCGAGCTACCTCCGTCCGTTCTGTACTAATAATATACATGTTTTTTTCTAGCTTATAGTTTTTAGCGTATAGTTATAGGCAATGTTATTTACCAGGAAATGTTTCGATAAAACGCCTATTGAATAATGAAAATATATTAATATAAATCTTATATGTATTATAGCATATAGTATCGTATATGAAATATATAATTTTGTCTTTATAAAGAAGTAGCAAAAGTATATGTAATAAAGTGTATGTAATAAAGAGGAAGATAAAGAAAACGTCTTTCTTGTAACCTTTGTGTAAAAAAGGGGTTCCTTCTCTCTCTTTCTCTCTCTCTCTCTCAGAAAATCTAACACAGAAATCACTTCTAGAGAAAATACACTTACGTTTAACATAACAGTTACAGTTAAGGAACCAGGATAGAGCAAATGCTAAAGATACTAACTTGTACATAACTATAACGTACATATTATGTATGACAATAAGTTAAAGAGTAATATAATATAAACGTGGTATGGGCATGTGATGAGGAGAGATGAAAAGCATGTTACTAGAAGAAAGTGTGGATGGATTGCGTAAGATATGTGTTTGAAATGTGTAAGTACTGAGATGACGAGTGACAGAAGTGGAAGAAAAGTACATGTTGTGCCGACCCCACGTAGTGGGATAAGGGCAGGAAAAACTAGAAGAAGATATTATGTATACCAGCGCTAGTACTTAACTCAAAAATTATGTTCAATATGTATAATGTTACATTTATTATCACGATATTGTGATATATTATAAATTTTCACGTCAATAGGATACATATACAGCGTTATTTGTAATGACCCAGCAACCTCTCAGGACTAGATAGCTAACATCATAAGTAGAAACTTATGTTCTACGACTTTTGATAATTTGTTAGATTTTTATTTTCATACAAAAATAAGTATTATTTTAATTTCCTTCTTGGACGTTTATAAATCTACGCGGAACGCAAAGGTCGACACGTCGCGTCGTCCTTTCGTGTATGAATGAAATATAGGCCTACAAATACGACAAAAATTGGTATAATCATTTTTATTTTATCTATTGAGTTATGGCCGAAGTCGTAAAACAAATATCTAGTCCTGCGAGGTTGCTGGGTCATTAAAAATAACCCTCTATAAGTTTTATAATATTGATTATTTTTTGTTTTAGACCCGAAGTAATTTGGAGGAGGCACAAAGGGAGTCTGTACACTACGCGGCGGTCGCGCGAGACTACAGGGAGATTTGTGCGCGTCTCGACAAACAGTTACATCAAATGCAGGCGAGTTTTTAATTAATGTATAGCTTATTTGTTACCATAAGTAAAATTATGTATCATACGAGTAAATAAAAGTTATCTAATTACTGAGGGATATGTTTTCTTCTAAAATTGATAATAGATAAACAGACTGACGATGGGCTTACTAATTTTAAGTGAACGCTCATAGACATTGACGCTATAAGAATATTGAACATCACTTACATCGCTAATATGCCGCCGACCCTGGCAACTAAGATGTTATATCCCTTTAGCCTGTAGTTACATTGACCCCTCAAACCGGCACGTAAGAACAGTAAGTATTACTGTGTGGCGGTAGAACATAGTCAGTTGTTGGTCTTTCGCCCTTACGTACATAATACATATATACAGACATATATTTATCAGTTATGTTAATATATGACGACAGGTGTTTTAGTGAAACGTATAGAAATTTTATATGTTTTTTCTTTTTAGGACTGTGTGAGTAGCTGCGTCAGTTGCAGCGTGAAGTTGGCACAGAAGGACAATAAAGAGGGTATATATGTTTATTACTTACACTTTATTAGAAGAAAAAAGGTCGTTAAAGTATTGCTGGTTAGAGATAAAATAACTGTGTCGAGTGACATTTAGGCAGCCTTGGATGGGTACCTTTGATCTGTATTTAGAAAAAAAATACTACAATACGACACCTCTAATCAATTATAGAGCTAGAGCCGAAAGGAGAAGAGAAGGAGAGCTCAAGCGACACGGAGGCGCGTCTGAAGCAGCGCGTGCGGGACCTGGAGCTGGAGCTCGCGCAGGTCAAGCTGGCGCACGTGCAGGCGCAGTGCAGCAACCAGGTGGGGCACTCACACCTCGTATGGGCGTATACGTACGCACACATACATACGAAACGAATTAACAGTTCGTGTTAATGAGTCCTCATCATGACACGTATATTAACATTGTAAAAAATGTAAAACATTCCTTACACCCTCAAAAAATCTCTATGGCCGTCTCACAACCATTTAAACGGGATCAACTAAACTATGAAAATGATTATTTGTTGATGTTTGTCAGTAGAACAACTGATGATATAGTGGTACCGATCTATCTAACCAACCTATCTAAGGTTTGCACAAAACTACCCATTGGTTAGGTCTTTGTCTACGAAAATATATTCAATGTAGAAAAAGTCACCAAGCCATCGCCTTTGGGTTACCATCGGTGTGGCTGACCAGTGGCGCTTCGCAGGAGCTGAGCCACCAGCTGAACGCGGCGCTGAGCGAGATGCAGGCGGCCATGACGCAGAAGCAGTCGGTGACGCCGTGGCTCGTGCGCACGCTGGGTAAGCGCGCCGGCCCCGCCCGCTACTCGCGCGCAGAGAGCGCCCTCATAGCCGTGGCGCTCTTCGCCTGCGACTACGCGGCCTTTGCTGCTTTCGTACTCTTCTTCCTTTTATCCATCCGACATACGATTCGACACTGATACTGCACACGTTCGATATTTGAATGACTTTCTTTTTATCATACATATAAAGATCATATCATATTTTTTATGACTAAAATGTCGTAGAAACGTGCACGTAATGCATAATATTTTTACCTCAGCCGATTTGTATGATTTGTTTTTACGTCATCATAGACAGTTGACATTATTACGTCACAAATAATCGAGGCCAGTCGCGGACGCGTGATTATTTTGTTCATATTTTAAACAATTGCACCAAATATAAAATAAAGTACATTTTCCATATTTATTATGAAAGAGTAAATTAAAAAATGATAATTAATTTTCATTCAAATACCCAATTACACTTTCACGGCAAAGGCGCTTTCACACTCGCATAGATACATAATATCAACGCAGACACATTTCACATACTATGGACGATAATTGACTTATCACATGCTTTCAATATCAATGCACTGTACATCTGCACCGAGTGTGTTTTCCTAACATATTGTTATTAACGACAGCAGACATATAACATAATTTCCAAAAACAATCTATTTAATATTATATATTTCGTCTCACAACCATAGACATCTACTTACTGAAATCACTAATAAGTATTAAGTAAAAACAAAAAGGATTTTTAACAGCTTGCCCGCATTGTACACATTCTAATTAATCCTCTAATATTGCATTTACGGCTTACAACGCTACTTTAAACAACTTATACATAACATAATTCATATTACACATTTAACAGGGACGTTACATTTATGATCATTAAACGAATTAATTAATTAATTAATTCTCATTTGATATTTAACCAACATGGTATTCTAATATAACGTTAAAGAATTGAAAAATATTTTCCTCAACGTTAATTTCTTTAAATAATACGAAAATATATTTTATTCGTCTCTTTTTTTGTATTTTATTATCGATTATTTAATATATAATCGATTTTGATCAATAATCGATAGGTATAATCGATTCTCAGTAACAAGAAATGAATCTGTCTCTTTTTTGTAGGTCATTAAAACCCTGTTTAATGTTGATTCAGGTGAATACATATCAGTAAATTATTGTAAGCTTGTTCTGTATGTCTGTAATATTAATTACATAATATAGGCATGTGTACTTCGTCCTAGAATCGCCCGAATGATGAAACTTAGTTCATTGTACAAATCATTATATATCTAATGACTCATTACATTCAATTTGTGACGTATCTTGACTTTGATCTCATCAATTACCCGCATGCTTTCTGTGTTTGTGTCCTTTACTTTCTTTTCTTTAAACGTTTGTAGACAAAATGTAAACAAAACTCAAGACATATTATGTAATTTTAAGCAAAATTTCATGCTATCGATTATATTCGACGATGTTTCTCTAACAGAAAAGTCTTTTTAATTTAATTTTATTACAAACTTACGACTTTTTCCTTCCAGCGAAAATTTTAGTTGGACAAATAAATGTTGGGAATGTATTGTATTGTTGTTAATTGGTAAATTAAATGTTAGAATATTTTTTGATCCGCCATATTATGTGATGTGATATTAACGCTTTAATAAAAAGTATATTTTGTGTTAAATAATTTAAGAGATTATCTCTTTCCTATGTAAATAAAACATTATTATAATGAATGCGAAATAGCGAGCCAGTTGGTATAAACCCCAAAGATTATCCTCAAAGGGAGAAGAGGCCTAAGTGCCCCCTTTGATACATTGACAGGCTGTTACGTTACTTTAGGTAGTTAATTTAATATAATCATTGACTTTAATAAGAGAAAACAATTAAATGAACATTCTTTGTTTACATTATGTCCAACTTCGATCATATGTATTTAATTACTGACATTTTTATTATGCATGCTCTTCATTATTTGTTTTCCTTTTTTTTTAATTAATAAATAATAATACGTAGTTTGATGTCGTGTGTTGATTATTTTCACCTTGGTATGCTTATCTTTCCTCTCATCTTAATTTTAGTGTTTTAACTCATTGTCTAGATATAAAATATCATACTGTTTTCAATACATTTACACTAATATTTCGATATGAATAAAATGTGTTATTGTGTTAAATATAATGTTAAAATGTAAACAATAAATTTATTTGTAACAATTTTGCCTCTAAGGTTCCATCATGGAAGCTGCGCAAAACCGACCGTCATTCCAAACCTACCTTCCAAATTTAAATCAAGAGCAACAATCGCCTTCACTACATAGACAGGGTTCTTTTTCGAACACATCTGGACAGAGTCAAGCAAATCTCGATAGACGTGTGTCCGATCCGTACAGTCCGGACGTTGTCAGAAGGAAGAAGGACCTCAACGCGAAAAGGCACTCGATGCTCGTCGAATCGAATCTCAGTAAAGAGGCAAAAGATCTAAATCGAAGGAGTCACGATGTGACGATTGTAAAGAACCTGTCGATGGGTTGACAGAAGCGTTCCATTTTTAAGTATTGGTTGGTTTGATTTTGAGCGTTGCGTTCGCTTCTTTGTGTAATTATGTTCCCATTGATATTATCTGTGGTCTTATTGTGTATGGAGTTTGTGAGGAGATTGTATGGTTAGTTTTAAAGTGCACATAACTATTACTAGTCAGTATGGTATATAATCAGAGTTTATCTATGTACGTATTTTTTTGGAAAATTAAAAATCTTGCCATTTTCCCATTCCATATAATGTAAGTATGGTTGAAAAGTTACGATTAAACATTTTAATTTTCGACAAAAATATCGTTATAAAAATAACATACTTTATCTATATGCTGTAAGAACTTTTTCGTTGCTTAGGATTTTATTTAAAAAAATACTCTATTAAAAAAATAAAAAAATGTATAATGAAAGTAGGCCTATAAAAATGAAAAACATGTTTAGCTTCGCTGCTGGTCGGCGGTTATATTAAAAAAAATATATTAAAATCTCGAATACTCAAAAACTATAATTTCAGTATACAAATTCGCCATACATTGCGTTGCGTTTTAGCTTTATCGTAAGCCATAGTGCGAGTGCCTTTTGATTGGATAAGTTTATTATAATATAATATGGCATAGGCGTTTCAAGAGTTTCACATTAAACCACTTGAACAGTATTGATCTTTATTGATATTTTACATATTAGTTTCCAACACGAAATCGTTTAATAATATCCCATAAACGTCTATATAACGTCTGCATTTCAAAGTCGGTCGAATTGTGATTGGTCAATCGAGTTGATTAAACCCGTTTGTCTCCTATACCTTTACATGAAAAATGTAAAGTCGCTACGCTCTGTAATATAATGGAACTCCTATATCGTTTTGTAGTAATTAGTAAAATTAACTACAAAGCCTCTTCGTAACCAAAAATAATTCGATATTTAGGTAGAGCAAATTATAAAAGTCCAGTTCTGCTAATAATTTTACAATTGATATATGTGGAGTTTATAACGTATGCGAGGCTATACCTTAAGACCTGCGCGCGATGAAGATATTGGTTCATGCTGTTTCATACAATTTTTCATATTGGTTGACGTTTATTGTTAATGTTCCGTTCGTTAAGGTAGAGGCGTGAAATTATTAAAATGTAGCCTATTAGATTAATATTGAGCTGTTGAGAGTTCCTGAGATTACCGCGCTCAACCATACATACTCAATATAAGTGGGTATGTCTTGAATCTGTATGTACTAGCTGCTCCAAGCGTTACTGCTCCTCCCCCGTTAGTCGAATCGTGTTATATTAAGAAATGGACTATACCTTTCTTAATATATGGGCTATTAAAATTTAAAATATTTCTTTTAAATCAGGCAGATTAGCACCTTTAAACATTTTTTTTCTGTTTTATATATTACTATAAATTAACAGGTTTAAGTAAAGCATTTATTTTAAAGTTTTGAGATAAAAATACGTTCGAATAAAGCGACGGCGACGCTGGCTTTAAAAAGAATTAACAATTTCTTTCTCTTATATAGGCGTTCTTTCTAACTCTCTCGCTGCCTCTCTATCTTTTCGAACATATTTTGTATGAGATAACAATAATATTTATTTCTTTAATACTAAAAAAAATATTTAAATTTACAATTAATTTTACTAGTGTGGCAATATATAGACTTCAGTAAAAATTGTCAAATTCTTATATATATTATACAATACAATTTTTATCTATATGTGTAGGTAGTTTATTTTGTAACTTGAATTCTAAATTCTCATTAAAAAAAGTATGAATAATATCATATATTATTTTAAATTTATAGTCTGTGCCATTATTTTGTTAAAAACCCAATTTTCATTATCATTACAACAAAATATCTAAGATAACATTAGACATAATGATTTATCGACCAATAACAATTGCAATATTTCAAATATATCGAATTAAATTAAAAATATATCATTTAATTGACATATCTGTATATTTTATCATTATTCTCATTTAAGGAATAAATAGTATAATTAACATATTATACGTTAATTAAAGAATTATAAAATATTTGCCTCTTAAAATTTATATATTTGTAATTAACCTATATAATAAGTTGTTTCAGTGTTATATATTTAATATGTAAACTAGCCGGTTAACGGAACTGTACTAGGTATAGTCTATGAAGATCTATCCTAGACATCTCCTATTAAAGTCGATTTGACTATCCCAAAAACTACTAGCCACCCCGGAACTACAAACAGTCATTGAAAAACTAAAACATACATTGTTCTTTTAACTATATAAATACTGATCTATATTTACAATCATTGTGTTAATTTTTCTTGTGCTATAATAATTTAATATATAATTAAAATACTTATAAGAAATTATATCACTCGCTTGACAATAATATGTTTAAAATGAGTGTCTAAATAATTATTTAATTGATTTATAAATGTTAGCGTTTAAATTATGAGAACGTGTATTGTATTTATTTTTGATCTCCACTTTATGAAAAATGAGTATTATTTATTTTTATCTACTTAAAATTATTACCATTCGATTGATTTGTATGCATATATATGTCAGTGTTGCCATGTTTATGTGCAATGGCTAATATAATCTGTTAATATATGTGATTTAATTATTATTGTGTAGAAAAAATCTTGCACTTTTTTATGAGTAATTTTAAAATATATTGATGATAATTTAAGCAGTTCATCAGATTATTATACGTGAAAGAAGTTTATTTATTGCATGAACACCGATTTAAATCTAAACTGAAAGTATACTGTAGGTGTAGAGTGTTTTATTTAAATCGGCGCCATAGTTGGATTTTGAACTAACTTTTCTTTGTTTATTTCATTCAATGAAATACAACATCAATATTTCAATAAATACTAATTGCTTCATAAATGTTGCTTATTAAGTTAATAAAGTAAAATAATGCTGTTGCCTTCTTACTAATGTCAAATCAATGATGTCAGAAAGAGAGAATCAGTGTTTAACTAAACACAATTAACATTTATAAGTAATACCGTAAGAGGACGAACTAATATTCAATGTGAGTAGTGAAATTGTTATTGATATTATGATTTGCTTTATTTTTAATGGTGTTAATATTTTAAAGATGTCACATTTAATTAAAATTATAAGTTAATTATAATAGATATAATAAAAGCGAATAATACATTCTTATAATACCTAGTCCCTATCCAGCCGCAATAATCGTTTCTCGAACATCTATCTTTGCAATAAATCGCTTTTAGTTGTGTTGTAGTATATATGTATTATAATGAATAGGCACATTATTAGCTGTATAAATAACGCAATGAACATCATATTGTGATTGTGATGTGAATAGAGTGAGCTATATATGCGGAGATGTCTTGTTTTAGTCTTATCATTTATGGAAATAAAGGTTTTACAAATGATCGTATTTTATTGTTAACAGCCTTATATATATAGATAGTATCGGAATAAGTTAACTAAAATCTATAGATCAATAGGATGGTATACTAATATAGCGCCATCTAATGGACAATAGCGGTAGTAAACATTTTTGTTTTATTAATGCCATCTTGTGGAGAATAGCGTGTAATAAAATTTTCGTATAGATGTCGCTCTTTGTCTATCAAAGAATTAATATGTATTTACAATACGATATCTTGTCATCGTATTCAAAATCCAATATCGACCACGGCAATTATTAAAAAATGGTTAGTCTTTTCCGGTCCGGCCTGTTCCGGACATATTAAAGATGCAAGTATTGGAAAGAAGGCGGTAGGCCCATCGTGATTTACGAATAGCGCGATTTCAAAGGTACGAGCGTGTAACCAGTGAAATAGATACTGCTAACCTCAGTCCGACTCGGAGATTGAACCCAGGATCTGCGTGCCGACAATCTACCACTAGACCAACATGGTAGTAAATGAAGGATATAATCATATATCCTTTAATTTATTTATAAATGAGAATTTCGACAAATTGATGTTAATCATACAATTGCAAATATGATTTCAGTTTTATTTGTTTCTTTTTAATATATTTTATTTGTATTCTATTTTTAGGACATTAAAATGATAGGTTGTAGGAATACGTTTTTCAATATTAGCTCATAGTTATTATGCAAATAATAGGAACTTACATGTACATTAAGTCAGTCAATTGCTGTATAGTGCTAGTTACTAGTCTCGCACGAGTGAATATATGTACATACTATGTTATGTTGTATGTATCAACTTTCTGCTATTATACTGTCATGTTCTGTACGTGCAATTACATGTTTTTTCTTTAGCAAACACAATCACCACCAACAGGAAAATTAAAAAACGTATTAAGAAAGTTGTAGTTTTCGCAAGGAGCCAGAAATTTTGTATAATGATTGATGATGAGATCGTGTTGTTTGAAACGACATTAATATATATACCTATACTAATATATAAAGCTGAATAGTTTGTTTGTTTGATCCGGCTAATCTCAGGAACTACTGATTCGAATTTAAAAAAAAAATTGTATTGTATAGTCCTTTTATCGAGGAAGGCTCTAGGCTTAATTTTATTCATTATATTTTTATTAATTATACGCGGGTGAAACCGCTGGGCACAGCTAGTTATTAAATATAATTACTAATATGTCGAGTAGATTTTTTTATAACTACAATAACAAACGTAGATCCCACGCATCAAGTTCACGACAGCCAGCGTGTCGTGACGCAAAACAGCTGATAATAAACAGGTGCAGAAATATTTACAGACTAGCCATGATAAAATTATTCCTGTATAGACCCAGGAATATACCAAACGACACATTTTATATAAACTAAGTGAGAAGTTGTAAACTATCAGTTATTAGCCTAATTTTTAGGTAGAATGTGAAGACTAGGCCTTAGAAATATTAGGTTGTTAATAGTACTTACATGAAATAACGAATTATAATTCATAAATAACAATATAATCCAAAGCAGAACGCGGAACTTTCTTCATTTCTGAGGCACGAGAGTGTACCTAAACATCGCGAACTTCTAAACTCCGGGTTACTACGGGAAATTTACCGACAAAAAACCTAACAACTATAATATACATACTTAAATAATCATAATCCAACTATATTACTCAAATTTATGCATATAAATTATGTTAGCTTAATCATTAATAGGTTCAAAGACTATTTTTTGTATATACATATAGGCATAGTAAAATTGAAATCATAATCATTGAAACATAGTTAAATTGTTAGTCTAAAAGTTTATCGGTGCATTCGTTAGATCTCTGTAGTATGTAGATAGAAAATTCTTTGATCATGTGTAGCGATCCTACTAGTTAAATATAAACTGATTCATGAATCAGTGTCTGTGCACTGGTTATTAGCTGGCAGAGGTTTAAAATATAATTAAATAGTGAAATATACTTCGTGTACACGTGACACGGTTATCAGTGTGTTCACTGTATCAAAGTTTTACGTTACAACATTTGTAACTGTCCGTTGGCTCTGTCGTTAGACGAACATACACAAAACATACAATATTGATTTTATTTTTTATTTTTTATACAATAGCTTTGTAGATATACATACTAATACTACACGTTTATCCAAAAAATCAAGTGTAATTAAAAAAATACTAGATTGTTTAATCAACAATATTAACTACATACTATGTGTGATAAAAAAATAGTTATAAGATTTGAAAATAAAAGCATGTAATAAAATACATTAAAGATTATATAAATAAGCTATTACTTGTTACTAATTTGGTTCTAGAGACGTAAACATGGCTAAATGGGACAACGCTTTGGTATTCTATGAGATAATCATTTATCTGAGATGCCGGAACACAATGGTTTCGAAATTACGCCGGAATGTCGGAGGATCTTACGAATTTCAACGTTGGCAAGAACATAAGAAACTTCAGTAAATTTACTTTCTAGATAAGAGTAGAATGAACAATTAAGTGATTATATTTTTAATTATAAAATAGTCTCGAGTATTATGTGTTATTACTTCGGTAATGTTCACTTTTTTTTTTACATTCTTACAATAATAATTGCAATCTAGACCTGATCATGTTATAAAATAATAAATATAAAAATCATCAATGAAAAATCTGAAGTTAATTAATTTTATCTAACAGTACTGCACACATCATAGCAGATTTGTGTAATTTAAACAATTTTTATATTCAACTTATTATTTATTTACTCTACAATATTTTGATCAAATTATTCAATAAAACACTACAATTAGCAAATGGCTTATGTTCCAAAAATTGCACGCTACAGGGACACTGGAAGTAGGCTAGCCCTAGGTCTATTCCACAAAAAAAAATGGCTGACTAAAATTCACATGGATTTCGAGATATTATAATTATTAGATTTATATTAATAATAACATAAGCAAAGCAATGAATATAAAATAAATATAATGTATATAAAAATAAATATAATTGTATAAAAACTTTTAACATCGTTTTAGCACAACAGCTATGTACAGTTGAATTCAATAAGACGTTTAAAAATTTTGAATTATTATTTTCGAGCCGGTTGGCGTGGTTAATAAGATACTTGCCTTCACGCCGCAGGTCGTGAGTTCGATTCCCACCAAGGACTGACATTTGTGAGTATGAAAATGTCTGTTTGTATTGAGTCTGGGTCATTATCTATATAAGTATGTATGTATTTACAAATGAAAAGTAGTATATGTAAGTATAACCGTTGTCTGGTTTCCATAGTACAAGCTCTGCTTAGTTTGGGATCAGATGGCATTCTGTTAATAATGTGCCAGGATATTATTATTACTTTAAAAGTTTCAAAATAATGTATTATCGGCTTGGTAGCAGACAAACCGGTAAAAAACTAAATTTATATATAACGTATAAGCGACAACTCTTTAATCACTTAATTTATTGTTTACAAAGTTTTATCCTGCTTATATCAATATGATCCAATTATGACATAATATACTTTAATACATATTTAACACGAAGAGATTACACAGCCTTACACTGTATATGACCATAAAATTGCAGGTTATTACAATCTACAGTTGCGTACGATTAAGTAATAGACATCTGCGTTCATGAGAAGAGTCTGGTCTTCTCGAATGTATTTTGGTAACAATGTATTGATGTTAACGACATTCACTTTGATAGATAATTTTCATGACAGGAAATTAGTGCATGTTCCGTCAATCATAAATACGAACGGCTTCCTTAACTTACATCATATAATATTAACTGATATTGCGTAGAACTCAACGCGATTCATAGTTCACTATTACGTAAACTTAATAGCAAACTTTTTGTCCGATTTCAAAACGCACTTTCAATAGTCTAAGTAAACCAATTAACTTTGGAATGCAAGTGGAAGTGTTTACTAATGGAACTCACTTGTATCTCGTCACTGTAATATACTTTATTGATAAAAATATCTTGCGAGCAGAAACAATCTATACCTGTTCACGTGGGGTACAACAGTGTTAATGTACTTTTTAGTCAAACATCTCAATGGAGCTTCTTCTCGTGTGTCTCGAAAAACACTTAAATCTGTTAATCTTGCACTGGAACTCTCTCGATTGTATCGTTTCGTTGAACTATCGGAGAGCGGCGGATCAGAGAAGAAGTTGACTATTGATAACGAACGCTGTTTTCAAAATCGGTCAGAAGACCACGATCACGACTAAACAACCTAATATTAGGAAACCGAATAGTAAAATTCTTGGTGGTAGAGCTTTGTGCAAGCTCGTCTGGGTAGGTACCACCCGCTCACCAGATATTCTACCGCAAAACAGCAGTACTTGGTATTGTTGTGTTCCGGTTTGAAGGGTGAGTGACCCAGTGTAATTACAGCCAAAAGGGTCTTAGCATTTTAGTTCCCAAGGTTGGTGGCGCATTGGATGTACGCGATGGTTAGTTGGGGTAATGGGGTGTTAATGTTAATAAGGTTATGAGTTGTGGTGATAGGAATGTTAGGTATATAAATATATAAATTACTACTTCACGAAACTAATAGCGAATGGTAATTCGTATTAAAGTTAATTTACGATTTTCGATTGTATAATATATCTTTTATTGAAGAAAATAATACCTTTTCTCGGCACTTAAAGTGACTGTTAGATCGAGTGTTCACGACTCCGAGCTCTTACGTTTTAGACGGCGAAACTAAAATGCTATTATTAAAATTCTAAATTCACGCGCATGTAATCATTAATCACGTGGTAGTAGGGCCTAATGGCCCTTCTAGATGATCCCTAACTACACCTCAGTTAATCTACCGGTAAAATCAATAGTTTGTTTTGTTGCGATTTGAGAAAATTTGATTGTACTGAGTTCATGTATTTACAGGCAGGGTCATAATATCGTAGACCTCTTGATTAGCGACGCTTTCTAATAAACTTTGGCCTATCGTATTTAATCATACATACTAATACACACAGATATTATATTTAATATAAATGTTAAAAAAATATATTTAACATAAATGTTAAAAAATTTACTTCAAAAATTAAATATAATAAAATGGAAAAATAAAAAGATACATCACTTTTAATTAGTTAGAAACTCTTTAGTCTTTGACCTTTTTTAATGTAATTGTTCACGCCACTTTCTCATTCCAATGGACTTCATACAAATGCTGTTTTTAATTAAAATTTACGAAACCAACTGCTTTTCTGAGCTTTGTTCAGATTTTAAATATTTTCATTTAATTAACTTTCTAACAAAAAAAAACAAAACAAACTATAAACATCAGAAGAGGAGTAGCATAAGTAATGTTTCTGAATTATTTATTAAGTTCAATAAAACTTTCATCTAAACAATAATTACGAATAGATAAACTACATCTCCGTGAGATACTACATACATTTCCGAACAAAGATATTGAACAATATAATTGTCTATTACTTTTTCTATTGACAATACTTAGCAGATTAATGGCGACTGTTTAGTATACGATGATATCGTTCCGACATGGATTTCCCTGGAGATTCGCACGGACAAACTAATGAGTGAAAATTATTGTCGTCGTCATAATTGTGAGTACTTTCTCACGTTCACGATCAAGTTGAGTATGCGAAGCGAACTAATCACTTTGTAACGTACTGAATAGACTTGGTGTTAGGTATATACTAAATTAATTTTGTATAAAGTAGACAAAATTCATATAACATTATATGGAGTTTAATACTCATTTGTTATTATATACAAATAAGTAAGTAAGGTCCTCCAGACCGATTTCGGCCACGGCGGCCAATCTCAAGAGAGATTAGCCAACTGCGCAGGAGATATTATAGTGCACAAGTGTGTGCGCAAACACAGGTGCACTCTCTTTTCCTTAGCTCTCATAATCCGGTGAGACCGCAATCCGACACGACCGGAAAGAGTTCAGGCGCAGGACCAACGGCTTAACGTGCTTTCCGAGGCACGGGAGTGTTCCACACTTCCAACTTCCAGACTCCGGGCTGCTACTGAGAATTTTCTGACAGAAAACCCCAATAAATATTTATTGGCCCGACCTGGGAATTGAACCCAGGAACACCGCGTCTGCGGCCTTATATCAAGCCACTAGATCAACTAGGCAGTCAAATTCGTTCTATATACAAATACAACGTATTTGAAAACTTTTTAGTAATCGTGAAGGGGAAAAAATCGTATATTAATAATATAAATCTTTGTTTTTATATATTGTTTAAGGGGTTCATACGACAATCAAAATATTAAAAATCAAAGGTTTTTTTAAGTAAAAGGTATCTTGTTTTCTAAACCCACCACCAATTGTGTTTTTTGAAGAGCATAATGTTCTTCACAGATGGAATGCAATATAGTGCTTGAAGCGCCACTCTGTGTGTATGGATCGCTTCCTACGATGCGTTGGCTCAAGCTCGCTCAGCATAATCCAAAAATTAAATAACAAAGACCGCACGAAACCAGCTAAATAACGTCACTCAGTACAACTTACAGAGTTATCATTTGCTAAATTGTATGCATTTAAAAATTCGAACTTTGATATTTACTAATAACAATGATATTTAGGACGACAGATAGCTAGTCGATGTCTATAATAATAAACAAATATAACGGTATTTCTTAACAGTAATCTATTTACTCAGATTAATGGCATTTAGAAAGGAATTTAGTCTAAAATTCTTAATTAATTAACCGCTATCACGAGCCTCGTTTTCATTTACAATGTACACATATAAATAAGAAGTTTAAGTCATGATAATGTTCTCCTGTCCGATTGAGCCACAGTTATCCATCTCAAGGACTATCCAACGGAAATGTAACAAGTGCCATGTGTGCGTAAACGCAATAATATTCAGTAAAGTCCGTAGAGACGGCAATACGCCACGACCGGATGTCGATCAGGCGCAGGACAAACGTCTTTCCGTGCTTTTGCTTGCGCGGAAATCTAAAACTCCCAAGTTGTTGATCTAGGCTTGATGCGTGATTTGAGCCAGGAACATGGTATCTATAAATAATAACAGCATGTGAATGTCCCACTGCTGGGCTAAGGCCTCTTCTCCTCTTTTTGAGAAGAAGATTTGAAGCTTATACCACCACGCTGCTCCAATGCGGGTTGGTGGAATACACATGTGACAGAATTTCAGTGAAATTTGACACATGCAGGTTTTTAATCACAACATGGTATCGGAAACTAACTAAATATACTTAAATGAATGTTTAATAGTAAAGTTCAACGAAAGAAAGTTTGTGACGTTGAATAATTATATTTGTTATTAAAATATTTAGAAACCAACCTTTCCCACCCAGGACAGACATTTGTGTGCATGTCTGGTTGTCCTGAGTCTGGGTGTAATTATATGTATGTATTTACAACAGAAAAGTAGTACAATTTGTAATATCAGTTGTACGTAGTACGAGTTTTGCTTAGTTTGGCATCAGATGGCCTTGTATGAATAATGTCCCAGAATATATTTTTATATTAACATTTAAACAATTCCGTGGCTAGTATTTGACGACATAGAAAAGGGCGGTAGATTTTAATTCTTCATTATTGAGATTACAGATATATTTCCGATACACATGTTTCTCATTTTAGGAATATGCCTTATTAATCCTTGTCCTCTCTTCTGTTTGTGTTTATCTTATTTTTAATAAAATAGTACATATGTATACACAAAAATATATATTTGACAGTAATGCTCATTAGGTCACTGTTGTTGTCTTCACTTTTGTCGCGGCTTGTCATCCTATATATAAAATTGGTGGTTAGGTGTTAGGCGATTGAATCCGACAGCCTAATTAAACGAATTTATTAAGAAGTTATATACTTAAGAAGTTATGACACTGTATGGTAGAAGCCAAGTATGATACTAGTTTTTGTAAGGAAGAGGAACACCTCCTCATACCTTCTGTTTCCCTGTCAACGCAAAATTATATTCATTAAATAATATTAAATTATATAACTATGTATATGTTGAATACAGCAAACAGATTGATGATGATTGGTTTAATAGTAAGACGTGAAAGTGTAACAAACAAATGAACAAACAAACTCACTTTCGCATTTGTATTATTAGTTAGGATAATATGATTATGGATTTGCATTTACTTCCATTAGTATAGAGGAATGCTTTTACTTATTTTTTTAACCAACACGACGTGACAAAATTCTTCCCGAAACACGTCGAGCATTCCTCGATAGAAAACTTAAGTACAACAGCAATAGCATATCATAATATAATGAACACTTCTGGATCATTGTTCTTTTTGTAACATAAAAGAATACAACAAACAAACAAAGGAAATCGATTAGATGTTTTCTAAATCTCCCGAATAGGAACAAAAAATGGTACACTATTTCTATCTGCCCTTTATGAATCACCGCTGCCCAATAAAAAGAGGCGAATGTTGTTGTTTTGATCTCTTTTATGATTCTTGGGCAATCATCTCTAAATAAATCCAGACAGACTCCGTCGCCGACACGTTTCCTCGTTTTTTGTCCGATTTGGAAATTCTCGAAACTTCAGACAAGTTTCGGCATGATTTTTTTGTTCTTGTCGCCTTTACTGCAATTTGTAAAGTAAATGTTAATTGAAAATTAATTTCTAATCTCCGATAATGAAGAAGTCTAGACGCGAGTGTTTTTGAATAAAAATAACTTAGTAAATAATTTTTTTCTTGATGGACTGTGGGTTCACTAAACGCCAGTAAAGAGGCATTTCTTATTGTGTATTCCGTCGCTCGATTTCAAATTAACAAGAACTGTTGATCAACAAAAAAATTAAAACAAATGGAATTTATGTTAATAAGAAAGTTATAATAATAAGTAAATAAGAGAAATTGTTCATTTGTAAAAACAAATTATTGTTTTTAATTTCCTTTATTGTTTCATTAAATATTTAACACAAAAAACTGTCAAGTTAAATTGTTGAGTTGAGTGGTCGAAATTCGACCGTAATTCGTCGTTAATAAAAATTATATTTAAAATTCAATATTAATTTTTCTTTTTTGCATATAATTTTAAATTATAGTTAACGTGGTCGGTATGACAAGCAAAAACCCAATGGAATGTCAAAAAACGTTTGACGACAAACGACAGACTATGCGTCTTACATTGACAGTGTGAACGTAACTATGCATATTGTATTTTATTAATAACTAATATAAATACATTTTGCAGCTGCACTTCTTTTCCATATAAACTAATTATTGAATATTTATATCTAGTATTTAATCTGAATTATTTTTTACGAAAATAAATATAATATTTTAGTATAATTGATTATTTTCAAATTTTAATCTCTTAAAGTTGGCATTCATTCGACATTAATCTGTCATCATCGTTCATATGAAGATCAAATGATACGCGAGTGAATGAAACCATTAAATAACGCGCGCATTTTCATTCATTCCAATATATTTTATTTTTCCGTTCACATAGATAATTTATAATTTTTACATATTACTGCTTTTTATATCATTTGTTTGAAATTATGTTATGTTCTTATAATGGTCAGCCTACTGGTCAACGACTAAGTATATCTTCGCTTCAATAACAATTCTAATAATAGCATTTTTGAAGACTGATTTAGTAATTTACAACACACAATTTAGTGGCACACTAACAAATTCCAATCCACTATCCTTCTTCAAGAATCTTCGGCTTGGATTGATATTATACTAGCTTTTTCCCGTGGTTTCTCCCGCCTAGTTCCCGTTTCCGTGTGGATACGGGGACAAAATTAAACCGATGTTACTCACCGATTATCTAGCTTTTCATTGGTGAAACAAGTTTAAAAATCGGTTTTGTGGTTTAGGTGTGAAAGCGTTACAAGCAAACAAACAAACATATCGCATTTATAATATAAGTTAGGATTCTGTGCACCGATTCATCTCGGCAATAAACATTTATACGTTACGAGAGTAACAAAATATATTCTCATATTTACAGTTGCAGTCACAGCTTTGATGCATATCATAAACTGCGCAATGTCTTTTATAACAATTGTCCGTCTTGTATGTCCGGCTATTATCAAATGCTAATGATCGAATTGCGTTTTAGGAAGAGGTAATTAACTGACCCAGTTACTTTATTGGCGTTTGACCTTTTATCTCAATTTAGTGATCAGAGACCGACCTATTGAAACAGTTAATCATACAAACAAAGGATGACATAAATTGTATCGGAGATTCGGAGAATATTGCAAATTATTGTTCTTGCCTATGCAAGAAAGAAGAAAATATGCCTACCTATTTTTCATGAATATTTTTAGTAATTTGTTGGTAATTCCTTTGAGTTCTCTTTTAAAAATACAAACATACACGAATTCTCTTTTTTAACTGTCTTCCTTCGATAAGAGCGTAAAGAAATAGTCGATTTAATTATATTTCGTGCTCTTAATCTAAATGATCTTTTAGCATATTATGTAGTTTCATAATCTATTTACATATTAAACTGCGGCATAACCATACAAACTATTGATGCTTGGCGGTATAATCTTACATTAATAATTCCTCCAGGCAGGCATGCACAAAGCGCTAAATATAAGTATAATCATGAATATTTGTTCCGCCTCGTAGGTTTTATTTTTTTAAGAAAACTTGTTTTTCCACAGACCTTCGCGTCCATGTTTTTTTAAGGTATATATTAAGATGCAAGTAAGCATAAAAGCTGATTTCTTCTCATATTTTATGAGTATATTGTTATTTTTCCTCTTGATATTATCATGGTTACTTACAATTGGGTAACTTTTTCTTAATTAAAACCATAATAATCCAGTATTTGATAAATTATTTTGTTCAGATAAAAAATATTTCTTATACGGCGCGCACTGTCAGCTTCATCTGACATTATAAATAACTGATTAACTTTTAATTAAATTCACTTCAGCGTAATTGAAAGAACTTTATGGAAATAATATGTATTTTGCCTCTATAAGTAACTAAATGGTATGAAGGCTAAGGCCTCCCCTTATATACAAGTGGCAGATTTTCAACCGACACATGTAGGTTTCCTCACGACTCAACCACCGACCACAAAATGAATTATAAATACAAATTAATCAATTATTTTATACCCGCAATATCTAGTTACAAAACTGTTTTAACTTCTCCAATCTCATCTCTATACCTAATAATATGTATAAATTGAGAGTAACTGATTTCAAATTGCATGATTTGATTATGTGCTTAAAATAGGTCGATACTGGATCATCTGTCTGTGTATTGCGCAAAGATCGATTATGTTATTGTCTGAAGCAAATTACATTCTGTCAACGCACAGCGGGTGGTTAAAAGTATTAGCATGAATTTTAGAACAGCACTGTTCTTTTTTTTGGAAATTACATCAATGTGTATTCAATGTAACTTTAATTACATTCGTTAATTTAAATATATTTTTTGTTTTATAGATAAATTAAATCTAAAAATTACGATAGGATATTATGTGAGTATTCTTTTATCTGCATTTGGTTAAATATTTTCATATTACATTCTGTTTTTTTTTAATTCAAGACAGCTTAGGAATCATGTACATCGGCAACTTATATACCAGTGTTACTTGTTAATAAAATTAAAGTAAGATTAATTAAAATTTTAATTTAACTGTATGTTAATCTACCCAGTCAATATTACAAAACGATATCGTAAAAGGGAATAAACGAACAATTGAATTTAGAACGGAAATGTTGTTACGATACAATGACACAAAGAAATGTTAAACATGAACCAAATGAGGCGAATACGAGCTATTGTTAAATAGATAGTTAATGTGCGTTTACTATCTCTGTGTAATAAATTGAGTTTTACCCAAAACCAAGATTTATGAAACACAAATCTATCGTAACTACCTAAACTATATAATTATCTTTTGAAGTTTTCATAATTTCAGAACGTTCCTTTTTTATAAAGGCAGGCCGAAAATTTTGTCTTGACCGAATTTATTGTATTTTATATATAATTGACTTATAATGCTCTGCAAATTTTGGCATCTAAGATATTATACCTAATACAAAATAGTCGTACTAACAGACGTCACTTTAAGTTATAGTTACAGTTAATGATAGTTGGGAATAAAATAAAAAAGGCGAGTGGTTTTACTTTTAAGGAATTTTAATTTAATAATAATATATCGCTCCGAGCCTCAATCTATTCGTATGTAACGTGTTTTATATAATGCGTCGATATATATGAATGTAAATAAGCAATTCTTTGTTTTGTTATATAAGTACATTTCTCTGGGTTTTTATGTGATTTAAGTAGTATAATTAAATCAATATATACGATACGATACTAATGATAATGGCTCATTAAAATATCTAATGTGTTGTTAAGATAACTAAACAAATAAAATAAGAAACATTTAAGTCGAGTCAATGAAGAATGCAAAGAGACGCGGCGCCGGCCGGCGACGGCGGCAGTTAAAATAACAAGTAATTTTACTCGAACTCTTTACTTTTAATAATAATGTTCTTTTAAACCAATTTTGGTCACGGCTTCTCATCTCAAGGGATCGCCAACTGCGCAGGAAATATATATTATAGTGCACAAGTATGTGCGCAATCATGTGTACTTTCTATTCTCTTCTGTATAGATATGATAAAGCTATGTTTGTTTTTTGTTTCGCTAATGTCTGGACACGACTGGGACCAACAACTGGGAAACTCTCTTCAGTCATCGTCTCCCTAGTAACAGTCATAGCAGGGCCAACCATATTTAATGCAAAATGTTATTAACCTTAAACGCAACACACAATAATCGAAAAAGAAAAGTTAATTCATTACTCATTCGTCTTGCAGACTGGTAATGGCTTACCTGATTGTAAATGATCACCATAGACCATAGACATTGGTACAGTGAGAAACATTAACTATCCCTTAAATCGATTGGCGATGTCAACGTTCATTTCGATTGTACTTACACAAACTCGTTCACTCTTCAAAACCAAAACACAACAATTCTATTTGGGGATAGAATATGACGTGATAAATTAGTGGTAGCTTCCCAGACGGTCTGGGTAGGTACCACCCACTCATCAGATATTGTACCGCAAAACAGCAGTACTTGGTACTGTTGTGTTCCGGTTTGAAGGGTGAGTGAGCCAGGGTAATTACAGGCACAAGGGACATAACATCTTAGTTCCCAATGTTGGTGGCGCGTTGGAGATGTAAGCGATGGTTAACATCTCTTACATTGCCATTGTCTATAGGCGTTGGTGACCACTTACCATCAGGTGGCCCATATACTCGTCCGCCTTCCTATGAAATAAAAAAAATACTACCAAATAAAACCAAATTATTGCATTTAATATAAATGTTTATTTAATATTAAATGAGTATTTATTTAATAAAAGTCTATACTTACTTTAGTAAAAGTCAGTGCATTTCAAACAGGCATTCAATTCAAATCTAAGTGAGTTCAGGCATGCTAATTGGCGGATATTGTTTGATGAATGCTAGTGGAACCATTTTAATGGCTATAATATATGTATATCGTTATTTATATAAAGACAGGTGTTCATTTATGGCCACACCTGACTTAGTTATTCGTGGCCGTAGCTATTATTCATTATTATCAGAACAATTGTCTTGCTAATATTAATGTAACAGTTTTTACATATAGATATCTCTTATTCAATAACACTCGAACGAGAAGGCAAAATGAAATGTAAGAAAATTATTTAGTGTTCGTATAGAACCGTACATACGATTTTTTAATCTGTTTATATATTTTTTTAAATGTTTTACTTTCAATACTTATCCGAGGGACAAAACAAACATCAAGTAATTTTAAGGTTTTATATAAAAGTATGAATATTTGAAATTGCAATTTTTATTGCTATTACATTGTACATTGTTGTTATTTTGAGATAAAAAAATATATTTTTAATTATTTAAATATTTAGGGCGATGAATATATTATATTTAATTGTATTAGGATTATTATTGTTTGTGATTTTATTAGAAAAGGAAATAATTCATATCATACTTTAATTTAAAAATAAATACATTCGCTTCCTGTTCATGTTTGACACATTATAAGAAATAATATTGACCCACTCGTGATGCAGCGGCATTACCGTCCTCATGTCCTCGAGATCCGTATGAGACATTTCGCTAGGCTCGTGATCACACGTCGTGACCTGTGCATTCGACGTAACAAAATGCAACAAAACTGTTTTTACATTTGCAGAAATGCACTTGTTCCTACGAATTTAAGGTTCAAAATCATTTGGCCGTTCCTTTGTTGTCGTTCAAAAACTTTACGTTTAATGTTCTGAAGATCCTCCATGGAATTCAAGGGATTCCAAATACCGATTGCGTGATAGTGTACTTTATTTTCACTGATTCCTGAATGGATATGTTTGTTCGAGGCCGTTGAATTCAAATGATTTGCAAGCGCCTGTTTCCTTGAATGAGAACAAATAACTCAGTATATAGGTATCACAGTTTCGTAAGAAATACATAAATAATTGAAGAATAAAGTTCTCTTGAAGTACGCAGAAGAGAGCATGTGCATTAGTGTGTGTGCTAATACATATGAACTATTCTTTCACTACTAATAATGCAGGTGGAACATGATTAAGTCAGGGCTGTTATTTAGAACTTCTTGAAAGACGGAAGGGTTATATACATTTATAAATCAGGTACAATAGAATCCTTAAAAAAGGAAATAGTTATCGGGGAATATTTAAACGTAGTCCAGTCATAACGTTGGAAAAAACGAGTTAGTTATGCATGTGAACCGAGAAGGCTAAATTTTGGATATTACGTAGACGGAGGAGGGGTGGGGGAGCGATAGGAAACTTCAAATTGTCGAGCAAGATTTCCTATGTGCATTTTCTGACATCTTGAAAAAAGAGTTAAATTCAGTTTGTTTAATTTAAGAATTAAAATGTTCTTACTACTGATACGTCTATACAATATAATATTCACACACACATACAGAAATACTTTTTGGTTTTAAAACTGCAGATACATGATTATTATTCAAAAGATTTAAACCGTGTAATTATTTAAATAAAACACGTTCATATCGTAATTTCACCAATATCACGTTTATTTCAGAAGTTATTTTCCTTGACCGTATTCGATTCCATAACGGTAATTTCTTAGGAGCGTGTCAGTCTCGATAAAAACAATTTCACCGACACGCCGGCATAGTTTAAATAAGTATAATCTCAAGTCTTTGATATATCAATCAGTGATTAGTAACGCGCGTGTGCGAAGCCGCTACAGAAATGTATGTAGGAGTATCATATATTATGTACGAAGCTATAATGACACTGAAGAATGTGTATCTCATATGTCATGGAACTAATTATGGAATTTTAATTCAAGCGTGTCCATTACAATGTGTCAGTATAATTTATTTCAGTACAAAGTATAACCATAGAAAGTTGTTTTTTTTTTTTTTTTGATCAGCTATCGTGTTCTGTAATCCGATCGATTTACTAAAAATTGATCACATCCGCGACAATAATAATCTGATTGTTGCAACGCTGCTAAATTTTATTGTCTATAAAAACTATAATTATCTCGATATAAGCAAAACATTAGGTAATTTTAATGGTAACCTATTCAATTTTTTCTAGGTAATAGAATTTTACTTCTTATAATTGCGAAAAGTTGTACAAATAACACGGCGTTCACAAGTACATTGAATTTTATTGTTATTACAAATTTATTTTATGATTATAATCGATCATTTGAATTTCTTGGGTGCATTCTTTAGGCAACAATAATCGATTACATCATTGATTTCTTCCGAGAACTAATCGAGATTTTATCGAACTAATAACAAATGTTGTAAGACCTTACCTGATATAATTGAAATATTGGTTACTTCATACTTAGCGGGTTATTTGCAGTTATCTAATATCTTCTATCTCAGATATCTTTAGTAAATAAACAATTTTGATTTATTTCTTAGTGTCAGTTTGTTACCCTTTTTTTTCGTGGGGTAATCCATCCTGGATACCCTCCATATGTGATGTAGCTTAATGGAGGGTTATGTCGGACTCCTACCGACTAAAACCACCACGGTACCCTTCCCGTCTCAAGGGGAGCGCCACGGGATCGCTTGCGCATGCTACCGTGACAGTTTGTTACCCTCAGCAAGTTATGCGAGATACTTCAATTACTGAACAATTATAAATGATTGAAGTATCCAAACCAAAATGACAATGTTACAAATAAATATGGTGAGAAAGATCATTTACATAAGACATTTAGATAGAAAAAAAAAACAAATTAATTTATGTCGGACACCCTTTTACGGGAATTTTCTGTATTGTTTTAAGTTAAACGCAATAAAATCGAGAGCTTTTAATGTTAATCTAATGTTTTGTGTATTTAACAATCAAAAACCTCAGACTGTGCCTCAAGTGAATCACAGTGCGCCAAATGTATTTATTCGTGTACGAGGTATCTCTTTAGTTTGGAATTCAGGGCTGGTATTAGAAATGTAAACAAAACTTGTGTAAAATAAATAAATAAATCTGCCTTGTCAGAAAAATCTTTTTTACAAAAATGAAATGAGAGTGGCATTGTAATTCAAACATAGGCCTGGTACTGATTTTTTTTCTTAGTTTAAAAAGTTGCTAAACATCACGAATTCCAGAGCTACACACGAGTTTATAGTATGGGTTCCTGTAAAATCTATTCGTCCGATTGATAAAGTTACTTCCATTATAACCTATTATTATTAGTTAGAGGGGTAGTTAGGAAGAGTTGGTAGTTTACGTAGAAAGGACTCCATGTGAAAAAAACATACAAAACCAATCAAAAAATAAAATAAAAACGAATTTCAGATATGTCTGGGGCAAAGTACCAGGCGCGCAGACAATGGGCGGCGGTTACTCGCTACCTTCCTGAGTGAACGGGAACAATGCCCATTGTGGCATCCGTTACCATTTCACTAAATACGTACTAACTACTATGCCACCGATACACGGCGTAAGTTAGCTGTACTTGCACACTTATTTATGCATAGATAATCTCCGTACGTTGATAAGTAGTACGTTGTTATGTTATTTCGAAATTGAAAATAAATTTCAAATTTTGACAATCTTCGTGACAATTTGTTTCAAATTCCTAAATCGTTAAAAAATATAAAACGTTTATACTTTATCGGTATTCTTAGCTCAATGGAGTTAGATATTTTCAGAGACATAATAAATGACATCATCAGTTAGTATACTCTGTTGTATATGATTTGATTTGCGAACTTTGTATTTTTTATTTACTGCAGTCACCACGGTCGTTTCACGTTTGTTTGATAGTATTTTTTTTCATTGGTCGCCATTGTAGCGACAGACATCTTAGTTATTTTCTAAAGTACCAGGCGCGTATAACTATGTATTTAGTGGCGTTACCATCTAATTAGTGAAGTTACCAGGATAAATAGCTCTTTGTTTTAACTCTCGTGCTTATAAAACGAGACTGTGCTTTCTTCATTAATTAACGCATAGCTTGAACGGTTGTGCATTGTTTTGTTTGGATTACCATGTCTTCATGAAATTACACTTTTTTACCGTTTCGTGCATACCGTGTTAGCTGCAAAAATATAAGAAGTTTATTTAATGTAATATTAATACATATTAGGTATTATATATAATATTTTGTGTATTTCAATTTAATATTTTTATATTTAAATGGTATGATTGTCATAAAGATATAAGATGCAAGCAAAGTAATCAAGTTTTCAAATGTTAATTGAATATGATATCCTAATTAACATCTCATTTAATAGTTAGTATTAGATTTCCGGATAAAATGTTACATTACAACAGTAACAATACAAGTGCCATTGTTGTCATATATTTCACAATCGAATCACAAAGACAAATCGATATTTATTTACATCATGATAGTCACGATCTTGTATTTATAATAATCGATTCGAAGTTTATTGTCCCTTTTAATGACGTCACACAAAAGAACGAGGAAGGGACTGCAATCGCAATTTAACTGAATACCATTACGAGTGTCTCGGGTCACCGATCCCAAACAATTGTTGCGACAACATTATGTGTAAGCAAATAGTGAAATCGTAAAGAATTCGAAGCGTTAAAACGTTTAGAAAGCCGAACTGAAAATCTATTTTTTTTTTTAATTTCTACCCATTTCAAAGGACACGTGTACCTAATCTATTGTATGGCGTTAGACCAGCGGCTCTGATTTTTATTTAAAAAGTTGAGAACATATTTCTCAAAAAATATTATGACTCCAGCCACAGCGGACTTTCATAATCATAATCACCATGGAGACAGCTGAACTGTTGCACAGCGTATATTAATGTGCATGAGTGTATGCGTATACACTTGTACACTCACTCTACTGTTCTACTGTAATAGAATGCAATCAGACCGAAGAGCTTATCGGATGTCACTTCGTCGAATTTATTTCGTTCACGACCAGAAGTTAAAGAATATATTTTCCGACACACGGGAGAACACTGCCAACATTTAAACTCCAAGTTTCATTCCAAGTAAAATTTTTTGGCAATAAAAGCCAAATAAAATTTATTATTTTATGAAGGGACCCGGGATTAAAACTCTTGATACACTTAATATATAATGGCCGCCGTGGCCGAAATCTGTCAATGGGATATCATACGAAAAATAAATTAGCATAGATTAATCAATCTGTATTTTGAGTTACCGCACGTAGTACCAACATTAAATCTTTACATGAGTCTATTTTTTAATAAAAATAATTATTACAATATTCACAATCTAAAAATACGATTATGATACGTGAATTAAGGTACGTGTCATATTGCTAAGAATTTGATTATACTATCAAACATTTCCAATCGATAAGATTATTTAAAAAATGTACATAAACTAAAACAAAGAAAGTACTTTCCAGATATCAATTTTAGATCTTTTTATCTTAAGGATACTCCGCTTGAGTGTGTATTGGACTATTGGAGAAGTCAAAATATTTTGTTTTCATATTGTTTTTCGGTTTGTTGAGTCAATGAGTCAATTAAATGCTCAAACGATGTGCTCGACATACTCGTACAATTATAGCATGAAGGCATTCAGATGAAAGATTTGCTATTAACGAGACAGGACCGCTAAACGGTTAACTATGATCTTATTTGTCAGAAATTTTTGGATTTGGTAATTTATAGTTATTTATTATGTACATTGCTAAATAATATTATGTATTTAGCAACTAATATTATTTATAATATTAATACAATATAACAAATTAACTATATTATTTCGATTATATTTTTCGAAATATTATATTTACGCAAAAATAATAGTGCAATAAAAACGCGAAACAGCAAGTTTTCATCGCCATTGATCAATATCGTTTAGCAATCGTCATTTATTTAATTGTGTCTGATCACGAATTGAAATGCAACATGACTATTGCTGAATGTTCTTTTAATTCGTATCTCAAGGAGGATTTAAGCTTAAACCCGTTAGCTTAGGCCTGAAATTTGGTTCACGGTAGCGCATCAACGAGAAAGGTACTGCTGGTTATTAGTGGGTATTTCGATACGACACCCCCTCCCCCACGCTGTTCCCGTGGGGAAAACGCGTAATGCGTTTACCAGCGTTAAAAAAAGGCGTGAAATATGGCGACCAAAGTTAAGTTAAGCAAAAATGTCTTTTTTTTTTTCACGCAGTGGAAACCTTCGGAAAGGTACCCGTCTCCCATGGGGGGGATCCAGGTTATGTGGGATTCTTACCCACTAAAACCACTGCGATGGCCGTCCTCGGCACGAATCGGAGAGGCTGCGGGTTCGTGTTAATATAACGCATCCGCGGCCCCTCCCGTGCTTTGCTCCGCTCGTGGATCGGCGGAGCTCTCCTCGGGGGGTGAAAGCAGTTTCGCCCCCCGCACTTCTCACTAGTGCGTACGACAGCGCGAGGCCATCCCGGCTGCCGTCCTCCTCAGGACCGCTTAAAATAGGATACGCGAGGCCCCCACCTCACGCATCCACGGCACCAGGGTTACGCCCTATCTTTTAAGCCCCGGGCGTCGGGGCTGTCGGAGGGCCGAGACGACGCCGTCGTCGTCTCCACCGAGCAGGATCGGCCCTTTCCCGTTCCCGCTCCGCTGTCTCCTTCTGGACCATGACGGTCTCACAGAAGGAGACTACAGCCCTCCACGCCGATTCCCTGCGAAGCATCGCCGACACGATTGCTCGCAGGGACAGGTCTTAGCCGACTTCATGGACCAGGATCTCCCTCTCCGCACTCCACGCTGGGCACGCTTCCAACGTGTGCTGGGCAGTGTCCCGGTCCGCGCCACAATGGTGGCACATTTTACTTGGTGGTAGAGCTTCTTGCAAGCTCGTCTGGGTAGGTACCACCCACTCATCAGATATTCAGCCGCAAAACAGCAGTACTTGGTACTGTTGTGTTCCGGTTTGAAGGGTGAGTGAGCCAGTGTAATTACAGGCACAGGGACATAATATCTTAGTTCCCAAGGTTGGTGGCGCATTGGCGATGTGAGCGATGGTTAACATCTCTTACAATGCCAATGTCTATGGGCATTGGTGACCACTTACCATCAGGTGGCCCATATGCTCGTCCGCCTTCCTATGCTATAAAAAAAAAAAAAAACATCGCCGTCGATTCGCGTCCGATCTTACACAGGTATTCTCCAAAGCAACCGTGACCGGTCATTACCTGCGTAAGTCGGAAGGTGACTCGGCGCTTTCGTCTCATCCAGGCTTCGAAGGCTGGCAGGATTGCTCCGACGACGCGTTTACGCACGAACCGCTCTTCGCAGAGACGGTCGCGCCACGTCGTAAGAGCCCGTCTATGTTCCCGTCGCTTCAACGCCTGGAGCGCACTCGGAAGGGGCGCGCTTTCACCGTTCTGACGGAGGAAGCGGATCTGTTTATAGATCCTCGCGTCCTTATCCGCCAGAATGTCCAAGGGCGGAAAGCGTGCTAGGACAGAAGCCGCCACGTAGGATATCGTACGATATCCCCGCACAATGCGGATGGCCACTCTCCGCTGCGAACTTTGGATCTTAGTCCTGCAGCGGCGAACGCCCGACAGCCTATGAGACCAAACGGGCGCCCCGTAGTGGGCCATCGATCGCACGACACCGGCATAAAGACGGCGAACTTCCTCCCTCGGTCCCCCGAGATTAGGCAGCAGTCTGTGCATGGCACCCGCTACCTTCTCGATCCGGGGGGCAAGGCGCTCGAAGTGCTCCTCGAAGCCCCAGCGACCGTCCAGTGTGAGGCCTAGGTATTTCATGTACCTAGCCACGGGATATATGCCATCATTAACAAAGCATTGCCATAATGTGATATAAATATATAATGCCCCTTAAAGGCCAATGTCTATAATGGGAAGATAACTACATACCATCAGGTTACATGGTTCGTTTGCCTGCCTAATAAATATTTAAAAAAAATATTCTACGCAAATATAAAATGTGTTCATTGAATTATTTATATGATACCAATAATGTAATTCAAAATGTTTAACTTCTTTAGACTTTTAAATTATGCATTTTCGTTTTTAATAGAATAAAGATGAGAGATTGTGTTCATATTAAAAATGTGGTAACATTTCTCTGTAAAGGAATTTTAACTAGAAATCCTCGTTCAACCGGTTATAAAATCTTTTGAATCCTGATGCAAAACACTAAATCACAGTCCAATTTAACTAATTGACTCACTCATCAATTAATATACAAAATTAGAATTGAAAATTGTTCAAGTATGAATGAATTGTTCAAGTATGATTCAACAATCATCACTCTTTCTCCATTTCATTTTCTATTTAAACATGATCGTACATTTAGACATGCTTCTTACATGTTTTTGTCCAAACAAATAATACACTGGTCCACTACCTCTAAGTTCGTACGATTTATCGGTTTGATGTTTGTGTGTTAACTTTAAGCAACCCTGACCTACAGAATGTATTGACTTTCATAACATTTTTTTCAAAATACAGTGGCCCGTCGTATACCTACTTACTTACTATAGTATCTTCATTATTGCGCCAGTCCATCTGTCAAGATAATGGCCTTCTATTGTTCGTGTTATCTGGTGACAGCTGTCTCGATAAAATATATAATAGACTTATTTTTTCTTAGTAGTATTATCAATTCGTTTCTTGATGATCTCTGAACTCGTATCGAGACCTATCTTCATGGTGATTTCAATCAAGCTTTATTGTATTATGTATCAAGTTATTTTTAAAATACGATTTTCATCTCCTTAAATTTAAATATTAATACAATTTTAGTATTATTTTTTTCGTTTTTATAACATAAAAAAAATGATCGTCCTGATCGATTTCGGCCACGGCGGCCAATCTCAAGAGATATTAGCCAACTGCGCAGGAGATATTATAGTGCATAAATGTGTGCGCAAACACACATATATAAATGTCAACAAAATTGATTTAGTCGTTAAAAGGTAACATATTTTTTTTTTTTTTTTATATAAAGAGGGGGCAAACGAGCAGGAGGCTCACCTGATGGAAAGTGACTACCACCGCCCATGGACATCTGCAACATCCGAGGACTAGCAGGTGCGTTGCCGGCCTTTAAGACACAAACTGAAATACTTTCGTATTTATAATATTATGTTCTCTATTTAAAAACACTGAAAATAAAAAATGAATAAATTAATTAATTATTATTAACTTCTACAACAATTTTGTTCAGGTGAACAAAATATGTCCTATAAGTTGTGAGTTTACCGTCGTAAACCTGAATGTGTCAAATATACAGCCAATCTATTCAACAACTAACTGTAATAATAATAAACTAATTACATTCTGTGGCTAAAGGAAATATTATTTACAAGATATATAAAAGTTAACGCCGCCGACAGTAATGACATTGTTGATGATATTTTTTTACCGCAGCCATACGGTTCTTCGACTTGTTACGACTCGCTTACTAAAATGAAAGTTGATTCGTTTCCTCTGTTTTATGAATTTGCAAGTTTTTTAGTCGGAAACCGCACTAATAAGAAGCTAAGCCTATTCTGTAATTATAAACAAACATGATAATTTTTAAATCAAGCAAGCATTTAAGGGATAAGTTTGTCAAATGTTTGTATGTAATATTAAGCTATGAGGTTAACATAGACATGAAATATAAATAAATAACAAATATTGTATCGCTATTGTTCTGTATCTGTTGTCTGCTGTTCTATATCTGTTAAAATGTTCACACTCGTTATTTACCCCTGAAAACAGCAGAAGCGTAAATATATCTCAATATACATTGTTAACTTACGTAATATTTTGACATACTTGGTGGTAGAGCTTTGTGCATGCTCGTTTGGATAGGTACCACCCGCTCATCAGATATTCTACCGCAAAACAAGTAATTTGTGTTGTTGTGTTCCGGTTTGAAGGGTGAGTGAGTCAGTGTAGGCACAAAGGACATAAGATCTTAGTTCCCAAGGGTGGTGGCGCATTGGCGTTGTAAGCGATGGTTAACATCTTTTAGAATGCCAATGTCTATGGGCGTTGGTGCCCACTTACCATCATGAGGCTCATATGCTCGTCCGCCTTCCTATGCGATAAAAAAATAATTGAAATATAGATTAAAAAAACAAATGTAATCAATATTTATTTCTCACTTTTATTCCATTATTTGTAAATCTAGCCTTATGTATTTTGTCTCTTTATTATTGTGTTGATCCATCTTATTTTGCTTAGATTTTGTTTAATTTTATAATTAAATATTGAATAAAATATAAACGCGAGCAGTTTTTTTTAAAGAATATATTAGTCTCAATCAGAATAGAGCTCTAACGACTTTCCAATAGTGTTTGCATCCGTATCGTTTTCAATCCGGTAACGTGAGCTTGCTCTTAGCTTAGTTCAATCATTATACACATACTTAACGGTCTCTGATTTATTGAAATACATATATAAATATTCTAATGTATATTCTACTGATGTTTTTATCTGTTTTTGACCAATGAGATGCGACTTTATAGGGAGATAATAATGCAGTACAATGATAGAATAAAGTCCAAGCCTTTTTTTTCGCTGGAAAAACGTATTTACGCGTTTCCCCCACGTGAGGTGGGGGAGTATGTGGGGCTCGCCGGTGCTGATGGCTCCGAAATACCCACTAAAAAACTATTCGGTGGAGCGGCACGGGCTCGCTTGTGCATAGTGCATACTACCGCGACGCCCCGAATTAAGTCGAAGCCTTTTCATGATTAAAATAAATCTTAGTCATAAATGTATTTTTAAATTGTTACTTAGATTCACCTTAAATATAAAATAACATTATTTCAAATGGTAACGAAAACTATTGTATTTAATACAACGTTGTAAAATATGTTTTCAATATTTAAATTACGTTCAAAACCCATGTTCCGTAATGTATCACTCGACAACAATTCACGACTTTTGGCATAACTCCATGATACCCTCGAACGAAACCTAAAAGTTAATTTAACTAAGCCTTATGTTAATGTACATAAGGTATATTATTCATAGAAATATATTCCAATCTAGTTGCCCACTGTATGAAGTCTTATTGTATCGTATTTATTGATAGTACGTTGAAGGCAGGTCTTTATTTACCGAAAATCAACATAGGTTAAATGTGTACACGATACACGTGTATATACGAACACATTTTACGTTTAGTAGAATTTGTACAAAGTATCATATTATGTCAAAATATTTAATAGTGTAGTATTATGAATTATTAATTGGACATATTTTATCGCAATACATTTTATCAAAAAATACAGTTTTTGTTGTAAAATATTTTAGTTTTGTATATATAGGCGTTCATTATTTGAAATTACATTATTTTCAAAGTTCACAAGATGTGTTTTTAAAAAGTTTTATACTAAAAATAATCTTATAACCGAAACAAAGATCTCGTATCACCAGCAATATAATAAAATGGCTTTTGTTTTATACTTTTATAGTCTTTCTAATAGCCAGTTAAGTAACATCGTCAAATCTGATAGTATGGCTTGTTTACATCCGGCTATTGTAGCTGAAGATATACCAACTATACTAGCTTTGTTAACTTGGAGTTAGAGATAGCATCTAATTACTATTTATTTATTATTTTCTATAAATAAAATTATAAGTAACAAACATTTCAAACTAAATTATCATATTATAAATAATACATAATATAATACGCTGAACCTTGATCAGGGAAGAGCGAGATGGTCTTTCAGTGATCTTTGGTCGCTCTCACTACACGCAAATTCCACGTCAGTTAATGTTACATATGTAATAATAAACACAATTATTAAATTAAAACAACGTTTATGTACCCACAAAAATTTGTCTTTATTATTTTACAGTACAACGGAAAAGTATCACTTAATATTCATCTCGTGCTCGGCGGTAAGAAAAATAATGATTGGAACCTACACGCGTCGGGAAAAAAAATCTCATATTATCCACCAACCCTCTTCGTCGAAGCCTGATGGAATATGCTCTAATTCCTCTCATTAAGGATTTTGCTTTTAACATTGAGCCCTTTTTTTACGCTGGAAAAACGCATGACGCGTTTCCCCCACGGGAACAGTGGGGAGGTATGTGGGACTCGCCGTATGTCCAGGGTACCGAGTGCACCCCGGTCATCGGAATATCCACTAAAAAACCAGCGGTACCCACCCGTCTTAAGGGGAGCGCCACGGAATCGCTTGCGCATTCAACCGTGAAATCTTGAGCCCTACCGTCACTTTCAATAGACAACATTATTATATATACTGCAAAACTTAGTCTTGTAAAAAACCATACATTTACATGATGGCTTTGAACCAGTCTGGGTAGGTATTCTCTTCATTATTCATTCTACCGTCTTACAACAATACTTAATAGGTACTGTTAGGTTACAGTTAAAAAAAATAGGCAATAAAATATAAGTGTACAAAAGTACCAATATTTTGTAATTTAATATTACTTGTCGTTATTTTATTACCAATTAATTATCTATATTAATATATAAAGCTGAAGAGTTTGTTTGTTTGACTCGGCTACTATCAGAAACTACTATTATTTAAAAATTACCTTTTAATTTAACTATTTAACTATTATTTAAATATTTTTGTGTTTGTGTGTTTGTCCTTTTATCGGTGAAGGCTTTAGGCATATTTTTATTCATTGTATTTTTATTAATGAAGGGTGAAATCGCGGGGCACAGCTAGTTATGCATATATATATACAATGGAGTTACACGTAAAACTTGCGCTGGCGCAACGCCAATTCGTGAGAATGTAATGCATCATTTTTCAACTATTGTCTCTTAAATTACTATTAAACGAAATAATACACACGTAAATATCTAATGACCATAAATCATTACGTTACATTATCGATTAAGATGACATTTTGGATAATATTTTTCATCAGACAGCGCAAACGTGACGCGAAAACCATTAAATGTTCCTCATCTTGTATTAGATGATAGCTGAAGCTCTGTCTGGAGATAGCCTCCATCAAACGATAGTTTAAGGCCATAAAAAAAAGATAGCAACAGATAATAAAATTGCAGAAAAAAATAAACGACGTCTCTATTTCACAGCCTCATATCTCCCCAAAACGCCCTAACTCAGTCCTCGGTCTTTATAATGCTTAAAATATCCGTCATAAATATGTTCTTAACTGTATTATTTGTAAATTGCAGTCACTTGTCTCTTGACCAGGTGAAGGCTAAAGAAAAACCATTTAACATAAATTTACATGTGACTCAGTACTAACAAAAGATTTGCAATTCTGTTACTTTTAAGATGTGCATATTTAATTAACGTATATTATAAATGGTTAGCTTGTAAACGATCACTATACCTGGAGTTTTTCCGCATTCAGGGCACTTAAATTCAACGGAATGCAATTCATTATTTTTTGTCCACATCTATGATTCAGTCACTTTCAAAATTATATAAGTTTCATTAGCTTACATTTATAATAAATTTAATATTATATAATATGTATATAATAAGTGGTGTCGATTTTGTTTTACCTAATAATTAAAATTGACTTAAATATACTCTATATCCATGTATGCTCTATAATTCCATTTTAATTATCATGACATATAATTAAATTGAAAGTCTATCAATTTAACAATTCTAACTTGACCAGACTAAAAGTTTGCTATCTCGTTCTTGTGTGGAGTGAGCCAGTTATTACTTAAAATAAAACCTTTTAATAATATTAAACCTTTTAATAACATTTTTAATAATGGATTTTCATAAAAATCCGAATACACAATTTAAATTTTTAAATAATATCATTTCAATTGCTATGTCAATGCTGCCAGACATAACAGCGTCGTATGGCTAGCAAGTGCATCTTAATTATATTCAAGTTTTATTTATGCTCGGACATCGAACTTCGACTTGGCAAGCAATGTGCAACAAGACACGGCTCGATTGCTTCGAATTATTCTTTACGCGTTCGCTTTTTAAATCCGTTTGCATTATCTGTGGCCCGGTTTAAAAAGTTAAGCATGAGTGGCCTGTAATATAATTGTCGTCCTCCTTTGTATATGTTCCTTTCGAAACGTATATGTATAAATTAAATGAATCTATGACAAATAGATTAAAAAAAAACCCTATAACGTTTGCTTTTGGTAACGTATATCAGTGCACGCAATTACAGTTTTAATAATATATCTTAATTAAAATTTCAAACCGTTTCTTAAATCGTGTTTTAAAAATTAAATTTTATTTATTTTATATACATTTTTTTACGTAATTCTGTGTATTTTTTTTATGTTAATTAAGTTTTATCCGCTATCATGTATCCTATTCATACGGGCGTAACAAGGCCACTAAGATATATTGATTTTTATTACTTAATACAAGTGACAGGATAATGGTTTTGTATGCATGTTAAATATCTAGTGAATAATTAATTAAGATTTCTTTTATTTCAATGTTGTAATAATATTAGTGATTTTTTGTACGCCTTTAAATTAAATTAAATAAGGCAACGTCGAATTACAAAAGCTTTTCGAATTTCATCTTATTATCACAAATAGAGATGGAGTTCAATTTTGTATAATTGTGTTTAAATTATTATACGCATCATACGCGACAAACACCATAGGAATCATTTATGAAAAATATTATGAGGGTTCGTTGATTGTGATTCGTTAGTAAAGTATTGAATTTTTGTAAAATCACCTCATCATACATGCGCTCGAAATGCCATTAAATTATAAGAATTTTAATAATATTCAAGTTTAATTAATAGACTATATTATAGATAAATTGTTTTTTGAAAATCATTTTTTAATTTATCTCACTTACCTGAAAGGTAAATGCTTTTCACCATACAGTCTAATACCATAGACAAAGTCATTATTATCGTCAAACTGCCAGATTTGAGATCTATGTTTTTGTTTAAATGTAAATGTTAATGTAGTGTGTAAGATATTCGTTTAGAATTAAAGCCTAGGATACAAAACCTACCATATCCTATATCAGTACATTGCATCCAGTATATTAAGAGGTAACATCTTAGATCCCATTCGGCTTATTTCTTCCATTTTATCCTAGTTTATCGTTGTTTCTATGTCCGTTTACATTCTACAAGAAACGTTCGCTCCTTTGCTTTAATAGAGTGAAATAAAAAAAAACTGAGTCACAAATTAAATAACATTTTATAGAGACCTATTGTTGTGTGAATATGTACATGAAGTTTGATGTCATGACGTAACAAAAATATTCTAATCACGTGTAAGTGTATTTTTGTTACGACTTTCTTTTCGAATGAATATCATTTAGGCCGGTGTGCGTGAGAATGACCATTATTCTTAGTGTGGGAATTTTGGAGAGTTATATGATGAGTTATATCAGTATATTGTAATTATGTTCGAAGATCTTTCAATGTTACGTGAGAAATTATTGTTTTACTCTCACGATTCATGTTCTAATACAGTTCACGTACCAATCTCATTTATCAGTGATTAATTATGGAGTTTAATGTAGAATTGATAATTAAATTACTGTAGTTTACTCGGCGGTAGGGCTTTATTCTAGCTCGTCTAGGTAGGTATCACCCAATCTGGACGTTTTGCGCACCTTCTCCCCCCGCCACACCTTCCTCCGGATTCCTCCCTAGTGAATGGAGGTCCGCATAGGCGGGCTGGCCGTCGGAGCGTCACGGTAGCATGCGCAAGCGATCCCGTGGCGCTCCCCTTAAGACGAGAAGGGTACCGTGGTGGTTTTAGTCGGTAGGAGTCCGACATAACCCTCCATCAAGTCATCACATATGGAGGGTATCCATGACGGATTTCCCCACGAAAAAAAAAAAAATGTATCACCCACTCATCAGATATTCTACCGCAAAACAGCAGTACTTGTATTGTTGTGTTCCGGTTTGAAAAATGAGTGAACCAGTGTACAGCTACATGGGACATAAAATCTTAATTCCCAAGGTTGGTGGCGCATTGGCGATTTAGCGATGGTTGACATTGATTACAATAGCATTGTCCATGGGCGTTGGTGACCACTTACCATCAGGATCGTCGGCGTACCTATGCAATAAAAAAAAATTTATCGAATGTTATTTTAATAGCATAAGACAAAATTTAAGTCGTTAATGACCGAAAAATGTATATTTTAAAAGTTCAATATATTTTTTTTATGAAGTTAGACTGCGATCGTACAAAATCAATCTCTCTACAAAATTGAATTATGTATGTGTATATAGATCAATTATGTATTTGTTTCATGTCTATTAAGTTAATGTACCTCCAAATCACGTGCTGACACGATAGCGTGTCCAGTGCGACTATATTCAGATTATGTGCAATTAACGTTCTTTATTAGCATATTTTATTTTATTATAATGAATATTAAGTGTAACATAGTACTTTAATTAGTACTTTCATTTATTCGGCGTATAGATGTTCAAACAAATTATCAACTTTATTTATTTATATATTTTAAAATGGCGCAAATACTTATTAACATCGACTCCAAAAATAACAATAATTGAAACTACATTATCAACTACACAACACAATCGTACCTACATATTGATGAGTAGAAAATAGTAAGTTAATTATCAAATTATAGAAGAATACGCAATTATTTGTTTTACCGTTTAGTGCATATTAATTTTGTTTTTACCTTGTAGTCGGTTTTTGTTTTGTTAAAATTTTTATTTATTTATCTAATCTAATAAAATAAAGAGATTGATGCATTATGCGATTCACGTCCTTATACAAACATAAAAAAAATAAACATACGTAAAGTGTGTAATTATATATTTTTTATTTTAGTGCATTTTAATTGTATTATAATAAATTTGATAGACAGTTAAATCCGTTTGAATAATTGATTGTGTTAATCCAACCACTCGACGGACGGATTATCTAGTAGGTACGTACTTTGCTAGATAATACTTTAGTTGATTGCGATTTCGTTTCAGAAGGAATAATAACATCCAATTTGATTTCAGTAATAAAAACAAATCTCAGTCTATCCTAGTCGTCTTCTACGATATTGAATACAAAAGTATCCTTTCTATGAAATTATCTACGAAATAAAACCCATCAAGATTTGTTCTTCTTTTTACCTTGAAGTCGTACGGGTAGAGTTACTTCCGCATGTATAATTATGTGATGCATCAATCAACATAGCTTTATATCAGCGATAACCACAAGGGAAATTACAGTGACCATTTTTGAAAGTGCTTTGGCAACGTTCATATTTCGTAAAGACAATATGTATATACATGAACGATATATATATACGAGTATTTAGATAGTGATAAAATAAACATATGGAAAATCTAAAAATCTATGACCCGGCAATGTGCTAGCAGACACTTTTTTATACATTCTTCTGTTTTATTGGATCGCGTTTATGTATTATTTAAAAATATATAAACAACAAATATATAAAATGTATTTGCAACAGATCATGTTAATTTTCGAACAATCCTTCACTTCTCTACAAAAAACTGTGCGAAATGATTTTAAGTAATCGGTAATCGGTATACACTGTAATCGGTTTTTTAACTTCGATAAACTACCCTCATATATCGAATCGCACATATCAAGCAAATATATTATTTTATAATTATAGATATCAATTAATATTGAAAAAAAAGAACACAAATCAATTTTCAAAAGTTAAAATAAAATAATGTGCTGTCGGTCATTTTTATGTCTAAATAACCTAAACTAATATGATGTTACTAAAAATCCTGTCAAACTCTAAAAGGTTTGTCCTCTATTGGAATTCAACGTTGTACATATTTTGTAAACAATGTTGTAATCCCATCAAGTGGATGTCTGGCGTCGAGCCAGTGAGGAAGATAGTTATAATCTATCACAATTTTAATCTAATATGTATATATATTTGGAATGTTCACCTTTAATAGAAATTTTGTAATATCTACCGAACGAATTATAAATAGCTAGACTAATCGATTTTAATATTATTGCAGACATTGATTTATAGTCAGATATAATTACTGGAAATATAACATCATATCAAAGTAACTTACATTAAATATTCCCAACAAATATTTCAATATTATCTCAACAATAAAGTTGTTAATAAAACAGGTTTTACTAAAAATATGTCACTAACATTTATCCAAATGCTATCTTAGACTATATCTCTATTAAAAGAAAACAGTAGGGTAGATACTCACAATCAGACATAACCGTGAAGTGTGTAATGTATCTTAGTTTTGAATTTCCAATTAATATATAGTTGGAACAAATATCACCGCTGTAATAATAATTGATCACCTGACCTCGGATACATCGCGTGACATTAACTGAAGTAATTGCAAGTAATATGAGCATTAGCTTCATTTTATGATTGGCGTTCACTCCATATAGGGTACGGCTTTCATAATACGGATCACGATCGCTTGCGTTACTCCAGAACTTTCTTGAGAAAAATTAGGAGAAAGTATGATAACGTGCACACGATAATCTGCCCTATTGCGTAGTCGATAAGGAATTCAAGATTACGTGTGAGTTTATAAATATACAACATATACGTATTAATAATTGATCAAACTTTGTATGTTGTACTTATAAGCAGGAACATAGAAATATATCTATATGTTACAAGGAAATTTTATAACGGTATATAGGTACAGTATTATGTAACATAGTAAATAAATACTACAAGCCGGTAAACACTTCAATGCAATAAATGATTAATTTAATAAAATTTACATAATAATATGTCACGCGCGGGAACTGCACCTGCGACCTTTTACGTTGAAGGTAGATATGCTGATAATTGACCTCATTAATTTAAAACTTTTTGAAGTTTTTTTTTTTTTTTTTATTGCATAGGAAGGCGGACGAGCATATGGGCCACCTGATGGTAAGTGGTCACCAACGCCCATAGACATTAGCGTTGTAAGAGCTGTTAACCATCTCTTACATCGCCAATGCGCCACCAACCTTGGGAACTAAGGTGTTATGTCCCTTGTGCCTGTAATTACACTGGCTCACTCACCCTTCAAACCGGAACACAGCAATAACAAGTACTGCTGTTTTGCGGTAGAATATCTGATGAGTGGGTGGTACCTACCCAGACGAGCTTGCACAAAGCTCTACCACCAAGTAATAACCAAGTGTTAATTAGTCGTGTTTTTTTATAAATAATTGCTGATGACCTTTTAATTATAACTTTTGTAATAAACATGTAGGTAGACCATAGACATGTAGGGTCGATTGTACCATCGGGTGTTACGTCCAGTCTTAGTATACCTACCCCATAGACATAGGCATTGTTTAAAATAAAACAACGCCAATAATGGGGTTTTAGAAGTTACCTCTCTTGTGCCTGTAGTCGCTTATCTTTGAAAAACAAAATTACTGTTTGCCAATGGAATGATTGATCAGAGGAAACTAAATTATCGAGACTGGCTTGTCCGTGTACAGCTCTACTAACGATAAGTCATATACTCTACGGTCATAAATAATAGTTATATTAAAATATGTTTATCCCGTAGTAATTTCATATGAAAGTAACAGCGAACCGGCGTTGCGTGTTAGGTCAAGCAAGCATTTTACTTGAATCTTGTAATCACTAATAGCAGATACCATCTTTAAGGTGAATGAACTTTGACTTTTCAAGGCTGATTATGATCTTTTATAAGTGAAAAGTTGTCGGATTTGCCAAATAAAAAACTTTTTAATTTCTTTATGTGCATAAACATTTTATTATGCGTGATATTACACTCGTGTATAGTTTGTTAACGGCGATATATTGATTTATTGTTAGTAGAAATAGTAGTTATTATCTATAAAATTGTCCAAGACTAGATATATGATAAGTAATAATATAATTTAATTTAATTTTCGTTTTTTTGTCAGTTTCCAAAGATTAGGATCTATACAAGATGACCTTATGCTATTAAATATTTATAATTATAATTCAATATACAGTATTCAATATTTATACCTAGTTGAGACTAGAGCTGTTAGAAGAATAAATATTCCACGATTAAATATAAAAACTTTAGTGTGGGCTTTGTATGTGACGAGATCATTTACACGAGGCATATGTTTTGTGGGCGTGCGCCTACATAATAAACGAAACGCGAATTGTATTCAAAAGAAGGCGCCGTTAGTTTTTATCTTTTCTTTGTATCTAGGTTTGGCATACTCTATTTACGTTTAAGTTCGTATCGCATTAACTTAAAAAAGAAAGGAAAATGTTTGCCGTAACCCTTTAGAGTATGAGAATGAACTAAAGAGTGCACTCGTGTTTGATTTTAACAGATATAGGCCAGTGTTTGACCGTTGACTTGCTTGATGTAAAACATCGACACGGTCTAAGACGTAGGACGCTTGCCTAGAATATACCTGTTTACCTCTGGATTTAAAGATACCAACGTTGTACCTATCGGGAAATACAGACAGATTGTTTGTACACACACTTGTACAATGTAATATATCATGAGTAGTTAGTTAGTTTACTCGGTGGTTACTTTGTGCAATCCCGGCTGGGTAGGTTCATCTCATCACATATTCTGCCACCAAATAGGTATACTTAATATTGTTGCGTTTCGATTAGAAGAGTGAGTGACCCAGTATTACTACAGGCACAATGGACATAACATATTAGTTTCCATGGTTGGTGCTGTATTGGTGATTAGCAACTGTGTTGTGGTCAAAATAACAAAAACTCCATCTGTATAGAAAATTTGTCCATAATCAAAGATCTATTGATGACGTATCTATCTATAAATCAAATTGAAATAAGCTAGTCTCACAAATAAGGAAATAAATAAGATCATTAATATAGTTACATGAGATTTAAATTCTATTTTTTTCTGTGTACATACTATTTATTAAGTATACATTCTAGTTGGACGGCTTCGATCAAGACCATAAAATCTTAGGGATGACAAGTTGAAGAAGGAAAGCCACGAACAGATCGGTCTGGAGAATTTTACTGGACCAGGATAAGGCCCATCCGCGCCTGTAACGCCTCAGATGATGATGATGAGGAACATACTATTTATAGTCATGTTAAATTAAAATAAACAATAGGCGTTTTTATAATCTATGTGCTCAGTCTCAGTCAGGGTTGTGTTATTATGGGAAAAAACAAGACAAGTGCAAATTGTCTTCACGTGAAGACTCGTCGACTCTTCTAGGCACGCCTAGTCTACTTTTGCGCTAGACTATTTCCGTTCGGAGGGCACCCGGCGCCTGCCTCATTAGACTTCAATTATTACCTTCGTTCGGAGAGATTTATATTAGGTACCTATACAAAATATTTATTTTTTCTTAATTTATAATTTATTTAGTTTTATTACCAATGCAGCGATCTCTCTGTAAGCAGGTTTTTTATGTTTGCATTACATTATGTCTTAGATTTTTTAATCCAAATACATACAGTTGTGTACCTACACGTCCTGTGTATTGGGTTTCTGGAACAAGTGTGGCTGAACTGAAGTTCTAGAACGGAATGCAAGTCCCGTTGGATTTGGCAAGATCCGCCATGACCGTGCAGACCGAGCTTGACCATTATTGGGAACATCAGATATTATATTCGTTTAGACCTTGTAATCTTTAGGGACCCTTTTTATGGTTTTTAAAACTCTTTTCCTTAATATTTATTACCTTTATTTACATTTAAGAAAATTATTAGTTTTTTTTTTCGTAGGTAATCTCAATTTGGACGTTATGTTAATAAGTGATTATACTTCTTCCCATTATAACACAGTGAAACTTGGGTACACAACTGCAAAAAGTTCAAACTGGTTGAAAAAGTTTATTCACACGTATAGAAGGACGCGGTGAGATCGCTGCGTGCGCGCTAGCGACCGGTGCCGGGCCGGGTGCGCCGTCGCCGACGGCATTCGGCAAGTCGACACTCGACAGTCAGCCGACGAACTTCGCCTAGCGCGCACGTACGCGAATTGTTTGACAGACCGGATCAAATCAGCCACCGTTATCGTCCTAAATGACAACCTGATGGACGAACGAGGTAGTCCATGCATGCTTGTGTAGTGTGAACGCTAGTGCCAGGAGTGCAGTGTTGTGTTCATGTACAAATGGAGGAGGTTCGCATATCGGACTGGCCCGAGCCACCTGGCTCCCATGCATGGCTGCCCGCTTACGGCTTCCAGCATGAAATAATGGAAAAAGACGACTATTTTGGCTCCAATGGTGAGTGTAACGTTCACTCAACCAGATAAGGCCGTTAGCGTTCGAATCCAAAGGAAAGCACGTTTGTGCATCTTGTCGTTCGCGATCGATTGCATGGAATGAGAAAATCTTTCTAAACTCATATAATATGTACTTATATCTCTCACTCGTATAATATGTAATAAAACTTTGACAATACGAGCACATAAGTTTTGTGTTTTTGTGTAGTCCGCACTTTTGAAACCGCATGGTGTTGTAATTATTGTAACTCATTCAACCTGATTAAATGCAGATAAGTATTGTTTTGGCTTCAACAAAACTAATTACTCTGATGTATTATTTTATTGTTCTTCAACAATGGGTATACACGTTAAGGTTCTTTATACATGTATGTATTACAAAAAAGAATTAAAAAAAAATACGTCATAAACTTCAACAGTAATCAATTAGGTTTTTGAAAATCGATAAATGTAATCGCTTCGTGTCGTAAAAGTACACAACATCTAAGCGTAATAATAACATTTAACACGTCATGGGCAATGGGTATGACTTTTAAAATGAAGTCACACTTTCTCCTCGAAAGTGGCATAATGTTAATCTGGCGACAGCCTTACACTAAAGTGAAAACAAAATTAAACTATACAAATATACATTTCGATCGAATTGATGATTTCATTTAAAGAGATAAACCTTAATACGTAGAGCAATTGACGGCAATGACGGAAGATATATCTAAGTAAGGACTGTCGTAATACGTACGAACACTACAATACAAGTGCTTAAATTATAAGTAGGTATATTGTTGACGAATATAGCATCAAGGGCATTTTAAAAGTAATAGATATCCTTCGTTATCAACATAGGATTCAAAAAATCAAGATTATAAAGTCTATTATAATTTATATTATGTACGATGGTATCAGAAACGATCATCGGTTAAGATTCACGCGTTCTTTCCACTAGGCCATCTCGGCTTACCCATCTTGGCTTACACCAGTACAATTTGGTTGTTATTAAAAACTGCTTCAATAATCTCCAACTCATATCGCAATGATTTTTTTTATATTCTATACGAAACGAATAATATAAAATATACTTAAGCGAAAACCAAAATAGCGTCTTGCAAGTTTTTTCGCGTTACAGATTCACATAAAACATTTAAATACCAAAGATATCGAAAACACTTTCAATAGAGTAAAATTACTAAGAATTATTTTAAAAAATACAATTGTATTCAAAGAGCATATAATTTTTTACCTAATGAGGTTTTATATATCGAAATTTCAACGACTCATTGACACATTTCGAAAGCTATTTTTTTTTAAATACTTCAATTAAATTCATTTAAATAAAAGGAAAGCACAGATTAATTCCACAATATTATCTAACTATCGGAGTTGGTAAGGTAAATATTATTCATCTCCCGCGTCATTATCAAACATTCGTCCGACAGCAATTTAATCAGCGTTTTGAAAGCAATCCGCTACTTCTCAAGGTAGGTGAGGCCGATAAACTTGTAAATTGTAGGTTGCGACTATGTATGTAGGTAATGAACGCTGGCTCATAGACCGTAATATAGAGGTATTTTGTTGAAAAAAATATGAAATACTATCATATCTATCCTATTATTGTTAATATTTATAACATGTTTTGTTTCTTCAATTAAAGATTTCGATGGAATTTATTAGGCTATATTATTTGAGCTCATAGTATATATATACATATATTATGTATAGATGTCAAGAGTGACACATGACCTTTGCCTGAACCCAGCTATAGCTATTAGGTCGGCTTTCACCAATATATCTTAACATAACATTTCCTTAATTCCGAAAATACTGATCTAATTTCATCACCGCTTGAAACGAAGTCGTTAACATTTAAACGTAGAATAAATTATTATAATGTGAAAGTTTTACATATAATTAGTCCGATTAATAGTTTTTGTGTTAATCTAAATCAAACAAACAAATATTTACTTCTTTATAATATTTGCATTGACTTTTTAAAACGAATGATTAAAAATACTGTTTATACTCAAGGAGATCACTCACTATTAAGATTTTTTTTCATGGGCAACACTATTACGTTATATGCACACAATGCCATAAACCTGCTAGAACACACAATATGTATTTTGTACAAATAAATAACGTAACTTTTTCCTATCATTCGGTAATACCGATAAAATTGTCGTTCTTTAATAATTAATGGACAGATAGCAACCAACGCAAGCCCTATCGTATTGCTTTAAATTCGTTTAAAAATAACAAAAATAAATTATTTGATGTAGGTAATTATTACTAAAACACAGTCCAACTTCGATCAATAATACTACTAGATAACGCGTCACGAACAAAAACAATACTCAAATGTGGCACCGACCATAAAATGAAGAAAACGATGTAAAGGTTTAATCATTTTTAACCTAAACTATGCCTTGTTCTCGAGCAGTAAAGTGCGGCTTTGATTGTATTGACATTCACTTACGATCTTACGCGATGAATGACAGACAGAAAGACATAGAAATAAGGAAATGTACAATACCAGTTGTTCCATATTCAACCTTATTTCCTTAGCAATAAGTTTTGATTGGACCACACTAATTTGAAACAACTTCACAAACGTCACTGTGTTCTTACTTTTCGGCCGTACTACCGCAAATCTAGTACATTATTGATCGAAGCAATCCAAACATTGATTAAAATAAAATTATGTCTTACCAAGGAACGATTTCATTTAGTGTTTCTAGCTCAATGGTCAGGATTCTTAAGTTATTATTGCTAATTTCTTTTTGATGCTAATACGCCGATGTCACCTTCATCTCATAGCTGTTTTTAAGCGATAACTAATCCTGATAAGAACTGCAAATATTTGTTCACGCGTCAATTGGATAAGGAAATTTACAAGTAGGTATTTTTCTATGAATCATTAATTTGTTATCAATATGACAAAAAATGAATGCATTTTTATTATAAGATAAATACACCATAATTTAATTTATCTATCTGACGACATAAACCCCGGAGATGATTATAGTTACTAACTTATTTGGAAAAGTGGAATTAATATTCATCGATTACGATTCAGGATAAGGTCCTCCAGACCGATTTCGGGCACGGCGGCCAATCTCAAGAGAGATTAGCCAACTGCGCAGGAGATATTACAGTGCACAAGTGTGTGCGCAAACACAGGTGCACTCTCTTTTCCTTAACTCTAATAATCATAAAGAGTTCAGGCGCAGAGCCAACGGCTTAACGTGCTTTCCGAGGCACGGGAGTGTATACACTTCCAACTTCCAGACTCTTTCTGACAGAAAAACACAGTAACTATTAATTGGCCCGAACTGGGAATTGAACCCAGGACCGCGAGTCACGAGATAATTGTATTATATACCCTGCCCCGACTGTCTGTCTTATGACTTATCTGAACGCGATAAACTCAAAAATTACCTTACGAATTCTTGTATTATATTTTTTTACAAATGGCGTGATTCTTGAGGTTTACGTGTAAGTATAAACTTTATTGTATAATTATGATTAGTACATGTATTTTTACTAATTAAAAACAGTAAATACTTCAAAGTCTTAAAGCTTATCGATGAGGATTATAATCGGGACCGGTTTCAGCTTAACATTTAATTTATCTTCTACAATAATTATTGAGCTAACAAATAAAAAACAACAACAAATTGATCGATTTTCGTACTGAATACAAAGATGATTCCATCAACAGATAAAACGTTGATGTATGATATTATTATATATTTTACTAGCAAAACTAAGCTGACGTTGTTCTCTCTGTGTATAGCTATCCAATGTATGGTTCATTATCCATACCGTTATATACGAAAAATATTATTTATTAAGCTTATCAATTAAGGTTAATTATTTAGCTTATTAATTAATTATTATTAATATTCCTATTTACCAATCAAGCGTATAGCTTGTTAGGAGTGGGGATAGCTTGTTCTTATCCATAATAGCCCTTTTACATCGCTGTGGCTCGTATACCATTGCGCTATTGAAGTTCCCACAAGCATAGTGATTCGGTGGTAGAGTTTAGTGCAAGGTTGTCTGGGTAGGTACCACCAACTCATCAGATATTCTACCGCAGTACTTGGTATTGTTGTGTTCCGGTTTGAAGGGTGAGTGAGTCAGTGTAATTACAGGCACAAAGGACATAACATCTTAGTTCCCAAGGTTGGTGGCGCATTGTCGAAGTTTTTTTAAAAAGAAATGTAGCACCATAGCAGTGGCCTATGGGTGTTGGTGACCACTTACCATCAGGTGACCCATATGCTCGCCCGCTTATCTTTGCTATAAAAAAAACGATAACAACAGATACCTATATCCCAACATCCAGTTTTAGAAGTTAATACGTTACAATATTAAAATAATATTTGAAACATACAAAGGCAAACGGACACATTATGAACCGAAGACGAGGCCGAGCTGTTTAATGAACTTTACATATAATATAATGTATTATATGTGAATGGCGTTATAAATTCCAATGTATTGGTGTAGGGAAGCATGCAGTCAAACCTGTCCCGGTAAGGTCGGCTCTTATCCGTAGGCGAATCGCGTGCCTTCGCCAGTTGATGGGTGACTTAGAGTTTTTTACTCGCTAGGGTTGCCTGTATAATAAAACAATATTTTCAAAATGTTTCTACATTATTAATTTAAAAATAAATATATATATATTATTCTAATATTTGAGATTTTGTTCAAAAACAGTAAACTTCGTATAAAAAATTTCTTCATTCATTCGTTATTTTTTAATGCATAGGAATAATATTTTGAAACTTAATTTTAAGTAGTAATCATTATTAAGTGAATTTATTTATATGACATTATTAATTAGAAGTAATAATGGATATTAGAAATAAAATAAATATAATGTACTTACTACTTTTACACACTAATATTTTAGTCTAGTGTTAATTTAAAATTAATTGACGTTATGTTTGCAATGAGTCATTACAGACAACTCATTTATGATTCAATCTTGTATTTAAGCGCACTTAGCGCTTAAATTAGCACGCGTCAGGAATAAGAAAAGGTGGAATGAGATTCATCTCTTTCTGCCACCATTGTTTTTACACTTGAAATAAGAAGTACTTGACTGCAGCAAAGGAATGATTCTAGCACAATAAACACTTGCTTACAGTAATACTACACTTGCAGCTCAATGCCGGCAAAATTATTTCATTTCAATTGAACCTTTTCGAAATTTTCTCAAGTAATAACTATCCAAGTGGTGGTAGGTGGTTCAAGTACGTACGTTAGGTATTAGTTACTAATAATTCTGCCTTTTTGTTGTATTCGGTATGATTAGCATGCCAGTGGTATTAATTTGGTCCAGAAACCTAATACCTCTAATACCATAGTAAGTAACTGTTAAAATTAGTGATCCAATTGGAAATAGCCTTAATTAACCTACGACGAAAACTATCTAAGGCGGATTTTATTTCCGGCGCCCAATGTTATTAGTTAAATAAACAAGTTTTTGTAGCATTTTATGTGATTATTATTTATAATTACACAAACTGATCTTATATTTTATTAAATTGTAAATCGAGTCAGCCTATCAACATGCATTTGTAAATTTGGCTCTAGTTTGTAGTGTAAGGAACTGTCTTGCAATGTCTTTGTCTACAGACAGAGGTAACGATTTAACATCAGGTGGCTTGTTTGTTCGTCGGTCTTTCTATTATTAGAATAATATTTCTATGATTACTGATGCAATAGAATAATACTTCAATGTTGAATAAAGTACTTTGAATTTGACATAATTCTACCTAACGAATTTATTCTATTAAAATGGAACATTAGATTCTTCCGTACGTCGATCAGCGTTCAAATAACCTCAAACCGGAACACAACAATACCTAGTACTGCTGTTTGCGGCGGAATATCTGATGAGTGGGTGGTACCTACCCAGACGAGCTTGCACAAAGCTCTACCACCAAGTAAAATAATATATTTTATATATTACTACATAATTCTGTTATACGCAAACAATTTTTATTATTTTATACAAGTACCTATATACCAATTTAATTTTAGTGTCTATAGTTGAGAGCCAAAACGTATATTTTGATAGACAACCTTAATCTTAAACGAAGGTCGTGTCTTCGGCTTAAATCCAGACAAGCTTAAGTGATAGTGACTTTTCATGAACAAAGTTCGTGCAATAAATCACGCCGTTGTCGTTTTTTAAATATATTGTGAGACCTGTTCAAATTTCTGCCACATCTGTAATGATATAATATTTATATCCACGCTATTAATTCTTCCACTTATTTTGCTACTTCAAAACAGCCTTTGCGATTAAAGAGCTGTTGTTTATTTCTAGTTAATAATTTCAAACCATTTCGAACACGCAAAAAATAATAAACAATTATTTTGTTTCTAAATACATCCGCAATAATAATTTCGATTGTAAAATATATACAAACGATACTTTCGTAACGACCTTCACAAGTAATGATAATATTTTTGCAATGATAAATTACCGTAAAAAACGTTATGATCAACGGTAATGGTTTATTACGTCTGAATGTAAACAAAGTGCATATATGTATATTCACTCATACATAAATCTGAAAAAAAATGTTTTTTTGATCCGGCTAATCTCAGGAACTACTGTTTCGAATTTAAAAAATATTTTTGTGTTGTATAGTCCTCTTATCGAGGAAGGTTCTAGGCTGATTTTTTATTGATCATAGTTAGTTTTATTAATTATACGCGGGTGAAACCGCGGCACACAGCTAGTGTAATATTAGATACAAAGAAACTACTAAGCACTCAGACATTTATGTAATTAAATGTAATTAATGTATTATTTGTAAAACATTTGAGAGTAATATGTGATTGTTGACTTTAAAAACTATTACATTTTAAAATCATGTTCTCACTAATCCGAATGCTTCAATTCAAAAATATTTATTTGAAGATGAAGACGCGTCATGTTTAATACTTCTTTAATCATGTAACATTACCCAATGAATCGAAATAAAAGTAGGTTCTGGTAGGTCAATATAAATTATAATTATATGAAAAAAGCAGGATATAAATACCAATACTTTTATTTTTAATAATACCTACTTATGTTGATAATATTGTAATAAAAATAACACCTTCATACAAATATCCTTACACTTCATAAAACAGCGCAATACCTGTTTTATCTCAGACTTTATTATATCTTAAAATTAACTGTTTTTTCTCTAAAAATATAAATTTGGCAGTTGATTATTATTTTTTAATATTCTAGGGAGATGAACGTTAGATTCCATCCAGCCAGGTAGGTATTTTTAACTGCATGAATAATTCTAATAATTCATCATGTGATGTGCCGAAAATACAATAAGATAAGCATGATACGATAAAAACCAATTGAGATATTTTATAAATAGTTGCGTTCAGAAACATTTTGCGAAAATAATATTTTTTCGCCATAAAGTTTAACAATATATACGAAATAAAGACGTAATTTTACAATGGAACATAAATTTTTATAACATCTTTTGTACTGTATGCTACCAATATGGACGAATATCTAAGGAAATAATATATCTGATGATATATCTATATCTTACAGGTTTTTTTAATATTATAATATCATGTTATATATATAAATCATTTGTCGACGTTACTTAATTAAATTACTTAAGTATTTATTTGGTATGATCAATTTTTGTTATCTCTATTATAACAATCATAATATTATATGTTGCTTCATCACGGGGTAAAATTTTGAACTCCACGAATATAGCCGAATAGTTTGACTATTCCATCATATAGATTAATGCATGCACACTGACGCAGACTCCAAATGAATAAATAAGAACAAGCTATTGATAGTCCGCCAATAATAGGTATTCGGTTTTATCTGAATATAACTCTTATACTTTCATACTTAACAACAAGTGAGCCTCGTACGAGATATATTATTATCAACTTTTATTTTTTTATACGAACAATGCATTCTTTATCTAAACATCACCTTGAAATTTCTCCTACAGAAGATATGACAATCATCCCATTATCTTTAAAAGTAAAACGATGACAATTTCAATAGCTTCAACTTTTCTATACCTACATGTATTGACAAGTCATGATATTTAATTTAACCGTTTTATATCTTTTGTATGAAAATAAATTACTTACAATATAACAGTACATATTGATGAGATATTTTTGTCCTTTTTAAGGCAAATTTTAACCAATAAATTAATTATTAAATAATATTGTATTCATACAATTATATATATAATATATAAAATCATAACGAATAAAATGAATTAAGAGTGTAACGGAGCCATAAACAGTAGATCTACTAAATGTAAGTGCAATATACAAACATAATTACATAACCTTTTTGTAAGCTGTGTCGAGTTAAAACAATCTTGTGGTTAACGTGTTTAGTTTCTTTTGCTCAACATTACAAAACGACGTTTAATATTAGTACGTTGTTTATAATTTTATAATCTGTTACAAGTTTGATATTATCTGTGGCATAGTTCTAGTTCGACGATTTTGTCTGTCTTATGTTCCACACGAACGAAAACGCGTTCACAAAGTTGAACTAGATACAATATTAAAATATTAGGTATATTAAATTTTTTCCATCTTATAATTCGACGTTGTTTAAAAAGAAGCATACTTAATAAATACATTTAAACAAATTTCGTAATAAGTATATATTTATTTTGAACAAATTAAAAGGCAATAGAGAAAAATAGATAGTCTTTTATTTGATTTTGTATGGGCAAATACAAATAAAAATTTGAAATAAAATACTGTTTGTAAAAGTACATTACTAGTATTTTTAACAGTTTTTGATCACGCTTATAATTTTTTTCTCGAAAGAGAACATCCTATAATCTTTATATTTTTTAGAAAGGCATTATTTAGGCTCAAAAACAGTAAGACAAACGGATGTACTTTAACAGTAATTTTAGTTTTATAACTTATGAAATATTTTAAGCAAATTATTAATGTCCATCTCTTAATGGCTGCATTTCAGTTATCGTTTGCTTATATATTTATTTATTGCAATTCTTTGATTTATATTTTATGCAAATATAATTAAATAACTCCTCTACAGATCAAGAATGGGTTGATTTCGGACAATAATACAAATATATCAATGACACCGCTATGCTTAGTGTCCATACCATCAGTCGCCAATAACACAATAATACAATAGGAGTAAACGATTAGGTACTTATTACTGTACTTAACTACTTGGTCGCCATGGTTGGTCCACTTTATCACTTACGGTTAATGTGGCCAGTCACTCGAACGACCTTACCAGTCAACGATTTTTTATACATACTAAGATGAAATAAATTCAAATTGAATTGGACATTTAAACTATTAAGAAATATGTGTAGCATTTTAAAATACAGTTAAAATGCATCGGTTGATATTATATAATATTTTTTATTTTATAAGTAAATTATAAATTTTATAATATAATCATTTTATAAATCTGAATACGAAATAAAAAAAATACCGTTATTTTACCTAGACGACATAATTGTAAATAGACGGCGTAATTAATGAGCGGATATTTCTTAAATATCAATAAAAGTACCGTTAATTATTAGCATGTTTGCAATTAAGACTAAATGTGCCGAATAAAACTTATTTGACATGCAAAATGAAAAGTAGAACGTAATTGCCAATTCTTATTTATTAAACTGTTATTACAATATAACGCGCTATGAAAATGTTTTAACGATTCAGTTAAAATTTAGATAGAGGTCGCGCAGACTAGAGATTAAACTGTCTGATGATAGATAAACTATGTAGGCTACACTTTCGCATCCCAGAACCGTAGCTGCGTGTGGTGGGTTTTCTTGTTTCTGGAAGCCCTAAAGAGAATGACAGCTGGGATGGCCTCGAATGGAAGGCAAGGTAATTCTCCGCTGCTGCCGTGAATGCGTAGGTTAAATCGATTATCAAAGAGGCTGCGGTCTTTGATGATTTTCATCATAGATATTTTCAGATTGACCCAGCAAGAAAAAAAGCCTATATTCTCGCAGACTGTGCATAGTGCACACTTTTCGACTCGAAATCGTTAAATAACTTACATGACTTCAATGTAATTAAGAAATCGATTACACTGACGATCGATAAAAAGTCTTTAATCTGCGGGCCTTAAAAACGATTTGTTTCTCAATCCATCGTTCCGTTAACCATTTAAGCAGATCGTAAAAACTGGAAACATCAGTTTAAAATTACATTTCGTTGAAAAATGTAAGCTATTGTTCTGTAGATTACAATGACTCGAAGTGATCAGCGTGTTATGTTTTGCTGATATTTGTAACAGTTTCGCGTTACTAAATTAACGGTTAATAATTATAAAATAATGTTCTTTACAATTCACTAACATGCAAGTTAGTGATTTATTTGAAGTTATTGGTTTCATTGGCTAATATACAGTATAAATTATTAAAAAAAAAAACATACAAACGACTTGATAACATGAAAAAATGGTTAATATTATTTATTTTCTATAGATTAAAAAAAATCCGAAATTGATGAATCTGATCCTAGATTTTATGTAACTCGGTTAATATTATTATATCATATATTATATGACAATTTTTGGATTAATAGCTTAATTAATCAAAGTGCATAATTTTGATCAACAAATTTAGATTACCCAGTTGATGAGATGACAAATACATGATTGGATAGATAGTGTTTTTTATTGAATCTGTGGAAATTAAAATTTGGCAGATTTTGAATCTGGCATGACAGATACTAAAATATATCCTCTAAATATACATGCACCTGAGTTGATAATCTATATGTATATATATATATATATATTTTATTTTTTATTTTATTTTATTTATTTATTTTGGAAACATACAGTAACTATTGAATACATAAAAATTTTAACACAAAAAGTATTACTTAAACCTGTTGTAAATTAAAGTCACGTCATTGACAACTAACTTTATTTCTTTTGTCACCAACCAGGTTCAACTACAATATCTACAACATCTTCCCCTTTTAGATAACACATACAAAATAAAAACTTAAGTAATTAATATAACTAAAACCTTCCCCCTTTAAATTGAATATAACAATGAACATAAAAAAATAGACACTTCATTTTTTATAACAACAAATCATTTAAATATATTCTGAGCTAGACGTTGCTTAGCAATTTCTTTAGCTCTACGAAAAGGCCTAGGGGATATATGCTTTTCGATGTTTACATTATCATTTGAAATAGTCAAATCTTTAGGTACAGGCAAATCTTCTGATGAACTTACATCCTCGTTGGCATCACTAAACACTTCAAAACTATTGTCGTTGTCATGATTTGCATTAGACTTACATTTTATTAAATGGCGACGATTTCGTCTAAACTTACGGCCTATATCAGTTTGCACAATGTATGATCTAGGAGTATTAGCATGACCTATTACTTTAGCCCTACTTTTATATTTTCCATCAATACAAATAACAGGATCAGGCATTGAGGAATGATATGTTAAAGATTGTTCACGAAGGTCATTTAGGTATTGATCGGTGTAAAAGGAGAGCGAGGCAAGTAATTTTTTGGCCCAGTATGTCACGTGATATTGAGCAGTATGTAAGGCGATGTCATACTTGTCAAGAACACACAAACGCACCTTCAAAAGAACCCATGTTACCGATAGATATACCTGAACTACCTTGGGCTAAAATAGGGTCAGATATTTTTGAATTTCGTAAAAAATATTACCTTGTTGTAGTAGATTATTATTCCAACTTTGTAGAAGTTTGTAAATTAAATAATCTCACATCTGGTACAGTTATAGAAAATTTTAGTTATATTAATTACTTAAGTTTTTATTTTGTATGTGTTATCTAAAAGGGGAAGATGTTGTAGATATTGTAGTTGAACCTGGTTGGTGACAAAAGAAATAAAGTTAGTTGTCAATGACGTGACTTTAATTTACAACAAAACCTAAATTGTTTCCTATGTTAAATAATTCATACAATTTTTACAGTTACAGTATAGATGCAAATAATTATTATTAAAATTTAATTAAAATTTTAAATTTAACAATCTTCAAAGCTAATTTAAATTAAATTCAATCGAACTTTAAAAATAGATAGACATATTATATTGACATTGAATAATTAAAAATTATGTAAGGCAGTAAATAATATAGTAAATTAAAACTAATAAATTCACACAATAATTCACACTAATAGATAATATTTAAAACAAAACACTAAGAGATATAGGATTACACAATGTTATCGCTTAATACAGCCTCAATCGACTTTCTATATTTGGGGAGAGAAAGATGAAATATGTCAAATTCATTGAACAAATTGTTGAATTGCTTACAGCTTCTATAGACAAAACGGTTACTTGCGAATTTTGTTCTAGTTATTGGTAAGCTAAATGTTGGTTTGTGTCTTGAGTTGATTCTAGGACAATTAAAATTAAGATCACCAAGAAGATAGTTCGAGTCTACCAAATTGTGAAGAATTTTATACAACATGACCTGATCGCGTTCGATTCGTCTATTATAACACGATTGATACTGCTCTAAAGTTTGCGGGTTACTGCACGACTTAAATTTGCAATGTTTTATGAATTTTTGTTGTATCCTTTCTATTTTATCTATATGAACTGTATACTGGGGACTCCAAACAGTAGAAGCATATTCTAAAAGAGGTCTTACGAGTGATTGGTATAGTAGCACAAACGTTGAAACATGCTTAAACTCCTTGGAAATCCTCAATATGAAACCAAGCATTTTGTACGCTTTGGATGAAATTTTATCTATGTGTTCAGCAAAGAGTAATTTAGAATCCAGGTAAACACCCAAGTCCTTTACCAATGTAGTTCTATTTAGTATCTCACCATTTAAATAGTAGTCGTATTTAATAATGTTTTTTTTACGACTAAATGTAATAACGTTGCACTTTTTAATATTTAAGAAAAGAGAATTAATTTTACAGTAATTATATAAAGAGTTTATGTCACATTGTAGATGCTTACAGTCTTCATTATTACGTATAATTTTGAAAATTTTATTGTCATCAGCAAATAATAAAAAGTTAGAATTTTTAAATACTTTATCGATATCATTTATGTAAATATTAAACAATAAGGGACCCAAATGGGATCCTTGGGGGACTCCGGATGGTACCGGAATAAATGAAGAGCAGTACCCTTTTATAGTAACAGCTTGACTACGATTTTTTAGATATGACTCTATCCAACGAAGTAGATCGCCATGCACACCGATAGACCGTAACTTAGTAATAAGAATGTTATGAGAAATTTTATCAAATGCTTTGGAATAATCGGTGTACACGACATCTACCTGATGTCCTCCGTCCATAGCATCGAGAACAATGTCCGTAAATTCACAAAGGTTCGTTTCAGTTGACCTTCTGTTGACAAATCCGTGCTGCTCTTTTAAGATTAAAGGACGTATTAAAGGAGAAATCATATCATAAATAATTAACTCAAATAATTTAGGTATACAACTTAATTTTGAAATGGGCCGATAATTTCTTATGTCATGTCTATTACCATTACCATATATATATATATATATATATATATATATTATATATATATTATAAGTCTACGATTATCCTTTTAACGACGTGAAAATATTTATACCTTTTTTAATTAATTTTGGGGTTTTTCAGCGACAAATTTTCAAGTTTGATAGTTTTCAAGGAGTTTTTATGTGAAATATTTGTCTTTATGTGGCAGCTACTTAATTCAAGTGTACGTAAGATTCAAATGTAACATATTCGACATTTAACTTCCGTCATCTAATCGTGTGCGAGCGTTCCACTTTTTATTAAATCGTAAATAATATTGACAAATTCAAAACCTAACATAACGGATACAGATAATTAAATGTTCTTAGATTACTCGTGTACTCGTAACTCACCTCGTCAGATCACCTTACATGAGTTTACGTCGCTTGCAATAGTAATGAGTCACATTAAGCAGTTGTGAGCTCAAAAAAACCGGTAGTATTTAAGCACGATTGCCTCGAAGGCGAAGCTGTCTACTTCATTCAATAATTATGTATTACAGAAGTTATTGCAATAAATTATTTCACTTGTTTTATTTCCGGGTACTGAAATTATTGTATTATGTAATGACAATATAATACGATATTTGTTTCTGACTAAATGTAGTGATGTCATCCTGACAGATTTCGGCCGCGGAGGTAACCCTCAAAGGGGAACCGTATTGTAGTGCTCAAGTGTATGTGCATACTCAAGGGAATTCTCTTTCCGATGGGAGGGCAATCCGATTGAAACGGAAAGAGTTTAGGCGGAGGATTGATAAAACTTGTTTTTCGACGTACGGAAATGTAACCAGTGTAAACTTTTGGGCAGTTGCATCACGCGTTAGTATGATCGGTGTGGGATCGCTTGAATTTATTTAGTGCGCGATAGTTTTAAAATTACGATAACTCCTGATATATTAATTTAAATTGGATGGTGTATAGTATACATGAAATGCTTACAGTAAATAACGTATTTAATTTGATAAGGATTAATATCATATCCATTTTTATAGTTTTCCAATATAACCATTATATGTTACCATTTTTTAAACATTAAAGTGGGTATAGTTATCTATCCTTAAAAGATAGACATATGCCATCACTGACTTTTCTGTAGATCTATGAAAGGGAAACAATTTCACCATATATTATTTTGTGATAATTCAAAGGGATTTTACAGCGTTTTCGATGAAAGCTCCCCCAATCGGCTCGTTTTTTTCCGACTTCTTCAACATTTATCGTCATATTTCAACAAATTTAAAGAAAACATTAATAAATTATACACGTAAACCTTCCTGTTGAATCACTTTGGTCATTTGTGAAAACCGTATGAAAATCCGTTCAGTAGTTTTTAAGTTTATCGCGTTCATACAGACAGACAGGAATCGCGGGAGACTTTGTTTTATAATATGTAGTGTTGTAGTGATATTTATTTAATCTAACTTAATAAATTATAATCTATCAAAATTGTATGCGTTCCATTGTTAATTTAATTTTCTTTTCAAAATTTTCATAATTTTTTATTATCTTTAGTTTTATTATAAACTAACTAACGGTCACATAAAATTACATCCGAAGAATACACAGCATCGGTATTCTGTAAGAATTGGTTGAAATTGGTATCTTATTGGAATCTTTTGATATGCTATTTTGATTTGTGAATCCTTAAAATGTTATAATTAGGTATTACATTCAATCTCGCACATAATTTCCTAAAATTTCTACTGTTCCTAAAATATAATTAAAAGTTAAACAGCAACTCATATATTACACCAAGTCACTTTGTAGACGTTGATTTCTTATATTTTCTACGTATCGTGCGTTCTAATATTTATTTGAAATTAATTACTAAACAATAAAACTAAAAACGTTATTTATTATTATTGAGAATAATAATAATTTATAAATAATAATACTTTATTTCTTTGAAAGTTTTAAATGTAACTAGTTACTATATATCGTATTATCAATGCGTCTTCTGTGCCATTAAATAACGTAGTAACACATTTCTTTCAACTTTTACGTATCTTCGTCTCGTCTTTTACGGCTAAACAATTTAACTGATTTTGATGATGATGTCATATGAAATAAGCTTGAACATCATGGAAGGACATAATATGTTACTTTTATATATTCGAATTTAAATTCAAAAATCTTTATTCAATATAGAAGTGTTACACTTGCTTATGTTACACCTCAGACCAGAGAACTGGAGAAAGAAACACAGCGGGTTTTTTACTCGTCCTTTACAATTACAGGCGATTTACACAATAACATAATAACTAAATCTCTCTCCTAAAAGGCGGGCGAAGTCGATGACGAGTAGTCTTAAATATATTAGTAGGCCTGACTGACGTGATGTTAAAGCTAGACTCGTACGTTTTATCGTAAATATTAAGGAAGTAAGTCATGCGATTCCGATGAAAGGTTTTTGAAATACGATCATGTTTGCAATGCAATAGAATGTAAAAGTATACAATCGTTTACTTTTACATTCTATTACATACAGACTACAGTCCGCTTTTTATTGCAGTGCGTGGTGTTCACAGAGTCGCCTTGCCTTCTTCTCCCACTACCGTGGAAGTACATGCGCTTATAATGAAACCGGACGTGAAAACGGACATTTAGTTTGCTGTAAGGCTGACCATTTTACATGGGACGAACGAACGAATTTTCCACTGACATATGTATAATGTACTATAAAGTAACAGCCTGTGAATGTCCCACTGCTGATCTAAGGCCTCTTCTCCTTTTTTGAGAGCTTATTCCACCACACTGGTCCAATGCGGTTTGGCAGAGTACACATGTAGCAGAATTTGAGTGAAATTTGACACATGCAATTTTTTCTCAAGATGTTTTCCTTCACCGTCAAGCTCTAGATGAATTATAAACTCAAATTAAGCACTTGAAAATTCAGTGGTGCCTGCCCGGGCTTGAATTGGACCCATGTTCACCCAACAAATACGTAAATGTATTAGTTATTTAAGTGATTAATACATATTTGATATTATAATATTACATAATATGCAATTTTTAAAGACATGTACGAACAATCCTAAGCAGTGCCGCTCATAGGGCCACTGACACCCCGGGCAAAGCTTTTTGTCGCGCCCACTGTTTTTTTTGTGCTGATGTGGAGTCGCTGAGCTTTTTTTTCTAGAGCTAAAACAGTGGAGTTGTATTCAGTAACATTTTACTATTTGGGCCTTTTTCTTTTCACCTCGGCGCCTCCGAAAATATGGCACCCCGTGTACGTTAAACGTAATAAGATGACATTAAGATATTTCATGATATCTTAGTATAATTTAGGTAAAATACAAAAAAAGAGAAATTTCAAAATCGGATGGACGCAAAAGATTTTCGAGAAAAAACTATGTACCCATCATCCATATATGGGTGGTTGTGGACTTGTGGTTCATACTACAGTATGAAGAATAAAACTTAATATAATACTTCAGAGGAGATTGATTCCAGTTGCTAGTTATATCTGCAAAATACTTATCATGCAAAGGTCCCGTTTGAGGACGCGTATATCATTTTAAAACACGAATAAATTATATTGATAAATATGGTTATCAACCGCGCAGAAAACACTTTTATGGAAAATACACATATTTGTCACGGACGGATATCAAATTTATGTCCCTCTTGACGTAACCGGTTAGAAATGTTACCTTTTATATTATTCCAGTAATTTTTCTTCAAATTTTTTAAACACAGATTTTAAAAGTAAAAAAATCCTTTATTATTTCATTTAACAGTACTTGTCACTAAATTCATATTGATGAAATTGTAAATCCGGCATTGTACAAATACGATAACCATTGTAGTAATATTTTTCCTTACTTAGGAATAATACTTATTACCGTTATTTATAAATAAATAAAAAAAAAACAAACATGCATTATGTAATACATTGCAAAAGAATTGTACACAGAGTCACTGACCCGTAGCAGTGTACTAGATTCTCTTTGTAGAAAACATAGTTTTTCATACTTTATAGGTGAATAATTCGATCGTCATTTTTAATGTGTATATTTTAAAAGGTTTTAATGTTAAAGGTATAAAAAAAACATGTTCATTGTCTCTGAATATACTGTATAACAATATAATAAGTCGTTAGTATTTTTGTTTTAGTTTCATGTCATTTTGATTAACATTTTTAAACTCGACACTAGATTAAAACGTAAATTATAACTAACTTTAAAAAAAAAAAAGTAGGGGGATAGCATTGTTTCCATGTTATAGAAATATAGTAAAGAGTATTTAATAATCTATAATTAATTTCAATAATAACCTTTTTGGTGGAAAATTCATATTTTACGAATGTTTCCTACAATGGTTTATGGTAGTATTAAGCCGATTGAGATCTAAGCGGAACGAATTCAACAGAAAAAGTTGCAACATACACAATCACAAAGGCATTATGTCTGACTTAAAGTCTAGTTTTATTTTATGTATATAATAAAACTGCCACAAGGTAATGTCTGTCTTTGCAATATTTGTTTGTGCAATGTTATTCGTTTATGTGAAGTACCTATGTATGTGTTAATTTTTTTAAGGAAAAAAAAGGTTCACCCCAGCTGAGTTGTATGTGCTTTAATTTTATTCTTTTACCTCCGCATTTATATATATTTCGAAACGTCAGGCGTCAACTCCTTACCAAACATGGCGATCTTCAAAATAAAAGACTAGTCGGTCACGTTAAATCTATTTTCAATATTAAATAACAATAACTTTAAAATATTACAATACGATAACAAGATGGAGGGCAATTCAGTTGGTAAAGCAGCGAGTTCGTCCAACAACTGTGTCAGCGCATGCTTCCTCCTTCAAGCTTCCAGCTTGACGTTGCCGACTGAGTACTATAATTAATCAAAATAATTCACAATAAAACTTCTTGATGCTTCGACATATATATGTCGAAATTAAGCTTTAAATTAACATTTCATAGTTTTAGATCTATAATAATCGACACTACATGTAATGGGTCACCAACCTTGGAAACCAAGATGTAATGTCCCTAGTGCCTGTAGTTACATTGGCTCATTCATCCATTAAACCGTAACGCAACAAAACTAACTATAAGTATTGCAGTTTAGCGGTAGAATGTCTGATGAACGGTATCTATATCTACCCAGACGGGCTTGTACAAAGGCCTACCACCTAGTAAGGTATTTTATCTGTAGGTATACTCCACCTGTGGTTGGCTATAGAATATTAATTTTCGCTTTAAAAATAACTCAATATAATAATAATAATAGTCGAAAACTATTTTCGTATTTATATTTCCACAATAACAGGCAAAACAGTGTGTTTACAATTTGTGTACTGAACTATTTATAATCATGATTAAATGCAATTTGTCATACAAAACAAACTACCTTGAGTTGGTTACGCTTACTAGCTTCGCGCTTCCAGATATCGACTTAGAAAAAATTCAAACAAACAATTGTAAATCTAGACAAGATATCAAAGGATGACGTCAATATCATTACGTCAGTTAGAAATTATATTTAAAAAAAAAAACAAGAAAGTTAATGCTTTATTAGTACTAAAACTTCATATATTATATCCTGATAGATAGATAGATACCTGATAGATAGATATTATACCCTGTTTTTTATTATGAAAAGTCAGTTGTAGTCTTGAAATTGTAGGTATTGTATTGTATCACTTAACCTTAGTACACTATACATTCCTTGATCTTAATGATCAAGCATCTATAAATATCGACTCGATATGAAAATAAATTTAATATAACACTGTACTATAATAATAATTTACTATTTGTCTACACTATACTATTAATTATTTATATAAATTCAGGAAATATTTTTGAGAATAGAAAGTTGTATTTTAGACGTACTTTGTATTGAGGTTTCAATGTTTCTGAATATCTAATCAAAGTATTTTTTTTAAATATTTAGATAGCTAAAGTTGATAGGCGCTCAGGATAGGTCACACTTAAACCGATTGCAACCTCATTTGTAGTATAAAAATAAACTAGTATAAATATAATTAAATAAGTCTTAAAATAGTATTAAATTTCGTTTGTCGATACTACCTATATCTTCTACAAGCGGTGTTTGTAAAAACAACAATAATTTATATTCTTATTGATTTGCAAGATTATACACACAATATTTCAAATCCTATGGTCTTACAATACTGGTGAAAGTGACCATTTACCTAAAAGTGGCATTTCTTCATTTATATTTCTAAAATAAATAAAATAATACATATTTGAATCCCAATTCTAAATGAACTCATCAACAAAGGAAATAAAGTTGTGAGTTGTGACAATCCTCATGTATAAATGTATAATATACATCTTCAAAACTTCCTTAACCTCTTCTTTTCATGTTATCTCTGCTTAGTTATGACGATTGCATCGTATATACTCAATTACTCAGTTTTATTCCTTAATGTTTTGTTTTATTTCGTTTGTGGACTATATCAAGATTAAGCATTCTTATCAAACCATTAAAATAACAACGCGGCTATGTGAATATCGTTTCCTTTAATACTCTTTGTTACACGAAAGCCATTACACGCAAATGTGTTACAGCGTAACAGCCTCTTGGGACCTACTTTCGAACAATTAGGTATGTGGGTGCACACTCGCCGGAGAAATCAAACAATCCAAACAATATACGCGATGCTTACATAATTACACACATCGACTATGATTCATATTCACATACGCATGTAAGAAAGTCTGACAATAGCAATTCCGTCTAATGCGTTCTTAATGTTTATATTAAACGCTTATAATGTAAGCCATCTTGATTTCACCGTTATACATTTTTGTAGTAGGTACGAAACAGTTTTTATATTATTAAATTATTTATAATAAGAACTTAATATATTATTGTACATGTGTTAAGCTTCACTTGATTGGTTTCAAGTAAATTTTGATACGGGTACCGAAGCATGCCTTCCTGAGTTCCTACCCACTCTCTGGGCACTCTCTCCCTGCTAACGTCGGCTTATCGATATAATAACCAGGTTATTGTTTGATTTTTTTTGGGCCCGAAGGCAATATCGTTATGTGATAGGAGACTATGTAAAGTATATTTCGTCATATCCAAATAGCTTAACACTTGTTCAAAATTGAAATCATTCATTTAAAGCCAGCGTTACCATTAAAATTCCATTAAAAATCGTTCAGTAACTTGTGATTTATTATCTAATCCATTCAAATAAATAAAATGGAAGTATCTGTCTATGATTTAAAAATATACCACTTCTTAATTTAAATTGAAAGTTTAAGTTTATATGGATATTTGCTAGTTATTGAAACCAAACAACTATATTTTTTATTTTTGTCTGTTTGTTTGTCCGGAGTAATCTTCTAAACGGCTTAAAGTTGCAAATACAAATAACCGAATAATAATAATAATAATTTAATTAATTCCGGAGCAAAGTAAACGACACAAAATTAATAACTTTAAAACCATGTTTTATTATCATTTTAATTATTGTAATCGTGAAAATTTTAGCAAATTTATTCTTTAAAGAAGTTATTGCTTATATGGCTGTTGCGAAATGTGTCATCGGACGACAGGTGACATTTTATTGTGTTGCATTGCATAATGCTTTGATCCACCGCTCTACGTAAAACGTAATTTGTACGTTATGATCGATATAAACTTCTCCGATGTTTAATTTGTATTGCGGCCTCGGCGGCTCAATTCAAAGTGCAGCCAACTGCGCAGGAGTTACTATAGTGCACAAGTGTGCATTAAATTCTCTCAATCACGTAATCCGATACGACTGGATCGAGATCAGGCACAGAACCAATGAGTTTGCGTTCTTCCCTAGGGAAATAATATTAGAAAAAATATATATCTTATACAGTTTAGCACTATGTTAATTGCTGTAACTGCACATTTTGTACATTGCAATAATAAATATTGCGCGTAGCCATAAAGTCAAATTGTGTTTGTTATAAACGTATTATTAAGAGCTATTCATATTTTATATGTAATTATAATATATATGTAGGTATGTATAAAACATTTTTAAAGGAAGGACAATAAGAAATAATTCTACTAATATTATAAACGCGAAAGTTTGTAAGTATCGATGGATGTGTGTTACTCTTTCACGTAAAAACTACTGAATGGATTTTAATGAAACCACAATAAAATAGCTTATAATACATCGGAATAACACATAGGCTACAATTTATAAAGATTTTGTGTGAATTGTCCAAAATATGACGATAAGTTTCAAGTAAGTAGGAAAAAATCTACCATCTGCGAGCTATGATGGCGTGCGCTGCCAAAACCGCTAGTTACACATAATATGTAATGTACGATAGAAATGTTTATCTTAAATAGTCCTACAAAAAAGCCCGCCACAGTATATATATCTATATCTTATGTGAAACCCATTATAGCCAAAAAGAGTGAACCATAACTACAATAAAAGTTGTTAATTTATTTCAAATGCACTTTTGGTAGTAATAAATTGATTACTAAATGAAAATACATACTTTTATCGCTTCTGGTATTTAAAGTAGATAAAATATGTCTTTCACTTAATTGATATAACACTTTAGTTCCCAAGATTAAGGAATGGTAATATATCTTACGTCGCCAATGTGTATGGGCTTTTTACGATTACCTGTTTTAATAATGAATGAAAAACTATGTACCTAACTTACATTTACAAAATAAAACAAATCTATACTAATATATAAAGCTCAAGAGTTTGTTTGTTTGATCCGGCTAATCTCAGGAACTACTGGTTCAAATTTGAAAATTATTTTCGTGTTGTATAATCCTTTTATCGAGGATGGCTCTAGGCTGATTTTTATTCATTATATTTTTATTAATTATACGCGGGGCACAGCTGGTTTTATTATAAAACAACTTGAATATTATAGGATCCGTTTAAGTTTGCGTGGGATGATGAATTTTAAGCGTCTGCGAATCATGATGTCATTACAGAAACATTTTGCAAAGATCTTAACTTAAAATCGTTTGATACATGGAATATTTTTAATAATACAAACATTTGCCACTAAACTAAATTGTTATAATTTCATAACTTAACTAATGTAAGTCAAGTATACATATATACGTACAATAGATACATGATTTCTCTTTTTTCTTTATAACATACGGAGGCGAACGGGAAAATAAGCCACCTGAGGGTAACTGGTCATCTCTCCCCATAGGTATTGGCGCTGTAAGAAATACTAACCATTCCTTATATCTCCAATACATGACCAACCTTGGCAACTAAAATATTATGCCCCTTATATCTAATTAACGCCATAATTTTATTCATATGCTTATTGTATTGGGATTATACATATATTTAATACTAGCTGATACCCGCGACTTCGTCCGCGTTGCTCGATATATTAACAAAGTTTTCTTATGTACAAAGGAAAAAACATCAAAAATATCGCAAGCAAAAATATACTTTGTTTAAACATACATCACTGAACACGCAGTGCATATACAAATCGTTGTTTCTTGATATTTTTTTATTAAATGAAGATATTGCAATCATTTTTGATTTTGGTAAAGGCCAAGTGTCTAAGAAATAAAATTTCATTGAAATCTATTCAGTAGTTTTTCCCTGATGCGCGCACAACTGCAGACCTCTATCATTTTATTTATATAGATTAATATATGTAGATATTATTGTATCGTGACCAGCATAAGTACACAGCTCTAGTGCAGAATGGTATTTTCTTATCCAACACCCATAGATGTTTTTTCTTAAACGCAGAGAACAGAAACACAGCTGTCCATTTTAAGCCTGCCTCTGTCGGCTGTCTGTTTTTTTGTTTTCTCATTGGGCAATCTACGTACGTATATAACATATTATTATACGTATATAAGAAACATGAAATCATCGTATCTAATGATGCGCTCAATAACCCGTAGATGCGGCTGAGCTGAAGAACTTAATGTTATTTTAATGTTATTCAAAACCCACCCATGTTCCATCCGATGCACAGAGAAAGTGCATTCGTAAATGATGAACTACACACATGTACTTAGATAATAACAATAATAGAAATGGCACGTGTGAAAGCTAAACGTTTTACAAGTATGTATATAATGCGATGTGTTGAGTCATTACATAGTCAACAATCGGTTTTCAATATTGGCCTTATTATCGGTACAGATAGCAACGTAATTTATTTGCTTATTTTAGTTTTTTATTTATTGTGCTACAAATTATATTAGTTATATTCTAGCTTCAGCTGTATTATTATGATATAAGAATAACTATCTATATAAATAAAATGATAGAGGTCTGCAGTTGTGCGCGCATCACGGAAAAACTACTGGAAGATTGCAATGAAATTTTCTAAATTTTATTTATAAGACACTTGGTCCTTTATCATAAATTGCGATATCTTCATTTAATAACAAGTTATTAAAGTTTCAAGAAACAACGATTTGTATATGCACTGCGTGTTCAGTGATGTATAGATCCATTGGATGTCACTGCGATGACATAACATGACTGTTACCTTCTAAATCAAGGTAAGAAAGGGTAATTAAAAGTTCACAATGAAAAGTATTATGTAGTACTTAGTAGTTTGAAACTGTATAATAACATTAATGTTCCTTACCACCATAGTAGCCGAGATGGCCTAGCGGTAAGACCACGTGAATCTTAACCGATGATCGTGGGTTCAAACCCGGGCAAGCACCACTGAATTTCATGTGCTTAATTTGTGATTATAATTCATCTCCTGCTTAACGGTGAAGGAAAACATCGTGAGGAAACCTGCATGTGTCAAATTTCACTGAAATTCTGTCACATGTATATACCACCAACCCGCATTGGAGCAGCGTGGTGGAATAAGTTCCAAACCTTCTCCTCAAAAAAAGGAGAAGAGGCCTTAGCCCAGCCGTGGGACATTCACAGACTGTTATTATTACCACCATATCATTGTAATTTAGCTAACGTAAGTATTGATACCATTTCTAAAACCTTACTGTCTATGTATTCATATAAACATATATGGACGTGTGTAACATTTATTGTACGATATCACGCGAGTAACACTCGTTCGTTTATTAACACATTATTTGATATATTTTGCACGTAATTGAGATCGTTTTACATGTAAGAACAATAGACCACAGCTCAGTTGACTTTTCATCGTATAGGCATGCGATTTGTTGCATAGAGTACGTCAATCTCCCACAGCTGAAATCATGTTGATGACTCACGATACCTAATAACCATTTCACGGACATGAATTTTCTTACAGCCTGTATATATATTATCTATCCGTCTCGACGTCGCACGGCTTGAATAATGGAGTACATAATTTTTTTATATCGTAACATTTTACATAATATATAACATTGGTTTGTCGCTGAGTTATATGAGATTTATAAACAGCGCCTAAAAAAGGATCGAAGTACGCTTTTATGGAAAATTGAAACCACATTGTGCGATTTCCCAAATCATTTAAAAAATATATATTGGTGCTAAAGTTACATACATTGGACATTAGTGATACCAATCATATAACAAAGACTTCAGGCGCAGGACTAACGGCTTTACGTGCTTTTCGAGGCATGGGAGTGTATTTCTTGACTCGGGACTGCTACAGAGAATTTGATGTATTCATTCTTTTTTTTCTTTCAGAGAATTTTCGAAAAACCCTATAACGTTATTAGCCCACCTGGTTTGGACTCAAGACTTAAATAAAATATATTTTTAAACGAAAACACTATGCGTTATGTTGTTGTGTCCAAAAACTTAAACTTAAATTAAATTTCAGTATGTACTTATTACAAAATAAGTATGACTATGATACCTACTTTTGATTTACATATAAAAATGTTTCTATGTTTGAGCTGTTTGCATTCTTACACATAAATGTTGTAATATTCATCTAAAATAATAATAATCATAAAAACATCGATGAATTGCTGTATCAATGATGTATTAAAATACAATACAATAAGTCTACTAAGTAAATAGAATATCGAAATAAAAAAAATCCTGTGTAATTTTTTTTTTTTAAATATTATAAGTAGGTATATACTACGTAGCGTAGGTAGAATTTTATATAGTGTGGTATTCAAAGTGTTTCCTCACTTAACGTAATGTTCTTTTATAAATTCAAATGAACGCACCTGTATGAATATTTAATTCATTTATCGAATAATATTGTATAGAAATAAGTATTTAATGTTTATGTACATATGTATAGTGTAGGCCTGTAAATAGCTATGCCGCGTTTACATGTCTAAGTATATCTTTTCTATATCTTCGGTTATGGTTATTCCTTAATTACTTTGAAAGTTATAAAGAATCTCAAAATTAGACTATAATAAATCGGCTGGTTTTATGCCAGATTTTCTTTTTAATTCAGTTGAATTAAAAACACCGAACTTTGGTTTTCGTAAAATATCTTAATAATTTTTTGAAATACGAAAAAAAATGTATAACATGGTTGGAGAACCAACTATATCTCGAAAAAAATTAACAATAGAGAAAAAAGTTTCAAATAAAAAAGATGAGTAATTTTATCTTCTACAAAAAACTTTTCTAGTTTTAAAGGGAAAGTCACCGTTTCCAAGATATTTGTGAAAAGACGTTTTCCAAGATGGCGGCTAACCCTCGAGGTTATCTGGGATGTCAAAAACTCGGTTTTGTACTTAGGACGTGTAACGAAAATTCGAGTGGTGAGATTTTAAGAGATAATGTCTAAAAATCTTGGACTATAGTGCTAATAGATCATTTAAACATTGTTCCAAAATTTTGTAAGGCGTTAAATTTTAAAATTGACACTCGATAAATACTTTAACAGAGATAAATATATATAATCAATTGTTCAAATAGACAATTGATCAGTATGCTTCTAATATTTGTCTATCATAAACATTCAAAAGACAGCTCGTATACATTTTGTTTAAGACCTTACGCAGTTTTTACATTTAATCAAAATAAACCTTTTTTCCCTTGACATAAGATTCAAATTCATTTACAACAATTGCTTAATTAGAATCAAAGCTTAAGCCACACTAAGTTATGAACGAAACGCGTCGACATATGATCACGCACACAAACAAACCATCCTTGGTCTTGACATGCGGTCACTTGCCACGCATAATAATAGATTCAAATGATTCATAATATAGCTATAGGTTTACTACTATGACTTTAGTGAGTTGAACGCGCGATATGACTTAGCACGCTCGTTTTGTGCACGTTTTAAAAAATAAACATGGTTCCATTTTTAAAATACCTTTGGCGGTAAAAAAAATGTCGTGTAAAATGTAGTGATGTGTGTGGGTGTGATAGGATCTTGCTTCAATGTCGAATCGGCGGAACCGATTAGGTAAGTTAATTATTATGTTAGTCTTGTTAATTCTCATAACTAAATCTGCTAAATCTTATTTAATTACATCAAAACAGAGAACGTAGGTATTATGAAATATTTTAGTTGTTAAAATCGTTGAGCGGGGGACTAAGATTTCTTATCTGTTGCAATAAACCGGTAACGGATGAACAAAAGGCTCAATTCTATCGCTAAAAATAAATAAAAAACAAAGGTTATTTCGAAGGCAGCCGCATTGTTTATTATCAGTTCTATCTGAACTGAGCTGCAGGTCGGCATTCCTCGCATACCAGTATTTATCATGGATTTGTTATTGCTACACATAAACCGGTTTCGTATCCTTTTAGGTCATAGACATATATGTTTATTTACTAGAAGCATAGATTAGAACAAAATTATAAAGTCATAGTTCATTGACAGAGACGATAGGCGACAGACAGACAGTTAGTATTTAAAACAAATACCTACCTAAAATCGATACTAATAAGTAATAACATAAAGACCACTGAACCGAATTTGATGAAAGTATGCAGCATGCTTGTATCCCAAGGAATGACACAGACTCTTTATACCTAACCCAGTACTCCCCAATACATGGTATATTATTAACGGGCTAAAACTATTATAATAATCACTAAAAACGTATTTTCTCTATCTATTTAGTTCTGCAATGGCGCAGACCAAGCAACGGGTTTATGTTTGATCGTGACTTTTGCTTATAAAAAATTTAAACGATTTTTATATCAAATATGAGTGTAGATTTTCCAGTCACGTTTCTCAGACCGTTTCACCTTATATTACTCAATTTAATAATAAATATGATAATTAAAACATAAAATAGTTGTTAAATTTTAATATAAAACGACTTATTTTTATATCGTAAGCTTGTAAGAAATTTTGATGAGGTTGTTTGTTTGAGAATATTCCGTACAATAAGAAGAATATAACTACCTACTCCACAATTATACATTTTATAATTAATTTACTATTGTTATTATTTTTTTTAATTCCTTATTATTTAATGATTCTTAAAATTATTCATATCTCTATTTCAGACTGTATTATATTATGCATATATTATTTTAATACACAATCGATAATAATATTTACTACGATTTACCGATCCACCGGGCAAGGTGCGAACGTTGACGTTTAATAAATAATTCAAACTGCGCGATTTCTCGACGGATTCCTGAACGCAGCTATAACCGTCATCGCCATACAATCGCCATTCCTCATTGGTTATGTTCGATTTTCAAATTCGTACATTAGGATGTTAGGAATTGCCCCTTTATTGTAGCTTATTCAAAGCTCCTTCATGATTTCGTTACTTTGAAAACACACATCTAGAAGTGATCTATTTAATATATTTTATAGTATTTTTTTATCTTTACATAGTTCATGTAACTATATCAATTGTAACCATACCAAATCGTACCCATTAAAAGTAGTTGCATAGGTACATGAAAATTTTACCATCGATCAGCAAAACGAGTCGTTTCCTTATAGTAAACTTCGTGACTTTTTTAAAAATGATTTAGCCTTATCATTACCCAGAACTATTTTATCTGTAGGTTTGCTCGTAAAAAAATGTGCCCATAATTGAGTAGTTCTGTAAGGTAAGGATAATAATAACAATATTTAAATCAGTTGTGTATTTATTGAAGAAATCGCGGATATAAAAATATAAAGCAACAATTTTCTTTTTTTTTGAATCTCTCATTTCTTGTTTTTTTTTTTATTAATCTCTCTCTCTTAAATTTATTCGAAAATTTTTCGCTTACAAAAACGAACTACCTAGATTCTAGAACTACATGAACATTTTTGATTTGTGTTACTTTAAAACGGATGTCTAGTTTGAACCAGTTTGGCGCGTGTTTTAATTGGCATTTGACGCAAAGCAATTGACGGCGAATTGGTCGATTGATTCAAGGTAATCGCAATTCATTCGAACTTCCCCATGATCGATTTGTTAAATAAAGACTTATATATACAAATGAATATCTCGTACGTCATAAATAATTATATCATGAACTATCTACCCATTCCGGCATCGCACGGATAGTATAAATATAGGTGTAGATTGTACGTATATGACTGCCTCGTTGGTCTAGTGGCTTGATATAAGGCCGCAGACGCGGTGGTCCTGGGTTCAATTCCCAGGTCGGGCCAATAAATAGTTATTGGGGTTTTCTGTCAGAAAATTCTCAGTAGCAGCCCGGAGTCTGGAAGTTGGAAGTTTGGTACACTCCCGTGCCTCGGAAAGCACGTTAAGCCGTTGGTCCTGTGCCTGAACTCTTTCCGGTCGTGTCGGATTGCCGTCCCATCGGATTATGAGAGCTAAGGAATAGAGAGTGCACCTGTGTTTGCGCACTATAATATCTCCTGCGCAGTTGGCTAGTCTCTCTTGAGATTGGCCGCCGTGGCCGAAATCGGTCTGGAGGACCTTACGTATATAACTATTGCTTTACGCCGTGCCGATGCCGTGGCTGAAAGCAGTAAGGACAGCATTAATATCATTTGAATGAAAAAAGTCGGACTTCGTTAATTAGATTTCTGTCGTATTCATAAATAACGAGACGTGACCATCTATTCAGAGCAAGTGTTTACGTCAGTAATTTCGAGGATCAAATTATAACTAAAATTAAGGAAGAACCTTCCACTGTTCACACTACTAAAATATATTTCACTTATCACTTTTGTTTTTTTTTTTCGAAATATGTCACAGTTGGATAATCACGTCCACATTATAAATGCCCAGTATCGAATCTAGACAGCGCGATTCAGGAATTTGACAGATGTAATCAACGCCATCTATCGCTATCGAGTAGTAACATACGCCGTTATACAGCAAGTCAGTAATAAAATGTATAGTTTGATTTTGGTCGCGAGTGACTGAACCTTGACATTTTGGATGTAACCTTGATATATACTTCCGATAGAAGTACGTTAGCGTTAATACATACCTCGTAATCCATATTAGGTATATAAAAATCCATATTATAGAAATATGATTCAGTTAAAATATCTTTTGGATCGGCTTTTTTCATGACTACGTTTTATAGTACAGTCATTGCGTCGCTAAAAATGTTATATAAATAAAAAGTACATAACTGCAACCTTTGTCTTATGACAAAAAGTTCATGTCCTTTTTCAAGATAACGGCTCATTGGAAATCTTGGCCAACAATTTCAAGTTATTCTTACACCGACAATATTTAAAAAGCTTTCTCGGTTCACATGTATTTTGAAATGTGTGCTTGTATGTAAGAAAAAAATGTATTGATATATTTTCATTTTTTTTTAAATTGTCACTCAATCTCAAACTGCTTGCGTATTATTTTTGCTATTTGTCTCTCAATCATTAATAAGCTATTATATAATTATGAAAACACAAAAATAGTAACGATTATTATCGGTTTTAATTAATTAAAAAAACATTTTGTTGGGCGTTTTTTTTAATTCAATTCTTTTGAAGAGCTTACTCCACCACTTCATTGAAAATTCATTGATTCTTCCTTGGCTTTGAACCCATAATCATCCGTTAAAATTATCACATTCTAGCCCTGGGCCATCTTTGTTCTGTTAACAGTGTCCGAAGTGTTAAATGTCAAGCGACCGCAGTGTGAGGAAGTGCAGTCAAGTGCGCTGAAGTGCACTTAACTGTGGGACGGGTGTATAATGTATATCTTACACGTCCCTATTTGTTCTGCTCTCGCTATGGGAAACCTTTTAAGTAACGTTGAATTTATTCATCAGGCTAAATGAAATTGCTATTTGAAATATCTTTATTTGTAGTAGAAAATACGTGTTGCAAATGACAAGAAATTCATCATTCAAGTCAGTACTACCCAAAACATATTAATAATAATATCCTGGGACATTATTCACCCATCTTATCCCAAACTAAGCAACGCTCGTTCTATAGAAACCAGCCAACTGATATAGGTACTACATAAAATACTAATTTTATTATGTAAGTACATACTAGTATATACAGACATGTTCACACACACAAATGTTTGTCCTGGGTGGGAATCGAACCCAGGACCTGCAGCGCAAAAGGCAAGTATCTACCAACCACGCTACCACCAACCAACTCGTCAATTTTTATACTTGGTTTGTATAAGTCATATTGATAATACGCTGCCTATTGGGATTAAAGTTGAAAACTAATAATTCATCCCAACAGACTCAGCTGTAGGGACAGTATTAATTATTTTCTTTGTTATTTATAAATAAACCAATAATAATATCGTTTGTAGTGATGTAACGACTTCTATTGATATTTTGATCATACAATACTCAGAAACTTCAAAGCCAACCTCTCACCGTCGCAGTGAGAGCGTTACCGTGCTACAGCTCACCGCAGACCGTAAGCTCGCGGACCGTGACGGGATAGCGGACTGGCTGGTTAAAACCGTCACTTGTAACGCGTTTTTTTAACATATACGAATAACACGAATGATATAATAAATCCCAGTAGCCTAGTAGGTCATTACCGAAAGTCACAGTCGAAACATTGCACTTGCTTATTGATAGTCAAAGTTGAAACTACCACCGGTTCGGAAAAGAAACACCTAGCCCTGAGAAGAACCGGCGAAAGAAACTCAGCGGGTTTTATGTTTTATATCATGTTTTGGTTACCAAAAAAGAAATAAATATAAATCAATGAATGAGCTCTAAATCTTTATCCTTAACAGAGGCCCTAGCCAAGTTGACATTCTACAATTGTAAACGCTAATAGAAAACTAAAAATTGTATGAGAATGACCACGTGACTTATCGTTGAGAGATGACATTCTCATACATTTGTTTAGTTTTCTATTAACGTTTACGATTGTAGAATGTCAACTTGGCTAGGGCCTCTGGTGCGTAAGGTTTTGTTCAACAGGGTGACTTTTATAAATAATGACTAAAGAAAATGGAACAAATGTATTCATTTCACATTCCACTATCTGTACTATTTATAATTTATACAAATAATTTAAATGAATAATTAGTTTTGTTTGAACTAGGCAATCTCTGGATTGATAGTTAATAATTTTAACCAATATTATAAAGGCGAATGTGAGTTTCTTACGCTTTCGCGTCTAAACCGCTAAACCGATTTTAAAAATTCATTCACCAATCACAAGATACATTATCAGCTAACATAGGATACATTTTGTTCGAGATCTACGCGGATAAAAATGCGGGCAAGACGCATAATAATATCTATTGTTATATATTGTTTCGGAGTTAGTCGGTTTCAGTGTATATAAAGTATACAATCAAATCAAAATATACTTTATTCGCGTGGTTATAAATTATAGTTTAATTTGAAAAAATATTTTACATAAGCGATTCATCTTATTGATTTTTTTTTTTATCGCATACGAAGGCGGACGAGCATATGGGCCACCTGATGGTAAGTGGTCACCAACGCCCATAGACATTGGCGTTGTAAGAGCTGTTAACCATCTCTTACATCGCCAATGCGCCACCGACCTTAGGAACTAAGATGTTATGTCCTTTGTGCCTGTAATTACACTGGCTCACTCACCCTTCAAACCGGAACACAGCAATAACAAGTACTGCTGTGTTGCGGTAGAATATCTGATGAGTGGGTGGTACCTACCCAGACGAGCTTGCACAAAGCTTTACCACCAAGTAAATAATTTACATCATCTACATCTCCACCCATAGTGATGCTAGTGTTATATCTTGCTAGACAAACGGGTGCGGGTAAAACCGCGGAACATGTAGTAAAATAATGAAACACATAAAATAATAGATAATAAAAATACATACAAAAAAAAAGTAAAACAACTGGAATTAATATAAAAACTATTTACGCACTGTTAATGTTATTACTGTAACGCAGTGAATGCTATCGAATCGAGATTAAAAGCGTAATTATATACCTACACTTATATACCCATATGTATTTCAAATATTGAGGATTTTTCCGGTACTTCTCGATAGAATCTATTCGGACAGGTGGTAACTTTACATTTAATTCTGTAAAATGAGGATTCAAACGTTCTTGTTGAAGTCTACTTGAATTGATAATTGATTTTGATAACATATTATGTCATATATGCTTTGTGACGTCATACACCGAATACTCAGACGTAACAAACAATAATTAAATAGAGATATTTATTATTTTAATATTTAAAAACTATTTATAATAATCGACACTAAAGTGGCCATACGTATGTGAAAACTATTACAGTTACGATCTATTTTAAACTTATATTTTTAAACACTGGTTTATAAATGATTCGTGTATAAAATCATGACCGCGTGGAATGCTGACGAGAATGTTAACAGTATATCCCCGTTAAATTGCCACTTGAGGAGTGGAGGCGGCTGTATTACCACTCTGTACATTTTTTGCACGATCACCCTAATAAACACACGTTCAGCTAAAACGTATTTTTAGGATTAAGACGATACTTTCGCCATTAAGCCCTCATGAGATAACATCAAGCACAAGGTAAGCCCGATGGAAAGTTATTCGAATTTTCTGTTGAAAATTTCTCAGTAGCAACCTGGAGTCTGGACGTGCAAAGTGTGCACAATCCCGTGTCTCGGAAAGCACGTAAAGCTGTTCGTCCTGCGCTTGAACTCTTTCCGGTCGATTGGATAGCCGTCCCATCGGATTATGTGAGTGCACCTGTGTTAGCGTACACGCTTGTGCACTATGATATGACCTCCATTTGGTTTGTCTCTTGAAATTGGCCGAAATCGGTCAGAAAGGCATCGTGTTGTTAGTATATTATAATATCCACTAGTTGATATTACCACGCTATCTACAATTATAAACATAATAAATTCGTGCAGCGTAGAAATACAAAATCTGTATTGAAATATCATACATAAATAGCACCCTATTAAACTCTACTTACAAACAAGTACAACAATTAACATCAACTTATTTCTATCACGACTGATTCTAGGCAGGTTAATAGAAAAAGTCCATTCTCCTTCAGCCTTCTGGTTGTTTCGCTGTAAAATGATTATGGGAAACCGTATTCACGCTAAAGTAAATCAAAAAAGTCTATAATATCAAAATAATTTCAATATAATGTAAGGCAATATGAGTTGGAATAGGTTATTAAGATAAAGATATGTATATTAATAAAGTTAAAGTATTACAAGTCATTGTTACAATACAAATGTAAAATGTCGTATAGTTTCTAAATAATTATCCGGATAAAAAAAAGAAAAAAGGCGAGTTTTTTCTTTTAAATTGGTTAAAAGTACGTAATATTTTATTATAAAATAAGTGCAGTTAGTTATATAAAAAATAGTTACGACCCAAAAACTAAATAACACAATAACAGTCCGTTATAGTCCTATATTAGTTATGTTTAATTACGATGTTAACCGCACTATTAACCCTCCGTTATTGCAGTGTACTTAACAAATTACACACTTCATACTGTTAGAATTTTCTGTAATTTTCCTATATTACAGTATACTTTCAAATTGACGTGCTTTCTTTATTACGTCATCAGGTTATCCTTATTGCGCTAATTTCCTTAAAATGTTAATTCATTTATATTTATTACTTGCGATATTTCCTTCAAAACATAATACCTATTGGAATTACATATTTAAAATATTTTTTTATATATAAAATTCGAATTGTTGAGTAGCTGCGGTAGTCTAAAATAATAATATAATAAAAATATATTTATGGTAACTCGCAAATAGTCATATTACCCTAACAAGAGTCAGTTATTTTAAAATCACGGGGAAACACTTCAATTTTTATTTATTTGTATAGAAGAGTAACCGCGCAGATTTGTAACAAAGATGCACACAATCAAGTTTTACTTATGGAGTTATGGAAAAATTGCTATTTATTTTGAAATATGACTCAAGCGAAGTCGTTGGTAAAGCGGTAGTTTTGATGTAAAACGGTGACTGAATTTGGTAATAAATTATATTTCTCCTCACAGATTAAAAAGTTATTAAATCATGACAGTAATAATAGTTAATTAATTTTTTATATTGGGTGTTTATATGTATTTTCCCGCTCAAAACCGAGGCATTTATTTCCGAAAGAGCTGTATTTCTTTGACTATCTATAATTAATGTCACAATAAAAATGCGTAATAATAATGAATAGAGAAACTAGAATTTGAATTTCGAACGGAATTTAATACTTAGGTTTTATGTTCGCGAGCGAATTAGAACGGATTTCGCTTCTCCACTAGAATACTTTCTTAAACGTGCAAAATGTGACATTCTCTTATAACGAAACATCATACCGATCTAGTTTTTAGTTTATCGTACAGACCATCAAAACACCGAACACGTTTAATGTCGTATTACAAAATTGTTGTTACATTACATACATTTAATGTAATGTTGCAAACGCGAATTTATGTTGTTTTATGATGCATTACAACAATTTTATTAGGTGTTAATTAATGACGTTATAAAACGATTCAAACAAAACACACGTAAAAGATTAGTAATAGTTAGTACATTTAATCTGATTCTGTTAAATATAAGTAATCTTCAAAGAGTATCTAAGACTTGCTATCCATATTCATTCTAAACGATAGAAATAGTAATATTTCGGCATCTTAAATTAGAGTGAGTGGGCGACAATACAGTTATTGTCCGTTTAACAGAATTAGGTATAAAATGTGTTAATCACTTGAACCTTATTTTTAACATATATTCCTAAGTTTATAGTAAAAGGGAGTTTGTTGATTAATTATATTATTTCTTTCTTTTTTTACGAGGCTACAACCAAAGAGGTTGTTCATAGAGCATAAATAAGAGTACGCATTGGCTTCAAGATTCGGTAAAAAAAATACTTTACGGTTTGTACGTCACTAGTCAAGTTATACGTATCGGTGCTTTTTTTTTAAATTAAATTATATTTAAAAAAAATGATAGTATAGTTAACGGTTAAGATCTGTAGCGTGAATAGTTAGTGTTACCGTTTTAACTCGGTGAGTTGTTTACACGTTGTTTTGACGATACTTTTATAACGTGTTTAAAATTTCAATCAAACCGCGTTGTTAAAGAGTTCGTTCGTGACATGTGTTTATAGCAGGAAGTCATCGTTAGAAAAAAATAAAAAAAAAGCATATACGTAATAAAACTGTTTATTTTCGGCCTATCATTATCTTAATAGCTTTGGTAAAATGTTTGTATTACTTTGGTATTATTTCGCAGATTTAGGTGAATCTAATTAATAAGCATATATATTTATATTATATGTATACATACAAATAACTATATAAATGTAAAAAAAAAAATTGAATTGGATTTCGACTTCTATTGATTTGTTTTGAAAATCGTCGATCTAGAAGCTTCTTATAATCTCATAATCCCGGATGTACTCAGTAGGAAGTTATTGAGTTTTCTGTCAAGATATTCTTTGTATCCCGGCGTTAAGAATGCAGTGACATTTGCACTTCAGACACGGTATTTATGTCCTTGTTTACGTTGGTCCTGCACTTGATTTCCCTTCGTTGTATAACAGTTCAGATCTATACTAATAAATAAAATAGAAGTGTCTCTATGTGATTACAAAATAAATGTCACATTCTTATGTTATGACTTTTTTCAAGTTACGAAAACCAAGAAGTAATTTTTTCTAATTTAAGACTACTTTGCTACCTAATAATTATACTATTATAAGTATATATAAATTGAATAGACATTATATGCGTTCATCATATAGTTTATTTATAGATTTATAGATTTTCAAGAATTTTCAACAACAAAGTAAATTCAATATTGGGTTTTCAAGTACAATATACATTATATCTCAATTGTTGTTCAAAATACCGTAAACTTACGAACGTCTAAACTTAAACTAATACGCGGGCGCGATGTTTCATTTAAATGCGTGTTTCTGCATGTACTAGAAATAAACAAAATAATCATCACTATATATATTCTGAGATTCAATTTGTTACACGTTTTTGATATTAAGTATATTTTTTTAAATCGAGGTGGCCCAGTGGTAAGGTCGCATGAATCTTAACCGATAATCGTGTTTCAAACCCGGGCAAGCGCCACTGAATTTCATGTGCTTGATTTGTGATTATAATTCATCTCGTGCTTGACTTTATCAACCCACATTAGAGCAGCGTGGTGGAATAAACTCCAAAATCTTCTTCTCAGAAGAGGAGAAGAGGCCTTAGCCCAGCAGTGGGTCATTCACTGGCTGATACTGACTAGGACTTGAGCTGAGAACTATTCTTTTAAGATAAGGTTTGGAACTTTTTCCATCACTCTACTCCAATGAAGCCAGGTGGGTAATGTGGCAGAATTTCAGTGAAATTAGAAACATGTAGGTTTCCTTAGGATGTTTTCCTTCACCGCCGAGCACGAGATGAATTATAACCACTAATTATGCACATGAAAATTCAGTGGTGCTTGCTATGAATGAACACGCAATCATTAATTAAGATACACGCGTTCTAACACTGGACCATCTTGGATTCTTGGCTCTTCAGCATATCACTATACAAAGGCAACTTTTTTTATAAAGAATATGTAGGCGGGCGAACATGACACCTAATGCCTGACGCCCGTAGACATTGGCATTGTAAGAAATGTTAACCATCGCTATCATCGCCAATGCGCTACCAACCTTCGGAACGAAAATGTTATGTATTACACTGGATCACCCTTCAAACCGGAATACAACAAAACCAAGTTCTGCCGTTCTGCTGTAGGATATTCGATGAGTGTTTGGTACCTACCCAGACAAGCTTGTACAAAGCCCTCCCAGTAAACATTCTTGGACTTATACGAGTCTAGTTATTTTATATTCAACATAAAATTACGTTATATCGATCGTAGTATGCAACACAGTAATTATAATCGCGTCTTACAAATTGATTCAATTGTTAGGAATGTTGTTTAAACTGTTCGTGATAGCTAATTACTTCAATACCGTGTCGCGAAGGGATCGCGTTCATTTGTTTCCATTGGCTTTTTTCGTTCAAGAATTTATCATTAAGTGTTCCGGTTTTTTTTTCGATGCTTCCGCTTAGTGATGGTAATCGAAGTGTTCACGAAATATATTAAGCACTCGATAAATAGCATTAATAATAAATACTCACATTATTTTGGACCATATTGGCTCAATATTATATATTATGTGTAGTTTTGAGTTCAAAAGACGTAAATCTTAATCGATGATTGAAAGTTCAAACCAGAGCACCATTAAATGTTTATTTGCTTAATTTGTTAGAATTTCATCTCGTGCTTGGCGGTGAAAGAAAACATCGTGAGGAAACCTGCATTTGTCTAATAATGAAATTCTGCCACGTATGTATCCGCATTGGAGCAGCGTGGTAGACTAAGCTCCAATTCTTCTCAAAGGGATCTTAGCCAATCAGTGGGACAATTACAGGCGGTTACTGTACCTTAATATTATTATGAAGCTGATGAGTTTGTTTGTTTGATCGCGCTCTCTGAATAGTCCACTTCGATAATATTATAAACACATACGGATATTAATAGTATTTGAATTTCAAGTGCTTATATCCACATTTCGAACCGGTGGTAGCGCTTGACGATTCAAAACTACTTTAACTCCACTTAAATAAAAATATTTTAATTTGATTTGATATTATTGCAAGCATGGATACAATGTTCGCAACCAATAGTCACAATTATAGGTGCACTAAAATATCGCTGTTTCTTTCTTATGTGTAGAGTTAAAAAAGAGTAGTAAGTAAATTTCAAACATTATAGATATTAAAAATGGCATAAACCGTTTGCGTTTTGTATTTGATTAAGCTTCTCAATTAATAATGATTCCGAAGTATAGATAATGTAGAACCGGCTTAATCATACGAGGTCGATGAACTTTCATTAAAATTCCTCGCCATTGCAGTCTGATCAAATTGCAAAGTAATTATAAACTGATGTACCTTGTGGGTTGGTGAAAAAGAAGTTAAGAAATAAATAAAAAATCTATATAAAACAACGTTCAAAAATAGATAAGTTTAGTTTTTATAAGCAACGAAATCATTCTAGATTTTGTAATAAATTTTTTTATCATAACACACAAGGTTTTTACTCTTATCTAATTATATATTATGCTAAATGAATAAATAAATTACTTTTTTTAATTTAAAATGAAAGACAGGTGTGTTATAATAAAATATTAAAAATATATTTTTTAAATTGTCGTGCGAGACATTATTGTAAAATGTGAATTATTATATAAGTAAAATACCATCTATAAACCTTTTCCGTTATAGAAATGCTTAAATATACTTAATATAATATGTATAGTTATAGGTTTACCAAGTTACTTAATCGCCAGATCCGTTCCTAATTCTTCGTCAGTTAGCAATGTTAAACCATAAAAAATAAAACGGCCACACGTCTTCGATGGCATACAATTAACAAATAGAAATATAAATTATTAACCATCTCCATATAAATATACACATTCAAAACACTAATGCGACAGGAGTCTCTCTTCCACAGGAATACATTAGTCTGTCTACGTAACGACGTCTTAATTAATACTATAAGATTAATATTCTATAATAAAAAAACAGATAACATACCATGATAATGATAATTTAAATGCGAATGTTTGTATTTGTTTGTTTTAAATATGTGTGATAGCTTTTGTATACGATATTAAAATGCATGGTTAATATGGTATGGTTAGATATTCGCTTATTTTAATTTGATCTATGTTTATGCGCTTGATATTTATGAGATACGGTAGTGAAAATGAATACACAAGCGTATTATATGTATATACATTGAATTAAAGTGTCGGTATCAAATTATGTTTAAAAAAGGACTGGATCGTCATGTAACAGTACTAAATGAAATGTAAATCTACTACCAATTCGTATGTAGATTATATCTAAACTCAATAGTTCTAAATGATTATTTATGCTGCATGAAAATTAACTCACGCTTTCAATCATCTATAAAGTGTTTTATCGAGTAACAAGCTTTGTTTTATTAATGATTTTTGACGTATGAATTAATTGGTGAATGAATATGTTATAATATAACATTTAGGTTAGATTGATAAACAGTATTTTGCTTATACTAACGTTGTACATACGTCTAAAATTCAATAAGAATTTCGTATATAGGCATTGTTCACTTATAAAATTACCTAGTAAAATGTCACAAGAGCGTACGAAGTGACCGTTATAGCTCCGATGTTCTGGTACACGTCTGACCTCATCAGCGAGGTCAGACCAACTGGGAATTTATGATATCTGCCCCACGACTTTTTTTATGTGAACTGTAACAATGATTGGATTTGATCGTTCTATCCGTGTTTTTATTTTATATCGTCGGTTAGCGAACGTGTGACCTCATAATATGTAATCGAATGAAATTGATTTAATTAGTTTTATTTTATATAAAATCTTAGACGAGATTTTTATGTTTTGCTTTCGTGAAATAATTAGAGATTTTATAAATTCATATTTATTAAAATTTTATAAATTTATTAACGTAAGTGTTTAAATCGACAATCAAGAAAAGTCAATTAACTCGTAAATATAATTTATTTAAAGTATGTTGTTTTTCAATGGTGATAAAGATATTTTAAGTTTTTGCTCTTACAAAGAAATAAACAAAGTTATGATAACGTCTTAAGTCATCATTTCACGGTCTTTGCAATGTCAATTTTGTTAACAAAATAACATACGTAACTGCATTAATCAAGTCGATGTTATTGAACTCATTTGACGGAAATAAAATCAATCCTGAAGAATTGTGAACCCTATACTCATAGAAATAAAGTTGCCTTTCCTAAACAAATGCAAGGAGACAATAATTTGTTACTAGCACGAATAAAATATCAACATTACATAATTCAATGAGTATAAGAGAGAAAGTGTAAATCTAAGAATTATTATTGTTCTTGATTATATAGTCTTTACTGAGATTTTATGCAAACATTTCAGTTAATTTATCAGAATATGTGGTAATTATATTGCTGCTGTTATTTAAAATGTGCCATATAAAATCATAGGATATAGTCAACTAGCGCCATCTATTATGGAATAGTAAATACAGATAGTATGTTTTGTGTGTGTACAGGAGACAATGGCAGCACTCACGCTTTGTACCTCGAAACAATAGTCGAGGAAACAAGCGATGACTTGCGTTCTGAACGCTCTTCTGCAGCCACCTGGCTATCTGACTCAGATGCCGACTCAGTCATACATGTTCGCGGCACAGCAGGTATTTACAAATTAACTTTACGCTTGTAACGCCATCTAGGGATGAATAGCTGGTCTTCTTAACGTTATTTGAATGGATGTATAGATGGCGTTACTTATCGCAAAAAAATATAAATATTTTTATTGTTTTTATTTACTTTTCATATGCACGTATTTAACTTAAGATGATTATTCTTTTTAATTTAAAAGTATTGTTTTTTATTTAATTTATTTCATTTATGTCCTACTGTCATACATTTTAATTATAACACACAGACTTCTTTTTTGGATCAAATCCAAATTAATTTAAATATATCACTTTCTGTGTCATTGTCATTACCGGCGCCTTAAGCCGTTGAAGGTGGTGGTGTTTCTCAGTAGCATTAATTGAGTATTTGAAGTTAGCTTCTCTTCTTCAATCAGGATCGGAGTGCGACAGCGAGTCAGAGCGGGAATGGGCGTGTCCTGCAAAACGTCGAAGACGAGAGCGAGCCAACTCGCCGACCAGCCTCGGTTCCCTCTCACGTTCGTCTAGCCTCGCGCAATTCGAATCCCTCGAACGGTCCTGTGCCGCCCCCGTTTCACCTAGTCTATCACCGGACTCCCTCGAGTCGCCCCCTGCGTCACCACAGCCCGTCCGACCAGCCCCTCGTGCCCATCTTTCAGCGGAGAACCTCAGCGAGGATAGTGGATACAGTGAGCGCGCGCGCCGGCCGCCCCCGCTTGCCCGCCGTGGCCCGCCCGAAATAGCGCACGGGCCGATCGCCGCCGGCAGCGTGCCCTGCCTCGTCTCGCCCAGTGCCACGCGTCGCCAGCCCCGCGCTGCGCGCGCTCTTTCGTTGCCCGCCGAGCTCGACGTCTGCACGGAGCCAAAACGCCACGCGACCCACAGCGCGCGATTCCGCCAGACCTTCGAAGTTTGCGACAGTTTCACCGTAAGCGTGGCCGACCTGACGGCCCTAGACTACCGCGGAGGGCCGCGACGACCGCGGCTCCCTCCGCCGCCCCCTCCGCGACCATCGCATCAACCGCCACCACCACCGCCCGTGCTCGATGTGGTCACGCGTCCCTTACGGTCAACGCCGGCCCGCGAGCCCAGCGCCGGCAGCGACTCCACCACCGAATCGGAACAAGCGTTTGCAAGAGAAATGGAGGCTACAGCGCGTCGATTGGACGAAAATGCAAAAAGAGCGCTCGCCGACACTGGAAATTACGATCGTGAACTCTCCGTTTTGACGGCACGACGACTTCAGGACTCGTGGGGTGCATGGGATGACGTTCTCGATGAGCTGCGCCGGCGTATGGAACCGTCGTCGGCGACACCATCCCCGCCGCGGTCTCCCTCACCAGATCCTATTCGAGAGCCTAGTTTTTCATCGACGCCACTCCGTTCGGGAGACGCACGAGTTCGTTCTACGCCCGAGTTGCGAGCGCGGGCGACGCCGCACCGCGAAACTCCAGAAGAGTTGCGAGCTTCACTCCAACTGGTCGCACCGCGGCCACCCGACTCGGCGTTGCCGGCGCGCTCTGTGTCGACAGGATCGAAAGGAGTCACCTTTTCACCGATAGTGGCTGAAGTGAGTTGGCGAGAGACAAGTACGAGTAGTAACGAAAGTTCTGAACGAAGGACGAGCGAGAGTTCGAGTGCGAGCGTGGACGGGGCAGACGCAGAGGTAGTGGAAGTGGAGGGGGAAGGCGACGGGCCGCGCGCGCAGGTCGCAGAGTGCGCCGTCGCAATGACGGAAGCGGGCGCGCGTGCGCCGCGCAGCCGCATCGCCGGTTTCCTTTCGAGGTTCGCGAACTTCCGATTCTCGGGGCGAAAAGAAAAAAAATCTAGGGGCGCAGGCGCGAACGGGCGGGCGAGTATCAGCGGTCCGCCGACGACGGCAGATGCGGGGCAGGGAGTGCGAGCGGCGGCCGCCGGGCCGCAGTATGTGCGCATCCCGCTGAAGGAGGAGGGTGTGTCGCGGGCGGTAGCACCCCCCGTGGCGGGCGGCGTGGCGCACAAGCCTCCGCGGCCGCGCCCGCCGCCCGCTCCGGCGCCCGGCGTGCTCGAGACCGACGTGGACACGCAGCGCACGGTGCTGCACGCGCGATCCCTGCTCGCCCTGGCGCCGCCCGACCAGCGCGCGCCACGGCCCCACAAGTCCATGGAGTTTCTGCTCGACAAAGACAGCGCGCAGATCGTACAGGTGAGTCCCGCTTTACATCGCACTATTACAAGCTGACGAATCCCGTGGGCGTTGTCTAGGTTGTCTTTTAACAATTTGTTTGAAATTCGCATATTGCCGCAATGTTTACAAACAGCACGATCGATGCCGGGCAATGAACTCTTGATTACTGCTGATGTCTCGTAGAAGGCATTTATGTTTCAACAAACTAGCCCTTTAACTGATACCAAACCTATACCGGCTAACCAGCGTCATAGTAAAGACTTGCAACTGCAATAAATATAATCAGATTAATTGTCACGCCAATGTTTCATACAAACTACAACAGTTCATACTACAAATGTTTCAACAGCGAGCTATTCCGTCCGCTAAATGACATACGCCATACATATTCCGTTAACAATGCACTATGTAAATGACAACGGTATTCCCAGTAGGGTCGTTCGAGTTACGACACAGTATTCGCATTTCGCATACAATCGACTCGCAGAGGGCGGAGGTGAAAGTGTGAGTCTAGGCATGGAGCGCCATATGCGTTGCTAACCCACCGAGGTGGGCGTAACTGTATTATCAAACCGTATGCGTAGCTATCGCATATATCGCTTTACGATCGATTGCTATCGGAGCCTGAAAGCGTATTACCTAACAATCTTCATAGAGAATTATTCACAAAAGCGACCCAATTAAAACAACGATCCCAATTGATATTAACGTAATTAGCTTAATTCACGAGGTTATACAGCAATTTAATATCCAAAATAAGTTAAAACTGACTAATTACCAAAAAACGTCATTCGTAGTAAAAAATATGATTGTCATTTTATCTCATCATTATCAATTTCGAATGCTTTTAAACCGTGAAGTTAGTAATGTCTATTGTTCACAAGAATTTTAGCATACAATACGGGAACTCTGACACTAACTGCTGCATATTACTGGCACAATGAACAAAAATATTGTCGAATAAAAAAAAGTACTACATATATAATTGTAATAACACTTCATTTATAATACAATAATAAAGTATGGAATTTTAAAAACATAGCCTCATTCAATTTACGCTTAATATACGTACGTATATGAGCTTCCTTGCACATGCAGGCTTAGCAAACATCGTAGGTTCGACACATCGACACAAAAGAAGCCCCTTTTAAATGCAGAGAATAAGCTGAAATTGCTAAAATAAAAAATGTCATTGTCGTCTGTTCTCTATGGTAGCAGTCTTAGCAGGTACAAAGCTTCATCGTCATTTTGTAATATTTAAAAACGAATATTATATTATTCTATTTGGGACATAACAAATCTATAATAATAATTATAGGTAATTAAATTGGTATACATATTTGAATAAGGACTTATAAAAATACTCTGTTTTTTTTTTCAATTATTCATTTAAGATTTCACTTTGTCTACAAAAGAAAGAGAGATTATTCGCCAAATTTGAAAATTGTGCTTCTATTTGACGGTTAGTTGAAAAATGTATTAATACTGTTAAGATCAATTAAATTAGTAAGCATATTAAAATTAAATTACCCTGGTAACGTTTGCTTTGTTACTTTTTAAGCAAAAGCATTTCAAATCTTATTGAAAAATAAAACACGCTCTAAAAATAAGCATTCACAACATTTTTAACAGTTAGTTTTTAATTTATGTTGAAATAATGAACAATTAATATAAATCCTTAGTTCACTTCACCGTGACTTAAAAATTTATTTAAAAGGTTTTCTGATAATAAACAATATGTCCATTGTAAAATTCGTAATTCCCACGAATCCTTTTATTTTTTGTCGCAATCACTTGACTTTGCTTTTCATAATCTTGGGAATATATTATCCATGACATACTAACATTGTGATGTCATTGAAGTGTCGTTTGCATGTTAATCCTATTATTACCATTTACACCTTGATCAGAACGCAATGTAGAACGCAACGCAATACGAAGTACATAATGTTAAATATTGTATCCATTAGCCAGATGTTTCAATTTGCGTGCGATGCCGACGATCCGTTTTTTTTCAAAGAAATCTTAAGCACAAATGTGGTTGAAATTAAAAAAGAAAAGTATAATAAGATATCCTAAGGATATGTAACAGTTTTTTTTTTTTTTTTTTTTATTTATTTATGAACTTAAAAATTATTACGTAAAATTATTTAAAAAAATATACATTACGTTTATTTTGACATTGCGTCATTCATTCATTCATTCATTTGCTTGGTTAGACAATGATGTAAGTCGGCAATCTATATTTTTTTAGTTTACCTATCGCATAAACATAACAATAATAATTAAAAAAATAGCGTTAAGCTGTTTCATAAAATGTTTTTCCTGTTATGTGTTGTGAATTTAAATCACCTTCGACCATGAACGCAGTACATGATAGGATTACGTTAATCCTCTACAAATAGATCAAACCTTACTCATAAATGACTGGACACATCAACGGCCGAATAATGAAACGTCCCTAAAACAAAAACTTAGTTAAACGCTACTTAACATTGAAATTAGTATGCGAAATTTTAAATTAACGGCGTCTCAAATAATTATTTTGCACTTAATATTTAAATGACGTTTCATTATTCGGCCGAAAACAAGATGACTATACAATTTGAGGAGGTTAATTGGCATTTAAGTTTTACTTAAAATTATGTCCTATATTATGTGATATTAAATTGACATTTTTTTTTAACTCACAGACTCAATATATCTTGGGTACTTAATTTTTTCACGTTTTCATGTTAGAAATTCGATATTCGTTTTGTAAGCTTCAAAATTGATGTACGGTACCTAATTATGTGATAGACGTGGAAAATCGTGGACTTCCACAAGTCGGTTATATAACTTCTACAGGATACAGGACACGAGTGTTGGACGTGTCCGTCTGATCGTACTTCATCAGATCTAAATGCTTTAACTAGCATAAACTGTTCCTGCACTCTGACTTTAGCCTTCGAATCTATATCGAGAACTCTGTGCTAAATGTAATTCCCACTCAATCTAAACAAACCCATATATTGAACAGAGTAAGCTGTACGTTTAATTGAATACATCCAGAAATGTGTATTAAGAGAGAAAATATTTTTATGCATTCTATAAAACCCATCTGCGCCTTCGATATCTGAATATTATAATATAGGTACGAAATATTTAATAATAGTACGACTTCTGTCTGTAACATTGTCCGCGATCGATCTTTGAAGCTATTTTATTCATAAATACGACCCGTTGAAGCTTTGAATCTATAGATTTATTGAACCATAAAATTACAAAGTCTGAACAAAAGGCATTCTTAGTCGTCTTAAGAACTCAGAACTTCGTCAAAGCGACGGTAAATTTTAATTTGATGTCGGCTTCTCTTTGAAGATACCATATAATCTAAGAATATCTTTAATTATAAGAGAGAACATTCAAATATTCACTTTTTTATACTTATTTATTTTTTTAATACGACAACTATATTTAAATAATTTTTATTTTTTTTTAATAACAGTTCAGGCGCGCTAGAATACAATCGTTATAATGCTTACAAGCTTTATTTATTTTTTTTAATTTATTACCAGCTTTTTGAATTTGTATGTTACAAAATGTTACTTTCTAGGTGTAATAATGAACCTTTCCATCACATCTGTTATAACCGGTCAGCTTAGAATCTATCAGGCAGTCGTGCGACCTTGCATGTTCGCCGAAGAAATTACCCCCGAGGCGTACAAATAGTTTCTCTTTAGATATAAATTACGTTTTAGTATTTATATATATTTATGACTGAACGGTGTGTGGTTTAGGTCTGATTTGTTAAAGTTTACGGTGGTTATATTTGCCGTCGTTCGTAATACACGACCAAGAACTAAGATAACGGGAGCAGTTTGTTAAGTTTTTCAAAGTAATAATTTTATTTTGATGTGGCATGAACTCGTCAGAACATAAAACCATGGTCTTACGATGATCTACCAAAACCACTTCAAGCCAACAAAACCTCAGTAAAGCTATTGGTCGATCAGTGCCTTTATATTACTCTGAAGTTAGAAATAAATTTAAAATAAGAACATAACATCAAAAAGAATTACTAATTCAATTTAGTTTTTTCAAAATATATTTTATAAAATACATTGTGGCAAAGGTTAAAAAATAAGGACGTATTATTGCTACTTAATAATCTGTTTTAATGTCTTTTATATTACAAAATAACATACAGTTCTTATTAAATATATTTAATTTATTTAATTCAATTATGTCTTTAACAATTGAACTTTGCCAGCATCATGTTTTAAGTTCTGTTTTATAATCATGATTTAGGGACATTTCTTTGCCTCGTATTAATAAAAAAACTTATGTCTATTTTTTAAATTGCAGTGACAGATGCAATTTTCACGGTAAACGAACTTAGTACGAAGTCATTTCCGCAGGATAAATTGGTTTCGGTTTTACATTTTAAATTCTTTAAATTAAATTACTTTTTCATGTAATTGACAGAACCATTAAAGGCAAATGAAACAATAAATTATTTTAAATTTTATTTTATTCTGTTACGTTAAATTCAAATGCATGTGAAACAGACTGAATTTGAATCGTCGTTTTACAAGTTTATATTTAATTTATAACTGGTGTTACGATAAATATAATTTAGAATACATACACAACAGATTCAGTAGTTACTATTATTGATTCGTTAAATTACATAATATATTAATTATATAATATTTAATTTCTATGTCATGTATGAATATTGAGTATATAATACTTAGCTTAGAATTACGCTGCTATCTCCATTTTGCCATTACATACAAATATACATATATACAAAACTAAAAATACAAGTATGTATAATAATTTATCGTATTTCTTCCAAATAGTACTGCATATTTCTATCTGTGTGGTAATAAATTTTCACTTTTATAATATTTATACATTTTGTCTATGGTATGGACTGTACAACGATGTTGTTAATGATATTATCCACTATAAAGTAGAATGTAGCTTCAATTTTAGGTAAGTGGAGTAAGAGGTTAACTTTATTACATAACCGTATTTCCTGGTGATATTGAATCTGGTAACACTCAGAGGATATCCGTTAGGGCGGACATGTCCGGATGCAACTTATTAGCAACCGTTGAATTTGTATTTCGAGTTATAACATTTTGAATTTACTAAACTAAAAGTTTTTTTTTAAATCTTTACCAAATAATTTAATTGTTTTGAAATTAACGTGACGCTTTAAATAATGCCATAAATAACGGTCAACTTGAAATAACCCTCGTCATTATATTCGATAACCTTAGAACAAATTCTTGAATTATATTCCTAATTCAAAAAAAATGTATTTTGACAATAATGTTCAAAATTATATTATATTACAATGTCATTATATTATAAAGACAAAGATTCAAAATTTCGATTGCATTCTTAATTTAAAATATCTATGTGATACGAGGTACCTTGACTTTTTAATATTTTATTTTGTCACTGCAATACTTGAAGCTTGTCAGCAGTCACCAAGCGCAGCTCAGACTCCACTGACCTATTTCTAGAAATAGCGAATAATAATCGCTCCGATTAACACAACACAACCCTTATATTATTTAATCGTATTTTTTTTAATCCCTTACAAAATGTATGTGAGCTATCTACATAGGTTTACTTTACTTGCCTGGAAATATATAAATAAATAAGTTTAGATTTTATGATAAGTATTTTATTATATTAATGTCCAAAATTGATCTTAGTTTAAAAAATACTTTTTTTGGTAAATTGAGATTATTAAGGTTTTTACATATTAAAAGAAATCAATTTCTTGCAACTATTTTATTCTCATATTAATCGCGCTTGATTTTGCAGAATAACAAGAAAACACAGTAAACAGTATAACTACAGTGAAGTGTAAATACAGAAACTAATTCTAATAACTAACTTATAAACTTTGCTTAGCGTCTGTTTATTTTAACACCGGTTTTTCTCTTTCTGTCATTAATGATTTGGCATTCGAAAAAAGAACACAGCATCGATTATCTATCTGCTTACCCTCTAAAGAGCGTTTCGACCGATTCTATTTATTTCATTTCCTACAATAAAATATTAAAGTTATAGAATAGGAAAATTATAAAAGATTCCTTTGTTGAAGAAATATAGAGCCGTTTTTAATCTTAACTCCTTCAAGAGGATTTATCTTTAAGTCCTATATAATAAGAGCTATGTGCTTATATCTCTATTTTCCTTTTATTTCCCTGCGCTTTGAATTAATCTTGAACGGAGACTGATCTCCTGATCTGAGAGAGACGTTCCTTGAAGTATAATCCTTGAAACGTTGAGAGAAGTTGAGTTATTCAAGAGTAATCCCGAATACAATGCTCAATTTTAATTGGCCATTTGTTCTATAATTTAAATGATATTGGTTAAAATCCTGATTCTTTTTTTAAATATTTTATTGATTGTGGTTAATTTCTTTTTTGTAAAAATTTGGATTCTATATTAGAATCTTACTAATCTAACGATTTATATTAACCTCTAAGAAGTAGAAGATATTATTTTTTAGGTTTTGAAGGGATTTATTAAAGTATGATTTTTTACGTGTGGCGACACACTAATATTAATATATTTTTAATTTTCCATGGCGAAGCCACAACACATAGTGCCAAAAGATTATAATTCAATCAAATTTATTATATGTAAATATCGTTTTAAAATTTACTTCATTAACTAGTTCAAAGAAATATCTGTAATACTGTCAGCTTCTGTTTGTTTCGATAACCGACTTCGTAAACAGGATAAAAATTGAACATGTATTCATATTTTTAAATAAACTCATACGTCAGTCGTAGGTACATGTTGACTCACAGTATTTATAATAATATATGCAATGTACATGTAGATATATTATATGTATGTTAAGAAAATTATTATTTTAATGCAAATATAGCTTAGTCAATTATATTCAACGAAGCCTCTTTGAAATTACATGTTTATACTCGATGTCCTAGTGATATCTACATTATTAATATGCATTACGTATAGTTACGTATTATAAAATAATATATGTATACTAGCTATGTTCCTCGGTTTCACTCGCGTATAATTAATAAAAATCAGCCTAGAGCATTCCTCGATAAAAGGACTATACAACACAAAAATATTTTTTAAATTCGAACTAAGTAGTTTCTGCGATTAGCCGGATCAACAAACAGACTCTTCAACTTTATGTATAGATTTTCATTAAGGCACTTGCACTAATCAAATCTAAAAATAGTTACTTGGTGGTAGAGCTTTGTGCAAGCTCGTCTAGGTAGGTACCACCCACTCATCAGATATTCTGCCGCAAAACAGCAGTACTTTGTATTGTGGAGGCGCATTGGCGAAGTAATCGATGGTTAACATTTCTTACAATGCCTTTGTCTATGGGCGTTAGTGATCACTTACCATCAGGTGGCCCAAAGGCTCGTCCGCCTTCCTATACAATAAAAAAAAATACTGAACAAATCATAGTCCATTTAAACGTGATTTCAAATACGTTAATCATTAATAAGGTGTTCATAGCATACGGGCTCCCTGGCGAGTTTCGACGTTAAATCGTAAACCCCAAGGACCAAGGGCTATTGAGAGGATAACAGGATGATAAATTTAAGCTAATAATGCTCTTATTGTATGCGATAGGCGCAGTTTGTTGTATGAAAAAAGTTTAGGCAGATTTATGCGGCTGCCTGCCGTATTCCAAACTTCCATGGTTACACTTTCGCTGAAGAGCTTTAGCTTTGCTATGGGGTGGTCGAGGCACTTACGTGCTCGACTGGTGAATGCGTTTAAGCTTGCTTGAGGTGGGGTGACTAATTTTAGCTAGACCAGAAAAAAATTATAGTATGTTATATCTAATGAAGTTATATATTTAAAATTAATATCATTTTTATATTTTTCCACAATTAGTCTATATTACACAATATAAAAAAGTTAAACTTTTAAAATATAACTTACTTTAGTGCGGTGTATCTAGCAAAGTTTATAATAAAGAGAAATCTTGCTACCTGCTTTGTAAGTAAACATCGATGTCAAGGCCCGGTGTGTTTATTGATCGGACCACCATTGCTCTTTTTCATCTGACCGTAATCTTTACGTTAACATAGATATAACGAATGGATTATCATTTAAAAGATTAAGTAGATTTTGTGTACATATTGATTAAAGTTTTGTTTTGGGACGTGTCATAAAAATAACAATAAAACCTATTTGGACATTATCTGTATACAAATAATACTGGACGATATTTTTTTATTTGAATGAAATTATTCATAATAATAACACGTTCCAAATTGTAGTGTTGTTTTTAACGAACAGGAATTGCTAAACTTCAGTTATTATCTCATTAATTTCATGAATGTAGCACAGACAAAGACTGTCGGTATCGAGTTACGCTTATTAACACATGTGGGCGAAGGTTCCTGAGAAATTGACTCGAGTTACTGCATGCGTTCTTCGTAATGGCCCCAGGAAATACCATACAATACGCTCAATACAAAATAATAATAGTAAGATGACATTTTCTTTTCTTATTTACTAATCAATACCAAATAAAAAATACTATCGTAATAACTTGTGTAAGGTACGATTCTAAACATACTCTGTAGGCTACAGAGTACAGACAGCCAATATCAATTTACGTATGGCAATCAAAATTTTCTTTAACTTAAGACAACGCCCCTAGAATATGATCTCATTATCTATAACATGTCCATTATTAAGTTTTATTTATATCAAAATGAATAAAATGTCATCCTTCAAAAGTCTAATGACGCAGTTCTAGTTTGTAATGAATTGTGCTATATATGCTATGTTCCACATTGTTTCATGTATATTTTAATAATAAGTATAATAGTCACTAGATATTATTTTATAAAACAAGCCCACTTACTGCTGGTAGAAGTTACTCATGACAGCTTTTGCGCGAACGTTTGTTATCGAAGTGAAATTTTAAAACCGCTCTCTTGTTTAATGTTTAATTTTAAAGACCAATAGATGAAGTTTACTGGTTTTGGCATGTAAACACACAAATACATACTTACAAGTTATTATTATTAATAGTAATTACATCTGAGTCAAGTCACGTCTGAGGTATTATTTTCCTGGTGAAAGATTTTCCACACTCAAAGCAATTGCAATGCATCTTTATTGAACAATAACATTGCTATAGATTTTAGTAATTCTTTTAATATAAAAGCATGGCTCTTTTATAATTTAAACCGTCTAGTTTAGCCCTTTAGTTATTCTAATTACTGGATATTCATAGTATTATTGCGTTTCGGTTTAAAGGATGAGTGAGTCAGTATAAGCACAAGGGACGTTAATATTTTACAACATTAACCAGCATTATCACATTAGTGCCCAAGACTGATGTACATTGGCGATATAATAATCGTTAATATTTTTACAACGCCAATGTCTATGGGCATCAACTTGCTCCCTTACCATCAGTTGACATACGAGTATTTGCCCGTACTTTCTATAACAAAAGGAAAGAAATAAAATATTGATTACATTTAATTACACCAGGCTTTATTGAAGTACTCCGTGGAAAATATATTTTCAATTGAAGCAATATAAGTAGTTGCTAACTCAGACACTGGGCACGTTTTTAGGTCACCTCATTTTCTACTCTCCTGAGTGTTTGTTCAGGTACAATGCTCTGTTGTGGTTTATGTAAGATGTATGTTGTAAAACTGTTTTGATTAAAACTTTATCCATTCCCACTTTGTACTTTGCTTCGTCAATTTTAGTTTGTACTCAAATGTTATTACTCTACTTTATGAATAGCTCAAACGTTTATACTTCAAAAAAAGGAATATCGTATTAAATCTGTGGTACAGAGTATTAATAAAAAAAAAACAATGACAGAATAGTTCTGAAAGAAGAAGAAATTATAAAAACTTATATATGAAAATATTATGAACTCCTAAACCTAAGATGCATCATGCCAGAAAGCTAATTACGCCATTTTGATGCTCCAATAAACGAGGAAGGAGATTCTTAAGCCCTCGCAGAGCAAGCTGCTATAAAATTCATACGAATTTTGACAGACTCGTTAAATTTAATGGCGACAGGACGCTGTGTTGGCAGCCGTCCAACTTCTAACGTTGGTCTTAAAATTTACGTCTAGATTGACATTTATTTTTCTAGTTTACTGAAATTTCTAGGCTGATATTGGTATTGGAAATAACATATATCGCTTTTTCTCTTTATTGTATGAGGTAGGCACACTGAGAAGTAGCCCACCTGACGGTAAGTGCCAGTGTACTCGTAGACTTTGGCATTGTAAGAAATACTGACCATCCCATCCAACGCAACGTCAATTCCAACCTGGGAAAATGTAATAAGTGGGTACCAGATTTTTCGCGAAATAACTAGAGAATACGTCATATTACGTCAAACTATATTTTTGAAAAACAAACGGAATACTTAAAGAATCACTCTAGTGTCTGTCTGTCCGTTTGTCACAAACCTTTTTTGTGAATCCAATTAATATCGTTAGTTACTTAATGAAAATCTCTTTTATTTCCCTTGTAGTCGTCTTCGCGAACAATATAAGTATATGTGTCATAACCTTTGTCATATGTCTTTTAACCTTTTTTTTATTGGAATTTCATTTTTATATACAACAAAATGTATTCCTTTATATTGTCTTAATACGTTTTATGATATTAAAATGTCTTAGACCAATGAAATATTTTTTACATTATAGCGACGTCTTATATAAGATGTACCTTAGTCAGCTTATTATAATGAGAACAATTAAATAACTACAAGTTGAGCGATTAACTTATGTAACTTGTTGTACATAACACATTGCTGTACTTTTTGTAATGGCAACATAATTATGGTGTATATAAATTATTACATGTATATAAATTTGTTTTTTTCAAGCGCAATTATTCTAACATTAGCCGATCAAACCGCCTTCATTATGTAACGCTGACAGAATTTTAAAATGGAGGGAATTCTATGTAACTATTTTTATAATCTGTTAATCTACATTAATAAAATTATTGAATATGATTTAAATATACAAAACACAAAACTTAAAACGTACAAAACTACGAAGTATTAGAAAATACCCATTTGCTGCCAAATCTCAAACGTAAAATTTTGCTAAAGTTCTTACGTACGACTTAATTAAAATTGTATATTATATTCATCCTAAACAAAATACATTAATCAAAACAGCAACTATATTAAATAAAAAATAAGGTTTACGTCAGCATATGAGCGTAAATAAAAAAACGGCCACTTTATATATAAAAGACGTTTAAAAAGCAAAGTCAATATTTAAAACAGTGCATACAGTAGGCTTATGTCTCCCTCTGTAGTTATGTAAAAGTGGGTTCGTTGAATCATTCCCTTTGATAAGTCGCATGTAACACTCATTGGCTCGGATCCAAGAGGATTTCATTCCTAACAATCCTCACATCTAGAAACTTCCGCAGCATGTTTATCCTTACGCCAAAATTTGTTTTGAATTTGGAATGATCATATTTTACTTTGTTTATTAATCATCGTGTCTGGTACGTCTTCTAAATATGCGATTTTATTGAATAAATTTCAAAATTCTAGCGGTGTTGATTAGTTTATTTTGGTTTTACCGTACGTATACGCATTAAATGTTCCCCTCGCCATGTTTTATGCATTACACGGTGATTACCTAAGTTCACAGTCTGGCTTACCATGTCACTTCGATTTATCACAATCGAAATATCTTGGTAGGTACACACTCAGCGTCATTAGTCTACAAACAAAGCTCTGTTTAGATACAAAATACTTTAAAAAATGTTTTATGCATAAAATTAACCAAGCAAGATGTAAACAACTATACATGTACGAAACTATTTTATTTTATATATAATTTATATCTTGGAGTTATTAAATGTAAACAATTGAACTATCGCAATCCGAAAGGTACATTTGCTACGGTAAAAATAGTATGTGGTTTCTCTTTAACTTTTAGTTTATTTAGCAATTAAGCGCTTTCTATTCGCATTAGAAAAAGACGATCGAATAACGACTGCGGTCACGTCGCTTTAATGTCGGTTTTCATCGATATACAAATAAAAAAATCTAAAATAAAATAAAATTCCTCGTATTTTGTATTCATATTTTTTTGAAAAGAGTTGTTATTGAAATTTTTACATTAAAATTGGAAAGAACGTTGATGGTAAAAAATTAAATGTACTTTTTTGCAACACTTTTTTTGTTATTTTCAAAAATATTAAAACACGATGCTGTTTTCATTATATTATTTACTTTTCCCCCAATTGATATGTTAGTAAAGCCCATTGATGTAAGTATTATATATTCAAGAAGATATCAGTGTTGACTGTACAAATACAAACGCAACACAAATAACCAAAACGAAACACGATTGAGGCAAATTAACACGCAGTACAGGATTTAATCTGTCACCTACCATAATATGTTCTTATTGCATGCTTCGACCGCCATATTGCCAGTTTTGAAAAAGGAATAAGCCGATCTAATCGGCGCTTGTACGGCTCGCATTCGGTTCCGCGTTCGTCCAGAAATAGTTCTTTAGATCGCATTCCACATTTGCCCGCAAGCTGTTTACTTGACGTTTCAGCGTTTCAAAACGTATAAAGCACAGTATAGATTTTAAACTGACATTAATATTACGCGAGCATGAGCATGAGTCACTTTGTATTTAAACATTTCGAAATTGAGATATTGATATCGATTATTCCTTACCTTACCTTGGGAACTATATGTGTCTTGTGCCTGTACTCTTAAGTAACTCTTCCAATACAACAATACTAATATAGTTGTTTGGCGTTAGAATATGTGATGAGTAGGTTGTACCCACCCAGACTGGCTTGCATAATATCTATATTTATACCTACATAAAATAAAGGTCCGTATAATATGAAAAATTATAAACGTAAGGACCTTTTTTTAAACCTTAGGAAGTAATGTCTTCAATGGCCTGTAACGGTGGGACACTTGAGTGGACTTCAGAAGCAAAAGCAGCTTCAGTAATTTTATTGCGTACACATGCGTAAAGCGACCCCTTTGATGTTCAACGAGACATGGATATTTGATATATAGTTTAATTTTAATTACAATATGTACCACAGATGATTTTCCCCGATATCGCTCGCCATTTTTTCACGAATCCATAATGAATACCATAGATTATTCAAAATATCTCGACCAATGATATCGCGTCGTTTCAATTTCAAATTTGTTCGCTTGTCTTTACTCCTCTTGTTGAAAATGGAATGCACAGCGAGACGTATAATAATGGATGAAGGCTTTTGTCCAACCGTGGGATACATGCATTGACTGTTTTCGACTGAATACAACATATCAAAATAAACATTCACAATTAATCGAGTTATACCGCACTTTGTTATAAAATATTTATGAATGTCATAAATAATATATCCAATATGCGTCATTCTGTCCATGAACCATACGATTTCATTCGTGAAGAGAACCACTCAATCTTTAGATAACCGCTTCCATTCGTTCTAAAATAATTCGTACTATTCCTGAAAGCGATGACTAATTTTTTAGTGAACTAATACAGGGTTGTGTGTGGGTTTTGTGTTTAAATCTATACTTATATTATAAACTAGCTGTGCCCTGCGGTTTCACCCGCGTATAATTAATAAAAATCAGCCTAGACCCTTCCTCGATAAAAGGACTACAAAACACAAAAATAATTTTTAAATTCGAACCTGAGATTAGCGGGATCAAACTCTTCAGCTTTATATATTAGTATAGATAGTATAGATGCGGAAGTAACTCTGTCTGTCTATTATGGTTTCACGGCTAAACTGCTGAACCGATTTTGATTAACTTTAATAAGAAGCAAGCTTGAACTCCAAGGAATGACATAGGCCTTATATACAACACAGTTCAAGGAACATAACATACCATGCCACTGTCTATGGGCGTTGGTGACCACTTACCATCAGGCTTATATGCTCGTCCGACTACCTATACTATTAAAAAGATTGTACCAGCCCACCCTCGGACACGCGAGGGAAGCCGTGGGCGAAAAGAACATATCTGTTTATATTTTTATGTAGCCAGATACCTTTTTTAAATTTAATCTTCAATAGCCGATCATAGTGTAGAATTTCAAACAGATGTTTTTATTACATCTAAAAAATATCTTGTTGATGTAAATATCATTATTTTATAATTAGGTAATCAATATCGCTAGGTAGATAAAAACTTAAAACCGAGGGTCGGCAACGTACTTCCATACACATGGATATTTGATAACTTATTAGTGTTTTTTTTTGCCTAAGGACTAATATGATTGCAAACCAAACCAAAAACCTGGGTAACCAAACCTGGGTAAACCAAAAAGCAGAGTGTGTAGTTTAGTCTTTGAGATCAACCAAGTGATCAAAATTCAGTAAGGGTGCTTCCGATTCACCTATTTGGACTTTGCTTAGGAAATATTTGTTGTCTGCCTATGAAAAGTATCACCAATAATTATAGCTTAGGATAATCGCCATATTGTTAGATTTATTTTTTAGATTTATTACTTAATTTTTTTTGACTTTTTTAGATTTATTTTTAACAAGTCTCACAAAATGAGAATTCAGATTACAGGCACAAGGGACATAACATCTTAGTTCCCAAGGTTGGTGGCGCATTGGCGATGTAAGCGATGGTTATCATCTCTTACAATGCCATTGTCTATGGGCGTTGGTGACCACTTACCATCAGGTGGCCCACATGCTCGTCCGCCTTCCTTTGCAATAAAAAAAAAACAGAAGTACTTGTAAAAGTCGTACGTAGCTATCGGAATCGCTGTCTTTTATTTAAACATTTCATTTAATAAACTATAAACATTTTATTAGTTTAATTTCAACTCTCTAATACAAACACATTATTTTTCTTCTGTTCTGTCTGTCTGTCTTCACATGTCTAAATAAAAGGTACCGTATAGTTGTTATTTAAAACTTCAAAATACACAGAATGGACACGTTCACCTTGACTGACTGACCGTTTCTAGTTGTGTAAATAATCAGTGTTTATTTACGAGTGTAAACTGTGAGAACTTGCCGAAATATTCGACTATACTCGATAAGTGGGTTCGGTGCTTGAAATACTTCTTCTAACAATTTATATATTTTCTCAGGCCATTTTGACAGGAATACTTTCAGCAGTATGATTAACCTTCGATAAAAAAAGAACCTGGCAACATTTATTTGAAATAATTTAAAAATGGAAATTCGAATCGATGATTCGATTTTTAAAATGAAACGTTTTTTGTCGATGTTTTAGTCTCATATATATGACATCTTAACAAAAACAAAGTCCAACTGCCAAGTTAACTATACTCTATTTCAATGAGAATAGAAATAAATGTAAACAAACCGTACTTTTCAATATTCCAAGTGATTTGCTAATAACTCCGCTATATGATGCACTACAAACAGTTCTTGATTAATATATCTTCATTTCTAACACAACAATATTTCACTTAACTAATTAAATCCACTTAAATTTTACTTCCAAAGTTACGACAACAGTTTTGTCGACATTCAAGACGCCATTTTTTCGATGCACGAACCGCCATTTTGGCGGAGCGAATAAGGATGTTCGCTAAACGAATGGAAAATGAGCGAACTTATACAGATAAAAAATATATTATTTTAGTTCGTTTTAGATTTTTTAAATAGATATTTATTTACTTGTATATAATATGGAATATGAAATATTTGTAAAAAATCATAGAAAATTACCTATAACAATATAAAAATGTTATTATTAAGGTAAATAAAAAAAATATTAAAGGAATCATCATAATTAATATAGTGTAAATTTATAACTATTTAATTTTAATTTAATAAAAAAATTAAAATCTCAAAATATAGATCTGTTTATATGCATAGCAACACTCAATTTATAGTTTTGAAAATAATACTGGGTGCTTATTCGGAATTATCAAAAGTTTTTTATTAGGACATGGCAACAAAGCCAGGTACTAATAAAACGGACTGTATATTTACGACCTTTTGCTTTTGCCTACTGACTTTTGATTTGCCTTCAACACGGACTAAGCTGATTGAATATTATTATTTTAATTTAAAAACTAAGAAATATATTTCAACTTTGTTAAAAGTTCAGTGTTTTTGATTTGAGAAGAAATTAAGTTTCCTTTGAAAGATATTCAAAATTTGATTTTCTCGAAGCCTTAGTATTATAATATTCGTCACATAATGTCTTGAAAAGACACTTTATTTTTAAAACATACAATGTTTTTATTTTTAGTGAGAAATAGATTTTCTACTCAAATAAATAAAATTGGAGTGTGTATCTATGATTTATTACTTAAAATAACTACCTCTTGATAAATGTATTGACAATCATAAGTATATGCGGTGCATTGACCATATTTTAAAAGATGAAAAAATTGGATGGCATCTTAGATACCATGACTTCGGACCGTACAAAAATTTACGATTTCAGACTGAATACTGAATTTCAATAAATTTTTGTTTTAATAATTGTTTTTATTTTATTTTACCTGTAATCCATATAATATATACCTCTTAAAATTAATATAAAATTACGTTTAAAAGGAATTAAATATATCATTCCATACTTTATCAATTATTCAATGTCCATTCACTCAATAATTTTCTCCTCACTAAACTCATACAAATGACATTTCAATTCAAGGTCAAAGTTGTTTGTTTACATTTATTTCTATTCTCATTGAAATAGAGTATATGTATCATAATTATAACATTAAAAGGATACACGCATCGAAATAGCGTATCACGTAAGTCGTCAGTCAACATTACACGAGTGAGATACAATGTAAGTTACAGAATAGAATTGAAGTGACTTAGAAATGTAAATAGTAAATTGTATAAATAAACGGAATCCAGAATTTTGCGCCAAGTAGTGATTATTTGATTTTGGACTACTTAAATGTAAACAAAACAGATAAATAATTTCGTGAATATAAATAAATAATTACGCAAATAAAACTTTCGGTTTTATCCGTATTGAAATAGTTCTACCAGAATCACGAAGATACTTAACCTATATCCGATTTTTAAGTCTAAAATGAAACTTCAATTAAAAATGTTACACCATTTCTATCTTGCAAACTTTAAATAAAAAGTATTATAAAACAGTAATAATTTAACGTACGAATAAAAAATTACTAAGTTTTATCCTGTAATTCAAAATACATTTAGGTATTTTAAATCAATTAATTACACAGAGAGTGGCTGGAACACGCAATCTTTGTTTAAGAAGGTTAGTTATATAAATAAAGATATAATCTTAGTAATATGCTTTTACAATGAAACTTGGGATATAAAATTACCGCAACAATAATATACTGTATATAATAATTTAAAAATAATATGCTAATATAATAATTTACAGCGAAATTAAATATTAGCACGAATAGTACTTAACTACTGCATGATAACAATGAGAGACGAAACCAACAACAACAACATTGCAAATTGTAATTAAAAATGACTATTTTAATATATGCAACTACGACATAGGTAGTTCTTAAGAATAAATAAGGTTATATATATGTACATAGTGTTTCATAGTAAGGACATATTTGTTAACAACTGTAAATAAAACATCGATGATGCAATCATATGATCTTAATAGCCTTCGATATGATGACACGTACAGGTAAATAAATAAAAAATTTAACAAAACAAAAACCGACTTCATAGGAAAAAGAAATTAATATGCACTAAAAAGTAAAAAAATAATTGCGTATTCTTCTATAATTTGATAATTAACTTACTATTTTCTACTCATCAATATGTAGGTACGAATGTGTTGTGTGGTTGATAATTTATTTACAATTATTGTTACTTTTGGAGTCGATGTGACTTTGTCATGGATCCTATAATCAGAATCTAACCAAACAGTCATCAAACAACACTTGAAGTACACTCTTTCCAATAAAAAAAAATCATCGAAATCGGTTGAATAGATATCGAGTTATTCGTCCATTTGTCGCGCACATATTTATGCAAATTTACGACTTATATGGTTTTGTCATGGATGCCAGTGTCAAAACTGGACTAAAAAAAAATGGGACCCCATGGGAAGCAAACCCTTTCAAATAAAAAAAAAATCATCAAAATCGATTCACCCAGTCGAAAGTTATGAGGTAACAAACACAAAAAAAAACATACAGACGAATTGATAACCTCCTCCTTTTTTTGAAGTCGGTTAAAAATGAAAACAAATATAATCTTCTTCAAAAATCTTAAAAAAATATTTTAAATCAAATACAAGTATTTGATTTCTAAAAAGGTTTTATTGCGAATAATATATCTTGAAATATTAATTGAATTGTCGCCAATTTCTAATACTAGAACTTAAATTTCCTGCTTTTATTGTAAAATTGTAATTTTTGGTAACAATATTTATTCTGTCTGCAGTGGCTGCAAATAAAGTAATATAGATATGAAAATGGCCCTAAGCCTAGAACCTAATACTTGAGGGTTGAAACTTTATTTTATATCGAACATGACTATCGTATCGGTAACTAACAAAATAATAATTAGTAATGTAAGTAAGTACCGAATGTAAGAGCCACGTCGTATAAACAAACTAGAAAAAAAGGTGAACTCATTCAGAAAAAAGGTCAACTTCATTACTAAACAATAAAAAATACATATAATATACGGCGTACTTAAATATAAATTACAACAGTTACTATATATAATAAGAAATATTTTCATCTTCAAAGACCATAGCAATGTGTCACTTTGTAGCATGTCTCTTAATCCTTAACGCGCATAAAATACTTGAATCGTGTTAAATATATACATCTATATATGTACATATATATATTGATGGCATTTCACAATTTTCAGTCACGCCTTACCAATCACGCGTTTACAGAAATAGTCCATATTTTGCACGATGTTGTATTGAAGATATGTGTATTGTATACGATATGAACAAAACGGTTCTTTGGCATGTTCCGGAAGGCCAAGAAAGGATAACGATTGTACTGTCTCATTGTTATTCGGTTTGCGACGTGATCATCAAAATCGATTGAAGTTTATGTAATTTTTAAGTTGACACTTGTTTATATTTAAACGTTATATTATTGAACTGATTCTTCTAGAAGTAAGATTTAAGAATACTGTTTTTTTTTTAATTTCACGCATTTCCAATATTCAGTTTTTAATAAAATTTATTAATTATTAATGTATAGTACAACTGATAATACATATATGTATTGTAAAACATGTGATTTAAAAAAAAAACAACCTCTTTCTCCCGTTTTTAAAATATGGTGTTCGTAAAAATAAAACACTAGGTATACTTATGCGATTTCTGAATCTGGGCGGTCCATTCTCTTTTAACAATAATATTTTTCTATTTTTAGTAGATCATTTTTCTAGATACAAAAAATATATATGTAACGGACGACAGAATTGCATTTTCTAGCGTATTTCTACGTTTGACAGATACATACTTAAGTGAACTTAATTTAAGTGAATTTAAAGGGTTTTATGAAATCACTAGAAATGCATAATCCCGCACCTACACAGTCCGAAAGCACTTACTGTAGACATACCTTATTATGTTACGTTAACAGAAATACAATATTAAACATTAAATTCTTTTGAAAATTCAAATAACTTATACGTCAGTACAGTCGGACCCACACGTTCCCTCGTTTTATTTTTAGCTAGACGATCCACCGCTTCCGTTTCTTTCAAATTGTGAATAATACATTAAGAATTGTTACATGCGGTTAGAATTATTAGTTGTTTATTGTAAATTATGATTTAGTAAGAAGACTCATATTCGTTTTTTTATACTTTAGGTATAGACTACAAAATAGGACTACGTATATCACTTTCGCACTTTAGACTTTGAAGTTGAAAAAGTATAAATCACACCTGATTTTATTTTTATTTAATAAGAATTCGAAAGGAATAATGAATTGGAATGCGTAACGCCGTGGGTGGCAGGCTGATGCCCTATGATGCGATTACAAGCTCTGTATCTAAGTATAGATAGAACTGCAAAGCAATAATGCCATGCGATTACGAGTGATAACACTATAATAATGCTTGTTTATCTATAATATTATACCTATTTATTATCTTTCATGAATACTTATGCATAATTTATGCTTTATGCTCTATATTGCCGTTAGAAGTGTTATCAAAAAACTTATTTTTTTCCTAGAACATGGGAATAATTTTGAAAAATTTTGAATCTACTTTGTGGTAGAGCTTTGTGCAAGCTCGTGTGGGTAGGTACCACCCACTCATCAGATATTCTACCGCAAAACAGCAGTACTTGGTACTGTTGTATAATTACAGGCACAAGGGACATAACATCTTAGTTCCCAAGGTTGGTGGCGCATTGGCGATGTAAGAGATGGATAACAACTCTTACAATGCCATTGTCTATGGGCGTTGGTGACCACTTACCATCAGGTGGCCCATATGCTCGTTCGCCTTCCTATACAATAAAAAAAACTAGAATGTCAATTTGCCACTTATTCATATTTACTAATGGTTTATTTTTATATATGCCTGCTAATTTGAATGGACAGTTTACAAAACTTAATAAGTGTTATCAACCCCCATATCGTCATTTTAACACGTCCATAGATTAAGTAGACAAGACAATGACACCAATAATTTGTCGGAATTGATATAAATTAAGATAAAAAGATAAAAGGTAAATAAAGTAACAGCCTGTGAATGTCCCACTGCTGAGCTAAGGCCTCTTCTCCTTTTTTTTTTTGAGGAGAAGTTTTTATAAGAGTAAAACCCGATAAGGTAAATAAGATACCTATTATCAGTTTCATATTGCAAAACTGTAAACTAAGCTTCACCAAGTATAAATCTGTCCAGAGCGAGTGTGGGCGCAAATGCATTGTGAATCAAAATATTGCTATATTACAAAATGTCCTTTATATCCTAAACCACAAGAAACATGATCATTCAATCAAATATATTTTAACTTCGTTTCGAAATTTGACCCTTATGTCGAAGGCAATAAGAATTGAATAAGACGTAAAGGTTTAACCTCGGAATATACTATTTAAGTGTATATTTAAGTAGGTATTTATAATAGGTATTTGTACGAACGTAAATTTGAAAGTTATTGTACTCTAAGTGCAAGATCAAATTGTGATTTCGCAATTTGACAGCCATATGGCGCTTGGTCGCACGAATAAAAGCTTTTAGGAACATAAAAATAGTTATCTAGTCTGTTATAAGAATTATTTTTAATGAAAATATTATTATTGATAAGATAGTTCGCGAAGGATTGTACGAAGGTTAAAGGAGGTATAAATGCTGCTTAAGTACATTCAAGAGTTAAAAAAAGGTCGCATTTTGAACACATAGGTACATACACACGAATAGCATCGAAATATCGGTTAGTAAAACTTCAAATGTAATGTGTTTCGATATTTTAATTGCTTACTCGTACAATAAAATTAAAACTTGTAAGGTCGTAGAAAGTTTTTATGCGATCACAATTTAAAAAAGTGACCATTCAATCGACGATAAAATCTTTACAGCTCAATCACATTGGTCTATTTTAAATAACTATTATTTAGTTTCGATTTCATAAAAATAACTTCTTACATAACAATTTGAATTCGCAGCTTCGCATGTGGTTGTGTGCGTGGAGGGGGGGGGGGGCAGGCATTAGAACCTTTTCTGACGATGTGTATGCGTGACAATCGGTTGCGCAGCTATGACGTGTAAACGTAACAAACTCACTTACGAATTGATAATATTGGTTAGGATTACAACGACAAAGTTGCATATAATTCAATGGTGAGGCGATAAAAAGTTAACAATTGTTAGTCTACGCAGAATATGCAGAATTATTTTTTCTCATAATGTCGAATATTACAAAAAAATCCGTCGACGCGTAATTTGAGTGGCACACACAAAATGTAAGTCAACACAAAAAATGAAATTTCGACTATTTTCTAAGAAAAACATTGTCAACATCAACAATCAACAATCAAACATGTCCGTAATTTTTATACTATAATTGTCTAAATTAATTATGCGTTTAAATACTTGTTATAGATCAAACTGTAACGGGTCAACGTTAATACCATGCCGCCTTATCGGTTTATAAACTATACATAAGATTAACCGTTATCTGTAACTATCTAGTTGGTCATAACGGTTTTAATTAATGTTAATAAAGGCATTACTTCACTGCAACTACCTTAATAATATTATAAACAGAAGTACTTTGTCTTTAGGTTTAAACAAGAGTTGGTGTAATAACAAAAACTAGGAACATACTCATAAGATCTTACTTTTGTTGGCGCATTGATTGTGTTAGCGGTTTCAACTTCTTCATTTGTCTATGGTAATGTGGCTCATCAGGAGGCGCATTTGGCAGTCTTCTTTAATATTACACAAAATTGTGTTTGGTCGACCGACTGGATTGATTTATTGTAGTATATAAACCCATTATAATATAGAATAATAACTTAATATATGTTTCAATTTGTACCTGTATATAGTAGGTATGTATTTAAAAAAAAATATATATTGTAATTTACGGCTTCTGACGTAATACCTCTCTGAGCTGCATCTACTTATTTAAATTTGACCAACACAACCTAAACAACAAATAAAAATAGCTACCAGTCCCGACTCGTACGGATAAAATTCATACAAAGTTACCCTTCAATTCTCCTTCTTAAAATTGACTTACAAATTATTTCATAGAGTTTGCTTATGTTATAAAAAAATATATGTTTCAAATTTAGTTTTTCGACTGTGCATTCATAATAATCAAACAGAGCATACGATTTTATAAGTGCAGATTAACATAAATTAGTTTTACGACATTGCATTAACAGTAAAATAAAGATAAATACAATGTGATACCTTATTACATGTCACGATAAATAAAGTCCATGTGATTATCAAGTAGTGCTTCATGATGCTTTTATAAACTGAGCTTAGAATCTAATCTAGATAGAACGGAAGTAGATATTGGATTACAGATATTTTATCTTTAATTATCTTTCGCTGCAAGCTTACTACTCAATTAGCTACTTTCTCAACCTTCATTAATACCAACTGTGCGATTATAATTCACAAACATTTTCCATTACAAACTTATTGATAGGCTTAATATTTTATTAATATTAAACATTTATCCAGTACCTGTACTGCCTTTATGTAAATTATTATATTTAAGAAACTTTATTGCTATAATATTTTATTTATTTTTAATGGTAACATTGAAATTATAAGTGACAAAGTCTTATCCCGTGTGATTGATAAATTCAGTCTACAAAAATAGTAATAAAATTTTAATGAGTGTCAAAAACATTCTTGACAGATAATATCTGTATCGAGGATTATAAGAATATAACTTGATTTTTTTAAGAATGTCTGTTGACTAGATCTGAAAAAATCTTAAGTAGTTGTATCTACCTATATATTTAGAATCCAGATGTTAAGTTAAACTGATTTAAAAAGCCTCGAATTGGTCTTTTTAAATATAGAACAGCAAATCATATTGCTGGAAATTACTCACTGAATTACTATTAAAAATCTAAATAACACAATTGACAATTCAGACACATGCAACAAATCAAAAGTCGCGTCAATAATTAATTAAATTTTACCTTTAACTTCTGTGCTCTAAAAAATGGCGATTTTAAAATTAACACGCGTCATTTTTTACACGCTGTTGTATATATTAAGGAGTCTTCTAACTATATATTTATATACATAACTGTTAAGCTTAACATAATTATATGTAATACGTTGAAATAATAAATTAATTTATTTTGTTTCAGGTAATACTTGGTGCTTGAATTATGCTGCCTGGGTAAATAGTAAATAAAACTATTTATTTATTAGCTAATTGTTGAATCGATTTATTTAAAAAGTAAAATAATCTAAACTTTATACGTATCAACAAAAATACTTCATAGATATGTATATAAAAAATAAAACATAATGTCTTAATTTATATAGCGTGAGTAAATACTAAATACCCATTGAAGTTGAACTATGTATTCTAGTCACGTTAACAAATTACGTCGCATAAAGAATTTTTAATGACTTAAATAATTGGTAAGGCTGAAACATTAAAATAAGCTAACATAAGCTATGAAAACATTACAAAACGAGGTCAGTAACTCAGCGGTAATCCTAACGACCGCCACGTTTCATTCAACTGAATATTAACCATTCAGACGGGTCTCATTACACGGCGCTTTCAGTATCCGTTGCAACCAAAGGAAAGTTCTAGATGAAAGGATACTCCATTTTACTCTTTTACATCGCTGAGGATAGCTGCAAAAGGGTTACATGTGTGGTACTCCTAACAGCAAGCGCTGATTGTACCGTTGGAATTTCAGTTGCGCACTTCTTAATTAAGAGCAGATACTTTTTAAATCTGTTTTTTTTCTCTAGTACCTCTCATTCGTACGTATGTGAATAGGTCAATATCTTGGAGTGGCTACATCGAGCTCGACTTAATTATTATTGACCTGATTTTGATATGTATCGCGGCTCGAATCAATTAATCTGAATTTTAATAATTAGTGTGTTTTAGTTCCATGTGGTAGCTAAATGTATAATTAATATGTAACGTGCCTCTTTATATTTAAAAAATATATATTAGTTATTATTATTATTGTCAATATCGCATATCACATTGTGTAATTTCACGAACATTTTCTGCGGTGTGTATCGAGTTTGTTCTTACGGAATAGCTCTAAGTTTCACATAAGTACCAGACAGTCATTTCCCTGAATAATTCTTTAACAATTGCATTAAATCATATTACTCTATTTATTTATTTTGTAATAACGTATCACAAACATGTATTAGGTACGTACATGTCGTCTTGCTTGGTTTGATTTGAGAGGATAATCATTCATTAATTTCCGCGTTCTTAATTCGAATAATGTAAAATATTTTTAATTGTGTAATGTTGTGCGTGTTTGTGCCAGTGTGCTTATAAAAACCCTTGTATTATAATAAAATTAAACGAATAAAACGAATTCATTTGCTGTATTGACATAACAGAATTAAAGAACGGAAAATAAAAATAAGTTACATAAAAACGTTGCGTGAACTGTATTCATCAGTTTCACTTTAAAAGACAACATAAAACCCTTAAATATATAACCGACATTATTCAAGTGTTTTCTATCAAATCACGTTAACGTTCCGTATATTATGACCAAATAATAGTACCAGCTGCTCCAGTTTGTGGGCCGCGGGTATCGTGCCAAAGAATGCATTTGGTTCGAAATACTCGTCCCATTTTTTAATTGCATCACTCGAATAACTTGGTGCAGGAAAACTTGTGGGAAATTATTTCGGTACTAGTTCTCTGAAGTGTTGTTAGCAGTCACATAAGTCAGGATATGCGGGCAGTTTAAATAGCGTCGTTAAATTTACTACGAACATATTCATATATCTTCAGTGTTACCAACGGTAAAATAAAATAAATATATCTTATTGTATTTATTCCATGGCTAGTTTTTTAATGCACGAGGCAAGCAACACGACGAGAGGAATGGCGACGTATTGTAAAGCTTGCCACCAACACTGTCACGACGACCACGACCACTCTGCCAAGAGTGTGACGACAGAGAAGAAGAAGTTTTTTAGCTCGTGTTTCTTACTATTTATTTTTGATATTGAATAATGAATTTTCTTAAGATATTTTTATTATTGAGATTTATTTCAATTTATTTTTAATGCGAAATTTATGTTTTTGATAGCAAATAATTGGTACCAAGACCAATTTAATGCACCATCAGCGACGTAAATCTAAACCATCAATTTCCCGTACATAGACATCATTTCCGCAAACATTCCTGACTTCCGTGCCATTAGGGACAAGCAATCTTTCATCATTTGAGTCATGACTGAAGTTACGAAGTCCTTACTATTTATAATGCTAGTGAAGTTTTAATGTTTGGCTTCGTAATAAGTGAGTTAACTCAGTTTAAATGAAAGTAGAATTTATATTATTAACTTGTTATTCTTTATTTATGTTGTTAATTTATAAAGACTTCTTGTGTATAATTTTTAAAAATATAGAGTATAAAAATCTAATATATCTAAAAACATTTTATAATAACCGTTAAGTTATACTAACGTGTAGGATTGGCATAATTTTATTGCTAAAAAAGGTCATCATCTAATTCATTTACCCTGTTTGAGATTCTATATGGTAAGTAATCGAAAAAGTATTTTTAAAACGTAACAATACTAATCCAATAGGCATCAGTCATCATTACGAGGGTTTATTTAACAGATGGTTCGCTTTAATCGTAAACGGTCAATTTGATTCAATTTAGCTCAGCGTCGGTCCCCACTTTAGTTAGATTGGCTCGGACGGCAGGATATGGGCTAGGTGTTGATTTGCTCTTTGTTATAAATACGATAGCATTCACGTGGGATTATCTATCGGAAAAGATAATTTTAAAACGTTTATTTAATTTTATATTCTGTAAAACAGTAGCGCCATACAAACATAAAAAAAATATTATATCATATATCGTCGTATGAAATTATAAAACCAGAAAAAACATACTACACTCAAAAATACAAACAGATCATTTTTTTCTTTACCATGTTCAAATTTAACATACGCCCAAAAAAAAGAACGTCAAACAATCAAACGCAGTAAATTTCAATCTCACGAATGACAATAATTTGTTTCCTCGAAGAGTTCTAATAAAGTGCACAATAGGGCTAAACTAAGTGGCTATAGAACGAGGGGACTCGGCTGTACAACTCTTATTTAACGTCATAATGTATTCCATAGTAACTTCCGACCTTCCTATGCATCGCGTGCGATAAGGGTTAAAGCACTGTTATGTTTACTACGCTTGTATTTATGGTAAACTTTGCAGTCTAGTAGAGCTATAATTACTGTTGTTGTTTGAACATTCAGTTTATTTTTAAACCAAGGCGCAGTCAAGCAATGCATTGTTGCTTAATTGTTTTTTTTATTGCTTTAGTGACGTCATATGACAGATAATATCGCCAATGTCATCAGTGAAAAGTAAATAACGTCAATTTAAAAAAAAACAGTAATGTAATGTAACATGAAAATTAAATCATTTCTTGGTGAATTGGGAAGACCTACTTAGTAACATTTTGTAAAAGCTCCACTGAAGTTTTAATTGCATTAAAACTATTTAAAGGCATTAAAGACTTTTTTAAACTATGAAGGTAGTAGTTCTCGAAGATTTAGGTCCGTATTACAGATGCTAATATGGCGACCGGAAAGCATACTAAATCTATAACTAGCTAACGTGACTAGTAGGTTTTTGTAACCATGGAATATGACCCATAATCGTTCTTTTGTCTTGTAAATTTTAATTTACCTATCAACACACCGTTCGTTAATGTCATCATCGTTAGTAAATGTGTATTCTATGTAAATGCCAATTCGACATTAAAATTGGCTAATATTTTTTATACAAATATATAATATTGATATCAATTGTCAGCAACTGGGTTACAAACTTTGGGTCGTAGCCAATATATTCGTTCTGTCAATACATTTTCTATTGAAAAGATTGGAAATTGCAGAGTAATATTTAATACAATGCTTTTTTAACTTTTTCCTAAGCATTATTTCGAATTATTGAGGGAATGCTTATTATTATAATTAGCGCCAACAGTATTGCCTTCAATAAAAACATTTGAATAAAACAAACGTTTCATTATGTTGTCGTGCTTAATACTTTTTAAATTACTTTTTTTATTAAGAATTTATTTACACCAACAAAACCGTTTTGAAATTATTAAATAGTATTTTATTTGTATAAAATAAAAAAGGACAGTTAAAGTACCTACCTATAATTAAATTTATTCTGCAACCTATTGCTTTAATTACGTTATTGCGAAAAATATAGAGTTTTAACTTCTATATTGAAGTGTCTACGTCTATATGACATTCAGCTAGATTTTAAATATTTGCTAAAATCGTAGTATCTAAATATATATCGAGAATGAAAATTTTTAAAAATCTTTATTGACAGACAGCCTCCATGTTTATAAATGAAATACGTCTATCTAAATAAATTACTTTTCGAGGCTTTCCACTCATCTTGTAATGAAACCTTAAAATACAACAAATTAACTGACAGAATATATTTTTATTTATTCTCTATGGTTAGATTTGTCATGTTGTTTTATTCAAAGTGAAGTATCTATGAATAAGGTACAAGATTACTTTTAATCCTTATGTAAGTAGTAAATGTTCTTATATATTATATAAAATGGCTGTAGCTATCTTAAGGACATTTTTTTAAATAGTGATTGAACAAACAATATCGAGGAAAACGATCTATACTTAAATACTATCAGAAATGTGTATTGTACCTTAAATTGCATGTTGTTTCCGTATTAAAGAGTCGCACACTTATTTATATTAATTCCGAATATATTGTTACTATTACATTAATTAAATGCCTATATAATTGTCATACGGTATTTTGTGGACATTATTTTCGGAATGAATTGCTTTAGATTTTATTGAAAGTCATCAAAATCGATGCTATTATGTAGGTCGAGCAACAAGACGTGTTAATAGCAATTTGCCTCCATCCTCTAAAAGGCGTTGCTACACATGATTAGTGCTGGCGGTTCTCGAGAGCCATTTAATTAGCTGTTGCAACGTTCTACGTTCAAGTAATCTTGCCCTAGCTAGTTCTGCATTGATTTTCAGTCAAATAAAAACGTGAAAGTTATGATTCGTGACTCATAACACTCTTTAATATGTCACAAATGTAAATCAACATGAAATTACTTTGAATTCAACCTTATTTGCCCTTTATAAAATGAATTTGAAATAATGTTAAGTATAATTTGTGTGCCGTAAACATAATTTAGTTGCTACCAAAAGAAATGCTGGCACGCATTCGTATATATGTATATTATATCACATTAATACAAGTTAATTTACTCCATTTTTGACATAATTCCCTTTATTGACATATATAATTCCTATTAAATTCAAGTTAAATAATAATGAAAACGGTAAAAATACAAATTAACAAAATTATGTTACATATTGTAACGTAAAACAATAAAGAAAATATTGAGTATGTAATTCATATAAACGTTTACCGTATAGCATAAACCATTATTTATATGAAACAGAATTTAAAAACGAATCATTACATGTATTACGTAAAAAGCTATTCCCATTATTCGTGATATCCTACTTTATGATGTCAAGGATATTCGAGGTCAGGTATGTCACGCGACGCCACGCCCTCAAACTCGATACAAACCCGAATACATTTATGAAACGAAAACTTCAATAAATACTCCTTTAAACATTTCTTTTGAGAGATTATAAATCGTCAACTATAAAACTAAGAGGTATTAAAGACTCGCTCTAGGGAATGCCATTGTTATCCTCTGAGGAAAAAATAACAACCGCAAATGAAAAAAGACAATGGACAAAGGAGCAATACTCCTGAGGTGCAGTATTTTCAACTGAAAAGCTCAACTGAAAGGACGTGTGCCATCATTGCAATGAGACGTTTCTACGCATTGTTGAAGACACTAGAAATTGGTAGTAAGGGTGTGTGAACGCATGCGCAAAGCCCAAGGACACGGACCGTACCTCAGTCTGGCGGGAGGCATCGCCGCGGCCACCTGCCTTACAAACACTTACCTCAAGATGAGGAGCGCCGCATAGGCGAACTCGCGAGACCGACCGAGCCCCGCATGCCAGATCAAGCAGCGACCACCGGCCGCAGAGCAACCATAAGCACCGAAGCCCCGAGGGCGCTCCGATTCAGTCTCGTAATTCGATTTTGACGTTCGATAAGCAACGTTATGCTGATTTGATTGGAAAGCGCTTTCCGCTTCGATATTGCAGCTTGCTTTACTTCCTCCCGGTGGCTCCGCTTTGTGTAGATGCTTTATTTGTTTCTCAAAATTAATTAGGTATCAGATGTTAGTAATATAAGACTTACGTAATCTATTATGAAGTCACTGGTGCAATGTATGATAATACTATCAGTATGAAGAAATAGTTCATAAAGGACAGACCTATTGTGGAAAAGTTTTTTTAGTGAATATGACTTGCTGGGAAAGCGTAGGATTACTCGGCCCTTGTGCGCTTCTCGCCTCATCTGACTTTAGGGTGAGTCCAATACCAATAAACTCAAGGTCGTTTATACGTTGGTACAAATAAAAGTAAATTTATAAAAAAAATATTTTAATGACATCTATCCTCTCATGTCACGGTAGCATGCGCAAGCGATCCCGTGGCGCCCCTTGACCAGACGGAGAGGATACCGCTGGTTTTTTAGTGGGTATTCCGGTGCCTTCAGTGCCGGCGAGCCCCACATACCCCCCCACTTCAAGTGGGGGAAACGCGTAAGGCGTTTTTCCAGCGAAAAAAAAAAAAAAAAAAAAAAAAAAAAAAAAAAAAAAAAAAAAAAAAAAAAAAAAAAAAAAATCTATCCTCTCATAATTAGAAAAAAAAATATCCACTTTGTTGCAGTTTCAGTAAAGTACAAAGTACTAAAAGCAAAGAAACGGTATATTTAATCTTTCGATAAACGATACTGACGTACTCTCCGATTTATTTATAGATCAAATACAGATACGGCCAGTTTTCATAAACAAGTCAATTAGTGAAATGTGTAACAAATTTATTATCATACAGAAAACATATTCTTATTAGGTAAATATTTACTTTTCTTAACGATTTCTAAGTCTAGCGCGTATTATAACTCATTCAAGCAGTCAGTATTATTATTTTTTATTAACGACTCGCATCTTTAGTTAAAATGGTGTCGATTGTGTTACTGACGACCGAAGAAATCCTTCAACGAAACAAATATTGGCAATGTCTGGATTCTGTTTGGATTACGCAAGAAATGGAACCTTTTGAAGATGTCAAACCGGAGCACATCTACGCTAAACCCCTTTCTAGGGATATATATTACGCAAAGTATCCAGAAATACCGAGAAGCGAATCTGAAGACGAAATCTCTATTACTGTGAATGGTTTTAAAAACAAGCATCAAGAATGGAAATCAAAGATTTGCATTAAAAAATTTGAATTACAAAGAAGAAACATTTCGAATTCAGCAATAAGTACGAAATCTGGTAACAATAGTTCTATTACAAATGACGTTACCAAAAGAATTACCTCTTTTAATAGTGAAAATAAAGAAAATATACCGAAAACTTTAAAAGATAACGATGAAAGGGTCCGAGATTTCTTTAAACGCTTAATAGAAAATGTGCCACCGCCGCCAATTCTGGATGAAGACCTCATTAGTGAAGATGGACACAATGATATTATTAAACCACATCCCCAAGATATGGAGGACATCGATATACCAGATTATGCAGATTTTGAAAACGATAGAATATGTCATACAAACAATGAAAAATCAATAAATCCTCGCACGTCTACTTTAAAGAAATCAAATATAAATAAAATAAATTTTAATGAGAGCTCATTTTATTCAGATTCAGATGAATTCGAATCATGGTATGAAACTATTTACGGAGTGTCGGGTTTCATGGATATGACAGAAAATGAAATAAACTCAAATCAAACGACAAACGAATCTGATTATTTCATTTCTTGGACTGAAATTATAAATATGTGTGGAATTAGTGACAGCGTTTTAAAAAGCAGAGAAACCTTGGATAGTGAAGACTTGATCAGCCAATCACATTATTTAAATAACAGCGTATCAGATATATCTGATGATGACGATGAAGCAGCCTACGCCAAATTCGCTGTTAATAAATTACGTCAGTCATTAAAAATCAAAGGACAAATTCGTGATTCGTCTTCAATAGAAAATCTAAATAATGAAAACGTTGAATTATTAAAACCAAATATTGCGCACATCGACCCCTCCCTGTATCGAATATTTTACGGTGTAGCGCCAAATGATGAAGTTTGGTAAATTTTCCGCTACAATAAGCAAGAACTTTCTACATTTATTTTATATAACTATTTTTAATTCATAATTGTTTATATTTATTTTAATAAAAATAATTATCGTTATTACAAACACATCTATAATAGATTATTGCCTTATTGAATGTTTTTTTTTAATATGCAATTTTTTATCGTAAGTAGTTTTTTATTACAATTATTGTAATAATTTTTCAATTAACTCTTGAATTAACTTTTTTAAACTTTTACAGCCTCCAGAAAACGAGTTGCAGAAGAATTCCGATCGCGTGCTCTCGGAGCACGAACTGCGGGTCCAAAGGTCACTGCAGAAACTCAATGTGCCGGAATGGTATGTCATATAAATAAACACATTTAGAACTATCTCAACCCTATATATATATATATATATGAGTATTTATGTAATGTAGCTCTTAGTTAAAGTTCCATATGTAATTTCTTAATATATTTATGCAAAAGCGCTCATCATTAAAGAATGTCGGAATTTTAGTCACGCGGCCAATTGACTAAGACTAAGACTAATCTATACGTTAGGCATTCAATTTTACTCGGTGGTAGAGCTTTGTGCAAACTCGTCTCACCACCCACTCATCAGATATTCTACCGCAAAACAGCAGTACTTGGTACTGTTGTGTTCCGGTTTGAAGGGTGAGTGAGCCAGTGCAATTACAGTCACAAGGGACATAAAATCTTAGTTCCCAAGGTTGGTGGCGCATTGGCAATGTAAGCGATGGTTAACATATTTTACAATGCCAATGTCTATGGGCATTGGTGACCACTTACCATCAGGTGGCCCACATGGACGTCCGCCTTCCTTTGCAATAAAAAAAAAACCATCGCTTACAATGATGAATACGAAAAATATGTTTCTTACAATGCTGTCTATGGGCGTTGGTTGGCCTACTGATACCATAAAAATTACGCGATAGTGTAACACTGCACCCGACTAAGAACCCTTTTTCTAATTGACGCCTTTGATAAAAACCAGGATCTTGGAATCTGCAACTAAAAGTAGCAATTTATTTATGTATAATGTATAATATATTTTCAGTCAGTGGTAGAGAAAAGATTTTTAATTATTGTTACAATGTTATCTAGTGACCAGTATCACACGCTCATCGTTGCGCACAATGTATGCTGTATATTAAAATTAACGAAGTATTAATTGTAGCGTAATGCGCACATGACTTAATGAACATCATTGCTAATGTTTAGCTAGAACCATTTCATAATAAGAATTTTTGAATAAATTTATATTTTAAGACATGCAATGAATTATGCAATTTATATATAAATTAATTGAGAAAAAGACTACAAAAGTCTTTTCAAGAGCATCTCGATAGAGCAGAGTTTAATTATATTGAAAGTTGATAGAAAGATAAACTGCGCTTTTGAAATACTGATTGACCTTTCGCTAACATAAATCTCTAGTTTTATATTATAAACGAACACGTCACAATGAAATCTGTGCTCTATTTTACTCGCTGTTCCCTTTCAGAGTAATTAAGTTTGAAACTATGCTCTCATGATTCACTGGCATAGAGCTATTTATAATTTTTTAAAACTGAATTTTTATTTCAGGTACAAAAATGCGCCAGCCCCTCGAGAGGGCTTCCTCCTCCGCAAACGGTTATCTGACGCTTCGGCGTCAGCGACTCGTTGGAGTGGCCTCAACTCTAAAACAACATCGCTCGGTAGTCTCGGCGCGAACGCGCAGCCTCCACCGCCCCAGCTATCTCCACACACCACTAGTTTCGGAAGGTGGTCGACAAGCCGACTTAATTCGAATCAAGTTAGTAAATCTCATATTCTGTTTCTAAATTTATCGTTTATTACGATTATCAAAACTCTTAAAATACTTTTGTTATAGTCGTATCAAATTAAATAGAAAACTTACTTAAAACAAAAATATATTAATAAACATAAAACCGAGCAAATATTTACAAGTGTATATATTACTTTCAGACTTCACCGTGCTCTTCAACACGTAGCAGCATCCGAGGCACAAGCCCATTGTGCTCCCCCTCTACTAGGTCTTCCTTCAGTGCACGACAGCCGTACCTGGGCTGGAGAAGTCAGGAACGTCTAAATACCACACCACGCACGCCACACGAAAGGTACCTAAATTATTAGCCAAAAGTTGGAAAATTCATAACAATTTATCTGTTATTTATGGAAAGGCATACTTACTACCCTGTAGTGTTTTACTCAAATCATTTTTAATTGAAATACATATATGAATTACATTACACAATACCTATTATTCATAAATGTCATAATTTTCAGGCTAGCTTCATCCCTTCTTCAGCAAGCAGCATCAGCAAAGGCATCTGAAGAAATCCAATCGTCGATCAAAGAGGTCACATCTGCGATAGTACACTACGTATCGGGCTTGGAGCCGGCCAACGGAGACGTGGACAGGCAACCCTCGCCGAGGTCCAGTCAGAAGTTGTATTGGCTGGAAAGTTCGTTTGTTGGTAAGTTGTAATATATTATGGTAAAAAATTGTGGTCGCATTTTAAATTTAAATACATATAACAGTGTAAAACAAAAATAATTTAAAAAAATCAAATGAAAATAATTCATTTCTTAGTTTTCGTAAAATCGAATCGAATAGTTTTTCGTAATTTTATTGTTTGTTTTTTTATTCTCTGTCTCCTTCCATTATATTTGAGGACCTTAAATATTTTAAAAACCTTTAAAGAAATACATATTATTATAATGTAATGATTTCGTTTTGACTCAACACGTTCTTAGACAGATAAATATAGTCGATCTTCAAATAAATCTGTTGCAGGTACAAAGCCTCTAGAGTCGCCACAAACACCGCTGGTGGTGACGGAAGCGCTCCCCCCTCCGCACCCTCGTCCGCCTTCATCGCTTCGCCTCGAGCACCGCGCGGCGCCCGGTGAGCGAGCGTGACCACGCTACACCGTACATTGCAGGTTTTGATAACTGATCCAAACAACATTCCCTCCACGAAACGGCAATGTATAGCAAACAGCTGGAAAGAACCAGTCGAGTCCGTGCTTTGTTGAAAAGTGTTATCTATTTAGTACCTGAACTGTTCACTTCTTTCGAACGGAATTTATGCATTTAGCCTTCGAGATCTAAACCTGCAGTGTCCTTAACTTTATGTTATGTTAATACTCTGTGCGTTAATTTTTGTGCTGTTCTATGTTTTTTAGTTATCTGTGGAATGGAATCGTAAAGTTTTCGAACTGTAGGATTTCATTTTATAAAATGTTGTGTAATTGAGCTTTATAGTCTGTATTTAAGACTCAGGACCATTATATACGTATATTTTGTAGTATCGTTGCACTTTGGACACATTCGTTATATAAACGAGCGCAGTTTTATGCTTTACAGCAAAGAGCACTGGCTTGTAGTGGCTTGAGAAGTTTTATAGCATATTTAATATTTATATACATTTATATAATTATGTTTAATGGCGGTAGCTATTCTATTCTATATATCTATTGACATTGTAAAGCTATTTTATTTGACGATTTTATGACGACTGGAACCCGCCAAGTTTATTTTGATTCTTTTTTTTTAATAATAAATAGGCATTTCTACTTTTTATTTAAGTTTATGGTTTGAAAATTCGCTGTAAAGCTATCAAGCTCATAAAACATGTCATTTCAATCCACAATACTTGCACAATCTATATATTTAAAGGATAGTCAATAGATGATATTTTATTGCCATAATTGTAATCTGAATGAAATCTGACGAGGAAACCAGTTTTTTTTTTAATTGTTTTATCATAAAATGTACAGAGTAAATTATTTTGTTTGTGTGTTTATTTTGTTAATGCAAATCTATATTAATTAGTTTTAATGCTAGTAAATAAATTAGTAGTTTTGTAAATACTATATCACATATATAATATTAGGTGCTAATTTTCTGTTACCTACTTATGTCTTATTTAATTTTCATCGTCATTTATATTTTAGTCATTAGTCACAAAACATCAATATATATAACAACAAAATGCCTGAATATATTAATATAAATAAAATAGCACAAGGCGACAGTTATCAGAACCATGATATTATGTGGTGGTGAGAAGTGACACAGACTGTAGTCTCATAAATCCAAGTTCCTTCTACTTAAATCACCTCGTAATTTATATTTGGGACTAAAAGTCCCTGAGTAAATTATACAGGTTCTGATTAGGTTAGAAATTAACGTTTCGCGTACAAAATTCGCACAGCCGAAATATTAATCCGAAAAATACGCCCCGATTATAATTTAATCAACGATAAACTTATATAGTCTTAATTTACGAAAATCAATATATTTTTTTATCTGTGACAAAGCCTTTATATAGTCTGTGCCTCTGGTTATGAATATCTTGTACTAGATAAATATATGTGGTAAATGGAAAATATCTGGCGCCATTTTGAATATACAACTAGTTATCATTTTAATTCATTAGCTCTCTACACAATCATCAATTTTAAATAGTACCTAAAAATGTAAATGAATACGTAGACATAGATATATAAAATTTAGAGAATCTCTATAATATTTCAAATCATTTGTGACCGTTAAAGATTTGTGTATGTCTCCATTACATTTTAAATCATTGTATGTACCTTTTAAGTTAAACATTACTTTTAATAATTATTAAATATATTCAGTTTTATTTAATTTTTTTTTGTTTTATTTTTATTTCTGTGAAGGTTTTCGTTTTTTTTTATACGTGCTTTTTTATCGTAGTATACATAGAGTAAACTTAGGGATGACTTAATGAGACCGTAGCTATTCTATTATTTAAAAAAGGTGTTCGATAAAATATGGAAAAAATGAAAAAAGACAACCATGGTAAGTACATATTATGTATTTGAAATTAGAAAAAATCACATTGTCCTGTTTTACTGCACCTGTTACAGTCTTTATATTTAATGCTTACTAAAGTTATACTTAAGATTATGTTAAAATATTTTACTTTTTGGTATAGCCATTTCCTTAATTTCAAAATTTTTTAATATTTTTTATTTAACCCTTAATCATTAAAATTATATTTAAATTTACCCTCATTGAATTATATATTTTGTCATTAAAATAATAATAATAAACAACATTGATTGAGACCAAGTTCATATAAAATCTTGAAATAAATGGAAACATGAAAACTGAAACCAACTTGCCGTAACTGACATATTCCATAATTACAGACTGGCAAGATTCCCAGCGTTCCTTAAACCTCGGTATAACCAGGCCTTCCCCGGGATCTACGACCCTTGAAGACGTTTTGGACTCTCTTCTTGGCCTCCCTTCTCAACCAACAAGGATACCGACACCTCAACCAAGTCCAAGGAAATCAGCGAGTCCTTACTACCTGTTAGGTGGAAAGGTATAAATAATTTTCAAAATTCAGACGTCATCAACTCGATAGTTAAATAAAAGCTACAGAGTAATAATAGACAGGCACTTAGATTATAGAATAATGACAATCACTCTAATATATTATGAACGAATAATTTTTCCATAAATGCAACTTAATTCGACTTCATATTTGCAAAATTACTGGAATAGCTTAATGAAGTTTAAATATAAGGATTAACGTCATAAGTAAGCAACATAAAAAAAACAAATTATGTAAATTTATTCGGTATTTCCCATCTTCCAACTATTCCAGAGTCCGCGGTATGAACAGTTAGCCAGTAGTGGGCACAGCAGCATATCCCCCGCCTCCCGCTTCATCAGCACACCCAGCGAGGGACCCAGCTCCTTCACCGACCCAAGTCCCGACCACGATCGAGCAGGTAGGAACGATATGTAAGTCAAAGCCGTTCCAATTTTTTATATTTGTCTTACCTTAACACGCATTTTTTGTCCTCTACGTGACTATTATGCCTTGCTTTAACAGTCGATTAAAATGAAAAAAATCACGCAACTACATGGATCTATAGTGGGAACAAGGTATTTCAATAATTTTGGCCATTTTCGTCCTTCGTCCAAATAGTTGGCACCATTTCTTCCGATCTCATTTTACATGACTTTTCGGAACCTTATTTTGTAAAATAGATACCTTTTCTTCAAAATATCTTCGTCATCGCTGTGAGTTTTGCATGATTCCATAATAGATTAGAATATGTATAGTCCCCGAAGCATGCTGTTTTGTCGTGTAGCATCTTGACTTGATTTCACGATTTTATGTTTATTTGCAAAAATGGTCCTGAGTCTCTGAAGTTATCGAATAACAAAATAAATATTTTATGTTATTAATTTATCGAATTTGCAGGGACGGATACAGTTGATGTTCCGGTTACGATGCCAGAATCCAGACGTTCGAGATCGGCTCAGGGCGAACATTCTCGAAGGAGAAGTGAGCCATTCGCCCATCCAAGCGCTTCCCTAGACCGCCGCACGAGCCTCGATGCTGGAGCCCTACGATCCGATCACCATCTCACCCATCACGATTCCAAAACCTCCCTCGCTTCTTTACAAACCGAAAATAGTACCGACGAAGGTTTCGTTAAATGCAAATATTCGAAATGTTCCTCCCGCGCACCTCACGCAGATGCCAAAAGACATTACAAAACCTGCCACAACTGCACAACGATGTACTGCTCCAAGGAATGCAGACGAGCTCACTGGGAGAAGCACAGAAAAGTCTGTCTACATTCGCGAGCGAGCACGCTGTGCAGGCAGATAATTTCAGCGGCAAAGGAAGATGTCAATTCCTTGCACCAAATCAGTACAATTGCTCATAAAGGATATTTAGCACAAGGAAGGGGAGTCGTGAAGATCTTCTTCACCAGTCCCGAAGCAGCGGAAAAGTTTACCATCCACGGCTATCAGTATTTGAGCGAGCCGGAGTTCGTGAAATGGACGTCCCTACAACCTAACGAAATGGGCGCGGAACTGTACACCGAAGTTGTAAAATTGTGTAAGGCATACAACCCTGAAACGAGAGTTATATTATACGTAGCTGTCTGCATTATCAGCGAAGTGCCAACGAAAGGTGCCGTCAAATGGGAAAGACAGATGGTGTCGAGGTGCGCCAAATTACGTCTCAGTAAATCCGTATCCTCGGCGATACAGGAGCAGAACCGCAAGCGTAACAGAAGAGACAGTAAAGGCACGCCCGAAGATCGAGAAACTCTCATCCTAACATCGAAGCTGACGAACGCCGGCGAGAAGAACGCGGCGACGGCGCACAAATTCAGAGAAATATGTTTTAAAAATATAATAAGTGAGCTGGAAAGTAGGGGCGTGGTTCTTAAAAAGCATTTCCCTGAAGTATATTCGAGGTTGGCTGCCTACGTGGACGGCACGAGCGATAGATTCATACCGATGACGATATACCCACGGAACGCGACCAGTGGCAAGTCGTTTGTGTGCGTGATCATGCCCGACAGTGATACGGACGGTACTCCAGTAGATGGGAAGGTGGTCACAGTGGACGTCGGGGTCGACCGTTCCAAACATCAGTTGTCGACACCGATGTGATCCTTAAATTTTACCCATTCGATATCGAGGGTATTTTATATATTTCCGCTGGATTTTTATAAGAAGAATGACATCGCTCAAAGCTGTATTCTTATGAGAAATTGTCTTAAGATTTTTGCTGATCGTTTGACATTCTCTTCTTGTCTAAGTTTAATGAATCTCGTATGTGGTTAATTGATGTTGAATGTTCTCTTTATATATTTATTAAATACAATTTTCTTAACTATATAATGTAGGACGCGTGTAAGCCTTCTGGTTTTATCACGGATTAGGAAAAATATAATACTAATTTGTAAATTAAACGCGGGTTTATTAAAGACAAATATTATTGAATAATTAATTTATAAATATATATTAATAGTGTAATTATTAGACAAATAATATATTGCCTTTGAAATAGCTTGAAGTTTAGTTAAATATACATTATTTGTTATAAATTATATGATCACATTTCTTGTTGTTGCTTAGAAAATTTACAATTGCGTTAGAGTAAAGAGGAGAATTTGTAGTAAAAAAGATGGAGCGCAAATTCTATGGAAAATTGATTTTAATTTTCGCCAAAGGATTGGAATTATTAATAACCCATCGTTTTAAAATTTGACAATACTTTATAAGAATATTTAAAAAAAAAAACAGAACTAAAGTTTTTCAAGTATAAATAGATTAAAACTTTTATACAAAGCTTATAAGCTTTTATAGTTATGTTTGAAAATAAAACAATTTCTTCTATACTTAATACACTTTTAACTGAAAATTTTCACTATATTTTTATGTTATAAAAATAAAAAAATAAAATTTACCATTTCCAAATTAAATTAATATTATTAATTAAATATATGTTTACTTCTTTTTTATGAAATCGAACATCAGAGTTTTATGGAAAATAGAATCAATACCTAAAATGGATCAATGTTGCACTCAATAAACGCCGATATAGAATTACCGACTGCTGTGGCATGTAATGTATGCATTTAAAAAATCAGTATTAATATTATCCACATGTCATTTGATATTAAAATTTACAGATTAAAAAAAAATGTAAAAATGCAGCACAAATGAATGTTATTATAATCTCGATTAATAGTGCCAACCTACTTATAACTTATTAACTAATGTGTGCTTAAAATTTAAGAAATACCTTTTTAAAAGATAATCCATGAACTAGATTTGAAAAAAAAAACTTGATTCCGAATTTTAGATAACACAATGTTATAGTTGGCAGATAAATGAGAAGAGATGCTAAAAATTTACATATGAAGTCTGTAAAATGCTGCTTTATTATTATTTACTGCATTTGTTAACTATGATTATTATATTTAATCTGTTATAAATTTAAAAAATATACAATATGCATTTAAGCAAAACAAAAAGACTATTTAAACCCTTAATATTTTTGCGCAATAATGCATTGGATATAATAATAGTTTTTATATCATAGCAAACTCATATACATATTTAAATCTTTTTAGGTAGTTTAATGTTTTACCTTTTATGTTTTTATATTTCAGATATTATTGTTGTTGTCATATTATTGAAGTGTTCAATTTACAAAATGAGTTCTTTATACGCATATTAAATATAGATTAAAAATGCAATTATGTGAAGTTATACAATCTGTGTTCTTATGTGTGGCTATGCTAGATAAAAAAAATATTGGACCGAGCTAACGTATAGGTGCTTCGTGCCTCGCTATAATTCATAAAGCTATCGCTATTTTTATGAATAATTATGTGTGGCACATTGTACATTAGGGCTTTATTTTTAATGTTTTCAATGACTAAATAGCGATAAAAAAGATATTTAAATATTTCTCTACTATTAAATTGTCTATTACGCAAAGGGCATAGCCAGGCCTCGCTTTAACGGGAGGCGGGCGGTGTTTGAAGTCAGAGAAAAGTAATAAAATGTACTTCTCTGTATTATTTATGCATGTATTCTAAAGAAAATTAATATTCGGATACTAATTACGGCATCCAAGATGGGCTGTGAAGCATGCCACGGTCCTTGCCCCAATGTGGTTACGCTCTTGCTGTCAACAATGTGTTAAGAAAGACGTGTTGTTAAAAATAAAGCTCTTTAAACATTCCATTAATGTTATAATAGTAAATATTTTAGACAATTTAAACTCTTACTGTACTTATTATGTCTATAATTAAATGCCTCGTGAAAAGATATTTCATATATTGATATATTCATACTGTTACCATATCATTTGTGTTTCATAGTCTGGTATTATATAGATTTTTTTATCTAGTTGTCCCTATGATGTATTTCAAATAAACAGTGCGGCTATGTATTGTTTTATTTAAACTTATCATGAAACAAAAAATACCTTTATTTTTGTTAGAGTTTAATAATGATTGAAGTATAATATTTAGTTTAGGTGTTTTGATTTGGTAGGTACTCAATTATGTACTAATTTTATTAATGAAAACAATATTTTTACATATTTATTAATATCAGACGGAATTAAGTAATCGCCAGTTGTGCTTATATATAGTATGGCGTATGAAATGTAGTTTAAATGGATAAAACACGTGCATCTGAATCTGAAGATCGCGTATTCAAAGGGTCGGCCTTTATTGAGCCGGCACAATGAACGGTTGACTTGCCAATTTGTAATTTGAATATTGTTATAGCGTCCTGAAAGAATACAAAGTAGGTGTGATCACCTTTCGAATAATATTCGAAAACCGCATATCCGCACAGAGGAGCAAATTGGTGTTTTAAACTTCAAATATTCCGTAAAAGGTGACAGACTTAAATAACACCAAATATATAAACAATTTAATTCAATTAATATAATTGCGTAATAATGCATTTTTAAAGTTTATAAGCATATTTATAGTTTTTTTATATTATAAGCGACTTCGATATAGGACGGAACATGAATGGAAATTGTTTATTAAGACTCAATAATCATATATTGTGTTTTTTGAAGTGAAACTTCTTTAGAATCGTTGTGATTTCAAACCGGATGCAACGGAAAAAACGGTAAGAGACACTAATACAAAAATGTGTAGGATGAAGCCAGCAAAGAATGAGACAGAAATATACATACTATTTTATATTATTTCTTTTGTCGATTTACTGAAGTTTCACTTCTATCGTGTGTGAATCGCACACACACCTTTTTTTTTTAATTAATAGCATTATTGCCAAATGATGGCACGGTAGAAAAGGATGACCAGAAATTCGATTAAAAACAAAAGTTACACACATAAGGAATTAGGAATAATTTCAGAACGAAATTCTGACCTTTGACTTTGACATTAGTTTGACATTTACGCAAATGTATCCATTGGATTCTGTCCGAAGAGCGGAAAACGTAATTTTTATTTTTATTGCACTCTAGTTACGAAACTAACGTGCACTCGTTTCTAAAAAGTGTATTTTTAAAAATTCTCTATTTCATATTTGATCTAAAATGGTGTCTTCGTGTGTTATTTACACAGCTGTGCCTATTTCCGTCGTAGTTGCATTAGGTTTAATACGTAAGTGGAGATCAAGAAGTTGGGCTAAATGTACAAGCAACACTTGCTTGAGGGGTAAAACTTTCCTCATTACTGGAGCAAACAGCGGGATAGGTTTGGAAACAGCGAAAGCTCTAGTTAAGAGGAAGGCGCGAGTTATTTTTGCTTGTAGAGATGTCGATAAGGCAAAACAGGCAATCGCTGAAATAAGAAAAGAACAACCAACAGGGGGCGAACTGGTAAGGATAAAAAACAAAATTTTAAAATTATATATTTTATGTTTAATAAATTTATGTATTGACACATTTAAAAAGGGTTTCTTTGTCATTAAAAGTAAGAGACAAAAATCAAAAACAAAGTATCGTTAATAAATATTACTTTTCATGTGTGATAAATTATTTATATGATCTTAAGATGATCTAAATATAAAATATTTGTTTTTAGATTCCTATGCAATTAGACCTTGCATCTTTTGAATCAATTGAGAAGTTTGTTGAAGTAGTTAAGGCTGGTTTCTACAAAATTGATGTTCTAATTAACAATGCCGGTGTCTCAGTTCCTTTAAAACAGGATCTAAAAACAAAAGAAGGTTTTGAGATACACGTAGGTGTCAACCATTTGGGGCATTTTTACCTTACAAACTTACTTATTGATTTATTGAAGAAAGCATCACCAAGCAGGTAAAAGTATTTTTAAAAATCATTATCACATTCACCAGTATATAATTCATTGTATATATAAAAAGGTATAAATATAAAGTTCACTGGCAACAAAATAACAATATAGATTGTTGTATCTTTAACAGCTAATAATAACACAATGTAGTTTCTTTGTTCTTTTAAATTGAATAACAATTTAAAAATAACAAATGTTTTTGAGTTTAAGTAAAATGGTTTACTTAATTGAATAGTTGATTTAGTCAAACAGAAAACAACATATGTGAGTGATATTGGCCATGTGGGCACTTGGGTAGTTTCTATTAATATGTGCCACTAAGACTAGCCAACAATGTGCACAAGTGTTAAAGTGCACAAGAATGTGCACAGTCATAAGTTCACTACACATAGTGCAATGTGATGGAATAACATTGTTAAAGAGAGATCTTTTTGAGGCGTGGATGTGTAGCACTGGTAACTCACTAACTCTGGGCTGTTACTGATAATTCCGTTAAAGAAAATCTCATTAAGCAACGGAATAAGGAAGTTACTTAAGGAAAACATAACAATCAATTTCTGAATTCCTTAAAGTGGTGTAAACATTTCATCCAAGTCGTGTTGTTGTGTTAAGGACTGTTTCATGCTTGCTTCTATGACCAATCTTACAACTGACAATAAATTATATAAAAACAAATCATAAACATATAACTTTCTCTATTATATATCCTGTCGTCTGAATAAAATAGATACATAGACATAAGATTCATGCACAACTGAGCTATTTTTTTGATTTAAAGTAGTATATAAGTAATGTAAGTATATTAGTAATGTCGGATATCCAAGAGAGGAAAATGTTCTGTATCCATATTTCATACCCATTCCAGGTCCTTTAATACTTACAATATTAAATTATATATATATTTTTTTAATGAATTATATTTGGTACATTTATGGTTAGTAGTTTTAAGCTTTTAAGGTGTATTATATATGTCCCATATTTGCTTATTCAAATACTTTATAAGTTTAAATTGTATTCATAACTAAATTATAATAAATTGTGGCCCCATTGTAACGATAAACATTTTTAGAGTTGTCATAGTGTCATCAACATTACATGAAAAGGGAAAATTGGACTTTGGTGATTTGAACCTAAGAGCTGAAATAGAAGAGGCGAAGAAAGGCAAGAGTTTCCGCCACAACGCTGGCTATTGTAACTCTAAGCTGATGAATGTTTATTTCGCACGTGGTTTGGCAGCCAAGCTGAGGAGTGAAGGAGTCGATGTCAATGCATGCTGCCCCGGATTCTGTTATACTAACTTATTCAGGTAAGTACTCTTTGAATAGTGTATCCTAATCGATGTTATCATTAAATTTTGATTACTCCTACCCCTCGCATAGACTGAAACTAATATGACATACATACAAATATGTAAACGGTTGCTAAGTGTGTTCACGTCAGCCCCGTTGCTTCATTAAATTTTAATTAAAAGGTAATTTTAAGAAAAAATTTTTGTTATCACTTTAAAATATATATATTATTTGTTAATGTGAAAGTATGCTCGTAAAAATATTAATGTTTCCAATTTTTGCTAACAGTTTCTATTTATTGTAGTATTACATAGTTACTACATTCATCAGCATTAACACTTCCACATCTCTCCATATGTGACATTAGCAGAATATTTTGCGCTCAAATAGCGTAGATACACTGTAGAAAAAAAAAACATTTTCTATTTCTTTTTAAGATCGTATTCTATTTGAGACATTTTCTATTTTCAAATCAATTTTTTTAATTAGGTTAATACAATTATTATGAAATAAATATTATTCAATTTGCGGTCATATTATTATGAACACTCAAGTACATTTTTATCTATGTCTCAATATCTCATGCACGTTATTCTTATCTGTGATGGATTGATTCTGTATTGAACTTGAAAACAAATAACCAACATTATGATATATTTTTTAACTACCGCTAAACTAAGTTTGTTGTCGATTATTTTCAGTGTCGTATTTTAAGGCACTAAAAAAACTGGCTTTTAAATAAAAAAATAAGTATGTATATTGTTAATTGTTTATGGGTGACAATTATAAAAGACGCCTAGGTTGCCACCCTTACGAGACCTGTCGCCTTTTTGACCATAGAGTAAGTATGGTGGTTCCTCATGATAAAGGAATTCGGATAAACGATTCAAGAGTGGCTGTGAGCTTATTTGAATAATGTAATATCGAAATTTAATGCTGATTTTTTTTTGTTTCAGAAACTTTGTAAGATGGTACCATTACATATTGATGGCTCCAGTTGCGTTTTTCTTTATGAGGTCAGCTAAACAGGTAAGTTGATTTGTTAATATCATTAGCACCTTCAGTACTTTGCCCTTGTATAAATGTAGGGTGACCATTAATGTTAGTATAGTGAACCTTATCTCATTGATAAGGTAATTAATTACATTGTTACCGTCTAACCCGAGATATGATCTTGTGTCTACATGGTAACTGAGATAAGCCTGATTTTCTTTTATAATATTTTTTTAATTTTTACATATTATACGTTGGCGACTGTCAAATAAGTCATGTCATAGTAAGTGATAAACATAGCCCATAGACATTGCCGCTGTAAGAACTATTGACAAATCACAAATCGATGTTGGTCCAACGGGTTTGGGAATTACGTTTTCCCTTATGACTTACACTGGCTGACTTACCCTTCAAACCGGAAAACATACGCAAAGAATTGCTGTTCGCAATAGAATATGTAGTGATAGTTTGGCAACCAGAGAGGTTTGCACATAATTCTACTACCAACTATCAAGTGAAATTTAATAATATATCAAGAAACTATTTGTTTATCTTTAAATATTTTTCGATTGTAATAATCTATAATGATTATCTAAGCTATAATAATAATAACTCATTAATAACATGAAACCATAAATCTGATTAACATATTTTTTATTCATTTTCCAAAATACTAATTTATTCCGTGTTTATGGTCACCATATATATTAAAACCACCTTAGCGAACCGTGTTCGTTGTTATGAAAGCACAATGTTTAGAACACTAATTTTAGCATCGTTGCAACATAGACATAAACTATGTTAGGTACTGCGTACGCTTAAAGCGATAGTTATCGCTTGAAGCGTACCCACGTTCTATAAAGTCTACGTGTTCGCGTCTACAAGTTGTTAATTTTTTTATGCATCCTAGTGACCTGGGTTCTTGGCAACTAAGCCTAATTTTCTTTAATTCATCACACATTAAATACCACATTTATTAATACTATAAATAGTAAAAATAATTACCTTCCAATGTAATGCGGAAGATTCACAATACAAACATACTGTGAAAAAGTCATTTAAAAATTAGGTATATAACTTGAACCATCATAGTATGAGAGTTGTATATTAGTAACGACTGTAAAGTACTACTTTTGGTGCTGGTAGGTCTTTGTCCAGGTCTGTGTGGGTATGAAACATTCCCCAATTATTCTACCGCTAAACGGTAAATTGTATTGCTGTCTTGTAGTTTGGAGCGTGAGTGAGTCAGTGTAGTTACAATAACGGATATAACATCTTCGACTTATACTTTTGATTCATAGAAAAAGTTGACATTGCAACCATCAGAAAAAAATATATAATTTACACATACTTACTAGATTTTAGTTACTTTATAATCGAATTATTAATGGTAAAAAAATAATGATGTAAAAATATGTTAAATTTGATGATAAATAAAAAATGTTTACGTCATTGTGACGAGATGTAAGACAACATTAAAATGACTTCAGATATTTTATTCATTTATTATACAAAACAACTACACTACAATGTAATTTCAAGGTTATTTGTACTTGTTGAATTTATACACACTTGTATTATAAGTATGTACAAGTAATGTCTGTCTCTATTCAGCTGATATAATTTATTAAATAATATTACTTGATTCATAGAAACCAATAAAGCTATCCATTATCTATTTAGAGAAAATCTACTTGAAATATATTGACATATGTCATCTTTATCTCAGATAACGTTGCAATATAATCTGTACTCACTTCACAAATGCAATAAAAATTATAGGGCGCGGAAACTGTGGTGTATTGTGCCAGCGACTACAGTATTGAAGGCCATACCAGTAAGTTTTACCGGGATTGCGCTGAATACACTTCTAACTATCCCTTCAACAAGGAAGAAGAAACTAAACTTTGGGAGATCAGCGAAGAAATGGTCGAAGCAAGGAAGCCGCTGAAGAATTAACTAGATAATTTTTATGCGTAGGTACTCTAAATTGTCTAAATTCGTACTATTTTAAGTAAATTATTAACTTCTTAACTATTTTGTTTATTCTTCCAGTGATTGTAATACAAATTTCTTATAATTTAACAATTGGGTCTTTACAAGATGTATATGAATATAATATTTATTCAGTAAAATTTTTAACTATTTTTTTTTTGATTCAATACGACTGGGAAACTTAGCGCGTTTTTTTTCTTAATGACGCACAGATAAAATATTCCTATAAAAAATATTTTAATAATTATTATCAAGTGGAGTGCTTATCTTTAATATAATTATCGCATAATAACTATGTTACATATCATGGTTCTTTAGTTTTAAGTAGAATTCCTTGACTGTTTAATAATAATTATATATTGAATGATCTTTATTTCTCAAATATTTAGTTCCTTTAAATTTTTACTTTATACTTATCTACCAATAAAAATAAAACAAATTAAAAAAAATAAAACACCCAATGTCTGTATCGGAACGCCGTATGATTGTCTATAAGCTAATTAAAATATATTTAACAAATTAACATTTAATGAATATGTAAAGAATATAATTTCTTTATAATATTCAAATGTTAATTAAACATTTATTGAAAAAACTATTCAATGTTGCCATTATTTTGGAGTAAGACTGGCTGATTGGTGCAAACTTAAATTAATTAGAAAAGGTAATTGTTCCAATTTAAACATAAATGAAAAATATTGGTTTCAATTCTGTTGTTCATTGTCATTTGTATATTAAGCTAATTTGATTGGTCTAAAGATCTTGCTATCTCGTTGATACCCACATTATACTATAATGTAGTCCTAGTAATGGTTAAGTGGTGACATCAATGTAAAAAAGATTCTAGATTTCAAGGTGCAAGAAGACTCCTATAAATTTATTAATAAAAACGAATAATAATTAAATACATGTTTTAAGTACAATCTTAAATTGTATTGTTGTAATGGGTGCTGTGAAGTTTGAAACCCTATGGTAATTTGAAGCCCAATATTGCCACCTAGTCCCCTTACCTGCCCTACCAGAGTAGTTTAAGGAGTGTATAACAGAATTGACTCCTAAATAAACATATACATTTTAAGCAAATACTCATTAAAAATCGAATCTTTTAAAATATGTTCTTTTAAATTTTGGCGGGTAGAAGTAGAATTCCAAAGATGTATAGGTTATAATTTTTGTTAAATTAATTATTAAATATATTCGGGTACTTGTTGTTAATCAGTTGTTTTATTTTCATTTATCCCAATAAATAATAAACACGAAAATGTAATTAATTTACCTATATAAAACATGTGTCAATTTTTTTTTTCTAAACCTCTAAAGTCTCCTAAAGTTCTACACTATCTTCATTATATAACAAATATTATTTTATATAATTTATGTCTTCCAAGATAAGAGAAATATTTATGAGTCTTCTATAGTTCTTAGAGAAGAAGTAATTTGTGCTCTTTCACTATTTTGATTACACCTCCACGAGGATAGCATATCTTTAATTTCATTTTTGAACGCAGAGGCTTCGATCAATAATGTACTAGATTAGCGGTAAGCGCTTCAAAACGGTCAGAGAACAAGAACACAATGACGTTTGTGAGGTTTCAATTTAGCATGTTCCAATCATACTTTATTGCCAAAGAAATAAGGTTGAATGTGGAACAACCCTTATTGTACATTTCCTGTCTCTGTCATTCATGGCATAAGATCGTAAGTGAAAGTCAATACAATCTAAACCGCACTTTATTGCTTGGGAACAAGGCATAGTTTAGGTTGAAATTATTAAACCATTTTACATCTTTCTGAACTCCTATTTTTAAAATTAAATTTATGTCTAAAAAAAAATAACTACACTGCAAGTTCTACACTTTACAATGTCCAGAGGGGAGAGGAATAAAGATAAATTAGGAAAGGTATTAGTAGTAAAATGAAAAGAAACTCATTTATTTTCTTACTTTTATTTTGATCCCTTAGTAGGTATCTATTTAAATCACAGCTTATAAATATTTTAAGCTTACACTCTAAGCATAGTTAAAAAAATAACATGACCTTGTTACATTTCTATAATACAAAATGGTGCAATTCACAAATTTAAGGTAATTTAATACTATTGATTAAGGAATGGCTGTTGATTTATCTCACTATGTACTCTCTAAGTAATAAATAATTGCAACATACAACTTCTAAATAAACTTGATTATATAAATAAATAATTACTATAGTTAAAGATTACATGACACAAATAGATTGAACAAACATAAATGTACACAATCCATAAACTAAATTATAACCTTGTAATTTAAGGAAGGTAGATGGCGTCCTCATGGTAATCATCTTAGGTCATAGACAATGACACGATATTGTGTACAAAATAATTTGCACATAACTATATAACATACTTTTGAAGATATTACAATTTTTCTTTCTTAATGTATCTAAATTGAAAAATGGTTTTCATTTCATAGAAACATGGGCGTAGCTAACCATTTTTGATATGTTAATATTATATAAATTTGATCGGATCTCTTGAATGTAACAGAAATATCTAATAAAATAGAACAAAGCATTTTTAATAGCTATCTCGTTTATTTAAAGTGTACAAATTAAAGTTTATATGAAATTAGTTTTACTTGCTGGTCAGTGAACTTTATAGTCTGTGCAGTAATGGCGCAAAACCTAAAAGGTATGTGGGCATACATTGTGAGGCCATCTATTATTTTAATGTCGCTGGAAAACGCCTTTTCTTGATATTAGAGGTTGAAATATTGATTCATAAGAGCCAAATTTTTCGGCACGTTCACGGCTTTTAATTGGCTGTAGGCGGTTGCCCACGTCGCCCACCTAGCGCGCCGCCTTTGAGTCACAGACTCAGAGACTATATCCTACTAGCAGCTAGAAAACTACACCCATGATCATACAAGTTCGACCTGTATTTTTAAATACAAGACTGTGCGTTGTTTAATAGTACGGTAACTACAAAGCTAGGCACTTAGTGAAATATTAGCATACTATGTAATACATACATATATATAAAATCTATGTCAAAACACAAACGAAACATACTGATAATAAATTACAAATTTAATATTATTTTTTCTTTATTTAATATTATCTTATCTCGAACATTCGTGAGAAATTGTCAAGGATATTTTTTGGAATTTAGTTGGAATTAAACATATTTTAAGTTTTCATTTAATTGTCTTGTAATATTTTTTTATTTAAACGCTGATATTTTAAAACACTCAACAATCAATATTTGCTTTTAATTATAACCATAGATATAAATAAAAATATGAAAAATAATTAGTTTCAAATTAAGAAGTTGATGATAATATTAGACAAATTTTAGACAATATTTGGCTCTTCGAATCATTAGAAACAATACCTAGGGGTATTTCTATAATTGCTACGGAATGTTCAAAATGAGGTAGTATACATTTATTTTTTAATTCACTATCAGGTATTGAAACTTTACAAATGTTTAAGGATCTCCAAAATTGTCTATCAGGGGGCCAATTCTACTAACCTATAACGACTACGATACGTACCCGATTCGATTCTAATCCAACTTTGACTAAACTATTAAAAGCTATAGATATTAAGATCGAAACCGAATCGACGTTGTTGACATATACCGTTTATGTAAAAACCTAACTTAATTGTTAACTTTTATACCAATAGTCGATAATTAAATTAAAGAATAGGAAAACGGGTTAATCCGTTTTCCTATTCTTTTATTTAATTATTTATTATGTTTCGTTTCGAGTGCGATAGTGACAATTTGTTAGTAGAATTGACTCGTTGATCGTTCTATAATATAGTAAACTAGGTCGTTGGTCTAGTGGCTTGATATAAGGCCGCAGACTCGGTGGTCCTGGGTTCAATTCCCAGGTCGGGCCAATAAATAGTTATTGGGGTTTTCTGTCAGAAAACTCTCAGTAGCAGCCCGAAGTCTGGAAGTTGGAAGTGTGTAAACTCCCGTGCCTCGGAAAGCACGTTAAGCCGTTGGTCCTGCGCCTGAACTCTTTCCGGTCGTGTCGGATTGCCGTCCCATCGGTTTATGAGAGCTAAGGAAAAGAGAGTGCACCTGTGTTTGCGCACACACTTGTGCACTTTAATATCTCCTGCGCAGTTGCCTAATCTCTCCTGAGATAGGCCGCCGTGGCCGAAATCGGTCTGGAGGACCTTAATCTTAAACTAGGTTTTAGTTTGAAGCGATTAATTAAACAATTGTCAGACTTGTAATTATTATTTTGCATAATAGCTTAACCTTTCATCATTAAACGACAATTTTTTTTTTAATTATTTGTATAATAAAAATCACAACCGAATATTTAAATTGGACATTTTTTATTAGAATGGTCAGTTTGAGATTCCATGATGAGAGAAACTAGATTCTAATTATTGAAACGCTGGTCAAAGTCAGATTAACTAGTTTGACTTTAATTTGAATGGTTATTGGTCGATGGTAGTCGATGACGCAATTGATGGCCATTTTTTAAACAATCTACCGATTTATTTTTGCGCTCTATTTATTGTACATTGATGGTATGTCAGAAATCTTTAGTTCAACAACTGTTTCAAAAGTTTCATATCAATCAAATGCATACATTTCAAATACTGTAGCATTTTTCTAATTATAACTCCAAAATAAAACTAACGTTGATTCGAATGTTTAAGAATATATAAAAGTCAATGATTATTAAATAAATTAAATCAGGCTAGGATTTACTCTAGATCTTGTGATATTAAGTCGATTTTTCAAATCACTTAATTTGAACTGTTTTAACTACTTAGCGCAAACTTTAACTTCCGCCAGGGACAGTTTGTTTGGTTTGGGAGGTGACTCCCATTGATTGGGTTTACCTAAAACATACCAGTTCCAGTAGTGTTTATAAAATAATTTATAATGGCGCTGAATCTGTTGCCCAGAACTTTTGAATCATGATCATTCTGACAATACTAAAAGACATGCTATAATTTTTATTTATTTTTTTATATATTAGAATTTAAACTTTTTTTTCTTTTTTTTCTAACCTTTAAAAAGTAGTCGTAGCCATTTTCATTTCATAAATACATCTCAGGCTCATCACGAATATTATACTTATTCGATTTCATTTTATCCCACGACATGTAATTTAATTATAAATTTAATGTAGAAAAAAATAATAATTTACTATCTACTAATGAATTAAAATGTACTTATAATCATTTTGCCTTACAATAATGAAGCATAAGCGAAAAATATATAATATACATAATTTAAAAAAACCTAGCCTTAGAATTTTCACACATATACTGAGATACAAATAAATACATTTAAATATAATAATACTTATTTATAATGTGCAAACTATTTCTACAAAATTACATATTATACTACAGTGCATTTCATATATTAAAATCTACTGGAGACATAATCATAGATATTTAAGGTTTTTTTTTATTTAAGGTAATTTTTAAAGTACTATTTTATAGAACCTTTTTAAAACAAAAATCGTTAGATTTGTTTTTAATTTTACATATTTTTTTAAAAAGCTTTGACAGCTGTCAACCTCACAACAATACTGATCGCAATTTTTAATCTGTCATTCAATATTTGAATATAAAAACTATTTCGATTTACATTTTACACGTAATGTGTCAGTTGAACGAGTCCAAGATATGTATGGATATATATTATCAATATGTCTTTACATAATCGATGATTAACGGACGGATGATTATTATTTTGATAAGTTAAATGCATTTTTCGAGATAAGTACAACATCAACTGTCTTAATTTTGATAACATCTTCGGAACAATCAACATTCATTCGAGCGAATATTATTATATAAAATAACATTTATAAAACAAATCATATAGCTATTTTGATATTATTAAAACATTTGTATCGTATTGAAAAGAGAACTTTAAAATATTCAAACAACTATATAATATCAATTATGTACTTATATGAAACACCCTAATATGGCCTCTGATCCGTACAGGCATCGATTGACAAACCTAGATATAAGAGTAACAGCTTCCCACTCCCACAGCTGGGCTAAAACCTCTTTTTATGTTACAAAGCCAGTTAAGGAAATAGATACTTGATAACTCATTGCTATCTACTTTTGAAATAAGTACCAGAGGAGCATAAATGGGAGCATGAACAAGCTTGACCATTTGAATATACTTATATGTCGGTCTGTACAATATACTTAAAAATAATAATAACACAAGTAAATATTATGCTTTTCCGATTAACGATATCATTTAACACGTCTAGATGTTTGTGGTTAACCACTCATGACACACATTACAGATTATAACTCCAATGTTACATTTAAAATGAAATATTAAAGCTTTCATTATTCACTAGTTAGTCCATTGAAATGTTCAATTAGCATTTGCATTTTTTAGAGGACGCAATTTTATTTCTGAGATATGTTTGGGGGGTCAGTAGAAGCTTAACCTCAAATTGGTGAGGTGTCCTACACAAAAAAAATTGCGTCCTCTAAAAAATGCAATATTAGATCCTTAAATTGTAACATTTCAATGGACTAAATATAAAAAAGATCAACTTTGTTCGAATTTTGAAAATAAAATTAATTACCTTTTTTTAAATAATTTAAAGTAAATTGATCTTAAATATTGATGACTTACTGGCATATCACGTTACAATGTTAAATTTTCATTTTAATGACGGATAGATATTTTATGTGATATTGAATGTTTAACATTATGACGTCACAACAACAATGACGTGTTTAGTAGTCACGTGATATTTTGCATATTTTAATATGTTTATTATTTATCATTTAGTAAACAAAAAATGAGTCATATATTTCTGTATGATAAAACTAAATTGAAAATCATATTATTGTATCATTAACATTGCATTCAAATATCGAATCGAGTTAAATTACCTTTCATGTGATAATCGTTTATGATTCATAAGAAGTGAACCGGGAGCAGCAAGTTGCCCTGAGGCTGGACACGGCGCTGGACCCGTGGAGTGTCACTGTATCTGGATGATGTAACAGCCTGAGTTCCTTTTCAGCTTTCTGTTCTAAGTCTGCCCATCTGCAAATTAATAATTGAATATATCATTAAAATATATATGTATATAATATTAAATATAAAATTAGTAGCTTTTCGAAAAAGAAATAATACCAGCGGAATTTTTGGAAGATACATTTACATTTTTAATTGTACTTCTGACTCTGCGAGATTTTATAGTGCTAGTATGGGACTAATAGGACTTCTATCCGACACGACCCGGGAGCAAGACCTAAACGTGCAGCCCAAGAGCAAGTGTAGGAACTAAACACTGCCCAACTACAACTACACCTGCTTGATTCAAATTCTTACAGGAAAAATCAATTACTTTTAAGTCTATCCTTATAAAGTAGCTATTAAAATATGATTGCTATATGTTAACACTTAATATATCTTTACTTTGTTTTCTCATGGACAATAGTAGTAGTAACTTAACAGTACAACCAAAAAAAATAATAAATAAAAACATTAAATTTGAATATTACCTCTGTACAGCCAACGAGAAAGCTTCAACGACATTGCTGTCCGTCTTAGCGGAGGTTTCTAAGTATGTTGATATTTTATTTTCTTCGCACCAATGTTTCAACTGATCATATGATACCTCTCTGTCCTTTGAGGATACGTCTGACTAAAAAAAAATGAAATTAATTAAAAACAAGTATACTTCTCACAAATGTCACATGATGGTAGTACATTTACTTGGTGGCTTTGTGGAAGCTCGTCTGAGTAGGTACCACCCACTCATCAGATATTCTGACGCAAAACAGCAGTACTTGTTATTGTTGTGTTCCGGTTTGAAGGTTGGGTGAGCCAGTGTAATTACAGGCACAAGGGCATAACATCTTAGTTCCCAAGGTTGGTGGCGCTTTGGCAATGTAAGCGATGGTTAACATTTCTTGCAATGCCATTGTCTATGGGCGTTGGTGACCACTCACCATCAGGTGGCCCATATGCTCGCTCGCCTTCCTATACAAAAAAAAAATGAAAGTCATTAAAATTGGACAATACTGCTTGGAAATTTTTAAACATGTGTGCCTCTTTCTTTATTGGAATTGGTTCACCGATTGCACTTTGTAAAGTCATTAAATTTAGAAAGTAAGTAAGTAAGTTGTTTAGATCAGGACCAAAACTAATATAGATAACTGAAATTTGAAACATAGGTTTATACTTTATATTATAATATAAGCATCCACTTCAAGAAAATTTTAGAATTTTAAACATTAACAACATTTGGGACAGATAAAAAAGAAAGTGCATTACTTAGTTTTTCGTTTTTAAACACAACATTTTAGTAACATGTTTTTTGCTGTATACAGGGTTATTTTTAATGACCCAGCAACCTCGCTAACTAGATAGCTAACATCATAAGCAATAACTTTTGTTTACAATAACCCTGTATATTTCATGAGTTAGACTTCTTCAACTCGACTTTTTCAAATGAAAATGAACATTTTATTTGCCTTTCGTAATGATAAAACTCATCACACTGCAATAGTTGTACCAACAATTGAATGTAATCAACATAATATAAGTCATTAATTTGAAGGCCTTGATCTCTGCTAAGTCAAGCTAATGCCTCTTTAATACCAGCAATTATTATCTTCATTATCTATTATATATATAAAACACTTATTTAAGTTAAAAGATATTTTTAAATAAATTTACCTTGAATATATAGTTAATAAAATATAATTTAAGCAAAGTTAGGATTGTTATTATACAGGAAGGTGTGATAATATAATAAAAATATGCTGTTATATCTTAATATATTCTATACATTTTAATTATGAATTCTATAATAAGATATTATAATGGTTTGTTTCTTTTAAATATTTTTAACAATGACTATCAGAGTGGAATGCGAGTATGCTACGGATTTTTGTTTTCAATGTTCATACAAATAATTGTGAACAGATGATAAAAATTTGACGTACCTTGTTCCCGACAACGATAAAAGGAAACTTTTCAATTCCATTTTTAACACCAGCGTAATGTAGGAACTCATTTAACCATGTCTTAATATTGTTGAACGAACTTCGATCGTCTATGGCATATGCCAGTATGCAGATATCTGTCCCTCTATAGAACGGAGTCCTCAAAGACTTAAATCGTTCCTGACCCGCTGTGTCCCATATCTGAAAATTGTAAACAATATTATGCATTTCAAATTAATCAATATACACATATATATCTATTATCTGAACATTATATGTACATTGGTTAAATAATATATTGTTGTGAATTTGTTTCTATAAATAAAATTGCAATTGCGTCTGTCTGTGAATTAAAAATAACTGACTCTTTTTAAATTAGTATAGCTATTTGCAAGTTATCATAACCGAAGCAATATATTTTTATTTTAGACTACTACTGCCACCCAACACTTTAAATTAATAATTTTTGTATGATTTAATTAGATAATATATTATGTATGTTGAAATGGCAGATTTGGTAGGATTTTTGTCACAAACAGGCTTCAGTTGCGAAGCTGCGGCTTTTGCTAGTTATACAAGATATGTAATTTATATCATGCTTGGCGACAAAAGAAAACATTAAGTCAAATGATGATTTAAAAAAGAAACTGTCATACAGTGTATTCTTTTCCTTATGAAGAAATTGAACTATTTCCCAATAAAAAAAAACTGAGCTATTTTACATTAATCAATTACATTGACAATAAATAAAGCCCTTCAATTGCCAAAACAAAAGATTACATAATAAATTAATTATATTAATTAAGCCATTAATATTCAATTCAATTAATGATTATTAACTTGAAAACAAGTTCTTAAATACCATAATCGCAATTAGTGTATTGTAATTGAGAGTTGAAACATAAAAAATTATCTAGGTAGTTTATGTATGGGAAAATGTCATAATACATTTATATTACAAAGTAAGAACTAAATGGGTTTACTTTGACCCATCTTTGAAATCTGATGCCCACTGACCCACTACAGATGTGGGTATTATACGAAAATATGGGGAATTTGAATGAAATAGTTTCATATATTCAAAATTAAACCTAACTATTATCCAACTCACAAATTGCATTACAACATGAACTATAACGAAAAAGTCATTGCACAAGTAACTGTTATTGCTGGTCTCCAAACTATTTACATGGGATAAGTGATGCAGGTTCGTCATCAACAATGATGGATTTGAGAAATATTTGTTATACTTTTTTTTTTTTGTATTGCATAGTGAGGCGGACGAGCATATGGGCCACCTGATGGTAAGTGGTCACTAACGCCCATAGACATTGGCGTTTTAAGAGCTGTTAACCATCTCTTACATCGCTAATGCGCCACCAACCTTGGGAACTAAGATGTTATGTCCCTTGTGCCTGTAATTACACTGGCTCACTCACCCTTCAAACCGGAACACAGCAATAACAAGTACTGCTGTTTTGCGGTAGAATATCTGATGAGTGGGTGGTACCTACCCAGACGAGCTTGCACAAAGCTCTACCACCAAGTATCTGATGAGTGGGTGGTACCTACCCAAACTAGATATTTCAACTTATGTTGAAATATCTATCTTTTTGCAAACTCAAGGTCCCTCACATATGAGAAAAGCAATGTTTGGTATTACGCTATGACAATATTCATGGCAATAGAAATGTGTAAGTAAAGTCCTCGAATGGAGACCATGCCTTATTGGAAGAAACAAGAGTCTTCTTTATGTCATATAATGGACTGATGACAAAGAAGACGGCTTGAAGCCAGCAGTTATATAGGACTGTGGCTGGTCATAGTAGTGCCAATTAAGGAAGGTATATGTCCAGCATTGAATATTTAAAGTCCGTAGAATGCTTAGATAGAATTATTATTCAAGACAATTATCTTTAATTTTAAAGCTACTTATTTAAATTGCATTATTATTGTAATTACATAAATCACATTATCTAGAAATCCAAGGTGAGTTAAGTAAGAGATAACATATTCTAGAAAAAAATCAAATATTTTCCTTTCTTTCTTATAAAATTTGGTGTTGGATCTCTTAAAAGATAGTTCAGTTGTAAATAAAATATATTAATTATTGATAATAAAGCCAGTTTGCACAGTTTAAGTAATAAATACATAGGATTTCCTTGTACATTATTTCTATGATAAGTCTTGGGAAGATATTAAAAAAATACCTGTAGTGTATACTGTTTTCCATTGACATCTATAGTTTTGTTCATAAACTCGACGCCTATCGTGTGAAAGTTGTGGTCATCAAAGTGGTTCGATATAAACCTACTCATCAAACACGACTTGCCCACACCACCATCTCCTAGTATTACTATTTTCAATAGTACGTTTTTATTTGCCGTTCTCCCGTAACTTTGATCATTATCCTCAACCATTATGTGTTCGTAATTCTCATAATAGTCACAAGCTTTGCTTCTTTTATTAGTACAGCCTTGAGTCACTGTAAAATCTATTTAATTAATGACTCGACATAAGTATAACGCAGAAACGTTACTATCAATTTCGATTTCGTCGTAACACTAACCGATATCCAAATAACAACGATGAATATAATAAATCTGTACACGAAACACGTCACTACAGTTAATAATGTAAAAGAAAAGTAAAATAAACTTGCAGGTAATCAAAAACACTTTGTAGAAGTGCCCACAGCCCAGCTGTTGAGCTGTTGTAACTTGTGTTGTAAATCTTGTAATCAAATTATAAACCTTAAAAAAAGGCACAGATAAAATATATTAAGAAATTATAATATTTTTGACATTGACTATATTGACATTTTATGATAATAAATTCTTAATTTTGCTAGTGTTTTCATAACATTTATACGTGTTGTTATTTTCAAATATTGCAAACAAGATTTTTCTAATCAGAATAATCTAATTCCTGAAGAACACCGCCATCTATCCAAATCTTAAGGCAACAGTGATACAAGAGAGTTCTTTTTTGCAACACTAGATGCCAGTCATTAATGTTTGTTTTACGGTTGTGCGTGAAACTCGCGAGATGTCAGTTCGCTCGAGTAAGCTTATTCCGCTTTGTTTTGCGGAGGTGAGAGGACATGGTGTTAGTGTGAATTTTGTAGCGCGTTGTGTTTAATGTTTTTCTTGTAAAGAGTATTTTTTGAGTGAATAGACGTTTAATTTTATAAGAAAGGTGTTTTCTTATGCGAACGACAGCTGTGTGTGCATCCGAGTACTTGGAAAATAGTTACATTTACGCAATTGTGCGAGCGACTCGATGTCAATAAACTTGTCGGTGATATTTTATGGGAAAGGTGTGCCGCGTCGCTAATACCTGTTCGCGGCGGGAGGGTGCATGAAATCGGGATGTTGGCGGAGACCGGTGGCGCCTGAGCGTATGGTGCCATGGTGTCGTAGATAGGGAAGAGGTGAGTGGCATTAGATGGTGTTCGGGGCCGCAGCAAGGCAGCGGGCTGAAGCGGTGCGCGCGGGGCGGACTGGCGTGCATTCACCTCTGACCCGCGCGCGGGGCGAGCGACGCTCAAGGTCGGTGCGCCGCCTGAAGGTCGCTCGTCACGTGACGCGAAGGGTGCCTACCCCCGCCCCTCGTCTTGTAGCGTCCCTATGTTTGTTTGGGTTGACTGTCGCGTACTTAAATGTTTAATTATTTTATTGGATTAAAAATCATTTTCTCATAATAAAGGTTTAGTTTAGGTGTAGTTTATAGCTAATAAAGTTTTAAAAAATATAATATTTCTAAGTTTTAATTCAATTGTAACAAGTGTTTTCAATGTCAAATAAAGCGCGTCAAAACTTTCCGTGAAAAATATAGTCGTTTCATAAAATATATTATTGATAGCGTCACATATTTTATATTGCTGTCGCATAGCTTAAAATTTGCATATGAAGTAACGGTATACCATAGAAGCCCGATGACTATTTGAAATTACAACTTAGTATGCGATTATCATATCCTCCACCACTCTAGGCACGATTTTATGAACAGTGAAGGGTATAAGGTTTCATATATAAATTAACAAATGTCACGTAACATCGTCGTAAGAATGTAAATCGACAAAAGGAACTTTGTATTATCTGATTACTGCGATAACTTTGCACCTATGAGTTTATTGTTATTATGTGAGAAGCGATATACTATCACATTCTCTGAACTGGTGTTTATAAAATAACAAGTTAATACAGGTACGTTATGTAGTCGTTTTCTTAATTTGTCCTTATATAAAAAAATATGTTAACTAAAATTTATAATGTCATTAACTCCCACTAAAACTGTTACAGGTAAACATAATATATAAATGAATCAATGCAACTAGTTAAGCTGGTAATAAATGCTACTGGCTTTAATAAATTCACAAAGACAGGGTGGTATTTTGTAACAATATATAAATATAATTCAGGCGTACTAATGTATTGTTTTAATATATTTTATATGACGATTATGTGAGAAATATAACATACAATAAATAACTTTGACGACATATAAGTGTATATGTTTTTATGATTAAAAATTTATTTATAATAACAACTTTCAACATCGTGTGAACTCTTTCGAAAATCCAACTTGAAATGACCGTTTAATCGAACATAATTGATGTCTTTAATTGTATAATTTATGCAAAACTTGAAATAGTCTCCGAACTCTAACAAAATAACACCGGGCCCCACGACGACGAGACACGTTCTCGACAAAAAAAGTTACATATCAAGGTCAAGATTTTGATATATCAATTATAAATCGCAGCTTGACTTGAATAACGAATTGTTTTCTTTATATGTATAATGTCTGACTTCCAATAAGGCTATTTTTCAAACTTTATTTATTGTGGAAAATGTACAAAACGTTTTTTTGTCAGAACGTAATTTCTCTTTATTATAACTATTAATAGAAATATTGTAAAAAAATCGTGGTTTAACTCATCACTTAAATGTCTATGACATAATAGTGCTATATATAAAAAATATATAATATTATATATATAAATATATAATAGAAACTAATTTTAACTAATAAATCATATTTACTCTGTGGTAGAGCTTTACGCAAGCTCGTCTGTTTACCACCCACTCATCAGATATTCTACCGCAAAACAGCAGTACTTGGTATTATTGTGTTCCGGTTTGAGGGGTGAGTAAGCCAGTGTAATTACAGGCAAAAGAAACATCCATCTTAGTTCCCAAGACTGTTGGCGCAGTTTTTCTTTTAAATGTACAATGCCACTGTTTATGGGCGTTGGTGACCACTACCCATTAGGTGGCTCATATGATCGTCCGCCTACCTATACTATAAAAAAGACGGGTTATTTTACTATTAAACAAGTCAACTGACGTTATGTGTCCTGTAGTATACTATACTATACCACAATATTTCTTTAAGTTTCTTTTGTTATTTCGCAACATTAATATCAATTTCGTTTACTTATGAATCATTCCATAAATATTCTATAAACATTGTCGTGGAATCTTTTCACTATATGTTAGGTAAATAGGCTTCCAGGTATTAAGCATGACAAAGTCAAAAATAAGTAGGTATATATTATGTTAACACTATTATAATTATTGTTTATGTTTCAAACATGGATAAAATATCAGTATCTTTTACGGTAGTTCTATTTCAACAAATGCATCTATTGCAATCTAGTTCTGTTAACATGAATTCAAGAGATATTATTAAATATTTCGGAGGTAAAAAAGACATGGACTATGTCGCCTTATTACTTATATACTATAATTTCTTACCATTATATCTATTACCCTGTTAAAACAAATATACTTAACTTAGTCTTAGCTGGTAACAAATACGTTACAATAAAAAAAAAATCGAATTATATCTATTTTTATACATTTATATATATTAATTATGCTAATATTGTTAACTGTTGATTTATGTACTGTATACGTATATTGATTCATACATAACGTACTACTTCTGGTAGACACGCCTTCATATGTTAATGATTTCGACAGACAAAGCTGTATAATACATGTATGTGGGCAGTAATTGTATTGTCGATGTGAATAGGTATTTAATGAAATGGTCCGATGTCTGACAGACTGTGATAAATATAAATAAAGTAACGGTATTAATTAAATCCTGAACACGTGTTGCATGTTCCAAAAAATAATGCTGCATAATATAGTACCATTTGAGTGTTACAATAACAACATATTATAATATTTAAATAATTTGAAATTCGAACTCTTTACGTCAATAGTCTAAAATTAAAGCGGATAGAACTGCGAAACATAGCTACTTATATAATAACATTACATATTACCTATATATTAAAACCTTTTTCGAAACGCGCCGCATCATTAGATATACGTTTAATGTATGGTTTTCAGTGCACAATACCTGTCTTCGATAATTAGTACAGATTACACTTTTTAATAGGTTGATAAAATAAATAAAAAAAATAGGATTTGTAATAAACTTAAAACTTTATAAGCCATGATAGAGAAATATTTAACGTTTTATATTGATACAACTTTATTTTCATTAAACTTTAAAATTAAAGGTATTCTCTTAATTATTATTTCTTTTTGAGTTTTCAAATATATTGATATTTCCTTAATGATGTTAATGATATAAGTTTATAAATAATATAACATGGAATACACACAAGCCTCAAAAGGGCTTCATTATTCCGTTACTTCGGTGTTGAACCTTAGATTGTTATAAATAGGTTTATTCATTACGGTAATGTTTCCAAATAAGGATTTTTTAACTATCGCTTTTGTAATCAGATCACATATCTTTTATTACCGTTCTAACAGTGGTTTAATTGCAAAATGAATGTCGAAATAGGATCCAAACTGGCTCATTGTTTACTCAGAACCGGATGGTTGTGATTAATCGTTGATCTACTCTAATTAGATATTCATTTAACAGTTACTTGTTTTGTTTACAATTTAAAAAAAAAATAAAAATTAAAACTAAAGAGTTTATAAAATAGTAGTTTAACACACGCATATCTGTGATTCATCAGCCGATAACAAAAAATCTTCTAAAGATACAAGATTTTGATATATAAATTCTATAAATAATATAATTGGCGCCTCTTTTTTGTTATCGAATAAACTATATAGGAAGCTATATTAAATATTTTATAGTATTACGTCGTATTTTGTATAATACAATGTGTCAAAGAAAAAAAAAGGATAACAATTATTATAATAAAAATTTGCAACAATCCAAACTGCAGATCGCGTTCACGAATCACGACCTCGAATTTTATTTCAACAGAAATAGACTTGTTTTGACGGCCTCTTGGCATTTTGTCACTACCTTGATACAAAACACAAATGCCGATATGAAATGCAATAGAAGTTTTATTTGAATTTTATTTATTTACAAGGACTTATGATTCATTCGTTTATCATTTTATACGTGTTTACGCCACGTTCAGTATAAATAAATCTTTACACAAACGACTTACTTAAATATAATTTGTGCTAGCATAAATATAAAATTAATCATACAGATTTATAAGAACAAAAGCAATACAACGTCATGAATAAACCGATACAGCAGTGCATAAAGGCATTGCATAGTGAATAAATCGTAAAAAAGGTAATAAGGTTGAACGCGACTGTACTCTCACTACTTTCACGTTTGCTTGTGTGCGTTAGTGTGCGCGGCCGGTGACCTTGCTATCAGGCGGAAGCGCACGGCCGTATGAGTCAGCGCGTCTGTAGGGAGCAGGGACCTTCACGTCTATTCCCATTTTGTTTCTAGACTTTAAAAAAAATTGAATTTAAAAATGGAATGCAATTATAATAGATATATTTTTCGAATATAGAATTGTTTTGATGTTCTACTTTTTTCTTTAATTGGATTAATGGAATCACATTAGGATTAGCCAATAAACGATCAGAATCTTCATTAATATATGGCTCACAAACATAATTCACAAACTGCGTCGTATTTTATTTTAAATTATTTATGAATACAATATACTAACTTTCAATGTATTTAAAATGTTCTATCTAAATATATTTGCACCGTACCTCTATCATAAAAGTTTGTACGTATTTTCATTGTATCAAAGTAAGAGCGATTAAAAATTGTGTTCCGATGCATTTGAGCTGTCGTCAAATAAACCAGCAGGCGGACGCGGACAGCTTGTACATATGTATTAACATGCGTCATGTACGTACGTGGAAATAATTACATTGTATTATTACATAACATGTGCATGTAAAACGGGTTCTATATAAAAGCTAATTAAACATTTCTTATAGAAAATCTTAACTAATAAATAATATTTGTTTTCCTTATATGTTTTATAATCAACTAAACTCCTGCTCCACCAGAAATAAATTTTAATGTAATTTTTCGAAATAGCCTCATGGCTAAAACGCGTGAATCGAAAACATCTTAAGGAAACTAGAACGGAGAAGAGGCATTATCTTTAGTACTTTTTAATTTGAACGGATAATAGCATATTATGACATATTTTGTCAGAATTCCTCTTGCTATCCCACAGATAGCAAAAAAAAAATAGCAGCTGCAGCAGATAGCAGCGAGTCAACAGCTTGATTTAGTATCACACAAACTGTCATATATATATAATATGGCTAAGTTTATATAAAGCACTTTAAGCATAATATAAACAGACTGAAAGGTGCGCCAACACAAAACTACGTTCTTTGTTTAAATTTCTCTTTCAGTCCCGTTCCGTTTGGTTTTATTGAGGTCGCGTCGATTTTAATTATTTATCCGTTTGAATAAAATTAATTATCTGTATTTTCTTTTTTCTTTTTCATTAGTAAAGAATTAAGTTTTGTTTTTAACTGTTATTCATTTAAAATCTAACGAAAGATATAATGTATTCGTAATTCTAATATTAAATATAACTTTTTTTCTCAAAGAAAGGGTATACTTAGGTTATTTTTTTTTATTTTAATCTAGTATTTAATTTTTCATTATATCAATATTCATTATATCACATGATTTTTAGTATTTATAACATATTATATATTTATATTTCCATGTATGTATGTATGATGGTTTTATATTACATTAAAGTATTGTTATATTACATACCTGAAGTCATTCAAAGCACTTACTATGACTAGTTGATAGTCTTTGTACAATATTTCTGTTGTGCAATAAAGAGTTAAATAATTAAATATAATGGCATAAAGAAGATGCCTATTATATGCCGAATATTTGAATATAGGTATATGTGGAAACCGTTTCTTGTAACACTTATAAACAGAATACTGGTTTTGCAGCTGTATTAATATATTTCAGATTAATTTGTACGTTGTTGTTACAAACAAGGAACAAATTAACTAAACACTTTTGCACTTTGTCAAGTGTTGCAATGTTATTATTTTATTACGCGTCATTGTTATTGATAGTGAAAGCCCGGCTCGTTAATTAATGTTAATAAAAATAATATCTGGACAACAGTTAGTATTATATAAAAAAAAAAAAAATTAGTAAGTTATTCTAATTCTAATTTTGGTAAAGCTTGCGCTACACGTTGCGTCTTATTTTATGCTTTTGTATTACCTACACAAACACTGCTTGCATTTTTTGTAACGTTTTACACAACACCTGTCTTTGATAAACCTTTGCTCACGTGCTAAGAAAGCTTATAATATTTTTTTTAAAAAGCAGTTCACGATCAACTTAAAGTCCTGGTTTAGAAAAACTTCATTTTATCTACTACCTTTGTACCATGGCCCATTGTATTTTTATTGTTTGTTTTTTTATTTTTATTTTTTTAGATTTAATTCAAATTACCTACATTATATTATACATCGAAAGTATTTGATTTGAATACTTATTAGAATGACTCATCCGCGCCTTCGCCTTACTGCCAATAAAAAAAAACATTGTAATTAATTTTTGCTATGACTCCGGTTATCAAGTCGTAAATAACTTCCTAAAACAGGTGTCGTGAGGTCAATCAAGGACAAAAACTAATTCAATAGCATCTATATAAGGTGAGGAATTCACTAATATTTAAATTACAATATCGTGGCATTTAATACAATTTAAATATTGCCTAAAATCGAAGAAGTTTCTTTTTTTTTACTAAAGGACAAAGTCCATGTTAACATTCAGCTCAGTATCGGTGTAATTATTTTTGTGACACAATTAAAAATTATTTATATTATATAAAGTTTAATATATATACCTACATAAAGAAAAACTAAATAACGTTTTAATAACTAGATCGGATTTTTTCGAAGTAAAAGGTAAGCAGATTATACATGAGCAATTTAAATACTTTTTATTTATCTTCTCGTTTCATTTAAAAAAAATTTTGTAATAACAGCCATGAATATCCGAGAATGCGGAGTGGCTAAGACACGTTATTCTTAACTGAAGAAAGCAGGTTCAACTTCAAATCCGAGTAAGCACTGAATTATCATAAATACATTATTTTTTTGTATGAATCGTAAAAAAATGTGCATTCTTTCTGCATTGATCGATCAAACATTTTACGTATGGCAACATTGTTAAAACAGGTAATGAATTTCACAAATAGTGGATAATATAAAGCGTACTAAATAATGTTGAAAACAAAATTTATATTGAATAACTATTTAAGACTAATATAATATGTCTCCTCTCCTCAGCCTACCTCCCGCCCTGCGCCATCAATTCATTAGCGCCCCGGGCATCGTCTGCTTCAAATGGGGTGTTTGTACCGCTTGCGCACATACTTACATACATACGTAGTGCATATAATAAGTGAGGCGATCTTTACTGAACGAATGGGAATCGTAGAAAAAATATAAAAGACGATATTGGAGAAAATAAAAGTGTTGGTTCATTGATATAATGAACTTGAAAGCCTATGGGCCACCTGATGGTAAGTGGTCACCAACGCACAAAGACAGTGGTTTCAGTTTGTACATTTCTTAAAAAAAACAACATCACCAACCTTGGGAACTAAATGTTATGTCCCTTATGCCTATAATTACACTGGCTCACTCACCCGGAACAAAACAATACAAAGTACTGTTGCGATAAAATATCTGATGAGTGGGTGGTCACTAACCAGACGAGCTTGTACAAAGCTCTACCACCAAGTAATTTGTAAATATTTAATATAGTTGCTTGCACAGTGTAAGCGAGATAGCTGCTAATATACAGAGGTGAGGTGGGGGCAATTTCGGGTAGTAAACACCTAAGTTTCTTCGTCACAATTATTTGTAAGCCATCGATTCAAATAATAATTTCCTTTTTACAAGTGCTTATTACCAGCAAAACGTAATATTATCTCCTTTTACTCGCATGTTAGGGGTCTTATATATTCTATGTACTGTTATTGTACCCCTGACAATGTGTTTGCAAAATTTCGTAATGATCGGCGGAGTAGTTTAGACGTAAAATGTAACAAACAAACGAAGTCACTTCCGTATTTATAATATTGGTAAGGATCGGTACTAAGATTTAAATAATATATTATTCTACGGTAATATAATTATATTATTAGAATATTAATCAATGTTCCATTTATAAAAAATGGAACATTGATTTTTCTTTAATTCAAACACTTGGTAACAATTAACAATTAGCCATTAGTATAAATTGAGCTTCATCAACTATTTATATGCACATGCATCTAAATAATATGCATAATATAATCTACATAATATATGTATATATGTAATATACATATATTATGTAGATTATATATATTTAAAGTGGTACTTACTTGAATTCTAATTCTCGACGTTTCGTTGTTCTCGGCAATCACATAGTATGTATTCATTACTATGTAAACGAACGTATTTATTTAATATTATCTTTTAATATAGTATTTAATTAAATTAAAAAAAAAACAGCTGACGGTCAATTTGACAACCTGCTGGTACCATAGACCATACTAGACCATAGACCAATGCGCCAACTACCTTAGGAACTAAGAAGTTATGTTGAGCATGTACACTGGCTCAATCATTTTCCCGGGAATATAAGGAATGAATGAGCGATACTTATCAATATGGGCTACATAAAGAGTATAAAGTGAATAGCGTAGTGGCTATAAAGCCGCCTAGCGATGTTTCGAGATTCGATTCTATACTGTGTTTTATAGTTTTATCGTCTCGGAGTGAGTACAAAGAGGAGGGTCTGGATAGACAGCACTCGTATATCGTGAAGCGATTTTTTGATACGAAACAAGACAGCTTTTCCTATAAGCCTTTATTTTTTCTTCTTCTCGGTCGTTTACTTCATTGCTGAAGGTCGTGTCCACTCTGGTCACGTTCTTAATTAATTTTCTCCAGTCCGTCCTGTCCTTAACTTTTCTCAGGACTGTGAGACACACAATGAGAAATATATTAGTCTTGTCAAAATATTACAGAGATTGTGTGACAACTGCAGGTTGCAAAAAGTGACCACAGAGATTGTGTGACATTACTTAGAATTACAGTGATTTCGAGTCTTACAATATAATTAATAAGAGTGGGCTATGTTAGATATACTTTTTTAAACCAATGGAATATCCTAAGATTAGCGTTGAAATAAAGAAACTCTCCCGCTTTATATCACTGTGTCCGTCTATCTTTCTGAAGTCGATAACCTCAATAGGCTTATGAAGTTTTTGTTATAGGTTAGGTTTTGTGCCCGTGCAAAGCTGGGATACACCAGTACTAATAATATAAAAGATTTCTATAGTTCATTTGTTTCAAGAAGCAAAATGTAACTCTCTTAAAAGAAATGAAGTGTTGGCCTTTTAAACAATTATAATAATCGATAGACCCCTAAGTAACTGATCTCGCATTTACTGGAGCACGTCACTGTGACCCTAGCGGTAGTGTTGTGACACGATTCCCGTACGACATAGATATTTATTCTGTGCATCGTCTACCGTTATGTGATACTGTAATGATATTATATGTTTATCTGTTTGTCAATGAATCTGTGGACTTGAATTTAAGTGCAGAAGAACGTAATTGAAATGTCAAAATAATTCGAAATAAATTTCGTTAGTAACAGTCAAATCATATTTTTTTTTTTAATATTTAAAGATCAATAAAGTCTTAGTAGCTGTAATTGTGATCATAATACAGGCAACTAAACGGTCTCATAATATTGGAATAGTTCCAAATTTGAATTAAATGAAGCTTATTAATTACTATTAGTATTATTATTATATTATTACTAGCTTCCATCCGCGGCTACGCGTGCGTGAGATCGATGTTGTTGGGTAGCCTCAAGTGTCAAATCAGGATATAAGCTATCTCTATTTCTAATCTGATCCATATTCGATCAGTAGTTTTTGCGTGAAAGAGTAACAAAGATCCATCCATTCTGACAAATTTCCACCTTTTTAATATGAATAGGATTGTGCTTCTGTGTGGCTGAACGTACAAAATTATACATTTGGACGTTTAAAAAAAATAGAATATAAAAAAAAAAACATATTTCAATCTAATATGACATTGATAGTTTTGATTCCGAACGATATTATATAACATATCGGGTTACAAAAAATGGTTGTAGTGAGCTGAGTTATTTCTGTCGACAGTCTCATACAAAAACTGAGTAACTAATTAAAATCATGATCGTCTGTCTAGCAAATATATAGTTATTGTACATGAGGAAATACGTCGTGATTTTTATTATATATTACAAGAACATGAAATTCATTCTTTGTCACGTCGATAAAGCCTCTAGTCTACATTTTAAGCGGCGCAGAATATAAAATGTAACAAATGAGTCGAGATGCCAAAATTGAACTTGTGAATCTTAACTAAAGATCGTAAAAATTTTGAACTTGAAATCTGGCCAAGAATCGCTGAGCTATCTATCGCTGAGCTAGCTGCTGAAGCTGAAGTGTTTGTCTGGTTGATCCGGCTAATCTCAGGAACTACTGGTTCGTACGTTACGTTACGTACGTTTGAGTTCCCAAACCGCTGATTCGATTGTCATGAAAATTTGATGAGTTATTCTGCGTAAGAACTTTAAAAACATTTTATTAAATCTTAAAGTCTACCTTTTTTTGAACCCTGGAAAAACCCAATAAAAAACCAAGCGGTACCCGTCCCGTCTTAATCAGGAAGGAGCGCCACGGGATCGCTATCGCATGCTACACAGCAGCTTAAGAGCAAACGCGCTAATCTCTGGAGCTTACCAGTCGAATTATAAATATTTTTAGATTTGAAAGTTCAATTCTCAAGAATATAGAAGAAATAGGTTATTTAACATCACGTATAGGACTCGGTCTCGGGATGACGTATAACGCAGGTGTTTTCATATTTCGTTACAACCCGTATGTGCCGGTTGTAATTCCGCCACAGATTATACAGTATCAGAGTAGAATGGTGGATTAAGCTCCACCACATTCTTAAGAGGAGCGGATGAATTTGCCGACCATATTTACAGGCTGTACTATTTACTGTGTATATTTATATTTTGTGACGATTGATTATTGTTTTTTTTTTTTCTTTTTATAAAATTCCATTGTTAGGTATTTTGTTTATGGTGTAATATTTACTCGCTTGAATGTTCTGTTTAAATAGCTAAACGATGAAATTGAATTGAAGTGTGACCACTATGGAGATACACATTATACTTGGGGACAATTCTGCTAATCGGACTATTCTACTACTTCGATCGAACTGCAACTGTATCTGTTAGTAAAGTAGGAAAAAGTTAAACGGTAACAATTACATTTCGATTCGCGATAAATGGACAATTCGTTAGTAGAATTAAATCCAGCTCAATTAGCAATATCAAATTTACAAAAAAAATATTACGCGACGTAATATGAATGCAACCAAAAATATACATATCCTTATGAATTGGGAACCATCTCCATTTTTGGAGCATTATATTAAATACAATTATACTCAAAGGGCATGAAATGGATAATCAAAATAATTAGAGCAATTGAATATAATAATAATTTTGTTAATAACAAACATTAAAAGTGTCGAGTCGATTGCAAAACGAGCGGGTCAGGTGAGCGTAGCAAGATTTCAAATTTCATCCGTTCACGTACATTCTGACCCCGGTTTGCGTCATTAAAAGTAAAAGGCCGCTAGGCGGACTTTGAGTTCAATGCTTTTGTTTTTTTTTTAATAAATATAACGCGCACAAACCTACTCTAATGAGGTAATATATAAATTTAATTCGAATGCAATTATGTAACATTCATGAATTTCACCGCTCAAACCGCGTGGGTATACACCGGAGTTCGTTCTATGTAGTATATAAAGATTGAAATTGGATTGAAATTTATATTGTAATTCGAATAATCGAATGATATATATAACAAGTACTTTTGTATTATGAACCTTATGTTAATGTAATAAGAGCTATATATTTACATAAGTCCTTGAACGAGAAAGCCACTTATACATCCTCGGAGGTTTCGCAACGGTTCAACCATTCGAAATTCGATTCGAGGAACCCATTACAGCGTGACTCACGGCACGGGAACAGGTCTTGACTGGCGCCGCCGTGTGCTAAGCTTCGGTTACAATGCGAAATTTTTAAATGACCTTGAGTTTGATTTGAGATATGACGAGTTATTTGACAAACTACATTATGTATGTATTTACAAACTGTTTACATTTTATATATCAATCGTAATGTACAAGTTATATATAAATCGTACTTTTGATATGGAAGTTATTATAATCGATCGATTTCGATGACTTGTAGAAGTGCATTTGATACGTTGTTCATCAAATTATCGCATCGGAAATATGGAAAATAAATCAAGAAGTAAATGTAAGAAAATCGAACCTCACCGTAGAAAATGGTCGTGAAATGTCACAACGTGATATGCGATATTGACCATAATAATTATAACATTTTAAGAATACATGGATCAAAATAGTATATCAGCATAAGTCGGTTGTCAACATTTTACGGGAAATGAAGTGAGTTCTTATTGAATGTCACTGATGAAACTACAACGTTGAGTTTCAAACAAACCATACCAATGAACTAATTATATACATTCGTTTCCAATCATTTCATCAAAATAGATTTAGCATTTTTATAATAATAAAGATTTTTTTTCTCTAAAGCTGCTTCCAGACTTCAGAGTATTTTTAACCGAATTCAAAAAAAGGAGTAGGTTATCAATTCGTCTGTATGTTTTTTTTTTAATTTCTATACGTTACCAATGACCTTGTTATCTATTTGCATTCTTAACCTCTAACATTAACGATCACAATCTTAATTGTCGTTCTTATTTTAAAATGTTAATTTGTCTGTTCATTTACAAATGCTATAATACCGTAACATGAGGTAATTATCACAGTTTTTTTTTATTATAACTGTCAGTGCCGTTACGTGTTAATTATGGCCGTGCCTTTACATTATTTCGTATTTTGTCTTGAGTCACCGGCAAGAGGTTTTGGAGTCTCTTAGTCATAGCTGTTATAGTTATGTGATATTTTCAGTATGAATTCCGTTTTTTATTGATTATGTTTTAGAAAACTGATTAATACTCAATTAAGATCCAGACCAGAACTGTTGATATAAAGTATATTTTTCATATATTCGTAACTTTAAATACTCTACAGATTAATTTATATTGACATTATAGATGCATCTAAAATAACTCAATTTTCATATAATGTTTATTATGTTTTTGTAAATAACATTTGAATCGAATGGAAAAATGTAAATAAATGTAAGTGAAGTGTCTGCCTCTGATTGTCGTACTGCTAGACTAATGCTCTCCCTTCGAGGCTTGGAGCTCATATCACCATGTTGTTCCAGTGCGGACTGGTGGATATACATATGGCAGAATTTAATTGAAATTAGACACGCATTAGTTTCCTTACGATTCACTGCCAAGCTCGACATGAATTATAAACACAAATTAAATGCTTGCCTGGTTTGAACCCGCCATCATTGGCTAAGATTCATGCGTTCTAACCACTGGTCCATTACGGCAATTAAATGTAAGCTCAAATAAAAATTATAATGAGAACATAGAAAAGGTACTTCGAGTACGGATGAAGCAAACGATGACAGTTTTTTTATAAGATGTAACAAAACTAGTAATTGTTTTTTATAGATCAACTTAAATGCCAAGCATGATAAAGCATACAAATATTTCCGGATGACGATTTTTGTCCTATTTCGTCCACGTCGATTATGTTAGTCATCTTTCGGACCGGTATGAATTTATAACTCTTTATTAGATTACTTGATTGTAATAAATATGACGTTGAAACTTTGGTAAATATTTTAAACTTACATCTATGATAGATAAAGATGTGTTGCTGATTAAAAGAAAAAAAAATCCAATTACATATTTATTGACTAAAAATATTATACGAGAGTCAGAGTAACTACAGGCACAAGGGACATGACATTAGTTTCCAAGGTTGATGGCGCATTGTCGATGGTTAATGTTTCTTATATCGCCAATATCTATGGGTGGAGCCCGTCGTCGGACTACTTATAACATAAAAAATAAATTAAAGTTTGAACTAATAACGTAAATTAAAAAAACTAAAGTGACGACCAAAAAGTTTTTAGTCAATATGATAGTTTATCTTCACACAGGAACATTCATATTGCACTATGTCGAGGTCAATAGCTTCATTCTATTAACTATGGAGTCAACACTAGATTAAATAATTCGATTCCTACACGATGACTCAGTGATACACGATTCTTTTGTTCAAATACAAGTACTGATTAATCTACAAAGATTGTTATTTAAACTTAAAACATTTAAACATCACTGAATTAATTTATCCAAATTGTATCGTTGGCTATTTTTTTTATAATTCTTACAGAAAAAAAAAAGAAAAAAAAATAGTTGTTCTTTTCCTATAGGAACTTTTTGTTATGAGCGTTAATTAAATATTGAAGTTTATTATAAATACAGGTACATTCATATTGAATTAATCAACATTTCATACAAAAAGTCGAGTAATCTGATACAATATCATCGATAACACATTTAACAAATACTTCCAAGAAACAAAACAATCGGTTACAAAGCTCGCTCGTGAGGTGTCAACCTTCGCGGAATGCGGCTGCAGCGACCCATTTTCATACTCTTCCCGTCACCGTACGCCCCACCAACTCGTTACTGTACCCCCCGTCCCTTACTCGTCACTGGTACCGGTATCGTGCCCTCGATGCGTTTGATTCCGTGTTGCGAAAATGCGTTTGCGTTTGTTTCACTTTAGAGTTTAGTTTAAAATGATAATATCTTGTTAAATTGACAAGTGATATACTTTTAAAAAATAATTTTACTTACTTAATTTGGCCGTAGAAGACGTTCTACATGTTAATTTCAAGTCTACAATTTTATAAAACATAAAGCTTAATTGACTATATTGCACTGCAGACAAAAAAAAAACAAAAATATAACTGTCAAACGGGAACTGTCAAAATATCTCGGATACGTTGTTTAGCTTGTATAACATATTATGACAATACAAGGTTCGGCTAAACTTAAAATACATTCTAAATTTAAACAAATAGTAATGGACACTAGGAATTTCCTTTCCTTAGTTTTTGTTGGTACCGGACTACGACAAGGCTATCAACGATTTAGTGATTCATTGCTGCGAGATAAATGTAGGTATATATCAACCATATCTGCAATATGCGCTCCAAAAGTCAACATTCCATTCTCGCGGTCTGTTGAAAAATATATTACAAAATTGAATTAATTTATTATTAATATGAGGTATACACACTTATATCAATATAAAAAAACACTTATAAAAGATAACCAATTTAAGTCACCTTCACAAAAGGCCTTTGACATTTGTAAGAATTTAAAAAAATAAATTTAAAACCTTTTTAAGTGACTAAATGTAATTTGTAAATTGCTAGGTACTTGAAATTCTGGAACCATCGTGTAAAGGAAGTTTAAAGTGGAAGACATGTGTATTGTCAATGACAACTAACTAAATACCTACTATTTGTATTTAATACTTTATTTGAAAAACCGCAACACGTACCTAATTCGTCAAAAAAATTGTCAATGTCGAATGCTATTGGCTTGAATACTAATGATTGAAATAGTATAGCAATATTATTAACCAACTGACAATTTTTATTATTATGTAATTGATTATCAAATTCATACAAAACTAGCTAGTGTTTTGTATTGTCATTTGGCATCTACATTAATATTATAAATGAGAAATTAACTCTGCTTGTCTGTTACGTTTCAACCATTAAACCAATTTTTATGTGGTATGAAGCAAGCCCGAAGGAAGTTAGTTATATATTAAATAAATTTCCATTTAAGAATATAGATTGTTACCTATCCTACTAACAATGCAAACCCGAAAGTTAGTTAAGGTAAATGGATCTTTATTACACTTTCCCGCAAAGACTTCTGAACTGATTTAGATGAAACTTGGATTGGAGATGGTTTATACCTTAACATTGCCGTCCTATCGGATTATGAGAGCTAAGGAAACGAGAGTGCACCTGTGTTAGCGCCCACACTTGTGCACTATAATGTCTTCTGCGCAGTTGGATACTCTCTCTTGAGATTGGCCACCGTGGCCGAAATCGTTCTGGAGGATCTTATTATATACCTTAACACATACCTGCACACACCACGATTTAAAAGGTAAATACTCGATTGAGATATGAATATTTTCGTCCGATTGCATAAATCACCTGTTACAGTAAAATTTCCCGCGTAGCGACAAATGACAGGGCATTTGTAGCGTAAATAGTGCCGAGGTCAAATGACCGGTATTTAAGTCTAAATAAGTTATATATCTATTTGTCACGCGCCTCTATCTCACTTTTAATATTATATGCTAGCGCATTGCACAAGGTTTCACTCGCGTAGATCTCATTCCCATTGGGAATACGGAACAAAATGTAGCCTATGTTGCTCGCTGATAATGTAGCTTTCCATTAGTGAAATAATTTTTGAAATGGGTTTAGTGGTTTAGGCGTGAAAGTGTAACAAAAAACTCACTTTCGAATTTATAATATTTGTTTGTCAGCTGATTAAGTACTAAATTACAGGAATTTAAAGGATATGCCTAGTTTTTCAGTTTTTTTGCAAATCGGCTGTACACATAATTTGTCAATCGTTTTTTTTACTTTTGAATGTGGATGTAAAATTGTAAAGTTTTATATATTATGTATAAAACTCTAATCAAATATATATAGAAATAAATTATACAATTAAACCGGTACAATCGCTTACTACGACAATTATTATACTTTTTTTTCTTTCGCAGCTGTCTCTTATTAATATAAACAAGTCTGAAACCGATATATGGAATAATACTATTATACCTACCGGTAGTTACATAAAAAAACATATAATAAATTATCTATGCTGGATTATAAAAATATATTTAGTCTGTGCTAAGTAATTAATTATTCGTTATTTAATATCACTGACAAATCTTTTTAAAAATATAAAAATTCCTAGAAATATCAGAGTAATCTTGTTGAATAATCTTCTAATTATCCTCGTGAAAAAAGTATATATAAAAAAATAAGCAACCTTGTTAAAAACACTTGACGCTACCAATATCCATTTACATAAAACTAAACATTCTAAGAAATACCATATTTATGACTAATATATGATAAAAATACGACTTTTTGTTGTATTTACTTAATAATGGCTAAGCGTCGCCATGGTTCTAAGAAACGAAGGTATCAGCAAGGCTCAGCTGCATCGGTTCAACATTTCACAGTCTGATAAATGCGAATTGGGCAAGATATATGCAATAACATGCCAGCCAGCAATTACATTTCTTGCTGAAGCCAAGGTGTACTACATTTACCGGCGCGACATTATAGTCGCATTAGCTGGCGTATTGACTTATGGGTACTAAGTATTAAGTTACTATTTCAAATGTATTCGATTTATGCGAAGTTTTCAATTAATATACGGATTAATGGGTATTTAAATTTAGAATGTCACCTTCAACCTTCGCCTTTTCCAAGAGGATGGAATTAAAAAAATGTCCTTATTAATGTTAGAACCACTTATGGTATGATATAGATGATGGTGTGATAAATAAATAATTGAAGTGAGTTATGCTAAATAGTTTTGAATCTGGAGGGTTATATATATTTTTAATATAAGGATTAATAACAATTTGTTCTGTATTTGAAATTACCACATCAATTCATTTCGTTTAGCTTATAATAATGATTGCCTATTGGAAACAAATTCAGTTCGGTTTAGTGTACGACACTGTTTTTATGTCCAAACAATAAATCCCTTGACAAACGACTTGATAAGTGCAAAAAAAACAACTGAAAAAAAAGTGTCGTGACATAGACTGGAGACAGACTGGTTTCTAGTATGATATGACTGTTCTAACATGCGAGAGATAGAGGCATACGCTGAAAGTCAACCTTCGCTAGCAGGAGAGGCTACAGATGAAAAATAAATTCGAAACTTAAGTGAGCCAATAAAAGAGGATCCTCGCAATGTGGTGCAAGACAATTAAAGAGCAAATGGCATTATAAATTCGTTTAATGGCAAAATCTCTGCGATCGGAGTAATCTATAGCGGCGAATGTCAAAGGAAGTACTCGTTTGGTGAAACCTTTAGTTTGTAGCGCGAGGCCTCATTCAGATTAAATGATATGTAGGTATGTATAATATTTTGTAGACAACATTGAAATTATTAATGTACCCAGTAACTTGCCGCAGAGTTCAAAGTTTATTTGTTTACAATTTATTTAAATTCTATTAAGGAGCTATACCTACTATAGCTTTCAAACAGAAATATTTTATAATAACTATATTATGGATTTTTTGAGTGAATCGCGAACATTATTTGCAAGCGATGTTGCATTATCATGTCGCTTAGTTTTAGCTTGTGTGTGTGTGTGTGTTTTTTTATTGTATAGTTAGGCGGATGAGCATATGGGCCACCTGATGGTTAATGTTCACCAACATAGACAATGACATTGTAAGCATCGCTAACATCGCTAATGTACCAACATTGGGAGCTAAGATGTTATGCCACTTGTGCCTGTAATTAAACTCGCTCACTAACCCATTCAAACCTGAACACAAAAATGCCAAGTACTGCTGTTTTGCGGTAGAATATCTGATGAGTGGGTGGTACATACTACCTAGCCAAACGAACTAGCACAAAGCCCTACCACCGAGTGTTTGTATAATAGAAATTTGATTAAAAAAAATACACAAATACAGGAAAAAGATGCAATGGCATAGAAGAGATAAAAATTGCCGGCCCTTTAATGTATTAACGAAGGTAAAGTTTAAGGTAAAAAAATAACTACTCAAAAGGAAAATTTAAAAATAATAATATTACAATGATATAAATGAATTACGAGTCGGCAATAAATCTATACAAAGACATGTCAAACAAACGGATAATTGATTGTATTCACTGTTTGGTAGCGCCGCCGCCGCCGGTCGTTACAAAATGCGGTTATGCATTCGTTATGAAAGATTTCCTTTTTGAGAAATCACAATCACAAAATGAGATTGAATCATTATATTTTAACCTTTAATAACAAAGGTGCTTAATTCTTAAGATGAATGATTTCATTTATTTAGTTTAATTTGGCTGATTTGATGTGATTCTATTGGTGCATTTTGTCGGTGAGACGGCCTCGTATGCCGTGACGGCAAACGGCATGTAATGTGTATGTTTTTGTTTGTTTTTAAAAGACTCCCGTATTATTATTGCTAGGTATATTATAGTGTTTCGTTAGCTGACATCGACTCCAAAAATAACAATAATTGTAAATACATTATCAACCACACAACACATTCTTACCTACATATTGATGAGTAGAAAATAGTAAGTTAATTATCAAATTATAGAAGAATACGCAATTATTTTTTTACTTTTTAGTGCATATTAATTTGTTTTTCCTGTGAAGTCCCGGTTTTTGTTTTGTTAAAATTTTTATTTATTTTACAGTTTACAATAGGCAAAGGCATGCGAACTTTAAGCGCGAATTGCGCGTGGTCTATGCATGAACCTATGCATGAATAAGTGTGGCCCTTTACCCTCGCGTTCACAGTTTCGTTCAAAGTGAAACAGTTTAACAAAACGAGAACCCTCGCGGGATTGAAAACTGATATCGACCGGTGAACGCTGAAAAGCGCGAACGTGAAGCGGCGAAACCCTCTACACTTGAGTTTCACGGATTTCGCGTCGCGTTTGTAGAGTGGGCATAATGTGCAGACTATGTATTATGGGGACGAATTGAAAAAGGCTTCCCCTTTGTTAAATATTTTGGTTTAATTATAGCAGTTGCCTATCATTTTAAATAGCATTATTGTTTCGCTTCTGTTCGTGTACCGATTTCCTTTTTTTGTTTGATAGCTTTAGTGTTATCAAGAAATAAGAGTGTAAAATGGAATTTCGGCCACTCGGTTTTAAAAGCTTTCATTTAAAAGCTAAAGAATTTAGTAATTATCACTATAATTACTAAATACTTTAGATTTTTTCGATTTCAGTTTATAGGATTTTCTATTGCTACTGAAAACATTAAATTATAATCCACTTTTGATAGGTTTCTAATTATAACAAAGTAACGATATTTCGACCTTTAGCTGAGGCTTTGAGAGACTATATTTATTTTAAGAAAATATGTATTTTAATTTAATGATGTATTTATGTGAGCAGTAACAAAATAAAAGCGCAAATTGACTAATTATATAAACTTATTAAAGTTATAATGTGTTGGTATATATATGTATATGTTATTTTATAAATTATATATTATTATATTATGTTTCTTGTTCAATAAAGTTTAACTACATACACATATCACACACATAAATTATCCCCTTTACGAAATAGGTGATATTTTTTTATAATAAAAATAATAATATAATGTCAGTTTAAAAGTTATTTAAAATCATTACGGGGACTGAAGTCGGTAATTTAAATTGAAAATCTATATATCAAATCCTACAACTAGTGCAGTGACAGGACAGATTACGACATCGATAATCGCAATTCGTAGATTTTATCGTAAAACCTTGTCGACACTCCGCTCAGACAGTTACTCGCGACCTCAGGCGGCGTTAAAACAAATAAATGCCAGTCATAAAGTAAACGTGTACTACATTCTGTGTAGAGTTTCCAATTTACGTTATTTGTTCGTTGCGTTTGGACAGCTGTCGTCTGGCGCTGCGAAATATATCGATATCGCATAAATTATTTCAAAATTATACAATAACAAAAAGTCGATGACAAATTGTTTCAAAACACTCATTAATTAAATATATATACGAATAAGACGAGTGGATTAACAACGTTATATTTTTTATTACGTTAATTATTATTATCTATTATAAAATCTTATATTTTTCGAATTATTATCATTATTTCAATTGTCATATTAAAATGAAAATATAATGAATAACATTTAGTCTAGAACCTTCCTCGATAAAAGGACTTTACAACACCGAAGAAGTTTTAAATTCGAACCGGTAGTTCCTGAGATTAACCGGATTAAACAAACTCTTTAGATTTATATATTAGTACTATAGATATATATAAAATGTAAAAATTGCTTCCTTATCAAATATCGTTATTACATTACTTTTTGTTAACGAAATTTGATAATTTTTAATCAAATATTATTTACTCAAACGCATAGTTATTTTTCGGTCCAGTACAATTTTTTGGCAGCAGTAACTGTCCGTTGTGACTTGTGATTCAAGTAGAGTTCTCTGACTCTCGTCTATTAAATAAGTCGTTCACCTCCTACGATATCATTTTCTTAAAGTTTCAAAGCCTGTTTTTACACTAAGATAGTCTGAATTGTAAATAGGTTCATTGGCAAAGCAATTGATTAAACATAATCTACATAATTAAACTGTTGACGTTTTCAATGAAAATGTTTTAATTGTATCTTTATCACCCCCAAAAGGATATTCAGAATGAATTAAATTAATGGCCTTGATAAGAATTAATTGTCGTACTAGTTGGACGTCTTTGTCCTTTAGTTAGCAGATAGCAAGCACGTTGTATTCATTATTTACCTCGTCTATTTTTGTGACGGCGTGGGTGACAGGGTGCGTCGTACTCTAGGGACAGACGACCTCAGTAATCATAGCGGTCAAGGACACAGGAAACATCGAACTGTAATTTACCGACCAGTCTGCGTAAACTCAGTTCAATACACCAAGTATCACGGACACTACTAACAATAAAGTCAATTATTTCTTAAGTCATTGATCTCAACGACCACTAATGAGATTCTTATGTTTTGTTTACTTTCGAATCATTAAATTATTAGCTATAATATCTTAATTAAAGAAAGTACATATATTGTTACAGCTATGATTATTAAAATAACAATACAATTTTTAATATAAAAATTAAATTGTCACAGTAATTATAAAACTTCATAATTGACAAATGTTAGAATGTTTGATAAAAAAAAAACGAAATGGAAGTGCACCTGACTTTCGGTAAGAACATTATCGCAATGCATGGTACGATGTTTACGTCAGGCTGATAATATAGTGACCTTAAGATAATTATCGGTCGACGCCTCGTCTCGCGTCCATCGACAACTTTGAACAGCACAAGGACATCACTGATCACACAGCCACGTTAGGTATTTGCAATTATAACAAAATATGAACACTAAATTATTTAAATAAAACTATAAATTAAATAAATTATTTAATAAAATAACAATTTAAAGTAAACATTTGCTATTTGTTTGAATCACGTTTGTAAAAATGTATATAAAATAAATTATTAATTTGATTTATAACCATAAAGATATATTAAAAAGCTATTAAATAATAAATCGTTAGTAACATAATACGAAAATTTTCCGTGTCGTTCAAGTCAGTAATCCGTTTAATACACAGTACAGACAAAGCTGATCGTCTGACGTACAAATGACCGTTCGGCCTTGTCTAGGCCGCGATGACGCCATGTTTTAAGCGGACGTACTTTTATTGAACACCGAAAAATATACGTACATCCCGTTCTTTTATCGACGAGTCACAAACGAGAAAGAGAGATAGCGAATATTTTATCGAATCTCAAACAGAGTTATAAACACATTATATAAAAGAATAATGTTTATTTGTTTCGTGAATTTAAAATTCCAATGTCAATCAAAAACTTTTTTAAATATCGTTTATAGTAAACAAAACATTATTATTCATAAAGTGATCGGTTTCTTTCTGAACCTCTCTAGTAATGCTAATATTGGTATTGCAATATGCAATTGGCAATTACCGTAGTTGCCAAGGCAACGTCTGTCTGATAATGATAACAGAGAAATGTCTGGGGAGCAAAGGACTCTATTGGACGTTAATTGGTTCGCCAGACAGACTTCACTCTTTGATATGTAGCCATCCTTTTATGTTCATTCAACCTTCGTTAGACTATCGTTTACGATCGTTTTAGACATCGTTTCAAATTAAATGAAAATATTATTTTATTTGACAATTAACATATTGCGGTAAATTCGTTTCTTAAAAAAGACCGTTGCAATGAAAGTGTTTATGAAAAGTTTTTTTATTTCACGGTAAAAAACGGCAATTTTCCATAGGTGTATCGACATTTTTAACTTACGGCCATAGCATTCATCTAACTTATCACGTACTGGAGTGACTAGCTCGTATTGGGAGCGGCGGACCAGTTCGCGCGAAAGGCGAAATGCTCGCGACCGCCCGGCTGCTACAACCGGCTCTGTGAAGGCCGCACAATTCCCCCCACTCGCCTTCACGTACTAGTGACTGCTGTTTTGTCGACAAATACTATATTTTTTCCCTGTTATTTGCCTTATTTAAGAAAGATTTTAAAAAATCTCTATATAAAGTCTTTCATGCTTGTAAAAACCTTCAATTAAATCATAAAAACAATATCGGAGTATATTAGTGTTTAAACGTAAACAAGATAATATCGACAATTTTAATTTTAAATTCGTTCGGTATGTGCTTACATCGTGTCAAGTTATCGCGTCTGAGCCTCGCACTGAACGTTGTAAACATAATGCCAATGACTCGGAGGTCGTTCGTTTCTATCGATAATATTGCGCGCTATCGCACAACACTGGGTGCGTCGCAAGGCCGCGGCGCGACGGCCCTATGCGTGTCGTCGCGTACGTGTACACAAACACAGCGTTTTGAAACGACAGCTTTATACCAATTCCGAAACGAATGTGAACTTTGTCGAGCGTGCTACGTTTTGTTCGAATGAATTTTTATTTACGTAATTACTGTTTATTATAACTATCAATATAATAATTTTAGTAGGAAATAATTATTTATGTATTAATAAGTATTAACAAATCGTTTCTCTTTGCAGATTAACAAGATGCTGGTTTTATTGAGTTCCTGTCGACATCCTCAGACATCTTTGACACAAGTACATTCGCCCCGCTTTTCCGACCTCGAAGGACCAATACTATGTGAATATAAAACCGTATCCCAGCGGGACATCTCAAGACTGATTCCCACGGATGCCTTAAAAACGACCAGAGACGCAAGATGATTAATGGATAATAAAGAAATATTTTTCTAAAAGAAATATGCAATAAAGACAAGCGTAGTTAAATATTTTCGTACGAGTATTTTTGGAAGTTTTTTTTTACATAGACAATAATGCTTGCGCATGGTGCTTTATAGTGTAGTGAGGTGCAGCGTTATATCGATTTTTTGCGGGTAATGATAGTGTTGTAATTTGCGTGGTTATGAATACCGCGATGTCGAGCGAGGAGGCGGTAAAAGTGGAAGGGGGACATGTCTCCGTCACAACCATCAGCATGTCTGGTCCAGAAACTAGCAACGGTAAGATTAATTTCGCCAAAAATATATAAATATTATAAAAACATAATCATAATTCAAAAAATCTTACAAGATTCTGATACATAGATAAAGAATATTTTGGCTTTAATCCATATATTATGCTTTTTTATTATAATATTTTGTCCCAAAATTAACGTAAGATATGAATTTGCAGTAAATAGTTGGCAGCCCTGAAAATAGAATAATTTGAAAGTTGATAGTTTAGGGTTTGTAAAAATGGAGTGTTATAAGAAAAACAACTTGTTTTCATTATTGAAAATATTTAAAAAATAATGAAAGCTGAAGCTAAAGGTGGCCGCAGTTCGAAAATATTATATAAAATAGTGTTTTTAAAGTCGACAACTGTGAAAAGATTAATTGAAAAATTCAGGGTGACTGGATCAGTTGGAGAAGCGAAACACACCGGTCGTTCAAAAACAAACCGTTCAGTTAAACAATGCTATCTTTCTTCGAATGTCAAATTAATAGAAACAGAAAAGAGATAAATCCTTGTTTAAGTAAACAGCCGCTAAGCAACGTTTTTAAGTAATGCAATTATTTCGCTCTTTCTGTCATTATTGATTTGACATAAGGAAGAAGAAGACAGCTATGTTTAACTAATTACTCGTTTATTTCATGTCACTTTGACCTTTGCTAATTCTTAGGGTTTAGTTCAATAATCTCTTTTTTAAAAACGTATTGTTGTTAAATATTATTGAATTCAAGGTGTTGATGCAAATTGCAAGTTCGTGTATGTAATTTGAATATGATTCGTATATTCCAGGTCAGTTCTCCTACAGCTCGAGCGGAGTTCGCATCAGCGTGTCTTCAGACCCTCACGATGAGGATTCTACTGATGCTGAAATCTCCAAAATCGATTTCACACAACATCAATACGAGGTAACATCAATTTTCAAAACTTTATACAGAAATTTTGCCTTAAGTTCATTTCTAATTGATATAGCTACGTGCGAACTACAACTTTTTTTATGATCTCTCGTCAATAATATACTATTTATATATTTAGATTTTTATAAAATTCACAAATTTTGCAGATAACATATCAAAATACGTGTAGGTATCTACGATCCCAGCATCTGGAAACTTGAGATCTATTGTAAAAGTTTTAGGATTACCTCTTTATACTAGTATCTTAATATAATATTCTCACTTCCAGGTGAACATGAGAAACAAAAAGAAGCGTTCGTCAAGCGGACAGTGCGAACAGAATGCAGAACAAGAACGTCCTATGTCCTGGGAAGGGGAACTGTCCGACTCTGAAATGGTTATTGATACCAGTGTCAACAATGGTAAGGAAACATCAACATGACCCTTTTTATCGAAGTAGGTAAATCGCCAAATGGGCCATTTGATGGTAATCGATCACCAGCCCATAGATAAATTGGCGCTACAAGAAATATTAACCACCCCTTAGATGTCCAATGTGATATTCACTTTGGGTCACTTCTGCATTTAATTACACTGGCTCACCCACCCTTTCAAGCGATAAATGATGAGTAGGTGTTACATACCCTTTACTGGTTAGCAATGCAGTTAAACCTAAAATAAATTAATCTTCAGATGAAAACAGCAGCTCTCTCGACTTGCAATCCTCGCGGGACTCCATCGACACCCTTCGAAACGTGACGATTAAGACGGAGAAACTCAGAGAGGAGCCTCTCAAAATAGAAGCGTTTCAGAGCTTGGACGATCAACGAGTTATGGACCTCAAATACAGCGTTCCTCTGCAGTCGCACCAGCGGAGTCTCAGCATGAACAGGGTAAGAACCACTATCATTCCTATTCAATCGACCATTCTGAAGCTAGGTTTCATCGAGAGAAGGAAGATATCCTATCCAAGGCTAAATGCGGACACGGAGTTTCATACTTGAATTATTAGTCATTTAGGATGATTCTGTATAACCTACTCTCTACTTTTAAACAGCTTATGAAATCAATAGTTTAAAGATTATTTTTGAGGTTGAGGTTTATTAATACGCTTATACAACTAAGTTTAAATGTGGACTACTTATGCAGCCTCGATTTTATGCCTAGGCCTACAAGGCATTGGCCTAGGGGCCCCTCCAGCCGCTTCGGAATGGGGAGACATTGAGTGTCAAAGTGCCTGGGATCCTTGGATCCTTGAGACCGGGCCTGCGCATATATAATATGTACAATACGTCTTCTATTCATTCTAGTTACTATTTCTAACATAAATTCTTTATTCAAATGTTACAGATATCAGTACTAACGGATAATGCGTCACTATCCCTCGCGAGACGACCGTCGTCGCCAACGAGCAGTGCTAAATCGACAATGTCTGATCACTACGACATGGCACAACTGATGCACAATCCCGTCGTAGAAGTCCAGAACTTGACTATCAAGAAGGAAACCCAATTGTCTGGTGAGTGTGGAAAATGACCGGTAAAACTATTCTTTAAAATCTCGAACTCAAACAGAACGCTATCAGCAGAAATGTCAGAAACATATGTGTTATTAGCTAGCAATAAACCTTATTATATACAGACTTAAAAAGGTTGGTGTACTTTCCAACAAAATAATTCGAATAATCATCAAATGATTAAAGTAATTATTGAAACACTTCAGTAATGTTTCTTTTTAATCGTTTCAGAACTAAAATGCGAACCAACAGTGGGTATGGACAAGTTATTAGCTCTGCACGGTTCGCCGTTGCTAGGTCGACTGCCTCGGGTCCAATCAAGTGCCAGTACGGATTCCGCCGTACATTCTATGTACACACATAGGTAAGAAAACTTCGTTGCACGAACACACAAACACGCTAACATTATATATGATTTAATTATATTCTATTTTTCAGTGTATACAGTAGTCCTTCAGCTAGTCCTCGTCCGTCACGTCACTACACGCCGTCTCTTTCTCGCAACAACAGCGACGCATCACACTCATCGTGTTACTCATACAGTTCCGAGTTCTCACCTACTCATTCGCCAGTACAGGTACGATTCAACTGGAAACATTTAACTAGATAACATTATCAATGTTGGCGTAATCAATTACACAATAAGCGATGTACTATTTCTTTCTAATAACGTCATACATATTTTTTATATTATTGTAAAATAAATAAATCTTGATTTCATTTCGAGTCCTAATTTTATATATTGGCGCCCAATATGGGACTAACTTTAAATATATAGGATTGAAATTATATTCGGGTGTCGTTGTGAAAATTAATGAATAAGCAAATAAAAATATGGTGAACATCATAGTAATTATATTTCGCTACAATCATTTACAGTTGTATTTATTTCTCTAAAGAAAAAAAAGTTTTCATTGAATGAAGACAACAAATTGACTCTCGTAATTCACAAAAAAATATTTGCTCTGCGAATGCACGCGCAACGCGTTGAATATCTGCGATTGGTACAATTTCATTGTTTATTTATCTTCGGTAAATTTGATAAATAAATGCGCTAATTAAGTGAATACATCCCAATTGGTATGGTGAATTTTTAGGAATGTAATCACTGTCTGCTGTTATTACGGTGAATTAATTATGAAGAACCCTCAATGTAATTATGGAATTCCTCTTCCTTATCCATCCATCTATGACATTATGCGTTGCGTAACATAACTGTCGAGTTACTTTAGCTAATCACTCAAGTTTTGTTTATAAATTTGACTTTTCAATGGGTAAGGGCATACCGTGAGTCGTGATAGTATTTTTTGTGAATATGGCAAAACAGTTAATATCTGAAATCCGAAAAGTTCGAAAAAGTAGAGAAGGCTGCGCACTATACAATAATATGAATAATTACTCAGTTTTGTAACGAGATTTGAAGTATTGGCGCCCGATGTGGGTCAAACAAAATTAAAATAATTCTTTTTTAGGGCCGACATCCTCACGTTGTATACCGCGAGGCTACTGTCTTCCCCGCTTCACCCGCGCATGACGAAGATACGGATACAACTGATGAACGCCTTCATCATCATCAGGGTATTAGTAGACAACAGTTGATTAACAGGTACGTTAGTTTGCAGAGCGGGAATGAAGGAAACTCTAATATAGTTCTGATTGAATTAAACAATAAAGTGCTTTGTAAATATTCTATATTAATTTATAATTTTTTAATTTTTATATAATTTTTTTATGAAGTTAGTAATTTTTGTTTTAGTCCGTGTCCAATTTGCGGTGACAAGATAAGCGGTTTCCACTACGGAATATTCTCCTGCGAATCGTGCAAGGGATTCTTCAAGCGGACCGTACAAAACCGGAAGAACTACATGTGTCTCCGCGGCGGGAACTGCCCCGTCACCGTGGCCACGAGGAAGAAGTGTCCCGCCTGCAGATTCGACAAGTGCCTGGGGTGTGGAATGAAGCTCGAAGGTAAAATAAATAAAATAACTTGCAGCTCGTTTTTAGACATCCTTTAATATGGTTGATTAGATTCCCGCAAGTGGGCGGTATTTGAATGTGTCGTGTGGTTGGTTGCGCAGCGATCCGCGAGGACCGCACGCGCGGCGGGCGCTCGACGTACCAGTGCTCGTACTCGCTGTCGGGCGCCGCGTCCACGGGCTCGCTGCTGGCCGCGCACGCGCCCGCCACGCTGCGCCACGCCTCCAGCCTCACCTGCGTGAGTACGCCTCCTATAGCGCCACCTAGTCATGTCTTAAACTTATTGTTAGTTATTGTTGGTTATGCGACATTGTCATTACAAGTTTACTATCAGAGAGCGATTTATGTGTAGTATGTTAGTTTGTTCCAAGTATCGTTATCATTTGTCGATAACGGAGTTTATGATATAAAATAAATAACTTTACGTTTTTATTGAGCCTTCTTAATTTGTACGTTATTTTTCGCCTCATTTACGATTTAAATAACTTTCTTTAATGCATGCGTAATGCCTTTTGAACTTCTTTTTTTATACTTATCTATATATTAGTATGTATGAATAAATGTTATTTTCCCATCCAGGTAAATGGCCCTGGATCGTACACCAGTCGAGGAGAATCGAGCAACAGCCGACTCACGCCCGACATACCGCCGTTATTACAGGTAAATATCGTCCCACATTACTTTTGACTCTTCAATGCATTAGGAATATTTAAAGAATAAAATCTTAACATATAATACTTCGATATATAGGAAATAATGGACGTGGAACATTTATGGCAATACAACGAGTCGGAGCTCAGTAGGATGAGCAAGTCGACGGGCAGCCCGTCCGCCAACCCGCTGCTGGCGGCCAGCGGCATCACGGCGCAGAACTCCAGCGCCGACTTCCTCGCCGACCTCTGCAACATCGCGGACCACAGGCTCTACAAGATCGTCAAGTGGTGCAAGAGTTTGCCGCTCTTCAAAAATATTTCGGTGACTTTTGCCTCTTATTATAATAGTCTTGCATTATTTACATCCTTACTAATATTATATGTACATATATGCTAAAGTGAATTTGTTTGTTACGCTTGCACGTCTTACCTTCCCAACCACTCATAATGAAATTTCACAAACACTTTGTCAGGGGGTACAGAAAAGGACATAAATTACTGTGTACACGGGTGAAGTCGCGGTCAAAAAATAGTATAAAGTTGACATGCAAAAGATTCCTTATTAACTATATAATCTGTTCACTATAACAGTAAGCACGCATTCTGCGCATCTGCGCGCATTGTCAATTTGTCAAGGCCAACACATTTGTCAGGGATTTGTCTATAAGTCGCACGCGTGGACGAAATGGGATTATAATGTTTTTGCTCCATGTGTAAATATAGCAACCATTTTTATTGCTATATTTTTCACTTAACAGTTTCAACGTGTTTGCATGTAATTGTATGACCGTCTCTATCAGTCTTCGTTCATTCAATCGTAATCGTTCGTGGTTCCGTTCCAGATCGACGACCAGATCTGCCTGCTGATCAACAGCTGGTGCGAGCTGCTGGTGCTGTCGTGCTGCTACCGCGGCGTCAGCACGCCGGGCGAGGTGCGCGTGGGCGGCGGCCGCGGGATCACGCTGCACCAGAGCGCCAAGTTAGTTACACCTTGCTGCAATCCTTCACATTTATTTGAAATCGCCACAATGCGAAAGCCACGGGAATAATTTAGCACACTGTAAAGTTTAACCAGTATTAACTTTTCTATTATTACAAATATTTAGTTAAAAATATTAATAGATTTCGTTTTAGTCAATATACCTGAATTTTTGGTGTTTCGTTTGTCCATTAAACACAGATTATAAATGTTTATGTCACAGTATAATAATAATTATCATGTATAATTTTTTTTTAACTTTACTTATTTTCTTAAAGAAAAACAATACAAATAAAACAAAAATATATTTATATTTTTTGTTTTAGATACGGCTTGACGCCATGCATAGAACGAATGCTTAGTTTCACGGACCACTTGAGAAGGTTACGAGTGGACCGATATGAATACGTTGCGCTCAAAGTAATTGTACTACTCACTTCAGGTAAATATTTCGCATTTAGATAAAATTATATGTATCATATAAGTGACATAAGATAATCTTTGACCCTAATGTTTTTGTAATAAGAAATAAACGAGGAAACTCGCTAGACACAATAATAAACATAATTTTATATTTATATTATAAAAAATACTAAGACTTGCAGAAGTAAGAAAAACAGTTAAACTATGACCCCCAATCTGATTTATGTAATACTTACCACCAACGAAGAAATGGTTCACGGCATGGTCACCACATCCCATAGACACTGGCGTTGTAAGAAATATTAACCATTCCTTGCATCGTTAAGGCTCCTCAAACTTTAGGAAGTTGTAACCATAAATTTTATGAGCAACAAGTTTCAATTGAAACTTTAGTGAAATAAAAGGATTTCTATTATTATTAAAAATATTTATTTTAGACGCACCAGAATTGCGTGAAGCGGAAAAAGTGCGAGCATCCCAAGAAAAAGCGCTCGCAGCGCTGCAAGCGTACACTGCGACGCATTCGCCCGATACGCCCGCTAAGTTTGGCGAACTGCTTCTGCGTATACCCGAGTTACAGCGAACTTGCCAGGTAACAAGCGTTTACATATTTTTAGGGTTCCGTACCTCAAAAGGTAAAAACGGAACCCTTATGGGATCACTTTGTTTTAATTAACATCATTCGCATTGTAAAATTTTAATTTTTTTTTCCGTTTTAACATTACTGTTTTTTTGTAAGTAATAGTAAAGTAACATACTCTGGTGCCCTTAAAATACGCCGTAATAAACTAAATAAATTTAAAAAAAAAATTATGTGACAACATTAGTGTTCATTTAAAAAAAAAAAAATTCTTGCCATTATTTGACATGGCCTGGTAAATCTGTAGGGCTGTATTACTTAAGAACAATTTAAAAAAGACAAATTATATCATAATAAGTGACTGACTAAAATAATTATATTTAAAGCATATAAGCCATAAAATAGCTCTTGACCAAAATGTTAGTCGTTTTTCAAATTTCGAACGAGTGAGATACGTAGTGAGTTCTAACTGACTTTTATCACTCGCTTTGATTAAAACTTGAACAAATTTTGTCAGTGTTGTGTAAGTAAAGAAAGTTACTAAGTTACTAAAATATATACTTAAGTAAGTTTTTAACATTTGGTAATCACGTTCGAGAATAGAGTGTGTGAGTTTTTGTCACGCCTTAGTTTTTCAGTTATGTATAGTAAGTAATTAATTATGCGCTATTTCACCAACTTTAAGTTACATTTATATTGTTACAGTTTTTCATGCAAGTCGGAAAGGAAATGCTGAACCCGGCTAATAAGGGCAAGGACGGTGAAGGTCCGAGCTTCAACCTCCTCATGGAACTCCTAAGAGGCGATCATTGATCATTTGAAGAGGTAACGGATCACATTGCTCAAGTAAAATGCTATAAGCATAATGACTTCGAATTTTATAAAAATTAATTCTCAATAAAGACACATACACGCTGAAGTGATATCACTGTATTGCCTTTTATAACTAAGCCCCAAAGTATAATTTGGCCTTAAATCAAAGACTGCTTTCATGAACATTAATATACATAATTGCTTGTATAAGTGTATATTGTAATTATATTGATTATAATGTAATTTTATAAAACATTGATATTATAATGCATTTATTTTTATTAATATATCTATCGCTCTCATAAAACAATTTGCGCTCTACAGCATGTAATTCTATATTTTTATATTCGTGTTAGAATTATCACAAAAAACGGACACTGCCATATTTAATTAGAATATTCTAATAATAAGGCCACGGGAACAATTAATAACAATATGGAAAACTGACTGATAGTTGTCGATTTGTCGCAGAAATATGATTTATGTAAGTAATATGAACATAAGGAACAAACTTCCATTAATCTTCCTTTTTGTATGAGACTTCATAGCCATAAATAATTACTATTTTACGTACAGTAAATGTGAACAATGTTAACATTTTTGCGATGACAATAATAATAAGCTATTTTTAAAATGGTTTCCAATATATTCGTATCATTTTTTTAAATATACATTAGATATCTTTCGTAAAACGATAATTCATAAAAAAAAAACTTGCCAATATTGTCTGCTAATGCTAACGATAAAAATATTTTAAATTTTATTTTTTTCTGTTTGGCGTACATTACGCTACTTGAGCGCAAAATATTCTGCCAATGTCATGATGTCTGATAGAGAATATCGTTTTTTATTTTTTTTATATGTAAATGATGTTGATATCAAATGAAAGCTAGATTTGGATACTTATAAAAAATTGACATATGATTGTAATTTTTGTAATTTTATACTCGACCGTCTGTGACTGTCTTAAGATATGTAATAATTGTATGTATTTTTATAAATGGTGTTTAAATAATTTTAGTACAGCCTTAGAGTTAATAACTTAACCAAAAAATATGATTTAAACTGAATTATTTAATTACATTTCTTTGGTTCTGGCCTCCAATGACAGAAAATACGTGTTTTTTAATATTCTTTTCTCATTAAATTGGCACAGACAAAGTTTATACAGCCTAAACGTTATGGTGCATTATGACTGGAAAACATTTTCTAGATTTGCAATTCAACGTGTCAAAGGTGCATAATTAGAGTGAATAACTTACTAATTTTCTCTTTGTGGAGAACTTTACATGATATGCATTGTTTTTAAAGGCTTTCGTCAAATATGTACAACTAGACACTTTTAGAGATAGAAATATACATTTGGTTAAGTTATAACCATAGGCGGGACAAATATTGCCCATTGTAATCATTGCCATTTCGTTTAAGATACTTAATAAATAATGTAATGTTAATATAAGTGAGTGTAAGTGAGAAGGTTAAACCTTTAATTAGCTCTGTTTTATTGAGTGTCTATAAGATAAATTATCTACATGCCCATGAATGGATTTTTTTTTCCGTCTTTAATTATTATAAAAATGTATATATATGGATGTTTAATTATAATTTCTTTTATTTTTCTTTCGTGCAATACTTGGCATAAAGATTTTTTTTATGTTTAATAATAAAATATATTTTTTAAACTTTATGCTTTGTTTTGGCACTTTAATTAGCTGATAAATGACAGCTATCGAAACCAGTAATTCACTGCCCATTATATTAGGAGGAAAATTGCTTAAAGCATATCTTTTGTTTTGTTGCAATAGTTTTCGATGATAATATTATTTTAGTAATAACATTTTAGTATTAAGAATATTAGTTAAATATCTTAGCATAATTATTGTAACATAGATAAAAATCTGTTTTAGATTAAGTTACATTACTGTTTAGAAAATTTAAAATTGGAACGTTTTTTTAGATTTTTTTTTCTAATAAATTTGATTAAAGGTATAAATTAAAAATTTATGCAATGTCAAATTATTCTTTTTTTACGGATGAATTTACAAACAGGGCTATTTATATTAATCATATGTCATATCAACAAACTCTAGATATTCCCTTAACTTTATAAATAATACAAAACAATGCAAGCCAATTTAATATAAATAATAGTTTTTAATGATTAAATAGTATCATAAGGGCACAAGTACTTCGACTTATGTTTTAGTTTTAATAATTGAGCTCATATAATGTAAGTAATAATACAATGTTTTGAAAACTATGTGCCACATGAACGCTACGTTACAGCTAATGCATATTGTAGATTTTTGCAATACTGTTAATAAAAAAAAAATGGAATTAGGCCGAGATATCATTGAAACAAAATAATTTGTGAAGTTTAAATCTATATACTTAATATAATAATGATAATATGCACTTCATTCGATCGGTCAACTATGTGTTGTTCAAAAAAATATTGTAACCCGCCCGACTACAACCTTTTACAAATAAGTAATCTCCAATGTGCACTAGCTCTTAGTTTAGATCAAGTTTTGAGATTTATATATGTGTATCAGTTTGTTTCTCAACGCAAAATGCCAATATTAATATTCTTCATAAAATTATGCAAAGAAAATTGTCTCAATTTTGAAAATAAAATTAAGACAACAAGATCAGATTACAATATAAAAGAAATATTTGTTCAAAAAAATTTCTTGTCGTCTTTTTAATTACTGACATTTTTAACATCATTTAAAATTTATTTTTGGATGATATTTTCTGTAAAACTATAACAAGTTGCAATTTCCATACTTAACGTGTTTAATATCTGTGTGTATGAAAGTCAAATATGGATTATCTGTGTAAAAAGTTTTTGAACTGATAATATTAAGCTTTGTTATTACAAAAACTCTTTTGTAGTCCTTAATTTTTTTGTCAAAAATTAAAAGAACATTGAAAATATTAATTTAATAAGATGATATAAGAATAACTTCATTTTTATTTGCAATTATATATATATTATTATCAGAAAGAGGTGTGAATGTCGCAATTAAGGAGAAGGCTGGTCTGAGTGGATCCGAATAATTTTTATATTAAAAATTTGAAGGAAAGAGAGAATGGTATTGCGTCCAATAATTTGTAACTTTACGTTTTGTTATAATATATAAATAAGTATTATATTGATATTCTATTCTTTATTTTTTAGAGATAAGAAAATATTTTTATATATAGAACAAAATAAATTTGATTTGAAACACAAAATGTTTTATTTACGCTAAATTAACATTTAATGCTGCATAATCTGTGCACAGACTAAATACATGACTGTCGTGTCTAAATTCTTTATATAAACTATTTTAAATGTTCCAGCAATCTCAGCAATAATCAGATTATTGCTTGTTTTCTTGTAGTCTGTGTAGGTAGTAGTAGTTGAATCAGATGCTTAATAATTATGAACACATTGTTGTTCATACCTAACGATATGTTGATATATAAACTAGGTGTACTATATACTTATCAAAGATATTAACATGACGCCATAGACAATCTATTACTTGTTTAATATACTTGTGGTAATATTTATTTATATTGTACACCACAAAGAAAAATAATTACAAAAACATTGAAACAGGTTAAATAAATAATAGGCATACAATTTTGGCGGCCTTATCGCCACATAGCGATCTCTTGCAGGCAGCCAACAGTGCAAGGAATATCCCATAGGATATGGGGTGGTAGGTGGTGCATTAAAAATAAGCAAAAGTAACATTATAATAATAAACTATACCAAAAAATTATAATAAGTACATTTCAATATAAATATACAAAACACATAATTATAATATCTATAAATAAATTATGTTATCAATACATACTTAGATTACAGGTATATAATATGTATAAATAAATACAATAAATACGACGATAAAAACAATAAGTCCTCAAACAAAACAAGAAAAACTAAAAAAATACAATACAAAATTATTCGTGATTAGGTATTTGAGACAAAAAGTGCTCATTTACGAGTTTTTTTAAAAATGTGTATTGATTTGGCTTCCCGAATATTTAAAGGAAGGTCGTTCCAGAGTTTGATAGCCTGAACTGTAAAGTAATTATTATAAAAAGATGATTTATGTTCGGGCACCTTTAAAATCCACTTCTTCGCAGAACGGAGTACTTCTCCAGGTTTCCCTAAAAATAAACATTTCTCCTTCAAGTAAGGGGGAGTAACAGGATGAAACAATACACAGTATAGGATAGAAAGGATGTGCATATCCCGGCGATGTCGGATGGGTAACCAGGCGAGAACGAAAGTGGGAAACATGGTCATATTTGCGTAATCCATATATAAACCGAATAAAAGTATTTTGAAGTCTCTCAAGCTTTTTTAACTGGTTTTCGGTTATGTCTACAAAGCTAGCGTCAGCGTAATCAAGAATAGGAAGGAGTAGAGTCTGTGCGAGCATAACTTTGGTTGGAATTCGAAGAAAGTGTCGAAGACGACGCAGAGACCTCAGTGCTGCAAACACTTCCCTGTTGATGTCATTCACGTGGCAAGTCCAGCTAAGAGTATTATCAAGTAAAACTCCAAGGTTTTTAACATAATCGCAATAAGGGATAACAATATTGTTAAACTTTATTGATGGCAAGGAAGACCAATCGACTTTTGATAATTGTTTATGGCTGCCAATTAATATTCTTGGGACTTGCTAGGGTTAACATTAAGGCCAAAAGATTTACTCCACTCAAGAATGATATTGAGGTTCTTATTCATCCTTGCGATAGCCAATGGAAGATTCTCCAAAGTCGACTGGATGTAAATTTGGACATCGTCTGCATTCATGTCGTAGAGAGAAGATAGGTTATGAGTAATCGAATTGATGACAATTGAGAAGAGTAAAGGTGACAACAAGCCGCCCTGTGAGTACGCGTTTTAGCTGAACTATCAAATGAGTTCGAAGGAGTAGAAAAATGCTGATTTAATAGTTCTGTATGAACATTAGGAACAGATGAATTTTGAGAAGATTAACTAAATCCCATAGACTCAAGAAATTTCCAAACTCTGTGAGAGTCGCCGTTCTCGACTGAAGCATGGATATGGCGACGATGTGCATCCCTACAAAATGTATTGCAGCGATTCCTAGCCTTGTGATATTTTCTACGATTTTCGTCTGAGTTATGTAATTTATATTTACATTTTTATTTTTATTTATTTTTTATCTCTTAGCAACGTTTTGTAATATACCATTATGTAAATTATTTAGTCTGTGTGAAAGTGATTTATCTGATAAGAAAGCAAAAATCAAATCGATTTTAGGACGTAGATAGCCAGGATTAAGATTTCAGGCAGATATATGAATATATCAATCACTTTTAAGGAGTGTATGACCACTTAATTACTAGCAACCTTACTTTAAACATTATTTAAACAATGCTTTGTCTTCTTTACTCCGATCTCAAATTAACAATGACAGAAAGAGAACTGATTGTGTTTAACAAAACAGTCCCTAAGCAAAGTTTAAAAAAATGAGGTTTGTATGGATAAATTAACACTATATATCTACATAAGAATAACAAAACAGTTAACAATTAATTTAACGCCAACCAAAGAGGCTGTTGGCTAGCAAGCTAGAGACGAGATTTAAATATTAATAATATATTTAAATGAATTGCTATAAGCAGACATGACTAAATAATGTATAATCTTCAGATTTTTCTTGGGTCTAGTGACTGCTTCGTTGGTCTAGTGGTTAGATATAATAAAGATAGATAGGCTGCAGACTCAGCGGTCCTGGGTTCAATTCCCAAGTCGGGCCAAAAAATTGTTATTGGGTTTTTCTGTCAGAAAATTCTCAGTAGCAGCCCGGAGTCTGGAAGTTGGAAGTGTGTACACTCCCGTGCCTCGAAAAGCACGTTTAGCCGTTGGTCCTGCTTCTGAACTCTTTCTAGTTGTTTGCCGTCCCATCGGGTTATGAGAGCTAAGGGAAAAGAAAGTGCATTGCGTTTGCGCCCATACTTGTGCCTATCTCCTGCGCAGTTAGCTAATCTCTCTTGAGATTGGCCGCCGTGGCCGAAATCGGTCTGGAGGAACTTCTTTGTAGCCCATAGGACGGGAAGAAACGAAGTGTTTTGACAACATATGTAGAATTTATGACGGCGGCCATTCTTAACAGAGAGTAGGTATCTACGCAGGAAATATCCTAGTTTTCGAGTACAAATTCTGAATTATTTATTGAATATTCTTATTATGATATCATATGATAATTAACATCATCATGAGTATCAATCACTGATTCTATCTTATCCAATCATTATAATCAATAATTATGAATTTATCTTTGAAATATGTTCAGGTGACTTTTGTTCACATCATATAAAAGGGCGATGTTTATTTTTCGGAAACACCAAAATGTTGCGGCTTACCGTTTTGTTGTGTGTCGCCGCTTTGGCTTTGGGAAGTCCCTCAGTCACTAAGACTAGGGAGGAAATTGAGGAATTCCGAAGGTTTTTGGAAAATAGCCGAACAGGTATTATTGTTTTGTAAATATTTTATAATACAAAAAAAATAAATTTAATAAATTTGTTTACAGTAGGTTCTTCTTTACAACTTGATTGAATCCTAAAACACTTTTGTCTAAAATTTAGGTTTATAAAATAATTATTGTCTAAACGTTAATAAAGTTTTTGATGACGATGTCGCTTTAAAAGATATATACGCAAATTCAATCTTATGCCGTAAAAACTTACTCACGTAAAACTGTAGAGGAACATGTTTTGCTACGAATAAAAAAATATACTAACTTGTCTAATATAATAAAATAATTCTTATAGATAGTGGAGTTCGCATAGACTCTCGCATGTTGGAAAATCCCCAAGCCAACATTTGGGAAAACAGTGGCAAGTACCAGGGCGATATCGTGCTGGACGACTGGCAAGTAGAGGCTTTGGTAACGGATTTCGCTGCTGGTAGGGCCGCTTACATCTGGCCCAACACCAAGTGGCCTGGAAATGTCGTAGTTTACGATTTCGGCGTCAATGAATTCAGTAAGTTTTTATATTCAGTCAATTAAATATTAAAATAAGTGAGGGTTGCAAAATTACTATTTCTTTCTTCTTGTCTTATCTACTCTTGTGTTTTATTCTTTATTGTCACTATAAAACAAAACTTATACATGTTTCAGCGAATATGAAAAATAATATAGCTTAATGAATAAGCATTAACTTTATCCTAGAGAGGATAATGGTTAACATGAATAATTACCATCGGAATCGTATAAAAACACTTATCTATAATAACAACTCTACATCATTCAACAATTAATGGAAATTTCCGAATTAATTATTTGTTATGATATCAAAAGCATAATCAAATAATAAAATGATGAATTATTATTTTTAATATCAATTTGTGTTGATATTTATGAATTTATATTTTCCCCCTATACCTTATTAATTCATCAACTTAAAAAATATCAGTAAGTATGGTATCTTCAAAATGTTGTTTTCAGATGCTGCGCAACAACAGTCTATATTGCAAGCCATCGGTTGGATCGAACATTTTTCCTGCGTCAGATTCCGTCGCCGAACTGCCTCTGATAGAAACTATGTTTTATTAACAGTTAGTATTCCTAAATGATACTCCGTAATTTTATTATTTAAACTAGTGTTATGTCCGTGGTTTGATTGGCGTCGAAACGTCGTAATAAGATCAACTATTTATGTCAACATCAGCCTGGTTATGACTATGACTTGTGTATTTGGACCATTACGTATAGCATAGCATAATATATTTTATGTTGTATTAGGTATATATAATTTATAGTGCTTATGAAAACGCCTGAATTAAAATAGGTACAAAATTATTATGGATGTTATGTGTACAATCAAAAGAATTCTGTATAATAATCTTTAATTAGACTATATCTATCTTTTGTTAATTTATTTTAAAACTTATAATAATAAGGTAAGTCGCGTAATTCAATATGTTTTTTACATTGGGTAGATGGTAGGGTTATTTAAAAAAAATATTTACATAGGCGGTCTGACTTATGGACCTTATACCTGATGGTAAGTGGTACCGATCATAGAAATTAGCACCGTGAAAATAATTAATCATTCTTTTCATCGCCATTGTGCACACCAACCTTAGAAACTAACATTTTATATCTCTGAATTATGTGGCTGAACTTCTACTGGCTCACTCACCCTTATAATAATTATATTATATTTTTATATTTAACTAAATTTAAAAATGAAATATATAACGATCAAATATTAGTTATTACTTTGGGTTGTCGCAAATGATATCTCTAAATCATACTTTCCAAAACAGGGCAGACCTGACGGTTGTTATGCCAGCGTCGGTTTCTGGGCTAGTCGTGGTATCCACACCTTGAACCTGGCTCGTGCGAACCCCGGACAGGGCTGTCTCTGGGTGACTGTCATTATCCACGAGTGGCTCCATGTCCTCGGTTTCTTCCACATGCAGTCAACTTACTCAAGGGACAACTACGTGCGAATTAATCACAACAACATTGTCCAAGGTATGTTTTTTTTCTAATTGTCACGTTAATCACCTAACATAAATAATATAAGTATTTTATCATTTTATTAAAAAGTGCACATAACTCGTAAATACAATATAAAGAATATTTATTTACACATTTAATATTAAAAAGTAATACATATTATTACTAATAATTATACCTATAATATAATTCTAATATATCCTTAAACTTCTATTACATTATTTTAAAGTTTAATTTTGGAATAGATGTTTTTTGCATCCCTTTATTTGTGTCACCAATCTTGTAAAATTGGTCACTATAATGTATCACGTATAATTAATTGTACACTGTGATCATCTATGATAATGATAATTAATAAAGCTATCTATTAAGACCATCATTCTTTTTTAATTTATAATTTTAAACTTAGTTGGTAGTAGAGCTTTTTGCAAGCTCGTCTGGATACCACCCACTCATCAGATATTTTACCGCAAAACATCAGTACTTGCTATTGTTGTGTTCCGGTTTGAAGGGTGACTGAGACAGTGTAATTACAGGCACATGGGACATAACATCTTAGTTCCCAAGGTTGGTGGCGGAGTGGCGATGTTGCTTTTCTTTATGAAATGTACAAATCACTGTCTATGGGCGTAGGTGACCACTTACCATCATGTTATAGTTGTTGTTGTATATTACAGGAATGGGACATAATTTCGATCGCTACGAAAGAAACTTGGTCAGCAACCTTGGCCTGCCCTACGAGTACACCAGCTGCATGCACTATAGTTCGCATGCTTTTAGCAATAATGGACTACCAACTATTACTCCACTCAGGGTAAGGCTGACGAAAAACAAGGAATCAAATATTAAAATACGATGTTTATATTATTTATCTTGACCAAGTCTACGACGGTCTCTCAAGAAAGAGATTAGCCCACAGCGCAGGACGTATTATAGTGCACAAGTGTATGCTAAACATATTATGGGCACTCGCTATTCTCCCACCCATAATCCGATGGCACCCCGACACGACCGGAAAAAGTTCAGGCGCCGGTCCAACGGCTTTACGTGCTTTTATGATTTATCGTTTGAAAAGATTTAATTTTAGGTTATGCCTGCCTAGAAATCATAAAAACAGTTGTTTTTTTATATATTTCTTTTTTATTGTAATATACTTAAAATATTTTGGTTATTTGCAATATCTAATCAGCTAATATTTGAGTCGGTATGCATATCTAGATAGATTTGCCTCACCTTGTTTAGTAATTAATACTCAGTGCTAAATTATCTGATTGGAAAGCCGATTCAATAAATAAGAATAATCATAATCGGTTCTCAACCGGCGAATAAAGATATCGAGGAACGATCATAAATAATAAAGCTAAGTTCATAAGCTACTTCATTTTTAAAATAGCCTGAAAATATTGATATGCCCCTTGATAATAAATACAGTCGAGCAAACTTTACTTTTTATTTTATTTAATATATTATTGGACATCAGTAGCAAGTCTTCTTAAATTCATATAGATGTTTTGGGTTTTACGCTCTTCTTGTTCGACACAAATGTATGACAAATGATCATTTCGGAAACTCATTTTTTTTTTACATTGAAATGAAATCATATAATATGATATTTTATGAAATAAAAATTTGTCTGGTAATTTGTCAAGTATATTACTTACAGAATCAAGGCCCTAGCCAAGTTGACATTCTACAATTGTAAGCACTAATAGAATCTAAACAAATGTATGAGAATGACCACGTGACTTATCGTTGAGAGATGTCCTCAGTTTAGTTTTAACAATTGTTTGTAAATTGAAAATTTGTCACTTATTTTTTATCATACGAAAATATTAAATACATATTGATTATGATATTGATATTGATTGGTTAAATATAATAAAAAAAACTTTCAGAGTTTCCCCGGCGTTATGGGACAATTGGATCATGTCACTCATTTGGACTGGTTGAGGCTGCGCAGACACTACAACTGCCCTGGGGGCTGGACCAGTGAAGACGTGGAAAGTCTAGAGAAAGAAGTCAATTTCTATTCCCCACTTTCCGAGAATACCCCGCCAGTAGTTCAAGCGGAAGAAGACTCTCTTAAGGAATGATGACCTGAACACTTTGGCATTTTGAACTTGTATTATATATCTGATATGAATAAGATTTTTATTTTATTGAGTTATAAAGTTATGTTGCTTCAATATAATGTCTCATTTCACAGTTATATTCTGTAAACATAATAATTGACTAATGTATTGTTGTATCGGTACAAATGCAACAATTAATAATATGAATACATTTATTTATTCCAGTATAAGCAATACATTATTGCACAACAAAAGCTAGACTGTAATATTTCACAATGAATGCACAGAGCCACAGATGTAAGTAGACAGTGCTAGAGGATTAACTAGGTAGGTAGGTACTATTAATAAAAAATAAGAATAAAAATGAAATAGAGATGGGTTAAAAAATAAAAAAATATACGAAATTATTAAGTGTTCAGTAAAAAATAGCTTTTGCATTTTTTAAACACGTACAATTTCGGCGTGAAAATGTCTGTAGGCAATAATCATAACAAATTTTATTAAGCTGAGATGTTATAATAAAACATGTTTTTAAATATAAGTGCTATGATATATTTATATTTAAAAAGATATGATCGGAACTACACCTGTCAGCTACAATAACGAGATGATGCTGTAAAACTTGCAATTCGGGATCAGTCATAAAATCATATTTTAAGGTGGATGACCTTATAAAGAAGAAGGAATGTTAGATCTTGGCGAAAGCTTTAGCAAAATCCGTGTAAAGCGAGTCTACTTAAATACGTTTGGCAAACACTTGGCAAAGAGTCTTTACACTCCAAAAGATTACTGATCGTTGAACATAAAAACTAATTGATTATAGAAAGCCAGGTATTTTTTTTAAACCAAGCAAGGGTATACTTGATAGACGCGACACAATTCGAATATAATACATTTTTATATTTAATTATGTATGTATGTGTCCTATGTATCTAACGTATGCTACTAAGATAATATTACCAAGTTCGCATAACTAACTAGCTACTAACTAACAGCCTGTGAATGTCCCATTGCAGAGCTAAGGCCTCTTTCTCTTTTTTTTGAAGAGAAGGTTTGTTAGAGCTTATTCCACCATCTGCTCCAATGCGGGTTGGCAGAATACACATGTGGCAGAATTTGAGTGAAATTTGACACATGCAGGTTTCCTCACGATGTATTCCTTCATCTTCAAGCACGAGATGAATTATAAACTCAAATTAAGCACTTGAAAATTCTGTGGTGCCTGCCCGGGTTAGAACCCAGGTTCAACGGTTAAGAGTCACGCGTTCTAGCCACTGGGCCATTAAAGTTAAGCCGATACCAAGCTAGTATACATGATAATATATTAGTTTTTGCGCCACCAATAACCAGTCAAAGTTTCGCTTAAAAAGATTCCTCTCTACTTAGGGTAGCAAGCCTGCGCTTGGGCTCGTCTTTTCAACAACATCTGTACAAAACATATATTTTAAGAAGATAAATAATGTTTTGGAAACGCAAATAAGATGAATATAGACATTCAATTTTATTAATGTAGATTTATGACAGAGATAGAAAAAATATGCATATAATTAAATAGTGTAATGAAATGATAAGCTAATTTATTTATGAAAAGAAAAAAAACCGATTTAATAATTAAATAAGACTAAGGTATAGTTTACCTTATTAAGTCGTTGCTCAATGCAGATTTATTACAAAATATAAATAATTTAACTTATGTCATTGCTCCCACTTTGTTTCCTTATCTTTATTATTTTTATATTTGAGAATTTCTGTACTTAATCTTAGCAAACAACCCGCCGTATTTCTTCTATTAGTAACAGAGCTGTTTCATTTTTCGCCAAGACATTCCATGATGATTTTCGGCGTCAGTAAATAGTAATAGCGTATGCTTATTGTCAGATGAAAAGGATCAGATATATTGAGAACCTGTATTGTCGTTGTGCATCATCTAAAACCGTGGTAATGATATTTATGTTATCTTATCCATATTGGATTATTAATTGGGTTTTTATACTTACTAGAAAAAGATAAAATAATTTATCAACTAATTATGATTTACACATTTCTCTTATGTTTTATATATCTAATAATAAAAATAACGATTGATTTTTATAATTGGACAAGGCGATTTCGTCCAGAAAAGTAGATTTTCGAAAGCGATAATCGGACATATTAATTCAGTCTCTTCCATCTGTAAAGGCTTCATGTAAGGCTTTTAGTTGTGTGCATAGACGGGCCAGCCGTCAGAGCATCACCGTGGCGCTTCTCGTTAAGACTGAAACACTTTCAGTCCCACTAGTTTTTTAGTGGGTATTTCGGTGTATGTTCGGTGCGCACTCGGCGTTTTGGACACCGGCGAGTCCCACTTACCCTGTAACGCATTACGCGTTTTCCCCACAGGAATAGAGCGGAAAACGCGTAATGGGTTTTTCTTGCGAGAAAATAATTGGGTTTTCAATTGTGCCACCAACAGGTTACCAATATTACAAACATGAAATTAGCTTAAAATTTAAATATTTTAACACATTTCATAATACGTAACATGTTTTTACATTAAATTAGGGAAAGATGTGGTTCACAGTGTGTATAGCCGTTTGTAGATTATGACAAAATTTAATTAGGCAAGCGTGATTACCCACACATTTAAATGAGATCGATTTTATTAACGCAATAAATTATCACGAAGATAATCGCGTCGATATAAAAGTGATTAATGAGATGGTAGAGGCGTTAGAAGCATGATGCGTGTGTTTGTAGTGTTGTGCCTTATCGGGGTGGTTGTGGCGAAGCCCTCCCTACTGAGGACCAAGGAGGAAATCGAAGAATTCAGAAATTATTTAGAAAGTACAAAGACCAGTAAGTGTGATATTTAAATAAACTATTATGATTGTTAGAATAAAAACAGATTTGAGTAAAGTTGACCTTAAAGGTTTCATTTCAAGGTCAATTTACTTTTGTCACGTGTATTGAAGCTAAATGCGTTTTTTTTAAATTTTACTACTAAGTTACTACTTCATACTAAACTTAAAAATCTACAACTTTATCGGGTGATTAGTTAAACAATGCGTTTCGATTCGAATCGAAACTCGAAACAAAAACAGCGTTTTACTAAATATTCGCTAAACAAGGCTTGTTAATAAGATTAACCATCATGTTAATTAAGATACATCTTTAATTAAACCACCTATTCATAACTGTGTCTTAGGTAAGGAGCTCGTTTTTAAAATTAATTACGTATTTTTTAAGCAATAGCTGTATTAAATCCACACAAGCTATGAGATATAATAATGGTATTATTTGATACAGGCGATGGCAAACAATTCGTCGCACGCTCCAGACTTTTCCCCCGCGCCAACCCTGAAGAAAACAGCGGCAAATTTCAAGGCGACATTATCTTAGATGATTTCATCATTGAGTCCATGTTGCAACAATACGCTGCAGGCCGCAACGCATACATCTGGCCAGACACGAAGTGGCCCGACAACACTGTTGTTTGGGAATTCGGAGAAGGCGAATTCGGTAAGCATTTCATTTTATAAGATATTTTTTCGTTGTTTTTCTATCTTTGTTAAACAAGTTTCTATTCATATGCGTGAGAGCGAGATAAAAAAAATAAACTTAATAAAAACTACATGTAGATTACATTTGTAGAAAGTTATATTTTCAATAGATATAGTATACATGTTGTAGATCCCTTCATCATCGAATATGAATTACCAATATACAACCTAAATGGCATAGTAATTGAACTTAAGAATACATCATTCATCACATAAGAGAGAATGGTATAAAAATAGTTAATAAAAATTGTAGGCTATAGCCGCTGTATCTATGGTCAGGTCATTCCCCTAAATACCTCTTGCTTTTGGTTATCAGGTATCACTAAATGGCATTCCTCAGTAGGTAAAAATAGTTAAGTAGGTCAACTGTTCCGATTACACACGAAGGTCAGGTTATCTATGTTCTACTAATCTATTAAAACATAATATGAAATACATGCTGTTCTACGTAGTTTTATTAGTTTAGTCTGTGCACAATAGATAATACATCATCGTACAATTAAAAATTGTGAAATTAAATGTTAATTTAACAAGTTGTATTTCAAATCAAATTTATTTTGTTCTATATGTAAAAATATATTCTTATCTCTACAAAATAAAGAATAGATTATCAATAAAATACTTATTTACATATTATAACAAATTATTGGACGCAATACTATTCTACTACTCTCTTTCCTTCAATATTTTAATATAAAACTATTCGGATGGGCCAAGCCAATCAACCAAACGTTTCATCTTAATAATATGAGTATAGATTTAAAAATACATAAATTAAAGGTTTTAAAATAAATTTAAAAATTGCATTGATTTTCGTTTATTTTTCGTAAGTGGTTATATTATTCCGCCCAGTCCGCCCTTGTAGCGCGTAGCTCGTAGCGTTATCTAATCGTAACTAGTGGCGAAAACATCTAAGATAAAATCTTAGAGTCAAATCTATAATTATTTAAATATACTTGGCGGTAGATCTTTGTGCAACCTCGTCTGATTAACACACACTCATCAGATATTCTAACGCAAAACAGCAGTACTTGGTATTGCTGTTATCTGGTTTGAAGGGTGAGTGGGCCAATGTAAATACAGGCACAAGGGCATAACATCTTAGTTCTCAAGGCTGGTGGCGCAATGGCCATGTAAGCGATGTTTAACATCTTTTACAATGCACAGTAGGTGGCCTAAATGTTCGTTCGCCTACCTATGCTTTTAAAAAAAACTACCTAGATTTTCTCGAAGCGTTTCGTCGTATTAACGTTTAATATTCCGTTTTCAATTTTTTGACAGTTTACAATCCTTCTAGATTTATTATGTACCGATGGTTTTATTTTTATCAGTGGTATATACACATACAAGTATGTAATTAAAAAATAATTCGCCTAACATGTGTGTTAATCAATACGCGTGATATTCACTATCAATCAAAATTACGATCACGTGTATAATTTCAATCATTTTTCATGATTATTTATTATCAACATGATTAATAATAAATCTAGTATTTACAAATACGTTCATGTAAAAACTTCTATAGCTCATATTGGTGTAATAAATATAGTTTATATAGACTATTTCAATTGAAGACTGATTATACATAAACAAACCAGCTTTGTTATAGGTATTATATGCTAAAAAGAGTTTAAATGAATATATTTATAAGACATTATTGCTAACTATTACATTTTTATATTTATCTGTTGGATTATGACGAAAGATCACATCATCTGCATATAAGTGCGCTCAAAATTGTGCTTTGTAATATTCGCGCAGTTGGCTAGTATCCCTTGACAACGGCTACATTGACCAAAATCGGATTGTATTGTACAATACCTACAATACACAACACCTATCTTTCACGTGAATTACTTGGAACGATTAATTAAACTATCTAATACATTATCTCACTCATATTACAAATGCGTCCAGTCCAGCCGGTGACTAGCTTATAAGAAATATGTAAATTGTTTGGTCAGTATGTTATTATTTTAGTTATTTCAATTTAAGGCCAGAAGCGAGAAATATGATAAAAATAGAATGTTGTAAAGAAAGATTTCTGTGTGAAATTTGTATTATTTAAATCACCGCTAATATAAATTACTCAAGATTGACTATTTTGTTTATTACTTGTTATTAATGAACTGACGATTTTTTAAGTGGATATGTAGGTATATAAAATCTATACTAATATTATAAATGCGAAATTAACTCTGTCCGTTTGTTAATTTTATAAGGCTCAATCTCTGAAATGATTTTGATGAAAATTAGTATTGAGTAAGCTTTGACCAAGCAAACTAGATTGACACTGACGTAGACTATATTGTATACCTGAGATGCCCTCCCTCCTTTCACGTGGGTGAAGCTATGGGCGTACATTAGTCCTATATAAATGACGACAGACGATATAAGTGTTATCATTAGATTATTATATAGAAAAAAAGATAAAACGAAAACCCAAAAAGGATTATGTAATTTATCTTGATGAATAAGTGTTATCGGTAATTAATCAAGTATGACATGTTGAATGCCCTTCGAAACGACAAATATTTAATGCTCATTAAAGATTTTTATAATATTTATAAGTTTATCGCACTTTACAATTATATATAAGTAAAATTTGTTTAGAAGAAGGTAAAGATTTTTGCATTTTCAATAATATGAACAAAAATTTGGGTTTATGCCCGCTATACCATTATAATCATTAAAGAATTGTTTATTTATTCTTGTTATAAACTCAATATATTTAAAAAATGTCTATGTTCGTCTGAGCAAAGCAGAGGCCCTAGCCAAGTTGACATTCTACAATCGTAAACGCTAATAGAAAACTATACAAATGTATGAGAATGACACATCTCAACGATAAATCACGTGGTCATTCTCATACAATTTTTAGTTTTCTATTAGCGTTTACAATTGTAGAATATCAATTGTGGCTAGGGCCACATGCCCCGTATTAAAACTATTTGCAATTGCAGAAGCTTGAATCTGCTGTTTTATTATAACACGTCAAATCAAATGTTTTACAGGACCGCTGCAACAAGCTGCTATCAAAGATGGTATTGCCCACATTGAGAACACAACTTGCGTTAAATTCCGTTACAGGGAACCCGAAGACACCGTTTACGTAAAAGTCACTGTAAGTACATAAATTTTATTTAACTCAATTTTATTGTACTGGTGATCACAGTCACCTTTCACTGTATAGTTCATTTTTCGTACTAGGATAGGAGTCCCAGGGTTGCGACTATTTCTGGCCAGTCTTTGTTTGACAGTTCATTTCTTTTTTATACAACATAATACAGATTTAAATCACGGATTGCAGATATATACGGGCTACCCTATGAAGTTACCATCACTGATTTTTATAGCCATATAAACTGTACCTTATATCGCCAATGCGCTACAAACCCCAGGAATTAGGAATTATATCCCTTGTGCCTAGTTACTTACTGGCTCACTCACCCTTGAAGCGGAACACAATGTTTCTAAGTATTGCTGTTTGGAGACAGAATTTGTGATGAGTTACACAGACGTGCACAAAGCCCTACTATCAAATGATTTAATTTCAATCGTTTTATCAAATTGAATCTTATTTACTGTTTTAGGGATTACCAGCTGGTTGCTACGCTCATGTTGGCTATTGGAAGGAACGTGGTGAACACACCCTGAACTTAGCTCGTAATTACCCAGGCCAGGGTTGCTTCCGTCACGCCACCATCGTTCACGAATGGATGCATATCCTGGGTTTTCTGCACATGCAATCTACTTATAACCGCGACGAATACGTGAAGATTGTTGAAGAAAATCTTATGTCTGGTAAGAAATACAACCTTTTGACATGCTTTTTTATATCCTCAAATTAATCTAATAAAGTGCTAACGTATAAAGTAATGACAGCCTGTTAATATCCAATTAGGCTTAGGCCACCTCACCTTTAGATTATTGATCACATAGTGTCGGTCTAATGGAAATTGAGTGACATGTTATAGAATTTCATCCGAAAACTACTAAGCACGCAAAGACTTACTATTTATATAGCCTCGTGCTTGGCGGTGAAGGAAAATATTGTGAGGAAATTTGCATGAGGCGGATGAGAAACTGCTACCTGCATGTACGCCAACCATTAAAGTATCGTGGTGGAACAAGCACCAAACATTATAAGAAGGAGTTGCCTTAGGCTATGGGACATAGGCTGTTACTTTACTTTACAGTTTAAAACAAATATAAACACAATTTTTGTTATATTATTAAACACAGGAACTGAACACAATTTCGACCTCTTTGGACCGGATCTAGTTAGCAACTTGGGTGTCGAATACGACTACGTCAGCTGCTTGCATTATGGACCTTACGCGTTCTCCGCTAATGGCGAGCCAACTATTGTTGCGTTAAGGGTTAGTTTAATATGTGCTATTTCTAATAAATAGGAAAAATAATCCTATCTCTCTGTGCTATATTCATTATTTACTTGATTGTTATTTATTAATAAATAATGTGTTAGTAGCTTTAACTCCAAGTATTTTACTTGGACGTAGGGAAAGTTAAGCTGGTTAGCGCCAAGGTATATTTTAATGCTATGTTCCGGGTTGGAGGATGAGTGAGCCAGTGTAATTAAATACGCAAATAATATAACATTTGATCTCATCAATCATATCATATTTATATCATGTAACATCTCTTACAATGCCAATGTCTATGGGCGTTGGTGACTACTTAACATCAGGTGGCCCATATGCTCGTCCGCCTTCCTATGCAATAAAAAAAATCCATATTTAGCGGCGCGTCGTCAGTGGCAAGACTTCGCCTAAAGAATTCTACCTATTAAATTTCATCATTAACATTTATAGGTACATATATTTTTATATAGACAGACAGATATAATAGGGGCTACGTGATGGTAAGTAGGTACAAACGCTCTTAGTCATCCAATGCGCAATAACTACAGAAACTAAGATGTTTTGGCTTATAGCTATTTTTACACTGGTTCATTCATATCACCCATCAAACAGGTTACAGGAACAACAATACTAGGTATTGCTGTTTGGCAAAACTATATGATAAATGTGTAGGCCTAGGCCCTAGACCAAAGATCGTACCACCAAATAGAAATGTAAAAGTAGTACTCATTGTATAATGCCGTTTTAATAATATACTTATTCTCATTTACAAGGAGTTCGAAGGGGAGATGGGTCAACGTGTGTTCATCACAGACAAGGATTGGCTTAGGATCAACAGACACTACGAATGCCCCGGCGCATGGGATGAGAGTGAAGAAGATACCACTGAAAGTAATGAAGAAGAAGAAGACGAAGAATAGGAATTGTACACGTGTATTACATGAAACATTTGTAAATAAACACCATTTTTAAATTATACCTATTATAGATATATGAGATACTTAAAAGAGTCAAGCTGGATTTAAGTTTGTATTTATGAATTTATTTATGAATAAAAAATTGTAATTTTTAAACGTTTTTTTTTGTTTGATTTATTATAACTTGTTTCTAAATCGTATCTTGTATATTGTAGCCGGACATGAGATTGTATCACCACAGCCAAAAAACAAAGAGTGTTTCATCTCGATCAGGGGCATATTTAGGAATTAAGAAATAATGTCTTTTTGTTATTGCAAATACTAACATTTAAATTATTTTTTAACCAGTTGATGCTATGCGATTTTCCACTCAAATCAAAATAATATCTGACTACTACTACTAACTACTATTCTTTTGGTACATGCAACGATAAGTGAAATGCGGCGTTTTTTATGCCAAACGAAATAAGTGTTATCTATTTATAAAATCTTCGCTACCGTTCGCTTTTTCGGTATACGCAAAAGGGCTCTAATAAAATATTATTTACAAAACATACAAGCTTGAAGTTTTTTTTAATCTGTCCCGAAGGAGCAATGCGACCTTCATGTTGTCGGAACACGTGACGGTTATCGTCGTGTAGTGTGACCACGCGTATTGAGGAACATTCGTAAGTTTTTAAATTCTGAAGGGAAATGTCTTTGATAATTATAATTTAAGTTTCAATGCAATATAATATAAATATAATTAGAATGCAACTTTTTATAAGTGACTCGCGATTGGCTCTTACCCTAAAGTATTTTATGTGTATATATTTATACATATACACACACACACAGAATAGAAAAATAACTTAGTCTATTTCAATGAGAATAGAAATAAATGTAAACAAACCGTACTTTTCAATATTCCACGTGATTTGCTAATAACTCCGCTATATCATGCACTACAAACAGTTCTTGATTAATATATCTTCATTTGTAACACAACAATATTTCACTTAATTAATTAAATCCACTTAAATTTTACTTCCAAAGTTACGAAAACAGTTTTGCCGACATTCAAGATGCCATTTTTTCGAGTAAAATGGCGGCGCGAATAAGGATGTTCGCTAAACGAATGGAAAATGAATGAATTTATACAGATAAAAAATATATTATTTTAGTTCGTTTTAGATTTTTTAAATATGTATTTATTTACTTGTATATAAATTACAATATGAAATATTTGTAAAAAATATAGAAAATTACCTAATGTTCGATAAAAATGTTATTATTTTTTATAGTAAGGTAAATAAAAAAATATTAAAAGAATCATCATAATTAATATGTTATAAATATATAACAACTTAATTTTAAAATAATTAAAAAATTAAAATCTCAAAATATAGATCAGTTTTATGCATAGAAACACTCAGCTTATAGTTTTGAAAATAATACAAGAGTAAGAAGAGAATTAATTAAGACGAGAATTCGTCTATGATCTTTCGTATCATGTGCACGGGTGCTTATTCGGAATTATCAAAAGTTTTTTATTACGACCTGGCTTTGTTTAAACGGACTGTGATTGAACCCGATTTTGTATTTTCGATCTTTTGCTTTTGCCTACTGACTTTTGCCTTCAACACGGACTAACCTAATTGAATATTATTATTTTAATTTGAAGATTAAGGTAAGTTGTTAGTTTTAAATTTGAAAACTAAGAAATATATTTCAATTTTGTTTATTTAAAGTTCATAGTGTTTTTGGTTTGAGAAAAAAATAGTTTCCTTTGAAAGATATTCAAAATTTGATTTTATCGAAGTATTATAATATTCGTCACATATTGTCTTGAAAAGGCCACTTTATTATTAAAACATTCAATGCTTTTTATTGTGACATAGATTTTCTACTCAAATAAATAAAATTGGAATGTGTATCTATGATTTATTACTTAAAATAACTACCTCTTTATAAATTTATTGACAATCATAAGAGGTTGCGGTGCATTGACCATATTTTAAAAGATGAAAAAATTGGATGGGATCTTAGATACCACGTCTTCGGACCCTACAAAATTTAGGATTTAAGTTTCTGATAGCTCAGAAACTGAGTTTGAATAGATTTTTGGTTTAATAATCGTTTTTTTTGTTTTACCTGTAATCCATATAACATACACCTATTAAAATTAATATAAAATTACGTTTAAAAGGAATTCAATATATAATTTCATACTTTATCAATTATTCAATATCCATTCACTCAATTATTTTCTCCTCACTAAACTCATTCAAATGACATTTCAATTCAAGGTCAAAGTTGTTTGTTTACATTTATTTCTATTCTCATTGAAATAGACTATACTTCAACAAATGTTTTTCACAGCAAAATACCACATAGGCAACGTTGACAGTTCTATATATTTCTTTAACATAATCACAATTATATGAATACAAAAAGGAACTAACTTGCGATTTGTTTTATATAAAGTGATAATTTCAAAATAACTTTAGTACCAGTTTAAAAGACATCGATGGTTACCCTGACTCTTTGATGTCGGGGCTCATGCTCCTCCGCTGTCGTCATAAATATTGTCAGGACAAATTTCCACTCTTTGAAATCAGATCACACTTACCACTGGATGTTAAGAGTCGCCGATTTAATCGGATTTATTACGCTGACTACATGAATGATATAATGGTTTAATGAGACGATAAAATTGTTATTTTGATATCTCTTAAAAGATTTCACATTGTGTTTGTAATTTGATGTTTTTTGTATTGTTTGACATTTTGGTTATTGGCATCAGTCGAATCTATAAGGCACAGTTTCTTTCAAATGTAACTACGATTAAATAGCTTTTATTATATTATGACAGTTATGGTTGTTAATAGTTAAATATTTAATTGTTTTGTGTGACGAGCTATCAACTCAGATTAACATATTGTCGCCGGCTTAGACTTCACTAAAGTAATCGACTTATTAGTAGTAAATTCAAGAATGTATATGCAAAAGAAAATATTTAGTTTTACGATTTGTTATTTTTTTTTTAAATGAACGTTATTTTGAAATACGCTTAATGTCGAATTATTACAATATCTGCCCACCGAGATTTGTTTTTATTTATTATTTCTATAATAAAGTATTTTAAAACTACTCGTTTTTAAATTGTAGATGATAGGTACTTAAATGCTGGATAAGCTTCCGAATTCTTCGGAAGAGGAATAAAGACGATCATTCAAATCAATTGGGGAAGTATAAGCTTGTCGGTACATACAATCTTTTAGTTTGTTTAATTTTTTTTGTCATTCTTTTAAATTCATTCACTAGTTTTCGACCGTGCGGTACGTTTTAAGTCGAGTAAGAGTCGAGTGGCTAGGGCAAGTAGTAGGTATAACAGGTTCAGTTCACCAGACAGAGTTATTTACGCGGTTATATCATATGCCATAAATATAGATTATTTAGTTCATAATTTCTACCTAGAAAACTTTGCCTTGAATAAGTTTTTATATCAAATATCAACAATATAATAATTTACCTATTATAAACGTCATGTAACCTAGATCTAAAATAAAGGAATGACTGTATGTTTGTCGGTCACGGTCCGACGACGTGTCAGCTGACAGTGAATATCGGTCTGTCGGTGCCATCTCTGAAACCGATACTCTAAGACGGAGGGTGGTCGGTTATTTTCGAAGATTCGGAGAAATAACTTTTGTACCTAAGTATTAGATTACCATTTCAATCAGCTATGTGTGTAAGTGATGTATGTGTATTGTATGTAAGCTTATGTATTTCATAATATAAGTTATTATTATTTTATGGAGTACCAATCGTTCCAGTAAATGGGATATGTGTTATTGTTTATTTAATTAAAACTGAAGTTCTAATGGCACAGTGGTTAGAAGACGAGATATTAACGCTTTCTTCCGAGTTCAAACCCGATCAAATACCACTGAAATTCATGCTTAATTTGTTTTTATAATTTAACTTGTATTCGGCGTCTAAGGAAAATATTGTGAGGAAAGCCAACATGTGGCGGATAAAAACACGTCCATTAGAGTAGCGTGGTGGAGTAAGCGCCTGACCTTCTTCTCCAAAGGGAGGGAGTCCTAGTAGTGGGAAATTTACAGGCTGTTACTTACTTAAATAAGAATAACAGTTATAAAGAGTACATTATTTATGCCTACCTAGGAAGATAAATCAAAGATTGTGACTTGACCTTTAACCGACTTAAAAAAAGAAGGTTTCGAATGTTTTTTTAAATGTTTGTTGCCTTCGTGAAATATTATCCAAAGGACCGAAACATTTATAGATTGTTAATTTTTTAAAATTTAATTTAATTTTTTAAAGCATTTACAACTACAATCATCTACAATTCTTCGACTATCGATAGTGCCACATTGGTGGTAATTAACCTAATTACGAATATGAAATATTTGACGAACAAAAAAAAGCTTAAGTTTTTTTTTTATAAAAAAATGCAAACGTCTTAGAAGTGACATGTCAATATTGCAGTGCGTCACGTCTCGTGGGACACGCCACCAGTAAAAGAGATATTTAAAAAACTGAAGTGGGTAACACTGACACGCTCTTAACGAAACCGATGAATAGATAAAGATCTGTCGTAAAAAAGTGTCAAAGTTTAACGACATCACGCACTTAAAATGTTAAAAAGACGTTCCCGCGACTGTGTTTACGGTCGAGTGTTTTTAATTAAGATTATATTATACCTTCACAAATTATAGATTTCCTCAGGAAGCTATGATTTCTTTTTCTGTAACTAATTTGTAGCGTTTCGTCTGTTGCGATTATCATTGGAGATAAAGTTTTACAATTTATTTTTTCTATTTATTAATGCGTGGCTTTTTACAATTATACCATTGCTTAGCTTTAAAGAAAGTACCCAAGATTTAGATACCCTTTGTTTTTTGATATTCCAATGGTACTAAAAAGATTTGATTACATACTATATTTGTTGGTAAAAATAAATTGATAGTTCCCAGTGAGATGTTATATAATCCCTCAAGCAATTGGTTTCAAAAATACTTAACTACATATATGTATGTGACTTATTTTTTATTATACTTAGAGATTGACGTTAACTTTTTAACTTACTGTAAGACATGTAGCAACTCGCTATCTAATACTTCCCAACAAGCAAGTATACTCGCACGCTTGAATGAGCCTTCAAGATCACGCCACCTACTACGTCATCGAGAGATAAGAATCACGCCACTTCTCGAAACGCACACATAAGACAACTTAGACCACACCTACCGTCATGGCCGCTAGCTGTCTTTTGTTTAAGCCGCCGCGCGACAAGATGGTCGCCAGCAGATCTTTTGTCTACGATGTCTAACTACGTCACTCGTAGGCGTGGCTACTCCTGCGCATGTATGCGTACTATGTTTACGTAAATTTATAATTATTATTTATTAATTTTGTGTATAAATACCGTGTTGTCTTAGAGTAAGGCATGCATTCTATTGTATACGCTTGATCACTGTGCTCAATAAACTAAAGTCTAAATTCGCTTGGCTTTTGTTCTCACCTTCGATTAATTAAATATTCTAAGTAAGTGGTATATGAATATACTGCCATACCACTTCACTGGTGACCCCGACGTGATTCAGACCAGCAGTCTACAAGATGTCTCAAGGGAGTGAAACCAAAGACGTTTTCATGGAGTCCTATCGAGTTGGAGTAAGAACACCCATATTCAACCCTGATGACCCTACCCTATGGTTTGCACAGCTAGAAGGGCAATTTCTCCTGTCTAATATTAATACGGACACGACGAAGTTTTATTTCGTATTGTCGCAGTTGGAACCCCAGCATACCGCGGAAGTAAGAGATCTCATAGTATCTCCACCGGCTACGGGGAAATATGAGAAAATAAAGGCTGAACTGATCAAGCGCCTGTCTGCATCACAGGAGAGAAAAATAAAACAGCTTATTATGCACGAAGAACTTGGCGACAGAAAACCATCGCAATTCCTTCGGCATCTGCAGCACTTAGCTGGCCCAACTACACCTGACGAGTTCATCAGGACGATTTGGTCAAGCAGGCTTCCCACCAATTTACAAACGATAGTCGCATCACAGGCAGATATGGAGCTCAGTAACTTAGCAGAACTAGCCGACCGCATTCACGACCTTGTTCCAACCGGGCAAGTAGCTAGTGCCAGTAAATTGACTTTAGAAACGAACGAGTCCCAAAGCACGACTATCGATATGCTGACCCAGACTGTAGCTGAACTCAACCGCAAACTTGAAGCGATGAGCATGGAACTCCGAGGGCGCAGACGTTCCCGATCCAGGAACCCAAGACGAAAGTCACGGCATCGTTCACGATCGCGTTCTCTGCCTCACGATCACCCTCACTGCTGGTATCATTACCGATTCCGTGAACGTGCTACAAAATGTACTCAGCCGTGCTCCTTCAATAAGAAGCCGGTAAACTACCAAGGCAGCCATTAATGGCGGTAAACGACTGCCTAACAATTTCGGGCCGCCTGTTCATCACGGATCGCAAGACTAAAGTGCAATACTTAGTTGACACCGGTTCAGACCTCTGTGTTTTTCCAAGATCCGCTGTTCGGGAACCTAGAAACAAAACGGGATATGAATTGTTTGCTGCAAATGGGACTATCATTTACACTTATGGCTTCCTTCCCTTAACGCTGGATCTAGGACTTCGGCGGGCTTTCACATGGCGTTTCGTCGTAGCTGACGTCTCAAAACCCATCATTGGCGTCGACTTTTTAAGTTTCTACAACCTGCTAGTCGACTGCCGCAACCAGCGCCTCGTTGACGGTGTAACCACGCTTGCAGTTGCTCTCCCGAAACAACGTTCTACGGAAACAATTTCCTCAGTCCGTACGACCCTAGAAGATACATCTTATCATCGCCTGCTGAGGGAATTCCCAGAAATCACTCGTCCTGCTGGAAAGCCGCACATCACTAAGCATTCTACAGTGCACCATATCCGTACCACCGATGGGCCACCGGTATCTAGCCGCCCGAGACGGTTAGACCCGGAAAGGCTAAAAATCGCGAAACAAGAGTTCGAGGAAATGTTACAGAGTGGCACCGCAAGAAGATCTGACAGCCCATGGTCATCACCGTTACATCTAACTAAGAAGAAAAATGATGGGTGGCGTCCTTGCGGCGATTACAGAGCCCTAAACGCTCGAACAATTCCCGATAAGTACCCTATCAGGCACTTGCATGATTTCACGTGCCAGTTGACAGGCAGTACGGTTTTTTCAACCATAGACCTGGTTAAGGCATATCATCAGATTCCAGTATACGAAGACGACATTCCAAAAACCGCTATCGCTACTCCTTTCGGGCTTTACGAATTCCCGTTCATGACGTTCGGTCTTCGTAACGCCGCACAGACCTTCCAAAGATTTATGGACGAAGTACTGCGGGGCTTAGATTTTTGTTACGGCTACCTGGATGACATTCTAGTCTTCAGCAGCACCAGTACCCTTCATCAGGAGCATCTCAAGCTGTTGTTCCAAAGACTGTCAGAATATGGAGTGCTAATAAATACCAACAAATGTACTTTCGGCAAATCGGAAGTCCAGTTCCTGGGCCACAAAGTTTCTGCAGCAGGAGTACAGCCGTTAGAATCTAAGGTTGAAGCCATTCAGAACTACCCGATGCCCAAGACAGTAAAAGAATTGAGAAGATTCTTAGGTATGATAAACTTTTATCGCCGTTTTATACCTAATGCTGCAAAAGTTCAGGCACCGCTCAACCAACTCCTCGCTGGATCTAAAACTAAAGGATCGCAGCCTATTAACATGACGCCTGCCCTTATAGAATCCTTCGAAATGTCTAAAAAGCAACTTTCAGAAGCCACGCTATTGGTCCACCCAGATCCTCAAGCAGAACTGTCCATACAAACGGACGCATCAGATACGGCAATAGGCGCTGTACTTCAACAGTTCAAAAACAATGAATGGCAACCTTTAGCATTTTTTTCGAGGAAGCTAAGTCCATCACAAAGAAAGTACAGTCCATATGACCGAGAGTTATTGGCAGTGTATGACGCAATTAGGCATTTCAGATTTATGGTGGAAGCTCGGACATTTTGTGTCATCACGGACCATAAACCACTGACATTTGCCTTTCTTAATCACCGAGAGAATAGTTCGCCACGCCAGTTCCGCTACTTGGATTTTATAAGCCAGTTCACCACAGACTTCAGATATGTAGCTGGCAAAGACAACGTTGTCGCAGATGCCCTTTCACGTATCGATGCAGTTGCTATGCCCTTAGATTACCAGTCTCTGGCTAAAGCACAAGAAGCGGACAGCGAACTGCAAGAACTGCTACAAAACGGTTCTTCGCTTAAGTTGGAGAAAATACGAACAAAATCAGAACCAGCTCTTCTCGTATACTGCGATGTCTCTACTGGTAATCCTCGACCATTCATCACACCTACACTTCGCAAGCTGGTATTTGATTCTCTCCACAATTTAAGCCATCCAGGAGCCAAACCCACGGTCAAGTTAGTGACAGAGCGCTACATTTGGCCTGGTATCCGCAAAGACTGTCGACAATGGGTCAAGGAGTGTCAACAATGTCAGCAAAGCAAGGTGACCAAACACACTCGAGCTCCGCAACAAGCTTTCAATAGCCCTTCCGCGCGTTTTCGGCACATCCACTTGGATTTGATAGGTCCTTTACCTTTATCTTCAGGGTACAGGTACTGCCTTACCATCGTGGACCGCTACACAAGGTGGCCAGAAGTCTACCCACTACAGGACATAACCGCCGAAAGCTGCATTGCTGCCCTTTCCAGTGGTTGGATATCACGGTTCGGGTGTCCCGAACACATCACCACTGACCGTGGACGGCAGTTTGATTCCAAGCTCTTCAGAGACCTAGCCACACTAATTGGCGCTACTCACCATCTCACAACTGCCTACCATCCTGCAGCCAATGGGCTGGTAGAAAGACTCCATCGGCAGCTGAAGGCTGCCATCACCTGTCACACTACATCAAGCTGGACGGAAGCTCTGCCATGGGTACTCTTGGGTGTTCGCAGTGCGTGGAAAGACGATCTTCAAGCATCCGCAGCGGAACTAGTCTATGGTGAGCCACTACGCTTGCCTGGACAGTTCTTTACTACCGCTTCCCCAGATCTGACAGACATGAGCAGTTTGGTGGACAGACTTCGGGTTCACATGTCAAAGTTAACCCCCCAACCCACTTCTTGGCATACCAGTCATAACCGAACTTTCTTCATCCCAAAGGATTTAGCGACAACAACCCATATATTTTTACGCCAAGGTACAGCTAAGAGAACCCTTCAACCTCCATATATGGGTCCTTACAAAGTCCTTCGCCGCGATAAAAAAACGTTTGACATAGAAGTTCAAGGGAAAACCCAGAGAGTCTCGATAGACCGACTAAAACCAGCGTACATGGCAAAGGAGCATCCGCATCCTACGCAAACCTGGTCCCAGGTACCAACGCAAACCCAAAAACCGCAACCCACAGAAGAGGTCAAGAAAACTAGAAGCGGCCGAGTGGTTACATTCCCGGATTACTATCGCCCGTAGTTACGGTCTCGGCGGGGGAGTAGTGTAGCAACTCGCTATCTAATACTTCCCAACAAGCAAGTATACTCGCACGCTTGAATGAGCCTTCAAGATCACGCCACCTACTACGTCATCGAGAGATAAGAATCACGCCACTTCTCGAAACGCACACATAAGACAACTTAGACCACACCTACCGTCATGGCCGCTAGCTGTCTTTTGTTTAAGCCGCCGCGCGACAAGATGGTCGCCAGCAGATCTTTTGTCTACGATGTCTAACTACGTCACTCGTAGGCGTGGCTACTCCTGCGCATGTATGCGTACTATGTTTACGTAAATTTATAATTATTATTTATTAATTTTGTGTATAAATACCGTGTTGTCTTAGAGTAAGGCATGCATTCTATTGTATACGCTTGATCACTGTGCTCAATAAACTAAAGTCTAAATTCGCTTGGCTTTTGTTCTCACCTTCGATTAATTAAATATTCTAAGTAAGTGGTATATGAATATACTGCCATACCACTTCATCGAAGATTCGGAGAAATAACTTTTGTACCTAAGTATTAGATTACCATTTCAATCAGCTATGTGTGTAAGTGATGTATGTGTATTGTATGTAAGCTTATGTATTTCATAATATAAGTTATTATTATTTTATGGAGTACCAATCGTTCCAGTAAATGGGATATGTGTTATTGTTTATTTAATTAAAACTGAAGTTCTAATGGCACAGTGGTTAGAAGACGAGATATTAACGCTTTCTTCCGAGTTCAAACCCGATCAAATACCACTGAAATTCATGCTTAATTTGTTTTTATAATTTAACTTGTATTCGGCGTCTAAGGAAAATATTGTGAGGAAAGCCAACATGTGGCGGATAAAAACACGTCCATTAGAGTAGCGTGGTGGAGTAAGCGCCTGACCTTCTTCTCCAAAGGGAGGGAGTCCTAGTAGTGGGAAATTTACAGGCTGTTACTTACTTAAATAAGAATAACAGTTATAAAGAGTACATTATTTATGCCTACCTAGGAAGATAAATCAAAGATTGTGACTTGACCTTTAACCGACTTAAAAAAAGAAGGTTTCGAATGTTTTTTTAAATGTTTGTTGCCTTCGTGAAATATTATCCAAAGGACCGAAACATTTATAGATTGTTAATTTTTTAAAATTTAATTTAATTTTTTAAAGCATTTACAACTACAATCATCTACAATTCTTCGACTATCGATAGTGCCACATTGGTGGTAATTAACCTAATTACGAATATGAAATATTTGACGAACAAAAAAAAGCTTAAGTTTTTTTTTTATAAAAAAATGCAAACGTCTTAGAAGTGACATGTCAATATTGCAGTGCGTCACGTCTCGTGGGACACGCCACCAGTAAAAGAGATATTTAAAAAACTGAAGTGGGTAACACTGACACGCTCTTAACGAAACCGATGAATAGATAAAGATCTGTCGTAAAAAAGTGTCAAAGTTTAACGACATCACGCACTTAAAATGTTAAAAAGACGTTCCCGCGACTGTGTTTACGGTCGAGTGTTTTTAATTAAGATTATATTATACCTTCACAAATTATAGATTTCCTCAGGAAGCTATGATTTCTTTTTCTGTAACTAATTTGTAGCGTTTCGTCTGTTGCGATTATCATTGGAGATAAAGTTTTACAATTTATTTTTTCTATTTATTAATGCGTGGCTTTTTACAATTATACCATTGCTTAGCTTTAAAGAAAGTACCCAAGATTTAGATACCCTTTGTTTTTTGATATTCCAATGGTACTAAAAAGATTTGATTACATACTATATTTGTTGGTAAAAATAAATTGATAGTTCCCAGTGAGATGTTATATAATCCCTCAAGCAATTGGTTTCAAAAATACTTAACTACATATATGTATGTGACTTATTTTTTATTATACTTAGAGATTGACGTTAACTTTTTAACTTACTGTAAGACTGTATATTTTTTTAAATCTGTGATTCGAAATCCTATTTCAGAAAAAATCTAATCATTTATGTTAAATTTAATAGTCATTACTATTTTTAGATTACCTACTCTTTTAAAAAAACAGATTCAAAATAAAATGATAGTTAAACTAAACATAAGAAAACAAAACTATAAAAATGTCTCTATATTTGTCTGTGATATTATCGCAAATAAATTAAATGAATCAAAATTTTTAACCATTTTTAAAACATCACGAACTACCTACTTTTTTTAAGAATATTTTCGGAAGTCTGTATATTTTTTTACCCATAGTACACAAACTAATTTGGATATTGATTTTTTTTTAATTACTGAAATTTAAAATGTCAAAGTCCCGACGGCGGTGGCGCTGGCGCCTGTGTCCGAACCCCATTCTTCCGGATGCGCGCGCGTCGCAAATTGCACGAACCGTTAGTTTTTAAAACCATTAATTTGGTACAAACGTCAACACGGGAGTGGTTGGCGATGAGGCGTAACGTTACAATGATAAATACTGTGGTAATTAGTGCTTTTTATTAACTTAACTGGGAGGTCGATTTAACTCGAATGTCTTTGGTAATAAGATTTCTTAGATTTTTTTAAATATTCTTAGAACAAGCGACATGGATTTATATTTAAGGTGGGATCTAGAGGTCTATAACTTTAAAGCACATTGAAGAGAGAAGTACCTACATATACATTTATTTATTTATATAAAATAAAATAAAACATTCATAGTTTACGTTTATCAATTATCAAAAACATAATTTATCCTTCGTTTTTGAACGTTCCTTGTCATTTCATTGGGATTAAATTATTTTTGACATACCGAGTTTTCGCCAACTAATTCAAAACTTTACTCATAGAAGAAAAAAATATTTAATGTTAAATCTACTCACGTCAAAAATACAGCGGTAAGCCTAGTCACGGTTGTTAGAGAAAACTATATACATGAAAATCTCATGTGTCGGCAATATTTATTACAATTTACAGCCAACCAGCATTGATTGCGTGGAATAAAACAATTTCCCACCTCGTATCTTGTATACTTGTATGTTGTAAATGTTGTGAAAGCTGGTGTAAGACCGAAATACCGTCTCGTTAGATATTCCAGAAACACAATACTTTGCAATACTTTGCAATATTTTGCAGATTCCAAAAAAGTTGCATGAGAGCATGTGAATTAATGATATTTTTACATGTTTATAATTTTGATATTTTTCTTATACATTTGTGAAAATAAAGTATCTTAATGATATTATCGAAATTGAATGAAATGTATCAATGGTTCGGAATGTCAACTCTGGAGACGGAACTAATAACGGGGAGAAAGTCTGTAGTTACGTCTCTTTTTTTGCTCAAATGAAGAACAAAGTCAACTATACAATTGCATTAATATGTATGAAAATTAACTAATACAATCTCATCTTTTAGGTATATAAGATTTAAATATATAATATGACACAATCATATTATAGAAACGAATAACTTGCACTGGAAAAGATAGTCATAAACCAATTATAAGTAGATTATACATTAATATTTACATATTTCAAGCCTTATTAACACTTGAATATTCATTAAATTACTTAATTAAAAAATTTAAGATACAATAAGTAGGTATGTATTTTAAAATAAACCCTTAATTAATTGTTGAAGTGAAGCGTTGCGTGTAAGCGACGTGAATGATGTCCGAACTAAGTTGGTGTAATTGTGATGCGCGCGCGCATATGTTGACGTCTTAATGTGAGATTAGGAGATAGTCCTGATTCGAAAAAGTATACGAACACTTCGAGTGTTGTGTGAGTACAGTCGCTATAATATTGAAGAAGATTACTAGAATGGTACGTCCATTAACCTAAGCATCGAAAAATGGACCCAAGTATATCTTAGGTTATTTTTCTTTGCTATACCTGGGCGAAGGTACTAGAACACGACACGAAGTTACCTTTATCGCTCACTTTACCTTACTTAGTTAGCCTAGTTTTATTATTCGTAGGTCGTATATATCAATTATGTTTAATTGGTTATGTTTTAAGAGAAAAAATACTTTTCATAATATATTAATTTTGTTTTTTTATAAGATTCGTTTTAGATTATTATAAATTATTATTTTTAAGATAAATATAGTATTTTATATAAAGCGAAATAATTTTTATTACCTTACAGTTTGAAAAAATCTATTTGCAATAATTAGCCCTTTCATTGAGAACAGTTATAGGCTATATAACATCACTACGACAATAGGGGCCAAATAACAACATTTAGCACGAGTGAAACTGCGCGGTACAGCCAGTAACAGTATGCTATAAGTAGAGAGTTTTAATATAATAAAAGACAATGTATCTTAATTGGATCTCACATATGTTGGGTAAGATAAAAAAAATTATCCGTCAGTGGTTGAAATCATAGCTACAATACCGGATGATGTATTTGACAAATGATCATGTTCACGCATTATTGGGCTTGCATCCCTACGAGATGAACACGTACACACCAATATAGACCACCGTAGCGAAATTTATACGCCAAATGTGACTTTTGATTTATGACGTGATTTTTTTTTTAGTTTAATTTATTTATTGTTTTTAAAACTGAAACTTGAAGAATGAAAAGTGAATGTACCTGAGGAAAGGATTTATATTCTTCTTGAGAGGAAAAGTGCTTAGAACCGACACGTTGCGGTTTAGTGGATACTAACTGAAGAGTTCCGACGGGTAGTTATCCCACTTGATGTTAAATGGATACCTACCCACCATAGACGTTAAATTTGAAAGTAATATTAATAATTCTAAGCAACTATGTACTTGGTGTTAGAGCTTTGTGCAAGCTCCTCTGGGTAGGTTTCACCCACTCATCAGATATTCTACGGCAAAACAACAGTACTTGTTATTGTTGTGTTCCGGTTGTATAATTACAGACACAAGGGACATTTTTTATGTAAGAGGGGGCAAACGAGCAGGAGGCTCACCAGATGGAAAGCGACTACCACCGCCCATGGACACCTGCAACTTCCAAGGACTTGCGGGTGCGTTGCCAGCCTTGAACTTCTTAGTTCCCTAGGTTGGTGGCGCATTAGCGATGTAAGCGGTGGTTAACATTTCTTACAATGCCCATGTCTATGGGCGTTGGTGACCACTTACCATTAGGTGATCCATACGCTCGTCCGCCTTCCTATGCAATAAAAAATACATTATTTAATACAATACTAAGTATTGCAGTTTGGCAGTTGAATATGTCATGAGTGATACCTCCCCTGACGGGCTTGCGCAAAATCCTACCATCAAGTAAAATAAGCAAAGTATACTAATCGGACAGTATCAATATTAGAGAAGAAATAGAAAAGTTAGAGATGATTAAGAATACCAATTAAATTGATTCCTAAACTGTAGTAGGTAAGTATCTGTTACATGAAAACTAACTTTCTTACATTATTATTTATAACTGCCTCGTGTGTCTAGTGGCTTGATATAAGGCCGCAGACTCGGTGGTCCTGGGTTCAATTCCCAGGTCGGGCTATTAATAGTTATTGGGGTTTTCTGTCAGAAAAACTCTCAGTAGCAGCCCGGAGTCTGGAAGTTGGAAGTGTGAACACTCCCGTGCCTTGGAAAGCACGTTAAGCCGTTGGTCCTGCGCCTGAACTCTTTCCGGTCGTGTCGGATTGCCGTCCCATCGGATTATGAGAGCTTAAGGAAAAGAGAGTGCACCTGTGTTTGCGCACACACTTGTGCACTATAATATCTCCTGCGCAGTTGGCTAGTCTCTCTGGAGATTGGCCGCCGTGGCCGAAATCGGTCTGGAGGACCTTATAATACTCGCAACTCGCAAAAGTAAACTTTTTACTTTTTGGGCTGAAACCAAATTGTTAGTTGCAACTTCCTTGTTATTATACATATGTTGCAATGTTAATCAAGATAATTTAATTGAATGAAGATTAATTTATTTACGACAAAAGTTAAATGATGTTAATCAAGATATTAAGAATTCAATTATTATAACATTTTATCACATAAATGGAATAAAATGAATAAAATATTATTATTTAAAAAAGAAAAAATAATGTTTCTTCTTTTGTAAATTATTCCCAAGATAATAATGGATAAACTAATATTATGTATGGATAAACTAATATTAGTAGAACATAAGTAGGTTATGGCAGAGAGAGAGAATAGAAATATTTCATCTACTGCTTTGTAAAAGTACATTTATCTGTGATTTTAATCTAATAACAAGCGCTTTAATGTCTATCCATCTCTATTATTATTAAAGAACAAGACAAGATTAGTACGTACTCGTTACGCGCCCGCGCCGCCGACAACTGTCAACCCCAATTATGGCTGCCATGACACTTTCGCGCGCTTGCTTTTGAATATAGAACGTTGAGTCTTCAGGAATTTTATTTCTTTTTAATTTTATTTATATGTGTGTTCAAAATAACTACAATGACTTTCTTGAATAGAGACTAAACTTTTATAGTGGAAATAAATTATAATTTTACTGAATAATTATTTTCTACAGAAGCAATTTTATTTACTATACATACATAAATGTTACAACAGATTACAATTACATAATATAAAATAACCTAAAATTCTAAATAAATCTACAAAATCTTCTGAACGATTGAAATCAGATTCGAAAAGAAAAAATATTAAAATAAAGATAAAAGAGAATAGGTACTAATGTTGCACGTGTGTTTCCTTGAATAACCAGATTCTCGTCCAGGACTTATTATAATGTGATACGCATGACTTTCACAGGCTACGGTTACCGGAAAAATAAATCTCTAGCGACCAACGTATACTCGTAGATCTACGAAAATCACCTGCTTGAAGATTAATATGTTGAAGCCTGAAATTAGGACGTGTACCTAACATAATCGGAGGTAATGACGTTCATGTCAGTGGCTATATTAAACATCGTCACGTCAAAGGATAATTCCTTTGACTAAAAAGCAGGCGCAGCAGGAGATCGAAAGAAGCAGATTTGTTGATTTTCGTTATTGCAATTTAATGAAAAGACGACAACAATAACTATGAATAATTTATGTTTCTTGTTCATAACTTAACATTACTTTTTTTACTTCAATTTATTGTACTATACTACGTACACATGTTCAGGGTTGTCACGTAGCTCTTACCTGATATATACCATATATACCTGGTTATATATTTTAACTGTAAATTGTGCCAACCTATTTTGTTTGCCATATTTAATAAATAAATATATAAGAGACTCCTACGAAATCACATTAAGGGACTTCCGCAAGTTTTCTATCTCTACTAATATTATAAATGCGAAAATATCTCTGTAAGACTGCCTATTATGCTTTCAGTTAAGTGACCATAGCAATTACGAATACGAATAATAAGAATTAATAATACAACTTGAATATTCTATTCGCTGGGTAAGTGGTAAATAGGGCTGGATTAAGGTACTCCAAGTCCAAACCTAGGCTAACAAAATTGAAGCGGCGACAAAATTTGGACGCTGACTAAAATAAAAAAAACGACGGCTGTCCGAAAGCTTCAAGAAAACAGTTTAAACCAATCTTTTGAGTAGAAAGTGGATTTACACGTGAGCTAGAGGACGGATTATAAAACCATTTGTTTTAATTATTAGAAGATTTTTTAGTATTCGTCTTTTTGATTTATTAAGATATTTCTTTTTTGTATTATAATATAATTCAATAATTTGTATGAGCGGTAATATTATTACAGGAGAGGCGCGTCTGGCAGTCGAGTCGGCGGGTACAGACGTTTTTCAAGATTTTACACTAATTCGATGCGACGTGCCTCCGTTCTATTCCCGGCTTGGCACACCGGGAATGCAATACGACGGAAATTTCAAAATTATATTATACTATTAGATAAAATATACAGAAAACTATAAACATGTTTATTAATACCAGCTAATATATACCTATCCTTTTTTTTAATTGACACACAAAATACAAAATAACTCGCTCTTTAAAAATATACTAGTATTCTTTAATGTGTATAATACGGTATAATTTTAATATTTTTTAGTAATTTTTATAGTAGTTTTACTAAGCCTACGCTATTTTGCTTACTGAATATATTTACTAATCGTTATTTTGTAGAATGTAGGTACTTAGATTCCTTGGTATTATAATTTATAATAATCTTGCCAACGTAATAAAATCGTTATTACGTTGGTACATATATTCAATATGTCTGATGATATTTTCTACATTTATCTAATTCCGGCGCCATAAAACCAATTTCACATCCGCGCACCGCTACTTCCACATAAACTTTTCAAAATCAATTACATAAAAACTTCATGTTCATTTTCTAAGCTATAAATAATGTAAGTTGACGTGTCAATTATTGTGACTCGAAATTGTTTCCCGCTCAACTTTTTTTTTTATTAAGGCGGGAAAAGTTAAACCACGCCTCGTCGAGTTAGGCTCAAATCTTACACACTGAAACACCCATTTTAACTATTCGTTTAGAAATCAATTTAACTACTACCCGTTAAGGTTTATTTTTCCATAAATACTCTTTACTTCAAATTGTGTGTCTATTAACGAAAATGAGTCTTAAGAATATGGGAATAAGATCGATATATTTTTTAATCTGTGCTGTGGGTGTGTTTATAAGGGGATGTTTACAAGGTATTTTTTCGTACACACATGTCGTTATTGGCACCACTCTACTAAGAAGCCAGATCACGATACAGACTCCATTAGTTCGCACATTAGCTTGAGTTAGTTGAATTATTTAATTATGGTAATTCAATAAGGTGGTGTATTAATAACAATTATTTGAATTTTAATCAAAGTTAAACTGGACACTAACATTTGTTTAAATCAAGTGCGACATTGTTTTGATTTTGAAGAGAATTTTCACATCAAATTCACATCAGATTAATTAATTGATAAGTGTTTTAGTAGACTGTTTTGAAATGGATCAAATTAAAGGTAAGATTTCCGTGTTTATAAACTGCGTATGTGATACCTAGCTGTCTGCGCTTGCGCAATATTTTTGTTATTAATTTTTCATTTAATTTTTTTTTTTCAAACAATATTAATAGAAATTAACCTACTTATTTAGACTCTTTAATGTTCAATAAGAGATTTTATGATGACACAGTTATTAATTAGCGATTGACATTTTTTATAATGAAACATTTTACATTGATGTAAAATCGTGCCACGATGACCATGCCATGGTTGTTCAAAAACTATTAAGAAAAGTAAGAATGTGAAATATAAAATTTAAAATAAATAATTTGCTAAATAAGTACTTATATAGGTGCTTACTTAAGAAAATACACATACACAATGGAAAATTGTATATGAAGGCCAGCTTATAAAAGTTATTTTTTTTGGAGAAATATCTCTTTTTAAAGTAAAAAGGTTAGGTTAGAGCTTTCCAGAAAGTTACTCAGAATTCTTACTTCTACTACAACTTCTGAATTCTTCTGACAGATGTAGATTTTTTTACAATGATTAACTTCACCGATGAGCTCGAGATGAAGTATAAACACAAACTCAGGACTATGAAAAACAATGGCTCTTTCACAGTAATCAATCGTTATTATGTGTAAAATTTTACATTTTTTCTTGTCTTATATAAAAACTTTAAACATGAGTTGTTTTATCAAGTCAATAATAATCCAAATAATTCATACTTTAATTTTTAATAATAATGCTAACATTTCTTGGGTTTTTTTTTTATTGGACAATAACTATTGAGTGTCAAAAATATTAAGTAAAGTAACAGCCTGTGAATGTCCCATTGCTGGGATAAGGCCTCTTCTCGTCTTTGTGAGGAGAAGGTTTATATACATAAATAGCAACAAATGAACATAAGGTTAATTTTAGCTGAGAGCAATAACTGTCTTTGAGTCGGAAGTTTAAACGTAAAGCCAATTACCTACACCGTACACTACCCATCAGCTGTATGTGACATACGGGTACCTATATGAGGGCTCTCCCCGTAGGTAGTTCATAAATAATACTTATAACAATGTGAAATTGCATAGAATAAAATTTTGATTACAACTGTATATTATGAGGCAGTGATTTAAGTAACATTAAGATATGTCTGTAGTTATTACATTGGAGCAGCGTAGTGGAATAAGCTCCAAATCTTCTCCTCAAAAGAGGAGAAGAGGCCTTAACCCAGCTGTGGGATATACGTAGGCTGTTACTGCTGCTACAACTGCTGTAGTTATTGTACATAGCGAAACCGGACTTGGTTAGGTTGACAGCTAACGAACAGCTCCGGATTATACTAGGCCTACAAGGCACTGGAATAAGGGCCTGGACAGCCTAGGGGCCCCACCTAGCCAAAAAATAATATAATTTTACTTCAACCGCTTCTGAATGGAGGTACCTCGCATGTCAAAGTGCCAAAGCACTGGGATCACTAGGTTCGGGTGAAAAATTGGTTACTTTTGTCAGTCACGTTAGAGAGACACTTTTCGGAACTGGAGTTGTTTCACATTCATCCAGATTCCTGAACTCACCCTGAACCCTGATGCTGAATGCTGACGCAATACGATGTTACATTCAGTACCAATACCACCTCGGAATACTTAGGTACATATAGTACACAAATATTATTGTAGTTTTCAGATTATTAACGGTCGAATACTTAAACGTCCCTCAAAGTTAAACGCTACTTAACTGAGAAGCTCCTGAATTAGTATATACCTATCCTAAGTAGAAATTAACGGCATCTCAAATAATTAAGTTGCATTTAATATATAAGTGACGTTTCAGTATTCGGCCGTAAGAAGAGCAGAAGTAGGTATGGTACTTATAATCTTAGACTATAATAGTTAACGATTATCAATTTTACAATGAACAGTAATGTACATCTTATTTCTATGCAAAATATCGTTTTTTTAAGTCTGTGTTACAAGGGCTCTCTTGTTATTGTCTAGTTTTAAACACCTAAATAAATGTAAACGATGTTTTTTGTTTTGGGAGGGCGTCGTGGTCCGGGTCTATAGGAAAAGTAAGTATTTTGTATCGATTAACATTAATACTCATTATGTAAACATATAATTAAAATTAATAATAATAATATAATAATAATAAATCATTTATTTTATTAAATTAATAAAGTATTACATTCATATATCAGTGTTTTAGAAAGAGTAAAAGACAGATTTATTAAAATTTATTCATAATAGCCATTTATAATGCAATACGAATTATAAACTAGCGTTAAGCGTTGCTTTACCGACATTTTTCCGGATATATTAAAATTTTAAATACTTATATGTAAAAAATCATGTTGTCGATGAGCCGAAAGCCTTAGCCTTTACAATATCAATGATAGAAGGGATCAATTTCTCTTATTAAAAAAAAATAAACATAAAAATATGTATGTACCTATATGTAGTTTGCAATTGGTGTATTTAATGAATTCACTTAAACTTGAAATTAATCGCACGTGCGTGTAAATGAAACTGATAGGGTTGCCTGCATGCCGATTGCTGATCAACAATGACGCACACACGCCGCCCGCCGAACCATGCCTTTACTAAAACAGCATATCTCTTTTACATTATTGGTATTTATGTATACAATCTTACATTTACATTTGCCGCATAAATACATAATTACAAAAAAAAAACGTTGACTATAAACCAAAAACGGAATATATTTTTTATTCGATTAGGCTCTTAGATGTAATTTTGAATGTTACAGAACTCATACAATTAACGTTTTTGCTATGACAGTAGATTGTATCGAGAATAACCGGCCAAAAACTCAGTAGCTTAGTACTCTTTGGCATAAATGAAAGGAATGAATAAAATAATATGTCTAATCGGTATCTAGTTGACTATATATTTCACAAATATTAGGTATATTTGTTATGAAATAGTATAATAATAAAATAGTGTGAAATAAGTAATCGTTGATTATCATGTATAAGTATATAAGTATATTGAGCTTTCGCTGCCGGGTTTTCCGGACCGATAAGACGTGGGAACCTTAAAGGAACCTCATTCGTTAAAGGCAAACCAACGCACCTTCAAGCCCTTCGGTGTTGCAGATGCCTATGGGCGATGGTTCAAGTGAGCTTCCTGTCCGTTTACCCCTTTTACATCAATTGGTTGGAACAATGCTATTCTGCATATATGCGTTTTTATAATTATGCTATTCCCTCTTGAAATATTGAAAACCACTCATATACATTGGCATTTGGCACTTTAATGTTAACCATACCTTAAAACATTTTTAAGAGATCTCAAGCTTCTTGAAATTTTGAATGAGAAATCTGTGGTATAGCTTTTCGTTAAAATAATCTCGTGAAATCGACAAAAAAGTGTAAAATTGGTTACTCTTACCCATTTTATGTATATACCTACATATATCATGTTTGTATATTATATAAAGCAATATCGTGATCCCATCGGATTTACGCTTTATTACAGTTTAAAAATTAGCATATTAACAATTACCTACTTAGAAACAAAGCTAATATGAATATTTGTATAAATAAAAAGCATTGTTCGCTTAAAATATAAATAATTTAAATAAAACTTTAATGTCATCGCAGTTTTGAACTTGTCCCAGGGTCTCCAAAATTATAATATCTGGTTCCAAATATTAGTTAGGATTACTGCATAGCATTACCTAATAGCATTCTCTTTTCCAGAATCCCTTCAAGGCAAACAAGATCTGAACCTTAAAAATTATGATACAAAAACTCAATCGCAAATCAATTACAATATCAATACGTCTAATTATCCAGAAAATAATCATAATCTATTTCAAATGATTAAATGTCATGAAGACAGCCTACTAAGACTACATCACTTAACTGCTGGACGTCAAATTAACAGCACTTACGAGACCAACTATCAGAACGATTTATCGTGGTACCCAAAAGATTTCCAAAGACAATACATAAAGCCAGTTGATTACTTGGCGTATGAAGATATGAGACGCAAATTTGATGAATCTAAAGGTATGAAAGAGAAAGATGTTCGCAAAGAGTCTGAGGAGGAAAAGGATGGAAAAATTGATGAAAGGAAAAAACCGAGGAGGAATAGAACAACATTTACAAGTCAACAACTGGCTGCTTTGGAAAAAGTTTTCGAAAAAACTCATTATCCAGATGCATTTGTTCGAGAAGATTTAGCCACGAGAGTGAACTTAACAGAAGCTAGAGTACAGGTATACATTTTTTTTTAATATTTCTGTATTTGTAAATTATTTTTAAATAATATCAAATATATATAATTATGAAATATTGTTAACAGGTATGGTTCCAGAATAGACGAGCTAAATTTAGACGAAATGAGAGATCAGCCCTGTCGTCTCACAGAACGTCAACCAGTCAGAGTTCTCCAGAACCCATACCGGTACCTATAGGTATTCCACAAGCTGATCCTCGCCAGGAATTCAATCGTAACCCAAAAGAACCTTGGATACATCACTTTCAAGCTAATAATCTTAACTTTAACCTCGGAATTCCTATTAGCAATTCAGGGCTATACCAAAATGATTACAGTTTTATGATGCAAAACGTAGGTAACAGGCAATATTCGAACTCAAATACACTAATTGGACAAAATGTGCCGAGTTATGGCAGCACATCGGACAACAGCTATGGGTCTTGTGCCTTAATTGGTGGTTATAATGGCACACTTCAGCCGGCACACCACAGTTCGTACAATTTGAATTTGAGACTTCGTCCCCATGATTTCAGTATAAATAATATAACACTGTAAAATGAGAGAAACTTACAATGTAAATAATTTATGTACTGACTTTACTTGATAATATTTTGAATTATATAAAAACGTTTTAGTATATGAGATTTTATTTCATCACACTTTAGAACATACCTTAAAACTTAAGCAATAAAATAATTTATTTTACGCCAAAATGGATTATTATACGCTATATATTATGTAATAGTTTTAATAGTAATGGTTATAAAATATAATTGTAAAATAAAATATTTGTGCAGTTACTATAATCGTATACAGTGTTATTTGTAATGACCCAGCAACCTAGCAGGACTAGCTGTATAGTCTAGCTAATAACTAAATGTCTAGAATAGCTGACATCATAAGCAACAACTTTTGTTCTACGACTTTTGATAATTTGTTAGATTTTATTTTCATACAAAAATAATAGTATTAATTAAAAATCCCGCATGAACGTTTATAAATCCACGCGCAAAGCAAAGATCGACGTGTCGCGTCAACTTTTCGTGTATGAATGAAATATAGACCTACAAATCACGACAGTACGACAAAAACTTATAAAATCATCTTTTTTCATGTATTGATTTATGTCCAAAGTATATAAAAGAAATGATTCATATCATTCGGTTGAAATATTTGAAATGTTTAATGATGATGAATGTAGAAACTATGTAATACTACATTAAATATCTAATTATATCTCGTTATAATTAAATGAATGAATTAATTGTACACAGCATAAGCCGCGCAAATTCAAACAAATGACGGAAGGCCTCGCAGTCTTGACGACTGACGATTCAGTTGTTATAGTTTATATTATGGACGGTAGAGGTAAGGAGAATCATCTCATACTGTAGAAAACTTAAAAAAGTGTCCAGCTATAAGCTATAAATAACAGTTCAAAAACCTTCCAGAACGGCGCTAGTGTAGGCAAAGGGTATGAATGTAAACGAATTGAAGTATGACGAGTTAAAAAAACAGGACAAGTGCGAATCGGACTCGCCCACCGAGGGTTACGTAAAAATTTGTAGATAGATATTATACACATAGTTTTTTATTTACTTAAATATCAAATTTAATCCAGATTTGTAAGTGGTGACTGAAAAAGGTATGAATAGTTTTTATGTTTAATTAAAAAAAATAATTAAATAAGCAGGTATGCATAACAGTGCAAGCTGCAAACTATTAGGTGCTACATATACCAAAATTATTAAGTGTAGCGACATCCATCTCGCCACATACGAACTAAGACTGACGTACCCTACATCGCGATATTAAAGTTATCAGAGCAATTGTACATATATACAAGAACCCGACAACAACCATCGAGGGCAGTAGACCACCAGACAAAACACCCATCTGGTCGGAGGATCCTCCCTTTTCAATGGTGGCCACCCGGGTGGTGGTACGTTTATTGATTTTTGACGTGACAACGTCTAATAAATCGATGAACGCTGGCTGCATCCACGAAAAATTGTCCCGTTACGCTTATTGCCCCGTTACGCTCATTGTCCTGTTACGCTGATTGTACGCTTGCGCTGCATCTATCTCTCTTTCACTCGATTGCAGTCATTTCATCAATGTTTTGTTATGACGTCACGTTAAACTATTGTCCGTAAACCGACTTTACAGATAACTCTTTTTTATCATTTAATTTAAAACACATTCATTTATTTATTTCTTTATTTTTATTTACTTATTTATTTTGTATTACATATGATTCATTTTTCTTATTATTTTTTTTGACGTGACAACGTCTAGTAAATCGATGAACGCTGGCTGCATGCACGAAAAATTGTCCCGTTACGCTGATTGTACGCTTGCGCCGCATCTATCTCTCTTTCACTCGATTGCAGTCATTTCATCAATGTTTTGTTACGACGTTGTCACGTTAAACTATCGTCCGTAAACCGACTTTACAGACAACCATTTTTTTATTCATTACGTGGTCTAATATACACTTACTTACGTACTACTTACAAATTTATGAATATTTCTCAATCCTACTCTATCTAATTATATTTGGCGCTTCCTTTAAAATTTACCCTGATGGTAATGTGGCGCCACGCTAATTTAATGCATTTACCCTCCATAGTTTATATTTATACTATGTCTGATTCTGTATGTGCAACAGGCTCTTTGTCAAAAATGACATTTAAATTAATAACGTTAGTAGTTGTTAACAAAACAGGCATGTTTGTAAACTGAATTTCCAATTTACCAAGCAATATTAAACATTATTTGCTGAAATAAAGCCTTAAAGGTTTTAAATAAACTAAAGTTGTATATAATCTATTACGAAAAGAAGATTTATTGAAAATTTTTGAGTAAAAGGAGGCAATGTTTTTAAAAAGTATTAGCAAGACTGTGTTATATGTTTTATCACTGGCTTTAGTATCTAATATAGCCTACAAATTTTATCACAAAAAGAGGAAGAAGGATACACCTGAAATAAATGAAGTTATTATGTTTTGTAACGTCGCTTCACCTTTAAAACATAGCAAGTATTCACGAAGCAAGATATCGCACAATACCGATCGTTTATTACACTACATAAATTCTCCTCGATACAGTGTAGATGTCTGCATGTATGTCTTGACAAATCAAGACATTATAAATATTCTTTTGAAACTGCATATTCGTGGAATTAAAGTACGTTTAATATTGGATGCTGATATGGCATTTGCAAGTGGTACAGGAATAAAACGATTCGATAAACTTGGAGTACCAGTCCGTTGGATGAAATCAACTCATTTAATGCACCACAAGTTTTGTTTGATTGACACATTGCATCTAGATGTTGAAAACAAAGATTGTAACCCGTTGATGATTATAGGTTCATTGAATTGGACAAACCAAGCTGTGACTGGCAATTGGGAGGATGTAATAGTGACTTCGCAGAAAGACTTAATTAGACAATATCAGAGTGAATTTGAGAAATTGTGGTTAGAATTTAAACCAATTGTAGATAGAAGATTAAACAAATTTTAAGAAAACAAAAAATATATTAACACAATACAGTGCTGGGAGTGTACTGTGTGTGTATGTTTAGTTATAATTTTATATATATAATTCTCATGTTTGACTAATGCTCGGTTAATATTCCATTAATTATTTAATTATTATTTTTAAGATATAAGCTATGAGCGATTGAAGCTATTCTGATATGTCACATATTATAGAATTTCCAATCATCTGAAACAATTGTTTTTAGGGATACTTTTGGAAAATGTGTCATAGATCCATGATCCAGAAGTGTCCCTCTATTACCAAAATGAATTCTTCTTAATATACAAAATATTTAAGAAGAATTCATTTTGGTAATGGATTAGATAATGGTTCAGGGCATAAATGTGTGATTAAGCAATAATCTATCTTAAGTATACAAATTGAAATGAGTAAGTGTTATAATAAGTTGACTTTATTGACAAGGGGTTAAGTGTCTTCTAATTTTTAAGTCTAATGATTCTCAAAGTATTTTATTAATGTATTGTTTTTCTTGTTATGAAGCTATATTGTGATCTTTATTAATAAGACTTTTTAATAGTAAAAAGAGATAAACATATTAAAACTATATAGTGCTTTTATTATCGTTCCTTGAATATTTATTAAAAAACTTATATTTTGTTTCTTAATATTTTGGATAAATACATTATCTAAAAGTTAAAACAAAATCCTACGTTTTAGAACAGTTATTTAAATATTGGGCATAACTGGCATAACACTATGGTTGATTGAAATGGGTAGGTATAAGGTAGTAGGTTCCATACTATTTTAGCTAAGGTTTTTAATTCATTAATTATTATTGGCGCGTCTTGTGATTTGTTAAATCTGTTCAAATGTGTTTGGTAATTTAAGAGTAATAAGTTAATTGTATGATTTGGTAAGCTATTTTTAAAAAGACCAATTCGAGGTTTTCTTAACAACAGTTTTATTTCTGGATGTTAAAATTATATTTATTTAAATTTTTCATTTATTGATACAATTTTTATATGTACATTTTTTGAACGTATTTTACATGTCATTGTCAAATGTCATTTTAATTTTATATAGGTATTCTCTTTTTAGTGTTCCTGTAATTTCTGTTTACCTTTAGTTACTTATAAACAGTCGGCTACCTTTTATTAAATATATGAGAATTTTTATGTGAAATAAGTGCGATAATTTTTTATGTTTCCGTGGTTGTTTCTTTTTGTACATTTTTTAACTTGTTTTAGCTCGCGGTTAAATAGGGGGCAAAGAACACTTTTACGTTCATTATACTACTTCGAGGTTATTGGTGATAAACAAAACTGATTAGAATATATCTTATGTAATAAGAGCTATATTATATTAAAAATTACGTGCTTTTATTACAAAATGGTGCAAGGTCTAGTATCTGGAAGACTCGCGCTAGTCACAGGTAAGTGGATATTTGACCGGATATTATTTTTCATTGGAAATACATGTTATACATGTGCATATATATTATATAGATAAAATTACTATCTTAGTTTTATTAATTTTACCATTAGATTCAAAATTCTATGCAATAATAATTTAATACTGGACTATTCTTTTCGTAGCAATACAAATTGCGGTGTCTGTTATTTTATGAGACCGGATTAAACTGCTATAAAAACCATTAGCTTAGGCATTGGGTACTGGTGTTTTGGCTTATTAAAAAACATTATATTATACAAATCAATGATATTTTCAGGTGCTGGCTCTGGTATTGGTCGAGCGGCTTGTCAAGTGCTTTCTAGAGAGGGTGCTACAGTTATAGCTGCCGATAGGAACTATGATGCAGCATTGGAAACTATTAAAAAATACACTGCACTGGCATCTGGTTCAAATGGTAATTAATTTAAAACAATATATTTTATCTAATCAATGAAATTAACAGGCGTTGTATTATATTTTGAGTAATACAAATATGTAGATTTTGTTATAATTACATTTCTTAGTGTGCTTACATTAGTTAACATATTCTTTTATTTTCAAAGTCTTAATCTTAGAGATTCATGAATATTGTTAGAGATTTTTTATGGGCTTAATATGAAGAGTACTGGAGATAAGGATTTATCTGTTAAAATAAATGGATATTCAATGTAATAAATTTTTGTTTTGTTTTAAAATTTTCTCCTCTTTTAATCAGCAACAGGAGACCATACCGCTATGGAATTGGATGTATCAGATCAAAAATCCGTTCAGAACCTATTACAAGCTATTATAAGTGAATACAAGACACCGCCAAGAATAGTTGTCAACTCAGCCGGGATAACCCGAGATAACTGGTTGTTGAAGCTCTCAGAGGAAGATTATGATAGCGTACTTAATGTTAACTTAAAGGTTATTATTAACTTAATACTAGAAGAATACAATTTTTTATCATTCGAAATGATTATCCTATTATTTATAGCTTGTTTTTTCATAATTCTTCTTAATTTCACAATTCCAAAACATGTAATGTACATTATGATTTATACCTTTGGAGAAAGGTAAATTTAATATTAACTTATCTCCAAGATAATTTAATTTTGATCATTTAAAATAGTATTTAGAAGAAAAAAATTTTTTTTGTAGTTTCTGTATATGACATATTTATTTTTCCAGGGTACTTTTCTTGTAATGCAGACATTTGCGAAGGCAATGACAGAGGCTTCGATAGCAGGGTCAATCATAAATATATCGAGTATAGTTGGAAAATATGGGAACATAGGTAAATTAAAATTTATAAAATATTTGTCGTTTCTATATCTACATATCAGAGATTTTAAAATGTTGATAAAAAAGAATTTAAAAAATTCCTAATGTGTATATATTTCTTATATCTTATTATCGAAAATAGGTTTATTGCAAGTGATAATTTATTCTTTCTGAGCCAAAGAGTATTTACTTGACCATGGAGTGCTTGGACAACAAAATTAAGTTATACCTATTAATTATTACTCTGAAATTGTTAATTTTACATTAAACTGTATAAGTGAAATTATAATTTACTAAAATAATAACAGTAATTATTAAGTAAATTTTATTTAAAGGTCAATCTAACTATTCAGCAAGTAAAGCTGGGGTTGTCGCCATGACACAAACCGCTGCAAAAGAGCTAGGAAAGTTTAATGTAAGGTGAGTACAAGACAAATGTTGATAGTAAAAACAATTTGTAAGACCCTGACGTAAGTAATGGAACAGATAGTAATTTAAGAGGTAGAATTTAATTCACCTATAGCTTAAGAATGTTGTCATACAAATATTTGTACTTGCTCATATTTATCTTTTACTTAAAATGTATGTATGGTTTTACTATTAATAATATCCTTAATCTTCATTCATCTCATTAATTTAATCTGAAAAGGGATCTTACAAGTTTTTCTTTTACAGAGTAAATGCTATACTGCCAGGATTTATAGATACTCCAATTGTTAAAACGGTACCAGATAAAGTTATGGAGAATATGCTAAAACTTGTGCCTTTGGGGCGACTCGGTGAACCTTCTGGTGAGTTATTGATCTAAACATTTATTTATATATGAGGCCCATACCAATAAATGCTACGTATCAGTTGTATAGTTATGAAATGTTTCGTCTTCTTTTTTCATATGCCAAAATAATGATGACAGAAAGAGAGAAATTCGTGTGTATGTGATGATTAAATGCCGAAGTTTGTAAGGCCCTGTCTTACTGCCCAGAACATATTTTATTGCACAAGTGTGATCACAGTGCACTCTCTATACCCTCACTCCCATAATCCGACGGTACAGCAAACTGACATGACTGGAGAGTGTTCAGTTGCAGAACCAAGATCTTAACATGCTCTCTGAGGTATGGGAACACTCCCACACACAACAAAGCACAATATTCCAACTTTCAGACTTCAGGCTTCTACTGAGAATTTTTTCAACAGACTGTAACTTTTTTGTAATTTTAAATATTTACCTTCTGTTTCAGAGGTTGCTGAGGTCATTACATTTTTAAGTTCAGATAAAAGTTCTTTCATAAATGGTGCAGCGATAGACGTCACAGGTGGTTTCTAAAGGAAACTTAATTTGTAAGAATATTAAACATTACACACACTGGGTAGAGGTATTTAAATTTAATACATGGCAAGATCTACTGAGCAATCAAAATCAATAGAAAATATGCTTTATTTAAGTATATTTTAAGTTCTATTTTCTTTATCATTTTGTAATCAATGAAAATTATGAAGGTGCTAGTTTTAAATTTGGACTACTTACAAGAACTTGTATTTATATAAATATTTATGAAAGATGTAAATAATTTTTATCATATATTTTGAAATGTTTTTTTTTTTAATGTAAATATAAGATTGTTCCGCTTTTATATATTATGTACTGTATTTTATAATGTTTGGTATATTTAAGTATTTTAAGATACTAAAGTGTACTCAGATATTGTGAATGTGCGCCTTATTTTTTTGTACTTTTTGATAATTTTGTTATATATATAATTTTTAATAAAGACTGTTTTACTCTTGTTCATATTTAGTTTAAACTTCCTATATTAATAATTGACACAACATATTACTTTACCACATTGTTTAAAAAAGTATAATGGTCAGACTTAAAAACATGAGTCACCTAGATGAAACCTATGAAGAATCATGTTTATAAGAACTGGCTGAATTTTTCACTGTTTGTATGGAAAACTCTATATCTTTATTTTTCATCCTCTATTATGAATTGAACTTTTTCGAAAAGCCCACAAAATTTCAACTAAGATATAAATAACAGAATACTTATTTTAAAAGATAAATAATAACCTTTATTCTGTTTTTTTTTTTCACATACCAGTTATGTATAAAGACAGGAGAAATAGACAGTTATATATAGGAATAGCAGAAAAAAATATGATTAGAACAATAAACCTTTATTTAGACACTTTTTTTGCTTTCAACTTATTACTTTTTAAAGCTGCTTTATTTTTCTGTCTTTTATCCTTCATGAAGGTTTTATATTCAGTTTTTCTCTTTTCATCTATGATTTCCTTGTACTTCTTTTTATTGTACTTCTGGAACTCAGCGTCTGCTAGAAGCTCATCTACCATGGTCCGTTTCCTTTGTTTTCTTGTTAACCTTTCATTTACATGATCCACTGCAGAGTCCATTATCCGACCAACCTGAAATAAATCAATTTTTTTTATACTAATATCAAACAAACTTCTTATACAAAATTCTTCGAAAACTACTAGAACCATATTATTTTTATTAACAATTTCAATATAAATGAAAACCTTACCTGGAAATACTTAGGTAGTACTTCCATATCATTCTTTTTATAAAAGTGTTTGGGGTCCAATGCAGATCTCATCTTTAGTACTTGAAGGTCATTCTTGAGTTCTTCGCTTATTTCTGGAGCTTTCATATTAAACCATCCCGGTCCTTTCGTTTTCTCTCTTTCTCTCTATAAAAAATATAGTAAATGTTAATATAATTAAACAAATCATAATATTAGTATTTTATACCGTATAGTTCTGTTCAAAATGATAATTATTATTGAGTAATAAAAACATGGTCTGTAAATGTACCCTGTGTGGCCTGTGTATGTATTGTACGGCTAGGAGTGGGAATGCAGATTTGAAAATACATGGTCAGATTTTCATCCTATACATTTCCTCATCATGATTTTTAACTTTAATTTATCATTGCTTTAACAACCATTAATCACAAAAAAGTAATGAAAGATTTACTAAGGTGGTCTAATTGTTAAGAGATCTGTTCGTGATAATGGTAATCATCATCATGGAGTAGATATTTCAATATCTCATATTACTAACATAATAAATAACATATTACTTAAATTATAAATAGATTTAAGAAGTTATTATAGAAGATTACATAGAAGAAAACAGTCTTATTCTTTTTACCTTTCGCATAGCCTTTAATCTTTTCTCACTGACATTATATTGAGGTAATCTGTGCGCTTTTTCTATTCCCGGTTGGAAAACTGATTTTTTCATTTCTTTTTCAACATCTACACCACCAAGATTGGATTTCAGCTTGCCAGTTTCTTTATCTAATTGTTCAAAGCGAAACAATTGTTTTTTTTTCTTTTGTCTCACCGCTACCATGTGTGTCCAACCCATTTCGTCGTAAAATTCATCAAATTGGTTATCTATTTTCAAACCTTTTAATTTATTTTGAACTTCTTCATCAGCAGCTTGCTCCGCATCTAAATCTTGCTTTGTTTTCTCAAATAAATCTAAGATAGCTTCGATTTTCTTGTCTGTTTCTGAAATGATTTATAAGGAAGATAAAGTTTTAATCTTTGCTTACAATATACATAGTAAACGTATAAAAATATACTAACTACTAACCTATAAAAAGTATATCTTTCTTATCAAGTAATTCTGTTTTTTCCTGAAGCTCATCATCGCCTACAGTATCTATTATGAAATCCATATTGAATTATTATTTTTATTCAATATAAAACACTGTTATTTCAAATTAACAACACATTTCTTTTAATAAACAACCGATAGTTTTCAGACACAAACATGTGACAACTGACGTCTGAACTGACTCGTTTTGTCAAATGGAAGAATCAAAATTGACGTTGTCAAGTTTGATAACATTGACATTAACGTGAACCGCAGTTTACGCAGTTAATAAGTAGAAGTTTGATAATATCATAAATATAATAATCTATAAACATCATAAGCAATAATAAAACGAATGCTGTCGAGAGATGACCGGTTCTGCTTTGATGCCTTTACAAATATATTTATTTACCGAATATTTGTATGGGTTGGAAAAGTAAAACTGATAATGTCGTATCTGATGGATTGTATAAAGTTAACTACATAATGTTTATCAAAACGATACGTAATAATGTAATAAAATATAGGCAATATAGGTATATATAACTTCGGATATAGTTTTCGTTTTATTACAGACTACTTTGATTCCAGGATTAATATACGTTCAATTTAGTTTATACATGGCCGTTATATAAACGTGATAAATACACGGCCCAATTAACCTCATTAACATTAACAAAATACTTGACGAGAATGTGGAAAAACACTCATGTCGCACGTATAATACTTACACCGTACTTACTTTCAGTTGGCTAGATTGGTCGACGTTTATGGCTAGGTATTGCTCCAATTCTTAGGACCGTAACATAAAGTTATATTGCTTTCCTCAATAAACGGGGTTTAAGGCAAAGATGTTTGTAAATAAGCGTGTTGAACCATATTATAAACTTTCTTTTATATTATATTAGTGTAAATAATATTTATTTTTAAATAGCTATTACAAAAACAAGTTACTTATTGCGATTTGTTGAGGGACAGACAGAACTGTCCCCCGCACCCGTCCCCTGGGTGCATCCAACGCAGGCCCACGAGGAGCGCCCCACACCCGGGAACCCACTTAGCTTCTCCGTGGCCCACCTTACCACGTGTACTGAGCCCCTCCACCACGACAAGGTGGAGATCCCACGCGGGGGGGAAATAACTGTATCCTGCATTTTTTATGAAGAAACCTGAATGTGTCTAATCTCAATTTAATTCTGCAACATATTATGTAGGTATGCACCAATATATATATTCGGAGCAAACTGTCTTAATGGGTTTCAAGCTTTTACCCTAAGGGATAGGAGACCTTAGCCCAACGTTGGTATATTAATAGGCTGTTACTTTACTCTTATATTTTGCTACCTTACGCCATGTTGTTCCAGAATAAGTAAAATATAAATATATATTATATTCGCATTTTATAGCCTTGAAGACTTCAAAGTAGGTAGCGCCTGAGCGATCAAAACCGTCAAGAGCTATTCAGGAAGCTTGGGACAATAATGACGCTCCCAAGGGAACTTCTTGAGAGCTCCCTGACGCCTTCAAAATGAACACCGTACTTAAACGCAAAATGTATACTTTCTTACTTAATACTTTGAACCTTAAGAATGACGAAGTGTCGTCTCCTTACAAGCTTTTATATTTCGGTTATTTCGCGTAACTTAGATATTTTTTAGTATCTCTATGCACTGTTATATTTTTAATTAACTTTATTTAAAAAAATATAGAGTAGGTACTTATGGTATTTCATAGTTCATGTTATAGAAATTTTATGAAAAATAACTTAGTAAGAAGAGATAGTGGTGGGTTGGTGGATGTGGTATATTTCATTATCCGACATATGTAGGTTTTCTCTCGAAATTAATTATTAGCAACAAATTAAGCCTATGAAAAGTCAGCATAGTAAAAGTTCTAAATAATGGCAATTGGCATCTCCAACTTAGCGTTTAATTTTAGGAAGACGCAGTGAAATAAATATTATAAAAGTACTTTAAGTACTAAGATGAAAAAAACGAATACGCGAACACTAAAGAAGATTTTGGTGATATTAATAAACATCAAAACATCATCATATTATGATCATGTTAGATGATTTGATAGCATTAGAAAATGGATCTGGTTTATCTTAAATCACGGATATATTGAATCGTAGTTAATTTTTATTACTTTTTAAAACTAGCAATAAAAGCGATCCCAGTAACAGTAGACAGGCCTTTTTCGTTACTCCTGTCTGCCATAAAAACAAAACTATTCAATATTGAAGCTATTAGCCTATTGTCAATTACATAATATATAGCTGTTCAGCGTTTTCATTCGCTTTTTAGGGTTCCGTACCTCAAAAGGAAAAACCAGAACCCTTATAGGATCACTTTGTTGTTCATTCGTCCGTCCGTCTATCCGTCTGTCTGTCTGTCAAGACCCTTTATCTTGGGAACGCGAACGGAGGTATCGAGTTGAAATCTGTCTCTTGAAGCTATGAAAAAATCAAACTTCACACACACAAACAATTTTGCACTGTTATGCATACCTGCTTATTTAAATTAAAATTTTGAAAATTAGCAAATTAACACAACCCTAAATATGTACGGAACCCTCGGTGGGCGGATCCGACTCGCACTTGTATGGTTTTTTTATATTATTGCTCCGCCCTCGTGAATGATAGTAGAGTATATTAGTAAACAATTTAAGCTTCCTCAAGGAGGAATAAAACCTTTTTGGATAAATTATTCGTTTCTACTATAAAATCCCACAGAAAAAGTATAAATACACATATGGGGCATATTATTATAGTTAGGAACATAATGAAAATGATAAAAAAGTGAAATCAGTATAAGGCTTATCCTAAAAGAATGTTCGCTTATAGTATAAGATACATTCTACATCCAAACAGATTAAGACTACATATTTAGGATCCCTAAAGACATACTAGTAAAAGAAAATTTATTACAACAGTGTGATCAAAGTAAGATCGTTATGTAGGTTCCATTATCATCTGCGGGTCTATTCTACGTGATAATAGTTCGCCGAGGGTAGTTTTCGGCTAGCACGGCGATTACATTAAAAGGTTAGTAGGGCGAGCTATAGAACGCTTTTATCATCATTCAGACGATTTGACGTAATGTGAACTAAGGAAAAGACATCTTTAGACGTCTTAACATTGCTTCAGGATTCATGTATATAGGTCTCATATTTAATTGTTACTGTTTAATAAAATGATTTATATACCTATACGAAATAGGTAAGAATTATGTATATTTGTCAGGAAATAATAGTATCAATATTTTTAGTACGTACTAAATTAATCTTATTTTTTTAAATTTCAAAAATCATCAAGCATTAGGTTGTACGTTTTTTTTCGTTTATTTATTTAATTACAATATATTTTTTGTCTTTACGTTTTTGTAGTCGTAACATGCCTAATATATTAATAATTTGAAAACCTTCTCCATAATTATGAGATCAACTCACACTTGACCGGGTGTTGATGACTATTCAGTATCACTCGTTAAACAAGGGCCGTAAGTGGTTTTAGTGGCTGCGCGATGCGTGACGTTCAAATAACGTCTAACAATTTTAAGTACTAACAATTATGTATTAATTTATTCACAAAAACAATAAAATTTAATAATAAAATTTTAGTGATCATAACAATTACAAAATAATTAAATTGTTGAAATATGCCAAGAAAGGCAGTGTAAGTAGTAGCATGACAACTACGATGTGCCTAAGTTCGCGCTCGCCGCGCGTGTTGAAATAATAACCTGAAATCTATTTTAATAATAATCAGAAATCTGTACATATGAATGTTACAGTTTGTTTGTACACAATATGAAAACTTATCAAAATTAAGTGCAAGAAATATAAAAAAGACCTTCAATTTTTTTGAAAAAATCGCCCCCAAAAGTTATCTGATGCGCAAAAATAACCTGATGGTTATCACCGCCCATGGACACCCTTGTTTCACCCGCAAACTAAGGTGTTATGTCTCTCTATAATCAAAGAGCCTCATTTGCCGGAGCAAACAATACTAAGCGTGGTCGGGCTTAAAGCCATACCACCAAATTAACTTCCATTTAAAAGTCGCTTAAAACTTGTTATTACCGAATCGCCTATTATAATATAAAGTTACTTTAATATTTATATCTTTAATTTAGTTATTTTACGAGAATATGATACACATTTAAAAGCAATCGTGTCTCTTTAATAAATGGAGATGTTTCCAAATTGAAACCAAATCTTTTAATTAAGTTAAACCCTCAGATAAGGGGATGTCTAATTAAAAGCAAAACGTTGTTGTTTTCGTTGTAAATTAATTCTGATCTCGTGAATAACTTGGTCTTCTTAATTTATTTAGCATTACAATTTGTAATCGTTATTGTAATGCTGATGGATTTCTTTTTGGAGACTCCAATTAGTCTTACAGACAAAGTTATATTAGAATAGAATACCGTATAATGGCGCCGTGGTGCAGATGTTTCAACCTGAGTTAAATCTATTTGTATTTTTGTAATGCTAATCAGGGTTAGTCAGGGTCTAGGTAATTAATTTATAATTGTATAATAACTTATATCACAGCTTTGTTAAAAAAATATAATTTTAGTTGTCTTAACTATAGCCATCTATCGGGTCCGAATTTTGTGATAATTTTTTATACAATTTGGTCTATAAATATAGAAAAATATCCTTATATATACTTTGGGAGCGTTACGGATCACAGGGGGCTTTGAACTGACGTCTTGAGAAAACAAATATATTGTGTAAATATGACCTCGATCAGTCAAATCGATCAGAAGTTACACCGTCAATAGACCCACGATCCTCCCACATTCATGATTATATATACATATATATATATTGAGAAACGATTATATTATGATTGTATTATATTATTTATATAAAAATACATTTATTATATAAAGTCTTTATAAAGTAGTTTTTTTTCTCATTAAGTTATCCCTGCTTTGTCGATCCTTTTTTTATTTCCTTCTTCAGTCAATACATTAGTCTTATACATAATACAATAATACCAATATTTAAAAATTGCAATTAGTTGTATCCGTTTCGGAATTTCTCCAAATCACTTCACAAATCGAACCAATTGGGTTTTGAAAAAAAAATATCGATTCTTTAATTTATTTCAAAACTTTAAAATAAATTATATTTATAATTTACTTGGTGGTAGAGCTTTGTGCAAGCTCGTCTGGGTAGGTACCACCCACTCATCAGATATTCTACCGCAAAACAGCAGTACTTGTTATTGCTGTGTTCCGGTTTGAAGGGTGAGTGAGCCAGTGTAATTACAGGCACAAGGGACATAACATCTTAGTTCCCAAGGTTGGTGGCGCATTGGCGATGTAAGAGATGGTTAACAGCTCTTACAACGCCAATGTCTATGGGCGTTGGTGACCACTTACCATCAGGTGGCCCATATGCGCGTCCGCCTTCCTATGCAATAAAAAAAAAAAAATTGTTGCATAAAATATAACTTTAATTATAGCGAAAAAAATTGGTTGCCTGTAAAGTCGGTATACGGGCGAAAGTTTTACGTGACAACGACTTTGAGTGGTAAAATAATTTTAATGTGAATATTCATTCGTATAGTAGGAAGAAGACGCGTGCCTTTCACTTTTTATGTCTGTCTCTCTCGCTCTTAGGCGGGCTAACCATGCCCGAGTGGAAGGGACGCGTGCCTCTCACTCGCTCTCATTGTGAGCGCATAACGTGAGCGGAGCGTAACGCAGTTTCTTGAAGTGTCACCCGGCAAACCAATTTATAAGACGTTGTCACGTCAAAAATAAAAGTAAAAAAAGTTTTGTTATAAAACTTATATTATGTTCTTTCCGTTATTAACATTTTTTTTAAAAACCAATTAATCGAACGAATCTTGAATTCTTTCACTCATTCATTCTGCCACGTGTAATGTATATTATGATTTCATATCCTTTACATAAATTATATAAAGGGCCTAAATTGCTTTCACATCTAAAATTTATTATTAGTTGAATCTATTGTTAAAAAATAATTTCAATTCAATTCGCTAATGATTCATTGAAATTCACCGAATTTAGGTAATTTGTTATAATTGTTATTAAAGACTATTCAGATAGATTTGTATTGGAATAATAAATAGAAAAAACTATTCATTTATATCAATTGAAAACTCAATTAATTTCAATTATTTTATTAATGATGTAAATAAATGGGCAAAGACAAACAGTTAAAGGACTTTTTCTCCTCTGTTTGTCGACCGATTTTCCTTTATTTTTGTTCGGTAGCTTAACTAACTTAACTAGGTAACTTTAGATTGATTGTTATCATGAAAAAAAATGTTTATAAGAGTAGAAAGAAAATGTTTGAAACGTGCATTTTTCATATTTTAATATATTTACTTAAGCTTTTTCTTCAATGATTATAATCGTAAATCAACCTCTGGGGGAACACTAGTGAATCATTTATATACAGAGGCCCGACTACATTACACATATTATTACTACGACAGTTTATTGATATTATTATATTGAAAACAAAGTCGCGTATCACTATATTATAGGATACACCCGCTTCCATTGGTATAATCTTTTGTAAGTCAATGGAATGAAAATTTGAGAATTTATTTAAAGCATTGTAACCACGGTGATTAGGTATAAAAGGGTATAAGAAAATAAATAATGAAGATTATAACATTATAGAGACTTATTGAAAAAAAAAGTATTGTTTGTACATCTTACAATGCTGTCTTTGTCTATGAGCATGAATGACCTTTTACCGAAGGTGACATTGCGTGTCTTAATACAAATAATATAACAAAAATATTCTATTATATTTAAGTCGTGTTCCAGACGTTATAAACTCTATTAAAACTGTTAACTGTCTAAATGTTACCCGTACCAGTACGGGTAATATTGGAATTTAGCATTTTTTAGAGCATAAATACTATCACTTAAAGATATCTCTTCGCTGAATTGTGTTAATCCCTTATGCACCACATGTTTATTTTTAAACTGGCTTTCGAATATCTTGTTATATATCACTCTATATTTTATCTATCTATATTTATATAATTAATTGACAGTATCAAGAGTCAAATATGGTATAAACTAGTATGTTATATTATTTAATGAGTCATTTACCATACATTTATAATAATTAACAGATAGTAAGAACAAATAAGTAACTTTTATAATAACGAAGCAAAAAAATCCTGGTCTTTATTTATTGTTTTTTATACTTCCTCAACTTCAAACTGCTGTATGCTGGCATCGGACTAACCTTGGAAATGTATCGAGCGGTTAGGGCCGCAACATTGACCTATTTCGACCCATAACTAGGGCTGTGAACTTTCGAAATGTACCGTAATTTTTAGCGGTTAATTACTATATATTTTAATATGATTTCTCCTGTTTTTTTATTATTTATTTATTTTTATAGTATAACATTTGAAATAAATAACAAACAGAATAATCAATTAGAATTTGATTATTGTAAATAAGTGTTAAACTTAGTACTCTAGAGACTTGTAATGTATATTCACGTAATGTGTATGTCCATAAAGTAACTAGGCTAATGTCCATAAAGTAAGTAGGCCTCTGTTAAGACACAGCTCATCCATTAAGACGAAGCTTAACGTAACATTTCCTTGGATACCCCTTTTCTTCTGTTATTTCTGTGACCTGCCAGATTTTGCTAGTTACATAATATAATATACAATAAATAATTATTAGCAAATAAATAGAATTGAAGTGTCTGTCTGGGATTTCATAATAACTACTTTAGTTAATATGGTATTCACGGTACCAAAATTAAAATAACCATTTTTGTCTATCTATCTGTCTTTTGTCCGGGGTAACATCCCAAGCGGCGGACTGCTGAGGAGTATTCCAGGGTACCGTGTATGTTATTCCTTATAGTATGATATTAAATATACATAATACTCTATTGAGTTTTGTGTAAAACAAATCATTATGTATTTCTATGCTGACATGTAGATAAGTTTATTTTTGTACCTAACGTACTGAAAAACCAACGTACTTGATAAACGCTCTCCATAATAGCTTTCGTCGGATTCTTTGAAGTGCTCAATCTCGTTAAAGCTCCCTACCTCCCAGTGGCGCAGGCAATATGAGTTAACTTAGTGCTGTGTTTACCTTTTATGAATTATTCCGTAGTCTAAGTTAATTGCTGAACCCACACGCAAGCCATCATATTATATTGTACTATATGAAAATAGCTAAAAGATTTTTGTAAATCGAGTGACATTGTTGTTCTGACGTTTTTATAACTCACTAGCTGTTTCACGTGCGTATAATTAATAAAAATATAATGGATAAAAATCAGCATAGAGACTTCCTCGGTAAAAGGACTATCCAACACAAAAATATTTTTTCAATTCGAACCAGTAGTTCCCGAGATTAGTCGGATCAAACAAACAAACTCTTCAGCTTAATATATGTATTAGTATTATTGCATCCACAGTTATACATGTAAATTAGTTAGTTTTATATCTAGTTTTTAACGTGACAACGTCTAATAAATCGATGAACGCTGGCTGCATGCACGAAAAATTGTCACGTTACGCTCATTGTCCCGTTACGCTGATTGTACGCTTGCGCCGCATCTATTTCTCTTTCACTCGATTGCAGTCATTTCATCAATGTTTTGTTATGACGTTGTCACGTTAAGGTATCGTCCGTAAAACGACTTTCAGACAACCATTTTTTTTTCTTTACCGGGGCTCTGGTCACATGTTTTTTTTTTTATTACATAGGAAGGCGGACGAGCATGTGGGCCACCTGATGGTAAGTGGTCACCAACGCCCATAGACATTGGCGTTGCGAGAGATGTTACCATCACTTACATCGCCAATGCGCCACCAACCTTGGGAACTAAGATGTTATGTCCCATGTCCCTGTAATTACACTGGCTCACTCACCCTTCACACCGGAACACAACAATAGCAAGTACTGCTGTTTTGCGGTAGAATATCTGATGAGTGGGTGGTACCTACCCAGTCGAGCTCGCACAAAGCCCTACCACCAATTTCACATGTGTAATTGAGTATATCAGCTTTTATGTGCATGTTTTAATATATTTTTTTATATATTATGTATTAATATAAGGCTCTTAATTATTTTGAAAAATATTGCGATGACCCTTGTCAGCTTCATTCAAACAAGTGAACGGGTTGGTAGCCCTATCGTAAACTCTGAAACAGCCTCGACTTAAGGGTGAAGAGCATTCTAACCCATTACGGATCTTGAAATATAATATTTTCAGTTTTAGAAATACATTTTGCAGTAAAATGAATAGAAACAAAACCAATAAATTACTTTTATATAAAGATTATATTATTCGTTTAAATATTTATAATGTTTTGAATTCCCACTGTTTCCTTTATGGTTAATAATAATTTTATATATTACTTCAAATTGGTAGATCACCGAATTAATTAAGATTAGTGTGGTTCAGTTCAAAAGGTGACTGAGTCATTCAAACTACAAGGTCAAAGGCCGGCAACGCATCTGCAAGATGTTGCAGATGTCAATGGGCGGTGGTGGTCACTCATCAGGTGAGCCTCCTGCTCGTTTGCCCCCTCAAATCTTACGTAAAAAAAGAGATACATTCATTACATTCTTACGGCCGAATACTGATACGTCACTTAAATATTAAATGCAACTTAATTATTTGAGACGCCGTTAAATTCAAATTTCGCATTACTTATCTTTCTGACTTGTGGCTAGCGAGCATTCTAATACATGATTGGATCTTGTTTCATATTTATTATAATTAAGGCACAGATCCATTCGAATCGATTTAGTCTAGTTTATAAAAGTCCTACATGACAGCGTTTTTCTGTTTTTAAAGCAATTTCAATTTGAATCACTATATTTATAAAGTCTATAATGCAGTATAATTATATGATTGAATTGCTGCTTTTCTGTATTCACTTATTTGGCAACTGTTAACATTGTAAAACACATTCGTCTATCCTTTTATTAGATACCTTATAAACAAATTACACAAATAAAGTATTTTCTTAGCATAAAGAATGTTTGTATGTGTGTAAATAATATTATAATATCTTTTTATTTGTAAAGAAAATTACTCAATTACATACAAAATGTTTTTCAACGAAATAGTTAAGATGGAATGGTACGTGTTATTATAGAATAAATTAAATCACCTGTACTCATTCAAGAAGTATTCTTTCGCATAAACATTGTCGGCATAAATACAAATGTTTTTTATACATCAAAGACAACGGATGTTTACGAAAGTAAGGAAATACTTCATCATAAACTTTAACAGTATTATTTTGCATGTGTGGGTTTCATGTCGTGCATTTGAGTGTGCCCTAGTGTGTATGAGTATCGACGAAAAGGTTTTTAAGTCACGTCTCTTTACTTCATAATTAAGTTGATGGTAGAGCATTTTGCAAGATCGTCTGGGTAGGTAGCACCCTTTTTTTTTTTTTTTTTTTCGCTGTGGAAATGCATTTACGCATACCCCTCGCAAGGTGAAAAGCGGGGGGTTATGTGGGACTCGACGGCTGAAGTGCAAGGCCGTAATACCCACTAAAACCACAGCGTATACTTCACCGCCTTTATGGGGGTGCCAAGGGATCGCGTGAGCATTCTACCCTGACACCCCGACGGATAGCCCGAAGGCTACAAGCTCCTTGGCGACGGATGCAGGTGTTGGGCTCCGCCGCCAAAAAAACACCCTGACGGCCGCAGAGGATAGGGAGGACGGCAACCTGACAACACCGCATCTCCTCTTCCTCTGCGGCCCCACCGCAACGCAACATATGGTGCGCCCCCATTCGGTCGCGGGAGATAGGGCGCGCGGCAACGCAACACCGACACGCCTCTCCTCCCGCGACCGCTCCCGGCTACAGGGGATGGACAGAACCATCCCCCACAGCGACACACCCAGCGGCCGCAGAGGACAGGGAGGACGGCAACCTGACAACACCGCATCTCCTCTTCCTCTGCGGCCCCACCGCAACGCAACACATGGTGCGCCCCCATTTGGTCGCGGGAGATAGGGCGCGCGGCAACGCTGGGTAGGTAGCACCCACTCATCAGATATTCTACCGCAAAACAGCAGTACCTGGTATTGTGTGTTAAAGGGTGAGTGGACACAAGGGACATAATATCTTAGTTTCCACGGTTGGTGGCACATTGGCGATTTAAGCGATGGTTAACATTTCTTACAATGCCAATGTCTATGGGCGATGTTAACCACTTACTATTAGGTGGCCCATATGTCCGCCTACCTATCCTATAAAAAATCTTACTTAAAAAGAAAAAAACATACAGACGAATTGATAACCTCCTCCTTTTTTAAGTCGGTTAAATATATAACTGAAGTTCACCTGACCAATTACCGTCACAGCGACCATTCAAGGAAGACTAGGTTACTGCCAGGGAATATTATAGTGTGCAAGCGTGTGTGCGAACATAAACTAACTTTCTATTCGCTCACTGTCGTATAGACAAATCGAAACCGACGGATAACGTTCAGGTACACGATCCTACGGCTTTATGTGCTTACCGAGGCTCGCGGTAGACCTAGACCTGTTCGTGATTCCAGCTCAAAATTTCGGACTGCTACTGAAATTGGCAATTGAAAATTACCAGAAGATTGCGAAATAATTGAATTATTTTTAAATGTTCAAATTCTATTCGTGGAACGGCTCCATATTTTGATAATTAAGTAATACACATTCCTAAAAATATATTGAAAAACGTGTTAAATATCAAAATTGTACCAGGCGCCCAGTGATAGGGGTGAGGTAGACAATTTAATCCTTTCAGTACCCTTCGTAACGTTATGGCCATACCATCAATCATCAACCCGGAATTCAATTACCCAAAATATATAACGTATTTTGAATACAGGTCATATATTTGAATTTATTTTATTAATTAATGTTTAATCAACATTAGTGAAAATTAGCGAAAAATATTTTGTTATTTCATTAATTATTACTGGAAATTATTTGCTGTCGCTATGTTTTTGCATAAAATTATTTTGGTAAATAATTCAATTATTATTATTTAACAAGCTTAATGTTAATCATGTTTTCTCTGATCCACCATTTCAATTTGTATGTGTACTACTACAACCAATAATTATATCTGCATAATGAGCATTTATTTCGACCAACACAGATCATAATTTACAGACAGCATGCAATATATAACATATAATTCCAATAAAATATTAATAATCATATACGAAAGAGTTGAGTTCATTTAAAAATTTAAAGAAGTGATTCAAATGAAATCTAGCTGAAACAAAATTACAACATTAAATTAAATCGAATTAACAAATCAATTAACATAGAATAATAAAAGGTAAATAAAATTTACATTAAAACCTTAAATAAATACAAATAAAAATTAAAAATATTTACTACACAAGTCGTGACCGCGTGGAATATAATATTGATAATTTAACATATAACTTTAAAATATATTTACGAAAAAATCCAATAAAATGAACTTAAACACATACATTTTAAATTAGTCAGTAAATAAATCTTACTACTATAAAAAAAGTATTGATAGTCGAACCTTTATGAGAACATGCTCAGGATATTTTATATAACTGCTCTTAAATGGAAAAAAATATATTCTTGATTAACATCTGACGAAATAGGGATGTGAATAACATGACTCACATAAGAATTTACATATTAATTTAATTTTCTCATCTTTCCAAATTTGAAAATTTGAACCCATAATGCTTCGAGGCATGTTTTTTCTAAGCTCTCGTAAGTGGTATCCTTTTATCTGATAATAGAATTTCCGTCAGCTTTGGTCTCGATTATGTTGGTTAGTTTTATCGTGTTTTATTTTGTGTTCAATTGAGTTGCTTTGCGAAGCGCTCTAGCGTGTTTAAATTGTTTTATTTTACAACGCTTCGTGTGGTAAAGCCACAATATGCATACATAAAATCTCGTTGCGTTTATGTCGAGCTTCTACGGTTTAAATGTTTGTCATGAAAACGTTTACTAAAATTTCGTAAAATATAAATCGGAGTATACATCGGTAAGTATAATTAATTAATATGTTAGTTTCTGGTTCTATGATAAAAATAAAACAGATTTCCGTCAGTACCCATTGCTCAGCAGCCAGTAGTTGATCCTTACACTACAGCTCACAATCGAACGGTCCGTAATATTATCGAGTATACCTTTTTATTGATAATAAATATAATATGAACAAATATTATTTGAATTTAGTAGGGTTATCTCGAATACAATATAAGATAAAAAGATTCATGCAGAAACATCAAACATCGCTTATTAAAATAAAATATCTGTGAATGGTTTTTTTTAAATGGTTGTTTTATTCTTTAGACGTTACTGTAAAATTTAATCAATTGAATCTGTAATATTATCGTCATTAGAATTACTGGTATACTTCTAATGCATAAATTATTTTTAACGAAAAAAAAATTAATTTGAGTTATTCATTTTGGATTGATATTTCATTTGCCCGAAAAATATAATATTTATGACATGGGTTTCAACCAAAAATGTAGGTGACAGGTGGTTCATTTTTCGTCCAGAGAATCGGAATTGCGATTCAAAGGGGAAATGCTGCTAGCATTCTTGCCACTATTCCACGCGGTCACGACTTGTATTATTATTTTTAATTTTTGTTTGTTGTGTTTTGTTTTTGTTAAGATTTTAATGTAAATAACATTTTATTACATTAAAATGTTTCACCTTTACTACATTTGTTTATTGTAACTTGCATTTTAGAATCGTTATTTTAGAAGATTACGTTGAATATAAACTTTCTAAAGATTCGGAACGTGCGTTACAGAAACCGCAAAAAAATCTCAATAATTTATGCTTTCCCCAAATGTATAATATAAGTGTTTAATTAAATACAATTAAATTTATCGGTACATACATATATCATGCATGAAATACAACGATTTGGTATTCGTCCACGATTCATAATTAAATTTCTCTTCTGTATTCATAGATCAAGTATTATTGACAAAATGATAAATACAATTGCAACTGAAATACCTCGGAAATGGTTATTCCAAAAGGTTTTTTGTTAAATTTATTTGAACGTAGTCATTGTTAACTAAGGATAAGCTTTTATTTAACTTGTAATGTTTGTTAGTTTGTTTAGGACAAATCTTACAAGCTGAATTAGAACTTCCTCTTATCAAACGGTTTTGAAATTTTGCATGTTCGTTCATTTCAGATGGTAATGTAGTTATATGGGAAACATGACCTGATTTTACGTCCAGAACTGACACGACGCAGAAAAAAATTAAAAGCTTGTTTACAAAATATGCTATTTTGTTTATTTAAATCTTGTATTCATTTCTGATATGTGTTAATTGAATTTTTATTATTATTATTTTTTTCATTATGGGAGTAATGCAGGTCATAAAAATGAATATATATTATATTGCATGAGGAGTAATAATGTCAAAGTAAAAGTAACAGCCTGTGAATGTCCCACTGCTGGGATAAGGGCTCTTCTCCTCTTTATGAGGAGGAGAGCCCTTAGCCCAGCTTATTCCACCACGCTGCTCCAATGCCACCCGCATTGGAGCACCCGGTGGTATACACATGTTACAGAATTTCAGTGAAATTTGACTCATTTCCTCACGATGTTTTCCTTCAGCGTTAGGCATGAGATGAATTATAATCACAAATTAAACACATGTAATTCAGTGGTGCTTGCCCGGGTTTGAACCCACGATCATCGGTTAAGATTTGCGCGTTATTACCACTGGGCCATCTCGACTTAAAAATAAAATTCGATGAAAGATCCTTTAAACTATCTCTCCTATTCTTTATTAAAAGTATTTTTAATATAAACTTATAACGTTGTTTAGACGTTGCTAACTCTTAAGAAAATTTTTACAGCGTACTCACACGCGACCTTTTGTATGAAACTAGTTTCGTCCGGCTTCAAAGATGATAAATATATTTTAAGATAAATTGAATTCCCGCTCCTTAAGTAAGTGCGCCCCTTTAAGGAGTATAACAATGTTTACGAGCGTCAAAGGATGTATTTTTAGTATTTTGTAATATAATATATAGTTGATGCTTCGTTGTGGAACGTGGACTCTGTTATTAAATTCTACGAACTTTCTACGCTAAGATTTCGCATAGTTACAATAATAGCTATTTTGTTTTGTAAACTTTCTTATAATTAAAGAACATGAACGTTCCAAAACAGCTATGTTTACATCAGACGTGAGTGTATAACTTAAGAATCTTTGGAGTGATGCAAAGTTTGTAAAAATTATACATTTATTTTACATTTATTATACATTAATCTTAGTTGGTGGTAGGGCTTAGTGCAAGCTCGTCTGGGTAGGTACCACCCACTCATCAGATATTCTACCGCAAAACAGCAGTACTTGGTACTTTTGTGTTCCGGTTTGAAGGATGAGTGAGCCAGTGTAATTACAGGCACAAGGGACATAACATCTTCGTTCCCAAGGTTGGTGTGGCATTGGTGATGTAAGCGATGGTTAACATCTTTTACGATGCCAATGTCTATGGGCGTTGGTGACCACTTACCATCAGGTGGCCCATATGCTCGTCCGCCTTCCTATGAAATAAAAAAAAAGTTGGATGCTGCGTTAATTAAGTTAATTATTTATTTATTTTATTTTCATTATATTTATATTTGGTTATTTTCTTTGCGGGTAATTTGATGCGTTGGAATATTACCACCTGTATTGGAACAGCGTTGTAAAATAAGCAACCCTTTTCGAAAGGAGCCCTTTAACCAGCCAGGTAAATAAAGAAGCTGTTATATTTTTAGTTACATTATTATTTATTTACTTGAATTTTGCACGCCTTTTAACGAACTTTAATATCGTAAGACAATATATAAATAAATTAAACAATGAAAACAAAACGCAAATTGCTTAGCTTTATTGTATACAACTTATTGCACCATGTATTCACATTGCATTATTTGCTTATTTTGTTTTAAGCGCTTATCTCACACTGATAGATAACAATTACGCGCCTAAAAGTACTTATAGCAAAAACAAAAGAAGCCCGTGACAGCTACGATATTTATGCTGTCAGCGCTAACTTGTGCACAGATAAATAATCATTAACAATATATTAAAATAACATTTTGATATGGTTCTAGAAAATCTGCGAACATATTATACAAGATTATTTATGTATGTTAATTTACTTTTGTGGATGTCGAGTCAACTTTCAGATTATATATATTTTCTTAATTATGCAATTACTTATAAGGATACTCAATCCTAAAGAGCAATTATCCTTCTTTTCAATTGATAATAAATTGTGCTGCCGGAGTAATTGAAGACATATATCAGAACTCAACACGCCGTTTGTTCCAGGAAACGGAAACTATAACAAAGACAGTTACACCCACACAAAGAGATGATTATTATTTTAAGCTTTATTATATAAAAAAACAAGAACAAATTCCATAATTACGTTGCAAATTATCCAATATAGGTATGCAAAACGTATATTATTTTCAATTTAATACGTTATTTATTTCTTTACACCAAATATTACGAGATAATAAAAAAAAACGTATTTAAGTATAACGAACGCGACATAATGTTTTATTAAAAAAAAAAAACTAAACAGATAAAATGTATTTTATTTCTTTTAAACAAACGATATAACATTATATGGTTCTTGATTATTTTGTTTATTTAATCAGAACTATTAATTTTTTCTTCAATCCAATTTTTGAAAGCATAGACTCGAGAGTATACGTCAGGATAGCCTTTTGCACACGGTACCCCCCAGGAAACTATGCCCACTACTCTATCTCCTTCCACAAGGGGCCCCCCGGAGTCACCCTGAAAATAAAGTACAAAGAAGTAAAAAAACATTTTTAGTTTTAATTATGATATCACTCAATAAAGTTCAAGAATCGAATGTTTAAAATAAATATTCAATTCTATATTTAAAATTAAGCTACTGTTTCATAGGATTTAATTTGTAGAACAAATATCAGAGTTCGCTGTATGTTTCAAATATGCTACGGATTAAATCGTTTTTATAAACATACCTTATTTTTCCACGAATTGTGATAAGCAAAAAAAAACAAAGTTTTATATGGAAAATCCATTATAAAAATTGGTTGTAATTACAAGTAAGACATATTGAAAAAAGAACACATGTTTGAGTAATATGTCATTCAGAAATTAAAGTAAGAATTCAGTAATCGATACTACTCGACAGTTAAAATGCTTAATAGCTAAAATAATAATCCTTTTATTGTTATACCCAGACGCAGTACGGAGCCTTCATAATTAGATGTAATAAAATATATACATACTATATTTTGGTAGATCGAGCATTAATTTTAAGTTAAATTTTCGTTACCTTTCCTGTTGATGTACAGGAAACTAATATAATTAACACATTATCGAAATCGAATCGAAACAGAATCGTTTAGCTTTATCTCTATAAACTAATACAACGATCCAGTTGCGATTCGACTCGTCCTTGATGGAACGTCAAAAGTTAATAATAAAGTATGTAGTAAGTAGTATTAAGTAACTTTTATATATGACTAGCTGATACAGTAGTATAGTTTATTTAGTATTTTTTTGGTTTTTGTATTTTTATTTTAATATTCTTTTTTTTCGTAAATAAAAGTAGCCTAAGTTACTCCTTATTACATCAGCTACCTGCCAATAAAAGTCCCGTCAAAATCGGTCCAGCCATTTCAGAGATTAGCCGGAACAAACAGACAGACAGACAGACAGACAAAAATTTAAAAAAATGTTATTTTGGTGTATGTACCGTATAAATATTCATATGCATGTAGTAAAAAGCGGTTATTACAATATTAAAAACAGACACTCCAACTTATTTTATATGTATAGATGACATGATACCGACTCGGCTTAATGAGTAATAGTCGAAGCTGTGGCCCTAGCCAAGTTGATATTCTACAATTGTAAACGCTAATAGAAAACTAAAAATTGTATGAGAATGACCACGTGACTTATCGTTGAGAGATGTCAGTCTCATACATTTGTTTAGTATTCTATTAGCGTTTACGATTGTAGAATGTCAACTTGGCTAGGGCCTCTGGATCGGAATCGAATCGAGAACGTTAATAAACCTGCTTATCGTACTGATTGAAAATATAATCTCGAAAAAAATACATATTTAATTTCAAATGACCAACTGTTACTTATTTAAATTACTTAATATGTTTATTATTATGTAAATAAATGTAATATATGTTTCAAGGTAACAAAATGTATTTTAACCTCGCATCTTTATCAAGTACTTACCAATTATTTTGAATATGTCAATAATGTATCACGTCGATTTTGCTGACATTATTTTAAAGGGATTAAAAAGTAAATTTTATAATAAATAGTAAATAATAGGCTATGTCGGTGACAATAATAATCTTCGGTTCAGATTCACATATTCTGTGCAAAGTCAAGTCAAATATTTATTGAATATTCAAGCATTACACTTAATTATTGATTTTCATAAATCTACCACCGGTTCGAAAATAAACACCTCAAACCAGAGAAGAATCGGCGAAAGAAACTCAGCGGGATTTTTTTTATCTCATCTTTACAATACAGAAAATGTATACAATGACAGAATTTATTTTTCTTCATTTTGAAATACCTTGGAGGCGATCGTTTCATTCCCAAGGTGTGCAATCATCTAAAATGTCATCACAAGCGTTACTTAAAAATTGTGAAGATACAATTGAATATTTTTGCCACTGGGCTACCTCTTCTCTTGATAAGTATTATCACGGTATTATCATTGGGTTACGTCAAATTCTTAAAATATAAACGCTTGCTTACATAATGCACTATAGTTATATTTGTCTCTTTACAAATTTCGATATCTATAAATAGGTAATGGATTATTGTACACATAAACACAATTGTAGAGGGACCGAGACCTGTCGACGAGATATGGAATGCAGTGATCTGCTTTGTCATGTCAAACACAAAATGATGCATTGTATGGTCGTAACGAATCGCTTTAGACTGCGTCTGACATGGATTGTGGAGGATTATTTTCGTTAGCGACTTAGTGAACAGTACTTATGTATTGCATTATTTGAAATATAAAAATATTTCAGAAATGGTACAAGTGTTGTATTAAAAAAATGTTGGAACCATTAGGGGCAAAAGTTATTAAACTCGTACAATTAACTAGTTCATGAATGATAGCACGTCTTGGGAATGAAACGATCGACGAATGGCATTTTTTTTAAGTGAAAATTTTAAAATCTGTATAATTTTCGACGTAAATTTTGCACGCAATAGTATTATTTAGTCTGTTTGCTGACAGAATCAGTCAATCAAAATAATTTTCGACATCGAAATCCGTCAAATGCTTTTGGGTAATATTGGTTGATAGACAAACAAATATATATATATATATATATATTATATGTACTTACGTGACAAGCGCCTTCTCCGCGTTTAGTCAACGAACATATTTGTGTATCGTGAACAGCAGTAGATGTGACACCGCTGTATATCTGCTGACAGTCGTCGACGCTCAGCGCTGTTAGCTTGATGATTTGCAGATTATCCGGTAAGCTACCGGGGTACTGAAACAAACAGTCGATGTTTGTTTTATGGTGCTGGCACACTGCATAATTATAATGTGAATATATTTTATTTCGATAAAATTTTAATTTATAAACTAAACGCAATTAAACAACCACTAAATTGTTATGTTAATTTGTGTTTGTAATTCATCCCAGACTCCGCAATGTAGGAATACATCGACCTATATTTATACGTATAATAAAGCAGTAGAAACTATGTGTCTGTACATTGAATAAATTTATTAAGGAAAAAGACGCGGGCGATGAGTAACAGAAAACGAAAATGCACTTATTTTTAAATATATTACAGCTAAGTTAGTATGTATTGTGTAATGTGATGTGCAGGTTGAGACTACCAGTAATGATTAGTGGAACATTTACCAAGATGATTTTTAAAAGTATTTTTTTTATGTGATATTATGTCTACTGTTGGTTGTCCTATTTAATAAATTAATATATAGTATTAAAATTGAAGTTCACGCGAACGAAGTCGCGGGCCCCAGCTAGCAATGTAATAAAAAACAATTAGTGTTTAAATAGTTAGAACATTTTTTAGGATTATATTATGTACTAGCTGTGCCACGCGGTTTCACTCGCGTATAACTAATAAAAATACAATGAATAAAAATCAGCCTAGAGTCTCTCGATAATAGATCTCTGTATAGTATAGCACAAAAATAATTTTTAAATTCTAACCAGTAGTTCTTGAGATTAGCCGGATCAAAACAAACAGTCTTCAGCGTTATATATTAGTATAGATTGATAATGTGTGATATGATCTATTTTTAATTATTTTTATATAGGATAACATAGACAAACAAGTCAAGACAAGTAATGTACGCCTTAGAATATTATTTAGTAAGTCAATTAGTTTAACCATAAATCGAGCGGTATTTTATGAACATAATTTTACGTTAAATATTTTTTCAATGTTTATTAATTTTTCACCCTCAGTAAAAAATCTCATTAGCGTGAAGAGAGCCTTTGACGCTGGTAGCAGGTCCGTAAGTAATGGAAGGTATGAAAAATGTTCGAACTTAGTTGAAAATGAAATTTACTCTGTTGTCTTAAAAATATTTTACTATGCTATAGATCAATAGTGCTGCATATAAGTTTCATAACTTTCAGTCGGTCAATAGAATATCAATACTAATGTTCAAATGTCGGAACATTTAAAAGTACAATGTTGTGCTCGGCTAATGCATAAATCCTGTTTGTGAAAATGTCACATTGATCAGAATAAGCAATGTAAGTTATTCTGTTTTAAAATGCAGTCATGAAGATAAATTGCAAGTTAGAACTCGGCCGTTATTGTGTAAATATTTCCACTTTCATCCATAACGTTCGAATAAATATGAAATATTACTTTGATATATCGAGTGATTTTACAGCGGTTTAACTTTTGTTGAAGTAAAACTTCTTTAGTTATGAATTGATTATTAAAATAAATCCGAGATGTTCCAGTGGCTACAACGCGTGAATCTTAACCGATGATCGTGGGTTCAAGCCCGGGCAGGCACCACTGAATTTTCAAGTGCCTAATTTGTGTTTATAATTCATCTCGTGCTTAACGGTGAAGGAAAACATCTTGAGGAAACCTGCATGTGTCAAATTTCACTCAAATTCTGCCACATGTGTATTCCACCCACGCGATTTTTCCCCAAAAAAGGAGAAGAGACCTCAGTTCAGCAGTGGGACATTCAAAGGCTGTTACTTTAATTTACTTTTATCGTATTTGTCATGTTAAGTTGAGATGATTAATTAAGCGATGAAAGATGATAAAAATATCTATTATACGTATAATAATAAGGTCCTCCAGACCGATTTCGGCCACGGCGGCCAATCTCAAGAGAGATTAGCCAACTACGCTGGAGATATTAAAGTGCACAAGTGTGTGCGCAAACACAGGTGCACTCTCTTTTCCTTAGCTCTCAAAATCTGATGGAATGGCAATCCGACACGACCGGAAAGAGTTCAGGCGCAGGACCAACGGTTTTTGGTGCTTTCCGAGGCACGGGAGTGTACATACTTCCAACATCCAGACTCCGGGCTGCTACTGAGAATTTTCTGACAGAAAACCCCAATAACTATTTATTGGCCCGACCTGGGATTTGAACCCAGGACCACCGAGTCTGCGGCCTTATATCAAGCCACTAGACCAGCGAGGCAGTCACATTACGTATAATAATTTACATATGCATAATAGTGATTAAGTAATGTAAGAATGTAAATTAAAACAAACTTAGTAAATACAACTTACTGATATTCTTCCCCAGCCAGTCAGAACGAGATCAGCTCCACCCTGGGTATTTTCATCAGGTAGTTGAATAGGCTGCACCCTCTTACTGAATACTATCTGTTTTGCTACTTGGACTACGCTGACATCATTCGTGGTCAGCAGGCTATTATACAGCTCGTGAACTATTATCTTGACGACCGAGTACTTCTGGCCCCCAGAAGACAGTCTGTTCGTTCCCACGATGACCTTCATTGTGAGCTTGGATTGGCTGAAATATTGAATGATATTATATTTTTCTGTTAATTTTTTCTTTAAATTGTTTAATTAAATATTTCGTTGCCCATGTAACTATATAAGGCTGCAGAACTATAGGATATAAGGCGACGGTTTATTAGAAAGTTCGGTAACTTTTAGTAAGTTTAGTTTTGGAGCTTAAGTATTTATTTAGTGTTTAAGATCCCGTGCTTCAGATACCACGTAAATAACTGTACTGTCCGTGGTCGCTTTTGGACTCCACTACCACTTACCATCACCATCACCATCAGATGGAGTAGTCATTTACCTTGGCGGAAGTTATAAAAAAAAGTAATGCTTATTCGGGCTCCAGTGCCTGAAGTTGGCACTGACCTCATCATCATATTTAAAAGATAATGACACTTGTATTGCCTTGTATTGTTGTATCTTATATTGTTTTCCACTTTACATAATAATTTTGTAGAAGTGGTTTCAATGATAACTCAAAAGATGTGAATTGACACACAAAAACGACCTTGTAAAGATTGCTTTAACTATATCAAGGCCCGGACTGACATGTACATGTTCCTCACACATGTACATGAGAATAATAAACTTTTATTTGACGTCATCACATTTATCATAACATAAAAAACCCTTCGTTGGGATTTTTTTTATTTCGCTACGTTTACTACTGAAGAACATAAAAAAATGTAAGTCTTATTGAGAGCCAAATCTCAATAAATTCTACAAAAAAACATTATTTATAAAATTGGAAAACTGTGAAAAATATCGTCATTGGAATTTTGTTTGCTATTATTAAATGGGATCACCGCAGAGCTTGAACACAACAAGAAAATAATATTGATTCATAAGCTGAGAAATGAAGCGTGATATTAAGTACATGAAAAAAATAACACATTGAGGACCATCTCCATTTTTTGAAGTCAGTTAAAAGGATAAATCATTTTAAATAGATTCTAAAAAAACCTAATGCTTAAAGCTTCTATAAAAGAATAATGTTCAAACACATACGAATACATGTATTATATTATGTGAATATTACTTACCTCACAGTACAATGAGCAGCCGTCAAGACCCATTTGTCACTGATGATAGAACCGCCGCAGAAATGGGAGTTGAATATTGATCGCAACGACGCTTGGTACGGGACACTACCTTCTGGCGCATCTTGTCCTCCCACGATTCGATTCATAGGCTCATCATAGTATTTCGGTAATAGAAATCCTAAAAAAAATGTTACATATTCTCCTGAGTGGATTTATATCTGGAGCTCTTCTGAATTATTTCTTCTGTATGTATATTTTAGATTAATCAAAAGTGACACAGTGTGTTAATGTTCTACTGCATTTTTTTCAAGCATTGTAAACCTTTAAAGAGGAACCCGGCTTCCTTGGGACGAGGAACTGCGGAATTCAAATCGACCTAGCCGTTCTCAGCTCCGATAGGAGAGGCTGCGGGATTGTGTTTTGTGAATGTCCCACAGTTGGTCTAAGGTAACCTTTCACTTTGAAGTGAAGGTATGGAGCTTATACCATTACTATTCCAATGCTAGAATTGGGATTGATCACAAGCATGTCTTACTCAGCCAATATACTTATAACAAATTAAAAAGTTGTTTTAATTAAGCTTTTGGGTCCAGTCGGGACAAATCGAAGTTTTTCCCAAACCGATACCGGCATAAGGGAATATTACCTATAATATATAAAAATAAGACCAAGGCAACAAACTAATTTTATTTAAGTGTCACAAAGATATAAGAAAATACTTATAAATACCATAATAAGTTTTTCCCCGAACTCCTCGTTAGCCTATATACAATTTTTGCCCGATTCCAGTAATATTGTAAGAGTACAAACGAAATTCACAACGAATTAAAATAAACCATATAATAAACCATCAGCTGAATAAAATTACATATATGCTTGACGAGTAATTTTCAAAATCAAAATACGAAATAAGTTATTTCAATTATATTACAATTAGTAATTTTATATAATTGTTAGTCAGTAGTCAGAAAGCGCTACTGAAAAAAAACATTAGAAATTATTATTGAATTATTATTTTTTATTAATATTAAACAAACGAAATCTGTAGAATCGTAGGGTTCTATTTATAGTCAATCGGGCTTGGACAGTTGCCTATTCCGATTTACTGTAGCACATCGGACTTATTATAAAAAAAATCTGATCGATTAGCTTCAAGCGCATCCGACTAGATCAACGAGATATATGATTTTTTTTTATAACCCGGGAGGACAAATGTCTACTCCACCTGATGGTGAGTGGTAGTAGAGTCCAAACGCGACGACGGCTAGTGCAGTCGGGAAAAATGATCTGTACTAGCCGCCCCCGCCTGCCGGCCCGCAATATGCCTCTTCACGCCTCGTTTGAAGGAACAATATATGGGTCTATATGAATTTCCAAAATATATAATGAACACAAAAGTTATGATAATTACTAGACTGTGTACTTATATTATACTTAATTTATAGATTTATAAATATTTTATTTATATATTACGTTTTTGATTAGAAGTCTGCCTGGAATTTGCTTTATATAAGACACTTTATAAAGACGCTGTTACTCTAAATAATAATTAATTAAGCTAATCTTCTAATGCAATGCAATAAACAGTACCCTAATTAAACACCCTAGGTGTTTAATTAGGGTACTGTTTATTGCAATAGTCGTTTACAAAGCCTGCCACTCATACTGTGTGTGTTATTTCCGATGAATGCGCGAGTGAACCAGTGTAATAACACCAACGGATATAACACATAGATGGTTAGTGCGGTATAATCAATGGTTTTGAATCTACATACTCTTATATATTGTCAAGTCGCAAGTATTCTTTTACATCTTAATATTTTACGCGTTGTATTAATATCGAGTAGTTTTATAAAACATCTATACGTCTGTTTGTTACCCATGGCCATCTTTAACCTATAGGAGGCCCTCGGCACATAGGGATCCCGGGGCTCCTGTGTAGACAAGAAGTGATAGCAATTGTCTCAAAATCAGTGGCGTTTTTTTTCTTCGTAACTAGGGGGTACAAATCGTACTGCAAATTGATTATTTTGCAATCGGGCACACATAATGCGTAAACCATTCGGGGCCCCTTCGATCGTGGGGCCCTGGGCACTTGTCCAGAGTGCCCATACGAAAAGACGGCCCTGTTGTTACCAGAACTAAACAACTAAGCCCGTTTATTTTATAAAAAAAAAACGAATAATTTTGTTTATTGATAGAAAAATTGTCTAAATGAACTGAATTTGTTTTATTAATACTAGTATCACATTTCTATTTGTTATGAGCCAGTCAATGCCTTTGAATAACGCTTCGTAGCAAATCCACGCAAACGTAACCCGTTCGTTTTCTATAGTATCCAGACATAAACGAATCAAAATTAAATTTGGCATACGACTGATACATGAAAATATGTATTAGTGGATTTATAATAAAAAAATGACTTGGACGGAATCGCGATGGTCATGAGACACTTGGCCTGAGCGTTAAATATTTTCAAATCTATTATTAATTAAAAGAAAACACTTACAACAGTTATATAATTCTTATTAATTACTTACCTTCCGTAAAACAGAACAGATAAATTGAAATTAAAATAAGCTTATACATCATTTAAAATATATATATTTTGAACAATTATATATTAACTACACGTAATTAAGAAAATTGAGCGTGTAGTCAATTGAAACTCTCAAGTAAAGTCGTTTTATAGTATCCTTATTCCGTAAGTACTTAAAGATACAATGGAGTGTGATATGCCTCTTCATAATTTCAATAGCATATTCAATACAGGTGTCGAGAGCTTTACAAATATATGAGGATAATAAATTGATATTGAATAAAACAATTTGTATCAAAATTATCAAAGATGTTATATTATATAGGGGATATTTTACACGTGTTCGTCTAATCAGTCAATAGCCATCTATACTAATGTATAAAGCTGAAGAGTTAGTTTGTTTGATCCGGCTAATCTCGGGAACGACTGGTTCGAATTTAAAAAATATATTTTTGTGTTGTATTATCGTTTTATCGGTGAAGGTTCTAGGCTGATTTTTATTCATTACATTTATATTATTTGTACGCGGGTGAAGCCTCGGGGCACAGCTAGTGTAGTACATATGTATGTATGTGTATGTATGTATATCTATTTGTTTGTTAAGTAAAGATATTGTTTGCTGGAACAAAAGGCGGTCTAACATACTCGGGCATTCTCTACTAGTAGTAATAGTACCTACCTTTAGGCAGAACAGAAATACATGAAGGCGGGTCTATAGAGATAACAAAATATCCAATAATAAAATAGAACTAAAATAAAATAAAAATGTAATACTAACTAAAATAAAGAATCGAGACTCGAAAAAACATTTCAATTCTCTACTTGCGAAAAAAATACTCTGTATTTTTTTGCAAACAATATCTTTACTTGCTACAAGAAAGCTACAAGAAAGGACATTTTATAATTATCACGCTCTATCACACCGGCTAATGCTTACATATTAAAAAGTCTGGACTGCGATAAAAAATCGAACAATATAATTTTCTTTTTTTTTTTTTTAATATAAATAAAAATATGCATAAATATTTTATTTTAGGAAAGATGACAAACAATAATAAGAACCTGACGATTAGTGTAAAACAGAATTTTTATGTGGGGCTCGCCGCATGTCCAGGGCACCAAGTGCACCCTGGCCATCGGAATACCCACTAAAAAACTTCAAGTACTATGGTCAAAGTGCTTATATTATAATAAGTAAAAATATTATTATACCTCAATAGTTTTTTGTTATGTGATAATAGATGGCGTTAGTAGTAAGTTTAATCGCGCTATAGTTTGTTATATTTGAATTACATAGAAGAAATTATTGCTTTGATATTGTCATTAAAGTACAGTGCTTCGTGCCCCGAGTCGAGGTGAAATCTCATAGGAGACAACTCTTTCAACCTCTCGGTGACACTGTAAAAGCAGTAGAGCCTACGGTCATACAGAAAAAAAAGTAAGAGTGTGTGTACTTATGTACACGCGTTAGAAGTTATACTTCTTTGGCGTATGGAAAAAGAATAACTAAAATGCAGTAGTGATTAAGGATAAATATTAAAATTGATAAAAAAGATTTTATTTAAATAAAAAAGGTTTTATTAACGTAATAAAAATACTAGAATATACAACTTGAACATAGTTATCGATTTTCATGCCACCTAGAACTAACTTCACGTTGTAGAATTCAGGTGTTTAATGAGCGGTTAAGCAGACAGCTTCATACTGTTAATTTTGTGTCACAGATGCGCGCGCATCTTAAAATTTCACTCTCATCATTTTTTCATAACGCGCCTAAAGAAGTATAACTTCAAAAAAATAGTTTTAGTTAAGCAAAATTAAAGTGTTTTACTTTGCTGAAGGTTTCATTGTGATCAAGTGACGTGCTTGGGAATGGACTTTTGTACATATATTGATTCCCAATCTTTGTATTAGATTGCCACAATATTTCAAAATTTCAAACTTTATTGTTGCTGAACAATCCATAATAACAGCAATTTACAAGCAAATCCGATGAAATGTCATATCAAGTTAAAAATAGCATCACTAATATTCCCTGCCTGAAACTTCGTAAGTCTGTTATAATAATCTAATATTATATTGCAAGTATCGCTTCGAGTTAGATAATTGCTAAACTTTCATCTCCTAAATGCAAAATTGAACATTATATTACAATATCAAATTGCATACAAATAATTGAAACGAAGTATCAGCTTATATAATTTATATGTTATGTAATGATTTTATATAAAACTAGCCTCGAGGCTTCGCACGGGTTGAATAATGGTCTATACTAATATATAAAGCTGAAGAGTTTGTTTGTTTGATCCGGCTAAACTCAGAAACTACTGGTTTGAAATTAAAAATTATTTTTGTGTTGTATAGTCTTTTTATCTAGGAAGGCTCTAGGCTTATTTTTAATCATTATATTTTTATTAATTACACGCGTGTGAAACCGCAGGGCACAGTAAGTAGTCATTGCGTCGTTGATCGTCGTAGCGTGCGGACGTGTTCGTTATCTAAATCGAATGTTGTCAAGCAAGTTACGAATATTAATTGAAGCGAATCGTCGTGGCCTTGGCCGCGTTATCTCTGCGTTGTGGATATTTTTTATGACTACTTTGGCTTTAATTACTGGTTTTGTTGTTTCTGTTGTTACATATTTTGAACTCGGCTATGTAAATGGATTATTGTTTCGTTTAGAGATTGGTTTTGGTTGGTTTTCTTTGTTGTTTGTTGATTTGTTGTTGTTGTCCTATTGTTATATTTCTTTTAATTCATGTAGGTATTTAGTTTTCTTGTAATTTTTTTTCTTTTTTCTCGTTTCTTTTTGTTTTGTAATGGACGTCGACACGGAGTTGTCGTCGTCCGACGCAAATGTTGGGCGTAAGCGCCCACTAGTGGGCCCCGCGCTATTTGATTCCGGCTCGGATACGGAGACCGAACTCAGAGCGGCGGCGAAACGCAATAGTGCTAGCCGGGGGAAGCTTGCTTCCAAGGGACGTGGATCTGGTCTCGCTCGCGCTAAAGCCGAGCTTAAAGCAAAGGCCGCGGAGGCTAGCGAAGAGGAGTTCGAGCGCTCCTTGAGAAGTCGGGCTTTCCGCAAGGATACGTCTGCGATCGCGCTTGATTCCGAGCAATCCTCTTCCTCGGAGGTCCGTAGGGTGGATCTCCTAAAGATGGGTGCAGAAGAGCTGCGTGCGGAGGCTGGCCGCAATGCAGCACTAATTCTGGGCGTAGCCCAGAAATCCAGCAACTTGAAGGATGGCTTCAGTAAGAAGCTTAAGGATTCGGCGGCTTCGCTCCAGTCTATCGTAGACGCTCTGGCCTCAAGGACCAAAGCGGAGGAGACGAGCAGGCTTCGCGCCGACAATGTCCGCCTGCGCAAAGAGGTGGACAGTCTGAAGGCCGAGGTAAAGGCTCACCGCCGTGAGTTTGCGGAAATGCGGACCACGGTGGCTGCAGCAAATGAGGCGTCCACCAGCACTACGAGGGACGCACAGGCTATGGAGGAGTTTAAGGCCTCCATTTTATCGTCGATAGGCGTTATGATAGACGCTAAAATGGAAGGGATTGAAGACCGTCTCCTTCCAGAGAAAGTGCACCGTCCCCCTCTGGCTGCGGACAGGAAACAGGCTGTAGTGCAAAAAACTGCACCTACCTACGCGCAAGCCGTGGTCAGTCAGACCCCACCGCTAAAACATGCAAATACGCAGAAACGGGCGCCTGCTGTCGAACCACTGGCGCCGGTTACGGGCCTGTCAGGCGCTCCGACCACGTTGGAGCCCCAGCCGCGGGTGGTCGAGGCATTGTCTTGGTCCACCGTGGTTAAGAGGGGGAGAAAAGGGAAAAAGGCTTCTCCCCCGGCCACAGCGTCCGCCACAGTAACACCAACAGTGGCGAAGGCTCCGTCGGTGGCCAAGCCAAAGCTGGTCGCCCCACGCAGGGCTGCAGTAATGGTCACGCTACAGCCGGATGCACAGGAAAAGGGCGTTACATACGCACACATCCTGGAGCGCGCCGAGCAAGGTGTTGACCTCCAGGAACTCGGGATATGTAACGGCCTTAGAGTCCGACGTTCTGCAACGGGAGCCAGACTCCTCCAGCTACCAAAAGCACAGGCGGAGCAGGCGGATAAACTTGCTGAGAAGCTCCGCACTGTGCTGGATGGAGTCGCCAGCGTTGTCCGACCTGTAACACGGGTGGACCTGAAGGTGACGGGTCTGGATGATTCCGTCACCAAGGATAAACTGGTCGCTGCAGTGGCCCGTGCAGGGAACTGCTCCCCGGACTTCATTAAATGCGGAGTATTGCAGTGCGGACCAGGATACATGGGAATGGTCCGCGTTACCTGTCCCCTCACAGTGGCAAAGAAGCTCGCCGATGCCGGTCGCCTCCTCGTTGGGTGGAGCTCCGCCAAGGTATGCGTATTGGAGCAACGGCCTTTGCGCTGCTTTAAATGTATGGGCCTTGGCCATACGAAGATATTCTGCCCATCCAAAGCGGACCGAGGCCAGCTATGCTTCCGGTGTGGCGCAGATGGACACAAGTCGGCGAGCTGCGCTGAGAAAATGCACTGTGCAGTGTGCGCAGATGCTGGCAAGCCCTCTGGGCACGTGATGGGATCCGGGGAATGCAATCCCCCTATCACAAAGGGGACGGTGGTCTCAGGCACCCAGACCACCACCAATGTCGGACGGCGCCAGGCCGAGGAGGAAGCTGCCATGTCAACATGAGTACAGACATAAGCTTCCTCCAGACGAACGTGAACCACTGCGCCGCAGCGCAGGACCTGCTGCTGCAGTCCGTGGCGGAGTGGCAGATCGACCTGGCTGTGGCCTGCGAGCCCTACTACGTCCCTCCCCTACCCCATTGGGTTGGGGACTTGGACGGCACCGTGGCGGTCCTCATCCGGAACGGAATGGCTCCCCCCCTCTCACTCTTAGAGAGGGGTTCGGGCTACGTAGTGGCGGAGTGGGGAGAATACGCAGTTGTGGGAACGTACTTCTCCCCTAACCGCAGCCTGGCAGAGTTCGAGACATATCTCGGCTTGGTCAGAGCTGCGGTGGCCAGGCAGTCGCCGAAACCAATTCTGGTTCTCGGTGACTTAAACGCGAAGTCGCGTGCCTGGGGAAACCCCGCCACGAATCCGCGAGGAAATGCCGTCCAAGTATGGGCGCTACTCTCCAGCCTGTCCCTACTAAACAAGGGGCAGGTTCACACCTGCGTGCGTCATAATGGCGGTTCGGTGGTGGACGTCTCGTTCGCCACCCCTGTCGTAGCACGCAGAGTGTTGAACTGGAGGGTTGAGGAGGAGGTGGAGACTCTGTCGGATCATCGTTACATCCGATTCGAGATCTCCACCTCTCGCAGGCCGGCGGAACCCCAGAGGGTGCCGACCACGCTGCCGAGGTGGTCTCTTAGCCAGTTAGACCGAGAGCTGGTTAAGGAGGCCGCTATCGTGCAGCGGTGGGGTTCCGCGGGACGAGAGGAGGGTGCCAGCGTAGATGAGCTGGCGGGCCGCATGCGCAGTGCCCTCCAAGAGGTATGCGATGCGGCCATGCCGAGGACCCGGCGCAAAGTTCCACGCCGGCAAGTGTACTGGTGGTCGCCCGAAATAGCTGAGCTTCGGGCGACGTGCAGCCGGGCGCGGAGGGCCTATGTCCGCTGTCGAAGGCGTAACGGCTTCGACGCGGACCTAGAGGGACAGCTTTTGGCCATTTACCGCCAGCTGAAAAAGGGTCTGCAGCTGGCGATAATTCGGGCCAAAGAGAAGGCGAGGGAGGAACTGCTGGCGGAGCTTAACCGAGACCCATGGGGGCGACCGTACCGTAGGGTTCGAGGAAGATTCCGCACCCAAACCGCCCCTGTGACGGAGATGCTGCCGCCGGAGCTCCTCCTGCGCCTGGTCGGGGAGCTGTTTCCCCTCCCAGGCGAGTTTGTCCCTCCGTCTATGGCCCCTCGCTCCGTGATAGAGGATTTAGTGGCTCCACCACTGATCACGGAGCGAGAAATGGAGATGGCCCTCAGCCGCTTGAGGGCAAAAAATACAGCGCCGGGTCCGGACGGTGTTCCAGGGCGTGTTCTGTGCGACGCCCTGGAATACCTAGGTGCAAGGCTTCGGGAGCTGTTCGATGAATGTCTGAGCAGCGGGCAGTTTCCGAAGCCTTGGAAGCAGGGGAAGTTGGTGCTGTTGCCGAAGGAGGGGCGACCGCCGGGCTCCTCCTCGGCATACAGGCCGATAGTGCTGCTGAACGAGACGGCCAAGCTGTTTGAAAAGATTCTCGCAGCCCGTCTCGTTCAACACCTCGACGAGGTCGGTCCGGGTCTCTCAGAGGCTCAGTTCGGGTTCAGGGCAGGCCGTTCAACGGTTGACGCCCTGAACGCCCTGAAGACTCGGACCACGGAAGCGGTGGCCCAGGGGAAAGTGGTCCTGGCGGTGTCGTTAGACGTTGAAAACGCCTTTAACAGTCTCCCATTCGAGACGATCAGGGAGGCACTCCGATACCATGGAGTGCCGACCTACCTGGGGAGGTTGTTGGAGGCGTACCTCCAGGACCGAGAGGTTGTCTGGGTGGGGGGCAACAGGAAGTTGGTTCGGCGTCGAGTAGGCTGCGGCGTTCCACAGGGGTCGGTTCTCGGCCCAATTCTGTGGAACGTCAGCTTCGATTGGCTCTTGAGAGCTCCCGTCCTTCCCGGTATGGGGGTGTTCTGTTACGCCGATGACACACTCATCACCGCGACGGGGCGGGACTTTCAGGAGGCAGCACGCCTGGCCGAAGTCGGAACAACTCTCACCGTGGACCGGATTCAAATGCTGGGACTGAGGGTCTCAATATCCAAAACGGAGGCCCTCCTCTTCCACGGTCCCCGGAGAGGCCCCCCACGAGGGGCGGGTATCACCGTCCATGGGACGGTGATAAAAGTTAAGGCCCAGATGAGGTATCTGGGCCTGATTCTGGACGGAAGATGGAGCTTCGGGCAACACTTTGTCCAACTGGGCCCGAAGCTCATCAACGCTGCTGCTGCCTTGGGCCGCCTCCTACCCAACGTGGGAGGGCCGCAATCACCATGCCGGCGCTTATATGCCGGTGTGGTGCGCTCCATGGCGCTGTACGGTGCACCCATTTGGGTGAACGCTCTCACCGCTCAGAACAAGGCCCTTCTGCGGAGACCGCAGAGGGTCATAGCGGTGAGGGCTATACGTGGTTACCGTACGGTGTCATGGACGGCGGCTACACTTCTTGCGGGTGATCCGCCTTGGGAACTCCAAGCGGAGGTACTCGCAGAAGTGTACCGGTTTCGAGTGGAAGCCAGAGCGAGCGGTGGCCGTCCAGGATCCGTGGAGGTGGGACGAATCAGGGCTCTAGCCCAGCAAGCCCTGATTCGTAAATGGGAGGAGGACCTGAGGTCCCCATCAGCCGGCCTAGCGACAGTGGAGGCGATTCGGCCCCACTTGAGTCGCTGGGTGAGGAAAAGTGGCACACTTTCGTTTAGGCTGACGCAGGTGCTTACCGGACATGGCTGTTTCGGTAAGTACCTGCACAAGATAGCGAGGCGGGAGGTATCACCCTCCTGCCATGAGTGTGGTGCGCCTCTGGACACGGCGCACCACACCCTGACGGAGTGTGCTGCTTGGGGGCCTCAGAGGCATACCCTGGCGGCGTTAGTCGGCGGAGATCTCTCGCTGCCGAGCGTGATTAACGCCATGCTCGGCAGCGAGAGGTGCTGGTTGGAAATGGTCTCCTTCTGCGAGAGTGTCATGTCGCAGAAGGAGGCCGCGGAGCGGCAGCGTGAGGAAAGCGCCTCCGCTGACTCGATCCGCCGAAGAAGACCGGGGAGGAGGCGTCGGCGTTATGCGCACCTTCTCCCCCCGCCTTAATAGCCGCCGGGGCTAGGGGGGTTCCCAGTATCCCGGAACCCCCTTAGAAATGGAGGCCCGCAAAGGCGGGCCGACCGTCGGGGCGTCACGGTAGCATGCGCAAGCGATCCCGTGGCGCCCCTTGACCAGACGGAGAGGATACCGCTGGTTTTTTAGTGGGTATTCCGGTGCCTTCAGTGCCGGCGAGCCCCACATACCCCCCCACTTCAAGTGGGGGAAACGCGTAAGGCGTTTTTCCAGCGAAAAAAAAAAAAAAAAAAAAAAAAAAGGGCACAGTAAGTATATAATATAACTCTATTGATTTTAATAATACCTTAATTAATTATACACCTAAGCCTTCGGTAGGTTTTGATTTCACTGTATTCAGACAGATAGGTGGTGAAAGGCGTTTGTTTTTATATATTATGTAATTATATGTATACTATATTATATACCGAATAAGTTATGAAAGTTTATCTACGTAATTTGTCTCTGTCTGTGTAAGTACATACAAGTTCTAAGGGGTAAGTCCCGCTTCGGGTATTTTTATTTATTTGCTCAATACACAAGTAAATACTTATTGTTGTAATACTAAAGTAAGTATATATATGTTAGAAGTTGTTGTAGCTTATGTAGTAAATTATCTGTGAAATATGTTTTTAAAACAAGTGATCTTTGAAGTATTAAGGCAATAAATACATAATAAATTAATAAACAAATGAATAAATAATTTCATTTGTCTGACTACCCACGAATTTACGCCTACAACGGTATAGGATATATCGTAGTACACCTCTTTGTAGGTAAACACAGGCGTATTCTATTTTTCTCATTATCTCAACCAGATGGACTTTAAGATAGGAGTCGCGAATTCAATGTGAAATAAGAAAATTAAAGTTCTAATTATATGCAAAAAAAAAACATTTTTGATGAAACTGTCTAATTTTCTTTTTAAAACTTTTATTTTTTATTTTCACTTGGTGGTAGAGATTTGGGCAAGCTCGTCTGGGTTACCTACCCAGATATTTTAACATCATCAATTCATCAAAATTAAACATCAGATATCGCAAAACGGCAGTACTTGGTATTATTGTGTTCCAGTTTGAAGGGTGAGTAAGTCAGTGTAATTATTGGCACTAGGGACATAACATCTTAGTTCCCAAGGTTGGTGGCGCATTGGGGATGTAAGCGATGGTTAACATTTCTTACACTGCCAATGTGTAATGGCGTTGGTGCCCACATACCATCTGGTGGTCCATATGTCCGCCTACTTATCATATAATTTCGACAACTGTCGTGCGTTTCATGTTGTGTTTGTAAATACCTTTAAATAATCACAAAAACAAACGTACGTTACGATAACGCTTAAATAAATACGCAACTTTCTCCTGTAGTACATATGTAATTTATTTATATAGTTCGCATCATGTAACTAGATACAGTATTTAATTTTAAATTAATATTTGTTCATTTATTTCTCAATTTTCACTCATAGAAACTTTTCATGGTTCATATTTCGAAATGATGATTATATTTATTCATTTTAATTCGGGTTTAAAAGCGTCGAAAGAAATGATCAGAGTAAAAAAGGAATAAATGATTTTTTTATTGATTTTAAAATTTTATGATTAATAAATTGAAATAATATATATTTTTTGCATTTCTAATTGAAAATTTATTGCAATTCGTTAACCTTTTCTGAGATATAAATTTATTTCTTCAGCTCTAAAAATACTTTCAGTCTTCGAAGATATTTTATAGCTTTTATCGATAAAAATGCAGTCGCATAGAATACAGATTTTTCAAGTCAGTACAGAAAATAATGAGCATGCTTATAAATTAAGCAAAAAATAAAAGTAGTTAAACATTAGTATATTTAACTTAACAGCGATTTTGTTGTTTATTACTAAGAAGTAAGTTTCCTTCCTGAGCTTCCTGAGCTGCAATTTAATCCAATATCTAGATTAGAACCAGTCTCAAGGAACCGTTGAAACAAACTTTAAATCTTGGAAAACATCTAACTTGTGTGAATTAACTTATTATCTTTAACAAAGACTTTGTAACAAAGTTCAGCCATTACGGAGTTGGTTAGCTAACGGTACTAGCAGCTTAAGTAAATGCTTAATACGGTGCCAAATACGATTTTCCGATATCGAATAAGTGGGGCGATCACAAAGCTAAGCGTGATATATTCGTCTACGCTATTCGAACTATTTTTAACTAAAACTGAATATGAACACAAGTTGAAACAACTTTGAAGTATTGGTGGAGAGCTTAAACGACATGCATTCGCAAAAATTCGAAGTTTAGTCTGGGTTAAATTCCCAAGTCGAGCCAATAAAAAGTTATTGGGTTTTTCTGCCGGAAAATTCTTAGTAGTAGTCCGGAGTATAGAAGTTGAAAGTGTGTGTCCCGTGTGTGTCCCGTGCCTCGTAAAACACGTAAAGCTGGTCCTGCGCCTGAACTCTTTCCGATCGTGACGGATTGCCGTCCAATAGGATTGTGAGAGCTAGGGAAGAGAGAATGCACCTGTGTTTGCACACACACTAGCGCACTATAATATCTTAATAACTGTTTGTAGTTCTTAACATAGCATATATTAGCAGCTCGCATGGTATATGTGAGTCTATGATTTGTTTATCGATACGCATTTTGCGATTGTTGCAAATGCCCGGAGCACGTTTAATACGCGAACACACTCGTAGCTACGCACCTTCATGATTTAAATGCGATCGTAATTATGGGAATCCTGAACAAATAGACGACCATGAGGCACGCTTAATTGATGTATAGACTTATTGGTATATGTAAAGGAGATTGAAAATTGGGTTAGCATGTATGTACATGTATAAATAGCTATAAAAACCCACTCCGACTTCAATCGCTATTTGATTCGATTACGGCCGAATACTGAAACGTCACTCAAAGTTAAACACTACTTAACATTGAGAATCTCCTAAATTAGTATGCTAAATTTGAATTTAAAAGCGTCTCAAATAATTAAGTTGCAGTTAATATTTAAGTGACATTTCAGTATTCGGCCGTTAGGGCATTACCCTATTTTTAATTGGATATAAGTAATAAATATAATACAATCATTATCAAGGGACGTGATCTAGTCGTCAGTTGTATTACGTAGGTGCATTTTTAAATATAATTTATTTATTATCTTGTCTGTTCTGTATAATAAAATATATTATGATAAAAAATAAACATAAGTTCTATTAAGAAGTCAGACACTGTTATAAATTCTGGCATTAACATTTGGCCAGCTCTATAAATAAATTGGTAAACAATTGTAATGTGCATGAACTCCTTTATATGTTATAATTGGTATTAATCTTTTAGAAGTGGATTGTAAATATAACTGGTTGCTTTATTACGTTACTTACTTTTCCTTCCACCATATGTCCAAGGCAAATATTTGCGAATAACTAAGCCAATGTTGGCCTACGTCCACTTCTATATAATTTATCACCGCTACCTTTTTTGTTTTGCATTGAAATTTCAACCCTAAAACACACTATTAAAGTTCATATTAAAATTATTGAAGTATATAGGTTCAGGCAACTGTTGACAATTTCAACGGAAAATGGAAGTGCGTAAGAATTACAATTTAAATTCCATGAGATTGACTTCAATCGATCACATTAAGGAGGCACTCGTATTAAGGAGAGGTCAAAGAGAATCAAGACATCTAGTTATGTGGACCTCTTAAACTAAATGACTGTTGTAAATTAGGTTACATTGAATATTTTATCGGCTTCTACAATGGTGTTCATACTCGTAGTTCAGTAGTTATCATTTGGGAAACAGATAAAATTCATTCACCAAAGGTTGTCTGTAAGACATCGCTATAAGCGACAAGACCGCCTTTGAGTACCATTTGTAGTTTGATTGTGTCCTATTTATATGTTTGTTTTTTTATTGTGCAATAAATATTATATAAATAAATAAATAAAATATTACTTATCTTATCTTATGGAACTGCCTGATTTCTTTGGCCTAAACGCATCCCAAGGGAGCCCAAAAAGAGTAATGAAGCTTTTCTCCGAGGAAACGAACTGTCTGAAGTTTAGAAATTGGTACTATACATGTATTTTTAATGCTTACATGGTGCTTTTGTGACTACCACTGTTCTGCAGTATTCGGCTATATTAGCGACGGCTCGACCGAATAGTTTCCATCACTACTAGCCTGGTTACCTAGAAGCTGCAACAGCATCTTGCGCATGATAGCGTGTAAGGTAAGACCTCGACTGTGGAAACTTACGTAGGACTAAATCATCTTTTAGTAGTAGTATAAGGTACCTTCATATGTATTTATAATTATGGGTAACTCAAGTATTTACTGCGAAATATTGTTAATTTTGTAAATAACAATGTTGATATTTATTTAAAAATTAATCAAATTCTAGCACTTACGGAACATTTACAAAAAAGAACTGCCCATAATGCGAAGATACATCCAACTTTCAACCTTATCACCAGTCTTTATCAATAAATAAAAACAGTAGGACTACAAGATTGTTTCTAGGTCAATATTGGTGTGAAACATATCAAGATCATGTTTGAAAAGTCTGACCTCGTCAATAGGATAGTATATATGTATGTTGATGTCATAGCCTACTTCTCTCACGATATCGAGTGCAAAGGCGTGTTCACAAACAAACCTCTGCGGGATATGCTCTCGATACTTTGTAAGCTACTGTATTATTGTGTTTTACCTTCGAGTTATTAAGATCACGAAGAGTATTGAACTTCTGGATTTACTAAATATTTATATAAACCTCTTTTTAAGAAAACATAACTATATAAGTCTCATCACGAATTACATAGTGTATGTGGATGGTATAAAGAAATTATCAAAAAGAATCAATTCTATTTACGAAAGAAGAAAAAACAAATTTATCTTAAATTATTTAAAACTTAATAAAGTTATTTTAAGGCATTTTGTTTTAAAATTAGATTATTCTAAATATTAAAATTAAAGTCTGAATGATGTATAAAATATTAAGACGTAGTGTATTTATGTACTAACAAAACACTATGTCTCATTTCATAATCATATTCAAGATGTCTTTAAACCAGCCAGCGTTTGGAAATACAGCCGCAGTTGTAAATGGCTCTTCAAACAATTGTTCCTTTCATATCAGCAAACCTTTATGTGTCTATAAAGATTTTAATTGTTGCGGAGAATAACCGGCGGTGCAGCGCTCGATAACTTTGTAGGGGGAGCTTTAATAAGCGTTTAATAGTCAGGATATTGCATTGACTTTACTGAAGGGCCCTCACTAGGCGCTTGTAGCGTAAAATCTTAATTTTAATAATACTAATTTCTATAATCACAACTTGTTTTATTATTATTTCTCACTTTTAAAACATTATTAGAGATATTTTGTGATCATTTTTTTATTTCATAGGAAGGCGGTCGAGCATATGGGCATTGTAAGAGATGTTAACCATCGCTTACATCGCCAATGCGCCACCAACCTTGGGAACTACGATGTTATGTCCCTTGTGCCTGTAATTACACTGGCTCACTCATCCTTCAAACGGGAACACAACTATACCAAGTACTGCTGTTTTGCGTTAGAATATCTGATGAGTGGGTGTACCAAGGAAATAAACCTTCAATTTAAATAAAAATATTTTATAAAACGTGGCATTCTTTCTTATTTTTTTCGCATAAATAGAGCATTAATTATCAACGCAATGTGCCATTAGACGCTGGACTTAAAGATTGCTTTTAAACTTTAAGTAGACCGTGCAATATTACATGTGGTCTAAATGTTACTTCGTATTTTTTTACAATCACTTAAAATATTTGGGTTTCAAAATACTTGTATTAAAATAATAAATAATTTAACGTAGAACACATAATCGTAACCGAAAACCTTTAGCACATAAGCGTTCCTTAACATTTAATGAATTTATGGATGATAGCACACTGGGAATGAGACGATCACCGCATGGCTATTATTTTTGTTTTTTTTTTTTGTAAAATACATAAAAAAAAGACAAAAAAAAACAACCCGCTGAGTTACGTTTAGAATAGTTCAATATTTAATAAAGTAATTTTTAATTTGAATTTGAATTATTTCACACCAAATAGATATGGGCCACGTACGCCAAATAATCATTCAACATTCAAATCAATACTTTCTGAGATATTTTCTGAGAGCAAACAAAAATATATGCGTTTGACAACATCGCCATAGTCAAGACATTATTAGACACAAGAATTCTCTATGTGGCGACAAAACTGCAGCGGGTAATCAATATCATCTCACAGAAGACATCTTGTAAAACCATACTTAAATTTTAAACTTCGGTACTGCGAAACTAGGACATCGTGTCAGCATAAGTTATCGAGTTTTCTGTCAAGAAACAGTAACAGCTTGATTTTTGAAAGTTGACAGTGTGTTTACTCATGTAAGCACGTAAAGCTACGTTCTGCTAATTTCTCCTCGCATCTTTGTTTGTGTCCGTAATTGAGTACTCCTGTGAATTTCACTACGGCAATTGAGAATTGCCAATTTGGTTGATAACGCTCAAGTTGATACATTTATACATATTTTTATTTACCACATATTAACGTCGTCGTTCTCTTAACCGATGATCGTGGGTAACCCGGGCAAGCACTGCTGATTTCATGTGCTTAATTTGTGATTATAATTCATCTCGTGCTTGACGGTGAAGGAAAACATCATGAGGAAATCTGCGTGTGTCCAATGTCACTGAAATTTTGTCACCAACACGCAGCAGTGAGCGGCGTGGTAGAATAAGCTTTAAAACCTTCTCAAAAGAGGAAAGGAGGCCTTAGCCCAGCAGTGAGACATTCACAGGCTGTTACTATAGTTAAAAAAATATTTTTTTAATTCCAACCGAAGCTGCAAGTTCTTATCACTTGGACCTCTCTTTCAAAGACAAACTCATGAAACGCTTCTTTCACAGAGGCAGTTAAGTTCTTAAATGTATTTGAAAGAAGTTTTGTGTCGCGGGCAACTTATAGTTTGTTTGGATGCACTCCAATGCTTCTGGATACTTTGGTTGAACTTTGGCTTACCAATTTTAAAATAATTATATTAATAATTATTTAACTGAAAACGGGATGGTTCACTGGGTCACTTGGATCATAACTCATGTTTGAGGGTTCAAAATCTGGCAACGTGAACGAAAACCTCGTGGAACATTTACAAGACTTCTCTGAAATAACGGAGGCTACCCAGCTTAAAGAATACGTCTAACATGACTACTTATGGTCTATATATATTTTCGTAAGTCGTATGTCCATGTAGCGTAAAATTTGTTTTTCTACAATAATGCACTCAAGAGTCGAGGGTTAATCTTTATTGTCACTATTTAAAAACTATTATCTTTACTTACAAAACCAGCCTATGGTATTACGCAGCTTAATGGCGGCTTACTTTGTATCAATATTTTATATGATAGTATAGCTAAACTGTGTTTTGACCAGGTTAAAATCGTGATTATTTTTTTCACTCGACTTTATGTACTCTGGGCGTTGAATCCAAATTTTAATATAATCGCAAATAGATAATATTTTTTCCAAAAACATAGTCACTTTTCGAAGTAGCTCCAAATATGCAAAAATAAATTAAATTATATTTCCTACAAAAACATTTCTCGAATATATAATTCTAATAATTACATCGCTAGAGCACACAAGAAGCATTACAGATACAATTAGGATCGGTCGTATTAAATTAAATACCTTACACACAACAGTATCAACAGTGATAGCTCGCGGTACATTATTATTTGTTATTATCACATTTCGAAATTCAAATCTCTACATTCTTTACATACATTCAAAAATCCGTACATTCAATAACGTATATATAAAGATCATTGTTGTTTTGTTAAGTATTATATGCTATAGTCGTTATAAAACGTTGACGACGAAATACTAAATATTTAATTTAAGTATATTTTGCTTAGGAAAATACTTATTTTTGCTTAGGAATATAAATATAATATAACGAAGAATGATGGCTGAGTAATTTCATTAAAATTAGCAAGCGAAGACGTGGACAAAATAATATTAAAAATGCCCTCTGACCTTAAGGAGTCTTAAGATGTTTCATAATAAATTGTAATTTCAGACAGTGTATTAAATATATCATGTCACGATTAAACTTTTATTTTATAGTCAAAGTCAAAATCTTTATTCAATATTCAAGCGTTAAACTTACTTATTGATTGTCATAAATCTACCACCGGTTCGGAAATAAACACCTCAGACTTGAGAAGAACCGGCGAAAGAGACTCAGCGGGTTTTTTTTATATATCTCATCTTTACAATACAGGCAATTTATACAATAACAGATTTCTTTAAAATGCCCTGGAGGCGATCGTTTCATTGCCAAAGTGTGCAGTCATCTAAAAAGTCATTGGTTGTGTAATATCCTTTTGCACACAAGCGTTCCTTAACAATTCTTTTAAATGACTAACTAAACATACTTCCATTATATTGTATTCCTAACATTAATTCATGATGAAAATAAAAACATGGCGGCCTGACATCATTATATATTTGTTGATAATGACATGCTGTTAAATAATTGTAAACAAACATACGAAAGTTTTTATATAAAAGCTCTTGTCTGCTGTTGACTGTTGAGGAGTTCCTTTGTCCGGAGCAAACATGGGTATAGTGGTATTAGGTCGGCTTATCGTAAAAATGCAATTTCTTGTTTTTGTTCTAAGCAAACTAACAAATCTTTCTAGTTAAATGATTGAACCTAAATTACTCCGCAAAATAGCAATACTTATGTTGTAAAACAGTTATAAAAACTTGTATTATATGAATTCGGTTTGTATTAATATATAAGATATTTAATTGTGTTTTTTTTTTAATTGAAATTTTTCATTATTGAAATATGCGATCAAAATTCATTAAAAATGCCTTGCCCACCAAATAAATTTAATCTGACAACAATAAATTTATATATTTTAAATTAAATTTCAAATTCTAGTGCTATGCTGAATAAAATAAAACTGGCTTATTGCCTAAACCTCCATGAAAATCGGTAAAATATCACTCGAATATTGTTAGCTGCGCTTATCACGCGAACCGAATAAATAAATTAGAGCTCACGAACACAGATAGCGTCCGAAAGGTAACAAAAGAAAATATACAAAAGCATATTTTATTTGTTCTAGTTTCGATTTACTTAAATTATATTTTTCAGAAATATTTACAAGAAGGAGGAACTTTTAATTATTTGGACATAGAACACTCGTATTTGAAATTAATTATTTAAACAAACACTGTTATAGTGGCTTAACTATAATAGTTAGGTATATACCAACATGGACTTTTTGTGAGAAATCATAACTATTATTAATATATAGAACACATTATATATCGTAAATTTGTAGCAGCGTACGCAGTAATTTACAATAGTCTACATTTTGATACCATGGGTTACATTGTTCCATTTTAGGTATGGATATTTAAATATAATACAGCCTATGTTATTCGGTAATGCTGTAGCTTTCTAATGGTGAAAGAATTTTAAAATCGGTCGAGTAGTTTTTGACTTAAACCGTAACAAACAAACAAACAATAAATCATGTCTTTCCTCTTTATAATATTAGTATATAAATACACATCAAAATAGTATATCACCGTAAGTCGGTTTTAACATTTCATTTGTGTAGAGTTTGTCGCTAAAACGCTACATTCTACTCTATATAAGATACAAACTTCTTTCATAGCAATACATTTACCAATAGAACGTTATATTAACGGCGTCGAATGAATAGGACGCTCCTTTCAATGGCTGTGAGCTCCTTGATGTGGATTATGTACAGGATAATTTATTCCCAATTAAAAATATTAATTTTCGAAACCATTACCGAATTTTAAATGCGATTTTGATAATTAAAGTAACGCATAGCGAAAGTTAGTTTGTTTCCTTGTTTCTGTTGTTACATTATATCTACTCAACCAGTCCGATCTTGACCGATCATAATTAAATTATGCATACACGTTGTCAGGGATACAGATAAGGTACCCCCCCCCAATACACTTGTGGGTGGAAAATAGTAGTAGAGGGACCGTTTATATATTCCCATGTTTTAATTTCTACTTCAACTTGACGAAATGGATGACTTCATCATTTTAACGGCTTATGCATTTCACCGATTATTACTGATTATATTACTTATAAATATATCAAATAATAATGTAAATAAATTCATATAAATCCAAATTTATATACAGTTACGAGACCCCTTGGTCCATACAACAGCTTAAAGCAAAGCTTTGTTAAAAAACAAAGAAGAGCGCTAATTTAAAATCGCCACCATTATGTTCGTGCACATAAAGGTAAAGTAATTAAGATTAATTATTATTATTAATCCATTATCGTGATTTGTGATGTGCTTCAAATGTGTTATTTGGATTTATAGAATAAAATAAACAAGTAAAAACGCACACGAAATTATTTTTCGTATTGTTTTCATTTGTAAAGGAGCGATGATATTTTTAATCTAAATACCTCGAAGAATTTTCTTTCTAAATATTTTTATACCCTATGAAAGGTTTATTAAATAAATAGGATTCCTTTCATTTCACATTTCATATTTCATTTCTCGGTAAAGTATTTTAAGACGCGATATTTAATAAATAGCTGAGATAGCTAAGTGAATTGTACACGTGGATCTCAAACGAAGGTTAAGGGTAACTTAATACGATAAGGTTGTAACCGTGTAAGCTGAGCTTTTTTTGAACTTCATTTTTGTTTATAATTAACAGCGTCAAAGGTTAAAGAAAACTTCGTGAGGAAACTTGAGACAATTATGTAACTATGCCTCTAGAATCAATTTGTTAAGTCTACTCGGTGGTAGCTTTGTGCAAGCTCATCTGAGTAGGTACCACCCAGTCATCAGATAGTCTACCGCAAAACAGCAGTACTTTGAATTGTTGTGTTCCGGTTTTGAAGGGTGAGTGAGCTAGAGTAATAACAGGCACAAGGGACGTAACATCTTAGTTCCCAAGGTTGGTGGCGCATTGGCGATGTAAGCGATGGTTAACATTTCGTACAATGCCATAGTCTATAGACGTTGGTTACCACTTACCATCAGGTGGCTCATATGCTCGTCCGCCTACGTAAACTATAAAAAAATGCACCTGATCAACTTAACTAATTTATAAGGAACATGTTATACTCGTATAACAAAAGTGCTTACGCAAACACAAGTGCATTTTTTCCTTCATTTTTATAAAACGTCAGCAAATCCGACATGACCAGAATATCGAGATTTTTTATCAAAATGATTATTGAAATTCACATGGATTACAACGTTTCGACTCCAAGCTACATTTTTTATCAAAGTCAAAATCACTATTTAGCATAGCAATTATTTTTTTATTGCGATAAATTTTCATCGGTTAAGAACTGAGTCAGCAAATTATTATTTCCTTTAACACAAATATATATAAAAAAAGTCGGTAGTTTAACGTGACAACGTCATAACAAAACATTGATGAAATGACTGCATACTTTTATGAATAAAATTGAATCATTTTTATTGAATTATCATTATAACTTATAATTATATTTATTTAATATTATAATATAATTAATATTATTATATTATATTCTCCTCGGACGCATAGGCCAATCGAGTGCGATAGACGCGGCGCAAGCGTACAATCAGCGTAACGGGACAATGAGTCATCCTTCGTGCATGCAGCCAGCGTTCATCGATTTATTAGACGTTGTCACGTCGAAAACTATTTTTTTTAAATTTAAAACCGATGAAGTCTCTCATTTGATTAAATCACATATATTACGAATATATGTCTTTCTCAATCTCAATCCTTATTTATCGTGTTCTATGTATGAATTAAAATCAATAAACCATCCTTTCAACAACACGTCGAACATAAATCTTAACAAAATTTGCATATTGAAATAGAGCTGTGAGCTTGATTGGTATTGTTAGCTTAGTTACGGGGAATTTGAGCTAAATTATAAAATCAATACCGTAGCTCCGATGAAACGGCGATGCAACAAATATGAATAGAATTTGATGTCAATATTAATCGGACGCCTCGCGGCTTTCGAATCAACACATTCAAGTACCTATTTTATAAGTTCTGTGAATACGTGTAATTGTGTGTCTGTGTGTGTATTTCTGAGAATGTATGCGTGAATGTATATTTTTTGAATATGGAATTTGAGAGGATTTATGAAATCAATACCGTTGATTCATTGGAAACGCGATACAAATAAAAACGAAATAAGCAGTATTTTAATTAAACTACAAATGGCTTTGTCTAGTTTTGAACTAAAACTGAATATTTTTTAAACAGATCTCTGGTCGTGTAATGCATTGTCGTTGTATGTGTGTTCATAATGTATGTGTTGTATAATGTATTTACATTTGCTAGTGCTTGTTCGACAAACACACTGACAAAATTAAGAACTAGAAGAATAAAAAATTGATAAAATTGTAACTGCTGTCTGTTAATGGCTTATTTCGCAGATGAAAAAAAAAATGTATACGATACGATTTTGAAATAAAGAAGGTCGAATCGAATTGGGGAAGATTCCTTATCTATACTTACTAATATATAAATCTGAAGAGTTTGTTTGTTTTATCCGGCTAATCTCAGGAACTACTGGGTCGAATTTAAAAATTATTTTTGTGTTGTGTAGTCCTTTTATCAAGGAATGCTCTAGGCTGATTTTTATTAATTATACGCGGGTGAAACCGCAGGGCACAGCTAGTGTATCATATGAGTGAAATGTTCACGAAAATAGCGTATTCATTCCTTACCGGCCGGCAACGCACCCGTAAGACCACCGGTGTTGCAGGTGTATATGGGTGTCAATTTGGTCACACAGGCATCACACAGCTAAACAAAATCATTTCTGACGAAAAAAAATAATCGCTTTTTATGATTTGCAAGTGATTTTATTTATTAATGTAGTTGACACATAATAATTAACAAAATAATTTCTAGAGTAACAAAATATATTTCCATAACGAAAACAAGCAAATTAATATGCGGAATGATATTAAGAGATACATTTTAATTTCGAGTATTTTTTCTCGCTTACTGTCAAATTACATTATAGCTGGGATCAAACGCCGCGCAGATTACAGCTCTGAATATTCGTTAAATAAACTGAATAAAAAAATAAATGACAATATTAAGATGAGAGTGCGAGTCGATCTTAGCCGAAGGTCGCAAGTTAATAGCACTTTATGTTTAAATTACTTTATATCAAGCTTACTTATTAATTAAAAGTAGGTATTATTGCATATTTTCAGGTCAGGTCAAGGGTAGCGGAGCGTCACGGTAGCATGCGCAAGCGATCCCGTGGCGCTCCCCTTAAGACGGGAAGGGTACCGTGGTGGTTTTAGTCGGTAGGAGTCCGACATACCCCTCCATCAAGTCATCACATATGGAGGGTATCCATGAGGGATTTCCCCACGAAAAAAAAAAGATAGGGTAGACCACTCTGTCGAAATGTCACGGTAGCATGCGCAAGCGATCCCGTGGCGCTCCCGTTAATACGGGATGGGTACCGCTGGTTTTTCAGTAGGTATTCCGATGACCGGGGCGCTCTCGGCGCCTCCACCGTGGGGGGAAACGCGTACTTTATTTTTCCAGCGTAAAAAGGGCAGACCACTGGTAAGAATTCAAAAAGTTTGTTAATCATTTGTTAATGAAACGGATATGCTAAAGTATTTATTTAATGAAAATTCGATTTTTGAAATATCCTTGCCCTGGGCGACTAGTAAATCTCGTATTCCCTCCCTTTAAGGTATTTTATTCGGCCTACTTTATTTATATTAATGTTTTTGATGTAAAACATCTATTGGCATGTTTTGAAGGTAAGATTAACTTGTATGCTGTGAGGTCAATAGGGTCTTATGTCTTCACGCCCCTTTTCCGTGGCAGATATATAGTACGTTGCTACATATTATTAGAATTGTAAAAAGAACTACAGTTTTATGTCATTTTTTTAAATATTAATTCTATCGAAAGCAATGTTTTTTTATTAATATACATCTGCCAGGCTCCTCGTGGTTGCCATATTTGTTGAATTAACATTAACATTCAATAGCCTCAGTCGTATACATATTGAAATATCTACTAAATGGCGCTTTTGCTATGTTTTCAATGATTTACAAAATATTTATCGCGCACAAGATTGAAACTGGAAAATTAATTTCGTCGTTGTTTGCGTCAAATGCAGGAAACAAAAGGGCTCCAAAATAGATCGCCATTCTGACGCGGAAATGTCAGATGAAAATGCAATATTCCCGCGCTGATGATGCGACGCCGCCATGTTGAATTTGGTTGACATGTTGAATTGATAATGACTTGTTTTAAATATTTCAGTTGAATGTCTTTTCGAATAATAAATAGTAATTTTTAGATTATATACATAATTAAATTGCTTTCGTTCACTAGTCACTTATTTGTCTTAAGGTACCTTGTACATGGATACAACTCATTTCCAGACAAAAAGCGTTACCTACAACATTAAATTTAATATAGATTTTAAAGTAATATAATATCTAAAAAGAAAAAAATCGACTTTATTACATTTTAGTATTCAAATTTCGAATTAATTAATAATAAAATTAATTAATCCACTTATTCAATTTCCTCTTTACGAAGCCGACACCTGCGTCAACATATTAGGCGTGGATTTAGATAAAATAATGAATGGGAAAGATAAAAACCTTCGCATAAATACGCTCGGTTACGTCGTTAAGTGCTTTTATCTGCCCATTCATTTTCATGTCATTGACGAAAATGAAAAAATAGCGTAGCGAATGAATGATTGTATTTTTACCACCCTAATGAATTAGTAGGCACGTAATGAAGTTATGTCCTGTCTTTGAATATGTAATGTATGAAAGTCTTGCGCCTCGTGATCATACCCGTGCCTCGGATAGCACGTAAAACCTGCAAAATATAATTTTTTTTTATCAACTCGAACCGAAGTTTTTGCCCAAGACCTCAAAATCTACAGCCTTATAAACCACTAGAGCAATGAAGTTATAACTTTGTTTAAATAAATAAATAAGCGATTTATTCAAAATCTGCAGTACGTACAGTTTAATCCACTTTTATGAACTGTTCAAATTAATAAGGTTTTAATGGCGCTCTTTAATAAAGAATTTGCTAATGTGGCAGCCAAGAGTTCAAGGTGAGAAGGGAGCGTCTTAATGTATTCGAGGTCGATTCATATTTATAATAGCAGCAACATTACCTAAATTATACAGCAATAAAACACTTTGAAATCTTTCTACGTTTCTTAATTAACCTAATATATCAAAGTAAATTTAGCCGCGTTTATATAATACAGGTTTACTTACCGCGGCTTCGCCCGCGTGTAGCGAGGGGGGGGGGCACTCGTGATTGAGCGGGAGGTGTTAGATACACTATTGGCCGAATACTGAAACGTCATTCAAAATGAAGTGGGACTTAATTATTTGGAACGTCATTAATTTCAAAATTTAGTATGCGAAATTTGAAATTAATGGCGTACCAAATAATTAAGTCCCACTTCATATTTGAAAGACGTTTCAGTATTCGGCCGTATGTAATGTACTGTAATGATATTCGATGTGCAGTATTATATAAATTATATGTTACACTTTGGTACAGAGAAAACCATAAACGGTATTTCGATTAATTCAGATAATATGTACTTACGACGCTAATACTGCAGACCCTGCTTGGTGGTAGAGCTTTGTGCAAGCTCGTTTGGGTAGGTACCACCCACTCATCAGATATTCTGCTGGTTTGAAGGTTTGAGTGAGCCAGTGTAATTACAGGCACAAGGGACATAACATCTTAGTTCTCAAGGTTGGTGGCGCATTGGCGATGTAAGCGATGGTAAACATTTCTAGCAATGCCATTGTTTATGGGCGTCGGTGACCACTTACCATCAGGTGGCTCATATGCTCGTCCGCCTTCCTATATAATAAAAAAAATATGTGTACTTCTTATTTAAAAAATAATTAAAGTTTTCTCTTTCTTAACACAAATTTCCTGTTATAATATTTACACATAGATGTATAAATGCATTTTTTAATTTTATCCCCATTGCGTAATTAATTAAAAATAATTTCAATACAAAAAAAAAACAATAATTCAATGGTTTCAAAATTTAGTTCTTAATAAGGAATTTAAAGTTATAGGTTATAGATAGGTTTAAGGCTATGCGAGTTGGACATGTTTCAATTGTGTTCTAAGTTTAAATTCGAAATAATTCTGAATTACCGAAAAACTAGCCTATTACTAAAATGACTCACTTGGTGGTAGAGCTTTGTGCAGGCTCGTCTGGGTAGGTGCCACCCACTCATTAGATATTCTACCGCAAAACTGCAGTACTTGGTACTGTTGTGTTCCGGTTTGAAGGGTGAGTGAGCCAGTGTAATTACAGGCACAAGAGACATAACATCTTAGTTCCCAAAGTTGGTGGCGCATTGTCGATGTAAGCGATGGTTAACATCTCTTACAATGCCATTGTCTATGGGCATTGGTGACCACTTACCATCAGGTCTTCCGCCATACGCTCGTCCTCCTTCCTATGTAAAAAAAATGAAGTGACTCACAAAGGTTTTTTATAATCTGGTAAGTAATAAAAAAACAAGGATTCTGCGTTCTGCAATTATCGCCATAAACTGAACGTAGCAATAAAAACACAATGAGCCATTCCGTTTTAAAACCGAGCCATGTTGTTCAACGATTACATTTCACTGGAATATTAGGTATTACATGACGTTGACGACACGATCTTAGATTCGAAATTCAAATGAAATGTCAAAGTGGTGTCATGTGTGCGTCACGAAGCTGATCAATGAAATAATGATATCGCGTCGCTATAAGCTGATGTGGCGCATTTTCGTTACCAACTAAAATTTTTGAACGTGAATCTTATGAAATAAGTTTAATTGGGGTGGTGGGTAACCAATGGTAATTTGGACGGGGCCGGATTTACATTGGCGGAATTTATTCATCAAAGCGGAACTGCAAGCGAGGATACGAAAAATTTAACCTCTTAAGTTTAACTTGACATTGGTTCCGTGAAAACAAAAGAAGAAACACGTCTGTGTTACATATAAATAAAAATCAACCGTCGCTTGGCAACCACTTACAGTCACTATACTACTCACTCATTCTATAATTTATTTATATTCTTTGTACAGTAATTTATCAAGGGCTCTTATCAAAGTCCATATACGAAGTGTCAGATATTTTGAGTAGAATATTTTTTTATTACTATCTATGTAAATTCATTGATATTTCAAATTTAAATACCTTGAAAGTGCTATTCATCCATACACCTCAAAGGAGTTGTATTGAATTTAACTTTATATGTCACAGACGCAAGCAGGTTACATACTTCCGTAAATATTTTACTATCGAACAAAGGATAAGGGAAGGAGAATGCGATCCTTTTGCTTAGCAAGCTTTGATGTCACTAACTGAGAGGCACTTTTGCAAATGTGCCGACTACGATGAATTGAATCGCCGTCTCTATTTATAAAACTTAAAATATGATTTCGCAAATAATGTAATTTTATAAATTTATTTATAAATTAATATGTGGTGAGAAAAAACTAATTATGTAATGTTATGTATGTACATCATGTATATCATTCATAGACATAAGTTTTTTATGAAATTAGTTGTGTATATCTCAGTAATATTATGAATGTGACACACTTTGGTTGTTCTACTTAGTCAAGCAGACGGCTAGAAGGAACTTAATTTAGCCGTAAATTAAATTTTGTGGAAAATCTATTTATTTATTTTCAAAAAATATATTGATTGACGTCTATATAAACGGGTCCATAATATCTATTTTATCAATACACATTTATATACATATTATATACTGATTCAAGTTGTTAAAATAATACAAAAGAGCACATTTCTTAGAGTTTATTTACAATTTATATACAAATTGGGTAAATAATGTTAATGTAATAACATATTTTCAAACAGCAGCTTAAATATTAAAGGTGCAACTACAACTTGAATTGAAAATGATGCCTTAAATATTAATAACATATAAATTATTTTATTTTATTTTTATATGACATAATATCTAGTTGCTTCAAATTTAATACGAAGGAAAAATTATTCATTAACAGGTAAATGAAACAAAGAATATTGTCTCAATTAAAATAATTCTTTTTCAGTGCCCAGTATCACTTATTACAATTTTTAAATATGGCTCTATTGAAATTAACTGCAATAAACATCTTTATACAGGTTTAAATATTCAATTTATTATCGTTATCGTATGTTTTAAATTTAATTTACAATAAAATATGAATAATTTGCAGGTACATAAAAAAATTAAATTTGTCTTTACTATAAACATTGTAGTTAAACTTTTTTTATAATATAGGTCGGTGGACGGGCATATCCGCTACCTGATGGTAAGCGGTCACTACTGCTCATAAATATTGAAGCCCTACGAAATATTAACCATCCATTACATCCCAAATGCACCACCAACCTACTAGATGTAATGTCCCCGGTGCCTGTAGCAGCTCAATCATACTTCTTACAACCAGAACTTAGCAATATTAAGTATTACAATTTGGAAATTATTTGATGAGTAGGTAGTAACTACACGAGCTTGTAAAACCGTACCCAGTAAAAAAATAAAAGTTGCCTGTAAAGTCGGTATACGGGCGAAAGTTTTACGTGACAACGACTTTGAGTGGTAAAATAATTTTAATGTGAATATTCATTCGTATAGTAGGAAGAAGGATGAAATAATAGTAACAATTTAAAACATTTATTTATACAAAGAATTATATTTAAAACATTAATTTATACAAAGAATCTCGCACTGAATTTCATATTAACAGGGACGCGTGCCTTTCACTTTTTATGTCTGTCTCTCTCGCTCTCAGGCGGGCTAACCATGCCCGAGTGGAAGGGACGCGTGCCTCTCACTCGCTCTCATTGTGAGCGCATAACGTGAGCGGAGCGTAACGCAGTTTCTTGAAGTGTCACCCGGCAAACCAATTTATAAGACGTTGTCACGTCAAAAGTAAAGTAAGCACTAATTTCGCTCTTTCTGTCATTGTTGATTTTACATTCGAATGAAGTAGACACAACATTGTTTAACTAATCACCCGCTTAACAACGATTGTAAGTAAAAAATATTAAAACGTGTGTTTGTTTAAATTACATAAAGTTCTATCTTAAATGGTGCAGTATATTTCAACTCTTAAAATTTCGCTACAGGTTCAATCATTATATACATAAAATATGTGACAATTTATCTTAACTATATTGTATATAACGTGAATTACTACTTTTAATTTAATAAGCGTATAAACTATTCAGGCTTTGCCATATTACCAGCATATGTACATAATAACTATTTAATAACTGCACTTAAAACTAGTAAAGTATTAAAAGCTAATGACTAGCTTGATTATATCATAATACAAGGTGAGAATGAAGTAGATATTTAGATAGTTATAAGGGAAGAGGATGAACCAAAAAGGATTGTTGGATGTGTAGTGACTTACCGTGAAGTGGGCGGCAGGTTAGAGTGGTGAAATTTCTTTTTGTAGCTATTGAGATAGCACGAACATAAATCAAGAATCAATCAAAAAACTGTTAGATTGGTCTTTAATCTCTTGTAGAAACAAGTATTTCAGATGATGAAATGTAAAAACTATTTTTGGTACAAAATCAACTATGTGCATTACAAAAATGAAACTTAGGCCCAGACTAAAGCGGTAAGGTGAGTGTACGACATGGGTAGCTAAAGATATGACTAGAAATACAGATGGATGAAGAACACATGGTGCTGTCCCAAAGTACATGGAATAAGGACAAGCGCATGAGTAAGATAGTAATTACAATGGTAGATAATATACTCTTCACATTGTTTTAAAAATGTTTTAATAATATTTGGTACATCATTAAATATGATTTTACTTAGTCAGATCTCTTTAAAATTGATAAATCGAGATATTTTCAAAAAATGGATCTTTTTTTTTAATAATTCAATTCAGTTCGTATTCGTATTATATTTACATGTAAGAATACCGAAATATATTTGTCTAGATATCAGCGGTTAGCAAAAATATATAGTCACTAGTAAGAGTACATATATTTATGAAACTATCATTGGAACATTGAATTTCTTTGGCTTAACGAGTAGTTACTATTAATTAAATGGATCGCGTGTAAAGTGATATAAATTAAATCTTAACTTTATAAAATTACGACTGTCGTCTCACAGTGCAGCAAACGGCTCTTTTCAAATTCTCAGTGAAACCATATTTTTGATTTTGGACCTCTATTTTAAAAATTTTGGTATCGTTCACATCATTTGACTTTTCAGTCTTATCGCCTCCCTTTCCTTTTACAGCAACTTCCTCATCGGATCACGTATCGGAACCTGGGTACTTTACTATCAGATCTAATTCCTCTTGGTTCGGTTTCGCAGTTCGAACCTCAGTTTGTCCTTCGAATTTGTTTGGCCTTTCACATATTTTGTTCTCTATATTAACGAGAACATCAGCAACACACCTGTGGTCTTCTGGAGACTTTACCTCGGCCTCGTCTCCGTATGCAGTCGCTTGACTTTCATTGACACCGTTGTTGTTTTGTTTATCCTTTTTCGTTTCAGCTTTACTATCTTCTTCTTCTTCGTCGCTATTTTCTTTTCCTTCAAGAATCATTTTATGAGTAGCTTCCTCTGTAACGCTGTCTGTCGGTGCTTCGTTAATGCAGGAATGTGTGAGTGTGAAAGGCAGTTTCACTGAAACTTCACCGCCCATAGCGCTGAGGGTGAGTTTTACTTTGACGTAATATGACACGTAAATAGCGAAGACGTTGCGATCTTCGGGCGAATTAGAATTGCACAAAACCGTTGAAGCCAAACTTGCACCTGATTTAGAGTATGAATCCTCCAATGCTATCCAATTTTTGGTGACACCTGTAAAAATTATACAGCTATATTATTTGCTTTTTTGACGTTATTACTAATACATAGTTGAAATTAACGAGGCATGGAGTTATAAGACATTATCTAAAGTGATGAGACGCATAAAACAGACATAAATATATGACAACATCAATGCTTCAAATATTACCTTTGTGTGGAATAAGGGTGTACGTGTCGGTGAATGTTTGCCCAGGTAATACCGGTGTTCCTGTCCCACGTACTAATGCAACTACATTCTTGAACTTCCCGTTGGAGAACATACACACGTCAACGTGCTGGACCACTAGAGCCTGGAACAAAGTTTTTATAAGAGTAATCGGTATAAATCATGACACTTAAATTTTATGTTGTCTGGTAGTGTCTACGGATATGTTGTCCAATAGCCATCTCCATTATTATATAAATACTTTTTTATGTGTAAGTCACAATTGCATTCGTGCAATATAAAAATCGTAGTTAATCCTAGCGGCTGCAAAGTCAAGTCCTTAAACCTAGTCTTAATCTTCATTAAACACACGATCATCGTAATTAAGTTTAAACCAGTATTAGTGTGGTTGAGGAAATTCATTCCGTATTGAATGTCTTAATATATGTACAGTATAATCAATCAATATTAATGATTAATTAAAGTTGGTATTCTCGTCAAGTAATATTGGAATTAATTTACGTTTATGATTAAATTATAACGGATACCTCATGAATAAACTTCAATTAAGTACTTAAATTAAGTCACTTAGTAAAGTAATGACACAACTACTACCTACTAAAAACAGCATTAATAACTCAAAGGTCATACGGGCCTCGTGAATATCTGAAAGTTCTTATCAGTTTAAACTTGATCCCTTTATTGTGAAACAAGTGTCTAACACAAGCTTTAAGCTTATTCTATTTATCTAAGCAAAGTATGAAATAATGTTATAATACACATCATCCTAACTAATATTATAAATGCGAAAGTAAGTTTGTTTGTGACGCTTTCACGCCTAAACCACTAAGCCGATTAAAAAATTCCTTCACCAATGGAAAGCTACATTATCAGCGAGTAACCTAGACTATATTTTGTCTCCGTATTCCCACGGGAACGGGAACTACGCGGGTGACCCCGGGGAAAACGTTAGTTTATAATAAATGATCATTTGATTATTTAAATTTCGTGTTAAGTTATTAATAAAAAGAAAAGCGTATATATAACCGCGTTATTCTGTTATTTTAATTTTTTATGTTGCATACATATGATAACTACTTAAGTAACAAGAAAATATTTCGGTTTTATTTTTGTAACGTACTTTTTTATTTATGAATTTCTTAGATGTTTTTAGGCATGACTTTATTTCAATATTCTGAGCACTTGGGCTACGGTCGATTCCACATAAGCTGTACGCTTAATTTGAAAGGTAAATAAGAATATAAGTAGCTCCTTAAAAATGCCCTTTGCATTGCTTTCAAGTTAATTATTCCAGTAAAACAATGTGATTAAATAAATCCAAATAATTATTTTTCGTTGAATGAATAATAGAAAGTAATAATTTTTAATCCGATAAAACGGCGAGTTATATATGAAAATCCGAATAATTATTTCGCGGTGTTGTAAGCTTTCAAGGGATTAAATACCACCTGCATTCATTCGAGGGCTTTCATTATTTTCATTACTCGTTTTTGAAATAATATTTTAATCATTTTGTTAATGTTCTGCTACATATAGAACTTTCTGTAAGTATATTTACAGATTTTTTCACATTGAGGCTTCCGTTCAGTAATTATGATAATTATGATATTTATTCAGACATATTGAATTTATGGAAGTGAAAAATGTTGGTGCGAAAACACTGGCTGTATAAATGAGATACACTATGCAACTTAAAAAAATCTTTTTTTATGAATATATTTTAATTTTATTGTATTTATATGATGTTTACTACTGAAACAAATGAAACAATTATTTGTCTCGGTGCATAAAGTTGAAGATTAAGCTGAAACCTCTCTGAAATTGAGAAGTCGCTTGACGCGTTTAAAATAACATGTTTCTCGGAAAATGGAAAATAAAATTGCATCAAGCGACCTTAACGCTAATAGTGTTCTTAATAAATACTATATTAAAATACAGAATTAAGTAGATTTATACACATATAATCGGACATGAGTTAGTAATGATCATAGGCATTTATGGATACATACATACTTATTTATATAATTAAATATATATAAATAAAATTTACGATTCGTTTTTAATTTGGTTGCTTGTTAACGTAAATAATCTTATATTTTTATACCCTTTATTATATTATGTCAAGTTAAAAAAGTTTAAAGGTGTGATATGGTTTATAAATAAAAAGAAAACTATACAATGTGCGAATTTAAATTTCATTTTATTTTTTTTTAAATTTACCTTTATTCTTCTAACGGTTTTCGAGGAATGATTAGATATGACCACGCTCACAGCTATGGACTCGCCGTGTGAGTACATCGCCTTGTCCAGCCAGGCTTCCAACTCCACTCTGTTGACAAAATGAAACTTAACATGACGTATATATTTTAAAACACAATCAGATTGTAATAAATAATCATATGTATCACCATTCCTCACGAGATCTCCTAAACTATACGCCCGATTTACTCAAAATTTGTTAAAGTTCCTCATTCCCCGACGTAGACGCTCTCTAAGAACGGATGTTACGCAGATCCTAAATACACTTCTCATCCACTCGTGCGAAGCCGGGACGATATAATATATTTTGTCTATATTATCACTATCATCACTACATATTATAAAATAAAGTCCCACGCGTTTCCTGTCTGTCTGTATGAACGCAATAAAATAAAAAACTACTGAACGGATATTCATACGGTTTTAACCAATGAATAAAGTGATTTAAGAGGAAGGTTTACGTGTATAATTCATTAATGCTTTTGTAAATTTGTTGAAATATGACGATAATTTTTGAAGAAGTCCGAAAAAAACGAGCCAATTGGGAGCTTTCATCGAAAATGCTGTTAAATCCCTTTGAATTATAACAAAATAATGTATGGTGAAATTGTTCCCCTTTCATAGATCTACAGAAAAGTCCGCGATGGCATATGCAGCATATCGCTCTGATCTCTTCTGTGCTCAGGTGTGTCTATTTTGTAGTGAGCACATGCCTTTTCAGCTGCTAAATATTTTGTAATCCTTAAAGCAAGCTATCTGACAAAATACTTTTGAATGGATTCGAGTCTATGAGCATATTTAATATAATAGGGTGTCCAAATATTACAAGCATATTCAAGTATACTTGGAACGTTGTGTAATGCGCTTAATAAAGCCTAGCTGTTCGTATGCCTTTTCTGCCACGACCTCAATGTGATCATACATTGATAGCTTAGTATAAATTTTAATCCCCAGGTCCCTGACGTTGTCAACTCTAGAAATATTTACATTGTTAATTTTATAATCGAACATTATTATGTTTTTTTTACGAGTTAACGTTGTGTTATTAATTATTCTATTTTAAATGGAGTAGTCTGTTAAGGAATTTAAGTCTTCTTGTAGCTTGTAACAGTCATCAATGGAACGAATCTTAAGAAAAAAAATCTTATCATCAGCGAACATCAAATGCTGCGCGTGCTTAAAGCAGTTACCAATATCAAATAGATATGCATTGTATAGTAGGGGACCTAGGATGGAGCCTTGAGGTACCCCTGACGGTATATTTATAAAATCACTTCTGGCTCTTCCTGTTACTAAGCCTTGCATTCGGTTTTTATATACTTACCAAAATGCTTAGTTTGTGGAGCTGGATAAATAAATAATGAATATAGATTTTGAATAAATAATTTTATTATTTGTATAAAATTACTAACAATTAGTCTCAGTATATAAAAAGGGACGACGTAAATTCATCGAATTAATGCGATATTTTTTAAATTACACTTATACACATTTTTAAAATTAGAATTATTTAACAGTAAACGGCTCGTTTGATTTAAGTCTACTAATTTAAATGTTCTAAGTTCGCTGACCCGTTTTGCCCGCATGCTAAACGCTTAGATGGAGCGAAAAATAGGCATACGAGTAATGGAGAAATAAGAATGATTTTCTTTACATAAAACATACAACTCTATAAAAATATATTGTTTTTTATGGTTTTTTTCTAAATATGTGATATTAATTATTCTATCTGAAAGTTGTTATCATCAGTTATTGCATTTTTTTTATTTGAAAACTCATTATGCTATCACATTTTATAAATAAACTAGCTGTGCCCGGGGTGTCAACCGGGTATAATGAAAAAAAATCAGCCTAGAATAATTATTAAATTCGGACCAGTAGTTCCTGAAATGAACCGGATCAAACAAACAAATTATTTAGCTTTAGTATAGATAATCTAAAAACTATGTACACAAGAATTTATTAATTATTATAATTTACTACTTGGCTTAAATTAATATAAAAATCAAAATAAAGAAAAGTAGTATACAAATTATAACCCGGAAGAATGCTGGAAGTAATTCCCTTTTAAAACGCAATTTCTAAGATAAAATTTAACCAGCCCTCTTGTCAGTGGAGGCAAAAAGTTTAGTTATTATACGTTTCAAAATCCAGACAACATTCTTGCTTGATTTACTTCTATAATGTTTTGATAAAAGCCTTCAGTGTTATTTATGGAGAGGTTTGAGGAGCGACCTTATTTCATTCGAGCGACTTCGGAATAATTAATATATTCCGTTATCGATTCCCTTGTCTTTCCTATCCTAAAATGTACACGTCAAAGTTATAATTCGTTTTATATAAGGTACGCTTAACGACAAAACCAAATTAAAGGAGACGTGTTCCCCTAAAAACACGCGCCGTGTTAAAAGCATTTTGTAAGCGAATATACATTTTCATAAAAATCACGAACACAATGGACTGAAATGACCGAATGAAAGTTGACACGGCGTATTGTATCAATCATTATTCATTCATCATGTTGGTTCAACAAAGGGGAAAATTAGGGATTCACGTTCGTGCTCACGGTTAAATATAAACTATTAACTGTACTTCGATTCCAATTGAATTCAACGTATTAATTAAGTAGAATTACTGTGATATTTAATGACTGTTAAATCGAGTCATAAGCGTATTGCTTTCAGTAATTATATCATTCATTCTGAGCTATACGAAGTTTTACACTTGACATTTTGCATGTAAAAGATTTATTTATTAAACAACTAATAGCATAAAAAAAACACTGTTCTGAAGCAATATAATAAATTATACATATCAATTGTTTTATAATATTTCTGTATTTGTACGACTACCAGGGTCGGCTTGTTGGGGGACCGGGGGGCGTCGTTATCAAAACGGTAGTTTACTTATTTTGTTTTTGTACCGTGTATTTCTCTTTGTGTTTGCTTTACTAGCCTTGATAATGTCAATGACCGGGGGACCCATTAAACTATTAAGCTTACAGTTAACCTTAGGTTAATATTGATTTTATTTCTTATTAATTTTTCTTGGTAATTTTAATAGAGAATTTAATGATATAAGTGTAAACACTAATTGATAACAGTCTAAGCCCGAATTAAAACTTCGTTGTTCCAGATAATCTCTTCTAAGAATATTTGATTTATAAATTGTTTTAATCAATTAATATACTGAGGGTGGCTACTGATTATGTTACTGGTATTTATAATGTGACTGCCTCGTTGGTCTAGTGGCTTGATATAAGGCCGTAGACTCGGTGGTCCTGGGTTCAATTCCCAGGTCGGGCCAATAAATAGTTATTGGGGTTTTCTGTCAGAAAATTCTCAGTAGCAGCCCGGAGTCTGGAAGTTGGAAGTGTGTACACTCCCGTGCCTCGAAAAGCACGTTAAGCCGTTGGTCCTGCGCCTGAACTCTTTCCGGTCGTGTCGGATTGCCGTCCCATCGGATTATGAGAGCTAAGGAAAAGAGAGTGCACCTGTGTTTGCGCACACACTTGTGCACTATAATATCTCCTGCGCAGTTGGCTAATCTCTCTTGGGATTGGCCGCCGTGACCGAAATCGGTCTGGAGGACTTTATTTATTTATAATGTACATAAATATACATTTCATGCGCTTACTTAGCGCTACTTTTGAGGCCCTGGTACTTATGCTAATTTATTGATTTTTATGCAAAAAATCTATTGGTGTTCAGCTCGTATTACGTGACGAGAAATGGCATTACTCTTTTATTCGTCACGTCTCGTTTTCGTTGCCGCGTTCCTGTCCTTTATGTTTGCGTGGTGCGACTTCTATTAATTTCGTTAGTATATAATAGTAAGAAAAATGTAATGATTTATATTCAACTGTATGCATGTATTTATTTTACTTCGAATTTATTTATTGATTTGGTGTACTTATAAATTTTTTCATTTACTATACATTTTGATGTTTCACATTTTTTACAATTCCAGCGGCGGCTACATTTTTTTAAATTGTATTTGTCAACTAGCGCTTGTTTTGCGGTTGCGCCCGTGACATTATGTCAATTATGTCTTAAATTAAAAATGGTAAAGCGTAAAGAAATAACTAATATTCACAACACACACAACACAAACACTTGGTGGTAGAGCTTTGTGCAAGCTCGTCTGGGTAGGTACCACCCAGACGAGCCATTCTACCGCAAAACAGCAGTACTTGATATTGTCGTGTTCCGATTTAAAGGGTGAGTGAGCCAGTGTAATTACAGGCACAAGGCACATAACATCTTAGTTCCCAAGATTGGTGGTGCATTGGCGATGTAAGCGATGGTTAACATCTCTTTTTATGTCAATGTATATGGGCGTTGGTGACCACTTACCATCAGGTGGCCCATAGGCTCGTCCGCCTTCCTATAAAAAAAAACCTTTAAACATAATAAACAACAGTCTCTTCATCAGTTTTACTGTCGTCGGTGACGAATTATGTTTGTAGATATTTGTAACTTGATATAATATGATTCATATACATATATAAACGACCTCCGAGCTTCGAGGTTTATTGTAAATAAAATTAATGTTGGCTGACATTAGCTACCTGGAGTTGTTTCATTAGTTTTAAGTAACCTGCTTTTAAAGTCATTATTTATTCTACATGACGCGAGTAATATTTAATATCTAGAATATATTCTAAGTAACTAGGACCTAGGCGTTGATTCATGTTGAAGTATTAATTTTAGATCTATGAATAGTATTTTACTGCAATGTTTTAAATACGATACTTCTTATTATCTGTTTCTGTTTATATTTTATTCAACGCTTCAATTGGTAGTTTAAAATGAAATTTTTTGAATGGACACTGTCAGAACCATGATATCATTATACCGTTTACTTAACGTATAGTAAGATTTTTTAATAATGCTTATATTTTTTTCTTAAAATACTTGTATCTCTCATCTTTATAAATTGATCTACTATCCGTTATTCGTAGAAAAAGTATCAAGCCAATAATAGTTTCTGAATTACGCTTCGTAAACAATTCCATTATGAAGTAAAACAGGCATTGATTTTATATTGGAAGATACAAGATTTCAGATGACCTAAGAGGTCCATTCCAATTATATGAAAATATTTTATTTATTATAACTCTATATATAGTGAGTTTGACTGCCTCGTTGGTCTATTGGCTACATGTAAGGCCGCAGACAGACGGTGGTTCTGGGTTCAATTCCCAGGTCGGGCCAATAAAATGTTATTGAAATTTTCTGTCAAAATTTCTCAGTAGCAGCCCGGAGTCTGGACGTTGGAATTGTGTTTGTGCACACACTTATGCATTATAATAATATGTCCTCTGCGCAGTCGGCTAATCTCTCTTGAGATTGACCGCCGTGGCCGTGAATGAAACAGACGAAGCCTCTGTCATGTAATATTTTCATTTTCGATTTGTAAAGCGAATAATACCACAGAGTATAATGAAACAAACAATATGGCGTCGTTTCAATTTCTAAGTATATAACACGCGAGACGTTTTAAGGATTTCTTGAATTAATAATCCAATTGAATTACATAACAGCGCGTCACAAAGTCTTCCCAGCGAGTTAAGACACTTTATCCTTTCGGTAATATCGTTTGTTTTGCGAACTCATTGTAGAATGAGAGAAAATACTTTAGCTTGAGGCTCTTCAGGAACGTGTTCATTGTAATTTAAAACAACCAATTAAGTTAATTGTTTCTCAAAGTACGATTTACGTTTCAATCACTTGGATTAATATAATTTTATTGAAGCTTAAAAATATAAAATCGTAAAGCCATTTTTTTGAAAAAATCCTTTTTTTAAATTTTTATTTTATAGGTAGGCGGATAAGCATATGAACCAACTGATGGTAAGTGGTCACTAACAACCGGACAGTGGCATTGAATATTTAAAAAAAAGACATCGCCAATGCACCACCAACCTTGGGAACTATGATATTATGTACCTTGTGCCCGTAAGCCAATAAGACACCCTTCAAACCGGAACACAACAATGCCAAGTAATGCTGTTTTGCCGTAGAATATCTGTGTATGGTACCTGCCCAGGCGATCTTGCACAAAGCCCTTCCACCCAGTCTTCCTATTTACTCCCCAATTAAGGCAAAAACTTGTCCTATAACTGGCAATTAAAAAGCCCTAGGGGTTAATATTAAATCTGCGATTTTTACGTAGGAAGGCCAAACGCTAATCTTTGCGTTATGTTATATAATTATAATAATTTTAAATATTTGAAAATTTATGTTAGGCTAACAAAACAATTATAAAAGATTGTGTGCGCACGGATAGATGTAATTATTTTTTGTATATTATTTACTGTGTCTTCTACATCCTCATACTCCCATGATGACATAAGAGACACGTTCATAATGAATTTTAATTAAATTGAATTCCTTAATTAAATTGAAGAAACGAGATGATTAATACTTTTTTAATTGCTGAGCCGAGGTTTTTAATCCAGGACCTTGGATTTTGTGGTCTTGTATCTTTGAATAACGACGCAGTCGTTATGGTCTGTTATAGAAATATTATAAAAAAAAATCTGTAAATCACACAGTACACATTATTTACTAATTCATTATTCTTAAAAGAGAATAAGATAAAAATGTCTCGTCTCACCTTCCATCAGACAACAGAAAAGGTTTCTCGACAGTCGCTCGGGGCGGCGCAGGTTCAACGTTCTCTGTGAAAACACGAAAAGTATTAATTTTCATATTCCATTTGCCAAATTAAAGCGCTTTCCGCTTTTTTTGTAAATCGTTAATATTTACTTCCCGGTGAGCGACTTCCTGGTAAATGATGTAATTAATGTATACGTTAATATTTATGTGATTCGAATTAAATTATTTATATTTATATGAAATGTATTGGTTAATAGTTTATATATAAATATACATGCATATAATTAATTATATTAGAAATAAAAGTCTATCACCGCGTCTGACTGTTACTTACGTTCGTGGTAAGTGCCAAGTTTAATGGTTTTTGGATTGACAACGTATGTCAAGACATTTAGTTTAGACGTTTATTTTATTCTGGGGATAAAAAGACTGACTAGTTATGATTTTTTTTTATCTTAAAATAATTAATGAATTACATTTGCTATAAAATCAATCAATTCTTAGTACTTTTTGGGTCCTATAAGAAGTAATATTACAATACTGATACATTTTGCATATATCGTAGAAACCTTATAAACAAAATGTATCAGGGAGTATTTTGTGTCGGTCCATAATATAAACGAAAACAAAGGTATGAACAGCCAAATATTCAAACCAAATTTAATTAAACTTTCGATTATATTTCGAATGTTGATATTTTTTATTTAAAATAACAACGAAATCAAATACCTCAGTGAATAAAATTTATAGTGAAATTCGTAATTTGAAATGGAATTTTATTTTTATTAAAAACTATATACCTTATCCACCAATGTTTATATTTGCTTTACCTTTATTTTCCAGTACGACTACAATATACAATATTAATATAATTAATATTAATTTTCAAAAAATGTTTTATAAAAAAAAAAAAAAAATTTGTGTTTAATCTGTAACGAATAAACTGTCTACTACATAGTTTATATTGTACACTCACGATCCAAAAACCCACTTCCGTTTTCCGATTGTTACTTCTATTGCGTGGTAGCTAGCGCAAACCGGTTTATTACAGTTTTAGTTCCTGTACGTATTACGTTCTACAAACGCTAAAATGTCAAGCTGATTTATCTGTACTATCTCATACCTGACAGGCATTGAATCATGTCGTATGATTTATACAAAAAATCCATCTGTCAACTAACGTTGAATCAATACAGTTTTTTTTTAATTTATTAATTTTTAATCGTTGGTCAACTAAATTAGTTTTTTTACCAAACATATTTATGTACATATTTATGTAAATTTATTTCTCAAAAAAGAATACAATTCACTTACTATGAGGAATACACCTTAATCATATAACTAAATACATATAAGAATTATGAACGGGAGGGTATAAGTAAATTCTTAATCTAGTTTGTTATAATTAAATCTAACATTGGCGTAAGTGGGTAAGAAGAAAAAAGTAAGGCTACTATTACATGTCGTTTACATGGCAAGTCTCAATGAACAAGAAAATGTCCTTAAAATTATCATTGTCAATTATTCTTGAAACTATTGAAGTGAAACGTGATAAGGGTACGGGATTTGGAGAACAGTGCGTGTGACGTCATCGTACATTAAACATGGCAGTTTCTATGAATATTATATACCTGCTCATGTAATAACATATTGACGAGTTTGTGTGAGAATGAGAGAGGTAGTTAGATTTGTTGTCTTGTGTCGTTTCTTTATTTGTAACGGATGAACACGATTCGATTTTAGGTCATCGACCAAATATTGAAATTATGTTTGGAAATGGGCTACCTGGTGGGAAGCGGTCACTATCGCCATATATATTGGCATAGACAGTGCAAGAGGCATTGAAAAGGCCGATGACCTTGGAAGTAAGATTTTTCTTCGTACCAAGTAAATATTTGTTAAACATTTTTATGTTTAACAAATATCCTGTGAGAACAAATTGGAAATTTATCGCAGAAAACGGGCGTAAAATGTCAGAAAGGTACATGCGACAATGACCATAATTAATATAGCATTACAAGAATCCACGCATCAAAATAGTATATCATCATGAGTCGTTTGGCAAAATATTACTGGTAAATGAAGTCGAGTAATGAGTTCTCACAGAATAGCACTGCAGGATACAAACACAATCAAAATATTTGTCCTTTTGTTTACAAGGTTAATAAACCGTTCTTCAAATATCTAAAGCAATCAAATGTTAAATTAAAATGGAAATATTAAAAGGAAAAACACTTACCAATTTCCTCGTTTTTCGCTCGACATTTTTCATCCGAGTCCAATTTAGCTTTATTTTTCAGCCTGTAATGAAAAATAAATCCATACATTTCTGCAATTTTTGTATCACGAGAGCTATAAAAAACCGACCGTTGGTAGATTTTTAATTTCAAAATGAATTTATATATTTTGTTTTGTTTTTTTGCTACTTCTTTACTAATATTATAAATGCGAAATGTGTTTGTGTATTTGTTTGTTATGCTTTCACATCTCGTTCAACCGATCATCATAAAATTATAGGTAAATGTTGCCAGAGGTATAGAAGGAAACACTAAAAGCATTGTACCCTTTGCACAATACTGTAGTTAAAAAAATAACAGTATTTCTTTTGATAAATTTCGGTCACAATGATCATTCTCTTTGGATTAACATATATATTCTATTACTCGAAAATGTACGCAATTGTTCTCTCTGTACGATCGCTTTTATAATTTGACGTTGCTGCAATCTGACCCAATTGGAGATAGCTAAAATGGACTATCGTATGCTTTATGAGGAGGAGAAATATCCGATTTTACTAGCTTGACCCGATGCCTTAAACCAGATTCTGCAGCTTTAGCTAGTGACAAGAGCAACACATGCATACTCGTAATACAAACTTGTCACCCGTCACCGATGCAACAGCGGTGCGATACTGTTGCACATGAAGTCTAAAACAAAAACTGTATTTGTAGTTTCACGTCAGTCAGTTCAGCTCGTTCGACACTAGAACCCTCAGAATATTTTCAACATTATATAATGCAATACTGACGAAATAATCATTAATTTACCAACATACTTAGTTTAATATATTTTTCTATTAGATCGAATTGCGAGTAAAAAAGCAGGCTGATTACCATGTTAAGTGATTACCACCGCACATGGATATTGCAGAATCAGGGGAACTGTCAATGCGTTGCCGGCCTTCTCTTTATTTCATTCTTGAGTATTGCCACATGTCGTTGTGTGGAACAGTAACAAAGGTTTCGCTTCAATAGTTAGCAGGTACATGGTAGAAAAATGGAATGACGGGTGAAAGAAGACCAGGTTAATAAACAAACTGCAGAATTTATACTCCAATATTTATATAAACATATTTAATAATTATAAAGTTATAGCAATAATAACCTCAGAGATTGAAACCACAGACGCAGTATTGAATTTCAATAAATAGTAAACAATATTTATTATTATGTTAATTTAACCGAGATCGATGTGGAAGTATCATTAACATGCCACATGTTTAAAGTTCATAAATACAATACATCAAACACCTATTGTATAGTTGTAGTATTTAGTCTAAAAAGTAATATTATGAGCCGGATGGCGTGGTTGGTAGATGCTTGCCTTTCGCACCATAGGTCGTGTGTTCGATTCCCATCCAGGACAGATATTTGTGAGCATGAACATGTCTGTTTTTCCTGAGTCTGGGTGTAATTATCTATTTAAGTAACTATGTATTTACAAAAGAAAAAGTAGTATATGTAGTATATCAGTTGTCTAATTTCCATAGTACGAGCTCTGCTTAGTTTGTGATGAGATGGCATTGTGTAAATAATGTCCCAGCATATTAGTATTAATCACATATCATGTATGGATGGAAGAATTTGAAAGCCACACTTGTCACGTCAATAGTCCAAATTTAAAGCGAATAAAACTGCGAAGCACAAGTTGTAGATTCTAACGAGAATAACCAGCAAAAAAATCAGTAGTTACACTCTCCCAATATTTCACGTATAATGTTATGTCAATATTGTTATATAATTCATTTATATACTTGCATGAAAGTAAATAAGGACTACACTATGCTTTAATGTCGTCTATATAATCTTGTGTTGTATAATATCTTATTTAGTAATGTTTTGCACTAACGAATACCTTGCCCAAAGAAGGATTTATTAACGCTGCGAAAATCAGCTTGGCGTTCATGAAAAGAGGAAAAAATTAGGTCAACATAATAAAGCCAAGAATGATAACCGAAAAAACCGCGAAAAAAACGTTCCAATTTCAAATAATAGAAAATCAAAAATAAAATTACAATAATAAAATAAAATTGCCTTTAATGTCTAGTGGCCAGCGCATGAATTTGGCGCCGTAACAATCGTTTGATTTGAAAAGAACAAAGTCGTTGCTCCTGTCATCTCTGTCCATTGATTCTTACAGCATAGCACTACTATTACTCACTTTATTACGCACCCGTCAAATATTGACAATCGATTATGGTGATATACATTTTTGATGTCGTATATCATATTCTGACCGACTGATTTCTGCGGTTTGATCTTATAGCCCTACAGTTTGTAAAATTGCTGTTCTATAGATGTACTAGAGCGAGAGAATAGATTTTTACGCATTTGTATTTGCAAAAAAACTTGCACGCTATATAATTCTTCCTGTTTAGTTGTTTAATTTATGTTTAAAATGGCCGTTGTGAAGAAAAAAGCGGCGAAGAAATTTGGTCAAGAAAACATTACTTTTTATTTTATTAAGCTATTAACTTCGCTCCTAACTCAGTGGCTTAGTTAAGATAACAGGGTAAACACAGAGTGTGTTGGGGGATAAGAAAGTACAAAACACAATTACAATTAACTCTCGAAAATCACCCTAAACAAATAAATACCACAAGCCGAGTTAAAACTGGTTTCATTTCGATCTAAGTGACATAATTATTTATGAATTTGAATTTAGAATTTAGTTGCTACTTTGTTTTTTTAAAATATGATTTGCAATATGTCTTTCGACGTCGTATTTTCTTCTTTCCTCATATCATATATGGTGAAACATTCACAGGCTGTTTGTTACTGACTCATATAATCATTAAACGGTTGAATGAATGTCTATATTTATAGAATCATTTCTGTCGTCTCGTCACTTTTTAAGAAATTGGATTTTTTTTTCAAACGACTATCGTATAAGTTAACAAATTTAATTATTTTAAGGCGATTACATAGCATAAACAATATTTATATTATTTCTATATACATATATGTTGTAGTATGCGACATTATGCATCATTAATCACATTTTTTGACGTTTACGCGGTGATGACGTTACACGTGAATGTTGCCATTACTAAAATACATTTACGACTTCCACGTTGGGATCTTTAAATTTTTTCATAATGTTACAGTTGTAAATACATCTCATTCAACGTTAAACTAGCTAAAATTATAAATAGAAATTCTATCAACTACATTAGTTATACATGTATTTTATACTAGTACTAGTTCCCGCCAGCGTGTGAGTCGTGAGGTGACTGCTGTTAGGTTCCTTATTATTTATAACCTTGCTGTACTTCTGACTACGTGTAGGCAGAATTTTATAAAGATCGTTGTAGTAGTTAAGATAAAACAAAATAAACCTAGTCGATCTTCAAATAAAAATTGCTATTTGACAATTCACGTTTGACCAATAATATTTTTTTTCAGCCTTTTGCCATCCACTGCTAGACGAAAGCCTATATAAATAAATTAGGTATGTAAAATTTTACTATAGAAAAAACGTAGTGGTAACCGAGTCTAGTAACAGCAAAGGCTTATGATTTCTCCATACCGTCCAAATAAAATAAACCTCGAGAAATAAACATATATATGTATATACATATATATTTTATAATCGTATTTATAAATAAATATATATAATCGTATATATAAAACAGCCTTATATTCAAAGGCTATTGTACTCGTAACTGGTATCATTGTTTGAAGTGTTGCAATAAAAGGTTCGATGTATGGTGAATTCCTAATAGCCTCCTTCTTGTTTCCGAGTAGACATGTAGAGGCCGAGATACATGCCTACGGTTAAAGAATTGACCCAAATATAGCTCTTAAGGTGTATGGTACAAGTAAGAACCTTCGTAATAAATTTGTATAAAATATTTGAATAATAATATTATAGGTGTAATATTATAGGGGTATTTATGATACGATTTTTAGAGGAAATAAGAATGATATTCTATATTTTTTTATTGTATAGGAGGGCGGACGAGCATGTGCCACCTGATGGTAAGTGGTCAACAACGCACATAGACAATGGTATTGTAAGAAATGTTAACTATCGCTTACATCGCCAATGCACCACTAATTTTGGGAATTAAGATGTTGTCCCTCGTGAATGTAATTACACTGGCTCACTTACCCTTCAAACCGGGACACAACAATACCAAGTACTGCTGTTTTGCGGTATAATATCTAATGTGTGAGTGGAACCTACTCAGACGAGCTTGCACAAAGCTCTACCACCGAGTAATACCACAGTGGCTTAACGTGAAAATTAAACAGACAAATACACAGAGTTACTCTCGCAATTTTAATAAGTATAGATAAGAGAGCATTAAGCAGTTTGCCGTCATAAGAGTTGATCTTAATCGCCCACAAAAGGCTCTATACCCGCCAATAGATGTTTCAATGAAAAAAAAGTTACTGTTTTTATTTAAATATATTTTATACTAGCGGCCCGTCCCGGCTTCGCACGGGTAACAATAAATAGGTACAGATATTTAAGTTATAAGCATGCTAATTAAAACGACCATGAATCACTAAATTTAAAAAAAAATTGTATGCTTATCTTAAAGCCGCCCTGTACACTACGTTGGCTGTGGTATTTGTAGGTGGCAACAAAACGTATTGATTTTCAGGAGATCCTACTCGAGAAAGTGCCACATACAATTGCCCGTGGGAAAAGCACTCTTTCCTTAAGTCGATACCAACTATGGAAAAAGTTTGTCCTTGGGATTTATTTATTGTTAGGGCAAAGGATATTTTTAAAGGGAACTGTAACCTTTTAAAAGATATGGGCAAATCAGTTAGTATCATCGGGATCCGCGGAACATGTGCGAGCTGACCGGCCGCAGGACCCGTAATGATAGTTGCTACAATCACATTATCTCTTAATTCTTTGATCAATAGTCTTGTACCATTACACATATTGGGAGGGCTTAAATTTCTTAAAAGCATAACAGGCGTACCTTTTTTTAATTTTAGTTCATGAGGTGGCAAGCCAGCAGGATTAAGGGAATTTAAAAATTCCTGTGGGTAGTGCACCGTATCTTCGATGTTGCACACGGTGTCAACGGATTTGTAACATTTAAAATCACCTGGTACTTTTTCAATAATAATTTTGTTTATCTCATTTACTGAGTCGTTTCTGGGTGACAATATCGCTCTCGAACAGAGCCAATGGAAATTTCTTACTGTAAGATTGTTGATGTCGGGATAGATTATGTATATAAGAATTTCTAGACTGTGTGGATGCTGTTTTGATGAGCATATTCAATTTGAGGATCGACGACCGTTGTCTATCTCTCTGTGTCAGGAGCCGCTGCGAGCGTTCAGTGCTAGATTCCCGTGCACGCGTTCGCGAGTTCCTAGCTCTATTTCCTTCAAGTCGCTGCGAGCGCTCGGCGCTTGACTGTCGTTCGTATAACTGCGATGATCTTGCATTTTGTTCTGCAAGACGAACTGAACGTTCGACGCTAGATTCTCTGGCTCGCGATTGGGACGCGTACACTCTCATACTTTCCTGACGATCTGCATTTTCAGAAGACTCTCCAATACGACGAACTTTTGCTAATCTCGCTTGGGAACTATTCTTAGATAGCTGCGACCTTCTTCTTCTAGACATATTGCTATGAAGGATATTTATTTTAAATCAGAGAAATTAAGAATTAAGAATAAACTAATACCTAAGAATAAACTAATAATAATAATAAAAAAGAAATTATTCAAGTTCACAGAGATAGTTCTGAAAAGAACTTTGACAAATATTATGAAAAAGTGTGATTCCTAATACTAAAATTAAGTAGCTCTGAAAAGAACTTTTTAAGTGAAGTATAAAAATGTGTTAAAAAATCTCGAAATATTCAATGTCGCTTGCGTCTACTGCGTAAGGAGCCGACCGCGCGAATAAGCCGCGCGCTACCTAGTTCATAATGGTGCCCCCCTTCTCCCGCACTGCCCCTTTCTCGTCGAGTTAGTTACTCGATGCGCCGCGTGGCGGCCGCCGCCGGCATGTATTTTTATTTTAATTTCATGATATCTTTTGAATGGAATGTCCGATTTCAATAATTCAAAAAGTAATCATCAGGTATTGAGACAGTCTTGAATATTAAATTATTTATTTGGTTAAAAAATTATAAATGGTATGGATAACACGGTCTGATTTTGATCGGCATTTCTATCAATTTGTTAAATGTAAAAAAGTAGTTATAGTGACGTAACTACAATAGTTAGACATATGGTCTCGCGAAGTTTTTTGTAGATATTGATATATTCTATAATATTGTTGAACATTATTTGTCCTATCATTAATACTCTTCGCAGCGTATGCGATGAAAGACATTTTATGGCTATTTTTTTACACCTTCGGTTGGTTTTAATAGGAATTTCTAAAGATTTCTATAGTAATCTAGTACTAAATATAGCCTATGTTACTCAGTGATAATGTAGCTTTCTAATGAAAAAAGAATTATTAAAATCGGTCCAGTACTTTTTGAGTTTATTCGTTACATACAAAAATACATATCTTTCCTCTTTATAATATTAGTGTAGATTTTTCGAAATGAAAATTTTGTATAAACAAGTCGATTAATGTCAACAAAATAATAAAATAAATCAACAAATAATTTTATCACTTCCAATTTTTAACAACAAAATGCTAAACACACAATCTCTTACTGCTACCCTTTGACAACCAAAAGTCCTAAGACCTGTCGTTTTCAATGGCCAGCTTGGTTGATTTTAGTGAGAACTGTTATCACATGTACACTTATTATAGTGCATGCTCAAACAATGTCCATTTCCTGCATCGCTAATGCGCCATCAACCGTAGGAACGAAGATGTTATGCCCTATGTGCCTGTAGTTTGATAGAATAAAAAATATTATAATATAATAGGTATTTAATATTTTTATAAATTAAATTTTACTTCAAGCCATTGAAGTAACTTTAAATATATTAAGTCAACCTACAGGAATTCATAATAAGTCCACTGATGACTATTTAAAGAATAATCATCAACTTAAAAAAAAAAAAAAACTGGTACTAAATTTTTTCTTAACTGAAATGCATTTCATACATATTAATTTCAAATCACAGATTTTCAAGCAAACATTTATCCTTTACTTATATTTATGCGGGCAACAGCTGCTAGCGTACAGGCGACAGCAGGACGCGGGGCGCGCAAGCGGTTGCATCACGCGTTTGTATGATGGGTGTTGGACCGCCTGAATTTATTTAGTGCGCGATAATTTTAAAATTACGATTACTCCTAAGATATTGATTTAAATTGGGTGGTGTAAAGGGCAATTATAATATACATTAAATGCTTAAAGTAAATAACATATTTATTTTAATAACGATTAACATCATATCCGTTTTTATAGCTTTCGAATTCTACCATTTTTATGTAAACATTAAAATGGGTATAGTTAGCTATCCTTAAAAGATAGACATATGCCATCGCGGACTTTTTTGTAGATCTATGAAAGGGGAACAATTTCACCATACATTATTTTGTTATAACTCCAAGGGATTGTACAGCGTTTTCGATGAAAGCTCCCAATCGGCTCGTTTTTTTCCGACTTCTTCAACAATTATCGCTATATTTCAACTAATTTACAGAAAACATTAATGCATTATACACGTTAACCTTCCTCTTGAATCACTTTATCCATTGGTGAAAACCGTATGAAAATCCGTTTAGTACTTTTTTAGTTTAGCGCGTTTATACAGAAAGACATGAAACGCGGGGGACTTTGTTTTATAATATTTAAGGAAGCGGTTGCATCACGCGTTTGTATGATGGGTGTTGGACCGCCTGAATTTATTTAGTGCGCGATAATTTTAAAATTACGATTACTCCTAAGATATTGATTTAAATTGGGTGGTGTAAAGGGCAATTATAATATACATTAAATGCTTAAAGTAACTAACGTATTTATTTTAATAAGGATTAATATCATATCCGTTTTTATAGCTTTCCAATTTTAACATTTTTATGTAACCATTTTTTAAACATTAAAGTGGGTATAGTTAGCTATCCTTGAAAGATAGACATATGCCATCGCGGACTTTTTTGTAGATCTATGAAAGGGGAACAATTTCACCATACATTATTTTGTTATAACTCAAAGGGATTGTACAGCGTTTTCGATGAAAGCTCCCAATCGGCTCGTTTTTTTCCGACTTCTTCAACAATTATCGCTATATTTCAACAAATTTACAGAAAACATTAATGAATTATACACGTAAACCTTCCACTTGAATCACTTTATCTATTAGTGAAAACCGTATGAAAATCCCTTCAGTAGTTTTTTAGTTTAGCGCGTACATACAGACAGACATGAAAAGCGGGGGACTTTGTTTTATAATATTTAAGGATAAGGATAAGGATATTTAAGGATATGATTTTATGATCACGAGTTCTTAGTCATTACATTACTATGTCTTACTATTTTAAAAAACATGAATAATCAAGGAATATCATTTGTGCAGAACTTTTTTTAAGGATAAAAAGCGTTGAGCAATTACACAGTGAAGTGGCTTTAACGGAGTAACAACCGAGTTTTCAGCGGCTTTATCTCGTTGAAATTACATTCCGAATCGTTGAACTGTTATGATGGACTTACGTTTTGATTCAAATGCTCCTGGTAATGAAAAAATATAAGAGAATGTATTAACTTCGAATATAATGGTATATACATATGTATATATCAGTTTATGTCAATGGGGTCTCATTGACTCACTGTTCCAATAGAAAAATACTTTTAGTATATATTTTGATTTTGAGTTTAAAATTTTAAATATTATAGCCAATCGAAGAAAAGTAAAATATCTTACTCTGATTGGTTACCTCGTCAGGTGTGGTATTTGACTCTGTGGTAGAGCTTTGTGCAAGCTCATCTGGGTAGATACCACCCACACATCAGATATTCTACCGCAAAACAGTTCTACTTGGTATTGTTGTGTTCCGGTTTGAAGGGTGAGTGAGCCAGTGCATTGGTGATGCAAGCGATGGGTAACATTTCTAACAATGTCATTGTCTATAGGCGTTGGTGACCACTTACCATCAGGTGGCCCATATACTCGTCCGCCAACCTATACAATAAAATAAATAAGTTAAACAACTGATGCCTTAGACCGTTACCGAATACAGCTCACCGGAGTAAGATAATGTGAATTATGTATGGTTTTGTGGACGGCGGGACATTTACAGCGACATGAATAAAGAAGGTCGTTCAAAAACGTTGATAGATACTCTCCTTTGATATTCCGCTCTTAGAATTAATTGAGTATAGTTCAAACTTTCATCAAAGTCTAAATATAGATCACGTTTGTAGCGCTTAAAAATATCTATTAAAAATATAATAGTTAGCAAACTAATAAACTTTTTCTATAAAAAGTCTATTTATTTTGATAATTGCCTCATCAATGTAAATACGATGTAAAAATTTTAGTTATAAATTTGACTTTAACGTAGTTTATTCAATATTTTCCAACAAGATATTCTGTATGATGTAAAAACACAGAGCTATAAAAACAGCAGTAAATCACATTTATATTTTATTTGAAGTTTTACACGATACCGTAGCGCTTTATGCATAATTAATATTTATATTCTCGTAATATATATTATGTTTATTATTTTAACCTGGAAAATAGTTTACAGGCGTAAGGTTATGGTGCGTAAACTTTGAGTCATTTATTTTATGAATTTTATAACCTGGACAGCTTTAACATTATAAATAGTTGGCTTCTCCACGCGGTCTCATTTATGCATGATATTATATGACACTGAATTCCTTAGTTTAGTAGTTTGTTTGTTATACTTTCACATCTGAGCAACTGTACTGATAAATAATCATGAAATTTTACACACACATTTACAGTATCACTCACACACGGGCGAAAAATAGTATAGTCGATAACCTTGCTCAATATATAGTGATTAGGAATAGTATATACATAGATAAATAATAACCTGGGACATTATTCATACACGGCCATCTGATCCCAAACTAAGCAGAGCTTGTACTATGGAAACCAGACAACTGATATACTACATATACTACTTTTCTTTTTGTAAATACATACTTCTATAGATAATTACACCCAGACTCAGGACAAACAGACAAATGTTTGTCCTGGGTGGGAATCGAACCCACGACCAGCGGCGCGAAAGGCAGATGTCTACCAAACACGCCAACCGGTTCGTAAAATAAGATCAAGTTTATTAAATTGCGCTATTAATCCATAGACTGTGGTGTATACGTATATATATTTTCATTATAAATAAAAATATAATGTCCTCCTGACCGGTTTCGGTCACGGCGGTCAATCTCAAGAGAGATTAGCCAACTGCGCAGGAGATATAGTGCAGATAGTGCACAAGTGTGTGCGCAAACACAGGTGGACTCTCTTTTCCTTAGCTCTCATAATCCAATGGGGACGGCAATACGACACGAACGTTTTTCTTTATAACAGTTAGTTAATTATTATTAGTCAAGTAAGCTCTTATTGTTGAATCATATTTCCATTATATTAAATTTAATGTACAACCGCCACGGAATGTAAATTCTACCGAGAACCGGTGAGAAACTTTAGCAATTAAATAACATACGTGTTTTATTCGAATTAAATTGAATGAACAAATAGTGTGACGATAAAATAATAAACTTACTTCATTTTCCAATTTAAGTGTTTGAAGCATTGTTTTAAAAATGAAAAAAATAATTCAAGTAGGCTTTTACAAACTGTTTAATTTCGCCATTTTATACGATCATATTAAATATAAAGCTAGTAAAGTATCAAAAGTCTTTTCAAAAGTTGTAGGCTTTTAGATGTGGCTAAGTATAGAATTAAAGGTCTTCTTACTATCTCGTTTCCCTGAGTGCACTTACGTCCTTCCGAATCCGTATCAAGTCCTTACAGAACTTTTAACCGGTAGAAAACCCTCATGACCCATTTTCCGAGGCTTTCTCCTCGAGGGGTTGGAGTATATGTGTTTCTATTATAATACTTCATTCATTCAAAATATAAGTACTAAAAGTTGTAGCATAGTTTGATGTGATGTGCGTGCCAAATTCAATTTTATGATTATATAAATAACCATGTATTTACCAAAAAAAACAGTATATGCAGTAATCAGTTATCTGGTTTCCATAGTATGAGCTCTGCTTAGTTTGAGACCAGACGACCTTGTGTGTATTGTCCCGGGATATTATTATATTAATTATTTAGCATTAAATGTGTTTGTCAGACCAGTGAGTGCTCTGGAGGTAAGACGGACTTTATGCAGTGACTTCAAACGCATGATGCTCTATTATACCGTTATGTCCCTTTTTCCCTACTTTCTGCTCTCTTGTAAGTGGGGCGTGTAAGAAATATATTTATTTTATTAATTAAACTGTTTTTTATCTATTTTACTGTTTCAATATCTCATCACGCTGGCGCCCCGTGACGGCCATATTTTCTTTAATAATGTAATATTATATTTTCTAAAGATTTGTGTATTTTTCTTTTTAATCAACATTTAGAAACATTGTACTTACTTTGTTTCGCCATAATGAAGCATATTAGGACATGTCGGGCGAAACATTAGGAGTGCAATGCAATGCCATTATCTGCTTCCATTATTTTTAATTCTCTTTTCTTTCTTTGTCAGTCTATAATTTAATAATGTACTTGTATAAAATATGTTTATTTGTTATTTGTTTGAAAGAATGTCAATCCGGGCGCTTTCCGTACGACGACACAACTACAGCTAGGAAAACTTTTTAATACATTTTGTGTGACGATGTCATAATTTAAAAAAATACACAAAAGTCTGCACCGTGTGAATCTTTTACAGATAAATGATAGAGGTATAATTTACGTTAAAGTAAAGTAATTTTAGATCGATTTATATATTTAGGAGAAATTTGCATTAAAAAACAACCCCTCTTCATTCATTTTTTTTATTGTATAGGTAGGCGGACGAGCATTTGGGCAACCTGATGGTAAGTGGTCACCAACGCCCATAGACATTGATATTGTAAGAAATGTTAACCATTGCTTAAATCGCCAAAGCGCCACCATCCTTGGGAACTAAGATGTTATGTCTCTTGTGTTCTACTCCATTTATACTCCCTTGAGGTTCAAGTATTACTTTTTGAAACACCATCTCTAGAAGCAAGAAGAAGACTTTGTTTTTTGTCTTGTTGTATCTGTCTTGTATTATTTATGTCTTGTCCCTTGTACACTCCTATTATATGTATTTAAGTCGCCTGGAAGAGATCGGTATCTCAGTGATAAAAACGCCCCTTTTACATCTTTCTTTTCTTTATCATACCTTTAACTTTTATAGGTGTACAACATAGATTATTATTATCAATTAATATTTTGATCAATATTTTTGAGTTTTATTAACTTTACAAGTTTAAACGTGTAAACATTATATGCATATATCAGCACATTGACAGATACTAAATGATACGAAATACATTTTAAAATGTGTATAGCAATATAAAAAAGATATAATTAAAGTAATCGTGTGAAGTAAGAAGCCGAGATGGCCCAGTGGCTACAACGCGTGAATCTTAACCGATGACCGTGGGTTCAAACCCGGGCAAGCACCACTGAACTTTCAAGTGCTTAATTTGTGTTTATAATTCATCTCGTGCTTGACGGTGAAGGAAAATATCGTGAGGAAACCTGCATGTGTCAAATTTCATTCAAATTGGAGCAGCGTGGTAGAATAAGCTCAAAAACTTTCTCCCAAAAAAAGGAGAAGAAGCCTTAGCTCAGCAGTGGGACATTCACAGGCTGTTACTTTAATCGTATAAAGTCGGAGTGGATAGTTAGTATATTGCACGCTATACTGATAGTGAATAGAGTGAGTGAGGTTTCAAGTACGCTAAGTAATATAAGACATAGCGCGTCTGTATTGCAAAATGCCTCGAATATCGAGATTAGTTATGTAAGATACCTCTGTGAGACTGTATTAATATTGATACGTTTGTATGCAATTTACCTCGTACCGTAATTGCGTAATACCTCAATTTAAACTATTGCGATGTATTTATTTATGTTATCTGTATATATAAGTATGCGGGAAGCCATTGGATGCAGGCAGCGCAAGACCGGCCAAAATGGAAATCCTTGGGGGAGGCCTTTGTCCAGCAGTGGACGTCTTTTGGCTGACATGATGATGATGATGATGATATATAATTTGACGACTGCCTTGTTGGTCTAGTGGTTACATGTAAGATCGCAGACACGGTGGCCCTGAGTTCAATTGCCAGGTCTAGTCAATATAAAGTTATTGAGTCTGGAAGTTGAAGTGTGTACATTCCCGTGCCTCGGAAAGCACCAAAAACCTTTGGTCCTGCACCTGAACTCTTTTCGGTCTTGTCGGACTGCCGTCCCATACGGTTATAAGTGTATGGGAATAGAGTGCACCTTGTGCACTATAATATCTCTTGCGTCGTTGGCTAATCTCCCTAAAGATTGGCCGCCGTGGCCGAAATTATGTAATTAACATACTATAGCGTTTCATATGAAATATGACATGTTTCTAGTTGTGAAGCACGTAGTTAGTTATATATATATAATTATTTACATTGTATATTGATGGTTCATTGTCATATAGTAAAACATAAAAATATTGTGTAATTCGATTTTAAACTAGTAATAAGCGAGCTAGGTTATTTGGATGTAAAATCAAAAGAGACACGACATCTTTTCTGCCTAATAATTACATACACAAGATGTAACGGCTGTAAAATTCTCGCGTGTCTTATTTCAGTCGGTCTTAATGGATGACAGTAGCCGGGATAGTCTCGCACTGCCCTAAGTATTAGCAAGGAATTCGAAGAGGGCGGAGTTCAACTTTCGTTCCATGAGACGGTAATCGCAGTTGTTTTAGCGCCACATAACCCGGTCCGACGAGGCCCGGACCCTCGGGCTACATTTCTTAAGGTTACAATTACGTGATTGCGGCTTGTTTGCTAGTCTGTCGGCGCTCTTGATCGCCAACTAAACCGTTTATATGTACTCACTAGTAAATCGTCCCGGTTTCGCACCGGTAGTTAAGAAGTAGAGAGTTTTGCGTAAAATCCATTCTTAGTAAGCATCTACGTCGGGGAAGCAGTAATTATGCTAAACTTCAAGTCAATCGGTCGAATAGTTTAAATCTCGTGATAAGTGGTATTTCGCATATATATATAGAATGTGACTTATAAGAATAAAAGGTTCTTACCTAAGTACGTTATGATGTGCCAGTGTACTGAGCGAGCGGTGTGGTGATGGAGGTAGCACTGGCGGCATTGCAGCCGATTTGCCAGGACCTTGCAGTACTCTTATACCCATACGGACTGTGTTGCGTCTTGATACTTTTTCGTCAGCTCGTTCCGCTATTGAAATAAAAGTTCGTTTAATATTAAGTATGAAATAATAACCCATTATAAGTCTCGTGAACAAGTTTTAGTTAGCAAAAAATTATAAAATAAAACTCAAGTATAAAGTTCAGAATATTCTAACGAGTTTGGAGAAAAATATATTAACAATTTGGATACTTTTTATAAAAGAGTAACTATTCTATTATATAAAAAGGTATATATGGAATAAATATATACTATCAATGACAGGTCTCACGTAGGTATGTAGTTCGAGAGAAACCTAATCTACTATTTAACCGAATTTTCAGTTTTTATCTCCAACATAGTCTCGATAATCATCAAAAACTAAACTGACAACGGGTTATTGGGTTGACGAAGACCTCAAATATGAGAGAACGTCCTAAGGTCGGGAGTGAAGACATACGCAAAATCAGGTCTGAAGATCGGGTTCAGTTGCGTGCCCTAGGCTTACGACCAGTACTGGCTGAATTCGAGGTAATTACGATGGAACTCAATGATCATAAACTATATTTTTTTGTTAGTTATTTGCGTTTATTTATTTTATATTTATTTACGAACTAATATCTCTATATATTATAAAAAAACAGTTTCGCACCCCGTCTATGTCTGTCTGTCTAAACGATTTAACCTCAAAAACTAACAACCGTATTTTCAAAAGGGTTTCACCAATAGACAAACTGATTAACGATAAAGGTTTATTAAGGTTTTCTGTAAATTGAAATATGACAACGATTGTAAAAGATATTGAAAAAAAAACCATTTGGACTTAGCGTCGACTGGCGTGCGCCGCATAAATCAATAGGAGGGAGAATATATGATACAAATCGGGACTTATATAGTTTTAATTATTTTTTCCAAGTGATGCTAATTTAATTAACATAATACATAAATATCTTATTCGTATTCAAAATATGTTCGTGTAAAATGTTTTATACGGAAGTGTTATTTCGTGCTATATTTACGTTCAAACAAAACATACATATCCAATATTATATATTTCACGCACTTGCCGAGAGAAAGATGGATGGCTCATGTTTCTTACATTTGACGCCTTTTACGACTTAAGACTTTTACTTAAGTGCGTTGAGAGAAGGCTTAGATATATAAAATAATCTTCAGTATACAATGCTGAGTGTGTCGACTTTAGCAAGATTTATGATACTAAAATTTAATCACTTATGCAATATAATTTTACGATATGAATTATTCTTAACTTTGCCTACGGCAGTTTGTGGTGCAAATATTTATTAAAACGTACAACAGGCCAATTTGAATTACATATTATAAAATATTTAAATTTATTATGATTAAGGAATTTAGTTTTGCCAAACACAGAAGCCTGCTTGTAATTTCAATCGCGAAACGTACCGTTTTCTTTTAATCTAAGCCATATTACATTGACAGTTAAACTAGAAAATACCCGAAATAATGTAATTAAAGAATTTGGTTGATTTATCTACGCATATTTTAAAAGTGCGGTAAAAATTACATCTAATATCACAGACTATTAAAAATATTGTGAGAGTGTAATTAAGAGTTCAATGTATAGTATATTTAATTTGCCACAGATAAAAAATGAAAAATAATTTTAAAAGGTGTGGTAAAGTATTGTATATACGTATTGTTTTTATCTGTGGGGAAAAAAAAATAATACTAAATAATGCTTTCAAATTATCTATGTATCACCATTTATTTTTAGGAAAAAACATTATCAATAGACCGATAAAGTAAGTATTTCTTTAAGGATAGAGTTCAATAAACTGTCAAGGAACTTTGTTACAAGAGGTCTATTATTAGATACGATCAAAGTAAGATGTTTTAGTATAGTAAGTATACGCAGAATACGGGTAAAGAGGTAAAGCGGTTTCCAAAGTAATTTAGTTGATTATAAGTAAAAATATATTACGATATAAGTAAAAAAAATAATTCCATTTAATGTTTTCCTTCTACTTAGTGCTATACACTCCTTATAAAAATTAGTAAATAGTAACTAACTACACTAAAAATGACAAAATATTAGCTTACAAATAAATAACAATGAGTTTGTTATTAAAAGGTTCTATACGTATTCCAAGAATATATGAAGTATATATTGTTTGTGTTATTCGTAAGTACTTAATAATGGTTATATTAGGTTATTAATAAATGAAGTTGTCCAGATCACACAGGAATGAAAAAAAATACATTAGAAAAATATAGAGATGGACATGCGTTCCAAATTGCCATTATTAGTAATGCCAGATATAATTTGGGACAAAACAGATTTGTTCCTTTACATCAAGTCTAGAGTAATTTAAGTAAATAACTTACCGATATACGCTCGTACGTCGTACGACGTCCCAATAGGCGCTCCGTGATATTGTTTCGCCGGGACGAGCTGAACACTCGGCGGCGCCAGCGGAGTCAACTCTAAATGGAACGGAAACGCATTTGCTCCCAGCCTTTTGATAAGTGCATCCTAGAACAAAAATGAAATTGAAGCATGTTTCATGTTCACTCGGTGGAAGAGCTATGTGCAAGCTCGTCTGGGTAAATACCACCCACTCATCAGATATTCTACCGCAAAACAACAGTACTTGCTATTGTTGTGTTCCGCTTTGGTGAGTAACTGGCTTACTCACCCTTCAATGCTGGCTGCATTGAAGGGTGAGTAAGCCAGTTACCAAACGCAACCAAAACCGAATGCAACCAAAAATTACAGGCACAAGGGACATAAGTTCTTAGTTCCCAAGGTTTGTGGCGCTTTGCAATGTAAGCGATGGTTAACATTCATATGCATAAAATATGTATGTGCCCATAATATAAGTGCATTCATGACAATATTATAATATTATTATTTACTATTTCTTTTGATTTAATTCATAATAATTATTCTACGTTACCCTATTTATTCTATTTAGTTAATTACGTAAATCATCATTAATTCCTTAATTTAAATTAAATTTACGACTTTCCTTTTGAGTTGAGAAATAAAAAAAAATACATAATTTTTGTAATTATGTAATATAATCTGTAAAATATTTATTATTATTGAAGTGGAATCGTCATACTTAATGTAGAGATTAACTTAGTACAAAGAGTGACTTAAGAAGCCATTAAATATCTGACTCTCTGACCAATAGCGGGGTCTTTATTCTGTATGAAATTCAACGAATTTAATTACAAGCTCAAATCAGGTATATAATAACTAAGCGATACCGTACCCGGGTTTGAACCTGCGATATACGGCGAAATTCACGCGTCTGGCTTCTGGGAAATCTCGGATCGGCTTCGGATCGGAGTATATTCTTGGTAAACATTAAATAGTTGTATGAAAATGTAAAGCTTACAGTGAAAACAGTAATGAAAAACCCATCGGAGTCGTAAATTCACTAACGAAATAGTAAAAAAAAAAAAAAACGTTGAGCTGTGTTGTTGTTGTACAATGTTTTTACGCAGAACGTATTATTTTTAGAAATAGCGAAAAAATTTCCGCATAGCGTTTTGTCGATTTTTTTTTATCTGTTGCGTTCTTTCATGTTGTGAAGCCGCTATTTTATTTCATACATGGCTGCGTTCTGACATTTTTAGTTTTATATGAAAATAAGATAGACAAAAGGACTGTAGGTGTTTACAAAATAAGTTGTAAATACGGACTGTATTTACAACAAACAGATTTAGTGACCATTGTTAGTGGCGCTTTTGCGGTGTATCGAATAGGTAATATGTCTATGAGCAGTGGTGTTTTTTTTAATAAAATAGATATATGATCGAATGGACCACCTGATGGCAAGTGGTCACCACCGCCCATTGGCATTGGCCCTGTAATAAATATTAGTACACCTTTGGTTATAAATGTGTCTTCAACCTTGGGAAGTAAGATGTTATGTTCTTTGCTCACTCACCCTTCATACCAGAACACAACAATAATAAGTATTGCTGTTTGGCAGTAGAATATCTGATGATGAATAGAAAAAAATATTTATTGGGTAAGTTTGGTTTCATAATTCCTGGACAAATTGATTTATCTAAATCCAAAAATGCTTAGTCAAATAGTTCTTCTAAAAAACTGGTTGCAAATAAAAAATATTTGCGTTACCTGTAGCGCTGTGTTCGGTTCCTTTTCAAGATTGCAATGCAGCGGCCATATCTGCGCGAGACTCATAATTGCCTCGTTACAGAACTTGAGGCCCATCACTTCTTCATCTTCGCGACCATATCTGGTTAACAGAACAAAGCTATTATAATAATGTGAGTTATAATTATATTGTGAGTATTTAATGTAAATATATAATGAAAGAACCGAGATGGCCCAGAGGTAAGAACGCGTGAATCTTAACCGACGATCGTGGGTTCAAGCCCGGGCAAGCACTACTAAATCTTCATGTGCTTAATTTGTGATTATAATTCATCTAATGCTTGACGGTGAAGGAAAACATCGTGAGGAAACCTGCATGTGTCAAATTTCACTGAAATTCTGTTACATGTGAATTCCACTAATCAATAATATAAAAAAAAACTTATAATTATTATTTTAAAATTATATGATTATGTACAAAAAAAATTGATTCAAGGCGGAGCCTAAACCTTAGAGTTATAATGAAACGCGTACTAAGAAAAGGATTTTTGGAAATTCCACCCCAAAAAGGTTGAAATAAGGAATGAACCGTTGTATGGAAATCCGTCATTTTCGAAGTTAGAAGCATGATATTTTGTACACAAGCTTCTGGTCTATGGTTGAAAATAAAATAAATACGTATTTCAGGGTTTTCGAAAATCTACTCACAAGAGGGAGAAATATGGGTTGAAAGTTTGTATCGTGGGTCCGTCATTTTTTATGTAAGAAGCTTGATATTTTATATACAAGCCTGTGGTTGAAAATAAATAGATACGTATTGAAGAGTTTTCGAAAATCTACCCCTCAAGAGGGTGAAATAGGGCTTGAATGTTTGAATGGCGGGTCCGATATTTTTGATGTAAGTAGCATGAAATTTAATTTTAAAGCTTCTGAGCAAAAAATAATGCATACTTATTTTGCCATTTTTGAAAATTTTACCCCAAACGGGAGAAATGGGTCGGAAACTTAAGTATAAAAAAATGGTCTGATCTACTTGAAACTTACTGTTTTTACAGCAAAGATAGACCATAATTAACCTATTTTATTATTTCTTATTTTATCGCGGGCAAAGCCGCGGGGAACGGCTAGTATTAAATATATTTGATTGTTTAATCTTAATATTGTTACTCTTACATGTTCTCAGAATTTAATAATAAATGTTTCTTTTCCAATTAATCTTGACGGTTTGTCAAGAATAATTGGAAAATTATTTTCCGATAAAACGAAATAGTCGAGTCTTTCGAGGAATTCCTTAAAAGATTATATGGTTGCCTATCGGTCAAAATTCGACCTTAATCCATTGCAAATAAAAATCAAAATTTAAAAAAGTACAATGTAACATTTGATTTTTTCTTCTAAACATTATTTTTTGAGTTACTAGAAAAATATGAAAAAGGAAAATTTATATTTAGCTTTGTTAAACCTGGTCGATAGGGCATTGAAACAATGTGAGGTTATGTTATAAAACGCGTAATTGATTTAAAGTTCGTTATTATAAATTATTATAAGTTTGTTATTGTTTAATTTAATTTCTAAAAAAAAAGTTTTTCTTTAATTTAGATAGGTGGACGGGGAGATGGGCCATCTTATGACAAGCGGTCACCACCGCTCATAGACAGGTGCTGTAAGAAAAATTTTCCTTACATCACCAATGCGTCACAAGCCTTGCTATGTCCTTTGTGCCTGTAGTAACACTGCCTCACTAAATCTTCAAATCGGACTTCAAGATTACTAAAAAATGCTGATGGGCACGAGAGGTACCCACCCAGAAAGGCTTGCACTAAGCCCAACTCTTAAGTAGCTTACAATAGTTTTTTACAGAATGTATGATGTAGTTATTTTTGAAGAATAATAATATAATTTAAGCCTTTTATGTGACTAAAACTTCTACAAATGTTTATAAAATGGGTTTGAAATAAAGATAATTTTCGTCAAAAAAATAATGATACACAACATTCATGAAACTTGGCCGCTTTCCTTTATGTCAAGGGCGTCTCAAATCTTAGTTCTGGCAATCGTTCAATTTACTTAAAGAGCCTTAGGGCGCCTCTTAACTGGATATGCAAGACGATATTGCATTTTTATTTTGAAATTTATTTTAACTTCCAACAGACAATCACATTCCTAAAATATCTTACTAAGGTATGGTCTCATATGTAGTGTAATAGTAGTTATACTAATTATAATTCACAGTATTATTAAATGCTGTATTATAGGATATAAGATGCCAGTACCCTTAGTAGTTACATTGATTGCCTGCATGTGTAATTGTGCATGTTTGTCCAATAAGCATTTTTGGTGCTAAAATTCCTGGACTAAGTTATGAACGCTTGAAATTTTGGCGAGAATGCTAGCACAATTTCTCCTTCGTATCGAATAGTATTGACATTAAACAGAGTTTGCGTGGAATGAAAATAGCGCCATATAGTGAAAATAATCGCATAATAAAAAAAAGTCACACTAGCCTCACTGGTGTCTTGTCTTCAACACGGCTAATATTAGTAAAAATAATAAACTTGCATATTCATTCGCATAAACATAATGATTGTTTACATCTAATACTTAGAAAATATGTAATATATTTTATATAAAAATAATACTAAAGAAAGATAGTGAGATAGAAGGTTAAGCAAAAACTACAAATTTATTTGAGACTATTTCCAACCAAACTTCCGTTTGATCATTATTCTTTCAATGAAACGTCTGTAAGGTGTCTTTTTGTCTACATTTTCTTACAAAGGAAAAGATAAGTGTAAGAATTATTTATACGATAGAAATGTTTGAATTATTATAGTCTGTTCTGTGACGTAGCATAGGTCACTAGCACCTGGTGCAAATCTCAAGTTTTTGTTTTATTGTTTTATTTTTCAGCTTATCGCCTTCTACTGCTAGACGAAAGCCTAAAATTGTATTAATATTTTATTATTATTATGTCATCCAAAATTTTCCGCCCTCCTATTTCATCAAAAATTGGGACATGGTAAAAAAGGATTATTATTATAATAGAATAACACTACCTGAAAAGTGAAAATGTAATTTTTTGACGTAAGAAAAATATAGAAGCATGGGAATGTAATCATTAATGACTTAACACTCCAAGCAGAAAGCCATAATTTCTCGAGAAAACCACTAGTTTTACACACAAAGTTTTATATATTTCTTAAGTCTTTCACACAATTTACAAGCATTACATAAAGAAAGAGGTAGTACATAAAATATGCAAAGACGGCCCTATCGCTTAAAGTGACCTACCACACAAGCTCTATTAAGAACATATTATAAAATTTTTAGGCAGGATCAATATAATTGGGAGTAATGTGCATTTACAATTACCTTAAAATTGCAATATATCAAATACATAGTTTAATTGACCCAACCACGGGTTAGAATCCAGCTTTATGCCAAAAAGGCAAGCAGGAATATTTTATAAACATTATATTATTAATACAAACCAACTAACACTAATATGCATTGCATTTCCAACAATTATCATAATTAGAGCAATATTCAAATCACGAATATTTTAATTTGCGTCATTGATTTCAATGCATGTTTAAAGTATTATATAATGTAATACAATGTCAACAATATGGCTAACATGTACATTCGATATTTAAGCTCGAAATATTCAAATAAATTAACATATTCAATGCTTAATGATGCTAATCTTCTATCATATGAAAATTTATTGATTATAGTCCGTGTTCATGCTAGGTCAACGTTTTGATGTGTAGTGGTTTCGGTCTGGCCAAGTTAAATTGCGGGAATAGTTATTGATGAAACTAATTTACAATAATATACAACACATTGCAACGTATTAGTTCACATATTAATGTGATTTAAGACTAAAGCCAAATATGAATTCTTCCTGAATTTTATGATCTTATGATTGATATGATTATGAATTTTATGATTTATGAATCCAGAATTATTTTATTCTCAGAATTTGTAAAATATACAACAAATATTTCCTCGATTGTTTGATTTGAGCAAGTCGCGTTTGTACAGATCGTAAAAAAATAATAATATAGTAGTGTAATAATTTGTAAATTGTAGGAAATTGTATTATAAAATTTAAAGTTTATTGATTGGATTGCATACAGGGGGTAACAAAATTCGTGTCCGACCTGTGAAGTGGTTATTTGGTATCGTCAGTCGGTTCTATTTATGTAATCATTTTTAAAATTTTAAGCAAAAATTTTACCCCGAATAAAATTTAATTTGACTAAATAACGACAATTATATTGCAACACAGGCGCGGGCGTCAGCACTCGATAGCACTTACCTATCGGATAGCTCGGACACGAGGTCATGACCTCAGTTGTTCATGAAATTTTTGTCATTTACAGTTGAAAATGACAATTAATATTTTTTTATCAGTATTTTTTTGCATAATATTTTAATTTTTTTTACATAAATAGAAGCGACTCACGATACCTAATAACCACTTCACGGGTCGGACAAGAATTTTGTTACATTCTGTATATATCATTCGAAATTTGTATTTTTGGTTATTTTTTTTGCATTACTACTCCAAGATTTTAACTGCATACAATGATATTATAAGTAAAAAGGTGTAGATAGGTTACATACATAGCATTCAATCTACGAAAATGACACTGTTACGCACACATAAATAACTTTATATTGCAATATACACACTACATTACGATTTGTCGCTAAAGTAGGGTGGCATGATTTAAGTATCACAAGTGAAAAAAAGACGAATATATTTGCGAGAGTGCATCGTCTCGTGTCAAAGAAACGACATAGAATAAATCATCAGACGTACGTTTTTTCTTACCCGGATTTATGCCTATGAATGCGATTACTCATAAATTCATTTTGTAAAAGTACTAAAAATTCATTGAAATATAAACAATAATTTTATAAAAATTTAATATCAAATAAACAATATCAACATCATGATCATACACTATTTATACATCTAAATAAACATCTTCTTTATGACATAATGATAAAAATATTTATTTATATTTTGATTTCAATTTAGTAATATAATATAATTAATAATTTAATATTCTTTCTCATTTATATAAATAAAACAAACATATAAAATTATTATATAATATGTGCCAACTGCCACCACTGTTTGTGTTTTACTCAATGATCAGTAACGTCGTCTATCTCTATTGCACTCGTTCATTAATATACTTTTGTTGCATTCATGCATTTCTAACGCCATATTTTACGAATATAATATTTGATTTGTGAAAATATTAAGATAAATAGTAAACTTACTAATGAAAAGTGATTCCTTAAGTTTAACGTGACGTCTATCCATTGACAATGGTGACATAAGACTGAGGTGAAGTGTTGATAGTAATCTTGATTTCGAACTAGTGCTCACGGAGTGCTTGTAACCTATCTACACCTTTTTACTTATAATATCATTGACTGCATACATGTTAATAATAGAATAAAAAGATAATTTAGAATAAGAGACGAATATTAGTTACTTTTGATCACTTCAGCTTTATCCGCGGCAACGCCATCTTTTAACATTGTTCCCCTGATATGAGATGAGGCCAGTAGGATCCGCCCTCGTTCCGAGGGAACCAAGGTGGACTGCCATCAGGTTTCTTGCCATCATCACGACTAATTCTATGAGGTTCAATAAGAGCAGAAACGTCAATGGTGGCAAGAGCCCTTTTTATAGTATCATTATGAGAATCGTGACGGAAAAGCCTCCCTGAACTCGTTGGACAAAAAAAGACCGTGTAAGCCGAAAGAGTCATAATCTTTAGATATTTAATTTAAATTATATATCAAAATAGATACAGTACATATGTGTATGTACCTAAGCTAGGTTTATTAAGAGAAACTAGATAAATCAAAATCATTTTATACATGACAAATGTGTCATCTGAATTTAGCTCAATTGATTACTTGCGATTAGTCAGTGTAATCCGCAGCTCGCTGCCGGAGTCAATTTGTTAGATTCAATAATATGACGCCTACCTTGTTACTGGAACATCTGAATAATCCGCTAATAAACTAAGTTAATCAAATTTTAATATAAATTATAATTAAATTATTAATTTGATGAAATGTTGTACAAAAACGAGAAAAATGCGTGAACATTGAACGATTTCTAGGTGATCCAAAACTAGCGCAAATGTGGCAAAGTCTATGTTTAAGCCTGTCAGATTTTTTTGTACATATTGTTGTTTGCCCTAATACCCTTGAGACGCTGACCAGTTAACGCTAACGGGCCGAGAAAAGGGAGGTCACGTGACACGTCTCTCTCACGTCGACAAACGTTCGACGGGTGTTTCACCCTTAATCTGTCGCCGGTCGTGTTGGAATATCATCCAATCGGTTTATGAGAGTGAAATAATGCTCAAATGTGTTTTTGCACACAAACATATATATTATAATATCATCTGCGTTATCGGCTAGTCAACTTTGGCCTTAATTTGGTCAATAGGATAATAACTTTAATAATAGCATAAATACATCATATCCTTGAAATGTTCATTTGATCATATAATAAAAAAGTTCATTTAAAAAAAATCTAATTATATCTTAATTCTAACTAATATTATAAATGCGAAAGTAAGTATGTTTGTGACGCTTTCAAGCCTAAACCACTAAGCCGATTTAAAAAAATCTTTCACCAATGGAAAGCTACATTATCAGCGAGTAACATAGGCTATATTTTGTCTCCATATTCCCACGGGAACGGAAACTACGCGGGAGAAACCGTGGAAAAAACGCTAGTAATAATAATAATAATAATAATATCCTGGGACATTTCTCACACACGGTCATCTGATCCCAAACTAAGCAGAGCTCGTATTATGGAAACTAGACAACTGATATACTACATATACTACTTTTTCTTTTGTAAATACATACTTATATAGATAATTACAACCAGACTCAGGACAAACAGACATGTTCATGCACACAAATGTCTGTCCTGGTTGGGAATCGAACCCTCGACCTGCGTCGCGAAAGGCAGGGCATCTACCAATCACGCCAACTGGCTCGTCATAGTAATATTATAAAAGCAAAAGTGAGTTTGTTAGTTTCGTTTTCACGTCTTAAATACTCAACCGAGCATCATGAAATTCTGCATGCATATTATCAGGGGATCAGAAAAGGATATAGGGTACCTAATGCCCCCCCCCCACTCCTACACACACAAGTGAAGACGCTGGCGCAAACTAGTTCATGATATTTATGTAAATTAAGACCTTTTATAACTTTCTATAGCTCGTGTAAGAGCCAAAATTTCATTAATTTGGTTCACGCTAGGTGTGTTAATAAAATTATTAATTGCTAAGTTTTTTTTTATTTGGGTACCTACAGATAAAAAATAAAGTATTAATCAACTTTAGATTCAGACGATTAATTTTGGGTCAGCAGCGAAATGAATCCTATCTAGAATTTGCTTGACGTTTACGACAAGGCTGCGTGACGCCAATCTTCAATAGCAGCAATAATTTTTCTGCTAGGTTTATTCTTCGATATACTGTTTATAATTTCGGTTAAACTCGCAATTAGCTATATTAACATAAAAAGAGGCATTTATTTTGAAATTACACACAGACTGCCAGTCCAGACTTCGTACGAGTATTGCTATTTTCCAATCAATTATTTTTAAAGTGGTCTTTCAAGCACAAGTCATTTTGGAATAAGATTTTTCGGATTTACTATATGTGTACCTAAGTCCTACAAAGCGGAGCTGTCAGTTTTTATTTAAATCAAAGCATTAATATGAGCGTTGCATGTAAGGAAATGTTGAACATTGAGAAATATTTGTTAATAGCATGAAGCGACGTACATTTACAAACCCGTAGTATTATTTTATCCAATAAATAGTTATTGGGATTTTCTGTCAGAAAATTCTCAGTAGCAGCCCGGAGTCTGGAAGTTGGAAGTGTGTACACTCCCGTGCCTCGGAAAGCACGTTAAGCACGTTGGTCCTGCGCTTGAACTCTTTCCGGTCGTGTCGGATTGCCGTCCCATCGGATTATGAGAGCTAAGGAAAAGAGAGTGCACCTGTTTGCGCACACACTTGTGCACTATAATATCTCCTGCGCAGTTGGCTAATCTCTCTCTGGAGATTGGTCGCCGTGGCCGAAATCGGTCTGGAGGACTTTATTATTTTATGCGATATTTTATTTGCTATTGTGAATATTCTTTTTAAATTAAAACAACGAAATGATGTTCAGTAACGACTATCTGTTATTATATAAACAGTGTAGATTTCATGCGAAAATAAAACTGATCTTCACTTTAATTCTTCACCTGGCGTATGTTTTACGAAGGCTGACGACTAAATAGCCTAATAGCCTCTCACATACCTCAAGATATTCCTTATACCGTCAATACTTACCAGGTCAGTCTGCGTATTTTGAATAAATAAATAAACACAATTTGTGATTTGATAATATAAGTGAATATCCTTACCTAAAAGTTAATGTGACTTGTCCAAATAACTTCTTGTTTTCCAAGCAATCCGAATCCACGTGCAGCACCCCCTGGATCTTGTCGATGCTGCCATTTTCAACTATTAAGTCTCTAGAGTCCAGATACAAGGTCAACTTGTTGTTCGGCGATGATTTCTTGAAAACGCTGCAGAAAAAGTAGAATTTTAGTATAACTAAATCAGTATTATTTATTATTAACAATCAATTATATAAGATATTTTTTATATATATAAAAGTAAGATTTAAAATATTTACATACAGGACATATCTTATTTAGATGCAGGAGAAGAGCAACTGTTTTCAGATTGCGAATCGATGACAGATTTGTATTAATATATCCCAGCATTACCTTAGGCCTTGGTTAATTTTTTAATGATTATTCGTTTACAAATAATATGTGAAAAGTATTAAAATTGCCGTTTAATTAACAAGATCAAATTACTAGGTTTATAACAACGTTTATACACACAAATATGATCCAAATATATTGCTTATAGCAAAAAATATTCCCATAAAAAAGGTTATTTTATCTACTCAAGGGATAACAAGTTTATGACGCCTGTATCAACATTACGTTTCACACTATTTCTGGAATATTACACGAACGTATCAGCAAAAATTTAGACACTTATTACGGAAAATTGAGTACGAACCAATTTCAAATTCTCAGTCAAGTTTAAGATGACGAGTATAAGTTGTATATATGTATGTTATTGTATTGTTATATAATATGTATAGCTGTACTAGTATCCAATATTACTAGAAACTAATTTCACCTTGATTACTTGTTTGGCTTTAAAAGTAAAGCGAAATTTAATCAAATAATCTTATATAGAAGCTGATAGGTGATCTATCAGCTAATAAATTAATAAATAATGGCATATTTATAGCTCTTACATTTTTTACAATAGAAGCGCCATATATAAAATAGATAATACTGCTAATATCTGACAATATATATTCATTGGAATGATAAAAAAAATGTAACAGTCCTTATGTTGAGCCTTGAATACAAAAGTAGGTTAGTTATTTGTTTAACGTTAACAAACGAAAGACTTGTCATGAAATAATGTTTTTTTTTCTAGCTGGAAAAACGCGTTTACGCATTTTCCCTACGTAGCAAGTATAAGTTTCATTAAACAGAAGTGACTTCTTTGGTCACATATTACTTAAAGTTCACTACAAAGTAACATTCGCCTGTAGAATTATTATATCAGGCATATGAAGTACATAATGACGAGCCGGTGGCGTGGTTGGTAAGACACTTGCCGTTCACGCCGCAGGTCGTGGGTTCGATTCCCACCCAGGACAGACATTTGTGTTCAAGAATATGTCTGTTTGTCCTAGGTCTGGGCGTATTTATCTATAAGTATTTATATAAAAAAGGAAAGTAGTATATGTAAGTATATCAGTCGTCTGATTCCCATAGTACGAGCTCTGCTTAGTTTGCGATCAGACGGGCGTGTTTGAATCCCAGGATATTATCCTAGGATATTAATATTATTATAATTATTATGCTTTGTTCGTCTCTTTGTTTTAAACTGTCCGTCTAAAATTCATGACAGTGAGTTAGGCCGCAAAAGTAGATCATAAAAATAAACTTATTTACAGTTTCAAAATATTAGTAATGACAAAAATAATAGGCCTGAGGTTGTTATAATAAAGTTTTGCCAATATAAGCTTTATCCGTTACAGCGTGATGTGTGATTGACTAAAAGGTGGACTAAAACGCTTTCTCGTTCATATTGCATCTCTCAATTTGCTCTTCCAAAAAGAGGGAGACAAAAGTGGCAATGGAAATAATTAGTGAACCTACCCAATATTGTCGGATATTGGCATTCGGCAATTTTAACTCGTTTGTCAATATTAACTCGTGTAAAAGTTCATAGAATTGAATGTTTCTGACATAATCTTAAGCTACAAGTGCTTTATTGCCTCCAGTTGGTTGAGTGGCTAGATATGGGGCAGCAGGGCCGATAAAAAGTGTGTGGACTCCCGTGCCTGTGGGTCAGGCGCCTGAACTACTTCCGGTCATGCATTTGCCATATCACCGGATTATGTGAGTGACGAAATACAAAGTGTACCTGTGTGCACACACACTTGCACTCTATAATATGTTCCGCGCAGTTCCCTAGTCTCTCATGAAAGTGGCAGCCGTGGCCGTAATCGGACATCATCAAGCTACAATAAATTTCATCAACAGAGCTGAGTCGGCTACAAAAAGTGAGATAACGAATTCCAACATGCATATGGCAATACGTGACAGATTTAACGCGCTTGAAAGCGCTTGCTGAATTTGAACTATGAAACTGCCCGAGTAACATTGCTGCATCCACATTGACAATTATAGTTAAAGGTTGCAATGTACATGAATTGCTACTTCTTTGTTTATTAGTGAGCAATAAAAAATAATATTACCAATTAAGTAAAAGATGGCGCGGAAGCTTCGTAAAGGCTACATTCTACTGTAAGTTTATAAATAAATATTTTGTTCTTACCGCTGAGAGTTCAGCGCGTTGTCCGAAGTCATTGCGGAACTCCGGTGACGTTCTGAAACAATTAAAATATATATACATATAATCGAAGTAAAAAAACTCATATAAATAGTAATATAAATTAATCAAGTACTCAACAAATGATTTTATATTTTTCTAATATTATATTACCTACAGAAGTAAATTAATTATTAATATTATGATGTAAATGTCCTATTTCTGGACAAAGCTCTCCTTCTATTCTTCTTCTATGCTTCTTCTTCCTTCTATGCTCCTCCTATTCTTCTACGCTGATAAAATGTCAGTTGACACACTAAATATGTATCAAAATTTGATTCAACACAAGAATATTTCATTACTTCTTAACAGCCGAGCACAACGTTAATTATAATCACAATTAGTATACAATATTAGTGCTGTACTTGCTCGGATTTCACCCCTCAAACATCAGTTAAGATTCGCATACTGTAACAACTGGTCACAATTATATATATATATATATGTATGGCACTGTATGGCACTGTCAGTGTGCATGACAACATGCAAGGGATTTTTTACATTTAAGCAGATAAGCAGCAAATGGGTTACTTGGTGGTACGTGGTTATTACAAGCCCATGGGCATTGGCTATGTGAATATTAACTATTCCTTGCACCACCAGTGCACTTGCCTTTCCTGCACGTGCCTTGGAAACTAGTACGTTACCTTTGTGTCTGTAGTTGCAATGAGATAAACCGTACAATAACTTTAAACAATACTAACTGTTGCAATTTGGCGGTTGTTCTTTGTGCAGGCTCGTCTGGGTAGGAACCACCCACTCATCAGATATTCTACCGCAAAACAGCAGTAGTTGCTATTGTTGTGCTCCGGTTTGAAGGGTGAGTGAGTCAGTGTAACACATAAGACAACACACATCTCAGTTCCCAAGGTTGGTGGCGCATTGGCGATGTAAGCGATGGTTAACATCACCTACACTGCCAATGTCTATGGGCGTTGGTGACCACTAACCCTCAGGTGGCCCATATGCTCGTCCGCCGTCCTATATAATAAGTAAGCCCCTAGTAAGTGGGGGGAGCTACTTATAACTTATATTACTACCTAAAAAATTAGACGAATTATCAAAAATCCCTAGCCCCATATAAGTATAATATTTAATATTACCAAATGTATTAAAATGTAAAATGTTAACATCATGGGAACACATAATTCATATTTCCACTGAAACCAATTCACAGCTTTACGGGGAATCAAAACGCACGGGTGCTTAACTAATTATTTAGCACTACACATAAAGCTGTGTTCCCACCTGTCGCGTTCATCGTTGAATGATCACACTGTCGTGTTCTATTCGTGATTGTTCCCACTGTTGTCGCATTCTCAATTCAACAATTGAGCCTAAAATAATAGTACATCAGAATGTACTATAATCATCAGAGTACTTATGTACTATAAATCATCAGAATGTACTATAATAGTACATCAGAATGTACTATTATTTTATTTAATCTTACTGATGGTTTATCTATTCGTCGGCGCTATAAGTTCGAGAACTTTTGAAAGTGCGTTATGTGGTTTTATGTACCTTTCTATATATGTACATTATATAGTTATATATATATGTATATACAGTACATAAATATCCCGCAGCTTCAAAATTTTATTACATTATTTTATTTATTATATACAAGTCAATTCGAGCTTCATATAAAGTCATGTCAAAGGTAGGAGTATATATTACGAAACACCCGCTCCAGGGATTAACAAGGCTCTCATAGAAATTGACTCATTAATACATAAGTGGGTTGACCGATATTTATTGAATATATCTTTCAATAAATATTGATCATTTTTAATATTTTAAATAGTTTCATTAAATAATCTATACAATATGTCTAACAACATTCATATAATAACAAAAAAATAACGGAATAAAAATTATATTTCTCATATACTGATTTTGACCAAAATCCCTTTTTATCGACTCAGCCTGGGGCTTGAATCCGGAACCACGGGGTCTGCGGGCATATTATCTAGCCACTAGACGAAAGCAACGAGGCAGTCGGCTAAGGTACAAACAAGAAACGCGTCATTAGCAAATATGAAAACACATAGAGATGGACTAACCCGAAAAACGATTGAAAGATTTAAATGTACAAATATTTAATTAATTAAGGTTTTGAATACAGAAAGCGTTTTTCATACATATTAATAATTTACCCATGGAAATATATTTGTTTCTCAATGTTCGCTAAGAGTTTAAGATTGAGTTAAAAATTCAGTTCTGTAATTTAAAATCGAAACAAGGCCGACCAAACGACTGCATTATTGAGTTTATTCGTGTATTAACTATTTATACACACTGAAATAGAATGAAGTACATTTTTAATTTGACAATAAATCAATAACACCGTTTTATTCTGGTCGTATTTTCAGCGTATATTTACCACCCGTTTCGTCTGAGGCTCAGATATTAGGTATAAAAACATATAACATACCACACTACCTTGGGGTTCAAGCTAGCTTTATGACAAATTTTATTAAAATAGGTTCAGCAATTTAGCCTTGAAAGACACAGACAGTAACAGACAGACATATTTACTTACGCATTTATAATGTTAAAGATAAATAGTAATAAGTTAATGCACGCTCGCTAGTAAATTCGATATAAAATATCTTTTGCCATAAAATTATAGTTTCAATATGAATAACTAGGCTAGGGCAGGCAAAAAAACGAAAAAGCATACATCATGCTTACCAAATGCTACAAAATGAGATGCGTTGGGCGTTCGAATTTAGGAGGTCGATATAAAGGAGGTTAAGGTGCTTTTCGTGTGACAAAATACAGTCATATAAACATATTAAAATCCACATTTTAAAACAGGGTTTGAGTCAAAAAAATATCGCACAGAACTTACCTACCTATCGGGGGCGCACTGACCGCCCAATTTTATATTTAATTATGTTATTTAATTTTTTTAAAAGATTATCTTTATTTTTTGTCAATTTTTTCCGTTAGAACCTACATTCCGACCCAATGATGATAACGACCACTTCAATATATTATATTGAGACAAAAATTCTCTTAAGATATTTCATTTTTAAAATATATATTTAGATGATATGCAATCATATATATATATAATAACAGTACATATTTCGACCATGATGACAAAAATAGAACAATATTTGAAAGTGATACGACATCGTAATATGTAAAAATGTCTTAGAGTGCAAGTGGGATTTTTTACGCGAAGTTAGTGATTCGTATAATTAATTAACTTGGATCGCGTGACAGTTCACTAACAATATCAGTTACAATATAACTGACTTTTATCACGCTGTAACCAAATACAGTTGTGATTTAGATATAAATGAGAGCGCTTCAATATCGTTTGATAAATGTTTCGTTAGTAGCAATTGATTATTATGAAATTTAATCCACTCGCTTCTTTTTTAGATCTTTCGTGTATCTCTTTTTGAACTTTACATGAAATGAAAATATTAATATGTATTTATTCCATTCAAGTAAGGTCTTATAAGTACTTAGTTATCATGAGTTACAAGATTAAATTAAATGTAAATACCACCTCGAAATAAATTTTAATTATCGTAATATTAAGTTGACGCAGCCATGGAAAATTATAATAATTTTAAGGATTTATAAAGCTATTTAAAGATCGTCTAGACTGAGCTTTTGTCGGCTTTGTTTTGAGCACATTTTTACTTCGAAACAAAATATTATCTATTTTTTTTTAAACTCTGTTAAACAAACACCTTTCATGAGTAAATATAATAAATAAAGCTTAATTTACATATAAGATGTTTATAATAAAAATATACCTAAATGACTTATAAATACGAAGCAGGCAGGAAAAACGTTGAACGGGTTTACGTGAAATTAAAATTAGTAAAATGCCAATGAAATTTTAGAAGGATATAAAAGTCCATGAATTTGAATTTTACGCTTAAGCTTTATAGAGTATTTAATTATTATTAACAGTTCATATTAGTCCGTATTTGCAAGGTTCTCGAAAAGGGAATCGATTAAATAATCCGATTAAAACCGTTTTAGTATTAATTATGTTTTTTTTTTCGATATTAGAATCATTTCTTTTATACGTGACATTGGCAGAATTTTTAAAGCTTTTACTCAAAAAATGATAATAAAGATACAATATGGTAACAATTATTATATATTTTTCAATTCTAATGTCATGCTTTAGGGGGTGGACCAATGTCTGCGGTTTGGTTTATAATTATATTATATAAGAGAACGAGACGTGCTTCCGCTAGTGAAATTAAAAAGTCAACATTTTTATTGTCAGTAATTTTTATTAACACGTGCTAACTTAGTAACAGCTAAACATTGCAGTGCACCGTACACAGCATCGCGCTGCGGCACATACGCTGCGCCGTCTCCCAGCATCAAAGACATGCCGTTACACGATGGCCGATGCCGCAACATAGACATGAGTCCACGCCCTTACAAAGGCGTACAGTATTCAATACAAAGTATAAATATGCAATGAAGATCATATACACAATTTATTTAGTAACTAGTAATACGTTATTGCATGAATAAGTTAAACTACCCTCATACAAGTCATCGGCTAAAAAAAACAAATCAAAGTTCATGCTCAGGGTTTCGTCCACGAATTCCTTGACAAAACAATAATGTTAATCGACCAGTAAGTCTTGAACTTTTCGTTAAAAGTTTTTTTTTTATTGTATAGGAAGGCGGATGAGCATATGGGCCACCTGATGGTAAGTGGTCACCAATGCCCATAGACAATGGCATTGTAAGAAATGTTAACCATCGCTTACATCGCCAATGCGCCACCAACCTTGGGGACTAAGATGTTATGTCCCTTGTGCCTGTACACTTGGCTCACTCACCAAAAAAGTATCAATTTCCGATGTAGTTCGAATGTATCTTGATAGTTTATTATAAGCGCTTATAAATTGCGCTTTACCCACGACTTCGCAAGCCTCATAATTCAGAATTGTTTCATTAAATACTAATATCTCATAGCTCTTTATTTAAAATGATTTTGATACAAACTTTTATCTCCTTTATCGCTTTGGGGTTTAATTTTCAAAAATCCTTTCTAAGTGCTAGCTGTGTAAAAGGAAGTCGTATGCAAAATTTGCGCCATAAAAAAACTAACTTCAACAAATTACATAATAATAATAATAATAATAACTTGGGACATTATTCACACACGGCCATCTGATCCCAAACTAAGCAGAGCTTGTACTATGGAAACCAGACAACTGATATACTACATATACTACTTTTTCTTTTGTAAATACATACTTATATAGATAATTACACCCAGACGCAGGACAAACAGACATACAAATAAATATGGATTAATCTTCTTAAACTTAGGTAAGAACTAATTGTCATGAAATTGTTGATTATTAAGGAAATTATTATATTTCACCGTTTATTAAATAATTGTTTTATTTTTTTATATCTACCGAAACTTTTAATTAAAAAGTAAAGTTATAAGCTCCTAAAGTCTTATAATTGTCCAGCTTGGAAGTCTAAACTACACTAAATCTCCACTTTTAGGAGTCTCCGGAGATGGATACTTTGTTTTCTAAGAAAATTGTCAATATCCAAGTATAAAAAAAATTATATTAAATTGTGTTATCTTGGTACAAATTTTACCTGACACGTATCATCAAAACCTGTGTAATAAGAATCGTGACATATCAGTAAGTGATAAGGAACATTCGCCTTTAATAACTATAACATTTAAAGGATGTACAACTCAAAATAGCATATCACCAGTGGTACAGAAAAGGACATGGTGTATCTAACGCACACCTCCCCTCAAACGCAAGGGCGTAGCCGCGGATAGAAGCTAGTTGTTATATATATCAAAAGATTTTGAGGCTTTTGAACAATAAAAAAGTTTTGATTGGTTTTATAGTTTTTACTTGATGCTCAAGCAAATAAATAACAATTGTACAAAGTATTAAAAGATACCATACTTAATGTCTGGTGTTTAATTAGGAAAAAGTTGCATCAAATTCAGGCCAGTAGTTTTTGGGTGATTATCGAGCAAACACAAAATTAGCAGTTTTAACAGGCATTACATCATTTATTACTTAGTACAGGACACTATGTACTTTAACTTAATTATTTTCATTTACCTCGTTTTTTTTTCTGAAACCACTTAAACGTCATTTGCGACCACTTCGAAATTCTTGGTAAGAAAGTTTTCTTATAAAAAATTTATTTAAGCTTAAGCTTTAGTAATGAAAATTCTTAGCCAAGTAAGTTATGAAAATTATAAGCACATTACTAACTTTCCACTTATAAGAGAACAATAAACATACATAGACATAGATTTTATAGAAATATATATACATAATTTATTAACAATTTCCAATTTTAAACGATATTAAAACAGATAGTTTGTGAATGGAATGCTCATCCCTTCTAATCCAAGGGGAGCCCGCATAGAAGACATTCTTAATACGTGAATTCTGAGGAATTAAGTGGACTTTCATCATCTAGCTTGAGTTTCAGAACTCGCTCGTTGATCCTATTTTTTTAAAAAGTGTAGCGCTAGAAATAAAGTGCCACACTATGAATAGAAAAAATCTCGTTATCAATGTGAATTGTCAAACAACATTTCGATTGCTAGGTCACTCATTATGTCCCGCGCATGTCATTATGCCCTTTGTCTCCGTAATTACTGGCTCAGTCGCGTTACACGCCACAATAAAATAATAAATTAATATTAATGCTCCCCATATCGAGTCGGTTATAATAATAAAGAAGTTCACGGTTCGTATTTTCGAGAATATGCACTTAGCAAGCTCAGAGTTTAGATCCCCTTAAGTTCCCCTAATGTTTATCTTACAATATATATATATATATATATATATATATAATTTAATAATATACAATAAAATATAACATGACAGAATTTAAAGGTATGTAAAAGGTATAAGCCATGCCTACTTTATACTTCTTGATGTTAATAAGAATTTATTGATCAAAAACTCATCATCATCAGATCAATATTAGTAATAGCTCGGCCCGAGATAGAACCCTGTATATCAGGGCCAGGGCTGCAACCGTATTGCTTACCACTAGACTAATGAGGCAGTGAAACATATTTTTATACATATTAAAATGTTATAGTTTGCTTATACAAATTATATTTAAAACAAAACTTGTTACTCATTGTTTGATTGTGTATTTAAATGTCAATCCTTTTTGTATATCTCGGGCATCGACCTCAACTAAGATAAAATAAAATGGCGCCAGCTTAGTACATACGCTTTTACTTCAACAAATACCTTCTATGAGACTACTTCAATATTCCACTATATCTTTATTTACAGGCGTCGAATATAAAATATATTTACTTATATTTTTACGTTACGACAACGTTAATTTAATGGGTAGTTTATTTTGTAGGACTGTTATACAATTCTTATAACCCACATCAAATACAAATGAAAAGAATGTTAAGGTATGTTTTTTATTCAAAGTTAACTAAATAAAGAGAAGGTGTCGGAGCTTATTCCACCACGCTGCTTCAATGCGGGTTGGTGGAACACATTCCTTTCTTTGTCAAGCACGAGATGAATTATTAACACAAATTAAGCACTTGAAAATTCAGTGGTGCCTGCCCGGGTTTGAACCCACGATCATCGGTTAAGATTCACGCGTTGTTGCCACTGGGCTGTCTCTACCCTAACTAAATATTCAATAGTTATAATCATTTCTTGAATGATATAAATATTAAAGTTGCTATTTATAACTGGGCTCACGGCTTTTATTCGCTACAGTGATTTGAACCTCTATATCCAGATTTATGAATATTAAAATTAAAATCAAATACTAATTACGAAAGTCCCTAGGTTCATAAAAGTACTTTTGAATCGATTTGTTTTAGCTATAATCATTCGAAGGGCCGATTCGGTTGTGGCACTCGCCGGCCGCTGTCGCGGTACGCTCGCGCCGCTCGCTCGACTCGTGCTTTAAAAGTAATCTAACCTACAAAGTCATGTAGCCCTGGAATTCATATTATTATTGTCACCACACTTACCCGTTGTACTATTTTTCATAAAATTTGTTGATTGAAATGAACAGACTAGGCAAGTAATTGAACGTCATCGATCAACGTCATTCGCCTAGCTGTTTGATCAAATGGCTAAACATCATTCAGGCCGCTAGTTAAACGACGCTGTTTAGTAAAAAGGCTAGTGTTTGATTGAACGGCTAATTAAGCTAGTTGGTTGCGACATATATATATATATATATATACATATACCGCGAAAATTTAATGTGCAAGTGAAGCTTAATTATATTTTATTACATTAGCTAATATAATATTTTTGGATTTTTTAGTAGTTATTTTTACAGTATCTCCACAGAAGTGCTGGTCGTGCCTTTGTTATATCATGTCTATAAATTGATTTATGTTATTTTCAACCCTTCATGTTCAATCTGCGTTGTAGGATTGCAAATTGTTGAAAACTTAGAGTTTAACAAAGCTATTACTGCAATAAACATCTCATAGATGACCTAGTTTATACAAAAACAAGGAAAATAACAAACATAATGCTTCATTTCCAAGCCGTCTGTTCTATTCCAACCACTTTAATTGTATAGCCTTAGAACTCCGAGAAAACGTAAATATGTTCAATTAAAACCACTTCTCGTTAATGTTATTAAGTAATAAAAATATAATTTATGATTAAAAGGATAACAAAGGATGCTTAAAATTAGCGGTTATTTCTGTACACACAATCTCAAAATCTTTAGTGAAAATTAATTTATTATTTAATACTATATTTTTATAGTGTAAAACGAAATTCATTTTCCATTAAAATTATTGATTATTGGAGGTGTGTACTGGAATAACACACCTGATTTGAGAAAGTTCACGCTAATTGTGGGCATGTGAGCACAACCTTATAATGCAACCATATCTGATCATCGCAGATGTATAGCTGGCTTGATCCACAAAGACGCGCCTCACTATTATACACATTACACATTAGAAATGCTTCTAAAACAATATGTTAGACATTTTAATCAAATATCAAAGTATATTCATTAATATTCCTAATGATGTCGCTACCATTTAAAGTTTATCTGACGTGTAGCTTGTAAGTTATCATAAACAAGAATATATCCTGAAGATACAAAAGTTTCGTGAACTAATATAGCGCCCTTAGGATGAAACCTAGAGGAAAGCTATTACGTTAATAAATAGTTTCAGTATCAAACGAGTTTAGTTTATCGTGATTACGTGCAACCTTCATAAAATATTATTACATATACACGTATAACTACATAGAACATAATATGTTATTGTATTGATCATTATATCAGAAGTTTTGTAATTTGTTAATTAAGTAAGAAACTTTCGTCCTTAATGTATGTCTATAAGTTACATAATACATATGCAGGCTATAAATAAATGATTAAAAGCAATTTTCAAATCGTCAAATACAAAAATGATATTAATAAGATCGTACCTAAATTCAGCAAAATTCCAATTCCACCAACGCGTCCCTTACAATTCCGCCTCGTATTTACGCGTTGCACATATTTTACAAACTATTATAAACAAAGCTATAAATATAATAAAAGAGGTCATCCACCTCACGGGAAGCCAGTTGTTGTCAAGCTGATCTAATTTGACAAATCATTCATATGGAACTTATTCTAAATTTATCTCAAACTAAGCAAGCAATGAAGTTCAATATTTAATAATTTTCATTCAAACTGTACTGAAATAACTACGTATGAATATTATATTATAGTTAACTGAATACTAATTATAGTCTTAGTTTACGACTTAATCCACATTCCATTACAGTTGTTCACATAAATAATTGTAAAATTATCCTTCGAGAGCTAATTATAAAGCTTCATTTTACAAGTGAAAGTCGAGTCTCACAAGCACCGTGCTTGTTAGAATCGACTTAGTTACGTAAATTCTTCTCCTTTTTCAGGTGAAGGTTGACGGCTTACTAACACGATGATTTGATGTGGTTTGACACATAATTATGTGGCAGAATTTCAGTTGAATTAGACACATGCAGGTTTCTTCACGATGTTTTCCTTCACCGCCAAGCACAAGAAGTATAAACGCAAATTAAACACTTGACGTAGTAACTTTTAGCAAAATTTGCGGGTCTGATTCACGTTTACTTACAACTGGGCCTTAGAAAATGAATAGTAAATTATATTTAAAATATTTTAAACTAAAATATTATTCTATTATTCATTTCATTAAAATGATAAATAACACTGAATACAACCGTCAAGCTTAAGCTATTACTTGATTAGAGATATAATTTCTGAGGTGCACTCTCTTTTCCCTAGCTCTCATATCTCTCATCGATGGGACGGCAATCCGACACGAGCGGAAAGAGTTCAGTCGCAGGACCAACGGCTTAACGTGCTTTCCGAGGCACGGGAGTGTACACGCTTCCAACTTCCAGTCTCCGGGCTGCTACTGATTTTTTTTCTGACAGAAAAACCCAATAATAATTTATTGGCCCGACCTGGGAATTGAACCCACGACCACCGGGTCTGCGGACTTATATCTGGCCACTAGACCAACGAGGCAATGCATAGATAAACTATCGATAAAACACCCTTCTCACTATCCTGTCATTAGTCATCCTTTTTACGGGAATACAGCAATATCAAATATATGCTAATAAATTGACAAACGGACAGTCTGAAGATAGACAGCAGTGTGTGAAAAAATTATAGCTGTAACGCCCGTCAGATTATAAATATTGACATTGATTAACTATCAATTTCATTTAAAATTTTGATTTTTTGAAACATTGATTTAAAATAAATATGTACTAAAAGAAAATAGTTTTGTTTAGAAAATTATAATTTTCTTAATAATCATATATAATATATGTAAATGTAATAGTATACTCTTAACGCGCACACAAGGGAGTACAGAGACGTTGGAGAGAGCATGACAGCATAAAAAAGCATCATGGCATTCCGTCACGGTATTCGAGTGAGAGTTACTCCTAACGCACGTCAATACATGTTTCAAATCAAAAGAACCCGACAACCATCACAAGAATGATCATATTATCGTGACAAGCTCCGCACCGTAGCACTTTAAATATAAACACAAATGCAAATTATTCTTCCCAACTGCACTAATCGTCGCGTTCAGACACTACTACCACTTACCATCAGGTAGAGCAGAGGCATTTGCCCTCCCGGGATAAAAAAAAAACTAAAAACTAAAGTGCTAAGAAGTTGTGAAATAGTTGTTGATTTTTGACTATTCCTTATTCAAATTTAATTTTAGAAATGAGTAAAACTGTATTTATTATTATTAAATATTCTAATTCAGCTTTCATAATTACCGAACGCATCGAAATCGTGTCGTTGATTGAGTTTATAATCGACAAATATTATTAGGGAAACTGAATCATTTAATAATAAATAATCGACATACTAATATATAATTAGATCAAAACTGACCCAGATTTAAGGTAACCAATTTCCGTACGAATATATTTTATGGCTACCATATAGTACACATGACAGTTTTTTTTTTATTGCATAGGTTGGCGGACGAGCGGATGCGCCACCAACCTTGGGAACTAAGATGTTATGTCCCTTGTGCCTGTAATTACACTGGCTCACTGACCCTTCAAACCGGAACACAACAATACGAAGTATTGCCATTTTATGGTAGAATATCTGATTAGTGGGTGCTACCTACCCAGACGAGCTTGCACAAAGCTCTACCACCAAGTAAATGTTAAAGTAAAAGAAAGAATTCAACAATAATTATGTGCTGTGATGTATTAATTCTATAGAATTATAGAGTAATTATTTTTTTATAAAGAAACTTATTAGTTGCAGCCTGTGAACATCCTACTGCTGGGCTTAAATAATATAGTTGTCCAGCAGTTATATCTTAGCTAAAATAAATTTCAAAGATACATCGGACGTGTTTAAGTTACAAGGCTGTGTCCACGCATGTTTTTTTGAGATTGAAGTTTTGGAGCTTATTTCACCACGCTGCTCCAATGCGGGTTGGTGGGATAAATATGTGACAGAATTTCAGCGAAAATTGACACATGAAATTCAGTGGTGCTTGAACCCAAGATCATCGGTTAAGATTCACGCGCTCTTACCACTGGGCCATCTCGATTCTCGAAATCTTATACAAGAAAATATTTTTTTCATAGAAATAATGAAATGTTGTAAACAGGATTTCCACAACAGCGCCTTGTAACTTGAACACGTCCGATGTATCTTTGAAATTTATTTTATAAGATATAATCTGCTGGACAACTATAGTATTTATTAGCTATTTCATTTATTTACACGATATATAAAATATGACATCAGTGTAATAAAAGAATTCCTATCGCTTATTGCTCATCTCAAAGACACCTCTGATCAAATAAAAGTTTCAAAATAGAACTGGTAACAGTAAAGGTTATAGCGATGTCTTGGTATAAGATTGTCCGTGTGACAGCTGTACATAAGCAACTAGCTCTGACCCGAGGTTTCACTCGCGTGTAATTAACAAAAATATAAGAAATAAAAATAAGCCTAGAACCTTTCTTGATAAAAGGACTATATAATAGAAAAATATTTTTTAAATTCGAACCAGTAGTTCCTGAGATTAGCCGGATCAAACAAAGAAACTCTTCAGCTTTATATATTAGTATAGAGTATAGATATGAAAAACTGATATACTTGTATAATTTCTTTTTGTATAGGTAGGCGGACGAGCAAATGGGCTACCTGATGGTAAGTGCTCACCAACGCTCATTGACATTGGACGTTGTAAGAAATGTTAACCATTGCTTAAATCACCAATTCGCCACCAATCTCGGGAACTAAGATGTTATGTCCCTTGTACCTGTAAATACACTGGCTCACTTACCCTCAAACCGGAATACAACAATACAAAGTACTGCTGTTTTGCGGTAGAATGATGATCTGGGTTTTACCTACCAAGACGAGCTTGCACAAAGTTCTTCTACTAAGTAAAGTAGGTTTTTAATTAGCATCATGCATTGCATTGGGTGCCACCGATTGTAAGCTGATTCAGAAAAAAAACTAAACCGATGTAATAAAGATATACTTAAATAAAGATATACTTGACACTTATATAATAAGGAATTGGTAACCTTCACCTATTTTTAAGTCTGATAACATAAGATAAAATTTGGACTTAAAAGTTAATACGTTGAAGTTTTTTTTTTTTTATGTAAGAGTGGGCAAACGAGCAGGAGGCTCGCCTGATGGAAAGTGACTACCACCGCACATGGACATCAGCAACATCCGAGGGCTTGCAGGTGCGTTGCCGGCCTTTGACGAAGGAGTACGCTCTCCTCTTGAAGGTTTTATGTCAAATCGGTTCAGGGCGTCGCCGGCGAAAGCTGGTTCCACAGAGTGATTGTGCGAGTAAGTAGATATTTTTCTGTCGGTGTTATAAGTGGATATGAAAGTATGTAATATATAAATGTAAGATCTATTTTCTTTATAGAAAAAACGGCTATCAAAATCTACCATCCACAGCAAATGTGGGAAACCCATTAAATTCACAGAAGGGACGTCGTTACTTTAACCGGAACAACATAACTGACCCATGAAATCGGTCGTGAGTAAAGATTTCTATTAAACGACATATTTAGTATACGCAATCAGCTTTATCTAGTATTGGGGTTGAGTTATTAAATAATGCCGTCTTCTTCATTCGAAGGTAAAAACAATTATGATTGAAAGAGAGAATAAGTGTAGCTAAGCTCCCGCTTAACAACGCTTATAAGTGAGATCGTAAGTTTTGATATTACGACATTGAAGAAATCGGTTTATGACGCACGATATTTGATCTAAATGTTACTTTGATGGGAGTGAATTATTTCCATCTATAATAAAATCCCGCAAGCCATTATATTTATTCCACTTCATAATTTTGATCATTAAAAATAGTAAATTTATTATATGATAATATCCTTTGACCAATCGAGAAACTTAAGACGAGTCACCAGGGCAAAAAGTATAAAACATGAATATCGCGGAATTTAAAAAACAACTTCCCGGTGGTAAAAGCGTTGTTGATTTTTTTATAAATGTGGTAATTATTATTTATTTAATATTAAATTAAATACATTTTCAATTGAAAAATACAAATCTTGTGCTACCCTGATCCAGGACCAGGTCGGGTACTGTGCACCTGTATTTGCACACACGTACTTGCGCCATACTTCTACATGTTTGGGTTGTGACTGTGATATTTCGTCATATTCGAATCTGGTAAATAGAACATTATTTATTATTAATTATTGGCACAAAATGTGAAATTATGTTTACCACAATATTAAAGTACACATTAAGAGCAAATACTATTTAGTATTGAGTATCTCAGACATCATAAGACTTAGTTTACAAGAGGTAGTCGAAATAAAATTTTCAATTTTAATTTTATCGGAAATATTAAACAAATTTAGTAAAAAACTGGTGTAATAAAAGTGGAAATATAAAAAAAATATAATTCGAAATCCGAAGACCTTATTTTATACTTTATCAGTAAGCGTGTCGACCATGACCGGAAATCAAATGCTCTCTTCTCTCTCTTCTCCTGGAACTCGAGTTCATATACCTTAGTATACCTAAGTAGGAACAAACACGTTCGAATTAACTCATAGTATGGCCCATTCAATTTGCAGTAACGTATCGAACTATGTAAAATAAATATACATACATATTCCATCAAAATGCTTTAGTTCTTATATTACTGTGAGCTAAAAACAAATAAATACATAAGAGTTTTGTCATAGAATAGAATAGAATACACCAATTGGACGTTTAAGTTAAGGATAATATAAAACACAGCCATAAATGTTGCTGTTTGGCGGTAGAAGACGTATAGAAGACGTGGTAGCTACCGAGAAGGACTTACAGCCTACCATCAGTAAAAATATACGCCATGTTGTATTTATAAGGTGATTAAACGCAAAAAAAATAATTTTAACAAGATCATTTTTGTCGTACTTGTTTCTTTAGCAAAACAAATATTTCAAAAATATCTATTTATACAAAGGTTTAATTTAAGTCAAGTGAAAATATCTCCGAGCATTTAGGAGTCATTTTACAAGATTAATTAAATGTAACTGGAGGCATTTCAGAATATCGAATTTACTGAAACAAACTGAGTAAAATTTTATTAGTTACTGTTCACAGTGTAAATTATAATATATTATGTTTTTTTTATATATATAAGTAAGATTAATCACGATCAAAGAAGTGTAATTAATTTTATATATACATTTTATAAAGATAGAACGAAGATTTTTTGTAAAACAGCTTGTACCTACAATCTTCAATTAAAATTCTCGTCTGCTAACCAATGTGCCATATCAACTCAATCAATTTCATTTGTTTGAGAAACATAATTACAGGGGATGTCAAAAACAGATATGTCTTGAATTATGCGGTTTGTGAACATGCCCTAAATAAATCTCATGTTCTGACAGACCACGGTCCTCGCGGCTAATCATTTCTCTCAAACTATAATAACGTTAATAAACACCTTCCCATTAAAAAGTATTTATAAAATTAACTAGCTAGCCTTTGCGCCGTAAAATAAAGAATTTAACTCATCAACCGATTTATTGGATAGCATATATCGTGATAATGCATCGTACAACGCATCCTACGTTTATTTCTACAAATTAATTTTAATATTTAACACCGCCTATAGTAGATCTGCAAAAAATATAAACCACTCCTTACCATCCACAGTTACACCGGCTCACTCACCCTACCAACGACACAACAATACTTTTTGCTGTTTGGTTGTAGAATAATAATAAGTGTGTGGTACTAACACATACGGGCTTACATAAAGACCTACCACCAATTGACTTGAGAAATTGAATTAAATACACATAGCAATTGAAATTAATTGAATTAAATACGCATAGCAGTAGCCCGTTTCTATAAAAAAAAAAAAACATTGTAATTATGTCTAATTTATAACTATCAACCTGAGAAATCAAGCTAGAGCTTTGTGCAAGCTCGTCTGGGTAGGAACCACCCTCTAATCAGATATTCTATTGTTGTGTTCCGGTTTGAAGGGTGAGTGAGCCAGTGTAATTACAGGCACAACGAACATAACATCTTAGCGATGTAAGCGATAGTCATTATCTCTTACAATGCCAACGTCTATAGGCGTTGGTGACCACCTACGTTCTTCCGCCAACCTAAGTGAAAAAAAAACCAATCATCTATACCATATAAAAATGATAAATATCTTTGTCATTTTAATCAAATAATTGGTATCTGATTATAATCGTGCCAAAGTGCCGCTTGAGTGTTGTTGTTCAACGATTACATTTCACTTGAATATTAGGTATTACATGACGTTGACGACACGACCACTTACCATCAGGTGGCCCATACGCTCGTCCGCCTTCCTATGCAATAAAAAAAACAAGTCGATTGCACAGGAAATATTGCAGGACACATGTGTAAGCGTAAGATTAGATACATAGGTATATATGGGTACCTATCGTTTTACAAGTTTGTAGTATGATTGTAGGTTCTTAAATATATTTTCCGTATAATTAATTAAATATAAATTATAAAGAAACAGCGTTTTTTGGAGTTTATTTATTGGTAGTTTATTTTATTATTTACTAGTATCAAGCCAGGGTTTCGACCGCAGTGTTAGGGAGGGGACGGGCGAGAATTAAATAATTAATGTCTTTTTCTGTTCCCCTGATAATGTGTATACAATATTTCATAATGATTGATTTTGGTAGTTGATAAATTAAGACGTGAAAGCGTAACAAACAAACGAACAAACTCTCTTTCGCATTCATAATATAAGTAAATATGTATAAATAAAGTTTTTATAATTATGATTACTATAGACTATTATTATCTCTACAAGAGATTTTTTGCAACCATCCTAGATTATATGTACTGAATGGTAGGATTTTTTGCAGGCCCGTTTGGTTAGGTACCACCCACTCATCAAATATTCTACCGCTAAGCAACAATACTTAGCATTGTTGCCGTTCGAAGTGAGTAAACCAGTTTAATAACAAGCATACATCTTAGTTCCCAAGTTTAATGGCGCTTTGGCGAAGCAAACAATGGTTAATATTTCTGAGATCACCAATGTGGCGTTGGTGTCCACTTATCATCAGGTCGCCCAATTACCCGGCCGCCTATAACATAAACACATATAAATTTTTCATTAATTTCGAACTTCAGCTTGAAAAGTAATTCAGTCGCTTAGAATGTTCACAGTTCAATTCCAATTAACTTTAATACGAGAGAATTGTCAGAATAATTTAACCTCAACAGTCAACATCAATAAAACTTCATTGAATTTCGTATTTATCTTGACTCTGAACAAGTTCTATTGTTATCAAATCAATTCAAAGAATTTGTATTCATATATAAAATCGCCTTTGAGTCGTTAGTTTTATTAAGAAGAATAGACGTAATAGAATGAGATTAGACGTATCTACGTCTTATTTATCTTATGTTTTTCTTTTTAGGTATGCTGGAAAGCAGACGTTTAATAATAAACACCCGATTTATACTGACAATGAGTGTTTATTCGGTTTGGATGTGATGTTTATAAATAAAACAGTTCATTGCATTTTTTTAAAAAGTCTAAATCACAAATTAACAATTACGTAATCTAGATAGAGCTAGTTAACTTTTAGACAAGATAGATAGAATAGTGCCAAATAATTCATCCAAATTATTACTCCCCGTCTTATTGTCTCCACTGGTGACAGAAGGACTTGTTCATTTTTCGCCCAGAGAATCGGAATTGCATTCAAAGTTTCGGATCGGAATTGCATGCTAGGATTTCATGCGGTCACGACTTGTATCGTAATTTGTTTAAGGTTTTAATGTACATTTCAAGTTATAAATTGACAAAGTCCATTCACAATCAAATGTCGAAGTAAGAATATACTTTACTAGCTATCCGCTCCGGCTTTGCTTGGGCAGAATAGTGGTCAACTTAAAACTATACTTAATATATATTATAATACATATAACTGCAGGAAAAAATTAGGTTTATAAATTAGTAAACGCCTTGTGAATTTTTGTTTGTAGCATAGTTACGCGGACGAGCATATGCGTCACCTGATGGTAAGTCACCAACGTCCATTGATATTGGCATTGTAAGAGATTATAACCATCGCTTACATCACCAATGCGCCACAAAACTTTGAAGTTAAGATGGTATGTCTCTTCTGCCTTTAAATTAATTACACTGGCTCACTTCAAACCGGAACACAACAATAGCAAGTATTGCTGTTTTGCGGTAGAATATCTGATGAATGGGTGGTACGTACCCAGACGAGCTTGCACAAAGTTCTATCAACAAGTGCAAATGACAATAAATGTTGAAGATGTCGGAAAAAAATATTTATTGACATATTTCAGCCATTTTTCACAGTGTTAACTAACTAATTATTATAAACCTAAATGCCTCCTCTTGACTTACACTGTCCACTGATGAAAACCATATGAAAATCCATTCAGTAGTTTTTTAGTATATATCAGACAGACAGAGAGACGCGGCGGGGGACATTATTCTATAATATGTATTAACTTAAATAGTGTTACATACAATTCAAGTAATTCTTTATCAATTAAATTTAAAGCAACTACTTTTATGTATGAGTATTCGATAAGAAACTTGGCAGTGTTTAAATGATATACATATCTTAGTGTTATAAAACATATTCGCGTCATCTTTAAATTGGTCGAATAAACTGAGGTTGGATCTAAATTGACCCTTTTCATAAGCGTAATATCACATTCTATTAAGTTTATGACTAACGTATAGTTCGTACAAAACGACCACTTCGTTCGCGTGGACACTAAATACCAAGATACCGACATTTGCTCAGAGGATATCATGAGATAAAAAAAAGGTGTGTGTGCGATTCACACACGATAGAAGTGAAACTTCAGTAAATCGACAAAAGAAATAATATAAAATAGTATGTATATTTCTGTCTCATTCTTTGCTGGCTTCATCCTACACATTTTTGTATTTGTGTCTCATACCTGTCGTTTTTTCCGTTGCATCCGGTTTGAAATCACAACGATTCTAAAGAAGTTTCACTTCAAAAACTCCAAATATACGACATTGCTGAATTAAATGACAGCCTCATATTCTAAAATAAAGCTTGAAAAGTAAAAAGTGCCATATTCATATATGTTGTACGACTTTTTAACAAATATCATATTACGTCTCATTTCTCCCTACGTTTCGACCTGATTGGACGTAGATATGTGCCTTAAAAAGTCAGTCAATTTATTTACATTAAAAATAATCGTGAATTACATAATATATTATATAACTTACTATAAACATTACGTCAGTAAAATTGTGTGAATTAACTTCCAAAAAAAATCAAAATAATTATGATTACAAAGAAAAAATTTTACTCTCTGATCCTGTTTACAATCATTTGTTATAATATAGTTTCAAAGAAAACTCCCTGTCGAAACGTGCGCAGAATAAGTCGAGGGTAATCTGTGTCTATTATATAGGATCAAATGGCAATAAAAAAAACGCTACAAAAACGTACTTTAAGACGCAACTCAAACAGCTAAGCCTATTATTTTTTGGGGAATCAAATGTGCTATGGTCTATCGCTATAATACGTCGATTTTCAGTTAAGATTGCCGTCAAAATTTTCTTTAATATAGTAATGAACCAAGTTTATTTAAATTAATATAATAATCATGAGCAGTAATAACTCATGAATCATTATTTTGTTAAGCAAAATATACTTATTTTTTAGTTTTAAAAAGGCTTAAGGGTTAATTTTTTTTTATTTTTATTATAAGTGAATATTCAGTTGAAATGAAAATATAAATTACAAACATAATATACTGTACAATTTGCAAACACCACACTAAAGCCTAATGAAATATTTCCTCATCTTTCTCACTCGACGCAAAGCTGCCCACCACACAGGCCGCGTTTCCACGCTGTACGGCAATGGACAACCTTTGCGCCAAGTAAGACTCGGAGCGATTGTCACAGCCCCTCTCTCTAAGGCGACGGCCGATTTCTTTAATAAATGCAAGAGCATCCGAGCCCCAACATCCTGACGTCTCAAACGCCAGTGGCACAAATATATAATTGCCACACAAGGGGGCATATTTCTCCCTCTTTCGCTCAGCCGCACTCTCAGCAGCAGCTCCAGCAGTTTGTAATGTGTGGTGTAGATGTGAGACCGCGAAGGTATAAAATGGTATGGTAAGGTTAAATTAAATAATGTTACTTAAACTTTATGACAAACAATGAATTAGCTTTTTAATTCAAAACGCTCCACGCCTTCATGAAAGTGTAATGTGACAATATGTGAAGCTTTAACATTAGGATGCTCTTCCAACAAATACATAGCTTGATATAGTTATCGCAATTGCTTGTCTGCTTTGTTGATGGGTAAAACCCTCGTTTAAAGAAATTCGATTGATTTTTTCTATCAAGAAATGCTGATGGTCAACAAAAATCTTCTAGTAGCTAGCGGATTAGGTTGTAGGAGAAACTTTGAGTACTTGCCTGGTACCCTCGCCTCGGAGTTCAAGTAAATACTGTCTTGCATCTGAACGCTTTCCGTTTATGTCCGTGGAATAAGAAAATACAACTGTACCACAGAGCAGTCATTTCATACCTTAAAATCACATTGTAAGTTGACACTTTGAAAGTCAATTGATGAGCAAGTATGATACCTATACAGAAAATTATAAATATTACATAATTTGATACATTGAACTTGTTCATTTATATACGCGCCTGTTCCCGTTCCCATGGGAATACGAGGACAATTTGTAGCTTGTTACTCACTGATAATGTGATTTCCATTGGTAAAAGATTTTTTAAAATCGGTTTAGTGGTTACGGAGTGAAAGCGTAACAAACAAACCCACTTTCGCATTTATAATATTAATCGAGATTTCCATCTTTCACCATAATAAATATATTATATACAACGCGAAGAAATAAAAATAAATTGTATTTTTGTATAACTAGTAATAACTGGTTACTTCAATAGACAAAAAAAAACAACAAATACATCTTAATTCAAAACTCGTTTATTTATAAGCAGAATATGTATGTTGTGTGTGAAACGTCAGTAGTAATCATAATACGTTACGTAGCGTAGCGTTATCCGAATGGAATATGGTTTTATGACATGACGGTCCAATTTCCACTTTTCCGTAAAGATATCCGTCACCCCAAGGCTATGTAGATTACAAAATTCACCGTCATTAAATGTATTATTTTAACCCTTATTATTTCTGACACAAGGATGAGAATCGTGTGTAATAAACTTGTTAATATAATGAAGATAAATGGAATATAAACATAAATCTTTTATTTAAAGAGCGAAGAGCCCAGATGGCCCAGTGGATAGAAAAGTTCAATCTTAACCAAACTTACAAGTACAAATCCGAAAATGTACCAAAAAATGTTCATTTACTCATATCGCAGTTATTATTCTGACACATTTATAGCCACCAACCCCCATTGTATCAAGGTGGTTGATAAGTAAGTATACCAGTCTTCCAAAACAGCATTTAAATGTGTAACTTTACATAAAAGGCAAGAGATTGAATTATGTCCTTCTAAATGAAGGCAAAATGAACGGTTTACTTTTAGCAAGGTCCAGTTAAAAAAGAGGCTTTTTAAGATATATATATATATATATATATATATATATATATATATATATATATATATTATATTTTTTTTTTATTTCATAGGAAGGCGGACGAGCGTATGGGCCACATGATGGTAAGTGGTCACCAACGCCCATAGACAATGGCATTGTATGAGATGTTAACCAACGCTAACATCGGCAATGCGCCACCAAACTCAGGAACTAAGATGTTATGTCCCTTGTGCCTGTAATTACACTGGCTCACTCACCCTTTATTGGTTTCGTGCAATATTCCAGTGTGAATTATTATCATTTATATTAAAGTAAAGGAGTAAATGTATTAAGTGGATAAACACTTCAACCATATTAATATTATCGATAGTCAAATCTAAAGCCCTAATCGCCGGATTTGCGTCCCATAGGATTATGAGAGTGCATATGATTGACATACTTGTGCACTTTAGCAAAGTTGACTCGTTTCCCTTGAGAATGGTCGCCGTGACCGAAATTGGTCAAGAGGACACGACGATCATATTATCAAGTTTTTAAACAAGCACGATAATCGTATGTATATCGTCGAAATGTAATGTATTTATAAAAAAGGTAGGACACATGGCAAAGTGCTCACCATGGAATGTAGACTCTAAATTAGTGCTTTAAGTATCCAGGGTTATTTGTAATGACCCAGCAACCATGTAGGACTAGATAGCTAACACCATAAGCAACAACTTTTCTTCTACGACTTTTGATAATTTGTTAGATTTTATTTTCATACACAAATAAGTATTAATTTAATTTCCCGCTTGAACGTTTATAAATCTACGCGCAACGCAAAGATCGACGCGGCGCGTCGTCCTTTAGTGTATGAATGAAATATAGACCTACAAGTGTCACGAGAACACGGCAAAAAATTGTTAACTCTTTTTTTTCATGTATTGAGTTATGGTCGAAGTCGTAGAACAAAAGTTGTTGCTTATGATGCTATCTAGTCCTACAAGGATGCTGGGTCATTAAAAATAATCCTGTATATAGAATATCTGCCGCAGTAACACTGCTTATTGGCATCGTTTATTATTATTATTATTATTGCGTTCCTCTTTGAAGGGTGAGTGAGCCAGTGTAATAACAGGCATAAGGTTGGTGGCGCATTGGTGATGTAAGGAATTGTTATCGCTTCTAATCTTGCCAATGTCTATGGGAGATAGTGATCATCAGGTGGCCCATGTGCACTTGCCCTATAAAATAAAAACATATAAAGTTCATTATACAGCCTCGTGTATGTAGTTACATTGGCTTATTCATTACTTGGTAATTACAGGCACAAGGGACATAACATCTCAGTTCCCAAGGTTGGTGGAGCATTGGCGATGTAAGAGACGGTTAACAGCTCTTACAACGCCAATGTCTATGGGCGTTGGTGACCACTTACCATCAGGTGGCCCATATCTTCCTATGCAATAAAAAAAAAATCATACTGCAAATTGAAGCATATCAATATAAATTGCTGTATAGTGGTAGAATATCTGATGAAGAGTTACCTACCCCATATCCAGGATCGTGTAAGGACATATCACGGTAATAAATGCTTCATTATTTGTGTGCCTTCGTATCTAACTTTAATTTTGAATTCTACTATTGAACATCTTTCAATATAATATGTTCTATATTTAGAACGTGCGGCCTCTATCACTTTGATGCGAACCATTCTGAATGTAATGATGAAAATATGTACATAGCTTCGTCTACTAGGGTTTGAACAATAATAATTTCTAGGTTTTTATATTCAAGCTTTCTTTACACGGCAGCGGGTGTTCTACTAACTGAATACTTAATCCTTAAGTTATCTAACACTTAATTCATATAAAATCTATTAAAAAATGATATTAATATATTAAGAGTAGTAAAAGTAGTAGTTGACTCTAAACTTGCTTAAATTATTATATAATGACTATTTTAATTTTTTTAATTATCCGAAAGAGTCAATTAAATTCGAATAAATATATAAGAATTTTCATTGTATATCCCTAGATTCACATAATACTGCAAATTGTGAACATGATTTTTTGGGTATGAAATAAAAAAAAAAATATTATTATATATCAATAGTTCCATAGTAGTAAGTTCTAGTTGAAACAACACCCAATTAACACCACTTAATTTACGTCTCCTGAATTTGTATTTGCGTCTATAATTCAATTTCGCAACAAAAAGGCTTTAATGAGAAACATATATATTTAGTAACCGAAATTTTATAGGGCACTGCTATTTAATATCCTAGGACATTCTGTAAACATACCCAAGGTTGATGTTAGGCTAGCAACACATATAAAAATGGTTGTAATCCAACGCGGGACGTAAGCGGACCCCTTCGAGTGGACACTCGCCTTTATCCCTTACAAGTTCAACGTACTCAATTAAACATGTCCTTATTAACGTGACACCGTATAATTAAGCCTCCGGTCTCGTGCCCTACGTGAGTAGAAGTGACTGTTGGGGTGAAATTGAGTGGAAATTTTCGGAACATGAGCCAAAGAAATTTGTATTAAAACGCGTTGCTTTAATTGGAATTCTTCATCTGGCAATACTTTCGACTGATTTTTTTTATAACATTCGTTCTTTTTTTATTCATTTCAACAAATTTATTATTTATTTGATGAATGACCGATAAGCCTTGTCAGCTTAATTGCGTACTACATTTAAATAATAATAATATTCTCTAGCAACTTTAGAAATACATAATCAATGACACAACAACGCGACAAGTAACTTTGTTAATTCTTTATAGTATTAGACTGTTAATACATGAATGCCTTAAAAGGGTTTGTCTCAATGAATCGTATTAAAATCATACGATTTATCCTATAGATATTGTTAAGCAATGTCTTGTCTCCTTCATTCGAATGCCAAATCGATGATGACAGAAAAAGAGAAAACAGTAACTAAACACAAACTAAACATCGTTTATTATTAAGGTTGATAACAGGAGCAATTACAGCCAGTACACATATACGTGAATAAATGTTATCCTAGCTGTATGAGTCTAAAATAAACACATAAACACTAGCTGATACCCGCGACTTCGTCCGCGTTGCTTGATATATTAACAAAGTTTTCTTATATACGAAGGAAAAAACATCAAAAAGATCGCAAGCAAAAATATACTTTGTTTAAACATACATCGCTGAACACGCAGTGCATATACAAATCTCTGTTTCTTGAAACTTTAATAACTTTTTTTTAAATGAAGATATCGCAATATTTTTTTTTGATAAGGGCTAAGTGTCTATGAAATAAAATTTAGAAAATTTCATTGAAATCTATCCAGTAGTTTTTCCGTGATGCGCGCACAACTGCAGACCTCTGTCATTTTATTTATATAGATAGATTGCTGAAAACTATCTGTCATATTTCATATTAAATAATAATATTCTACATTTTTAATCTGTAAGCAAGAACAATGACAGATACTCTTCATGGCGGGAAACGGATTGACTTATCATTTATAAGTAATCTTACTAAATTATATATAAAGAATTTATGATTGTAAATGTAAATAATACATCGATTTTATTGAAGTCTCGTTTTGTTACTGAGTATAATCTAGTTCTTTCATACATAATGAAGTAAGCCTCTCACTTTTACCTTCACTGGCGAGTACGAGATGAATTACAAACACTGAAAATAAACGAACTGTCGCTTTGGCCACTAGGGCTTAATAAATATGAATGTAATTCGAGATGGCATAGTGGTAAGAACGCGTTAATCTTAACCAATGATCATGAGTTCAAGCCCGGGCAAGCACTTGAGACACAGGTTGAGTCAAATTTCACTGAAATTCTGTCACATTTGTATTTCACCAACCCCACACTGGAGCAGCGTGGTGGAATAATCTCCACAACCTTCTCCTCAAAAGAGGGAGAAGAGGCCTCAGCCCAGCATTGGGACATTCACAGGCTGCTACTGTATACCTACATTTGGAATATTTATCTGATGATATCCTCTGAGCAAATATCTTTATATTCAGTGTCCACGCGAACAAAGTGGTCGTTTCATACGTACTATATGGTGAGTCATACACCTATTAAAGTGCGATATAGTAGAATGTCAACTTGGCTAGGGTCTGGCTACTTCGTGTTTCATAAAAAAGGTAATTATTCGGTATCGCGCAACCAGCAATTTTGGGGCGGTTTTATTTTTACAGACGAGGTATAGGCATACCTCGTCTAAGCAACATAACTAGTATTATTATGACGTCGAATGACTTTTTTATTTAAAAAAAAAAAAATACTAAACTTACCGAATATTTACCAAAGAACAAAATACTTTTGTTAAAATTAAATGTAATCCAATTATTTAAAAAATAAAAGGATTTATTTTTAGTCTGTTATTTCTATGAAATAATTTGATGTCGTATCTTTGTGGGCGTTCTGAATTTGCCAGACGACGGGAGAGCAGAATTTATATAAGATCGAGGTATGCGACTTGGATTGTAACTTATGACACTTATGAATTATGACTAGAAAACCTCTGAAACGAGTACATGAATGGAGTATATTAACGATATACTTCACTTTATTTTTTATATCACCATTTCTCTATTTATACTTGTAGGTTTTTTTACTTCGTGGTAATGCTTTGTGCAAGTCATCTCAGTAGGTACTACTCAGTTATCACGTATTTTATATGTATTTATATGTTCCTTGTATAAATACAAGCACAAGCAATATAAAATATTTTGTCGTTGGTGCATTGGCAATGTAATGGATAATTAATATTACTTACAGCATAAATTTTTATAAGCAGTGGTGACCACTTACCCTTAGGTACCACCACCACTTGACCATTTGGTATTCTGTCAATCTATTCGAAAGTAAAATCAATAATGTCAGAAAGATAAGTGATAGTTTACAATTAAACAGTCGCTTAGCAATGTTTATATCTAGTCATTAATATTTTTCAATAGAACGATATTCAAAAGTGCATTATACGAGTAAAATATTGAATCGATAAAATAAACATAATATTTATATTCTACGATATAGAACGAAGTAAATTCGATATTGAATGAAATTGTACGTAGCGAAGGAATCCTGTCTCGAGTCTTATTTTCTGATACTTTAACCTAAAATGGAATATTTTATAACGAATTTCCACTAGAAATATGATTATATTGGGATTTTATTTACATACATTGGGAATGAAATTTGGTATAGTTAGATTCCTTGATCCATACAACGTTATTAGCGCCATTTGGTTGGTGGATAGAAAGGCAAATTAATTAATTTTATTGGCAAGACTTGTGATTGTGATTTGTTAAATATTTTCAAATGTGTTATTTAGATTTGTTGGAGTAAGTGAGTGAGTTATTTAAATTGATTTATATGATTTACGGCCGAATATTGAAACGTCTCTTAAAGTTAAATGCTACTTAACATTGACAAGCTCCTAAATAAGTATGCGAAATTTTTAATTAACGGCGTTTCAAATAATTAAGTCGCATTTAATATTTAAGTGACGTTTCAGTATTCGGCCGTTAATGTTCTATTTATAAAAGGACAAATTCAAGGTTTTTATAAAATCAGTCTCAATTCTAGATGCTAAATGTAAAAATTAAACAATATTTTCATTTCAATTTATTTTCCATTATTATTATGGGGTTTTGACCAATAAAAGTTCTAAATGCTATATACAATTTCTCTCATCCGTCGTTTTGGTACCGACCCATGGGGATATGAGAGGAAGAGAATAGAGAGTGAACCTGTGTTCGCACGTATTTTACCGTAGTATGTTTTAACCAAATTGCTTTACTCCGTTGAGATTGGCTATCATGACTCAATTCGTCAAACCAAATCATTCAATGTACAAAAATTACAAATCTACGATGTGTTAAGGGACATTATACGAATATTATATTATGTTGTATTTTGTACACTTCTATTATACTTTAATAATAAGGTGACTGCCTCGTTGGTCTAGTGGCTTTATAAAAGGCTGCAGACTCGGTGGTCCTGGGTTCAATTCCCAGGTCGGGCCAAAAAATAGTTATTGGGATTTTCTGTCAGAAATTTCTCAGTAGCAGCCCGGAGTCTGGAAGTTGGAAGTGTGTACACTCCCGTGCCTCGGAAAGCACGTTAAGCCGTTGGTCCTGCGCCTGAACTTTTTCCGGTCGTGTCGGATTGCCGTCCCATCGGATTATGAGAGCTAAGGAAAAGAGAGTGCACCTGTGTTTGCGCACACACTTGTGCACTATAATATCTCCTGCGCAGTCGGCTAATCTCTCTTGAGATGGCCGCCGTGGCCGAAATCGGTCTGGAGGACCTTATAGTAAGTAAGGTCCTCCTGACCGATTTCGGCCACGGCGGCCAATCTCAAGAGAGATTAGCCGACTGCGCAGGAGATATTATAGTGCACAAGTGTGTGCGCAAACACAGGTGCACTCTCTTTTCCTTAGCTCTCATAATCCGATGGGATGGCAATCCGACACGACCGGAAAGAGTTCAGGCGCAGGACCAACGGCTTAACGTGCTTTCCGAGGCACGGGACTATTATACTTTACTAATTATACAGTTCTAATAATATTGCTAACTCTTTTTTACATGTGGCATTGACAAGGATAGAAAGTATTTTAACTTTGACAAATAGTAAATTTCATATAGAATATTAAACAGAATCGAACCACGGTGTCGTGATCTGATAAAAGACCAGGCACGTCAACGAGATAGTACGTGTTAAATGACATCATTATTTATGCAAATGAAATATTGAATATATACTTATTAGGGCTTTATCTACGTCGGTAACACCTACTCTTCAATTAATGCTGTTGTGGTTTAGAGCTAGTGTAATTACAGGCACAAAGGACATACCGCCTTATTTACGAATGTTGTGGTTGGTGTTGGTAGGATGGTTATTATTTCTGACACTGACAATGTCAGCACCGCCCGCCGACAAAAAATATGTAGATGAAATATAGCTAATATAGATAGATGAAATATAGATAATTGTTTTATCGAAAATTGTGGAAAGAGTGGTTTGTAATCAGCTCACTAAATACTTAGAAGCTACAGGTATCCTGCCTGAAATGCAGTCAGGGTTCCGAAGTGGTTTTAGCACTGCGACAGCTCTTGCACATGTCAGTGACGATATCGTGACTGCAACAGATTCTGGTATGTGTAGTGCACTTGTTTTACTGGACTTCTCAAGAGCTTTTGACTGTTTAAATATCGACCTACTCATAGCAAAACTCTCATATTATGGTATTTCGGATGAGGCTTGTTGTTGGTTCCGTTCTTACCTGACTAACCGAAGTCAATATGTAGAAATCACGACCGAACAGGGAGAATCATTACACTCAGATCGCAAAAATGTTACTAAAGGAACCCCCCAAGGATCAATTTTAAGTCCCATTTTATTTATCCTTTTTACGGCAGATCTCCCAAAACACATAAAATACTGTAAAACACACTTGTACGCAGATGACACGCAGATATATTACTCTTTCAAACCCGAATACGCGGAAACCTCAATTGATCTCATTAATGAAGATTTGAATAATATCTCAGACTGGGCAAATAAAAACTCATTAATATTAAATGCAAGTAAAACAAAATACATGTTATTGGGTACCAAAATACAACGCAACAAAGTAATATCGCAATCGGTTCATATTAAAGTTCACGGTCAGGTCTTGCAAAGGGTGGACAGTGCTGTTAATTTAGGGCTTGTTATGGATAATGAACTCAGGTTCGTCGAACATATAAATTGTAAAATAAGGAATGCCTTTTATCGTTTAAAAACATTATATAATATTAGAAAATATCTTTCACAACCCATTAGGAAAATACTTGTCGAATCCATTGTACTGTCTCAGTTTAACTATTGTGACACAGTATACGGGCCACGACTGTACGAAAAAACCAAAAAGGCCATACAGAGAGTTCAAAATGCGTGCGTTCGTTTCTGTTACCCTGTCCCCAAGCGCGCTCACGTCACGCCGTTTCTTAACGATACAGACACATTAAAAATGGAAGCTCGAAGAAAAATACATCTCGCGTGTCTAGTACATAAAGTTATTTTTAAGAAAAGGCCGACATACCTGTACGATAAGCTGGACTGGGTTCGAGACGTGCAGCAGAGATGTACCCGTAGGAGAGAAGCAAATAAATTAGTGGTACCAGCTCACAGATCGGCTCAATACAAGGGAGGGTTTAAATACTCTGCCACCAAGATATGGAACGACTTACCCCCTCCTCTGCGTAATAGTACGTCCCAGGTGACTTGGAAAAACCATTTGACGGTATTATTTTTAAATAAACAAAAGTCAGAGTAACAACCTCCAAATATAGTGTCAAATAAAATCTGGTACTCGAAAACATCTCTTAAAAATACAGGTGTAACTCTTTCGGAATTCCTTACTAAGGAGAGACATGACCTGTTTATGGCTGCGAGACGGAAGTTCGGAATATCAAAATGCTGGACGAAGGATGGTGTCGTTATTGTTACCGGATCAGACGGTAAGCGCCATCGTGTTGATTCAACAGCTGCACTTAACTCAATGAATTGTATACAGAGTGATATTCCCTTGGCTACTATTCCAGCTATTCCCAGTACCAGTTCAATCACCTCAATTGCTAAATCTACGAATTCCACTCAGGTTATTCGAAGCAAGAGAACCATCAAAAAGTAAGCTTTGTATTTGTTTTATTAAGACGAACTGTAGCGTTCAAGCAGTACTATGTAATAACAGCCTTGATTTGTATATTGTTTATTTGTTATTACTTATTATTGTTTTATGTTAGTTAGGTACTTTTTGACTTCTTTTTATTTTAATTTTACTTATATTAATTATAATTTATAGCTACTATGTCGGTATAATCATTATAATGTCAACTTTCTGACGTTTGACAAAAGTCTATTAGCTACTTTGTTGCATGTACGGCTTTGGACTCTTGCGTTTTGGCCTATGTGTCTTAGTACAAATTAAAGTAGGTCATGTAGTATCTATATTTTACACTTTATTTTTTATTACTTATATTATATTGTTATTTTATGTTACCTTTATTATTTTTTTAATGTTTCTTGTATTTGAGTTAACTCAATAGCTTATGCTGCTAATTTTATGGTTATTGGCTACTTATTTAAAGTTTATCCTAAATTCTGATAGATGATACATTTTTTTTTTTTTTTTTTTTTACTTTTAATTTTAAACATGTTACTTATATCTTAAAAGTGTATCCACTCATATTGTTTATTATAATTAGCATTTAATTTTTTGAAAGTGCTCTCTCACATACTGCTGGTGGGATAGTGAATATGCTTTGCAACGTAATATATATATTTTTTATCTATTTTGATATATATATTTGTTATATAATTTTATTTTTATTATATATATAAATTTATATATATATTTATATAAATATACATTGTCATTTAAAATTCTAATATTTACTTATATATTTTAACTGTTTTTAATATAAATATAATGTTTTCAAACACTCGCAGTGTAAGCGACGGTAGTAGCAATGGTGAGTATCTCAGTGATTCAGTGCTTTCTAGTGATGATAGTTTTCATAGTGCGTCTCTTCCTCTTAACTCCCTTTTAGACTCAACTTTCTCCGATTTCTCTAGAAACTTTAATGTGGTGCATATAAATGCACAAAGTATTCCTTCTCATTACCCTGATTTCCTATCTTCCTTTGATAGTAAAAATATTCATGCCATTCTAGTATCCGAATCTTTTCTAAAACCCTCCTTACCTTCAACTTCCTACTGTCTGCCTGGCTTTCACCTGATCCGGAATGATCGTACAGGTAAAGGTGGCGGTGGTGTGGCGATATATCTTCGCAGTCATATCCCTTTTACTATTTTAAGTAAATCTCCTTCACAATACTCTGAGTCATCTGAACATATATTTATTGAAGTCTTATTCGGCCACCTCAAACTACTACTGGCCGTATTTTATAGTCCGTCCCTTAATATCAATTATTTTGATAATTTTGAAAATTTGTTAGAACAATTTAGTACGTCTGTTGATCACACAATCATTATGGGAGATTTTAACACGTGTTTACTTAAAGATGATCAACGCGCCAATCGGTTAAAAAATATAATTAATAGCTGTAACCTTAATATACTTCGTACGAACGCAACTCATTTTTTTCCGAATTGCTCGCCATCGCTGTTGGACTTAATGGTTGTTTCCTCTCCTAGTCATGTTGATGCACATGGTCAGTTTCCTGCTGAGGCCTTTTCTTACCATGACTTAGTTTTTTTATCCTATAGAATTCGGCCTCCGCGGGTTAAGCCAACCATAGTCATGCGGCGAAATTATCAAAATTTAAATACTACTAATTTCATGACCGATTTAAATAATATTGACTGGACTGCAATATATAACGCCTGTTCAATAGACGACAAAATGAGTATTTTTAATTCCCTATTAGACGGTTTATTGGATGTACATGCCCCTTTAAGACCTATTAAGCTTAAGCACTTACCAGCTCCTTGGCTTACTCAAGATATTAAAGCGCTCATGGTGAAACGTAATGCTGCGAAAGCTAAATATAAAAGAAATGCGACAGACGATAATCTGGCAAGATATAAACAGCTGCGAAATCGTTGCAGTATGCTCTGTAGGGATGCTCAGCGTAAATTTATCTCTAATGCTATCGATAACAGCGGAACTTCTAAAATGTGGCAGTTTTTGAGATCATTGGGGATCGGGCGTCAGCGGGAAACCTTTCCTGCTAATTTCAAACTCGATGATCTTAATAAACATTTCATTTCTTCCTCTTCCTCTCTAAGTCGTCAAGACAAGACCACCACACTCAACTATCTCAATTCGTTGCCAATCCCCGACTACCCACCCTTCCAATTCAGTCCTGTCACCATGGGAGAATTAAAAAAACACATTTTAAGCATCAAATCGGATGCAATTGGTTGTGATGGAATTAGCCGAAAACTGATACTTCTTACCCTTGACAGTATTCTTCCTACTTTATGCCATATATTTAACTTTTCTTTATCAAACGGTACCTTCCCTTCTGTATGGCGTAAAGCTCTTGTTATTCCTATTCCTAAAGTTTCCAGTCCTTTGCTGCCTTCTCATTTCAGACCTATTTCTATTCTTCCATTTCTCTCCAAAGTATTAGAGCGTGTTGTTCATTCTCAATTAAACCAGTTCCTCAATATCAATAAAATTCTGTGCCCTTTTCAATCCGGGTTTAGATTAGGCCATAGCACAGTTACAGCTCTCGTTAAGGTATGTGACGATATTCGCTACAGTATCGATAACAAGTCTGTAACTATACTAGCTCTCCTTGACTTTTCAAATGCCTTTAATAACATCGACTTTGACATCTGTTTAGCAATCTTAAGATCTTTAAACATAGATAATACAACCATTGAGTGGTTTCGCTCTTATCTATTTAATAGGCAGCAATGCATAATGGTTAACAATAAATATTCATCTTATTTAGACATCTCTTCCGGAGTTCCACAAGGTGGAGTACTCTCTCCTCTCCTTTTTTCTATATTCATTAATACTCTCTCTACACTTATTTCTTCCTCTTATCATCTATATGCTGATGATCTGCAGATTTACGTCACCGCTCCCTTAGACGGTGTTGATGAGGCCATTGCAACTTTGAATCATGATCTAGCTAAGATATCTGAATGGTGTAAGTCTTACGGTCTCCTAGTAAATCCAAAAAAGTCGCAAGTAATTATGTTTGGCAGTCCTAAGATTTTGTCGAGGGTTCAAGGTCAACATCTACCGCCAATCTTATTCGAAGGCCAAATATTACATTTGCAAGAAACTGTTAAAAATCTTGGACTCCTCCTTGATGCCTCCTTTTCCTGGGTACCACAGGTTGCAGAAATGAGCCGTAAGATTTTCGCTATCATTACTTTTTTGAGGCGGTGGAAAAATCTGCTACCTATCAAGGCTAAGATTAGCTTAGCCAATTCTTTCCTTTTGCCCTTACTGGATTATGCTGATGTCTGCTACATGGATTTAACTGAAGACCTTCTGAATAAATTAGAACGGCTTCAGAATATAGCTATTAGATTTATCTTCGGACTACGAAAATTTGATCATGTTTCTCAGTATCGGTCTCAATTAAAGTGGCTGCCAATCAGACTTCGAAGAAATCTACACGCCTTATCCCTTCTCTACTCTGTCCTGTATATCGGCTACACACCATCCTACCTCAAGGAACGCTTCAAATTTCTTGGAAGTGACAGCACCCACAACCTGCGTTCTTCGGAGGATAATAAACTCATTCTTCCCTGTAGCCGGACACAGACCTACAGTAATTCTTTTACTGTTAAAACTATTAAGCTATGGAATGCACTACCTGCTGATATCCGGCAGTCGAACTCACTGAACATATTTAAACATCGTTTGAAAAACTATTATTTGTCACTTACTAAATAAATAATGTATATTATACATATGTATGTATGTATGTATGTATGTATGTATGTATATATGTGTGTATGTATGTAAGTATGTATATATGTATGGAATAGTATGTAGTTTACAATTATTATCTATATTTAATTTTATATTATATTGTTATCTAATATATAATATTTGTTTAAAATTGTTATTATTAAAATGTCTCCTTTTATTTATGCACTTACCTGTACTCTTACAAAGCTCCTTCCAATAAAGGTTGTCTGTGAGAGATCGCTATAAGCGATAAGACCGCCTTTGCGCATCATTAATTGTTGTTATTTCTTCTCTACTTCTGTGTTATTTGTATATTGTTGTGCAATAAAGTGTTAAATAAAATAAATAAATAAATAGTGTCAGTCATACTACCTCATAGACTTAGTATTTATCATATTCATTTTAAATGTCTTATGTCTAAGTCTGTCTGTCTGTCTATCTTATGTCTAAGTTCCTTGTGATGTTTTTCTTTTTGTGTAATATGTTTTTTTTCTCAAGGATAAGGGCTTTCTAGTTTTAGTTTTTTGTTCTTATAATTTCATTTATTTATTTTCGTGTGCGCGCATTTGTTTATGTTTACCCAATAGTCAGGGGCCATCTGAAAATCAGTGCTGTGCATTAGCACAGCTTATACTGAGATGAACCCCTTGCTACCTACACTGTATTCTTTAAATTTAATTATTTTCTTCTGTATAATCTATGTAATGTATGTGTGTAGCAAAATAAATGGTTTAAATGGTTTAAATGGTTTAATATAGATTTCATAAAATCCAGATATTTTTGACGTGACAACGTCTTATAAATTGGTTTGCCGGGTGACACTTCAAGAAACTGCGTTACGCTCCGCTCACGTTATGCGCTCACAATGAGAGCGAGTGAGAGGCACGCGTCCCTTCCACTCGGGCATGGTTAGTCCGCCTAAGAGTGAGAGAGACAGACATAAAAAATAAAATTTTGTTAATATGAAATTCAGTGCGAGATTCTTTGTATAAATTAATGTTTTAAATATAATTCTTTGTATAAATAAATGTTTTAAATTGTTACTATTATTTCATCCTTCTTCCTACTATACGAATGAATATTCACATTAAAATTATTTTACCACTCAAAGTCGTTGTCACGTGAACCGTATACCGACTTTACAGGCAACCAATATTTTTTACAGAATATAATTATATATGTATATATATATATATATATATATATATATATATATATATATACTTTATCATTATCCGTAGTAACTATTATTATAAAGAGTAATGTTAGGCATTCAATTTACAAAAATAACATTGAACGAATCGAGAAAATACAAGCGAAATATTCAAAAAGCTTTATATTATCCAAACCAATATTTTTTTTATCGTTTTGGATATGAAACTATGTAATTAATTTATTACATGAACCTTTCATGGATATTTTAATTTTAAAACATTTGCCCGCGGTTTCACCCGCGTAGTTCCAGTTTCCGTCGTCAGGGAGGTTGTGGCCTTCGGGCTATCCGCCGGGGTGTCAGGGTAGAACGCTCACGCGACCCCTTGGCACCCCCCTAAAGGCGTGGAAGTATACTCTGTGGTTTTAGTGGGTATCACGGCCTTGCACTCCAACCGTCGAGTCGCACATGCTCCCCCGCTTTTCATCTTGCGGGGGGTATACGTAAATGCATTTCCACAGCGAAAAAAAAGGCGTGAAAGCGTAACAAACACTCAATTGCATTTATAATATAAGGATTTATCGATGATATTAATAGTTATCCGATATTCGAAATTCTTAAACTTTTTTAAAGTTCTAACTGCTTCTATTTTCAATGTGAGCGAAACGGCATGACTCTCTTACACTGTCATGCCCACTCTCCTCCTTTCTGTATGCGTGGCGCGGTATATAACCTCTAACACACGGTCAAAGCCACGGGCGGGAACTAGTGACATGTATTTGCATCAAATTTATTTATTGTTTTTTTATATACATGCAATTCTAATTCCTTTCAATAATCATCCATTGCGAAGTTCATCATCATGACAAAAGCGTCCCGTGTCATTTTATTTAAATTTATAAGTACTTTATTTCTTTCAATTATATTTGTTTATTTTTTGTTAGTAGTCTGTGTGCAAATAAATAATGCGGTTATGCGTTTTTCATCTCTTTTGTATTATTTTCAACCCAATTATTTTGATTAAAACAAAAACATCAATGTTCATACCTGACTAGTCAGCGGTCATTGACATCCCACTTCAAAGAAGAAGCATTTTTATTTGAATATTTTCCGAGGACCTTTTCAATGAAAATCCAATGAATCTTTTACGAAATTCAAACATCGTAGCAAAGTTTATAAGTATATTACGTAGTAATTCACAAATATACGGAAATGAGTGTGTCATATGTAAAGTGCCAATCTTTTTTTATTTACTCACTCGCTGCAAGGCGTTCTACACTAAGGAACTGATATCATGCGATCGTAATGACAGCGTTTGTCAAGCTTGATATCCTAACGCGTACATTTATTTTATACAACCTACTCGTCTCGGCTTCTGTAGAATAAGGGTCTCCATAAAATGTTTATATTTAAGGACATGCAAAACAAATTCTTTTTTTATGACGTAGTGCGCGAAGGATCGCATACATGGCTAAGTTTTTCTGTAATACCTAACTGAACAAAATAAAAATATTCAACTCACCAAATTATATATTACCAAAAGATGCGAAAGTTTATGTATATAATATAAAAGTAACTTTACAGTTTGAATTGAATTTTATGTTCTTTTTATATATATAAACAAGAAGTAATAATTCTTCAGCAATAGATTTACTTACTAAAAAATATTATCCGTATATTAAACTTGATTATTTTAAGATTGTATTGATAAAGTTCCAGAAATAATAAATAAAACATTGTTTATTTTTAAATACATCCACACCAGTCTTTTCGTTTTTACCTAAAAAAAACTGAAACACACACATCTATAATTTCTATTAAAATAGAATAGTTCTTAGAGCTAAAGCTCAACTAATACAAAAACAGCGGTAACACCGCCTTTATACGTAGTAATTAAACAGTAAGAAGAAATACATTATTAAATTACAATATTAATTTACTGGTGGTAGAGCTTTGTGCAAGCTCGTCTGGTTAGGTACCACTCACTCGTCGGATATTCTACCGCAAAACAGCAGTTTTTGGTATTGTTGTGGTCAGGTTTGAAAGGTGAGTGAACCAGTGTAGTAATTACAGACAAATTGACATAACATCTTGGTTCCCAAGGTTGGTAGCGCATTGGCGCATGTAAGCGATGGTTAACATTTCTTACAATACCAATGTCTATGGACGTTCTTCTACCTATTATATAAAAAATGCGATAATAACGTTTTTTCAATAAGATTTCATGAACATTTTCGAAGCAAATTTCGAAGTTTTAAGACAGTCGCGTCGTGACAGAAACTGACATTGACTCTAACACCATTTACCGTCACCGTCGCATCGTGACAGTAACTCAACAGACCGGCCAACTTCCCAGGACATATTACAGAGCACAAGTGTGTGCGCAATCACAGATGTAGTCTCTATTACGTTTGTCTCATAATCCGATGGGGAGACAAAGGCTCATCGTGGATTACGAGCAACGGAAGTGCAAAAACTGTCTAGAAAATCCTATAACAATTCATTAGCTTGAGTAAATCTAACATGACCCTGATTTGCAACTGTTAAGCCAGGTACTAGTTTAGAAGCAATTGCCTATATATTAGCAATCTACATAGCATATATTTTAGTAGCATTTTGCCCATGGTCACACCCGCGTAGTTCCCGTTCCCGTGGGAATACGGGGACTAAACATAGTCAATGTTATTTGATGATAATATAGCTTTCCATTGGTGGAAGAATTTTTAAAAACGTTTTAGTGGTTTAGAAGTGAAAGCGTCACGAACAAACAAACACATTCGCATTTATAATATTAGTTAGGATTATTTAAACCGACACATATTCGAAGCTCTGAAACCACAAATAGAGGAAGCGTTATGTATTCAACATTGTTCGGTCACAACTCATTGTATATATGTCCTTACAACAATGTCGAGTATTGTGTTTAGATAAATTATTTATTTATGGAAGTAAAGTAATAACCATCAGTTGATTTGGAGTTGATAAGGTGATTAGGAGAGACCACGCTACTAATGTGGATTAGTGGGTACATTATCGCATGTATCACAGGGAGTGTTCTGAGGAGTTGTTTGGATTAGTCCCGGTAGCTGAATTTCACCACCGGACATCGCGCCAGAACTCAAAATTCCTTCCCCATCACCTCGATGTCTGTTAATCTACAACAGTGCGTTTCCTAAGGCATTTCCTGCCTCGCACAATCACTGTGGAACCAGGTTTCGCCGGCGACTTTTCCGAACCGATATGACATAAAAACCTTCAAGAAGAGAGCGTACTCTTTCCTCCAAGGCCGGCAACGCACCCGCAAGTCCTCGGATGTTGCAGGTGTCCATGAGCGGTGGTAGCCACTTTCCATCAGGTGAGCGTCCTGCTCGTTTGCCCCCTCTTACATAAAATATATATATTACTGTGGTAACTTTAGTCACGATGTTTCCTTTCGTCACTGAGCACGAGGTTCACTACTAAACTTCGAGTTGCTTGATTGTTTGAACCCACAACCTCCTACCCAAATTAATGTCGGATATTTATTTATAAATAAGTCTTATGTAACATGAAACAACGAATAATATTCTCTTCATATTGTTGGATATGGAGGATTTGTTATAGAACCACAACACAGCTCCACTGTACACGTAGGTTAATAGACTGCTAGCGGATCCAGTACAGGCTTATCCCCAGCTACATTAAACCGCTTGCACATTTATAACATACGAGTAACAGCATGCAGCTTCGCATGGGTGTGGGCTATGGGCTTTAATACTACGTATAAGCAAAATTTAATTGATCGGTTGATTCGTTAAGATGCGAAATCCTAAATAACAAACTCACTCTCACGTTTAGAATATTAGCAAAGATTCATTACATGTTAAAATTTAAACAAAGTAACAATTTTACAACTTCGAAATTATTCAGTACAACATATCATAATATCAGTATTATAATTTTACAAGGTTGCAAAGTCATATGCGACGCACGCGTACGTCCTATTATAAGCCGTAATTACTTTATGCTCTATGAAATTGTAACTATATTTCTGTGGAAATAATTCGGATTTATATATAACAAGTCATGCAAATACCAAAAGACCGATTCAAAATGCAAATAAATAGATGAGTATTGTTATTTAAATATGAGTATCATATAAAAGTAATATCTTGTGAAGCTAATTTAGAAGAGCACTTTTTAATTAAAGTGTTACTGCTTTTAACTGTTAGACATGAATACTACGGAAATAGTTCAGTAGATGAAAGTAATAAGCGCAGTTAAATCATGTCAGACATTCTTGTAACAAACGCCAGTATTGGACTTTCAACAACTCAACTCAACTTCAAGTAAACGTCAACTTTAAGGTAAGAGCTTACAAAGATGGCTATTATCTATACAAATATAAAATAGACGTTGGATGTTGGTATTTCTGTTTGAAATAATAGACTGAGACCGACCTGATTCGAACGATTACAATAACAGTATTTTTTGACGTGACAACGTCTAATAAATTGATTAACGCTGGCTGCATGCACGAAAAAGGGTGACTCATTGTCCCGTTGCGCTCATTGTCCCGTTACGCCAATTGTCCCGTTACGCTCATTGTCCTGGTACGCCCATTGTCCTGTTACGCTGATTGTACGCCATAATAATATGCAGTCATTTCATCAATGTTTTGTTATGACGTTGTCACGTTAAACTATCGTCCGTAAACCGACTTTACAGACAACCATTTTTTTGGCATATTGACAAACTCTTATATAGCCAATGCGCCAACTTTGAAAGCAAGATGTTGTGTCCCTTGTGCCTTTAGTTGCACTGGTTCATGCATTTTTCATGAAGATTTATATATCCACTTAGTTGTAACTCGCCAGTATATGAGCTGCAGCTCATCTTTTATACATGCCAACCAATCGCGTTGACAGTTGGTATAACCTTCACCAAGTAACTATCAATTCTACTTATTCATAACGGTTACGATACGTCCCCGATTCTATACCGATACAACTTCGATCGAATCGCAACAGGGGGCCAATTCTACAAACAAATTGTCACGTTATCGCAATCGAATCGAAGAGTGATCGTTGCCGTTTAGCCGTTTTCCTAATCTTTAATTTAATTATTGACTATTGGCACAAAAGTTAACTATTGACTTGGTCTAGTGGGTTGATATAAGTTCATTTCTCAGGTGTCCAATAAATAGTTATTGGGTTTTTCTGTCAGAAAATTCTCAGTGGCAGCCAGGAGCCTGGAAGTTGGAAGTATGAACACTCCGTGCCTCGAAAAGCACGTTAAGCCGTTGATCCTACACCTGAACTCTTTCCGGTCGTGTCGGACTGCCGTGGAAAATAAAGTGCACTTGTGTTTGCGCACACACTTGTCCACTATAATACACAGTTGGCTAATCTCTCTTGGGATTGGCCACCGTGGCGAAATCGGTCTGGATGACCTTAAAAGTTAATAGTTAAGTTTGGTTTTGACACAGCGGAATATGTTAACATTATATCGGTCGGTTCCGATCCGAATAAATATAGAATTGTCAAAGTTTGGAATTGAGTCATGAACGTATCGAAATATTTATAAATTAGTAGAATTCTACAATAGGAAAACGGTAAAACACCAACGATTACGGTTTGATTCGATTACGATAAAGTGACAATTAATTAGTAGAATTGGTCCCCTAGTCGTTGCTGCTGTGATTTGCCGACTTGCATTGCTTTTATGCTTATAATGAAACGATGGTTTCATTTTCTGATCATAAAGCTGCGTTCTTAATTGTCACCATCCTGAATCCTGCGCGACCGTGACTAACAAGTGTTTGTGACTCCTATAAACAAAAGGTTGAGTATCGTATGCCTTACATGGTCAGATAGGTACCGTCAACAGACATATTCCTGTATTTTAATTATGTTTTATCAATACAGCTCAAATTAAGGAGTTATTAAGATATTATATATAAAGCTTTAAAACTTTTCTCCGCTTTAATTAAGCTAAGTTATGTACCCTTCAGAACGAATATGAAACCCATCACTAACTTTCGATTCGGATCACGTTTCCTCGAAAATCAGAATCCCCTTAAGAATAATATTATATTCATCGAAGAACTCTCAATTTGTTGGCATTATCGGAAGGAATAGAATATAAATACGATTAGATATATATATACATATACTATGACTTTACATTAAAAAAAGGTTTTACAACTTTTTGTCATACTGTCGTGACATTTGTATGTCTATATTTCATTCATAAAAGAAAGGACGACGCGACGCGTCGATCTTTGCGACGCGCGTATGCTGTATATATGCTGTTTTATTTTAAAAGGATATGATAAATGTATATTATATATAATAAATTCTTTCATTTAAAAGGTAAGGCAAAATGACTTCACTGTAATTACGTTAAGTTACCACGCTCAGTAATTGTTTCATTGTCAAACATTTATAAGGACATCACTGGTTAGTGATAACTGATAAGGATATCGGATCGATACGGCAGCTCAATGTCCGTTCGACCATTTCGTAAGAACATTATTCCGTCTGTACACATTAAGAATGTATTGTGTAATCTGCATCAATAATAGCCGAGTGAGTTGGACTTAAATCTTAACAGTTTCGTATGTGCGTTTTGTTTTTTTTATGATATATTTTTGTGATTGCGACTATAATTATACACGCATATGTGGAAATAAGTGCTACATGGTAGGACAAGCCCGTCTGGGTAGGTACCACCCATTCATTAGATATTCAATAGATTATAATAATGTATAATAGTTTCATTTTAAAAGGTGAGTGAGCCAGTCGAAAAAGTAATAGCCATTCCCACTGCTGGGCTAAGACCTAATTTCCGTTTGAGGAGGTTTGAAGCTTATTCCACCACGCTGCCTAGAATATACATGTGACAGATTATCAAAACACATGCCACATTCCTCGTTCCTCGCGATGTTTTTCTTAACCACTGAACATAAGAAAAAAAAATTATAAACATGAAAACATGAAAATTCAGTGTTACATTCGTGGGTCTGAAACCACGACCTTCAATTAAGACGCTGGAGGTCCATTGGGCTGTCTTGCTTCAGTGGTTAGAACAGTCTATTGCTTGCGGTTAGGTGATCTATTTGCACATACGCCTTCGTAACCAACCAATATTTATTGCACTCAAAAAAGTTACATAAAAATTAAATAATTATATTTCATTAAACATTATAGGGAACGGTGACAGACCTTCATTTTTTATAGTGTATAATAATATTTAATCAAATAATAGTATATAATTAATGTATTACAAATCAAGTCATTGAAGACAATAATATTCACTATACAAGTATACAAGTACATAGGTACAAATACTGGCTAGCTAACGTGCTTCAGTTTTATTTAACAAACAAAGTATTATACATTGTAATATTGTTTTACCCTCTGATTTCCTCGCGGGTTTTATTAGAAACCAATTTACATAGGTCTCTATTTAAAAATAAAATAGTAATTCTATTTTTAAACAGAGAAGGTAAGACTTAAAAAAATCCTTCCTTAGTGATAATCTGTTGTGTAAAAGTCATGCAAATATTCAAGATGCTATCCCCAGTAGTTTGGTCTCTCCGTCTGTCAATTAGTTATTCATTTATATATATATATATATATATATATATATATATATATATATCGGCGCAATATCATTTACTTAAGTTATTTACTTAGTTACTTGAGATATTGTGACTTAAAACTAGTTAAAATTAGAGAAAACAAATCATTCATTTGGAATGATTTATTTACATTGTCTAAAGAGGTTCTCATAAAAAACTCATTTGATTAATATTCTAAAATTGTTATTTTAAATTATAAATTATCAATTGTCATTATTTTGAATTCAGATTTATTTGTTACTCTCGTTTGGTATAAATACGAGTAATGGTCTTTACATAAAAAAGATCAGTATAAGCAGCCGAGCTGTACGGAGCTCTACTCTGTTATTAACATTCAATAAAAGTGTTATTGGAAGAAGTTGTCGTTTTTAATTATTACTACTATGAATAATGAAGATAGTAATGAAGAGAATAACGTCAGCAACGCTGACGTTATTATTTTTAACAATACGACGTCCGGACCTTCGACAATCAGTCCTCCACTCCGATATATATATAGGAATTCTGTTTTATATAGATATAATTCAAGATAATATAATAATTTACGTTTGTTTTGATAGAGAATGAGGGACGTAATTGTGTGAAGAAATTTTATTGTAAACATGTTTCCAACAAAACTCTAAAACTGCAAACACATCTTGAACTTTTGAAATTAAATTTCACCGATGCATTCCATCGACTTAAGTTTTCAAGTGTCTTAAGGACTTCTATTTTATAACTTCGCGACCGAGTCGATTCTTTTCTTAACAAAGTTTCTTTTGCATTTTTTTTACTTGTTTATTTAAATTCGCTATTTTGTTTTTCCAATTTTCATTTAAATTATTACTGAATCGAGCTGTGATGTCACGGTGAATAGAATACTAAGGTACTTATAGGAAGATCTTAAGGTTTGTAGCACATTGGCGCAAGGTTCATTTTCACAATAAATAATAATTAATAACACATTTTTCTCACTGCACCTCTAACAAGATCTAAAATTACATTGGCTAATTCAATCTTCATACCAGAATACAGCAATTCAAAATACTGCCACTTATATCCATTAATAACATTTAGGTTATTAATTATAATTTATAGGAAACCTGCATGTTGTTGTAAATATGTCACATGTATATTCCACCCATCCGCATTGAAGCAGCGTGGTGAAATAAGGTCCAGACATTCTCCTCAAACTGAAATTAGACCTTAGCCCATAAGTGGGTCATTAACGGCTGATACTAAAGAGATGTAAAAAGATATATATTTAAAAAAATGGTTGTCTGTAAAGTCGGATAACGGACGATAGTTTAACGTGACAACGTCATAACAGAACATTGATGAAATGACTACTTTTATGAATAAAATTGAATCATTTTTATTGAATTATCATTATTCTGTATGGATACAAAGAAGAAGTGAAATGAAATCTACAATATAATTGATAAATTTACTTTTATTTGCACTCATAGGCCAAAGAGTGAAAGAGAGATAGATGCCGCGCAAGCGTACAATTCGATTCAATTACAAGCGTAACGGGACAATAAGTCATTCTTTTTCGTGCATGCAGCCAGCGTTCATCGATTTATTAGACGTTGTCACGTCAAAAACATACTATAGCAATCAATAAGCAATAATTGGCCGCGTAGTATCACAAAACATTGCAAACATAAAAATAAATTGATCACACCTATATTATATTACATAACATCCTTTATAATATAACATCTGTAAAAGATACGTGGCTGGTTATCTGCTTTTTAATTAAATCTATGTTACTACTATGAAATAACTTACATAATCGCAGTGCATCTGTACTGTACACAGTTTTTTAATTAAACCAACTTCAATACAAACATAAATGAACTTTGACATAACATCTAGTTTCCAAGGTTTGTGGCGCGATGTTAACCATCGCTTACAAAGTCAATGCCTTACAATGCCCATGTCTATGGGTATTGGTGACCACTTACCATAAAACGGGTGCTCGCCTTTCTATGTTAAAAAAAAATTGAACTGCAACGTCGTAAAAAGTTTAACTTATTAATATGATATCTGTTTATAAAACTTTTAAGTTGTCATTCATAAAAAAAAATGTGACGTTTTGAAACAAAAAATATTTCTATTTATTTTGTTCATGTAAGGATGATGCCAGGATTTGTATGAACTCTGGTACCACCTCCAATAGCGACGTGTCCATAACTCTGAACGGAATGAGATTTAAAACTTTGAGCCATACGTGCATAATATCTTTTTGTATTAAATTTCTATGTGAATCATTATTTAAAGAAAAACTAAATATTTTATTTTTGATTATGCCATATATATTACCGTTCATAAACTATTATTTTATATATATTATCTGTACAAAATAATTTCAATGTTTCACATCTGCCAGGTGTCCCGCGTCGACTAACTTTTTTGACGTGACAACGTCTAATAAATCGGTGAACGCTGGCTGCATGCACGAAAAATTGTCCCGTTACGCTGTACGCTTGCGCCGCATCTATCTCTCTTTCACTCGATTGCAGTCATTTCATCAATGTTTTGTTATGACGTTATCACGTTAAACTATCGTCCGTAAACCGACTTTACAGTCAACTATTTTTTTTAAACGAGTATTAGCAATGCTTATATAGAACTACCTAATGTTCCGATTAACAACACTGAATTTCGACTAAAACTAGTAAAGCTGGGAACCATAAATGCTTAACTATTGAGACCGAACCTGCGTCTCACATCACTCGTCACTCGTCTCGCTTGTCTCTTGAAAAATACATCTTCTCTATTTAAAAATGTTATTATAAAAATATCAGTGAAATTGATTTATGGCATAAACATGTAAACATTACGACTCTATGAAAATAGCTGGAGTTAATAAACAAAGGGTAATAACGAAGCAACAGGGAGTCATCAATCATAGTTGGACGCTTAATCTTGCTGTTCCACGGTGTGGTTTATAAAACCGTCTAATATTTCATTTTCATATGTTTTTATACAATAGATTACTTTCATTTCATGATTATAAATTACACAATAAGTCTAATACAATTACTTTATATGACTTATTCACTAGCTTACCTCGTTGCTCTGGCAACACGCTAGCTAACAAGTTATGTATTCAAAGTTTATTTAATTGATATCTACATAAATTTGTTATATAAATAAAAACAATGTTTATTACGTAAAAACATTTCAATAAGTATGTCAATTTGATATAAAATAATAATTTGGACACAAACATATAAAACAGACAGATCAGAGGCATATGATCTGACACAACTGGTTACCTCGCCAACGCGAATCCCAGATGTGGATGATCATACACCTTCCCTGCTAGACCTTCTGCTGACCTCTCATCCGGACGGGTACCATGTTTCCGTCGAGCCTCCTCTTGGCTCGTCGGACCATTGTCTCGTCCGGAGTACAGTGCCAATCTTACGCCCCTCACGGCCTCGGTTCGTGGGATGTCGGCGAGTGTGGCACTACAGGTTAGCGGACTGGGATGGGATGCGGTCCTTCTTTGCATCCTACCCATGGGGGCGGATTTGTTTCTCGCCGGATGATCCAGATGTCGTTGCTGACTCGGTCGCTGATGTGGTGTTTCAGGGTATGGAACTTTTCATTCCGTACTCTGCAGTACCCATCGGTGGCAGATCCCGGCCCTGGTTTGGTGGCTTCTGCAAAACGGCGTCACGCCGAAAATTAGAATGCTATCAAGCCTGGGCTGAAGCGACGGCATCGCGTGATGTAAATACCAGCGCATTTAAAAAGGAATACAACTCTGCCTCCAGGTCTTTCAAAAGAGTTATTGCCAAGGCAAAGTCGTAGCACATAGGCAGAATTGGCGAGAGATTGGTGCGTCTTCCTTCGGGAACACGCGCATTTTGGTCTCTCGCTAAGGCTGTCTTAGGGAATTTCTGTCAGCCCTCCCTTCCATCTCTGCATAGGAGCGATGACACGTTGGCTCATACCGCGAAGGAGAAAGCTGACCTCTTGAGCACTCACTTCGCGTCAAACTCGACTCTGGATGACCAAGGAAAGATACCACCGACAATCTTGCGGTGTGATACCACGATGCCGGATATTAAATTCCGACAAAGTGCGGTTCGTAAAGCACTTTTTTCCTTGGACATCCATAAGTCGAGTGGGCCCGATGGCATTCCTCCGATTGTGCTGCGTACTTGTGCTCCCGAGCTGGCACCGGTCTTAACGCGCCTTTTCCGCCACTCCTACACATTAGGCGTAGTCCCGAATTCTTGGAAGACTGCTTTGGTGCACCCGATCCCTAAAAAAGGCAATCGCTCTGATCCAACAAACTATAGACCTATTGCTGTCACCTCCTTGTTCTCCAAGATAATGGAATCCCTTATTAACTGCCAGCTCCTGCGGTACCTAGAGGAGCACCAGCTGATCAGTGACCGCCAGTACGGCTTCCGTCGAGGTCGCTCAGCTGGTGATCTTCTAGTTTACCTGACTCACAGATGGGCTGCAGCGGTTGAGTCCAAGGGGGAGGCAGTAGCAGTCAGCCTGGACATGGCGAAAGCCTTCGATCGGGTATGGCATAAAGCGCTTCTCTCGAAGCTTCCTTCCTACGGACTTCCCGGGAAATTATGCACGTGGATCACCAGCTTTTTGGCAGATCGGAGCATCAAGGTCGTTGTCGACGGTGCATGCTCTGACTTAAAATTCGTCAATTCTGGTGTTCCACAAGGCTGCGTTCTTTCACCTACTCTGTTTCTTCTGCATGTCAATGATATGTTACAAATCAGTAACATTCACTGCTATGCGGATGACAGCACTGTAGACGTTCTATACACCGGCCGTAGCAATATTTCTCGGGAACACATCGACGAGTGTCGGAACAAACTTGTGTCTGAAGTCGAGACCTTGTTAACCAAAGTCTCGGACTGGGGCCGACTAAACTTAGTCCAATTCAACCCCAATAAGACTCAAGTTTGCGCGTTAACCGCTAAAAAATCTCCTTTTGTCATATCCCCTCATTTTGAGAATATTCCCCTCGCTGCCACAGCCAGTATCGGGATACTTGGCGTCGAGATTTCGAACATTGTTCAGTTCCGCGGTCAATTGGAAGTTAAAGCTAAATTGGCTTCTAAAAAGCTTGGAGTGCTCAACAAGGCGAGACAGTACTTCACGTCGGCCCATCGCCTACAACTTTACAAGGCGCAAATTCGGCCCCACATGGAGTACTGCTCTCACCTCTGGGCGGGAGCTCCCCAATACCAGCTTCTTCCTTTTGACCGTATTCAACGTAGAGCAGTTCGAATTGTCGACGATCAGGCTATTACTGATCGGCTTGATACTTTGGATTTGCGTAGAGATGTAGGGTCCCTCTGCATCCTCTACCGCATATATCACGGGGAGTGTTCTGAGGAGTTGTTTGGTTTAGTCCCGGCAGCTGAATTTCACCACCGGACATCGCGCCAGAACTCTAAATTCCATCCCCATCACCTCGATGTCTGGAAATCCACAACAGTGCGTTTCTTAAGGCATTTCCTGCCTCGCACAATCACTCTGTGGAACCAGCTTTCGCCGGCGACTTTTCCGAACCGATATGACTTAAGAACCTTCAAGAAGAGAGCGTACTCTTTCCTAAAAGGCCGGCAACGCATCTGCATGTCCTCGGATGTTGCAGATGTCCATGGGCGGTGGTAGTCACTTTCCATCAGGTGAGCCTCCTGCTCGTTTGCCCCCTCTAACATAAAAAAAAAAAAGAAAAAAAAAAAGACATTGATTTGATTGATTTTATATTTGCCACTAGGTAAATTGAATTTACTCTTAAATTCTTGCAATCCCTAAAAGAGTTACGCAACCAACTTCTCCAAGAACGCGTGGATAGTGTAATAACAGCACCGAATACCATAAATAGGCATACTGAATTAAAGAATGAACAGTTCAAATTACAAGAAAAATGCTAGAATATTATAGTTCAGTGCGAATACATTTTAAAACCGTAGATGCATTTAATGTGTGAAGAAATTAACGTAAAAAGCTTTGAGTCACATTAGAGAGCTGTAAATTAATCTTTCTCAAGGTGAAAACTCAGTAATTAAGTCGAAAAAATTAAAATGTACCCAGCGACTCAAAGATCGTACGATGAGTTCGTTAAAAATTCGACTTGTTTGACCATTGAATGACCTGTATCATTTGAGCTCAAAAAAAAATAATAAAAATATTAAATAAGTATATATAATACCAGCTGCCTGTCCCGACTTCGTAGGGGTAAAATAACAATTTTATCCCGTGATTTTTTTTTGTCATCGTACCGTGATGATATATAGCCTCCACAATATCTCTGTGGAACCAGCTTTCGCCGGTGACTTTTCCGAACCGATATGACATAAAAACCTTCAAGAAGAGAGCGTTCGCTTTCCTCAAAGGCCGGCAACGCACCTGCAAGTCCTCGGATGTTGCAGATGTCCAAGGGCAGTGGCAGTCACTTTCCATTAGGTGAGTCTCCTATTCGTTTGCCCTTCTTAAATAAAAAAACAAGAGATATGTATTTTATTTATTCATTTATTTTACATAAGTTTTGTTTACAATTTTAATACCAGCCCTGAATTTCAAACTAGCTTTCGCTGTATTTTGAAAGTTAGTTCCTTCCCAGATTTAAGGTACATAATTGTTTCTTATTATATTAAACAAACAAAAAAAAAATCATCAAAATAAAAAGACTAAATTTATTTTTTACCATATAAAGTAATGTATTACTTTTATATACTATTATATACATTTTATTATCACAGTGAAAAGGGCTATTGGACTTTACTGTTCTAATTGTATATACACGTTTAAAATGTCATTTCATTTGTAAAACAATGAAAGGTTTATTGGGGGCAAAGCTTTGTTCTTCAATCGCTAAACATTCAAACTTTGTATTGCTGTGTTATAGCTTAAATGACGTAAGCTAAGCTAAGTATTTATTTACATGTAAAGAGAACATATCCTAGTCGAGTTGATGGGCTGGCATCGCGTAGACAGTAAGTAGGTTTGAATGAGTTTTGGTAATTAAACAAAATTGAAAACTGTTTATATAAATAAACTTAATTAAGTAAGAGTATGTAACAGCCTTGTGTATGTAATGTAATTAATAAATTACAAATTAGGTTTAACCGTCTTAAATATAAATTTGCCCCAATACCCTAATGGCCTACTTCAAATTTATACAATTTGAATATTGTATGAAGTATGTATATTATAATATATAAATGAACTCTGGATTCAAGATTATAACAGGAAAAAAATCCGTCTCAGAAATTAAATTACCAGAGAAGGTTTTTTTATATTATGTAATTTACAGGACTTCATTTAAATATGTGTATAAAAAGGCATATATATAACCTGGCTCGGTTTAGATATAAGAATGCAGATCCCTGGGTTCGAACCCCAGGTCAGGCAAACAAAAAAAGTAACAGCCTCTGAGCTGGTATTCTACACTCCCATGCCGTCCGGCCCCGTGTGCACAGGTGCCATAGAGATTGTGTAGATTGTGTAGTTGAGTATTGTGTGTAGAGCCTGTGTTTGCGCACACAATTCTTGAGATTGGCCGCCGTGGCAGAGATCAGTCAGGAGGAGATCATCACATGTCTTCATTAACTTATTTTGACATTTTAGTGTTCGTTAACGTTTTTTATGAACTGCGGGCGTTACGTCTGATATTCCATCATTAGAAATCTAATATGCTTGATGCTACTCGCCAGAATTTTTAATATCAACTTAAATATTATAAGTTCTAGTACGCTTTAATGTATTTTGGGAACGTATGTCTGACTGCTGCACTGCATATATATAGACGAGCTGGTAGTACCTATAGATGGGCCTGCACAAGGCCGTTCCACCTAAAATGTTACTTAATGGATATATTAATAACGTCTTTCTATAAAAAGTCAGCTGTAAAAGCAAGTTATTTAATCTAAGTAATAAAAAATGCTTGTTGCTGGCTTTTCGTTTGCCCTGCTTACGTTTATATTCATTTGCAGGTTTATAAGCTGTGTGAGCAAGTATTTAATGAAAGGACGTTTAGAGCTTACGCTGTGTATATTTTTCTAAATTTAAACTTAAAAACAGTATTCTGTTTAGTAAACATGATATAATAAAGTTAATTCTTAATAAAATAAGAAAACACGAATAAGTTGTAAGTGGCAACTCAAATCTACAGATTTAAATTTTTATTAAATAAAGAGTATAGATATAAATTAGAGAACCTTTTTAGCTTCAATTATTATCACGTGGGTTAGGAACTTAAACACGGAACAAAAATAACTACAGTCTATTGTCTAACATTCCAGCAGTCACTTGGTTGAACTCTCGAGTTATCGATAATAATCCTGAACGTACTTCAAGTTGTATTCGAAGTCACATCTTCACCCATTCAAATTTTATTCGAAGCGTTGAAAATTTTATATTTGAACACAAATTTTAAATATTGAAGAAAAAGCCGAGATGGCCTAGTGGTAAGACCGCGTGAATCTTAACCGATGATCGTGGGTTCAAACCCGGGCAAGCACCGCTGAATTTCATGTGCTTAATTTGTCATTATAATTCATCTTGTGCTTGATGGTGAAGGAAAACATCGTGAGGAAACCTGCATGTGTCAAATTTCACAAAAATTCTGTCATATGTGTATTCCACCAACCCGCATTGGAGCAGCGTGGTGGAATAAGCTCCAAACCTTCTCCTCAAAAAGAGGAGAAGAGGTCTTAGCCCAGCAGTGGGACACTCACAGGCTGTTATTATTATATTATATATATTATAATTCAAATTAATAAAACATTTAATAAACAAACAGATATTTATAACTTATTCTCTAATATTAAGATAATCTATTTTTGTTAGAAAATAGCTCCGTGTTGCTCAAATTTTACGAGCGATGGTATTTTTAGCGCGTTAATTGAAAGCACGTGTGACTTATGTACATTGCATTTTGTAATTCTTTAGCTATTTTTAATACTATACAAAAACTACACAATCGCTATAGATAAATATTATAAATTTATTTATAGCTCATTTCGTGTATGATAATGTTATGGTTCTATTGATTTAGCTCTATTTTTTTATTCAGATAAGATTTTGTTTGTAAGTTAATTCCATAGGTATCTTTTGCAGTTTTTCATTACGAAAACACAACGCCGAGCGTATCTCGGTCGCCCAGGTATTATGAATTAAAGCTTGAAGAAAACTTTTAACTCTGAAATAATAATAAAAATTAATGACACTGAAAATTTAATTAAGTTTCATTGTATATTTGTTTCTAGAACTCAGCTCTCTCAAAGAAAATTCATATTCTTTTTTTTCTTTTTAATGTTGTTTGTAGAGTTTTGTGCAAGCCCGTCTTGGTCCATCTTGGGTGGTCTCCGCCCACTCTAAAAAGGAATACTTAGTGCTTATATTTTCTGATTGGAAAGGCAAATAGCCCGTGAACTAATAGGCACAAGGCATCTCAGTTTTTTTATAGGATAGGTAGGCGGACGAGCATACATATAGGCCACTTGATGGTAAGTCAACCTTCAAACCAGAACACAACAATACCAAGTACTACTGTTTTGCGGTAGAATATCTGATGAGTGGTACCTAACCAGACGAGCTTGTACAAAGCTCTATATACCAAGTGAAATAGCGCATTGATTATGCGGTGACCACTTGCCGTCAAATGGGCCATTTACGCGTCACCTACTATTTCTATTAAAAAACCAGCACAATAAATACAGCATGAAAATGTTTCGTGAACATACAAATATTAGTTCTCTCTAACGATGCGAAGGAATGTTCAATTTATCCGCCAATCTTCACAAACATTCGCGCCAAATACGTGGAACTGTAAACGAGCCAACATACAACGTCACTAAGGATCAACTTTGACATTCTACACCTGGATCAAAGTACTTATACAATTAATCATATTTCAATCGAACATTCTAGATCGAAGAATTCAAATTAAGTTAAATAAAACCGGACAAGTGCGAGTCGGACTCGCCCACCGAGGGTTCCGTACAAATTTGTAAGTACATATTTAGGGTTATGTTTAAATGTAATAAGCAGGTATGCATAACGGTGAAACTGTTAGGTACTACATGCACCAAAATTATTAGGTAACTACCTATAAAAAAGGAAAAAGGTTTGTTTTTTATTCTTAGTCATAAATCGGAAATTATAAATCGTAAAAATAATTAATAATCTGTTTATTAAGCTTGTGCCAATGAAGCCCTTTCATACGATACAGTTAACTCAATTCAAAATTTGGACCGCCGTTTCTTGCATAAAAACCCGAGTTTTCAGATTTTTCCCTAAACTTATATGACGGTTTTACTTGCCAAATTTCGTAGTTCTAGATCAACGGGAAATAACCTATGAATTTTGATTTCCTTGTGTGTCGAAATATATTTTTTCCTTATCTTATTTTTTTTTTACGTTAACTTAGATATTTGATTTTTTCACAGCTTCAAGAAATTGCAGACTTAAGTAGTTTTAATTTCAACTTGATACTTCCACGCGTTCCCAAAATAAAGGGTATTGACAGCCAGACAGACGGACGGACAATAAAGTGGTCCTATACGGGTTTCGTTTTTACCTTTTGAGGTACGGAACCCTAAAAACAGCCTGTTAATATTCCACTGGCCAAAGGCTTCTTTCCTCTTCATCAACATCATCATCCGTCACATGGACTCCTCACTAGTTTTTCTTTTGCTATATATTCAAATGTGTTACATTAAGTTCTGTCTTAGCATTTATCTTGGTTTCAGACGCTCAAGTACCGCCATATTAAAATCTTACCAAAGTAATCCTCGTGCAGCGATTATAAGTTTTATGATAAATTAATAAAATATTACCATTAAAATCGCTCGTATCTGCAGACTAAGTCGCCCCTCATATTAATGCAACAGAATAAAACTTTTAACTATAATTATTTAAAATCTAAACTGCTGGCTATTATAAGAGTAAAAATCTTTAACGACATATTACATTCTTCATATATCCATTTGTCTTATGAAATATCACATAAGAAAACCCGAATACTTCTCAAATGGACTGAGGTCCATTCAGTCCAGTTTGAAGAAAAATAAACATGTACCTACATAATTGTAACAAGCGTCTTATTAACTTTATTATTCATCAAAACCCACAAACTGGAAAAGGTTGGATGACATTTCAAACGGTCGTGCCAATTCTCAGCATGATAAAACATGAATTGGAACATCGCCAATATTGCTGTTTTGACGATATCATATTTAACGCATTTCCAGACATCGCGCCAAGACTATAATAATTAAGATTTTTTTTTTACTAAATGTAATTATATTTAATCATGAAAGTCACTAAGGACTTAAATTAATCCATTTGTTTAGGATCGTAAGTCGTACCTGTATGTTTTATATATTCGATAAGGCGGGAAGTCTTATCGAGTATATAGTTTCTGGCATATTTCCACTCACAGTTTCTTTAATCTGTCTACTTTTGTCTTGTTATTCAAAAGTTTTAATTTTAATTGTAGTTGAGTTATATATTATACGTTAACTAGCTTAGCTATGCCAAAATATATTAGTAGCGGTCCGTCATCCTCATGGCTTAACATATAAAACATGATATCTTTGTAAAAAAATTTTATGCTACGAGTATATTGATTATCTAGCAAGCTGGAAAAAATAAGATACATAAATTATTCACATACTTTTTTTTAAAAGTCCGGGAGGGCAAATGACTCTATTCCACCTGATGGTAAGTGTCACACGTCACCAATAATGCGGACCGCACGTCGCTGCAACTGACCTAAGGCCTCCAGTAAGTACTTAGCGGAGCCATCCCAGAGATGCGAGCAATATTCGACGCAGGATCGTACCTGTGTTTTATACAACAGGAGCAGTTGTTGTGGCGTGAAAAAAGGCGGCACCTTGTTCAGGACTCCGAGTTTACGTGAGGCTGTTTTTATAACAGTCTCGATGTGATCCCTTGGATTGAGGACGCACTGAACGTCAATCCCTAGTAAGGCGACTTTGCTTTGTATGTCCAGCGTAGTGCCACATAGGGAAGGAGGAGGGAAAAATGATGACTTTTTCGCTGTGAGAGCGCATACCTGTGTATTCCTGGCGTTTGTCAGAGCCCCATTTGGTGATGAGTCCTAACGTCCTATCGAGTTCAACAACAAGATCCCTCCGCCTCTCCTCAGTTTCCGCCCGCCCGGCTACTGCGCGTCCGTGGTATCCCTCATGGACTGTACTATCATCTGTATAGCAATGTATGTTCCCGAGAGAGCGCATATCATTGATATGCAAAATAAAGAGTGTGGGGATAGCACAGACCCCTGGGGAACTCCAGCATTCACTACATAGGATTTTGAAGCGCAACTATCAACTAAAACGCGAAGGCTGCGCTTGACAACACAATTTTACTATTTTCAATCTAAAAAAATCTAATTAAAAAGATAAACTAAAATTATTCTTTGCAAACCTGAATATATGTATGGTATAAAGATCATCGTAGATTTAACGGAAAATATAATTTCCGCGATATTGCTAATACCCATGGAGAGCGATAAAAAATAACAATTGAAAAACCCATCGGCTCTTGTTGTCCACGGAATAATCTGGTTAATCGTTAAACACTCAAATCGATAGCGATTCCGCTTGTAAAAACTCAGAAACGATAAAATTGAACGTTTTTGAAACAGTCGTGGGAATTTGTGCGGATATACATTTGTTTTCAGATATGAGAATTACTTATTCTGGAAATGCTTACTTACCTGCAGAAAAATTACATGTTTCTCTTATATTCGAATGAACACACGATTTATCTTTGTATTTATATCTTTTTTTATTTAACTACCCAAATATATTTTTAGAATTATATAATATATTTTAATTATTCTAATATTTTTTATACATAAGCCTTTATCGTCACGAAAAGCTTTCCATTTTCGATTTTGCAAGTACATTTATAAGTATAATTTTTGGAAACCATTGAAATCAAATTCGTTGCAATTATTCTTCTAATTTAATATATGGTTCTCCATTCGGTGAGATTCTAACTGCGTCATTATTGCAAATGCTCTCATCATGTTTGTCTACAAGTAAAAGCATAAAAACTAAACACCGACCGCGTAAAAATCACGCTCTGATTAATATACAGGACTTACGACCTCTGAGAGCGCCATATTGAATTTAGAGTGCTGTCACATGGTCTATAACAAACAACTATACCTCATTTGTCGCATTATCATAAATAGTAAAGAAGTTATACGGAAACAGATGAACATACATACAAACTGAAATCATATACCCTCCGTATTCAGATAAGAAGTAATAGTATCTCAAATAATCAATAAATCCACATACACATAACGGTAGGGGAACATTGGGGGCTTAATGTACGCAAAACTCGAAGACAAACACCACCCGTATGCCCCGCGTCTATTTACAAACTTATTATGTGAGGATATCCAACAATTTAGTTAGAAGGGATTGAAAATAATATCATTATTATCAGCTTATATTCATTCGCTTTAAAGTAATTTTCAACTTTTATTATATTCCAAAAATATTTTTGATTAAGAATTAAACCAATTGAACATTTACAATAAAACGTTTCTTCTAAAATTGATTATAAGAGCTCATTAGAAAAAATGGTTGTCTGTAAAGTCGGTTTACGGACGATAGTTTAACGTGACAACGTCATAACAGATAGATGCGGCGCAAGCGTACAATCAGCGTAACGGGACAATGAGTCATCCTTTTTCGTGCATGCAGCCAGCGTTCATCGATTTATTAGGCGTTGTCACGTCAAAAATGTAAATGTAAATACCAAGTTAGAAGGAATGTGTATACCTATGTTAGACAATAATTATGTATTGATTTCACAAAAGTTAAATGTCAGCTCCTTTGGGCGGATTTTTCCATAAGAAGAAGACTTTTCTATTGAAGGATGTCGTCTTTAAATTACTCGGATACCAACTACTAATCCGTCGCTTCTGCTGGGGCTGTAGTTATATACTAAGTTTTCCAATAACGAAAGTCTTGCTAAGCTAAACATTTCCTCTGCGTTCGTTACTCGTCTATTACACGGATCATTAATATTCATTAAACAAGTTGATTTCAATGAAAATCTAAAAAAAACATTAATATAATACAATAGCGCCAAAATGGTCCAGTAGATGTGATCGTCAATCTCCAACAAACTCATGGGTTTGAATTTGGGCATAACTCAGAATTACTCAGATAAATAATATATTGTATTCATTTAAAATTTAAATTAATGTTGTTTTTATTGAATTAATCTGTAGCTGTAAATCAAGCCACAAGATGTGGTAATTTTAGAAGATATTAATTAACAAAAAATTTCTTATTAATAATATGAGGAGAAATGTATAAGAGATATATATTTGATTTTTAGGGAACGATAAAGTTACAAGACATACATATGCTTCAATGTCTTTGTAGATACTTTCTCCCTTCTCAAGTCTCAAGGCTACGCCATCGGCCCTTTATTTCTAAGTGCGTATTTTAACAACGAGAAATCATTTTGAATCTGTTCTGAATTCGTGTACTAAAATATCAACTGCTGGTAAACGAAATGCTGAGAACATTCGAGAAATCGGATCTATTCTGATTAAAAAGTTATACGAAAGAATATATTTACGTCTTATCCGATAATATTATTTGAGATTGAACCTTGAAAGTAGAAATTACGATTGCAATTTTCCTTATTGAGGAACACATCATTATGTGTTCGATTTTCAGCTCTTATAATAATTATATATATAGCTATAGTAATAAGCTACTGTGAAACGGTGACTAACGGCCTTAAATTTAGTATGCGAAATTTTAAATTAACGGCGTCTCAAAAAATTAAGTGGCACTTAATATTTGAATGACGTTTCACCATTTAATTTAAACAGACATAAATAAAACAATAAGAATGAAACAGAAACTCCACTGAAAGTAAAAACAAATTCATTCACTTTGCTAATATTGAATAAATTACCTATTTAAAAGCAAATTTTGTTATTCAAAAATATATTGTATTAAAATATACAATTAGACTACGGTTACTGAGTTTAAAGATTATAATTTAATTTCCCTTTTTTTTATCCGTTTTTAAAATGTCCCAACGCTGGAAAAAAATCTTTTCCATCACCAAAAAATATCCAAAACGCTGTACTTCACGACAATTTTTCATTTCTTAATTAAAATAATCTAAAATAATTAAAATAATATGCATTGAAAATCAACGTTGATATATTACTCGCGCAAAACAATGAATTATTTTAAGGATTATTTCAGTAAGCCTTTGTTGGGGCTTCCCCGTCTTCTTCCTAACCATGATCATCTTTTCATCAAATAATTTCATAAATATATTCGATAAATCAGAAAAAAGAATGTTTATTACATAACCTCTCAAGAATACAAATACTTATGAATCTCTGTTTAATTACATTTTGTACTGAAGTTGAGTAGTACAAGTTTTTACACTCGGAGAAAGCAAAGTTACATTGTTTTATGCTAATATGCCAAAGTTTTCGTAAACATTAACGATGCGCGCTAATTAGAACTTTGACGTTCTAATGCTGTTCTAGATATATCTAATATACCTATTAAGGATTGCCCGTTAATATAACCCTGTGCCTTAATTAACTTCATAGTGTAAATAGTTTTCAGCCGCGGCTTCGGCCACGTACAAGGGGAATATGTTAAGAATGACAACGCGTAATTATTATGAACAGTTGAGGAGTTACAACGTAACAAACAAACATACTCGCATTTATAATATTACTTATAGCTTTAACTAGATATAGCTTTAGATATATAGCTTTTCTATTTCTAATATAAGTTGAAATTATAACTAAATATTATTTTATTTTGAAATCGAATTTTTACGTAGTTATATTTATATATGCTAAATAAACAATAGCTATTGCCTACACTATGTTATTATTTAATTTATCATATCTATATTAATACACATTTGTATCGAAAGAAAATATAATATGAGTATTTTCTTAAGAACTTTCATCTTCTAATGTTTTTATTTCAGCAAAAATTTATGTAAATATTTTATTAACTTTCATCTTATATAGAAGATTTTTTTGATTAATTTTATTGTTCGATAACGAAATTAAATTAATGACTCGATAACATAACATGAATAAATTTATCATTTGGTTAATAAAAAGAGCCTACAAAATCAATTAATTTTTCACTTAGTTAATTTAAATTATCACGTAGTATAATTTACAGGTGCCAACCAAGGACCAGGGGACAATGAACATACACTTTAAGAAATAAATACAATGGTACCACCCATGCTGGTCTGTATAAAATATAAGAGGCGTAAATAACGATAGAGTTAGTGACGCGAAAGTGAAAAAGTGGTCTATCTAACTTTCGCCATTTATGCGCACAAATATTAAATAAAGTTTTTAAAAATGTTGTCTGCTACCATTTCACTAAGCGGTTTAGAAAATCAATGCGGGGATATTTTGCAACTGTAATACTGTCAGAAGCACTAATATTAACCATACTTTTTTTTCAGAAATTACTACTTAGACAATTTTGTGGTCTAGCCCTTATTTATAGATAATAAATATTTGTAGTCTAGCTCTTATTTATACATACAAAATATTTGTCTCTATAATATCTACAACGCTTACATAAAAAATAACCAAAATATTATGAATTTTAAAATGATTCTATCAAACATTTTTTTTCACCATTTCATTCCCATTCATATTTCCATGATAAAAACCTGGAGCTGAATAAGCCTAACGTCACTCACATGTTCATATTTATTTTTCTACAAATTTCACGTCCATCTGTAACTCTGTTCTAACAAAAAATAAATAAACCAACAAAATCACTATCGCATGTATACTTTTTTTTTTATTACATAGGTAGGCGGACGAGCATATGGGCCACCTGATGGTAAGTGGTCACCAATGCCCATAGACATTATTATTGTTAGAGATGTTAACCATCGCCTACATCGCCAATGCGCCACCAACCTTGGGAACTAAGATGTTATGTCCCTTGTGCCTGTAATTACACTGGCTCACTCACCCTTCAAACCGGAACACAACAGTACTAAGTAGTGCTGTTTTGCGGTAGAATATCTGATGAGTGGGTGGTACCTACCCCGACGAGCTTGCACAAAGCTCTACGACCAAGTAAAACCACCAAGTATAGTATTACTTGAAATTAATTAAAATAACTCCAGCAACAGTATTATTATATTAATATTATAACATATTTTCTCTGTCGTATACTCTAGAGAATCGTGAAATACGATTGTATTCGCAAAATACAAATACATAATTTAAAATAGCGCATGCGATACTTGACGTTTAAGAATTTATTGTTAATAAGTATTTAGTGCTATTTGGGGGTTGTAAAATTTTCGTAACAGAATCAAAGCTTAAAGCCACGAAATATCTGATTCATATATATATAGCATATATATAATAGCTCTGATGGTAGCTTTTCAATTTCATCATCTAAAATGACAATTCAAAAAATGCTCATAACACTGCTTGAAAGAGTGACGATGACAAGGTTTATTTAAGAGTACAAGAAATTGCAATTACATCTTACGATGCTTATGGCAAAAAAAATGGTTGTCTGTAAAGTCGGTTTATGGACAATAGTTAAACGTGACAACGTCATAACAAAACATTGATGAAATGACGCATAGGCCAATCGAGTGAAAGAGAGATAGATGCGGCGCAAGCGTACAATCAGCGCAACGGGGCAATGAGTGCAACGGGACAATGAGCGTAACGGGACACTTTTCCGTGCATGCAGCCAACGTTCATCGATTTATTAGACGTTGTCACGTCAAAAAATCCTATCAACGGGTAGTATTTATTAGTTAGGACTCCCTACTAAATAAAGCTGTTCTTATTCGTATCAATTAAACGCGCTAGCGTTATCTACTAAGACTAATGACTCGAGGCGCTCTGAAAGGTATCGAACATAAGCTCACGGACTTAGAACTAGTCTTATGAAAGGATCAGGAAGGAACGATTATTTATTTAACACGCTAACAATTTCAATATTGAATATTCAAACGATAAATTATTACATTATATTAATTCAACGTTAGTGCTTTTTACAAAACTATAGAACATGTCCAAAGCGATGACGGAGATAACCTTGGAAATGTAAGCGAAGACTCAGCAGAAGACGCAGCAACGATAAAGTCGCATTTCGAATCTAGACTAGATTAACACTAAACCGCGACAAATCGCTTGCGGTGAAAAGGGGTTTATAACCATCAGTGGAATAAGAAAGCCTGTGGATGCTGAAGATGACTTTCGGTATGACCAGTCTAGTTTAAATAGCATAATTTAACGACATAAGATCAATAGCATGACAAAGACGTCGATATAATTTTGACAGTTAGCGATCTCGGTTAATTTCAAAGTAGAGGTGCACTATGCATTCGATTCACTTTATTTATTACTAGCTTTTCCCCCGGTTTCACCAGCGTAGTTCCCATTCCGGTGGGAATACAGGTATAAAATATAGACTATGTTACTCGCTGATAATGTAGTTATCCATTGATGAAAGAATTTTTAAAATCGGTATAGTGGCTTAGGCGTGAAAGCGTAACAAACATACAAACAAACACCTAAACTCACTTTCGCTATTATAATATCAGTTAGGATTACAAACAAAAAGTTTCCACCCGTCAATATTAGCCGGTGTCGCGTTTGGACTTTGCTACCACTTACCAGGTGAAGTCTAATCATTTGCCCTCCCGCCAAATAAAATAAAGACTACATATAACATGCGCATTATTTTTGTACATATCTATCAATCTACCTTTCTGCTAGATGGTAATGACCTAGATACTAACACTGTTCATAAGTGTTATGAGCTATCAAAGATGTAAATCGTTGCCTGAATTTATTAAGGTCGACTAGATGTATCTTCGATCGATAATTTAATCGTTACCATTTTAGAATTCTAATCTACAAATATTATTTTAAGCATAAATTTGTAACAAGCCCGTTTATACGGAAAATTTAATTTAGGATAACGCGAAAGAAATACATTATTTTCGCTAAGCCAATTCAATCATTTTAATCAATGAATATTTAGAAAATAAATTTATTCTTAGTATTTTTAAAAGTTTTATATGAAAAATAACTACATTCTGAAGCTGTAGCTGGTTCTTCTAGGTTCTAATACCTTATTATAGACAGATGATAAAAATGCGCAGATAGTTCCAACCCGCGGCCCCATCTGAGTGTCATAGTTCCTTCCTTGTTTATAACACTGTGCGATTTATAAAGAAAATTTTACGGTTATTGTACATAATTCACCAGATGGTAAGCCTTCACTTATTGACACTGGCTTGTGTAAAGTAAAAATCCTTACACTTCATTCAGGGGTAGGGATTCGTGCAAGTCCATCTTGGTAGAATAAAGTATATTTTAATTTAAGTAAGCATGAGGTAAATTGTACACGGAATTCAGCTTTCATGTAAATTAGTAGACTAAGCGAAGCAGCTTATGTATCAGCGAACTAATTCGATGCTCTTTGAGCGTAATGAAGTAACCCTGTATCAAATTATCGGCTAAATTTACCGTAAAGCAAACATTATTTCTGACCAATGTATCCCTTCTCTTGATCAATTGTACGCTAAAGTAAGCGTATTATTTTATAACGTACGTAATACTGTAATAAAACAAGTTTATTGTATGTACTACTAATTTCCGTCTGTAACTTTGATTAAGTATGGGCTGTTTTAGGTACCCTATGATCTATTTTTGGAGCTAACCACCGAGTATGTACTGCTGGTCAGATAGTTTAATTGTTCTGTCATTTGAAATTCGCCAAGAGTTTTAAGTACTTACAAAAATAAATAGTTATAGCGTGATGTAAAATACGACTAGCGCCATCTTTTAATGAAAAGGTTAAATATATTTTTACATAATGTAAGTAGATCTTGAACGATCTTTCTGTACACGTCAGAATTTATAGGTAAAAATCATGATGAACGATTGAGTAATTAAAACATGAATGCGCAACAAACAAACTAACACACAAATATAATTATAAAAGCCTTTATTGCTTATAATAGATCTATACTGCCTCGTTGGTCTAGTGGCTTGATGTAAGGCCGCAGACGCGGTGGTCCTGGGTTCAATTCCCAGGTCGGGCAAATAAATAGTTATTGGGGTTTTCTGTCAGAAAATTCTCAGTAGCAGCCCGGAGTCTGGAAGTTGGAAGTGTGGTACACTCCCGTGCCTCGGAAAGCACGTTAAGCCGTTGGTCCTGCGCCTGAACTCTTTCCGGTCGTGTCGGATTGCCGTCCCATCGGTTTATGAGAGCTAAGGAAAAGAGAGTGCACCTGTGTTTGCGTACACGTTTGTGCACTATAATATCTCCTGCGCAGTTGGCTAATCTCTCTTGAGATTGGCCGCCGTGGCCGAAATCGGTCTGGAGGACCTTATATATATATTTATAATATAAATAGTTAATTAGTTAAACTTTTAAATTTTAGCAACGACTATAAAGCCTAGATCAAGTACCATCGCTATTGTAATAAATTGTTTTAAATAGCTTGAAACCAGAAATGGCGTTTTTAATTTGATCGGGTTATCGAGTTTTATGCTCTGCATCTGGATAATAGTCCAGCCGTCATCGGGTTTGCATCAATAATTTGTTACCATCTATCGATGCCCATACCGTTTTGCCCGTTGCTGTTAATAAAATAAAATCCTATGGTACCTACTTATGATAAAAACAATAGGGTAACTAAAAAAAGACAAAAAATATATAAGCAAGTACATTTCTAAGAATTTCTTTTTTTTTATTTGCTCATCAGGTTGAAAGGTTTTTTATTAGTTTAAAAAAAATATCGATTGTATTGAGATTCAATCAGAATAAAAATGTTTGTATTAATATTATGTCCAAGTGGTTAGCACATATAAACCTTAACCAAACGTTCAAACCCAGGCTAGGACCTCCGATTATCATTAATTCGTTTTTATAATTCATTTCGTAAAGGAAAATATCGAAAAGAGACCTGCATCTATTGAATTAAAAAGTGCACACACACACCATATGTGCATCATTCCGCATTAAAGCTACGCGGTAAAATAATCTGTGAGATCGTATCCCAGCAGTGGATAATAGCAATGTTTCATGTGTTAAAACCAATGTATCATCTCGGCTCTCGTATGCACTTATATAAGTTTATTATGTATTTAAAAACGCAACATAAAACGACAAATACATCTAAATATAGTAGTAGCCGAGATGGGCCAGTGGTGAGAACGCATGAATCTTAACCGATGATCGTGGGTTCAAACCCGGCAACCACCGCTGAATTTCATGTGCTTAATTTGTGATTATATCATCTCGTGCTTGACGGTGAAGGAAAACATCGTGAGGAACCCTTCATGTTTCAAATTTCATTGAAATTCTGACACATGTGTATTCCACTAACCAGCATTGGAGCAGCGTGGTGGAATAACCTTCAAAACATCCTCACAAAGAGGAGAAAAGGCCTTAGCCCAGCAGTGGGACATTCACATGCTGTTACTTTTTTATCTAAATAAACCCTCTTAAGCCACTAGCGCGTAAAGGAAATATCAATCCTCATTGTGTTGACGTCGTGAGTTATAATGAATGCAAGGTAAATAATGGACTTCCATAACTTACAACTAAACTTCATTACGCTGGAAAATTATAACGCTAAAGCAAAATTAAACGCTGACATTAATTTTACTCGATGACAAGGTAACATGAAAATTTACCCAAAATATTGGAGCTTGCTTAAAATTGCGTTGCTTTAAAATTAGGAAAATTGATTTTTAATTAAAGACGATTTAAGATTTCTATTGGTGAAAAATGACGTAAGCTTCTTGTTGATAAGATTTATAAATTATGTTTTACACTACATTTAGTATTAAATTTGTTGTCCTGGTTACGGAATTATATTCAAATGATCGATTTGATCTATGACAATGTATTTATATTTATGAAATACTCTGTAGAAATACAGATAAAAATAGATATGAGCCCTTTCAAATTAGTGTAGTAGAGTAAACAATAAGGTCCTCCAGACCGATTTCGGCCACGGCGGCCAATCTCAAGAGAGATTAGCCAACTGCGCAGGAGATATTATAATGCACAAATGTGTGCGCAAACACAAGTGCACTCTCTTTTCCTTAGCTCTCATAATCCGATGGGACGGCAATCCGACACGACCGGAAAGAGTTTAGGCGCAGGACCAACGGCTTAACGTGCTTTCCGAGGCACGGGAGTGTACACACTTCCAACTTCCAGACTCCGGGCTGCTACTGAGAATTTTCTGACAGAAAACCTCAATAACTATTTATTGGCCCGACCTGGGAATTGAACCCAGGACCACCCAGTCTGCGGCCTTATATCAAACCGCTAGACCAACGAGGCAGTCAATACCTGATATTTCTAACTAATATCATATATCTTATGTTCCTCGCTTCCTCAGTATAATAAAATTGAGGCGATAAAAGAATTATATACTATTTCGCAAAGACTTTTTTGATAAAGTGACTGATAAGAAAAAAGTTATTGGATTTTCCTGTCGAGAACTTTGCAGTTGCAGATTGTGTCTTGGAAACAACTGGCAGTACAGACTATTGGGCCTTCGTCCGAACACCTGCTTCAATAACCTTATAATATTCATAAAAAAAACGTTCTAAATGTGTAAATTATTATTTATATTTTTTTCAGATAATCAATAATTGAAGAATTTTGACCGCTTCGCGGAACATGTCTGTTTGTTCTGAGTCTGGATGTAATTATCTATATAAGGTTGTATTTCGAAAAAGAATGAGATGTGATTTATTTAAGTATATCAGTTGTCTAGTTTCCATAGTACGACTGTTTACTACCGATATATTCGGAGGGACCAAATGATGAACGAAATAAGAACTATACTTCACTGTTCACTATACTTTATTAAATTTGATCAATCTTGTAACATTTACATTTTGTATAAGTACTTTTATAAAAAAACTTAGACAGCGTGATTCAGAAAATTCAAATAAATAATCAACACCATCTATTGACAAATAGTAATAAATATACAACTTTTTTATTACTGATAAAAAAGGTTTTACTTTTAACATTTTACTAATAAAAAGGTTTTACTCTCAACATTCCGCCCACCATGGACAGATGGTCCATCAAAAAACATACAGGAAAAAGAACAAAATTAAGTAATAATATGAATTTGTCCCGCCCACCATAAACTAGTATAAATTACGTGGATACAAACTATAACATTTCTTATTAATAAAAATCGTATAAACATCAAAAGCAACAATTTCATACATCTTCACTTAGTTTACATCAACATTTTATTTAATACTAAATATGCTATCATTACCAATTAAAATAAAAACACAACAATAATAACCTTCCACAAATAAAAATATAAATTTAACGTCCTATCATAATCTTTGGCAATAGGTAAAATGATAATTTTGGACGTTGGCCTTTTTATTGTGTTGCCCTTACATTTAAGTGAAACTACACTCTCGTGAGATTGTCCGGACCAATGTGCTTTTGAACAATAATACCATACAACTACTATGGTGGTGGCAGATTGTCTTCTTTCACCAACACAACATCTCTTAACCGTGGCTCCGGTGTCTGATTTGACCACTTATACCGATTGTGAAATTTAGTCAAATATTCTCTTATCATTGCCATGTACTGAATTTTCAATTCAGGGTTCTTATTTAACTTGTGTTGTAACATATAAAACCTCTTTCGTACTATATGTCTATAGTTACCGTATTTACTGAGTGGGTCATCTCGTCTAAACGGTAATCTGACTATATAGCGCCCTGATTTGTCTCTCATGGTTGTCTGAGAAAACAGCTGCTCACAAAGTTGCTCTTCTACAGTTTTATTTTTTTTATTTACTGACACAGGCTCTTCCGATTCCCAAAACTTATTTAATAATTCATTTTCATTCAATTCCACATGCATACTAACAATCACATTATTACATATTTCTTTGCGATCTTTTGAGCTTGAATCATGAACATCTCCAGATAAAATCCAACCGAACTTGGTATTTTGAGCAACGGGCAACCCAGGAGGACCTTTAACTAGTCCTTCTAACAAAATCTGTGCATATACTCCTGCACTTAAAACTAAATCTATTTTATTTGGCTTGCCAAATGATGGATCTGCTAAATCAACCGCAGGTATTGTTGATACCATTTGAACTATCTTTTTCTCGGGAAGATAAGATGTAAGCTTCTTTAAAACGTATGCGTTGACATTTAGAATAAAGGCAGAATCAAAACGTGATTTAATTTTAAGTGAAACTACAGCTTTAGACGGTAAATCATTACCTTCATCACCCAACCTTAATATATTTGCTGTAGTTGGCATTTTTCTTAAACCTAATAGCTGAACCGCTGACTCCGTAATAAATGAAGCTTGTGAGCCTTGATCCAATAACGCTCTCAAGATAACTGTAGTCCCTGTTTTGGTTTCAACCTTAACTAAAGCTGTGGGTAATAAAACCTGGCTTTTCATATCTGAAAAACATGACACTACATTATTAGATTCATTTTGTGCAGACATGGATGCAAAGACTACATCCTTATCATCAGACGAATCATGTTCATTACTTCCTTCTAATTTAGGCACGTTATTAGGGTGAAGTAATGAATGATGCCTTTTCTTACAAATACGGCATCTGGTAGTCTGACGACATGAATAAGCAGAATGGTTTCCACCTAAGCAATTGAAGCACAGCGCATTGGACCGAATAAACTCACGTCGCATATCAATATCTAAGTTTGCAAATTTCTTACAATTATATAACTTGTGACTCTCTGAGCAATAATTACAAGAGAGGGTAGCAATATGATTACTACTACGAGAGTAATTTTGTTTTTTGACTTCCTTTACATCTAAGAATTCGAGTGACCTAAACCGGTGTTCTAAAAATTCCTTAAAACTATCTAGTGTAGGCAAATTATTCTGAGATTGACTAATTTTAGCTTCCCATTGTTTTCTACTCTCTGGATCTAATTTTTCACAAACTATGTATATAATCATTAAATCCCATGACTGTGTATCTACATTTAAATTTGACAATCCATTTAATAAATCATTAATATTATCTAATAGTTGTTTAATAAAACTAGCTGACTCTACTATTACATTGCGTTGAGAAAAGAAACGTTTCAAAATACAATTAACTAAATATTTCTTATTATTATATCTATTATCTAACAAAATCCAACACTGTTCATAAGTATCATTTGTAATAGGTATATGACGAACGAGCTGCTCCGCTTCACCGGTGAGATGTCCTTTCAGATAGTGAAGCTTCTGAACATTGTCTAGGGTATTGTTGCTATGAATGAGTGAAATAAACATATCTCGAAAACTTATCCACTCTGTATATAATCCAGAAAACATAGGAATAGTTATCTTTGGTAATTTAACTGAAGTTTTACTATTTCCATTTATTTGTAAAGATTTATTTATTTGAGTATTTGTTGCAAACTTGTTCAATAATTCATTTAAATTAGTTTTAAATTCCAAATAAAATTCCTCAAGTGATCCAAAAGTATCTTTACTAAAATAGTCTGTTTTTAAAGTATTCTTTTTCTTAATTAATTCATAATGATTCTTAGCAAATTCACACCATTTATTTTCTAATGCTTGTAGTCTTGACTCTATAAATTCTTTAGTAATTCTTTCCTTAGAACTTTTTTTAAAATTAATTTTTAGTCTTTCAATTTGGTTCTGTAATTCAATTTGAATTTCTACGATATCCATTTTTTCTAAGTGTTTAGCAATGTTTTTAACTCTAAGAATATTTAGGCATAGATTCCTCGTCTAGTCACTTTTTCTTATTTTTTCTAAGTCACTGAACCCTAATTCTTGAAATTTTCTAAGTCCCTAACGTTATATAATTGTAAAGTACTCACAGTTTAAATCCGAACTGACCAACACACTCACACTAAGCGCACAATGCTTGAACTCGACGAATCTGTATCCCGCTGACGCTATGTATCCACTTCCTATGGATCTGCTTAACCTGATGTCTTCTCAATGAAGCACCTTAGCCGCCAACAGCAACAAACCGTCAGTTGAATTAAAATGACTTCTCTTCGGTATAATCGAGAGGTGCCCTTATACTTCCAGAGGGCACCTCTGCTGATATCTTCCAAGTATCCGGCTCGAAGGACCAATGTTTACTACCGATATATTCGGAGGGACCAAATGATGAACGAAATAAGAACTATACTTCACTGTTCACTATACTTTATTAAATTTGATCAATCTTGTAACATTTACATTTTGTATAAGTACTTTTATAAAAAAACTTAGACAGCGTGATTCAGAAAATTCAAATAAATAATCAACACCATCTATTGACAAATAGTAATAAATATACAACTTTTTTATTACTGATAAAAAAGGTTTTACTTTTAACATTTTACTAATAAAAAGGTTTTACTCTCAACAACGACCTTTGTGTGAATAATGTCCCAGGATATTATTATTATTATAAAAAGCTGCATATAAATAATATGGTTAATGTCTTTAAGGGTGTGACAATATTTGATATACAACCAGAAATATTTGAAATTAAATTTGACGTTATCCTCGTTGTAGAGGAACCTGTTTAATATTAATTATGTCAGTAACGACTTATCTATTATTCTATCGCTAATCATAAATATTACTTATCGACGCGTTCCGGTTTGAAGTGTGAGTGAGTCAGTGTAACTACAGGCACAAAGTTCGTAGACATTGAATGTACAACGAGGGCTTTATAGATTCCACCGTCTATGTGCGAAATGACAATCTGGTAATTTTATGTTTATAAAGAACAAAACATGCGAATAGATGTTTTTATTCATAATATTAAATAAGTTTCCTCTTCAAAGCAAAAAAGCTACAATGTTGTTGAAGATCTCCTAGTTTAGATAATTTTGAGATTAATATGCTCATATTTTCTATGATATAATGAATTATATCTTATATTTATTATATAATATCCTGCTTTATTTAAATAACATTCATATATAAGAAGTATATAGATTTGTTTCTACGTAAAATAAAAAAACATGTCATATTATAATAGATTTAGTAGTAGCATTATAAATATAATTATTGATTATAAAGGGTATTTTACTTGATGGTAGAGCTTTACGATTATACAAGCCCGTCTGCGTATCATCATATGCTCTACCGCTTAACAGCAATACTTAGTACTGTTGTATTTCGGTTACAACAGATGTGGTGCTGGAGGCGAATGTTAAGGATACCAGCCATGAGGACAAATAAATCAATCTTGCAAGAGCTCCACATAAAAACCAACTTACCTCTATAAGCTGAGAACGTCAACAAACTTAGTTAACCTTTGGTCATATAATGCGATCACTATGAATTGAGCTTGAGAAGCAGCTGATCGTGGGACAAATTCAGAGAAAACTCCATCACGATCGTGTAAAGGCATTGTAAAGGCAACAGGAGAAACTCTACAAATATCTATTGAACTGGCGCAGGACATAAGCAAGTGGAGACAATTCATATATGGTCACAATCTTCATTAGTAATGGCACGACGAAGAAGATTTCGGTTACAAGAAATCAGCGTCAGTGCCTTTAGTTACACTGGGTGTGTGTGAGGTATGGTTTATATTTTTTTCGGTGCCAGTGTCTTTGAGCGGTAATGATCACTTACCATCAAGTGGCCCAACACAATTTCGTAGCTAAAACAGCTGGATTCCGTACTTGTAATCTATATAAGAATATCAATACATGTTCGAGGGTATTTGTAGTTTCTTCCAAGATTAAGTACTCTCTTTGTATGGTGGTATATTTTTTTTTAAATGAAGTCTATATTAAATACAGATAAATTAATGTCCTTGATTAAATGATTTAAACAAAGTAATTACAAAGAAGCGTCAAATCTTCAATGATAAAAATCCAATAACAATTGAATCACATTGTTATAGACACTCTGGACTGTTGTAGATTTAATTTCGCTCCCTGATTTGTCACGCCTACTCATATTCGTTTAGTATTTTGTTTTTTAAATAAATATCCACATTATATATTTTTACGATTCGTGTCGTAGAAGTAAATTAAAACAATGGTTTATAGTACGTTAAAAACTGACAATGGATACGAGTTTTTATAATGTTAAAAGGCATAATGTAAATTAAATCTATAACAGCTATAAATATATTATATATATAAAGCTATTACACACATACAAACAATCAATCATTAAATTATGTTTACATCATTATAATGAGACTAAATGTTATGTCTTTTGAAGTTGAAGTTATTTGTAAAAAAATATTAAAATGTTGTCTTCGTAATTTTGAATTTGGAAAACAAAAAGAAAATTAAATATATTAAAAATAATTATAATTTTATTTTTTCATGAATAATCAAATTAAGCTACATAAAAAAACCTTATCGCATAAATCTAGCCACTTTCCGTCCATTAATAAAACATTTAATATCATATCAGTCGAAAAGCCACCACCGTAATAAATATGATAAGCGTCTGCCATTACATACCTGGATATTGAAAGTTTTTTTTTTGTAATAATAACTTTTCCTGTTCCACAACACTGACACTAACCCAACATTATTATTCCACGTTGAGGCACATACTTAAAATAGTCTCCACTCAGAAAAAAAAAAGAGTGTGTGTACTTATGTACACGCGTTAGAAGTTATACTTCTTTGGCGTATGGAAAAAAAAATAACTAAAATGCAGTAGTGATTAACGATAAATATTAAAATTGATAAAAAAGATTTTATTTAAATAAAAAGTATATAAACACAATTTTTTTCACTAATATTCACAAATAGTAAGTAATATCAATCAAAATATTCAATTTAAATCACTACTGAATATAATTTATTAGCACATATATAATTCGCACTTGTATGAAACTAAAACACGTGTTGTGACTGTATAAACTAGAAACATGTTGATAAATATTATAAATATGAAAACAGTGATCAGAGGTGACAAGCGTACCAACATGCGCGACTAATATCGAGGTTCAATTTCTATTTGTTGGTAGCTTTGCGGTTAAGCAGACAACTTCATAGTGTTAATTTTGTGTCACAGATGCGCGCGCATCTATAAATTTCACTCTCATCATTTTTTCATAACGCGCCTAAAGAAGTATAACTTCAAAAAATAACACTTTTTTTTTAACTTTTATTTAATCTGTGATCAATACAAATTACCGTTTATTTTTATTTTTTTATCACGTCTCGTGCCGACACGCGCATCCACCGCGGCGGTCGAAGTCTGACTGAAGTGAAGAAGGCTCGCTTGAAAGTTCCTATGTGCAACAAGTATAAATAACTATATGTATTATGTACTGTTTGTAGGTAGAACTTTTTTGTTCATAATTTCAAAAGACGTACTGTTTTTGTGTGGGAGTTTAGTTTATCGAGATATTATTTTCCTTATTACAATGTCTATTGCTTGTTCGACTATAAATTATTCGTCTCATATGTTTTTCTATACGTATGAATTTTTCTAAGACTTCATTTGGCGATAAACCTCCATATTATGATTGCTTATGTATGTTATTTTGCTCTTTAAAAAACCATTGATGTAAGGATATATGTTATTTTAGAAAGATTTTTGGAGATCGATTTTCTGTCTATTTTTCCAATTACGGATTTGAACTGTACGGTTTGTACCTGTAGCCGTTACTACAACACTGGGTCTGCTTTTTAGTGTAAGAAAAATATTTTATTAGGATTTTTTCATATGGTCGCGTTTCTCAGCCAGCGCTCTATTCTCATTAGTGTGCGTGGCGCCTGTGATTATCTGATGATGAATGTCGAGTGACACTAGCCAACTGTGCAGGGCCAACGGTAATAATCTTATGTTAATGTGATTCGTTAAATTATTGACATATACACCATATCTTGATATCGTAAAGAATCATATGTACAGTGAGAGAATATCGATTGAAAAATGTAAATTATCTCTACGTAAGGATTTTGTTAAACGAATTCTTTGAAATCCTATCTTATGAGAAGGTGTGACGTTTGTGAAGATGTTTGAGGATCTTCATACGTTTTACTCGGTGGTAGAGCTTTTGTAAGCTCGTCTGATTAGATATTCATTAGATATTCTACCACAAAACAGCAATACTTGGTATTGTTGTGTTCCGGTTTGAAGGGTGAGTGAGCCAGTATAATTACAGGCACGAGGGACATAAATATTAGTTCCCAAGGTTGGTGGCGCAGTGGCGATGTTGTTTTTTTTTAAATATACAAACTACTGTCTATGGGCATTGGTGACGACTTACCATCAGGTGACCCATATGCTCGTCCACTAACCTATAATATAAAAAAAATGGTTTGCTGATGTCTCACTGCTGGGAAAATGCCTCCTCCTCGGGCCTCCTACTTCAGCGGTATTTGATGCTACACGTCATGCAGGTTAGCAATATTTCCTTACCTACCCTCATCTAAGTTTCACGATTCATTTTCTTTGCTTAAGATATTATATTTTAATTATTGATTTTCTGTACAAATCTTACGTTATATGTTTATAAAAATATGTGTTTTTTTTGCATTTATTACATTTTTTTTCTACGAAAAACCACATGACCTGCCCATGTCACCCATATTTCAAACATAATATATTTGTTTCTGTAGTCCGTCGCTATGACGCTGTTGTGAGAGGATTCCGGAATTAAATTTACAGGGCTTTGTTAATTAAAAGGACAATATGTAAATTTTTTATATAAAACTTGTTCTTTTTATGTTATTGTAGTGTGTGCAATAAAGAATAAATAAATAAATAATATCATATTAATCACATTCTTTAGAACAGTTTGTAAAATAAGTGCAAAGCGAAATATATAATTAAATATATATATATTACAACGTTGTAGATAGAAAAAGTAAAGAAATGAGATCGCGAGTCAAGAAGGGCGTGTAAGGGACGCGCGGGTGAAATCTGAACGTTTGCTAGCTTCAGGTGTGCTCTCAAATATTCCCTCTCTTGTAACTAATAGACGCCGCTTTGTATATAAGTACGGTTTAATAGATTTATTTTTAACGTAGCATTAAATATAAAACTTATAAATATAAATGGCGATTAAGATTTGACGTGACAAGTTATATACAATATATAAAAGCGTTTTTTATTAAACCGTTATTGTGCGGATGGTATAAATAGGCCTGCTCTTTGTTATGAGAACTTAGAGTTTATTCCACCACGGTGCTCCACTTTTCAATAATAATATAAAAACTCAGTGGATTGAAGTCATGGTCTTCGATTATTATGTTTCGCGTGTTCGTGAGGTAAAGTAATGGATAAAATGCCAGTCACAGGTGTTTGCGATTGTTCATCCCGACCATCACGTTAATTGTATACGTTCCGAGTCGGGTACCTCGTCTCTATTACGTCATAAAATAATTAATCCGAAACCCTCTTCATTACTCTCCCTGTGAAATTAAAAATAACAGTAAGAAAAGATCCTTTCATAAATTGGTATATAAAATCGGTGTATAAAGGTTAATGATAATAATAATAAATGAAATAATGAAAAATTATTGCCGTGAAATAAAAGTATAATTTATTTATTCGTAAGTAAAAAAAAAACAAATAAATAAAAACGCAATTGTAATTTAAATCCTGGGTTAATTAAACGTTTTAAAAAAGATTTACTATTTTTAGTTGATATCGTTTATATTATCCATCCGCTGCCAGTCACTTTGTGTATATCGTCACTCCACCTAGCCGGAGGGTGTCCTATGCTACGTTTGCCAAGACATGGTCTCCACTCCAGAACACGTCTACTCCAACGGTTGTTGGTTCTGCGACATATGTCGCATCCACTTCAGCTTGCTAATCCTTTGTGCGATGTCGATAAAGTTAGTTCTCTGTCGGATCACCACATTTGGGATGCATTCCTTCAAAAAACTCCGAGCTCACTGGCTGACAGCGGGTGTATATTGAGAGCTGAAGATCGAGCTCAGTGGCATGCGTTGTTAATTACATTATTAGTATTATTACCTGTCTCGTTCATCCAACTGGTAGTTTTAAAGTTGTAGATCTCGAGGTCCTATTTCAAACACTAGGTTATGAGTTATTAGACTTTTCTATCAACAATTATGAACTGTCTTCCATCGGAATTCGTATTGGATTGCGACTCATTAGATTATAACTGAATAAAAGGAGAGCGCACTTGTTCGGTATACTTATATATACTGTAATATAAGTTTCATAGTTGCCTGGTCTGTGTCAACGTCACATACACACACACACAGCCCTGCACACGCACACAAACGCCCACACTTAGAAGCATCCATCCGAGTGTAACAGCTTTCTTAATTTTTTTGTTTATTTTAAGTATTTTCATTTCTTATCCAATAATTATTAATAAAATATATTAATAAAATTATTTTAATGTAAGAGTGGAGTGCTCAACACAGGGGTAGTCTTTCTACTCTTAAAAATGCTCCTTAATTAAACAGCCAGTAGTGAGATAGTAAGGTATTATTATTTAAAGTTGATGTTTTATCCGGATTCATAAAGGAAAAATATGATTTTATCCATTGCAAAATATATGAAATGTGAATTAAAAACCATGTTATCGAAATGATAATGTAATATAAATCAAAATACAAAAATAAGTCAACTATTTGTACCGGGAAATATTATAAATCGGTTCCAGCGAACGTCCAAAAAGCAATTTACTTAATACAACGTCATGGTAAAGTTTTCGGGACAACGTAGCTGCTAAATGGGTATTAAATTCGATATATTTTCGTCATTTCATCGTAAGTCATTTTACGCTTTTTTTCAATTAAGAGTAACACTAGAGTAGAAAAAAGAATCAAAGCTTAAAAGTGTAACTTTTTCCAGAAACTATTAGCAAGGAAAGCCTATCTATACCTAAAATAAGAATCCCAAAAAAAAATTTATTATAACAGCATTATTTATCAATATTCAAAAGCTCTCTCGTTTCCAAGCTTTGTGCCGTCGCAAATTCCTTTAGTGGAGCTTTTGTATCCTTAATCCCACCTTAGTGACAATTGACAATTGCAAGCTCTACACAAGATGACGATTATAACGGTTGCAAGTTCGGATCTATTATTCTGCAATTAAGATTTCAGTTATACTATGTAACTATTATATCTTATTGTACTAGATCTCGTGCTTTAAGATGAAAGAAAACATCGTAAGGAAACCTGCATGTGTCTAATTTCACTTTAATTCTACCATATTAGTATTCCACCAACTCGCGTTGGAACAGCGTGGTGCAATAAAGTAGAGGAGGCCTTAACAGTGGAACAATCACAACCTCTTACTGTACTAGAATTACGAAAATCTGGAACATGTTCCATAGAATACTGATAAAATATTTCAAACTCTAGTCATAATTTATATGTTTTAGCCTATATTTACCTAGGTTTTCTAGTGGCTAGGAAACATGAATTTCAACTAAAGATTGCGAAATCAAATCAGAATAAATACGTTCAATAATATGATTATAATCACCATCAATTTAATATTTTTAATGTTTCTTAATGTTACATATTATAAAACAAGAGAGCCTCACGGTCTGTATCTATCTGATAAACTACGGAACGAGTTTTCATATATATTATTAAATTAAAATATCGCAATATTTTTTTTTATAAGGGCTAAGTGTCTAGGATATAAAATTTCGAAAATTTAATTGAAATCTATCCAGTAGTTTTTTTCGATGATGCGCGCACAACTGCAGACCATGTATCATTTTATTTATATAGATAGATGTCGAGTTTTACTGCTTGTGCCGCTTAAGCCAATCGAGTTATATGTATACCTAGCTGTGCCCTGCGGTTTCACCCGCGTATAATTAATAAAAATGCAATGAATAAAAATAAACCTAGAACCTTCCTCGATAAAAGGACGCATACAACACAAAAATATTTTTTAAATTCGAACCAGTAGTTCCTGAGATTAGCCGGATCAAACAAACAAACTAATCAGCTTTATAATACAGAGTATAGATTTGCGTAGACCCACGAATCCGGGGTGGGTAACTAATTTATCATAAGAGTGAAAGTTAGATTTAGGGAGTTCGTAACTCAATTACGCTGGAAGGATATGGATTTCAATTAAATTTGGAATGTTATGTCGATATAGTTCTATTTGTCCATTTTAGTCATGGCGACTATTCTCAAGGGAGACTAGGTAACTACGCAGGACATTTTCAAGAACACAAGTATGCGCAAAATGCAATTGCATTCACACATTTCAAGAAGCGGAGCGGGCTTGAAATAGCTAGTTAATACTAATTTGATTTCGCCTAGACTAAACAAATCTACGTTACAATACCGATTAGTATTAATTCTATTTGAATACTAGTAATGGAATGTTGTGCTGAAAAACTTAAAAAACAAATAGACATAATACAGATTTTTTTTTCTTAATAAGCTGTAAATATTTATAAAATAAATAATATGATCTTTTTGTTTTATAAGGTAGGTGGACGAAGCATATGTCCCACCTGATGGTAAGTGGTCACCAACACCCATAGACAATGACATTTCTGGTTAACATCTGTTAACATCTGGTAACATCGCCAATGCGCCAAATGCACCACCAACCTTGGGAACTAAGATGTTATGTCCCTTGTGCCTGTAATTACACTGGCTCACTCACCCTTCTAACCGGAACACAACAGTACCAAGTACTGCTGTTTTGCAGTACAAAATCTGATGAGTGGGTGGTACCAACCCGAAGAGCCTGCACAAAGCTCTACCACCATGTGACAATAATAGAATATAATGCAATATTTCATAAGAATTAACATATTCAGAATGTACAAAATAAAATTAAAAATAGCTACAGTCCTAATCAAGATCGATAGGAATGGTGACAAGACATAAGTGCATTTCCGCGTTGAAATGCATAAATCCTCATTCATTTGGCGAACAATGAACCTCCACATTTCTCTGTGACAGCTCTCCTGTCAATGTTAAAGCTAGTGTAAAATAATAAAATATTAATATCAAAAATATAAATCTAAAAGTTCATCATGTGAATTACTTAGACAGAAACTTAGAATTTGATTTTACTTTCAATAAATGTTGATTAGTTTTTACTAAAATTTATGTTAATATAACTAACCAAAAGTATAAGAAAAGTCTCGAGACTTTTGAAAATGTCGAAGTATCAAGTCACGGCTTACGAGTCGGTCTTATCCCCAAGGTACGTAAATGTAATAAAACGCCTTTCTTTTGTTTATTAATATACTAGCTGCCCGTCCCGACTTCGTACGGGTAAATTAAAAAAATTATCCCGTGCATTTTTTAATCAATAAGATATAAACATTCACCAATCGATTTATTCGCCCATACAGTACAGTTTATATATGTTCAGTACAGGGCATATAATAATTCTATTTCCTACTAATATAATAAACACGAAATTTTGTATGGATGTATGGACATTTGTTACCCTTTCACGTAAAAGTACTGAATGGATTTTAATGAAACTTTACAATAATATAGCTAATACATCAAAATAACAAATAGGCTATAATTTATAAAGCTATTAATAATTATTAATTTATAAATTGACCAAAATATAACAATAAGAATTTTAAAGAAGATAACTTTTGTCTCTTACACTATATCATTTGGACAAATGTTTTAAAAGTTACGACGATGACAAAGTGAGTGCGCGACACTATGCAGCAGTACACTGTGGGAGAAAAATTCGGTCATCGGCTCATCGCTGGGTGTGCGACTCGCATGCAGGAATACGTCATCGATGGTTGTCCGTTTTGCGGTTTTTCAAGTCCCTAGCGATTGCTTAAAGACGCACTTTACCTGTATGTAATTTATTAATAGGTAGGTTTTTATAGTGCCAGGTTGCATACCTTCGGGTTGTAGCGGAATGGGCCGGCACGCCCAGCCGGAATTACCACTCTCTCACTTAAAATCGGCGTAAAGTAATAGCTACGCTACCATAATTTTGAGTGCAAATAACAAAATGCTAAACACACAATGTCTTACTGCTACCCTATGACAACCAAAAGTTCTAAGACCTGTCGTTTTCAATGACCGCCTTGGTTGATTTTAGTGAGAACTCTTATCACATGTACTCTTATTATAGTGCATGCTCAAACAATGTCCATTCCCTGCATCGCTAATGCGCCATCAACCGTAGGAACGAAGATGTTATGCCCTATGTGCCTGTAGTTTGATAGAATAAAAAAAATTGTACGCTTGCTCTTTTATGGTTTTAACTATACTCAACGGCGTAGATAGGCGGCGGGCTATTTAATATTAACTATAAATATATTAAGTCAAACTACAGGAATTCATAATAAGTCCACTGATGATTATTTAAAGAATAATCATCAACTTCAAAATAAAAAAAAAAACCGTTACTAAAGTTTTTCTTAACAGAAATGCATTTCATACATATTAATTTCAAATCACAGATTTTCAAATTTCAAGCAAACATTTATCCTTTACTTATATTTATGCGGGCAACAGCTAGCGTACGGGCGACAGCGGGACGCGGGGCGCGCAAGCGGTTGCATCACGCGTTTGTATGATGGGTGTTGGACCGCCTGAATTTATTTAGTGCGCGATAATTTTAAAATTACGATTACTCCTAAGATATTGATTTAAATTGGGTGGTGTAAAGGGCAATTATAATATACATTAAATGCTTAAAGTAAATAACGTATTTATTTTAATAAGGATTAATATCATATCCGTTTTTATAGCTTTCCAATTTTACCATTTTTATGTAAACATTTTTTAAACATTAAAATGGGTATAGTTAGCTATCCTTAAAAGATAGACATATGCCATCGCGGACTTTTTTGTAGATCTATGAAAGGGGAACAATTTCACCATACATTATTTTGTTATAACTCAAAGGGATTGTACAGCGTTTTCGATGAAAGCTCCCAATCGACTCGTTTTTTTTCAGACTTCTTCAACAATTATCGCTATATTTCAACAAATTTACAGAAAACATTAATGCATTATACACGTAAACCTTCCTCTTGAATCACTTTATCCATTGGTGATAACCGTATGAAAATCCGTTTAGTACTTTTTTAGTTTAGCGCGTTTATACAGAAAGACATGAAACGCGGGGGACTTTGTTTTATAATATTTAAGGAAGCGGTTGCATCACGCGTTTGCATGATGGGTGTTGGACCGCCTGAATTTATTTAGTGCGCGATAATTTTAAAATTACGATTACTCCTAAGATATTGATTTAAATTGGGTGGTGTAAAGGGCAATTATAATATACATTAAATGCTCAAAGTAAATAACGTATTTATTTTAATAAGGATTAATATCATATCCGTTTTTATAGCTTTCCAATTTGACCATTTTTATGTAAACATTTTTTAAACATTAAAATGGGTATAGTTAGCTATCCTTAAAAGATAGACATATGCCATCGCGGACTTTTTTGTAGATCTATGAAAGGGGAACAATTTCACCATACATTGTTTTGTTATAACTCAAAGGGATTGTACAGCGTTTTCGATGAAAGCTCCCAATATGCTCGTTTTTTTCCGACTTCTTCAACAAATTTCGCTATATTTCAACAAATTTACAGAAAATATTAATGAATTATACACGTAAACCATCCACTTGAATCACTTTATCTATTAGTGAAAACCGTATGAAAATCCCTTCAGTAGTTTTTTAGTTTAGCGCGTACATACAGACAGACATGAAACGCGGGGGACTTTGTTTTATAATATTTAAGGATTTCAGTACTTTCGGTGTGAACATTTAATACAAAGTACAACTGTTATACTGACAATACTAATTACTAGGGACAATAATTACGACCAGTTGACCAAGTGACTCTTGTCAGTGCTGCAGATGAATTAAAAAATTATCGAGCAGCCCCCCGGTTTTTTTATAATGCTCCCCATTATAGTCAAATCACTTACTTTTTTAACAATATTAAATAAAATAGTCAAATCACTTACTTTTTTTAAGAATTTAACAATATTGAATAAAATAGTCAAATCAATACTCTTTTTGTTTTACAATATTGAATAAAATAGTCAAACCACTTACTTTTTTTTTACAATATTAAATAAAATAGTCAAATCACTTACTTTTTTTTAACAATATTGAATAAAATAGTCAAATCAAATACCCTTTAACAAGCTTAAACGTCAAATGAAAGACTTACTTAAAAACTAATATAATTGCTTTAGGACATAGACAAACTAATAAAACAAGTAATATTTAAAAATAAAATACAAATTTTGAAAATCATCACATTCGGCCATCCGACAATGTGTTGCCTCCCGGCACACATACTTAACATTTGTTTATTATTTATTCATTAATATTTTAACAATTGTTTTGACAATCATCACAAATTTTTGCTTAGACACATATTTTTATTAAGCTTAAACTAGTCGCAATTATTTACAAAATTTATTTATCACTAGTTTCACTATCACTAGAATCACTTTTGTCCGTATTATCTACCTCTAATGCTTTTACATGTATCCAAGGTCGAATTCTGTCAACCGCAATAACAGTGGAATAAGGTTTTCCTTTTTTTATAAAGCCAGGCACATCAGTTATCCTATAGCGGTCATTGCCTAAAACTTCATTAATTCTGTAAGGACCAACAAACTTTGACAGAAGCTTTGTACTTTTACCGTCATTATCAAAATTATTTCGAGAAATTTTAACCAAATCACCCACATTATACTTTACTGCGGGGACCCGATTTGAATCATGAATTTCTTTTTGTTTAACTTGATGCTTTTTAATATTGTCACTTATATGCTTTCGAAATTCTTGTAAATTATGACTACTTGTCGATGTTTCTGCATCGAGCTTGTTTGACAAAATATCGCGCATTTTTATCCCAAACATCGCTTCTGTCGCCGTTTGCTGGGTTGAGGCATTAACTGTGTTATTAATGCCCCACTGAATTTTTCCCAGACATTTGTCCCAGTCTCGCTCATGGCCGGAGAAGTTTTGTGTTGACAATGAGTTTAATATGGTTTGATTAAATCGCTCAGCCTGACCATTTGCTCTAGGACAAGCTACTGCGTTTAAAATATGTTTAATGCCGAGATTACTACAAAACGCTTGAAAGGCTGTTGATGTAAAACACGTGCCACGATCCGATACAATTCTAGCTGGAATACCGAAATCATAAAATAGTTTTTCAAGAATTTTGACTGTACTTTTTGTTTTTAAGTCTCTGACTGCCCTTACAAATACGTATTTCGTAAACCCATCGACTATGGTAAGAATATGCGTATTTCCGTCTTTACTCCTAACAAAAGGTCCAAGGTGATCTAGATGAATCGTGTGAAATGGTATTTCGAACTTTTCTAAAGGGTATAAATATCCAGACTTTTGCTTTGATATGTTATCCTTATTATAAGCGCACTCTAAGCAAGCTGAAACATATTTCTTTACAAATTTTCTAAGTTTAGGAAACCAATATAAATGTTGTATTCGTTCAAGGGTTTTAGCATATCCCAAATGGCCAATATCGTCATGATTAGCGCGACATATTTGCCATCGAGCGCTTCGTGGAACAGCCAACCATAACCTATCATCTACTTTCCTATATACCGCGTGATTCTTAACAACAAAATGTTTTTTAATGTCCCTACATTCTTGATCATCTTCAGGTTTAAGGATTTTAAAAATACGGGATATTTCAGGGTCTGCTAATTGCAACGAAAAGAGCCAATTTTCTTTTTCAATAGTATAAACATTAACAGATGGATTAACGTCTGGCTCCGCTAATAGTATTGTGTTTCTGCTTAATGCATCAACGTGAGACATTTTGATACCTGGTCGGTATTCAATTTCGAAATGAAATTCACTTATTTGCAACCACCACCTAGCTATTCGCGGAACTAAATCTCTTTTAGTTAATGTTGTGCGAAGAGCAGCACAATCGGTGACAACTTTAAAATGCATACCTAAAAGATAAACTCTGAATTTCTTTAAGGAACACACAACAGCGAGTGTTTCCAGTTCGTATGAGTGTAGATGTTTCTCCTCTGGAGTGGTCTGTCGACTAAAATATGCAACTGGTTTTAATATTCTAACATCTTTTTGCCACTGCATAAGTATACCGCCTACTCCTAACGAACTAGCATCGGTATGAAGTTCCGTCTCAAGAGTCGGGTCGTAAAGGGCTAAAACGGGTCTATCGAGTAGTTTATTTCTTAATGTTAAAAATGCTTGATCTTGTGTTTCCGACCAGTACCACTGACTTCCCTTTTTGAGTAAAGACGTTAGAGGCCGTGCAATCTCCCCATAACCCTTAATGAATTTTCTAAAATAACCAGTTAATCCAATAAATTGTCTAACTTCGTGAATATTACGCGGTGTAGGAAACTCCTTGACGGCTACAATCTTTGTTTCACCCGGGCGGATACCACTGGGAGAAATATCATATCCAAGGTAACTCACAGAGTTATTAAAGAAACTACATTTTGTAAGCTTTAGCGTTAAACCAAATTGTCTAAAAATATTCAAAACATCTTCTAATCTTTGGAACATTTCATCTATATTTTTAGATGGGATAAGAACGTCATCTAAATAAGCTAACGCGAATTCAAATCGTCGGTTACCGAGTATTTTATTAATCATCCTTTGAAAAACGGCTGGTGCATTAGCTAGGCCAAAAGGCATTCTTTTAAACTCAAAGTGCCCATCGGGTGTGACAAAACCTGTAAGATGTTGGCTTTCTTTAGCCATAGGGATTTGATAATACCCTGATGCAAGATCAAGGGTCGTAAAGAAACTATTACCACTAAGGTTAGATATTTGGTCTTCTATAAGGGGTAGTGGAAAACGGTCTTTTATAGTTTTATTATTTAAAGCACGAAAATCAACGCATAACCGTTGTTCACCAGTTTTCTTTTTAACCATTAAAATTGGACTAGCATAATTGGAGCTAGATTCTTGAATAATATCGTTTTGCAATAATTCTTCTATTGTATCCCGAACTTGTTCTCGTTTGTAGTGAGAGAGACGGTAAGGACGATAGATCACGGGTTTATTATCAATTAAATCTATTTTCATTTCTACACCAACTGCACATCCTATTTCCGCGAGATTTGTAGCAAAACAATCGCGGTAACTTTGTAACAATGAATAAAGTCTGTCTAATTGTTTGTCATCTAGCCCTGGTCCAGTTTTAATGTCAGCTCTATTAAGCGGTTCTAAAGTTGACGGATCTCTTACTATTCGATTAACTTTACACAATTTATGTTCATTAAACGGGACAGCTCTTGTTAGCAAAATATTTTGACCGAGAACAATAGACTTTGGGGACAAATTAGTAACAACAAGGTTTCCCTTGCCGTTGATAATATTAAAAGCGCCTCTTAAGAGGCGATACTCACAACCCGGCTTAAAGGAGTCATAACCATCGATAAGTACATCTCCGGAATAATTTGAATCGCTATGAATAGGGACAATACTGGTATTAGAAATTTCTACTGAAGTGGTGACATAGAACTTTATTAAACTTTCAAAACTGTCTATTTCGTCGGGGCATTTATAAAACGTTAGTTTGGAGCTATTCTTTAAGACTGTAATAAACGGCAATTCTGTAAAATTTTGACCTACTATTAATGGCGTTTGCATATGTTCGTCATTTACAATTAAAACTTCGATAGTGGCTTCGATGTCATCAATCTTTACATCTACGTTAGATTTGTACAATGGTAAAACCGAAGATTGACCAAAACCTTTTACTACTGGGATGCCATCAAAATTCTTAGATAACTTTAATGACTCTGCACTAGATAAACTTAAAAGTGTACATTCGCTACCAAAGTCGATATATGCTTCAAGATATTGTTTATTAACAAAAATAGTTTTAAAATATTTATCATTGCGTTCATTGCAGGAGTTTATTATTAAAGTTCGTTTTTCATGAGTACTCAATTCAGGACTAGATTTAGAATTTAAAGGTACCAATGGTTCCCACTTACACGCATCGTTATCGTGACCTACTCTTTGACATTGCTTACACTTAATGATTGGTTTTGGGCATTTATAATAAGGGTGACCCTTGGAACGACAGTTATAACAAGTAATGCCACTTGAATGAGAACTATTTGAACTTTGGCTATAAGAGTTTGATCTATGTGTTATACGTTCACGTAATTTATTCACAAGCGGCTGTGATTTTTGGGACGTTAGAAAATTAAGTAAATCTTCTGGTTCTGAACTATTTAAGGCCTGTGCACCGTTTCTAATAGTTCGATCACTAATTCCGTACAGGATACAATCAACAGCCTTTTTACCGGTAATTTCACATCTATTTAATAAACTTAGCTTATCGTAAAAATATTCGCGAAGACTTTCTTCATTACGTGAAGTACGATTTAACATTTCTTCCAAAAGACGCCCATAGTTATCCTCACTTGGGAAAGCCTTTTTAAGCTTTGCTTGCCACTCCTCCCATGTGAAGACAACTGTGGGTAAAGTCTCAAACCATCTTTTAGCTAATCCTACCAATTTTTGTAAAGAGAAATGAACAACTTGCTTTTCATTCCAGCCATATATAACGGCACACTCGTTAACTTTACGTAACCAGCACTCAACAGTTTGACTTCTATTTGACGGATCGAATTCAGGAATAACATTGTGAACATTGTTATTATTCAAAGAATATCTAGAGCTATCTTTTGTAATGTGCTTCATTAATTTTAATATATCTTCCTTAGAAAATTGTTTTCTGGTCTTACGCAACTTCCTTGGTACGGTGTCACTACTGGAACTAGATGATGAAGATGGATTTCTACGTCTAGCCTTTTTGGATCGTCGTCGTCGTGGAGGCGTGTCAGGAGGAGTCCCAGCTGCATCGTCAGACATCATTGATCGTTACTGAAATCAAATTATTCACGGCAATATTCATTTTCATATATATATATATATATATGTAAATTAGAGAACCAAAATAAAAAAAATTTCATCGAGCAAACATAACTCGTATTATATTATTGACTAGGATATTATGATCGTAAGTAACTCATTATCCAGTGGAAACATACCACTCAAAAACCAGTGAGTCACAATTCCGGCGACCTATAACTTACTCAATAACCGATGGAAAACATATCCACCCAGAACCAGCAGAAAACATATCTACTCAGTATCCGATGGAAAACATATCCACCCAAAACCAGCAGAAAACATATCCACTCAAAAATCGAGCAAGTTACAGGCGTCATTGTACTTAATATTATTTACAATGATATTATAAGTAAAAAGGTGTAGATAGGTTACAAGCGCTCTGTCAGCATTTCTTTGATATTTTGATAGTAATCCACAATTCACCTCAGTCTTATGTCACCATTGTCAATAGATAGACGTCACGTAGCGATTACAATTTTAATAAAAACTGACCCAAGATAATTAGAAATGCCGTCGTGTGCTATGAGATATTGTACAAATTATTCTAACAAAACTACTAAAACTCAAGGAATCACATATCATTCGTAAGTTTACTATTTATCTTAATATTTTCACAACTCAAATATTATATTCATAAAATATGACGTCAAAAATGAATGAATGCAACAAAAGTATACTAATGAACGAGTGCAATAGAGAAAGACGACAGTACTGATCAAAGAGTAAAACAAACAGTGGGGGCAGTTGGCACATATATGATAATTTCATGTTTGTTTTATTTATATATATGAAAACGAAAATAAATTATTAATTATATTATATTACTAAATTGAAATCAAAATATAAATAACTTGTCAAAATATAAATAATCAGTGTGTCGTAAAGAAGAATATTTATTTAGGTGTATAAATAGTGCTTAGATGAAAAAAGCCGAGATGGCCTAGTGGTAAGACCGCGTGAATCTTAACCGATGATCGTGGGTTCAAACCCGGGCAGGCACCGCTGAATTCATGTGCTTAATTTGTCATTATAATTCATCTCATGCTTAACGGTGAAGGAAAACATCGTGAGGAAACCTGCATGTGTCAAATTTCACCGAAATTCTGTCACATGTGTATTCTACCAACCCGCATTGGAGCAGCGTGGTGGAATAAGCTCCAAACCTTCTCCTCAAAAAGAGGAGAAGAGGCCTTAGCCCAGCAGTGGGACATTCACAGGCTTAGATGTATGATAAATTAATTAATTGTTCCTAGATTTCCATCGAATGAACTAAGGTGGATCCAGTGGGTTGATATTGTCCGCAAACAGAGAAGTGAAGAATTTTGGCAACCAAATAAATGGAGTAAGATATGCTCCACTCATTTTAAAGTCGAAGACAAGTACACGTCCAGCAAGGGATACACATTATTAAAAAAATCTGCAGTTCCTGCTTTTCCTTCCTTCCTTCCTTATTTGAATGTAATTGATTTACTTTTTTGTAAATGTTGAAATTTAAAGTAGTTTCATCTAATTGAATATATTATCCTTGGTCAAAAAAAATGTTTCAGTTAACTTGTGCACAATCAACAGCCGGTAGTCCTAATAGCCTCGCTGAAGAAAAGGTGTCTGATTTGGAGTCAATTTTCGATTCCCCTCGAAAAGCTGCACTTAAAAAACACATCAAAAGAATAAGTTTTCAGAAAGAAAAATTGATAAATAAAAACAGAAATTTAAAAAACCAAAACAAACGGTTACGAAAACGTGTAGCACATTTGGGTGATATATTGAAACATTTAAAAATGAAGAAATACTTATCTGATGAACATTTTACAGAATTAAACCTGAACGAAGACGTTATGAGTTTGTTTAATAGAATTTTATGTAAGAAAGGACGTACGAAATCATTTCGTCAAAAATATCCACCAACGCTGCGAAAATTCGCACTTACCTTAAATTTTTATTCCCCAGCAGCGTATAAATATGTGAGGAGATTTTTCCATAGCGCTCTGCCACATCCAAGAGTATTGGGCAAGTGGTATGAGAATAGTTCAATTTCACCAGGATTCACTGCACAGGCATTTGATATCCTTAAAAAAAAATATGAAAATTCAAGGAAAAGAATGATCTGCAGTCTTGTAGTTGACGAGATGGCACTACGTCACCAATCCAAATGGACTGGAAAAAAGACTGAAGGTGTGGTGGACTTTGGCGGCAATACCGATAGCAAAGTAATTGCTACAGAAGCCTTCGTTTTTCTTTTGGTCGCATTAAATGAAAACTGGAAACTACCAGTAGGATATTTTTTCGTCAAAGGTATCAGTGGTGAAACACGGGCACACTTAATTACTTCTTGTCTGCAGAAGGGGTTTGAGTCTGGAGTGGATATTGTTGCAGTAACTTTCGATGGTTGTCAAGCTAATTTTTCCGCAGGAAACATAATGGGTTGTGATTTTAGGGATCCAAATAATTTAAAAACCACGTTCAAGCATCCCAGTTGTGATAGAGAAGTAGCAGTGTTCTTTGACCCCTGTCACATGCTTAAATTAGTTAGGAATACTTTTGAATCCAAAAGAATTATCTTCAACGAGTTTGAAAAAGAAATAAAATGGCACTTATTGGTAAATTTAAACAACCTACAAAAAAGCCAAGGTTTAAATTTCGCCAATAAACTTTCAGAGCGTCATATTAATTTTAGAAACGAAATAATGAAGGTCAAATTGGCAACACAGTTGCTGAGTAAAAGTGTTGCCAAAGCACTAGAGCTGTGTGAGCAGTTATTAATTTCTTCGCGGTTCAATGAAACAGCAGCAACGGTAGAATTCATCGATTTTTTTAATGACCTCTTCGATATATTTAACTCACGATCATTTGAATTTTTTGGTTTTAAGAAGCCTATTTGCCCACAAAACGCCACAGAAATCATACAGTTTCTCGATAAAGCAAAACAATACATATTGTCACTAAAAATTTATAATAAAACTAAGAGGGTGGTTAAACGTAGAATTATATTCACAATCAGGAAAAAACGTTTAGTCGATTGTAAATGCAAATCTGGTTTTCTAGGATTTCTTATTTGTATCGAGTCTTTGAAACATCTTTATAAATCATTAGTTGTAAATCATCCCTTACTGAGATACATTTCAACATATAGATTGAGTCAAGACCACATAGAAATCTTATTTGGTATTATTCGAAAGCACGGGGGCTACAATAATAACCCGAATGTGATACAATTCAAGGGAATATATAAAAAGATTTTAAGTCACTTGGAATTACGTAGTGGTTTCAGTGGCAATTGCATACCATTAGAAAGTATCCCTATTCTGAATTGTTCTTCTGCAATCTCGAATATCAATTGGACATCAGGCAAAAGAGCATCAAATGATTACTTTGAATTAGCTTCTTCGGCAGAACCAGAAAAAAGCCCCGAAATGCAAAGTGACAAGATTTCACAAAAAAATGTTGATACATTTGCGCAAGTGCTCAACAACGTATATTTACCGGATCATTTCAAACAGATCGTGGGTTATATTTCGGGCTGGATTGCAAGGAAAATGGTTAGTGTTTTGAAATGTGAAGTATGTATAAAATCTTTATTTACGTCCAAAAAACTGTGGTTTCACAAATTAATTTCCATTAAGGATATGGGTGGCTTGTGCTATTCAAGTGAAAGCTTGTTTACTGTTTGTTTAAAGTCAGAAAACATTTTGAAGTCTCACATAAAACAAAATGGACTATACTTTACGAGAATCGAAAACATTTTAATTATAAAAAATCGTATATTAAAATCATTTGTCAGTTCAAAAATATTTAATGAACTAAACGAACATGCGATGCGACAAACGCCTACTCTAAACCATCGTTTGCTTTTAATAAAAGCTATTATAGAAAAGTATTTGAATGTTCGTCTCCACTCAGAACATAAAAACAACCCCGATTTAAAAAAAATAACAAAAAGACAAATTAGAAATAAATTAAATTTATTTGAAGGCCACTGATACCATTATACACTTTATTTGATATTAAATTTTTATAAAATTATTGATAGTTTTTATTTACCTATTCGTTGAATTTTTAGTACTTTTACAAAATGAATTTATGAGTAATCGCAGTCATAGGCATAAATCCGGGTAAGAAAAAACGTATTGTCTGATAATTTATTCTATGTCGTTTCTTTGACACGAGACGATGTACTCTCGCAAATATATACGTCTCATTTTCACTCGTGATACTTAAATCATGTCACTCTACTTTAGCGACAAATCTTAATGTAGTGTGTATATTGAAATATAAAGTTATTTATGTGTGCGTAACAGTGTCAATTTCGTAGATTGAATGCTATGTGTGTAACCTATCTACACCTTTTTACTTATAATATCATTGATTATTTAACTATAAATTAATACGAAGTCCTTAAGATTCATACTAGAGCATGTTGCATGCCATCAGAGTGTAGCCCTGATCAAGCATGCATCGTACTCCACTAACAGGTATTCACAACTACCCACGCCAGATACTGCCAGAGAGTAGCCCCGGCCACGCACCGACGCAAACAGTTATGTACACCAATATACGCAAAACTTTATCAAACTAGTGTTATGTAACAATACTGCGACAAGGTACTACCGGAGAGTAGCTCCGGCCACGTGCCCACGCGCACATCATTACACAAAGAAATCACACCACCAGAGAGTAGCCCTGGCATAGTGCGCTGCACGATATTCAAAATGTTATGAATAAAAAAAAAAAAATAAGTGTCATGTAACAATACTGCGATGAGACACTACTGGAGAGTAGCTCCAGCCACGTGCTCATGCGCACATCACTACACACACAGAAATCACACCTCACACCACCAGAGAGTAGCCCTGGCATGGTGTGCTGCGCAATATTCATTTTCTTTTCTTTCCTTCATCATATCATTCGTTACGACATTTAAGTATCTATTTTAAATATTCTACTGTTATTATTCAATACACAATATCTTTACACATAAACATAGTAGCTTAAAATACGTACCGTATTGGGTTTATCCCGCTTCTGAAATGTTGAAAATTATCGAGCAGCCCCCCCGGTTTTTTTATAATGCTCCCCATTATAGTCAAATCACTTACTTTTTTAACAATATTAAATAAAATAGTCAAATCACTTACTTTTTTTAAGAATTTAACAATATTGAATAAAATAGTCAAATCAATACTCTTTTTGTTTTACAATATTGAATAAAATAGTCAAACCACTTACTTTTTTTTTACAATATTAAATAAAATAGTCAAATCACTTACTTTTTTTTAACAATATTGAATAAAATAGTCAAATCAAATACCCTTTAACAAGCTTAAACGTCAAATGAAAGACTTACTTAAAAACTAATATAATTGCTTTAGGACATAGACAAACTAATAAAACAAGTAATATTTAAAAATAAAATACAAATTTTGAAAATCATCACATAAGATGTTTCACGTCAATAACGAATGTTTTTGACCAGTCCACGACTTTAACCCTGCTCAGATATTCGATAACAAATATACTCTTTACATAAATACCAAAGACCGAAGCGGTAGCGAAATATATAGTTACTGAAATGAGGTTAAGGAGTACACGTGAAACTACCACTGATTTGAAGTTACTATACTTCAAATCGGTGTTAGTTTTTTTTTTTATTGTATAGGAAGGCGGACGTGCGTATGGGCCACTTGATGTGATGGCATTGTAAGAAATGTTAACCATCGCTTACATCGCCAATGCGCCACCAACCTTGAGAACTAAGATATTACGTCCCTTGTGCCTGTAATTACACTGGCTCACTCACCCTTCAAAACGGAACACAACAATACAAAGTACTACTGTTTTCTCTTACATATAAAGTCAGTTTAGTGGTTTAGCCGTGACTTTATTCAATATCTAGTGGTTTTTTATTGTTTATGTAGGTGGACGAGCAAATGGACCCCTATGCTCGTCAGCCTTCCTATGCCATAAAAAAACTTAAAAATCACATTCAAATTCATAATGATATCTGATAGCAAAGACGAATTAAAAATAAAATATTAGAGAAAAGCAATTTGTACTTAAATTTACTAGGAATATTGTCAAATATAATATCTATCCTATTTTAGCACGGTATGTAAAGAGTATAGTATATACCTGTCTTTGTTCTTTAAAGACCATCCGCTCGAGTGCACAGGCAGGTGCGATTTTTCCGACTCAGCAATCAGCGGGCCTGTCGTTGTATCGAAACAAGTACAGTCAGCAATAAAAGTTAAATACATAATTTTTATCTATTTCGAAAAATATAATTATTATTAATTAATAATAAATATCAGTTTCATTAGCAATATCAAAATAACATTAAATAATAAAAAAATATTTAGTATCTATGATTTTAAAGTTCATTCTATAAGGCTAAAATATATAATTAATTATAACGTGTAATAAATTAGTAAAATTATGTTCAAATACGAAATATTTACAACAGTAAAAAATAAAATAAAACAGTGCTTTTTTTGCGTACAGTACACATCTGTTTCGTTTGAGGAGCAATGTATGTTATATAGAATACAAACAACATTTAAGTAACGCAATCTGCGGCGAAATAAATTATGTTTATTTTGATTGATGTTACATATAATCGGCCGTATTAGACATTTTATTTAGCACATAATTAGTTAAATAATACTTTCTTCTTCTTACATATGTCAAATCAATAATAACAAAAAGGGGGTATCAGTGTTAAACAAAACAGCCGCTAAGTAACGTTTATAAGTAAGTCCATAATTTCGCTCTTTCTTCCTTTATTAATTTGAAACATGAAAGAAGGAGACGCAGCATTGTTTAACTAATCACTCGCTAAGCAACGTTTATATGTATGGTCGTGGGTATGTATTTTTTATATATAGGATTATAGACTTTTACAACATTGTTGATGCAAATATATAAATACTAATTATTGTCTCCAGTGTCTTCGCCCGTGTATTAAGTGGCGAGGCATAAGTCTTTTATCATTTTATGTTTCACTGACATGCATGACATATATTTTTTAGAATGTAGTTATTTTACGCGGCTTACAGTAGAGTGAAATGGCAGTGACCCAAGGTCATGTCACATAACGAAATGAAATGAAATGATATAGCCGAATTTTTGAGCCCCAAACCACGGCAAACGATCGTGCGTGAATTTTATAGTGCGCTTTTTTTTAAATCAAATATAAGTAAACTCAATAAAAATTATTAATTTTATTTAAAATACTTATACAAGAACAAAAATATAAAGGTAAAACCAAAACCATATAAGGACCAATAGCGCTACGGCTTACGCCGCACGCAAGTCCCAGGTTCGAACCTTGGGCTATTGTCACAATTCCTATCATAAACTTTGTTTCATTGGAGGGGTAAATTACTATTTACTGAATTCCTTAAAATGAGGATTGCTTTTATAAAAAAAAATGTTAATTAAATTTAAAAATTTAAATCGTTTCTTAATCTTTGATTAGAGAGAATAGATAGATTTGAGAGTGGCATAAAGAAGGTTGAGGCGCTTATACAAAGTGGACTCCAACATCCATAAACATTGGCGCCGTTAGAAATATTACCCATATCTTACATAAACGAAGCGTCTGTAGATGCACTGACTCACTCACCCTTCAAACTGCAACACACCAATACCAAGTATTGCTCTTCGGCGGTAAGACACAAAGTCCTACAATTAAGTAATATACACACATATGCAAAGTATTTAACTTGTTAACTGGAGAAACAACTGATTCTCTTCTCTGAACATCACAGTAAAATCCATTCCGAACCGATTTCATGTTTAATTTGTCATTCAATTTGAATCCGTTACATGAAATTTCGTCAAACAAAATTGCATAAAATTAATATCAAAATCACTTTTATTGGTTTTTAGTGACGTATTTTATTTTCTCTGTACTCTCATATTTGACTATACCGATAAATATAAAATGCTTGTTTACTTTTAAGAAAACAATAACCGTAATCCATCAAACCAGGGCTCAGAAAAGTCTGGAGCTGCGCACTTAATTCAATAAAAATATTCGTCTTACTAATTCGTCTTGTTTTTTAATCATTAGAGTGCATAAACCTGCTATACTCGCATTGTTACCCTTAAAATTGTGTTTTTATTAGAATGGTAACTGTGAGTGAGCCAGTGTAAATACAGGGCAATGGGCATTATCATAAGATAGTTCACAAAGTTGCCAGCGCTTTGGCGATCTACAGACAGTGGTGACAACATCCTATTAAATATCTGATACTGATGATATTCTGGCCATGGCAACATATTATATAAATCCTATATAATATGTTATTTCCAATATATTTTGAGAGCATAACTCACTAATTTTTTAACCATCCAACTCGGGATTTGAACCCACGGCCTAGGGTATGCAGGTTAAAAATCAACAAGATAACTAGATCAACTTTAGAAGCAATCTTAGCGCCTGTATAAAACGTAATAGCAACATTTCGTTCGATCAATTTTAGTAAAACAATTCCTTTTAATAAAATAAAATAACAATAAGGTAACAGACATATTCAAGGCAAATATTATTCATTTCATTGAATAACAACAAAACTTTTCACTTTAGCTCGATAAAATACAATGAAAAGTCTCGTTTTAAATAATTTAAATTTGAATTTGAGTTTACACTAAAATGAACACAGTCAGTTTCATTTTACAATTAATTTATATATTTTTAGGAGAAAATTATAATTTTAAATTTGTTATTAAATAGTACTTTCCGTAATTTTTGCTCTTATTTTTTTAGCAGGAGTTTAACGAATATTATTATGTTGATACTGATTTCAAAACAATGATCGAATTAATAATTGGATTAAACAATAAAAACAAAACCCGTTTCTATTCATATATTCAACCATTATTCATAAAGATCAAACTTTAATTAAGTGGTTCCATCAACCGTGCAAAGAGTAAATTCAATACAACTAGAATTTGAGTTAATTTAACCAAGATGACATCACTGTTACATTTATCGGTAAAGATATAATATATAGTATAAATTTTGTAACTACCTGTTAAGATCTGACTGGTAAGTACTTGGTGGTAGAGCTTTGTGCTGCGTCTGGGTAGGTACCACCCGCTCATCAGATATTCTACCACAAAACAGCAGTACTTGGTACTGTTGTGTTCCGGTTAGAAGGGTGAGTCAGCCAGTGTAATTACAGTCACAAGGGACATAACATCTTAGTTCCCAAGGTTGGCGGCGCCGGGATGGTACATCGGCGGTGTAAGCGATGGTTGACATCTCTTACAATGCCATTGTCTATGGGCGTTGGTAACCACTTACCATCAGGTGGCACATATGCTCGTCCGCCTTCCTATGAAATAAAAAAAATCTCAGGTAACAGCTATATATATAATATATATATATAAATATCAAAATCATATATATATATATATATATATATATGTATATACAAAATAAGGTAAATACGGTCCTCCAGGCCAATCTCAAGAGAGATTAGCCAACTGCGCAGGAGATATTATAGTGCACAAGTGTGTGCACAAACACAAGTACACTCTCTTTTCCTTAGCTCTCATAATCCCATGGGATCTCATGGGACGGCAATCCGACACGACCGGAAAGAGTTCAGGCGCTGGACCATCGGCTTAACGTGCTTTCCGAGGCACGGGAGTGTACACACTTCCAACTTCCAGACTCCGGGCTTATGAACGGAAGTAACAAAATTACAAGTAAAAATATAAAAGTCACCGCTCATTTATCAACTCTCAACCTCAAACTTTGATAACTTACAAAATCGCTTATTAATCTCTTTGCGGCTGGTACAGGAAGTTCCGGAAAATAGTAAATTTTGTAGCAAGTTACCTCCAAAGTTTGTGAATGTGCTTAATCGTTTATCGCTTATAAAACTCAAAAGAAAATAAGAAATAAACTTATTAAATTGAGAAAATACTTCACACGAAATGTTTAAAGATGCAATAGCATCTTTTCTTTCATTTATTTCTAACCGCATTCCGATTTATTTTTAGATAGTCATCCACAATTTTATTTTAAAAATGAAAAATTTTAGATTCCACTGATTTTGAAAAACGTTAAAAAACTTGTTTCCTTTTTTTTTAAACACCATTTTCTGTTTTAACTCTTTGTCTATACCTACTTATTAAATAAGACAGAAGTTAATTCGTATGTTGATTTTATTAATATTTTTCGACAGCAAACTTTTACAAAATCAAGAATGTAAGAGGAAGGCGATTTATTTGAATTTATTTATGGAATGTTTGTTTTCTCTGAATATGGATCACGTAAATGTATTTTTTTCCATAGAAGCATTTTAAGTTGTATATTATTGTAAACAATAATTAAATAGTAATGGTAACAAGCGTAATAGTTAACAAAATTAAAAACAATCTTATATTTCGTATTATTTAGTCAATTGATGTTGACGGGATTTTCATAAAATTATATTGGTGGTAGAGCTTTGTGCAAGCTCGTCTGGGTAGGTACCACCCACTCATCAGATATTCTACCGCAAAACAGCAGTACTTGGTACTGTTGTGTTCCGGTTTGAAGGGTGAGTGAGCCAGTGTAATTACAGGCACAAGGGACATAACATCTTAGTTCCCAAGGTTGGTGGCGCATTGGCAATGTAAGCGATGGTTAACATCTCTTACAATGCCAATGTCTATGGGCATTGGTGACCACTTACCATCAGGTGGCCCACATGCTCGTCCGCTTTCCTTTAAAAAAAAAAAAAAAAAATTGAATTCAATTAATTATATGTTAAAATTAGCTTCGACCTCATCATTATGTTAAACATCCGACTTTGGGAACAAAGCTGTCATATCAATAGAATTTAGTTACAAAGTAAATCCCTGTAAATGACTCACTGCTGTGTTGATACCTCCTCCGGAGGTGAAGCCTTGAAACTTATAAATTCAATTCCAATTCGAGTTGGTAGACACATATGGCAGAAATGCATTCGACAATGCAAAGTTCTCCTTAAGCTTTGAACACAAGACATGAAAACTCAGTTAATAAATAATAAAAATTTGGAAAATCCAAACGTGTACAACTCAAAAAATTAATATGGCCGCTATATTTTTTCGTGAATAGGGAAGATGCATATATAATATTTATGAAAATTTTGTGATTAAAATGTTAAAAAAATATAAAAGAAGGGCCACTGCAGCGTTTTTATTGTACATAATGTTGAGTTTTTAACAATAATTACGAATTAAAATTAATTATGTGAAACAAACGTATTTCAAAACACCAATCAGAGTTTAGAGACGTCACTTCTGTTGTCGCTTAGGTGATAAAACTACAGTCTTTTGGGGATTTTAAAGTTGTGTAAGTATTAGGTAGGTAACTAACATGTTTTTACGTACAAGAAGATTAACTAAGCATGTAACAAGTATATTCGCCGACTTCGTCAAAGTGACCGTCACAGCATCGAATAATGGTTTTTGGAGAATAATTGTCATTTCTCGCCGCAGCTTGAAACCACTTTTTTCTAAGTTTTGGGTCAGAAGGTCCAGTTAAATAGAATTTATTTGGAAACTTTGTTGAAGTAGATGGACACATTGGCACAAAACATAAGTCAACACGGTTTTTTTCGGCAAAAAAAATATCTCGAAAGTCGATAAAATATGCAAAAGTATGAAAGCCAACAACGAACAAGTACGACCAGTGACAGACAGTGACAGGAATGACGTCATCGGAACTGTAGGTCCTTTTTCGCGCGAAAATTTAAACTGTCAATTTAAAATAGCATTTTTTTTCGATAAATTACAATGTTTAATTTTTTTTTTATATATTTGTGGTATATTCTACATGGAATTATTTAAACTGAAAATAAAAATAAAAATATTACATCATGTCATTATGTCAGTTTATGATTTATATCAATTATAATTAAACCAAAAAGTTTTGAATAGTGGTTTTGATAAGGATTCTTCTGTTTAAAAATTTAAGTGTAATAAAAAAAATAGATCAATCGGTTGTGTATTTTTTTAGTTAATGTGTTTACCGACATCCGTACAGATTGACGGACATCACAGGATTTGTTAATAATTTCTTTTTTCTTCAATCATTTTTTTTTAAAAGAATTGAAATTGTTTTTGTTTTATTCATTAATAAATTATCTTTCAAATGGTATGAATTTAAACCTTGTTGAATATATTTGAACGAGTGTAAAATGTTTTTTACGTGAGTAAATCAGCTCGGATCGAGTAAGCGTTAGTAGAACACATCTCATTGTTTCGCAAATGAGTTGTGCAATTCTTATCAATTAATAAGATTTTCAGCTTAATTAGAATACGGTATTAAAACTTTTTTTTTTATTACTAAGGAAGGCGGACGAGCATATGGGCTACCTGATGGTAAGTGGTCACCAACGCCCATAGACATTGGCATTGTAAGAGATGTTAACCATCGCTTACATCGCCAATGCGCCACCAACCTTGGGAACTAAGATATTATGTCCCTTGTGCCTGTAATTACACTGGCTCACTCACCCTTCAAACCGGAACACAACAGTACCAAGTACTGCTGTTTTGCGGTAGAATATCTGATGAGTGGGTGTACCTACCCAGACGAACCTGCACAAAGCTCTACCACCAAAACTATTTAAATACCAGTTTAAAGAAACAAAAACTTTATCGTTACTTATTCCACTAATAATATTTCCCTCAATTACTTAAAGACAAAACGTCAGCCACAGAACTGTGGGGTATCATATCAGCCGTCAGTCGCATAATACGGGAGGCCCTGTAGAGAATTTTAGTACCGAAATTACGTTTCAGATTTATCTTAAAATTTAATATTCGATAAAATAAATAGTCCGTAAATGTCTAATGCTGGGAAATCTTCATTTTCATATATTTACTTTAAAATATATCATTATAATTAAAATTGACACGACCGAAAAGAATTTCATGTGCACGACAAATCTTTCCCATTTACTTTGTAAATACTTTTCAGTCTAATGTTATAATGATATGTGTCTGACGGCAAAGTAAAATAGCATGCACGCTGCGTATCAAATGATAAGGCTTTCAACCTTTGGAAAATAGAAAATATTTCAATCGTTCCTTGCACAATATTTTCAAGGATGCTTCTCAACTTACATCTTTAGCGTAGCGGTATAATTGAGTCCTTTGTATTGTTATTGTTTACTCAGAATACAATACTCATATGAATTAAAGAGTAAAAAATATAATTTTACTTTACTTGGAAATATGGCTTTGTACAATCGTGTGTGTAGTGTGTAGGTACCACCCACTCATCACATGTTCTAACACCAGACATCAATACGTAATATTGTTGTGTTCCGGTTGGAAAGGAAAGTGAGCCAGTGTAACAACAGGCACAAGGTAACTACATCTTGGTTTCCAAAGTTGGTGGCGCATGGGTGATGTAAGAAATAGTTATTATATTTCTTACGGTGCTATATAACTAGGGGGTATGGTGACCACGTACCATCAGGTGGCTCAACTGACCTTCCGACTACCGAGGTTATAAATAAAAACAAAATAATCGTTCAGAAAGGTATCAACTTTCTATCACTTTTTAAATAACAAAAATTATTAAAGATTATTCCATGAAATAAATAACACTTTGTCCGTGAGTCTGCATACAAATCGTTTGCAAAATGCAACTGAGATCTTTGTTACTGTGAGTAGTTAACTGTAAGCAAAAAACTTATTCAAAGCACGTACTAAGAACTTATCTCGGTTTTAAGTTAATTATAAAGTTTAAGCTAATTTTCCTTTACATTTACTTCTTATAATTAAAGCAGAGTAAATTTATAAGTTATAAATATTTAACTTTAGGTATTTTTTAGAAGTAGGCATGCGTTGTAGATCACATGTTAAGTGAAATAGAGATTAATTTTATTTTAAAGTTTGCTTTTTAAATAAAGAAATAATGTAAAAATTACTATATTATGTATATGGACTGGAACGCTATTTTAAAATACATTTTTATTCCACTGAACTATTCTCACCCTATTTGTGGAAAAAAACTGCATTCATTAATAACATTTAACATAGACCCAGACTCAAAAAAACCTAGGTACAAAAGATTGATTTAACAGAAGTGGAACTTATTTTATAAAAATCTACAATGTCTTTTCAAAAACAGAACACCAAATCATATAAATTAATGTAAATAACACACTCAATTACTCTTAAAAATCTAAATATCATATTTGTATACATTCAACATCACAAGTCGCGTCAATAATGAATTAATTTCTTTATCTTTCTGTCTACTAACAAAAAGGCGGATTAAATTCGCGCGTCTTTTTTAACACCTATACATAAATATATAAATAGTTGTTAAAAAAGACGCGCGTTTATATATATATATATATATATATATATAATTTATATATGTAGTAATTAATAAAACATTGTAATATATGTAACTATGGAATCTATACTAATATATAAAGCTTAAGAGTTTGTTTGATCCGAATAATCTCAGGAACTACTGGTTCGAATTTAAAAATTATTTGTATGTTGTATAGTCCTTTTATCGAGGAAGGTTCTTGGCTGATTTTTATTTATTATATTTTTATTAATTATATGCGGGTGAAACCGCGGGGCACAGCTAGTGAAATATAAACTCGTATATTATTATTTGTCTTAATTTCAGCTGAAACTTTTATAGCTAGGGTCTTTTACGCTTCAGAAAACAACATAAAGCGACGAAATTCAGTCAACATTTCGTCTCCAACGAGTATAAAACTAAGAATGTTTTACTGACTAAAATTTACATAACCATAAACGAATTTGTCCCTATTTAATATTGAAAAGACTAACAAAACATAAATAATATCCTTCTTTATACATTAAAAGGAATTCTATTCAAGGAATATAATAACAATATTAGTTTCTTTCACAAAAAAAAAACTGATTTTTCTTTGCAATGATAAAAACGCTATAAATTATCCTTATATACGAAAAATATATTTAGGTCAAGGCAAACTCACAATGGTCAACAGTAATGGTGTGAATCTCTCAGGCGTTTATGTAATTTTATGAATGGCTAATGGTGTATTCGAGTTATGGTATACAAGCGGTATAAAAAAAAATTAAAGATGTTTAGAGCTATCAACGTATATATATGTATATCCTCTATTGAAGAGATATTATATGTGCATTCATGCTCAGCTTCAGGTCTATCCGTGCATTCCAAAGCATTACCTAGATACATACATACACACATAACATTACATACATAAGTCCGATAAATAAAAGGGTCATCCAATAAAAGATGGTCTTATCTACTTATATACAGCACAGCAAGACAACATACAAGGTAATCCTAATATCATCAATGTGCAAGCCATTGCATAAAGTCAAAACGTTGGTGTACCGACGAACATCATCATATTGGGTAGTGGAATAGATGATGTGTGGGTACTCCTGCATAAAGCCCTATCTAGTTAACAATTATCTTAGTCTATCTTCCCATATATATTTAATCATATATATTTTACTAGTTCCCACCTGCATGTACCCCACATGCGGGTTGGGGGGAGTAGTTAGGTGCTCTATGTCCTTTTCTGTACTGACAACATATATGACATTTCATGACGGTCGGTTAAATCGTTAAGACGTGGACGAACAAACAAATAAACAAAACACACTATTTATAATATTAGTTAGGATTTTAGTGTTGGTAGTATCGTTCGACATGATTTTTTTTCTTGTACCATAGGCCAATGGCCTGCGACACTTGGCCGACCTTGCGATGGGATCCGTGGATTTAGAAAGGAAGAATCGGACCTTGTTACGAATGCTCCGTTTTCCTAACATGGACTTAACCGAACCAGTTTTTCGTATAAGTAACATCATCATTGATTCAAATTTTAATATTCATATTACTAAGGTATTATTATATTAACTAATTATATCTCGCGGCTTTAAGCACGTTATGTTTATATTATAGCACGTATAGGGAATAAAAAATAAAACAAATCATATCCAAAGAAACAGTTTAGTACATTGTCCCTTTATCCTATCCCGGGGAAATTACAGAAATCGTGAAAGCAATATTTTATTACTATAATTAGCTATAAACTACTAGATGTATTGACGTGGTTGGCAGGGTACTTGCCTTACACACCGCAGGACGTGGGTTCGATTCCCACACAGGAAAGACATTTGTGTGCATGAACATGTTTATTTGTCCTGAGTCTGGATGTAATAATCTGTATGTATTTACAAGTATATGTAAGTATACCAGTTGTCGGGTTTCCATAGTACAAGCTCTGCTTAGTTTAGAATCAGATGGCCTTGTGTAAATAATGTCCCAGGATATTAAATTATTATTATTATATACATACATATAAACAGCGATTTACGGTCATACTATTAAACTATGTTCAGCGTTTGTTAAACAACTACTGTTAGTGATTCTTCTTATTTCGAATGTCTTTTCAATAATGATATGATAGGAAGAGCAAAAGCTGTATTTGACTAAAGAGCAGCCGCTAAGCAAAGCATGGGAGTAAGGCCGTAGGTTGTTATAAATTTCGATAGACTATATCGTTTTGGATGAAATAATGACAACGGTACTGGAATACAGGAAGTATTGTATTCATAAGTATATTATTAAATGATACATTTTGAAAATAACACCGTACTTTGTCAAACAGAGGGACAAGAATAAAAATAATGGTTTGTTTGTTTTATTTATTTTGAAATTACAAACAGGTACTTCAATTTTAATCACTACATATCATAAAACAAAGTCCCCCGCGGTTCCTGACTGTCTGTATGAACGCGATAAACTAAAAAACTACTGAACGGATTTTCATACGGTTTTCACCAATGGATAAAGTGATTCAAAGGGAAGGTTTACGTGTACAATTCATTAATGTTTTCTGTACATTTGTTAAAATATGACGATAATTGTTGAAGAAGTTGGAAAAAACGAGGCCAAAAAAAATCCCATTGAATTATACAATTACAAAATAATGTATGGTAAAATTGAATAAATAAAATAAATACGTTATTTACTTTAAGCATTTCATGTATATTATAATTGCCCTTTACACCACCCAATTTAAATTAATAACTTAGGAGTTATCGTAATTTTAAAATTATCGCGCACTAAATAAATTCAAGCTGGCTAAAAGCTTATACAATACTACGACAGATATTTTTTTTTTGTAAATATTTACTCTGCTACTCGGGCGAAGCCGGGGCGGGTCGCTAGTTATTTATATACACGATAAGACGAGGCAGACTCACATACAAGATTGAAAAGATAAGAAATACAATGGATGTTCAGTGGGCAACAACATTATGTGTCTTTGTTATTTTTGATCAAAGCTTAGTCCTTTAACTATACACGATAATAAAATATACCTCAAGGTTGTTAACAAAAACAATTCAATACCTCACTAGTACTTTGGCGTTTAAATATTGCTTCAGAGCATCCTAAAAACCGCTTAAAACAAACTATACAGGTGTTCTAAAAAGTATTCCGCTATTGCTACTTATACAGTTTATTTTGAATTTATTTTAGTGATTTTTAATAATAAAATTGGCTGCCATATATCATATATTAGAGCACGTCACGTCGTGGGTTCAAATCCCGAGTCAGTCCAATAAAATTGTTTTTATTTTTCAGTAGCAGTCCATAACTGCCAAATTACAAGTGTTGTGACACCCTCGTGTCTTGGAAACCGCGGGAAGCCTTTATTCCTGTAGCTAAACTATCTCCGGTCGTAACGAATTGCCGACCAAAATCTTCAAAGGATTCTTTGTATATGACAACTTATTCGGAAGCCAGAATTCAGTAACGAAATCCAACTTAACATGCTTACATTTGACTTACAAAGCAAAACGAACCTCATCTAATAGCAGTTAAGTATATTTTTCTTTATCTTTCTATATTACAGTAACCTGAATCATTTATGAAGTTTTTATAAAGTCAAATATTGTATTGAACGACTGCTGCGGCTTTTAACTTTTTAAATTCGACGGTTTTGTGAAGAGTAGAACAAAAAAGTTTCTTTATTTTACACTAACTGTGCCCCGTGGTTTCACGCGCGTTTATTAAAATAATAAAAATAATCCTAGAGCCTTCCTCGATAAAAGGACTATCCAACACAAAAATAAGTTTTAAATTCGAACCAGTAGTTACCTGAGATTAGCCGGATCAAACAAACAAACTCTTCAGCTTCATATATTTGTATATATTATAGATACGTGTTGTTTGATCTATGTTATGTATCTTGGTTAGTATAAAGTTCTTAGAAAACCTAATAAGGGTGAAACTAGTATAAATGCGGGGATTTGATTATTATATTCAACTCAAAACACTGACAAGTTATGTATTGAGAGTTAATTCAAATCACAAACGCCATTCCGATATCAAAACAAACCATTTCTTCCCATAATAATAAATACATTTCTCGATAATATATAATCGATAGATTAATTTTCACTTTGAATAAATCCTTGATATAGAGCAGAATTTTATATATTCCTTATTTTAAAATATCTAGTCTATATTTCTCGTGTATTTCACTGAGTTATCTATAAAATATTTATCCTCATGCTGCAGACATTTTAAGGATCTAGAAAGTTTTAAAAACATTTCTGGCCCATTCATACTCATATTATAAGGTTAACGGCATATATATGTATCTTCAATTTATATGTAAGTTTTCTTCTTATTCTTCAGTAGGTATGCGTGTGAAAATGGAAAATGTAGTAAAATTCATTTTTATATTCTATATTAAAACTGGTTTTGAATCTGAAAATTATTAAAATTCAAATATCGAACTTTCGTTTGCAGTTAAATACCAACTGCCATCCTATAGTTTATTTAATCGACGCCAGAAATAATATTTTTGATTGTATTAACACTAGTTAATTTCGTGGTAGAGAAACAAATTTTCTTTGAACAATTTCCCGTCTGGAATTAATCTTTTGAAAACAAATATTTGATTATATTGCTAGAGTAATTGATTGCTACAATAATTTCTTCATAAATGTTTTGTATTGTTTTACTTGGTAGGGCTTTTTGCAAGCCTATCTGACTAGGTACCACCCACTCATCAGATATTCTTACGCTAAGCAGGAATCTAGTATTGTTGCGATCATGTTTGAAGGGTGAATGAACCAGTGTAACTACAGAAACAAATAAGACATAACATCTTAACTATCAAGGGCACATTGGCGATGTAAGAAATTGTTAATATTTCTTACATCAGTGAAGTCTATGGACGATGACCACTTACCATCAGGTGACCCATTTGTCATAACAAAAATCAAACAAATATGCCAGCCATTATAAAATGAACAGCTATATTACTTGTTTAGTAATGATCAGATTTATAAGTATATATTTGAAAGAAGACATCCCTTAGCGACCCGAAGGCAATGTCCCATCTTTTCCAAGAACTTATTCTAAAATATTAACAACGTTCCGATTGTAAGCACTGTGTCCATTGCTCGTTATTATTCTTGCTAAATTTTAGAAATACAAACATAAGGAGCGATGATAAAATCATTTGCAAAAAAGTAAACAAATAGTTTCAGTAAGTTTTCATGATAGAACGACTTTTATGTTTCTTTAGTTTTGTTTAATAAGAAAACATTTCCGTCCATTATTTTACGATATTTTCGATAATGTGAATTATATTTTTATTTCGACAATTCCACTGTAAAAGGGAATAAAATAAAGATTTCGATGAATAATGATAAAAAAGAAAAAACTTATATATCATTTTGTTTCGTGGGAACACGTAAATAAATGGCTCATGTCCATTAACATAGATTAGATTAATAAAACAAAAGACTAACATCGTGATCTTCAAGTATTAGTGTAATAAAAAAAATAAAGATAAATAAAAAGGTCATCGAATCTTCCGAGCGGTATTTTCACAAATATACATTTGACCAATCACTCGAAAACAAATAAACAGAGGTCAAATGTGAATGTTTGCAAAGACCTTCAATGTAATAGCAAAGTTGGGCCGTATTGTGATACTCATCGTGTAATCAACAAAACGTTTACGCGCTGTACTTATCTTGCGCCTTGTAAAAGTTGACGAGTCGGTCCATACATTACAATGACTTGATATCACCCGCATGAAATTGACTAAGTTCTCTGTAAATTTTTCACCATTCTTCATGACATTGGCCAATGGTTACATAACGTGAATCTTAAACGATGATCGTGGGCTCAATTCACTGAACAATTCTGCCACATGTGTATTCAGTATGGTCGAAAAAAACCTAAAACTAAGATTTATGTATTGGATCAGTGCTTGTTATGAAAAAAAAAATTATTAGCATATTTTATATGCCAACACCATTACCAACATATAATTCCTAAGATTTTTTAAAAATAGTAAGTAGATTATATTTTCACTTGCTAAATATTTGAAATAGTTAAAACTAAACTTTGGCATTTTAAAATAAAGCCGAAAGAAAATGTCTGCAACTTTATAAAATAATAGATGAATCCAAGATTCACTTTATCTCAATAGATCGCTACCCCACAGCTAAAAGAAGTTCCACTCGTTCAGGTAAAGGATTGAGAGCTTAATCCATAGTGCTTCATTTCGGATTCTTAGAAATCCTGCGGGTTACCTTACGATATTTTGCACAACATATATGCCCTTTGTATATACTTATGTATTATGATTATATTACTTATATATATATATATATATATATAACTTTAAATAACTTGGTGGTAACTTTAAATGAAACTTAATCTTGTAACATGACGAAACTTGAGTGAAATATATTTTCTTATTATATATTTTTTGTTAGATTTATAAAGAGTTATGCAAATACATATTTGTTTGGTACGAATTGGCCTATTTCAAAAAATAATTCTAATATATTCATTACTTTTGTTTTCATAACAAAATAATATTTTCATGATAAAAAATCAACTGTCTGAAGAACATTTATCTCGAACAACTTTAACCATCTTCGAGGAAAAATTCTCATTTCAGTTGAAACTTATTAAGCGAAATGGAATAGTTCAGAGTCGATCTCCATCGTCATGATAGATGATGAGGTTCTGTCTCGTTCCATCAGACACGTTGTGTAAGATATTTTACTATTAACTAAAAACATTTTTATATTGACATAGATGGATCTCTAAATTACTTGGTTTGAATTAATATCAAAACATCTTCATACTTCACTGGTTGCTAAAACTGTCAAAACTTTGCATGAGTAAAATAAAAATATAAATTGTGCGGTCGGGGAACCCCCGGTCAGGAACGAAGTTTTTTGTGATATTTTTTCGACTCAAACCATGTTTTGTAACGTTGATTTTATTTGATTATATTGCTGTATTTAATCTAATCAAAGGTAAAACACGATTTAAATTATTAAATTAAATTAACAACTTTTATAATAATAGCAATCCTCATTTTAAGGAATTTACTAATATTCTAATATTATTTTAGTAATTTACCCCTCCAATTAAACAAAATTTATAATGGGAATTGTGATAATATCCCAAGGTTCGAACCTGGGACTCGTGTGCATCTCGTAAGCCGCAGCGCTACTGGTCTTGTATTACCTTTATATTTTTGTTTTTCTATCTTTTTTTTTTTTATTGCAAAGGAAGGCGGACGAGCATGTGGGCCACCTGATGGTAAGTGGTCACCAATGCCCATAGACATTGGCATTGTAAGAGATGTTAAGCATCGCTTACATTGCCAATGCGCCACCAACCTTGGGAACTAAGATGTTATGTCCCTTGTGCCTGTAATTACACTGGCTCACTCACCCTTCAAACCGGAACACAACAGTACCAAGTACTGCTGTTTTGCGGTAGAATATCTGATGAGTGGGTGGTACCTACCCAGACGAACTTGCACAAAGCTCTACCACCAAGTAGAAATCTATAAGAACGTTAGAAAAATATTTTAATTGTTTTGATTGAATTTGTTATATTATAAATATTTATTATACGGCGTATTGTGATTTTATTTTTCATATTTCTTTACAAGTTCCTGCTCCCTTCAGGGGCATAATAGTAATGTATGTTGTGACATATAATATCAAATCCTCGACTCAAAAACATTTATCAAAAACTACATTACAAGCCGTATTTAACGCGTTAAAAAGATAAAACTTGTCATTATTTTATTTCCTACTAATCAATTAGCCCCGTGAAAAATTCAATACTATTGGATTTTATTTAATTCTTATATTGATCAGAGAATATCACAGAAATAGTATAGCGTATTACTTGTATTTGTTTATCCCACGATTGAGCAACAAAATTATACGGTTGAAAAAAGGCAATTAATGCCTGAAGGCATACTTTACCTCACAACCTTTAGGTTAAACCAAAATTCATGAAGATGGTAATTATAAAAGTAATGATAGCACATAAATATATAACAGTAATAATATATATCGGCCTTTAACTCTGTTATGACATGCCTGTGTATTATATCAAATACTAGCTGTGCCCCGCGGTTTCACCCGCGTATAATTAATTAAAATATAAAGAATGAAAATCAGCCTAGCACCTTCCTCAATAAAAGGACATACTATACAACACAAAAATATTTTTTAAATTCAAACCAGTAGTTCCTGAGATTAGCCGGATCAAACAAACAAACTCTGCAGCTTTATATATTAGTATAGATATGTACCGAATATAATAAATATTTAATTGTAATAAATATTTTAAAAAATGTATTCTGATGCATGTATCGTTTAAATTTCATAATTATAACAGTCAATGTCGCATATCACTTTTTTTTTACACATTTAACTATTGTACTGGGGTTCTTGTACTCTACAGTGGACGAATAAAACAAATGTGATAACTGAATCTCAAGAGTCACGATAATTATCTTTCTCTCTCTAACGTAATCAGAAAATGTGATGTGAGTATGAGATAAAAATAACAAAGAATACATTTAAAAAATAAAACTAGCAGTATGAATAAAACAGCTGGTGCATCGTTCGCCGGAACCTCATAAATACGATATCTGTGCAGAATACGAAGAATATCCGGTGAACTTATTCTTTTGTTCTTTAGATAAAATCAATTCTATACTACAATTCCTTGTATTTATTCCTTGTACAACATTACCAAAGACTGTTTTGAATTCTTAATAATTGACGTACTATTGGGAATTCAGAGACGACGATATCAGCCGATTTCATTTGTTTTATTTGTTACAAGAACATTAAATACTAAAACACACTCGAAAACGCGCTGTCTTGATGTTTACGTGTCGATGTGGTGTTAACCAGTGTGCTCTACCTGTGTACAAGGGACATAACGTCTTAGTTCCCAATGTTGGTGGCGCATTGGCTATGTAGTGGTGTATGTATGTGGTGTGTGTATGTGTATGTATGTATAGTAGCTATGTAGTATGAGATGGTGGTGATCACTTACTATCTGGTGGTACTACTGGTGGTCTATTTCTTAGTCTTCCTACCTATTATAATAATAATAAAAATATGTATCTAAGTTTCTTCAGTTATTGAATTACAAAAAAGAAACGCATCTTTTATTATTTCATGTAGGTGGTGTTTTTACTACGTAGCTTAGTTTATATTAGAATTGCCTCGTAAGTCTGGTGGTAAGCTTACACGGCTGCAGATCCCGAGGCCCTGGAGTCAAAGCCCGAGTCAGCCGAATAAAAGAGGATCTTATTTAAGCGATGTTCGAAATAATTGAATTTGAAATTTTAATTAGATTTTTTAGATTAGATTATTTACAATTATTATAATTTTTGGAAACAGGTCCCATTGTTAAAAACAAACATACAGTTACCTACCATAATTTATAAATAACTGATATGAAGTATAACAAGCCATAGAGAAAATCTTAAATCAACATATTAACTTAATAGTTTTCGTTAAAAAACATAGATTAAAAACAGTATTTTTTTATATCTATAAAACAGGTAATAGCATCGTTGTATGCAGAGTTCGTCCCCAGCATCTGCCGCGTCAAGGCTAGCGAGTGGGCGAGTTTTAGGTATTGTGCACACGAGAAAGCATCTTTAATGATTTTAAAAGTAACAATTTTACTTAACAAAATTTTTTAACGTTTAATATTAAACAATTACTTTACAAAACGAAGGGTTATTTTTGAAGCCATTATATTATAATTCAAGTAAGTATCTGTATGTGTGTGTTTGTAATGAACCATTGCTTGACTAAGGCCTCTCTTTTTTGGAGGTTTGTAGCTTATTCCACCAAGCTGCTTCCGCTTTGTGTTAGTGGAATACACATGTGGCAGAATTTCAATGAAATTAGAACACATGCAGGTTTCCTCACGATATTTTCTTAAACCGTTATACTCAAGATGAATTATATAAACACAAATTAAGCACATGAAAATTCAGTGGTACTTGGCCGGGTTTGAACCCACGATCATCGGTTAATATACATACGATTAGGCTACGATACGATATACCATTAGGCCAGCTCGGCTAATACCATTATAATTAAACACTCGTACAATGTCACGTTCTAATTTCAGTTAATCTAAAAATTAATTTTGAAATGTTACAATGACATTTTTATTTTTAACACTTGCAGTAGTATTACACTGGATCTCACCCTTCAAAGAGGAACACAGCAATACCAAGTATTCACTGCGACAATGATAAAGATACCACCATTTAAACATAGACATTACAAATAGCCATACGGATTGATTTAGAATCGTGGTACATCAAAGTGGTACGTGGTACATCATCCTTTGATGTAGACCAAATAAAATATAAAAGAGATGATAACATAAATACATTTAATATATTGTTTTATTCTATTCTTTTCTATTCTTTATTGTTTTTTTGTACTATAAATAAAATCACACCTGAAAATAATTAAATATGCACTTAAGTATGTATGCGGCGTATTCTAACATAAAGGTAGTGATCCTACTCTTTAGCGGCCGAATACTGAAACGTCCCTCAAAGTTTAAAAGCTACTTAACATTGAAATGCTCCTAAATTTGTATGCGAAATTTTAAATTAACGGGGTCTCAAATAATTAAAATACATTTAATATATAATATTTAAGTGACGTTTCCGTATTAAGAGCTTAAATTTGTCATATATTATTTACTGAAATAAACAAAATTAATTAAAATATTTATTTATTTTCAATTGCATTCCGTGGAAACTCAGCTTTATATTTCACCGATCTGACTGTACAATGCAAACAAAAGTAAAAGTTTGCTCAACAACCCAGTTTAATCAGATTCCCGTGTATTACACGCTTAATATTTATTTAATTATATTCATTATAATTTCTTAACATATTTGATATTAACTTAAATCAACAATAAACGACTAATTAAAAAAACAAAAAGACCGAGGGATCAAAGAGTCCACGGTGGTATATAGAGCTTATATACTCGTAATATAAAAAAACATGACCGCCAAGTGACGCCCGATGGAAACTATAAATAAACATAGACTAAAATAAATAAAAACTTACTTTAATAAAATATATAAAAAAAAAAATATTATTAAAACGTGCCATGCACACATGAAGGGGTTGAAACTGGTGGCGGAAGGTAAGATAAGAAAGTGTCATACAAATTGCCATTACGGCATAAGAAGTGCTTTTAGCCTCGTCATAGAGACTTATATCAAAAACTGTCACAAAGGGGTCAGGATCGAACAGTTGAAGTGTAAACGCTTATAAATCTAAGATAGCATTATTATTACATGTTATCACAATTAGAATAGGATCAAAATCTTGTTTCATCTGATCATTGTAATTGAAACAATATTTCCAGATTTAGGTTTCATTAGAAACTAGTTGTGCCCCGCGGTTTCACCCGCGTATAATTCATAAAAATATGATGAATAAAAATCAGCCTAGAGCTTTCCTCGGTAAATTAACTTAACAACACAAAAATAATTTTTAAATTCGAACCAGTAGTTCCTGAGATTAGCCGAATCAAACAAACAAACTCTTCAGCTTTATATATTAGTATAGATATAGATAATAATTGTGATTAGAAGGATGAGTGAGTTATGTATAATATCTTAGTTTCCAAGGTTGGTGGAGCATTTTCTTTATTTCTCATACATATTTCTTCCCGGGAGGGCAAATGACTACTGAAATGGTTAATATTTCTTAAATCACCAAAGCGGTCACCACTTCACGCCTTAACTATCCTACGTATTTTATAAAAAATAAACAATTAACAAACAAATAATTCAAACACTTATGTATTTTATCGTAACAACAATCTCGCACGTTAGTATTAAAGTAATTATTATTATTTTTAATAATTTAATTATTATCTATAATTATTATTAACACATACAATAAATACAGAGAAAACGTATTTCCGTACTAAATTAAGAACATGATAAATTACTCTTAAGAATTTTAAAATGCTATGAAAAAATATTTAATTACCGTAGAGACGTTACAAATGTTAAAAAATGCATTCTTATAACAAAGTAGTACAACTTACAGCCTTACAAAACAGAATTGAAAGGATCATTAGCAAATTTTCGTTCATGAATAAAAAAAAATATCGACATTCCTGAACGCATCCTCGCCTTGAACAGACCTTGGCGTTTTGAATGCGCGTTGAATTTTATAATAAAAAAAAGTACGGACCTTGTCAGACGTTTATGTTTAAAAAAGTATTTAATAAAAGTTCGTTATGGCTTATTTATCTGTAGTTTTGTTATTTCCATTCTCAAGAAAAAAAATTAAACCACTTGATCGTAAGTAGGACGGTGTGTAGCATTGCAATAACATTGACAATATAACTCGTATGAACCACTCTTTAATCCTAAATACTGTTATGCATTTAAACTTTGTTGTTATAGTCACATTAAAAAAACACACATTAAATATTTAATAATTCAATAATAGGTTATGCGTAGTATAATAAATTATATTACTTTGTTGATAATTCTCATATAGACCGGCTTATTTAACCGTTAAAAAAGTATGAGTTCTATTTTCAATTTATTTCTCAGACAAATAAAAATTAAATTACAAGCTGATTTCACGCTTTGTTCGTGAACTACATTCTACTGCGTTATTTTAATATCTATTATACATTCGTATAGTAAAACTAAATTACAAGTCTATCAACTTGTTGAAATGCGGAAACAATCAAAGATTTATTCTCCATATTTTTCTTTTTATTATCACCCACGCTTCAACTTATCGCAATATATTTTATTAAAACAAAACACAAATATACCTATATTATACTTTGTGTGACACTTTTCCTATTAAATTCTAACAGTGGAAAAATAAAATGGACCAGTCTATTTATAGAATAAAGCGACGTTAAAAGCTCCGCCATGGTGTTGAATAAATATGAGTCCGTGTGCTGAGGAGCATAACAATTGAACTCAAATAGACCGCAAAGTTCAACGCACAAGACAGCTGAAGTTATACCTACCAATTTAAAGAGACAGGTAATTAATTCCCCACAGATGATGACCACGAGCATATCCAACAAGGCGGGTTACTTTAGCGAAACAAGAGTGGTAAGTGACGTTCACATTCACCTGCGCCAACGACGCCTCCCCAGTCATACTTCGTATACCGAACGAGTCGCTTCCATTTTTAAACGCGTTCGAATTTGTTTATATTTAAAAGTGCGTGCAAGATCTGCGAAAAAAAACGTAAGTTCAATTTGCACTACAAATAGTTTTTATAGTTTTATGCGTATTATTTTCTGCTTTTTTTTCTTGTAATAGTATTTTTTTTATTTATAAAATTAATTTTAAAAGTTCTAGAACTTTTCGAAATTTCCAAGGAGGTCATTTTTTTTTTAAATAATATAGACGATTTTTTCTACGTTGTTATGTCACGGATCATGCTCAGATAGTGAAAGTATTCTTGGTTTGTTAGAAGATATGTGATTAATGAATATGTATGTGTGATATTTGCGGTTGTTATACAACAATTATAATTATCATAATAATGTGTAATTATCATAACATTATTTATTTATTTTATGGCTGCATAATTGTGATCTTTGCTACAAAGCATTTAAATAAATATTGTTTCGACCTGAATGAAAAGATTTATAATAGAATTGTGTATTTTATTGAGGAGCTCATAAATTGTTGTTATTCATCCATATTGAATGTGAGATTGATATGATATTAGTTTCTTTAATTTTATTCAATCTTTTATATTAATTATTAACAGGAAAATCTTTGTATATAATATATACTTTATCCAACCGTGGAAACGTAAAATTATCATGTAATTTAAATAATGCTCATCTATAAAAGAGGTCAGCGTACCTGATGTTAAAGGTCGCGGGTTTGAGTGATGAATGGACGTTCTTGTCGGCTTTTCAAAATTTTATAGCTCAGTAAATAACTTCATATACTGGCATTGCTTTTTCGAAATTCATTAAAACATATTATAGACTGTACAACTATTGTGTTAAAGTAATTAAAAAAATAAAAAAAGTACAAAGTAAATATTATAAAAAAAAAATCCAAAATATATATATATTAATAATATTTTAATGCAATAAAACGTATTCGTTGATTTTGCATTCAAGATGTAAATTGAATTGCATATGATTTTTACGGGATCAACATTAAAATATTATTTACTTAATCAGGCGAGTCATATAAGAACTTTTAAATCGTCATGTTAAATACGATAACATGTAAATGTTAAAAACCTACCACTTCGGAATGTACGTTAAGTCTACTGAGAACAAACGGCTCAGTAGTTACGTTTTTCCTCAATAATAATAGACAACTTTTATTTTAATTTGTCTGTAACTTCTTCTTATAATACAAATTTCATGATATTTTTAATAAGCTAAAACATTAATCAAACACTCACCAAGAAGGTAAATTAATTGTTTTGACAAGTAAAAAAACAAATATATAATATAAAGAAACTGATATTATTAATATAAGAGTCCCCTTACATGTATTTTAAGTAACTTGTTCAATAAAGCTTTTTTCTCCAAAAAAAAATAATCCATTTCGTCTGTGCTGAGTCAAATGCTTACACTAAATAAATATCATAGAAATCCAAGATAATACTTAGCACCGATTCGATTGTAGAGCTCTAAATAACTATTTATTTGTCGTATGACCTTTATATAAACAGTAACATTGAATGTCAACGGTGTACTATGTTATATACAATATGTTTAGTCGAATGTATTACCTACTAGTATCGGTAACTAGTTCAATATTTATGTAAAATGATCTAGTCGAGATATTATCTATACCTATAGTTCTATATCTGGCTTATTTTAATTTTATATTTAGTTGTCATGTAAAATAGTTGGCAGTCGATTTTATGCAGAGCTATTTTAATGTCACAATCAGAATAAATAATTTAGCATCTATCGAATCAATAATTTGAATTTCGAACTGGACTAATAACCCACCGCTGGGCTAAGGCCTTCTAAAAGGACAAAGGATTTCTAATTTACTCCGCCATGTTGCCTCAATATATGTGACATGTGTCATCACAGAACTTCATAGAACATTCATACGTCAGAAACTTGCAGCAATATATTAGCTTATAACAATTTAATATATAATGGTGGTGGGTCTTTGTTCCCAACCCGTCTGTGTGGTACCACCCAGTCTAGATATTTTGCTGCCAAACAGCGATATCTAGTATTATTGTGTTATAAATTAACTACTATTTATGCTTGTTAGTTTTACTGTTTAAGGAAAATAGATTTACAATATACAAACAAACAACTGTTTATAAAAATAAGGAGTACAAAATAAACTATGTAAATTAAAATCGATCTTTCAACTTATAAATCAATGTTTTGTTACATTATTATTTATCATCTCGTGCATAATACACATTGAGCTAATCCTAACTAATATTAGAAATGCGAATAGGAGGTTGTTTGTTTGTTTGTTTTTTAATCTTTCACGCCTAAGCCACATAATCGATTTTACCTGCATTATCAGCGAGTAACATTGGCTATGTTTTATCCTCGTATTTCTTCGGGAACGCGAAAAACGCGGGTGAAACCGCGGGGAAAAGCTAGTTTTTATATATACCATTAATAGTTAAAAGTGATAAAACTTTTGAATCTTATTCTTAGAAACACAACAATAACAAGTAATGCTGTTTTTCGGTAGAATATCTGATGAGTGGGTGGTACCTAACTACCTACCCAGACGAGCTTGCACAAAGCTCTACCACCAAGTAAATACCAAGTAACCATATGAAAACCGGTTCGCCTCTAGTATTTTAAAAAGATATATAAATGTGTATATCAGTCGGGTGTTACCTATAAACAGGCATTAAGTTGCCTATCTTAGGAACAATTTTGTTTTATTGCATAGCAAGGCGGACGACGTATGGGCCACTTGATGGTAAGAGGTCACCAACACCCATAGACATTAGTATGTAAGAGATGCTAACCACCACTTACAACACCAGTGCGCCACCAACCTTGGGAAATAAGATGTTATGTCCCTTGTGCCTGGAATTACACTGGCTCACTAACCCTTCAAGCCGGAACACAACAATAGCAAGTACTGCTGTTTTGCGGTAGAATATCTGAAAAGTGGGTGGTACCTACCCAGACAAGCTTGCACAAAGCTCTACCACTGATTGAAACGATTAAAGTTTAATTACAAATGCCTGGCTTGCATATAGACATATTAGTATACAGCGGTAGAAAAAAGGCCAGCATGAATTATTTAGTAAAACAACTTACACTTAAATTTAACAGTAAGTATAATGTGTACATATACATATGTAAGTATAACAAGTTATATCAAAATCACTGCTAGAAGAATATTGAATCATCATTTTAGTTATAAAATAAATTAAAGCTACTATCGATTCGGAATCTAGCTTATAACGACAAGACAAGAAATACATTCAGTAAATATTTCATTAATTTCAGAGTATATAATTTTTAAATTATAAGAATTTATATAAATCCTGTAAAACATTTAAATATATACGATCAAAATATATCAAACACAGAATCAAATAATATGAACATCAAACTTTACTTCATCTAAACTATTGTGTACGGAATAATAAGCCTTATTTATAAATGTTTTAAAAGCAAAAATGCATCGTCCTATTAAATAGGATGTTTACCTATACATAGTTTGCTATTAAATTTGTTTTAAACCACCAGTAAAGCGATTATACATGTCCTTTTGAGTGAGAAACTTTCAGGATCGCCTTTGCACATACACAACGTAGTTTGAAACTAAAATAAACTTCGCTTACATTATACGTCCCAGTAAATTTATAATATTAAGTTGACCCTTAGGTACATCGTTTATAAATATAAAACTGCATTTAGGTTTAATACTAATAATATGCAGTGAAAATTCATGTCGACAAGCACTTAATTTTTATTTATTTACATAAGAATTTGATAAAATACTCACTTATGAATAAGCGCTTATTTTCAAATTAATCCGTTTAATCGCGTCTCTCAGAAAAATTAAATTAACCAGCCCTTTTTATCCCAGTAATAAGGGTTGTATTATGTACTAGAAATTATTTGATTAGGTATGTATTATAACTCAGATAATCGCTCGCTCATAGTTAAATAATGATAATATATGTATATATATATATATATATATATATATATATATATATATATATATATATATAAATAATATATATATATATATATATATATATATATATAAATAATATATATATATATATATAAATTGAAAACATTTGCACAATTCAACAACGGAAAGTTGTTAGTAAAACATTCTCGACACCAGACCACCGGTAAAATTTACACCTTTCTTTACTAAAACAAATAACTACGAGCGAAAACATTAGTAAATTTTATTACATAATACATAACATATTACATAAGTTCATCTAAACAAATATAATTCGTTACACGTTCACTATATTGACTAACAAGTCATATGCAAATATACATTCATGCAATATTGACGAATTAAAGGACGTACATACGTCGCATACTCATTACATATATATGAATAATTTGTTACACGAACGCGCAGCGAGAGATAGTAACTAAATTAGTCGCGTCGTATTTGGAATATATTAGCGAAACAATAAAGCTTTTTAATGAAAACTATACATAGATTATTTATTTATTTCTCTCTCTCTCTCTGCCCTGTGCATTTATTATTCTCCTCTGATGGTGGGGTCTGCCTTCCTAGTCTTTTGCTTCCACTTCGCTCTATTCGACGTAACATTGCAGTAAGATCTTTTCTGACCACATATGTCCATTTGGTCTTAGGTCGCCCTCTGATAATATAAGATTATTTATTTTGTGTCTGTTTGTTTGTGTTGTTGTATATAAAACTACATATATAACTCGTTTTTATGTACATAATTATATCCTTTTCGTTACGTTGACTGTTATTTAATATATTGTGTTTTACTAATTTTGTTAGTTTTATGCTAGGTATATATAATTATGTCCTTCTTGAGTGATTTAAGCATGAAAGCGTTATAGACAGACAGACAGTTACTTTCAGATTTATAAAACTAAATAAATATTTTGATTCTCACCACCATTAAGTTCTTACATATGTGTAACTTATAGTTAAGTACTTAAAACATACAAACGTGTAAATTATTTCTGTCCATCATTATACGAAAGCCATTAAAAATGTTTTATTTCAAAGAAATCTATTATAAATTATTGACGTGACAACGTCTTATAAATTGGTTTGCCGGGTGACACTTCAAGAAACTGCGTTACGCTCCGCTCACGTTATGCGCTCACAATGAGAGCGAGTGAGAGGCACGCGTCCCTTCCACTCGGGCATGGTTAGCCCGCCTAAGAGCGAGAGAGACAGACATAAAAAATAAAATTTTGTTAATATGAAATTCAGTGCGAGATTCTTTGTATAAATTAATGTTTTAAATATAATTCTTTGTATAAATAAATGTTTTAAATTGTTACTATTATTTCATCCTTCTTCCTACTATACGAATGAATATTCACATTAAAATTATTTTACCACTCAAAGTCGTTGTCACGTAAAACTTTCGCCCGTATACCGACTTTACAGGCAACCAATTTTTTTTTTTTTAATGAAACAGTGTGAAGCAAGCTCGTACCGCCCAGGATAGGGTATTTTTTATAAATAACACCAGCTATCCTCCCCTAAAACACAGGCCAAGTCACGTAATAAAACTCGTAATTAAATGTATTATTAATGAAAAATATATTTTATTCGAGCTCCTAGCTTATTTTTGCAAGAGAAGATAAATTCAATTTAAAAGCTACCCTCAGTGCGAAATGAATATTTAATGAGATGAAGCGTACTCTTTTTCTCAATTATAATAAGTAAGTCTGTATGGAAATCAACGTATATTAACTCCAAGCTTGCATACACAAACAGTAGTTTGCTATGAAACTTAAAGTAAATATATTTAACTATAATAAATACTTAACAAACGGTCCTTCGTAGTGGTCTTAGTAGTTCAAAATCAATATTGCCTTTGTTTCCGTATGTTTGTGTTGATGGCGTTCTTAGTGTATTGGCTTCTAAGGCTGCTGATACTGCGTTCATGAGAAAACACACAAAGCGTTGACCTCTTGCCTTTCATGTCATATTCACCGTCCTACCGGATTATGTAAGGGCAAAGAGAGTGCCTTTATGTGCACACATACTTGAGTAGTTAAGACGTGAAAACATAACAAGCAAATAAAAAAAAATCACACTAATTTATGGTATAAAATTGTATATTTACCATATACCAGATCTATGCAAGTTCCAATAATAATTATACTTAATTGATGGTAGAGCTACAGGCAAGACCATCTGGATATGCACAACCTACTCATCAGATTTTCTACCCCTAAACAGTAATCCTTAGTAACCTTTAAAATTTCAACATATTCTTATTATAAGTGTTATGTAAATGCAAAAATGTCTCCTCGTTATTATAGATTAACAATATCGCATATCGCTTTACATATCACCATTCTTTAATAGTCCTCCAAACCGATTTCGGCCACGGCGGAACGGCCAATCTCAAGAGAGATTAGCCACCTGCGCAGGAGATATTATAGTGCACAAGTGTGTGTGCAAACACAGACGCACTCTCTATTCCCTCTCATAACCCTTTGGGACTGGAATGGGATGGATTTACGTGCTTTCCGAGGCACGGGAGTGTACACACTCCCAACTTCCAGACTCCGGGCTGCTGCTGAGAATTTACAACAGATAATCTAAATAACATTTTATCGGCCCGACCTGGGGTTTGATCCAAGGACCACCGGGTCTGCGACTTTACATGTAGCCACTAGACCAGACAGTCACGATAATTTACGCGAAGTTACAGCACTACTTGAAAAAAAAATCGTATAATTCGAAACGAAATCGAACTCAATTTAATATTCATTGTAATAAAAACAAGTGTTTAACGCGTATAACGAAATGAACAATGACACCTCATTAATTACCACATTCAGAACACGAGCATCATCAATAATGTTGCCTAATGCCTAAGCCGCACTAACGCATGTTGTTGTAATTTACCGACTATGCGTAACATGCAAGAATAATATTCGTGTAGTATTCGCAACTTCGAACTTATATTTGTATCAAAGTTGATTAACCATATAACGGTTACATAACTTTCGTGTTCTAAATTTAAATAGTACAAAGACGAAACATTCTCAGTGCTGGTTGGTAGCTATCGACGAGCTAGTGTTGTCACTAAAATATGAAAAAAGTGTTTTATATAGAAAGATGTTTTTTTTTCATATTATCAATATGGTTACTAGTTCGATACTTGTATGGGCCGCTTGATTGCTACTGAATATTTATGGTGGCAAGATTATTTAGTGATAGGATTATTGTTATATTAGAATAATAAGTAGAAGGGTACATTAAAAGAACAACATTTAAACAAGTCAATCACACGCAATAATAGAATATACATACATACAACCTCTATGTATATAAGGTTTACATAGTTATAATCTGCTAAAATCTTATTTCCCTTTTGGCTTTGACTATACCAGTTGACAATAGATTTTTTGCTGACGCTCCTTCGCTCGAGAACTGTCATTTTCGTTAAACTTTAAAAAGTTCCGTTCGATTCCCGTACCGCGTGGACTCTCATAGTATATAATCTCATAATCTTTAGTAATACAATTAAAACACACATTAATTCTACTTGTTTATAATAACTCACAAAAATAATTTCTAGCACAAATTTTTAAATTATCAAAAAATTTGATCATATCAATCAATGACAAAATGTAACAATTTTCAATGTATGCAGACAAAACCGACTTCAACTTTTATTATACGTATAGATATAGAAGTATTTAAATTGATAATAAAGACAGGCGACAAAAAAACTTTTCTAACACGCAACGTTATGTTACGTAAATAAAAATGAACCATTTAACTAAACGCGTGTAATCGTAGTCCAAAATGTGACAACAATTTCATTATTTGTATTCCATAATGTTCGAGTGGTCATTTGTCACGCAGGTCATGCTTGACACGCTCTATGACACTTTCAACACAAAGTCACAAACATAACGGATTTTGTGAATGAACTTTAAATATAGAACATATTCGTTTTGAATTGTTCATTCTTGTAATGTCATTTATTTATCGATTTTAATACTGGTTTGCGTTAATATTCTATTCTATTTAGAATTCCAAATTCAAAATAGCTTTGATATTCCTTTCCTTTTTTTTGAAGCCAGTATTTTTTTTATTATACGTGACCATTATTATGCAAAGATAAATAAGTGATTATTTATTTATGTCGCCAATGTACTGCTAACCATGAGAACGAAATGTTAGGTCCTATTTGGTTAAAATTTCACTGGCTCACTTACCTTTTATATCGGAAAACAGCATCACACATTATAAGCGTTTTAAGATAGAATATTATGTATTTAGGCTCATTTTAGTTTAATGCTGTTACACCAAGCCAAGTTTTAACTTAACAAATTTCTACTCTACCTAGCGTCAGTAATTAGTTTCTTCGCAAAAAGACCCAAGTGGGTCGCGTAGTAATTTAATTATTTATTTACCGGAAAAAGATGTTGTCATTATAATTTGCTTTCTACCTTTTTAATTTAATTTTCTCTTTTCTTTTCTTTTTTATTAGAAATTTTCCAAAAGGATCAAGGAAATGTTGATTATTCTTTGAGGGTCATAGCATTAATTAATATAATTTAATTAAACAACGTTCTCCATTTTATGATTTATTTTGTTTATAAAATTATTCTTGCTACTAATGTCAGAACTTTTATTTATATTTATTGAAATGTAAGTGATATATTCAAATGATCATTGTTGCATCGTTGGTTACTAGCTTATTAAATTAAAAATCTCAAGGCCCTGTGGGTAGGATTATAAAAATGATATTGAAATTTTCCGTCATGGAATTATTAAGTTGGCAAAACAAAGAAAAGCACCTCAAGCCTGGAACTGCTCTCACGTTAATCCTGTCAGATGACTATATCGTTGTTTGTGCGTGTGTGTGTAACAATGAAATTGTATCTGTTGCTGTCTGCTTGTTCACACACTTCGTATAATGCGCAAGTATGGGGTATTCCCCGTGCATAGTTAGATTTGCCAACTCGACTGAAATTTGATGAGTAGAACCAGAAAATTTCTATAACTTAATTATAACTTTCGCAATATTTCAACCGTTCTCTTAACCTAATTCAGTCACTAATACCGAAATAATAACAAATACAGTACGATATCAAACCGCAAACTCATTAGTATGTAGGACGAGAAATTATATTAATTAATAATTCGGCCATGTTCGAGCGAATCCAAACAAATATTAGAGTTCTGTAGTCATGTTTACACGAAACTAAGTTATCCTGTTCTTACCTTAATTGTACGAATTAAGCTACTTAATAACTTATCACGTCGTATTTGCTGAAATTATTTATAATAAACTGACGATATAATTTCGCTGAAATACGTATACTGGTAAATACATTACAACAACAATACATTTAGTAATAAAATATTATCAGATATGGTGTGTTTAGAGCTTTTCGGTGGTAAAACTTTGTGAAAGCTCGTCTGGGTAAGTACCACCCACTCATCAGATATTCTAGCGTAAAATAGCAGTACTTCGTATAGTTGTGTGCCGGTTTGAAGGGTGAGTGAGCCAGTGTAATTACAGGCTCAAAGGACGTAATATCTTAGTTCCCAAAGTTGGTGGCGTATTGGCAATGTAAACGATGGATAACATTTATTCTATAATAATACTACCAATTCGTTTTTAAAAGATAATTCCTAATACGAAACTACATTAAATGTATAATATATGTTTGAGTGCTCAATAAAATTTAACTATTTATTTTATTGACGTCATAGGGTACTTTAAAAGTAATATTTTTTTATGTCGGAAACATTACGACCATAAAATAACTGATGAAGCATCTTCCTAAGCCAGTTATGTTGATCACAAGTTGACACACAAAAAACAAGGGACATAACATCATAGTTCCCAAGGTTGGTGGCGCATTGGTAATGTAAGTGATGGTTAACATTTCTTACAAAGCCATTGTCTATGGACGTTGGTGACCACTTACCATCAGGTGGCCCATAAGCTCGTCCGCCATCCTATGCAATAAAAAAAACACTAGACTATACTCTCTATTTTAGCTACAATACATTACGCTTTCTTAACTGCTGAATTGTTGGAAAAGGTTGTCGGAGTTAGATCGAAAGTACGGCATCTAAAATTTGCACCAACTCCCACTTAAACCAGGTAGACCCAGGAAGAATCTAATACTCTCTTTTGCACTACAAATCATATATGAAAAATATAATTAACAGATAAGTGAAAACATAAAAAGCCATGTAACTAGCAATTTCTGTAAAAAATAATTCAATCATATTCCAAAATAAAATATAAAATACTAGAGTTTTGCCCGCGGTTTCACTCGCGGAGTTACCGTTCCTGTGGGAATTCGGGGACAAAATATTGCCTATGTTATTCGCTGATAATGTAGCTTTCCATTGGTGAAAGAATTTTTAAAATCGGTTTAGTGGTTTAGGCGTGAAAGCGTAACAAACAAACTTACATTCGCATTTATAATATTAGTAAGGATTGACTATGAACATTAAATTACTCTACCTTATAAAGCCTTCTTTCTAAGTATCTTCGTTTTTCTTTAAAATTATCACTATCTTCTTTGAATTAATGTATTCAATATATTTCTATACTACTACTAACTACTAACTTTTGTTTACATTTATTATTACATAAAATTATAAGAAACGCCAAATATAGATTCCGAATACCGAGAAACCGCAACTCGTGTTCAAGATCACATTATTTCTAAGACATTACTTTCCATTAAGCTGCAAAATTTATAAACCATCAATTAAAGATAACTCTATATATAAAATTCTTAGAAAAACTCTTCTTACTCCTTTCTTTTAATTGACCAATGTTCTATTACACTTCATCAGTCCACGTTTTCTTTATAATTCTGTTTCAAATAAATAAAATAATTGATAACAAAAGAAAAACACGAATGAGATAAGTTACTGGTATTACTCCATCGAGAAATTCGAGAAGTTTTGAGTCCCGTGCCTCAGAAAGCACGTAAAGCCGTTGGTCCTACGCATGAAGTATATCCGGTATTGTCGGATGGATCAAAAGTGATACATGCCATCAATCATTACACTACAGCATCATAATAATTTGTATCCATCATTGTGTCTGACAAACAGACAGATGACGTAATTAATTAGAGGTTTAGTAATTTGTATACGTAACCAAAAAAAATCAGAAAAAAAAACACATTAGAGACCAATGATGTGTAACATTTCTTATTGCAGTCAATTAAAGCGCGTTCGTCTTCCGACTTCCTGTTACAAATATTGATTGCATACGCGAAATTAGTTCCACCAAGTGCATCACGAAAAGAGCACGTTATAACTTCTTAGCGATATTATAAAAGCGAAAGTTTGTACGCTTATAACTCAATTGCGCTCGAAGATCTAGACAGATTCTAAAAAAAATCCGAACCGGCACCTCCGTCACGAACGATATTTTTTCGACTCAAACTGCGTTTTAAAATTTATATTTTAATTGATTATATTACTGTTTTTTGTCACACCAAATCACATCAAAGAAGCATCTCAATCTCCTTTATATCGAACTCCTAAATTCGAACGCCCAAAGCATCGCATTTTGTAGCATTTATAGCATAGCAGGTAGACACAGTATGAACGCTATTTCGTTATATGACGTGACCTTGGACCACTGATATTTCACACTACTGTAAGCCGCGTAAAAGAACTTCGCTCCAAAAACTATTAAAATCCTAATTACGACGAAGCGAACAACGCAGTAACGAAAACTAGTATATCAAGCTAGAAATTGAATCCGCACATTTTAAACATATATCTACGTCAAGTTATTTATAACATGTTAATATTCGTCGCTTAACGCACCGTTTAACGTTACGAGCGAACTTTAAACAGCTTAGAAAGGAAAAATCGCATTTCCTGTACCGTTTAAGGCGTACACAGACTATCCGGTCCGGCCGGGATCGAGAAATCTTACGTCACATTTGCTAATTGCGTCGCTTTCTCTTACGATTCACGCTAATATTGCGACACTCATTTTTTTCCCCCCGAGGACGATCACTGATGCAATCGGAGTGCGTGAGAAACATTGTATTGTGGCACATTTCAATAAAAACTACGTCCCAATGTTGTAATGAAACTGCAAGATTCTCGCTGATTACATTTACTCTGCGGCATTAGCTCTTATCGTTATCGCTTCGAAAAAACTTTTTATTATACTATTCAGTAAGCTAAACTTTTATTTTCATTCATAATAACAAGCCTGAGATTCTCCCAGAAGATTAAAACAAAGAATAATTAATTTTTAAAATGTTTTCTATTACCTCATTAGCAAATAAAAATATGAACGACATGCTAATTATAAAACATTTTAATTAAATATAAATAAAAACTAATAAAGTGAAGTGAAGTAACAGTCCATAAATGTCTTTCTGGGTAAGGCCTCCCCTTCTTTTCATGCTTTCTTGAGGGTGATCAATAGTCCAGGACATGAAATTGTAAAAACTTACTTCTAGATTTCGTCCTGCTATTAAAAACTCGACAGAAATAACTTATTAAAATTGCAACCATTTAAGTACATTACAAAAAAATATTAAAATGTAAGACATTGGCTTGACCTCATAGAAATTATGTTATTATCTAATTAAACTCTTATAATCATCAAAAAGAACCAAGAGCTATTAGTGATAAGACACTTTTAATTAGATTCACTTGCGGCCGAATACTGAAACATCCTTCAAAATCAAACGCACATTAAGAAACTCCTAAATTAGTATTAATAAATTTGAATTCAACGGCGTCTCAGATAATTAAGTTGCATTTAATATTTAAGTGACGTTTCAGTATTCGGCCGTTAAAGCCTTATTGATATAAAATGTTTAATAAAACATGGCGAATTCTAAAAAGTCTATGTCCAAAAGTCGAGAAAAGCTTCCTCTCCTTTTAAGGGAATTAATGGCCGGTTGGCTAATATACTTTTCTTAGAATTCCCTAAGTGATGCGTATTTTCATAATTACCAAGTATATCGAGCTCTTAAATACTGATTGCTTGACTGGATTTATGTTGTTATGTTATGTATTGTTTTGTTATGTAGTAATTAAAGTAAAGGTTCCTATTTACCCTCTAATTAAGCGTGAAGCTAGTATAAGTTAGGCCACTCATTCAGTACAACAGCCCAAGCGGTCAAGATCAAAGCGTTTTTATGCTCTATATGTGTGGGTACACACACATTACAGTATAATACACTTTATTGTACACTATAAAATTCAAATTCAAATTCAAAATACTTTATTCAATATTGAAGTATTACACTTACTTATTGATTGTCAAACTGGAAACTACTACCGGTTCGGAAAAGAAACACCCAGAATAAAATTTAAACATAGAATGCAGACAAGGAAAGACTAACTTTGGAAAATATTATTCTATTTAATATACCAATTATATGATGTACTTTAAAATTATCTAGATTCAAATCAAATCTCACACATTTGGATATTAGCATTCGACTCTAATGAGTTTAAAAATAATAAAATAAAAAGTCGATATAAATACCTACCTAGATTTTACGAATAAACAAGGTCAATCAGTAAGGACTTATCCTTGTGCTATATTATTCCTATATATATCTTAATATTTAAGCTTATTAAGATACATATGTTTGCGGCTTGCCACATGAACCGCTAACTTGTTCGTTACAGATCGTTCACCGGTTTAGAAATAGAGTTCTGATTGCATTTTCCCTTATATTTAAACAGCCTTATCAATAAGTTTTATTTGGCGGGTGTCTGGTTGCTGTTGAATATTAATTTAAAATTCGAAGACGATGACACCGCATTGTTTCTTATATTAGGGGTGAATAGAAACAAAAAACCGTAACTTTAAAACCGTTATTATTATTATATGACGTAAACCGTTATTATTATTATATGACGAGCCCGTTGGCGTGGTTGGTAAGACACTTGCTTTTCACGCCGCAGGTCGTGGGTTCGATTCCCACCCAGGACAGACATTTGTGTGCGTGAACATGTCTGTTTGTCCTGAGTCTGGGTGTAATTATCTATATAAGTATGTATTTACAAAAGAAAAAGTAGTATATGTAGTATATCAGTTGTCTGGTTTCCATAGTACAAGCTATGCTTAGTTTGGGATCAGATGGCCGTGTGTGAAATGTCCCAAGTTATTATTATTATTATATAATCAAACATGTTATGTAATAAAATTCACATAGTTACATAAACGAACCTTCATGGTATAACATTGAACTGATTTCAAAGTAATATATTAAATATACCGTTCTCTCTTTGCAGATATATACCACAAAATGGCAGTCGAAAGGTGTCGGGTCAGTCTCATTGGTGAGTAAATATATGAAATCGTATTTCTTTATGTATAACTTATATATTATATTTATTAATTAAAAATTCTATTCAAATTAAATAAAAGACGGTAATATTATTTGATGTCTTTGACCGTTTCATTATTTTTTTTAAATAAACTTTATAAAACATTATAATTATTTAAAAAATTATAATCGACAATATAATATGGTAAAGTATAGTAACTAGGCAGAAATAAATATTTTTTATTAAATATTATACAGTATTTTTTTAAATAAAATACCCATCATTTTATTTAAGTACATCGTCTACATCATTTCATCTCATTACTCACATTGTTTGCCATAAAAATAACAAATAGCTCTTTTAAAAAAATATTTTTTTTTATTTATTTCAAAAGGTCAGTCAATAATCTATAAAAAAAATCGATAACAGTAATAGCATTCCTCATCATGTCATAGGTAATCTCATAAATTGACTTTGTGATATAGGCTTGTCATGCCTGCTCTGTGATATCACACCATTATAAAGTTCATATCAAGGATCTAATATGCGCGTGAACAATCATTGTAAGATCTGACATTAACTAACCTTATGTCAACTGATACTTCAGCTGTTTGTCATCATGGATGATACACAATAAATTATTTTAATCGTCGTCGGTGATTGGTATGCAGGTTAACATAATTATAATTATTTTTAATTTATATAAATAGCATTAGTACAATTGATTTGTCTGGAGATGTAACTCTTTACGCGGATGACACAAGCTTATTTTACTTTGGTGATAACATTAAAAATATAATTGACGTAGCTCAACGTGATTTAAATGTTATTAGCGAATGGTTTCTGTCTAATTTATTAACTATTAATACCAAAAAGACATCATATATGATCTTCGCGCCTAAAAATAAAAATATACCAAATCATGACCAACTAACAATTTTTAACGAACCTATAAATAAAACTGATCATGAAAAATATTTAGGTCTTATAATGGATAGCAAGTTAACCTGGCAATACCATATTGATCATCTTAAAAATAAAATATCCCCTTTGATAGGAGCACTACGTAAAATTTCCTTATGTATACCTAATAAAACTCGTCCTATTATTTATAATTCTTTAGTAAAACCTCATATAGAATATCTTATTGAAATATGGGGAACTGCTGCGAAGTCTAACATAAAGCCATTACAAACTTTACAAAATAAAATTATTAAAGTTCTTTATAAATATGATTATATGACGCCAAACGCTGAATTATACAAAAAAACAAAATTTCTTAATATAAATCAATTATACACTTTAAAAACCTGCATGTTGATTAGAAAAATAATAACAAATAAAACAAATTCACAATTACACTTTCATAAAAAAACACATACATACCACACTAGAAAACGTAATAAACTAGAACTTCCAAAAACCAGAACCAACTATGGAAAGAAAAACATTTTATTTGAAGGAGTTCAAATTTATAATAAATTATCAGACTTAATCATTAATAGCAAGAGTTTTCCTATATTCAAAAAACGTGTAATGGAATATGTGCAAAATAATTTATAAGTTAATGTAACCCCTACCTAAACATGTTTGTGTAATATAACTACCCGCAACATTTTATCTCACTGTATATAATTCATGAGGCAGACTTTTAAATGTACCCTCAGGCAAAATTATTATAATTTCTTATTATAAGTGAACTTTTGTGTTCTTTATGAGAAATAAATGTCTTTAAACCGAAACCGAAACCGATAATGAGGCTGTGACAGGATGCGCGGCAGATATACAACTTTGATATATTTTTCTTATTAATTATTATTTTTATATAAGGCAATCTATATAGTATACGCAACAATGACGCACAAAGGAGGTGTATGAGATGACTACATAAGATAGTCACACTTGCCGTCGCGGCATTCAAGTCAGTCTTACCCTCAAAATGCGAAATTATTCGTAGAAGTTTCACACTTATACGGCCGAATACTGAAACGTCACTTAAATATTAAACGCAACTTTATTTGAGACGCCGTTAAATTCAAATTTCGTAAATTTCGTCAATCAGTCGTTAAGTAGCGTTTAACTTTGAGGGACCTTTCAGTATTCGGCCGATAATCATATAACTATCAATAGAGAGTTAAGATAGACTCAATTTTTCGCCGTTTCTTCTCGGTAGAAACTACATTAAAAACTGGAAACATTAAATCAAATTTAATTCTTTAAAATAACGGCTTAAAAGTGCTTACTAAATTCTATTTGTATAAAATACATACCGATTAGGATTTTTTGATTATATGTAGTTATAAAGACTATCATACTAAGGCATTTTAAAGAGAAGTATTATTGCTTTGTGCATTCGACTGTGCATTTTGTTTCATTTTCGAGCTTAGAGGAAGAGTTGCATAGGCAAAATCGACGCAATTCGCCTAAATTGAAATTCGAATATAGTTTCACTCACATAGCGTAATGTTGTATAGTCTATCCTTCTCTATAAATGGTATATCAAAGATATTTTTTTTTTAGATCAAAGAGGCTTTATATAACAGCATAGATAATTTGTATGTAAATATATCTATAGCATATATGTCGATAATATCATGGAATAGAATATTATATATTTTGAAATCTGATTGAAATTTCGTTAGTCAATTGTTTAAAAAACTCACTTTTGTCTGTTGCTCAATCACGCTCGAAAGATTGGAAGTATAATAAAAAAATATCTAAATAAATAGTTTTTCCATTCATTTTTAAATAAAATATAATTTTCAATAATTAACGCCAAAGATGTGCGCTGATTAGCACGAACAATCATAAACATAAACAAGAATCGCAACATATTCAAAATCAATTTGCATAAGCTTAGGCCGATATATGCAATATTCAAAATTGAATATTCAGTTAATAACACCATAGAGGATACGTCTTCCGCTTAAACCTCAAAGGTCATTTCCACAACCAATATAGTTAACAGTAATGAAAATCGAATGGCATTATTAAAAGATAAAGCCTGTTTTACTACAACGCGTGACACAGGTCGATAGGAACAGCAAAGATGTGCACCTGTATATTAATAATAATCTTATATTTCTTAAGACTTCATTCACGGATAATAATTTTAACCTATACTATAAATCATATTTAAATGCACTAAAATAAAGTTTCTTTTTTTTGCCAAACACATCAAAATCTATCAATGCACAGCCAAAACAACCGAGTTTAATTTGGTTTATTTTATATCGTAATATTAAATTCACCATAGAACATCAAATCATATAAATTGATTTAAATAACTAACTAAATTACTAAGTAATTACTCTTAAATATCCGAATGTCGCGTCGATAATGAATTAATTAGTTTACCTTTCTGCCCTCTAACAAAATGGCGGTTTTCAATTAGCGCGCGTTTTTGTTTTTTTTTTTGTGTGTGGATCAAGGCGTCTCCTTACTATATATTCAATATTATACTTATTGTTTACATATGAGAATATAATTTATTATACCTGTAAATAAAATAACAACGGTTATTTATTTTAAGTAACCAAATATAAGCAATCTCCTTAATGGACACTTCGAGTAATACCATTATGAGGCCTTCATCATAGTACGTCCTCTTTCCGCTTCGTCATTTTGTCAAATAACACAAAAAGCCAGAAATGAAACAGTGAAAAATTGTTTTATAAACTCCTTATTTAATTACTTTATTTTGGCCGTCATTTATAACGTATATTATCCTCGTAATAAAGAGTTGTAATAAATAAACAAAAAAAAAATTCATTTTTTTTTACTTTTTTTATTAGTTTAATTTAAAATTGGAATGAGTGATCGCTCATAATCATCACTAACAACTATACAATAGTTAGCAATGCATTTAGGGTGCAATGGTACACGCCGTTAATTGAATTGCACCGACCTTACTTAAAATTTACAATGCTCTATTCACTAGAACCAAAAGAAAATATATCAAATTATATGTCAAACAAAATTGCAACATGCTGCCAGGTTCAAAGACAAGGCCGGATGTAACAAGAACCCTCAGAGGGCACTTATAATATTATTTCCGGGTACAAAATTGATACATACCACTAATAGAACGTTATGTACTAATGAAATGGCCTCTTTGTCAAATTGGGTGCTTTCACTGTCTTAATATGCTTTGATATTAAAGAGTGATGTCGTGAACGTAGAACATAATCCTTAATAGAAGTACTGTCGATTTGGTTTCGACAATTAATTTATTATAATAACAATAGTAGAAAAGAAATGTCTTCTCTAACAATGCCGCTAACAATAGTAGCACGTATAGTAAACTAATTTACGTTTAATTTATAACATAACAGCGAAAAGTCAGCTTTTAGCTGCTTTTCAGTTTATCCCTGAAATTATATATGTAAGGTCCTCCAGACCGATTTCGGCCACGGCGGCCAATCTCAAGAGAGATTAGCCAACTGCGCAGGAGATATTATAGTGCACAAGCGTGTGCGCAAACACAGGTGCACTCTCTTTTTCCTTAGCTCTCATAATCCGATGGGACGGCAATCCGACACGACCGGAAAGAGTTCAGGCGCAGGACCAACGGCTTAACGTGCTTTCCGAGGCACGGGAGTGTACCACACTTCCAACTTCCAGACTCCGGGCTGCTACTGAGAATTTTCTGACAGAAAACCCCAATAACTATTTATTTGCCCGACCTGGGAATTGAACCCAGGACCACCGCGTCTGCGGCCTTATATCAAGCCACTAGACCAACGAGGCAGTCAATTATATATGTATTCCACCAATTAAATAACATATTATGTATATGTTAAGTGTGGTTCTTCTATCTGGTTACTTATTCTAAGGCACGAATCTGGACTCAGGAATTAATTGATTGAACGAATTAATCAAGCTAATGCACAATGTTTTGGCGTTTTTTTACGAATTAAAAGTTCCTTTGTGATTGACCTGGAAATAGGTCATTTTTATTTTGATGGATATTATTCGGCCTTTTGCGCGTGTAAGGCGTGATAGACCAGAAATAACTGATTCTCTTTGTCTGAGTAGTCGTTTCTGTATAAACCGTAAAAAATATCTATGCTTATAAAATCATATGAAGCATTTCCTGGTCGTGCCAAAAAACTACCAATTTGAATTAATAAAATGAAATATGCAAAGTAACCTCTGATTTAGTGATTATTCAAAAAAAAACTTAGGTATCTATCAAAAGAATTATTTTTACATCCAAATATTAATTAACGCAACACTAAAGGAAGCTTTATTTTTGCAGAATATATTTTTAACGTTTTTTTTTTTCACTTAAACTTTGTATTTTACTTTTATTATATAAGTAGGCGGACGAGCATTTATGGGCCACCTGATTGAAAGTGGTGACCAACGCCCATAGACAAATGGCATTGTAAGAAATGTTAACCATCGCTTAAATCGCCAATGCGCCACCATCTTTGGGAACTAATATATTATGTCTCTTGTGCCCTATACACTGGCTCTACACTGGCTCACTCACCTTTCAAACCGGAACACAACAATTCAAAGTACTGTTGTTTTGCGGTAGAATATCTGATGAGTGGGTGGTAGCTACCCAGAAGAGCTTGCACAAAGCTCTACTACCGAGTTGAGTTGTATATCATATACTCGTCAAATGCGTGCGAAGCTGCCGGCCAAAAAATAAATTAAACAGCCTACAAAGGTATTTCATATATTTGCCAATAATCGATTCTTATATTTCAATTGTTTCTGGAATTACACTTTTTTTATTATAACAGTTCTCACGGCCAGCTATCGACATCTACTCGTATAAGCCGGTATTCAATCTATATCAGAGCACTCAACATTAGTAATTAAATACATTCATGACCGGAAACAAATATTCAAACGCATCAATCATACCTTATCTTATGTCTGAATTTAAGTAATAAACATTTTTTATAGTTATAGATATGGTTGCTGTTTTGACTGACTTACATGTTAATTAAAAAATGCTTAATTTTAATTGGTAGGGCTTTGTGCAAGCTCGTCTGGATAGGTACCAACTACTGTATTGACATTCTACCGCAAAACAGTAGTACTTGCTATTGTTGAGTTCCGGTTTAAAGGCACAAAAAGTTTTTTTTCCATGAATAGGTATTTCACGCGAAAACCCAATACTTAACTGTAAATTGAATTAAGTTATTCCACCATGTTATTGCGCGTATTCCGCTTATTCCGCTGGATTAAATACAATCGTGTTCAAGAATCAGGACTACACAAAGTTACAATCGTAATTGATTCCGACATATGCAAATTTCGTCATGATATTTTCTTGTTTAAGGTTATCAACACTAATTAATTTTCACTAAAAATAGGTTGAAACCAGCTATATGTGGCTCAGATTCAAGTACACTGGCCATTTCGGCTGATTAAGCCAAATTAATGTATGGATTGTCATTAAGAAATTCAAACAGTATCTGTTAATCTTACGCATTCACAAGATCCTACTACGATTATCAGACTATTGAAATACACCCGTTTCCAGTTCCCATTCGCTCTACCGTTTCTAATTACGAGACCACGAAATATATTTTCATTGCAAAACTATCGCTTTGTTTGTGAACAATAAACTGTGGGAGTCCCAGGACCTTGGTGCAGAAGAGAATGCCGAATTAATTAGGCTTACAAACCTTTATATACGACTCATTACTATAAGGTGTTGCGTTAAAGTGTAATTTGTTTTAGATATATTTCGTTCAAAAACATGTACTTTGCAATTATCACGCCAATAGTCTTAATTTTAAAAGGGCAGAGCTATTAATCTTGGCTACTTATATAACAATGTTATTTACTAAATCTTTTTTCGATAGGTGCCGCATCTTCAAGTTTCATGTATATTACTTTACTCGTTTTTTTATAAAGGTATTACAGATTCAGTTTCTCTCCAATTGTCACACACACACACACAAACACACACACACACACACACACACACACACACACACACACACAAACACACACAAACACACTTTCTTAGACAAATAGATACGCACAAATTATATAAATGTGTTGATAGTATTTATTTATTTCAATTAACCTAAAATGTTAGTCAAAAACTAATTACCATTATTAAAATTATATTAAAAGAACAACAATTATTGTATATAATAAGTTTATGTGCTATGTTATTGACCAAATAAAAAAAAACTGAGCTACCCAATCCGTACAAAACTCAGTAACTTTTTACCGGCACTAAAAACCTTGAAATATTTTAGTTTCGATAACGTAAAAATACCACATATAACATCACTATGGAAATCAGACAGCTGATCTACTTACATATACTACTTTTCTTTTGTAAATAAATACTTATGTAGATAATATAAGTATGTATTTACAAATGAAAAGTTGCTGTTTAAAACGTTTTTACCTCCAACGCCCCTAAAGAGTTTCACTTCAATCTCAACATTAACAAACGCGTTATATTTGTTAATTAATAATAAATACGTTTCAACTAATCACTTAAGAATTTCAAATTCAGACGAACAAAATTCTGTGTATTCTACTTAACAACCCTTTCAAATATCAAGCTTATTAAACTGACAAAAACATGCGTTTTATCTCAAATTACACGTCAAGAGTTTATTCACACACAGGTTTAGTTTAAATTGGGAAATATTCAAATGAAGCTCTTAACGCTTAAAGCGCCACACGATTTCGTTCGTTTAATATATGTGTAAATATGCTTTTTTTCATATCTTGTAAGCGCTCTTTTTTTCGTGATTTAGTAGAAGTATTTAAAACTAGACAATTAGTCCAAGTTTTTTAGACATTTGCTCCTCATAAAATCTCGCTACTCGATTTTTCGATTGGATCATGTTAAGAGGTACCCATAAGTATAAAACAGAGTTAAACGTAAAACTCACCGATTCCGAGATATTTGCAAAAAGACGTTTTTCAAGATGGCGGCTAACGCCGTCTTTTGTCTGGGATGACAAAAACTCGCTTTTTTACTTACCCTCTATCATGATCCAATCGAAAAATCGAGTAGCGGGATTTTATGAGGATGAACGCATTTTTGGTGCAAAATTAAATAAAATGGAGTGTATATGATTATTTAAATAAAAATATATATTTTAATTTGTTACTTAATATCTTAAAATAAAACACAATGCGTAAGTAGCTTATGCTAAATACGGGATCTCCCATCAAGGATTTCATAAGTTAACAATGCCGCAGAGAGCACGCTAAGCTGTTCGTACCGATTGTTATCATAAACACAACTGTCCTCTTGATAATAAATGCAGAAGCTTATTTCGATTCAAAACGTTTATTGTTAACCAATATTTGAGCTTACTAAAATTATACGAACCAATTTATAATATTTTTATTAAAAAAAAGTTATACTATATTAAATATTTTATTATCTATAAAATAATAATAATAAATAAATATCCTGGGACATTATTCACACACGGCCACCTGATCCCAAACTAAGCAGAGCTTGTACTATGGAAACCAGACAACTGATATACTACATATACTACTTTTTTTTATAAATACATACGTATACAGATGATTACACCCAGACTCAGGACAAACAGACATGCACACAAATGTCTTTCCTGGGTGGGAATCGAACTCACGACCTACGGCGTGTAACCAACCGGCTCGTCAATATATACATACGATTTGTATTACCAGCCAGGCAAAGTGCAAATCTATTTAGATTTGAATAATTTATATATTGTTGTTGTCGTATGTTATGAAGCAGCATAGCCCTAATATGTGCATTATTCGAAAATTCAAAATACTTTATTCAACATTACACTTGCTTATTGATAGTATTATTATTCAGTATTACACTTGCTTATTGATAGTCAAACTAGAAACTACCAACGGTTCGGAAAAGAACCACCCAGCCCTGAGAAGAACCGGCGAAAGAAACTTGGCGGGTAATTTTATTTTTTTATTTTATTTTATTTTTATTATTGTAAAATTAAAAATGCTTATTAATTGTAGTTTCTTATTGTGTTGTAAAATTATTTTATTACATTGTCACAATTCCTAAATATTATTATATCCATGACTAAAACTATGCAACAATCGGATAATCGAAAAAAGTATCTGATAACGGTAAAACATTATTCTTATATTCGAAAGTTCATATCCATAACATCCCTGATAGATCTTGTTTTCCTTGCCAGTGTCTTAGTGAAATCAAAGATTTAATTAACTAAATTGATCAACGACGCATAATTAACGCAAAGTATGTTGACAATTTCATCTATTAAGGAGAAGTCACAAAGAGAAATGATGTAATGATTCACGACTAGAAATAAAACAATAGCTACAAAGCGCTTTGCAATTACACTAATATTATCGTAGCTTATCTGTTTATTTGTATAGTCTGTCTTAACAACGTTCAGTTCTGCGAAATGAGCACTTGAATATAAACTTGTAATTTGAGAGAGAAGTAAAAAAGAAGTCGTCTTGTAAGATTTCTCTCATGGCGAGTTACAACGCTTCTGTCTTTTTGCTTATCTAAGGCAAAAATCCCAAGAGCCTTATTAAAAAAAATTGTTATAATTAAAGAAAAAGTCAAATTTCAATTATATATTAATGCCTTGATATTCTGGATTAGATAAATTAAGTTTAAATTTTTAATGAAACTGACAATGTCGGTTGTCGTACATTTTGCAATGAAGTCTCAATCTTGTGTTAGCAGTGTGAACGTAAACAGTCCGTGGAGGTCAGGATGGAACCATTGAGGACGACGCTTATTAATCTAAGATAGATTATTGGATGTTTTCACAATTATTACCGAGTCAAAATCATAAGATCACTGAAATCAAAATACACATTCCAGATTTGTTGTTAACAATCTTAATCACGGACGATAACCGTATTACAGTAAAAACTTTATAATTTATGTGAACTTTTTATTTTTTAACTCGTATGCTTCCTCGTATGTCGTGACGACAAACGTCATTATACTCTCTTCCGCCGTCATGCCATCTCCCCGAATCTATGCAGGAAATATATCGAGTCATCTCAATCTAAAACTCTTAATCGATTATATTAAGTAATTATAAATAGAAAAGAAAAATGAAACACAATTTTCAAAAGAAATTGAAAGACTATTTTGCAGCCACGCTGCCAGTAATTCTGACACAGTTCGTTTGGTCGCGTCTGCATCGTTTAAGGGTATTAACTATGATATCGGAGAACGCTTCAGAGAATGAAATAAAAATAAAATTTTACACTCCCCCACAAAGTGTGCTTGGCGTCTGGAGCACTCTGATCTTTTTAACACATTTTGTGACAACATTTTTAGTTTAGTGGCGTTTTTTGAAGTTAATTTTAAAATTATCTTTCATGTGTTCATAAAGATAACGTTTTTAAGACTGTTCCTAAACTAGGCGTATTAATGTCTGTGTTATAGGTAACCGACGAGTGGTACATAAATTTATATATACATACATAGTACACCCAGACTCGGAACGACATCGAACCCGCAATACCGTAGCGAAAGCAGGCATACTGCCAACTGCACTAACGGTCCACTGTATGTCCACTGCTGATATTAGACCTCCTTTCGAGGAACGGGTGAATCAATCTCGCTGCCCAAATGCATATTGATATAGATACATAATGCAGAATATCATCTGACACATGCAGGATGCTTGGTAATTTTTTTTTAATTATTTAAAGACAGGACAGTAACAGTAAAATTAAAACATACAATTAACAAAGATAACACATACAGACACCAATCAAGTTTCCAAATATAATCAATACATTCATACATTAATTCGTCTCTTATTCCAAATTATATTTTTGTTCCGTTTGCAGTTGAAACGCTTGGACCTTGGAGTAATAGTGCCAAAAAATTCATCCAAAATATTACTCCCCGCCTTATTGCCTCCACTGGTGACAGGAGGGCTGGTTCATTTTTCGCCCAGAGAGTCGGAATTGCGATTCAAAGGGGAAATGCTGCTAGCATTCTTGCCACCATTCCACGCGGTCACGACTTGTATAATAATTATTTTTAAATGTTATTTGTATTTAGTTAAGGTTTTAATGTAAATAAATAATATCAATACATTAAGAGAGCAAAAAAGCACACATTAATAAATTAATTAATTAAAAATATTTAAATTACAAAACAAAACAATAATACCACAGAAAATTATCATTCGACGAGATATAGGCACAAATTAAACTTATGAATACTACGATCCTTGCCCGTGTTTGAACCAATATTGAGTTAGAGAGATGTTCAGATAGACTTCTTCTAGCCAATCGGCTCTTATGAGTCCTTATAACTAATCTGAAACGTAAAACTATAAATAAATAGCTTTCATACAAAACATACAGATGGAATACACCACACGTTGGCTAATTAACGGCGCATCCATGTTAGGTTATACAACGTATGCGTGTGAACCAATTGTGACATATAAGGTACCTAAGAGGTCGTTGAACTCCTTGAATGTTCTGAGACTGATAGGTACGGGGTTTGTGCAATTTTATGTTGAATTTAAATATAACGGCTTAAAATAACACGCTCAAAAATTTTAGGAAAATCAAAATCGATATGTCCTTTTGTATGTATAAGATTGATTATAAAATAAATAATAATATATAATTACGACTGTCTCATTGGTCTAGTTGGTTCAAACCCCAGTTCAGTTGAAAAAAAATTATTGGATTTTTCTGTCGAAGATGCTCAGCATCTCGGAGTCTGGAGGTAAGAAGTGTGTACACTCCTGTGCCTCGGAAAGCACGTGCAGGCGTTGGTCCTGCGCCTGAACTCTTTCTTGTCTTGTCGGATTACCGTGCCATATGAAAATGAGAGTGCATGAATAGAGAATGCATCTGTATTCACACATAATAATACGAAATAATTACATAACCAAACACTACAAATTCCAAGTTGTGACATTTTGTATCCTACCTACATAATAGGATATGGTGACGTCATACTACAACATAACAATCTACTAAGATTTGATGACGTATCGTTTAATTTTATAATACACGTCGATAACTATTTTATTATAACATTTAAGCATTGAAGTTTCTTATTCGCCAATTTCACTTTCGCCCCAATATTTATCTCAATAACATATCTCATAAATCATATAAATATGTTACAATAAATCTTCCGTTCAGCTTCCATTATCGTTCTTTTCATCAATTCGCTTTAAAAATAGCGTGAAAGCAAGGAAGCGACATTTTATTTTTCTTGCTTCATCATCTGTTTGTGATACAAGTTAGAAGCCGATGGATTGTGAGAACCATTTTCATAGCGATTCATTTTAGCAACATTTTTAATGTTTTCATTATTTTTTGAAGATCTTATTGAAAAATATTACTATTGTACCAGTTTTTATTTTAATTCATATAATAGGTATATGAATTTTTTTATGTTTAATTGACGGCAACAAATAATGATAATGCACAAAACCGCACTTACCTCTACACTGATTGTCTTATAAAAAAAAAAAAACATTTACATGTGTACCATATTATTAAATTAAACATTTACATAAATATGCCATATTATTAAATTTAAAATTTCTCGCTCATATCGCGTCTGAGCAATTTGATCCATCTGGAGATAGAAGTTGTTGTGTTAATCAACATTAAAATCTTCTGCTTGAAACTTGAACATCTTACAAATATGAAAAAAAATATGACTGTCATACCGTATAATGTTAAAAATTATAAATTTTCTCATAATTATATTAAGATAAAATTCGCGAGATAATTTGCAATATCATGTCTGTCATATTATATAGTGCAATATATATAATAGTCCAATTACCTGTCTTATGCTACTAATTCTTATCATAGCAAATATTTTTGTATTTTATAAGAAAGGTTTAATTAAGATAAAGTTACGGTGTATAAGATTAATCATTGACATTACAACATATTATTATTTTTATTAACTAGTTGTATGAGTTTCTGACGTCAAAACATTTCTTTTAATTATTTTAATGCACAATGACTAAAGCATTTCAACTTCAGCCAAAAAATATAAATCACACCTCACACCGTCAACCATAAGATCCAGGGTGTAATATTTTATAAATTACTTCACTCCACCTTCAATTCCGACCACATAACCTGAAATACCCCACAGAAATATACTTATTATATAAAAATAACTAATTTTATATAAGATTTATGTTACCCTTCATCCGCTTATGACTTAAAGCTATCTAATCGCATTGTTATCGCCCCGATGAGCGGTTTCTCTCACGACATTCCCTCTGGTCTCACGAAACACTAACTATGCGAAATCACGACTATTACACTTCAACGCAACAATATCCTCTACAGAATCTTTGTAATGTATGATCATATGTAATTAACTTTTTTAGTAAAAGAAAGTACGGAAATAAATATTTTATTGAAGTTGTTTGTTTCAATGTTGCTGAACTGTTATGACTAGTGTTGAAGTACTTTAGACTATATGACGTCATCGGTAAATATGGCGCTTGACAGCTGTCAAATAGACGATTATAAATTAAGTTTTTGGTCCTTTATATTTATAAGAAACAGTATACATGATAATTAATTATACGCAAATAACATTTCATTATTTATTAAATCCATATTATTTGTAACATTTTTTTTATCGTTATTGTATCACACGCTACGTCGTGTCCGGAACAGTCTCCTATTTTCAATATCATATACAATACGGAATGTTCTACTGAAACCATACAAATCAGAACAAAAGGGACCCACGTCACGGTCTAAGGTGACTTCATATATCCGGGGACGCGCCTGTCACGTGACCCGTGTCACACAAATTGACTGATGCTACGTAATGGTTTCCTGGCAATGAAAAGAGTTTACCTTCTATTATATGAGAAACTCCTTTGTACAACTTAACCCTTATCTGGCCACAGGGTTGGTTGTGACCCCACTGAAAAAAAAACACAACGTCCTTAATAAACAACATAATATACTTTTACACAAATATAAGAGCTGTTGCTTTGATAAGAGTATTTATTGAGTATTATTCGAGGACTTAGATATATGGGAAAAAGATAGACTAACGTCCGAATACTGAAACGGTCAGTCAGTCAGTCAAAGTTAAACGCTACTTAACATTGAAAAGCTCCTCAATTAGTATGCGAAATTTTAAATTAACGGCGTCTCAAATAATTAAGTTGCATTTAGTATTTAAGTGACGTTTCAGTATTCGGCCGTATGCGTAGTATGACATATATATATAATAATTACTTACTTACATGCTGTAAGAGCCTATTTGAATAATGAAATTTTGATTTGAAGAAAAATCGCATTTAAACCCAAATTAAAAAATAAATGAATTACATCTTAAACATAAAAAAACCGTTATTACATTATCGTTAGATCAATTTATTTCGTAGGCAAAGGCCGTATTGCCGTCCTCCCTGTCCTCTGCGGCCGCTGGGTGTGTCGCTGTGGGGGACGGTTCGGTCCATCCCCTGCAGCCGGGAGCGATCGCGGGAGGAGAGGCGTGTCGGTGTTGCGTTGCCGCGCGCCCTATCTCCCGCGACCGAATGGGGGCGCACCATTTGTTGCGTTGCGGTGGGGCCGCAGAGGAAGAGGAGATGCGGTGTTGTCAGGTTGCCGTCCTCCCTGTCCTCTGCGGCCGTCAGGGTGTTTTTTGGCGGCGGAGCCCAACACCTTAATCCGTCGCCAAGGAAGTTGTTGTCCTTCGGGCTATCCGTCGGGGTGTCAGGGTAGAATGCTCACGCGACCCCTTGGCACCCCCCTAACGGCGGTGAAGTATACGCTGTGGTTTTAGTGGGTATTACGGCCTTGCACTTCAGCCGTCGAGTCCCACATAACCCCCCGCTTTTCATCTTGCGGGGGGTATGCGTAAATGCATTTCCACAGCGAAAAAAAAAAAAAAAAAAAAAAAAAGGCAAAGGCCGTATAAAATATTACATCGGACCAATGCATGCGTGTAATCGGTTTTACGTAAAGTGGCTTCGTCCAATCAGTGGCAATTTATTTTCAATGTATCAATAATATCGACCTATCACGTAACGTATAAAATAAATTAGATAAACGGTTAATGTAATTTTTTATCGTTCGAAATTTAATTGAACGATAAATCTAATGACAAACGATGCATGACAGATTTTAAGTAGCTTTGAATTTCTAGATAATAAGCGTTTGCTTTCATCGTGAAGTTTAAGCATGTGGCACACAATGAACATACTATAATCTTGTGTTATATCTTAAGATATTTTATTACGCGTGTCTATGTTATTGTTATATACAAAACCCTCTTACTCTCGCTTTGAATCCGCCCTAAATCGCGGTAATGGTAACAGTCTGTTTGTCCCACAGCTGGGCTATGGCCACCTTTAGAAAGTTTTGAATTTACTCCACCGCGCTGCTCCAATACGAGTGGTTGAAACGTGACGGATTTTCATCTACCACATGCAGGTTTCCTCACAATGTTTTCCTTCACCACCAAGCGCGATAGGAATCATAAACACAAATTTATCATAATATGAAAATTCAGTGGTGCATGTCCGGATTTGAACTCTGAATAATCGGTTAAGATTTATGCCTTATAATTACTGGGTCATCACGACTCTTATCCGTCTTATATTGTCAACGCGAATATAAGATGGCACATGATTCTAAGTATGAACGTTTAACAGAAAATATCTATTAATTCATTTGTCCAAAAGACGTTTCGAAGGTGTAGAGCTTATTCCACCTCGCTGCTCCAATGCGGGTTGGCAGAATACACATGTGGCAGAATTTGAGTACCTAATCTTAAAATTTATATTGTTATGTTAGCTGGAAATTAAAGTATGATATATATTATAATATGACATATGAAAAACCAAACACTAGAAAAAATACACCACTCGAAACACAAATCCAAGGAAATTCGATTCTTTAATAAAAAAAACACACTGGTACAGCTTTGACACAAACAAGGCACATAATATCAATTGAAGCTAAAAAAAACTAATAAAAACGTCAACGAGTGACATAAATCGTATTAAATTACGTTAAAAAAACTTCACAAAAAGGCAATTATTATCTAATATCCATTGATCTGGATGTAGTCGTTTCGAGAAACTTACGGCCGAATGCTGAAACGTCACTTAAATATTAAATACAACTTAATTATTTGAGACGCCGTTAAATTCAAATTTCGCATACTAATTTAGGAGCTTCTCAATGTTAAGTAGCGTTTAACTCTGAGGGACCTTTCAGTATTCGGCCGATAATCATATAACTATCAATAGAGAGTTAAGTTAGACTCAATTTTTCGCCGTTTCTTCTCGGTAGAAACTACATTAAAAACTGGAAACATTAAATCAAATTTAATTCCTTAAAATAACGACTTAAAAGTGCTAAATTCTACTTGTATAAAATACATACCGATTTGGATCTTTTGATTATATGTAGTTATAAAGACTATCATACTAAGGCATTTTTAAAGAGAAGTATTATTGCTTTGTTGCTTGTAAGTTAAACACTACTTGTGTTTAGCTTTGAGTGACGTTTGAGTATTCGGCCGTTAATCACATATGATTGAATGACTACGTCACTTAACACTTTCGTTTTAAAGGTAATGAATGTAATTAATTCGAATAATTATAAAAAAAAACACATTAATTAATAGATGTATTCTTCCAAATAGATAATTCTGGCTATATTTTTCTTATTTAAAATTTGAAGGAAGGCAGTTGAACCGCCTGATGGGAAACCGCCGATAGACATTGGCACTGTATGAAATATTAAGCTTCTCTCTACTACTGGCTCGCATTTGAAAATTATTTTTGTGTTGTATAGTCCCTTTATCGAAGAAGGTTCTTGGCTGATTTTTATTCATTATATTTTTATTAATTATACGCGGGTGAATCCGCGGGACACAGCTGGTTAAATATAAAATCAAATGAAAGCTATTTATTTTATTACAAACGTTCTATTACAAATATATAAAATATTATTTATTTTTACGAGCAATTTAAAGCCCATTACCATGTTTAGTACGTGTTCAAACATAACCAATAAATTTATGACCATAACATGTTATGTCATGTTATGTAGCGGGTGCGCCGGCGCAGGTGAAAGCTCTTCCGACTTATGCAACTCGGGCTTTAGTGGCATTGACGAGAAATTCGCATCTCCTCCATCAATATGATTCATGACATGTTTGATTTATGTATATATACATACTAAATTTGATTGGGACTTAAATGAAAAAATCCGTTGTGCGAAATGTATTTTTTATATAATTTGCGGTAGGATCTTGTGTAAGTCTGTTTATGGTACCAGGGGTTTTTGTAACAGTTTAAAAGGTGAGTGATCCAGACATAACATTTTAGTTTCCAAGGAATGTTTAATATTTCTTACATTGACAATGTCTGGAAGGTGGTAATCACTTTAAAAAAACTGGCTTCTTCCCGTCCGTAAAATTAAAGTTTGATAGGCCAAACTTTAATTTTATTTTATCAATTTAATTTTATCGGTATGATAATAAAAGTAATAACAAAGAGACTTACTTTCGCACATTTAATATTAGACTAATCATTTTTGAACGTTTGCTAGCTTCGTCTTTTGAATCGTTCATGTCTTGCAAACATCAAACTCCTGTGATAAAATATTTTCATGCGAAATCACGAAAGCAAATTAAATATTTCGTGTCTCATCATAATATTCGGCGCCATACTGTGAATGTGTGTGTTAATTGTTCGTAAACTGGTGACATTAATTGATTTTCGCTTCTAGTTGATCTTTCACTAAATTTCCTGTAACACTGTTAATGATTTCGTTATTTTACGTATATATTATTAAAAGGGGTACCATTGAAATTAGATTATAATGAATACAATAATTTCGTTTATTTTAACGTATTGTACAATGTCATTTGAATGATAAATAAATAAAAACTGTTGTCTCTCTCCCACAGTTCTCGTGGCCAGCTTAGCGGTCGCCTCCTGCGCTCAAGTAGAGGATCCATGCAAAACAAAATCTCGAGTTGTTGCCGACGACAAATACTGCGACAAATATTGGGAATGTGATAGCGGTCAGGCCGTCCAATATGACTGTCCCAACGGTTTGGTATTCGCTGGTAAACATAGAGGAGTCACCGAAGGCTGCGACTACCCCTGGAGATCGAATTATTGTGAATACCCAAAAGTACAAATGAGTAAGTTACCGCCTCATTATTACTTTTTATTTTATTTACTAATTTATCTATTAATTGTTTTTTTTTACATGTCAATTAATTGTCTATAATATACTAATCAATATTTTTTACGTCTCGATTTACTTAGTGAAATTGAAATTAAAAATTGAAAATTGGAATTTATTTGGAAAATTGCAATTAGTATAGACTTACGACTTCTGTCTCTTGGCTAAGTGTTACAATAAATATTCGATATTATCTTATTTTTAACAGACTTCATAAAAAGGAGGAGGTTATCAATTCGTCTGTTTTTTTTTGTGTTTGTTACCTCAGAACTTTCGACTGGCTGAATCGATTTTGATGATTTTTTTTATTTGAAAGCTGGTGCTTCCCGTGTAGTCCCATTTTAATTTAGTCAAGTTTTGTCAATGACGTCCATGAGAAAACCAGATAAGTCTTAAATTTGCATTAAGTATGTGCGCGACAAATGGACGAAAAACTCTATATCACGCCAACCGATTTCGATTATTTTTTATTGGAAAGGTACTTCAAGGGTCGTTTGTTGAAAGTTTGGTTAGGTTTTGATTATGGGATCCATCTCAAAGTAACGGAACTCTTCAATTATTAGGAGCAAATTAAGGATACTCGGCCGAATCTTTTAAAGGCTATCCTACTGTTGGTGACTCAAATATCTGGAACTGGAACGTCGTTATGATCAAGTAATTGTAGTACTATTGTATAGAACACATTTTTCTATACCGTCAATAGTTTTCGCAGCGCAGGCCAAGTAATGACTTTTATAGGCAACAGTATGATACCTTGGGTTACATTGCTCCATTTTAGGTAGGGATCTCTATATATATATATATTTTTTTTTGAAAATATATTGTAGCTTACGCTAGTCGGTAAAGATGTAGCTTTCTAATGGTGAAAGAGTTTTCAAAATCGGTCGACTAGTTTTTGAGTTAAATCGTAATAAACAAACAAAAAAAATCAAATCTTTCCTTTTTATAATATTACTTAATGTATGTATTAGTATATATGTATATGTACGTATATATGTATATAGTTATTGAACATCTCCCAAAAAAAATATTTCTTAAAGTATTCTCGTATTATTATTGCTAGGTATATTGTAGTGTTTCCTTGGCTGACCGACCAAAAAATAAAATAATTGTAACTACATTATCAACCACACAACACAATCGTACCTACTTACTGATGAGTAGAAAAAGTAAGTTAATTATCAAATTGTAGAAGAATACGCAATTATTTTTTTACTTTTTAGTGCATATTAATTTGTTTCTCTCTTGAAGTCGGTTTTTATTTTGTTAAAATTTTTGTTTTGTTTGCCGCGCTTTTTCAGCAACGTTAAAATTTATTTTTGCATATATATCCTGAACAATAACACACACATATATAGTAATATATTAATGGACTGGTCAATGTAAAATAATTTATTTGAACACGATACCCTTCTTCGGAATCTAGAAATAATGATATATAACATTTCATAGGCAGTTTTTGATTCTTTAAATTTCAATCACTAGATCCACCAACTGGTACGGAGCACTGTGATTGGTTGTATGGAATCTTCGGACACGAGACCTCCTGCACTAGATACTGGACCTGCTGGAATGGAACTGCCACGGAACAGCTGTGTATCGGTGGATTGTTGTACAATGAGAACGCCCACTCTTGCGACTGGCCTGAAAATGTTGACGGCTGTCAAAAACATCGTAAGTAGAGTTTAAAATTACTAGCAAATCCTGACAGACTTTATCTTGTCTCTCTGTATACCAATTGTTATGACGGTTGTGGCGGACGTTATAAAAGTTGATGTGCTGCAAGCTTTCGCGAGCTACAACAAGTTCTACAATATAAAGGCCATCAAAAATGTATGATGTGCCAATTTTCAAAGTCAAACTTGTACGATGATTATTAATCTCATACAAATAAGGGTATAACGGGACAGCCTGTGAACGTCCCACTGCTGAGCTAAGACCTCTTCTCCTTTTTTGAGGAGAAGGGTTTGGAGCTTATCCACCACGCTGCTCCAATGCGGGTTGGTGGAATACACATATGGCAGAATTTGAGTGAAATTTGACACATGCAGGTTACCTCACGATGTTTTCCTTCACCGTAAGAGTATACTAATATCTATTTGTATTATGAATAATTTATATTTTTAATATTGCTACTGGGCAGGTAAATAAATATACATACCTACTATTATTGATTCATTTAATATCAAAAGACTTATTTCATGAATCTCCTTTAATTTAATATATACATTAAATCAATCTCATGGGACAACCAATAGAAGGTTATCCAAGTTTCATGGAAATCAACCTCATTTCCTCCAATAAATAATCGAGGGCCAACCTTTCGGTAACGTAAAATTATCTGGTTTTATATACCATTACCAATACCCAAGGGTGGAGGCAAAAATAAAATAGCAAAATAGTAAGTATATTATACATAATTACATTTGTCGTAAATGCTCAAACATGCCTCATCGCCAATTTTCATAATCCGTGCTCTAAGTTGCATCCGTCTGGCAACTTTCACCCTAATTACTGAAAGCAGTAAAGCGGATAATGGCTTGCGGTCAATGATTTAATGTCTTATATAAAGCAACTTAACATTTAGTAAATAAAAAAATCGTTAAGTCCATTATCAGTCCTAAAAAATATTTTCTATATATCTTTTAGGTAAAAAAAGTAACTTTTTTCTTGTTCATAATTATTTTTAGTAAATTTCTGAAAATAACATTCCCAATTTTCAGACGCCTGTTATAAATAATTTTCACCTATTTTATTCATATATTATAATAGTCTAACGGCGGTATACTGAAACGTCATTCAAATATTAAGTACAACTCGATATTTGGTTGACGTTTAACAGAACAAACATTTCAATCACAATTGATAAAAAATCAATACGATTGAAATAGAACTTGTGTCAGAAAAGAATCAGAGTCGACTGAAGCTACCTTTTAAAAGTCAATTCACGTTCCGCAATCTTCAAGGGATCGAATGGTATAGACATTAAATTAAGGATTCAATGCGATGAATCAACAATATACATTGTTGGGCCTCTCAGAATTCCTTCTAAATTAATTCAAGTAACATCGGGCTCGGGCTCCAATTCACTCCATACGTTTAACGTTCTTTGTTAACTTATTGTTAAAAGACTAATTTATACATTCTACTACGTAACATTGTCTTTATAAAATAAACTCTGAAAAACATACATATACTTCAATAATAATTGGAGTTGGAACGTTAAACTCATGTATTTATTAATAACAATACCTTATTACAATTACTTACAAGAATAGTTTTTCTTCTTGGAAGTTAAAAATGCTAGTCATATTATTCTTTTTTTAATTTAAAATAAGATTAAGATAGTTTGACTAAGTCCTTATATATAATCTGTGTAAATTATTTCAGCTCTCTGTAACGAAGACCCCAATGGCAACGTGCCTCTCGGCAAATCCTGCAACAGGTACTGGCAGTGTCAAGGTGGTTATCCTCGTCTTCAACGTTGCCCGGCTATGCTTGTGTTCGACAGACGCTCTCTAAGATGTGTCGTACCACCAACTGAGGAATGTGACGTGCCGACTACCACACCCCCACCCCAAGAGGAGGAGGATGTTAAACAGGTTGGACAACATTTTTAATTTGTTATTTAGAAATTTAAAAAAATATATACGTTAATTACTATTACTATTATCATGTGCTTATTTTGTGATTTTAATTAATCTCGTGCTCGACAACTAATAAAAAATCGTAAGGAAACCTGCCGATTAAAAATTTGTATCTACCAACTAGCATTGGAGCAGCATGGTGGAGTAAGCACCATGACTTCTCCTCAAACCGGAAACGTCTTGGTTTATATTTACTTGGTGGTAGAGCTTTGTGCAAGCTCGTCTGGGTAGGTACCACCCACTCATCAGATATTCTACCGCAAAACAGCAATACTTGCTATTGTTGTGTTCCGGTTTGAAGGGTGAGTGAGCCAGTGTAATTACAGGCACAAGGGACATAAGATCTTAGTTCCCAAGGTTGGTGGCGCATTGGCGATGTAAGCGATGGTTAACATCTCTTACAATGCCAATGTCTATGGGCGTTGGTGACCACTTACCATCAGGTGGCCCATATGCTCGTCCGCCTTCCTATGCAATAAAAAAAAAAATAATAATAATAAGATATGTCCAACATCGGGAGTCGGGACTTTTACAAAATATTACTCAATTTGAATCACCTTTTATTTCTATCAAATTGGTTGTATCTTTTAATTTTAAAAACAGAATACAGTAAACGAATAACAAAAAAAACGTTATCACGAATATTTAGTTATTTGAAGGCAGGATACCGATATCATAGCCATTAGCAGAATGAATGCGCACCTGAGCCATATACCGAAATTCGTTCAGACCATTGAATACCCTTTGATAACCGGCTTTTAAGCGAGTCGGTACGATGACTATGTACAAGTAATCTGTTACGATTTATCCACCCATATGTGTATTTATCTTATATTCACTATATTATGTGAAATATATTTGTACTAATAAGCGACCATAAGAATATTTACTGAATGATATTACTGAATACTCAATAATACGAATAATACGAAACTGAATAATACGAATATATGTTTTTTTTTATTTGCTGACTCAGTAGACTTACGTCTATATTAGACGACTGTATTAGGTTTATGACTTTGTAATAGCCAGTAATTTTACCAACAACATGCATTCAAGACACCCATACTTATATTAATGATTCGAACTTAAGCTGAAAAAGACAAGGAACAAAATAAGGCTATGCTCGAAAGCAAATAGTTACGTAAAAAGGAACTTGGAACGACGAAAGGAGTTGTTACTAACAAGAACTATATCTGTAGAGATGTAAATGTTATTTGGAGATTAATAATCTAAAATTGAGCATGTGAATACCTCACTGCTGAGTTAAGGCCTCTTCTCCTTTTTTGGGGAGGAGGTTTTTGGAGCTTATTCCAAAGCGGGTGCTTTTTTGGAGCAGTGGTGGAATTAGCTCCAAACCTTCTCCTCAAAAAAGAAGAAGATGCCTTAGTCCAGCAGTGGGACATTCACAGGCTGTTACTGTCACTCTTACATCTAAAATTGTGTACTGATAATTCAATTATTTTTCAGGGACATCAAAATTCAAAGAGGCCATCGAACAATGAATATCAGGAAGGTCAGGGCCAAGGTCGCCAGAGAACCAGAAATTAAGAACAGATTCTTAATATTTCTTAATACATAGATATTTCAATGGGCATAATATTGAATCTAACATTACCAAATTTTCCAACAGTTTTAGTTGATAGCATATTTTACATTTAAAAGACTGTTTTATCGGAGCAGTGTATTTTTATGATGATTCTTATCTGGTTTATTTTGAGTTTTACAACATAATCTCACAGTGAAAATGAAAATAATATTTCTTCTACATTTTTTTTTAATTTAAAAACTAATTATAATTTTCATTTTGATGGCATTAAAATTTGTTTTCCGACGATTTATTTCTTTTTATAGTTATGACATTTTCGCTTTTAGTTATTTCATCATATTTTAGAGTTCTTTCAAAAAAAGAAAATTTTCATTTAATTTCCATTTATCAAAATAAATATTATGACATATCAATTAGAAAATATAAAACCTCCTTACTAATAAACGTTGTAAATCGGTTGAATAGATACTCAATGGCTCGTCTTCTTCATTCGAATGTCAAATCACTGATGTTAGAAAGAGACGGTGTTCGATAAATGCTTTCGGTTTACAAAGTTCATTAAAGAGGTCAGATTATATCACTCATTAGTAAAATTTAATCATTCTCATTCGGGAATAATCCCACCAGCACTTTAAGCAATAATATTTATAATCTATTGTTATTATTCTTAATTTAGTAGTATATATTTAGTATTAGCCGCTGTATAAACTTTAATCTGTCAAAGAAATACTCATATAAGCCTGTAGTTAGTTAAGCGTCTGTTTCACTGCTACAGTAAGGTTAGATTAAGTTTATATTGTTCTAATTTTAAGTTAATAAAGATATTTCTTAAATAAGTCTTTCATTTTTACTTTTTAGTAATAAAACTGTCTTGGTTATTATTGCAGTTGAATTTTTATTATGTTTTATCGTTCTAAACGAGCCTGTTACAGTTTGAAAGCTATCAGGTTCAATAGCAATATATAATAATAATATCTTCTTGGGACATTATTCACACACGGTCATCTGATCCCAAACTAAGCAGAGGTTGTACTATGGAAACCAGACAACTGATATACTACATATACTACTTTTGTAAATACATACTTATATAGATAATTACACCCAGACGCAGGACAAACAGACATGTTCATGCACACAAATGTCTGTCCTGGGTGGGAATCGAACCCACGACCTGCGGCGCGAAAGGCAGGGTATGTACCAACCACGCCAACCGGCTCGTCATTAATATAAAATAGTAATTTCTCTTTTTTCGAAAATGGAGGATTCTTCATACCTTTCGTCCATTTATCTTGATCTGTTATTAGTCGGAATCAAATGTAACAACTGTATAATAAACCATTTCTAAAAATTTGACATACCTAAACTTTTGTGGCTGGTGATGGTAAATCACCATCAGTTCTGTCTTATTTTCTTACGATTTTTTTTCACTGACTTCATTTATTTTTAGAGGTATTTTCATTGAAATCAGAAAAAATCTGAACAATGACATAAATAGAAGAAACATTATTCACAAATCAATTAAGTCTTCTGACACCATTCATAAGACCGTCTCGTTTACTTTACGAGAAGATACTTAGTACAAATTATTACTAACCTACAATATCGCCGACACCTTTAATGAGGTCACAAAATATATACAAGACCTCAGAATTCCGCTCTTTATTTCCATTTTATTCTATCAGAGTCCATTAACTTTAGGATCGGGTTAAGTGCTTAGGGCGAACACACATTCTACAAACTAAAGGAAAAATAATACTCACTAACACAAATTTATACTCGATTAAAGGATTTGTACTTGATTGCGACGAAACCTATCGATTTGGACGCAAACAAGTAGCCATCATGCCTTTACATCTCAAATGATTTTATCAAATAGATCCCTTGTACCTGTTATAAATAACTACAGGCAGAAGGAACATTACCTACATCTTATTTTCAAACGTTGTAAGCGTGCATTGACGTTGTAATGAAGAGTTAATCATTCTTACAGCACCATCGATTCGTCATCGTCATCATGGTCCTTCCCCCTATCGACTCTATTAAAAATACAAATCCGTTAGTTTCAAGTCCGTTGATCGAACCAGATCCATATAATATAATGTTGTATTCGGCCCCGGCGGCCTATCAAAAGAAAAATTAGCCGCCTGCGCAAGACACATTGTAGTGCAAGCACAGGTACACTCTCATAATACATGCTTTCCGAGGCTGGGGAGTGTACACACTTCCTGCTTCCAAACTCCGGGCTGCTATTGAGAATTTTCGACAAAAAAACCCAATAACGTTTTTATTGGCCTGCCATCAAGATCTACCATAACTATCTTAAATTTGACTATCATTATATAAATTATATAACTAAAAGAGATATTTTATTTCAAATCATGAAGTCATATCTTAATACATACACTAAAATTACGTTCAATCGGTCGCAGCGTCTTCTCTTTTCCTACAGAAACTCACTAGGTACTCTTTAAATACCATTTACCATGTGTGCAATCTCATGCACGGAAATCTGTCAAAATTTAGTTCAATGATGTTATTCTAAGTTTGAATTAAAAAGAATATTTTAACAAACTGATTTAGAAAAAACACCACCTAATTCGTTGCATGTAGTTAGTTTTTTCTGGCTTATTTTTTCTTAGTCTAACTTTATGATTGAAAATATCAAGAAATCACTGAGTTCATTTCGGCTAAGACGCCATATTGCAACTGCTAATGTCAATAATATGAAGCTTAATGAAGCGTGTTAAGCTAGTCAGACTCATGTAGCTGAATATGACATGCAGTTTAGATAGTCGGTGTCAATAATTTCTAAGGGCTGGGTATGATTATAGCGTTATATAATAAGTCCAATAAGCACACCACAAAACATAACCATAAAAATTGTAAAAAAAATTATAACATTAGTTTTACCAATGTTTTTAATTGCTTTATTGAAATTTCTACTGAAGGCAAATATTCCTATAAATATAAATAATGAAACGTAAATTATGTAGCTTTATCCACAGAATTCGTAACGTAAAACCTCTTGATCGAAAGTCCCACTGGTCCGATTTAAAAATAATTGTACCTTAGGTAAGTACGTTCATTGACCTAAGTTATCAGCTGTGTAACCTAACACTGCGACTGACAAACTATATAACTATGACAAATACATAATTCAAACTGAAAACAGATAAAACCATGAAATGCAAGAAGTTTATATTATAAAGATGGAGCTTGTGTTGAACGAAAACGAAAAAAAATCATCAACAAAAAACTAGAGAGATAATGTTAGTCAACATTGAAAAAGAGGCAAACTTAGGGTTGGATTAAGTTATGAGTATTCATTAACAAGTTGAAAACTCGGTAATAACCTCTCAAAACTTTCTTTATCCTCCTATGCCTTTGTATAAATTTCAGGAGATTTCTAAGAAACATAATTATAATTACGAAATTATTTTAAACATGTATTACTAAATTTATACACATGTTTTTGTCGAAAGGAACAACTTTCATTCTTAGAAAAATATACTTTTAAATTGAACTAATTGTGCTTTTAAGTGCTTTATTTTTAAATATTAAAAAAGAATCAAAGAAATTTTAGCTTTTTTTTATTGTATAGGAAGGCGGACGAGCATATGGGCCACCTGATGGTAAGTGGTCACCAATGCCCGTAGACAATGGAATTGTAAGCAATGTTAACCATCGCTTACATCGCCAATGTGCCGCCAACCTTGGGAACTAAGATGTTATGTCCCTTGTGCCTGTAATTACACTGGCTTACTCACCCTTCAAACCGGAACACAAAATACCCAGTACTACCACCACCCACTCATCAGAATATCTGACCTGGGTTGTACCTACCCAGACGAACTTGCACAAAGCTCTACCACCAAGTAAAATTAATTACGTAAGTATTTATGCTTATGCTTCTGCTGCCGAACATCTACTCATATTATTAATCAGGTTTTGTGTTTCCTTTTTACCATCAATGGTCTAAGTAAAGTCTATCATTTTCTCTTACGTTAAATCTTATGAATTTTTGTGTCTCCTTTTTACTGTCGCTTTTTCGTTTCATCGACTTTCAAATCACAACGATGCTAAAGAAGTTTTTATATCAAAAATATAATATATAAACAAAAAATCTTAAATCTATGTAGAACCATAAGTTTCAACAAAGTATCTCAAGAGAAGTTTCTATATTAATTTTTAATTTTCATGAACTGTAACAGCCATCTCGATTCAAACTTTTTCTAATAAATTACTTGAAACGAGCTTTTGTAAAACAAGGAAATTAAAGCTTCCTTTAACTTTGAATGTCAATGTTAGTAATCATTACAATTCGATATTTCGACTAAGTCGATGAAAAATATTCCTTTTTATGAAGCATATGGGATAATGGTAATTTTCATATAAAAAAAAATTAAGTTCGTACTATACGAATCTTTTGTGGTTTTTTTATTTGATGCTTTGTAGACAACTGGTAAATGCTCCAAACGATAGGAAGTCACTGTGACCCAAAAATATTGAGATCTAAGGTCCCTTGTGCCTGTAGTTACACTCGACTCTCTCGCCCTTAACACCGTAACAAAACAATATTAAATATCTGTTAAGTTTGTGGTCCCTGTAGGTTGGCAGAAAGCCCTAACACCAATTTTCGTCCAGTTAATTTCGTTTTACGTTAAATTTTTCGTTACTAGTGTCAATTCTCAACGGCTATTAACCTACGGTAGTCAGATGGCACAACAGGAGAGTGATTGGCGCGGGATCGTTGATATGACGTAGTTTCCGTGTATCACTGACAACTCTACGTCATTGCATATCTCCTGGCTGCTAATAAATTATTGAAAGAAATACATTTTTTTTTCATTCATCTCCTGCCTCAGTTTCTGGAGTGTTATAAGCTAGCTAAACCAACATTAGAGTCAATGGTTAATATTTAATTAATTGCGGTACTCATTTAATTAACATACTATTTGAAAACATCTTAATTAACCTGCATAACAATTTCGTTGTTGTTTATTTATTTAGACGGTTAATTTGTTACAAAAGTTGTGAAATACTTAACAATACAAAAAACTAATTGTTTTTTACGTGTTTTAAACGACTTCAAAAAAAGGAGGAGGTTATCAATTCGTCTGTATGTTTTTTTTTTTTTTTTTGTGTTTGTTACCTCATATCTTTTGACTGGGTGAATCGATTTTGATGATTTTTTTTTTATTTGAAAGGAGTTGCTTCCCATGGGGTCCCATTTTTTTTTGGTCCAGGTTTGACAGTGGAATCCATGAGAAAACCATATAAGTCGTAAATTTGCATGAGGTATGTGCGCGACAAATGGACGAATAACTCGATATCTATTCAACCGATTTCGATGATTTTTTTTTTTATTGGAAAGAGTATACTTCAAGGGTTGTTTGATGATAGTTTGGTTAGATTCTGATTATAGGATCCATGACAAAGTAACGGAAATCTTCAATTCTTAGTAGCAAATTAACGATACACGGCCGAATCTTTTATAGGCTATCTAGATTTATCATTCACCTACCATAACATCGTTATGATCAAGTAATTATAGTACTATTGTAAAAAACACTTCTTTATATACCGTCAATAGTTTTCGCAGCGCACGCGAAATAATAACTTTTATAGGCAACAGTTTAATACGTTGGGTTACATTGCACCATTTTAAGTAGGGATCTATAAGTTTTTGAAAATATAATAAAGCCTATATTACTCGGTAAAGACGTAGCTTTCTAAGGGTGAAAGAATTTTTAAAATCGGTCGAGTAGTTTTTGATTTAAATCGTAATAAAAAATCAAACAAAAATCAAATCTTTCCTCTTTATAATATGAGTTATGCATGTAAGCATTGTATATATGTATATGTTTGTAATTGAAACATATTTGAAACATCTCCTAAAAGTTGAGACCAATTTTGAAAATTTTATATATATAGAATCGTATAAGTACTCTTATATACATGTTATATTTATGTATATTTATATATTGATTACTAGTGTTTTTCCTGCGATTTCACCCACGTAGTTCCCGTTCCCGTGGGAATATGGGGACAAAATGTAGCCTATGTTACTCCCTGATAATGTTGCTTTCCATTGGTGAAAGAATTTTTTAAATCGGCTTAGTGGTTTAGGCGTGAAAGCGTCCAGACAAACTTACTTTCGCATTTATAATATTATTTAGGATAATATAGATACTTCCCCTTTTTTTTAATATACAGACATTCCGTCATATTTTATGGTGAAGAATGGTATAACACAACATCTTTAAATATACAGTTTATTTAATTATTACTAGAAATAATTATTTGATTATGTTATGGCTGCCCAACACCCCACCAACTAAATCTATTTAATCAAAACATGTTAATTTATGTTCATACATTTAACCATATTAATTAATATTTATTAATTAAGTACCAAAATGCATTTTTATTTACGTTTCACTGTTATAGATTAATATATTTAAATAATAATATAAACGGCGCTGTCTCATATGAGCTGCACGTTTAGTAGGTCTACCTATATTCTACGAAATTAGTGAGTGTACTTCAGATTCACTAAAAATCGAAAAATAAATAAAAATTTTAACAAAACAAAAACCGACTTCATATGAAAAACAAATTAATATGCACTAAAAAGTAAAAAAATAATTGCGTATTCTTCTATAATTTGATAATTAACTTACTATTTTCTACTCATCAATATGTTGTGTAGTTGATAATGTATTTACAATTATTGTTATTTTTGGAGTCGATGTCAGCTAAGGAAACACTATAATATACCTAGCAATAATAATACGGCAATCTATTAAAAATAAACAAAAACATACACATTACAAATTGACTTTTATTCGCCTCGTTAAGTTGCGCGTGCGACACAAGCACATCTCACCTATAACTAACTATGTATGTAGTTATAAGCCCACCTTGGCTGACATCGACTCCAAAAATAACAGTAATTGTAAATACATTATCAACTACACAACATATTGATGAGTAGAAAATAGTAAGTTAATTATCAAATTATAGAAGAATACGCAATTATTTTTTTACTTTTTAGTGCATATTAATTTGTTTTTCATATGAAGTCGGTTTTTGTTTTGTTAAAATTTTTATTTATTTAAGAATGTAATTTGATTTTAAAATTAAGAAGATAAGAAAATATAAACTTGAAAAGTCACAGTAATTAAGAATATATAAAGTTAATAAAATTTTAGCACAACAAATAATCTACTTTTTTCTGGTGTGTATCTACGCTAGTTAAGCGCAAAATATTTTGCCAACGTCACATATGAAAATGATGACACATATGAGATTAATCGTTTCTGAAGTGTTTAGCCTGTGAATGTCCCACTGCTGGGATAAGGCCTCTTCTCCTCTTTGTGAGGAGAAGGTTTTTGGAGCTTATTCCACCACGCTGCTCCAATGCGGGTTGGTGGAATACACATGTGACAGAATTACAATGAAATTTGACATATGCAGGTTTCCTCACGATGTTTCCTTCACCGTAAAGCACGAGATGAATTATAATCACAAATTAAGCACATGAAATTCAGCGGTGCTTGTCCGGGTTTGAACCCACGATCATCGGTTAAAATTCACGCGTTCGTACCACTGGGCCATCTCGAGATAGTGTTTAATGATGATGAATAGAAACTATGTAATAAAAGGTTACAATATTAATGACGTAAGCTAGACTATGTAACACTCTTACTCGTCGTGATCGTGTCACGATTTATCACGACGTGTCAAGTGTCTTATTTTAAAAAGCATTGTTTTTTAAATAATATTGAAATATTCACCAAGGAAGTTTCACTAAATAAATTAATGTATATTGTTATATAATATGTATTATTAGTAAGGGATACCTACAACATATTTACAATTAATTATAATATCACACAAACACGCACACAAAATTTACAACTAATGTATTGTTAAAAGTTTCGAGGCACATGGAACTTCTCTCTGCAACCTGTATCTGACACGTACTTCAAAACCACACCCGGACAAGTATAAATAACTTAGAAACTACAAACATACTCAACTTATTCGTTAAACTCAATCCATTGGGTAAACATATTTGTAACTATACGAAGTTCTATTGAAAGCGTAGCATAGGTTCTCAGACTTCCAGTTTTCCCAGGAGTGGGACTCCTGGGAAAACTGGTTAGTTTTCTCATATTCATAACAAAAACATTATAATCAAGTCAATACATCAAATTATATACTATAATATTATATACTAAAACCTTTTCCGAAACACCCTGCATTTTCTGGTAAAAGTTTTATGGAAATATATTGATTCCATTGTTAGTTCAATTAAATTATCCATTACAAGGAAAAAAACTTTTTAGGTCAGATTTTTATTTTCCCGAATTTCATTATATTTACAATTATGATCTCAAAACATTAACAGCTTTTGGTTGCATTAGGAGTTGAATAGTTAAACAATGTTGTTTCTCCGTTTTTAGAATAATAAATAAATAATTACGAAAAAAGACATGACGATTTCAAATTGCTTGTAAGAATCTACTTCAATAAATTATTTATACATTTAGACTAAATACAAGCTTAGCTATGCTTTGGTACGAAAGGCCTTTTTAGTTTTTCAAAATAATTTCTTTTAATCAAGAAATTAAACATGAACATGCTTTAAAAGATTATCTTACAAGTAAATATATAATTCCCATGAAAAAAACGACACTAACTTTAAAAATTATACCTAGACCACTTACGCTGCTGACACTTTTAAAAAACGCTAACCACATATTTTCTTTTGAGCTTTACCTACAAAGCTCGCTTTGTTAAGCTTCTAAAAACTTTTGAAGCGACTCCATCGCTTACGATGAAAGTTCGCGCAGTATAATACACAAAAAAGTAAGATTAATGGATTCTTTATAGCCGTTTACACACAATATTATATTTTATGAAGAAGAAACACTTTTTTATCTTTGTAACCGTTTGTTAGTTCGTTGCAGTGTTAGAATTTATTCCCTTTCCTTTACAGTTACAGAGATAATATATTTTATATTATGCTTTTAACTTCACTTAGTAAATGCAGGAATTAAACAATGTTGTTAAAAAAAAGACTCGCACTAAATTTCCTTCTCACCACCTTCGAGAAAAGAGCGTACTCTTTCCATAAAGGCCGGCTCCTGCAAGACCTCGGAAGGTGTCCATGGGCGGTAATAGTCACTTTCCATCAGGTGTTTCCTCCTGTTCGTTTGTCACTATTATTTAAAAAAAATATAAAACCGCCATTTTGTTACTGGACAGAAAGGTAAAGCATTATGTATTTGAATAATCATTGACGCGACTTGTGAATTATTGTGAATGTGCCTGATAGCAATATTTGGATTTTGAAGAATAATTGAGTAAGTTATTTACATCAATTTATATGATTTATGTTTAACTTTACAAAACGACCAATCCGAGGTTTTTTAAAATCACTTTTACTTCTGGATGCTAAATATATATTCTTGGATTAATATTTATACGTATTAATATTTCTAAGGTAAGTAAAGGTGATGGTTCTGGTCGTGTCGGATTGCACTCCCATCGAATTATGAGAGTGAAGGAATAGAGAAATAAACGAATTTGTGAAATTGAAAACTGTAGACGATTTGTTTAAAGCCAGTACAAACGAAATATTTTTATTTACTGTTGAATAAAAACACTTTATTTAACTATTTTGGGACAATTAATAAAAAAAATATAACCACCATTTTATTCATAAGCTTGTTCAAAATCTTCAAATACCACTGACTAACTCCTACTACACATAACACAACATAAGCACACTGGGAACTACTGCAGGTATAAACGACTCCTAAAGCCATTGATGGCTTATTGAGAAGCTATTTTATCATTCTTCAAATCCAAAGTGAATAAAAATATTTACCATTGGTGAGAATAAAAATAAATAAAATCTTAGAAGGCTTCTAGTATTTTATGTATCAAATAAAAAATAAATTAAGTAACTTTAATACTTTGTTGTAAAAAATAATACAGTTTGCTTTGGATATTTTGTTGTCACTATTTGGATTAAAAAACTTTACAATTTATGAATAAACCCTTATTTACATATATAATGTATTTTCAAATTATTGCAATTTTTAAACGAGGATAAACTTCAAATCTTGATGACGATTGACGACTTTTATCTGTCACTTATGGATAATGTCAGTTCCCAACGTTGACTTTCGACTTATAAATATTTATTATAGGTACAGAGAATTAAAAAACAATTTTACGTTATCAAAAACTATGTTTTTACACTGATTATATTATTCAAGTTAATTCAACCTTATGATAATGTAGTAGATTCTCGAGCTCTGACAGTTTAGATTGTATTTACATTGCGATAAGTACATAATATCTTTATTTGAATATTACAATTTGCGTTATCATGTTTAGGTGGAGAGGTCTTCTGAGCGCAACGATAAACATTAACTGTTTAAAACAGTCGAATACAATTATCTGGCGAGGAAAAAGTACTTTGGAAATGAGTAATAAATTTAAATTACCTGCTCGCTACGGAGCCGGCGAAAAGAGTGTGTGGTAAGACGTGTAATTTTATTTTCTATCGTACGAGTGCTATTTTTATAATACGTCTTATATGTATTAAAATATCTGTCAGATGTTACGCAATGGGTTGACTTACATTTAATTCTGGAGTGATAAGTTTTAACACATAAAATTAACTGCATGGCCGCAAAATAATTAGTAATATAATATTTATATCATGTAAATATTTCATTGCTAGGTATGTTGATATATGATGTATATATAAGAAGAAAGATTTACTAATTAATTGTTGGTTTATTGCTTAGTATGAGATACGAACACTAATCACAAGAACACATGAAAATGTAATCTTTTTTACAAAGATGCACATAAAATTTCTCTGGGACAGCTAGGCCTTACAGCTTACCTTATTTTTATTATTATTATAAATTATACTCTTATCACAACTTAAAGTTGTAACTCAAACACTGAATTATATATCAATCAAATACTGTTTGCTTTGAAGGGTTGAGTACATCCAGTTAGCTGCAGATTACAAACCGGCTGTGAATCTAGGGCAAGGTTTTCCAGATTACTATGCACCAGAACATGTCACAAAAGCACTCTCAGAAATTCCTGTGGGCGACAATCCACTGCTTAATCAGTATACTAGAGGATTTGTGAGTAGTTTAAATTTATATCCCTCTTAAAAGAAATATATGATACATTAGGATGTCACATATTTCTTTATTATCATTATATTATGAACAACATATGTAAATTTAATATTTTATCTTTATTTATTATTATCTTTATTATTAGTATTACAATAAACAATTTATGGTATTAACCTCTAAATAAACAAAGAACACATTTTTACATAAATTAATTTTTTATAAATAGAGCTGTTATTCAACTTGCATGATGTTTGATTTTTCAGGGCCATCCCCGGTTAGTTCAAAATTTAGCTAAAGTGTACTCACCATTGATCGGTAGAGAATTAGATCCATTTAATGAAATATTAGTGACGAGTGGTGCTTACGAAGCTTTGTTTTCTGCCATACTAGGTCAGTATGTATAGCTTACAAATATTCATATTAAAATATCTTTATTCAATGTTAATGTGTTACACTTTCTTATTGATTGTCATAAATCTACCACCGGTTCGGAAATAAACCTCAGACCTGTGAAGAACCATACAAAGAAATACTAGTATATACTCAACATTGTATATAATAAATAAATTTTTCTACTGCAATACCATACAACAGCTGTATTGCTGTGTTTCTGTTTCAAAGATGATATAGATGATGACACAAAAAGAGTGTAAGGAATCCTCAGCTTTACAATATTTCATTAGATATCATTGTCTACTATTATCATTAAAAAAAATTCATACAAAATCTTTTTCGAGAAATAAAACTAATTATAATTTTGATAATTTCTTTGATGTTAAAATGTAAGTAGTTAATGTATATTTTATGTCAATGGTTATTATCTATTCAGGTCAGAGACTTATGTATATAAACTCTTCTACCAAACCCTAGCCGTGATAATAATATATAAAATTACTTAAATAACAATTTTACAGGTCATGTGGACGAAGGAGATGAGGTTATTGTTATTGAACCCTTCTTTGACTGCTACGACTTCATGATCAGATCAGCAGGTGGTACTCCTAAGTTCATTGCCCTGAAGCCTGTAAGTATTCTTATGTAAGACAAATTTACTAAATTTTTCTGCCAAAAGTTGTCAATAGCAACCCGAAAGAATGTTGCCAGTATTAACATACTTTTACCGAGTTGATATTTAAAGCCTGTATTTGTTGTATCTCGTATTGTCTTGAAGTCTCTCCAATCCTGTCGGACTTCCACTCAACCTTCAAGTACTGGGAGGTATTAATAGACCTATGTGAAATTAACAAGCTGCTCCCTGTATCCTATTTCACCCTTAAAAACTAATTTTCCAAAAGTTTCTCAGATCTAAGCTTAGAAATCTAAGCTTTCCTAGTTTTCTAGACTTTAGTTACTTTGGTTGTTCTATTATTATTAACAGTTATAACAAACAATTTTATAAATATAACTGTATATTAAAAAAATCATAATATACACATATACAAAGAAATATAACCCAAATAACAATATTGACAGAAATCCACTGGAGAACAATTGACATCAGCAGATTGGGTTCTTAACGAACAAGAGTTATCCTCATTATTCAATAAAAAAACAAAAATGTTGATCCTGAACACTCCTCACAATCCACTGGGCAAAGTGTTCACAGCACAGGAATTGGAGACAATCGCGAACTTGTGCAAGAAGCACAACGTCTTGTGTCTGTCTGACGAAGTGTATGAATGGATGGTCTATGAATCTAACAAACATATAAGGATTGGTGAGTGAGATAATCGATCGTGAATTTTGTGATTGGTTGGTTTTATTATTAGAACAAATTTGAATTCATATAATTTAAATAAACACACACATTGATAACAATATTTAGTTCTAAAAAATCAATATAAATAAAATGATAGAAATCTGCAGTTGTGCGCGCATCACGGAAAAACTACTGGATAGATTTCAATGATTTTTTTTAAATTTTATAGAATTCACTTGGCCCTTATCAAAAAACAAAATAATTGCGATATCTTCATTTAATAAAAAGTTATTAAAGTTTCAAGAAACAACGATTTGTATATGCACTGCGAGTTCAGTGATGTATGTGTAGCAAAGCATATTTTTGCTTGCGATCTTTTTTGATGTTTTTTCCTTCGTACATAAGAAAAATTTGTTAATATATCAAGCAACGCAGACGAAGTCGCGGGTATCAGCTAGTTATATTATAAAAACACAAACTAATTGGATGAGTCCTAATATTGTGCTATTTTTCTTATAACATACTTTGTATGTAATAAGTATAACATTAATTCGACAAGTAGGCTCTTGGTAACCCAATAAAATATTTTGAACACAGTAAAAGATTATCAAAATTGCAAAAATGTTAAAATGGAATCATAAAGGCCCTAGGGGTATAAGCATGGTGAATTTGCCCCTGAAAGGTATCAGCTCGATACTGCGGCGGTTTTTAGGTACTAATGAGATAATAAGACCCTGAAAATTTCAGCTTTCGAAACCAATCGGTTTTCGAGAAAAAGCCAAATATGTAAAAATCAGAGAAAATGAAAATTCTCAGAGACTATTTTACCGATTGACTTATACTCGGGATATGTTTTGGGGGTCGATGGAAGCTTTTCGGAAAAAAATTGGGAGCTTAATCGATCGACCATAACCTCAAAAAAAATGACTTTTTAGTTTTAATTTCGATTTTTCACTATGATACGGTTCTGGTACAATTATGAAACAATTTTTTTTGGATTCCTCATCCATTTTCCTATAGATATATGTGCTTTGAATTTTTTTTAAAAAGGTACGCCATATAGCAAAAAAATTAAAAACCAATTTTTAAGCAAATATTTACTTTATTTATATGTTACAAGTGTGAATCATTATTTTTCTAGTTTTCATATGTTCTTGAATTTTTTGTAAATAAGTACAAAAATGTCTCTGCATCAGCAGTTAAATCTTTTAATATCATATAATTTCAAATTAAATATCATAAACAAATTATACTTATAAAATAAGAAATAGATTTCAGTTTGTAAATTATAAAAACGTAACAAAAAATGGAAGATATACTTCAGGAAAAACTATATAATCATATTTTATCAGTCTTCATCACTATCCTCTTCAATCACAGGTGAAACATTGTCTGTATCAAATAATTTGCTGAGTATTTCAGCAGGCCTCAGAATCTTTGTTAAATATCTCCCGTGTGATAAATAATAAACGACAGCAGCGACATGAGAGCAACATCCAATTGTTCTCAGACCATTTGCACATTCACAACTATGCCTCAATATGCTTTTTGGGCCAATAGCGTTTTTTTTATACTGAATAAAACATCTATAAACCTTTTTATTAATATGTCTGGATTGAACTTGAACTTTGAGTATGTTTGACTGGTCTTTTACATATTTAATTGTGAGATTACCTGCTTCATCAAGAATTTCTGCTAAATAGGAAACGGCCTGCTTCAATTGATAGGATCCAGTGAAAAAAATACGCAGATCTTTTTCTGTCATTTCCTGAAAGTCTTCTAGAGTTTCAGATGAAATTGTTTGAAACGTCAATTTTTTACGCTGCCAGCCATTTTTTTTAACGTCGTCAGCTAACGTATTCACTACATTATTTTGCGATTTCATTGTTTCGATGACTTCATCCAAAAACTCTGAGTCAGAAGTTAGACGCTTACTATACATATTATGCAAGAATGAGGCAATCTTAAAAAAACTTCCAATCCTAGGAAGCATTTTGTTGTCAAGTCTTTGATCGAGTAAATGATATTTTTGTTTTAACATCCCATGAACTGCCTCTACGGCCCAACGAATTTTTGTTACATTTCTTGAAGCGTTAGACTCGGCTGTTGTTAATTGTTTTTTTTTCCCCTTGAATGCTGGCATTAATACTTTATAATTTTTATTTTCTAAGTATTCTTTCACATCACGGAATCCTCGATCGACCACCAATGCATCGCCAGGTTCTAATAAATGACATATACCATCAGGATTATCTATGATATCCCGCATTATAGTAGCATCATTTTGGTTAGCATAATACGGTCCCAACATATCAACTATGTATCCATCGGTAGTGCAAATCGTAAATGGCTTATACAGTGGTACTTTTTTTTGACCAGAATATGACTTTCTTTGATACTCATTATTAGAACTTTTCTCATGACGAGCATAAGTCCCATCAAAAATTAAAATGAGTTTGTCGTTCAAATCATTGTGAAGTTTCTTAGGCACTGCAGATGTGTGATTCTCAATAAGATCATCTCTAGATACTGCATTTAAACCAAAGCGCGAAGGTAAAACGTCGTTTTCAAAAGATTCGATGACTTGTTCACAATACTTTGACACTAACTGCTCTTCATTAATATCCAAGATTGTAGATATCAACTTATTTGAATTACCTGTGCGAAGCTTGACTAAAAACACTACTATTGCTTGAGTTACACTCCGAGCATTAGTATTTCTCATTGAAACTAACCAATTCCGCAACTCAATCACATTTTCCCATTTTAAGCCAGTCAAAACACGAAGTTTCTCATCTGATAAACGATAATCTTCCATTTTATCCAGTAATGTTGAATCGCATTCAACAGCAAAATTGTCCATCATATTACTTAATTCTACGGATGAAATTGAAGTCCAGTTAGAATAAACTCTGATCAAATCTAGAGATTCATCATAGAATCGTTTATTTATTAAATGAGTTCGACAGCATCGATTTCCATCTGGTATGAAAACTCGTCGTTTAATGAATGACTGCATTCGGGCTTTTTGAGGAATAATACTTAAATCACTAGTATTACTGCAGAGACAACAATATCGATGAGTTGAAATAGTTCTTTTCATAGGAATCTCAATGTACTCTGTACAGTTATCAGTAGGAGTGATGTTAACACTAAAAGAAGGATCATCTGAACTTGACTGAGATAACGTCATATGTGACAGACAAGACTCCGTTCGGTCTAACATTTCACTAACGATAGATTCAGATCCATCTTCAGAATCAATAGCAACCGAATCAACTTTTATTTTTTTATACATCCCTACACGACATTTGCCACAAACAATATCACCAGTAAAAAATTCACCATCAAATACTGCAGAAAACTTTCTTTACTATTTTTGAGCAAATGCAACACTTATCATTGATTGTTTTGTTAGGAGTCATTTTATTAGTTTAACAAATGAAATGTGAACAAACAATCTCCCAGATTCAGATCATAAACAACACATGTGAAGCTGTTGTATATGCGACCAATTGGGCCAGTGGGCGCGTCGGTCGTGCGGTTCTTTTCGGACTTAAGACGATTGAGTCGATAACATACCATATGCCTATGAACATGGATCATGGACCTAATACCTAAAAGCGACAATTTTAAAAGAATTTTAATATTATTGCAAAAAAAAATACATAATTAATTAAAAAGTGGTTTTTATTTTTTTGCTATATGGCGTACCTTTTTAAAAAAATTTCAAAGCACATATATCTATAGGAAAATGGATGAGGAATCCAAAAAAAATTGTTTCATAATTGTACCAGAACCGTATCATAGTGAAAAATCGAAATTAAAACTAAAAAGTCATTTTTTTTGAGGTTATGGTCGATCGATTAAGCTCCCAATTTTTTTCCGAAAAGCTTCCATCGACCCCCAAAACATATCCCGAGTATAAGTCAATCGGTAAAATAGTCTCTGAGAATTTTCATTTTCTCTGATTTTTACATATTTGGCTTTTTCTCGAAAACCGATTGGTTTCGAAAGCTGAAATTTTCAGGGTCTTATTATCTCATTAGTACCTAAAAACCGCCGCAGTATCGAGCTGATACCTTTCAGGGGCAAATTCACCATGCTTATACCCCTAGGGCCTTTATAGTTTATTCCAATAAAGTAAAATGAAAGTAGACACAACTAGTTATTTGCAATATTGTATCATAAATAAAAAGATATTAATAAATATAATTACATAATATAAGAGCGATTAGCAAATAAATCTAAGATTTATCTTTCCTCCTCAGCCATTGGAGTAGCTTATACTTATTGGGATTATATAATAATATTGGATATATACTACATATATTGACATCTATAACCTTTTGTTCAAACACATAGGAACAATATTATCTTGCACAAATGAACAATGCCTATATTAATTTTTAATTACCATATATTTGTAGGTGCAATGCCGGGTATGTGGGAACGGACAATAACTATCGGTTCAGCGGGTAAGACCTTCTCAGTTACTGGCTGGAAGACTGGCTGGGCGTATGGACCTGCTAACCTTATGAGGAACCTCCAGGTTGTTCACCAGAACTGTGTCTACACATGTTGTACTCCAGTACAGGTAAGATGTCTGTATATTATATACATGTAATTCTAGCTGTCTGTTTGTTACGCTTTCACGTCTAAACTTAATCGATTTTGGAGAAATTTGGCATGCAGCAAGCTTAAGCCCCAAACAAGGACATAGGACATAGGACACTTATCTACCATTTTTTATTCGTGACACCTGCCCCTTCGCTAGCAAAAATGATATTCAATGGCTTAGCAACACCAACTTAATAGTTGTAAATCAACGATTTTTTTACATCTTCCATGCATAATAAATATTAAATGTGGGTGAAACTTAACACCCAAGACACAAAGATGTTTCAAAGTAAAAAATATAATTACAGGAAGCAGTCGCCCGATCATTTGAATTTGAACTAGCTCGAATCAACTCACCAGAGTGCTACTTCGTCTCGCTCGCTAAAGAACTCATCTCCAAACGGGACTATTTGGTCAAAGTGCTCAAAGAAAACGGATTCAAACCCACCATACCAGATGGAGGATACTTTATTGTAGCCGATTGGACGAATCTTGGTAAGATTGTTTTCATACTTATTTCTAATAACTGTTCTTAGTTGTATATGTTTGTCTTCTTCTTTCAAATATCGAATTACTGATGATTGAGTGAGAGAGAGAGAGAGAGAGAGCGAAATGAATGTGTATATTGTAACCCTTCACACATATATTTAAAAGCTATGGCCGTAAAGTGTATAGAAAATATTTTTAAAAGTAACTGTCTACAACTGTCCTACTATTTTACTTATTGTCTTTTTATATCATAAATTCATGTTGATATTTTTTCCTCTTATATCATTATTGGCTTATAGTTTCAAATATCGCATACTAAATTTTGAAATTAATGACGTTCCAAATAATTAAGTCCCACTTCATATTTGAAAGACGTTTCAGTATTCGGCCATAAATCTACTATAAATTGATTAACTCCTTATATTGAAGTTAGCTATATAGTATGCCGAGATGGCCCAGGGGTGAATCGTGAATTAACCGATGATCGTGGGTTGAAACCCGGGCAAGCACCGCTGAATTTCATGTGCTTAGTTTGTGATTATAATTCATCTCGTGCTTAACGGTGAAGGAAAACATCGTGAGGAAACCTGCATGTGTCGAATTTCAAATTTCACTCAAAATTCTGCCACATGTGAATTCTACCAATCCGCATTGGAGGAGCGTGGTGGAATAAGCTCCAAACCTTCTCCTCAAAAAAAGGAGAAGAGGCCTTAGCTCAGCAGTGGGACATTCATAGGCTGTTACTATATAGTATGTCACTGTATGCCTTACTGTAATGTTTATTTAATATGTCTTAATAGACTTTCATAATACAATACTATTCCAATTAACTAGTTATGACCACATTAAAAATTTGGCATTGAAAACGCCATCTTTTCGCGTATCCATAGTGAATGTCATAGATTATTCAAGATGTCGACCAATGACATCGCGTCAATTGATATCGATGACCAATGATATCGCATTAATTCGGTGTCAAATTTGTTCACTTATGTTTATTCCTATTGTGGTTGGAATAGGCTATATGTATAAATTTAACGTAATTTAAAACAAGTAAAGTAGTTTTTAATATGATTTAAAGTTTAAATTTTAAACAGTCAGATAAACATAAAGATACAATATTTATTATCTTCATACTATTACAGCAAATAAAATAGATCTATCCTCGGAACCAGACAAGTATAAGGATTACAAGTTCACTAAGAAGTTCGCTAAAGAGGCCGGAGTGCTCACAATACCGCCCTCAGCGTTCTACTCGGAGGAACACAAACATCTCGGCGAGAATTTCGCAAGATTCTGCTTTATTAAGGTTAATATATACTACACATTATATTTTTAATTATATAATATGTACTAAAGTTCGGCCATATACCCGAATGCATTTATATGCGTTCATTTTAACTTTGCTATGAAGTTATTGTATGTAATCTATGTAACAACCTGTGGATGTCCCACTGCTGGGCTAAGGCCACTTCTCATCTTTTGAGGAAAAGGGTATTTTACGAATGTAAATAATAATTGAAATACTATTTTTTTACTTAACATACCTTTTTTCGGAAAGAAGCGTCAAATAATTATTCACTCTCTTGTTTAGTGTATGTTCTTTCTATATATACTACATACACTGTAAAGTAGAGGTATAGCATTTTTATGTTAGTCACGAACATTAATACGTGTAGTATGAGTACATAATATTCAGTGTTTGTTTTTCTAAATATATTTTTTTTGTTTCTCAGAAAGACGAAAATCTATCACTAACGGAAAAACTACTGAAGGAATGGAATGCTAAGAAGTAATGTTATGAAATAACACGTACATATTGTGATATATATATCTCATATAATAATATATAAATACTCTATATATTATAATATATTACATAGTAATTGAGGCTATAAGTCAAGAAATCGAACTACAAACATCGCAACTAAAAATGTATTTTTATATTATATAGTTTTATTTAATACAAATGAATGCTACGTAAATAAATTGTTTAGTACTTTTTGTGTTTTTTAAATCATTTATAAATCAAGTTGATATATTAATAAAAACTCACCAAAAGATTAAAAATGTTTTACGAGGAAACCACTTAAGTACCTATCATATCAATCATAATTATAATAAGCATGCTGTTATTACCAATTACATTAAATAACAACTGATGCCAAACTAACCAGAGCTTTTACTATGGAAACCAGACAACTGATATACTACATCCACTACTTTTATTTTGTAAATACATATTTATATATATAGATTAGATCCAGACAAACAGAAATTTACATCATGCACACAAATATCTATCCTGGGTGGGAATCGAAAAAAATATTTTAAAATGATTATGATCGAATTTGGAGAACTGAGCATCTAGTTTAAATTAAAACAATACCCAAATAAATGAAATTGTAGTAAAATATATTCATTCAAAAACAGCACAATATTGGTTATCCGGTTTTCAAATTCATTAATATTTGCTTTTTCATTTCAAGATGTGAAATCACCCCGCAGCCATCTTTTCGCGTCACGTGTATCATTTCCATACGTTTTACCGAATCTGAAAACAAATTTGAAATTCTTTAATCCAAAATATCAGTATCTACTAAGAGTAATAATCCAACCTAAATAAGGTCGGATCAACATAACAAATACAAAAAAAAACAGAACAATTAAGTAGATATTAGTCTCAATTTGTTAATCTAAATTAAATTAACAAACGCCTAACAGCTGTTTCTTATTATAACACTGGCTAAGAATTATCGATAGAAATATTGTCGTTAATTTTTGTTTAAAAAAATTGGTTGCCTGTAAAGTCGGTATACGGGCGAAAGTTTTACGTGACAACGACTTTGAGTGGTAAAATAATTTTAATGTGAATATTCATTCGTATAGTAGGAAGAAGGATGAAATAATAGTAACAATTTAAAACATTTATTTATACAAAGAATTATATTTAAAACATTAATTTATACAAAGAATCTCGCACTGAATTTCACTTTTTATGTCTGTCTCTCTCGCTCTTAGGCGGGCTAACCATGCCCGAGTGGAAGGGACGCGTGCCTCTCACTCGCTCTCATTGTGAGCGCATAGCGTGAGCGGAGCGTAACGCAGTTTCTTGAAGTGTCACCCGGCAAACCAATTTATAAGACGTTGTCACGTCAAAACGTTACTTTTATGCGATGTTTCAACATATTAAAATAAAAACTCCACTCCGTGGTTATTTTAACGTTTTTATATCGAAATGTTTTTGAATTTTTTGTTACCCATCTGTCGGATTGTCTCATGAAACGCGAAAATCCCACGAATTATAAAACGAACCAGATTGCATATTTATCTCAAACCAGTATTTGTTGTAAAAGTTTTTTCAATGTTAAAAATCTTCAATATATAAATCATCAAGGGAAACTCAATAAATATGATTCCTTACCTAAATACGCATCCAGGTACATGACCCGCGTAGTTTGGCAACATTCCGACGTGCTTGTGATAGATTTCCGTCGGGTTGATAGACAATGGAGGGTCAGGTCTAAAAAAATAATGCAGGGTATGTACTTATCCTAAGTGTTAGATAAACTAATAAAAAAATTAAATTATTCAGTTTCCTTGAAAATAAATTATCTGTATGATGATGGTCCTAATGACCTAAGGAAAAGACCTTTGGTAATAATGTTCGCGACTATTGCGACGTCATTGTGTGTAGCGTCAGCAAAACCAATCAAATGACTAGTAAATTAAATAGTAAATTTATTTTAGAAATATATATTCAAAAAATGTTTGAAATCAGAACGAATTACATATAAAACAAGAATGTTTAAATTTATATGTATAAAGGAAGTAGGTACTAATAATTAAATAATTTTAATTAAGAAATTTAAAAAAAATAAAATTATTGTAGTCCACTCATAGCACTACATTTCAATAATATTTGTTGTTAATTGGGATATTCTTATAAGAGTTTTTACTAGAGTTTATAAGAACATCCCTAACAAAACTCAATAAAAATAACCGAGAGCGTCGCTAACGGTACTAACAGGCGTATGTTAATCTCGCGCGTGATTTATTCCGAAAGATCTCACCCTAAGAGAATTTGAAACGAATAAAATACATACACACTTTAATTCACTTCACACAGCAGAACATTTTAATTCACTGACGTCAAGACTGGTGACAGGTGAATAAGAAATTTATATCAAAATGCATCAAGTACATTTGACAGCGAAATACAAAAAAAATTTAAAGAATGGGGAAAAGGTTTTTTATAAAAATCAAAGACAATTTTTTTATTTCTACAATTTAATTCAAGCAAGCATCTTGACCATATATGGTCCCTCCAGATGGTAGCCGATCTTTGCGTAGTAATTGCGTGTTCCTACACCTGAAATTACCGCAATCTTATCAGAGCCATGCTCCTCTTTTGCGATGCGTTCCGCTTCCTCCATGAGGAGCATCCCGAAACCTTGATGTTGAAACTTTGTCGGATCTCGGGCGTTAACCTAAAAAAATGTTAAATAGTTTTAAGAAACCTTTTAAGTACATATAACAAATGTAACCAGTATAATTTAGAACATAATAAATAATTTAAAATAGCAATAATTAGGTACAGACAAGTTAGCATATATCAATATAGAAACTCACGGGTACAACGGATCCATAGACATGAAGTTCCCTCACAATACTGCATTGCTTAAAGTTAGCATTAGGTCCCGGCTTCAATTCCGGCCTATATGTGTCCTTAGCACATTTCCTAAGGCGGAGCAGACCTACCAGTATATCCTGGTGCGGATCCTCATATGATAGGAAAGTCTCCCAGCCACCATTGGCTACATAATCTCGTCTTATTAATTCAACCTGGTATGAGATAAAAAAAAATACTTTCAAATTCTAAGTGTGTACAAATATATTTTCATAATAAAAAAAAGATATTATGTCACCCTATTTAAATTTTTAGACAACTTCAACACCCAAATTAAAGCAGTCCACAACACTGCTTAGAAAAGCTCCAAAACCTCCTCATGAGGGCCGAGGAAGTATTACTAGTACTACTATTATCTTCGACGTACCTCATATGGTCTAACTTTGTTGTGGATCTCCTGTATCCCCACCTCCCTTGTTCGCACATCCCGGCAGTCTGTACCCAAGTCTGCCATACGAGCTAAGGCAAGCTCTCTTAGATTACCATGCTCCACACCTGAGGAGACCAGTGGCATAGGTATGTCACGCTGCACTCTGAAATTACATGTAGCTGTATGTAGACTATTTTTGTTTATATAACATGAAACAAATATATATTCAGTTCAAAACTTGATTATACCTGTACACTCTCGTCCATGGTGGTACTAAAGCCAATATCTTCGCAATCAGATCAACTAGTGTAGATGGTGGGTAGCTCCTGTACCTTCCCGTTTTCCACAACTCATACAGTCCTGTACCCCTAATCACCAAGGTAGGGTATATCTTGAGTCCATCCGCTCTAAAAGCTGGATTTTCAAAGAATTCCATAAATTGTTCCACGTCTCTCTCAAAGTCTACATTTGGTAAGTCTGGCATCATGTGGGCTACAATCTAAAATAAAATAACATAATTGATGAAATTTTTTAAAACACTGTGTATTCAATTATCACTAACAAATACTTTATTGAAGTAGGTTCTAATAAATGGTATGAATATTTCTAACTACCTCATTGGTCTAGCTAGAGGCTACATGTTAAGGCTGCAGACCAGTTTGTCCAGGGTTCGAATTCCAAGTGGGGCCAATAAAAAGTTATTGAAAGAGTGCACCTCTGTTTGCGCGCACACACTTGTGCACTATAATATGTCCTGCGCAGTTGGCTAATCTCTCTTGAAACTGGCCACTGTGGCCGAAATGGGTCTGGAGGACTATTTTATTTTTTCATTTTACAATATTAAATTATACATGTGAAGCTTGGTGGTAAATTGTAAAAACAACAAGAAGCTCAATAGACAGTGAATCATGAGAATTTAGTGGTTTTTGCCTATATATGAAAAACAACAAAAAGTATGTAATACTAATTTTATATGCTTTTCTATCATGTACATATATTTTATTAAGCCTTTTAATTCAAATATTTTTCATTGTTGTTTGGAAAATATCTTTATTATATATATTATGATACAAAAATGTTGGTAAGCTCGTTTAAATTTAGAATAGGAAACTAAAGAAGGATTTGTATAACATTAATCAAACCATAAATATACCTTATAGCCAGCATCCTTAGCAAGATTGAAATTCTCACAAACTGCTTTAACTGTATGTCCCCTGTTTGTGTCTCTGGCTATATCCTCATACACAGACTGCACTCCTATCTCCAACCTTGAGTAAAATTAAATGTTTAAAAAAAAAACACATCACAGTTTAATAGCAAAATCATCTAACATAGAAGATTGCCTCTCGCAATAAGGACCGGTATTAGTAGTTGAATTAAACCTTGTTTATATAAGTCAGGGCTTATGTTTAAAGACACAAACTTCAATTAATAGTTATGCAATGATTGAGTGCATGTGTTCACTTCCTTAGCAAAAAGATTGGAACTTCTTTCTTTTGGTGAGTTGAGCTTACTTTTTTTTTTATTGCACAGGTAAGCGGACAAGCATATGGGCCACCTGATGGTAAGTGGTCACCAATGCCCATAGACATTGGCATTGTAAGAGATTTTAACTGTTGCTTACATCTCCAATGCACCACCAACCTTGAGAACTAAGATGTTATGTCCCTTGTGCCTGTAATTACACTGGCTCACTCACCCTTCAAACCGGAATACAATAGTACCAAGTACTGCTGTTTTGCAGTAGAAAATCTAATATGTGGGTGGTACCTACCCAGACGAGCTTGCACATAGCCTAGTAAATAAATTTCTGAGTAATTTATAACAAAAATAATATTAAAAATAAATAACCTTGTGCAGCCATAGTTAAGCATGTCACTCATGTGTCTCTGCAAGCAGTAATCCGGCCGAGTCTCTATAGTGATCCCAATGCACTTCGTTTTAGCTTTCTCTGAATATTTCACTGCCTCTGCTACACAACTTGAGGTGTGTCCTGATAAGGCATCATGCAGATTCCTAGAAATTGAAATGGTAATTGGAAAACTGAATAGTTTGAATGATAAAACCAAATAACATAATATATTGTTATATAAAATAACTATCATAGAGTTCATTTACTAGGAAAGTTAATAATGAACAATTTTAAGACATTATTTACAAAGTTAATCACAATTGAAATATACATTAGAATAGGACTTACCGAATAAAATAATCTCTGTAATCTTCTGGGAGGCTCATAAATGTACCTCCCATTACAATAAACTCAACTTTATCCACACTGTGACCCAGTTGTTTCAGTTGTTCAACTCTGTGTCGCGTCTGTAAATACGGATTGTAACGCGCCCTTATAGCCCTCATAGAAGTGGGTTCATATCCTGTATAACTTTGTGTCGAGTATTCGAAATCCGAATCGGGCCCACCGGGGCAATACACGCAAATGTTTCCCGTGAAATTAATATGTGGACAACGATGAGGTTTGCACATAACGGCCACGACAGCGATACCAGAAGCTGTACGAATTGGTTTAGCTTTTAATTTAGGTAGTAAAATACTCTTTGATTCAGCTGGCACAGCCGCTATGATATCTACAAGCCGCGGTGAAGTTCCAAGTCCGTATTTTGATGAAATCCTCGTCTTCATCTTGTTGAGGTTAACATCTTTGCCTTGACGGTGAGCAACAAGCAATTCTTGTATAATTTCTGATATAACCATCACCATTTTCTCCTCTTTAGAGAGGTTTGGCATTATTTTCTTCTTCGTCATTTTATTTCTCTTCAATGAGTAATTATTTAAAGAAAATGCGTGTTTTGTAAATTTTGCAATTTGACATATGACGTATTATTATATTATGACACTTGACATTGACAGCAATGATATTGATTATCGCCGTGCGGTCAACTCTCACAAATCAAACAACTATATGAATGATTATGTTATCACCAATATTCATATAATTATATGAACATTGTGTTTTAGATGAACTTATTAAAATATAATTAAAAATATCTTAATGATATATTTCTACTTGTTTTTAAATCATTGCTTTACTTACTTGACAACATTCACAGGGGCCCATTCAGTACTCTGTCTTCGTCTATAGTTAGACGAAAAGTCACAAAGAGCAGAGTTACTAAGCTTTTTAGACGATTCGCCAAATCGTTGGAAGCCATACGGGACATGTCCAGCAAAACCTTAAAGAATATAAGATAATTGTATAAATAATTATGAATACATAATTAAAATGATATGATTGCAGTAAAAAGGCAAATTGCCTATAGTTATTTAAATGTATATTATTAAAATGAGAATAAAACGACAACGTTAATCGACTTACGAACGGATTCAGAAGGATTAAAAGCCCAAATTTGATTTTGAACGAAAGATTGATGAATTTTATCATACGACATTTTACGACTACTTAATTTACTAATTTGTAACGCGTTTAACCAAAAATGTCGACATATATACCGAGTAGATAAATTAAAAATTTACAGACAAATCTTTGCTTAGACAAATAGCCATCATATTTGAAATCGATGTTATTATTGCCATAGTGACGACTTCGAACTTGTTTAAAAAGTATGTATGTATGCCTTAAATTAAGTATTTAAATTTATATAGATTTTTATAGAATTATGCTTTCTTTACAAATTAATTCGAAAATCTAAATATTTTGTATTTCATTTTATTTAATGTGTTGTTATTCGCGTGATTAATGTGTCACGCTTTAATCGCATTTGAGCTCAAAGAGCATCCAACATCGAGACTAGTAAAACGTACAAAAGTATATAGTTATATAATCATAATAATAGGCCATCTTGAATGTAATTTACGCTAGGTACCTTTCTTGATAAATTTATCTGGATTGTCATTTTCCATGAAGTAGGGACTAGTAGAATGAGAGGGTGGCAATAATTTCGGCTCATCCATTGGCACATCTCTCAAAATTCCCGCGCATTCTGGCCTTACCACCACTAAGGGCAGCTTAAATTCTGCTGTAGCCGACTAAAATATAGAAGAATCCGTTAATTTGTTGTTGTTCTTTTATGTTTCTCCATTCAATCTTCGCTCTCGCTTTCTCATTCATAATCAATCTTCGCTCTCGCTTCCTCATTCATAATCCGTCTTCTTTCTCACCCAAATAATTGATATCGAACTTACAAATCTGTCAACAAGATCCCACGGTTGTCCTTTACTAGCTTGCAAATCCACGACCCTTTCTAGCTGATTCCGGCCGGCTCGCTGGCGAAGCTGTGCCTTTTGAAATTCCGATAAAGCCTCCGTTGCAGAGACCGTGTAGCGCTGACCAAAATGTGCGTTCAGTCGAGGCAAGAATCCTATCACATTAGATTAAGTAACTGGCTCGTTATTCTTGTAGATATTTTATAAGTTTATACATTAGGAGTCCAGGAATCAAACTGACAAGGCCAATTAAAAAAGCTATTGGGTTATTTTGTCAAGAAATTTTCACTAGTAGCGTGGAGTTTGGATGTTCCCAGTGCTCACACTCCCGTGTCTCGGAAAGCACGTAAAGCCGACAATCCTTCACCTGTACTCGTGTTAGTGCTCTCGTATTGCCGTCCCATCAGATTATAAGAATGAGAAAATAAAAGGGGCACCTGTTTGTGACATACATTTGAGCAATCTATAATCTGTAATTCTATACATCCTGTCCGATATCGATCCAGAGTACATAGAGTACATAAAAAAAAAAAATATTATAAAACTTAGATTGAGATGCTGCCTAGTAATAAAAACATGCAGGCATATTAAAATAACATTGATACAAATAAACGATACGATAACGAACGGTGTTATCATTAATTTGAAAGAAACGTACAAAACTTCTGTGGAGATACAAAATATAATAAATTTATAAAAAAAGTACTTACAAATACGAATAAAAAGATTTAAATAACAAATAGATTATAGACCTTAAGTTCCTACCTGTAAACAGATACTTGTAGTATGAAAATAATCAAATGACATTTTTTAAGGTACATTACAGGTAGATTCTTAATAATTTAGGTCTTATTTATTATTTAATGTATTTAAGTAATGCATAATATCGTTAATAAAATAAATAAAAATAAAGAGCTACTATTTAAAGAGATCAAAAAATCTTTTTTCGCTTACATAAATCTTAACAAATCGTACATTTTACATTTTCCGTTGTTAGGTAGGTACTGTAACAAATCGACATCGCTTGTTTGTAAATGTGGACCGATCCGATACAATCCATTATTTATCGAAATTCAAAATGATATGGAACGGCACGAATATCCTTAATAATTGAATATTTCATGAATCCGATTCCGTGAAATACATTGATAATAATAATTGTAAACTAGATTCGGCCTGTTAGCCTGCGTGCGATCCGATAGCCGGCCGTAAGTGGAACGGATAGGACATGGTCCCGTTTAGTTCAGTGATATGCCACTGTACGGGTACACGTCCAATATGCTGTTATATAGGTTAAGATCTATCATTATGACTGCGTATAAAATTATACGGAAATCGGTTTAACCATTACTAAAAACAAAGACATTGCTACTTGCTACGTAGGAGTAACAGTTCGAGTTTATTATAAGTTTGAATAAGCACACACTTGTACTCTATCATTTCCATGTCTCTACGCTGTTTGCTGGTCTTCATTTTGAATGATCGCCATGAAAAATTCTTGGGAAAGTCATTAAATACGAGACACTCTTGACACTTTCTTAAAATATTACTCATACTAGTTATAAATAAGTAACGTATATAAAACCGAAACATAAAAATATACAATTAATATACAAACATATTATCGTAACACCTAGTTAACCACAGTTCAGAACAGTGCAAGCTCGTCTGGGTAGGTACCACCCACTCATCAGATATTCTACCGCAAAACAACAGTGCTTGCTATTGTTGTGTTCCGGTTTGAAGGGTGAGTGAGCCAGTGTAATTACAGGCACAAGGGTCATGTCATCTTGGTTCCCAGGGTTGGTGGTGCATTGGTTAACATCTCTTACCAATGTCTATGGGCGTTGGTGACAACTTCTCATCTGATGGCCCATATGCTCGTCCGCCTTACTATGCAATAAAAAAAACACATTTTCAAATTCTCTACTGGAAATGCCTCTCAAATAAGTCAAATACCGTCGATGTCCCTTCTTATATAAAATTATTTCTGTGTTTATGTATAAGTGCATACTGTTAAATCAGATTATAGTGATTCCGGGAACTATTTCAATAGCTGCTTGCATAATCAAAGTGAATCCAATTTGGCGTTCAACTAGGTTTCTTATGAAGTTACAAAACAAATCAATACAATGTGATTATTATGTCAATTGATATGAAGTATATTATAAAAATCATGTTCTTCATTATTTATTTATTAAAATAGGTAGGTAGTCTGGCAAATGGTGGTTCAGGAGGTCACTTGAACGGAATCGGAAATACTAACAACACCTTCCTAAAAACCTTGGAAACTCAGAGTCCCCTGTGCCTGTAATTACACTTACTCGGTAATAATTAAATAACAGCCTGTGAGTGTCCCACTGCTGGGCTAAGGCCTCTTCTCCTCTTTTTGAGGAGAAGGTTTGGAGTTTATTCCACCACGCTGCTCCAATGCGGCTTGGTGGAATACACATATGACAGAATTTCAGTGAAATTTGATTGTAATAATTATTGGTCCGGGAGCTAGCATTGCATTTTAGGTAGTAATTTTAAGCCGATCGATTGCCGTCATTTTCAATAGAACTCGAACAACTTCTTACTGAAGTGGAAAACAACTGTCAGCTGCAGTGGAGCAATACATTCGTAATATACGTTCGTTTACTGACTAACCTTTCAACCGACCTAATAAATTCGAAGCAACTTGATAATTTATTATATCAAAACGTAAAACTTTATATTTTATTTGAAGCTCTATCGTATTTGTTACGTTTTAACTAATAAAATACTTCGCTATTTAAAATAAGTCTAAAAATAAATAAAATAGATATAACATTATAAGATTATGATCAGAGATGTTATAATCTCAGGAAATTAATACATTCTCACCGGTCCAGTACATGAGTCACAGTAAGCTCGTAGGGACTGAATCATCGAGACCAGTAGCAACGTTCCGAAGTATATTTGACCGGTTAACGCCAACAGAGTAAGTAAATATTATTACCCTGATAAAAAACCTACCTGAACAATGTAAATCTTATCTTGGACAAATGAACAGACTATAAAAAATGTTTGAAATATGATAAAACATATGGGTACTTAAATAAATAGTAGATACTTAAATGTTCGAAAACATATATAGCCTATAACCTATTCCAACCACAACAGTAACAATCATAAATAAAAAAAAATTGACACCGAATTAATGGGATATCATTGGTCATCGATATCAATTGACGCGATGTCATTGGTCGACATCTTGATTAATCTATGACATTCACTATGGATACGCGAAAAGAGTGTTGTATTATGAATAAGGGTAAATTAATCAACCACTGTTTACAGTGCATAATAATGCAGAAGGATTTGACAATCGCATGCAATTTGTAAATCTACGGTGTGTTTATTTATTTCTATTCCCATTGGAATAGGGTATATATTAGTATTTCTACATATTTAATACTAGTTTTCGCTTGCATGGACAGAGCTTAAACAATTACACCTATAAATGGAGGTGTTAGGTATAAGAAGCCTTCCTTCCTTCCTTGCGGCTTAAGCTTGCTGTATACCAAATTTTATCAAAATCGGTTTATTATTGTTATAGCTGTTAAAACGAAACAGACAGGCATAGTCACTTTCCCATTTATAGTTCGTATCTCTGGTTACTGATGTAAAAAACGAACCGTTAAATTTAAGTAATAAATGAATATCTCGCGATTACTTTTATATTTAGTCGTAATTAACTTACGATCTTTAGTGCGCCATTATTCAATTTTATGTTACACAAAGTCAGTTTATATGATGCAATTTACAAGGAAACAAAGTAAAAGATAAAAAGTAAAACAATACTCACAAATTAAAATAAAGAGATTCTTTCTTTTTTATATTCAGAGAGTTTAAACATTATAATGTAGTATATAATAATATAACTGACTCGGTTTGCATACATTGTTTTCAATTGCACTTGGTGGTAGAGCTATGTGCAAGCTCGTCTGGGTAGGTACCACCCACTCATCAGATATTCTACCGCAAAACAGCAGTACTTGTTATTGCTGTGTTCCGGTTTGAAGGGTGAGTGAGCCAGTGTAATTACAGGCACAAGGGACATAACATCTTAGTTCCCAAGGTTGGTGGCGCATTGGCGATGTAAGAGATGGTTTACAGCTCTTACAACGCCAATGTCTATGGGCGTTGGTGACCACTTACCATCAGGTGGCCCATATGCTGGTCCGCCTTCCTATGCAATAAAAAAAAAAAAAATTACATAAAACTGTAAACAGTTGTATATAATTGAAAACTTTGTTTGCAAAAGGCAGCGCATCCCAATAATTCCGTTTTAAAAGGCTTAAAGGTATTTTTTTCCGTCTTCCTAAACAAAAATCGTGATAGCTCGGCTAATATGCATTGTATAAATATAATTTATAGCCTACAAAACACTCGGAAATAATGTAGCGTTTTTATTACTACATACATACAAATAAATAACAAAACAAACAAATAAATGATAATAGAGTATAGATACAGAGCCATCAATAGTTTATCTTATCGTGTTTAAGATTTGAGTGATAGAGAGTAAACATTTATGTTATTAGGGATGATGCAACAATTAGATATGCTGAGATATAAAAAACTGAACAGATTGAATGAATTTCAATGTATTCATCGTATACATAATATTGTGAAATTTTTACTTAATGCTAATTATCTTCGATTTAATAGTAATTCTTAGTTAATAAGAATAATGAACAATTGAAAGGACTTATTTTGACTAAATTTAGTTACAACTAGTGACGATTATGACTAATTAATTTCTTCGTTTGTGTTCTTTGTTCAAAATACTTGTCAGATATTGGGGTCAAGACATCCAAGATTATGTAATTCCCTGTGATGTCCACTTTATACGAGTAACGTTATCTCATTTCGTATCCCTTGAGTGAGATCTTGTATGACACATCTTCATTGCAAAATCTGTTCCTCTGCTATGTTATACTAGATTATATTTAATACCTACCTATATGTATTATATAGAAATTTATGTTTGTACATTTGTTTGAAGATGAGATTATTAGTAGAGTCTTATAGTAGGTAGTAGGTAGGCACTTCAAGTATTTAAAAAAAAACATTAAGATGTAACCTGCCACCTATTCTACCACATAATATTTGCATCCGAATGACGACATCAACTGTCATATATTTTTTTAATCGTTAAAACACACATGACTTTGCACGTATAGCTTTATGTGTAATTATCGTTTTTAATGCCCGATTACTATATTCGTGTAACTTGTTTTTTTGCTTAAAAATAAGTACTACAATTGCCGACGAGGTGTAAGTAATTCAAAAGCTCGCTTCACGGATCAGATAATGAATAACGGATAGTAGAGAAAATGTTAGAAAAAAATAATAATAATAAGCAAAGCTTTTTTTTGATAAAGTATATCATCAGGCTTCAATCATCGCTTTCATCTTTCTACGCGTTACCGAACCGTGTGTTAGTGGGTAGCGGAACGTGAGCAAAGGGCGAAGAACGGCAATATGAAAATTATGTTCACTATAAGATAACCTTTAACTAATGGGAATTACACAGGCATCGTGTTATTGCCCTCGGTAAGATATATTCTTTTATTATTTTAACTCTATTCAGAGTAAATATTAACAGGCTTCAAGTACAAGTAGGATACCAAACAATTGGTCCTTCGAGCCGGACACACGATCATTATCATCACTGTAATTAAGATCATCTCACCTTCATATCCCGGTATCATAGGATGTTTGTACACCGGGTCGCCGTTACGGAACCTTGCGTTCACGGCATCAACTGCATTTTGCGGCGGACGATACACCTGATAAGAAATTAATACTGATTACTGTAGATATGTCAACATACGTGTACACTGTACGTGTAAGCCTTATTAAATATACTTTCAAAAGCTACAGCTCTTATTGAAAATAATTATTTCTGTAAACCTACTTGAAGGACTTATTTAAAAAAAACTAAATTGTTGTTTATTTAAAAAAAGAAAACATTTGATTTTGGGTTATAAGTAGAAAATAGCACATTATCACCTGGAAATCATCAGCAGTTCTGTCTGATAGAACGAGCCTCTCGGAGTGGTTGACGCTGGGGTCCAGGAGGATCTTGTGAGTGGTTGATCCATATGTATCACCAATGCGATACTTATATTCTGGACAGTGGCCCGTGTAACTGAAAATTCAATAAAGTGGGTTTTTTTTTAAATTAACTAACTTACGGCCGAATACTGAAACGTCATTCAAAATGAAATGGGACTTAATTATTTGGAACGTCATTAATTTCAAAATTTAGTATGCGAAATTTGAAATTAATGGCGTTCCAAATAATTAAGTCCCACTTCATATTTGAAAGAGGTTTCAGTATTCGGCCATATATCTTTAATATTTAAAGATATCTTGTCTTTATTGGAACGAATTTCGTTACACAATATACTCCAGATAGTTGAGAATATGAAGTGTTTTTGTGTTTTCAAGCATGTTATGTTTTTATTTAGTACCACGCTGCCCTAAAACCTACAGCAGTCATACCGTGGAAATCGCCATCTCAGCAAGCTTTGTTTCATTGCATAATCGAACCATACCGATGCATAATTATTAATTTTGTAAAATTATAATTCACGTTTGTAACATTGTACAATCGTCGCGTAGGTTAATATTAATCAAAATATTTAAAGCAAATTTATATCGGTCTCATTGCACCCTCGAATGCCCCGCACTTATTTAGCCTACACTCTGAACATACTGCGTATTCGAAGTTATACAAGTATAATTTAATATTTAATTTCACAACTTTAAATATATTTATGTATATCATTTTATTTAATTACTTTTGACGTATACAGTTGTAACAAAATATGTGTCCGACCCGTGAAGTAGTTATTAGGTATCGTGAGTAGGTTCTATTTGTGTAAACATTTTTAAAATATTATGCAAAAAAAATACCGATAAAAACATATTAATTGTAAATGACGAAAATTTCATAGTCAACTGAGGTCATGCCCTCGTGTCCGAGCTACCCGATAGGTAAGAGCTATCGAGCGCTGACACCCGCGCCTGTGTTACAATGTAATTGTCGTTATTTAGTTAAATTAAATTTTATTCGGAGTAAAATTTTTGCTTAGAATTTTAAAAACGATTACATAAATAGAACCGACTCACGATACCTAATAACCACTTCACGAGTCGGACACGTATTTTGTTGCAACCTGTATAGATGTATTTACCGCGTATACCATGACACTTTTATTTTGGCGTCCTTAAATTGTTGTATCTGACAAGTGTTTTGCTTTAAGGTACACTATAATATGACATTTTATATCGCAACATAAATCATTATAGTAAGGTACTATCTATCATACATCGTAGTGCGCGTTAACAGGTGTTAATTAAGTATATAATTCAAATCCAACATAAACGTTGAAGTTAATTTAATAGACATGACGAAATAATAAAGAGAAATCGTATTTTCGTAATACGACCGCGAAAAGGACATTTATCTTGGGATCAGTGACAAGCGACACATCAATATATCACGATCGGTATTATGTTATCTCATCGTCTCGTATTTTTTAAATTGCCCAATCCCTTTATCATCTGTGAAACGTTTTCTGACATACATACTGTTAAGATCAGTGTCCAGTATAATATTGAATTAAAAAAAAATCGACCAGATGAGATTCAGCCGAAAGGGTTTCGTCCAACCACTTTAAAAATAAGACTTTTATATTTAATTTTAATTGAACGTTATAATAAAAACGTAATTAAGAAAAAGTTACATTTTAAAAACAAGCTTTAATTAAGTCCATTTTTTAAAGCATACTTTCAGTGGAACTGGCTTAAAATCCAGTTGTCACATTTTAACCACGCAAGCATGCGTGTTATTATTTAAAAAGGAAAACTTATCATAGACAATTTTTAAATTGTGTTTCGCCATATAAGTACTAAGTAGGCGACAACAATCGCAACTAGACCGATTGATCTAATGGCAATAATTCTATCGGTATCAGAGCAGAAAATGATTCGTACATTGACATTTTATTCTTAAAACATGCTGTGCACTTTATGAACACGTCATAAACAGTGTGCACTGATTCTGTCTTGAATTTACAAGTTTATTCTAAGAAATGTTATCTGTATATTCATTTTGAACGACGAAACTGACAGTACTTTCCTTGCTCTAGGATTTTTATTTTTATCAATTTATTTGTCATGTAAGATCTTTTTTTTTAATTTGTATCCTCAAAATAATAATTCCTCCTAATAAAAGATTTTCCGCTTAGTCAAGATATGGATTGAGCGATTCTGCCTCGACGTGATGAAGTCACACGTCAAGCCGTGGGCCCGATTTTATTTCCCATGGACATTCGGACTTTTCTCATTTCAGATTGAGTAATCAACTGTGCTATCTTTGGTCGCGACGAGGGATAAGTTCAGCTTAAGCGTACAAATATTGAGTTGTGTTGAGTAAAGATTTTCTTTATGACAATAACAAAATATTTATATATTTACTGACAGGACGACAGTTTGCTGGTTCATATCATATAAAATTATTTTCAACGATCATACTAAAAGCGTAAAATTTAAAAATTAATATTTACCCGGGTATATAATGGGGCTGGGCAATGCTGACTAAATCCAACGCCATGATTTGATATTAGCTTTATTTTATTATAATATTAACTCATAATTTATTCAAAATAATTATTCAGAAAACTTGAATTCTGCAATTTACGCCATGTATTTATGCATACTTATATGAGCAAATTTGATAGTTGTTATTTGTCTTGTCAAAAGACTGATAAATCCTTTTTTTAGTATTATGTTTTTTTATACCAACCTATTTTAAGGATTTACAAATTCATTAACGTTTTCTAAAAATTGGCTGACAGACGCAGATTGTTGAAGATGTCTGTACAAGTCACACCAACTGGGAGCTTTATTTGCGTGTGTCGAGTGAACCAATAATCTTATTCTATTCGTGCGAAGCTGGTAGCTACCTAGTAACAAACAAATAGATACTCGTTTAGGCCTCGAATAATTTTAATGAAGTACTCCACTTCCTAATCATCTCAGCCGCTGTGATAAAATTTAATTATTAATTAATTATCATTTGAACTAGCTCATTAATTCAGTAATGTAATGCTAATGTGGCAGTAATCAGTATAGACTCCCTTGTGCTGAGCTTAGGCAGTCAAGACACAGCACCCCAATTTTTATATTAACCTGGCTGATTGATAGGGCTACTAAGCTGCACATATCCCAAAGCACAATTGCCGTCATCATCTTTTACAGTTTTTTTACATAAGTCCTATGAACAAAATTATGATATGTATGTGTTATAAATTATAATATTTGTTCATTAGAGTAAAGAAAGGGTAAAGTACCTTTTCACAAAATAAAATTATATTTCTAGCCAAGCAGGTACCCTAATGTCTTCGTTCAATTTTGTTCATTACACTTCACCATTCACGCTTCGCCGTTCGTTCGTTACGCGGTTTGCGTTCGCTCGCCGGCGGCCGACGCCATATTGGTTTGAACTACAGGGCAGTAAAGGTGTGTGTCGATGGCGCGCTCCGTGAAGTGACAGACAGTTAACGATGAAACAAACTTTTTTGACTTACAGTTTCATAGTGTTTTTATTTATTTGAATTCGTAATAATAGTGACGTGCATATTTAAAATAGTTTTATTTTATAAAGCAGGTACAATAATCTTAAGTCGATCGAGACTTCGGCGGGTTGAAATGCAAACATTCCTTAAAGAATGTTGAACTTAGCTTTTTTTTGTTCGGTGCCGCTTTTCAATACATTTTGAGTATTTTTATTTTTTTTAAACCTATGTAAACTGTCTTCTCGGAACTGAGATTGGTACTCTTGAGTGTACCTAGTGCTATTGTTGTTGTGTTGTAAAATATTGTGTTCTCAAAGTCAAGCATTTCTTAAGCGCGGATTACCGAAACATTCAAGGTAAGAGTAACTTATATTTTTTATGACTTAATTTTCTTAAATTATTATATAATTATAAGATAAAGATAGTTTCATTTTCAATACCATTTATTATAATTAATAGGTAGTTTTAGCGAAATTATACATTGATAATTTGATACCTATTTTTTTATTTTGAAATTAATATGAAATTAATATTGTTATTAACATTAGCAGTTTTAATGTACATAATATATGTATAAATTATAATTACACAACAAAATATTTATACACACCATAAATCAACCATAAAGAATACATTCTAGTGATAAAACAAAGATAAGCCTTCAATAATATTTTTATTAAATTGTTATAACAAATATTACCTAAAATACATAATGCTGTATAATAACGTCTAAAATATTTAAGTCGCACTTCACTGGGCCCTTCTTATGTACCGGTATTAGTTAATGAGATGCACTTGTTTATGTTTTCATCATAGGCTTGAAACAGCCATATTTATTCCTATGAAGTGAGTATCGTCGTGCGTCTGTATATCTGTTATAACCATTTTTTTTTAATTTGTCCGTTTGTGATTTGGATTGTCTCCTAATAAAACCCGTTTGATATAACGGCGGGTTTAGACATTTCGATTATGGTTTACTAACAACTAGTTGAAAGATAAAAAACCTCGTATTTATCGGTCTAACAATTTCTTCCATTCTTGAGTGTGCTGGATGAAATCTCTATAAGGAATAAGCACACCATTCATACTTCTTTCTGATATTATTTTATAGGTACCTTTATTTCTGATGTGATTTAATTAATAAATGATTAAATTACGCTTATTCTTAATATTTATTCAACATTGCTATACAAGATAGAGAAAGTGAAACAGTCATGCTATACACAATTAGATTTTTTCGTTGACATTTCATCATCTCATCCGAAACAAAACACATCAATTAAACACGTGCTCACTAGAGAAGACGTAAAGAGTTTAAAAGATAATTGACACTGACAAATGTGTGTTTTGTAGTTTATTATATTTCATACTTAAAAAAAATTAACATTATTTTTATTGGTTTCACACATCTATTTACTGGATCAACCGCCAAATCGAAAGCGGTTTGTAACTTTGTACCGGCTGAAATTATTGCTTTAATTTGATTGAAAATGACGTATAAGTCAGTGTATTAGAACTCGTCAAATAAAATAAACCCAACATCGTGGTATACTACATACCGAAGACGAATAAAAGCTACTTTACTTACTAAGAAGGTTAAAATCGAAGGTTAAGATAGAAATAGATGGAAGAAATTTCAATCATCGCTTACATCGCCAATGCGCCACCAACCTTGGGAACTAAGATTTTATGTCGTGCATGTAATTACTCTGGCTCACTCACCCTTCAAACCACAACAATAACAAGTATTGCTGTTTCGCGGTAGAATATCTGATGAGTGTGTGGTATCTACCCAGCGTGAGCATCCACAAAGCTCATACTACCACCAGTATAAAACCTAAAAACGAAACAATGAAGCATCATTGAAATTTATGCCAATATGCGTCGGGTGAAATCGTTGTATATTCAATAAAACCTATACTATTTCCCATGATATAAGAGACCTCAAGAAAAAAAACTCATTCAGGAACATACATACAAACACGTACTGATATTATTCCATAAAAACAGACTCGAATCCCGAACATTTCGAAACGTGGTCATTTAGTCAACAAAAACACCGCACATAACAATAAATTATAATGGAAAGTTAATTAGCATTAATTTCATTTGTCAAACATTCCACTGATAGCATTTGTGCAAAACCCGTCTTGGCAGGTCATCGTTTATTCTACTGTCAAGTAGCTATAGTTTTGTAAGCGTTTTTGGAGGGTAAGCGTGTTAATACACGAACTTATTACAGGTATCGCGGTTGGTTGTGCATTGATGATGTTAAGAATGGTATATATTTGTTAATGTCATGTTGGTCGCCTATTTATCGCCTGTTAAACTATTTGAAATGATCAAAAATGATGTATGGACATTGGACAAATATATATATATCAAGATATGATAAATAATTAAATTGCTATAATTAATGACAAAGAATATATTTCAAAATTTCGTATTTTAATCGAAGTAAAATGAAATATGGAATTTGGAAATTAAATACAATACAATAATAAGCGATTTTATTGGGTTTTCCGTTATATGTTTAAAATATAAATAGGTATATAAAGTAAATTATGAATTTTAATTGATAAAATCATCGATTGCTTTGTCCATTGACATAATATTATTGAAATAGTGTTTGCAATAACAATATGACGATAATAATCATAAAGCATTTCACTGTTTTAAAATAATGAATATTATAACAATATATAAACGTAAACTTACGGAACATAATCGCAAATGTCTCGATTCACTTGAATATCTTCAGACATTAAAAAAAAAAATCCGCAATTATTAATGAAGTAATGTTAAACAACTTTCAAAAATGCCTTTATAGATAATATTGAAGTCTTGCTAAAGATTTGTCAACACTATTAAAGTCACCTTATAAAGGAAAAATTTTGTTTCGAAACGTCTTCTTATAATTTTGCAATAAAATATATTCGAAAATGTTCGGGAAGGAATGTAAAACACAATCAAATGTCTTATCTCAAATCTTTAATAAGCAAACGATAATATATAATAATCAATATAAACATATTCTTGTGTTTCTATACAGATAGTGCATGTAGAGTAAGATTAGATCACCTTATTCATTCAAAAATGGAATGCGATGTGGTTTATCTATCGTATCATTAAAAACTGACATTATGAAGGTAAAAACCTTCATAAAATACCTCACAAACTACATATCTATACATACGGGTCTTTGTTTGTTCGCTGATAAAATATATACATTTAGAGGTCAACGTGATAAGTGAAAATTACAAAAATTCATTCAGAAAGTAATATATTACCGTTACGCGTTATAGACAAAAAGTTATTAATTCGATAAAGAAACGATGTCAGTATTTAGGAATACACGTCGTCTATCCGCTGACCGTTTAAACTCCGAGAGTTTTATTCAATTTACATGTGTAACGCTTTTACAATAGAGCGACCGATCGAACGGAGAAGACGGAATCTGTCGCGTGATTTATATCGGTTCACGGCCAGTATGGGACGGTATTAACCGGTTCGGAAGAGTCGGTTCGCGATACGAAAAAAGAAGGCCCGTGGCCGTTGAGTTTCGAGGCCGTAACCCAATTGGGGACCAGTCACAGGTACGTTTTGTAGTACACTTTCTCCGATGCGTGACGCGAACACACTTGGACATTTCACCAGAACACCTGCTTTGTGGATGAGATTTAACAACGTAAACGTGTGAATTATCGCAACTGTTCAAAAGCCGATTTGTAATTTATTTGATGAAAGTTTAATATGTAGTAGTTATTGTAAATAAAATTATATCCTCTTCTGTTCATATTACCGTGACAAATTTCTAGAGAACATTGCTTAGTTTCTACTTAGAATATGATAATGTTTATTGATCAAATGTATTGCGGTCAAAATAGTAGTTAACGGACGCAGACGTTGATAATAATTAAGTATTCAGAGATTATACTTAATTAGATATCTCAAAGTTTGAAACGCTTCAAGTAGGTTTGACGATAGATAATAGACGACGATAATGTTGGCAGCATTGACCTCAAAATTGCAACTGGCTTCCAATTTTTATGATTTAATGTTTAGAAAAAAAAAGAAATAAAATGTAAACGTAAAATTACTCACGGTTTGCGAGAAACATTAAGATAATGACCAGCAATCATTGGAAGTGATAGCAGATATGCCCGCAAGAAGTTGTCAGACAGGTTTAGAAATGAGTGACCGCTGGAAAAAAGTTAAATAACTCATAAATTCAAATTATTTATTAGGAGTACCTTAAAATAAGCGAGCGTTACCGTTCGGAATTTATTCTACCGAGAAGCCTTGCTATTTGCATGAAGCTTGCCTGTTTTTGTATGTTTTCATTATTTATTCAGACAAAACAAAGCATTATGCATTTTTTAATATAAATCTAAGACTTTATATTAAGTTATTTTTTGGTCTACTGGATGATTACTATAAGAATAATTAGGGAACTAGTGTCATTACATAATAGACGTAACATCTCCTATAATATGGCTGGTAGATGAAGGAAAAATGAGAACTGAATTTATCCCCATCTCAGAAATAAACGTGAACATCAGTCCACATAATTTTGGGAAATGTTCACTTATACATAAAAACAAAATTCCTTAAAATAATTTGCAATTGTTAAGATGACATGAAGTAATTATTTTGATGATTACATCTCGTTAAAGGTTTATTATGGAGATAATTCATCAAAAAACAATGACAGTCACGTCATGTATTGATCAATTTAAATCTTTACATAGAGATACAGTGAGACCATCTACGATTTTACATTCTATGAGTCAGAATCATTAGTATGGAAATTTTTATTGTAAATGAACATATTATTTTTCATGCTTTGCTTTAAAAGTTTCTATCGTAAATTAAAGTTAATTTGTTATTTTATACCGCTCCTTGTGTTCGAAAAAAGATAACGTCATCCATTTAATTTAACTTATTCTTCTACATTTGATTTTGACTTACTTTTAATTGCTATAAATTACTATAATATAATCTACCGTTTGCTATATGATAATGAAATAATGTTTAGGTATTCATAGATTTCAAACAATGCTTTGATTTTTTTTCACACTAATACGTTACAAAGGATAAAGCAAAACAGGAAAGCAAAATTATTGGTCGTAACCGGAAACATCTGGTCGTATTGTCTTGAATGTTTCTATAGATTTCTTGCCCCTATCGTCGTGTTATCTTTTCAGGAAACCCTAAAAACGTGTGATGATTCTCAACTACTTATCTTTTTAAAACACTACGTTGATAGCGAAGGAATTTCTTACAAATACTATTATATTTTAAATAAGAAAAAAAGATAGTAAGTGTGCATTGTTCACAAGTTTTGTGGCGTATTACCGCAACCACATCCGTCTTCGTTTATTTTCGAATGAGAATTATTTTCTGACTTTTTCAATAGTTTTTACAAAAGTTTATCAGAAGTTTTTTTAAATAAATACTAAAATTTTGTAAATTAAATGATTTAATTATTATTGACAATGATAAAATTGCTTAATATCATTATTTGCATTCTGTTTATTTGAAATAGACACGTGTTTTTTATAACACGACAAAAAAAACAACATGGCGCATTTTTATGTTCCTGACGACATCTCTTTCTGGAGAGCTCTAGTTTTTGGTTTCTACGACGTGCTAATATTATTAAACTAATTTTGATTGGTTCGTTCATACGTCACCGACAAGTTGAGATAACTCAATTTCACTCAGCTATAAACAACGACACTTTATAGCTTTTATACTTGAGAATGCTTTTACTGATGGTTTTCACCACGTGCTAATATTATTGATAGAAATTCCATTAATCGGTTTTTACGGTAATGATTAAATAAGTTCTGGTTTACTGTGCCAGATAACGCCGACTTACAACGTTTTTCATATTGCAACCGTTTTAAATATTAGAGTAAAAATGCATCTGTCACGTGTTCTAATAAACTCGACGGCTTTTATTAATGCATCCTGTTGTGCATGCCAACTCGATTTACAATTGAATGTAGAACAATCCCTAGGTTTTGAATTTCAAACGGAAATATTTCATTCATTGCTATCTGCATACAGTCGGTACTATTACTTAGCTGTATAATAAAACAATAGAAAATCAATTGTTTACAAACAAATCCGTGGAGTTTATTAATTAATTATTCGTGCGGTAAGTTCTAGGTGAAGTTATTGAACTCTTTGTCTTTGTCTGATTAAGGTATGACTGCTGACGCGATAAATTATTATAAGAATGTATACAATGAAGTAAACAAAGCGTTATGTTAGTGCAATAGGTTGCATGTGAAAAATAAACTACATTTGAAAGTGTAAAAATTATATGTCATAAATGTGATTATGAATTAAGTGATTTAACTGCAACGTTGTATTATATGTTCATGATATGGTAAAAGTTAATTTATTTTCATTCCATACTGATCACTCACACACACACACACATTTATCTAAAAAATTTATCGGCCTAATAAAAACGTTGTTTAGTGAGTGATTAGTTAAAAACTGATTTCCTTTTCTGTCATAGCTGATTTAACATTCGCTAGATCTAGAAGAATACACGTCATTGTTTAATAAATACCACTAAAAACTTACAGGTAACATTATTTGTAGATTAGGATCATTTCTATTTAATGTATGATAATCAGAATGTAAATAATTAATACATATTTATCTATATTAATATATAAAGCAGATGAGTTTGTTAGTTTGATCCGGCTAATCTCAGGAACTACTGGTTCGAATTTAAAAAATATTTTTGTGTCCTTTTATTGAGGAAGGCTCTAGGCCTCCTTTTATTTATTATACGCGGGTGAAACCGCGCAGCACAGCGTGTTAGCGAATAAAAAAGTACAAGTATAGAGTGTTTTCGCTTCTTCAAGATATGTTTATGCCTTACCTATAACGTTACCTGTAACGTCACCATTAATTAACTTAATAAAATGTCAATTCTAAAGTTTTGCTCCAGGGCTTACTTGAATAAAGTACGCATTGATCTATTCATATCGTTAGAATGCAAAAACTAAACGAAACCATTTACAAAATGCCAATATTTTTTTACATGCAAGTGTTCAAAAAGTTTTCGACCCTCCGAGATGAATAGAAATGGGTTTACCAAGCGACAAAATGTATTCATATACCATCGTTTTACTAATGAACAAAGCTTTTTTTTTTCTATCCTTTTCATAAATGTACGCGTCGAATTTCGTTCTTAATTTATCGCCATGTCATTGAACAAGTGGAAATTCCTAAACGAATGCAAAGATAATTTGTAATGGTTTGAACTAAAATAAAATATGTTATCGTTTTATTTATTTGCTCAGATGGTACGTTCAGACGTGTGACGTAGGCAAAGACGCAAGGAATGCGATAGGAAAGTGGAATTTACTAAAGTGCTTGCTTTAAGAGTTAAACATGTTTCTTATTTTATGTCACTAGATGGCGTTCATTAATTTTTTGAACTACCCTACATCTCTTTGGTTAAGCTTTTAATTTTTTTTTCTATATTTGACAGTAGTATATTATTCTTTCATTTTTATTTTTACACAAATAATATATATTATAAAGTCGAAATCGCTACCAAATAAGAGACAAGACAACTAAATAACATTCCCATTCATTTAGACTGATTGTATGATATAAAAAAAATATTGAATATTTTATTGCATTTTCTCGGCAAGTGTACCTCATCGCTATAATAGCTTTATGGTTGGCCTTCCTATAGATGATAACGATATAAGTGAATTTAATACAACTAGGTCAATGTACTTAAGTACATATACATAATATGCAAATTGTTCTGTATTTAACTTATTAAAATGACAAGCGAATTGATGATGGTGTTTCCAGACCATAGTCTCAATGGTGACTAGCAAACTACGTGTTTAATAAGTGCCCAAGTGTGCGAAATGCAGGTGCACTATTCTCATACTCTCGTAATCAACCGAGGCGGCAATGTGACACTATCGGAGAGAGTCAGTCGCAAGATTGTATGTGCTTTCCAAGACGCGGGAGCGAATACTCATCCAAACTATACTGTTACTGAGGTTTAATTTACAGAGCTCCCAAAAAAAATCTATCCGGAATATGAACCCAGGACCACACTACATCTAATTAGCTACTAAACAAACGAGACCAGTACATAAACAATTCACATAATTGGACATTGATTACTGACAGATAAATTCCATACAATAATAGCCTCAATAAGCGCATTAAAGAAACAAATTCTTCGATTCGTAGATCACAATCGGACATAATGGATTGCAAAACGGATTTCCATCAGATAGTGGGAAGCGAGGTCGGATTCAGTTGACGTTTACTTAACAATTTTTACTGCTTTACTTATAGATTAAAAGGATTTTGAAATCCGTTGTAACACTTTGTGAACTAAGTATATAGTTTTACATTTAAAATGCGTTGGCAAACTGGCACTGTAAAAAATATTAACCATACCTTAGATGCCAATGTGTCATTCTTTACATTGGCTCACCCTTCAAACCAGAACACAACAATACAAAATATTTCTGCTAAAATGTTACACTTTAAATATCTGTATAAATACGGTGAAGGTTCGCTGTTTAAGGTTTACATTTGTATTGTTATGTATGTTGTTCTTAAAAATTGTTGTTTCAAAATGTGTCGACATATGGTATTAATTGGGTCAGCTAAATACCTTACTATTCAGGGCCCAATCGATCACGATCTCCGTTAGTTGAGAAACAGATTATAAAAGTATTTCACATTAGTTCACGAAGTATATCATTATTCACTATGGACTAGTGTTGTCCCTTAAAGGCTAATTTTAAAGTGCTTGATAGACAAGGTTGTTGTTATAAAAAAGATAATAAATCAGTGAAGAATCTAATTTAGAATTGAATGGAATCTAAATTGCTTCTATAAATCGGAAGTAGGCAATAAAACCAATTTTGATTTTAAAGTTCTTAAAAGTTCTAGAATTTATTAATAAATTTCTAATAAAGTTAATTTGAAACGTCGAGATGCTGATAAAAGTAATAAATTTGGATAACAAATGAAATTACTTTCTCTTCTATATTCGAAAATAAATAAATCGATACAAACTGTTTATATAATTTATTTTGATATCTTAACAATTAATTTACTTTCAAAATGAAAACTTAAAAAAAAAGTTAATATCGAAAAGGGCAAACATTTAGTTTCAATTTCAAACACCAAAATCGTAATATTAAGGTTTAACTTGTTTAGTTAACACGGCAACATAATAATCATTTGAACTTTTACGTACGATTTTCAACTAATATTTGAATTAGTTTCAACGTGGTTTTTATATAAGCAGCAAAACGTGCGAAGGTTTAGTCAGATTCGTAGCAATAACGTTAAAACCTGTTTACCCGGTACATATGTAGTCGACTCCTTTATTGGCTTCGGTATAAGCCGAAAATAAATAATAACTTAGTATATAACAGTCCTTGGCCTGCCCACATCGCAACTGGAGCACTAATCCAATTTTACTGTACATGTCGGTATTATTGAATGTATTATTTTAACAATAAAATTACTGTGTTCTTTTAATAGATAGAAATGCATTCAGTATTATTATACCATTAAATCGCATACATATAAGAATTGGTTGGCAATGCTTCCCATGGATTAATATGATATACATACATATATACTATTAACCTGTAACATTCCCCTTAAAAAGTAGACAAATTGTAACAAAATGTAAATTTGGATTAGACGTATAAATATGCCATTTATATTTTATACAAACAACTCGATATTCATAATAATAATTGTAGAGACTACAGATTTACCTAAACTCTTAGGTAAATCTGTATCTATCATCATTCGATACATCTATCATTTGTCGATGGTCAGACTGATTAGGCTTATGTTGGACATACTGTACGACTTCAAATAGTTAAGTGAATTTATTAATGTGGCTGAGATGGACGCCGTCTCCTGTGCTACTTAGATGTGAGTGTTTATAATACCTTAAATAAAGTTGCCGGTTACGATCTTGTGTATAACAAATTTCGTCGTTGTTCATTCTGTTTCTATTTGAAATGAAACCATAGAACATAAATCTTAGAATTTTCCCTGAATAGGCAATAGGTTGAGGAAGCCCGATATAGTTCTAGTCCTAAGAAAACGTTTCGAATAAATTATATTATCCTAACCATCTTTAATTGTAAGAAAAACATAACACTTAATTGTGAATGTAATAAAATTGAAAGTGTATGTTATATTTTAATAGAACGTGATCAGATTAAACGTTATGTCTTAAAATACTAGAGCATTATGAGAGATTCGTGGATTAACTAATGTCTCGGCGTTTCCGTTAACTGACACAGCCAGGGCACCGGATACATCTGTGAGACTTATATTAGGAGATAAACATTATATAATGAAGTCAATCTAGTTTCCTTGTTACGAAACAATTTACGTCCTAGGCCTTGTAGACAAGTGGCTTTTACGTTAGTAAAATAGAATAGAAAATAATAATCAATGTATGAGATTGACATTCGCGTTCGACAAGTAATTCGACATGTAAGTCGACTTGTCGAGGCCTGCTGGTCACATATGTGTGACAGAAATCGAAATTGAAAAAAGAAACAGTTATTAAAGCAATTTAACCGATCAAAAGTCAATATTCTGTAGAATCGAAGCATTAGCAAACACTTTAACGGCACGCGCAGATGACGTACCAAGAACATAACAATCATAATAAATATTTGGTTAATCGTCCACGTGTCGTGCAATTAAGTTTTACGTCAGTGTTACCAAAGTCATGAGTGACGTAATTATAATTTTATCCGTTTGCACAATTTTATGAAACGGTTTTATGGAATTGCAACCAAATATAGAATTATAATGAAATTGCTTCATTTTTAAAAGGTTAAGTAGTCGTTTTGTTTTGTTATACGTTTGTTTAAAAAAAGTTAATTGTTTCAATTTCCAGAGAAGATGTTACAAATGTTTTGTTATTTGTAATAGAAATCAGACGTTGCGTAACTTCGCAATATGGATCTCAACTAACCGTGCGAACTATTTAATTTACATTGCGTTATAAACATGTAACGTTCCAAGCATCAATGGCTTATCCACGTCTTGAAAAAAGTTCGAAACGGATTAAATGGCTTAAGAATTTATAATGTTACCAAGAACCAGTGTGTAGAGTTAACAGAAAAAAAAGGAAATACATTATTTTAAAAATAATTTCAAATTATTTCAAATAGCAAATTTTAAGACGAAATTTTTAACGTTTGTTTAAATATGTTTACTATGCAAAGTTTTCAGAAAATATTTTTTCAGAAAATAATTTTGTTCAGTGTGAAGTTATTTTTATTGCTGACCGTACAGTGGTTACCATAAGCAAGTACAACGCATGACCCGTTTATACTAGTATGGATATCCGGTTAGCTTATAAGTAAGGATAATGGGCGCATTGCATTGCTGAATAGGAAAGGGCCGGCAACGGTGTTACTAACCTAATGTTATAGTAATAAATATTTCTAGAAATCATGTAATAATTAATTTCGAAGAAAAGAAAAGTTAAGGAATGTTTAATTACGAGAACTTTCTAGAAAAACTAAATCAAGAGTCTGTCTGAGAATATAGATTAAATTAGAACATCGCTATACATCGTAAAATAATATTGTCACACTTTGGGGTACTAATAGGGAACTATTAATAGAGTAGAGAATATGAATCAGATTTAAATATCTCATACTTCATAGTATTGTAAATTTTGGTGTCTCACCTATTAGTAATCAGAGGCTGTGTTAAAATACCTTTTGTGAATAAAGATATATATTGCCCATGCCCAAAGATATAAATTGTCCAATTTATAATAGAATAAATAAGATTTTTAAGGGCTATGATTTTAGCGATATATGCTTTAAATAAACTGCCATTTTCCTAGTACAATTTTTTTTATAGATGCCTAATTATATATTTTTTTCATATTTAGGAGGGAAAATTACACTAAAATTTAAAAAAAAACTGTAATTATATCACGCATCAAGATTTTTATCAGCAGGATCAAAATGTTGAAATAAAACAATCACATACTTACTTCTGTACCACTTGATGAAGGAAATCAGTTTAATTTGAGCTAACATTTGTATTAAAAGTAGTCGAACGTTTACAATGTGAAAACATTCTTATATTTGAGTAATTAAAGCAGAAAACTAGACAACTCTGCAGACTCTTAAAGGTTCATTATAAAAAAAATCCATAACTTTTGTTATATTATATAACAGCATATCTTGCTTGGTTCGAAAAGGTTTAAAAAATGTATGGAATGTAACAGTCATCACAGGTAGACGGACCAGTATCGAACTGGTTCTCACTTGAAGCTTTTTCTTTTGTTGTAACTATATTAATTTCTTTAATTAAACTTTAATTGTATTTCGTTTCATCGTTAAAATCTGTATACTATAGACTTTTAATACGATTCGTTCTTTATAAAATAAACAAGGAAGTTTATATAAAATATTCTATCTATAGAAATATATCGTTACGGGTCTATTCAAGCCATAATAATCCATTTAAAGCCGTATTTGAAATTAAATAAGTTTTAGAGGTTGGACTTTATAAAGGCTAAATCGTGACCAAGCCATTTAAGTTATCAAGGCGGTCAAACAATATATATACCTACCGAAATTTTGATAATAAGCATATGACACATTCAAGGATGTTGTTGACCTCAAGCTACACAATGTTTAATTAGAAAGATATGACCTATAAAAAAAATCTGAACTATTAGAAACGTATTTAGATAACGGTTGCTGAAATTGAAAATATTATCGAATATTCAAGAGCTTTAAACTACAATTAGACCGTTAACCAGTTGAGAATTGTAACCTAGGCCTTTTGGACTCCATTGTGATCGATTGACGGTGACGATTGACTTGAAGTAACATCTAAAGAATAACAATCAAATTTTATTGTCATGACCAAATTATTTCCGTGTATCTGACATTTAAAGATTGAAAATCAGACGAACAGACATCTTTATATTTTCGTTTCCATTAGAAAAAAAAAACGAGCAAAAACACGAAGTGTCCCATTCTTATCTCACTTGTCGATCAACGACAATAATTTAATATACTATCCTTTGCAATTTTTTTCATCTCAGTGACGATCTTTATCTATGACCACCCACGTTATATTGGTATTGTTAAGGTAGACCGTCCTTTTAATTAAAATATAATAGGACCCTAGAGTAAATCACAGCATAGTCGATCTGAACAGCAGGAACCTTTACTTAGTAAACTTTTTATAAGCAAACACCCAGCACGATAAGCAGTAGTTTTGCAAAAATGTATGATCTTTTTTTTTCAAAATATTTTTTAAAACGTTGAACATCATATTTTGAACCGAAACTAACCTGTTTACTAAACGCAATTAATGTTTATGGACAAAAATGAGATACTGCGGAAGCGTGGATTTTTTGCTGCCGTACCTGATCTTAGAATTTGGTCATTGAACCTCTATCTTTATATATTTATAGTTAAAGATACTTCGTAAGAAAACATAATCGAACAAATAGCAATTTTAATAATGGCTTTATGACTCTTTTGTTTTGTTCAACGTGCATTTAACGACTGTTTATTAAAAGGATTATACTGGTCTTATCAGTGCTGACGTGGTTTTATTTTTAGCAAGTACATGCTCAGAAATATTGTATGAATTTTATATTTAAGTTACAGAATTCTTAGCAACAAAATAGAAGAAGCTATTTATCTTATGATATAATATATCGTTTGGTATATTATTTACAACCTTTAAAAGTCAGATAAAATAATATCATGCGATTAATACAAAACAGTATGCTGTTGATAACTAAGATTCTCAATTTATTTAATACATTTATGTAAACCGTTAGTTTAAATTTCTTTAACACGTTTGCGTGTTTAATCGTCATTAATTGAGGACGGTGCGTGCTGTTCCATCTGATCAGTTACGCTTTTTAGTATAAGGAGACGATCACGCCACTATGGACCTACAGCTTCACGCCTAACATCATTATTTGTAGGTAATGTAAAACGTCGCATGGTCTTCTGCGTTGCAATTTCTTGACATATTTTCTCGATGCTAACGTAATATAACACCATCTACTTGTTTGAAAGTAGATGTAAATCAATATCCTGTACACGTAATCGAAATCATTGAAACATGCCGGACAGTCGGTCAATGTGTTTTACGCATAAGGTGCAACGTTTCCTGTGCCCGCTCTGCCTTGTAATCACTAATCATAGATTCAGAATGTTTGCGTGTCAAATTGTTTTTCCTGAAAGAAAAGTGGGATATTATCATATTTATATAAACGACTCGTCGTGAAATATTTAGTTACGTGTTTATCCATCGGACAGGTTGTACTTCGGTCTCACCGATGTTACTAATAGTTGATTTGTTTTTATTATTGTAAAAAAAGGATAAGTCGTATAACGCATGTTCCAGAACAAAATATGTTTATAAAGGGACATCGTTCGATATGTAAGCATCTTGAATCTACTAAATGGATATGATTCCTTATAGAATTTCACTAATAAACAGTAATTGGCTTTAATAAACAACACTATCTCACTAAGTAGTTAGTTAATCATTGTTATTTAAGCCTTTTACGACAACGCATGACTTTAATTGCTCAGTTGTTGCAATTGCACATTTTCTCATGTGTTACGCACTGTTTTCCTTTGTGATTCGAAGGACGTAGTCGTTTATAATTTACATTTACTCATTTCGTTTTATAATATTTTCATACGTTTGTTTTGTTGTATGAAGTAACATTTAAGTAACTACATTTAATATGACTGGATTTTTATATCATCAAAATTTGCATCACCAACCTTTACTTTTACAAGTGAACGTTTTATACTTATTATATTGTCAATAATCTTATTTATTACATATTACAAAGCTGTTGTTACGATATTGTTAACTATAATCGTTGCAATATTAATTTCAATTTTCAAATCAATATCCATAAGGTCCACATTTACTCTTATAAATGAATATTTAAATAACTGAGTCACAATGTAATCCGCAACATCGCACCTTTTGAGAAAGTAAATTTGCATTTATGGTAAATTTAACTTAATAAGGTAACACATTACGGTAAATGTGAACATGGAGATTTCGCTTTAATCTTATGGTTATATTGGTTTGTATAAAGAGTTTACGTAACCAAGTCTCTTTACATTAATAAAGCTAGACGAACAGCAAACTGGGACATATTGTATTTAGTTTAATTAAAATATTTTATTTGTCATGTAAGGCAATCAGTTAAAGCCCTATTTATCAAATATTTTAATATAGATTATTTCATTTATTTCTATGTTTAAGTTTTAGAAAGTACAAATGACGAGTAAACGTTTTGAAGACGTTTGAAGTATATTTTGAGTGTTGTAGAAGGAGAATTATTCAAAGTATTTGATAAGCTTAACAATTTACTTTTAGAAAATGTTCTAGTTTCAATGGGGATATCAAACGTAATGTGGAAAAATAAATGACTCACAGGGCTATTGTTTATATTGTTATTGTTTACCAATTATCGTGTCTATAACAAACTATTTAGTTTCTAAATCACATAAGTATCTGAGATAGTAAATTGCATACATTATCGCTATCGCTCATCTATCAGCGCTTAATGGATTCGATCCGTCAATCAGAATGTCGATCAGCTTATCTAAATTGCTAAGTCCTTGGTGCATTTCAACACTTTCAACGCCATTTTCGAACGTGATCAGAGCAACACAACTGTAGGCGTTTGTATTTACTACATAAGATCACTTAAATACTTGATAGTAAATTTCCGTGTCAAAAGAGAAAGACGTCTATTGTAAAAAGTATAAATCAATAATATATCTTAGGATTAGCTACTTCTAAAAAAAACGATCGTACAAAACATTAGTAAATAATTCATTAATCGTGTAAGGAATCCATTCGCTTTCTTCGTATTTAATTCAATTAAGAATAATTGATTTCTTTGTTTCAGGGTAATCGAGTCATTGGAAATACCGAATCGACTTTGACAACGCAAGAAAATTTCCACAGCTGACTTTGAAAATTTGACGCTCTGTCACTTGTGCTGAAGTTTGCCATTAGTAGCGAAAAGGCTGGAGTAAAGCTGGTGAGATCTCGTGACTGACACTTGTGTGATGTGCCGGCAACACCACATGGAAGTGCAGTTGGAGGTTACTTGATCTCAAAGTGTCCAAGACCTGGTTGAGACGGAAGAATGAAGTTCTCAACGGGGTCGAGCTCCAGCAGTCTCGCCAGCGACTCGCTGTCGAGGAAATCGACTCTATGTATCTACACCGAAGTAGACGCCACGATGCCACCGCCCTGTGAAAGAGTAAGTTCATTTAATTAATATTTTTTTGGCAAAATAACATGAATCGGAAACGGAACTAATAAACGTATAGAGGAAACCTTAAGTACACGAATTCGTGAGATCGATTAAAGACTGAGAATGCTTAAACGCAAGTGACATGAATGTAAAAAATTATATCCTGTTACAACCTGTCCTAATGTAGATCACGCAGCATGAACGAGTCAAGTTTGTTACATAATTCATAATAGAAGTATGGGTGTACAATTTTAATTGTTAACGGAAACGGTAGTTATGCATACCACGTCATAAATTAGTAGACGTCACGCGTATTTGTTTATCGGAATAAGCTCCAAAAAAGGAGAAGAGGCCTTAGCTCAGCAGTGGGACATTCACAGGCCTTAGCTCAGCAGTGGGACATTCACAGGCTTTTACTTTACGTATTTGTATACAAATAAGCATAGCCAATATGAGGTATCAGGCTTGTTTGCCGATATCAAAAAAGTTAATTGAAAACACATACATTGATGATGTACATACGGTACGAACTGTATTTTTTAATTAAGAGAAGCATTGTTGTAGAGGATAAAAACAGTAATCTTCGTTACAACGATTTAAGCAGCTGAACGATTCGCTTTCGATTTTCCTTCGCGTACACCACAATTACTTTCAATTTCATACGATAATAACAATATTGTATTTACTGAAACAATGCAAAAAGCCGAGCGTCCGGGTTGGAGAGTTCAGGCATTCGAGAGAAAGTTATATGTCATCTGCCACTTCGGACAGTTGCATTGCAACACCACGAATATTTATATTATAATCTTATCCATTACTCGCAATCAACTTTAAAGATTCAACGAGCACAGTTACTTGTGCTGAATACGCAACACCACTTGTTTCATTCCAAAATATTGAATGAATCAAATAAATACAATGTTTTTGTTATTATTACTTTTGATCTAGACCTTGATTTTATATACGATCGCAGTTAGTTCATTGTTGCATGATAATAGTGGTAAAAGATTGATAAACATTATTATTATCGAACTGAACTTGATAATTGTTACTACTAACAATACCAAATCGTATTAACTATACAAATAATATTACATGATTTAAAATTCACACCATACGTCGCATTAAACTTTTTCTAATGTATCTTACCAAAACACTAAAAACGTACTAAATAGGAAAGTCAATATTGGATTTGATGGACTTTTAACATATTCTTGACGTCATTTCTGCTATTTGGTTTGTTGTCTATTGTAAAAATAAACTGATTGTGGTTTTGAATAAAGTTAATAAGCATTGAGTTCTTTGATAAAACTAAGTCAAAATTGTATTGTACAGTTTCTGATTTATGTTGGTTTTAATTCCATTTTTAAAACGATACTTTCAATTTCTTCATGTTACAATTTAAAAGGCATCTGTTTATGTTATTTTATTATGATTTGATAAATAGTCCGATGTCTTGTTAACTTGTACACGTTGTTATTGTTGCATACCAATGTTGTCTCGGTTGTTGCAATTATCATCTTTATCGTGCAAGATACCAAGGCCGGCATTGTCTTAACTATCACACGTGACGATCTAATGTTCTTGCACTTTCACGAATGTAACATTATCGTTATTGATTTCGATATTGCATCAAAATGATTTGATAGTTTTATTAATCTATATTTATATAAATTCATACGTATTCATTCGTTTGGATTAGTTTGGTTTCGAGCTTAAAGATTTGGATTCAGAATATATATTGCGAAATATATTAAGATTTTTTTGATACTTAAACTATGTTGATTGTATATAAAACAGATAAACGTAATATTTATTCAATTAATTTATTTTTTTATACTGCTACGTAAATAGTCTTACTATCAGATTTAAAGTGATGGTCATTAAAATTCACAAATTATTATCTGGTTTACTTCTTATATAATCAAATGGAATTGTCTTATATTGTACTTCTAAATTTTCAAGTCCACGTAATACTTTCGCGTAATCAACAATTTTTTTGAGCTAAGAAAGTCTGTATTCTTAAGTCCAATTTAATTCAAACATAAACGTACAATAGTTTTCAATACAATATATAATACTGCTTTAAAAAATGGGTCAGTGACTTACAAATACCATATTGAACATCTTAAAAGATTTCCTGTGAGAACATTTCTCACCGCACTCATTTATTATGTATACTTAAACCAAATAGACAATTGTTTAGCTCAGCCGCTTTCGTCACGACCTCATATTCATTTCGCTTGTTTATCGGAGTGTGTATTTACGCTCCTTTTATTTTATAGCTATCTGACACCACTAAGTCACTAAGTCATCTTGTGGTTTTAAGAACATTAACGTTTATTTAATTTCTTATACCGTTCACACTTTCATTGTCGTAAAACAACAATATCGATTTATTGCTTGTCTTATCAGCACTTACTTATTACACCTTTCATAACGTTATCTCGTAGATAAAAACACTTTAAAGAGGAATGCGTTATCAGATTCATTTTAGTTCTCGCCATTTGGTATTTATATTTTTTTGGAATTATCAAATACATTTAAACTTTAAACGTAAAGACTTCACGTCTTATCGTTAAATGCTAATTTGTTGCTAAATTTAATAGTTTTCTTAAGGTCAAATATAATTCGGTGTAACGTCAGAAAAATCTCCAAGAATTCTCGACGGACTAAATTGTTCCACTATGTTGTAAATGTTATTCTAAATTTAATAAGCATCTTAATTATAGTGACACGTTCTATGCATCGCGTGATCGTCCTTGATCTGCGCGTGCGCCAATGCACGATTCTTTTTCGAAGCGTGCCTTGTGAAGTGTTACATCAACGAAATGCATCTCATTCGTTCGTTGGAAATTTGCGCAAAAATGACCGTAACTTGTCGTAACTATGTTCATTGTTTGACATTTCTCATAAAGTCCGCATCGCTGCGATTAGTCATAGTTTCTCTGTTTGGAATTAAATTTCTAACGATCCATGATAAATTACTCTCCGTACTTGATGTTGGTTTCTTTTACTATCAGCTTTATATTATTTTATTTAGATATTTTGATATAAGCTACCAATATTTGATAAGTCCAATAACATTTAAGCTTTCAAGATACATCTGTGGACGTAACGTTAGATGTGCCTGGCATTAAACCATAGCGATATCTCGAACATTATCACCACTTTCATCATTGTGACCCCTCGAGGTTGTCATGTGTAACCATTACTGTTCATCAAATACGTCTTATCTATTCAAGGTATTCATGCCTTTTTCATCTTACATCGATTTATAACGATAAAGCTTTCTACTATACAAGATATAAATTTATCGTTTTTATTTTATTTATTTATTGTATCGTGTTGTTTTTTTTTAATATAATTTTCTATTTATGTCTCAAGTACCTGTCAGATCTATCAGCCATTTGAAATCATACTTTCAAGTAGCTCTCTATTAAGACATTGATACTGGCAGGTTGTATTTTTTTATGTAAAGAACAGTTATCTGACGATGTTTCTTGGAAGTCTATACAATGTTAAACGTGCTTCAATTTCGAATAAGAACACAGGATCCAATGGCGGATGTTGCAATATATCAAACATTATTTATGTTACGGTTGATAAAATGAATTAGAATAATGAAACACCTACATGCATGAGTTATCAGCGTTCAGGCTCGTAAATCCTTGTCGCGTGTCTCGTTAACTAATCAACACAACGGACACGTAGCTAGGCCCTTTTCACCTTTCCTTTTTTTACTAGTACTCAACCCACAGATATGCCTTTGTTTAAATCACTATAAAACCTCTGTTATAAGAACCTACATGATAAGAACATTGCCATTATGAATTTACAAGCCTTGACAAGTCCTTTCTTGATTTCATTGTTCTCTGTGTTCGTGGTTATTGTTGTGTTACAACTGTTTAACGTTTCTTTATATAGTCCAAAACATTTTACTGTTTTATTAACGGATGTGGTGATATCATTATCTTCATTAATGACTATCTTAGTATTTATAATACCCACATAGTAACAGACAAAATGATGCGTTTCTTTTGTACGGGTGTTTCCTGTACGAGTAACGATTTTTTTTATATCTTCTTAGAGTTCTTAGTATTTACCTATGCATTATGTGTCACGTGTTTAAATGTAACATTTCATATTACATTCTATAATGTTGATTATTAGAATAACAACAATCAAATGACGAATATTTTATTTCAACTTAAATGCTGATTTACAATTTGAATCCACCAAAATAAGTAGATAACTAAAAGTTTAATATTTATGTTTCTTCTATTAATGTAGTATAAAGAAATGAAATTGTCCTAAACTAAATAAAGGTACTTACCTGCTGTACCTGAACTGCGCATCGTCCATACAATCTATAACATAAATAAGCGTTTAAAACATTATATATAAATAATGTCTATATTTTTTATTTATTTTTTTACATAAGACGTTTCGTTTTTCGTCGTAACTGTATATGAAATACGGAATATCGTATATACCGTTTACAATATGCATCTCCGCGAGAGATCTAGAAACGAGATTCGTGCGTTATTACAAAACAATTTAAACGCAAATTTGCATTTGTTCTATACGTATGGCCCAATACGATTGCGATTTGTAAACGTCCATATAATTTTCCGCTCGAAAAAATAACAGACTCGCTCTAAACTCGTTATACGAGACGAAAGAAACCTCGGCTAGATTCTGATCCTTCGATCTGGTTCTTATAAATTATTCATTAATTAATATTTTTAACGCGAAACTTATTCTTTATGATAATAGGTACTTATTCATTGTTATAAGTAGCTCAATTATATATCTATTTCAATAATAAAATCATTTTAATTTGTGTTAAAGTTAATTAAACTTGATGTACAGTAATTCAATTTCACTCTAAAATTAATCTTATTATTTATTACAAATTTTTTATAACTTTAAATAATTTGGAATTAAGTGATATCGTTATCTGTAATTAGCAATTATTATTACTCTAATAACAGCAAATTATTAATTAATTAAATCAACATCGACCGACAAAAAAAATATTGAAACGCATTTAATGATAATTACTTTAATATTAATTTACCGTTTGATAGTATGCAAATACAACTTTTAGAACAAGCGTAACTTAACTAATTGACACAGTGAAAATTCACCTTTAACTGTTATTTGACACGAAACATCGAAACCGACTTTTTTATAAACATTAAATTTCATTTTTAGCCTTCAAAATGTGTTTGTCTGTGACCCAGTATGCTAATGAATATATTAGAACAAAAATATATTTTGTTACTTTACCGTGGCTCTTCATTCGAATGAGCAAGACAGGTATCATTTTCTCTTTCTTCCGTAATTAAAGCAAAATTAATTGGAAATTAATTCTACATAGTTATGTGCATAAGAACTATTTACATTGAGAACTTAAACTATATATAGTAAAATAACAACTAGATATTGTAGAAATTATGCTTTTCGTATTGTTCTACTATTATGCAAGACAAACTCCAAAAACACCGCAGAATCGGTCGTGAAATGTCAGAAAGTTACATTTAACATTGACCATAATAATTTTAACATTTCAAGAATACACTCATCATAACATGTACTACCTATATCACCAGAAGTCGGTTGTCGACATTCCACGGATCAGTAAAGAAATGAGTTTTTACAGAATACCAATGCTGTTTTTTATTGCATAGGTAGGCGGACGAGCTTATGGGCCACCTTATGGTGAGTGGTCACCAACGCCCATAGACAATGGCATTGTAAGAAATGTTAACCATCGCTTACATCGCTAATGCGCCACCAACCTTGGGAACTAAGATGTTATGTACCTTGTGCCTGTAATTACACTGGCTGACTCACCCTTCAAACCGGAACACAACGATACCAAGTACTGCTGTTTTGCAGTAGAATATCTGGTGTATTAGTAATTTAACTGGAAGAAATAAGACGGGATATTATATAATTTACAAATGTTTTTGCTGAATTATTTCAAGTTCAAGTTTTTATTATGAAAATGTTATTGTTATATAGTTGAGCAGCAATTATAATTTCAGTTTGTTTCGTAACATTTATATTACTTAATATATAAAGACGTACGTTTAATGATTTTTTTATTATCTTACTTATAATAATTCGAATTTTACGTAATATTAAACAATAAAATATATATTGTTATATTTAGTATCAAGATAACATTGTATTCAATCCATTTAAATAGTAATTGTTTCAGTTTAAACAAAGGAAAGTTGGGATTTCACTTATCAATTTATTACAGTGCATTTAAGAAGCGTATGTGAAAGATGGAAATAACTATATGAATATAAATTTATATACTGTACATTATGTATCTTGGCCAGCCCTATAAAGGACTAGCCATATAGATTCTTGAGATATAATTCCTTGGTTAGTACCTTGGGTCCCATCAATAAAAAGTTATTGGGATTTTCTGTCAAGAGTTGACAGGAGATGTTTAAGTCGTGCTTCGGGAATCAAGTAAAGCAGTACCTCATGCGCTTTAATTCTCTGGTCGTGTTAAACTGTCTTTTCATGGTTCAAATATTAGAAATAAATCGACTGTTACCATTTATATTTTGATAGTTTTAGTTATGCTTACCGTTTGTACTACATAGTTCCTTTAAAATGGACTGTAACGAAAGTTAGAAAGTCTTAACCTGGTATTATTTTTAATGAATATTAAATATTTATTTTTAGTCATAGACAAAAAAATGTACAACTGATTTGAATTCTAATAATTTTAATTCGAAGCGCCTTTAGTTTTTCAACTTATTACAAATCAGCTTCCGCCCGAGACTACGCCGCGTGTGAGGAAAGAGGCCAAGTGTTAGGTAGCCTATTTGTTAAGTCAGGTTATAAGCCGTGTCTACTCCAATTTTTATTCAAATCTGTTCATAAGTCTTTGCGTGAAAGTAAAAAAAATTTGAAGATCTCAAAAGTTGCATATAAATAACTCATTTATAGCTTATATAAAAAACAGTGTTTTAATTGAGGTTTGAAAAAAACCTTGTTTATGTGTATTGACTTCTAGCCGAGTACATAATGTAGTTGTGTAATACAAAAAAAAAGTTAAGACATGATTAGAAAGGGGCTAGTGAAACTAAAGATTAATGAAGTGCTTGACATAGATCACTTGTTTGACGCAGTGACAGTTAGCTGATTCGTTAAGTCTTTGTTTATAAGTTAATGACAGATTATAAATGGCGCCTTCCATAAGCCTTCCATTTCAATTGACTGTACGAGGGAATTTATTAAGAGTAAAAATTCATATTATTAGTATATAGCTAGATGAAACTTATAAAGTTGTTAATATGTAGAAGTTTTTGGGATTGTACAAAAATTGATGACAGAAGTCCAATCGTGTCGGTTTGTTTAAAACTTATTACAGTGACTATTAAGTCGACCTTTGCTTGTAATATTATTGTTAATTCAAAAGCTTGTATTTGTTTGTCTTTCTATCAGTAACGAATACATGTCATAATAATCATTATTTGGCCACTACTGGACGCGGGCCTCTCACAAGTGCATCATCTCGGTTTAAACCTTCAGATTCCAGTCACGGCATCTAAACAACGTGATTCTTTGCTTAACTCAGATAGTAAGATAGAGAGTCAGATAGTGTCATAGGCTTATAAGGTATCTTTATTTTGAAAAAATACAAAGGTGCAAAGTCGCATGTATAATAGATATTTTTCACTTAATTACAAATATCTTTGTTTTTTTTTAAATTCCTTTGTGTGTTTTGTATTTATGTTTATATAATCAATTAACCGCCCCGCAGTTTTGCATGCGTTACATTTTAATCATACAGGCCTATTTCATGGCGCATGCCATGTTTGTTTACGTTTATTGTTATTTCTCTGTCTAAGAATCCTAGTGTTAAATTATATAGGCTTTATATATATAAACTGATATTTTCAATAAGGATATATAAAGGATACGAAACAAGAACATTTGAGATTATAACTTAAAAATGGCTATATGTAATAGAGGTGACCGGATTATGAACAAATTGGTCTAATACCATACCATCGACTAAATAATTCTAATAAGTCTAATGCAAACTAATATTAGTAATGCACATGTAGACCACCATTAATTCTTAAATTGATATTGCGGATGCTTGATCAGCTAAGTAAGTAAGGGTGTTTTGAATAAACCTTAAATCCAACTTTCAGCTTGCTAAACTCAGTTGTCAGTTTTGACTGTGCGTTGGGACAAACGATTCGAAATATATAGTTTAAATTTCCTATGTGGTAAAGGATTATTGAAATAATTTATAAAGAGAATTATTTTTATTATAATACAAAGTTATTTCAACGGTTGGCATGGTTGTTTCTGAAGGCTTACATTCTCGCGTACTCGAAAGGTTTCTCTTACGACCCGAGTTGATTTTAGACAACGTGAGCCCGGTCACGAGGTTGACCACATTATTGCGTGATACCAGTATTATAGTTAAAGGTAATGTGACAAGGAAATACTAAATCCGACAAACATTTACAAATACTCTTATATATTTCATCTATTATATATATCATACCATTGGTGGTAGAGCTTTGTGCAAGCTCGTCTGGGTAGGTACCACCCACTCATCAGATATTCTACCGCAAAACAGCAGTACTTTGTATTGTTGTGTTCCGTTTTGAAGGGTGAGTGAGCCAGTGTAATTACAGGCACAAGGGACGTAATATCTTAGTCCTCAAGGTTGGTGGCGCATTGGCGATATAAGAGATGGTTAACATGTCTTACAATGCCAATGTCGATGGGCGTTGGTGATCACTTACCATCAGGTGACCCATAAGCTCGTCCGCCTTCCTATGCAATAAAAAAATATATATATAATATTTATTAACGCCATGGTTTTTGAGGGTGGATGGAACTTTGTCACACTTGAACGCAAAAACCACTGAACGGATTTAAAACAGAGATATCTAATACGCTAACTTATCACATAGGCTACATAATACTAACTCCCCTGATAATTATTATAAGAATTGTGACAATAGCTTATATGGAATGGTATTAAAGTCTCTTATACCTTGTATTATATATCTTGTATTTTTTTTAAATATTAATATATCAAACTGTTACGGACGGTAGGACGTTGTACTAGGCATATAGCGTTAGAACCCTTGCAGTTTATCCACCACAAAACAGCATTTATTTGTGTTACTTTCTTTTGATTTGAATGACAACAAGTTTGACAACGCGGTGTCGGTGTGTTGTCAGTGTCAAACGTCAATGTCACTAATTACAATCAAGTATTGAAACTCGATGTTTCAAAGCTAAATTTAAATATTATTTTTATTTAGAAAATAATTAAACAGAAATAAAAATATGATATAATTGGAGCGTAATTTAAATAAAAACATCAGATACAATTAAATTTCTTAACAAATATCTTCATAACCGTTAGATTGCGTGCTCACGCATATTTACCCAGTTGCAATGCACTTACGTAAAGATGAAGCGGTCGACGCCGATCTCGTATCAGAAGTTGTTTCTTCAATTACAACGTTATACCTTTACGTCCGTTCATTAAGTTTTGTTTATGTGACTTTATAAAATGACATTTCCATTTGTTTGAACATCATAAATCTGATGGGGTGGTTTGATTGAACTTTTTGTGTTTTATACAAACATTTAAACACTAAAACTTTCTTAATTGATAATACCAAATTCCTGAATAGCCAAACGCAACAGAAAACATATCGGTTGTAAGTGAAGACAAAAAAGTACAGAGGCCCTAGCCAAGTTGACAGTCTACAATCGTAAACGCTAATAGAAAACTAAACAAATGTATGAGAATGACATCTCTTGACGATAAGTCACGTGGTCATTCTCATACAATTTTTAGTTTTCTATTAGCGTTTACAATTGTAGAATTTCAACTTGGCTAGGGCCTTAGAACTGTTATGTCTGTCTATTTAAATATGTATATATTTTTATTACAAGAGCATGAAGTTTCGAATGTACCTACATGACTATAGAATATTTTGATTTGATTTTGATTTAGTTATCACCTACCAACTGATTCTTGGAAGGCGTTGCGATACCTCTTTTAGGTTTTTTTAAACAATTATCCGATAACACGCGTGCCACCTAGGAACGTCTGTGACATAATTCCAGGAAACCTTCGAGTAACCGTCAACTGTACAAATATTCAACGTAGCCGGATTAACGATAAGTACACGAAACACATACAATACGAACAAAAATAATTACCTACGAATATTCATATAGCCTTCATCTTCAGAGAAATTATAAATAAGTATAGCAATTTTAGTAATCATATGACTTGTCGGGGAAAATTACAGACTGAGATTTCTGTGAAAAATATAATACGTTCTTCAACAATTCCATGTAAATCTTCGTTATGTATGTGGCAATGCGTTTACACTTTGTTTTGCTCTTAGCTACATCTTAATCATACTAGAGACATAACTCTGCTAGTTCTGCTACCCCGAGTTGTAGTCACACTTTGAACACATATTAACGATCTGTATTTGCATAACATTATTATTAATAAATTCAGTTTTGACTAATGAACTTCATTGAGAATATCTCAACATACGTCATCTTTTCATACATACAATTTTAATTTTGAAAATGGAATATGAGTAGCAGATCAAAGTACTCAATTACCAGTACGTATATTCTTTTATCTAAACTATTTTTTTACATTGAGAATCTTTTTGTTGAGTACATTAGGTGTTGTGTGTAGGGTTCATAAAATAAAAAAAGACTATCAAATCACCATAGACAATAATCTGACAGTAAATTCGTTATGGCAACACTAGCGTGACGCCGAAAGATAAACTCATTCGCTTCCTGCAACCGTCTTATTTCACAATCTAATGTTCATTTATTGTGCTGTAAACCTTTAACTTGTAATATATTTTTAGTAGCTTGAATGTATTAAATAAATACTTAATACATGCACGTAATACTTAATGAAAACTATTCAATTTTAAGGCAATACTATGTAATTAACATAAATAAATAAAAACGTAATACATATATGTATAGACTGATCGTAATATATGTTCTAAATGTTTATGTTACAATGTTTATTCAATTTTAATTGTTCAAACAACCACTAACATAACATAAAATTTAATGTATTGAATATATTGTGGTCTGAGTTTCTATGAAATGAGAGTTAATATCAAAAACCGCATAACGAACCCAACAGCGCGTATTAACTTAATTGTGTCTTCCTGGTGTTGAGCAAATATATATTAAAATACATATAAAAAATGTTTTTACTATAGCTTTATCTTTTACACGTTTTAGGAAAATTGACGAGCCTTTATAGATAAAGTTAGGAAAACCGTTTTATAGTAATACTATGAGTACTCAATTTTTTGTTGTTTTTTTTTTAACTTTTAACACTTATCAGCTCAACCGCATGCTTATAGCCTGGCGATGGGAAAATACAACTCGGGGGGTGGATACAACTTTCTTTGGGCTATTATAAAACAAGTTTTACCCTTAACCTTTTGGGATATATTAGCCTTCGTACACTTCTTTTTTAATTTTATTTATTTAATATTAATCCTTATATGATCGTTTATGTGCAATAAAGATACAACAAACAACAACTTAATTGGAATATTAGTAATTCTTTAAAAACAGGCGTTCTACATATTCATCCAATAAAATTAAAAAAAAAAAAACATTCGCATATTCGATTTTTAAAACGAACGACGCCACACGGACGATGTTTTTAAAATTCGCACATAAATAAAACGAAAGTTAACTAATCAATATTTTGACGTTATCTTAACGAAGTTATATAAGGCATAAATCACATGTTATGTATAACATATTAATTAAGCGTTATTAGTTAGAGATCAAGAAACGTAATAATTACCATAAAGTAATTATAACATTTAATTGGTTTTCGTAATTTCATATTCAGATATTTAAATTTAGTCAAGACTTTTAATAAAATTTCCAATCCAAATTGGAGACTAGTCAGGTCTAAGTGTATCATATCAAAAGGTTATTCGAATAGAGTGAGAAGTACCTTAAAATCGAATACCGGTTCAAAATATGGATTCTTGCACGAAACACCTACAAGAAACTCTGTATTTAATATATATGTTACAATTTTTCGGCCACGGCTTTGCCTGCTTGTTAAGTGAATCTTAAATGATTTCATGTTCATAATTATCGTAATACATCTCGAGCTCGGCGGTAAAGGAAATCGTGAGAAAACATGCAAGTGGCGTATGAAAATCTCTCAAGTGTATCCACCAACCCGCATTGGAGAAGCGTTATGAGTTAAGCTCCAAACCTTCTACTAGTGGAACATTTACGTTTAATTATGAAAAAAAATGGAGCTGACCTTATAACGATTTACAAGTGGTAATCATTGTTTAATAATGTATAGGTATATATTCCCCCTATAACCGTCTGTGTTGCACCTTCATTACTAAGCAACAATTGATTTTCTTACACGCCAACTGTGTTCGTTAGTTTTCGCTATAAAAACGCAACCCTTCAGTTGTTCCAGCTGAGCGGTTTGCTGAGCGCGTGCTACGTGACCTTTAATTTCTTGTACGTTGGATTTTTATTAACATATGATCAGGGCAACGGCACATAATTACACGTTGTATATAATACGTGTATATCTGGTAAATAATCTTATATAATTGACGGGTTCTTATCATTGAATGAAAATTGTTTAAATACCAGCACGTGTCTAGGATATTGTCTTGAGAAAAGAAAACATTCTTCGAATGCAGAACGTGAGTTATAAATGCGGAAGTTTGTAAAGATTGGCAGGGGCCGAATTCTACTAATAAAGCCGAGATGGCCCAGTGGTAAGAACCTTAACCGATGACTGGGTTCAAACCCGGGCAAGCACTTAATTTTATGTATTTAATTTGCGCTTATATTCCATCTCGTGCAAGACGGTGAAGGAAAACATCGTGAAGAATGTGTCTAATTTCACTGAAATTCTGCTTCATTTGTAATCCACCAACCGTGGTGGAATAACTTTCTCCTCAAAACAGGATAGGAGGCCTTAGCCCAGCAGTGGGACAGGCTTATACTACTACTATATAAATAAACAATATCATGAATTTTCGCACAAGTTTTTACGTTGATTATTGTATAGTAACAATATATATAGGTACATTTAAGAGTTGCAGCAAGAAAGAGCGAGAAGTATACATCCCTTCTGTCTTAAACTACTTAACATTATTAAGTCTCATCTTCAATAAGCCTACGCGAGATTTGTAATTTTTTATACTAATACTAGCGTTTTACCCGCGGTTTCACTCGCGTAGTTCCCGTCCCCGTTGAAATATGGAGACAAAATATAGCCTATGTTACTCGCTGATAATGTAGCTTTAAATTGGTGAAAGAATTTTTCAAATCGGTTTAATGGTTTAGGCGTGAAAGCGTAACAAACAAACTTACATTCACATTTATAATATTAGTTAGATATTACAATTACAGTGAAAGATTTGAACACAAAGAACAATGTATCTACACTGCATAATATTTAACCTCTTTGTAACGTAACGGTATTGTAACTTACGTAATTTGACATAAAGCGATTCGGGAGAAAGTAATATTTAAAAAATATATTATTTAAAAAAAAATGTAACAAAAGGTACAAGGAGCTCCTCTCCGATTATACCGGTTACGTTAAAAGTAATGGGTTGCGCGGAGATAAACGTGGATCGTTTTATTAAATAGTACCCCGTCACGATTAAGTGTCATACTTTACTTGCATATATTTTTAAGGGTAAACTTTATTGTCAGGTTCAACGACCTCTGCTTTAATTATTGTTGAAATTATAACATTTACTAGAAAAAGAAACTCTTTGGACTTTTCAGTAGGTCTGCTGAGTGTTACTTAGTATTGTTTTGCTCCGTATAGTAATGTAGCTTGATGATTCTTCTCGATAGAATCTTCGTTCCGAATCAGTGGTTTCGTTTCCGAAGGTGAGTATTAACAATGTAAAGATTTCTACCAGTGACAACCTCGATTAGCTTTGGTTGCCACTTACAATAATTATTATAGTTTATTAGATTAGGTATAGGTAACTTATTTACCAGTCTGCCTATTTAGAAAAAAAAACAATACATACATATTATGTTTAAAGCAATAATATCAATAAGGATATTGGTCAATAAGTTAATACATTAATTAAAGTTGATATTTTATTAATTTATATTCATTATGAACTAATTAAAATCCAGTTTTGTCTAGACGACATTTATTAGTAAGAAAAGTCACGAATATAATTTACTAGTTTTCGTCTGATGCTTCGCGCGTGTTTTGAAGGTGGAGGGTGGGGGGTTCGTTTATAAATATTTAACAAATTCTATACTAATATAAGTATCAAACTCGTTTTGATTAATACCGAATAATCGATACATACTTTCATTGATACAATTAATTACGCACATGGTTTTTTTTGTAACATTAAATGAGGTCGATATAATTAATCGACTTTCCTCGATCGAGATTCGTGAGTTGTCGATAAATCTCTCCGTCATACATTCGACAGTACTCGAGAAAGTTGTTGCAGATTTATCGCCGATCGATTTTTGGGTGGTCAATGAGTTCGACTTGTTGTATTAAATGCATTTCCTAAGAGTTCTGAGTTCTATATCCATCAGTGGACTACGATTGGTTAATCATCATATTATGTCACAGTCGCAATTTATTAGACTTTATTAACATAAAATCAGGTTGAATTGTGATCCCTTCAAAGCAACATTTATACTCTGGACTAAACTCTTATAATAATCACCGTTCACATATGTGTCACAATTACATGGAAATATTTAATAATTCGATCGCTTTGTACTACGTATGATTATGTATAGATATACCTATATAAATATGTTTTCCTTTAATTAAACTTCATATAACTATTCATGTTGTTATACACTTTTAATATATGACAATGGAAATGTACTCGTATTATGAGTAAGTAAGTAAATCTATATGGACATATCGCGGCCTTGTAAGGCTTATTCAGTTTTATAATGAAATTATTCAAATCCGATTATTCTTAATCCACTTACTGAAACTTGTAATATTCATGTTATACGATCTCTAAAAACAAAAAAAAACATGTGTGCAATTCACACGTGGTAGAAGTGAAACCTTCAAAAATTTTGGCTTCAACTGTATAATGCTTCCTATCTCATTTTCTCCCACGTTAAATCTTATTAATTTATGTGTCTGTCTCTTTTTACTGTCGCTTTTTCGTTTCATCGACCTTCAAATCGCAACGATGCTGAAGAAGTTTTCACTTCAATATTCAACTAATTCAGTATGAAAGTTTTAAATGTGCTAGTAGCTGAGGAATGTTGCACTTCACTCATCATATTTGACGCCTACATACCACGAGGCCCTTTTCCTACTTTCTTCGTTGACCCACTGACATTTTACCTTCAAATGGGTTAATCCAGTTGATAGTGCACGCTGACCGGAATTTCCATTTTATATCAAAATCATCATTAAGAGTGGTGTTGTTCAATACAAGATTATATACAAACTTATATTGTATATGTGAGAGTGACTCTGGCTGTTCGTTTACGACTTATCGAAAGAATTGATAGTAAACAAACTTGTCATAACATTTTAAAAAAAAAACAACTTTTTCTAGGCTTGATAAGCTGACCAGTGATTTGAACTTGAGGTACTTAAATATCGACATATCAAGCATATCTAATATATTTATTTGAATTCATAAGTAGAAGTAGATGATCATGAAAAACTAAGAAGATTTTAAATAATTTAATTGGCAGTTTTATGTTTTTGAGTTAATTACTTATTCGTGTATTTTATGGGCTATTAATCCATTACATTAGCTCTTTAAGTTTATAAGCGTGACAGCTGGTACAAAGGTACCATTATGTGTATACTTGACTTAAAATCTTTGATGTAAGAAAATCAAAATGTTTAAAAGAGCGACATATCACCTTAATTTAATTATAACCTTATTTACAAAGTCAATGAAATTCTTTCAATAACTATGATGGTTATTTATAATAAATAATTATATATATAATATCCTGGGATGTTATTCACACAAGGCAGTCCGATCCCAAACTAAGCAGAGCTCGTACTATTGAAACAAGGCAACTGATATACGTATACTACTTTTCTTATATAAATACGTACTATAATTACAACCAGACATGTTCATGCAAACAAATGTCAGTCATGGGTGGGAATCGAACCCACGACCTGCGGCGTGAAAGACAAGTCTACCAACCGGTTCGTCGCCGTAATAAAACATTAGTAACATATGAACCATATCCTCTTAATATGACCTTGTATAAGATTAATATTCCTTTTACCGTATAAATCTATAATAAGAAACATAAGTCACAGTTTCACCTTTTAAACGATATAGCAACAATCATGTGGTGCTTAAAGTCGGACCAGCTCGCCTTGGATTTCTGTCCGATATAACTTATATTAATTGTTTTATATAAGCATATTTATAACCTGACTTTTGTTAAACGTTCACTTATTATGTTCCCATTTATTGTATTTTAATTTTTAAGGTAAATAAACACTTCAATAACAATTAATTATAATATTTAAAAATTGCTTATCAGTGGCGTTTTTGGTCATTGATTTTTTTATTTTGTTTTATATTTGTGTGCGAAATGAGGAAACGTTTTTTTTAAATAGAAAAACTACTAATCCAATATTAATGCAACTTATACCAGAAGATGCATTAGTTGCGCTTTAAATTAGATTTGACGTCACAAGCTTCAATTTGATATATTTTTTTAAGTCATAAAAATATTAAAAATATTGTGTTATGTCTATAAGCATTCATTATTTCTTACATTATTTAATACAATTAATGTAATTGCAAGTCTTCAGATTTGGTGTGATAGCGCCAATTAATTATCGTCTCTAGCTAAATACACTATGTTACCACTTAAATATCACTGTAACATGATCGATGTCACGTTTTCAATTAACTCATAATATATTTTCTCAACGATAAAACCTTTTACATTAAAATTGGGAACTTTTTAAGCATTTCAAATTCTTGTAACACAAGAGAACATTTTGCAGTAAACTATCTTGCTTATTTGGCTTGGCTTTCAGGAGACGTTACACCGCGATGCTCCAACTCGGGTTGGTGGATAAACAAATGACAGGCTTTTACACTGCTTTCCGTGACCGTTGAACACGAGATGAACCATAAATAGAATTTGAGCACATGAAAATTCAGTGATACCTGGGTCTAATAACGGGGCCATCATGTATGTTACTTGTAGTTATTTAGTTTATACTATAACAAATGTTTGCTTTCTTTGAATCTGCAGAGATGTCGTGAATCAGCACATGCTTCGAATACATTATTTGTTTGTAATAAAGCTTGGTACATACATGCCGGTCCAACTGCTCCGGCGGCAATGTCTCACCGGACTTTTTATATTTCACAGCGTTATTGAAATAGCGAGTCACTAGTTATATTATAAACATACGGCTTTTAAAATTATTACAAATAATTATTATTACAGGCCCAAATGCTTTTAAAGCAAAGATATAGATATTATTATCAAGTAATTTATTTATAAATTTGGACTGTTAGTTAATTTCATACTTTTTTTTTTTTTGAAACTATATTTCGTCATTTGTTATAATATATATATGGCGTCCGTGCGGCTACAGCGTACACCCCTATGTACACGAAGCCTACATAAAATAAACTACAATCGCTCTGACATTACAATAGCGATTTAGACAACCTGCTAGAACTGGCTCGCCTTCCTGACTTCGTCAATTGGCTACACCCATGCTATGTCCGTGTATAAACATATTTAAATAATTTACTCTCCATACATATCATAGTGACATAACATCATTTTACTTTAGTCACTCGACCAACTTGCCAGTAATAATCATATATACATAAATGATCTTAAAAACTGATCATTTCATTTTGTAGTGGTTTCCATGGAAATGCAGTGGCGGGAGAAATATAGTCGGGTGACGATTTGCAGGCTGTTCGAGTTTGCTTACTTTGTCAATTGGCTACAACACTATTATACATGTCAATTAATAAAAGTACAATATAACCTATATTAATGTAGTCCGATATTAACCTCAGCTTCAGTCAGCCGACCTTGCTGCGGGACACGTGTCTCGATGTCACGCTGAGTCATCGAACTGTCGGTCACGGGCGCTGTCGATTCCGCAGATTCGACGATGTTACCTTCATAACTTACCTTGGAATGTTTCACTTTTTACATAGTAATGTATGTGGTCATTTCCTTGAATTTGTTGCAATAAGCTGTACCTAGTGTAGTTGTTATTCGTATTTTCTGTTCGATTTTATTGAATGCTACACGAAAATGTGTGTTCGAAAGTATTATACACGAAAGTATTGTTACCTGTATAAAAATATATTTACTTAGAATAAACTCTTATCGTGACATGGCACGGTAGGATCCAAGATTACAAATAATTTTGCTATGATAAGAAAACATCACATAAATATATAATTGAGATCAAATTAATTGTCTTTACAATCTTACGTATTCTTATTAATAATGCGAAAGTGAGTTTATTTAGTTGTTCGTTTGTAACGCTTACACTTCATAAAATTTTGCACAGATGTTTTCAGAGGTCCAGTAAAAGACATGAGATACCTAACATATATGCAAAACCGCGGACCGAATCTAGTATGTCTATAAAAATGTAATGTTTCCAATCGTCTTAAGGCCTTACACACATTAGTTGTCATTTAGTGTAAAAATATCGTATATTGACAACGTAGGAGGCACTTTACATTATTAATGGCGATAAAATCAACAAAACCGGACATTATGCTGTTAAAATATTAAGTAATATAAACGGTTATGTAAGTAACACTTAAAGTCTAAACAAACAAATAAGGGAGTAATTAATAGAAGTGTCAATGTTACATATATTGTTATACAACATCGTCTAGACAAAATAATTAACCGCTATATAATAAAGAGTCGAGAAAATTCTCTAATCGTGACTATAGAAACTGGGGAAGAATCCACGTTTTCTAACTGAAATCATGTCATTACTAGATGTAGATTTTATCTCCCTTTCTTTGCGTTAGATGCGCGGACGCATTCTTGTGTTAGAAGAAAGCTCCACTCAACCTTGAAAGCTTTCGCAACCGAGCAACCGGTTCGAATCAGGAACTTAAAAAGGGGCGCACGAGCATACGTCTCTGTTCAAAGGCCACACATCGTCTTTGCGTACTGTATGTATATGCCGTTAACACAAATGTGCTATTCGTTTACAAAATAATGATTGTCGAAGTAACTTTAATGTTTTTATACTATATTAGCTGTGCCCCGTGGTTTCATCCGCGTCTAATTAATAAAAACGAATACAAATCAGCCTAAAACCTTCCTCGATAAAAGGACTGTACAACACAAAAATAATTTTTAATTTCGAACCATTAGTTCCTGAGATTAGACAGATCAAACAAACAAACTCTTCAGCTTTATATATTAGTATAGATATATATTTGCAATGTTACGATTTATTTAGTGTGACGTTGAGAAACACAATAAGTAGACGTTTTTACAGTTACTTGTATAATATTAATGATCGTGTTTATTATTTCTGTTTATTTATGGTTTCCCTTGCGAGTTATGCTCTGACATGCTACGTGAATAGTGAGCCCATAATCTCTGTCTCTTATTTAATTTGTAGTTTTTTTTGTTAAATATTTGTTTTGAATATATTGTTATTTAAATATTAGAAACTATTATTTTATATTATAATAACATTTGCTTCAAAAAATAATAGTAATGGGTACTGATACGTCGAAATTACGTCAGATACTGCAGACATGACGACGAAGAAATCGTTTATGAAATTAACATTAACGATAAAATATCTTAAATTTTGCAATTAATTTTATACGTTTTCCAAAGGTCAATCATCAAATTATCGCGATAAGATTTTTATATCTGACATAAAAATCATAAAATATTTACTTAATATTTCTTTAAAATACTGATTTCAATAATTTGGTTGCACGTACTAAATATAAAAAATACATTTCCGATTACGTAAAAAAACCGATTGACAGGAAAATATATAATATTAAAATTATTGTTATTCAGTACCTTATCAGCTATTTCTGAAATCGTTGCCTGTCAAGTGCCTAGGCAATGTAAACAAGTCGTAGGTACTTGTACATATCTATAAAATATATTATACACGTTATTTTTTAAATTATTAGTGGTATATAATAATTCATAATAATTCTAAATATCAAAACATGCTGTTCGAAGACAGTATCGCCTCGTTTTCCTTAAAAGTTAAACATTTCATGAGTATGAGAGTTCAACAGCAAAAGGGAAAAAACATTTAAATTAATTTATAAGAGGTGAAGATCGCGAAATGGTTAAAGGGCTGACTAGCAATGGTCGCAGGTTCGATCCTTGCCCCCAACTGTACGCTTAATTGAAGGAATGAGTATGAATATTAGTAATTGCTTAAAAATCAACATTGCTAGTTAAATTATTAAATAAATAAAAACACGTTACCGCGTTACATATATATGCATATACACAATCTATAAAGATAACTCCTTTTTTATTTAAATTCTAAAAAAAAAATATCTTTAAGGTTATTTGATAGAAACATACATTATATTAAATGATTATAACGTCATAGAATTCCATTAATACGTACAGCCTATGGTTATTATGGATTGATGAATGAATACCCATATTGTGTGGTATTCAATTACAATATGTATTTGAAGTAATAGATACATTGGACAAGCCGCGTTCGTTGTTAATTAACACATTAAAATTATTGAACCGTAAACTTCTCATTTTACTTATTTCACATCTAGTCCACTATTTCGTTACGCTTGTATCAGCCCGGCTAGCTCAGTCGGTAGAGCATGAGACTCTTAATCTCAGGGTCGTGGGTTCGAGCCCCACGTTGGGCGAATATTATTTTTTAAACTAAAATATTAAAAAGTACTATTAATATATTTATATTTTTTTTGACTTTATATTAGATAGCAGTTATTATATATATTTTTTTATTATTTTAAAATAATTAATTTACCCATACCCATAAATGATACATGACAGTGTTTCCACCGACCCATATCAGCGCAGCATGGTGGATTTTCTTTTCTCAGCAGTATGATAATAACATCGTTACTTTGCATAAAAATACATATAATATGTTTAAAAAATCTGAGTCAAAATTATTCAACGCATAATCATATTGATTTAACAAATACAAACTTACTTTTTTGTATTAAACAGTTCTCTCAAACACAAAATCAAAATTGTGAACAATCTATATCGTACATTATAATGACACAATCTTAGTTAATAAAAAATACATATATAATTTTTAATACCAATTATTTTAATATGCGATGAAATTTTTAATTAGCATTCATCACGAGCGGACAGTTATGGTCTATTACTTAACCTGCGTCTGTGAAAGTCGGGTGTGGTCGCAGATATACATAATTGAAACTACCGACCACCCGTGACGAGCATAATTAAATGGTAAAGATTAAATCAAAAGTACAATAATTTAAAAAAATATCAAAGTTTTTATTTTTACACTTAAGATTTGGCAAAAGACTCGACTGTTACTAATGTATTCCGCTATGCTATTTCAGTGCGTGTTCTGGTGGATACACAGATTGCCTTGCGAAATATATCGTTAAATAGGGTAATAAAGGCACTTGTAAAGCTTTTCGTTATTGCACCTAGTTATACCGTAACTTACAAGCGTTCATTATTATTATTCAATAATATAATTTATAATCAGTACTTCATGATAATTTATATGCCGTTATAAATATATACTCGGTGGTAGGGCTTAGTGCAAGCTCGTCTGGGCAGATACCACCCACTCATCAGATATTGTACCGCAAAACAGCAGTACTTGCTATTGTTGTGTTCCGGGTTTGAAGGGTGAGTGAGCCAGTGTAATTACAGGCACAAGGGACATAACATCTTAGTTCCCAAGGCTGGTGGCGCATTGGCGATGTAAGCGATGGTTACCATCTCTTACGATGCCAATGTCTATGGGCGTTGGTGACCACTTACCATCAGGTCCTACGCAATAAAAAATAAAGATGTTTATGTTTCCAAATGAAGAATAGTAGACTTGCCATACACTACAGACAGTTTTGTAGTATATCAAAAAAAAAAATTGGTTGCCTGTAAAGTCGGTATACGGGCGAAAGTTTTACGTGACAACGACTTTGAGTGGTAAAATAATTTTAATGTGAATATTCATTCGTATAGTAGGAAGAAGGATGAAATAATAGTAACAATTTAAAACATTTATTTATACAAAGAATTATATTTAAAACATTAATTTATACAAAGAATCTCGCACTGAATTTCATATTAACAAAATTTTATTTTTACCTTTACACATACATACGTATTTATATACAAATATACATACAATAACTTGCAATACATTTGCGTACAATGAAACAGCGTTCTGTCTCTCTCGCTCTTAGGCGGGCTAACCATGCCCGAGTGGAAGGGACGCGTGCCTCTCACTCGCTCTCATTGTGAGCGCATAACGTGAGCGGAGCGTAACGCAGTTTCTTGAAGTGTCACCCGGCAAACCAATTTATAAGACGTTGTCACGTCAAAACATTTTATGTAACGATAACATAGTAAATATTAATAGAATATTATAATTATAACTGTAAATCATATAGATATCATCAAAAATCTTTGAATTAATTATAAAATTAACTTAGATAACAAAAATTATACAAAGATTCATCATCTTTCTAATGAATCTCCTAGCGTTTTAAGTGACATTGGAGAAATAATCGGCCATCTTGACACAAATAAAACTCTAAAAAACTAAAAGTAATGCCCTGAGCATTACAACATTTTTCCATAGGTTTCCATTACGTCGGCTAAACTCTAGAGCTAATTATGAGATAGCCTTTTCATAATCTAGGCCTGACGTCAACACAGTGTGATCAAGACAAATATAATTAAGAGTTTATAACTCCCTATAATAAGATACTTAGTATAAAGATCCATAACTTTAAAAAACCGATATCGCCTGACCTGCTTGTATTCACATCGGATTAAGGATTATATTAAGTGGTTTCTGTTAGGAATTTATAATTAGTCTATAAGCTATATGGTTTCTTCTTCTTGATTATATACGCATAGTATTATATTATTACTATTCCTCTCTCATTTAACACGATTTACGGCCCTATTTATAAACAATCTTTTGTCTTATTCTTTCCAATTTCAAATCAATAATGAGAGAAAGAGCAAAAGTCATCGTTTTATTAAACATTCGCTAAGCAACGTAAAACCCCGACAAATAAGCAATCCCGAAAGTGCCTATTATATGTCTACATAGTAACATAAAATATCATCTTAACAGACTCGAATGTAATTTATAAGTTAGAATGAACATTTATAGAAATTGCTTCATATATATAACACTAGCTGTGCCCCGCGGTTTCACCCGCGTATAATTAATAAAAATATAATGAATAAAAATCAACCTAGAACCTTTCTCGATAAAAGGTATATACAACACAAAAACTTTTTTTTAATTCGAACCAGTAGTTCCTGCGATTAGCCGGATAAAACAAACAAACTCTTCAGCTTTATATATTAGTACAGATTCGCTTAGCAACGTTTAATCCCGATAGTGCCCATTATGTCTATATAGTAACATATAAAATATCATCTTAACAGACTCGAATAATCAATTGATAAGATAGAATGTATATAGAAATGGCTTTATATTTATGGAACGTTAAAAAGATCACTAACAGTTAACTGTATTGACTATTTATGAGCTCTAATTATAATTTCAATTAAGATTATGTATTTGATAAACATAATTAAATACATTAAGTCAAATTTAAATGCAACTGCACCTTCCATTTGATGGCCTATAAAATATTATACAAATATAATAAAGTGTAAACATTAAAAGAACATATATTTATTCATATAAATCTTCTGTGCGAGTGTGTCACTGAATTCTTAAGCAACTGATTTTGATGAAATTGTTATTGAATGTTTTATTGGATCCATGCATAGACTCTTGATTTTAGATAAAAAAAACTTATTACACACGTCCTAAGTCTGAACGGATAGCTATTGTTACCTACTTATTATATAAAATTCTAATTTAAATATAGAATGTATTTTTCTGTCTTTGTGACGGTTTATACTTCATTTGTCTTCGCGTTAATTGTTGAATGTTCGGTTCACACACGTACCACTTCTATACTTTCTATTCTCTATAATAACATGACATGTTATGCAGCGAATCTGGCATTAAGAGCTCGAGGCTCCTACGTTTGCATACTGACACGTGCTCAGAGGCTAGGAAACGCGATGCTGATTAAACTCAAATCTGGAGACCAATTCTACTTATCCGTAACGATTACGACACGTTTCAGATTCATTCCAATCCAACTATGACGTTTCTATATTTAGTCGAATCGAAAACGAACGAGATGTTAACCATATAACGTTTCGTCAAAATCAAAATGAATTCTTAACATTTATGTCAATAATCGATAATTTAATTAAACAATAGTAAAACGGGGTAAGCGGCCACGATTACGCCTCGATTCGTTTGCTATACAGAGGCCCTAGCCAAGTTGACATTCTACAATCGTAAACGCTATAGAAAACTAAACAAATGTATGAGAATGACCACGTGACTTATCGTTCAGAGATGTCATTCTCATATATTTGTTTAGTTTTCTATAGCGTTTACGATTGTAGAATGTCAACTTGGCTAGGGCCTCAGTTGGTTAGTAGAATTGTCTGATTGAAATACAATGTATTCAATATATTATTATTACGTTAATATCGAAAATTGAATGTTTTGTCATTATAAAAAGTGAATGATATGTATATTATGTATGTATCATTAAAATAAAACTGTTGTGACAAATAAAACCATAAATAATTATTACTATATCCTATAAGTCCTTGGTAATTGTAAATGCGAAAGGTAGTTTGTTTTTATGTATTTGGGTACAGAAAAGGGCATTGGGTACTTAATACCTCCCCCCACACACGGGGGCGAATCCGCGGGAACTACTATTTATATCTATCCAAGTCTTTGGCGTGAACTATATATAATTTTACTACTTTGTTCAGGAAATTACTAATTTTATTACCTCATTAATACATTCCAACAAGGGAGAGTTATATAGTTTCAGTTCATGTTGAACTTTAAGTTTCTAAGAGATTTTTCCTAGAATAGTTTGTATAACATTTGTTTGGTGTTAAACTTATTTTTTGGAGGTTAATTGGACCATAACACAATCAAATCACATCATGTAAAAATGGCAAAAAAAATACGGAAAAGGGTAAATCAGTCGATCAGGAAGAACACACTGCGGTCGTAACGCGATCCCGATAACCTTTTAATAAGTGTTAAGTTTTCCCTTCGAAGGCTTTATGCGAGATTATATTCGCGGAGGATGTCATGTGAACTGTGAGCCTTTACGATAACTCGGCTGGAACAACGATGAATACGATTGACTTTAATATAACAAAATAATTTATTAAATGAGGCGAGTAATCTTAATATTACGAGTATCTCCGATTTTTGTATGCCATAGAAAACCGGCGAGGCAAACTTGAAGATGTCGGTGATGTGATTCCGACCCGTCGACTCAGGAAACATGACGAGCTTTCCTCGATGAATAGTGAACCAGCTACATTTATTAATAATGAGAGAGATTTAATTACAACAGCCTGCAAATAGACCACGATTGTGGCCATATTGAGGAAAATAATCTGAATTCTGCTTATATGTTGTAAATTGCCGGATATATATGCAGGTTTCCTTAAGAAAATTTTCCTTCACCGCCAACGCCAAGCACGACGTGAATTATTTTCGCTAAAACGTTTTCGTTAAAACCTGCTATTTTAAATCAATAACCATTTGTTACGTCTTACCTGTTAAGGGAAACTGTGAAGGAGAAATCTGCGTATCAGTAGAGTCATTAATTTCATTGTGTATATGTTTCATTATAATTATTAAACATTATTTATTAAACGTAATTAAAATTAACGTCGATCCGTCGATGACGTTCTTGCACGAGATGGCTGCCTGTTTGACGTTCCGCCAGTGACATAACAGCAAAAAGTATGCAATCACTCTCGTCGAAATATTGATAGCCTCGATCAAACGGCGCCACAGTTCCGCCGTCATATAATTTACGTGACGAGTGCAATTATAGATCATTCTTTAAATTAAATCTATGCGCATGTATTTGTTATACATACAGCAATACGCATATGCAGTGGGCAGTTGCGTCCGATGAATATTCAGTTCTAGATAAGAAAAGAAAGTTCCATACAGTGTAATAAAACATATGTGCACTATTATCAGCCATTGTAACATCATAATTTATGCTTAGTTAAGCGTAATATTCAGTGGTTTTAATATTGAAGACGTACAATTTATGGTTACGTTATTAAAGGAAATTCGTTTTGTAATTAACAACGACAAACTCGAAACTCACCTTAGAATTGGAAATGTCAGAAAGTGATATGCGACATTGACTGTAAAAATTATAACATTTAAAGTATATACGAATCAATATGGCGTATCACCGTAAGTCGATTTACGACATTCGACTATTGGGACATTCGACTGAGTGAATTCTTACACTACTTGAAATACTTAGCACTGCAGATCTGGACCATTTAGATACGTCGCATCCACTTATCACTGAGTTATCATATCGCAACATAACAAAGTTTTTTTGCTGATATAATGTGATGTGTACAGAAGATAAGAATTTAGTTAGTGACGACACTAGCACGTGACCACTTACCATAGTCCGGTCCATTTATTTCGTTAAAAACTCACTGTTATTATACTTTTTTTTTAATACAATTGAAGTATATAAGATTTATTGCTTACTAGTTTTCGCCCGAATGGTTTGGGCTCATGCTTGCTTCATACCAAATTTCATCAAAATCAGTTCAGCCGTGAAAGCGTAACAGACAGAATTACTTTCGCAATTATAGTACTTGTATAAATAATGTACTTAGTTTTAGCATGTAGTAGGAATCAATAAAAATATACAATTTCAAAATAATTAATCAAGTAACTTCGAACACACACAATCAAAAAAATTAATGATAAATGTTAAACTATTTATTCAAATGTTAAATAATATAAATCACTGTCGTATCACGAGCTTTATGATTAAAAGCTTATTCTGAAGCTAACGAGATAATCTGGTTGAAATCGTTAGACAAGACTCAATCGAGTTCTGTTAAATTAAATCTTTGATAACTATACCTATCCAGTCTTCTTTTCATCACGATCAAGACATTCAAATTCAGATCAAATATATTACATTCTTACTTTTAACTCTCGATTCGATATGCACTTTCCGCTATGTTTATTATATATCATTCTTCAGTCCATAAATTATATCAATGAAAAAAAACATACAGACGAATTGATAACCTCCTCCTTTTTTGAAGTCGGTTTAAAATGAAGGCGAGGTTGCTCCGTTTCTATATGAACGAAGGATAAACAAAAAAACAAACGATGTGACATTTTATAATAATACTGGATATCAGAATGTAAAGGGTAAATTATATTTACGGAAAACGTTTATAAATAATATGTTTTTTATTTTTTGTTAAGCAATAACACGGTATGGAAAATTAAGGTAATAAAAATAAGGTCTCTGAACTGGGCATTGGCTTCTAACGGTGATATCGTAGGATAGGGGAACATTTAACAGTATTTAAAGATAGCAGGATATGGGTAGGAATAATATTCCATTTTCGTGGACTTTTATTTACGTTTACAATATACTTACGATATATAATCAATTTATAAATATATAATCATTATGACATTAAAAAATTGCAATAAGATAAGAAATCGAAATTTAATTTCGAAACCACTTGATACAATTTAAAACATATATAAATATATCATATTTGTGTATAATCCGATAAATTGGGGAAAGTTCATCTTCATCTCGCAGTTATATGGTGGCACTGGCTCACCGTATATGGTAGGACTACTTTCATTTTTATTATGACTTTTCCCGACGGACGTGGGCGGGTGTCAACATACGAACAAAGAAAAGTCAAACAATGATACCGTTTTTTATATGTACAAGTAATTTAATTTCAGGTCAGCACTTACCTCACGTCATAACATTCTCGTCAGTCATGTCTCATTAACTCACGTCTGTAATCTGTATTAATTTAAGCGCGTCACACACGATGGAGATGCTAATAAATTTTATCTTAAGATAAAATTATCTCAAGCATAATACGGCGACATTATTTTTAACTTATATTAGTACGAAATATATAGCTGATCTATTCAAGACTTCCAATACTATGTACCACTTCCCTATACGGCATTAGTTGTTATTTTGATTATAAATATAACAATAAATTACTCAAGTACAAAGTCCAATGCTAAGTGTTGTTTGTTATTATTTCAATTTATGTAATATTTGTTTATAAACTATTACGAGACAGCTTAATTGCTGAATACGTAAACATTACATATGTATCAAAATATAACAAAACATACGAATGCAAGTAATCATATTACACATGAACAGCAAGTTTAAAGGGTAATAGTACAAAGTCTAATACCACTACAATTGGCTTCGCTATCATATTTGAAGATGAGCAGATAATGGACAAAGAGTAGCACAAGGCAATTGTACGATTATTGAACTACAAGTTGTGCCCGCGGCTTCGCGCGAGTTCAGCTTGTGTCTTACTAAAAGAGTAACATACAGAAATCTTATTATTAAAGAAATAAAATATAACCGATTTTATGAAGTAGATAGGTGGCGGTGGTAAATCATTACATCGTCAATGCGCCGCCAACTTTGGAAACTAAGATGTTATGTCCCTTGTGACTGTAGTTGCAGTGGCTCACTCACCCTTCAAACCCCGGCACACAATAATACTTAAGTATAGCTGTCTGGCATATGATATTCAGTATAGTGTTAGTATAACATTATAATGGTAACATCATTATTAAACTCGCTTCAGTACTTTCAAAGTTCATTGATTACAAACAAACAAATCTTAAAAATATTATTTCGTCATCATTTTCATACGAAATTAACTTACTTTTTAGTAATAATTTAATAATGTATTTTAAGAGTAATTTTGCGTATGATAAATTTTAATCGTAGTATTATTTTGTTAAAATTTAACATAATTTTACATAATATTTTTTCTTATATAATTTGCACGCCAATCATAACGGTAGATTGTTATTAACACCATGTATGTCCACATTAACGATTTCCTTCGCATGACATTTAATATTATATTGGGACAGTTCATTGACTGTGCTGAACCTTCGTTCATTCATGGATTATCATTGCTAATGTTATAAATGCGAAAATGTGTCTGTTTGTTTGTTAGGCCTTAACTACTCAACGAATAGGTTACCTAATATTTTATAACAGTTAACTAATAAGTGTTATGTAGCGATGAGAGAAAGATTATTATTTTTTTATTTTTACCAATATACATAATCGACTAACACTTATGTTAGATTATATTCTTCACTTATATCGATGCTCCATACTGCTTATACTTTGAAAGGTGAGTGAGCCAGTAATACCAGACTCAAGCGATATCTATGTGGCTTATACTTCTTACAGTAATAGACTTACGGCCGAATACTGAAACGTCATTCAAAATGAAATGGGACTTAATTATTTGGAACGTCATTAATTTCAAAATTTAGTATGCGAAATTTGAAATTAATGGCGTTCCAAATAATTAAGTCCCAATTCATATTTGAAAGACGTTTCAGTATTCGGCCATTACTCTCAGAAAGTCCATTTACTCGTCCCATCTGTAAATATGATAACACGTATATGTTTATATACAAACTTTTAATTACGTAACGTTGTATTTATTACAGTCTAACATATCGCTATAAAACATAAAAGTAATAAATAACTAATCAATTTACTCGTAATGTTCAACGCAAGTGCATTCAGGACTTGGGTCTTAAATCTGACCAACTTCAAGTTCAGCTGTCACGTAAGAAAATAATTTACGATATAATTAAAGTGATTTATTTATAAGACTATATTATATATTTTCAATGCAAATATCGTAAAATGTTATGTGCCTTACTTTCACGGAAATATATTTTTATTTTTCTCATTTTAAGGTGTACGGTTTTATAGTGAATGTAAAACTTCATTAGACTAAGAAGATATTATAAAAAGGCGGTGAAGTAAAAGTTGTTCCAATTTGTTAATAATGTTTTTCAAATTGAATACATAGTCTAATTAACGAGCTAGCGTTGAAAATTTGTTTAGTTTGATATCTATTTGATCAAAATAAATTAGATTTAATATATAAAACTTATCAATCTCAAACGTAGAGTCGTGAAATAAGTGCTTATTCCGCTTTCGATAACAGTTTCCTGATACCGTTGACCTCCTTATCGAATTCGTTACGGACTTTGTAGGAGACGTCAACATAAGCAGATCTCTTATATCGTTGCATATTTAAAACAATATCACAATAATATATAACTTACAATATACCAGTGTGTAACTTTCATCGTTATTTTGATGAAAACGTGCGAATCTCGGTCTTGACATTTCGACGAACTGTTGTAAGCCCTCTATTGAAATGTCTTCTAAGCTTAAATGTCGATCTTTATCCCAGTGACATTAAAACCTTCATATCCTAGCTGGAGGTTTGAATAATTGAAACGTGTACTTATTGAATATTCTTATCTTTTCAGATGGATAGCAGTTCAGAAGCGATGGAGCTGAGACGGGAGTTGGACGCCGTGAGGAGCGCGTTACAACAACAGTCGGAATCCGTCTTGAAGCAAAGGCATCAGCTCGTAGAAGCTAGACAAACTCTCGCCGCTCGGGACAAGGAAGCTGTTCAAGAAAGACGTCTAAGACAAGATCAACTTGCAATAGTACTACGTTCCTTGGTCTTACTAGAGTCTCGTTTGAGCAGAGAGCAAAAACAAATTAAAGTTTCGCTCTTGCAAAAAGAGAAAATCATTAAATCGCAACAAGAAGAAATCGTTAAATTAAAGGCCCGAAAGTCATATTGTAGTAATTGTCAACAAATTCTTGGATTTACGAGCGAACAAACAAATATAGAGACTGACCCGGAATTTCAGAGCTTAGAAAGTACAGACTCTAGATTTCAAAATAATTTTGTTCGAAGTTGCAGCTACCGCGAAAGGAAATCACCACCGGCTTTCCAAAAAAATACTAGATTAAGTAAAAGCTTCCAACTGCCCAAGAACGACATTGTTTATGGGAACTCCAGTTCCAGCGAGGAGGGTAACACTACCAGCGTCTGTAGCAAAGGAACATTCATCAAAAATAAACAAGCCTTTGTCAGAAGAGACGTTTTCAGAAGATCTAGAAAGTATTCTGGAAGAAAAAATAATGGAAAGAACAATGAAAATGGACAAAAAAAAGTATACAATAATCAAGTTAATAGCAGTAGTGCAGAAGATTCTATTAGTATGAATTATCATGTAAATCATGAAGATACTGATCTTACAGCTAGCCAAATAGCAAATGATATAAGGAAAGCATCACTGAAAATAGATCAACTTATTGGTGAGGCAGCTAAAAAAGAAAGCGAAAATACTCAAAGTGACTCTGAAAAAACATATTCGACGAAAATGGAGAGACTACATGGAATCAAAAGGCAAGCTTCTGATGAAATAAAAGCTAACAGACAAATTTTCTTAAATAAAGTTTTGAGCGATGATGGAGATGAAAAGCCCTGGTATTGCAATGTTAGCGATCCTGAACAAGAAATCGATTGTCTGAACCAAAGAGTTCCACTCCAAAACACAAAATCAAAATCCACCGATAATCTTATTATGTCCGGTTTAAACAGTGGAATTCTAAATGCAGAGGTCGTATCTGCTAAAAATGAAGTTCTTTGTAATAATATTATGAAAAATAATGATACCTACAACCCCAGTTTCGATGTGAGAAGTAATACCCTAAATGACAATAAAGAGATAGCTACAACAGAAGTAAGTGAAAATTGGTATGCTAGTACTAGTGATGCCGATGACACTCCACCGAATGAAATTTATAAAAATAACCCTGTATTAGAATGTGTAAATCAAATTTTACTACAGAACTCTTTAGATGATAGTAGTAACGACAACTCTAAATCAAGTGAAGCGCCTAGTCCAAGTCCGAAGGCTGCCACAAAACGTGTTCAGTTCTCTACCCTGAACAGCATTTCATATGATGATAAAATTAGAGTTAGTCCAGGTACTAATCATACTCTACCGAGAGCGGATAAGAGAGCGAACAAAATCGTCAAGTTCAGTTTAGAAACAGCTTCAGAACATAGCTATGAAGTTCCAAATACTGCTCAAGGCTTTCAATATGAAATACAGAGCATTTATAGTAATGAGTATGAACCCATTATAACTAAGAGTATGGAGCCAAAATCTATACCCATGCCGCGTGTAGCGATCAACTCTGAAAAAACAACTGTTCCCAAAATAAAGGGTTCAATTGTAAAAAATATTGCTGCAAATATTGAAAGTCGCAATCTTATGAACACTATGGACTCGAAGATGGATAGCAATCTAGGTTCGATGAAGATATTTAACAAAAGAAAAGTGCCACGAACTCCACCTGCACTGCCGCCTAAGCCAAAGAACTTGTCAGCAAAATGGAAAGCTGAAAATTCTGTTAGACCAGCGATGGAGCCTTTAGACTCTGAAGCCGTTGCGGCTAATCAACGGGTTGCAGATGTTAAGACAAGAAATGTGGGGCAAGTGGCTACAGCAAAAAATGTGGAACCGGACTACTGTTCCATTTCAGAGATAAATGTTCCAGTAGTCAGCAATGGTAAAAGAGAGTTGCTACTCACGCAGCCCACAGTTGAAATTCACAATGAGCAGTACCCAATCCATACAACGGCTCAAAAAGACAACGTCGCTAAAGTTATATCCTTGCCTAGAATACAAAATAAGATAAGTGACAAAGACATACCAAAACTTCCGCATGTAACTGAAATAATTATTCCAGATGAAGACGATAAGCCGAATGAAGATAATCGATCTTTAAATCAAACAACTAAGAGTTACTTAGCGAATTTTAATTTACATGCTATGCAACCAAAACTGGACCCACGAGGCTCAATTCAAATGGGTAATACGGTATCGTCAATTCTATCGGAAATTAACAAAGGGGCCAAGACCGGTGGCAAACAGATTAACTTGACGGATTTGGATAATCAATTTAATCAAGTACCGGTAAAAAATAACGCAGAACCGCGTAAAACTGATTATTTTGACGAGATAGACAAATTCGATTTGTCACAAGATTTCGAAGAGTTTAAAATAGATGATGAACTCGGCAGTATAGTCGCAGAGGAATATCGCATTAGCTCTGGAAGCAGCGACGGTTCCGTGACAGACGTAGTGACCGAAAACCTTACCACTGTACCTGAAACAAACAATCAGCATAATACTGCCAGCAACGTAAAAGACAATGACAAAATCGAGCCATTTCGTGACAGCAATGAAAATGTGAATAAGGGATTATCAAAAAATGCTAAGCTCTCAAACAAACCTGACCTTTTATCTAACATAGAAAATGTTGAAACGGAATCCGTAAGAAATTCCGATATCGAATCTAGTAACTCATCCGGAAGCAACAGTGGTTCATATAATACGGTTAAATGTGAACCGAGAATGATTCTAAATAACAATACTGATGTTAATTTCAATAAAAATAAAGGATCGTTCGATTTCTTCTTGGAGACTTCTGGTCTTAGCTCTAAATCAATATTTACTCCTAGTAAGAATTATCTCGGCTTAAGGCCTCCTAGTGCCAATCACAAGAGTGTCTTGAAGCCTAAAGATATAAAGATGAGAGTCAAAAATCCCATTGCAACGAACAAAATCAACGAAAAACCTATGACGACTGCTATTAAATATTTTGAACCTTATGTCTAACATAATATTATTTTATAATATACTGTTATAATTTTATATTTTTTTTAATTTTATTTATTGTAAAAAAATGAACTTGCCTGCATAATAATTTTATATTTATGTTAAATTGTGTGCTGTAAATATTATAATTTTACTTAGAAATATATAAAGTGAATCAAATACAGCATGTTTGTTTAATTTTACCCAACAAATCAACATTGTAGGTTTTATCAATAACAAAATATAATAAGTACTAAAATAAAAGTACTGTCTTACGATGAAAAGTGTCTTTTTTTATTGTATTGGCGGATGAGCATTTTGGCCACCTGATGGTAAGTGGGCACCAACGCCCATAGACAATGGCATTGTAAGAATTGTTAACCATCGCTTACATTGCCAGTGCACCACCAACCTAGGGAACTAAGATGTTATGTCCCTTGTGCCTGTAATTACACTGGCTCACTCACCTTTAAAACTAGAACACAACGCCACAAAGTAGTGTGGTAGAATATCTGATGAGTGGGCAGTACCTACCCAGACGAGCTTGCACAAAGCCCTACCACCGAGTAAATTTCACGAGTTATTACAATTATGTTAAATTAAATTTTTGACTTATTAAAATGATCTATTGAAGATACAAGCATAGCATGTACATCCATTACCAAACATAGTAAAATAAATACCATATATTGCACAATCAGTTATTCAAATTAGATTAATTTGAATAATACCTTAATTATTATGATAATGAACAAAGATCCAGATTAACCTTATTTTATTAGTAGTATCTTGCCATATAAATAAGTATAACTTGTTTGGATTTTGGAAATAGAACAAGAGAATCATTTTATACAAAATTTTAATTATAAATAAATACAATACTATTTTTTCTTTCCTGATCCTTTGCTGCTGTTCTTTTTCAAGTCTTTCTTTTGTACCTGCAACAACCATTTTAATTATTATTCATAACATAAAAAATAAGTACAAAGTGACTATTTTTAATTTAGGAAATTTGAATGTGGTAGATGAATTTAAAATGTTATGTGTAAGTTTTATATCTTATGATAAGGAATATTTCAAAATACTAGAATGAATTACTTAATTTTAATGTTGATATTACTTATTTTAAAGAGATATAACTAATAACAATAAATTGTTTTAAAATATCCTTTAGATAGATTGATATATTACAAAGGTTTCTTTGGTTTTACAATAAAAATCAATGTCCTGACAAACTGACTTGAACTTGAACTGACAAAAGACTAACTTCAACTATAAGACAGAAACTTCAGAGGTTGAAAAAGACCTTCACTTAGTATTGAGTGCTCTACAGTAAGAAAAAAAAATGGGTATCACTGCACCTTTCCATAATTGCTTAAGAAATGTCCAACATCATTATTCACACCTTTCTTTTTCTTCTTCTTAATTCCTGTGTTGAGGGTGCTCTTTGATATCATCATTTGTTTTTCTTCATTCAATTTTTGCTTCTCATGTTTTCTTTTGTTCATAAGCTCTTTGTAATTAATATACTCCCGTTTAGGTGGTTTCGCTCCTGAAATTTAAAAATATTTATATTCATGTATTTTAATACGTTAATCATAGTGTTATATACATATATTTTTCAAACACCATTAGCAATAAACAATTTATGTTTGAAACTCAAACAGATCATAATTATATTAACAACTAACCTAAGCTAACAGCCAAAGCAATTTTGGCTTCTTCCTTCTTTGTAGGATCGAAACCGGACATTCCAAATTTCACTATTTCATGTCGTATTTTTTTTAATTCTAAATCTTGTTTCGCAGACCCTGTTGGCTTAGAATCTTGACTATTTTCGATTTCGCCACTTTTTTTCTTTTTTGGTTTATGTGCTTCGAATTTAACAACTTGCAAATTACTTTCAGCATTCTTTAGAACAAGTGCTGCCTTGGTTAAAACTAAAGACATTTTTTCTTTAATATTTTATTTTACTTATTTCTTTTATTGTATTTTCACTATACTAGTAACAAAATAAACACGTGCTGATTAGAAATTATAGAAATAGAAGTAAACAAATTTTATTTTGTAATTGTCAGTGTCAACTGTCAGTTGTCCTGTCAATGGTCTAAATTTTCTCATAATAATAAACCAAAAAACTAAAAATAATTATCTATAACCACGGTATTTTATACACACGTTCAGTGGTGATAGATTGGTGCGATTGTGTTATAACTTTAATCGCGTCAACGCCGCTGTACGTCGTAGCTATCGTACGTGGTTGAGTGACACGCGGCGTTTATTTTTCTCTTCCAAGTATTGTGTTATTTAATCATTGTTATATCGTTTTGTTGATTTTTTCGGATTTATTGTTATTTTAGTTTTGTTATTTAACTGTTTTGTTTAGATTTGTAAAAGTGTTCGGCACATCCATCTATCGATCGTCATGACTCTTGCGGCTGTAAATTGAAGAGCACAGCAATCATTAAACCGAAGCACGGTCTTGTATACAGGTCTAGCAACCGAGTCCAATTTCAGTGGTGAGCGACAGGCGCGATTGTGTTACAACTTTTACCTCGCAGCAGCGCCCGCTGTACGTCGCTGCTATCACCTATCGAGTATCTCACTTGGTTGAGTGACACGCGGCGTATATTATTCACTCCCAAGTATTATGTTATTTAATCATTGTTATATCGTTTTGTTGTTTTGCGGATTTTGTTATTTTTGTTTGGTTATTTAACTATTTTGTTTGGATTTGAAAAAGTGCTCATTATATAATAAACACATGTTTGAATATAACATTTTGTAAACAATATTTTGAATATAATTTTGGACCAATAGTATAATTTTATCTTCTATGTACAATACATTTTTTAGTATCTGTATCCAGCACGCTCCTACCGTCATGCCTCTGGCGGCCGTTGAACTGAACAGCCTCATTAAGTCGACGTACCTCCACCACTGAAGTTGCAAGACCTATATACAAGACCGTGATCTTAACTACGAGAGCAAGAGAGACGGACGTTCCCCCAGCATATATTAACTACGAGAGAAAGAGAGACGGACGTTCCCCCAGCGTATCTTAACTACGAGAGAAAGAGAGACGGACGTTCCCTCAGCGTATCTTAACTACGAGAGCAAGAGAGACGAAGAATGACGCCAGCGCCGACAAACTACGAACTAAACTGAGGGCAGGCCCCACTTGGAATCGGCACACGAAAACTGCCGAAGAACTGCGCTTCTATGTACGTCTGAATTCATTGCCTGTGCATAACAAACAACCACAGACTATAAAACACTTCTTGAAATACGATAAATCGATCATTTGATGAAAATAATTGGACTTCATGTAAGTTTCTGTAAATTTAATAAAAGAATGGAAATAAAAGTTGGTTAATCCAAACGTACATGCCTCATTGAATGAGATAATAATAATTATTATAATTAAAAAAAATCATATAGTTAGTTTTAACAAAAAAAAATCGGTAGTTTATACTGTGCTTTAATAGACAGGAAATTAATGAACAAATATGGCCGCTATATATTTTCGTGAATAGTCAGTTTTTGGTTTATATTAATTATAACTAAACTAAAAATTTTGAATAGTAACCACTATTCAAAACTTTTTGGTAAAAATAGTAACCACTATTCAAAACTTTTTCATAAGGGTTCTTCTGTTTAAGAATTCAAGTGTAATAAAAAAAATTAGATCAATCGGTTGTGTATTCTTTTAGTTAATGTGTTTACTACTGTTTACCAACATCCGTACATACTGACGGACATCACAGGATTTGTTATTTTTTCTTTTTCAAACTTTATTTTTAAAAAAGAGACTTATTTATTTTATTCCTTCATAAATTATCTTTCAAATGGTATGAATTTAAGCCTTAGTGAATATATTTGAACGAGTTTAAAATGTTTTCTACGTAAGTGAATCAGCTTGGATCGAGTAACATTGCTTCGCAATTGAGTTTTGCAATAATAACCTCCTCCTTTTTTTAAGTCGGTTAACAATAGTATCTATGTTTCCAAGATTGATTATTTGCAAGGAATTAAGTCGAAATCTTGTAATCTAAGTTCAAACTAAGAGTAACGAACAATAACTGTGACATGGCATTCATTTATTTATTTTTTGACGGCTTCCTTAAAATATAACTATGCATGTGAAATTTAACGTTAAAACACGTGGTTAGTAAATCAAGTTTAAACTAAGAGTTATGAGCAAATATACTTGGAAAATCACATAACTTTATTTATCAAACTAGCTACATAATTGGGTATATCAATGAAACTAGTAAAATTATTATTATTTATATGTATAAATATTTGTATTTCACTGATTTATTATTTATATATTTCATATATAATTCAAAAACTAATAAACAAATACCTAATTAATATTTAAACTAAAAATATTACATTATTTCGTTGTTTGAATTGACAGTTCTTCTTAAATGTAATCGATTAATATTTTAAATCGAATCGGTAAAGTGTAATGGCGTCACTGATATTTCTTGAACTGTCAGAGAAAATGAATCACGATTCACGGTCAAGACCGTAAAATGAATGGATTGACGATTAATGGCGAATGGAGTTAATGGATGAATGGACAGAGTATAGTAGTACATAGCTTTAGTTTGTATTTATTCAAGCCATTTATTATTATTATTTCGAAAAAGAAATATTTGAAGAGCTTAATATTAAAATCTAGTCCTCTCATATTAGGGGTTTCACCTCGGAATTGGAGAATGTCAGCTATAAGCTTGTATCAATTTTATTCATAAATCATAATTAGACAAGTAGATTGTCAAAATGTGTTATTCAATAAATCGCAGGTTTACAGAACGTTTTAACATTCTATAAACCCCAGATAAAGTATCTCATTTAAACAAGCCAGGATCTTACTATAAAACTTAGATAAACCTATATTATCGGGCCAATAAAATGTTATTGAAAATTTCTGTCGAAAACAGCCTGTCTGCGCACACACACACTATAACAAATATCCCCGAATCCTTTTCATCATTAATGTTTCTTTACTCGTTTTGAAATATGTTTTTGTTGGTCCAAGAAGATGCTAGAGATCTTTATGGGTTGGTTCGAGCCACTACACAATAGAGTAGCGCGTGTGCTAGCACGACATCAGACTTAACCCATCAGTAATTAACTGCATCAATTGCACCATATTAAAATAAAAGAGTTGTCAAGTGAAGTTGAGAGGAAGAAAGCTAGGTGATTCTGGATACAGACTATAACCATATTTGTTTACATCCATGTTTCGATCACATAACCATGCTGAAGAAAATTAAAACTAGGCACATTGCAATTGCTTATAATGACACACATGTGACTGAGAAACAGCCCTTTAACATGGACTCAAACCATAAGCGAGGTAGAAAAAAAGCTAAAGGTAGAGTAAAAGCTTGCAGCATGCTAGCTTGCAAGCTTTTATTGTAAGGCACTTTGATGAATAAAGTTCTCCCTACTTGCAGGTAAATGATTAAATAAAACAATTTCAGATCAAACAACAATAACAATTTAATCAAATCTTTTTTTTTTGTAATATTCAATTTTATGTTTTATTAAAATCGCCTCCAACCTCAAATTTTCATTTTTACTTTTTTCGTTTTCCATTTGAATTGCATGTAGTTCCCGCCTGCATTCAAGTTCATGAGCAGCAACTTGTTCTGCAGGTGAAGGACCATCTTTAGTCATTTGACATTTGGATCTGAAACACTACAAATTGAAATATTGTATCATTAAGGGAAAATAAACATGGTAAGCTGTAATTAATATTACAACAACTTTTTCTTGACATTAAAATATTTTTATATACTTTTTTCTTAAATTGTCTAGGTTTTGGTCGCTGCATTTCTGAATTTGAAGGCGATGGAGGCAGTGATGGATCCAACAACGGTGAGACCGAAGGTATTGGAGAAGATGGTGCCTCTTCTGTGTCCACAAATATCTGAAAATATGTAAATGTTTTGATAATTTCTGTGTGTATTAAAACATACAATAACTTACAGCTTGAACATAGTTTGTTTTGTTTTCTTTTCCAAACTCATTCCAAATGCAAATATGATTAAATCAATTGAACCCGTATTAGACTACATCCGTAATAAAAATATTTGAATTACATTTACCGTTTCATTTAAAATTTCACAAGTGGAGGTGGAGGGATGTAACATGTCCTGTAAAGATGAATTTTTAATTTAACAGTACTTAATAGGATTCCTTTATTAACTAATTGCAAAAACTCACCAAACCCATAATACAAATATTCGAATAACATTTACCATTTCATTTAAAATTTCACAAGTGGAGGTGGAGGGATGTAACATGTCCTGTAAAGATGAATTTTTATTTTAACAGTACATAATAGAATTTCTATTTTATTAACTAATTGCAAGAACTCACTAAATCCATAATAAAAATATTTGAATTGTACTTACCGTTTCATTTAAAATTACACAAGTGGAGGTGGAGGGATCTAACATGTCCTGTAAAGATGAATTTTTAATTTAACAGAACATAATAGAAATTCTTTATCAACTAATTGCAAAAACTATGAGTGATTTATATCTCATAATCATGATAGAAAACCCTACATCTATACCATACCAGGTAGGGCACAAAGGAATACCAAACATGCAATTTATATTATCAGAGTTAACTTATGTCTTCTTCATTAGAGATTTCCACTACCATAAAGGCTTACATCTTTTACAAAATTATGTATATTAGTTTTTTATCTATTTTGTGTTTTTACTTTTTAGTAATAAGTAATGTATTATTGTTATTTTTGGTATTTAACCCCTTTTGAGGCTATAAATCTTTTTCTTAATTCATCATTTATCAGCGACAAAAATATCATGTGTATTCAGTAATATTTTATTATTATTTTCATATTAAATAGTTTTGTAAACATTGTTTTTTAGAGTAAATATGTTCCTTATAGGCAAGCGTGCTACACCCTAGACAGTGTAATTGCTTACCATCAGGCAAGAGAGCGGTCTAACAGGCCTATCACCAATGAAAAAATATATTTAAGCCATTTTGAAAGATTTTTCTTTTCTAGATGATCATTTCGTTTTAATGTGAGTTATATTTCTATGAGCTTGGATCAAAGCTCTACCAGATACAACAAATTTTCACCTCAGATTCAAAAACAATATCGAACGGCAGCTTTTTGCTTTGCCCAGCTCTAAGTCTTTTTGCTTTCAGTTTTAAAAGCCCCCATTGCGCTTTTAGCTGTGTCACAGTGCGTGGGGACCCTCTACACATACAATTAAATCTGAAATAAAAAGGAAATTTGTTTAAGAGAAATTCACAAGAAATACAACCATTAATAAATTTGTTAAGAGTAGTGAATGTAGTTTAAAATTGAAAATACAATGATAGCAAAATTAGATTTAAAAAACCACCTCTGTTTTAAATCGCTCCATGCCACCACCTTCGCTACATTGGACTTCGTGTCAGTGTTTTTATTTTCAATAGCACGAACTCGCTTCTTCACCAAATCCTTTAAGATGACCTTAGAAAGCAAAAAACAGTAAATTTTATATATTTTCATGCAAGAAACTTACAGTGCAAAATTGTAGACTTGCGACTATAACCAAATTGTTACACCAACCTTATCTTCCTCGAGCCAATTTTCACCTCTCAGCCTTTTTTTTTTTAAATTTGTATTCATTTTAAAGTTTTCCTCGATTTAACGACTCGATCGGACACTATGTTTGACGCGAAATGCATTGTTTTTATTTGTGTTTGTACCATAGATAAAAACTCGTTGAAACCATTTTCTACCATTCACAGTTTACCATTTTTTTACGAAATGGCAATATTGTGTATGGTAAAGGCATAATAGTTATCGGAGGTTTGTCAAACAATTATAAATATTTTTTTTATCGAACGTTTGATAGGTTTAAATGACGTTTTAACGAATATAGGCTTATAACTTCGATAAAGGTTTATTGTGAATAAGACCGTTAAATTCAATGTTCGGGCTACGAGAGTAAAGGAATATAGAGTGCACCTGTGTCGCGAACACACTGCACTATAATATGCCTTGCGCAGTTGGCTTATCTCTTGAGATTGGCCGCCCGTGGTCGAAATTGGTCTGGAGAACAATTGAAATGTCCTGTAATATTCTACTAGAAAATCCAGTAATATAATATAACTTGCTCCTATTGACCCAAATATCATGCCTCATTTGTTCGTGTCTCAAATATCCATTTATAGTACGTACATCGGAGACAGGTAGAAATTGGAAAAAATATTCCAAAAACAAAATGAATGGCTTAATATACTAGTTTTCAGATCAAGAAAAGTGACATATCGTACATTCATAGATAATATGATATGATTTCAAAAATTTGACATTTTAGACTTGCATACAGTTCCGACTTGTAAATCAAAATAAAAATGGATTTGGCACACCTGAGACCTAAAATTAGTATGCTTTTTGTTTATTTTTCACTGTGATATTTGTTGTTACGGATGTGCCCGCCTCCTTACTAAAAATAATGTAACCGATATTGAATGCTTATATTTAGAGCTGCAGGTATAGAAGCCAATATTTTAAGATTTCCTACGTAATACTTGTCTGCTTGCGTATTTACATTCCTCGGGAGTTATTCTACATTTACCAGTTATTAGGTAATAGGAGAGGATCTCAGTGTCTTATTTAGTTGTATAGGAAATAATATTTTAATTCGATAAAGCAATAAAATAATAATATGAAGAATAAGTTCAAACAAAATTTTACGGCAATTAAAGCAGGCGATCTTATAATAACAGAACAGCCCTTTGCATTTGTTTTATCTTCCAAAGAAAATGGCATTAGATGTGATAATTGTCTACAAAGGTAAGATTTATAAAAAAATAGTTAAGCTATATTTGCATGGCAATTAATACAAACTTCAACTTAATTATACTTAAATTTTAAATATATTTGTCATGATAAATAAATTCTCATTCTTCAAGATTTCTTTTATAGTTCTGCTCTGCTTGATATAATTTTTTTTGAGACTCATATTAAGTTTTTATTTACATAGCTTTATCATTAAAGTAATATATTGTTAAAGTAATTATTATCATTAAAGTAATAAATCGAGAACTCTGTTTCCCAATTTAGAAATATTTTTTAAGTTTATAATACGTTAATTTAGTTTATCTTAAAATTAAAAAAATAAAAATGTAGAAGTACTAAATAAAATATTTTTATAATACAATAAATTTTATTTGTCTTGATTCTGTAAATTATATTCTTTACAGATTTTGAGGTTGATAGAATTTATCACATCAGGTTAAAATAACTAAATTATTATTATGTACATACTAGACTACATTTCTATAATTTCATATTTATTTAGTGGTTTCTGAAGTTTATAGAGCAAAATCCACTTTGTCTACAATAGTAGAATACTTTGAAAGTAGTTCAACAGATCCATTTAAGATCATCATTATTTACAATTTATAAAAATAAGGTTTTTATATAAGTAAATTAGACTGACGAAACCTTAGTAAAAATAATAATGACAATCAAAATTATACTATTTTATAATGATGACTACTATAGTATTATATAATATATTTTCCAGGGGAAAGGTGCTTAAGTGTTCTGGATGTCAGTTTGTGCATTACTGTGGGCGTGTGTGTCAGAAAGATGCTTGGAATGATCATAAGGTAAGGTAATATTGGTTGGATGTTATAAATGGCTTATAAATTTCGATATGGTAATGGCTTATATGCCCCTAGTGATCAACTTGCAGGTTCGATTTTGATCCCTGGGGTTATTGATGTACCCAGTCCTGACATAACCTTTGTTTAGTTGGAGAAGTGAATAGGAACAAGAATTCCTACAACTTAAAAAAAATTTAGCATGATTTGTATGACATAACGAGTCATCTAGAATCTAGATCAAACATTTTTTAGTAGCAGTCTGGTAGTTCCTACTTCCTAGTATTATTGTATTCAATCATTCAAATTTTCGTGCACCTCCTTGACATTTCACCAGCATCAAACGTGACTGCTCCAATCCCTTGGATCTGTAGCGCGACTTATAAGGTCATAAAACTTTTGTCAATTACAATTGACAAAAGTTTTATAAATTTCACCCACTTTAAAGTTAGCCAATTGACGTGACCAACATAAAATTCATGTTCTTGTAATTTGTATTGTGTAATTAAAACCAGTAGCTGTAGTATTGTACAGCTTATTTATATAATTAATATACAAATGCTAAGATAGTCTTAAATTCGAATTTATGTATATCCAAATATAGTGTTTTTATTTACATTATTTTTTTTTGTAAAAATACCCAGAACACAGATTTTAAATATAAATGCTCAGACTTGAGTAATACCGGTGTAATAAATTCGGTACATATTTCTAGCTTAAAATAATTAGTCTTTTCCTAATGAAATACATTTTGAAATAGTAACATCATTACTAACATGATAAATGCAAAAGTGATTACTGAATTACTGATCAATGATCATCATGAAACTTTGCAAACCCGCTGTCAGTGTACAGATAGGGTACCTAAGAACCCCCCTCTCTTCATATCGCGGGCGGAAGCTACTAGTTTATAAATCTAAAATAGCCGAATAGCTTCTTGAAAAAATCACGATAGTTTTAAACTAGAATTTAGTATATATTTAATTCGTACTGCAATCAAAACAAACACAAAACGCTCAAGATATTTTCTAGTATTCTGTAATGGCTCTATTCATTATTCAATATAATAAATGGCAACATTCAATCGTAAATTCATTTGAAAACAAACAGATGTAGATTCCGTGGCTCTCTGCCATTTTATATCTGAATAGTTACAAATCTTATGATAGAGAATCAGTGTATTGTAACTTCTATTATCCATCAGTCGATCTTCATATATTTTCTGGTGGAAGGATGCAAGGCTATCTCTGAAGTACCTATCATTTTTTTTTATTACATAGGAAGGCGGACGAGCATATAGGCCACCTGATGGTAAGTGTTCATCAACGTCCATAGACATCGGCGTTGTAAGAGATGTTACGTATCGTGAGGTAGGAAACATAGTGGGAAAAGCATGTGGCGGTTGAAAATTCTACTCGTACCCACTATTCCGTATTGGAGCAGCGTGGTGGGATATGTTTAAAAGCTTCTTCTTAAAAAGGAGAAGAAGCTTTAGCCCAACAGTGGGTGCTCTTAAACAGCTTTCGTGATAGGGCTTTGTGCAATCTCGTCTGAGTAGGTCACCCACTCATCAGATATTCTACCGCAAGACAGCAGTACTTGGTAATGTTGTGTGAGTGAGCGAGTAACTATAGGCGCGAAAGACAAAACATATGAGTTCCTCAGGTTGCTGGCGCAGTGGCGATGTAAACGATGGTTAAAATTCCTTACAATGCCATTGCTTATGGGCACTGGTGACCACGCTTACCTATACAACAATAATAAAAAAAAGAATGTTATTCGACACATGCAGGTTTTTTCGTTATGTTTACTACAGACCACGATATGAATCACGACATAGAACATTCCTATGTAATATAAGCTCGAAATTTTTTTGTGGGTCACTACGTTTTGTTTCTCGTAATGTGGTAACACATTACAGAATCTATATTTTTCACAGTAGCTAATTTTAATTATGTATATAACATGTATACTAATGTAAGTCCTCAATGTAAATAAATATTTTTTTATGTTTGAATTGATAGTGGGAATGTGCGAACTTGAAGCGGGTGTCACCGAGGATTATACCGGACGCAGCGCGCATGCTCGCGAAAATCATTAACCGTATGAAGCGCAGCGATGGCAGCACTTACAAGGCATTTTACTCTCCCACCTCGTTCAGGATGTGGAAGGACCTCATGTCGCGTGAGTTATAAAAATATATTATTATGTTGTGACTTTTATAAAACGTGCTATACTAGTCTACTAGGGGAGCTGTTAGATACATTCCTTTGTCCTTTTCTGTACCTGACTTACATGTTTGCAAAATTCAAATTATAAATGAAACAATGATGTTACGATGTCTCGTCTTTACAACTCAATGAAACATAGTGAAATTACATACACGATATAAGTGATAGATAACATTTCCAAGGTCAGTGTCTATGGTACCATTTACCATCAGGTGACCTATTTGCGCCCTCGCCAACCTGTTCTATAAAAAGAAGGGGTACAGAAAAAAACGTAAGAGTACCTAAAAGTGCCCATGAGCAGACGAAAACGGTTAAGGGGGTTTCCCAGTACCCTGGGAATCTTCCCTAGTGAATGGAGACCCGCACAGGCGGGTTTGCCGTCGCGTCAGAGCGTTAGGGTAGTAGGCGCAAGCGATCCCGTGGCGTTCACCGTTAAGACGGGAATAGTACCGCTGGTTTTTTTAGAGGGTATTCCGACGACCGGGGCGCACTCGGCGCCTTGGACACCGGCTAGTTCCACTGTTCCCGTGGCGAAAACGCTTAATGCGATTTTCCAGGGTTAAAAAAGGCGATATCGATTATCAATAAATTTAAAAGTTGACGTAACAATTAATTATTTGCCGTAGAGGCAGTAATAAGATGAGGTTTTATACTTTTAATAAAGTTTTTTATTACTAATATGGCCGAATACTGAAAGGTCTTTCTAATATGAAGTGGGACTTAATTATTTGGAACTCCATTAATTTCAAATTTCGCATACAAAATTTTGTTATTAATGACGTTCCAAATAATTAAGTCCCACTTCATTTTGAATGACGTTTCAGTATTCGGCCGTTAGTATGTTATTTCATTGTTTAAAATCCTATACGCGTAAATTTAATAGAGTTTTAAGTCTCGAATGCGACATAACATCTCTTTCACTTTTGTTCTAAAACTGTTTATTGCAATTATATTTTATTTGATAAATTTTAATTACAGATTACACCGATTTAAAAGCAGACAAAAAACGCATGGATCACTTCACTTCCCTGTGCGTGGTGTTGTTTGAATTCCTTAAAGACATATCGTTACCGAACACCGTGGATCTGATGGGATTGTATGGAAGGGTAATATTTATTATTAACATATATGTATATAAATACAATTAAAAATAATTAATATACAAATCGTGACCGCGTGGAATAGTGGCAATAATGCTAGCAGCTATATATATATGTTTATACCACTGCTTACACGTAGCCTTCGATCAATAATGTACTAGATTACCGGTAAGCGCTTCAAAAACTGCCGAAAAAGTAAGAACACAATGACGTTTGTGAGGTTATTTCAAATTAGTATGGTCCAATCATAACTTATTGCTAAGGTAATAAGGTTGAATATGCAACAACCTTTATTGTACATTTCCCATGTCTTTCTGTCATTCATGGCGTAAGATCGTAAGTGAAAGTAAATACAATCTAAACCGCACTTTATTGCTTGGGAACAAGGCATAGTTTAGGTTAAAACAAATATTAAACCTTTACATCGTTTTCTTCATTTTATGGTCAGTGTCACATTTGAGTATTGTTTTTGTTCGTGACGCGTTATCTAGTAGTATTGTTGATCGAAGCACGAAGCTTTTTTTATAGCTTAAGCTCAAATTTAGCCAATGTTATTGTTAGGTTCTAATATTTATCGAACTAATGAAGGAATCGTATTTGTATTTCTAGATGGTGATCAACAGTTTCACCATACTAGATATGGATATGAACTCAATAGGGACCGGCATATACCTCGCGTCGTCAATCATCGATCACAGTTGTAACCCTAACGCCGTGGCGACCTTTGATGGAAAAACTATTAATATAAGAGCAATAAAAGACATGCCTTGTTTAGACTGGAAACAGGTTAGTAACCTCTAACGCTCTCGGTCAAAGGAGGCTGTTTACCTACTCTCTTTCGATGACATTTTGCCTATTAACATCTTAGTATTACTTCAAGATCAGGTCGACGGTTGATATTTGAAATTCTTAGAAATATTAATAACTTTAGTTACTATTAAATAATACAAAAGATTGTTTGTTCGATGTTGGGATCTGCTAGAAAGCTCTTTGATTTTTGTCTAATAGCAATTATTAATAACAAATGTTATAAAAATGTAAAAGGGAACAACGGGACTGATGCTGCTGTGTAGGACAAAAAATTAAAAATCTTCAATATTTTCAATATTCATATGAACTAGAATATTCCTTATTCTTACAAACATTATGGAACAAGTATTTATAAGTTTCTCAATTAACCCATTCATGATATTTAAAAAGACATTGTATCACCAGATAAGGATCTCATACATAGATTTAATGAAGACGCCATACGAGAGACAAATGGAGTTGTTGGAGAACTACTACTTCCTGTGCTTCTGTGACAGGTGCATGGGTAAATGCTTTAGTTGTGCATACTAATTTACTCTTTAAGCCAGAAATATTTATGGCTGTTTTTCCTCTGCTTCAAATTATCTTTCACTTTCCAGTTATCAATGTTGATGATTTGATCTTAGTGTGACATCTCAGAAATGTAAAATGGCGGATAGCTGTAAAATTTAAACATAATCAACAAATAATCTTAATCTTTTCGCATCCCATTCGACCTTTGTGATAATATGTTTCCATGAAACAAAGAAATTATAAAACATCATGACTGGCTGATATATAAAATAATATATTAAATGGCAACATTGATAACTGAATTAATCATACTTGAATTTTCAATGCTCTTGCATAGCTATCAAAACGCATGGTTTTAAACATTTTCTTTACATACCACATACATTATGAGATCGAAACTTTTCAGATGAAAGTCATCTCAAATACGTCCACGCCGCCAAATGTCCTAACATTGAATGTGAAAATCCAGTAAATGTAACATGGAAAGAGAACTGTGTTCTTGTAAAGAAACCTGAACGCAAACTTGAACTGGCATCATCACAAAATGGTGATTCTGAAGACTTGCTCACAAATGGTCCAGAAAAATCGACTTATACAAATGGAGTGGAAAAAGTTGGTGTCAATTGTGATGAATGTGGGACAAAGTTTACAGACAAACAGGTTGAGTTGTTCGTAGAGACAATGGAATCCAGTGAATTGCATTTACGGAACATGAAGGAAACTTCTGTAGCGTGTATCCTTTTTCAAAACGTTTACAGAATTGGGCAAAATTTGATCAGATTAATCATTAATGATTACAGATTAATTCGTTATACTGTAATCGTGATTGATGATTACATATTCTTATCGTAATCGGTAATCAGGCAAAATTTTGCTCAAGTCGGTATGTAAGTATATTTGGCTATAAGAAGTATAAAATATTAAAATAAATAAGCTCTTTGAAATCATCATTTTACAAGATTAAATGTAATTAATTATTTTAATTACTATTTTTATGTAGAATTAAATTTGTTAATTCATTATGAAATTAATAAACAAACTAGTCACTAACCAAAGTTTTTAAACAGCCGCTAAACAATGCTAATAAGTAAAACTGCTAATTTATAAATTGGTAATTGAAAAATTAACAAATTAAACAATTTCAGTTCTTCTGATAAACAAAAGAACAGTTATGTAATCTTTAATTTCTTAACAATTAAGCAGATGTTGAAATTTGCAAGTACTGTCTGGAAAAACAGGAAGGTGTGTTGCATCCATTGAATGTTATGTATTCACAAACTTTAGACAATGCATTTGATGCACTTATTCAAGTGCAGTTGTGGGAGCAAGCTTGTATATATGCTGAAAAACTGATACCATGTTTTAGGTAAGAGCTGTTGATAAGCCAAAGTATTTTAATAGGAATAATTATTTGACTACTCTAAAGTAAAGATGAGATAATAAAATGCAGTAACTTCTAGGTACTTTACGGTGAAAGCAAATACTATTGATGTATTTATCCTCTGTCTTTCAAATGTAAAATTATTGATGGTAGGAGATAAATTAGTGAGTAATTAGGAGAAACATTACTGATATACAAGGGTTATGTTTTGGTATATGTTATGTATATTATATATTATTCCGGGCTACTATATTAATAAAACAATTTAAATAATATGTTACCTGTCATCTTCATACATTACCATTCTATCTGTTATTGTTAATTATCTGATCTGATCAGAATTTAATCAGAAGTTAACTGATTTATGCCTCATGTTAACATACACCAAGAACATTGTTAAAAAAAACTGCCAGAGAATTTAAAATGATTTGCTCTTTTTCAGGTTTTACTACGGCAAATACCATCCATTGTTGGGATTACTACATATGAAGTACGGAAAAATTCTTTTGTATAAGATGAACCTTGAAGGTGCTTTAAATCAGTTTAAACTTGCTGAAAAGATAATAAAAATAGCTTACGGAGAAAGACACCCATTATACAGGGAGCATTTATTGCCATACATAGACCAATCGATGATAGAATCATCATAATATTGTACAATTGATCAAAACTGTCAATTATATTGTCATAATAAAATAAGGCTGTGTGTGCAATGTTATGGTGTAAGTAATAAAAATAAAAGATAAAAATGTATAAAACTTGTCAGTTTTTTTTTGCTATGGACCACAATGTCAGCTTCCTTATGTCACTAAAGTTGTAATGGGCTTTTAATGTAAGGGAGGGAATTATTTAAAATCATCTACTGACTTAAATGAAGGGGTCTAAAAATTTGGTGGTAGTTTGATGGTTTTGGTAAAGAAAAGTGTCTGTGCCAATTTTAAATTTTATTTGTAGCCTGGTCTACCTTGTATTTATATACGTCAGTATAGTTTACATTCTAGTCTTATAATAATGTCCTGTCTATCCTCTAGTCAACTCCATTTTTTTTTCTTGGCAGGAGCTTCTGCCTCTGCCTCTACAACTTTAATCCTTACCCCGTATATCTCAGCTCCGTGCAATACTTTCATTGCCTCATCTGCGGATTCACTGACTGCATACTGCGCAAATCCTACAGTTTTGTTAGGCAAGGTATATACATTGATAAGGTTTCCGAATCTACAGAATACATCTCTTAGTACAGTTAAGGGAGGAGGTTGAGGTTTGCAGATCAAAAAGCACCTTTTAGCTACTGGGCTATCAATGTGTGCAAGAGGCTGTGGAGCAGGTAACTTGACACTGCAGTATTTCAGGTCTGTGCTTTCAGGATTGGTTATACCAGATGTACCGGAGGTAGCCTTTTTAATCAATGTAGATGCTTCTGCAATAGCTTCTGCTAGCTGTGCAAGATCAGGGGAACATGATTCGGCAGTTAATGTAATTAAATTTCTTAAATTATTAACTGCATTTGGTATATTAGGGTGATCACACTCATAAGGTGCTAAATTAGGATTTGCAGGTTCAACATATATTATTTGACCTGGTGGATATTCAAACCCATTTAGTTTTTTAACTGCATATGCAGCTGAAATTGGGTTTGAATATAATACGGAACCTTTGCCAATGTTCTTCATTAAATCAACAAAGAAGTTGCAATTAGCCATACCTGGTACTATGTCAAATAATGTACTAATTTGGGTTTGATTTACATAAGGACTGCAACTAAAGTTGACTCTGGTAAAACCTCTTGGATTTATATTCATCATAGACATCAGTGTTTGTCTTTGATCATTTGCTGTTGTTGAATTGGCTAAACCATTTATAGTTGTTTCGTAACTTGTTTCATTACGTTTATTATACCCTTTTGGTTGAGCGAATAATGGCCTGTATTTCCTTTCACATTCCTCATATGCAATAGCTGCTTCAGAAAATTTTTGGTATGTAATGTAGGCAAACCCTTTGGATGTCCCTGTTTCCCTGTCTCTTTGGATTAGAACATCTTCAACATGCCCGAATTTCTTAAAATACTCTCCTAATACGTTCTCGTCCATTTCCTTAGGAATATGCAAAAATAAACGTCTGTACTTATCATAATTATAATCTTCAGATTGTATTTCTGAGCGATTAGCTGCAACCATAACTTTAAGTGCTCGGGTAGAATTTGAAATAAACTTTGTATTCATAGATTCAAGAGCTTTGGCTGCTTCAGAGGTTTTTGAAAACTTAATAAAAACAATTCCTTTAGGTTCACCTGTGCTATGATGACGCGGTATACGTATATCTTCGATTTTACCGAACTCTGAAAACGCAGTTCTGAATTGTTCTTCTTTTAAACCTCGATCACAAACTATAAATAATCTCGAATATATTGGAGTATCCTCACGATCTCTCTCATCGGAACGTGAATATTTGCTTCGATTTTCCATTGCCAATAAATAAATAATTTCTAAGTTATAAATAAGCAATAATCACGCAATATAAATTATATTTTTTTCTACCTAAACTAATTAAGAATTTACGCAAATAACAATTCCTATTAGCATTTTTTTAAATTCATTTTTTACAATTAGTCAAACCATAATATAATAAAAATATAATGGTGAATGTCGGTAAATATCATAGTCGTAGACAGAGTAAATATTAAAGTTAGGTCACAGATGGGTAAAGGAATATAGTAAATAGATTAACAATTTGGAGTTTGATATTTTTATTTATTTTTGAGATTCGATACTTGGTCAAAATATTTAGTATTTGGCCCAGTTAGATGTTTAATTTATTTTTATATATTTTATTAATATTAAAAGTTTTTATTGTATTTCAAAAAGTTATAAAAAATTAAATCCTTATTTAGTTTAATGATAATTAAAAACAATGAATTAAATACACAATGATTGACATACTATTAATATTGTATTTATGTAAAAATAAAATATTTTTGATAAAAAAATAAGTTATAAGTACACAACGCTGTCAAGCAAAACCGTTTTAATTCAAAAATATCGATTATTTCGAAAATAGCAACCCCGGATCTATTTATGCCAGAACCAAAAAATATTTTCGAGTTGTTTATATTTTATGAAAGAAAACTAAATTTTAAGCTAAACTGTTCAAGAAATCCATTATAATAAAACAATATAACGTAATTAGTATCGAGGAACAATAGTTTAGTGGTTATTAGTTAAATAGTTCATGTAGGTATATTGATAAATAATGGTGCTATCGGACATGTACTATGGAGATGCATTCAAAATTTCAAATGATTGTTAGCAGGCGATGGGATCGGTAGTCTTATGCGCTGCGCATCGGATTACTTCAAAACATTGTGTTCACTGGTGCGATACACCGTTTATAAAACCGATAAAATGACCGGCTAGTAATCTGCTCGTTTTTGGAAAATATTCTAGTCCTTATCCTTCCATTATATACCCTCAGATATTTATCAAAATAAAAACTGTTTTTTCCTGAAAAAGAGTGAAAGACTTTGAAAATGTTCAGTGAATCCTATGAGAGAAGGCTTCTTCAGCAATGCAGTCCCATCAGCAGGAAACAGTCTGTGTTGGTCCGGCCTGAGCCTATGGACAGATTCATACCTTGTAGATTAGAAAATAATTGGCAGACAAGCTTTCAAGGTGAGTGTTTTATTTTTATCCTATACTTATGGATTTTAATGTGAATTACATGTAATATTCAAAATTCACATTATATTTAAAAATATATAATTTTGGGTTTTGTTCTATTATCAAACTAAACTTATATCTCATAATTATTAAATGTTGATTAGCCCCTTCTTTACTTCTCTAAATATAATTAAAATTAACTAACACACATTATGTGAAATTAACTAATTAAGGTAAATTCTAAGATCTTAAAGCAAAAATAGAAACATGAAATTAAAACATGTGTTGTGAGTTTTGAAATCATCTGCAACTCTATATCTATATTGTTTTTGTGATAAATGTGAAAACTATTAAAACCACTACTTTTGGCAAAATTTCCAAATAATTTAAAACTTGTAATTTATTTAAATTTTATTATAAGTAAGGTGTGCAGGGTTCTTTCTATAAATTTTATACAAAAGTATTAACATTACACCATTCACTTTACATTAGAACAACAATATTATTTACTCAAATGTAAATGATCACTTCAATTTAAATCTGCTTGATTAAATACTGAAATCAATTGGATACCTAAGATTTCAATTTTGAATTTTTCCAATTAATAATCAGTACATAAAATTTGATACATTTTGAATAAATTTGTATGCAATATGTATATATAACTTAATCAAAGAAAAAGAATGGGCATGTAATATGTATTTAAGTTAATTAAATGGGGTTAGATTGAATTGGTCATAGGTCGAGATATCTGAACCCTCATTATTAATTTGACCTTTAAAATATCGGCTTACATTTGTTATTTACTTTAAAGCAATGCAATTTTTATCATTTGTTTTGAAATTGATTTCACTATAAACTAACCCAACGGTTTGCAGTTGAGGGTCATGGAATTAATGGTCTTACAAAATAGTAAAACCCATATAAAACTTGAATTTATATTTAATATAGTTGTAATGTATGTAAAGGTAAAAGTAAGACCTGATTGCCTGTTATTATAACGGTCACTTTACTTGGTGTTGCTTTACTCAGTGTCACATTTTGTCTTTTCAATTTAGTTCATAATATGACTTGTCTGTTTGTCCTGAGTCTGGGTGTAATTATCTATATAAGTACATAGTACGAGTTCTGCTTAGTTTGAGATCAGACGGCCTAGTGTAATATATGCATATATATATGTGTAAGCTAGTAAGTGCATATTCTTTTAAGTCAAACCTACATAAATGTTATGCAATTAAAATAATATTTATAAATACAGTCGGATAAGAAATTCAATATCGCATAAAAATATGCAACTTGATTATTTCTCATATCGGTTATTTTAATAGGTCCAAATATTTAAACTTTACACCATAATTATTATTTATGTTCAGATAAACTTGTAATAATATGTTAAGACAAGATTCAAGATGAACGTATAACTGCAGTTAATGTACCTATAATAAATTAATTTTGAACTTGACGGAGGTCGAAAATTATAAATGTTTTGGTAACTTATTTACTACTTCTTGGAAATAATTTACATTTCTTACAATCAAATCTATACTATTATTTGATATTTGGAGGTTGTATGTTTGAATATGGAGAAATGTGCTTGGGCCAGATTATCTGATCCAATGAAGCGGAATAGTAATCATAAACTAGGACATTGTAGGAAAATACTTATCAATCATTTCTTATTATGTCATATAATACCAATAAAACTTGTAATTTTTTCGAAATCTTAAACACAATCTAGATCCTAGACTATATTATGTGTGTATGTACATATATATACATATATATGTACTATACATATATTTTTGTTCAATGTCAAATCAAGTTGGTATCATAGTATGTAGATGAAATGTAGTGTTTAAATTGCGCCATAAAGATTTTTATCTAAAATTAATTATAAAAATACAATTTAATAGTAATTTTTTACTATATTTTAGTTGCACTTGTTTTTTTTTTGTTAATATGGCATTTAGTTTGAACATGGGCGCAGGTTATTACGCCAAAGTCACGTAGGATGGAAAATGCACGAAGTGGACGAATGTTTGTTAAAACTTGAAAGAGAAACGAATTGTCAACGAATTGCGCTGCAGTTTGACTTAATTGTTGCTTGCAATTTGCATACGTCATGTTTCTAAAGCCGAGTCTCCACGAGAGGTTTGGTTGTTACATGTTTGCATTTATTTAATAACTTTCTTACGATTTGCTTACACAGTATTTACTATGTAATACATGATACTTTATATAAAATAAATCTGAAATAATGTAAATCACGGACTATTTAATTGATTGCCGTAATATTGTTTATCCAGTGGCTGTAAAATTAATACTAATGCCGAACAAAATATAAGTTAATTGAAATATACAGTTAAAATCGCGATCTAAAATATATAATCTATAACGAATCTAAAAATCTAATACAGATTAAATAATCGAAGTTATTCACGGTTGCATGAAGTAATTACAATGATTTTGCTAAAATCGTGAGTGGTCTAATAATAGGTTTGATGATGTGAACTGAGGTATCATTCCGTAGTTCGAGCTCCCGTAATTGTAATAAAATGTTACAATTGTTTTTATATTAATGATAATTGTAAAAACGTAATTACAGTACAGTTAATGGTTTCTTTTTTTATTCGAAATTCGAATCATACCAAAATATTTTTATTTAAATAGACGTTTACAAGTAATCGTGAATCGTCAAGCGCTACCATATTCGGAATTCAGTGACTTTCTTGTACTTTGATTTATACAATAACAAAGAGAATGAATTCTCTCACTTTACTCCCCCTCCTGTTTTAGGAGTTATCGTTTAGACGTTGCAATGAATACAGTACTATTTTTGTACATTAGTGTTACAGATAGACACATTATTATACTATATGCACGTTTAGTAATTTCGAATATTTATAAAAATACATTAAACTCTTATTGCGGGCTTAATGAATATTATTATTTGATTTACATACTTGTAATAGTTTCTCCAAAGTATTTATTTATAATCATTTGATGAATATAAACAAAAAATTGCACCACGAATCAAATACCTACAGATACGTAGATTTTCCTCAATTATATAAAAAATATATAAGATAATTAAGAATTATTTATTAAACGAAAAAACATTTCAGTATATACACATTTTTTCGCCTTATTTCCCAATGTAGAAAGAAATAAACTATGTAATTAACTGTACCGTCGTAATTTTACTTGTTTACCATAATTAAGTGTACACACTGTAAAATAATAATTAATTTTCAATGTCAGTGGCCTTTTATATATTACATAGCGAAATTAAATATTCTACTTAAATCAGGGCTACCACTAAACAATGAGCCATTTGCAATTAATACAGAAATATTACGTCTCGCTTGGTTAAACAACGTACAGTACGAAGCGAATGTATTATGTACGAATGAAAATAAATCTTATTTCAATGGAATAACGCTCATATTATGTTGTGATATTTAACGTTTAAATTGTTTTTAATGAAATCAGCCACGTGTACACGAGCGTGTTGAATAATTCCAGATTTTTTAATAGAATATAATGAGGGAGTTTTTTTTTTTATCTAAACATATAAATGTTAAAACTAATAACCCGTCTCGAGAAGGTTTCGCTCTGTGATATTTGTTTAAATAATAATATATAAATAATTATAATTTATCCAAGCTTTTTATCCGCTCGTGCTAAGTGCACTTTTTTCTAATGTTTTTTTTTTTAAATATTTGGTTTTATCTCAGCCAGTATTTTGTAATATTGGTTTTTATGTACAAAAAAACGTTTAAAATTCTTATGATTTTAATTTTTATAATATATTTTTAATATTGTCTGACAAACTAATTGCAACCAAAAAACGGTTGAGTTTTTTCTATTTTTTTAATGTAGATTTTGAAGTCTTATATATTCCGACAACGTAATATATTAAGATATACACAAAAAAACCTATATATTAGTAGTCTATATATAGTATTTCTTCTGTGATTTCGAAAAACAAAAACACAGCTCGCGTTAAAGTATATTTCCAATAAAATAGTGAACATACAGTTTTGTTCCTGTTTCTTCGAACTTTATCTAATTTCATAATTTCTATCCGTAATGATAGTAGTATATACAATATACATAGATAATAATCTAAGTTAAAAACTATCAGTTTCTTTTACATATAAAACATTTATAATATTTTCGAAACTAATATTGCTATCATACCTTAAAAAAAAACGAATTAATTTCATTTTATAATCTTAATGATATTTCTGAATTTCATTTCGAAATGTTAATTACTTGCAATGGAATATGTATTCACATTTCAGCTACATTAAAAAAAAAAAAAACGTCTCTTCATACGAACATTCACTGCGTTTACTTTTAATTGGGTTATTAATTCTCACGTTGCTATGTACATGTATAAAAATTCTAGTATTTACTGTCCGTGCTATATGGGATTTAGCGGAATAGGCAGTCAAGCGTGAAGTTCACTACCATCGAGGGCTCGGTCGACGGCGTTCTTATAGGGATTTTATTGTAATTCAAACTTACTCGACCATTATTATCTAGTAATAAATCCTCGGTTACTCCCCTTTCGTTTCAGTCACCGTAAAGAAACGCTTTCCTCGACTTCTAAATTTAAAATAACTGTACCGTTTTTGTTTAACCTTTAATTCGATTCGGTGTTACGTAAACTAAACACGACCGTTATATTTTTTATTTTCAAATTTCGAAAACATTCTTTTCGATTGATTTCGTTTGAAATTTAGAGTTACTATTGAATTATTCTTTGCAAATAATACATACAGATGCAAGTGATTGTTATACCTATAGCGACTAGCTATGCCTCGCGGTATTATTCGCATTCAATTACAAATAATACCCGCCAGTTTCATACAATTTACAATGTTGGTTCATGTTTGTGTTTTCTGCTTCGCTCTTTAAGATCATGGCGTGAAATAATATAGCGTATAAACCTTTCGGTAGTTTTTTTAAAAGTACGATTAATCATATAAGCTCTCTGTGAAGTCTCAGTTTATAATATGTATTTGCGCCACGCGGTTTCCCCCGTGTTTTAAGTTACTAAGGGGGGTACTACTCACCTATCAAAATTAATATATAACGCTTTTTTCTTTCAAATACGACTACTGTTAAATAAGTTATGTTCATTTTAAGCTTAATAGTAAATTTCTTTGTTTCGTTGCGTTTTAATATCATATATATCATTCCTTGTGCTTATAACTTGGTAATAATTACTTGGTATGTTTTCTCAAATCAACAGACCATTGAGGAGCAAATAAGAAAAAAAATCAAATCTATTCTATCGTCGTGCTTAAACTATGTACATAAGTACAAAACCCATGGACCGTAGAACGTGGCGAAAGGGCGACGCCCTAGGTACAACAGAGTCTAGCTCGCTGGATCTCAACCGAGACGGCTATCTTTAATAAGGCAACCCGACTTGTTAGCCGTCGGCCCCCCCTGCCTTGTTCCGCAAAGGTCTCTCTGATTTATTAAATCAAATTTTATTTAAAATAATTATTTACGAGTGCATAGCAATGAGTGTGAGAGCTTTGGTTCCATAATCGTTATATGTTTGTTATTTGAAAATGTTTGTGACGTCTCTTTAGTTAATTGTACTTAATTAGGATGTAAGCCAACAAAGCATTAATTTTAATTATATCTATTATATTTGTACAGTTACGGTACAGTTTTCACAAAAGTAAAAAAAAAAACATATCGTTATTGTAAAGGTGTAAGTTTGTATGTAGGAGGTTATCTCCGAAACTACTCATTAGATTTCTCTAATGACTTTATCAATATTTAGAAAAACCTTCTTAATGGTCATAGACATCAATTTTACAATTTACTGTTTTCCAATAAGAAACTGTCCCTTTAACGATTAATTTACAATTTAATAAAAATATGACTAAAATGTATATATACCTACATTTCAAATGTATTATTATATATTGTACAGCGCCACGACTGTCGGGATTCGCTAGTCAATATATAAACAGGTATAGTTAAATTTAGGCGATGTATCGACCTCTCGGTCCGAACGGACGTCGTTAATGCCATCCCCTATTAATATGGTAATTAAGGGCCACTACGCCAATCACGGGTGCCGAAGGTCAAACGACACGGTGTCAATTGTCTTTTATAATATAAGCCCATACATAATTGCCATCGAAATTGGTGTAACATGATATTAGTTCCGTATAATTGAAACTTTCATATATTATAGTGAAGAACAAATACTGCACGAGATTAATACTGAATCTTATAACTTTCATAAGTCTTTAAGAATAAAGTGTAGCAAGGAATAGCGTCGGCCGCTTTCTCCGTAATACGGTGTTTATGGAGTAAGCAAATGTTTTTTTCTGTTATTAGAGTCTGATTGAAAAAAGGTATGTGTGTTTCTACATTGTACTCTTTAGTGTGTACGATCATGTTTAACTTTTAATGTTTATTCATGTGGCGTTTTGTTTATTATGGAGTTATATTAACGCGAATTAATAATGTATAAAATTGATCTATTAACTAATGCGTTTGAATATAATTGAACGATTGAAAGCGTTGCAGTATTTTATATTTAAAGCCAACAAGTTGCAAGCTCCATTCCGGGAGCATCAAGAGGTGACTGAACCCGATTTGAAGGTAGTCGTGGAATCTCTAGTTGCGCCAAGCGTGGAAAGAGAGAGCGCTTTTTGCTCGCTTTTATTTCGTAGTCCAGTGAATCGGGTATCTAATATTTGTACTTTTATGGCTCCTGTTGTGAACAGGAATACGTTTATGGCTACCATATTTACATTAAATTGAATTATATTTTTTATGGAAGCGTAGTCTTTAAAATTTTGACTATTTTAATAGCGACTTGTTGTACCGAGAGTGTGGCGCGCGCTTTTATATTTTTTTTGTAATTATTATGACATATTTTTTTAAGTATCATACGCAGTGTTTAATTCCTGACCTCGACAAATCTTTATTGTCGCTCTGCAATTGCGATACCAAGTATTATTTATAAAGCATTGATTTTCTTATCTCGTCTTTAATGTACCAAAAATTCTAGATAGCTTCAGCAACCTGTCGTTTATGTATACGATAATTCCTTTTAATGTACACGTCCCACTAACATTCAGTACAAATTGCTTGACTTTTGATAAGCCATCGTTATCAGACGATTGTAAGGCGTGCGTACTTTGTGATATTATTGCGAGTAATATTTCGTTTTGTATATATTATATGTATATATATAATTATTGTATTGTATATGCGTAAATATAAACGTGTACAGTGTTAAATGATTGTTATGGATGAGTACTGTAATGACGGTTAGAGGAGTAATAAAAGTATTCTGAAGTTTTGTATTGTACAAGTATGGCGGCCTCTGTCGGCCATTTGTTTTCGAATGACGTCATTAACTATCATAATGACAAGAATTAGCGGAAAAACATTAAAACCGTTTAAAGAAACGCTATAACAACATTTTAGTATCATTAATGTAATAAAATCTAATGACCCTTTCTCGGAATATAATTTATTAAATAAAACAAATATGCAACTTAGTACAAGTGGCTGAAGTTTGTTTTATAATGAAATTCCATATTCAAATGTTACTCTCATTCGATAAAGTTTTATGTAAAAAATTAAATATAAAGTATATTTAATAAATTGTATTGTAATTGATTTTAAAAATTAAAATATATTAAGTAAATTCAATGAAATAAATCAAACGTTACCGACGAAATTTGTTCTTGCCATTTTTGTTTGAATAAATATTGCACTTGTTAAACGAGATAATTCATGCAGCTGTACAAATGTTGACATGTGGTTTGTGTTACGTGTAGGTGAGTGCATATAAAACTGACGAATTAACACCTCCGTTATTATAAACGGCCCGATATGATATTTTTACCTAAACATGGTACCTGTTAAGCATGTATTTTTATCGAATTTCTGAAATTATATTCTGTTAAGATTGAGTCTGGCGCTCGATACTGTACACCATATTATGTAATGTGGTATTATTAGCGCTTTACCCGCAGTTTTGCTTATGTCATTATTCAGAACTGCCAAATAAAAATTTCCATAGTACTCTAGGAATTTTAACACCAAAACGCGTTCGCTCCGCATAATATCCCGCTACTCGATAATTTGATTAGATTAGGTTAGGGGGTGCCCCCTAAGTATAAAACTCAAGTTTTTGTCATCCTACTTTAATCCTCTTTATCACTGAATTAGGGGTTTACATATTCAAAATTCATTCCTTAGTCCTAACCTACTATGTAAAAGCCCAGTCATTTGGGCTGTGCATTGTCATAGCATATGTCAATTAGTCAGTTATTATTTTATAAAGATATATACCTAATAATCATTTAATAATTGTAGTCAACTTCACTATCGATTTTTAAGTCGACATAGTTACTTTTTATGCATAGAACATAAGTTTAATTATATAGCTAGTAAGTATTCCAATTTGATTTGGTGACATAAATGTGAAAAAAAATATTTCTGACACATGCAGGTTGCCTTATTTATTTATTTATTTATTAAGGAACTCCAACAGAAGTACACACAAAAATACAAAAGGTACAAGCATTTACACAAGGTTAGGTGTACCCCCAATTACTGGAGAACACAAATATTTAAAATTAATTAAAACAGTAAACTTAACAATAAACGATGTTTTTATTTACTATTGAGTTCAATTATTAACAAACTTGATTGATAACTTAGTAGTGCATTCCGGGTTTGAACTCGCTGTGTGCGGTAGAGATTCACGTGTTCAAGCCACTCCGCCATCGAGGCTTTATACTTGGAATAATGGCAAAGTAAACAAATCGATCATATTATACACTATATATAAAAATCTTTCTAAACGTTCTTATTTATTATAAATATAATATTTGATGCAAGTATAATAATTTATTGATAGAATTATAATAATTTATAATATATGTTCGAATTTTTTATTTAAATACTTGTGTTTGATCAGTTTATTTTTACTTTTTTTGAATAATTTAAGATTTTATTTATGTTTCAATAAAGTTGTGTATTTTTGTACGTATGAATAAAATATTTGTTTTTTTTTATTTATTTTATTTATTCTAAATAATATACTTATGCGTTCATTTCATCATCGTTATAGAGTATACCTAAACCTAGTAGTTTAATTTGATTAAAAGTATATTCATTTTGATTCATTTAGTCTTTTTATCAGTAACTAGCTCCCCGTCTTGTCTTAACCAACATCCTTATATTGAAGCCCTTAAAGTTTAAATTTCTACAAATCGTAATCGTCGTACTACGTTTTTACAATTATGCCTACGTTACAAAATAAACCGACGTTCTAAATTTCAGCTACAAAGACTGCAGGTAGTTTACGTCAGTAATGACGTAACGATTTTATAAGTATAGATAATTTTCTATAGACTTAAATATCTATGGCATAATTGCGTCACGAAAGCGTTTATTATTCGCTGTAGTAACTTGGTTATTGTATATATATATGAAGTATATTTATGTATCTATCTATATAAATAAAATTATAGAGGTCTGCAATTGTGCGCGCATCACGGAAAAACTACTGAGAAGATTACAATGAAATTTACTAAATTTTATTTCTTAGACACTTGGCCCTTATCAAAAAAATATATATAAATATATATTGCGACATATTCATTTAATAAAAAGTTATTAAAGTTTCAAGAAACAACGATTTGTATATGCACTGCGTGTTCAGTGATGTATGTTATATGGCCATGTATAAGATAAGACAGCATATTTTGCATTGGCACTGAATCGACAATACTTGGTGGTAGAGCTTTGTGCAAGCTCGTCTGGGTAGGTACCACCCACTCATCAGATATTCTACCGCAAAACAGCAGTACTTGGTACTGTTGTGTTCCGGTTTGAAGGGTGAGTGAGCCAGTGTAATTACAGGCACAAGGGACATAACATCTTAGTTCCCAAGGTTGGTGGCGCATTGGCAATGTAAGCGATGGTTAACATCTCTTACAATGCCAATGTCTATGGGCATTGGTGACCACTTACCATCTGGTGGCCCACATGCTCGTCCGCCTTCCTTTGCAATAAAAAAAAAAAAAAAAAAAAAAAAAAATGCAAAATTTTAACTACGTAATACAAGAAGCACTGGATCAGGTTATACGATTACAAACGAATATTGCAAGTTTAATAAAATCGCGATAAAAACCGCCCGGTTTCGTTATTTAGATTCTATTGGGACTTGCAAGGAACTCAGTTGTTACACTTTTTAATTAAGTAAATGATATCGGTATGTTAATTAAATACAATTAAATTTATATATCCTGCATGAAAATCGACGAATACTAACTCCACGTCTTTTTTTTATCATCCATATAATATTTAATTGAGTAAAACGTTTTATTTGTTTAATCTTTTAAACTTAAATGTATTTTTATACATTGGTTATCTTATTATCTAACTGATTTAACTATAAATATTTTTAAGTGTGTTAAATAATGCTGTCTTTTTCTTTCGAATGTAAAATAAATGATGATTGAAAGAGAAAATAAGTGTTCAACTAAACACCGCTGAACAACGTTTTATTATTATTGCGGCCGTAAGCGTAGCATAATTGTGTCTTCTTAATTGTGTGTTTAATGATAATGTCTTGTCACACCTCTAATGTGGTACATTGAGGCCAGTATAGGTCTCTAAAACACCTACGATTTGTCATGACCAGCCTTCAACTTACGATCAGCTGAGGTGCTGATGTCATTCTACGTTATCAAGTGTTTATTTAACACTTAGGCCGTCGAATGCTTGGTGAGGCCCAGGTTGTAGCAGTCGGGAAATAACTTGAAAAACATTAACGGCCTCACTTACGAGTATGAACGTTTCTTAGCGGTGTTTTTTTGTCGTTATTGATTTGAAATTCGAACGAATATGACACAGCATTGCTTAACCGATCGCTCGTTAAGCAAAACTCATAAGCCTGTAATTATTTACCTACGTATATATTATTGTTCGTATATGATTATTGTTGTTATATTATAAACATTTTCGTCTAAATTCTTAAAAGGATACATTAAATAAAATATATTACAATCAAGACTTAGCGGATACGTCTAAAAATCGTCATTAATAAAGCTCAGTATCAACTGAATTTCTTTCTACGATTTAAGTTTACGAAATATTATTTATAATTTACGATTAGAGTTTTAAAGTGAGTTGCTATATTATTATATATATTTGATCACCTTCTTAAATGAGCGTGTTAAAACCTTGAGTGTTTAAAGGGTATTACATAAAAGGTATAAACTAAAAAAAACTAAATTTACGCCTCGCATTCTAGTATCAAGAGCGATCAGCTGACCGCGTGATTCAGTGATTGGGTTCGTGCATTTTAATAAGCATTGTGGAATTTTCAGTGTGAAACGAAATGGTATTTTTTTTTTACCTGTTCAAAGAAGTTCAACGCACCGATCAGCTGAGTCAACGTATGTTTCTTTATTTTAATAACCACGTGTTGAGTTCGATAATTCTACAACAATGTTGTGCAATGACTCTGTCGCTTAAGACTCTGGTACAATGAAACTTATACGACACGAGATTCTAATAGTTTTACCTATAAATATTTTTTAAGAGGTCATTAGTTATACAATGTTTCTTTTTCTTTGAAATGACAATGCAATTATGTCAGAAAGAGACGGAAAGAAATGTTTAACTAAAGACCAGCTAAACGACGTTTATAAGTGAGGCAGTAAGGAAAATGAGTTATTAAAAAAGAAGGTTTAATTACCGTATCGTTATTTAAGTAGAAAGTTTTATTTTATTTCATATTACGAGTTTAAGTGATCCGATCGCTTGACATGAAGATAATTCGGAACAGATATATAAATGCATCAATCAGCTGGCTCGTGATGTCACGTGTTCCTTTTCGGAGGTTCTCTTTTTTTACACGACGTGGTCTTACATGTTAAGACAGGCTTTTTCGGTTGACCAGCCTTCACCTTGACTCTCGACTAAGATCAGCTGTTTCGCTCACAATAATAATACGAGTTTATATAATATATATATATGTATTTATATGATTCATTTGTTTTATCATGTCATCGCTAGTCTATTGAAATTCAAGTTATATATTTAAATATCATTAGCTATCGTTTCGTCTGTGCCTAGTTTGGAATGCGTTGCTGGTTTTTTTTTTAATATTCATTATTTAAAAGTTCGAACGCTTTTTAAGGCGAATATAATCATTCGATCGAGATATTAATAAATTCAAGGAATCGTACGATATATAAAATAATTACGTATTACTTGATGGTCTAATGCATTTTTTGCTTCGTAATTCAGAAACCCATATAATATGTTATGACGCTTTTTACTGACTGACTGCGTAATAAATTAAATATTATCGTATACTTTATACGATAATTTTAATAAAATAGTACTTAATTTGAATAAATTGAACAACAAGAGAATAAACTTTCTAAAGTTAATAAGCGTGTTAATAAGCGTGATTTTTAGGTAAGGCGAGAGGAATGGACTTGTGGTCACTGAAGCGTATGTAACAGTGAATATAATTACTGTAAATATAAACAGATAAGTTAAAATTTCGGAAACGGCTGAGCGGTTCCTTTATGGGGCCTAAAGGTTGGCTCCGGTGACATGGTCAATAATCACAGACTTAGCACCTAACTGTTAGTAATTATATAAGTACACACAAACCCATGTAGCCGTGTTTAAGTAGTCAACAGAACTGGCCTCATTGCGAGGCCATTCGTACAATCGTACCACTACTGACTCCTTACTTCAGTAGGTCTCCGAGTTACTTAAACAGAAGCCGTTTCGTTATCAATGTTTAAATAATGTATATATGTTATAGATAAATATCTACGACCACTCGAGATTCGACTATTTCTTTTTTCCTGTAACTTTTTTTTTTCATCGATGTATTTTCGATGGCAAAAAGCGAGTCGCTCATTGTGTATACGTTTTGGTTGACGACACAAATAGTGCCTTTGGTTACATAACCGGATGATAGATGATCTAGACGTCAATAATCTTTACTCCGTCTTTATATGTAATTGCTTGAGGTTTTTAGTCTCCGCTTTTGACACCTGAGAATGAGCATAAATCAGTTGTCAACGTACCGAATCTAGGCCGCGTGAAAACAATGTTTGGTAATCAATTGATGTCGAATTAGTTATTGCCATTCTGACATCATCATCCGTCGCTAATGCCAGCTGAACTTTGACAAGTCTAAAGTTGTTCCTGTCACGATTATAAACGCCTCGGCCCAGGACTCGTTATTTAATATACAAGATATATGATTGTTGTCATCGTCTCGGTAATCAATAGCAAAAACGGTGGATGTGTTTTATTATTATTGCCTTAAAAATGTACAAAAAGCATTTCTAAGCAAAAAGTCCAGTGTATCGATCACGACCTCGACTATGTCTTAAGTAATCAACCACGTTTTTGGTTCATTGCACTCACGAAATTACATTTTACTGAATGCCTAATACCGTGACGACGAATTCATTTATACAAACACTATCTGCAACACCAGCACGAATTACTTATTCATTTGCTTACATTAGCTCAGTGTGTTGATTGTCAGTGTTTTATTGCTGTGTTATATTGATACTCTTATATTTACTTGTTTCAAAATATTTTTACTTCTGAGAACATCGTCCTCGTGTGTGTTCATATTTAAAGACAAAGTATTTTCATTTGGCTGTACATTGTACTTTACTTCACAAGTATAGTGTTGGTTTTAATTAAACATAGCTAAAGCAAATGTTTCCGCTTTTAAAATGAGGTGGTTTAATAGCTAAGCCTGACAATAGCGAAAGTTGAACGAACTCTATTTAGGTCCCCCCTATATTTTCCGTTTTTCACGTCGCCAGTGCTCCGCGAGCTACGCTTGTTATGTATTGAAAGCCTTTTATGTTTGTGAAACAACGTAATAACCTAAGTTTAACAATTGTATTGAAACAACGAGTTTATTTTTAAAGCGTGGCGTTAGCCTTCGTTGATTTTCACGCAGGATAAATAATTCAATTGTATTTAATTAACATATCTAAATAAATAATCGTCGGATAAGACCAACTTTCCTGTTCTCGGTAGAATCTACCTCCCGAACCGGTGGTAATTTTAATTTTAAATTATTCTTGAAATATGACGATTCAAATGTGCCTGTAAAATCACCTTTTTATGGAGTATATTTTGATTTTGATTAAAATTTAGTATTAAATGATTAGTGCTAGTAATATTTTCAATTTCTATGTTAAAAATAAATCTCAAAAACGATGTTGTACAACTTTTTTTATTTGAAATAGATTTTTTTCTTCTATATAATGTATGTAAAGTATTGTTATTATTCAGTAGCCGAGTTTAATTTCTGTCGCAGTAAATTTACTCGTCGTACGGAATTTAAATTTCAAAGGTAGTTCATCAAGTCGGATCCGCGAGAGACTTGTTTATTCGGCAAACTGCATGCGATAACGTGTGATACACATCGGCCACTCGCAAATGTTTATTCATACTTTTTCAGTTCATGAGGGAATTCCGAAATTGTTCTTTTTATGCAATTATTTTAAGTTGGTAAAGTTGTTTTGGTTCTATATTATGTATAGCCAAGCCACGATCTTTACTCATGCGTCGCTTACTTTAAAGGCATTTTTATTTCAATTATAATCTTTTTTCATAGTATTATTAATTTCGTTCTACAGGTTCCTTTAATTAATACGGTCCAGATCGTATCGAGTGCTTCAATTGTACATTGAATTGAATCTTTGTAGACAGTTCGTGATTAAACACCCACATCATTAAAGCAATTTTCGATAAAGTCCATATGAATTCGTTTTATTGTAAATCTGATTACGATATATACTTTATTAAATGCATATTCATTTTTTTTTTTTATAATTACACTTCGATACAAATAATTCGTATTTTCGGTAATAATTTATGCAAATCTATGATAGATTTACTTGGTAATAAAATATTTTTCATTAGTTAATTATTTTATGAATATCAACTTCATATCGTGTGTTGTAGTTTTTTTATACTTCAAGATTGAATGTCATCGACCTTTTAAATGTCTACTTTATATACGTAATAATATATTTTGTATGGTTTTTTTTTCTACGCGTTAACACGACGGTGATAGTAAAATTACAAAACGATCACTAATGCAAGTCGCAAGATGTATTTCACAATACTATTTAGTAATGAGTGTACTCTATCACTATTACGTTCTATAATATGATTCAATCATAAGATAGTTTAAAGTTATTTAATCTTAAGTATTGAGTGAGTCAATTCTTAAAATGCAATTGTTGAAGTCGTCGACAATAGTCCGTGTATGGTCCGGACGCCCGATAACGTGAAAAGAAAAACGATAAGCGAATGCATTTTAAAAACAATCGGAACTACTGTAGTCGATACATAATGACAGGGCTCGTTTGAGTGGTCCTAATAGTCTGATAACTAAGGTTAAGGAACTTTCGTCGAGGGAATGCACGATGATTCAAGATGCATTCACCGAGCCCGCTTGCAATGCGCTCGTTGCTTTGAATACCGTTATTGACCTAGCATTCGAGCTAGGCATTATAGCTAGATATTTTACTGGAACTAGCTTCGCGGCAGGACCTATGCATTCCATTTTAAAATCTCTGTACAGGGCAGGGCTGTGTTAAAATTTATATTTTTTATTTGGACTCTCTCGTTTTCTATAGAATTTACATTTTACAGGGTATGTTTGTGATTTTTAATTTATACTTAAAACGTCGTATATCAAACGTGTTGTTGAAATCAGTTTTGCAGAAGCAATTAATACTGTTAATGATAAAAGACTAAGTTTGTTCATCGGTACGTAAACCTTTTAAGTAAATATATTTAGTAAGCAGAATAAATCGCGGCTTAAGTTTAAAGGAGTGATAACGATTTAGAGTGATTACCAGTCTTTCTGGCGTAATTTTTCCAATCTCAGCAGTGCTTTAAAAAATCGCTGAATGAGTAATTCATTGATAATTTCTTAAATTATTTTAAAGAAAAGCAATGTTTAAAAATTGCTAATTGCAATAGAATTTGAAAATAAAGTAATATGTAATTACATATGGATTAATATTGAAGCAACAAACCCAAACGAAATTAATACATATTATCACTATGTTTCGTTTTACAAATACTTAAATAGTACACGATTCAGGCTAGTAAATGTATAGAGAAATTGCGAGTTTTAATGAGGTATAAAGATAGCCATAAATCGCACACAAGCGAGCACACGCGGAACCTGAAAGACGTAACCGATAATATATTGTAGAAAGTATAGGCTTGCACGAGAATTTCTAGATAACAAGTACTCAGAAACAACATTGAAGTAAAAAGCAATATCGATAAACCGTCGAGCGAAAGATTAGGTGTATTGGCAGAAAATATACTGGAATAAAACTTGAATATTGTATCTATTTTACATAATTAAAATTTATAATAAGATCTCTATTACCTAGCCTGAATTTTATTTAGGTCTGATGTTTCTAGAAAAAACACGCGTCGCTATGTGCAAGTCCTTCATTGAACGCTAGTGCAATACCTACTATGAAATTGTAAAGGCGTACTGCAATTTAGAATGTAGGTCATGTAATCGAGTACCTAATGGCTCGGCTGTTGGTTTACAATGACATTTGTAAAACGTAGGATATTATATGATTAACTATATACTTTCATTTCCTCTTTTGGAATGATGGTGATTGCTTTATCCTCAATAAGACTGACGTTAATTTTCATTTCATCTAAACATAACCTATAAATCTAGTGGCCTGTTAAGAGGATGGAAATGGAGAGTAATTTTTCAAAGGAATGTTGGCAGTTCTTGAGGAAATTGCGTGCTGTTCTCTCGAAGATGTTCTTTTTGTTTGTATTTTTAATTAGTGCCTTTCCTTTGAGTTGTGACAGACATCCCTAATCTCGAAGCCACTTAAAGTAAACATTCGTCCATTTGCATCCGCCAGCATCCAGGAGCGGGGCGAATGAACCAATTAGTTATCTTGTTTATATTAAACAAAGTTCAAAGAGCCCTTGAAAACAAAGTAATTATTTATAGTATTTGTATAATTTATTTGCTATCAATATTATTAGTATCTGAAATTATTACGTTATATAATTATTTTAAAACTCCCTTTTAATTTACTTGTCGTTAATGTTTTAAATTAGCCAATGTTTTTCATCTCCCTCATTTACTATTTTTATAATCACTAACTCTGAACTAGGTACAATTGTATCGTTTCTAATTTGATTTTTAACTGTATCGTTAAATATTAGTATTTTAACATTCGTTTTAAACATTTTTTCCACCTGTTACAAGAATGTTACGATAACCGAAGTGCGTGACACACTTTCTTGTGGTGTCTATAGATAGTGATAACCATTACGAGTGTTTTAGTAGCTTCTCCTTATCGAATACCTCGCAAACCCTTTTGTCGTCAGGTGTTTATTGATATCTACTTACGAACGATTTGAATGATTCCTGATGACAAAATTTATTTCCGGGAAATGGTAAACCGCCCATGTAGTTGAAGTGTCGTCATTTGTAGTGTACAATAAGCTTGAAACGTGTTTTATTTCTTACAAATGGTTATTTAAAGTCTATGATTTATATGGTTTTTAAAGATTTTTAACATTTCCATACTATAATCACATAGTTACTACTTTATCTATATATTATGTTTCTATGTTTATTAGATTAATTTATTTTAAATTATTTCAAAGTGGTTAAAGATTAGTAGGTATCGAAATTTGGACCAATTCGCGATAAATTGGATGTGGGCAGCATTGTAGGTGGAGGCCTTGCAAAAGGCGGTTAGAATTAGACAATTAGATTCTTAAATAAACCAAGGAAAGTAGCCTTTATAACCATCACCATTCAGCGTACATTCGCATCCGATAGGATGTCGACGAATTTGGCGTTGGTCTGAATTAATTGACTGTTGGTTTGTCACGTACCCCACCAAATACGTACAAAGTGTATCGTCGACGCACCTTGTATGGCCGCTGCTCAGGAAGGAAATTGTGTGATTGTGTTTTTATATTAGTTTAGCTTTTGACTGATGTCTGTTGCTCGGTCGTTTTAAATTGAAATGCAATTTCGGTTCGCATTTCCGAAGTTCAGACGTCCGGTATAGAGCAATGAACCTGATATATAAATAGTATCTATTCCTATTCATATTACATTTATCTGATCGGATTTTAGCGGATACCACTAAAAGTAAATTATAGATATTTCAAATGAAATGGAAAATTTGATTGACTTTTTAGTATTCGCATCATAAATGTATCATAACTGTGAGAGGAATATTAAATTACACAGAGTATAAATTAGTTTAGTATGAGAAACTTGAGGATAGAAATATATTTATATAAGAATTGTATGTGGAAATTTTAATTGAAAATTCCAAGAAGCATGATTGTAGTCGATTAACATTTAATACGTCGTGAAACTACACGACCAACTTATTTATATTGCGAGTATAGGTATATGAATATCTAATAGAAGATAAGTGGTCTCGGCCAGTACGACACAGCGTGGTCCCTTCAAGCTACTAAGACTGTGCGCTATCATTATAACGAGATCTGCGAGAGACTCACTTATATGATCTAGCAGTTAAATTTAGTTTATTTCTTCCGTGATTTTTTCTTTTCTTTGAACCACATCGATGTTTCCATTAAAATATAATGGAGTTTCTTTTTTTCGCTACCTTGTTATTCCTACCTTACCTAGATTCGTTTTTATGTTGTTAAGTATATCTAAAATTTTAGTATTGTCTTCGAACTGAAATTTATATTATAAACGTAGTCTTTATCATTGGCTGCGGTCGTTTTCGAGCGGTGTGTGAATCACGACTAGCAATATTCTTCGTTAGCAACTGTATTGAATTCCCTGCAGCTTTGCATTCTCATTGTGAGAAATAGTGTTGCGTACATTTACGTCTATCGTAGAATCTCCATGTTGCGGAGCTGATGTCTATACGTATATTAATTTCGTGCATAAGTTCGTCTATATTGTTGAATTTTAATTAATCAAGTTCAAATCCCTATAAAAATAATATAATAATCCTATTTTGAATTCATTTGAAAATGTACTGACTCAATACATTATGTACATGCAAAGTATATTCTGGCTGTTTTAGTATACATATTGTCCTTACAGAAGTAAGTATATATAAATATACATTGCTTAGTGGGTGATAAGTAAAACATCGTTTTTGTGTGTATCTTTTTCTTTCGAATGCTAAATCAATAATGTTAGAAAGAGCAAAATCGTTATTCAACTAAACAGCCGGTACGCAACATTTATAAGTAAGGACGTAAAGTTTTAAATCGTTACCTAACTTAATTCTTGTAATACCATTTTCTGGTAGGTACGCTTAGTTTCGCTTAGATTCTGTTTGTTTTTTATTAGTCAGTAATTGTCGGTATTTCCAATTAGTTATATACTTGTTAAATTATTTGTAAATAATTACAAATTTAGGTATAAATTTAAATTTATTATTAGTAATCCATTTATATTTCGATTATATTGTTTACATGTTTTTAATTAATTTGGTTCAGAATACATTCGATAAAATATTTAAATCAATTATTTCCTTGTAATTCCTAAATTATTGCTCAAACTACGACGTTCTTAAGTGAGTCACCTCCGAAGTGCATAAGTTCTATAAATGAATCACGAATCGTAATAACCAAAATTTGCATGATGATGAAAAAGTTTACAAGATGTATGATGTAGGAAAATATTTTTGGCAATGTCTCCCGGGTAGTCGCGAATTAGGGACACGTATAAGCGAGTTATAGTTATGTATATCTGTCATTAATCATTGTCACATCTAATAAACTGTTCAGAGCTACAAAATTTTCTTGGTGGTACAGCTTTATGCATGCTCGTCTGGGTAGGTACCACCCACTCATCACATTTTCTACCGCAAAACAGCAGTACTTTGTACTGTTGTGTTCCGATTTGAAGGGTGAGTGAGCCAGTGTAATTATAGTCACAAGGGACATAACATCTTAGTTCCTAAGATTGCTGGCGCATTGGTAAATAATGGTTAACATCTCTTACATTGCCAATGTCTATGGGCGTTGGTGACTACTTACCATCAGGTGGCCCATATGCTCGTCCGTCTACATATAAAAAAATATCGTGATATTTTATATATATTTTTGGCAATTATGAGTTAATATTTTAAATGTAACTCGTACATATTGAGTGTTAAATTTCGCACAGTTAGGTTATTGTTATTCTATCTGTTAATTTATTCTAAGACACCCTGAAATTAGTTTCGTAAATTTCATCGATACAATATTTTGTCTTTAGTGAAACTCAATTTTGTCGTTTTCATAGTAAATAAGTAGAAGATTGTTTTGTTTTTAATAAATCCTGTTTAATTAAGACTTGATGATTATATTAGTTGTAAAGTTGTGATTAGTGAACATTTGGTTTTATTTTGTGATTTTTAAAACTTTCGTTCGATGATTGTAATTATACTTTCAATATTTATCCGTATTTGGAATTTAATACCATTTTGTTTTTACTTGGTGATAGAGCTTTGTGCAAGCTCGTCTGGGTAGGTACTACCCACTCATCAGTTATTCTACCGCAAAACAGCAGTACTCGCTATTGTTGTGTTCCGTTTTGAAGGGTGAGTGAGCCAGTGTAATTACAGGCACAAGGGACATAACATCTTAGTTCCCAAGGTTGGTGGCGCATTGGCGATGTAAACGATGGTTAACATCTCTTACAATCCCATTGTCTATGGGCGTTGGTGACCACTTACCATCAGGTGGCCCATACGTTCACCCACCTTACTATGTAATAAAAAAAAAAAAGTGTTTTGTTGGCGAGTAGGAAATGTTTGTTTCGGATTTAATTAGTTCATATCATACGTGGTTCATGTTTATCTTAAGTCCGATTATTGTTGTTTATTTTATTATTATTTTTAATGATAGTGTAGAATAGAAATAGTTTACTATATTTTTTATTATACTAAGAAGCTTTGGGTAGACCAAAACGTCATTTTAAATAAATTGCTACTAGGTATATTTTTTAAATAGTTACATAATTTATTTATAATAAATTAAGTAGCGATTTAAAAATATCACATTTTACTAATAAATAAGTCGGAGATTGTTGAAATGTCTAAATGTTTAGAATTATTTCGGTAATGAATCACCCGCACGCGCCCATATGGCTCTGACAAGACACGATGTACTGCGCGTGCGCATAGAGCTATTTATGGATTCGTTACCGCCGCAGCAGACAAAACCCATAATTTGATTGTTGGGTGGCATTTACCTGGAAAATGTTTTAGTATAGTAATTTAAGATTTATAGCATTATCTTCATATAATTATTATTATATTATTTTATGCCGTAAAGCTTTTCGTCGCACTACGAATCGGTTAAAAGTTAAATTATTTATCTTTTACGAGCAAAAAAGTTAATAAAATTTAAACCAGCTAAGAAAATGGTAATACATTTGGCACATCTTAAATCCCTAAAGTAAATAATTGAATTAAAGTAATTTTATTCGACCAATCGGCGGCATTTGAAACGAATTCGGTATGAAGTATGAAAGTATATTCACACCGCAAATTAAAATGCTTCTTGCTGCGGCACTTTTTATCCAAACAAAAAAGCCAACAAAACAAAAATGCACCAGATAGCATTTCGAGCTGTTGTCAGAAATACGGACGCGTGTTTCAGTAATATAAATAATACTTTATTTATTGAGAGCTCTTTGTATTGTACACTCGGCTTAATTTGGGCTCTTTAATCTCACCATTTCAATAATAAAAAACATTATCAAAGTAATTAATCATAACACCCGAGTCGTTGAGTGATCGCAGATAATATTTAACTTCTCATTGTTTTGGTATTATACATATAACTTTTATTTTTTTTATTTTCGTTATGTTGCCAATCCGTGTTCAGTTTTATTTTCTCCTTTTCAGCAATCCGTCGTGGCACAGAAAACCAGCCAGCCAAGAAACCTCGCAGCGATGGCGGTAACGATGGCGCTGGTGGGGGTCGAGACCATCTAGCGTATGGATGTCTACTCCGGAACGAGCTCCTCGGTGCTCAGATCGAAGAATTAAGAGGTCCACCGACTAATTGTGGCGAAAGCAATAGAGCTGCGCTGGGCGCTGTTCAACTAGCTTCAGCAGCTAGAGCGGCATTGGCGTACTCCCCGCCAGTGTTTAGGTTCCGAGCACCCGTACACAGTGCTGAGGTAAGTCCCACAGAAAATATTTTAATAATAATAAGGCAAGATTTTATAAACGGAACATTAAGAATACATATATATATATAAATAGCCTTTATAATATTTTAAGAGTGGTCCAATAACGGACCGCTTGGAAATCAAGTTACATTTGGACTACCTTTTTTTTTAAATTGGAATTCGCCAAGTTCAGGTAAATGCATATCTATACTTTAAATATTTGAATTTAAATTGAAAAAAAAAATATATATATACGGTCGTCGATTAAATTGCTAACGTTATATCCTGTCCTAAACGTATATATTTAATTAGCCTCATGATTTAAGATAATATTTTTATTTTCACTTTTACGCCGTCCTTCTAATGTGTCTGATACTGTGCGAATATTTTACAATCCGACTGTCATAAAGAAAAGGACTCCGTTTGATCGGAATTCGGGTTCCGTTTCAGTGAAACTTTAAAGCGATTAACTTTTTCGTCACATAAATAAGATTTGCCTTCGAAATAAGACTCGACTAATATATTTATTTTTGGCCTCAGATAAAATATCGTGCTTTTAATGAATTATAATTATATAAATAACACACCACTTAGTACTAATTTCGAAAGTTTTCAAGTTAGAAATCAAATATTTTTAAATGTAATAAAAATACGGTACTTTTTAAATCTAAATTGCACGTTTAATTAGTGTCTTCGTCTTAAAAACCAATATCAATATGCGATATCTTTATATTTGGCTGTGTCTAATTGCAGCGGTTTTTTTTTATTTGCCAACAATAAAAGGTAATTAAAGAATAAAGGGTAATTAGTGTTTTTCATGTTTGTTTTTAGTATTCGAAACATAAAAGTTTTTTGTGCATTTTTGATTTATGCTTTTATGCAGATCATGATTTGGTGTGGACGATAAATTTGGTTAGGATGACTTCGAAAGATCCAATGCCATCGTGTCACGACAATATTTATGAACACATCATCATGATATATTTAAAAATATTCCTTTTCTTTGGAACTTGATGAGTTATTTAGAAAACAATAATGAACGATCATTGTCCTTACGAACTCGTTTTGTTTTAGTACCTTTTGGTTTGAGTTCGCTATAAAACGCAAAATCTAAAGAATTTCGAGTTTTTATTATGACAAAATTATATTTTCCAAGTTTTAGTATTGATATAAAAAAATCAGTTTTGACCCAGTAATGTTGTCATGATATCCGAGAATTACTTGTGACCCAAGTATTAAGACTCCGAAGTGAGTTCGGCTTGAATCCATCCGATACATCTAAATGGTCCATTATGTCACGTAAAGTTGCCCATCTAATGGTGATGCGATCCCAACGTGACAGTATCTTTGGTGATTTGGATATAAAAAAAAAAAAAAACTTTTCAAACGTCAAGGTTACGAGGTTTTATTAAAGGGTCAAATGGTCAGTTGACGATTTCCTCGAGTTGTATTTTGGCGTTGATTTAAAATCGCGTAAAGTCTTCGTCCGTAATCTTTATCGTGTCATGTACCTTTGTTTTTAGCACAAAGATCGTTAATTTTCTATCATAATTTTTTTTGAGGCCATCAAACTCGCGTTTTTTTTTTTAAAAGCAGCGTGTTCCACATTTGTTTTAAGCTTTTTATAAGGTACGATAGGAATTCTTAATTTATATGTCCATCGATTTGAAATTAGTGTTAGTGAAATTCGAAACTTTTAGGATCCATTTTCAAGTTATAGGTATAACGATGTCGTAAATGTTGATTAGTACCATACCAACCAAAACTCCGAACGCCAGAAAATATTAAGTGTTTGCTGTTTAGATGTTGTTTTTTTTTTATTTATTTAAAGTCGTTTTAGGAATTCGAGGATACGTAAATATGGCGGATTAACATGCGTCGAGGCAAAAATCACCATAAGAGTATAGATTTACCATCTTTAAAAATAAAAATCAAACGACGTCTTTAATTCGTTTTCGTGTAATAAAAAATATTATTTTATAAATTTCTCGAATCGTGAAACACTTGAAGTAAAACGTTTTACATTAAACAAATGCTGTGTTTGCATCGTTTAAAACGGCTTTTCGGTATTAAATACGTATCTTGTGGCAAGTGTTATTACGATGAAGTCGCTGTATCTGTCGGTGGCCTTTGTAATAACAATCCAATTATCGAATGTCACTCCTTTATGTGGTAACGTGTGTGTTCAACGAGTAAACTTAAACTTTGCCCCCTCGGTAGCGAGAGACGTAACGCATACGTTTTTCTTATACGTTTATGTCTTGTAATTATTTATGCAAATGCGAGACGCCTCGCTGCGACTATGCCGGCTTTAAAATTACGCAAGTTAACTCTTTTGTTGTTATAAGGTTTAGAAATGAAAAAATAAAACGTGTCCGCTGTTCACAATTTTGTTGGAAACTATATTTGTTTTTCTTTTTTTATGTTTTGAGTATGGGCAAACGGGCTACCGGATGGTTAGTGGTCACTACTGCCAATAGATATTAGCGATATAAGAAATATTAATGACCCGCCAACCTTAAGAACTGAGATCTTATGTCCTTTGTACAGTACAAAGTTACACTGACTCACTTATCCTTCAAACCGGAATGCAACGATACTAAGTAATGCTGTTAACGTTAGAATATCTGATTAGTTTCTTGTACCCACTCAGATGGGCTTGCACGAAGCTACCACCTACAAAATATACGTAACAGCAATAACAAAGGAACGTAGTTTAATAAATAGCAGCCCGTGTGAAAAACGTACGCAAAGACGGTGTGTGGAGAATTTTATGTATATTACACATTTCGCAAATGTTCTGGGAAGGAAATTTACTTCAGACAGACGATATTAATATTCGCTTCAGTGATTTTCGTACACGGTCAAGCGGATAGGTTCATATGAATTACACAGTTCGGGGTTTTTAATGCTGATAAATAATGATCTACGATGGTCGTAGTCGAGTGCAAAAACGAGACGGATTGAATATTCATTACAGCCGACGTAAGCTGAATTGTACACATCACGAATAAACATGGCAGCGTCATATTTTAAGTGTGAAGTAAACGAGTCGTCGGGTCGGTAAAAAGAAACGCTGGATAGTGTCCCCTTGCAAAAATACCTTTGTGTGTCAATTATCGTCGTCGTTTAGCGCGTTAGTGACAATGAACGTACGCTAATGAAAACCATCTATGTGTTTTTTTTTTTTCGTTTGTTACGTATCGAATTAAATCCAAATTTGAATGTATTTTTTTTTCGTACCTAATTTTTTTTTTTAAATTAAATGTGCATTATTTTTTCACCGGCCATTACGTTCGATACAATGCCATTGTTTTTTTTTTCTCTCGCATAATTTCTGTACCGTCATTTGTCTGTCCGCCTGACATCACTCATCGGTGACAACGACCTAAAATAAATTATCAAAATGTTTACGGTCAAACGTTTAGAATATTATCTACCTTTTGCATGTTATGTTTGTGTCCGTACGTTTTTTCAATTCGTAAACAAATATAGGTTTCGAGTGCAAAATAATTATGTATATCCGTCACGACGAGAATATTTGTTCAACTGAGTGTGTCTTTTTTAAAAACCTTTTTATCTTTTGTACTTATCGAGTACAATACAAAATCTGCATAGTTCACTAACTGCAATTTTAACTTCTTCAAATAAATAGAAGTTACGTCCAATATGCCTAAAAAATCTAATTATCATTTTGTCTATACATTTGTGTTGCTATGGTCGTAGTAATTGATAGCATCCTATTAATAATTAATTATACAACTGCTATATATGTATGTGTTCAGTACATAATTTTTGCAAGTTTAAATTTATGTACATTAGTGACTAGTCAGTGGCGTTGATTGCCATTCACGATTTGTCCAAATTGCTCACGTTCATAACCTCGCTGTCAACGGAATGATTCGAAAAAAAAAACAAAAAAAAGTAAAGTACATCTTCATCATTTAGGTGAAAGGTCAACTAATGTTCTAAAACATATTAATTTAAAAATGTGTTATTGAAATTCATTAAATAACACGTCAGATCCGTTTAAGACGTCTTCTAAAAAAAGATTGACGACTAGATTTAATTTAAAAATTTAATCGATGTAAAACTAATGAACTACTCCGGTAGACGATAGAGGCACTTAAACCCTCTCATAAATGCATACTTTGACGATAATTACACGTGTAAGTTGTATAGTTTATTTAAACTTTATTTAATTTAGTTTTATGCAATCAATTTGCAATCAAAATTTTTATCATATCGTATACTAGTTAATGATTTTGTTTTTTTGTTTCATAAATTTAACACAACACGCTGTATAATATTATGTCATCTAGAAAAAAACTAAAACGATCAAAAATATTCATGACAATCTAGATTTCTTCTATGGGTACCACCCACTGGATTATACGCGCATTGCTATTGAATACAAAATTCGTTTCTTACGTGAATGCATTGACAGTGACTCAATTCCAAATGCGTCTCCATATAAATTCTAATCGGCGCTTTGTATTAATGTAAATTTTCGGCCACCGATGAATTTTGTATCGGTTGCATGCATTACAATTGTGTAAAATATAATTCGGCGCATTTTATTTCCCTTTGTCAAATAAAACAATGTGACATTTTAATGTTTTCACATCTTTATTACGTGTTGCAAAATTAATTTTTCCAATCATATAAATGTCGTTTGTTTCGTTCGTGCAGGTATTCGACGGATAAAATATTATTATAATCTTGTTTTAGTCTTTAACCCATTCAATAAATTTTATTGTTTAGACTCCGTAGTTCTTTATTACGTAAGAATAATTTTATGATAACCAAAAGCTATTCAAGACGATGCACAATAAACTTGCCGCTATAAATTTTCTGACCTTCGAAAATACGTTATATCAGCGTTAATTGAATTCGCATATTAAGCGTCGGGAGCTGGTGCAGCGATCATATCGCGCTACCTATCCATGAAGTTCTTAATTATATAAAATGTTTATAACCCTAACGTTTTTTTTATATAGAAGCGTAATATAGTTAGTGCGTAAAAAAACTTCTTATGTATTCACCACGTGCCCATTTTTTATATTATCTCTTCACCTGACAAGTTGGCGGGGTAAAGCACCTCTGGGTAAAAAAAAAATAGAGTACGTTTAATGCAATCTTGTACAATCATCTAAGATAATTTATTTTTATGTTTTATGTACTATAAAATAAAGGAAATGAAAATTATAAGGATCAAATATAATATTAAAGGAGAAGAGGTTTTTATTCGTATTCCCATAGCATTTCAAGAAATCAATTATCTGAATGCGCCTGCTTCGTTACCGTCTGCAATTATATTATAGTGCTCACCGTCTTGGGTAATGTGCAGGCGCGACGAATCTGCACGTCGCGGTTTATCTAATGCTTTTTGCTCGAAGACCTTGAACGGATAAAAGTCTAGACGCTTTGCAATTTACAAATTTTGCGCTTGCGCATTTCAATGATGCGTGCGATCCTAGGGTTCATTGGTCCGTTTGCGCTAAAGTCGCTGGTGATTCGTTTTTATCACCGGTAAGAGTTTGTACATATCCGTGATTAAAATTTTTAACGCACGATATGTAAATTGTGACGTATCTTTGCAATCTTGCAAAAATTATCTAGAACATTGTCTAAATTGTTTTTTAATGTAAATTTTCGAATAGGGTTCGATTGATCGGCTACATATTTTAATTTGATATGTTCACGCTACAGTTGATTTATTGTCCGTATCGTCCTGGACAAGAACTTAATGTACCTGGTGAAATTGATTTTAAACTTAATAGTTTCGCAAAAAAAAGCTAGTCGCCTTTAACTGCTACTTCACACGTGAAATAATCATTTATTCGTATGATTGAAATCTATCGAAATCATAACCTAACTTCAATTAGTTAATGGCTATTAAATATAGTAATTATATAAATAACTTTACAATAATTCAATCTATGAAGCGCTACTCGGAAATGTTTATAGTGTATGATAAAAACTCGTATGATCAACGATAGTGATAATTCACATTTGTTCCATCGTACGCAGCATCATGTTTTCGGCAGAGTCAACTCACGTAGCAAGATTTAAAGTTCAGTCTAGATTTGCGGTCATTGGCAGGGGATGAATTGTAACTTTTGCAGCGTTTGATTCTACAAATGCATTTTTTCTTTTCTTTTTATACTTTATCGTAGTCGATGTAATCGTTTTCTTTGTTGTTTTTGAAACTATAGGCAAGCTGCCGTTGTGTTTTTACTATCTAGATCATGTTTGAGATTGTCCATTTATTAAAGCGGAGTCACGGCTTCGATTCATTCTCTAGGCTGCTCCGTCTAATTTCCAAGACGTCTCAGTCTGTCGACTCGGTTTCTCGTTAATTATAACGAAACTTTTTTTTTTTCCACTATGCCCACTGGTGTTCGTGCCTCGTGGCCTTGGTTGTTCGATGTCATTTACTGACATGTAAGTGGCTCTTTGTGATTTTTTGCTTTATAACAATGATCGAAAGTCTACTGATTGACATTTACAAGTCACTAATCACCATGCAGATGTCCTGTGTTATCTGATACATAGTATGTACGTATGTATTACCTAATATGACAAAGTCGTTGACTGACAACGCACGGCGGGGATCGTACCGTACACGGTACAATACAATACTTTATTGGCCGTTCGTTAGGTATTATGATTAATCTGAACCTAAAGGCCTTTGATATTTTAGGCATCAGGCTAGATGTTCGTTTGGTTCTATTGTTATTTCGATGTTGCAAAAAGAAATGAAAAATAGAATCGTAATCAAATTTACTACCACCCACGTGTTTTGTGACTCGCGGTGTCGACTTGTCGGTGTTATGTAATAGTTTTTCAAACGGGGTTTATCAGTTTAATTTTAGATTTACCTTTTATTAATTAGGTATTTGTTTCATTATTAGGTATTTACTTATTATTTATTATGTATATTCAACTAAATTTTTTAAATTGGAATATAATTAATATTGAAATGAACTTAGCTCCTGTGTCATCAGCTACAGGTTTGGTCAGAAGTGGTAATCGTTGTTCGCTCAGTGGTTTGTTTACAGAATCAACACCTACCGGCGAGTGAGGGAATTTCGCAAGAGGCATCTACTTGGCCTTAATTTTTTTTTCCAACTATGTACACAATTGCTTGTTTGCCGAGGCTTTTGCGATCGAGGCCCGGTAGGGTTACGTTTATTTACACAGTTAAGTCAATTGAATCGGCATATTGAGTCAAATCCACGACACAATTTTTAAATTAGTTGGACTTTTAACTTACCGCAAATACATTCAAAATTTACCTTCAATTTGTTGTGTTGACTGTGAAACGATATTGCTGGTGAATATAGTTAAATTATATGAAAATTTCTTGTGTGATGTTTTACTCTGTTATTCAGATGACTCATTATATTGGTGTTAATATTCAGTTAAGTTCCGGGTTTAGATGAGTTTCATATTTGTATTCTCTTCACACTAGGTCGACTGAAAGGGGACTACGTTTTTCCTACACTAGCATATATACATATATATTTTATTTTTATTATTGCGCATCCAACGTGACCTGTTTACGGATACGTTCAGGTCACAAAATCTGCCATTCATTTATAGTACCAATCAATCTGTTATCTAAGATCTAGTCACTACATGGTATATTTCTAGCTTTTTATGCGTCTGCTGTCTGAGGTTAATAAACTTGTATTCTGATTGCTCATTCATCTTACATCATTGTGGTTTGTGCGTTATATTGAAATTTTTCTTTTACCTTTTTCTTAAGACGCTGTCATGTCATTAAAGTAATAAGTATATTACGATTTGACTGCCTCGTTGGTCTAGTGGCTTGATATAAGGCCGTAGACTCGATGGTCCTGGGTTCAATTCCCAGGTCGGGCCAATAAATAGTTATTGGGGTTTTCCGTCAGAAAATTCTCAGTAGCAGCCCGGAGTCTGGAAGTTGGAAGTGTGTACACTCCCGTGCCTCGGAAAGCACGTTAAGCCGTTGGTCCTGCGCCTGAACTCTTTCCGGTCGTGTCGGATTGCCGTCCCATCGGATTATGAGAGCTAAGGAAAAGAGAGTGCACCTGTGTCTGCGCACACACTTGTGCACTATAATATTTCCTGCGTAGTTGGCTAATCTCTCTTGAGATTGGCCGCCGTGGCCGAAATCGGTCTGGAGGACCTTATTTTTTTATTTATATTACGATTTGAACTTCTTTATTCACTATCGTGTTATGCATTGTCCGTGTAATTGTCAATATTATTAATTCACAATTTCGTTGATTTACCTTCATCGGTTAACGGAAGTTAAATTGACATAGTTGTAAGTGCTATAATAATGAACGATAAATCCATAGTAAACTCGATATGTTTAGGTATCGATTCAAAGTTCGGTTTGCACGATGATGATATTTTTTTTATTCATCGTCTGCGATGACATTTTACAAGATACCGTTTTCTTTTTTTTTCACCTATAGCTCATATTTTATTTAAATGTATATCAAGTCAATATTTTAACACATAAATTGCAATAAAATGTATATTAAATACTATTATAGTAGGATGAACTACAAAAAATATAAAGTTTTAGGTTTTTTAAATTGTTAATAAAGCTTGTATCAAAAATTGAATATGAATTATTTGATGCAGTAATTGTAGACTTGCATTAGGTCGATGTTCATTAAATGACATATCGTTTTCTCATCTATTGTTCGTTGTGTCTCTCTATTCCCTGTGAATAACGCAATTGTGCGTAGAGGAAATAAGCAATTGCCTGATCTATACATTATCTACGACCGCAACACTACACAATGATGACTACCGTCACGCCATTACAGATTTATATACATATTTAAATTATCATTTTATTACCAAATTATTATTTGACCACCTCAATATAAAGTACAGGATGTTGATTATGTTTTTTTTCCGTACATAGAAGCAATTGATAAATCTTTGAAGCTTTGCAACACGTATAAGCGAGTTAGGTAAAAATATGTTGTTTTTATTACAACATGACGTGACTTCAAATATTTTATTAATGTGCTTCAAGCGTTTCGACGGCAATTTTATTTTATAATTACACAAAAAAATATAACTCATCCAATCAAAATAGCATTAGTATTTGAAATTGTCGAAGAGGTCAACTTTGTATAAGTGCCAGTAAGAAATAATAATCCGGATTAGTTATGCGTTACTTAAATATATGTACAAATGTGTTTTTTTTTAATATCTCAGTTGGCGTTTCTCTGAGATTAATTTAATGGTCTAATATATCATCGGATTTTGTTTAAACAAATCACCGTATCAAAATATACGTTTAATTTTAAGTATCTAATAAGATATAATTTTCATGAATCATCAAACTAAACTTTTTCGTAATAAGTTAAAATAACGAAAACATTGTCATCCTAAGTCGTCGTCTCTTAATTCGTTATCCTCGTGAATCTCTCGACTGACAGTTTGCGTATCTTTTTAAAACCAGTTGCAATTTCCCACAGGCGATTTTCGGCTTACATAATATAATAATATGCATTCGTTTTCGACCACATACCAAGGCCAGTGTGTCGACGACCATTCGGGGGCGGGGCGTTTACTAAGTCAATATCTCCTTAAGTGGCAGTTGTAAATTAATCATCATGCACACTATGCACTTTCATTCTTATTTCAGTTTTCCCGTTACTCTTTCATTCATAGTTATTCTTAATAGTATTCGATTTTATATATTGCGTGTGATTTAATTTGAAATGAACGAATAATTTAAATTTGGGACAATATAACGGTTAAAGGTAACGATATCTGTAGTACTACGTGTAAATCCCTTTCTTTATCAACAATATTTATTGTAAGCGTGCTTAACTCTCGTGTTTTTGTGTCAGCGCCTTATGTTTTTTTTTTGTTTCGTTTGAAGTGGGTGTCACAGACCGAGTTATATTTCCATTTGAATCGCATTAATGTGTATGCAAAAGCAAACAGGACGTGTCCTTTTCATATACGATGCTTTGGACGTTCTGTTACCCGCAGACTTCAAATATTATCACCCACGCTATTTAATTTTTAATTCAACTTTAAAAAATATTATTCGCACGAAATAATAGTCATTGTTACACCGACCTACGTGAAATCCCACGAAATTTTTTATTCTCTCTGAAGCATCTAGATTACTCTCGAGGTATAATAAAACTGGTTGATGGTCGTGATTATTGCCGTGAGTTTACGTGAAATGTGCACTTTTTTGCAGTAAATTGCTTAGAATTTGTATAATGTCTGTTCGTATAATTTGTATAGTGCTATAATATTCATTAAATTGTTTTGAGTTGTTCTAGGATAATCTAATATTTTATATTCTCGCTGTGTTACGTAATGCACGTATTCTTGTATTGAACGTATACCTAACTAGATTGAGTAGGACAGTTTTGAGCTACGTTAGTAACAGGTCCGACTTTTAATGTTTTATAAGATCGATCATAAGGAAATGAATAGAATTTTGTGATGATTAATTGAAAGCGTCGTGTAAAAAAAAAATCGCTGACAAATCGAAACGCTGTCGAATGTGCGGAGTTTAGTTTTGTTACGTTTGTTTTTTCAGTCGTTTTTTTTTTTATCTCGATTCGCACAAAAGGCAACGGGTAGCCGAACCTTTCAAGGACTCACGTTCCGCTCCAGGAGGTTTCTAGGCGTTTCCCCCATTTGGGCCTCTAAAATTTCACTACGTAATTCATTTTATAAATAAATTGCTAGTTCGTCTTACGTAAGGTACAATAATATACCTACTTAACTCGAGAGTTACAATTAAGTAACACTAATGAAGATAGCACTCAAATCTTTATGTTTTTTTGCACTCGTATTTTACCGCTTCTCGCTAGCACGTAGCGTTGAAATTAGTCGATTCAATTTGTCAGAAGTTTTTGTACCTTTAGTGTTTTCTGTGCTGCGAACTGCGTGAGCATTTGTCTTTTTTATTACCCGTGAGCCTAATGAGTGCAGAATAATTTGTTACTTTAACACCGATTCTAACGCCTCTTACGAACGCGTATCCCCTTTGATTTTTTTATATACGGGTTTACAGCAAATCTTCGTCCAAGCTCTTCGGTTGTTCGATAGTAGTTGTGAACTTAATTTAGACAGATACGATACGTCTATTATTCCGTTCGTCGTATCTTGATGAGTTTCTCTGTGTCTATAATGAGAATGTCGAGATGCTAGTAACTATTTTGTTTTTTTTTTGGATATTAATTTATTATATCAGCAATAAAGTTTATTTTTATTATTTTTTGTCGAACTACACGTTTATAAGCGTCGATGAGAGATTTGCTAAGTAGTTAAAAGACTTCGATTAAATTTAATTTATTTCCTCGTCCGTTTATTTTATTGCCTTTCAAGTTGTCGAATATTGATTGAATTACAAACAGCCTGTCTCGCGTCATCTCGTTTTGCAATTTTAGTTTTAGCCGTTCTACTTGATATGTACATTGTATAAAATCTGAGCGTATTCGTATATAAAATTGTGTAATAAATGTGTACCGGTGATAAAATGAGGGTACGATTTTGTTGTTGTTATGCGTTTAAGTATTAAATCAAGTGGTCCATTTTGTCATGTTTATTGAACGATATATTTTTAAAGACATTTACTTCGTCTTGTGCATTTTATGGAAACGAACTCGATAGGATGTAAACTTTGTATTTGAGTGCGTGCGTTTTTTAGATTTTTTTTTTTAAATTTTAAGAGTCCATTAAAAAGTGTTATTTATGTAGTTCAAAGATAATACAGTTGTATTTATCCGTAACGTATATTGTTTCAGGAGAACATAGACCCTTCGCCGTACAGCCTCTCGCCCGTGTCGGCTAAATCACAGAAGCTTCTACGGTCGCCGCGCAAAGCGACTAGAAAAATATCGAGGATTCCCTTTAAGGTATAGTAAATCTATAACCTCATAAAACTTAGCCATAATATTTTTTTAAAATTATATATTTAAAAATCTATCACCGTTTCAGCAGGTAATATCTCACACCCTTTCAGGTCTTGCAAAATAAACTGATATGATTCGCAATCAGGTTATTCGAAAGGCGGTTATTGATCGTTTCATTCTCTCGATAGACGCAATTATGATAAGAGAAAGAGAGAGGATCTATATAATTCACCATTCTTATGTTGTTTATTTGTCGTCGTGTCGACTTACCTTAAAAATAAACACGTGCACGCCACCGGTTGCGTGTATTATCGAGTAACGCCAATCTCGAAACATAAACCGTTCGAGAACGAAACGAACTTCTCCGTAATAAAAAACAAAAGTGCACATCTAACTCATTAGATAGTAATTCATTAAATAATTTATTATGTTTTATTGTATTTTAATTGTAGGTACTCGATGCGCCCGAGCTACAAGACGACTTCTATCTGAACTTGGTCGACTGGTCCGCCCAAAACGTTCTCAGCGTTGGACTTGGGAGCTGCGTGTACTTGTGGAGCGCGTGCACTAGCCAGGTACGTACATTCATTCGTTCATTCATTTTATCATTTATCGAACGATACTCGATTAATAATTTAATATAATAGTATTTATAAAGACTCTAAATAGCTGGCCGAATGAAAACAGGCTCTGCAAGGAATATTAACCGTTCCTTATATCGCCAATGCGTCACCAACATTTGGATTTTGGAACCAAGTTGATATCCCTTATGCCTCTAGTTATATTGGCTCACTCACTGTTCTAACCCCCTAAATAAGTCTCATAATAATACGTTTTATTATATATTTTTCGTAATATGGCAACGATCCTTAATTGATGTTACATAAAAAGAGAATTATTAATGCCGCCTTGTCACTCAGCAACAGATTGCACTAAAAATATTTAAATAATAGCTAATATTAAAATCGTCAAAAACCCGAAATCCCAAACCGTCATAAAATATAATACGCGAATGTTTATCACAAATTAATATCTGCATAGTATCCGCTGTATTAAGAAAAGAACGGAAATCGACCGAGCGAAAAAAAAAAACAAAAACTAAAACGTTGAATTAATATTTATAATATTACATGTTTTTATGCAAAATAATAAACCTAATGCAAATAAATGTTATATACCTAACATGCAATCCAAAAAGTCATTGGCCCATGAGGGGATCGAACCCGCGACCTTCGCGTTATTAGCACGACGCTCTAACCAACTGAGCTAATGGGCCGATGGCATCGACGCCGAAAAATCCATGTATTATCTTTATGCGACATAAAACTGACGTGAAATTATTAAATTGATAAAACCAGTTGTTACTCCAGGTAATAAAAATCGTCTAGTTTAGTGCATAGGAGTTATATTCAGACGGATTACGTGCGAAGCGAAACGTGATGGTGATATTATAAACAAGTGTGAGTGGGCCGTGCGCGCTGCGCATGCGCGGATGATATTTATTCAATCCCTGCCCCCCCTCTACACAGCTGGACGTATGACGAGACCATACATTTTTTTTCACCATTTAATAAGTATATAATATGTATTATATTTTTATTGTAATAATATCTAACACGTATATAAAAAAATATAACTAGCTGTAAATTTAACATAACTTTTTTTTTATCAGTTTATTATTTTTTTAATACTAAATTGAATTCGATTTCTTCGTTCGAGTACTTAAGTATACTTAAGTATAGTTAACTTAAGTATGAGTCAAATATCATTAACATATTAGTAGAAATGAAATAAAAATATTTTAAGCAATGGAACGATTATATTTTTCGCACAACACCACTGAACCCTAAAAACTAGATTTTAGCCGTTGCATTACCGGTGCAGGTTCTCGTTGTATTATCTAGACATTTATTTTATTTTTGTCTTGAACCGGTATTAAAACGATTCTGATTGCGTTGTAAACGTTAATTAAATAATTACACCAATAAATATACGATTTGATCCTTATGATTCTGTGTGGTATCGATAAATATTAAATGTATTGAGAGATATCTACGACTTCTCGTCGGCGTTTGGGTACTTCTTCATATAGAGAAGATAATTGCATTTTTTTAAACTGCTTAAATGTTTAATTTGAAGACATACGGGCCGAATACTGAAACGTCCCTCAAAGTTAAACGCTACTTAACATTAACAAGCTCCTAAATTAGTATGCGAAATTTGAAATAAACGGCGTCTCAAATAATTAAGTTGCATTTAATATTTAAGTGACGTTTTAGTGTTCGGCCCCTAGAGTATATATTTCCTTCTATTGGATTTGGAAAATAGTAGGCGGAGGGCCACATGGGCCTTAGATATTGACGCTGTACGCAATTTTATAATATATAATCTTGGTAACAAAGATGTTATGTCCCTTGTTTCTATAATTCCACTGGCTCACTCGACCCTACAAACCGTGCTCCGGTTTAACAATAGTAAGTATTTGTGTAAGGTACCCCCAACTATATTCTTATATACGATTTTTATTATGCAACATGCTTTTCATGGCACGTGTCTGACAATGCGAACTTCTGAACTGCGCGCTACTAATAAGAATTCCTTGACAGAAAAAAAACCAATTAATCACCTTTTTATTGACCCGACCCGGGATTCGAACTCGTGATCTCGAGGTCAGCAGCCTTATAAGCTATTAGACCGATGCACTGGATCTATATCATTATATATGTAAATACTATGTGTAACGTGACCAATTAATGAAACATTATCCTACGAAACTGGTTTAAACATACAAAGCGATATATTATCGTTAATTATATAAAAAAATGTAAACAATATTCTTCGGACCCTTACACGGTAGCCGTTCGGTGGGCGTTACGTATCACTGCGGGGGTAGACGAGTTCTAGATCGGCTAAGTACAAGGTCGATGAACAGCGGCCGAATTCTACTGAGCTATAACGATTACGATACAACTTTGACTATTCTGTATTTGTTCGAATCGAAACCGAACCGATATTATCTATACATATAAATAAAATTGGAGTGTCTGTTTTTAATATCGAAATAACCGCTTTTTACTACATGCATATGAATATATATACGGTACATACACCAAAATACTTGGTGGTAGAGCTTTGTGCAAGCTCGTCTGGGTAGGTACCACCCACTCATCAGATATTCTGCCGCAAAACAGCAGTACTTTGTATTGCTGTGTTCCGGGACAAGGGACATAACATCTTAGTTCCCAAGGTTGGTGGCGCATTGGTGATGTAAGCGATGGTTAACATTTCTTACAATGCCATTGTCTATGGGCGTTGGTGACCACTTACCATCAGGTGGCCCATATGCTCGTCCGCCTTCCTATACAATAAAAAAAAAAAAAATTTTTTACAAATTTTGTCTGTCTGTCTGTCTGTTTGTTCCGGCTAATCTCTGAAATGGCTGGACCGATTTTGATGGGACTTTTATTGGCAGGTAGCTGATGTAATAAGGAGTAACTTAGGCTACTTTTATTTTAGAAAAAAAATTATAATAAAAATAAAAATGATTAACTTTTTTGTTAAATTCTACGCGGACGAAGTCGCGGGTACAGCTAGTGTTAATATATTTATATTATACCGTTATTTCAAAACCGTACCTTAATTATTATTAACTATTACGCCAATAGTCGTATAAACGCCAACGATCACGCTTCGAATCGATATCGATAAAGTGTCGATTTGTTAGTAGAATTGTTCTCCAGGATTCTATAATAATAATTCGTACGCGCCCAGCTGATAACAGCGTGACTAGCTCTTAATAATGCAGCTGAGATTTGAGACGAGACGGAGTATTAAAAAAAAAAATAGACGTAGCCAGATTAATTGGACCGATAGAGGAAAGTTATCGTGTTTTAATTAAAATTATAATTTTTGAGAAAGATATTATTCGATATCGCGTATTTTTTTTTCCTATAATTTCTTTGAATTCGCTTCGTTATTTCTTTTTATATAATTGTGTTTTTTTTTTTATATATGTACATATCAAGTTATATTTATGTATCGAAATTTTAATGGTTATAGTTGTGTTCCATACTTGTAATGCTTTTCTGTGTGTGATTTTTTTTTGATGTGATAAAAACACGACTAGACTATTTCGTTTTGAAATATCAAAACTAGTAACGTTACTTTAATACGTCGCTTGCATCGAAGTAAAAAAAGGGTACCTAATTAAATAGATTGTAACTTGTAAGTCGTTGTGCAAGTCTGTTCGCGTTGGTACCATCCACTCGCTAACTTAGTCTACCAAAAAGTGATATATAGTGTTCCTGTGATTATGTTTGAAGGGTGAGTGAGCCGGTGTAACTAAAGGCACAAGGGAAAAAACATCTTAGTTCCGAAATATCAATCAATCAATCGAGATTATTTAATATTTCTAACAGTGGTAATGCTTACCACATTAAAAAATCTTTAGTCGGGACATATGGTGTCATCGGCATACAATTTGTATTATGGCTGTACTCTGGCTGTTTCCCATATTAGTCAATGTTTATCGTTACTGCTTCGCTTCTTAAGGTCGTAGCGTGAAGTTATATAGCCTATAACCTTATTCAATAAAGGAGTATCTAATCCATAAAGATTGATTGTAAATCAAACTGATCGTTCGTGAGATAAACGCGTTCAAACATACAAACTCTTCATCTTAATAATATACTAGCTGTTCTGCGTGGTGCCGCCCGTGTTTAACGTAAACCCTATACGTACGCGACAATCAGACGACAGAAAACCCCAATATCATTTTTCGATCCGGTATTTGAACCCTGAACTTCGGGGTCAGCGACCTTATAAGCTAGCCCCTTGGCCGACGTGGCAGTCAGCACATCAATAGTACTGCTACGTTTTCGAACTGCTGTAGTTGAAAGATGAATAAAGTCGTAAGTGCGAAAAAACTTCAAGCCTAATTAAAATGTATCTCTATTCACAGGTGACAAGATTATGCGATTTATCGTCAGAGGGCAACGCAGTGACGTCGGTGGCGTGGAGTGAAAGAGGTCACTTGGTGGCCGTCGGTACGCAGAAGGGTCACATAAGTGTATGGGACGTCGCCGTCAATAAGGAGGTGAGGTTTTGTTTGATGAAAATTGACATCGAAAATAATGTTCGCTGAATCTATCGATTTTTCTTTGCAAATGTATTTGACCATTTGTTTGGTAGCTCACTCACGTATTTTAAAGTTGGTTGAGATTGAAAGAAGATAAAAATATTGTCACGAATATATAGACGCTGCGTTTATTATGTTTAGTATAGAGCCCGCGACTTCGCCAGTATGTAGTTCAGTTTGTGACGAAAACCCTTTAATAATTTCCATTATAAAGTAATAATCTGAATTGGAAAATGTTTGTATGTTTTTACTTTTGTTAACTCGCATATAGTCATATTGACATAAAAAAGACGGAGTTAGCTTGAAATCAAAGACGGAGCTTCAATTTTAGCGACCAACTCCTACACTGCACGGGCGAACTTAGCGAAAGACTCGACATCGATAAACTGTCTCGGAATTTTCATTATAATTGTATGGAACAATTTCATCGTCCGTATAACTTACACAGCGAGAGCCATTGATGTTGTTAGACAACAAGTTTTGTTCCGGCTTAACTGATAAATATTATAATAACGTTTGGTGTTTTGCATAATGTATTCATAAATGTTATGCTCATGCATATACCTCCCTCGACAAATAGCCTATCTATCGGTGAAAATAGAACGAGATTAGTTATAATATTATTTCTTTAGCGATTGTACACACGGACAAAACTTTATAGTTATTTTCGATATTAAATAATTAAGTTGTATGTCCAATGACGTAATTTATCAATCCTATCGTATGTCAAATTTCGTATGGATCTGTTAATTCGTTTGGACATACCGATTAACGTTGTGACAATCGTTTGAATAAACTTTTACATTGAAAATATTACTAATATTATTTATATATATATAACTGCTATTTACATATGTATGTATATGTAAACAATCCTCAATTACATCAACAGTATAGGTTTATATATAGAAATAATCGGTAAGTGTTACATTATCTTTAATCCTTTTCTGTAGTCTTGACAGAGTGTAAGTAAAATTTCGTAATGATAGATTGAGTAGTTAAGACGTGTAAGCGTAACAAACAAACAAACACAATTTATAATATTAGTAAGAATAAATAACAACATCGTGCTTTATAATTCATCACTAGTGTCTACAGTAGTATTCAGTATGTCGGTTTGTTAATTTATATAATATAAGTCAAATATATAACCTATAAGATATTTTGAAGATATCTCATCTTAAGATGTGATAGGTTTGACATGCCGTAAGAGAAAAAAAGTCCTTAATGTAATAATAAATTAGAAAAAATTAAATCATAACATGTTGAAGGAAAATGTCGGTTGGAAATCGGCGAGGATAAAACTCTGTATACCACCTAGAATACTCTCAATGGTACGGCGTCCCGTCGGGCGATGGGAGCGAGACAGAGAAATGTATTGGATGGAATGTATGGATTTTAATATTATAATTATTTCACAGGTAACGAAACTACAAGGACACATAGCGCGCGTTGGCGCTCTGGCTTGGAACGGCGACATACTAAGTTCCGGCTCGAGGGATCGACATATAAGGCAGAGGGATACGAGAACACCACGTAAGTGTTACTGTTATCTTTTTGTTTTAATATTGGACGGCTGGTGTGCAAATAGATCTGATGGCAAGTGGTCACCTTCGCCTACACCGTCATTGTTGTCAAACATTTCAATCTCGTGGCTCTTGTATATACATATTAATTATATCACGATTTAATGATTCATTAATTGTTATTTGTAATTTCAGCGGTACAATCGTCACGGGTACTTCAAGGCCATAGACAAGAAGTCTGTGGATTGAAATGGTCTCCGGACGGACAGTCGCTCGCTTCAGGCGGCAACGACAACAAACTCTTCGTCTGGTCTATGGTGAGTTTTTATTTTTAATTCTTATCCTGCTACAGTCTTATATATCTCGTAGAATAGAAAATTAATTCACAGATTGAAAAATATATATAGCTATGTACCACTGTTTATCACAATAATAAAATGTTATATCAATTAAAAATAATAGTTCGAATCGTTATCATCAGACGTACTGTTATTTTGTTGTTATCTAATATGTATATAGAATATAGCGTGTGAATTGTGTCTTGCGGTGTCCCACATATTATTGCGTCTATCATAAACTTTGCGGTATCACTATCGTGAATTAGTTTCCTGTCGATTTGATTTAAATGATGGATTTTATTCCCATCAATTAAAATGTTTTTATTTACAAATTTATACATTAAGAAAGCTTACAATGCGTAACGATAATAGCGTGTGTTGTATTTATGTGTGTGTGTGGTGGTGCAGCACTCGACGTCGCCCGTGCAGACGTACTCGGCGCACGTGGCGGCGGTGAAGGCCATCGCGTGGTCGCCGCACCAGCACGGGCTGCTGGCGTCGGGCGGCGGGACGGCCGACCGCTGCATCCGCTTCTGGAACACGCTCACCTCGCAGCCCATGCAGTGCGTCGACACCGGTACGTATACCGACACCTTTGGTGATCGCTCTGTTGTCTGCCACCGTTTATATTTATATACATAAATGTTTATGGACTTCAATGTGTCATGCAAACAATATTGTATGTAATTATTAAGGTAAACAATATTATGAGTAATTTTTATTTTCTTTCAATATTATACTCTTTTTCTTTGTCGCACCTCCAAAACATGGAATTCTTTACCAGCGCACGTCTACTCCTCTTATGACCTAATAACCGACGGCTAGTGCAATCATGAAGAATGATTTGCAGTCGCGTTTGGACTATATTGGGTGTTGAATGTGTAGTCTTTTAACGTATAGTATACATCAATAATAATTTGGCCGGAATAACTTCATATTTATGTCACTCGTTACAGGGTCACAAGTGTGCAATCTGGCGTGGTCGAAACACTCCAGCGAGTTGGTGTCGACGCACGGCTACTCACAGAATCAGATCTTGGTCTGGAAGTATCCGTCTCTCACTCAGGTATGATAAATTAAATGTTTTTATATACTAATAAAATTTTAAGGGATTAACAACAGTGCTAATTATAATGGTTTAAAAAATTACGTATTGAATATAATGTCACATGGAATTGAATAGAATAATCTTTCATTTGTGAACATTACAGATAAGACGAGAATAAAAATAATAAAAAAAACACAAAGAGCTATTGTAATGATTCTAATATGATTTCTTAAACCTAATGTGTAAAATGTAACTACTCTTAGTAGTAGTTAAAATTTACACTTATTTTTTACTTAAACTAACCATTAAGAAAAAATATGAAAATTATTGTTCTGTAGTTTCTGACAGCACTTTTAGCCGCATTTAGATGTTAATGTTACATACATGATGTACTTTTATTTACTGTATCTCTAATATCATGTATGAAATTTTTTATGATGATCGCTTTAGTAGTAAGGACATGATAGCGTAACAAATAAACAAGTAAACAAACTCATTTTCGCAGTCTTTATATGAAGTAAGAATAGCTTAAAATGCGTTCTATATAAAAAATGTAATAAAGTTATAAAAACGGATAGTTAAACTATAAAACCATAAATTAATTATTTCATTTCAGGTTGCAAAACTAACCGGTCATTCGTACAGAGTTCTCTACTTGGCTCTGTCTCCGGACGGCGAGGCGATAGTCACAGGAGCCGGTGACGAAACCTTAAGATTCTGGAACGTTTTCTCGAAGACACCATCACATAAAGAGAATAAAAGTGTTTTAAACCTTTACACTGCGTTGAGATAAATCGATAGTGTTGCTAGCTAAGTGATTTCGTTATGGCAACATTTGACTAAGCTCTAACGGTGCAGAGTCAAAAAGTGGCATAGACTAATTTGTTTTTTTTTTCTAATCGTTTGTGTTAGATTGTGGCCGTGATTTTCCTTTCTAATCTTACTTTTAGTATATATATATATTATATCGTTGCACATTGCAATTGTTGATTGTCAACTCTTAGATATATATATTTTTTCCTTTGGGACTATTTGTTTTTATATATAGCACTTAAAATACTTTACATAGACATAAAATAGATTATTTTTCTATGATTTATCGTCATCGGAAGATATTCTCGTCGATTATAATATTATATAAATATTATATAATATTAAATATTGAATGTCATTCGTATTGCATTTTACATAATCAAACTATTACGATGTGTTTCTATTTTATAAAACTGTACATAAGTTTGTCTATGTAATATACATTATGTATATTTGTTTATTAATCATTTATCAATGGCTATGTTTACATTTTTATGTTTAACGTCTACAAAAATAAACGCCTAAGAGATCGGCTTCATTCTCAATTGTGGTTTTCCGTTTGTTTGCGCAAACGAATTTGTGCAAATGAACGCGTGCGTCGACGGTGATAAGTTTGCTTACGCATGCCTCGAGTGCTGCAATTGGTAATTTATGATTTGTTAACGCACTGAAACGCGATCGTATATTAAAATGTAGTCTTTATTGGCACTTTTATATTGTAAATTATTAAAGAAAGTCGATTGTGTAAGTTCGAAATCGTTTGAAAAGTAAGTATGGAATCTTAGTGCTTTCATAATGTACATTTTATTTTTATATAAATATATAGAAATCTTTGAGTCAAATCGTCTTTCCGTAGAAAATTTGAGTAAAAAAAATACATATAAAAGTAAACATAGTCATAAATGCTTTATACAAATTATGTTGTTTGTAATATTTTCTATATAATTGTATGTCATTACACTTGTAATGTTGCTAGATAAAAATAAGAAATAAAATCTTGCATGCGTTGAATTTCATACGTATTCGATGAATATTATCAAGTGTAATGACATCTATGAATTTAGATGTGTGTACTTATTTATGTGAATATTACTTTGACTAGCGTTTATCATGAATTTTTGGAACCATTTTTTGATGTGTGATTTAGGTAGTTTAAAAAAAGAATAACTAAAAATCCTTGTGTATATATTTGCTGGGAACATTTATGTTTCCGTTTTCTTTAGTATTTGTATAAAAATAAATAACCTTAACTTAGTTCTTGTCGAATTATTATGAATAGCATTGATTCCATGTTAGAATCTTTAATGTTTTTTTTTATTTCAATTTCAAATGCCCTTGCCTTCTTATGATTACATTAAAAATAGTTTTAGGTTATTACTAATGTATATCTAGTTGCATTTAATAATATATGCTGTAAGCAAGGACATAAAATGATATAGTATATAAAAGACGGCTAATAAAATTTAAAGGTACCTCCCATGATCTCATAAATCAACTATGATCTAAAATATGGCAACATTATTTAGTATTTATTCAATTTAAAAAGTTGTGCTATTGACTTGTTTTAGTTTATTTATTTGTCCATTATTTATTTAGTAAAAAGGAAAATTGTCAGTTGAAAAATTTACAGTTAAATTATAGATAGTTAAATTCAGTTTAGTTTTAAGTTAAAAAAAAATAATTTTGCTTGAGGTCTGATTAGTTTCGTCTATAATTATTTCTATGGTGGTAATTCAATTGTACGTAATCTCTAAACCAATATGACAGCAATAAAACGATTGTCATCTCTTTCTCCCACCCCCTAACTTCATAGGCTAGAAAGAATAAGGATTCAATCCGTCATTGAGTTTACAGATTGCGTACAAAAATAATTGACTCCATCATAGTAAAGAAATACTTGCACTTCAAGCAAAATTTTAGCTGTATGAGGTACCTTCTAAATAACGATTTGTTTAAATGTTTACTTTATAATAGTCTTATAACAAATTTATTGGATTTGTGCAATTTAGGTTATATTTGTGTGGTAGCATTTTCGTTTTTCTTTTGTTTGTTTGAGCGGTTATCATTCATTATAGTCCTTTTATTATCGTCCTATTAAAATGATAAAGATTTGTTTACATTATTGTATGTATTAACACGAAATAGCATTGCCGCTAGTCTGGCTAAGATTAGATGTGACTAAAATCTGTTTGCATTAGTTATTGGATGAATATTTTATTGAATCTTCTCCTGGGTTAGAGTTAACAAAACAGTAGGATTGTTTTTTTTTTCTGTCCGTACAATTGTGGTCTGGATTAATGTTATTCTGCTGTATTAAAATGAAAAGGACTATTTAATGAATGCCTCCGAACGGAAATAGAAAATGCTCATTAGATAAGAACGATGATACGAACTACACCAAATATTAACGTTTCGCTCTCGTTTAACCTAAAAATTAGAAATTTTGTGTTACACGTGTTGTTTTTTTTTTCTTCTAATTCTAAATATAGTGTCCAACACTATTTGAGTCATTTACCAGCATTGGGTACATCGTGATTTGCTTTGACTAATATATGAACGCTATTTTTTTTTTATTTTCAAATTTAAACTTCGAATCGTTTATAACGAATTTCTTTTCTTCTCTCTTTACACTTTTCTGAATTAAAGAGAATATATTTTTCAAAGCGTCTAATTGGACCTAATATTTAGTTTTTAAGGTGTCAGAATTGGACCTAACTGAACAACACCGATGCATTTTAGTATGTAGTGATATATATTATACATCCTAGTTTCATATTCGTGTCATAATACATTATATTCATAGATTTAATAGTAATACTCCATATAGAAACCGTTATAATATAGACAATAGCATAATATACGTCACGCTTAAAATATATTATTTCGCACTGATTAATCGATATTTTAAGTTTATTAAAAAGTTAGGTCCATTATAATAAAATAAAAAGAATTATTTATAAATAGAGAAATATATAATATATTGAATGCACCTATGTAAAGATAGACTGATATGTAACTTGTATTGTAGAATAAAATATTAAAATGTGTGATTTACGAATTGTAGTTTTATTTATGAAATTTCCTGCATTTCTATTCTTTGAGAATGAATTTTATATCTCACGCGATTATAATTAACTAGCTGTGCCATGCGGCTTGACCCGCGTATAATTAATAAAAATATAATGAATCAAAATCAGCCTCCCTCGATAGCCCTACATTCATACAATATCTTTATAAATTGTAGCCTACGTGTTATTCTGATGTATAAGCTATATTATATAGTATATATATTTTACGTGAAAGAGTAACAAACATCCATCCATACTTACAAACTTTCGCGTTTATAATATTAGTATACATGTCTCTGTGAAATATCATGTTTGTTTTTCACCCTCGGTAAATAAAAAACATTTCTACCCGTGATCCAATACGGAAAACTCCCCGAAATAAGGGGACGAAGAAAAACTTACTACCGATATTTTGCGTCTATAGAATGAACACTTTTTAAATTTGATTAGAAGAACGTTCTCGTGCGTGTGTATTACTGATTTTATAATATAATGTATATTTAGCATTCAGAAGTGAAAATTGATTTTATAAGGACCTCGAATTGATTTATTCATAAATAGAACACCAAATCATATAAATTAATGTTAATTACTCACTCAAAAACTAATAAATCCAAATAACAAATTTGAACGTGTTATAAATCACAAGTCGCGCCAATAATTAATTAATTACGTTATCTGTATATGCAACGCTGTTGTATGGACCAAGGAGTTTCCTAACCGTATGTATATTTGTATGGAATTATGTAGGGCTGCCAAAAGTATATAATTCACTATTTAAATAAAATGTTTTATAAGTTTTACTCGGTGGTAGAGTTTTGTTACCAACCACTCATCAGATATTCTACCGCAAAACAGCAGTACTTGGTATTGTTGTGTTTTGAAGGGTGAGTGAGCCAGTGTAATTACAGGCACAAGGGACATATCATCATAGTTCCCAAGGTTGGTGGCGCATTGGCGATGTAAGCGATGGTTAACATTTCTTACAATGCCTGTCTATGGGTGTCGGTGACCATTTACCATCAGGTGGCCCATATGTTCGTCTGGCTGCCTTTACAATAAAAAAAAGTATTTTATTGCATTGATGACTAGAACCAATTTTCATGTATTTTTTAATTTAAATTATGAATGCTGGCAATATTGTTAACCGGTGCCAACCGTTGCTTATATCGCCAATGCGCCATCTACCATTGGAAGTAAGAGCTTATGTGCTGTGTGCCTGTAGTTCACTTTTTTTTAATTGGAACACAACAAGCTTACAGTGTTTTTCTGTGTGGCGGTTGAATATAAAGATATTATTATATCGTAGTCGTAAAAAGTCTATACAGGGTTATTTGTAATGACCCAGCAACCTCGCAGGACTAGATAGCTAACATCATAAGCAACAACTTTTGTTCTACGACTTTGGCCATAACTCAATAGATGAAATAAAAATGATTGTACAAATTTTTGTCGTACTGTCATTTGTAGGTCTATATTTCATTCATATAGGAAAGGACGACGCGACGCGTCGACCTTTGCGTTCCGCGTAGATTAATAAACGTTCAAGAAGGAAATTAAATTAATACTTATTTTTGTATGAAAATAAAATCTAAGAAATTATCAAAAGTCGTAGAATAAAGGTTGCTGCTTATGGTGTTAACTATCTAGTCCTGAGAGATGATAAAAATAGAACTTACAAACTCTAGCTGTCGCTGAGAATTAAATGGAAGGAAACTTCAATATTTTAAAATAAAACACACTTAGTAAACATTTATATGCTTCACATTTTTTATTCAACACTACATCATGTTTTCATATTGAGTTATATATATATTTAGGATAATATATTTTTCACCAAAGAATTTTTGCGTAAAAGTTCATAAGCTTTAGTTAATTCTTGAACGAATACAGTATAAGCGCGTGTATTGACATTGTGAATAAGGTACGGGACTTGCTGGTCCTGCGATACGACAGCGTCGATGTCGCTCGAGTGGACCCTCACGATATCAGAAACTTTGGCCAGCTGAAGCAGCAAATTCGCACGGTTTCTCAAGAAATCGCCACCTGCCGCAATTTTTCTTTCGACTTGTTCGTTACATGTGTCTACATCATCGGTTGATGAACACAATGCATCTATTAAAGAAGTCACCTGAAATATAAAATATTTTTAATAAAGGTATATAATTGCCTATATCTATATATGGGACTGGAGAGATTTACTGGACCAGGCTAAGGTGGGCCCGCGACTGTAACGCCTCAGATGATGATGATGATGATATAATTGCCAATTCGGAAAGAAAAAACTTAACAATCAATTATCCTATCCTAAGTAATATTATAAATGCGAAAGTGTGTTTGTTTGTTTGTGCTTAACAAACCCCTAACGCCTTACACGCCTAATACCACAAAATCGATTTAAAAAATTCTTTCACCAATGGAAAGTTAAATTATCAGCAAATAACATAGGCTACATGTTGTCCCCTTATTCATACGGGAACGCCCGTGAAAGTCCGTGTGTTCGTTTGTTTCTCTTTCACGTCTTCATTACTGAACCGATATCTACCGAATTTAAAAACTCTTTTTGTATTGTATTGTACTTTTATCGAGGAAGGTTCTAGGCTTATTTTTATTCATTACATTTTTAATAAAACCGCGGGGCGCAGCTGGTATTATATACAATTTTTTTTCAAATGGTAATATAATCTCTTTTGTTTAGTTTTATCGACATTTAACTTACCGGTTGGATCCCGGCTTGTGCTTCAGCTAGGACACTGTTTACTGGCTTAGATGCTTCACCGTTGTAGTCTTGCCATACGACCGGTACGTTCTCATTGAGTACTTTTAATGGGTCGTATGTCTTCACATTCGTAACGTAAGCCTCAATAAGCTTTTTCGTTATAGCTGCTATCATGCCGTAGGCTGCGTGCCGTCTATACTCCGGATTTGTGATGTTGCGAGGATCGTAGGGTCTGAAATTTGTATTATCGATTATAATAGTTAAAAAATGTCTTTATTAGGAATGTTTGCAATCTTTTACTTATAATGATTAACGATTTTTTTTGGAGTAATATAGTGTGATATTCCTTGTGTATCCAAGTGGCAGTGCTGTGTTTGCATTCATAGTTTTTTTTTTTAAGTTCATAGGTCTACATAACAAAATGACAATCAATGAAAACATATGATTACATTTCTCTTGATGTAGACACGACATGCGCTTATAAATTAGCGTCTAGCCTATGATAGCAACAAAAACCAAGCTTACAATTTATTTTATTTTTTTAACTAATTTTTAATAAGTTAAGGAAATAGTTTATTTAATAAAAAAATTAATGAGGCTATAGAATGGTCAGTAAAAATATCATAATTAGAACAAATACTATTATAAGTGAAGCACATGCGGTATATGGGCGAGTGGCTAAGTGGTTTTTTAGAGGTAGGAAGAGAAAAGGTCTTGCGCTATAATATGTCATGTGCAGTTAGCTAGACTCGGTTGAACAGAATGGTCGACGTGTCAAATTAAATTACATTTTCTAATTGAAATCTTATAAATATATTTGTAAGGGTCGCGGGAACCTTTGTATGCGGGTATCGCAAGACCAGCCATCGTGGATATCCTTGGTTGAGGCCTTCCATCAGTGGACGACTAATAATGATGAAGCAAATTTATAAATGAACAATTACCTTCATCTCGAAGATAGTCTTATACTGCCACGGGTACTTACATATTCTCTTGTAGATATAATTTAGCGCTTTGAAACGACGATCTTGACTGGACATAAGGCGGAGCTTCTCCCACATTTTGACTTCGTACAGCGGCGTGAGCGCCAACGACGAGCAGTATCGAAACCAAACCAAGCATGACTATAATCTGTTAAAAGATACTCCAATTAATAAACCGTATTAATCACAATTAATCCATAATTAATAATAAAACACAATTTTCTTAAATATTAAAAGCAGTGGAAGAGATTACTCTCTCTCATTTGTTTTTTTTGTCATATTAAATAATGTTTGTTTTGAATTGTACAATTTATATTACTATGTTTTCTATATTTATTTCTTTTTGAGCTGATACAGCGTCTATTTTGATGAATTTGTGTTGAGTTAGATCAGTGATTCCCAAAGTGGTCTATATCGACCCCTAGGGGTCTATGACTACCTGCAAGGGGTCTACGGCAGCGAAAAAAAATTTGGGGGTCCATGAAATGAAAATGGGGGTCCACGATAGTAGATCTCAACACATACACTGATAGAACCTATTTACTTACATCATACTATCTTATTATATCAAAACATATACATTATTTATAAAAGTACCTAATAAGTAAAAAACTTATTATTTATGTTTATAAAATTGTGTAAGTTATAGGAAACCCTTACAAAATTGACGCCAAATGTTGATAATTTATTATTAAAGCATCAGGTTCATCCTTCTCACTAAAAATATTGACTTATATTTTATTCTATATTATTATGTTATTTTATTTATAGTTTATTTTTATTAAATGTTACGTATATTTTACATAACAGATACAAAATTTTATTTGAGTAGTTTTAATTTAAATTCAATTAATAAATGTATAAATTAACATGTGTTTTTACTTTAAGTTTTTAACACTAAACTTCACTACAGTTAGAAATTTACAGGAAATTAGGGGTCTACCCAACATGGAAAAACATGGCAAGGGGTCTACGACACAAAAAAGTTTGGGGAACTCTGAGTTAGATAAATAGACAATATTATCAACAAATGAGTTTGAGTTTGGATGTTATTTTTAATAAGAATAAAAAAAGTACTAGAATTTAGCAAACAACCCGACGTTCACCAAATGATAAGCTTTATAAATTGTTAAAGTCAACGTGTTTATGATGTTATGTCATATTACTGTCGTCCTTAAAATCTGAACACAGTAATAATAATAAGTTTACCGGACGACCAATGAATACGTGGGCGGTACCTACCCAGAGTGGCATGCACAGAAACCTACCACCAGCAAAAAAATTCGGTTGATGGGTTAAAGGCTTATGTATTTGGACCCAGAGCAACAAATCACTTGTGTCCTTATTGTGATTTATACAGACAGACATTTTATACTTATACGTAATACATATCTGGACCCCCAGTTATATATTACATTATAGCTATATTTATGTTACTATGTTTTTGTAAAACTATGTCTAACATATAAATATAATTATGTAATGTGCACTCACCGAACAAAAGTCGCAGACAGGATCAATTTAAGAGATTGCTTATATTTATATGATGTATAATTAGTTATGGTTATTAATTTATTTATATAGAACAGGTGACATAAACAAATGGTGCGTTCAATTTTATATAAATTGAGCAATTTCTTTTAATCATATTAATTGCCGTGATGGCCTCGCAGCCAGAACACGTGAATTTTTGATGTTTGGGTTCAAACTTTATTCTGCGGTGAAGGAAAGCATCGTTGGGCAACCGGCGAGAGTATCGTGGTGGAATAAGCTCCAAACGTCCTCAAGGAGACGAAGCAGTAGGACATTTACAGGCTGTTACTGAAATATAATTATTATTTTAATTGGCTTCATTAGGTAATTTCATTTGGTTATGCAAACGGTTCGATTATCTGAAGTATACATTTCGACGAAGATCGAAGTTTTCAGAAACTACGTTAACGTATGCATTATCTAATGAGATTTTTGAATGCGTAGACAACATTTTTTTTTGTTTCAATTGGGAAAAACATGATCGTTAATTAAAAGAACACAAGAATAGATAGATGTTTTCTTAATTAAGATAATTTGGCAGTCTGGCAAATAGGCCACCTGATTATAAGTGATCATCATTGACATTGGAACTGTAAGAAATATTACCCATAATCAACCTTAGCTAACAACCTTGGGAACTAAAATCTTGTTTTTGTCAGTAGTTACACTGGCTCACTCACCCTTAAAACCGGGACACAACAAGACTACGTGCTACCAATAAAAGTTTTCTCTAATAACATCAAATAGCTAAATATTTTCTTGATATTCAAAGCAAACATAAATTACAATTACCCAAGAATGGAGCTACGAGTAAATTTGAAGATAAAATAATTCAATTTGAGGCAGTGCATTAATACCTAAAGATGGAGGAAAATTAAATGTCAAATTTCAAGTAAAAACAAACGGGCCAAAACTTTATTATTACGCCACTAAAATATATAATATAATATAGCCATTTTATTCAGAAACACTTAGATTAAAACTTGGTATAAATAGGTATCTATTTATCATCACATTCACTTATTTTTAGATAAGTAATAATATTGCGTATTACTACGTTCCGATTGACAATGCGTATGTGCCTATTAATATGCACATAAACACATAAAATCTTCTCTTATAGCCTCTGCTTAGCCATGGAACATGTAAAGTTTTGCTTTTGTTATGTATTTTCGAGTTTATATCTAGAAGTGTCGCGATACATTCCATGTTACCTAATGGACGGTGTGAGACATCGTTTATTTCAACTATTTTGACTATTTTATTTCATGATAAAATAAAAATACCAATAGTTATCAAAATAAATACGAATGACTTAATTTGATAAGCTTGAATCAACAATTATTTTTCAGAGAACATACCTAATGCATAAATATTTTAGTTATGGTTTAAGTTTTATTTATTTATAATGAACAGATTTATTTATCTTAAGTAAGCGCACTAATAAGAATAAAACGTTATTAAGTTATTTAGTACGCTACTATATTAACAACTAAAGAACTATTCAAATTTCTACGTCATAGTTGAAGTTGCATTTGTATTCAACCAAGATTGATAAGTCAGTGCATGTCTAACATACCGTATCATTAGCTAATTCCATATTATAATTTAACGCAATTTAAAATTAACGCCAATCCGTCGATGACGTTCAACTACAAGATGGCTACCCGTCTGACGTTCCGCCAGAGTAACATGACAGCTAAAAGTATGCAATCAGAAGCGCTCGCGCAGTACTCAATTCGAACGCCCAACGAATCGTATTTTCGCATTTGGTAGGCACGATGTATGAACGCTATTTTGTTATATGACGTGACCTTGGGCCACTGCCATTTCACTCTAATTTAAGCCGCGTAAAAGAACTTGGTTCCAAAAATCAGACACAATGTAGAGAATCATAGTCAAATCAAGCTTCACGTATTTACTTAATATAATTATATTATAAGGAAAATATCTTAAGAAACCAAGAAACCTGCATATATACCATGATGGTCTACCATATCTTTCGTGTAACAATTTCATAACCTTGTGTACTTAATATAAAAGTAGACCTTTGTCCCACAATGAGTCAGTTACGGGTGCCTAATGCCTATCTATACAAATACATAATAAACGTAGATAAAGCGTAACAATAACATCTTTATTCAAAAGTAACATTGCTTTCATTCACAGTACTCGCTATCTGGTACGATGACGTTGTTGAAACCGATACCTAATTTAAAACTAACGTAGTATGTATATTGGAGTAATCAATTCTACTTGCGCTCTCAGAATGTAATTACAGCTGGCCTTACCTTGCACCCGGGAAGGCTAGCGTACCCACCCACTCTACACGTGTAAGAGCTGTAAATAATATTATTTTCACGTAAGCAGAAGATTGATTGTCCCCCGACTTTCAAGTTGAAATAAATCTATGTCTAAACTGAAATTTGCGTTTGTTCAATAAATAAATATATCAGGAACAGTTTGTATAGAATAATATGGGAGTTTTGTAAATCTAAAGTTTGTATATCTTAACGAATTTGAATAGGCAATAGATTATTATCAAAAACTATGCTATAAACATACTATTATTATTTTGTATTTATATAAGTTTGCAAGCCATTTTTTTTTAATACAAGGTGAATTACGTTCGAAAATAAAATTCAACAAAAAATATTTTATTTTTATAAATAATTTTTATTACATCTATTAATAATCCCGTCAATTAAAAGATTCCATTCTTTTCAAGATGGCGTAGGCTCTAGACAATCTCCTAACGACCGTCATTAAACCCCTTTCTTTCGCGTGCGCAGATAAATAGGAAACAACTTCATTGTTGTTTATTAATTTTTCTAATAAGATAATATTTCTCATTATATTCTTCGATGCTTTTCCAAGGTGAATGATGAGCCGAGCTGGCATGTAGTAAGCATAGGAATTCGACCTGACACTCTTGTCAATAGCTTCATTGCAGCCTAAATATGGTTCTGTGGTACATATGGATTTCATGAGATTTGTTATCTGTGAAATTAATATTTTTATTTTTAATCTGATATATTATTTAATTAATCGTATTTAATGGTTATAAATATAAATTGCTTATATTGTATAATTATATGTATTATATTACGTACCTATTATGTAAACAAAAAAAAAACATAAAGTACCTATATCTGCAATTTTTGCTTAAGAATGGCACACCCATCAATATACGTATACTTGCTGGTAGTAGGGCCGGTGGTAGAGCTTTGTGAAAGCTCGTCTGGGTAGGTACCTCCCACTCATCAGATATTCTACCGCAAAACAGCAGTACTTAGTTGTTAGTGTTCCGGTTTGAAGGGTGAGTGAGCCAGTGTAATTACAGGCACGAAGGATATAACATCTTAGTTCCGTAACATGGGCGTTGGACCACTTACCATCAGGTGGCCCATATGCTTGTCCGCGTACCTATGATATAAAAAAAATACCAAAAAGGTACTCCATATACTAATTGTATAATATAACATTAATAGTATAAAGTAAAAGTAAAGTAACAGCCTGTGAATGTCCCACTGCTGAGCTAAGGCCTCTTCTCCTTTTTTGGGGAGAAGGTTTTGGAGCTTATTCCACCACGCTGCTCCAATGCGGGTTGGTGGAATACACATGTGGCAGAATTTTGAGTGAAATTTGACACATGCAGGTTTCCTCACGATGTTTTCCTTCACTGTCCAGCACGAGATGAATTATAAACACAAATTAAGCGTATGAACATTCAGTGGTGCCTGTCCGGGTTTAAACCCACGACCATCGGTTAAGATTCACGCGTTGTAGCCACTGGGCCATCTCTGCTTTATATTAATAGTATACGGTTGATAATTAATTTTACATGTTTTTTTAATGAAACGTCATTTCGAAGTAATGGAGCATAAGTGTAACGGTTAATCCGAGGCATGAGGAATTTGAGCACTAACTCAGACCGTAGAAAATGCTTGTATGTCCGATAATCTAGTCTGAGTGGGACTTAAGACTTGTGAAGGTTAAGAACATTCGGCCCGTATAAAAGCAAATACTAAAACAAATTTTTTCTACGGTCCACGTTGGAATAAAAATCTTACGTAGTATAAATGTTATATTTTGTGTCTTTTTGTGTCAACTTACCGGTGTTATTTTTTCACTTGCATCTTCCAATAATTCATTCGTTATTTTAACTACGTGAGTGTAATTTTCTCTGCCGAATTTATTGTAATCTTCTATTATAGTCACCGGTTCGTAATTTCTGGGGTTAATTGTAAGTGCTTCAACCAAACCTCCTGCTACAGACGCGAGGCCACCGAAAGCAATCGCCTCATCAGTAATATATGATTTTGGGCCATGCGGTCTGTAAGAAAGTTTTTTTAAAACCAATTTGTGGAAAACAATCCACTGAACTTACCTGAAAGTAATAAGCTTTGTCTTCCGTGTGAAAGGTAACAGTAAGTACCAAACCTATAGCCGTAACTGCGCGGTAAATAGGAGAAAGGGAGAAATCTGTATTGAAATACGTTTCAATAGAATTTTATTATTAAGGGCATAGTGTATAGAAGATTAGGTACTTTTATAACAATTTAAATGGTGTGGAAGTACTCCAAATGTCATTATAAACAGCTCTACATTGAGGGCAATATATTTATCAAGTTACAATAAGTTGCAGACACTGGGCTCATATTTTCACGGACAAGTGCCTTAAACTTCTACTATAGTTATAAAATTAAGTAAACTACTTCAAATTCCAAAAGAGTATTTTAACTAGGAGATAAACTTGAAATACTTAGGCAAGGCACAGATAGTGCCTTCTAGCGAAATTCATTACCTAAATATATTTTACATTATCATTGGCATAACTTTATCTAAGACATAACTTTGCTGTTATCTCGATTTTGTGTCTTTATTAACAATTAGACGATAGTAATAGCGGTTTACGGGTTTAAACTTTGCTTTTGGAATGAATAATAAAACAATCTACGTCTCTTTCTTTTGAATGTCAAATCAATGATAACAGAAAGAGAGAAGTCAGGTAGACTAAGCACTCGCTCTAAAGAACGCGTATAATTAAGTCCGTTATTGTGTCAATAGTAATTTTCTGTTTCTTCCTGCCCTTATCCCACTACGTGGAGTCGGCACAACATATCGTTTCCTTCCACATCGTTCTGTCACTTTCATACACATAATAACCTTTCTTACGCAATCCATTCACACTTTATTCGGCATACGCCACATACGCATCTCTGCCACATGCATTCTTTTTACGTCATCTTCTTTTGCTGCCCAACATTCAGAACTATACATTACTACAGGTCTTAATCTTGCTTCTATTGTAATAATAAAAATAATATAAAATGTTTTCAGTGAATTGTATCTGTATTAATCTATCTTTCTAAATGTATATAGAACATAAATATGTAATCCCAAGTGAACTTCCATTTCAAGAGTCCACTCTCCTGTTAAGGAAAAGGGATGAACCCTTTTATCACGTTGCTTCGACGCGTTTTGACGGCTGCGTATTGTAAATGTTTTATAAGTTACTATAATTATATATTATAGATAAGATAATCTTGAGACATAACGTAATTTCTAACGTAAGGCAACGTTAACACATTTGGTTTACTTACAAATGATTCTGTATATATTTCTTCGCTTGTGCAAAGGATTGATTAGCTTCTAAATATCGCGGGACATTATGGGAATATATGAAGCTATCTGTATATGACTTCGAACTCCCCGCGCTAACCGCGCCAGCGAACATGACCACGCAGGTAAGTATCAGCATGGCTTATTTCTGAAATAATGTTAATAAAGTGGGAATACATACATAATATACAACGTTGTGGTCGATTGACGTCATAACTGCGCAGGAGACATCCTAGTGCTCACATGTGTGGGCAAACACTTATGTGCACTGGTATATTTTCTGTGCAGTTAGATACTATCATATGATGTTTTTTTTCCATTTCATGTCACGTGCGATTTTAAACAAATGAAATTCATTCCACAAAGATATCTATAGTCATATTATATAAATCTGTCTATCTGCTTGTCTCTCAGAGCTGTACATCTAAATTAAGTGTGATGAAATTTGCCGTTAAGCAAGATTGAACGTCTTAGGATACTTTTAACCCTCGTCCTTATATATATGATTATACTACTACCTTATGCGGGTTTTTTTTTCTATCCACTTTATGTTTTCAGACACAGTAATGTTTTTTGCTAATTACTTGAATTAAACAGTGGAGTATTATTTAACCTTAATATAAGATATGTCAGACTTATATATAGCTTCCTTATTTATAGAAATTCCCCATTTTTATTGTTCTTGATTGGCTACGATCATTAGTATTATTGATGATTTTATAGATAGAACGTTCATACTTCCAAAAGCGAGTCAGTTTAAATGAAGTATAATTTCCGTTAGCAACCAATACGATACGTATTGCTTGTTCTAAATACGACGTTTAACTTCAAAAGCGATTCAGTTTAAATGAAATTTAATTTCCGTTAGCAACCAATACGCTATGTATTACAGCTCTTTCAACAAAAAATTTTTCACTAAGCTATGCTTTGTAGTTTTTTTTTATCACTAAACACTTAAAATTAATAACTTAAAAAGGTACTCTTACGAAGTGATACGTCTTTAGAGGCGTAAACAAGAAGTTAAGTTCCAGAATCAAGGGTTAGTGTCATCGTCATGAAGCATGCGGTACATGTGCGATGTAGTTGTGCTGATTATGATGTAGAAGTCATTATCATCATCGTCAACATTCACTTATTTCAGAAATACTCAAACATGTGTAATGTCGATGTTGAAATTGACAATTTATTTATTACTCAAGAGCAGTTTTCTTACACAAGAGTTTTTTTAAATTGATAATGTTCACGTAGGAAGTTAACAAAATAAAGATGAGCTCTCATCGCTAGGCTGTCTCAATAAGGGAAAAAAAGCTTTTCGTTAAATGCAAATAATGTTCATTATACGTCACTATAACTGTAAAAAACGTTCTTGTTAAAATTCAAAAAGAAAAAAATTGTTGTGTTTTTTTAATTTGAAGTCTCGAGGCATTATAAAATCATCTTATTTATTAGTATACCTATGTATTGATGGTTATATACCAGAAACCTTCAACTCTACAACAAGTAAAACTACATTGGACGATTGATATAGAAACGCATTCCAGGACAGACGCTTATCAAGTTTATTTTACGAGAAGTATTTATTTATATAATATATGTACATATTATGTGGATACGATATAAAAAACAATAGTATTAGTAATTATTTCAAATTATATATGGTAAGGTAATTAGACTGTTTCTATTGTGATAATAAAATGATATTTATTGACGTTATTAGATAGATTATCTACGGTTTTAAGCATGTTACATGGTTATGCGTTTCAATGCATTTTAGCTTCACTTTATTTTATTTTATTATAATTCACGGATTAAAAATAATTAGTTAAGGAATAATTAGTCTCTTCATGCAATTCATAGGGCAAACTGAACATTTTTGACTCGCTAACTTAGACATCTTTTGTAACGTTAACTATATGTATTACATTACGTACTATTATGTAATTTAAAAAAAAAACATAAGCTGCCTATATTTGCAATTTTTGCATAAGAATGGCACACCCATTAATATACGTATACTTGGTGGTAGTAGGGCCGGTGGTAGAGCTTTGTGAAAGCTAATAATAATAAGTTTACGTTATGTTTTTTTTTTATCCTTTTAGCACTAAAGTGAAAATTTGTACTACAGAGGAACATAATTGCGATTCTGATGAAAGCGAATCTTACGGAGTTATACACAGTAAGCTGCTTTACAGCGACGGATTACAGTTCTGTGTCTGGATTAGTTTCCTTCATTAAGCTTTTTAGCGTGTATAAGTCGTTTTGTAAGAAATCAGTTGTTAGCCTGGAATTGAGAGAATGTGATGTAATCTTTTCATACAGTTTATAGTTTCAAAATTAGCAAACCGTTCAACAATGGTAAGTTTTCATTATGTGAAATAATGAAGGTTGCAGATGCTTTACTGGCTTCGAATCCTATTTTGATAACCCCATGCACTCCTCGAGAAAAACTCCTAGTCCACTTATTCTCATATAATCAATGCTTGTTAACACGATGTGTAGAGAAGGAGAGTATATCAAATGAGTTTGTTAGGAATAAATCACGGAACATTAATTTCATCTTTATTTATTTTTACTTTAATGCACATCATGTCAATAACAATAGTGTAACACAAAGGAATATGTATAAGGAAAAAATGGACGAGCGAAGGCGGTGTATAGCGATCTCCTACAAACATCCTTTGATGAAATAAGTTAGGGAAGAAAACGGATAGAGAAACTATACTGTTTTTTATTTCAACTGCACATTGTGCAAGCCATCTGAGTGATTACTCTCTCGTCAGTTTTTTAAATATTAATATTTCATATTATTGTGCCTTTGTCTAAACGATGTGTGTCAATGATGTTACAGGCTTAAGTCCCTTTAAGTTCCTGGTGTATAACCAATATCAGGCAGTAGTGATCATTTTTCCTTCTGTCACATTTCTCAACAAAATTATCCAAAAACTGAAAGAAACCTATGAAACATATGAAATTGACTTAAGCTCCACACCGTTATGAATATTAATAAGATATAACATTGAAAATATAAAGCTTAATAGTTCAAGGAATATATTATACATATTAGGTACCCATTCGACTTCGTATGAGTAAAATCCATACAACGAGACACCTCCGATTTCCCCCCTAAAAATTGAAATTTCACTTCATTTTTGATACGAATACATCATAACCTAAACTTGTGTTCCAGATTGCAGCTTTCTAGACTCAGTAGTGATGGTTGTGCATAAATAGTCAATCCAGGACAATATGAACATAAATTTTATTGATAGAGTAAATTTAGTAAGTCAATTCCGATTGCTTGATAGCCACGTCTTACAACTATATATAAAAAAATAAAATGCAATTAATGATTTATATTTAATTGTAAGCAAAAAATTTACCCCGCTTTTTTTTTTAATTTACTTAAATTACGAAAATTAGAAGGTACCACCGGTGCGGGCGACAACGCTCGATAGCTCTCACCTATCAGGTAGCTAGGACAAGAGATCATGACCTCAGTTGTCTATGATTTTTTGTTCTATAGTTTTAAAATGATTACATAAACAGAACCAACTCACGATACCTAATAACCAGTGCACGGGTCGGACAGTTTTTGTTACAGGGTGTTGTATATACGACACTTCCACAGGCACGCGAATTTAGCGCCTTGACCGTCAACCAGTTAAACTAGTTATTGAAATTTGTTTTTCAAATGGGTATAATATTTTCATATTTTTTCCGGGAATTATACCAAAATTTCACTCAATCTAAGATTTGGGATAACATTTTACGAATTTTTGCTGATACGGGTTCGAGACCCCTGTAGTTTGGGGGCCCTGATATCGTATCTTTGATACGTCTAATAAGGTGGTAGCTATGCCCCTGATGCATGATTTTCTATGTTCATGATGTCTTTAATATAAATTTATATTGACAAAAATAATAAAAATCAGAAACGGCTTTTTTAATCATTGGTATTCAACGAACACGCATCAGGGTAGGAGGAGAGTAAGTTGAGTATGGAAACCCAACGCTCATTCACAATCACACCCTATGAAGCTTAGAGGCTGTAACGAAGTAAATAATTAAGTAAATAACTTCAATTTTATTACTACGTAGGTAATAGTTACGTATTTATTCCGGTGGATAAAAATATTTATTACTTTATTATTTAGAATTCTATGAAACAACACAATTATAGTGATTTTTTTTAATATTTTGTAGTTTATGATCTTTAAGAAAAGATAAACAATTATGAAAACTTCCTAACCGATTTCAAGTTAGTCACCATGTTATAATATTATGTTAACGTTACAATATAGTTAGTTACGATCATTTGTTTTCAATGAGGCCGATGATGCCAACATAAATAGCTTTGATTTAAATAACACTAATATAATAACAGTTAGTTTGAGACTCTTTAAGGACAATTTTAAACGAGTAAATTTTACGAAACTTGAAGACATAACTTGCTTGTAATAATTGTGTGATTTCATTTTTATAAAAAATCCATCCATTACATTTCTTTTAACGTTCATAATAAATATCAATGTAAACATTAAGAATCGGAAGTAAGTGTATTTGAAGTACTCCGAGCTTAGCTCGCTCGATAGCTAGCTGCTCGATTTTGAAGCTTAATATCTTTGAAATAAAAAGATAGAAATGAGATTATGTGGATAAATTATATCTTAATTAAGCTAATCTATACTAATATATAAAGCTGAAGAGTTTGTTTGTTTGAACCGGCTAATCTCAGGCACTACAGGTTCGAATTAAAATATTTTTGTGTTGTATAGTCCTTTTATCGAGGAAGGTTCTAGGCTTATTTTTATTCATTATAGTTTTATTAATTATACGAGAGTGAAACCGCGGGGCATAGCTAGTGGATTATAAAATACGTTCAATGCAATAAAATACAAATAATGCTTCATATAATATTTATTCCAAAACTTTTTTTTAAATATTTCATTCTTCATTCATTGCTTAAGAATCTTCTATATGACAGTTCGTTCATGTCGTTATTAACTTTTTTCATCAAGACTAGAAGGGCATGGAATTGTTTACTTTCGACATTATGTATAAGGTATGGAATATCATTATCGTTTTCAATGATAGAGTTGATCGTCGCTTGGTTGTCCCTTATCACAGTTGATAGGTTGCCAAGTGATAAGAGGAGGTCGGCGGGGAGTCGGTAAGTGAAAGGTGATTCTTGTACCCTTCTCTCGATTTCTTCGTTACATTCCTCAACGCTCACTGATCCACACACGGAGTTTATAAGATTGACTATCTGCAAATATTTAATGAGATTTCTTATTAAATTACAGCCTCGCTTATGAATTATTATTATAATAATAAAATGAAAAAATACATTAAAATATGAAATAAATAGTCGTATTAAAGACTTCTTTCGGAAACTTGACTATAAGCTTGCCAAACCATTGGGACATATTCGAATAATGTATGTATAATATGATATATATAATGTAAAACCTCGTTTGTAAATTGTTATCCTATATTGTTGGTTTCCTATTTAAATAAACTATTAAAAGATGCTAAGAGGCCGTGTAGTTAACCATTGCATTTATCTCTTCCTGTCATTAATTATTTGACATTCGTATAAATAACTTAATTAACAAATTTTAACTAATTACCCGCTTAAAACCTCTTGTACTCATTGATCTACTTTAATTAAAATCAACTTAAAATAAAGTTCACTACAAATTCAATGTCGAATAAAACCAAATTTTGATTTAAAAAAAAAACTTTAGGTATACATATATACATAATTCATTTCGGGCTTGACGGTTAAGGAAAACATCGTGAGGAAACCTGCATATGTCTAATTTCAGTGAAATTCTGCCACATTTGTATTCCACCAACTCGTATTGGAGCAGCGTGGTGGAATAACCTTCTCAAAAAATGAGAGGAGGCCTTAGCCCAGCAGTGGGACATTCACAGGCTGTTACTATTACACAATACACATATGTCTATCTTACCAGAGCAACCTTATGAGTTGCTTCGTTGAGAAGACTCTGAGTTCTTTCAGAAACTTGACTATAAGCTTGCCAAACCATTGGGACGTATTCGTCAACCAATTCCAAAAGACTTTTTATGTTTTCATTATTTGGTGCTATAATAAGGCCACCGGTAACTCCTGTTAGCATGGCGAAGGAAAGGTGTGGTCGGTCGTCCATCTTGTGGATGTCCATTTTACGGATTGGTCTGAAAAGTATTAAAATTATAAGAATATTACAAAGCTGGATTTTGCCTTTTTATCAATATTCTAGTCGTTCTGTGGTTCTTTCACTAAATTATTTCATTTACCTTCATTTTTCTAAATTGTACTTGCACTAAATCCCAGGATGGATCAGTGCTGGTCGGATTCAACATCACTAATCAAAAATACTTACAGTTTTTCAGATACATAGGTTTTGCTTGCAATGAAGGCCTCATTTGATTCGACATATGGAGGCGCTTGTCCCAGAACTGCTCCGCTGCATCCCAGGAGCAAAATCATATAGTAGCCAACCATGATTTTTCCTAAGTCAAAAAAAAAAAGAAAATCAAAATATTTTATTCAACTTTGAAGCATTAAGTACATTTACTTATTGATAGACAAACTAGAAACTACCACCAGTTCGGAACAGAAACACCCAGCCCTGAGAAGAACCGGCGAAAGTAACACAGAAGGGTTTTTTATGTCAAAGCATGACATTACAAAGTATAAAAAAAGCAATTGCCAGGCGGCGATCGTTTCATTCTAAATGAATTAAGGAATTGAGTTATCTTTAAAATACTTTAATAAACTGTCCTTGTCTCATTTGAATTTCTTCAAGTAATTTTGGTTTTAACGTAAAGCTCTAGTTATAATTCTTATTATAATTTCTTAAATTTATACGAACAATATCTGAAAAACGAAATCAGTAATACTTAACAATACCTAACTGACGCATGTATTAGCTAAATTTTGAAGTGTAAATACTTATTATTTTATATAATATATTTACTTTTGTTTGACGACAATCGCGTCTTAAACACATTGCCTAGAATACACCTATTCATTTTTTTGCCCAGGACCTCAAGGTCTCTGACCTTACAAGGCAGCCGCTAAAGCAACGAGTCAGCCACTGTATTTCGGACATTGTTGTAAAAAAAATTTAAAAATATTTTGCTCATTTTCATATATTTAATTTATTGATATTAAAGTCTTAAATATATATAAATAACAATTAAAACTAGCTACTGTGACCGTATAGAATGGTGGAAAGAATGCTAGCCCTCTTGTCGCCAGTAGAGGCAATAAGACGGGTTGTATATTTTTACCAACAGTTTTTGCACTACTACTCCAAGGACCAAACGTTTCAATTTTTTAATTGTAATTTATTACATTAAATCTACTACACGTAACTACAAATAAAGTAAAATATAATGTATGGTTTTTTTATGATTTTCCAATAAAATATTAGCAAGTATAAAAGAAAGTACTTACCGACTTCAGGTTAGCCACCTGAAATGTAATTATATTATGATTATAATTCCAAATACCAAGTATTTATACAAATATAATTAGATACGATAATTTGTTGCAAATTAAACAGGTGTTGTCAACATAAATAACCATAATAATAAATTTAGAATTTAAAATCAGTTTTATTGTGACCCCAAAGCTAACATTAGCTGAACATTGTTTCCTTAGTTTCTAACATAAAAAAATGCGAAATACCATTCTATCTTACCTCATGATTTTCTTTCACCTTCTTGAGAAAAAAATATAAAAAAAAATAGACCGACCTGCTTTTACTAAAAAAAAAAACAATATAACGAAAATGTATACAATAATTTATTTGACATTTCACCCACTTACATGTTGAACTTTCAAAAATGCTTTAGCTCATTAACAGAAGTACCACTTTCCATATTTTTAACATCAAATGAAGAATTTAAATACAGACTTTCATCCCCCATTTAATCCCCTTAGGAGATGAAAAATTCCTTTTTACTGCTACCTACGATTCATAATGAATTCCTATTAGAACCTGCGGCGTCAATTTTTATTCTGTTAGAATTTGCGGCTTAGGCTGTGCGATATATCATAATCAAATTAAAAAAAAACTTATTTTGGGACAACGTGGTAGAATTTATCCAAAAGAAAAGAAGGCCTTCGGTATATCCATTCGAAAATAGTGTAGATGTATTTTTTTTCATCAGTAAATGGTTATTAAAACAAATGACTGCCATCTTCTTAATTAAACAAAACAGTAACAACTATAAATAAATTAATAGTTAAAAAAAAACCTAGAAAAACACGGTTATATATAGTTATAACCTTGAAACTTAATCGTGGTCAAAGTTAATTACAAGACTTCTAAGAAATCCAAAAACAGCTATGATACGATGTTCCATCATGAAGTTCCAGTTCATATCTTCCGGCTCCATCAACAGATCAGTTCGACAGTACCATATTATTGTATTGTCATCAGAACTACATACAGCTGCCAATTTTCATTAGGCTACGATCCTTGTAAGATGGTTAAATTAGTTACCTTAGATTCCATTACATAGTTAGTTACATACAGGTCGACCTAATAAAAGTGTGTTAAAAAAAACCTGTCAAGAAGTGAAAATAATATAATTTTACTATAGACAAATAATATATGTACATAAAATACGGTAAATGCAATAAAATACAATTAATGCTTCACATAATGTTTATTCCAAAACATTTTTTTTTTAATTTCTAAGCAGTGCCTAACAATCTTCTATATGACATTTGGTTCAACAAGTTGTTAGCTGTCATTAATAAATTTACGAAAGCAGAAAATGGTTTAGTTTCGACATTATGTATTAGGTATGGGATATCATTATTGCTTTCATTGATTGAGTCGATCGTCGATTGGTTATCCCTTATAACAACTGCCACTTTGCCAAGTGCTAAGAGAAGATCAGCGGGTAATTTATAGGAGAATGGTGAGTTTTTTACCATTCTGTCGACTTCTTCATTACATTCTTCAACGTTAACTGATCCACATATTGAGTTTATGAGATCGACTATCTGCAAACGTTCAATGAAAATTCTTATTAAATACAGCGTTACTTGTAAACGTAATAATAATATGAATAATATATGGTGAAATTGTTCCCCTTTAGATCTATCTACAGAAAAGTCCGCGATGGCATATGTCTATCTTTTAAGCATAGTTAATGGATAAATTCAAGTGGTCCCACACCGAACATACTGACGCCTGATGCAACCGCCTGTGCGCCCCCGCGTCCCACTGTCGCCAACTGTGGCTAAACGCTTATACAATACTACGACAGTGTTTTTTAGGAATATTTACTCTGCTACTCGGGCGAAGCCGGGGCGGGTCGCTAGTAGGATATATAATGTAAAACCTCGTTTGTACATTGGTGTCCTATATTGTTGTCTTCTTATTTAAATAAATGGATAAAAGTGGCTTAGAGGCACACTTAGAGTTTTGTGCAAGCTCGTCTAGGTAAGTTCTCCCATCCACTCATCAGATATTCTGCCGCAAAACAGCAGTACTTGGTATTGTTGTGTTCTGGTTTGAAGAGTGAGTGAGCCAGTGTAATTACAGGCACAAGGGACATAACATCTTATTCGAATGAATAAGGCACAGCAAATTTTAACTAATTACCCGCTTAAAAACCCTTAGTATTTATTCATCGATCTACTATAAGTAAAATTAACGTAAAATAAACATCATTTGTAAGCACTTATAGGAATTCTTGAATTTATCTAGTGATATGATAATTTTATAACATATATTAAATGTGAAGCTGTAATCGGTCTAAAAGTAGATTCTCCCGAGATAAAAAGGCGAAAATGATAAACAAAAAAAAATTGTCTAAAAAAATCTTGTTCACGGTAGAATGAAAGCATACTTTTGTTTTGAAATTATTAACCTTAGGTGTACATAATTATGTATATCTTACCAGAGAAATCTTATGAGTTGCATCATTGAGAAGACTCTGTGCATTCTTGGAAACATTATTATAAGCTGGCCAAACTATTGGGACGAATTCGTCAACAACTTCCAAAGGAGTTTTTAGGTATTCATCATTATTTTGTATTAAAGTTAGGCCACCGATAACTCCTGTTAGCATGGCGAAGGAAAGGTGTGGTAGGTCGTCTACCTTATGGATGTCCATTTGACGGATTGGTCTGAAAATTTTAACATTATGGAAATATTAATGGGCCCCTGATAATACAAAGCGGGAACTCAACAATAACGGATTATTAAATATTATTTCTTCATGTCTATTTAGCTTTAAGGTAATTAGTGAGGGTAAGTTATGAGTGAGCCAAAACTTGTTCTAGTTTTTTGTCAAATGAGATTGTATCACGACTTACCTTGGTCTCTCAATAAGAACCTCATTTATTTGCCTCTCGATATCATGTTCCTAAGCTGCAGCTGTTTTCAGTAAATCCCAAGATGGATCAGCGCTGGATGGATTCAACAATAACTTATCAGAAATACTTACAGTTTTTCGGATACATAGGTTTTGCTGGCAACGAAGGCCTCATATGATTGGACATATGGAGGAGCATCTCCCAGAACTGCTCCGCTGCATCCCAGGAGCAAAATCATATAGTAGCCAACCATGATTTTATCTAAGGGATTGAGTGATCATACTTTAAGAAACTGTTCTTGTATCAACTGAGTTGCTTCAGGTAATTTTGACTTTCACGTAAATGGTATAATTGTATAATTAAATGGTATAATTTAATACTTTAGCAAGATCGTACGAGTTTGTTACTTATCGAAGATAATCGTTATCTAAACAACTATCTACTTGACCAACAAAAGTATTAGAATACAATTTAAATTTTTTTGCCTAGGACTTCAGGGTCTCTGGCCTGACAATGTAGTCGCTAAGGCAACGATTCAGCCACTGTATTTAGGGCATGTTATAAACATATTTTTGTTAATATTTATTGCTCATTTGCATTTGAAATATTAAAATTGTTTACATTAAAGTCTTAAATATATACATAATATAATTAAAAATAACTACTGTACACGTCATCGATCGCGTAGAATGGTGGAAAGGGTGCTAGCAGAATTTCCTCTTTGAAACGAAATTTCGATCCTCTGGGCGAAGATTTAACCAGGAGGCTATTATCACTCATTTAAAAAAATTATTAATGTTTTGGATTCGATTCCGAACCAGCTTAGACTATTTTTCATTTAACCGATCGGTATGATGTTACCATATACAAAAGTCAAAAAAACTTTTTGACTTTCCATGAAGGACGAATTGAATCACAACTGGATTGTTGAATTAGTAGAATAGGAAAAAAGCTAAACGTCAACTATTATGTTTCTATTCTACTATTATATTAGTAGAATTGGCCTCCCTCCTGTGACGTGGACGGGGTGTTATATTTTTAACGAAAGATTTTGCACTATTATTCGAAGGACCAAGCGTTTTCAGTTTTTAATAGTAATTTATCACATTAAATCTACCACGTAACATTAAAGCTTAATTCATATGATTTTCAAATAAAATATAAACATAAAACAAATATAAAAAAATACTTACCGACTTTTGGTTAGCCACCCGAAATGTGACTGTATTGTAATTGTAATTAAAAATATCTAGTATTTATACTAATATTACAACACAAATTCGATACGATAATTTGTTCCAAATTAAACAGATGTTGTTAACATAAATAAAATCAGCTTGCGATAACCCAAAGTTAACTTAGAACGATAAACATCGATTCATAAATTTTGTAACATAAAAAAAATTGTGAAATTTTATATCTTTTTTTTCGTATTTTATTTCTTGATTTCTTTTCACCATCGTGGGGGGAAAAACCATCTCGTAAATAAAAGCCAAAAACCGATTTACATTTTTCAAATATTAAAAAAGGCATATTAACCTACGCACCCATTTTCACCCTCTTAGATAATGTATTTTCAAAACACTGTAACAACTATCTTTTACTGGCCTAAACACCGAATTCCTTACATTTCACTTTCAACGAAGTTATATAAAATAATTGATTCAAAATTTATCTAAGAGAGAATAACCAACTGCGCAGGAGATATTATAGTGCACAAGTGTGTGCGCAAACACAGCTGCACTCTCTTTTCCTTAGTTCTCATAATCCGATGGGACGGCAATCCGACACGACCGGAACGAGTTCAGGACCAACGGCTTAACGTGCTTTCTGAGGCACGGGAGTGTACCACACTTCCAACTTCCAGACTCCGGGCTGCTCCTGAGAATTTTCTAACAGAAAACCCCAATAACTATTTATTGACCCGACCTGGGAATTGAACCCAGGACCACTGAGTCTGCGGCCTTATGTCAATCCACTAGACCAACGAGGCAGTCATAATAAATAATATTTATATAAGCTCTTTAACAACTATCTTAAGCTCATGAACAAAAGTACTAAATACCGATTTTCATGTTTTAACATTAAATGACGAATTTTATTATAAAGTTTTATACCTTATTTAATCCCCTTAGAAGATGAAAAATATATTTTTATAGCTCACATACGATTCATAAGGTAATCCTGTGACAATTTTTTATACTGTTAAAACATTTTTTTTCGTTACAAAAACGCATTTTTGGCGCTGAAGTCGCCGGAATACCCACTAAAAACCCAGCGGTCGGGGGGCGCCACGACGTAAAATATTGTAGATGATAATTTATTTCTTTCGTAAAAAGTAAGTAAAATGTTTTTCTCCTCAGACGCAGCGTTACAGATTATAATTATAATATTATTTTCGGTAAATATTTTTTAATGATGGAACTAATTAACCTACGTAATTCACATTTATTAAATGTGTAGCGTAAAATTTTATTTATTTGTTATTTGTACCGTGGCCACTCTGTTATATATGGCCAATGACGTAGTGCTATGATAATTTCTATCTTTTTCTTAATTTCATAATTATGATATACCCTATAGCATAAATACAATATGTACAAAACGTTAAACAAATTGCTAGTATATGTACCTCTGTTAGACGATATTTTCTCCTATTCTTTACCGGTATTCCTTTACCGTTGAGCACGAGACGAAATAGATGAATAGGCGTGGTTGGTAAGATTCCCACCCAGGACAGACATTTGTGTCCATGAACATGTCTGATTGTACTAAGTCTGGGTGTAATTATTGATATAAGTACGTATTTACAAAAGAAAAAGTAATATAATATGTAATAATATCAGTTGTCTGGATTCCATAGTACAAGCTCTGCTTAGTTTGGGATCTGATGGCCTTGAGTGAATAATTTTCCAGAATATTATAATTTTTATTTTATTTTTTATAGCCCGGGAGGGCAAATGACTCTACTCCACCTGATGTTAAGTGGTAGTAGAGTCCAAACGCGACGACGGCTAGTGCAATCGTGAAGAATGATTTGCACTAGCCGCCCCCGCCTTGCCGCGCCGCAAGATGCCTCTTCACGCCTCGTTTGAAGGAAACCAGGTCATAAGAGGAGGGGAACACGTTTGCTGGTAAAGAATTCCATGTTTTAGAGGTGCGACAAAGAAAAGAGTTGCCAAATTTCTTCGTGCGCAATGGAATTGATGACACAGTTAGGCGGTGACATCGAGAGCCAGTACGCGTAGACTCGTGAAGGGATAGGGAAGCAGGAATGAGGGAGAAAAGTTCCTCTGAGCACTGGCCGTGATACTTTCCTACACATACATTCGTATAATTATGTACTAGAAACTAGAGTAGGATTATTTATTTGAGATTCACGTATTTTAGTCAATGGACCAGATGGTCATCATAAGATTATCTGTCAAAGAACTATTGATTGAGAATATATAATTCATTCAAGTAGTCATGCGGTAAAGTGCTGTGTTATAAATAATGATATATTCATAGATAACTGTCTTGTATATAATATAGCAGAGCTATTAGAAAATCACATGGAATAATTAAGTCTAAGGATTGTTTGTATCTACTTCTTTTTCTATTGAAATAGTATTATTTTTTGTTGTGTTCCGATTAGAATGAGTGAACCAGTGAAACTACAGGCACAAGAGACATAACAGGGGAATTAAGTTAGTGAAGTTCTCCTGACATTTGTCTACATTTTGCCATTCTCAAGAGTGACTAGAAATGCGACGGACATATTGCATTTCATAAGTATGTGCGCAATTAGGAGCACTCTTAAGTCCTTTATCCTTATAATTTGATTACACCTTGGTATCGCCGGGCATATAACTGGCCACGTGTTTATTAAATTGCATCGAATATAAATAAATAGAACAAAACACTTATTTCTTTAGTTATCTGTCGATGTGTCAAAATGCTTATGTGCTTATTCTGTTAATTTCTTCCTCTCTATTGTGTAATATAAACATACCTATGTATGTGTTAGAAATATAATATGAACTCGCCTTGAAAATCATTAGCCATAACTCTACAGCTATCCGCCTCTACTGATAGTTAGAGCTCGAAGTTGAGGAAGGGGTGTCGGTTCATTTTAAAGGTTTTAAAAGGGTTCAGAGACGTGTATAAATCATTATTGTATTATTAATAATCTATACTAATATTTTAAAGGCAAAAGTCACTCTGTCTGTTAGGCTTTTAAGGGTAAGCCACTGAAGCCATTTTGATAAAATTTTGTATGAAGCTAGCTTCGGTAAGAACCTGCACGGGATAGGGAGGCGGAAGTTATTATCCTCTTGCCATGAGTGCGGTGTGCAACTGGACACGGTGAACCACATCCTGACTGAGTGTGCTGCGTGGGGGCCTCATAGACATTCCTTGGCGGAAACAGTCGGCGGAGATCTCTCCTTGTCGAGCTTGATCAACGCCATGCTCGACACCGAGAGGTGTTGTATGGCGAGAGTGATATGTCGCAGAAGGAGGCCGCGGAGCGGCAGCTTGAGGCAAGTGCCTATGCTGATCCCCTTCAAAGAAGACCGAGGAGGAGGCGTCGGCGCTATGCTTACCTTCTCGCCCGCCTTAAGTCGCCTAGGCTAACTGGGCTTTCTATACTCCGGGAACCTAAGAAAGAATTCCCGTATAATCGGGTCAACCGTCGGGGCGTCGCGGTAGTATGCACAAGCGATCCCGTGCCGCTCCCCCAATAAGGTACGCTGGCTTTTTAGATGGTGTTCCGGCGCTTTCAGCACCGGCGAGCCCCACTATTATTGTTCGTAAAATATCTTTTGATAATTCCGAAACCCATACATCATCTATATAAATGACTTGCCCCATCTTTTAAATAATAAACATGAGATAGTATTGTTTGCTGATGACACATCTTTAATTTTTAAAATTAAAAGACGCCTATCGATATATGACGAGGTAAACAATGCTCTCTCTGAAATAGTACATTGGTTTAGTGTTAATAATTTACTGTTAAACAGTAAAAAGACAAAATGTATTAAATTCACTGTTCCCAACGTGAAATTTGTAAAAACGAATGTACTTCTTAATGAGGAACCGTTAGATTCTGTAGAAGCCACAGAATTTCTTGGTATCACCATAGATTCTAAGCTTCAATGGGGCCCTCATATTAATAAATTGGCAAATAGACTCAGCTCTGCAGCATTCGCGGTAAAAAAAATTAGAATGTTGACTGATATTGAAACGGCTCGCCTAGTGTATTTCAGCTATTTCCACAGTATAATGTCTTATGGCATTCTACTCTGGGGTAATGCAGCCGACATAAATACGATTTTTGTACTGCAGAAGAGGGCTATTCGTGCAATTTATAACCTGGGCCCGAAAGATTCATTAAGATGTAAATTTAAAGAAATTAAAATAATGACTGTCGCTTCTCAATATATATTTGATAATGTTATGTATGTCCGCAAAAACTTAAAAGATTTTCCCAGAAATTGTGACGTACATACTGTTAACACCAGGAACAAGTATAAACTTACAACCACTGTTACTAGATTACACAGGGTTAGTAGGTCTTTTATGGGACAATGTATACGCTTTTACAACAGGATCCCAGAAAGCGTTCAAAAATATTCTATTGTGAAATTTAAAAGAGTTGTTAAGGAACGCTTGTGTGCTAAAGGATATTATACAATCAATGACTTTTTAGATGATTGCACACCTTGGGAATGAAACGATCGCCTCCAGGCTGTTTCAATTAAAGAAGAATATTATTATTGTATTGTTATTATATATTATATAAATATTGTAAAAAATGAGATGAAAAAAAAAAATCCCGCTGAGTTTCTTTCGCCGGTTCTTCTCAGGTCTGAGGTGTTTATTTCCGAACCGGTGGTAGACTTATGACAATCAATAAGTAAGTGTAACACTTCTACATTGAATAAAGATATTTGAATTTGAATTTGAACATACGATAGATCAGAGACGAACTTTCAAAACTATAAATTGAACTTTGATATCCATAAAAGTTATCTATAGTTTGAGTTTTGTACGTTACATGAAAATAACATCTTTACCGGATGCTTAGGCAACTTTTTATTTTGTTTGTACAAATATTTCATATTACATAATCTTATATTCCAATTAATAAACATAAATATTTATTTAAAAAAATAGTGACTGGAAGTAAAATTTAACTGGAATTAAGTATTTAAGTGGAATATAATGGTATTACAAACGATGATATATTAACCAAGAACTGTTTGTAGTGGATAATGTAGGGGAGTTATAAATAAATAACTTGAAATATTTAAAATTACTCTTAGCTTTTATCTACTCCTATTGTGATTGGAATATAATACATTCTATGCCATTATTTAAAAAATATATTAAAGAACCTATCGAATATTTATACCACTTCCATTTTCCTCTGTTCTTAGGTTACGGCTTATCGCAGACGAAGCAATTTGTAGCGCGCGACACATTGACAAGCCCCGGAAATCAGTTCGCGAGCGACGGTCTGTAGTCTGGAAAATAGTCGATAGATGGCGTCAGTTGTAGTGTTAGTATAATGTTCGAGTAAATCGAGTGGTACATTTACGTATCAACTGGTTATGATATGAACGTATCGTATCCAAAATGACCCTTCAACAATTCATTTTTTTGTTTTGTTTTATTGTATAGGTTAGCGGACGAGCATACGGGCTACCTGATGGTAAGTGGTCACCAACGCATATATACATTGGCATTGTAAGAAATGTTAATCATCGCTTACATCGCCGATGCGCCATCAACCTTGGGAACTAAGCTGTTATATCCCTTGTGTTGTAATTACACTGGCTTCAAATCGTAACACAACAATACCTAGTACTGCTGTTTTGCGGTAGAATATCTGATGAGTGGGTGGTACCTACCCAGACGAACGAACGTCCCATGAGCTGATACCCTCACAATTATGTTCACAATATCTGGCAGAGATCAGCCGACTGAGCAATGTTAACTTACGAACCAATAATGCACTGGAAAGTTGTAATGGCGGCAGTCGTGATGGGCTCACGCTGCTGTAGCGAGGACATGAATAGTAAGGAGAGCTTTGGAGAACCACGATCGGAGCAGAACACGGCCGCGGGTGTTATATCGACACAATCACATAGTGTAAGACTTTCCTATCCGATTCTCCTACCAAGGAAGCCATTTGAAGGTTTCCACTGTATGAAAAAACGGTGTTGAAGCTTGTAGTTAAAATCAAAGCCAGTAAAGTAACAGCCTGTGAATGTCCCACTGCTGGGCTAAGGCCTCTTCTTCTCTTTGTAAGGAGAAGGTTGTGGAGCTTATTCCACCACGCTGCTCCAATGCGTGTTGGTGGAATACTCATGTGACATGATTTCAATGAAATTTGACACATGCAGATTTCCTCACGATGTTTTCCTTCACCGTTAAGTGCGAGATGAATTATAATCACAAATTAAGCACATAAAAGTCAGCGGCGCTTGCCCGGGTTTGCACCCACGATCATCGGTTAAGATACACGCGTTCTTACCACTGGGCCATCTCGGCTTTTTTATAAAGCCAACAAGGCTATTATTTCCACATGCACGTATTTAATAAGCCTGTTAGCAAGACCGTTACCACAAAAAAATTGTTTAATGACAACTAGATAAGAAGAATCGATTGACTTTTCAATATTCACTACAAAAGGAAGAAGAAGACGAAGACGTGAATTCGTAATCATATTTTTAAATGAAAGCTCTGTTGGTTTATTTATGAGAAATAATTTTACTAATTATATGAATTTTACTCAACAGTGTCTGAAGTTTTTATGTACCTTTCATACTTACATGTAAAACAAGAAAAACTTACAAAGTCGTTTTCATAAAACAAAGTTTTATCTTGTGAACCAGTTTCGTTCGTGAACCCTTCAACTTTTATAATAAAATATTCAAAATGTAAGTACTCAATGTGGAAATAACCTAAGCATTATTTTATAAATAAGTTAAGCATTTTTCATAGAATTATGTAAGTATATAAATACAAAAAACTATATAGACTTCTTGCCATCTTTTCACACAGTCATGATTAGTAAAATGTTTTTTATTTGCATGTCATAAGGCTTCAATTTATGTATGTTTGTATTGAATGTTTTTGTTTAAAAATAACATTTGACGTGACAATGTCTAATAAATCGATGAAGGCTGGCTGCATGCACGAAAAATTGACCCGTTACGCTCATTGTCCCGTTACGCTGATTGTACGCTTGCGCCGCATCTATCTCTCTTTCACTAGATTTCAGTCATTTCATCAATGTTTTGTTATGACGTTGTCACGTTAAACTATCGTCCGTAAACCGACTTTACAGACAACCATTTTTTTTATATTCTTTTTATGTTCCAATTTTTTTTATTAAAAAAATAGTAATCATTGAAGAGAAGAATCCAAAATATGTATATTACATTAATTAGTAAGATGAGGTACTAAGTAAACTATAATATAATACGGTCCTCCAGACCGATTTCGCCAAGGCGGCCAATCTCACGAGAGATTAGCCAACTGCGCAGGAGATATTATAGTGCACAAGTGTGTGCCCAAACACAGCTGCACTCTCTTTTCGTTAGCTCTCATAATCTGATGGGAGGGCAATCCGACGCGACCAGAAAGAGTTCAGGCGCAGGACCAACGGTTTAACGGGCTTTCCGAGGCACGGGAGCGTATACACTTCTAACTTCCAGACTCCGGGCTGCTACTGAGAATTTTCTAACAGAAAATTCCAATAACTATTTATTGGCCCGACCTGGTAATTGAACCCAGGACCACCGAGTCTGCGGCCTTATATTAAGCCACTAGACCAACGAGGCAGTCGTAGTATTATGTAGTATATAAGTCAAATATGTAGTATGTAATTTTATATATTTTAGTTTAGTTTGCTGATGAAGTACTTGATGGAGTATTGGACCTTGGAGTTATAACGCAAAAACATTTTTAAAACATAATAAAACACAAATCGTCAATATTGCCTCTACAGACCCCTCATGTCAGTTTTTCCTTAAAATATGTCTGTATTGCGTATCAATGGAGAAATGCTCTGCTTACATTCTTGTCACCATACCACGCAGTAACTTTAACTTGTATATGCTTTAAAGGCGTCACTGTAAATAATTCTTATCTAGCAAGATTAAAATAAATAACTTACAAAATCAAATGAAAACGACTCACCTTATTGACTTTGTCCGTAATTTATACAGGATTTGGTACCTATCCCTTAAGGCCCTTTTATCCTACCTTGTAAATACATATTTATATATATATCCGGAAATAGGTGTGTTTAATATATCTTAAGTTGTATATACTTGAATACTGTTACTGTACTTGAAAGAAGCTGGCCGTCCGTACTTTACTCGGTGGTAGAGCTTTCTGCAAGCTCGTCTGGGTAGGTACCACCCACTCATCAGATATTCTACCGCAAAACAGCAGTACTTGATATTGTTGTGTTCCGGTTTGAGGGGTGAGTGAGCCAGTGTAATTACAGCCACAAGGGACTTAACATCTTAGTTCCCAAGTTGGGTGGCGCATTGGCGATGTAAGCGATGGTTAACATCTCTGACAATGCCAATGTCTATGGACTTTGGTGACCACTTACCACCAGGTGGCCCACATGCTCGTCTGCCTACCTATACAATAATAAAAAAAAGAAATTAGGTCACCAGTTTGTATCTTTGTTAAAATAAATACACGATCGCAGCCTGACCTCCTCCTATCTATACAACCCATGAACCAAGGAAAATAATCCATGCAAATTATTCATGCAAATTCGTATTGTGACTTAAAAAGTAATCAAACGCTTGTGCTATTAACTTAATAATTTGCTTAAATTGATGTGAGATAAAATATAATATTTCGATATACAGAAACCAATTTCCATTTCAATAGCACAAGTTCCGTTTATCTTTGGTTTCATGTCTGATTGCTTTCTCTTCGATATTCAATTGTTCAACAATGTTATAATGATTTTCGGAATAGAATGATTTTGCAAATACACGTAGGATAATCTGAAAAAAATGGGGTTCATATTTTTTAAGTTATTAAAGTAACAGCCTATAAATGTCCCCCTGCTGAGCTAAGGCCTCTTCTCCTTTTTTGAGCAGAAGGTTTAGAGCTTATTCCACCACGCTGCTCCAATGCGGGTTGGCAGAATACACATGTGGCAGAATTTGAGTGGAATTTGACACATGCAGGTGTCCTCACGTTGTTTTCCTTCACCATCAAGCGCGAGATGAATTATAAACTCAAATTAAGCACTTGAAAATTCAGTGGTGCCTACCCGGGTTTGAACCCACGTTCATCGGTTAAGATTCACGCGTTCTAGCCACTGGACCATCTCGGCTTATCATCATATCATATTTTAAGTTTTTATCATCAGCATAATTTATAAATGCTGGAAATAGACAAGCTACGGTGCTTGCTAAACTCTGTGAAGCAATCTTTTTCCAGCTATCTTCTTTAAGTCGTCAGACCACTTGGTAGCTTTCTATGCTCCTTGTGTCGACAATCTTCTTTAACAATAAGAATTAGTTCTTCAAAAAACTTTACATGGCCCTTGCCATGTACAAATTGGTAAATACGCGTTATTGCAGACTTTTAACCGACACATGCAGGTTTCCTTCAGAAATCATATTGAGGACTAGATGAATTATAAACACAAAAGAGAATTTAGTTGTTCTGATATGATCCCGTAAAGCGTTTGAGGTTTATGTTTTCTAATTGATCACCTCGACTTTTACAGTGTATATGTTACTTCCAATGGTTTTGAATATGTAATATTTTTTACTCTGAAATTGAAAAGTTCCTTTTAAACTAAAAACAAAATATATCATTCCTTGCCCTACTCAATGTTGACTGTAATTTGTTCGTAGTAACGTCCCACCGGACGGACCGGGCGAACCGGACGGAACGGACGAAGTTATATTGAAAGAACATTTATCAATGATGTTTGAATTTCGTGATTATTTTGTTTCTTTAATAAAATACAATACATACAAATTAAAAGATTTCGTAAAATAAATTTTTAACATGAAATATTGAAATAGATGGTTATTGAACGAAAATGTATAGTATATTTTTTAATTATAATAATATATAGCAGCGCAGTAAAAAGTAAAGGCTAAGGGTAAAGGTAGGGTAAAGTACACATAACGATATAGAGGGCGTCGGTGAAGCGCATTTAATTATATACAATTATGTTATACATATGTAATTTTATTAATTAAATAGAGGAACTATGTATACGTACTGATATTTTCATAGCTCTATTAGGTAGAAATTAGCTAAACTGATGATGTATACATTTAATTTATTTTTATGGGCCAGTGGAAATAATTTCTTTGTTGGGTTTTTTGCAAATCTGATAGGCACGACTCATTATATATTTTACCGATATTTAACAGCGTCTTAGTATTGTTGTATTCCAGTTTGAAGGGTAAGGAAGACGGTGTAACTAGACACAAGGTGAGCCAGTGTAACACTAATAACATATCAGTACCGAGGATTGGTGCATAGATGATGCAAGGGATTTTTAATGTTATTACCACTATATGGGCTATATGGCCCATTTGTTAGTCTGTCTACTTATTATTTAAATACTCTCCATTCCATGCTTAGCGATGATGCAAAATATTGTATTATATCAACAAGAAATGGAGTAGCTTTCTGAGTAGCGTGCCTTCTTTAACGAAGGATTTCACTTTTATTTACTTTATCTCTAGTCAGAATTCCAATTTCACTTGCGTTGTTTTACGAGGGATATTCGATCAGTTTCAGGAATAGTACGGTTCGAATTTTCATGGAATGGGCGTGTCGAAATCACGTAGAAACCTTCAAGAAAAGAGTAACTCATCGTATACATTTCATCTTGGCATTTTGCAGATGTCTATGGGTAGTCACTTACCATCAGCTGAGCGTCCTGCTCAAAAACGGCATTGTCGTGGATTCTTCGATAAATAATATTATAATAAAATCCGTTTTATTTTGTTCAAAATATAATATTATAAATACTATTATTTATTCTTATTAATTTTATTATATTGATTCGAATAAAAACTTTCGCTTCTTTCTGTCATTATTGATTTGATATATGAAAGAAGAAGACACAGCATTGTTAAGCCGATTAAACTATATTCTTGTACACTTTACATATTCACACACTATTAAAATTTAAAAAAACCCAATTTTTTCATTCATAATCTAACCTAATCTAAAATACCTTTAAAAAACATACATGTTTCCATAAACTATATTTAATACAATTTTCCAAATGAATTTATTAGTTTTGTTTTGAAAACAATATTTCTGTTTGTTAATTCAGACTGTAAATTAGGAAAACAAATAACGACCAGTTTTTATGTGTATTTTTGATACTAATTTGATTTGTTCGAAGCGTAGTTATGAAATTGGTGCTACATTAGATTAAAAGTAAATGGATAAAGATTTAAAGAACCTCGGTTCAAATCAGGTCAGTAGTGTTATGGTGTTGACAGTCAGAAACATCCTCGAATTCGGTAGTTGACTGTTCTCGTGCCTCCTAAAAGGAGTTTGTTCTGCATCAGGACTCTTTCTGATCGTGTCAATTTGTCGACTTATCAGTTTACAGTTTTTGTTTTTAGCTTCGTTTTTTATAGCAAGTAAGTAACTGTGATTTAATAATCAGTAGTGTTTGCCTTCAAATCATTTTATATAATCTGTGCCTGTATTATAATTATGTATGTAATAATGCCGAGTGTAAATATCCCTAGCAAACCTAACAAATATATAAAAAATAATAATAACAATAGTGAAGGAATGGTTAGTGTTTTGACAGACACGTGTGTACTATAATATTTCGGGAACTTCGCTAGTCTCCCCTGGGTATGGCGGCCGTGACGTCAGATCAGCTGTACCTCAATATACAAATAAGCAGATATCAACAACAAAAAGATCTTAAGTGTACAGTGATATGGAAATCCAAAGGACTTTTTCGTTTTTCAAAAGACTTTAGAATGATCATTTTACAACTTTATTATAAAGCTGCCACCGGTTCGGAATGTGTATTATAATGAGAAGAAACAGAAATAAAATCATTCGTTCCTCTGTTTAAATTAAAAAAAACACAATTATAATCTATTTATACGTCTTGTATACATCCACGAATACTAACTCCAAATTCTTCTGTTATTTATATGATCCTATAAAATATAACAAGCCTTATTTATTAAATAGCGTTTTGCCCGCGGTTTCACCGGCGTAGTGTCATTTCCCATGGGATTACGGGGACAAAATGTAGCCTATGTTACACGCTGATAATATAACTTTCCATTGGTGAAAGATTTTTTTTAAATCGTTTCAGTAGTTTATGCATCTAAGCGTAACAAACAAACATTCGCATTTATAATATTAGTTAGGATTCCGGTACACTTTGATCACTTTGTGGGCTGTTCTGATGTTCGAAATCGGACAAGAGGACATCAAACCACTTTCGATGTGTAAAATAAAATTGTTTCTAAAAACAAATCCACTACCGAGGATGCAATAAATCGTTTCCTTTTAAACGTACTAAATTCTGTTTCTTCAACCGTGAAGAGAACTTTTGGGATTGGCCAAATTTATTCTATCGGTACCGAAGTTCTCTAACTTTGTTGAGCACTTTTTTATTACGGCTTCGCGTAAGAAATACTGAGAAGCAGATGTTTTTTGTTTTTTATTCAAGGGTAATATCTAAAAGATAAAAACAAATATTCTATAAATGTCCCATTGCTGGTCTCCTGATACGGCTTGATGGGCTTGATACGGCTGCGGCGGCAGTAACATATTAAAATTATGATAGTACAGTACAGTAACAACCTGTAAACGTCCTACTGCTAGGCTACGGCCTCTTTTCCTTTTGATTAGAAGGTTTGGAAGTTATTACACAGTGCTCCCATGCATACATGTAGGTTTCGTAAATGTTTTCCTTCACCGTCAAACGCAAAATGAATTATACACGAATTAAGCACATGAAAATTCAGTGGTGCTTGCCTTGGTTTGAACCCACGATCATCGGTTAAGACTCACCTGTTCTAAACACTGGGAAATCTCGACTTTTAATATTATAAAGTAGGGGTACAATTTTTTAGGGTTTATTTTTTAAATGTCATAATTATTTTCATTTAAAACCCTTTAATTATGTCAAACGTTAATTTTCTGTTCTTGATTAATTATTTTGAAATGAGAACACCGAGAACTCGAACTTATCGTAAAACTGTTTCATTTAGTAACGTTTTAATTTAAAAGAGTAACATTTTGAATTGCTTGCATTTTAATAGTTTTTAATTGAACGATGATAGTCAAAGTCTTGCCACCTGACCCCGCGGTGACCTGATTCGTGCTTCGTTTACTTTATCCGTCACAACTATGCCGAATGACTCGACTGGATTCACAATTTTTTTATTCCTTATCACCAAGGTATTATTCTATAAGAACTCACTACGTTCTTCATTAGAGTATGCCAATATCATATTAAAAGTGGTATATGATGTTAATACTGTATTATTTATGAAAATAAGAATAGTTGAAATATCAAAATAATTGTTGACAGTTATTTCGAGAATGAAATGTCAAATGTTTATAACAATAAGTTTTACATTAGCGGAGTTTTTCAGGCCTCGATTTCGCTCGCGTGTGAGGAGGGGGGAGGGTTGGGTACTCCTTGTTCTTTTCTATTCCCCTAACAACGTGTCTGTATAATTACACGATCATCGGTTGTGTATTCAATACGTGAAGGCGTAACAAACAAAGCAAGTCACTTTCGCATTTATAATTGAGTAAGGTTATTTTATAATGAATTGTTCTTTTATTCCCTCAAGTTAAGCTTAAGCACTAGCCTTCAGCTTAACTTGAAAGTTAAGTTAAACTTAGAAGTTTGACAATTGGCAATATAAATGTTTATAATGATATATATTTCCCTATTATGAATTACGATGGTAATGATGTAAATTTTTATGTAAATGAAAAACCCAAATTGCAAAAGCGTTGCTTGTAACAGACGCTTTTTAATTACTGAATACACAAAAAGTGGTATGTAATGTACTTTTTAATATAATATGTACTTTTTTTTTAATTTTATGATACCTTAATTATGAAAAAGGTTTGCTTTGTTTAAAGAAAATAACTGTTCAAAATACTATTGATTTGTTTCTTTTTTGACGTGCAACGTCTAATAAATGGATGAACGCTGGCTGCACGCACGAAAAAGGATGACTCATTGTCCCGTTACGCTCATTGTCCCGTTACCATTGTCCGTAAACCGACTTTACAGACAACCAATTTTTGACGTGGCAACGTCTAATAAATTGATGAACGTTGGCTGCATGCACGAAAAAGGTCGACTCATTGTCCCGTTACGCTCATTGTCCCGTTACCATTGTCCGTAAACCGACTTTACAGACAACCATTTTTTGACGTGACAACGTCTAATAAATCGATGAACGCTGGCTGCATGCACGAAAAAGGATGACTCATTGTCCCGTTACGCTGATTGTACGCTTGCGCCGCATCTATCTGTTATGACGTTGTCACGTTAAATTAAACTATCGTCCGTAAACCGACTTTACAGACAACCATTTTTTTAATCCCTTCCGTTTATCTTTTATTATACATGAGTATAAATCAATAAATACTTTACTATAGCTTTTTGTTTTCAGAATGTATTTATATTTTGCACTACGATACCTTTTTTTTATTTAAGATTATCCAATGTATTTGTATTATATGAATACTAACTCTATCTCACGTTATGATCCAAACGCAGCACGCCGTCGTAACTGAGACGGGGGTGGGGTTCAACGACCTCTACTCCGCGCCCCTCGCCGAATGAATTTCAGCCTCAAATAAAACTGCAGATTTATTTGCTTAGATCGTGTTAGCGGCTATTTTCTTAACTGTACATATTCATATTTATTACACGATTTTTTGAATAATGCTGTTGTGTGTTTTATTTTAAAAATATCATTTCTATTCGAAATATTTTGTATATTTATCGTGAAATACGCGATACATATGCATTGTGAGATCGCTTGCAAAGACGACTTACGAAATGTATATTTGTCTCTTTTTAACAATAACGTTTTTATGATTTGAAGATATTCTCGTTCACGTTTAATTTAAAAAAAATATATTCTCTGCAAATAATTTGAACAGAAACAAGTCTAGAATTGGATGTTGTATTGTAAAAATACACAGCAAAGAGAATTACTCTGTTAGTTATAAGTTATTAATTTAATGTAATAGAATAATTGTTTATAAGTAAGTTTAAGTAATTTCTTTCGGGTTCTTCCCAGTAGAATGCACATTCCAAATTCAATTTTACTTCAAAGTTTTGGTGTCAATTTTTTTTCACACTAAAATGAACTGTAACCGCTTAAAGCTTAAAACTCTTGTTACATTTCTAGAATGAGGTTCTATTTCGAGCGCTCTGCAATTCTGGAGGTAATTGGGCGTGACAGCGACGAATAGACGCACTATGTACCTAGTCGTCTTAATTGTATCGCCTTACGTTTTGAGTTCACTAACATATATGTAATATCTTAAGTGCAAAGAACTGCTTGTTAGTTAAATGAATATATGCAGAAACTCTGACTAGTTAGGTTATGTTTAATTATTCGAAATTGTTATAAACATCTATATTCAAATATTGAATTGATACATTCATAATAAAAAAAAAGATTTATAATAATAATAATCTTTATTTAGGAAACAATAAGTCTCCTTCTTATTTATATAATTATATAAACAAATAAATACTTTACTAATATGTAGCAATATTTATATAATTATATTCTATGATTAGTAGTAATTACATCTTCAATGTATGTATGTCCGTCCGTGACAGGACGTCGTCAGCCATTTTAGTTTTGCTAGTGATGCCAGTGACGTAATGATGTGACATGTGGTTTATAGTAGATTGTAGTGTTGTGACTGTCAAACTATTTTCAACATTAATTGTTGCTGATTATTGAACCGAATGCTCTGCAATCGTGTCATTCGGCTTAGATCATGAAGGATGTGCATGGAACGCATAATTTTGTCAGAAATATTCCTTCCATGGGGTACGTAGGTCCTTATCTAAAGGTATGTAAATATAATGTCGGACCCTTTCCAAGTACTATAGCTAGTCTTCAGGTAACGAGTTTACGGCAGTTATAGTATTTCAATCGTATCAAATATTAAAGAAAAATACAAGTCTTGAAGCAATTACAGGAACAAGAATTTTTTGTAATTTCTTCACCAAAGCTTGGCCTTCCAAAAAAATAGTCATATCGAGATAAAAAAAATAGCATTTTGAAGCTTCATTTTTCTACTTTTAAGATCTCGGTCCATTATTTCTCTTATACATTTCGGTTATTGATAAAATTGATGAAACTTCTCGAAGGAACAAATTCGCATTTTTTTTCACCGCGTCGTGCACGGACTTGGATTTTTTTTTCAACTCGTTTCAATGCAAGTGTCAAGTAGCTTTTTATTAAGCTTCACTTTTGTTTTATGTGCCTATGTGCGATTTTTTTTAAAGGAGATATAGACGGTTTAATGAAAAAAGTCAATTTCCTCTGCAATAATTTGGAAATAAGCTTTTGGTGATAAAATGAGGAATTTTTTTTGATCCTTTAATTGTTTCCATTAGTATATAATCCATCTGCTTTCAACTTCGTATGACGACGGCTTAATAATAAGATTTTAATCAAAATCTGTCTCATTTCAGTAGTTAAAGAGCTTGTTTTCAGGAAACATCTAATTAAGATAATTCCTGGAAGATCTAGGGCAATTTTCTCACCGCCTTGAATAGATAAAGGCAGGTAATTGAGTCTCACTTTGGATGCAAATTGCATATTTATTTGAACTTTATTCATTTGAATATTATTAAAAACCGTTAGTAAGTAACTATATCTTTAATTTGTCTTGTAAAATTATTATTCAAGTATGCATATATATATGTATAGTATGTATATATATGCTTGTTTATTGATTTTGATTTGATTATTATAAAATAATCACCCTGAGAGCTCTGTATGTTGATATGTTGACATTAAAAGTGATTGATTTTTTTTAATTTTGTTGTCAATAATTGAAGATATTCGTTATATGATCATTAAGTGATAATTAGTATCGAAATAGGTTTATACTATGATGTACGAGATAAACTATTTTCAAATTGAGAAATCCAGTGTAGGTACTGGATTTGGAATGAGTACAAGGATTCGTTTGATCTGTATTCTGTTTTCCGTGTCTTTAGATTTATCTTTCTATTATTATAAAGATTGAGTTTATCACTATCACTAAATATTATAAAACAAAGTCCCCCGCGTTTCCTGTCTGTCTGTATGAACGCGATAAACTAAAAAACTACTGAACGGATTTTCATACAGTTTTGACCAATAGATAAAGTGATTCAATAGGAAGGTGGTAGAGCTTTGTGCAAGCTCGTCTGGGTAGGTACCACCCACTCATCAGATATTCTACCGCAAAACAGCAGTACTTGTTATTGCTGTGTTCCGGTTTGAAGGGTGAGTGAGCCAGTGTAATTACAGGCACAAGGGACATAACACCTTGGTTCCCAAGGTTGGTGGCGCATTGGCGATGTAAGAGATGGTTAACAGCTCTTACAACGCCAATGTCTATGGGCGTTGGTGACCACTTACCATCAGGTGGCCCATATGCTCGTCCGCCTTCCTATGCAATAAAAAAAAAAAAAAAAAAAAGGTTTACGTGTATAATTCATTCATGTTTTTTGTAAATTTATTAAAATATGACGATAATTGTTGAAGAAGTCGGAAAAATACGAGCCGATTGGGAGTTTTCATCGAAAACGCTGTAAAATCCCTTTGATTATAACAAAATAATGTATGGCGAAATTGTTCCCCTTTCATAGATCTACAGAAACGCGATGGCATATGTCTATCTTTCAAGGATACCTACCTATACCCACTTTAATTTTTTTTTACTATATATACTAATGCGATAATTGGAAAGCTATAAAAACAGATATGATATTAATCCTTATCAAATTGAATACGTTATTTACTATAAGCATTTCATGTATATTATAATTGCCCTTTACACCACCCAATTTAAATTAATAACTTAAGAGTTATCGTAATTTTAAAACTATCGCGTACTAATTAAATTCAAGCGGTCCCACACCGATAATACTAACGCGCGATCCAACCGTCTCCGCGCCCCCGCACCGTGTCCCGCTGTCGTTTTTAGCAATATTTACTCTGCTACTCGGGCGAAGCCGGGGCGGGTCGCTAGTTTTTAAAACGTTTGCATAGTATGACTGTCAATATTTTAGAATGATTTTAGGCACGCATTTTGAACTCAATTAATGCATTTATTGATTTAATTTATTATCTGTACTTCTATACTAACATATTATAAAGCTTTTATGTAGGAAGGTCCTAGGCTTATTTTTATTCATTACATTTTTTATTAATTACACGCGGGTGAAACCGCGTGGCACAGGTAGTGCGGGGCAGTATATTTTAAAATTTAGTATATACAAATGTACGTTTTTTTGCTTCACTCTTATAAGTATTAAATGCAACGTTTCTATTTGTAACGATTGAATGTACACACACGTTTCATTTGTAAATAGGTTTATCTTCTGCAAAACGTGGCACGTATTTAATTTTAAAACAAAAGAAATCGTCGCCGAACATGGCTATTTATGCTTTCATCAATCATCTTAGCATTCATCTGAGCTACCACAAACATTTTTAGAAAATCGACGATACTTATAATTGACCCAATTTTCCTGAAATGAAGCAATGAAAAGGAATATACAACGTGCCTGAATAAAATTAAAACTTATAGTATGATGTTAAAGGTTAAGTTTAGAAATTTGATACGAATATTAAGGATTCTATTATAGTCTGTTGCTTACGTTGTTCGATTAGCATGTAAAGCTTCTTCTTCTTCTTCAAGTGCTTCTCCGACTAGCGAAGGTTAGCAGTCACGTGAAGCTGCCGATGCTAAAGTCTTGGGTGCAATGCCAGGACAGGAAAATAAAATGTATATGTTGGGTTTTTGTGACAAAAATTCTGAATCCTACATGGATTATATGGATCATACAGTGATCAGTTACATTTTTATTATATGTAAATATTTGTAGACTACTTCTTTGTCGTTATAATCTGATTCATTTTTTTAATTAACTAGATTCAGCCTACGGCATCGCTTGCATCTTGGTGGGAGGAGGCCAGGTATTAGATTAGGGGTTCAAGCTTACTTTATATTATATTAAAATTCATAATAATCGATTAAGTGGTTTAGCCATAAAACCGTAACAGACAAGCAGAGTTACTTTTATCTGTATTAAATAGATCATTATGACCAATGACCAAACAAAGGTTGGGTAGAAATGTATGAGAAAAAAAATTACATAAAGATTTTAAAAGAGGCCGAGTTAGATTAATATAAAAGTATTTACTTGTATTACTTTACTTTTAATATGGATATTAAATAAAACATCTCAAGTGCCATTCTTAATTATTATAATTAATGGATAATTCAAAATGCATCGTTCGGTACTTGTAGGTACCATTTACATGTCTTTATCTAAACATACATTTAGAATAATTTATTTTTAATTTTGTTAATAAATTAATATAATACGATAAAATTACCCGTCTCTTAAACCAAGTGACTCAGCCATTGTCCAAATCAGTGCTTACAACGATTACGCAGTACATACGACACTGAACTTTAAATCAATGACTGCAAGGCACAAAGTTAATTTACTCGGTATCGACAAATCACAAATCGAAATATCAAATTAATTTTAACCCAAATTAAAATCACAGAGCGAGTCTAAAACATACAAAGTGATACTGACGCCAAACTTACAGTCACACATCGACATCGACTTTAACATTGATCGAATAAAAATGCTCGAACTATACAATGATAAGCATACGAATCTAATTTCACTATAATTTACATACTCCGACTAGAATCTACGTACACTTAAAAAATCTACATAATTACAAAGTTGCACTAAGAATCTAGACTTTTAGAATTTTTTAGAGGTCGCGCAAAGGGTGCAGTTTTCATTTTCTTAGCTTTGCTATCTAAAGCGGTGAAGGAGTCCGAAGGTACTGGGGGTTGATTGAAAACCGACCCTTTAGAAATAGGAGCGCTGTTTCCAGGAGATACCCCGCTGTCTGTGCTCACTGAAGCAGGACTTGGGCTGTCGCTCGTGTTGTTGCATACCGTTAATTCCTGGCCAGGCATCGACACGATCTGACCGATCTGTTTCTGCCTCACTAAGTTTATACTTTGGCACACATTCTTGACTTCACCGTCACTCGTTTCCTTCTTGTGGTACCTAGTTAGCGTACCGGCGGAACCAGCTGAAGTCGCTCTATACATTGGCATGAATTGAGATTGAGGGTAGTATTGCATTTCATGTCCTTGCCCTTGCAACCAAGGACCCATTGTTGAAACAACTGGTGGCATGTGAGGCCACATTGGCATTTGAACCATATGCGATCCATCAGGTAGTGGACTGAAGGCAGGGGGCATTGGCATCGGTCGGACGACTCCCACGGGTGTTGGAGCACTATGTGTTCTTAAAGCTGGATGCCCGTATTGACCTGTGAACTCTTCCCCTTCATAAATTCTTGGATTTGGAATTTGAGCGTAATCCACATTGGGAAATACTGTATGGGGGCCTCTTTGTAGATACGTGAACATTTGTTGTTGGGCTTGTTTCATTGCCACGTATTGCTGCAGATGGAAGGCTGTTTGTTGTCTTTGTTGAACTATATCTTGCTGATTCGAAACGTTCGTCGATGGATTACCGTGAATATAATAAATTTGGGACTGAGGGTTCACTTGTGATTGATTATGGGTCGGTTTTTGATTAGCACTGTATTTATTATCTGCCATATGGTTTTGAGGGTCTTGGTACTCTTCAGGTGGTGCTATAAATTTTGGTGGAGATGGAGGCGCAACTTGTTGAGACTTCGGGCAACTTGTAATTTGCGCTATGTACGGTTGCTGAGACTTAGCTGAATGGGCGGGACTGTGTGTTTGGAATGTTGGGTTATATGTTATTTGAGATACATCGTGACTAGCATTCATTGACTGACAAACGGACGAATCCACGTCCTTTTGGTTTGTTCTTTGGTTTTCATTGACTTCGTTTTTTTTCGGTTTTTGATTGTAAGGTGCAACTTTTGGATTGCTTTTCCAGTTAGATCCAGCGCTTTGCGGTCTTTTAATCGGTGATTTCGTAGGATCGTACCAGTTGTCACCATTGATTTGTCGCGGATCTGTCGGGTGGTGAGATTGAGCACTGTGCGCTCTTCTCGGAGGTGGAGACATTCCTTCTTGAACGTGCTGTTGCCTGTAACATCTTCTGATGGAGCCAGGACTGTTTTGACGTTCCGGTGGTTGTGGTATGGACCGGGGCATCCGTCGTCTGGCTGGAGTAGGTGGACTGGGCTGAGATTGTGATGATTGGGTCGACAACGATGCAGAGCGCCATTGATCAATTAATTTTTTACGTCGTTCTCTTTCTAGGCGAACTTCCGTCTCACTCGACGAATCGTAGTCCTTGCCCTAAAATAAAATAATTTGTAGAAAGCTTTCTCGCATTCAAACATTGTCTCTTAAAATGTTAGGATAATATTACCTTTTCGATCTTTTCGTCCAGCATTTTAAAGAAGTCTTGCATACTGGCCGACACCTCACTAGAAATAAAACGACATAAACTAAACAAAAACTATTCATATATTATTCTTTTTTAAACATCAGGACATTTATAAAAGCTACTTATGCGGGTTTTCGACATGGTTGTTTTATAAACTATATTATGTAACTTACACGGTGGCTGCGTGTGAAGTGAGAGGCAAAATGTGTTTTCCATGATCAGCGTCATCCTCCTTCTCATCCTTGGGCCCTGCTCCGGCATTGCCTTCTTCTTCATCCGCTTCCTTGTCCGCTGCGCCTGAAATGTTTGTTTATAAAACTTTTAATTGTATTATTATTATTGTATTATTAATTTAATTGTATTGTTTTCTTAATGTCATGTTCTTAAACCGTAACCCCATTACTTCATCATTGGTATTGCTTAGGCTATTTTATCCATATCTAAGTAAATTTCCTGATCATTTAAACTGGTAGCTTGGCCTTCAATATACGGCAACTAAGTTTTAGATTAAACATTCATATCTTAGTTAGGGCGGTATCATATTAAATATCATTTTTTGCAAATTTTTAAACATAGTAATACATGCATAGTTGTACAATAAAAATAAATGATTTTTAAATGGTGGTTAACCACACTAACGGCGTCACAACGACTACAGACGAATGCATCGTACAATTATAGGTCATGAAATTTATTCATTCGATGTAATTTTAACAGTAATTTCAGAATAAAAAATTGGTTGCCTGTAAAGTCGGTATACGGGCGAAAGTTTTACGTGACAACGACTTTGAGTGGTAAAATAATTTTAATGTGAATATTAATTCGTATAGTAGGAAGAAGGATGAAATAATAGTAACAATTTAAAACATTTATTTATACAAAGAATTATATTTAAAACATTAATTTATACAAAGAATCTCGAACTGAATTTCACTTTTTATGTCTGTCTCTCTCGCTCTTAGGCGGGCTAACCATGCCCGAGTGGAAGGGACGCGTGCCTCTCACTCGCTCTCATTGTGAGCGCATAACGTGAGCGGAGCGTAACGCAGTTTCTTGAAGTGTCACCCGGCAAACCAATTTATAAGACGTTGTCACGTCAAAATGTATTTAAAATGTTTTCACTGCCCAAACGGATATAAATAAATACGTTCTAGGCTTTCATAAAACTTTTTTTTAATGGCGTGTCTTGTATGAAAGGCAGACGACATAATATATGTTCTTAAACATGCTGTGTATTCTTTTTACGAATGTAAAATTCTCAAGCTCTAATTGTTATAGAGCGAAATGGAAATTAGCGTTTAACTAAACAGCCGCCAGACAACATTTATAAGTAAGGTCGTTAATTAAAAAAAAATGTATAATATAATAATAATATCTGGGGACATTATTCACACACGGCCATCTGATCCCAAACTAAGCAGAGCTTGTACTATGGAAACCAGACAACTGATATACTACATAATATACTACTTTTTCTTTTGTAAATACATACTTATATAGATAAATACATCCAGACTCAGGACAAACAGACATGTTCATGCACACAAATGTCTGTCCTGGGTGGGAATCGAACCCACGACCTGCGGCGCGAAAAGCAAGTGTCTTACCAACCACACCAACGGGCTCGTCAAATATAAAACTTACACCCCAATTAGAATCGAGTATTTTACATGCATGTAAAGAGTTTGTTACTTTAAATAATAAATTACTACCAAGTTACAACTGTACCGCTCAGAAACGGTTTATCGCTTACGTCACAAAGAAAAATGACTCAATTTGTCTCCACGGAAGCGTACGTCTTGTTTGTCTTTTATCAAGTTTGTTTCATGCTGCCGACATTTGTGAAAAAAGTGTATTACAAGTGCAAATAAATATTTTAAGCTATCTTATAAGCAAATAGATCGCAACCGGCAACTTTTCTAATTTATATATTTATATTTTTTTTTTATTAGACAAGAAGCTGGACGTACATATGAGCCACCTTATGGTAAACGGTCACCACCATTAGATATTGGCACTGCAAGGAATATTAACCATCGCTTACATCGCCTTGTAGGACCAGTTAACTTACTATGTCGTTTAGTTACACTGCCTCACTCACCCTTCAAACCGGAATACAAGAATACTATTTTTTTGTGTTCAGTGATAGAATATTTGAAGAGTAGGTGGTACCTACCCAGGCGGGTTAGCACAAAGGCCTACCACTAAGCTTCTGTTAGTATTGTAAGGTTGATTTTTTATTACTTTGGTACACAGGTCGTGTGTCTACCCGTTTATTTACCTTATGTGCTTAGTCTCCAAATTTCAATAATGACCTAAGTCCATTTTGACAATTTATACGACCCTTGCATTAAACGTCATATCACATTTAGTCAATCCTGGAGTACGAGTGACTATAACAGTCTTATTGATTGTAGGGTATGAATTCATATCGGGTTAAAGTACGCAAAGCATCGGACTGTTGTCTAAATTTATTTATTGATTGTCGAATGCGAAGCAAAAACTGATTGTTAAGTCTTTTTAGGTGTTTATGTTATCTGTAACTAAAATAAAACGGCAATAGAAACGTCGAGGACTACGGATTTAATAATGTTAACAATATCATAATTAAAATAATAAAAAAAATATTTTTTAAATATCAAATGTTCGAAAATATGTTTTAGGAAATTGACATAAATTCAATTAAATACATGACCTTCGGCCACTGCCATTTTACTTTTTTTTTTATTGTATAGGAAGGAGGACGAGCATGTGGGCCACCTGATGGTAAGTGGTCACCAACGCCCATAGACAATGGCATTGTAAGAAATGTTAACCATCGCTTACATCGCCATTGCGCCACCAACCTTGGGAACTAAGATGTTATGTCCCTTGTGCCTGTAATTACACTGGCTCACTCACCCTTCAAACCGAAACACAACAACAGAAAGTACTGCTGTTTTGCGGTAGAATATCTAATGAGTGGGTGGTACCTACCCAGACGAGCTTGCACAAAGCTCTACCACCAAGTAAACTTTAAGTCGCGTAAAAGAAATTAATTCCAAAAAATAAAAAAAATCATTCATCATTCAATCACATACATACAATCTCCAATTCAAATTCGGTTCAATTTTGTCGAACGTCAAAAGGATTAAATGGCGTCGACATAGTCTATACATAACGATAGGACTATTCTGTAAAAACAAACTGCAAACTCAGCGCAGAAAGCGGCCCTATGTCATAAAGTGGTATGCGATATCGTCCATTATAATCATTACATTTCAAAAATACGCGTATCAAAATAGTATATCACCATATGTCGGTTATAACATTTGATGATTAAGTAATGAAGTGACTTATCACAGAATCGCATTATAGGTGTGGATTGTAAGTCTACAATTCCTATTGAGTTATGCTTAGATTATTAAAAAGTTCTAAAGAATTATGCAGATTAAATATAAGTTACTAAGTGATATAATACCATGTAAAAACAGGTCGTTAAGGTGGCGTTGAAGTTATAATGATAAAGTTCCGGTATCCCTTTGTCAACAAACCCCGTGTCGCAAGTCATGTACAAGTATTTTAATTACTCGCTGAATGATATTTCTTTAACTATTTATCCTTGGATCCTTAACCACAAGCGCAGTTAACTCTAGTTAAGTTAAATAAGTATTGTTATCTTTCTAACCTAATTTCTAACCTAAATATAAATTACAAAAGAAATAATCAAACATAAGACAAAATAAAAAAGACAAAATTGAAGTTGTGATTGTACCGATTATTTGGGCGACCCATGAAAAAACAACAGGAGGCTTCCTTGTTGCTAGTGGCAGCCATGATTTTTAAAAATCTTAAATATACAAGTGTGTGTTTTGTAACTTTGTAAAAGCATTTCTTTAACTTTATATACTTAAAAATGCGTTTGCCTAGTAACGGTCAACGACCCTTAGTCAGAATTCTATAACCTTTGCAAGACATCATGAGTCACGACTTAAGTTGGTATACGATGCCATAGAGAATAAAACTTATAGAACTGATAAACGGAAATCAATTTAACTATATATATATTATATTCGTAAAACAAAATGAAATAACAGCTAGGTTGCCTTTATAAATACAGGGTTATTTGTAATGACCCAGCAACCTCACAGAACTAGATAGCTAACACCATAAGCAATAACTTTTGTTTTGCGACTTTGTATAATTTGTTAGATTTTATTTTCATCCAAAATAAGTATTAATTTATTATATAATATAATATATAATAACTGAATTTTGTATTTTTTTATCAGATAAAAAAAAGGTTGGTTCCATTAAAATTTAAAGTGTTCAACCAATAGATCAATAAGAAAGTGTAACACTTCAACATTGAAAAAAGATATTTGAAATTTAAATTTGATATATCCCACCGGAATAACGAAAATCTAGCAGATTTGGCAAATGTTTAATTTAAACGGCGTTGTCATACTAGAGAAACGTATTTAAATATTACCCATATAGTATAGAATAAAATTATCTGTTAGAGTATAAAATTGTCTGTTATAAATTACATATAAAGACAATAAAACTTTATATAAAGAATAAAAACAATTAAAAAACAAAATATTTTTACAATCAATATGTATTATATTGTTTAACTTAAAATACCTACTAATTGTTTTTTAAAGTTGTTGTCCTGTCTTACTATTTCGTTGTCTGTGGTAACACTGTCCAGATGGCAATCAATCCAACATACCTATAAACTACACGCAATGGTTATTGTTTACAGACGAATGCTCTGTGATGTAGTGTGTGCGAAAACAATGTTGAAACATTGAAATATTTCGAAATAAATTCTACAAATAAAGTATCTTAAGATATATATTTATAAATAGACAGAGGCAATACAGTTCAGTACCCTTTTCTAGTATGTTTTTAATCGATTTTTTTTTGATTGGTGGGTAATTGAGTTATAGTGTTGTCCATGCATCCATCCAACATGTAGGTACAACTGTATCACAGGGTAAACGACCTATTGATTTTATTAGAAAATAAATTCAGAACGCCGTTGACAGCATTCGGTTAGTTAAGTTAAGAAAAAAGCATATAAATGAAATACTATAAGTGATATTATAAGCAACATGTTGTAAGCGGTTAAAATTAAGTAATAGATTAAACATATAAGCAGGCTAGTGCAATGGCGCATCAAGCGATCATCTTCATTATCTATGTTCAGTTTTTGAGTAAAATATGAAGATATTAATAAAAATAAATATTGAAGCACGTGGGATATTGATTATTGAATGTAATGAATGCATCAACTACCCTCAAATACTTGTAAACGCTGTTTAAATACTTGGAAATCAGGCAATATATTATTTAATAGCACGTGGAATTTGAAAAAAGAGACTCGTTTGAATACCACTTGTAAAACAATGAATATGCCTTGACTAAACGAATGCAATGTATTTTACTTACGTTTTGGTAACCCGAACCATAAGTGACCGATAAGTGTTACAAAGTTGATGACGTAACCCTACGTTAGTATAATTTTATCGCTATCGATTCATCAATTATTGCTATCGACACTATCGATAATATCGACCGTATTGACACGTGACAATAATATCGATAAACTATCGATACCACTGCTTGCACCTTAACTATTGATAAATAATCGATTGTCTATCGATAGTGGACTATCGACATGCAACACTACAGCAAACTGTTTTAAATTTTTCCTCAATAATTACATTCCCCTTAAAATCAGACAATAAATAAAAACAGCAGTACTTGGTATTGTTGTGTTCCGGTTTGAAGGGTGAGTGAGCCAGTGTAATTACAGGCACAAGGGACGTAACATCTTAGTTCGCAAGGTTGGTGGCGCATTGGCGATGTAAGAGATGGTTAACATGAACGCCAATGTCTATGGGCGTTGGTGATCACTTACCATCAGGTGATATGCTCGTCCGCCTTCCTATGCAATAAAAAAAATAATCATGGAACCGTAGTTTTGTCAGAGGAACTAATCATCCTGTCATCAGTCACGGTAAAGTGTAGAAGTTTATTAATTTTTTTATTTATCGTTATGGACAACTCCAAGATGGCGTCGAGCCATAAACTATGGTATGGTAACGCAGTTACGATTGTTTGCAAAATTAGCTTTGTTATGGCAAGGTTCGTCAGCATGACTCCCTTTATTGTGTGCTAAATTTGACTTAATTATTGGAATAGTTCGAAATTATAATTTAGAACGATAATTGTATGAATGACATTCGTTATGTATTCGAGGTTTATGGAGTTGGACGTGAGATTGTATGGTCAAATCTGGGCGAACATTGAGTTATCACGTGTCTGATTTCTGTTTATAGGACATGTCGGGCTCGAGACAGTCCTGGATTTATAAATAGGCCGTATAGGCTGCGGCCTAGGGGCGGCAGCGTCCTAGGGGCTACAGATTTCAGAGGACGGTCACTTGATTTCAGCGGATAAGTCAAACACGTCCACTGGTTTTGGAATCTGGAACAACTAGCTACCTGTCGAAAACTGTCTGCGACAAATTCATTTATTGAATAGCTGAAAAGGTACTAGTATACACCAGTGATGAGATAAAAAAAGCAAAGTACTTTTCTTTGATTGTGGATTCTACACCGGATGCAGCACATATAGATCAGCTAACACTTGTGATTCGATATGTTTTAGATAATGAAGAACCATGTGAGAGATTTATTAAATTATTGCCTTCTGTGGGACACAAGGCTCAAGGAATGTTTAATGCCATTACTATAGAGCTGGAAAAGGTAAACATTAATCTCGAAGATTGCCGTGGCCAGTCTTATGATAATGCCTCTAACATGTCAGGGATTTACAATGGTTTACAAGCCAAAATTCAAGAACAAGCACAATTTGCTATGTTTGTTCCTTGTGCAGCTCATTCATTAAATTTGGTGGGAACCCCGGCCGCTGAGTCTTGTACAGAAACCTGCCACTTTTTTATGTTGCTAGAGGAGGTATATAATTTCTTCGTGAAGTCAACTGAACGTTGGAAAAAGTTAACGATTGAGATAGGAAGAGGAGAAACACTCAAGAGAGTGAACCTCACTCGTTGGTCGGCTAGAGCAGATGCTTGTAAAAGTCTAAGAGATTCCTGGGATGAAGTAATTCGAGTTTTAAAAATGATTGAAAATGACAGTACAGAGAAACCGGTCCCGCGAAATGAGGCAAAGGGAATTCGCATCAAATTAGAAAAACTTGAAACTGCGTTCATGGTCGTATTTGGGAATGTTATTTTGGAAAGGTTAAATAAAGTGAGCGTTCAGATTCAGAGCTCATCTGTAGATGTGTTGACGGTATCTGATCTCTATGGATCTCTAGTAGAGTTTATAATAGCAGAACGAGAAAACTTTGACTATTTCGTTTTTCAACGTTTTTGAGGAATCAATCTCTGTCTAATGTATACCCTAACTTGGATATAGCTCTCCGCATTGCCCTTTCCACTCCTGCTACAAATTGTTCTGGGGAAAGGAGTTTTTCTTGCTTAAAACGCGTGAATAATTATCAAATATCTTCATTGTCTCAAGAAAAAGTGAATTCTTTAGCTCTTTTCTACATCGAAGCAGAGATAATGAAAACCATAAACTATGATGATACTATAGATGATTTTGCTATTAAAATTAGAATTTTAGAATTAGGCCCGTAGAAAATTGTAAACCTTGATTTATTTTTTACCCTCTTAATGACTAATTCAAATTTTATTTAATTTTAAGGCCTTCTTTACTACAAATGGAAAATTATTATTTTAGAAAGGTATGTAAATGGGGCGGTGGAAATAAAGTGGTCTACACTCATAAAAAATATAAATCCGGCACTGGCTCGAGAGTGAAGAAATCGAGAGGAGACCTGCATGTGATGGATGACATTTTGCCAATTCCAATTTAAAATCATTTTAAATTGGAATTGGCAGAGTATTGAAGTAATCTTCAGAACTAAACAGTGGGTAGGTCTTTGCCCACCATATCCCGATTACTAGATACATATTATCATTAAATTAGATAATTATTAGGGCTTGTTAATATGAGCGAATCAAATGACGGTTGACAATGCACTCATTAATTACGAATGTATATATAGACTATAAATACAATAAAGATTACTCCCCCGCCTTATTACCTCCAGTGGTGACAGGAGGGCTGGTTCATTTTTGCCCACAGAATCCAAAGCCCAAAGGGGAAATGCTGCTAGCATTCTTGCCACCATTCCACGCGGTCACGACTTGTATAATAATTATTTTTAATTTTTATTTGTATTTAGTTAATGTAAATAAAAAAAAATATTATGTCACCCTATACTCTTACATAACAGGGTCCCATGCGTATACAAATTCACGTTAAACAAACAAGTAGTTCTCAATCGCTCAAAATACTATAATTAAACTGTTTTATAACCAAGTGTTGGTGGAATAATATTCGTCAGCAATTTTTGTGAGCTTTTTTTTTAATTCATTTCAACTACATCTTTATATTCTTCCAATATTGTACGTGTTTTCATAAACTTTTTTTGCATAGTAGGGGAAATTTAAAAGGTTACTCTAATCAATATTATTCATCCCTGACGTGATTAGATAGTTTACGAGGTCGTTAATATTTCCGATGGTATCTTATAGGGTTGTTTACGGTCTATCCGCGGTTATAACCAATAACCTTAGCTTATGCCACACTTACTACTACGTGAACATCATTTTGACATCTATGTCAAGGTAGGGGAGTTATTTAATTTAAAAAATTCAGTAACATCTAAGAGATAAAGTAAATACCGCTAGTAATATCTAATCTCTTCAAAATAACACACACTATTGATACAAGAGTTCTTCTTCATTTTTGAGCTGGTTTGAAGCAATTACCACCACGATCCTCTAATGTGGGATGGTGGAATACATTTATGAGATTTTCATCCGATACATGCAGGTTCCTTCACAATATTTTTCTTCATTACGCAATTATAAAGCAATCAAGATTGACCTGTAGTTCTACTAGCATATCTCGGATATGCTTGAACTCGGTATGGTAATAGAGCTCGACTCGAAGTAATTAAAGTTGAGTTAGTTTCAGTCAGTCACCCCACCAGGAGTCTCGATTACAATTCTTGCGTTCATTTTAAAAGCATCTGAATTATTAATAATCACATTCGAAGCTGTTCAAGATATTCAAGCAATTTTTCATCGCACGGAATCGTTCTTTGAGAAATACCGTCGCGTCATCAGTTAACGTTTAAGACAGATTGAATTTTAATTTAGCAAGAATTGAAACGAACTTATCAATGTCATGCTGTATTGATTTCTACTATTTCTATGTGCAAATGACGCTTTCAACTTTTCTAACAGTCCTCAAGGTTTAATTAATTTGAGAATTCAGTAGGAAATAACCTTATACGAATAAGAAGTTAAACTATTGACATTTGTAATATTAAATATGGTACCAATTGTTTTTTTTTAAATATATATATACTTCAGAGAAGTTATTTAATCAATTTTTAATATCTAGATCTACATTATCTACATTATTCTTAACCTTAGATAATTTTTATACATATTTACATTTGCCGAATTCGCACCATTTAAGATAAATACGGATGGTTTAAGTGAGATTGGTAGAAAGGGATTCGGAACGACACCTCGAGTTAATATTTAGTACCATTTATCCCTACGCCGGATAAAGTTTAGAGAATTGCCTCTTTGCTTGGCCTACTTACAACTTTATTGATATACTTTTAAATTTTATGTGGAAAAGTTGTTTTTTAAATGTACAATAATTATTTATTGTGATATATGCGTCTACAGTGATAATAATATTCTTATAGTAGGACTTAATACAAAAATGTATTTTCATATGCATTCGTTTTTTCTAATTGACTTGCGATTTCAATTAATGTTTAATAATATACAATACTTTGTACATAGCTTGCTTTTAAGCGGATATATGTAATTTCCTGTAAAATTATCTTATGCCTGGATAAGATCCAGATTCCAGTTGTTTAGTCTGATCAACAAACAGACAGATTGAGTTACTTTATCATTTATTATTTTAGTCTGATTTATCAACTATTTTTATATATGCTAATATTTCTTAAATTTTTCATTGCATTTTTTTTATTTGTATCTGGATCAGAGCCATCTTTGTTTTTGCGGAGACAACAAGGCAATAGTAATACTTAGCTATTCGTTTTTCAATATACAAGATAAGTCTTAAAATGTAATATCTTAAATATTTGTTCATTTTGTCCTAAAAAGTAAACAGAAGTATGGTCACTGTTAACGTCATAAACATTCCGTGTCGTATAGCATATTAAAAACCTTAATAGGCATATCAGTTTTCCATATGAGAGCATTATCGTAAAGTTTTTCATAATCTAATTAACTAATAAACAGGAAAATGATACCAAAACTGATTTCAGCCACGGCGGCCATTTTCATCGGACACTAGCTAATTGCTCATTAGATATTACGGTACACAAGTAAGTGTGGTTGCCCTAACACAGATATAATCTCTATTTTCTTACTTCCATAAAAAAGTAAAGTAAGGTAACAGCCTGTGAATGTCCTACTGCTGGGTTTTGGAGCATATTCCACCACGATGCTCCAATGCACATGTGACAGAAATTCAATAAAATTTGACACATGCAGGTTTCCTCACGATGTTTTCCTTCACGGTCTAGCATGAGATGAATTATAATCACAAATTAAGCACATGAAATTCAGCGGTGCTTGCCCGGGTTTGAACCCACGATCATCGGTTAAGAATCACGCGTTCTTACCACTGAGCCATCTCGGTTTTCTCCCATACTAAAATGAAAACTACCAACAGATTAACATGACTGTATCTTTAGGTATATTACATGTTTCTTAGAATTAAATACACATAGTTCCACTTACTGGTATATATATAATGCAGTCTAAGTATAAATAGACTTGGTTGACAAACAATAAATATTTCAAAGATTTTTTTCTAAAAAATTTAAACATACTGTTTTTCAAAACGTGAAGTATTGTGCACCAAAAAGGTTTCATCGTAAAAACTGTAAATACATAATTGTAAAGGACTGACTACACGTGTGCATCCAAGCTAAAAGGGAGCGACCATTGACGCGAAAACCTCTATAAAGCTACGGCTACACGTGTGCGATCAAACGAGACAACTCCAAGAGTTTTTTGAAATCGTTCGGTCTACGAAATAGTTGACGTTACAATTTGCTCGACTGCACTTTTTCAAGTGACAAAGGCTAATTCGTATCAATTGTGACAGGTTGTTATGAATTGTTTTGTCATATGTGTGCTAATCGTATGCAAATCTTGTCTTTGGAGTTATAATATTATTATTTCCATCAATTGAAGGCGGACGGGCAGATAGTCCACCTGATAAGTTTTTTTTTTATGTAAGAGGGGGCAAACGAGCGGGAGGCTCACCTGATGGAAAGTGACTACCGCCATTCATGGACACCTGCAACATCCGAGGACTTGCAGGTGCGTTGCCGGCCTTGGAGGAAAGAGTACGCTCTCTTCTTGAAGGTTTTTATGTCATATCTCGGAAATCTCTCATCATCATCATATCTCTACGCAAAGCCAAAGGATCAAGCCGGTCGGTAATAGCCTGATCGTCGACAATTCGAACCGCTCTACGTTGAATGCGGTCAAAAGGAAGAAGTTGGTACTGGGGAGCTCCCACACAGAGGTGAGAACAGTACTTCATGTGGGGCCGAATTTGCGCCTTGTATAGTTTTAGGCGATGGTCCGACGTGAAGTACTGTGTCGCCTTGTTGAGCACAAGTTAAGAGGTAAATGATCGTCATCGTTCATAGACATTGGGATTGTAAGGCTATGACCTCACGGAGCGGTTTTGTCCCGTGCCCTCTTAGCTTAAGGCTAAGGCGGTGACTTGAGAGTGCAGTAGTATTTTGATTTCACACTAATTTATTGTAATATCGAACAATTCAGCTTTGCTAGGTGAGTACATCGACTTTTTTTTAATTATAATGAAAATATATATTACAGATTACTTCAAAAGTCATAGCGCTGGGTGATTGCCATTTTCAGAGGTGCGATTTAGAAGCAAGGGTAGTTTTCTAATTATACAATTAATTATATGATTTTTGGAACAGAGGTAGGTTTTGTATATGAGAACGAACTTGAATGTCAACTAAAGGTTAAAGGTTATGATGGTATTAATTGATCATTTGTATGATAGACAATCATAAATGAAAATGTATTTCTATAGGATTGATTGTTTGATAATAACAAATCGATTCAAATTTCGATGGAAATGTAATTCCATTATCGAAACTTGGAACTACAATGATTACGTAAGCGTTTGAATACCGAACACGTGTTCGATATTTAAAAGAATGTTATCAAAGGAATAAACAAGCCGTCAATAAGTCCTTTTTGTATGCACTTTTTGTACGATCCCTCTGTGCTCGTGCGTATTACGACCCCACCCAACTTATACTCATAATGGAACACCTGGGTACATTTTGTATGGCAGTTTGACATATCGAACTGAATAAATCATAAACAATTTGGGACAGTTTGTGTCAAACCCGTACTGGGTTCCGTGGTGTAATATGAAATATAATTTCGTTCTGATAACACTTACATTTTGCACGATAAATTGGTCAAAGTCGGAGTTCTTAAGTATATTATATATTCATTCATCTTAGCAATATTATTAACTTTTACAATAAAATATTTCGACAGAACAGCACGTTATGTTACCACAGCCGTTTGACATTGGCGCTGTCAAAGAAACTTCACCATTTACCACCACAAAAAAATATAAAGTGTAGGCGGTCCGATAGATTGCAATTCATTTTATCTTAAACTGGCTATGTCCCGGGTTCACCCTCGTATAATTAATAAAAATATAATGAATACAAATCATCCTCGAACCTTCCTCGATAAAAGGACTATACAATACAAAAATATTTTTTAAATTCGAACCAGTAGTTCGAGAGAGTGAGATTAGCCGGATCAAACAAACAAACTCTTCAGCTTTATATATTAGTATATATAACCTAACTTATCTAGAACGCTGTTATAATAATGTAAACAAAAACTATAAGAAAAAGTATCAAATACATCATTTAAATTCAATATTTTTATAAAATATATTACGCCTTCATGAAACGAGTCGAGAAAAATTGGCTCGTTAAAGTTCCAAGGTCTCGAGAGAGATGGAGAAATACATTATTTTTAAACTAAAATACTATCTCTATTCATGCAGCCGAGAGGCTCATCTACGAAATGAATTAAATCCAATAATATCCAAGAAATAGTTATCAGAAAATATACGTTAATACATCTGCAATAGGACTTAGTCTTTATTTTCCCAATCGGTTAATAAGTAAAATCCGGCAAACGTGAATCTGTTTACTATAAAAAATAATTTTAAATATATTTTAAAGTCGTATTTCATCGATCTTACCCGAACCAATTAGTTCTACTTTCCCGTAGAAAACATTCGAATACGTGTCGCTACAGCATTTGTAAGAAATGCGTTCGATCTCGTCGCTCATTTATTCGTTGCAAAATTTATATTCAAGACAATTCTTATTATTTTTGCAAATTTTTGCTTTCTTATTTTTTTTCACATTGCAAATCAAGTCCAAAGGCCTAAAAGTCCATAGCCGATATTTCTTTTTAATTAAGGTCGTGCGTACGCTGGTAACGTACGTTGAATATAATCAGTAATTGGTTCTCTAATAATTAATTAGATTGGAACCCTTTTTGTATTTATATATTTAATTAAAAAAGTTAATCTTCATATAGAACCAAAATGGCATAGTGGATAGAACAAATGGATAGTAATTAAAGATTACGTTTTCAAATTTGTTCATGTCATGACAAAACTTTAATATGTCGGTTGCTTTTCTGACACATGAGTGTACACCAACCTGCCTTGGTTCAGCGTGACAGAGTAGAGACCTTAGTCCAATATTTAACAAGTGGCTGTTTGTTTCGAAACAAAAACATATTTCAGTTTTAATAAAAGTCAAGTTTAAAAAAATATATTTTAAAAAACTTATACTCAACTAAAAACATATTCAATTTGGTTTCGAACTGGGTCAACATGTAGATGTTGAGAATACTCATATTAATTAGTATTACTAGGGTTAAATATTAAATATTTCATTCGTTCTTTGGACTCTCGTTAACCATTATGGAACCAGCTTTCGCCGGCGAATTTTCTGAACCGATATGGCAACCTTCATAAAACGTACGTACTCATTCCTGCAAATCCTCGGGTGTTGCAGATGTCCATGGGCGGTTGAAGTCACTTTTCATCAGGTTAACCGCATGTTCATTTGGCCCCTCTTAAATAAAAAAAACCCTTTTGGGTTCTTTACCCTACCCTACTGTTTCATAACTAGAAAATAGTATTTAACACCTGTGAGGACTTTACAAACCCTAAAATATACTTATGTTAAAGGTATATGGTAGATTAAATGAGTGTGTGGTACTCACTCAGATGAACCCTATCTCCCTACTTCTTATCAGTTAATTCAATGGAACTTTGAGTTCGGATGCTTTTTAGCTCCGGAAATTACCATCTAATCTAGAAATAGGAAGATAAATTCCAATTACTTTACAGCACTTTCGGGCATTATTCTCTTGTCAAATATAACAATTTCTGCTACTGAAATTGATAGTAGATAGCACTATGAAACTCTCTCTTTAATTAGAGACTACATAAAGTTTTGAGGCTCAATACAGAACCTAGGCGACATAGAGGATAGACAAAGAGTAAAACTTTGAATTGTTGTGTTCCAACTTGAAGGGTGGCCTCTGTAACTATAGGGACATAATATCTTAGTTCCCTAGGTTGGTGGCGCATTAGTGATGTAAGGAATGGTGTATATTATATACAACGCCGATGTCTACGTGGTGGCCACAAACCATCAGGTGACCCATTTGCTTGTCTATTTATTTACTTTAAAAAATAAATCGTGTATATCTTAACGGCAGATTGATACATCTCGACTGTTGAAAAGGCGTAGACGAAAAACATCAATACATAAAACTAATGTCACAATTATTATTTACAAGAAAACTTTGAACTCAATACGAATACAAATAAGATCTATAATAGAATTATAATTATCTGACAGAGATAGACAGACTTAAAATAAAATCGCATCGGAATAAGTTCAGTTATTTTGACATAACAAAATATGATTATGTATCGACTAACAACACAAGAATAAAAAAGTAAAGTAAAGTAACAGCCTGTGAATGTCCCACTGCTGAGCTAAGGCCTCTTCTCTTTTTTTGGGGAGAAGGTTTTGGAGCTTATTCCACTACGCTGCTCCAATGCGGGTTGGTGGAATACACATGTGGCAGAAATTTTGGGTGAAATTTGACACATACAGGTTTCCTCACGATGTTTTCCTTCACTGTCAAGCACGAGATGAATTATAAACACAAATTAAGCACTTTAACTTTCAGTGGTGCCTACCCGGGTTTGAACCCACGATCATCGGTTAAGACTCACGCGTTGTAGCCACTGAGCCATCGCTGCTTTTAACAACAAGAATAATGTAATTTAAAATATAATTTGACAATATTTTCATGTTCATACCAATTCTAAGAATAAACGTGACATATACCCGAATTAAATTGTCCTGGTAATATACTTGTGTCTGTCACCCTTGTACAGTTTCCTTAAATCTCTCTCTTTATTACACGAGATGGAGGCATAAAATAAAAAAGGCGAGAATTCTTCGACCCCATTGTCCGTGAAGGTTGTAATATTTGCCACACTTAATATTAGGGCTGTCAAAAATATTTTCAAAACTGTATATTTAGTGACTATTCAACATTAGGCCACGTGATGGTAAATCCGCGGTCACATCCGCCCATAGACATTGGCGCCGCAAAAAATACTAATAAAATGATCTCTTAAATCTCCAATACGGACTGGATAGATACAACCCATCCCATCCATATTGTATCGCCAAACAGTAAAACTTGGTATTGTTGTGTTCCGGTTTGAAGGGTGAGTGAGCCAGTGTAACTACAGGCACAAGGGACATAACATCTTAGTTCCCAAGGCTGTGTAAGCGATGGTTAACATCTCTTGCAATGCCAATGTCTATGGGCGTTGGTGACCACTTATCATCAGGTGACCCATATGCTCGGCCACCTACCTGTGCTATAAAAAAAAATAAGCCTAACAGATTCTGATTAAGCGAAGTCAACCAAACAAATAAACTCTGGTTATTATAATTATTATATATTATAATTATTTGGTAAAGAACGTCATTCAAATTCAAATTCAAATATCTTTATTCAATGTAGAAGTGTTACACTTACTTATTGATTGTCATAAGTCTACCACCGGTTCGGAAATAAACACCTCAGACCTGAGAAGAACCGGCGAAAGAAACTCAGCGGGATTTTTTTTTTCAGCTCATTTTTTACAATATTTATATAATATATAATAACAATACAATAATAATATTCTTCTTTAATTGAAACAGCCTGGAGGCGATCGTTTCATTCCCAAGGTGTGCAATCATCTAAAAAGTCATTGATTGTATAATATCCTTTAGCACACAAGCGTTCCTTAACAATTCTTTTAAATTTCACAATTGAATATTTTTGAACGCTTTCTGGGATCCTGTTGTAAAAACGTATACATTGTCCCAAAAAAGACCTACTAACCCTGTGTAATCTAGTAACAGTGGTTGTAAGTTTATACTTGTTCCTGGTGTTAACAGTATGTACGTCACAATTTCTGGGAAAATCTTTTAAGTTTTTGCGGACATACATAACATTATCAAATATATATTGAGAAGCGACAGACATTATTTTAATTTCTTTAAATTTACATCTTAATGAATCTTTCGGGCCCAGGTTATAAATTGCACGAATAGCCTTCTGCAGTACAAAAATCAAAATCATTCGAAGCCCGATATGGGTTTTTCTATAAATCATCTTGCCTGGTTACATTTTTAAGGCCAGCTAGGCCGCAAGCATTACCACCATAAAAAGTAAGTATATTGATTGAGTCTTACTAGTAGAAGAATATTAGAATCAATCTCAAAAAATGTTCTAAGTAAAAGTGGATTAAAGTCCTGGAAGAACACGAAGCGTTAAGAAGTAATCCATTAGCTTCGAATGAAACTCAATTGGAAACTACGGAGATATACATTCAATTCAATGTTTTTTCAAAGAAGAAATTTTATATGAGATCAAGCTCTACATATAATATGAGCAAAATATATTTTTTAATAAATGTTTTTCATTTACAACCCTGATCTTTATGGTTTTACGTTGTGACAATTTCTCTCGCCGGACCGAATGATCGAGATAATTTTGAACGAGTTCCTAGTGGTTTTATTAGGTGGAATATATTTTCTCTTTTAAAGATTTCCTTATGAAGTTATAAACATTTATACATTATTTTGTATATTTACGCAGTACAATGATTTGATTAAGCTAGCATCCAGACTCGTTAGACCAATGAGGCAGCAGTTACGGGATAAATAGTATTGATAAACGTAGACCGAGATACGGTAGGCCGAGATGGCCCAGTGGTAAGAACGCGTGAATCGTAAACGATGATCGTATGTTCAAACCCGGGCAAGAACCACTGAATTGCTGCTTAACTTGTGATTAAAATTCATCTCGTGCTTGACGGTGAAGGAAAACATCATGAGGAAACCTGCATGTGTCAAATTTCACTGAAATTCCGTCACATGTGTATTCCATATGCTCCAAACCTTCTCCTCAAAAGTGGAGAAGAGGCCTTAGCCCAGTAGTGGGACATTCACAGGCTGTTACTGTACTGCACTGTAAACGTAGGCTCTGTAAAAGTTAGTTTTCTATATCTATTGTCATTTTTGTAAAGAGAAATTTTGTTCGTAGGAAAAACTAAAAGCCTTTATTTTTCAGCGTCGTCTATTTGAATTCAGTGTTTAAATGTTTGCATTCCTATGTTTTTGTAGATTAAATGACAGTACAAACAGTACGCCATGTTTGACTTAAAATATCAACGTAATCGGTAATCCTTGTCGAGTTTGTATTGTCCGTTGACATCGTATTAATTTTTATTTAAATGTAGATTATAGAAAACATATTTAGTTTTCAAGCCATTATTAATATTTATATTTTTGCATATAAATGTAAAAATATATAATTTATATATAAATAATATAAGCAAGAAAATAATTCAATAATAGAGGAAAAAAGGAAAATAAATTCTCTATTTATATAACTATAACTATTAATATACGTTAGTATACAAAAGATAAATGCTTTCATTCGTTACTACATTATCGAAATAATACTGTGTAAATGTGACCACCAAGAAATTTGTATCGTTAAACCCCTCCCGATGTTTTCTTTTGACGGTGAGTACTAGAGAAAAATTATAAACAAATATTAAACACATGAAAACTAAATGATTTGAACCCGCAATCTTTGGTCATGATCAACGTATTCTGAGCCACCACTGAGCCATCGAGGTTCCGAATAGAAAATAAAATAAAATGTTCAGGTAAGTTTTATTCTTTTCGTCTATGGTTATATTCTTTTAAGGATAACGAGGATGTGAGACTTTTCACACAAGGACACACAAGGACACACAAGGACGAACAAGGGACGAATACTAAAACGCAACGCATTATACATAACAAATCGTAATATTGCTAACAAAAGAACTTTAACCATAGAGATATAACTTGACGCGTTTTCAAGATTTTTTTTTTCTTCTTATGAGCAGGAGGGAATTGAGAATGTAAATGTTTGTGCGCACTGTATGGCTAATGGCTTTTCTCCGTCAGGGATGGCCGTTAAAACCCAGATCGATGAAACATAATTATATTAAAATAAAAAGTCTCTATAATATATAACAATACCAAGTTTAAATATAATCTATGTGATTTTAGCTGACTTCATATAAGGTTATCAATTTGATACAATCCAATACAATTCAAACTAAATTACTAACTTCGCCCATTTATTAAATATTTGACAAACTTGGCTTAAGTCACTCGTTTATCTAAAAGGAAATGTCTCATTTGAGCAGTATAATATGTGTGATGCATAAAACATATTGTAACGAAGTGAACTAAATCTGATTCTAAAATATCTGGAAATGAAGCCAAATAATTTATCGAATACATAATATTATATTCATATATATATACAGATTATGATCTAACATAAATTATATTGCTTGTAGGCTCATAGATTATGATTATGTTAGTGATTACGCAGTTGATAATAATATTTTATCGAACAAATGTTTTACTCGCAATCTAAATCCAGAGAGAGCCATAATCTATACATACAAATGCTAGATTTCGGCTCTTTCTGTCATTATTGATTCGACACTCGGAAGAAAAGACAGCATTGTTTGACTAATCAACGTTTATAAGTAAGACCGATAAATTATACAACCGATATATTTTTTTCGTATGACCGTCCGCCTACCTATATGCAGTCATACGGGCCACCTGATGGTAAGTGGTCACTAGCGCCCACAGACAATGGCATTGTAAGAGATGTTAACCATCAGTTACATCCCAAATGCCCCACCAACCTTGGGAACTATCATGTCTTTGTGCTTGTTATAAAACTGGCTCAGTCACCCTTCAAACCGGAACACAAAAATACTGCTGTTTTGCGGTAGAATATCTGTGGGTGTAGTGGGTGTGGGACCTATCCAGGCGGCTTGTTCTACCACCAAGTGAATATAAATGTTTTCTGTTATAGTATTTAATACATCCTTATTAAGGGACTGTCATCCCGTCACCGCATACGAGCCGGTCTTTCTCACAATAGATGTTGCAGTTTAAAAAATCTAAACGGGTCATCTACGTCTATATTCATAACGGCACCATGAATTTATACGGGATGAAATATTAAACTTTGCGAATGCACCACTTACCACCACGCGGCCCACTTGTCTGCTTCCTTAATATAATAAAAAAAACGCAGAATCAGCAACATGGCGTCAGTCAACATTCTACAAAATCATAATATGATCTTGCGGGAATTATTTTAGAAAACATTAACAAATCATTTAACCAATTTTATCTATGTATATGGTGCTTATAAAATACTTTGATAAAAACTTTAATATTATATACTTCCCTAGCCTAAGTTTAATTTCATCTTCTTTCAGTTTTCGTCATGAATGTTTCTTAAATGAGTTTTGTACGTAAATTTTCTTTTTATTTGAATCTCTTTTTTATATCAAGGCATTAAGGCTAAGGTCACATTGCGAAATAAACGCGAGCTATGTATTGGCATTACTGTAACATTTGTTCGATCATATGTATATAAAAAAAATGGTTGTCTGTAAAGTCGGTTTACGGACGATAGTTTAACGTGACAACGTCATAACAAAATATTGATGAAATGACTGCAATCGAGTGAAAGAGAGATAGATGCGGCGCAAGTGTACAATCAGCGTAACGGGACAATGAGCGTAACGGGACAATTTTTCGTGCATCCAGCCAGCGTTCATCGATTTATTAGACGTTGTCACGTCAAAAACATTTTATTCATTGTAACATGATATCGAGAAGAATAAATAATGTAATAAAAAACTTGCAATGAATTATTGAATATTATAAAAAACATTTTTAATTTTTATCGACTATACTATTCTATTATATGATAAGTTAAGGATGTCCAAAATATAAATAATCTTAGTAATTATAGATGATAGATTTATTTTACGATGAATAGATTTATTTTACGAAGGAATTTGTGCAAGCCCATACGAGCTTTATGCATTCTACCGTCGAACAGTAGAACTTCGTATTGTTGTTTCCTGAAGAAGAGTGAGTCAGTGTAACAACTGACTCAAGGGACATTTTGGTGCATTGGTGATGTAAGGAATGCTTATGTCTAGAGGCGGACCTTACCATCAAATAGGCTATTTGCCAGTTAGGCAATATGATTGCAAAAAAGAGCTTTTCATTGTTTATTTATATACAAGATACGAATACGTATATATCAAAAATATCGAATATAATTATGTCCCGCAAATGCAATACATGTTAATCTCATTGTTTATAATTAGAAATTTAAAAATGGAATAAATTTCCTGTAATTGATTGAATATTATAAATGATCAGTTGTTTGAGATGAGTTATGAACGAGGATATTCAAGGGTCATTATTCATTGTACGTCTAAGAGACATCCTTCGTCGATCGATAACTTTGGTTATTTTAATATTTATGTATAAAAGAAAGGTAATGATAGAGCCCCCAAATGCACTACATTTGGTAACCTCTTAAGACGAAATAGTGGATCTTATTTTACCACGGCTTACTTTGACGCTCGTGGGTACGCGTGATAATTTTTTATACGAAACATAGAGATCCAACCGAATGAATTATAAGCACAAAATGAAGTAAGAGAGACTCAGTGTTGCTTTGGAATTTGACCCGCGATCAACGTTTGAAATTCACGTTTTTATCCAATAGATCCTTACTAGATTCATATCTATACTAATATATAAAGCTGAAGAGTTTGTTAGTAGTGCTAATCTCAGGAACTACTGGTTCGAATTTAAAAAAATATTTCTTTGTTGTAGTCCTTTTATCGAGGAAGGCTCTAGGCTTATTTTTATTAATTAATTATACGCGGGTGAAACAGCGGGCCACCGTTAGTTTTATTATATTTAGCAAGTGCGGTCGGGTTACAAGTAATAGTACGAGATCTTAGACTATAACATATCATTTATTGCACTAAATGAGCATGCGGTAGTCTACCTGCACCTTATAAGGAATTAGTCTCAAGCGGTTTTCTTCATGAATATTTTAAAACACGTTCGCGTACTTTTAGTTACCGCATTGCCTGTCATCATCGAATCTTATGAGAACTGCTTATATCATTATGCACCTTATTTTCTTCGGCATAAGAACTATATGTCATACAATATACGTGGAATCCTTTTCGATTGCTTTTATATAGGATCAATAGACACGTCCCACGATAAAGCCGGTAACGTGACGGCGTCCTGTAATTGCTCTATCGGTATTTTCAGACATTTTTCAGTTCCATTCGTCGCGGTCCAAGGTACATTTGTGGATATAATTCAATACAAATAATAGTAGTTCTACAAAGCGTTTATTTAGCTTAGATGAAATTTATGATGTTGACAACTTCGATCAACAATGTACTAGATTAACAGTAGGCGCTTCTAAAACGACCCGAATAGTAAGAACACAATGACGTTTGTGAGGTTATTTCAAATTAGTATGGTCCAATCATAACTTATTGCTAAGGAAATAAGGTTGAATATGGAAAAACCGTTATTGTACATTTCCTATGTCTTTCTGTCATTCATGGCGTAAGATCGTAAGTGAATGGCAATACAATTTAAACCGCACTTTATTGCTCGGGAACAAGGCATTGTTTAGGTTGAAATTATTAAGCCTTTACATCGTTTTCTTCATAATTACTTTTTGTTGCTTATTTAATACTATAAAATTAATTGAATGTTAGTTTGTTTTACTTCGTCGTAGGTGCAAGGCCTGACAGTAATAACTGTTATTCTGTTCCGGTTTAAATAGCCAGTGTAACTACAGGCACATGGGACATGATATCTAGGTTCCAAAAATTTCTTAATCGGCCCATTTGCTCGTGTGGCGACTAATACTACATAAAAAAATACGGATAGTTTAAATAAATATATAACAGGAAGGCATAGTATGATATTATAATGTTGAATGAGATATAACCATATAACCATTGTATAGTAAACACGTACCCCCTTAACCACCTTACCACACGTAATCACCTTATTGTATTGTATTTGGGCGACCTGCTCGTGGAATAAATAAACTCACCTACTATATAAACATAAACATGAACCCATAAAACAGTTAAAACTTCTTATTTTCTAAAGTAAAACTTAACCATGCCTGGGAAGTGTTGCTTAAAATAAAATGTTTGCGAATAACAATTTCCTAAAACTGAAGTTCACTAAATTTCGCGCCAAATAATACTGAAGTAATATTGGTAAATGAAACAAAGGGAACGCTTTCGACAGGTCATACAACTATAATTTATTTGACAACTTATCGATTGTTGTTAGGTACACAATATATATAACGATTAGCGAATATCTAGACAGCGCGATTTACGGCCGAATACTGAAACGTCATTCAAAATAAAGTGGGACTTCATTATTTGGAACGTCATTAATTTCAAAATTTAGTATGCGAAACTTTAAATTAATGGCGTTCCAAATAATTAAGTCCCGCTGGTTTTTTAGTGGGTATACCCATGTCCGGGGTGCACTCGGTGCCCTGGACATACGGCGAATCCCACATACCCCACCCACCCACTTTACCCCCCACTTTAAAGGTGGTAACAATCTACTATGAAAACTATCATGACATGAATCATCACCCCCAAATAACTTTCACTTAAGTAGTTAAAAAGTCGTACAATATTTATCATGTATTTGTAATGGGTAACATCTCTATAAATCAACTGTATATTTTCCATATTTAAACTAGTTCTTTTATGAGAAGAATTCAATAAAAAAATATTCTATTACGGCAGCTATAAACATTCAAAGTATGCTGAAATTGAGGAATAAATAAGATCTATTAGAGGTCCGGACGTCGGTGGAGTGTGAAATTGCCTTTACCTTATTTGTCGGGGCGTAACTTCTTATAAAACTCCTAACATTCATATTGTGTTATACGGATATTATCATTTAAGGTCTGCAAGTGTCGAGCGAACAGTCGCCATTCGTTTAACATACAATATTTCCTCCGTAATCCCTTTCATGAGTTTATTTGTAAAGGTACATATGTTTTTATACTATTTGTTATTGTCGGTGAGATGATATTTTTATATTAATTCAAAGAATAATTAAATAATGAGGAATTTATGGTAATTTTTATGAAACTGATGTAGATGTTCTTGTCGCCTATTTCGGCTACGTTTTAAATTTAATTATTTAGTAAGTGGAGAAGTTATCTTTATAAATAAATATAACATGTAGCATTTAATTCAGTATTAGGTCCATAAAGCATGGTAATATGAAGTAAAATATTTTTCGATTTAATTTTGAGTACAGATGAGTGAATCTACATGTTAGGAATGTAAGGTTAGGCAACTTATGATGACAAAAAGTAAAAAAATGTAATAAGTGAGTTGAGCGATAAGTTCTCTTAAACTGCAATAATTCTTGTTCTATTCAATGAAATATCCTTTGACACATTACTTGAATTGTTATTTAAGTACGAAAAAATGTTTGCGTTTTGCTTGGCACATAAATTTAACCGGTGAACGGTGAACAATTCGGTCGTAAATCGTGGACAATTTGACAATCTGAGTTGATATTGTACTGTATAGGTTCTACTGACTTCTGATAATTATTTAAAGATTTTTAAAAAATAATGGGAATATTTTAATAAGATTAACACTGACTGGAATATATTTAGCCGAAAAAAAAACAAAACACGAAAAATTTACTGGATTGTTCGTTGTCAGCGTGATAGAACTAATTCTAATTCAAAATTGTAATAGAATTATGAATATCAATTAGTAACATATTATATTACAAGTTACGTGAACAGAAGTCATTTTTTTTTCTTATATGGACGAGATACCTACCTCCCTAGGCGTTTTACAAAAAACAATGTGAACATCGTCGAATACATATTCTGGTTTTGCAGGAGAATAAAAAACTACCAATGAAAAAATAGATTCAAACACAAGTATTGTAGATACTAAATATTAAAATGTATAAAGATAGACTAGAAAGATGCATCAAAAAACAGATAAACATTTTACAATCAACATCAAATAAAAAAGTGATTTATGGCCGAATACTGAAACGTCTTTCAAATATTAATTGAGACTTAATTATTTGGAACGTCATTTATTTCAAATTTCGCATACTAAATTTTGAAATTAATGACGTTCCAAATAATTAAGTCCCACTTCATTTTGAATGACGTTTCAGTATTCGGCCGTTAGAATAGCAAGTCAACGTACTTGGCCGCATAACCAGCTTAAATATCGTACACTAAATATCACCTCTTTGTCGGATCGGATCTTTTTTCAAATATATTTGAGGCAGACGATTAAAGGGACTAAAAGAAGCAAAATATTATTTATAGTAACTCAATACAGGCATAATTGTTCTAAATTTGTTAGTAGAAATTTGGAGAAGACTTGCGCTTCCTTAAATAATAAGGAAAAATAGTCTGTCTTCTTTCAATCAACCCTTTCAATGTATAATTCGTTGCCACATATACATATATACAGTCATGTGATATGACAAACATATAGATAAAATCTCCACATTTTTTAACTTTATGTGCACGAAGCCAAGCCTGTGAGTGCAAATTTAAAAATAATACTAAAAATCTTTATCTTAAGAAACTTGGAAAAAAGGTAGAAATAACCTAAAAAAAATGGTTGTCTGTAAAGTCGGTTTAGGGACGATAGTTTAACGTGACAACGTCATAACAAAACATTGATGAAATGACTGCAATCGAATGAAAGAGAGATAGATGCGGCGCAAGCGTACAATCAGCGTAACGGGACAATGAGAGTAACGGGACAATTTTTCGTGCATGTAGCCAGTGTTCATCGATTTATTAGACGTTGTCACGTCAAAAATAGTTTTGAGGTGTTATCGTGAGTTAAAAATTTATTTTACCAGTCTTCGTTTAGTTTAGTTAATATTTAATCTGTTTCCCATCCATTATAATCGTTTTAAATCTCACCTGACTTTTTGGCATTGTTCCCCTTTCCACCATTTTTATTTCTCCTCGGATAAAGATTAATTTTGCTCTGGCCACACCCCATTACAGCGTTTATTCATCCATATCACCAAAAGATCACTTCACTTGTTGCATATCGTTATAATTTAATTACTCCACAGTCTCATATGACATTATATGTATTAAATGATATGTCTTTCGCGTTTACACTATTCCATTTGATTCTATTTTGTTTTCTCTTTGGTTGTAAATTTAAGTTTTATTGCTTGGTTTGATTCCTGGAAAGAAAAGGAAATTTATTAAAATATTTGAACGGGGTAGTCTTCTGGGATTTACGGAGGAGTCTGCGAGCACAAAGGTTTTAAGGCGTAGGATAACGTTGAATAAATTATACAATGATATAGGTTTGTGATTATATTTTTGGGATGTGCTTTATTTGGTATTATATAAATACCAAATGTTTGCCGAAATATGATTAAATTTCAACACTGTGCTAAAATAATATCCTGGAGAATCCACCACAATGTTAAGATTATCCAATCTTAACAAATAAAATAAATTATTATAATATAATCATGAGCTAGTCTTTCATATGCTAGCCATTTTGTATTTAATCATCAAAAATCATAAAAATTAACTATGTAGGGAAATATACTGTACATTTCAATTTAAAAATACAAAAAAATAACTTTCAGATACTTTGTTTATGTACTGGTCAATCCGAATTTGTAAATAATTAATTCGACATGATACCTTAATAAAAATGGTTGTCTGTAAAGTCGGTTTACGGACGATAGTTTAACGTGGCAACGTCATAACAGATAGATGCGGCGCAAGCGTACAATCAGCGTAACGGGACAATGAGTCATCCCTTTTAGTGCATGCAGCCAGCGTTCTTCGATTTATTAGACATTGTCACGTCAAAAATATTCGCGTACGTAACACAAAATGATGTTACTCGGTTTCGTATATATAGGTATACGAATGATCGTACCATCGCACCATTCTTAATTGTCCAAATTTGACTTGTTTTTTTGTTTTCTCTGTCAAAACTTAATTTGAATATGTATCGTTACACTATTCTTTATTCAATGTTCAAATATTCCCTTGTTTATAAATATTAAGTGAATAATATAAGAAAATTTATATGAACAGATTATATCAGATAATTCGTCGTCATTTGTGAAATTAAGATCTTAATTAAATCGGGTACTGATATTTCAATATATGTATATCATAATGGTTTAGTAGCATAGTATGTCTGATGTATGAGAAAAGATCATATGAACTACTCAATTATTAGTTCTTAAATGTTTTAAACTCAAATATATACATATATACCATATACACATTGATTTTTGTATATTTATAGTAAATAAAAAAAAAACATTTTATAAAATAGTTTATTCGGTATTCATTACGAAGTGAAGATATAAAAGTTTTCCGGATTAAAAGCAGAAATATAAATTAAAAATCAGAGGTACAATTGTATCCGTTTTCTCGCATTAATATTTTAACAGATGGCAATCCCAGCTATACGAAACATTAATTAAATTTATTCAACCAGTCATGCGTCCAATTCGAAACTCTTATTATAATTAACATAAAATTACTTGCTATTGTTTGGATTATTTGAAAAGTCTGAAGGAAATCGTTATGAAACAGAGCCGACGGCCCAGCAGTTAGATTATGGAAGCAAACACTTACTGGAAACACCGAATATGCAACAATTTTATTTTTAAATTTTTTGTCATTAAAAAAACAAAACGGCAATCTATAAACATTGTTGTATTTATTGGTGACATCATAATATATATATGTATATAAATTTAATATTTATTAATGTTGAAGGTTTTTTTTGTAAATATAAAATCCGGCACATGAAATGAAATAAATGCAGTCCGTCCACGGAAAAATGTTGTGAGACGGCACGTAAAAGCAAGCCAGTTATTTTATTTATTGTATATGGAAATAGTTTCAACAACTTTGTTAGAAATAATTTCCCATAAGTTACTTACCAACAATTAGTGACTGTATCCATATTAAACATATTTATTTATATCATAAATATAATGACAGCGATTGGTATTGATATCTAATAACATAAATATAATATGAAAATCACACATAATGACCTACTGTTAAGCACATTAAAACTCAGGGGAAAATTCTACTAAAAATTTGCCACTTTATCGCAATCGAATCGAATCCGAAGCGTAATCGTTGCCATTTACCCGTTTTCAAATATTGTTCTATTATTTAATTAATTTCTCGACTATTAGCATAAAACATAACAATCAATTTCTGTTTTGACATAACGGTATGTGTTAACATCATATCGGTTCGGTTCCGATACGAATAAATAAATTTATAGAATAGACAAAGTTGGATCGGAATCGAATCGGGGTCGTATCGTTATAGCTTAGCAGAATTCGGTCCTAGATTTACCTCCTTGTCCACATTTGAATCCTAACTAGTATTTACTCAATTATCTCTACTTTTAATTGTTGTTTAATATTATATGTATAGTTGTGCGTGGTGTAATGTTCACAGCGCGATTATTTTGACTGGCACTAAATTTCAACTAAAAAAAATAACAGCGATTTAATTCATTAAAGATATAAGACCTTGACATGATAAAGTAGAAAAAAAAAAAATATCCAGAACAGTTTTATTGCTTCATTTTGAGATTTCTTAGTTCGTTAAAATATCACTTAATCCAATTTTTTTCAAAATTCAGAGGTAATTCTGTCAAGCTGGCAACACCGGTCTCGCACTAGAACCGTCAATGAAACTGAATATAAAAAAGTTTTACACGGTAGTTAAAAATTAAACGGTTTAATACACGCATTAAACAGAACTCGCATTACACAATAACTGAACGAGTTATTTATAAATTACAAAGAAACGCTTCCTCTAACGCCATCGGGAAAGAAATTAAAAAAAAAAAACACTATCGTAAACTTTGACGTGATCGTAGCCAGACTTGATGGATTCTTCGAGTTACTGTAGCAGCTACATCCGCTAGTTAAAAGTTTGGGACGCAATTGCTTTTAAATTTCGTAAGATATGACGCGAGGTCGATGAACAATCATAGCATATATTGTAATAGTGTAGGTATGAGCAATTATAGTTTACTTGATTAATAAATATGAACTAGCGATTCACCCGCGCTTTTGCTCGCGACATAATCAAAAATAATAAAATATGTTAATTATGGTCTAGGTATGTATTTTAGCTGTGAAAACAGTAAATTTCAAGCAGAATCAAAAAGCAATGTCCTGGCTTATTACATACAGGCGGATTACTAATTGAGCAGGGCACACTATTACATTCCACTAGTATATGCGCAAACACTAGTGCACTCTCTATTCATACACTTTCATAATCCGACGGGACGGCAAATATGACACGATCCGCGGAAGTGTGACCGAATTCCATTATTTATTTATTTTTCGGACCCAATTGATCTCGAGTCCTCGGTATTAGAGATACTATACTATACAACACAAAAATTGTTTTTTAAATTCTAACCAGTAGTTCTTGAGATTAGCCGGATCAAGCAGACAAACTCTTCAGCTTTATATATTAGTATAGATGAACAATATTCTCTACAAAAAAAGACAGTGAGAGTGTATATAAATATATATTTGCGTGAATTGCTAATATTACTGATGATTATATTATGTAAATATTCCCTATAAATTTGAATATATTCCCTAACCAACTGTTTCTCGGATAACCGAATACAAATTGCCATCGTAAATGTGATCCATGGCGTTCTAAACATTTTATCATAGACGTTAATATAAATCTTTTTAAAACGTAAACATCACTGTTACGCCAAGGTCGGGAGAACTACTGTTTCTAGCAGATTTAGCGCTTCACAAAAACTATATTTCTAACTTAGAAAATAGTTTTACGATCTTTCCATTTTACTGGGTGGTAGGGCTTTGTGTTAGTCCGTCTGGATATCACCCAGTTCTCAAATATTCTACCACCAAACAGCAATTCAAAGTATCATTGTTTCGATTTGAACGGCGAGTGAGCCAGTGTTTTTTTATTGTATAGATAGGCAGACGAGCAAATACAACCTTGGGAACTAAGATGTTATGTCCCTTAGCCCTTTAATTATTTCTTCCTCCAGAAGGCCAGTAACACCCATTTAGGGCAGACAATTCGTCCGTAGAAAATTAAAGAAAATAAGAGAAGAACCGAAGCAAAAAAAGTTCTAATTCAAGGGCTACATATTTCAAATGAATCTATAATTCAGCGCTTCAAGCATTGAAAGGTAATGTTCAACAGGTGGCCACTGTGGCATTAGCGGTATTCAATTCTTTCTTATTCGACACGTCTACCTAGTTAGCGATGGTTTATTGAAAATCGTAAATCCTTTGAACTGATTCCCGTTATTGATGACCGTATTTCTTGGAAATAATTTAGATGTTTCTGTATTACGGGGAACCTAATTACATAATTAGTTTCTAAGTTTCTTCGTACCTCATACTAAATTAACGTTTCAAAATAAATTTGATAAAAATGACAGTTGCTTCGTAGCAGTTCTGGTGTTTGCTTTATGTAAATTATATAATATAAATATATAAATATGCCATGTATATTTTTTATTGTATAAGTAGGAGGACGAGCATATGGGCCACCTGATGGTAAGTGGTCATCGCCCATAGACAATGGCATTGTAAAAAATGTTAACCATCGCTTACATCGCCAATGCGCCACCAACCTTGGGAACTAAGATATTATGTATCTTGTGCCTGTAATAACACTGCCTCACTCACCCATCAAACCGGAACACAACAATGCCAAGTATTGCTGTTTTGCGGTAGAATATCTGATGAGTCGGTGGTACCTACCCAGTCGAGCTTGTAATAAAATTATAAAGTAAATAAAAACATTTTAAATATTTGTACGATATTTAGAGAAAGATACAATTATGTTATTCAAAGCCAACAAATTGAGATAATTTGAAAATCCAAGTTGTCGTTGACTTTCTTAGATGCACGAGCGAATACATTTCTAAAACCATTAAATCGAAGTTTTCAAGTAAAATCCAAAAAGCAATGAGTTTTATTTATTTATTTATACACAGGTTTATTTATTTATACATTTCGGACTATGAATTCTTACTAGGAAGACAACGTGAGGAAACCTACATCTCCATCTACTACGTTCTTTCCATTAAGAAAAACTGTGCCTATTCATAATAAAAAGGCTAATAATAATTTATGCAGGTATACTAGAAATACACCCTAAGAAATCAACTGTGCTGAAAGCACCTCATTGATACAACCAAACCACAAAGGGCACTCCACCCTACACGCGTAAGTGCGCGGTGCTCATACACCCTTTTCTATTCACTAAGCCTTCAACGATGCTTGGTTTTATTTTAGAGTATCGAATCATCTAGAACAATTGTTCCTGCCCTATACGTGTGCAATCTTACAATGGAACGTGTTGAGGGGGTCACTATTTTTGTATCGTAGATACTATTATTCTTGTAAGGACATTGACGTATAAACGTTGAAATATTTAAACTTATTTTGTCTCTTTCTTACAGCGTTGATTTTACATTTGGAAGAATAGGATAGCATTGTCTAACTGCCTCCTACACATCATTTAAAATCAAAGCCGTAAATGTTTGATTGACGCAGCTCAATTGTTTTTTATAATGCCGCTAAAAACTTTATAGTGTTTTTACCGATTATGTGTGTACGTTATCACTTAGTATCGTAACGTCAAATAATATAACAGATAAATACCTAAACAGGCTTATGTTCTATCCACTTAGGATATAAAATCGAAAACCGATAATTTCATTATATAGGCTCTAGGCTCTTAAATCAGCATTGGATTAGGGTTCAGCAAACAGCTTGTAAAACTCTTAGCACCTTGTCATCTACTGAGAAAATTAGGATATTATATAAGAAATATTGATTTTATTATCAGCATTCATCATTCGTTTGTGTAATCTAATATTATATGGTTTGGTTTATTTTGGCTTATTTTATGTTATATGTAGGTGGACGAGCAAGTGGGCCATCTGATGGTAAAGGGGTGACTGTATATAGACATACGATGATCCTTACGTCACCAATGTACCACCAACTTTGAAAATAGAATACAACAGTACAAAGTATTGCTGTTTATTGGTAGAATATCTGTTGAGTGGGTGGGGTTGGGCCTGATGGTAATTGGTGAAACGGTGTCTCAAACAAAGATACCAACATTTTTATATATGTATAATGTATATATATATACATAAGAACTTAGAAAATAAATAGTTATTGGGGTTTTCTGTCAGAAAATTCTTAGTAGCAGCCCGGAATCTGGAAGTTGGTAGTGTGTACATTCCCGTGCCTCGGAAAGCACGTTAAGCCGTTGGTCCTGCGCCTGAACTCTTTCCGGTCGTGTCGGATTGCCGTCCCATCGGATTATGAGAACTAAGGAAAAGAGAGAGCAGCTCTGTTTGCGCACACACTTGTGCACTATAATATCTCCCGTGCAGTTGGCTAATCTCTCTTGAGATTGGCCGCCGTGGCCGAAATCGGTCTGGAGGACCTTACTAACACATAAGAACTATTACATTGTCATTTTAAAATTTAATTCGTAGCAAATAAGCGTACGAATAATAAGTCATAATCGATAAATATAATTCATCGGCGTCTTTTAACATACATGTTTATAGAAACAAAATGTTTGTTCGAGGTTTACACTAACATTTTATATCTCCAGCTGTTTTGTTATATCGTGAGAACAAATTCATTTCTGGTACTAAAAACATATGATCGGACCTTTCGAGTATTTTATTTATATTACTCAAAATACGGACCGCTCAAGTATTATTTATTAACCGACTTCAAAAAAAGGAGGAGGTTATCAATTCGTCTGTATGTTTTTTTTTGTTACCTCATAACTTTCGACTGGGTGAATCGATTTTTTATTTTAAACAATAATTGTAAATAAATTATCAACCACACAACACATTCGTACCTACATATTGATGAGTAGAAAATAGTAAGTTAATTATCAAATTATAGAAGAATACGCAATTATTTTTTTACTTTTTAGTGCATATTAATTTGTTTTCCATATGAAGTCGGTTTTTGTTTTGTTACATTTTTTTTTTGAAATAATGCTGACGCTAAAAAATGTCACCTCCGCCAATACATTATAAAAACTTTTTTTTTATTAATGTTCTTATAAAAAATAATACCTATTATTCTAAAATTCCACACGAACGACGAAGCGAAAATAAAAGAAAAGCTTTAGAATGGTAACAAAAAATCCCATGAAAAAATCTACTTCATAGATGTGTAAGCTAATGAATTCAATTTAAAAACAGGTTCAACGAAAAATCGAACCAAGAGATCTCTATTGTCGAAAATATAATCCGCATTTTCCTTATTCGCATTATTAAGAAATTTTTTTAAGTTCAACTTTGTATGAAGATAATAATGATGTAGATAATGTACTAAAAGCTAAAAAATAATTCGGTAGATTCTAGGTATCAATCGTCACACCACTGTCCTTATCAATCTAGGGCATTGATCAGGCAAAAAAATAAAATCATTGGCCGCGCTAAATTCAAGTCAACCGTTACATGAATGCGATTTATGTATTTACTCAAGATACGCTTCGCCCAATTTCGGCCTTTTCCAATCGAAGAAGGAGAAACAAACAAAATTACATTTCATGCGATTTGCTAATAGCTATTCCATTTTATGTCCGAACAGTACTCGATTATCCTTATATTTTATAATACGACATTGATCCACTTATATCCACTTTAATTTACCCGACCAATCATATGTCGATTCAATGTCAATGTTGTTTATTTGTCTTGACTCTTGTTGAAATAGTGTATATCTAATTATATCAGCAGTGAAGTCACTTTAATCTTTGCACTCAGATTCAACCTTGACCATCAAATCTGAAGTACTTTCAGATTTTCACCTTGCAAAAACTTATTTGGTTGTGTAAGCCCAGACGGTACTTCCGTAACCGTAATCATTAAACTGTTGTGTTTGGGTTACAAGTCAGTTAGCCAGTGTAAAGTGTAAGGAAAGATACATATGCAGTTCGCAAGGATGTTAACGCATTGACGGTGCAATGGTTAGTTTTTGTAATGGCGTAAATATCTAGTTTATTTGCCTGTTCACCTATAATATAAAAAATGTCTATATATTTATACTATTTTAATAATCTCTCTAGATATTATTTCTACTAAAAATATATAGTCTATTAAAACGTAACACGGTTTGCGTTTATTAAAATGTACATTTTAATAGATTATATTACTGTATTTTGCCTCGTCTCCTAAATTCGAACGCATTTTGTAGCATTTGGTAAGCACAGTACGAATGCTATTTCATTACATGACGTGACCTTGGACCACTGTCAATTCACTCTACTGTAAGCCGCGTAAAAGAATTTCGTTCCAAAAAAATAGATAATTAAGAAATGATGAATGCTAGCAGACACTGCCATAAACAATAATTCTGTTAAAACAAAACTTAACAAAGAATATCATGTTGTTGACGACGATAAATTGAATATGATTACTCTTACGAACGTTCTATTTTTATTTTGCGGTCGTTTAAAAATCGAACATAAACAACTAACCGATTTTTTATGTTTCGATCTTTCGTTATGAATCGCAGATGCCAAATCTGATGATAAAAATGATTAAGAAGATGTTCTGTGGGAAGACAAATAAATAAGTCATAAATATCGCGTTTAACTGTGTTTGCGTTATAAATCTCGCCATAAGTATCTTTTTGTGAAAACTGCTAACATATTGGAAAGGTCGCGAGTGTTATTTCCGTCGTGAATCGTTTCTGAAGAATTGTTTAGGATTTTTATTTATCATGTCTAGAGTATTGATTATCGTTATCCAAGTTTTATTGTAGCCTTAGTATATTGCTTGAAATGTTTAATATACAGTGCGGTGTTGACGCAGTGGTTAGAAGACGAGAATCTCTCTCCCTCATTCCTGCTTCCCCTTTCCTTCACAAATCTACGCGTGCTGGCTCTCGATGTCACCGCATAACTGTGACATCAATTCCATCGCGAACGAAGAAATTTGGCAACTCTTTTCTTTGTCGCACCTCCAAAACATGGAATTCTTTACCAGCACACGTGTTCCCCTCCTCTTATGACCTGGGTTCCTTCAAACGAGGCGTGAAGAGGCATCTTGCGGGCCGGCAAGGCGAGGGCGGCTAGTGCAGATCATTCTTCCCGACTGCACTAGCCGTCGTCGCGTTTGGACTCTACTACCACTTACCATCAGGTGGAGTGGAGTCATTTGCCCTCCCGGGCTATAAAAAAAAAAAAATCTCAGCAGACGATTCTGATTTCAAGCCCACACCTACCGCATAATCGTATGCTCTTAATTTGTGTTTATAATTCATATCGTGCTCGGCTATGAAGATACATGTCGGATAAAAACTGGCACGTGTATGGTGGAGTAAGCTCCAACCTTCTATTTAAAAGTACAAGTTTTGGTAAACATTTCTAAGATACTAGAATGAATAGCAATTTCGTTTTCTTATCTCTGAATTTTAAAGCAAGAACACTTTAAACTTATAATATTTTTCGAAATATATTATTATTTTGTGTTGTTGTGTTCCGGTTGAAACGGTGAGTGAGCCAGTGTAATTACAGGCACAAGGGATATAACATCTTAGTTTTCAAGATTGATGGCGCATTGGCAATGTAAGCTATGGTTAACGTTTCTTACAATTCCATTGTCTATGGCTCGTCCATCAGGCTCGTCCGCCTACCTATACAAAAAAAACCAGTTGGAACGAGGCTCTTTTCGCTACATGTCTATGTATAACATAAAAGTCTTTGTAAATAAATAAATTAATATTTTAACATAATAATTGTCTACCGTAATTGCAACAAACCAATTAATTATTACTAAGATTGAATGCACTAATTAGTGTACGAGCTAATTGTTTACATTATAATTATTATTTTTGCAGAATTAGCTTCAGAAATATTACATATAGTTTGTATAATTTCTCGATGGTATATCTTTGGTGAAATAAGGATGTTATTATAATTATATTGAAAACTCATAGTTTGTGACTACCAAGCATACTAGTATTAATATTAGTATCAGTATTAAGCGACATAAATCCTACTATATGCAATTCGTAAGGCAATTTGCTTTAACCTTAATCCCAGAAGGTTCAAATGATTATCGTTTTAAGAAACCTGATAACGCAGCATAACTGAACTTCAAAATGTTGGGGGAAATTCTGTAGAACATCATGAAACATCTTTCTATTTCTATGAACATCTGGATAGGCTGTTGATGCTAATTTCACATTTGTTTATTTGACAATTGAAATTCCGTATTCATGACCATTTCAATATTATATTTGAGATAGGTTATAAAATAATAATAAATTTATTCTCTCCCACAGAACATTTATGTTTACATTTTTTTAATCATAATAATAAATACATTTGTGTGTGGAAGGCAGGAGTCAAAACTAGGTTGCCCTGTTATCGGTTAAAGTTAGTTAGTTAAATATAAAACACGAACCGAAATAATTTCATCCTAACGTATATGTTTGGAGTTTAGATGTAACTACGAGAAATTCTTGTGTGATACTGGGTGACATTTTAAAAAAGTCGATGTTACGTTTACAGAATGGTGTGTTTGAATAAATCAGAAACTAAAACCTCAATGGCGATGATTTTACTGTCCCCGCAATGGCACAAAAGACGTGACCTTAAATGTAGAATGAGACGGTTCTTTTACGTCAAGAATCGTAACCATGTTTCGACAATGTGCCTTTTCAATCATGTCGTCCTTACTGTTTAGGAATCATGATGATAATAATATTTCTTGTTGTCTTTGTAATCAAATCAAAGTTTTTTATTTATAATCAGAAGCATTACACATTATTGATTGTCAAATTATAAATTACTGCCGGTTCGAAAAAGAAATATCCTGACCGGAGCAGAAATGGCGATAGAAATTCGGCATCTCTTTTGTACTCGTTTCAGGACATCGTCTACTATGTCATTACTTTTAACGGGCTGATAAGTAAATACGTCATAAGCGAACCTGAGGCCGTAGCCTAGTTGACATTCTACAATTGTAAACGCTAATAGAAAACTAAAAATTGTATGAGAATGACCACGTGACTTATCGTTGAGAGATGTCATTCTCATACATTTGTTTAGTTTTCTATTAGCGTTTACAATTGTAGAATGTCAACTTGGCTCGGACTTCTGATGACAGAGAAGTTTCGAACGAAGTTGCAAAGTATTATTCATGTTGTTGTTTTATCAACAGATCATAAAATTCGAATCCCGGCGCTGAAATTTGAAGTTATTTTTTTATTTCAATTATGATATTCTTAGCAGCATAGGTCAGAAGTATGAGGTTGCTGGTGTTGTGTTTCCATATGACGTCAATCTATTAGTACTCCGCCTGATCTCTCTCCAGTCGTGTCAGATTGCCTTCCTATCGATCTTTATGAGTGAGAATAGACAGGTCTAACCGTTAACTGGGTGCTGTTGCTGAAATTAGGTCAGGTGGGTTGTTCTGTGTTTTTTTTCTTCTACTACATCTCGTTAATTTGAACACTATCGAATAAGGCCACAGTGTTGATTCTACGATCATAATTTTATTTGCCTTTGCAAAATACTTTACCAATTACTAAAAATATGTGGTTAATCAGGCGAAGTTATTATTAAGTTATTATATTATTAACTTATGATTTTATTTTATATACATTTTAATACAAATCTTTTATTTTTTTAAACTAATAGAAACAAATTAAATATAATGTGGTGTTATAACATAAGGCTATAATACTTTTAATAGGCAATTCCTCGAACGGCTTTCCAACTCATAAAGTTGCGAGTAATTTCACATGTTAACAAGCTTCAGAACTTTTGAATTATATAGCAGAAATATTTAAAGTTAAACTGTTATGTAGCTTAATACTTGAGTAATAAAGACTATATTTACTACAACTAATATATTATAGGGAAAGTTTATTTCAATTGAATGGATATAAGTTATTTATTAGAACATAATTTTAATCAGAACCTCCATTCATACTAAGCCTGATTCCTGTATATAGGAATGAATACAGGAATTAATTTTACGATTTCCTGAAACCACTTCAATAGACTAAAATTACTGAAACCATTTCATAATTCGGATATAATTATTCCATTAATTAAATTGCAGATTAAAACTATTATATCAATTTATCAAAGATTTACATGTACCCTAACATATACACAATATTATAAGAAAATTATATTTGTTGATTGATTATATAGTTATATAGTTATATATCACATAATATATCATATTACTAAAATAATTATAACTGAATGCTTACGAATACAAATTGTGCGTTGTACTTATATACAGAGGAATTAAGAATCTATTAATTCTTCAACTTAATAATTTTATTAGATAAAATAATTTTAGAACGTATTCAATTCTAAGCAATCTTTATACAAATAAGTCAAAAGAAACATTAAAGGAAATAATACTTATTTAATCTTAGTTTAAAAGGTACACAGATTTATACGAGTATCCAAAGCAGGACACAAGTCCAATGAGATTTCATTCCCGTTGTGCAAATGCTTCAAAGTGATTAAAATACAGTTTCGTTCCACGTGCTGAATATTTTAGTCTAGAATTTATTCTACAAAGTTCTTGTATAAGTAAATTTGGAGAATTGTATTCGAGAAACTTTAAGTTCTTATAAAAGGAAGGCTCTTGATGAGCGAAACGTTGGCATTTCAGAATAATATTCATTTCGTAAAATTGTCACAAACTCGCCGACAAATCAAAGTTGTCAATTATGCCTGAAACTAGACTTGGCGTCCTTATCAAAACCGAACAATACAAATAAGACTTGGTAATGAGTGACTTCTCAGAAGGCTTCTAGGCTCTACAGACCTGATGCACAAAACCAGTATGGTAAAACAACGGTATACTATCTAGGGGTTGTAAATTTGCACTCTTGCCAGCAATATAAGAGAGTTAAAATCTTGCATAAGACGATTGCAGTTTTAGGAGGTATCCTGAAAATTGCATTTTTGAGACGGATGTTTCTACTTGTATTTCCAAACCCTCAGTGGAGTAGCGTCGTTGACATCAGGAGTGTATTTCTCCTTAGAAAAGAGCCCAAGTTGCTTAATTGTCGATTACTTACGAATCGTCAGCAACTACTTACAGAGTAAACGTAACGTTTATCTGCTTTGTTGGTCACCTAGGTGCATTTTTCTGCTTAACTTTTATTTCAGGAGCGGCGTCGAATTATGAAATTGCTGGTATAACACCAAGTAGTAAGAGGAGTTGTAAGAAGGAACATTGAGAGTGAGGGAATAGAGAGTTTTTTCTGGCGTGAAAATCACTAGGTTCTTCTATTTATTACTTTTTGTCCTTGGAGTTTGGTTCCAACTTGTTAATCTCAGGGAGTACCAGATTTTAAAATATCTTTAAACTTTAGATATCCTGTTTATTGAGGAAGGTGATGTTGTTCATAACTTCAAGCTACGATCCTTAGGAGCAGCACAATAACTATAAGAATATAAATGTGACGAACAGTATTCATGAATGATCTTAAAATGTATATGCACCACCAATTTTTCAAATTAACGAGAATGAAATCGTGAGTGATTTTACTAGCTAGTTATGTAACATCCAATTTTCTAAAAACATGAAATATTATTAACAAAGAGCAATAAGTAGTAAGCCGTCACACCAAAATTTCAGCGTTTAAATATAGCGATGGTTACTTGTATTACATAAAAACCGATACACTCACGAATAAACGACATTTAACCTCAATACATTATGATGTAATACGAGCCCCCATTACCGAACACTACGTCAGCGGTAAAATGATCGGTAAGTGAAAACATATACAATACTGCGTCAGCGCTTTGTTCCTATTTTAAGAAATCTATTTTAGAACGCAGGTTCCAATTTAGTTGTCTGTTTCTGAATTACTATTTAAAGACATTATAACGTAAACGCTTTACACTGAAATTAAGTGGCTCATACTTTGGCTTTTTTTATTAAATAGCTAGGCAGACGAGCACATGGGTGCACATGGGTGCACCTCAACGCCATAGACATTCGTATTGTAAAAAATGTTAACCACCGCTTACATCGCTAATGCGCCACCAAACTTTTAACTAAGATATTATGTCCCTTATGCATGTAATTACACTGGTTCACTCACCCTTCAAACCGGAATACCACAATAACAAGTCCTGCTGCTTTGCAAAAGAATAGCAGCCTGTATAGAGATTCACACTCTCGTACCTCAGAATGCGCGTAACACTGTTAGCCCTGCGCCAGGACTTTTTTCCGAATCAGTGAGAAAATAGAAAGTTGTGGCCGTAATTGGTTTGGAGGTATTTCAATATTTAAAGTCATTATATACCGTAGTATAGATACTGTACTCCTTTCTTCTCCTTTCTTACCGTTGAATCGTCTAAAAAACTAGTAAAGTGCTAAAATTTATTAAAGCATATGCTTAAAGCAACATTGAAATAGAATAGACCTTCGGTGATCTGGACACTGTCTTATCCGGTGTTCTATGTAATCCGACATCCAGTTTAACATGTTACAACTTGCTACGTGACATCGTCACTTGTTGCGACTCGAGTTGTATCTCTTTGTTTATGACTTTCAAGTCATGCAATTATCAGACGAGTTCTGGACTAAATTTAAAAGTTAGTGATAGTGTCGACTTTTCTTTCTTAAAGAGATTTTGACTTTAGCAATGCATGTTTTTTGAGGGATAACTAATAATAATAATAACTAATAATATTCCTCTCAAACGGCTACGGATTGCAGATGACAATAGCCTAAAGGGTCAGGGATTGAACCTGCGATTCTGCGAAGCAGCCAATAAACCATTGCGCTAAAGACGCTTCTTGTTTGATAACCCAACTTCTAAAACGATTGTCGAAATGCCGAGGGCTTACTATAAATAGCATCATTAAAAGTTATTGAATAATATTTTCCCACAAACTTTACGTTAAATAAAAAAGAAAAGAATCGTAAAAAAATTATAAGTCTAATCTAATAAATGAGGACTTTTTGTAATGCTTGAAATAAATACTAAACCCATATACTTAAAGTTTTCAGACAATACGACGCGATTCGAAGAAGACTTTAGTATAAAATAATATCATAAAAGTAACTACAATTCGTAATATTTTACTTTGAGAGAAGTGAGAAGTTCATATTCTTGTTATCTCATATATTTAAATGGACGTTAGTATATATATATATATATACTATATACTATAGTCTTTTAATCTTTAACATATATATATATATATATATATATATATATATATATATATATATATATATATATATATATATATATATATATATATATATATGTTAAAGATTAAAAGACTTGACAACGTTGATCCAATCACAATAGGTCAATAATATATTATGTATATTTCATGTATATATCATTAATGTAAATATTTGTAAAAGGTCAAAAAGTTATAATGAACTAATTTCGAAAGACAATAAAGTATATCAGTATAATTAATTTCCAGATAAACTTTATGATAAACAAAAGGAAGACAACTGATGCCGGTTCCGACGCCAGCTGTGTAATTGCTTTTACTGAATAAAATGTCAGGCTTTCTGTTTCGCGTCGTACTGATTGGAATATAATCCTTCTATGTAAATTGATGCTTATATAATATCGTAATAAGAAAGCTACGTGCACAAATGTTTTGTGTGGAATTTAAATAATTCGGAAATTAAATCTTTTATTATACTGATAAAACTGTTTATAAAGATTTGGACTTCAGCTAAAGTATAAACATGGTTGTACATATACAGTTATTCTTAACATAGTCTTTATCGCCAACAATGTTGTCTCATTACTCTGGCTCAATTTACATATTTTACAAAGGATTTATTTGACGTTTTATTTGGCGATATCGTAACTGTTGAGTGGGTTGTGCCTCTCAGAATAGCGCGGCGAAGCCTACCACGAGTATTAACAGACTAACCAGGTCTATTCGTATATTCTGTATATCATTATATCATTCATCTATCATTATAATCTTGTACTATCACTAAAAAAACCCGGCAAGCACCACTGAATTTCATGTGCTTACTTTGTCATTATAATTAATCTCTTGTTTATTGAAGGAAAACATCGCGTGGAAACCTATATGTGTCAATTTTCACTGAAATTCTCTTATGTAATTCACCAACCCGCATTGGAGCAGCGTGATGGAATAAGCTCTAAACCTTCTCCTCAAAAAGGAGAGGAAGCCTTAGCCCAGCAGTGGGACATTAACATAACTTGAATAAAGTAGATAGGCTATTGTTCATTTTATAGGTCACGTCCAGTGATCAATAAAGATGGATGGATTTCAGACGACTAGAGTAATATTTTTACAAACACTTAAGCTTTTAAAAGTGGCTATCATCAAATATGTCGTGCACAAATCGCAGGCGTACATTAACGTGACAGACGAGATCGTATGCGTCTATATTATGATAAATGGATTACATACCGAATATCGTCGTATCGGCGAACTAATACGAATAATATGGAAGGGGCTATTTATTACTTTGAGGGATAACTTGTATCGAATATCACGAATCCAATATTGATTTTACGATAGATTTTTAGTGACTGTTAACGTGATATTTGTTAGCCTTTTTTCGGAATATCACCACATATTTCACTACATATTATAAAACAAAGTCGCCCGCGTTTCCTGTCTGTCTGTATGAATGCGATAAACTAAAAAACTATCAAACGGATTTTCATACGGTTGTCACCAATGGACAAAGTGATTCAAGAGGAATATTTGTTGATATATGACGATAATTGTTGAAGAAGTCGGCAAAAAACGAGCCGATTGGGAGCTTTCATCGAAAACGCTGTAAAATCCCTTTGAATTATAACAAAACCATGTATGGTGAAATTTTTTCCCTTTCGTAGATCTTAAGGATAGTTAACTATACTCACTTTAATATTTAAAAAATTGTTTACATAATAATGTGATAATTGGAAAGCTATAAAAACGGATATGATATTAACCCTTATCAAATTAAATGCGTTATTTACTTTAAGCATTTCATATATATTTTAATTGCCCTTTTCACTATCCAATTTAAATTAATATCTTAGGAGTTATCATAATTTTAAAACTATCGCGCACTAAATAAATTCAAGCGGTCCCACACCAGACACCAATCATACTAACGCGCGATGCAACCGCCTACGCCCCTGCGTCCCACTGTCGCCTACTGTGCCTAAAAGCTTTTACAATACTACGACAGTTTTTTTTTAGGAATATTTACTCTGCTACTCGGGCCAATCCGGGGCGGGTCGCTAGTATCATTATATTTTATATCGTTGTGTACTACTACTACCCCCAAAATAAAAAAGCAACAGCGTATTTCTGGACGCTTGTATTAACTCCATTACATTACATATAATAATAAGTACTTACTTACTTATATACAATATAAAGATAAATTACTAAATATTAAGTAAAAACTGACACAAACATACAAGAACAACGTCTTTTTGTGTTCTTATATAACCAGATATCTTTCTCACTTTGTTTGATGGTTATATTTCTTTATAAAGCCAATGCCTATGTGCGTTGGTGACCACTTAACCATATACTCGTCTACCTATACTATTAAAAAAAATCGCTCCCAACCAATCTAAGTTATTGAAAATCCCTTCTGCTTATATATATTATATAACCGTTGTAATAATTAACAATAAAGAGCATTGCTGTTTTTTTTTTTTTTTTTTTTTTTTTTTTTTTTTTTTTTTTTTTTTTTATAGCATAGGAAGGTGGACGAGCATATGGGCCACCTGATGGTAAGTGGTCACCAATGCCCATAGACATTGGCGTTGTAAGAGATGTTAACCATCGCTCACATCGCCAATGCGCCACCAACCTTGGGAACTAAGATATTATGTCCCTGTGCCTGTAATTACACTGGCTCACTCACCCTTCAAACCGGAACACAACAGTACCAAGTACTGCTGTTTTGCGGTAGAATATCTGATGAGTGGGTGGTACCTACCCAGACGAGCTTGCACAAAGCTCTACCACCAAGTAAACCACTTTACTAGTAAATAAATAAATAAAATTATATCAATTTAGCAAAATCAGTAGAAAATATTACGTTATTCCTGAGACGGCTCTGCGGTTAAATATTATTACGGCTTAATCAAATGCTGGACGAGCGGAAATTCATTTAGACGCCATCTAGCTAACGCCGACTTATTATAAATCGGAAGTTGTAGATGACAAGATAATATTGAGTGAAGCAATGCTTCGGGAAGTTTCACACTTTATAATTTTTCACTTGTTATTTGTATATTTTCCTGGTGGAGGATTGAGGATTAAATGACATACAACTATAAAAAAGTGCCAAATATTGTCTATGATCATCAAATCTTTCATACAAGGCTGCGAGTAAGCAAGGTCCGGCAGACAACTCAATGTCAATTAATACGTGAATTGTATATTGTTGTATATACAAAGACTAAAGACCAGTTATAACAATAACATAGCGTTTACAATATTGTAGAATGTCAACTTGGCTACGGCCTCTGATCTAAGTTGTGTAATGATATCCGAAATATAGGAACGTTTTACATTACTAATTGTTGGTAGAAAGAGTATTAAAGAAGTCCAAATATATAATAGATAATTATACCAAAAAGTCACTATACTAAATTTTTACGTATTTGCATTCGTAAAGAAAAACTTCGTGAGCCAGCAATATATGTATAAGTAAAAAAGTTTCTCACGCGTGTCGACTAGTCTGTACTTGAACAGCGTATTGAAATAATACTTTAAGCCTAAATAGAGGAAACAGTGGCGTACATACAGGCTATTACTTCTGTGATATGAACGAACTGACTTTAATAATTTTAATGTGAATATTGTTACTGATATACTCAATGCACAGTCCCTATCAGAAACTATATCACCGTTTTGTACGCGAAATGCACTGAAGAGCTTTCAAATAAATTAATATTAGCTATCAGAGTGACGGTGATCTTGACGAGATTGGTCTGTACCGTGAAATTAACGGTATGATAGTATAAGTCTGTGGGTGTCCCACTGCTGGGCTAAGACCTCTTCTTTTTGAGGAGAAGGTTTAGATGCATCCACCACGCTGCTCCAGAGCAGGTAAGAGGAATACAAATGTGGTAGAATTACAGTGAACTAACCACATGAAATTTCTGTGGTGCTTGCTCGGGCTTGAACCCAACACCATCGGCTGAGACTCACGCTTTCGAAATTTAAAAAAGTAAATATATATAATTCACAGGTATTTTATGTTATAATATGAACAAGTTTATATAAGCGGTTTACAGGCGAATGGACATACAGGCCGAGTAATGATTAGCGGTCGAAGGACTTTTGCCGCATCAGAAGATCTTAGCTATGTCTATCTTACCATGTAACGCGGTTGTTTTAGACTTAGATTTGCTTGACTTAGTTACCTAACAACGCTTATAGAGCAAGTGACGTGAAGGCGAGTTGACCCAATTGTTTAAATCTTAACAGAAGCATCACTTAATTTCCACATGCTTAAATCTTAATTTATGATTCAGTTTGTACTCAGCGGTAAAGAAAACCAATTTAAAGAATCTTGCACGTGTATCAGAAAGGCCACGTATCCACCAACCATTACAACACCCAATAGCGGCCCTGAATTTGGAAGTTAGCTTACAATCCCATACCTCGTAAGTGCACTAAAGCTTGCATCTAATCTCTTATTGCCTTTACATCGGACTATGTGAGGGAATAGAGAGTGCATCTGTATATGCGCACACACACATGCACTATAACTCATGTAGTTGATTATTACACTCCATTAAAAATGTACTGTAGTTCTGAAAAATATATCACCATATTTTTTTCTGTCAAGTGAGTGAAGAAAAAGTCAAATAATTTCGTAAATACTCTCAAAACTTTTTTCTAAAGCTTTTTAAACGCGCACAGGCACTTCAAAGTTGTAACTGTCATAGTAATAACAATAAAGTTATGACAAAGAAACCGACCCTTAAGATCTTAACAAACTTTATTTTCTAAACAATTTAGCAAACTTAAACTAATTGCAACCTCTATGTATCTCATACTTACAAAAAATATAGACCATCTGCGGTTTTATATAAGACTTTTTGCCCTGGAATTTATTACATTACTTCTATACAACACTACGACAGTAATCAATTTAAAAAGCAATCAGAACAGTTATTATATAAAGCTCTGTATATATGACTCTCGTATCTTTTAAATAAACGTGATTACGTAAATTGATTAACGGAAAGGTATTGCCATCTCATCAGATTATTTTTATTTCTGTATACATTAATTGACAAAATATAATTGTAATTAGTAAACCATTTTTCATATATAACAGTCAGTCAATCAAAATTCGATACTCATAAGACAAAATTATTTTGATCTGTAATAATTAGAGTAATGAGTGAGTAGAGACTCACTTATGATTATAAATGCTTAATTATTATAATAATATTTAATTATTTAATTATTATATTAATATTTAAAGAGGCAGAGCTTCATTTGCATTAGATCATAAATACATTTGAGAGTGATGTAATTTGTCGTCACGACATACGCATCGGTCTTACATCTGAACAGTGGCGTAGCTTGGTAGACGGGGTATAAAGGATTGATAAAGGTATCTTTAAAATTTGGTATTCATACATAGATATATAAATATAGATCAGTTTTTTTGTACTTGTATTTTATGAGCGTAAAATATTATACATTATTTAATTAATTTTAATAATAAGTCAATATAATCTACTTTAAGAAATAAACAAATTAATTACATTAATAAAATACAATGCGTATTTAAGTATGTGACCAAATTTATATTTCCATAATTGTGGGAACACGGACATCAGTAGATATTATAATTGTTATAAATACCGCTACAAATATTGATTCGTAATACATGTTCGATAAAAGTCGAGTCATTCGAAGCGACTGCACTAGCTCGTTTCAATCCCTCACGACAAATATTCGTTTAGACGTTACAAGTTTGTCGTGGTCTCGGCTTTGTGTCCTGGGTCTTGGACACTGATTAATCTGTGGTGCTCTGACAGAATCGTTAAATTAAATGTTTAAGTTTTCGATACATAAGGAGAGAGTTATGCGCTTTATATGAATTTGAACAGTATATATGTTGGTATCTATATTGTATTTATTATATGCTGATTGAGTCTTACTAGAACAAGCGAATGATAATGAATGATGAACGAAATAAAATCCTAATATTATGATACTCAGACTGGGAGCGACTTTCAAGTTTCAATATTCAGTATCGACCTGTAATATAAATGCTTTAACTGCCTCGTTGGTCTAGTGGCTTGATATAAGGCCGCAGACTCGGTGGTCCTGGGTTCAATTCCCAGGTCGGGCCAATAAATAGTTATTGGGGTTTTCCGTCAGAAAATTCTCAGTAGCAGCCCGGAGTCTGGAAGTTGGAAGTGTTTACACTCCCGTGCCTCGGAAAGCACGTTAAGCCGTTGGTCCTGCGCCTGAACTCTTTCCGGTCGTGTCGGATTTCCGTCCCATCGGATTATGAGAGCTAAGGAAAAGAGAGTGCACCTGTGTCTGCGCACACACTTGTGCACTATAATATCTCCTGCGTAGTTGGCTAATCTCTCTTGAGATTGGCCGCCGTGGCCGAAATCGGTCTGGAGGACCTTATAAATGCTTTAAATGGATTTCCACGGTTGAATTGGCGAAGTAGGGGGCGCTTCGGGAAGTGAAGTTCGTATACCGTCAACATAAATTCAATTTTGCGGATGATAAAATCAAGTTGTAGGTAAAACTGTTATTATTTGTCGTGATATAATTGTATATAATGTAAGATGTAGTAATAATTTATTGTTAATGTTAGATGCTGACTTGTAGTAATAATTTATTGTTTCATGATTTGAATTTAAAAATATATCGATCGTTGCTTTCTATATAATTAAGGAAATTTTTGGTAGCTTAAAATGTGGATTACATAATAATATACTATTATATAGCACTAAGTATTTTGACTGTATATTATAATATATAATTTTGAAATCGAACCGAGAACATAGTTAATTTTGTCTTCTTTGTATTATGTATTATTATTGTATGTATTTATATGTTTACACACTTAAGTGTCAGTGCCAATTTACGAGATTTTTGGTTTGGTTGTCTCAAAAAATTGCGATTTTCCATTCTATTTATTAAACATATAACTAATACGTAAAATATATAGGTAAAAATTAGAATATCTAATTATAAATATATATCAAAAGAATTGCATATTTTTTAATACTACTGCTATTAATAATTCTTCAATATAGGGCAATAAATTTTGAATTAACGTAATTATGTTTATTCGTATATTAGAAAAAAAAACATATTAATAATAATCCAATTTAGTAAAAACACACTACATATTCCGGGAAGCTGTGTCGTTTGTAGCCAATTCTACGAACCATGCGATCAGGAAACTGATAATTTATTTAACAATAAGGTAAAATCCTGTTACTCTGATATTAAGAAAATAAAGTAAAGTCCTTTTTGAATACCATAGGTAGGCGGTCGAGCATATTATGGGTCACCTGATGGTAAGTGTTCACCAACGCCCACTGTCATTGGCATTGTAAGAGATGTTAACCATCGCTTACATCGCCAATGCGTACCATCCATGGGAGCTAAGATGTTATGTGATATGTCCCTTGTACCTGAAATTACACTGGCTCACTCACCTGTCAAACCGGAATACAATAATATCAAATAAATTAATCTATAATATAATCTATACATATAAATAAAATTGGAGTGTCTGTTTGTAATATTGAAATAACCGCTTATTACTACATGCATATGAATATATATACGGTACATAACATAACAACATTTTTTACAATTTTTGTCCGTCTGTCTGTTTGTTCCGGCTAATCTCTGAAATGGCTGTACCGATTTTGACGGGACTTATATTGGCAGGTAGCTGATGTAATAAGGAGTAACTTAGGCTACTTTTATTTTAGAAAAAAATGATAATTAAAATAAAAATGCAAAAAAAGAACTAAATAAACTAACTAACTTTTTTGTTAAATTCCACGCGGACGAAGTCGCGGGATCAGCTAGTATATAATAAATAATCAATATTAAGGTTATTAAGCCAAAGGTGCTTTGAATGTAAAATTTATTCATGAAACAAATATAAGTAATTACATAATAATATAACAAAATGAAATTAAATAATTTCGTATATCTAATATTTGAAACACAATTATTTTGTATTATTTCAATATTAAATGATATAACAAATGATGGTTATTAGTATGAATTTTTTAGTTATGCGTGTTCTGTCCGGTAATCGGTTTTTGATTACAGTTCAATTCTCCCTTTCAGAAGATACTTTATTCATTGGTTTATTGGCCTCATTTATACTAATAGAAATAGAGGTTATTTACTTGGTATTAGAGGTTATATATATATAACATATATATGTTTGTATATGGAAGGCCTGCATGTAAACAGCCTATCCACTGATGGGTTAAAGCTGGCGACTATACCATAAATTCATCACCATGGATTTGACACGGACAGACATTCATTCACTCAAATGAATTCTATATAAAACATGGAATCTCAGATTTATTGACGTGACAACGACTAATAAATCGATGAACGCTGGCTGCATGCACGAAATTGTCTCGTTACGCTCATTGTCCCGTTACGCTTATTGTACGCTTGCGCCGCATCTCTCTTTCACTCATCTCTCTTTCACTCAATTGGCCTATGAGTGCAAATAAAGGTAAATTTATCAATTAAATTGTAGATTTCATTTCACTCCTTCTTTGTATCCATACTGAATATTCATTCATCATTCAATAAAAATGATTCAATTTTATACATAAAAGTATGCAGTCATTTCATCAATGTTTTGTTACGTTGTCACGTTAAACTCTGCCGTCCTAAGAAAAAAAGACGCATCTAACATTTTTTTCAAAATTGAGTTTTTCCCATATTTAGAATCAGTAAAAAAAGACGCTTCTGCCAATATTTTTTATATTGGTCTAAGACTTACACAAACAGAGTTAGCTGTGCTTAAATAAGACGTATTTGCAAAAAACATTATCAAGTACTAAGAAGAAAAGACGTTTTTGATGGTTACTAAGTTGAAAAGACGTAAACGCGTAAATGTGATTTTTTTCACATTCAAAACAATAACAAGATTATACAATGAAAAGTCGCTTCTGCATTTTGACAGATAATAAAGACGCAATTACACTGCCGTTATCATTATACTAAGGAAGAAAATCGCATCTACGTAAATATGTCTTTTCATCGTAGTTTTACCAAAATCAGTGTAACGCAAGTGCCAGAAGCGTCTTCTCTCCTTAGTATTGCTCAAAGTGCGGGGTGCGGTTGGAAGACAATACTGTCAGTTGCGCCCAGGCAGTCGACTAGAATACGTGTATGTGTCTGAATCACTCCGCCATTAACTCACATAAAATAGATATTAATTGTAATATGTATTTATAAATTTAATTTAATTTGTAGTTAAATATTATAATAAATATGTCGGAGTTATTCATAATTGTTCTTTGTAAAATAAACATAATAAAAATTTATCATAGCATACGGAGGAGTAGTTTCTGTTAGTTTGTTCCATTTCTGATATATGAATCACAATGATTAAAGTATATGTGATGAAATTATTATACACTTCATTGTATTACTAGAGCACTAGAGTAATATTATAACTATATTTTGTATATCAAATTGTTCAGACGGATCTAGTTCTTGCTCTGTAGATATGATACCCAACTCACAAACGAATAACATAATTTTTCCTGAGTCATCCGAAGCCTCGACCGATGAAGACACACAACGATATTTTACAAAAAAGGGTACAATTTCTAAACGAAAGAAATAATATGACTTATCTAAAGCACAGAGAAAAGAAATAAAAAAATATATATTTAATCTATATACACACAAAACAGGTACACCCTGGCTTGTGTGTCATATCAGTGTGAAAAAAAAATGTCATACTAAGTTTACTAGTTTTACTATACGCAAAGTAGCTGGCAGCAGATGAACATCGATAGCTGAAGACCGAGCTCAGTGGCGTGCCATTGGAGAGACCTATGTCCAACAGTGGACGACGAATGGTTGACGATGATGATGATGATGATGACTAAGTTTACAGAAGAGAACCATAAAAAATTAAACATATTTTTCAGAAACGTATCCTGGAAAGAGCAACAATATTATATATTAAATAAAACGTTGAAAGTAGAACCTAGAAGAAAAACTATAATACGAACCCATACCAAGAAATATAAGCATATCCTATTTTCTATTAAATGAATCTGGACATAAAGTAAAAGTATGCAAAGTATTTTTTTAGAGACACTGGGATTTAATAGAAAAATGTCAGTTCAGTGATTCCTCACTGAATACTTTAGAATTACGGGTAGAAGAAATAGACGAGGTACCAATGCAAATCCAAATAAATTTGATGATACCAATATCATAGAACATATATATGCATTTAATCCTACCATATCTCACTACAGACGAGAGCATGCGCCGAATAGAAAATATCTTCCATCGGATATTTCAATTACCAAAATGTTTAAACATTTTTGCGAACAACAAACATATTACGAACGTTCATGAACAGATTACTTATGATTATTACAGAAAAATTGTTAAAAAACAAAACATATCACTCGCAAAATTAGAACGAAGATTGTAAGAACTGAAAAGTATGTTATTCATAATTCCAATCACAAGGAGCTAAGAAATAGACATTGTAAACAATGTCGTGATTATGAAAAACACCACGAATCAAAGCAAAAGTACTAACACTACTACATAATTATAACAAATAGCTAAGAAGAAAAGACGTTTTTATAAATTGCTAAATTGAAAGAACGCATGTACAGTAGATGCGTCTTTCTTACGTAGTATTACTTATTTTTCCATATTTTTTTTACTAAGATGAAATAGAAAATATTATTAAATTAATATTTTAAATTGTTTTTTATATATTTTTTTAATACACTCTGCTAGATAAATGTATATTGCATAGTCTCACAAAAAAAAAATAGCATTTTTTCAATTTTTCTTCCCACAGCAACTGTTTTAATTTTAAAATTACAAAACATTTATTTTCTCCATGTTTTACTTTTTGCAGATGCGTCTTTTTTTCTTAAGACGGCAGAACTATCGTCCGTAAACCGACTTTACAGACAACCATTTTTTTAAATATTATGCTAAAACTAAGAATACGATCATATAAGAACAACTATACATATACTCGAAAATCTTCTAAGTATATATTTAAACAAATATTTCATAGAAACGTAAATTGAACGGAAAAGTCGGTGTCTTATAAAACATAAAAGAAGCCGTCCAAGAACCGTTTCCATTAAAAACTTTCAAGAAACGTCTTGTTAATGGTTTTCTGTGAGAAATACAACAATGTAGGTCAATGCATTATAAGATTCCGACCGATGGAGTGTCCGACAATTGTGTTAAGTAATTCTGTTCAAAGTTTCATCATTTATTGCTTATAAATATTGTTCAGAGGCCGATTAGTTGAAACGAACTTCTTCTTTTAAATGTCAAATCAAATATTTATACAATTTATAGATACAATGTTTTTTTATTGTTTAATTTCTTGCGGGTGGTAGCGCTCGACGATTCATAAGTACTTGTAAATGCAAATTCAATTGTGAAATTTAAAAGGATTTTTAAGGAACGCATGTGTGCTAAAGTATATTATACAATCAATGACTTTTTAGATTGCACACCTGGGGAATGAAAAGATCGTCCCCAGGCTGTTTCAAATAAAGAAGTATATTATTATTGTATTTGTTATTGTGTAAAACTATAATTGTAAAAATGAGCTGAAAAAAATAACCCGCTGTTTCTTTCGCTGGTTCTTCTCAGGTCTGCGGTGTTTATTTCCGAACCGGTGGTAGATTTATGATAATTAAAACACTTCAACATTGAATAAAAATATTTGAATTTGAATTACTTTTAACAAGTCCAAACTACATATAGGTTGTATTCTTAAATATGGCTGCCAAAATAAACTTTAATTTTAATACGAACCCTTTTATTTATTATACAGAACATCACAAATGCACCGAAAACAAAATTTGAAACTTGAACTGGTAATTGAACACGAATCATGTTATACTGTAAAAACAACGTTGTTATTTTATGACAGTGTGATCTATTTGAATATTGATTCTGCCTAATGTTTTCAGGATAGTATAATGTTTGTATTATATTTATTTTATACTAGCTGATACCCGCGACTTCGTCCGCGTTGCTTGATATATTAACAACGTTTTCTTATGTACGAAGGAAATAATATCAAAAAGATCTCAAGCTAAAATATACTTTGTTTAAACATACATCACTGAACAAGCAGTGCATATACAAATCGTTGTTTCTTGAAACTAATAACTTTTTATTAAATGAAGATATCGCAATAATTTATTTTTTTAATAAGGGCGAAGTGTCTAAGAAATAAAATTAAGAAAATTTCATTGAAATCTATCCAGTAGTTTTTTCGTGATGCGCGCACAACTGCAGACCTCTGTCATTTTATTTATATAGATAAGTTTTGATGTTGAAATTATTGACAGCAATTTATGATTACTTAGGTCAAGCTTAATATTACTAATATTTATTTAAGACCAAGACATAATTGAAACATTAAAATTCATAAGATTTAAGGTTTAAAAAGTTTATTTTCTCATTAAGAACAAAAGTTCACTTACAAGAAAAACCAATTAAATTATTTTCTCATATCTATTTTATGATTATCGTTATCGTTGTCTATATAAAAACAAAAGTCAGTATAAAATGTACATCTTTTTTTTTTCAAATCAATCTTTTACCGTGTTTTGAAAAATTTTAGTGTGAACTTGTCAGTTCAGATTTTATATTAATTTTATTATTCTAGTTAATTATGTATAGTAGTGCCTCGTTAAACAATATAGTTTTTTTGAGCCATAGCTTTTTGTTCTGGATTTTGGTAATTGTAATTTGTATTTAGTTAAAGTAAACAGAAATTGTATCACAACTAATATAATACAGACCTTAAGACGAGGCCTACGAATTACAATTGAAGTTATCGATCGTGGCACACCCCACCCTTACAAGGATCTCCCTTCACGCTGCAGATTGTGCCCGTCTCCGCATCTATATTATTGTATGTATTAATAATATAATAGGGGCGTTCGAGACGTTCCGACTTCCGACTTTGATCGGAAAGTTATAAGATGGAAAACTAATGACATCGAGAATCTTCAATAAAAGTTTAGTTGATAGCGGATTAATAATAAGAGATTTTCTATTACTTATCATTCAAGTAATGAAAGCTCAATTAATTGTTTCATTAAATTGAGTTTTAGTATTGTTTTTATATAAATCAAGTTTATGTGTGTTACGCGTGAATCTTATACGAAGATTGAGGGTTTGAACTGAAAACGAATTTGAAAGTGCTAGTATGTTGTGTTAATATTTTATAATAAACTAGCTGTGTCAAGCGGTTTCACCCGCATATAATTAATAAAAACATAATGAATAAAAATCACCTAGAAACTCCCTCGATAAAAGGACAATACAATAAGAATTTTCAAATTCGAACCAGTAGTTCCTGAGATCAAACAAACAAACTCTTCAGCGTTATATATTAGTATAGTAAAGGAGAATCATGTCTAATGAATACATATGTATCCGTCGACCCACATTAGAGCAGTTTTGTGGAATAAGCTCCAAACCATTTCCTAAAGAATAGTAAATGCCTATTTCCAGATGAGGGAAATTTATAGATAGGTATTTTATACAGATTTATTAGAAGATCATCGTCTTGATGAAGTAAATATGATTTTGACTATATAGCAGAATAGCGATCATACATTTACGCCATTTAATAGACTTCGTGGTAGGGCTTAGGGCCGCCCTGTCTGGGTAGGTACCACCCACTCATCAGATATTCAAGCAGCAATACTTAGTATTATCCTGTTCTGGTTGAAGGGCAAAAGGACATGGCATCTTAGTTCCCAAGGTGTAAAAGACTGACTGGACGCGTTCGCATAGTCGGTATCGGCGATCTTGAACAGCGTGAATTTACAAAGGCATTTTCAATGATCAATCAAATTCTAAATGATCATTATACATATAGTTAATTCATGCCATTTATATATATACATAATTATATATGTATGTACATTTTTTAAGAAGATAAACTTCTTAAAAACGTGAAATGACATTCCACGTCCAATGTAGGTATTTTTCGTTAGAGAGAGATGAAAGGAAAGATGTGACATATAGTAGAAAAGAGAGAGAGAGAGAGCAATAAATTCGAGAAATTTCATTTTTATCTAGAGTATGGAGCGTCGGACTATAAACTATTTAATAAACGCGTGCTACTGCATGCGTTTATGTTGTGAGTAAGCAACTAGCAATTGAGATAAAATAAGAGCAAATTTTTTTGAACCTTGCAAAAACATAACGCTTAAAAAACCGCTGTCAATTAAGATATTATAAATTCTAAAAGGGTAAAGCTATTTTTCATTAAAATAACTTGAAATATAGCGCTTCGGATTCCCCAATTTGTTCCCCATAATTTATGTTGCCTTTTCCATAAATTATGTCGTTTGCGCGAAGCGAGCTTTAAAAATGTTAAAGTTGGTGGTACTTGACGTTTGCGGTTTAATGAATATCATTCTCGCTTTATTTGTGCGGTTTTATAGTTTTATTAAAAAAATATGAGATAGAAAGATAGATATAAAACACAATATGACAGCAAACATTCTTATTTGTATCTTTTTTTCCTCTATATGATTACGATGAATTCTCACACAAGTGATATCTTATAGAATAGCATTGTTGTATCTGTAATAGATATTAGTATTTTCTTGGTTTTTTTTTTGTTATAATTTTTTCTATATATAGTTCTTTTGTTACTAAATATACACTTAATCAATCATCTATCATCATCAATCATCAAATCAAAATATTCTTTATTCAATTAGATCGTGTATCGAATTTAATATAATGCTACCGATTCCGAATGTCTATTCTACCGAGAATAACCGACGAGAAAGTCCGTAGTTATAATTTACCATCATTTTAATGACATAGATATATCAATCAAATATAATTAAATTGAATATACTATAACTTTACTTATATTGTTTATTATACTATCGTTTCGTTGAAACTTGCAGAATCTTATCACAACAGTTTGATTATAAACGAGCTTCGCACACTACAGAATCAAAGCTCGCGACGTAATAAGAGAAAATCTCAGACAAAGCACACGAAGGGGGAGGACAAAACTGTTAAGAGTTCTTCTGAGTATCAGCACTAATTATTTCGCTCGTAATTAGCGATTCTCTTAAAGAGGAGGGTTATAGAGGTCTTAGGCCTTAAGAGACACTTTACGCGTTAAATAAACATTTATTGTTCGTTTTTATTTGATATTTTATATAGGAATTTCAATGGTTATTGTGTTTAAACGTATTTTATTATATACAAAGCATCCATCAAAATAGGTAAGGATAAATATTTACTATGGCCCAACATTCAGGGATATCTGAATAATGTAAACAATAATATAAATAAGAGCATTCAAAACATTGGTATTTTGTAGACAATTTTTTTTATATTTTTTCTAAACAGCCAGGAGCTTTACCTGCTGGATTATCCATTATATATCGGACACCTGTATATGAAATACATAAAATATTTAGTGAGGTACGTGAATTTATGTCATGCTGGGTAAAACCCAGTCCACGGATCGATTTTCAATTCGCAGTAACCAGACTATATAAGTTAAATATTCATCAATTGCACTACAAACAAACAACAATACTTTGTATCACTGTATTTACGTTTGAAGGCCGAGTGAGCCAGTGTAATTACACGCACGAGGGATCTAACATATTGGTTTCACGGTTGGCAGCTGATTGAAAGCGTAAGGATGGGTTACATTTCTTACAGTGCCGGAGTCTATCGTCAAATACCACTTATCATAGGCTACCTGCCAAGTAAATACAAACTTTAAAAAACGTCACAAGATATGCTAACATATTATATATCTTATACTTTTCTAAAATACATACAAACTTTATATGAAATATTTGTTTTTTTGAGTCCGATAAGTAAAATGAGGATTTACAGAATGAAATATATTGTTAAGAAATATAAATATATGTTTGGAAAATCTCTATGTAACAAGACAGACAGACAGACGTCACATCCCTTAAGCCAAGACTAATAAACTACACACGCGAGTAAGACCTCATAATACCCATAAGACCATATTATCCTCCAGTATATTATTGAAAAATACATTTAGAAAATATCTGAAATTTAACAAGACATTTTTTTTTTACCTATGTTGATTTAAATACATGGACTTCGACTTTGTAGATTTATTAAGGTGCAATAAAGCACCAACGCAATGGTTTCAAACTAGCGATGTGAAAAAAACACGTAGGTTCAATCCTGATACCTTTGAGCTATAATTGTCGTCCACTAACACAAGCTTTACGGTTAATTGGAGCGGTAAATTTGGGATTTTTCCTTAATTTGTATTTTTAATTCAGTGGTCAGAGTAAACACAATGAAACCTATATTATGTATCTACTAAAGATTAATTCTAATGGCATTTAAATACACCATAACACACATTGAATAAACACAATAAATACGATTGAACAAATCTCAACAAAATCATACTTGTAAAACATAAAATTTAGCGCACAGACAGATGGATACTATTATATATATGTAGCAAGATAAAATTCTATTGAAAACTTTATTCCAGAGATACACGTTTCGATGAAGTTTAATCCCACAAGGGTTAGTTGGATCTTCGATTTCAACCTTTGCAAGCCCTCCTTCTAGCCAATTTATTGCTCGGAGCTGGAAGAGAGCAACAGAAATGATTCCTATCAGACGAGAGCTATTACTGTAATTGGTTTTATGCGGCCATGTTGATTCTTCGACGATATTTTGCACCGTATTCGATGCTACTGAACGATTCGATATCGTTCGAATTTTAAAAGTTTTTTTTCTTGTTTTATCTTTATTGGTGGGTTATTATAATTTACTGTCTTACGAAAATATAAATGGTTAATCTAATTTAACATGAGTGAAATCACCGGGTACAATTAGTATAAATAAATAACTGCAAAGCTCACCCAGTTCAATTTAATGTATTAATGTTTTGCTCTGTTTTATTATAACACTTGTTTACATCGCCGCCATTTTTTAACTTTTGTATTCTCCGTTCTTTATTCAAATATTAAATAAGAAAGAACGTGAATTATTTCAATGTTATGTCTTATTGTTATGTGCCAGTATTTTTCGAAACTGACATATTTCTATAAAACATCGTTATTTATATTAAACAATCGTACATAAACGTTAGTTTATTAGCTAATGATCGTATGTAACAAATTAGTTTTTATTTTAATCTTTCAAAAAACGTATTTGTTATTTATTAATTTCCTGATAAAGAAGATCGGTTCAGCGAAGATCATCTTGGAGATAGAAGAGGAAAACATATGAACCGAACCATTTAAGTGAAACCTGAGAATTATAACTGAAGAGTTTGGATTCAAATGCTGTCCACCACCAGCACTACTAAATTAAAACAATCAGGTGAAGTTTAAAAATCATATCGTTTTTGGTGGTGAATCAAAACATCGGAAAACTTCATCGATTTCTTGCAAGAAATAATATTTTAATTAACTCCAATAAGATTAAGGTGCGCTACGCTACGCTTAGACCTTACATTCTGCTATATCGCAAAAATCGTTCTCATTTTAATCACGAGTCAACGCTTAATTACGGAGGACGACTGGAATATCAAAAATAGAGTAGAATTTAGATCTGAGTTTTTTTTTAAATATAAAAAGACGGCAATGCTGACCCAATTGCCTTTGCCTCAAATTGTTGGTATTAGGAGAAACATAAGACAACTTTACCATTGTTGATACGATACGAAAAAAATATGAATGTTAATGCTAAAAACAACGTACATATCCAGATGGACTCACAAAGAAACACTTATTGAGACTGTGTAATATGTATTTATTTATACATATTAGAAATAAATAAAAAAGTAACACCTTAATTCACCCATCACACATCACCCTTATAAATACATATATACCTAAACCTAATATATAACTGTAATATATAAATGTGGTTTAGTAGATATAGAGGCAGAATTTCGACATGTCGGTTACCACCAAACCACATTGAACAGGGCTGTGGCTTATTTTAAAGTAAATATTATACGTTAGTATTCAACATAACGTATTCATTCTTGGTTTTATTGAAGCTGAAGAAAGTCTGTAAGCAAGTAAATAAATCAAGTCGATGTAAGCCTAATAGAAATCGGTCAAGGCTGAAAATTCACTTTAAAACCTTTTAAGAATATTACGCTCACCCGATGTTTGATCCTTACACGTTACTTTGTAAATTATACATATAAAAGATCTTTGATCATTAAAATTAGAAAAAAAAATCTCCAGAGGTTTCACAGAATAATAAAATAATCGTTTTGTGTGTAATTTTCTAAGGTAAGCTAATCTTTCAATTAATTTCGTATGTGTAAGTCCAGTTTCAAGTTAAATACATGTAAACGTATTATAGGCGTATAACGGCCGAATACTGAAACGTCATTCAAATATTAAGTGGAACTTAATTAGTTGCGACGCCGTTAATTTAAAATTTCGTATACTAATTTCAATGTTAAATAGGTTTATTTGTGTATTGTGTTTTTGTTTGAGGGACGTTTCAGTATTCGGCCGTAAAAATCCCAATTTTACATTTAAAAAATAAAAATATTATAACCAATTAATAACACGGGATGCCCAAAAACTAAAAAATAATATGTCAATAGGGATTACTCTCGCGTCTATTCGTGCGTGCACTTACTTCTTAGCTACAATTTTAATGTAATCTTTTCCATTATATATATATATCATTTTACTGGTATGGTTTTAATATATAACATGATGTGATGTTGTCTATTATATGATAATAGTGTCTGCCTCGTTGGTCTACTGACTAGATATAAAGCCGCAGACCCGGTGGTCCTGGGTTCAATTCCCAGGTCGGGCCAATAAATAGTAATTGTATTTTCCTGTCGGAAAATTCTCAGTAGCAGCCCAGAGTCTGGAAGTTGGAAGTGTGTACACTCCCGTGCCTCGGAAAGTACGTTAAACCGTTGGCCCTGCGCCTGAACTATTTCCGGTCGTGTCGGATTGGCGTCCCATCGGATTATGAGAGCTAAGGAAAAGAGAGTGCACTTGTCTTTGCGCACACACTTGTTCACTATAATATCTCCTGCGCAGTTAGCCAATCTCTCCGTGACCGAAATCGGCCTGCAGGACCTTACTTACTTACTTATATCTGAAGTCTAACGGCCGAATACTGAAACGTCACTTAAATATTAAATACAACTTAATTATTTGAGACGCCGTTAAATTCAAATTTCGCATACTAATTTAGGAGCTTCTCAATGTTAAGCAGTGTTTAACTTTGAGTGACGTTTGAGTATTCGGCCGTAAGCAAATGAGAAAATCTATTTCTAAAAAATAAAATTTAAAACATTTCTGTGTTTTAATCCTTCATAGTTATTTGACTAAACTTTTTCGGAACAACTCGTACATTTTCGTATTGCTTCATTAGAATAACGATTATTATACCCAAAAGTAATTCGCACAGATTTATAGTACGTACGTTTGACTGTTACCCTAAGTGCACATAGTTATGCCACGCTGTGACATCTATTGCTATGTACATAAGGTATAAAATAAAACGTATACAATGCGAAGCCGTTTGAGTCTTGTAAGGGAGAGAGCATTTATTTTATATCACAACTTCCAAGGAAATATGTGACGTTGGTAATGTCTTTTGTATTTCTTATTAAAATACTTTTAACCGTAACTCTATGATGTTAAGGTTCTAATTTCGACTAGTTCTTGCTTTTGAGTGTCTTCGTCTTTATTTAAAGTAATAATATCACTCTTTTAAGCGACTTTTGATCAATAAAAGCCTCTCTAGAGGGGTTTACAATTTAAGTACATTTCAAGTTATCATATTGATAAGCCTGAGTTAGCCCAGTGGTTAGAACATGTATATATACATATCTAAACCGGATATTGCGAAATCAAATCCAACGGAATTATCATATAATTATTATATTATCATTGAAGTTTATATATATATGTGCTTAATTTGTACTTAAAAGTTAAAACCAACACGCATTGAAGTAGCGCGGTGGAATAAGGTCCAAAACCAGTGTTGGGAACCAGTGTTGGGTCTAACCAGTAGGACATGTATACACAGTTACTTTCATAAACTAACGATAAGTGCAGTTTAACTATGATTTTTTTTATAATTATATTTTAAATAGTATGCTTTTAATATTATTTTAATTTACGGCTTAAAATACTTCAATACGTTTAAAGTTTCTGCTCGGTTTTAAATAAATACGTGCGGGGAGCTGGCTCAAAGGAAATCATTTGCGCAACGCCACTCTATTAATATGTATATTCTACTTTCATTTCTTGCAGTGCGGAAATATATATTTTTTATATTAAAATACGAGCACTGTATTATATATATTTATAATATTTCATACATTAAAATTAGATATTTATTCATAGGGGCATTCTGTAAATACTTTATAAGTTTCAAAGAGTCGAGACTCTAGCTAGAGTCTAGAGTGAATGCTCGAGCTATGGACAGTAATTTGGTAAGTCTTTAAAAGCGCTGCTTCTGTGCTTGGTGTATATATTTGATACGAGTTGAATGAAAAACAAATACAGCGCATTAATAGATTTCGTCGCCAATACAGTATATATGGACATAAAGGCAGTATATAAAGATTAAGAATATTTATAGATATAAGAGCAGAATTATAACTCTCTTGGCAGTAAAGCTTAGTTAAGCAAACTCACATAGTTAATTACCACGCACTCACCACATGTTCTACAGCAAGCACACTAAAATAAATCATCAAGACATACTATAAAAATCTATTAATAAGCAATTTAAAGCAGTTTAGATTTTGAACTCGCGTATACCTATTCCTTAATCCTGAATAAAGCTGTTTACACACAGCGCCGCTAAAGAAGCGGCAACGCAGCGTTGCCGCTCTTATGGTTTTGCTTTTGTATGCGCCCTTTTATATGCCATCAAAGTGTTATGCTGCGGCGTTAGTGGGTATGCCGGAATTCTTATACAGCATTTACACATTCGCGCGAGTGACTAGACGAGTGGTGTGACAAATCACGAGCACGCCTCGCTATTCGTGACTCTCGCTTCGGAAGCTGTCTTTTGGACACGAGTCAAGGGGAATTGAGTGGTGAGACGAAATGTGCGTATTTGAAAACGGTCATTCTTGTCAGAACTCGTCGTGTGACGAAGAAAATGTTATGTCTAAATGGGGTATGTTTATCAGTTTACTATATTTAATATTTAAAAAAAGGGGGTTGAACATCGCCGCGGCCGAGACGTGTGTAAGCAGCTTAATAATTCCGTTGTGTGTCACTTCTTTGTTCATATAATCTTAGAACAATAACAGATTAGCGAATTTGTAACTTTATAATTCAGAGCCATTGTATTGTTATTTAAATTATGCCATTTCATTATGCTTGTGAATATGTTTCAGCAGTAATCTATGTACATATATAATTGGAATAAACGCGAAAGTAACGTTAAATGTCGCTTACGTTTTTTCAGTGAACAAATAAATCGATTTGTAAGAAATTTGTGCACCCCAAGGAAGGACATAGGCTACTTTTTTGACGTGACAACGTCTTATAAATTGGTTTGCCGGGTGACACTTCAAGAAACTGCGTTACGCTCCGCTCACGTTATGCGCTCACAATGAGAGCGAGTGAGAGGCACGCGTCCCTTCCACTCGGGCATGGTTAGCCCGCCTAAGAGCGAGAGAGACAGACATAAAAAGTGAAATTCAGTGCGAGATTCTTTGTATAAATTAATGTTTTAAATATAATTCTTTGTATAAATAAATGTTTTAAATTGTTACTATTATTTCATCCTTCTTCCTACTATACGAATGAATATTCACATTAAAATTATTTTACCACTCAAAGTCGTTGTCACGTAAAACTTTCGCCCGTATACCGACTTTACAGGCAACCAATTTTTTATAACAACAGACCCCTCCCCCCTCTATCAACTGGGCGAAGCCACCGGCGAAAACTACTTAAAAATATTTCAATATAAATTAGTTTAAGGCTTAGCGTGAGCGCTCGTTCTGTGCTAATACTTCTACCGCAAGCCCTTTTTCTCATGCGCTCATTCAATTATCTTTTAATATCTCTAAAGCTGCTTAACCAGAGTTCATGACGCAAATGGCCTTTTTATGCACAGATAATGCTTTCAATTAATATGTTATCTATGACAATATTATTAAGCTGTAAACTTTTTTTTTAACGCGCTAATTTCTGTAAAATTTGGATTTAAAAAAAAAATAACCCGATTCTTATAGCCGATAGATAATCCGAAGATTAGGAACTTTTAATGCAGAACAAATAGTACCTTATAGCCTTATACTTTTAGCGTTCTTAAAGGCTTTTGCCAAGTAGTGCGGTGCTTTATAAGTTGGTACTATATTTTTGTCATGTAATGATGTCCTCCTGACCGATTTCGGCCACGGCGGAAAATCTCAAGGGAGCCTAACCATTTACGCGGGCGCGGTATTACAGTGCACAAGTGTGTGTTTGTGTCGCTTTAAATGTGTGTGGAAATAATTGAACACTGAAAGGTTTTAATTAAAATACTATTAAAAGCCATATTTAAATTAATATTAGATTTCTTCCCATCTTTCTATGTCACGCAATAAAACAAAGAATTTAAGTGTTAAGATCGCCAACCCTTTTGTATCGAAGTAAACCAACTGCAATAAAATCTCTGTTTTATTTCATAGCACATATTAATTTTCTTAGGGACATAGAATTGCTGTGTTTAATATTTATACACAATAGAACTAAATATATATGGAAGACCTATAGTCCAAATTCAGGAATATGTAATTAAGCTTTTTAGCCAAGTTAAATAAAATTATTAATTCGTACCTTGTATCCGGAGAGCAATGGTCGACATAAAACGTGTATATTAACAGAGACAAACATAACGAAATTTATCATATTTTTTGAGCCAAGAACCTTCGTGGGCGTAATTAGCAACTAGCGAAAGTTTCATCACAATCGGATGAATAGCTTCAGAGCATAGACTATAAACATACAATATATTTTATTTATTTAAAAAAATATTAGCGTTTTACCCCCAGCTTCAATCACGTCATACTTCATAATTGCTTAATATAAATTCACATAACTCATTTTTCAAAAATGAAAATCTCTTGCTAACCTAATGTGTCAAATAAATAATTTTAATTAAAAAAAAGTTTAAAACATAAATATAATATACTTAGTGGACGATACCTCAGCATATATTATTTCTAAGTATATTTACTTAATCACAAGATGTTCAAATTACTTCAAATTCTAAAATACATCTTGAAGATATCTTAATCTGAAAATTTCGTGTTAGAAGTTATCTAAACTAAGCTTAACGACATAATTCCTCAATCTACAATACGCCTGCGGTTCACAATAGCATATTGTTGTCTGGAAACTTTATATATAAGAAAACTAAATGATTCTTATTTCAACGGAAAATTGTGTTAGAATTTTAGTTTTTAATTATATATAATATATTTTCGTGTGAAAGAAAAAGACAATAGTTATCTTTTTTATTATAAAGAAAGGCAGACGAGCACATCGGCAAAGTGAAGACAAATGGGCACCCAATGCTCCTAGACTTTAGCGCTGTAAAAATATTAACCATTACTTAAATCGCCAATGTGACTGCAATACTGGAAATTAAGATACCTATAGTTACACTAACTCACTCACCCTTCGAACCGGATTACAACAATACTAAGGTGACAAAATATGAAATGACCCATCTGCCTCACCTATCTATATTATAAAAAATAATAAGATTGACAATATTGTACAGGAAAAATTAAATAAAAGATTGCTATTATTATATCTCCTATACTTTATACTACTTACATAATGGTCCTTATTGTGCAGTTCAAACACAATGGTACACTTGTAAGATGTAGTTCACATAATAGGAATTGATTTAACCTTAGAAGTTATGTTGAAATTTCCATTTGAACGGAAAATTATATCTGAATTCGATAGAAGTCGTTTCTACAATTCTGATGTGTACGAGAAGCTTATAAAATATTTTATTAGTCTTGAATATTCGTTTCATATCCGTTTGATAAATGTTGATTTTTTTAAAATGTTTTCTTAGATTCGGGATATAGTATTTTCAAATATCGTAAGTTATCAACAAATTCAATCTAAAAAAATTTTTGACGTGACAACGTCTTATAAATTGGTTTGCCGGGTACACTTCAAGAAACTGCGTTACGCTCCGCTCACGTTATGCGCTCACAATGAGAGCGAGTGAGAGGCACGCGTCCCTTCCACTCGGGCATGGTTAGCCCGCCTAAGAGCGAGAGAGACAGACATAAAAAGTGAAATTCAGTGCGAGATTCTTTGTATAAATTAATGTTTTCAATATAATTCTTTGTATAAATAAATGTTTTAAATTGTTACTATTATTTCATCCTTCTTCCTACTATACGAATGAATATTCACATTAAAATTATTTTACCACTCAAAGTCGTTGTCACGTAAAACTTTCGCCCGTATACCGACTTTACAGGCAACCAATTTTTTTTACCATATCCACTTACATAGGCTGTATCCCGTATAGCCGTAGCGTAGTATGTACGTTCCGTAGTTTTTAAGTTTTCGTGTTTAGACAGACAAACCGAAATTGGAATGTACAAACTATTACGTATATTAAAAGAATCAGAGCTCGATGGATCTGGCTCACCTCACCTCCTCATACCCTGGACGGTCACCGCTCGCCCTAACTTCCATCCGGAAGGAGGAGGAGATTCTCGCGAAGGTGTGACGGTACACCTTCGCGAGAATCTCCTCGCGAAAGAAGATGGAGAGAAGATGGAGCATCTTTAGCCTAGAATCAGGGCTAGATATCTCATCCGGACCTTAACATCTATAACCGTCCCTTAGACGGCAATACGCACCTCTCGAGGGAGCCACCACGTGATCAGCGGAATAAAAAGGCCTCCATTTTAAAGACGACGGCCCGAGTCTGGCCAGGCGGGCCGCCTCCTGGAAATTCCGGCCTATCGCCATGATAGCAATTACATTTTTTGCAAGTTACATTAGCATTTTATAATATAGTTTAACCCAAAATATAAGAGCGGTCGCACTTCTAATTACTATGTTACAGACTGATTTATAGTAGATTAAACCGATCGGAGCGAAATAACGTTTTAGATCACAAGTTCGTGATCGAATTTCGAAAGCGGTCCAAATTTTAGAGTCAGCCATTATAATAACAATTATTAAATTGGCTACGTGCCTCAAATATGGCAGCTTTAATCATTTAATTAGATTCGCAACAAACTCTTGTTGCTAAAATTAATGGGACTGAGTTTAAATAATTCGATTCCATATATTCTTTAAAAAAACTTACTACTCAGAGTATTTTTATTATGAAATAAAAGAATAAGCATTTGTGTTACGTTTGGGTGTGGGTAATCTTTTATTGAAGCTATATTTATTCATACTAAGGGGACGTAACTTGTGTTGTCGCTCATAGGGGGTAATTGTCCTTAGTCACCACGCTTGGCAGTCAGGTTGGGGACCGCAGTCGCTGGAATCTTTCGCTGATAGAATCTCGGGATGGTCGGCGTTTTATGGGGGAGGCTTTCGTCCAGCAGTGGATGGCAAAACCTAAGGCACCATCGCTTTACACTCATTATTATTTTTTATTACCGCCTTTGATACACATCTGATATTTTATCAAAAAACTTTGTAATATTATTCGAAGTAATTAATTAATCATAGCGTTTTGAGAATAAAGAGAAAAAAAGGAAACAAAAAACTCATAAAACTTTTAAAGTAAACGAACTTAGAAAATGATTTTATCGTTCATAATTTAGTATCGATAAAGAATTTGACTTTTAATGAGTTAACAATGAAAAATTATTTTATATTATATTTATTTATTTAATTTTAAGGGAAACATACGGTACATCAAACCTTTATAACTAACTGTGGTTGTGTCGGATTGCCGTCCCATCAGAATATGATGAGGGATCAGATTGAAGAAATAGTGCGTGCACCTTCATCCGTGCACTATAATGTCCCTTGCGTAAATTATTGGTCTTTCGTATAGTCTAATCCACCACTGGCAATTCCATTTCCATCCCATTGCAAAAGTACGGTCAGGAAAACATTTTATTTAAGACCACAGTAATGTTCACTACATTAAATAATCCTTAACAAATCTACACTTTTATTAGTTTGTACTGGTCGTTTGTCTGTCTGTACACAAATATGATCAACGATTAAATTGCTCTGAAAACTTTTTTACATGGTTGTCATGGAGATACGTTTAATTTCCTCTCGAATTATAATTGAAGATCTTGTTACTAAAATCGAAAAAAAAAATTGTGATGCGTTGTATATAAAATAAAAAATCTACTTTATTGTAGTTCGTATAACAAAAGAACAGATCAATAAACGAGGCCATAGCTCTTCCCATCTTATCTTTTAATTGGTACTTCGATCGTTTCTTTAGTAGATGCACTTCGCCTTTTGTGAGCTACGGACTGATAAGAGTAGTATCTTGTTAAAAATCTCAGCGGGCCCTTATAAACATCTTAAATTAATATAAGAATAATTTATAATTCAACAATATTATCTAAAATATAAACGGAGTAAGCTGCGTGGAATAATTGTTCCTATGTAAAGATATAATATACTGTACTTTGTCTTACTTAGTAATAGGAGCATGTGGAAGTTCTTACAGATATTCTACCGCTAACAGGCAATGCCAAGTATCGTTGTGTTCCAGTTTTAAAGGTATGTGAGCCATTGAAACTACAGCTACAATTAACATGATATCTTAATTATCAAGGCTGGTGGCGCATTGGCAACGTAAACAACGGTCACCAATTCTTACCAAATAACATTTTATCTTTAGATTATGTGTTGGTTTACAAAAGGCACCCTAATTTCCTGGAAAAATACACTCTCGGTCTTTCCACTCCTTGTATCCTTTCTTCCCGTCTTTATTTGTAAAAAAACACTATGATCTAATATTTTACTTTTCTTGTATACACTTACTTCTCTGAAGAAAGGAAAACAAAAATACAAAGTAAATGGAATAAGTTCATATGTATAAATTAAATCGACATTTCTGAAGTTATTAGAGTAATTTATGGAACCATTCGTGACGACGACCAGTTTACGTCGACGAAGTATCTTGATACTAGTTTTGATTTCGTAATTGATTTACCATTTCCGAACAAACGGTTTAATTCATGAAGCACCGCGAGGCATATTTCCGAAACAAATTACAAAACTTGGACCACCTCGGTACCAAGTTTTCTCATCGATAATCAAAACATACCTATACATGTACCGTAATCAAGAAAGTTGAATTCAGCGGTTTGAAGCCCATTCAAGCAGCTAAGTGCGTTAATCGTTAATTCGCTTTACATTTACAATTCAATGAAAGTCGCTAAGTGATTTAGTATTTGAAAACGAGTTATGGAACGTAAACAGTTTTATTGAAACATTTCGTTTCACGCGAGTTTCGCTGGCAATATTCCAAATTATTTTCTGTTTGGAATGATCCGATAAGATATTTGTTGACCACTGGAATTAATGCGCCCACGCGATACGCTTCTTCTTGTTCCGATTGAAATATTAGGCAAATCGCTTGATGGTAGGGTTTTGTGCAAGCTCGTCTGGGTAGGTACCACCCACTCATCAGATATTCTACTGTCAAACAGCTGTACCTGGTATTGTTGTGTTCCGGTTTGATGGGTGAGTGAGTCAGTGTAATTACAGGCACGAGGGACATAACATCTTAGTTCCCAAGGTTGGTGGCACATTGGCGATGTAAGCGATGGTTAACATCTCTTATAATGCCAATGTCTATGGGCGTTGGTGAATACTTACCATCCGGTGGCCCATATACTCGTAGATATGCCATATATAAAAAAATGACTCTGTTCTGGTCTGAGTACTACGAAGGGCTCGATATTACTTTCAAGAACACTGAGCCCAATCTACCTACTTATCTTTTGTAGCACGCGATGTCAAGACTTTCGGAATCTGAGCATTTATAATATTTATGCTGATTAAAATAAGCTACGATTAATTATTATGAGTTGATAAATTTAATGATATTAATATATACTTGTTATTATATAAATGCGAAAGTAAGTACGCTTTCACGGCTAAGCCACTGTGTAGAATTTGATAGAAATTTAGTATAAAGCCAGGTTGAATCCCAATGAAGAACGTAAGCTGTTTTTTTATACCTAATATCTCCCTCTGCAACAAGTGAGAAAATCCGCGGGCGACAACTATTTATTTATAAATCACTTATTTACTGTAACAGTAACACATTTATAATAATATCTTAGGACATTATTCACACACGGCCATCTGATCCCAAACAAAGCAGAGCTTGTACTATGGAAACCAGACAACTGATATACTACATATACTACTTTTTCTTTTGTAAATACATACTTATATAGATAATTACATCCAGACTCAGGACAAACAGACATGTTCATGGACACAAATGTCTGTCCTGGGTGGGAATCGAACCCACGACCTGCGCTGCGGAAGCAAGCAAGTGTCTTACCAACCACGCCAACGGGCTCGTCTATTTAAGCATAAATTTTGGAACATCACGGTAATAAACATAATAATAGCAGATAAAATAACGTAGGTAAACAATAAAAACATAGATAATATGTAAACATGAGTGAAAATTACAAAGGACGATTTGTAGAAGCAACGAACTCTTAATTTATTGAGCTCGAAATACAAATTAAACATTAATTTAGCCGAAAATATCCTCGTCGTAACAAAACGAGGCGCCTTTATTATTGTAGGCGTCATAGAAATATATTTGTGTCAAATGTTGAGGTGAATTATACGTGGGTTGAATATCTTAGAAGAGTTGCCCCGTCGACCGACTTCATATTATGATTTTACCCGCAATCATAGATAATTCTATTGTCCCTGTATCCCTCAATCATGGTCTGAACGACCACGATTTTCGATTTTCAGATTTCAGATGCAATTATGACTTACCACGTTCCTGATTTCAAAGTTCCTATTTTAACTTCATATGAATTATATAATACTAGGTGTGCCCCACGGTTTCACACGCATATAATTAATAAAAATATAATAAATAAAAATAAGCCTAGAGCCTTCCTCGATACTAAATAACACATTTGCCATCTGACGATAATAATCGTAACTACCTAAGCACCTACCCATGAGTTTAGTTACCATTTTTCAATTTAATTCCAATTATTTGCCGTCATGTTTTTAAAAATTAAACACTGATTTAAGGGTCACTTATAAATTAATTAATATATTTTATAAGGAAAGATCTTTTACGAATAAAAATAGTCTATATTTATAAAAACCAACAGTTTCGTTTTCCCTTTCTTGCGACTTCAATTAGAGCGAGAAGTTGGTAAAAAATTTAAATTTAAATAACGATTTCGGACCAGTTGGGCTGGAGTATTGTTTAATGGAGTTCAACAAACTCTTTCGTCATCACGTTAAACTATAATCGCTTTTCGTGTTACAAAATTAACATTAATTTGTAATAATTGGATTTTTAACCCAAGATTACGAGTTAAGATCTTAATAAAAACCCGAGTAAGACCTTAGAATGTGATCTACCCATTTCAATTTTGTAATGGTTGTATATCATCATTAACATAATGAATTAGTGATGCCCTTATAGATAAAGGATATACTACATAAAACTCAGCAACACGATCGGTCCCACTACATTCTACATGTATTCCTAGCGACTTTATGACACACAGCCCTTATTTGTTCGAAAATCCTACTCATCAATGGTAGAGAAGCAATAAAACCGCCTTAGCGCGCTTATTGTACCCTATCGAAATTTCTAGAAATATATTTGTATTAAATATGGAAATTTATTAAAGTTATTTTATAAAAAAGATACTTAAGTGTCAATCATAAATTATTTCTATCAAAAAAGCCTATTTGTGTTTAACTAGGTTCATATTTTAAATACAAAAAGCCTTATACTAATTAATGTCATTTATATAATGATTTATAAGCTTCCTAAAAAACATCTTCTATAACTGGGTTTTGATTTACTTGTCCCAGATTGGATCGCAACTTGTGAAATAATTTAAGAAGCAAAACAATTTTTCTTCAGACACGTTTCACTCAAAACGTTACACATACAAATGTTGCATGTAATTCGTCCATACAATCGTAACCGCATCTGGAATGAAAAAGTTTCATTTCACAGAACAACGCGTCAAGAAATTGAGCAGATGAAAAGTCAATGGATTTTGACCTGCCATCTTCCATTATTATTTACATGGCCGTCTTATCATTATCATCCTTAATTATATACGTTAATCTATACTAATATATAAAGCTGAAGAGTTTGTTTGTTTGATCCGGCTTATCTCAGAAACTACTGGTTCAAATTCAAAAAGTATTATTATTGTATAGTCCTTTTATCGAGGAAGGCTCGAGGCTTATTTTTATTAATAATACGCAGGTGAAACCGCGGGGCACAGCTAGTTAGATATAAATACACAAACAAAATAATATTTTCACCTTAAGTTGCATAAAACGTAATTGTTAAAATAAATATATTAAAACCGTCGTCGTTATTGACGTGACAACGTCTAATAAATCGATGAACGCTGGCTGCATGCACGAAAAATTGTCCCCATACGCTCATTGTCCCGTTACGCTCATTTTCCCGTTACGCTGATTGTACGCTTGCGCCGCATCTATCACTCTTTCACTCGATTGCAGTCATTTCATCAATGTTTTGTTATGACGTTGTCACGTTAAACTATCCGTAAACCGACTTTACAGACAACCATTTTTTATAAAGAAAATGTTACTTTAATTAGACTCACTTAACAAATCTTATTAAGTATTAAGACCACGGTTACACAGTGAGAACTAAATAAAGCTAGACGGTGACCTGAATCTACTAAACGACGCGACGCGGTGCGAGGTTATTTTTTTTCAAGGTTGCTAACGACTTAAGAAAGAATGCTTCGAATTAGGGGCAAGAAGTTTGTATTGTGTTGTATTTTTTAATTAAATTAAAAATAATTCGCTATCTCACGAGTTAATTACGTAATAGTAACAGGTACCAGTAGTACGTGCCACCTGATGGTAAGTGACGAGTGGTCAGATCGACCATTGACCACTTGACGCTCTCTAATGAGTCTACTCTCTTGTATGTTTATTTATTCAATTAACGAAACTCTATGTTTTCTTTTATTTATTACTCTACTTTAATTATAAATTCTCTCAATAATCATGATTTTCAATGTTTCATAAGCGGAACGTAATAGGTTTTTTTTTTTAATTTTACAGCCACAAGTTTCCACGTAGCCCACAATTATCTTGGACAAAAGGACATTAAAGAAATAAATTATCATATTTAAAAATAAGCATTTGCTTAAGCCTTGTTATAACAAGTAAAAAAATGCTTGTCTGTAAAGTCGGTTTACGGACGATAGTTTAACGTGACATCTTCATAACAGATAGATGCGGCGCAAGCGTACAATCAGCGTAACGGGACAATTAGCGTAACGGGACAATGAGTCATCCTTTTTCTTGCATGCAGCCAGCGTTCATCGATTTATTAGACGTTGTCACTTCAAAAAATACTAGATTGTAATGTCGTCAATTGCAGTTCAGCACTAAAATGGGCCTGTATTGTCTTGAAAAACGACTTACGTCACCGTAATTTTGATTATATGTTATAATAATCATAATCAATATCGCATAGTGCGTTTTATTTATTTATTTATTTAATAGCAAGCCAACGTTGCATACAATATTAAACATGGTCTTATAAGTAACTTATATATAAAGAGAAAAAAAAAAACATTGTATGCCCCACTTAAAGGCTAACTCAGCATGCATAATCTTACAGACGTTACTTGTTACATTTACTTATTCAAACGAGCTTACACTACCAATAAAAAAAGGAAACAATGCGTCCTGCCATTTCGAGTTTGTTCTTACAGAATAACTATAATATTGTCTTAATAATAAACATGTAGTTTAAAAAACATGGGTGAAAAACATTTTTCATTTTCTTTGACTATTTCACTCTCAAAAAAGCACATTTACGGCCTTACTTATAAAAGTTGCTGCACCGCTAGGTGATTAGTTAACCGATGCTGGTGTCTTCCTCTCTCGAATGTCAAATCAATAGTGTTAGAAAGAGATATAAAACATAATATATAGATATAAACAAATCTCAGCTCTTGTTAATACAAATATATAATTATAACTACTTTTTCTACAGTTAACACTATGACTGAATAATTTTTATTTCTAATTAAATAAATTAAAATGAAATTTTATATACTATTTTTTTAATAAAATTAATAATTACTTCATACAAAAAATACTAATTGAATTTATAGTAGGATAAATTATAATAGCTTAATAGATGCTTGATTATAATTAATTAAATTTCGTGTGAATCAAACGATAATTAGGTACGCGTTCAGATATTAATTAGTCATTACGTGTAATAGTAATTAGAGCATAAAATATAGTACGTTCATTTCGAAATATTTTTGATTTGTAATTAGTATTTTTGACAGGACCCTGTTCTACTATTTTGTTGACGAAATCATTAAATTACTGATGTTTCTTTTTTTTAAATAACCTGTGTTAAGTCTTAGATATCTCTTTCATAATATAAGTTAATTAAATTAAATTAATTATTCAATTAAAATACTGCCGCCCACAGTCTAGTGCCTACGTCACTCCTACGAAACGGCCAAGCCACAAATTTCGACTAAGACGGAACTAAAATATACTTAAGCCACATCAAACTACTAAACACAATCAAATTAAAAGGCACAAAACCTCTGTCGAGAATAAATATTTAGTAGCTAATAAGCAAGCATCATTAATCTATTCGTAATCTTCGTAAGCTTTAATTCTTAGATTTTAAATTAAACAAATTTAAGAGAATTTAATTTTTGCGAGTTAAGCCCTTAAGACAAATATTTGTATGCGTCATACGGATGTTAGTGACAGTCTGGTTGTTTGTGCTCGTTCTGGTAATTGATTCTGTATCCCCAACATATGGTATTTGAGGCAGCAAAGAGTTCGTTGGTTTATTTTCATCCTCCGCCCTTTTAAAGTTACAAGTGTTAACTTATTAATCTCAAGACTAGTTGTCCTTTTAAACATCTTTAAATTCAACGAGCAACATAATTTAAAATAGTTTATAAGAGGCGACTTGAATGAAAAATATTTTCATTTTATATTTAACGATGAGAAGTAAAACAAGATTCTGGACACAAAGTAACATCATTCTTATTTTCATGTTAACAATATATTTTTTTTATTTCTTTGAAAGCAACATCTGAGCATTGTCTGCAAACTTTAACGCTAAAGCTCTGCAGGGCAACATCCTACAAATATTTCACTGCCGAATTTAAACAACGTACGAGAATGTTTCATTTTTTTTATTTTATTTTCAAATAAAAACTTTATAACATTAAGTTTAATACATACAAACATTAGTTAATCTTTTGAATCGTAAGTGTGAAAAAATATATATACTCGAATACATATTAGTTAGTGGTAAGGTTTAGTTAGTAAGTTTATAATGAAATGATGAGCAGTAAATTCATGTAATAGTTTATATATTAGGGTTTGCGCCGAAACGGTCCGGTAAGGCAACAGTAGGTAAAACTCGTCAATCAAAACTGGAAATATTTGGTTCAAATATGGGTAAACTTTAACTTTAACCCTTTTTTCAATTTGTATTTATGTGCTTCGGTATAAACGGTGAGTGAGCCAGTATAACTACAGGCACAAAACAAACTTACTTACTAAGCGGTTGTCTTACACTCAATATGAAGTACACGTTCCTATACGAAGAGGTAGCTAAATCCGTTCGATACTAAACATTAGTAGCGAATTTAGCACGTTTCTTAGAAATTAAATTGGTTTTCTAAGAAAAGCTATTGGCACGGATCTCAAAGTAAATATTTACATAACGCTCCGTTAAGATAAAACGCTTATCACATTATAATATTCATTTTAATACATAGAAGAATAAATAATATAATATAATTGAAAATGCTTTATTGTACACCAACAACACATACATGTATACAAAAACATACAGTTATTGTTTTTACTCCCAATATTAATGTCATGTATCCCTAAAGTTCGGCTTGAAGATTGAGTAAGTCAAAATAAAAATCCTTATTAAATACAAAAGCATGGCCGTTGCCCGTTGTTTATCTACCACCGACGGTTCGGAAGGAAATCATTCAAACCTAAAATGATCAGCGAAAGAAATCAAATGGACTTTTTATATTGTTTTATTGAAATCATCATGAAAAAAATCTTTATATTTACAACGTCTGCATAATCTTAGTTGTGTAGTTAGTGTAATAATACATAATTTAACTGTTCAATATAAAAATTGTAACTCTTGTCAAATTTGTAACAGTACTTTGACTACTTTGACAATCCTAAATATTATAAATGGGGGCGTGAATTTGTTATTTTGTTACGCTTTCACGCCTAATGCGAATTTAAATAAAATGGCTTTCCATCGGTGAAAGAATTTATCTACACTATCAGCGAGTAACATAGCCTCGCTCTCTCGCTAAAAATGAACATTTTGTTCCCACGAGAACGGGAACTACGCAGAGGAAACCCCGAGCATATAGTATAAAGTAAAGTATGTTATTGATTTCTGAACGTTTTTTGGGATCCTGTTGTAAAACAGTATATACGAACACCAAGAATATAAAAACCATCGTTGGCGCTACATCAGCACTTCTAAGAGTTCAAATGTCTAAGGGCAAAAAAGTCATAATGAAGGAATACGTGATTCCACAATTTTTCTTAGGATGGATTACGATTATCTTGGAATACTGCCCGACAACTTGAAACTTTGAAACGAAATTATTTAAAAGATACTTTAATTTCATTTAAATAAGATACAGTTTTGTTTTTGTTACATTTTTATTTACTCATAAAGTTTTCACATTAAGGAGTAGCGAATTCTGCTCTTGACTGGGATGAGGGGCTCTCCCAAAACCCATCATAGATACGTCTCCGGAAGAATATTTAAACTTAAATGACTCTTCTGAAATATATAATGATTGAGATTTTCTTTCATATTTTGTATAAATTTAAGCCTTACTAGTAAAAGTTGTATAGTGGTTGTTTAATTAAACTGATTTCTTTCTTTTCTCTCTTCTCTTTCTGTTGTGATTAATTTGACATTTGAAAGAAGAAGACAGCATTACTTGACTTGATGAAAACACCCCCAAAGAATATTTATAGGTAAACCCGCAATTGAGTATGTATTCATATTATTAACATTTAAATGTATTCAACCGAAATGAACCTAACATTTCCATTATATATTTGTTGTATGAATAATTAAAACGTGTTGTAATTAGTTTTTTAATCACATAGTAATATTCGTTTTGCATTTAAATTAAACGTATTATTAACTTTTCAATTGAAATCAACGAAAAATAATAAAATGGCGACCAAATTATAATGTATGACACTTGATCAGTTTATAGGATTTTTTTCGCAACTGAGATGGTTCAATGGTAAGAACACTTGTAGCATAAACGAGGGTCGCGCGTTCAAGTTCTGGCAAACATCACTAAATATAAATTTATTTTTATAATGTACCTTGTGCTCGACAAGAAAAAATCATAGTTAAAACTAATTTATTAGTTTACTTACGCTCGCTGATCTACTGGAAAGATTTAAGGCCACGTCAGACTTATAAAATATTAATCCATTTTTTTGTTGAATTATTCTCAATAATAGCTCGGAGTCTGGGTATCGGAAGTGTACACATTCTTGTGCCTCGGATAGCACGTAAATCCTTTGGTCTTGTGCTTGAGCTATTTCCGGTCGTGTTGGATATGTTGTCCCATCGGATTGTGAGAATAAGAGAATAGAGAGAAGACCTGTGTTTGCGAAAACCTTTGTGCAGTATAATATGGCCTTAGCAGTTAGCTTCTCTCCCTTGAGATTGGCTGCCGTGGCCGAAATCGTTCGTTGGATAACGTGTTCAATTACAATGTTTACGTACGTTCCAATGTGTACGTTGGTCTTATCGCATAATCGTAAATGAGATTGACTTTATATATAAACCACAAAATTAAAATTTGTAAGCGCTTCGCTTCAAATTATCTAAAGTCTATATTTCATAGTTCAAGATGTCCGTTGACAGTCAGTGAAGACATTATGGAGAAGTAGACGCAGCGTTTTAATAAAAATGATATAATTTTGTTACAAAGACAAACTTATTTCTTCTTAAGATTTCTTTAGCTCTTTTGTTTGAACAAAATAGTCATAAATTAATTATAAAGTTTTGTTTGTAAATTATTTGAATATTCGGTCGGCTATGTAATCTATTTTGTAGTTGTTTGTTGAAATTTAATTCATATGCTCTACTTTACTAGATTGATGTCCCACAATTTAATTTACATATGGATAACGAAGCAAGAGGGTTGTATGGCCTAGTTACATTACATAGAGGGTAAATCAAGCGATTCACTGAATAATTAATAATCAATAGCTTAGTTAAGTATAACGAAGTTAAGAAACATCGTTGGTGATTAATGAACACAGTAATCATAAATCGCTATCGAGCTTATTATTTATGGTAAAAACGATAAAATTTGTTAAAAAAAATCTTATTATTATGTAATGCGCCACGAACCTTAAGAACTAAGACGTTATTTCCCTTATGCCTGTAGTTACAGGGGTTTATATCCTTTCATCAAGTATTGTTATTTGACGGTGCAATGTCTGACGAGTGAATGGTACCTTTTTTATTATTACGCTGGAAAAACGCATGACGCGTTTCCCTCACGGGTAAAGTGGAGGTATGTTGGACTCGCCGCATGTCCAGGGCAATACCCACTCATCCACAAGTATCGGAATACCCACTAAAAAACCAGCGGTACCCTACCCGTCTTAAGAGGAGCGCCACGGGATCGCTTGCGCATTCAACCGTGAGAGTGAATGGTACCTACCCACTACCCAGGCTAGCATAAAGCTATACCACCAAGTATTTTAGTGCTATTATTTTTATTCCTATATTACTTATGCATTGATAGCATCTTTATATTATTTCTGTTATTTTTACGCCAAAATTAGTTTCAAATGACAAGAATGTTGCATGTTTTCGGATTATAATCTTAACTTGCTTTCAAATCTAGTGAATATCTATCACCGGATAATGGAAATTAAAGGTTTTCAATATTTATCTATTCATATTCTATTCATAGTTATATATTTATATCTATATCTATACTCATATATAAAGCTGAAGAGTTTGTTGTTCTGATCCGGCTAATCTCAGGAACTACTGGTTCGAATTTAAAAAATATTTTTTATTTGTATAGTCCTTCTATCGAGGAAGGCTCTAGGCTGATTTTTATTCATTATGTTTATATTAATTATACGCGGGTGAAACAGCGTGACACAGCTAGTTATAGAATAAAATCGAGCAAATATACTCTCTTCAGCTACGAGAATAAAAACATATTTATATATATTAGTAACCTAATTTCACCGCACATCGGTTTAATATAAACAAATATTAAATAAACATTACTTCCCACAAGATCAAGGCGATAGTTATGAATAAACTGTAAACTTAGTCACGTCGGAATCGTTTACATTGCTATTATATATATTTTGATTTAAAATAAACGCATCCGTTTTACTGACAACCGAAAATGAGTTGGTAACGTGGTATGTCATTAATGGAAATAGAATGGAGTAAGTTACAGATTCTTGTGTTAAGGCTCCGCCCACGTCAAATAGTTTATACGACACTAGCTGTGCGCCGCGGTTACACCCGCGTATAAGTAATAATAATCAGCCTCGAACCTTCCTCGATAAAAAGACTATACAACACCAAAATATTTTTCAAATACGGACCAGTAGTTCCTGAAATTAGCCAGAAGCCTATATAAAGCTGAAGAGTAGGTTTGTCAAACAAACTAACTCTTCAGCTTTATAGATAACTGGGGCCGAATTCTGTTAGGCTGTAACAATTACAATACTTTCCCGATTCGATTCCGTACCAAGAAGTACCATGAAAGAAAAACGTGTACAATTCACACGTGGTAGAAGTGATACCTTCAAAAATTTCGCCTTCAACTGTATAATGATTCCTATCTCATTTTCTCCCACGTTAAATCTTATGAATTTTAGTGTCTCTCTTTTTACTGTCGCTTTTTCGTTTCATCGACTTTCAAATCACAACGATGCTAAAGAAGTTTTCACTTCAACAAAAAGTTTTTACGAGATATATTCAGATTTTCATTTACAAACGTTCAGAGTACCTACTGAGAGTAATGCGTTTGATTTTGCCAAAATCGATACAAGAGACGCCTCATATCTGTTATTGCACTGACCTACTGACAGTATCCTGACCACAGAATATACTTTCCGCTGTTGGGTATTCCAGAAAGATGATATTAATCTTTCCAAGAAGGCTGAGTTATAATTTACCTTTTTTAATATTTGATCATTTATTTCCTGTGGGCAATTTAACTCTTATAATATTAACTTTTAAAATTGATTACAAGAAAATTGTTCGTTACATTTATGTTTATTAAACATAGAATGCTTATAACTTTTTTAATCAACCTCAGTAGGCTGCATTAGACTTAAGTTTCGTATAACTTAAGCTTACACAGAAAAGTACAAAAAAAATATCTTTATTGTACATAGTTTTAAAACTGATAATTGATATACAACCAAGCTTATTAAAGCTATTATTGTTTTAAGCAATTTTTTACAGACGACCTTTATATTTAGGGTTAAGAGTAAAGATTCAGAATATTTCAAATACAATACAGACCGACCCTGATGAAATACATCGGCATTAAATTATGTAGTAGGTAGTAGGTATATATGGGGCTGATCTAGTAAGAGTAGGGAGTAGGTTCACTGTTGTTCTACTGCTACTTCTGTCAGAATATCCCGTTCTTCCATAGCCTTTAATATACTTTTTAAGAAATAAACATTAGGTTCAAGTAATTTAAACGTTCGATTAGTATTAGTGATAAGTTTGTCACTCAATCACGCTAAAACTTTCATACGGATTTGTTGGAATAAAGATGTCCTCGCTTTACACATCTATCTTCCCATAACACGCAAACGAAACCACGGCTGGAAGGTAGTAACTTACAAAATATCTTTAATTATGACGTGTATGTGTGTTTGTGTCTGTGTCACATACAGTGGCGGCGCAAGACGGAAATATGCGGAATTTATGCGGGTAGATTTTTTGGTTACCTATCGCTTTTACGCGTTTCCATCATATGAAGGGAAATGCGGTTGACCTTGTTTTTCCGCTGAAACATACTAGCACGCTTGCCCTGCGAGACGCTCTTCCTACCCTGAATAAAAATATATTTGGATTCCCGATGAGTCCAATTTTTCCTCGCGTAAGAAATGCATAAGCCTCCGAGGCGCGAGGGGCCCAGACCTCGAGGCCCCCTGGACCGCGAGGCCGTGGGCGGTCGCCCACACGCTCACGCCTCTGGACACATACACACACGGTATGTTTTTATATCAATCAGAAAATATGCTGTCCAAAGTTTGGGCTTCAGTTTCATAATCACTGATAAATCCATTTTGCATAATACCCCTCGAAGATAAAACTAAAAATGTTGTATATAATGAAATAATGAATTAAGTATGGTCTTAGTAACTTCTTTAAGTTATACGCATATGTTAAAGTTTTATGTATTTAGTTATAATTATTATATTAACAAAGTATTTAGTGAATTAACTCTAAAGCTACCTTAAAATATATGTCTTTCAGTTATATCAGTTGACATTTGTAATTTTCGTAATATCTCATTTGATCGATCGGTAGCACGTGATAGTTCCCACAGACTATTTACAACTCAAACAGTTCTCCTTTGACCGTTTCGTATGGTTGATGGATACTGTCCTTGTGTTTGTGTTAAATAAATTTTGTATGGCTCGAGTCCATTCATTCTTGTCATACATGTGGTGACTAACGTAGACCGCTGGTCTTTTACATATATTTGTTTATATCATGTATTTATTACAATAATTTTGAATTGAAATATATTAAAATATGTTTACTTACGGTGTTATTTATACAAATTAAGTAGATTTTGAATGTATAAAACTATGATCTAACGCACACACACACACACCCACACACACATACACACATACACACACACACACACACATACACACATACATACACACACACACACACAGACACACACATACACACACACATACACACACACATACATACATACATACATACATACATACACACACACACTAACACACACATGCACACACACATACACACACACACACATACACACACACACATACACACACACACATACACACAATAACAATCCGTTATCAGTTTATTATATCAGTTTAGGTATCTCTGTAAAACCTTAGCTTCATATAAATAAAAATCATTCAAAAGGCTTGTAAAGGTGATTAAATTAAAGTTACAGAATCCATCCGACTGTACTGTTCTTAATATATTTTACCGAATTACACGCAATCGTTTTTTCTTATACGTTATAAACATCGTAAAAAATACAAATTAGACCAACACTTCCGGTTATTAAATATCACCGGAAGTACTCTATATACATATAGGATTATATTAGGAAAAATATATTATTGGATTTATATTAATCTTATCAAAAATAAACTATACTTCAAATTTTTATTTATATTAGTTAGGTTATTTTTTTTTTGTTCAATGAAACATTGGGCTTGGTACCTACTTGGTACTGACATAAAACAGATTATATATATGTTCTAAAACAACAATTAAAAAAAAATTAAATCATTTGACTTCCACTATAAAATATATTCTCCACTATTCATTAAAAATTCACGACTTCGTGAAATTATGTTCCGATTCCGGATTTAATAATGAAAAGTGATGCTGTTACTATTTTTTTTTCCGTCTGTTAATACGAACAACATAGTAGACGATATGAATGGATTCTGGAATGATGCCAAATTCTGAGATAGGCATAAATGGAGGCTTACGTCTAGTCAGAGCTCGCTTTCCGCGATATGCCAAACTGTATTGTTATTAAGTATGAACTTATGAACGTATATGTATATGTAACTTAAATAACATATAGTGATAATTCTAAATTTGGGCTCAGAATGTATTGAATCGTTTTGTGATATTAAAATTAAAACTCGATCTCAAATGAGTATAAATATTCGATAACGAATAAAGTGTACTTACAGTAACAGCATGTGAACGTCCCACTGCTGGGCTAAGGCCTCCTCTTTCTTTTTGGGGAGATTTGGATCTTATTCCACCATGCTGCTCCCATGCGGATTGGTAAAATACACATGTTGCTGAATTTTAGTGAAATTAGACCAGATATTTACCGTCAAGCACGAGATGAATTATAAACACACATTAAGCACATAAAAATTCAGTGATGCTTGCCTCGGTTTGAACCCACGATTAAGATTCACGCATTCTAACCACTGGCTTCAATGGTACTTACAGATTGTCAAATTAAAAACTAAAATCGGTTCGGTTCGCAAAATAAAATACCCTGATCAGAGAAGGCGAAAGAAACTCGATAACTTTTTATAGCTAACGAATGTTCCTTTAAAATTTATTTTTAATTTAGTATTAGACGCATTTTGAATGCTTTCTGGGATCCTGTTGTAAAACCGAGTTAATGCTGTCGAGTAACAGGAGTAATTAGTTTGTGTTTAATTATAAACTAAATGTGTTCAGAAAGTAATTATTCCAATGAAAAATACTCTATGGTTATATGACTTTAAAAAAAAAACATTCCTTCGCCCAGCTGCGAGATATTAACGAGCTGTTGCTGTGATTATTTATACAATACGCTAAAAGTATATAAGCATGGTTATACGTTTCGAAATTCATGAGATTGCGTAAAATATATTTAATAAACAAATGCTGTCAATATTGTATCTGAAATAGTTCTGACTTCGCAAATATTAAATTAAATGATATTTTATAGGATAGGTAGGCGGACGAGGCACACCTGATAGTAAGTACTCACCAACGCCCTTAGACATTGGCAGTGTAAGAAATGTTAACCGTCGCTTACACTTAACTTCGCTTCGTCGCTTTAACTTGGTGGTAGAGCTTTGTGCAAGCTCGTCTGGGTAGGTACCACCCACTCATCAGATATTCTACCGCAAAGCAGCAGTACTTGGTATTGTTGTGTTCCGGTTTGAAGGGTGAGTGAGCCAGTGTAATTCCAGGCACAAGGGACATAACATCTTAGTTCCCAAGGTTGGTGGCGCATTGGTGATGTAAGTGTTGGTTAACATATCTTACAATGCCAATGTCTATGGGCATTGGTGACCACTTACCATCAGTTGGCCCATATGCTCGTCCGCCTTCCTATGCAATAAAAAAAAAAAAAAAACATCGCCAATGCACCACCAACCTTGGCAACTAAGATGTAAAGTACTACTCTTTTGCGGTAGAATATATTATGACTATTATACAGAGTTATTTGTAATGACCCAGCAACCTCGCAGGACTAGATAGCTAACACCATAAGCAACAACTTTTGTTCTACGACTTTTGATAATTTGTTAAATTTTGTTTTGATACATAAATAAGTAATTTTCCGCTTGAACGTTTATAAATGTACGCGTATCGCAAAATCGACTAGTGGCGTCGTCCTTTCGTTTATGAATGAAATAAAGACTTATAAATATCACGACAATACAACAAAAACTTGTAAAATCATTTTTTTTTCATGTATTGAGTTATGTCCGAAGTCGTAGAACAAAAGTTGTTGGTAAAAATATTAGCTATGTAGTCCTGCGAGGTTGCTGGGTCATTACAAATAACCCTGTATATGCATTTATAACAATGACGCCATAGTGCAGTCAGTGTGTAAGCGCGATGTGTCTTACGTTAAGTTATTGTATATCTCTCAAAGTAACAACACTGCAATGTATTTTTTTTAATAATATACTAATTGTTCATTTCATTAAGGATTCATATCGCGTGACAAATAAATTTAATCTTAACCGATGATAGTGGTTTCAAGCCCAGGCAAGTGTTTATAATTTATATCATATTTGGCGCTGAAGAAAACCTGCATGAGTCGGATGAAAATCTGCCAAATGTGTTTCCACCAATCCACCTTGGAGCAGCATGTTGTGTCACAGCAGCAGCATTTAAATACAGTTAATTTTCTTTTACTATATATAACCTACCCGATTAGGTAGAGTATTGTAAAAAGCTTTCTCTTGAAAACGGACGCTGTTTGCCTACCAGTTTGTTATGTACAGGCTCTCAATTTATTTTAAATATCCAAGAGAATATATTTACATCAGCGTATAAACAAGATTAAATGAACGAAACATAGATAACATTTAAAGTTGAAATTTGAATAATGGTATCGTTTGCTTGATTTATTCACAACACAAAATGAACCCAATGAATGAATGAATGAATGAATGAAAATTAACGTCAAATATATTTAACGTTTATATGTAAATGACTTCGCTTGATTATTATGATGAATCGGTACATTAATAAATGTTTCTAAAAAAATATAATGATATTCATATATGAAAGAAAGATGAAAATTTTTACTTTGGTAAATCAACATTAGCGTGTTGAATGTTTAATATTTAAATAAATAAAAAGTGTATTTTATAACAAAAGTAATTTTAAAATTGAGCTAGATAATAAAAGCACGATATTATTCTAGACAATAAGCCGTGAAAGCTAAGCTCATAACAAATAGAAGAAAACGGGAATGATAACGTATTATCCAAGAACAAGAGCCTCGAGATACGCTCATGGGTTCTTTGTAAGCATAATTCTCACTAAATCTTGGCACGGAAAGAATTTTATTCCGTTAAACTTTTGTTAAACGTTTCACGTCTTAATTCGGTTAGCAATGTAGCAGTTGGTAAAGACAATCATGCGATATAATGCAGTATCATTATAAAAAAAACAATTGGAGTTTTGTAAGTTACTTATCAATTTGGTAAAAATCTCTATAATCATTAAAAGTCGTGTTAATTTGTTACTAACAGGACTATCCTTACGTGTTCTGAAACACAGCATTGTATGCACTGTCTTATACCAAATTTCCGGGCTGCTGGTGAGAATAATTTGACTAAATTGAAAAGCAATTGAAAATCTTCACCAGACTTGGCACGTCTTTCCAAAAATCGAACAATAATCCGTCTTTGTAGAATTATGTAAAACTGAATTATAGTATAAATGATTTGCGCTAACAATTTAATGGGATTTACTGTGAAACTGTGAATGGCTTCGCCGCTAGATAAAGTTAGGAATGCTGCGAACTCTGATTGGATTAAGCCCTGTGCCTCATTGGGTAGCTGTCGCGTTTTAGCAGCGGAGCGTTTGAGACGTGGATAATATGTTACATTTCTATTGTTATAAAGTAACGAATGAATACCATTATTTATTATTATAACCTAGTTATATAATAGTACTAGCCTACCACTAAGTTTTCGTCAACCACTTGTTTGATATTTAATTTAAGCGCCGCCAAAATTCGATTATTTCTAAATAAAATTAAGGATACTTTCTGTATATAAATTATTATATTAAATTTTTAATTCAATGGCATTGCTGGGTAATAAAAATAAATAGTTATTTTATCTGTGATGTATCAAATAAGGCAAACTCTTTAATATAGTAATAACAGTATATAAGAGACGAAGTAATAAGGCTTGCTATTAATATTTCGGTTATTAATACACGAAAACGGTTCTAATGGAATAATGGACTGGCCACAGGTATTGATTGTAATAATATTCTAGATATTTTTTTGATTATAGGGATCAATAATGTCTAAGTAACCAACTAAGATAGACCAGACCATAAAAACGTTTTTGTTATACCTTCAAGTCATGGTTTAGTGATATGTCTTTTAAGCCCATTACTCTTTAAGCTATATTATGCCCAATGTACTTTGTGTGGACAACTGGACATTGACCTTTAAATTGACTATCTCGTTCAGAGCTATTCTATTCTGTCTATTATATCTATTCTCCCAATAAGAACATAAGCTGCCTAGCTCTTCTCTTGCAAGTTGAATGTACATATCTTAAAATGGCAGCAATGCCAAATCGATAATATACTGAATTCATCAAAATGTAATTAAGTTGCGTTCATAAATTAAGCATCCGAGGATTTAAAAATCCAGATCTCGCTAGGATATGATTAGGAAATTTCAGTTAAGATACACAATTCTTTATCAACTAGGCCATCTCGTCTCTGAAAAGCCGTGATGAAACCTGGAGGTTTCGAAGAGAATTCTATTGTTGTACAAATATCTTATCCGTAATGATACAACGAAATAGGTTTTCGAAGCTTACATAATACTTTAATACTTACTAACCAGCTAGCTGTTGAGCAATTTGACCCACGTAGAATAAGGTCAGATCCGTTCTTAGGTTTATCTAAATACTACATAGCATAACCTATCTTAAATAGAGAAAAATAAAATTATCTGAAATAATTTTGATAATAAAATATCTGAGAGGTATTTCCCTTTTATTTAGCCCCTTTTTTATTCCATTAGGTATAAAATATGTAACAAAGAAATGTGCAAATATTATTGTAAGTTGAAGAATAATAAACGCTCTCGGCCAATTACAGCACTGTCGGCTGACAAAGGTTTTCATGGCAAGTAATTACACGTCTTAGAAAATACAATTCACCGATTTCGTAGAACAGTTCTATAACAAAAAGATTTTATAACAAAAGATTTAATGGTTCAATTTAATATTATTATAATTTATATGGACGATATTTTCGGGTCAACTTTTTAATCGTCTATTTAATCATTATGTCGATAACTAATGATTAAGCTTTTAAGGTCATTGACTTATTCATATGACAGATTATCAACAATTTGTAAAGAAAAAATAATTAAAAAAATAAATAATAATCAAAGTCAAGGAGTTTTAATTAATAAAATAAATCAGAATAAACTCTGTTCAAACAGTCTCTCACCATTGAATTGTAATTGTGTAACAATATCACGCTAATAATTATATGTTATAAACAAGTGCGGGTCGGGCTCGCGCACCAAGGGTTCCGTGTCTACAAAAACGACAAAAATATCATGTCTGTTGTATGGGAGCCCCCTTAAATATTTATTTTATTCTGTTTTTAGTATTTGTTATTATATCAGCAATAGAAATACATCATTTGTGAAAATTTCAACTGTCTAACTATCACGGTCCATGGGATACAGCCTGGTGAAAGACGGACCGACCGACAGCGGAGTCTTAGTAATAGGGTTCCTGCTATACCCTTTGGTTACGGAACCCTAAAAACGATGATGATAAATGATTTCCCGTTGTATATAGCATTACGAAATATTCTTCATAAAAAATAAAAAAAGAACTGAAAATAAAACACAATGTTTTAATTACCTTCCAATTTTGAACACATTAAAATAACAAACTTAGTTGTTTGTAGTAACTAACTTTTCAAAATTGAGTACATTATTTGAATAAACATGTAATTTTCCTGCGTTCTATTTTTTTTTGTAATGGCATGTCATGATGTCACCTAATGGCTGATATAAGGCAACACTTAAAACAAACATCGTACGCGATAGAATATTTGCTGAACAGATGGTGCGTACACACACCTATAAACAGCCTTAGAAATAGAAGTTACCGGGTATTTTTAGTTATTTACGATAATAAAATCAATTCTCCACACCCGCTAACATTTATAATACATTTTTATATTAATCAACTTAAAAAAAGGAAGATGTTTATGTAATAGTATTTTGCAAGCACTAATGTGTAACTTACCCATAACTAAGGTCCTCCAGACCGATTTCGGCCACGGCGGCCGATCTCAAGAGAGATTAGCCAAATGCGCAGGAGATATTATAGTGCACAAGTGTGTGCGCAAACACAGGTGCACTCTCTTTTCCTTAGCTCTCATAATCCGATGGGACGGCTATCCGACACGACCGGAAAGAGTTCAGGCGCAGGACCAACGGATTAACGTGCTTTCCGAGGCACGGGAGTGTACACTCTTCCAACTTCCAGACTCCGGGCTGCTACTGAGAATTTTCTGACACATAACCCCAATAACTATTTATTGGCCCGACCTGGGAATTGAACCCAGGGCCACCGAGTCTGCGGCCTTATATCAAGCTACTACACCAACGAGGCAGTCAACCCATACTAACGTAATAGGTAACCTTCTCATTACAATACTTTCTTCCACCTAAATACCTAATTAGTATTATTGTGTTCCGATTTAAAGGGTGAGCCAGTGTAACTACAGACCATAATATCGTTATTTTCTAGGTTGGTTGTGTATTGACAAAGTCAGGGTTTGTTAATATATACAAGTATCTATGGGCGGGCGGACTTACCATCAGGTGGCCTATATGACAGGCTGCCTATCTGTTTGAAATAAAATAGACAAGCAAATAAACCACCTCATATCATGTCCAAAGACGTTGAAATTACCAGAAGTATAAACAACTCGGTGCACCGTCTAAGTGGCTGGCCGAAAAATGAACCACCTCTCCAACAGGTGGTTCATTTCACAGTTCACTGGCAACACCCAGTGGAAGTATTAGGACAAGTTATATACATATCTATATCTAGTAGATTTATGTCCCTTGTGCCTATTGCAAACTCAATGAAAATATTATAATTATAACAAAATAACCAACAAATATTAAATAAAAATATAGCTAAGATTAGGATAATAACATTTTATTAAATCTTTCCTTACTATAAGTCCAGCTTGAGCTTTAATGTAACTCCATTCTTTTTCGCCGTATAAAAGTTAAGATAATCGGATTTGGGTGGACCCTCGTGAAAAGATTCCATAAAAGGAATTCCTTTTGATAGATTAGAAATTCAAAGCAATGTATAATGCGCTATTGTGTGATCCTCTCGCTATCCTTAGAAATCAAGAGGCTAGTAGATACTGTAATTTATAAAATTGATGTTTAAACTTATTTATGATTTTCGTTAAAATTAAGTAACCTATTTATTTAATGACAGCAATGAAGACTAATGAGTTTCTTTTGAAAGATCATCTAGACTGCCTATTAATTTAATTGCATTTTCTTTATTTTATTATTTACGCTGGATAAGACTTTTTTTTATTGCATAGAAAGGTGGACGAGCGTATGGGCCACCTGATGGTAAGTAGTCAGTAGTCACCAACGCCTATAGACATTGGCATTGTAAGAGATGTTAACCATCACTTACATTACCAAAGCGACACCAACCTTGGGAACAAAGATGGTATGTCCCCTGTGCTTATAATTATACTGGCTCACTCACCCTTCAATCTGCAACACAACAATAACAAGTAGTGATGTTTCGCGGTAGAATATCTGATAAGTGGGTGGTACCTACCCAGACGAGCTTGCACAAAGCTCTACCACCAAGTGCTACGTGGCCGATTGGATTAACCATCGGATACATCGCAATAACCGGCCGATTTTTCTGTAAATTTACACGTATTTTAGTAACTTCCTTTGCCGATCCTAAGCCGATCTAACCTAGCTAAAAAAAATTAAACAAAAATCAAAAAAATGATTTCCATATTGCTAACATTTTTTTATCGTTGATCGGCCAGCGTATGACCTTTGTCTTGCCTGGTGGTAAGCAACGACGCGGTCTAGGGTGTAGCACGCTTGCTTAAAAGGAACCTGCTTACTCTGGATTTGAAAACACCTTCGTTGTATCTATGGGGAAGTAGTGATTCATAAAATAACATCAAAAATAACGAACACCGATACGAAATTTTCATCTCTTTACATCCTCTTTTCAAAAACACTATGTTTTACTAATAAACAAAACTAATTTTCATATCACGTATCAGGACACAACGTCGCAAGACTTAACTTTACAAGAAACCTCACCTTTAAAGCGCTGCGAACCATGAAATGGAAGATGTCATACAGGGTTATTTAACGACCCAGCAAAAAACACCATAAGCAACAACCTTTTTTCGACGACTTTTGATAATTTGTTAGACTTTATTTTCATACAATTGAAATCGGAACACGACAATACCAAATATTGCTGTTTTTCGGTAGAATACCTAATGAGTGGCTGGAATAACCTAGACGAACTTGCACATAGCCCTATTACCAGTAATAGAATTTGCATTTTAACCGAAATTGTGAGTTTAAGCTTAAACAAGCACTGTATCTTCATCTACTTGATTTGTATTTACGTATAACACACTCGTGCTCAGCAGACGGAAAACATAGTGACGAAACTTACTTCATGTGTCGTATTGAAACAACGTGGTGGCATAATTTCCGGGGCTTGCCCAGCAATGGGACACTTAAAGGTTCTTTAGTTAACTTTACGTCAAAACTAATATGATGTAGTAAATAAAATAACAGACTACTTGAGAAATATAAAACGTGAACAAATATTCTTTGAAACTATCCGATTTCGGATTTTCAAATTAAATCACAGCTTTACGATCTGTTAAAGATGATAATCACATAATCGAAATATTTTATACGTGTCCGTAAAACTTGAACGATCATTGGGTGTTTGTGATGTTTTATTAGATTGTCTGTTTAACGATACAAGGAAGCACTTCTAGTTGACATTGATTTTTTATTTCAGTACAATGGACCGAGATGGCCTAGTGGTAAGAACGCGTGAATCTTAACCGATGATTGTGAGTTCAAACCCGGGCAAGCACCACTGCATTTCATAGGCTTAATTTATATTAATAATTAATTTCGTCACGCTGAAGAAAACATCGTGAGAAAACCAACCAACCCGAAGTGGGGCAGCGTGGTGGAATAAGCTCCAAACCTTCTCCTCAATTAGAGGGGAAGAGGCCTTAGCCCAGCAGTGGGACATTCTCATTATGTTACTTACTTACTTACAATGTCAGAAATATGTTTTTTTTTTTAATAATGGAATATAGGATCTCTCACCGCCCGTACTCCGTACTAAATCATCCGTAGCCACTAACCCACTCACATTTTCCTAAGCATTTTACCTCATGAAACTTTTTAATGAGATTAAACTATAGTTTATAAAATATTATACTATAAATATGGAGCCAACCGATCTATCAACCCGTGACCCGATATCGCTTTTATATCTTACCGCACACGACAAGCCTATATAATCTATATATATAAGTTTTTATCACTTGGTAGTATCAAACGATCAATGGTCCAAGTCGCAAAGTATTCACGGCAATTTTATTAAAAGAAAACATTTAATATTAACACATATATTCACGGCAATTTTATTAAAAGAAAACATTTAATATTAACACATATTTAATTTGATAAGGATTAATCTCATTTGAGCAAGATTGTATTTTTTTTTGTATTTACTTGGTGCTAGAGCTTTGTGCAAGCTCGTCTGGGTAGGTACCACCCACTCATCAGATATTCTACCGCAAAACAACAGTACTTCGTACTGTTGTGTTCCGGTTTGAAGGGTGAGTGAGCCAGTGTAATTACAGTCACGAGGGAAATAACATCTTAGTTCCCAAGGTTGGTGGCGCATTGGCGATGTAAGCGATGGTTAACATCTCTTTCAATGCCAATGTCTATGGGCGTTGGTGACCACTTACCATCAGGTGGCCCATACGCTCGTCCTCCTACCTATACAATAAAAAAAATCGTCTTAAAATTAAGTGCAATATTTTGAGAGAGCCGCAATCAGACATATACAGTTTTTAAGTATCTCCTATAGTTCTGTGTAGTAATGTGAAAAACACCCAAACCGACAGAAACTAACTTTTACAGAATAATGTACGCCAGATAGTTTTAGCTGCATTAGCTTGAAAAGCGCTCCGACCGACGATGTTCTCTCAAATTGCGAATGACAAGCAAACCAAACTTAGTAACGCTCGTAAATGTCATTTGACTACGCTAAGACCATTCCTTTTGAGGAGAACATTTGAAGCATATTTCAACAATTTGCGCTAATCCAACTCAGATTTGGTACTTGGACTCAAGCTGGTACGAGAAAAATTATTTATTAAAGCAAATTAAGCATTTTCAAAATAATTATTACTATACCTATCCTAACCAATCGATCCTCGCGAATATGACTAGAGTTTAGTTATATCTATATATATCTATCTTCTTACAATATTAGTATCATATATGTCAAATCTTCATCAAGTCGTTATATAAAACCTTAACACATTATCATTAAACGAGAAACTTATCTCAATATGAAAATATAAGGCACTAAAATTATTTGCCTAAAAAGCCACGATATTCGACATCTGGCTATTACCATGCAAAACCAGCTGGTACTCGACGATTTCCATTAATACCGAAAGCCCCCATCGGGATGGACGCGAAAATACCCCCAACGTACATTTTATATGAACTGACGCAATGTTTACGCAAGCCTTTTGAAACCAATGCGGATATTCTGGACTATAGTAAGCGAAAAGATAAATGAATACGACAATAAAAGCTCACAGCGTCGAATACCGTAAAATAATAAAGGACATTTCTCTCTGTCTCATAATTGCAACTGACACGAAATATTCTTTCAACATTTATTGGAGAAATAAATCCGATTCCATTTTTGGAACGACTATTGTATTGATACACGACCAGATTAAGAACTCTCCCGACAAATTACGATCACTTTGTGTCGTGTAACAGTGTAAAGGTAAAGACAGATGAAATGAGAATTTTCCACCTAAAAACAGGGCTGAAAACAGCTAAAAATAATAAACCCAATCGTGTGCAAGTTCAACCAAATTGATTCCACACATCAACGTTTAAAAACTAAAACATGTGTTCATAACATGCAAAAAATACCCTTATGACTTCATACCAAGATATGAAATACACTCTTGATTGTGTTTGACAATGCAGTACTATTTAAGATAAGCATTTTACAAACATCTTACCGTCATCTTCTGTGAATAGTTTTTTAATCAGCTCATTGACTGGGAAATTCACGCTTCACGCTTTGTCTATAGCTTCGTTTAAATCTATGAACTCCAGCCGTGTCGGATGACCTCCCATCGGATTATGAGAGTGATTGAATAGAGTGCAGCCGTGTTGCTCACACATTTGAACACTATAATATCCCTCCGTTAAGAATGTGCGCCCTGACTAAAATATATCAGGACATTATCAACGTAATAAATCCACAATTGTCAATATATGTGATTTTTTTTAATGTATAGGTAGGTGGACGAGCATATGCGCCACCAACCTTGGGAACTAAGATGTTATGTCCCTTGTGCCTGTGATTACACTGGCTCACTCACCCTTCACACCGGAACAAAACAATACAAAGTACTGCTATTTTGCGGTAGAATATCTGATGGTTAAATTAATAATTGAATTCAATTTAGCAACGTCCTGATAACCTAATGCGTTATCGACCCAGAGTCCAGTGTGAGGGATCCAATGTAATAACATGGAGGCAACCCTTATTATAAATGTGCATTCATGTCTTAACAATCCAACCGATAATCATAAACCTTTCGAATGATGACTACACTTGTTTATTTCTTTACGTTGACGATATAAAGAAACATTCACATAAAATAAACTATAATGTTAGTTGTTAAACATTATTAAGACATAAAACAGTCATCGTGCATGGAATACGAAGAGAAACAACCACAAATTCTTACCTAATAAATATAAGGAAAATAAAGTACGTATTATATACGGGAGAAGTAATAAAGATGAATAGGTTCCGTCACTTACGCTTGCTCCTCTTTCCGTATTCCACAAACGATTACACAGCAGCCACTGCCTTGTTATCGTTCACATACTCAACCGAGCATTGCACTATACAACCTACGGTTATTACCCGATTACAGAGTATCCGAGAAGAGTTAGTGATTATCACTACTCTTAAACATTAAAAATTACCAATAAATTGCAATTGATGATATCCACAATGGAAACATATTTTTTGGATACTGATTTTTGAAATGTTCGATTTGGGTTTATCGGTGTGGCAAATATTGTGGGATAATCCCGAATGCATAGTATCCGAAATTGAAATGAGAATATCCCCGTGTGCTGGGATATACTCGTATATATTGATCGAACTCAGCCAATCCGCTGGCACAACAGTATGGTGATATGGAGTTCCGTTGGTATAAATCGTTCCTGTAAACTTTCTTACGTAATTGTATTCGTTGATATTTAACGCTAGTTAGAGTAAAACTTCAACTTTAGAAGAGGGTTAACTTTGAAACTTATAACAAGTTTGAAAGTATTATTATTGCCATATATTTATTATATAAGTTTTCACCTCGTTGGTCTAGTGGCCGCAGACTCGGTGGTCCTGGGTTCGATTCCCAGGTTGGGCCAATAATTAGTTATTGGGGTTTTCTGTCAGAAAATTCTCAGTAGCAGCCTGGAAGTTGGAAGTGTGTACACTCCCGTGCCTCGGAAAGCACGTTAAACCGTTGGCCCTGCGCCTGAACTCTTCCCGGTCGTGTCGGATTGGCGTTCCATCGGATAATGAGAGCTAAGGAAAAGAGAGTGTACTTGTGTTCGCGCACACACTTGTTCACTATAATATCTCCTGCGCAGTTGGCCAATCTCTCTTGAGATTGACCGCCGTGGCCGAAATCGGTCTGGAGGACCCTTTTTATATAAGGTATTATACTCGATCATTCCTTTTTAATAATTTCGGCCAATTTCTGACATAAAGCTAGTATGCCGTGATACTAGCTTGTCGTGATCACGAAACTTCTAGACAGGCTTGCAGAAGCCTTACTACGAAACATACTAAATAATTTCATATAACACATACAGGATTCCTTATGACTGTCCGCTTACACCAACTGTCCACTTTTCCATTTTTGGTTTACGAGGTGATCGATCATAATGTTTTTGGCAGCAATAACAATGACTCATTTCTTCTATTTATTTTAACTTGAACAAAACATCATACTAATCGACATTTCATATACGATCATTACAATAATATAATTTTAACTGAATACTAAACAGGCTTTTTTGGCTGTAATACTGAGGAAACTTACTTTTCTTATTTACTATTTGATTCCTATATAATTCGAATTCGTAACATTCTCGTCTAAATTGTTTGTAGTTGTTTAATTTCGTAGCATTTATACAAACAGCCTGTTAAGGACCAGACCCTTATCCCTTATTAAGTGAAGATACAACCGAATTCGCGTAAAGTTCAGTTTGCTTTGGGTGTTAATCAGACAGACTGAAGTTCTGGAAAGTTTTCGTTTTATGTGTCAATTTATGTATACAAGAAAACATTGGTTACTGCAATAATGATGATGAAAGCAGTGTTTCATATTCATGAATATTCAAGAAGTACTTAGTAATAAAATGAAAATTGTGGAGGTACTATAGAGATAGGAGAGAAATATATTTTGAACGTTTTATCTGTAATCCATTGTTTCATATTATTTTATTATAAACTTGTAAAATGAGCTGACGAAAAATTTAATGAGGCATCCAATTTACAACTTTATTTAAATAAAATAGGCGTAATTTCAACCTTTTTTAATTTAGTAAGTTAGTAACCCGGAAGATATCCTGTATCTACATATATGTATACCAATTGTTACGACGATCAGATGAACGATACCGAAGTTTATAGTCTGCAAGGCCATCAAGTGGGTGACAATAAAGTGGATGTTACAAAATCTTTCTTCTTATACGTATAGTATAAACAAATTTTCATGGTATCGGCCAAATATTGATTTATTTATGAAATAGGACGGGCAATGGGCCACCTGATACTTGGTGGTCATCACCGCCCATCCAAATTGCAATAACGATTAATTCACGGTGAAACTATGCCGAAATGTTTAATTATTTTTTTATTTATTATTGTAAAATTAACTTGCTTCACAGCTCTCAACATTTAAAAGTTTTAAGAGGTAAAAATTAAAAGTTTAACTAGCAGATCGGCAACTTTTAGCTATCAAACTTTCAACAACGCCTCCATCTCTTGAAAAAATCCACCTAAACAATTTGAAAACTAGACAGGCGTTCGAGAACATATGTTTTTACTAAAATTATTCGAGAGAAAATACCAACCGCGCTCTCTGGACCAAAGTGTTTACATTGTTATGAGGTATTTTGAAGATATGTGCGCTGTAATGTAGACCGCACACGTCAACGTTGGGAGATGTTCTGCATTCCAAAGTTATGCGCATTCAACCAACATAGACAACTTCTATACAATAGATCCAAACTTTTATTCGTATTAAAATCTAATCCAGATAAAAAATTGTTTATGTACTCTATATCCTTACCAAATTACAGATGATATAACTTTTTAATAAAATGTTATATATACTAACAGCCTCTAAATATCCCACTGAGGAAAGACCTCCTTTATCTTCTCTTGAGGAGTACGTGTGGAGATCCAATAATTATTGAAATACGCGTTGGTAGAGAATAATGTAATTGTGGCTGAATATCATTAGACATGTGCACGATTCTTGGTGATCTTTTCCTACGAAACAAGATTAACCAACACTCAAAATTCGGTTGTATCTAGATTCTATACTATCTCAATTACGTTTTGCAATATTGCTACATACAACTTTAGCTTCCGATATAATTCTTGTTATTATTCTGGTATAAAAACAGAAACATTTCTCAATGAGACTTATTGCATTTTTATTATGTACTTGAGAATGTTTAGAAACATTTTCTCGTCATTAAAAACGTTGTTACGAACGCCTACAATCCTTTTACTACCTACGGGCCAATTATTCATTAAAATATTGACTAAATATTTTCTCAAGTATTAGTTTTCTCGAAATTTAACAATGTAAGAAATAAAGCTTAAGGAAAACTAGTGATATTAGATATTCAGTTTTTATTGTCTTAAATAGAGACTGTCAAATATCGATTTAATACTGCAATTATTTTCTTATAATGATCTTAGACTTCATAAAACATCAGAAAAGTCTTGAAATATTTTTATACTAGCACCAGATCAACGTAATTAGTATCTTGAATCCAATATTGAAGCTCTTAGCACAGACTTATGTAAAAATCATTATCGAATTTAGGATAGTATAGTCCTTCTATCAACAGATAACTGCAAAAAAATCCCGTCTTTCTCACTCTAGTTCCATTAGAAGACCTTGAACACTAACACAATAAATACTTCATGTTCTTGTCGTAGATTTTTGTTTAAGATGTAAAATGCCAAGTGTCGTGGAAATTGTAGTAGAAATCAAAAGGTTCGCGTTATCAAGGTCGCCTTCACAGTTCAAATCATTGAAAAAAATCTCTTTGTTGTATAAAAAGTAGGCACAAAAAGATTGCAATGTCTTATTTTTTAATTAAAAAGATGAAAAGAATTCCCTCTCTAACTGTGGTCACTTTAACCGACAGTTCAAACAAGGTCGATTTTTTTGTATAATAAAAATCTTTTATATGTTCAATTAATATTTAAATAAATTAGAATGCATTTAACAATTTAAAAAAAAAACTCTTAATCCATATACGTGGTGTCTTTCCTATTCTTTATTTCAATTAAAAATACACACATACTTATATAATATTTTGTTGTTATAATTTGATGTGGTGTTGCTTTACTTTATTTACTTACCATTTCCAGTAGGCATATGTGGCATCGTTATCATTAATCTACAAATATTTAAAAAAATATATACTAACCATATAATCCACCACAGTGTGCAATCCAATTCCATAAGCAGTTGTCATTATCACACCCATACCCACTTGTCATCACTCGCTATCACAATATTATCACTAAACAAAATACGAAAAGTCAATACACGGATCGCAAAAATCCTAATGACATAAACACTTCATCATACCGTTTTGATTTACCGCCCATTACAATGTTACAATCCATTTTTGAAAATAAAATATTTAGCGGGATTAAATGACGTTTATATTTTTTTTCTCTTACAAAAAAAAAATGCAAATTGATATCACGCGTACAGCCGACACGCCTGCTCGTTCCCACAGATATTTCGCGACTGAGTGAACGAACGAACTGAACGCCTTTACCTGTTATTTTTCGTGGGGGGTGGCGCGTGCGTACAGGGATCAACCGTTCCCAACATTAACAATTTTAAATAATTACCGAGCTGGTTACGTATACCCTAATCAGAGATTTTCACTTCAATTATTCATTAAACAACGAAACAAATGGGTTAAGATGTTTTCGATAATAAAATAAAAAAAATAATCTTTTTATTTAATAACGTTAATAATAATATTGGATGAATAATGCTTTAATATATTTTTAAAATTATAACTGAAATGTTTATAAATTATCTATATATAAAGTTTGTTAGTTTTCTGGGTGTATGTAGGTTTCAACCCGCTAGCAGTGTTAATACATCTCCACACATGGTATGCCCGTGGGCGAAAACGCGGGAAGGGTCACGACTCATGTAGCCCTTTAAACGCAAGCTGCATGCGGGGAACAAAGCGTATGCCTCTGTTATGCAGACATCCTTAAGTTCTGGGGACTTGAACGTGTGTAAATTAAAGATTTTTTTTTGGAGCATAAAACTTATAATAACACCTTTTCAAAAATATAAGTACATACATTTTGTCTTAGTAATAGAATCAATAAAACAGATTTAAGGATTCAGGTGTCTTATTAGGAGTGCCGCAGGGAAACTTATATTTGATATACTTTAATGATATACAATAACATGAAACAATGAATGAATCCTTTCACATGCAGACGATACTGATTTTTTGGGACAATGAGTAGAAATAAGTGCATAAGGACAAATAATACACAATTGTGTTACTCGGCAGTAGAGCTTTGTACAAGCTCGTCTGGGTAGGTACCACCCACTCATCAGATATTATACCCCAAAACAGCAGTACTTTGTATTGTTGTGTACCGGTTTGAAGGGTGAGTGAGCCAGTGTAATTACGGGCACGAGAGACATAACATCTTAGTTCCCAAGATTAGTGGCGCAATGGTGACTTAAGGGATGGTTAACGTTTGTTACGATGTCAATGTCTATGGGCGTTACTTACCGTCAGGTAGCCCATATTCTCGTCCGCCTATCTACACAATAAAGAATAAAAAATATTTATAAATTTACTTTGATTATCCACAAAGATCAAATACTCCGTCCGGTGACTGACATAGAATAACCAAATAGAAATAATTGTTCAATAAAATGGTTTATTAGGTGACAATGGTGTCAACTACCTACTGCAATCCTGTATAAGCGATACCTTCAAGAACCTTCTTAACGAAATCTATACACATAAATAAAATTGGAGTGTCTCTTTGTAATGTTGAAATAACCGCTTTTTCCTACATGCATATGAATATATATATATATATAAGGTACATACACGAAAATAACATTTTTTACAATTTTGGTCTGTCTGTCTGTCTGTCTGTCTGTTTGTTCCGGCTAATCTCTGAAATGGCTGGACCAATTTTGACGGGAATTTTATTGGCAGGTAGCTGATGTAATAAGGAGTAACTTTGGCTTTTATTTTAGAAAAAGATGATTATTAAAATAAAAATGCAAAAACCAAAAAAAACTAAATAAACTAATTCACTTTTTTGTTAAATTCCTCGCGGACGAAGTCGCGGGCACAGCTAGTATATTCATATATTTCATTAAGAAAACATCACAACCATACTGTTTTAAAAATAACAAAATATGTTATTTATTAACTGTAAAGCAGTTATGATATGTTTTAAATGCCAATATATTATATAACGGTATTAAACCTACAAACACAACAAAGCGACGAAAGCATTATGTTCAAATTCGTAATGAAGTGCGCACGTGATTCGCTAAACATAAACAAATAGCGAAGTCGATCGTGTATTCTTATACATAGAAAAACCTTTTTGTGCGATGAAAATAATGAGGGAAATTACAAGAAACATAATGATAAATGTAATTTAAAGAGAAATTCCTGTAAAATTTTTAGGCAATTTTAGTATTACTATGACTATTCTGTATATTATATATAACTAAGATATTACGACGTTTATGCGTGAATATACTCAATCACCCTAAAAACTGGAACACAAGAACAAAGGGTATCACTGTTAGGCGGTAGAATAGGACCCCAAGGAATAGGAACACCAATATACCTTATTATATGACATGTAACTAAAATAAATATCATTAATGCAACTTTATTGATATTCGTTTAACGTAAACAATAAAAATTAAACATTTCACAAATATTGAAAACTAATGTGAGGTTATTTATATAACAACCAAAACCGCAATGCGTTATGGTAACGAAACATATATATATATTTATAATGTGTACACTTTAAATAAGGTATTTTTATATATAGGCGTTATGAATAATATGCGTAGTTTTTGTGGAAAGGTAGTCTACCTATAGGAATGTGCATCGATTGTGTATCTTCTTTTCTATTCAATACGAATCAATCAGATATGATTCCAATAACTGATCCTGTCGAACAAGATACTGCAGTCTAGTAAATGGGACATTATTTATCTCCCATTTCAAGTCATGTACTCAGTTACATCATCACGCAAAGTCTCAACATTCATCTCAGCCTTCATGTCATGATAGAGTCCATTTTTGATGGTCCGTTCTTGATGATCTGATTTCTTTTCAACTTTTTTGTCACGGAAGAAATACTTCAAACTTCGTATTTTATCAACTTTAATTTATTTTATACAACTCAACTAATGAATAATACTGTGAATTAATCCTAAACTTCACCTGTTAGTTTGTGTAAGTTTGACATCAAATTAGTTGGTTTCTTGAAAGTGAGTTTGTTTGTTTGTTAACGTAGTCGGAGGTACAATAAAGCACACACGGCATATATAGCCACCTAATAAGCGAACGAAGCTACGAGCGGAAACTAGCATCTATTTTTTTTCAAGTAGTGCTATCTATCTACTAAACATAATAGACATTTTTTTATGATAGTGCTTAGAATTCGAAGCACTGTGTCTAAAATAAGTAGCGCAGTCTCCTATTTTGTTTTTTTTTATTCAATTCGTTCTTACATAGTAGGTCACTTACATAGTAGGTCACTTCATAAATGTGTCACGTGGTATAAAAATATATTCACAAAGGCATGACTTTTACAATTGTACGGTTTAAATGGACGCGGGTCTTGGGGATGCATAAATCCACGCAAAGATATTTTTTTTATGAATATGGTTCTTTATGTTACTGTATATATTTATGTAGACAATTTACGATATGTATGTATTAAATGTCAAAACCTTTTGTCTCTTTCTCTCTCTCTTTATGAGTTATTTGTGAAGTCATCTACCTAAATATTGAAGAGATTATTGTTTTAGCAATAAAATATCATTATCATCATGCTAGCCAAAAGACGTCCACTGCTGTACAAAGGCCTCCAACAAGAATTTCCATTTTGGCCGGAAAGAAGAAATAAAGTACATTATTGTTTTCATAAATCTATTAAATCCATGAATAAAAATAATTAATATACATACTTATATGTAGCTACGTATTATAAAATAAATCTATCCTACAAATAGGTTTTACATCTACACAGGCTATAATAATACTGTCAAAAAAAAACTTAAAATGTAACTCGAAACCTTTTGTGCAACACAAAGGCGGAGAGAGAGTACGTTTGAAGCTTATGTGACGAACTAGTAATTGGACGTAAACGTTGTCGCTCCGCTAAAAACATCAATGTTCTCTTTGAAGGCCCGGTCTACGTAAATTGTCATTCTGATTGCTATTGATTTCCTGTTCTGCATCAGCACAATGAAATAAATACAATTTGAACATATCAATATAACATTGGAAATATTTAATAAATAAGCCAACAGAAACGAAATTGTAAATTAATCAAGAACTATTTGTGGTGTAGTGTAGGTATCATACAGGAGAGCGATATAAAAATCACATACCTAGAATATGTAGATAAATCTGTTTATTTACCTTTACTCTTACTTCGATTGAAATAAGATATTCAATATTATAATTTTTTGCCACACTTCGTAGGTAATACCCATAATATAATATATAAATAACGCACAATTATAATAAAAACTAGCGGATACACGCGACTTCGTCCGCGTTGCTTGATATATTAACAAAGTTTTCTTATGTACGAAGGAAAAACCATCAAAAAGATCGCAAGCAAAAATATACTTGTTTAAACATACACCACTGAACACGCAGTGCATATACAAATCGTTGTTTCTTGAAACTTTGATAACTTTTTATTAAATGAAGATATCGCAATTTTTTAAGGCCTCAATTTTTTTGATAAGGGCCAAGTGTCTAAGAAATAAAATTTAGAAAATTACATTGAAATATATCCAGTAGTTTTTCCGTGATGCGCGTACAACTGCAGACCTCTATCATTTTATTTATATAGAAGGTAAGTGACTGTTGTAAAAGCTTTTTGTACCGTAACCACAGCCCACTGAAACACATCTAAAAGGTTTATAATTTAATTGAACCATAGTGTAAATTCAATTAAGCCTTACGTAATATTTCAACGTAAAAATAAGTTGATTCCTATCAGTTAGAATTATAGTTAACAGAATAAATTGCACAGGTAATGGGAACAAGCGCCTCTTGGGGGTTATGGCGTGTCGCTAAGGCAATTATACACTGTGCAAATGGCTTGTAACCCTAATTAGGAGTTTTTATAATTTCATGATATAGAGCGCGATTAGCTTAAGGGTATGTACACGGTAGATTATAAATTTCAACATTGTATCAAAGATGGTTTTGATGCAGTCACTTTTGGACGCGTATTTTAACTATGGGAGCAAATTAGTACCTACAGGTTTTTACTGATGTACTTGTGCCAAATATGATTTTTGAATTTTTTTTTTATTGTATAGATAGGCGGACGAGCATATGGGCCACCTGATGGTAAGTGGTCACCAACGCCCATAGACATTGGCTTTGTAAGAGATGTTAACCATAGCTTATATCGCCAATGCGCCACCAACCTTGGGAACTAAGATGTTATGTCCCTCGTGCCTGTAATTACACTGGCTCACTCACCCTTCAAACCGGAACACAACAATACCAAGTACTGCTGTTTTGCGGTAGAATATCTGATGAGTGGGTGGTACCTACCCAGATGAGCTTGCACAAAGCTCTACCACCAAGTGTTATAATAATTAAATTATTAATAAAATGATGCCAAAATTTATTCTAAAAAGATTAAATAAGAGTTCGTAAATATCTCTTTTACTTAGCAAAGACCTGACTACGTAAAAAAATATTGTCCTACCTAAATTAATTTGTAATAATTAAATATTGTGATTTCTATTATTAATTGTGTAGCGTTTAAAGGTATTAACGAAACAACAGTTACTAAAAACGAGCGTTATCAAGTAGTGTTGTTCATTTTGACATCTTGGATTTGATAGTAAAATTAAATAATTAATATTAAATTCGGTAGGTAGAACCTAGTTAAAATGTTTGGTACACTTAATAATTGGTATTTATACCTAACTAGTTTAAGCCCGCGGCTTGTTGCGATGGGTTTTAGATTTTTTTTGTATACCATTCAATGCCACATTGTTTTTTATAGAAAAAAAACATCGCCAATGCACCACGAACCTTGGGAACTAAGATTTTATATAACTTGTGCCAGTAATTACAATGGCTCACCCAACCTTTACCAAGCACTACTGTTTTGCACTCGAATATCTAATGAGTGGTACTGAGAGTGAGAGGTTGTACCTACCCAGACGACCTTACAAAGCTCTACCAGCGTAGTAAAGGTACCCTATATACTTCTCCGTATCCCTGACGTGTATGTAAAACTTTATAATGTAATCGTATCAAACGAGCAAACTCACCATTCATACCAAATCCATTTGGCGCCGTATATCGGTCCTGGATCGCTTATTACACATTAAACAAGAAATACTCATCCCAAGTTATATAATTAATGTGTGACGTCTGTCCTGACGGAACAAGTTAAGTATGTGCGTACCATATACGTACTAAACAACGCAGGAAAATTGTTTAAGAGGAAAGTTACGAAATGTAAAACTCGTGTTATGTGTTAAAATATTTATAATGCCCAATTACGTTTTACGTCTTTTGAACGTTTAGTGTAAAAAGTTTGAAATTTAATATTTTAAAAATAAAATATTTATTATTAGAGTATGTAGTCTAAAAGTGAACGTGCGATACGGACTCGTACTCGGTGTGACGTCATTTTACAACACTCGCTAATTCCGCTCGCGCTCTCGGCACGGTGTCGTCTTACGTTTGACGATTTGCGGAGCGTTGTAAAGTGACGTCACATGCGGTCATGTGACTGTTAGCAGTACTCGATATTTTCGTATGTTAAAATACCTGTAAAATCAAAACTAATAGGTAATTTTGACTACAACAAAAACTAGTGTATTTGAATACATGCATGCTTTACTGTAACAAACTTTCAACCGATTTGGCATACCTATTAACATTCTAAATTATCGTGCATTGAAACGTCTGAAGGTGGAAATAGTTTAATTGATTTGATTGATGAGTAATTAAATCATGTCGTAGTCACAAATGTTGGCTCAACCACCTCGTATAAATTATAACAATTTATGGTTTATAATAATTATGTATTGTTGCTATATAAATATGTCTTTTGTCTTTCTTATACAACAATATAATACTATTTACGTATTAGTTGTGAGTGTGTTGGATGACAGGTTTTAGGAATAAAAAAAGCCAAAGTACTTCCCTGGGGAAAAAGCATAATTAATTTCATCAAATTCAATTCAGTGTTTTAGCACTCAAAGGGTAACAGGACTAACAGGGAAACAACACAATAGGCGTATCATTTCAAATCCCGTGGTGGGCAGCGCATTGACGGAATAAATCTTACTAAATTGAGGTTTGAGGTGACCACTAGGAGAAAATAGAGGTTTTCTAGATTAAATAAAAACGTAAGTTACTTTGTCGTCTGTACTTTGTAGCTATATGAAAATTATTTTCACAGCATCCAGCTTACTAGGCTAAAAGTAGATGATCTACGACTGAAATTATCGCCTGTTGATTGAGAGTATTTGAATACGAATAATAAAAAATAAACGAAATAAGACTCATTTCAAAAATTTATTGCATCTAGTAATAGCCGTGTAAAAGAATTTTACAATGTCAATATGTATTATCTTACTCCTCGCAAGATTACAATCATTAGATTTGATGTCAGTAGCGACATCTATAATCTATTAAAGAAACGACATGTAAAGTTCAGAATAACAATGTCAGTTTCGTAGTCACATCGATCACCGCTAGATGGAGCTATTACCTATATGCATTGGATTATTATCTATGGTGTTCGAAACCGTATGATAATAACGTACATGTACTATAATTTCATAACGTACGAGGTACAGTACTATCTTACACAGCTTATAAACGGATAAAGTAATAGGCAATATCTTAACCGATACTCGTGAGTTAAAACCTGGGCAAGCACCACTGTATTTTCATGTGCTTAATTTGTGTTAATTCATCTTGTGCTTGAAAACATCTTGAAGAAACCTGCTTGTTTCTAATTTCACTGAAATTGTACCACAGGTGTATTTCACCAACCCGCATTGGAACAGCGTGGTGGAATAAGTTCCATACCATCTCCTCAAAAAAGGAAAGCACTTCGTTTTCGTAGATGTTTTCGTACTTATTAACAACTATCTAAAAATAATTAAATTATTTCTAGTCTGCGGAGAGCTAACAAACACCATTTAATGTTATTTTTATTTATTTGGATGTGTAGTTTTTGTATCTATAAAAATGTTTGCATCTATGAATATTTACAAGTCTATTTATATATTTTTTAGGTTATAAAAATGCAAATGACTTAAGTAAAAATAATCATGGACTTTTTGCCTGTTGTATCATTTTGCCAATGTTTACCATCCTTATTACCTTGTCGTCCGTCGCATCTATAGCTAAAATTCGAAGTCAAGGCCATACGGACAAAAAAAATTGGGCAAGTTTCGGGTACATACCGTAACGCAGTCCAACTCGCTTGTTTTATAAACTTCTTTATTTACAGAAGGCATACTACTTATGTTCTCATATACCTATTTTGGATGACTAGCAATTAAATTCTTGCAAAAACTGATTGTAAAATTATACATTTAAAAAAATAACTAAGTGCTAAAAAAGGCTTAAAACTTTTTTAGATGCAGAACATCATTAAAATCAGAAATAAAATTAAAAACATGAGTATTTATAAGTATTTATTTAGTCTTAGCCCTGTTTCTGCGCTATCTCGCGTGCCTTAGCCTTCTCGAGCTTAGCGATACGCGCGTTAGACTTGTTTCCGAGCACACCACCGCCCCAGTGCCTGCGGAGCTCTTCGTAGCGCTCATTGAAGTTCGTCCTGATGGCTTCAACCACCTTCGAGAAGGAGGCTCTATCACCAGCCTCCACCTGTATAAATTTAGTTTTTCGATGAAGTATTTTTTTACTGTTCTTAATATTATAATGAGGTTTCTATTATAATTTATTTCACTTCAATTAAATTTGAAACACTATTTACTCGCAGTAGTCTTAACATTACTTGATATTTTTTTACATAATAAAGCAAGTTTTTATACAAAATGAATTACTTCATGAATGATGGCATACTCAGATATTTCTCTTAGGTGGTAGAAAAGCTTTCCTCATGGCGTTTGGTTAGCAAATACATCATCACTGTATGACCATCATACTACATTCAACAATAAGAACAAATGAAAAAACGAAATTTATAGACCATCTTGTAAACATAAAAAAAAAGCAATAAAGCGGTAATTAGATTTGTTAAGCCTTATGAAGCGTCATTGAAACTTAGTTTTGTTCAAAAATTTAATGTAAATTACATAATAAATAAAATTTAATTATGAAACATTTAAAAAAAAATACCATTTATTGCCATTCAAAATTATTAAAACAATGGCTACATAATCTTTAAAAGAGTAACAAAAACTCCTTACTACTACTTACTTATTTTCTAACAGGAAAAATAAATATTTTCAAAAAGATAAATTGTATTACCTATCTTCCCTATTCTAATAACCGCTTTATTAATTTAATCATCAAGATACAAAATAATATAACTTACATGTGTCAGAGCTAAGCATGTGCATGTCTTCCTGTGTACAAGGGCTCCAAGACGGGATTTACCCTTAACAATACAGTACGGCACACCCATCTTACGGCACAAGGCTGGCAGGAAAAGTACCAGCTGAAACAATCACAAATATATTTTTATTATACTTTATAAATTGGGGTCTTTGGTTGAATTAATAGAAAACTATGCTCAGAGTCAATCATCTTCATGCAGCGTATGATGATTATAGTTATCACAGCCTCAGGTGAAGAAATTCTAACATCATAGCAAGTATTAATAATATTTATTATGTAGCAAACTAATATCTAAGCTTGGCTCAGCTATAACTGCCAGACTTAGTTGTCTGTTGACCTTTTTGTGGTAGAAGTTATAGGTAGTGTGGTAGGAAATGTTAATCATCATTGCTTACATCGCCACTGCACCAACAACCTTGGGAACTAAGATGTTATGTACCTTGTGCCTGTAACTGTCACACTGGCTCACTCACCCTTCAAACCAGGACACAACAGTACCAAGTACTGCTGTTTTGCGATAGAATATCTGTTGAGTAGGTGGTACCTACCCAGACGAGCTTGCACAAAGTTCTACCACCAAATATATATCACAATACACATAGAACCATTTTCTTCTTTTTATTAATGTTAAAAAAGTTGGAAAACAATAGTCTTTTTTAAAAGGTACAGGCTTATTAATTCAATTTAAAGGGAGTAGATTAGGACTTTTTTAAATAAAAAGTATAGATAATATTATATACCTCAATGGGATCTACGTCATGTGCAATCACAACAAGCTGAGCCTTCTTCTTCTCAACCAGCTTGGTGACTGTGTTGGTACCTGAGCGAATGGTGTTTGGCCTCTTCGCTGGTGGCTCTTCCTTCTTGGCAACCTATGCATTATAACAAATTGTATGAGTACAATTCAAAACATGAATAGAATGTTATTTAAAGTTTATTGGATCAGAGATCTTGGTGGTTCATGGTCTTCATGGCAATCTGAATTGTTTTTATGCATCACTTCATGATTTGAATAAAATAATATGCAATACAAATTAAGAAATCACATTAACATTTAACAAGGAACTTTTCTTAGCTCATTTTTTTCCAAATTCAAGTAGTTATTACTGGACAACATTGTTGAATGTTGAGATGCACTTTATAAGCAGGCCATAAACTAGTGATTTTGAGATTTCAATAAATGCAACTTGACTTGGTTCATATTGTAAGAGAATTAATAAGTAGGTGTAAGTTTAAGCAAAATTTAGGTGGGTAGTGCCACAATATTCAATAAATAGAAAATATTCTTAACAGATTCTCATCCTCATAAAAAGAAAGACATGAAAACATAGTTCTAGATAGGCAACCGACTGTTATAAATAATTTGCAAGTTTTGCCATTACTTCATATACCATAATAATAAACCGTCAAACATATACACTAACAATAATTTAGTTAAAAATAAATAAAATGATACCTTAGCTTCAGCAGCTTTCCTCAGGCGTTCCTTCCTGACTGCTTCAGTCTCAGGTCTGTATTTCTCGAGGATCTTGAACAGACCCTTGGCTGAAAAATATATTTTACTTCCAATTAATAAAAAATTATCTACAACTTCAGGAGTAATGAGTTACTTGTGTGATCAGAGTTAAAAAGCTCGTATTGTTTTTAATAATCATTGTGATTCATAGTTGCATTTGGTGTTCATCATATAAAAAAGTGTCAAATTATGACATCAGAAATATTTACTGAGTTACCTTTAAAACAATATACATAATTACATATATTATTCTGGTAAAGTGTATTTTACTTCAGTTGAATTTCCACAAGTATGGCAAACTGTGATTATTACAAACCTGTGGTCTTATCCAAAGTCTGGGTGAACTGGTTGATTGGTGGTGGCACCTTGAGACGGCGCTGGAGTACGGCCTTCTGGCGCTGGATGCGAATGTACTTGGGCCATTTCACAAAACGGGAAAGATCACGAGTCGGCTGGATATCTTGGCCTGTAGACAATGACTTTAGAGGTTAAGATTTATTAAATGTACTGTGGTCTTGAATTTTGCCTAACAATAATAGGTTAACTGTTAATCCGTTTATATTCTTATATCGTTTATAAATGCTAATACTATAATTATGTTTTTAATGATAGACAACAGACAACAAAATAAATTGACTATTTTGTATATTATTCACACAAGTGGAAATATTAACACTTGTTTAATTATGTTAAAAATGTTTAAGTATGATAAATAAACAAGTGCAGTATTAGTACAATGAAATATTCTACATCAATAAATGTACTAGAAATATACTGGGGTTTTCATATCGAAACAAATAGTAATAGCATTCGATAAAGTATTATGAATATATACTAATCTTTATGTACAACACTTTTAAATGCATAATTCTTTGATTTCAATAATATCAGACCAATCAGTGTTAAAAAGCTCGATATTTTGAACCCACATGGTATTTCAGGGTTAATTTTTTACATCATTTTGGTCACAATAGCAGTAACAAACAAATTATAAAATCTTGCCGAGGAACTTACCGATCGCAAAGTTCTTTGTTCTCTTCTCGAAGAGAGGATTTACAACCTTTTTAGGTTCAACTTTCTTCACGACTAGAGGAGCAGCCGCTACTTTCTTTCCGACCTTCTTCTTAGGCTAAAAAACAAGAAAACGTTACTATTTTTTGTCGTATAAAAGCTAATTTAATTATAAAATATTCAACTTCAGCGATCTTGGTGATAATTCAAATGTAATCATACACAATCATTGAATAGTTAACATCATGGTTGTCAATTTGAGGTTAGACATTTAACTTCGCGTTTACATTACTTATTCACAATATTTATTGAAAATAATTGAATGAAATACTATTTACAATATCTAACACTGTATTAGAGTCAATATTTTAAAAGTAATTGATTATGTTTTGGTGTTGTTAAACGAAAAACAACATTGACGAATCCGCACTTACAGAATTGGATGTTCGCAGGTTTTGTAATTTTTCCGAACTAAAATAATATATTATTATAAACGCACATGGTTTTTACCTTCTTCTGCACCATCTTGACTGAACTTTATAAAAGTGATCTAACGGCCACGAACGGATACGTGACCGAAAAAGAACACCAACCTTTCGGCAAAAATGGCCGAAACAAAAAGACAGAAGCGGAGAGGGTAACAAACGTCAGCCAATATCACAGATAATACGAATGCCAACAGATAAAAGAAAATACACTTACCAAGTTACTAACGTCAAAATAATGTTGCCAGACTAGATTTTATTAACAACTACATAATATATTCAATAAATGCATAATATCTGTATTTAATTAAAATATGTAAAATAAATTAACCAATATTCAAGTTACCACTAACCATTTATCAAATATTAAAAGTATTATTTTTGGCGGTAACATGATATCACTTAGAAATATTAGAAACATTTTTACTATACAAACATAAATATGATTATATATGTGTCAACTGAGTGCCGTATAAATAAAAGTATTAAGTATGTATTATTTGCCAATATATACACATTACTACACACATTATAATAATAGTTATGTATATATAATTAGGTTTATAAATAATTGAATGAAATACTATTTAATTTTACAGTATGTTAACCTATATTAGAGAGAATTTTTTTTCAAGTAATTGGTTATGTTTTGTTATTAAGCATAAAACAACATTGAGGCTCCGCAGTTACATAATTGGATGTTCACAGGTATTTCTAAGTTGATGATGATTAAGCAAATAGTAATAATAATATATAGTAAAAAATAATATATAGTAAGGTTCACATAATATAAAAGCAACAAGACTTAACATTTGTTTTGGTGATGATCCAAATGTTTTATTAACTTTACGACACAAATCAGTATTACCAATATTATTTTATCATTAGCATTCCGTCTTACGTCACGGGTAGCATTAAATAGTACATAATATTATTATATTCGGACCTTTCTATATAATTGTTTGCGAGGAACAATATTAAATCATACAACAAAGTATTTATATATTGTATATGTTATAGATAATGATATTATAAGTAAAAAGACATAGATAGGTTACATGCAGTCCGTGAGCAACTGAGCACTCACCTCCTCAAGTCCTCAGTATTATGTCACCATTGTCAATGGATAGACGTCACGTAGCGAGTACAATTATAATTAAAAGTGACCCAAAATAACCGGATATTACCGCTTTTATTTCTTTTACCTAATCTTTCATTTATAAATAAACATTTTAACAAAACAAAAACCGACTTCATAGGAAAAACAAATTAATATGCACTAAAAAGTAAAAAAATAATTGCTTATTCTTCTATAATTTGATAATTAACTTACTTATTTCTACTCATCAATTTGTAGGTACGAATGTGTTGTGTGGTTGATAATTTATTTACAATTATTGTAATTTTGGAGTCCCTTAGAAAGCTATGTCTTTAGCGAATAACATAGGCTATATTATATTTTCAAAATCTTATAAATCCCTACTTAAAATGGAGCAATGTAACCCAACGTATCAAACTGTTGCCTATAAAAGTTATTATTTCGCGTGCGCTGCGAAAACTATTGACGGTATATAAAGAAGTGTTTTATACAATAGTACTACAATTACTTGATCATAACGATGTTATGGTAGGTGAATGAAAAATCTAGATAGCCTATAAAAGATTCGGCCGTGTATCGTTAATTAGCTACTAAGAATTGAAGATTTCCGTTACTTTGTCATGGATCCTACAATCAGAATCTAACCAAACTATCATCAAACAAGCCTTGAAGTACACTCTTTCCAATAAAAAAAAAATCATCGAAATCCGTTGCATAGATATCGAGTTATTCGTCCATTTGTCGCGCACATACCTCATGCAAATTTACGATTTATATGGTTTTCTCATGGATTCCACTGTCAAAACTGGACCAAAAAAAAATGGGACCAATGGGAAAGCACCAGCTTTCAAATAAAAAAAAAATCATAGAAATCGATTCATCCAGTCGAAAGTGAGGTAACAACACCAAAAAAAAAAAAACATACAGACGAATTGATAACCTCCTCCTTTTTTTGAAGTCGGTTAAAAATATATGTGTTTTATGATTCAAATTCAAGAAACAAACGCAAACGTGTGGACGAGATTTGATTATATAGAATCGAGTAACTTATCTCAGAATACATCCTGTATTGACTTTGCGGTATCGGAAATTTTATATACATTTTGTTATAAATGTATATACATTTTGTACTTTATTGGCACACAATGCAAAGTTGTATACTTTTTTTTAAAATAATTGGTATGTTCCAACAATATGACAATATTCCAATATTGTTTTTTATGACTAAGAAGTAAAGGTTCGAACAAATCTGAATAACTGTAAACGTAGTTTTATGCGTGTCGTTATTTTCACGTGATTTGTCCATAAAAATAATACAATTGTTTTTCGTCATAATAATAAATAGAGTCAACCCATAATGTATTTTATATACTGTTCGATAATAATCTTCTGTAAGAAAACAATTCCATTCATATTTTTATATAAACTTATTATTTAATATAAAATAATTTAAATAAAGATTTCTTACAGTTCTTGTTAATTCTTCTAAAAGCGTCAAATTAGACATGGAAGGCACCATCAGCTTAGGTAAAGAAGTCATGGAGTCATTGTCTGGTTTTTTGGGTGGTGGTTTAAATTATAGGCGATCTATGGCACCGGTTGTGGATGAAGATAACATCACAACTCTTGTTAGAACCGCGGCACTTTGCAAGGATCTACAATTTTGCGTTCCAATGTGGAAGTTCACCGAGGGATATGTAATAGTACTTGCCAAATCTATCCAAACTATCCTCAGTGGAATATTAGAAGATAGTTTCAAGATGTTTATATTCGAAGGTCAATTGAAACTCTATTTGGAAATAGTGAGACATATTCTCGAAAATACAGATGAAAAGATAACCGATGGTAATGAGATTTACTATTGGATAGATGCGATGAAAAATATCTGTTCGAAGTTCCAAGAGATGTCGACGATATTTATAACAGAGGAATATCAGATCGATCCGAACAAAATAAACGCAGTTAAAAAGGAACTGAATCAAAAATTAACTATTGCGACAGTCTTGGTAGAATTGAAGTATCAAACCGAATTGTGCGTTGAACACAATATTTGTCTTACATCGTTTGAAATAACAAAAGCCTTGAATACACTTCTCGAACGATTTAAGACATTGTCTGATGAAAAAGTTAGACAGTTCATTAAATATTTCTATGAAGCACTATTTGATACAACGTTTTATTCATATATAAACGAAGCAACTGCACACGAGCTTCAAGTAATTTTAAACGATATGGCTTATTCAAAAGAAGTATCAACAAAAGATTTATTATTAATGATTCAAGAGATAGTTCAAACAAGACTGGACACTATAACAATGAACAGAGATGAAAAGTTGTTTCATGATGCTCTACTAATACATGGTATTTTATCGGATATGGATCATATATATAGTGTATATAAAACGAAGCCATTTGCTGATTTTTTCGAGAAATTTTTAAATTGGACTGATTCGTTAGATTTTCGTTTCGATAAAGATATACGTGGGATTATGCGAGATATCGGAGAGAAACTGTGGGCTGTACCTGATAATTTGTTGGTTAAATTGACGAATGAAGTTAAAGTATTTCTGGAATTAACCGTGGATCCAGTTCCGAAAAATGTATAAAGGTATAAGTAAACGTTCCTGTTTTTTTCAAATAAAATTTAAGTCGAAGTTCAATGACCTTCCACATTTTTTTTTATTAACTCTACTTGAAATTATTCATTCAATAAACAACACAAATTCAACATTGTTTAATATATCTATTATTTTATAGTTATAAATAAAATTTATTGATAGTAAATTATAAAGTGAATTGAAAATTATTAATGCAAGCAGTAAATAAAAACCTATGTGAAATATCAATAAATATAATATTATTAAAAAAATACATAATATGATCCAAGTAATATATTTTTATAAACATATCATAAGCCATCCCAGCGAATCTTCAAAATTTTTAAAATCGAAATCTTTAGTAAATTTCCAGCTTATATTTCTAATTAATATCTAAACTGATAATTTAAAGCTAAAGTGTATGTCTGTTTAATAAAACGTGTTTAAATAAACGTTAATATATATACATACATAAGTTTAGTGGTATAGCTTTGTGCAAGTTCGTCTGAGTAGGTATATCATAGTTCCCAAGGTTGGTGGCGCATTGGCAATGGTTAATATCTTTACAATGCCAATGTCCATGGGCTTTGGTGGCCATTTACCATCAGGTGGCCCATATGATCGTCCGTCTACCTATAAAAAAATAAAATAAAAATATAATATATATGTATGTACATTTAATATGCGGTAACTCCATAACTACTACATAACAACTAACAACTAATATAACAAGTTTCTATGTGTTGAGAAATGCTATCACGATAATTATATTGAATTTTACGGACTTCCCTTCTCTTTGATGCACGTAACGTTGCATTGCGTATTCACTTCTCCTTCGGAAACCTCATCACTTTGTGAATATGTTATGCAATATCGAGCTGTGTTTACAGCAACTGGATATGATATATTGGGACTAGTATACCAAACATGACGTTTTAATTTATTTTTCGAATGTTTTCGTATAACTGGCAACACTAAATTAACTAATTGTAAGTTTTGACAGTTTCGGACCGTTTCGTGTTACTTATTTTTTAATCGTAAGTGTCAGAATTTTATAATTATTATCTCACAACTTAATTCTTTATTTTAATCACAATATCTAAATTTAATAATGTGAGAAATAATATATATATCTCCATTTATCTTCAATAACAAAGTACACATAAATAAAAGTCAACAATTCACACAATAAATGTTGATACATAATTTTTTTCTCTAATAACGTATATTTGTATTAATTAAATACAAAAAAGCAAATGCATAACAGATAATGAAAAAAGGTTACGAATATTCTTTGAAAATTCCCAATCGAATGATTGATTGTTCGCGCGGATTGAATGAAATGGGCTGGAATGACAGAATGATATTTAAAATGTCATTAAAAAGGTATTAGGATTGTATACAACACATCAATCAATAACGTATATTTGTAAACTATAAGCATTGACAATAAATAAATAAATAAATAAAAAAAAACAAAATAACGTTTTGCGTTTTCAGATGACAAATAAAAGTTAGTTCAAGCAGAAGTCAATTTCCCTAACATCCGTTTGGAAACATCTAACTGTGAAATTAGTTTAGAAACTAATTACTTAGACCAAGGTCGTTCTTTGAGCCAGTATCTAGCAAGGAATGTACGATTTAGTTTTACTGTCTACTAACTACCTAATGGAACCATGTGTAATTATCTTTATTAATCTAATCTGACCTTTCCCGCAAATAGGTCCGTAGCCTACTATTACCTACCTGTTATATTACAGAAAAACTCAACTTTTAACAATTAAAAAATATTTATGAGTTTAATTATATTATTTAAATTATTTATCGTTATTGTTACTTTTATATCTGAATATTCTGATTAGTCTATTATTATTTTTTATTTATTGATGTGAAAGTGCAGACATTTTAATTTCATTTTCGTTATAGTATCAACGACTTAGTTTATAATAAGAACAAAACGAATTAAAGTAAATAAAGTCGGTTTAAGGACGATAATTTTACGTGATAATGTCAAAAGAAAACATTGATGAATATTCGGACGCATCGGCCGATGGAGTGGAAGAGAGATAGATGCGTCACAAGCCGAACGCTTAGAATCGCTTGTTCGGCTCAGGTGGAACGTGATAAGGAGTCGTTCGTGTAGTCTTCTTGGTCGATTTAAAAAACGTTATCACGTCAAAAAAATGAAAAATAAATATGACTTATTCGAAATACAAATGAAAAGCAATAATTAAAAACACTTTTTTTATTAAAGAGTAATACTTGCTGATTAGTGATTAGTATATGAATAATAGCTAAATTGTGTACCTACACACATACTAACATACATACCGTCCCATCGGATTAGAGAGTGCATCTGTGTTTGCGAAAAGTGCTTAAACACGATTACACCTACCGTATACAATACATAATCGTTTTTTATTATATTAGCTTATTATTTGTTTTAATAAAAAAATGTTGAGTTTATTAAAAAAAAGTATATTTATACTGTATCATTTACAATTTATTGTTTAAATTTGCACCAATATCAAATATTTTGCAAGCAAAGGCAATTAACATGCTGAAAATGCCTTTGTAGCACTATCTGAATATTGGAAAGACCCTTGTTGACATACGAGAGTGAAATATTTATAACGCAGACACGCCATTGGGCGGCCATGCTGAATATTAAGTACAGTTATTATATTTTTTGTTTATAGAACAAATGGTAAAATTAATATTCCTTTGTCATTTATTGAGCATTGAATTTACGTTATAACAAAAGTTTATTTATAAATTTATATGCAGGTTCATATTTATTGCAAAAGAAGTAAGTATATAATAGAATATATATTATAAATAAAAAAAAACATAGATCACGTATACCTGATAATTCTCAATATAATCTAGTGTAAAGCAGTGTTATGAATTATTAATAACAATAACCATGTCGATTGTCGTACATATGTCATAGTGTCATATAGACATTTAATTTACAAACAGTACACTACTAGTTACAACTGAGAACAAGACTTCGTCTGTTAATTTATTCCATACTAGCTGTGCCCCGCGGTTTCACATGAGTATAATTAATAAAAATATAATGAATAAAAATCAGCCAAGAACATACCCCGATAAAAGGACTATACAATACAAAAATATTTTTTTAAATTCGAACTAGTAGTTTCTGAGATTAGTCGCGTCAAACGAACAATCTCTTCAGCTTTATATATTATAGGTAATACCAGTTGCACAACAGTATAGCCCTCTGTACCAAGTCTGGAGCATCTTCTCTCATCATCTTTGCTGACATCTGTGCTATCGATATTAATTAATAAATTACTCGGCCGCTGGAAAGTTTATTGCAAATTTCACGTCGTGCAAACATAAATTTCAATATAATTGGAAAATCGGAGGATATTCAGGAATTTATTGAAATTTAAATATTGAATCGCATGTAAGTTATTCGCTGATTTGTAATTCAGATATTGAAATTCAATTTATTTACCTATATTAATATCAGATTTAATATCAACAAGGTTTAGTGGTTAGTTTATTGAGGTATGTGGTTCATAATAATAGTTATACAACTTTCCTGATGAGAAAATCTCATTCAAACTTAGCACTAAGAATTTGGAAGTGTTGCTCCTATCTTCGATGTCTTTCCGGTCTGTCCCATTTACTTAAAGTATTAGGTAGGCAGACTAGTGAATACCCGATAGTAAGTTTGGCATTGCAAGAAATATTAGCCATGCCTTTATATGATAAGTGGGTCGTGGGAGTAATCAGTGGCGTATCCAAACAGGCTTGCACAAAGCCACGTGTAGTGTACACTATGTTAAACGGTTCACTGGCTCGACAACACACCGTATGCGACACGTCCATTCTCGCCAATGGCTCTCGCTCGAGTGACGTTCGCCCCACCATAACGTAAGCATGAGACAGTGTAAATAACTATTACTATAGTTATTATTTAAGACAAACACTACCAAGTAAATGTGCACATGGGACTACAGGCTTACATCCACATACAAGTTGGAGATTCAAATTCAATCTGTTCGGAGTTCGGAGACAGCACAAGCCGCATGCAAACTGATGTGTTATACAAATAAACATCCATATACTAAAGTGACAGTAAAGGTCCCACTCGCTTCTCTTCCACGATATTATAAACGAAAATCTGCGAGAAGCGTTACTGCAGGTTTTGCTGTTAAATAGAAACGAAAGCTTACATGGAATCCACATTTCACGGGACGTGACTGTCGCATGTGATATTCACAGACTAAAAAAGGGTTTCTTAAAACATTATATACTTTTCAGTTTATCGAGTAGTAAAAGTAGCTGATCGAGTTGTATTTAGCTGAACGGTCTATGGGTCTACTAAGTGGCAGTCATAAATTCGATCCTAACGTTGATTAATTTAGCGATGCTCAATTATGACGCGAGTGAAGCTGCAGGTAATCCGATAATGCTCATATATCACAATTTAAACTCTTGCGACGATGATTATATATTGCAAATGGCAAATGCACTTTTATTTGATTTGTAACATTTTTCGCGAGTGAAATTTTTGGTTTGAAATGAAATGTTTTTGGTGAAAAGGCTTACTTGTATATATTTTAACACCGACAACGTTTTTGGTTTATTTATGCTAGATTGTATAGGCTTTCAAATTATCTGCAAGTGTTATAAGGACGATAATTGAATTTGAGTTATAATTATACAAGTAGATAGTAAGCAAGACAACATGTGGCTTTGTGGCCAAAATCAAGAAAAGCTTGAGTATCGCTGGTCTAGCGGCTTCCATATAGCTCTTTAAAGCGCTGTTTTTACGGAATTTAGCATAATATAATAAACACTGATTCATCAAAATGTATACAATTTTATATATACCTATTTCTATATATCCACTGGTGTGAAATTCATTTCAAGAATTAACCCGCATATACTAAATATAGAAGCTTATAAAATATATCTTATTTTATAAAACACACACTTATGTTTATTTAAAGCTGTCATTGCTTTTTGAACGTTTCCTTTGAGGATTACAGGAAAAAAATTCATTACATCTTTCATAATATTATAATATACTCACTGAAAAATATTTCAATTCAGACACTCCTTACATTACTTGACGGCAGTTACTTACGATAGTTACAAGGTTAAGTATTTTATAGACCAGACATAAAATAAGATTAATACGTATTTTTTGTTTATTATAAGGAACATTTACACTATATTAAAAAAAAAAACACTTTGATAACTTGAGAACTTGAGAATTCGGTCCCAGTTATGTTTTACCTATTAAATATCCACAGACGTATTATTGTAGTTTTACGGCTCATATTTTTTGTATTTTTTTTATTATATTGTACACAATATAAGCTATCAATATTAAGATATGGACATAAGATTCGCAGTAATTGATATTATTGTTAATATTTATATGATGTACTTACATTATATTTTTATATACAAGTACATACTGTTGACGCCACAGTAAATATTCCTTGTTTGATAAAATTAACCAAAAGGGTAAATACAATTTCCATGTATAAAGTATTACCGGAAAGTAGCATAATATACATATAAGAATTTAAAACATTGAAATATCCAAAGTATACTCTTAGAGCTGTATATTTTATTCTTAAGAGTTAAGTTTAATGGTAAGATAAACGTATTTAAATGGCCAGGAGTTAGAGATTGTAATGCTTAATTTACATTTTACAATCTTTAAAATCAACCCTGAAAAATGGCCGCTTCGCATAAAACAGAGTGACCTCTTTATCAAGCAACATTATTCTTGCGGTACATTATGCTAATGACGAAACTGAGGCGGGGATGAAATTAAAATACAATTTTGCAATTAAATTTCAGCTTCAGAAACGTTAGTCTAAGTTTTACTAATTTCGCTTTAATCTGAAAGCCCATTGGTCGTTTATTACGTCATTGGCTGCCACTGACCAATGAGCGCTCACATTAAAGCCGAATTAGTTTCACTTTGACCAGCGTTTCAGAAACTGGAGGTACGCCAAATAATTTCATATATGATGGAACAGTTTTATCAACTTGAAAAACATGAACATGATCATGGTTTCACAGATGGCTGTTCTGTTTATATACTTAATGGTCATATAAATAAATTAAAAAAAGCATCCCCACTTCTGTGAAATTCTGTGAATTCAAATAAATATCTTCTTCCTCATTTTAATTGTTATATATTATCATTTACATTAAGATGTTATAACCATTATGTTCTTATTCATCTTTTCATAAAATATTTATAATACTTTTTTTATAGCGTAGGAAGGCGAGCATATTATGGGCCACATGATGGTTAGTGATCACAAACGCCCATAGACATTGGCATTGTAAGAGATGTTAACCATCGCTTACATCGCCAATGCGCCACCCATCTTGGGAACTAAGATATTATGTCCCTGTGCCTATAATTACACTGGTTCACTCACTCTTCAAACCGGAACACAACAGGACCAAGTACTTGCGGTAGAATATCTGATGAGTGGGTGGTACCTACGCAGACGAGCTTGCACAAAGCTCTACCACCAAGTGAGTAGTGGTAGAGATTTTATAATTTATGTTAAAATTTGTATTATATTTTCAACAAATAGCAGCTCTGTGATGTAGTTGCGACATTTTTAATTTTCTCTGACTAAAGAACAATTGAAATTTAAATGAAAGACTTGACCATCATTGTAATTTGTGTTATTTTATATTGTGTTTCTTCCTCAATTTATATAAAATGTAATTAAAAACTCGTTTTGTTGATGATACATAATATATCATTATTGGATGCTGTCTTAAGATTGAAGATTAAGGGTTAGTGGGGTAATATGCCATCGATCATGTGTCATCTTCTTCAATTCAGAGTAGTTGTATCTGGTCCTCTTTTAAATCATCCCTCAATTTCTATGTTATCCTGGTGCTCATTCTCCATAGTCAACGTTGGAAACTCATATAGGGAATATTCTTGAAGACAATTTAAACTCACACGTTAAAAAAGTACTCTGCAATCGCAGACTAAAGATCCTTGTGCGCATACGACTCCTACATTGTTACATTTGGCCTGTATGTACTCTTTTACGTATGCGAGGCTTGCAAAATTAAAGAAGACCTCCTGAAATGAATAGAAGCTTTCTAGATGTGGGCTTATAGACGTATGTTCGCCATTAGTTGGCCTCAGATGGTCCCGAACATAGAGGTTCTGCGACGGGTCAATCAAAAGCATCAACTTTTGCGTCAAGAAAAGAAAAGGTGTATATAAGGTTAGGGATGACACATATCAACATTTTATAACTCATTCTGATGGGAAAGTTTGCCGGAAGGAAGGAAGCTGTTGGTAACAGAAAAAAGTCTTGGCCTTGCAACATCCGGGAATGGACGGGAATTGCGAGTGCTGGCGAGCTTTTCCATCTCGCGAAGAACAAGAAGGAGTGTTCGAAGAACTTAGTCTCCAACCTATTGTCCTACGAGACCGCTCCTTTTTTGTTTGTTAATTTCTTATATATTAAGAATTCAGTCCAATTTCCAAATAAGATCTACTAAACTGCCAATTATTAAAGGTAAGATGTTACACATCGGTATAATTTTTTATTAAGAAGGTCGAATACTGTTTACTATTATTAGTTATTTATAACCTGTGCTCGCCATTTATACTCTGTGGTGACCGACGAATAAATATTTTAATGGGTATGCCCGCAACACTGGTGTTAATATATAATGAGCTTAGGCGTCGGATATACCTATACTGGATGGATTATCCAAATTTGGTTTTTACTGAATCAAATTATCTTTTCTTTGTCTTTTTTGTTAACTATTCATGAAGATTTTTAAGAGAAACGTAAAAATGACTGAATAATATTACGTACGTAGAATAATGAACTTTGAAATAAGAAGTCTTTGATGTACGAGCTATATTTGTTTTTTCTCGCTTTTGGGTTAATTTAATTAATTTTAATAGGTATCGTTTTTTGCAGCTTATGAAAATACCTATTTTTCATTTATTAATCGAAAAACTTTTATAATTATTACTCTTCATCTATCTGTGTACGTATTTTTATATATTTGTACGCACGGGCAAACAGACCACACGATATTCAGCAGTCCCATTGACATTAGTGATGTCAGAAATGTGTACTAACCACTTAAGATCGTCAATGCGCCACTAATCCTGGGAACGAAGAAGTTATGTCCGTTGTGTTTGTAGTTACACCAACTCATTCTCTTCAAACCGGAACGGAACAATACTAAATAGGGCTGTTTAGCAGTAGAATAGGTAATCGTAATTTACTATCAGGTGGCTCATATTACCCCTACCTCCATTCTTTTATAAAAAATGGTTGTCTGTAAAGTCGGTTTACGGACGATAGTTTAACGTGACAACGTCATAACAAAACATTGATGAAATGACTGCAATCGAGTGAAAAAGAGATAGATGCGGCGCAAGCGTATAATCAGCTTAACGGGACAATGAGCGTAACCTGACAATTTTTCGTGCATGCAGACAGCGTTCATCGATTTATTAGACGTTGTCACGTCAAAAAAGATATGAAATAACATAATATATATTATATGTTAATTGTACGTATTAAAATAAAAGATAGTGTGAATAATTGTCTGTATTTATTATTTCCATATTAACATTACTACTCTGCATTAACAGAATGTAAACGACTATGTGCAACGAGAGTAAACATTGATTTTTATACTTTCAAACAAATGTTAACCTCACTGCCATGACAATAAGGTGCATTTTCATTGTAATTGGTAATCTGAAAAGTGATTGTGATGTCTGACTCTTCGCGTTCATGATGCCCTAGTAGCCTGTGTTTTGGTTTAAACGTGACAGCATAACCTGTAGGTTACTGTTGAAATGGACATTCAACAAGTTACCTGTAAACAGTGCGAGCCTTTACTCACCCGTGAAAGCATGTTGACAACCGACTTATGGTGATATACGATTTTGATGCACGTATTCTTGAAATTTCATAATTAATTATGGTCAATGTCGCATATCACTTACTGACCGGCTTGCGACCGTTATCTGCGCTGTGTTTCGAGTTTTATAGAATAGTCCTACTGTCACTTTAATAATAATCATAAGGCTTTACTATATTATATAGAAATTCATAACAACATTTTCTCATTACAAAATACCGAAGCTTCTATCGAATGATTAAGAAAATAATGGCACGTCCCTCTTTCGACCTAGTCCATTATAAGCGTTAACATTCATTACCTTTTAATATTTAAAGTAATTGCATACATAAGATATTGCCTGTTCTTGTCGGTAGAATTTACTTTGCGAAACGGTGATAGCTTTTAATTTAGTCGTGTAATATTAATCAAATGTGTTATTAAGAGCCTATTTCAATATACATAATATTTTGATTTCATTGATGTGTTTGTAGCGACATCTATCTCGCCACATACAAACTAAGAACTGACGTATCCTACATCGCGATATTAAAGTTATCAGAGCAAATGTACATATATACTAGAATTTACTAAGTTATTGTGTTGGATTGCCAAATAAATCAATATATTATATTTTCTATTTTTTTATATAATAATGCTGGAAGAGCTTATACATCGGTTTAGCTAACAAATCAGGAGCTACAGGTCTGATTTAAACAATTATATATCCGTTAATTGAATATTTATTATACTATTAGGCTACTAGCTGCCTGAATAAAGACTTTTTCTCCGAGATTTTTTTCGAGATCTGTCAACCGTACAATTCCTCCGTCCTATGGTAATGCCTGGGTCCTGCGCGTCGGCGTTTCTTTGATGTACCTATTTATAAAACTTAAAAGTTCAAATTTCAAAGTGTAAACCGCAATTATGACTACATTGAACGTTTGAAATATTGTGTCATTCATTTTGATTAGAATTAATACTCTGTCAATTTATCAAAATTTTACTTTGCGTCATATTTTAATTAAACATCAAAATGATTATTTTCTAAAAAGATAAATTATTCAGTCATTATGTATTTTAATATTAATCAACGATTTTAATTTTTTTAATTGATCTTGGCGTGACCTTTGTCTATGATTAAATTATTATAATTTTTTCTTCTCCGCAGTCCTTTATAACACCAAGAAACAAAATAGAAACAATGACGGTGTGATAGAAGGATGTAATATTGATTTAACTGTTCAAAGTGGTTTGAACTCTGTTGCGTTTAAAATAAAGTTCATTATATTCTTGTAGCATGGACAGCATGGAATGGGAGGTTCTCGTATCTCTCATTCGGTCATGGTCTCCTGGTACCCAATGTTTTGGCTTAAACGTGACTTCAAAACGTCGCTTTAATTAGAGGGAGCTCCTCTCTTGTTTGTAAAACATGTTAATTTAAATTCCACACGAAATAAGTACAAACTATTTATTAAGAAATAGCGTATAAAATTACTATACACTGAATAAATAAAGTTGATGGATGGGATACTTTTATTGTATAGGTTTTTATTGTATCGTTGATATAACGAAATTTGTTTAGACGCTTTAAATTACGTTCGATTTAGCAGATAATTATTTGAATGATATAGAAATCTATATAAAAACCTACCAAATAAAAGTAGAGATTCCATATTTTTATGTAAATAAAAATGAAATAAATAATATGAAACTTTTAAGATTACTCAGTTGAAATGCAATTATAATCTCTGGGCGAAACACGAATGCTCGAGCACTCTTGTCTCATTAGAAGTGAAAACGGTACTAATTGCAGTTTTGCAGTCAACGCATTTTAAATGCTAAAAATGAAATGGAATACAAAAATACAAATAACTTACTTATAAACGATACTTAGCGTGTGTTTTGTTGAATACCGATTTCGCTCTTTCTGTCATTATTGATTGCAATCGAAAGAAGATACAGCATTGTTTAAATAATCACACAACTAAGGTCTGAAGTAATTGTGTCAATTATAAAACACCGTATTAATCACATAGTCAGCTCGCTGGATGAACTTGCTAAGCCAATTATAGTATTAAGATTGATATAATGAGGCATCGTTCAAACAATGATCACGAAATTTGACATAACTTTTTTTTCTTCTTATTAAGAGGGTATTTACGCCATTACCGTTTCTGAGATATTTGCCAAGAGACGTTTTTCAAGATGGCGCCTAACGCTCGCGGTTTAGGATCACAACAACTCAGTTTACTTACTCAGTATACTTCGGGGGCGTCTAACCTAACCTAATCCAATTAAAACATCGAGTGGCAGGATTTTTTGCAGAGCGAAAGTCTAAAAATCTTGGACTATATTAACTCGCAGCTACATAGCGCTGCAATACATGAACTTATATTTGCATATATATGCAGGACAACGGATTGTGTTTTGCTAATTTTCTATATTAAATAAATGGGTCATATTTGCATACTAAATAAATATAACCATATTACTTTTTATGGTAGGAACATTTGTAGGAACATATTGAAGGTTGGTAGATTTATATTTAATAGTCTTCTGACGACTTACGTACATGTAATAGATCTATTTTTGCCAGAAATTTTCATATATAATTTTTTACTTAAATAATAATCCAACATAATAAAATAATAACATTCTAGAAATAATTTATTTTATACAAGTCGCATTTAAGTTGAAACAATCACAATATTATCATAAAATAAAATTAATGTTGCTTTATTTTTATTATCCCTCCTATGTGATTCTTGTAATTTAATATTTATCAATATAATATACTTATTTAGTATAATATCGCCGCTCTTATTAGACGTAAATAAAATAAATGAACAATATTATCTTTGTGAAAATAGATTCCATCCAGACTTGTGTGTCCAATTACCAAAGTTGAAACAAAATAGTACACCATAAACATTAGAACTTTAGCTCACAGGAAGTCAATTAGACGGGATCGCTACGTACGTAATTAAACTCGTTACCTCGACATACGAAACTCGATTCACCGTTCCTATTCGAGTTAATAGATCAAAGTTGTGCATAATTCACTTGTTAACTTTAATACTAAGGATAGTAATACTCCTATGAGCATTGAATGTATTTCGTTTCCATAACATAATGCACTTAAATAACATTAAATAATATAATACAATAGTAACAGCCTGTGAATGTCCCACATCTGGGCTAAGGCCTCTTCTCCTTTTTTGAGTAGAAGGTTTTAAGCTTATTCCACCACGCTGCTCCAACGCTGGTTGGTGGAATATAATACAATATATAATAGTAATATTTATTGTATTATTGTATTGTTTATAATACAATAAATATTACTATCATAAAAGTATTTATTTATGAAACTAACTGTCGGTTTTTAACTTAACTAATTTTTAAAATAGTAAAGTATAGTTTTTATTGTATAATTTCAAAATATAGTATATCAAGACAATACATATACTTATATCGATACTACTGTTTACTATGAGGTAGAAACTAGTTGGGCTTTATGTATCCGAGTTATCTATATGTATAAGAAATATTAACCAGTCTTTAAATCGCCTCTAACCGTGGCAGTAAGATTGTAGTTACACTAGCTCAGCACATAAATAATAAGTAGGTACTTTAATTTATTTCATATTATTTTAAGAATAAAAGCAACAACATGTACTTAGTTTTTAAATGTATAATAAGTAACAATTTCTAAACATCCCATCAGAATTTTAAGGCCGCTCCTCTAGAGGACGTTTGGATTAAATTCATAACTCAATACAAATTGGAATAATTTTTCCCAAGAGTTATTTAATTATTACATTTGACAAATCGCCCATTTCTTCGGAAAATTTATATCTAAGAAAAACCGATGAAAGGAAATTCATTCAGAATTTCTCCAAAGAAAGTATGTCGAGTTTTATTTAATTACGGAATTATATGAGTTCTTCTTTGATCGAAGACTTATGTATTGCTTTACTTAAAATAAATTGAAATATCTTCGTCGTAATTTAAAAAAAAGTTACAGATAAAAAGTTTAAATCTTCATTTTCAAATACAATAGTGCATCTGTGTTATGTCCTGCGCAATTAGATGTTCAACCATATAATTATAGATAAAATAAAAAAAAAAGTTTCTGTATTAATATTTAAATATAACGTCAAAAATATTTAAGGGTATTTTTTATATTCGCGTGGGGTAAAATTATATCACACTGTCTCTAAGGTTTTAACATGAGACGTTATATCTCGCACGACTCCCTTGAGTATAATACGCGCCATTTTAACACAGGAATTGGATGATTCTAGAAAATGTAAAGTAAAATGTAAAATAGCTTTTACGCTATGTAATAACACAGGCGTGTCAAATTGTCAGGCAGACTAAAGATATTATTTATTTTATTGGAAAATACTGTAAGTATATAATATTTAAAATGATATAGAAATATTGTAAGTTTTTAAACATAGTACCTATATAAGATATTAAAGCACGCAAATGAATTGTAGAGAAATGTAATAAATTACTTATAAATAATAATACGAGGATGACTTGAAAATATTGTGTTAAAAAGTTATTATTTTTTCATATTATTGTAATTTAAAGCGAAAAACTAAAAAACCCCTCCCTAACTTGCTAATGGGGAATAACCTTCCATAGACCTTTTTTATTTAATTTTCCTAAAAAGCGTCTGTGGCATATTTAGCAGTCTGTATTTTATACTGACTAAATTGTGATATATTCTTATAAATTACTCGATTTAAAGAATGCAAAATATAAAGTGGTATCGCAAAGATTAACATTTAATTTAATATTTTCTCAGCCGAAAAAATAAAATGTTATACAGAAAATATTGGACGGTACATAAGTACCGTAAATTCAATGTTGGCTTGGTATTTAAATAATACACAAAACAATGGATTTCGTAAGAGATGCACGGACGTGTGCTGTAGAGTTTGAAATACGATATATTATAAGTATACCTAAGTATTTCAAAATACAAGGAAATTATAATACGGATCTGGCACGAATTAAGCGTAAAAAATGGTAAATAGCTTTATCCCATAATCTCGTTCGAGAAGCGCGTTTTTGTTCCCAGCTTAATGAAACAAGTAACATGGACCAACCAAAGTTGAATCTTTTATATGAAAATAGATCATTTGAGGCCATTTAAAAACGGAGTAGATATCGCAAATGGATGAAATGGATGTACAACAAGTGACGAATGTCCGGTCGGAGATTGAGTGCATTCCTGACAGTCCGTGATCGAATGAATGATGCAACTTTGAAGTGCCGAAAAATTTCCTATAAAATATTATTCATTATTGTTTATTTGCCGAATAACATTATGCGCCATGACAAGGTTATATCAACTGTTTATTTTTGTGTTGTATGTCATAACCAATTAACAGACGCCAGGTTTTCTCTTAAATCACAGCGGACCACACTTTAATATCCCACTCGTGTTCCATACTTATGTCATTCTTATCTATTCTATATCTATACTAATATATAAAGCTGAAGGGTTTGTTTGATCCAGTTAATCTCAGGAACTACTGGTTCAAAATTAAAAAATATTTTTGTGTTTTATAATTATGGTCCTTTTATCAAGGAAGGTTCTAAGCTGATTTTTATTCATTATATATTTTTATTAATTATACGCGGGTGAAACCGCGGTGCACAGCTAGTTGATGATATATTATCTTGATATTTATTTATTTTATTTTATTTATTTATTTATTTAAATCAGACAGGTGTCCATAAAGTATTCTTAATAATTATGTTAGTATCATAAATAATAATAACAAATAACAATGAAAAATAATTGGGACTAATTAAATAATAAATTTATAAATATTGAATTTTGGAGGACAATTCCGTTTTCACTTCTGGTGATAGAGGTTTACAAATCCTTCACAACATGAAGTATAACCCATCGCTTCACCATCAGCGAGTCGAAACTGTCCGCCAATGCGCGTAGGATAGTGTTAGGGCTGTCGCGCGAACGACGCAGCATTGATGCACAACGCTTACGCATGATCGCACCAAAACTGTCCACCCTTGCCGCGGCGAACATACCTGAGGCGCTACAACGTCGCGACAACCCCATCAGCATCCTAAACGCATTATTATATTGAACCCGTAGGCCACTATATGACTTCCTTGAATAGTCAACCCACAAGCTGCACGTGTAAAAGGACTGACAATATGCCTTAAATAAAGTAACCTTAACTTCTTTAGTGCAACATGCAAACCTGCGAGCTAACATATTGCAACGAACAGACAGCGACCTACGTTCTCTTTCAATGTCAACAATGTCTTTTAGACTATTTACCGATCATCTCAAATATTCGTTTATGTAATTAGTAAATAATAATTACAAAAAATATTGTACATATACTACTTACAATAAGCGATATCGAGCTACATATGCCCTAAAAAATAACGCCGAATAGTCAGCAACGGATTTATACGTAGGCCTACATAACAAGGCTCCGGCCAAGGGGGCATTCACATATCAGTGCCTAAGATATCAAGCATTTAAATACTAATAAAAAAAATAAAGTAAAACAACACTTTATATAGAAATATTTATTCAATAGTAGGTCATATAATAAGTAATCTATGTACACCAGCCACAACCACAGCGATACGGCTTAATTTCGATCACCGTCATCGGATATTCTACATCTGGAAAACCCACCGCTGCTTTCAGACATTCGCATTCCCGATCACAAGGATATGGTCTGTCACTGCACGGGCTCATGCAGGAGTCACACCCGCGTGATGGGCAGGATCGCTCACCGCATCTCGTACCACAAGAGGATTCTATGCTCTGAAAATAAATGTTTTGTATAATGTAGACGGGAAATTGAGCCTCCACCAACCATAGACATTAGCGATGGAAGAAATATTAACCAATCCTTACATCGACAATGGTGGGTCACCTTGGGAACTAAAATATTATGCCTCTTGTGCCTGTAGTTACACTGGCTGACTTACCCTTCAAACCGGAATGCAAACAAACCAAGAATTGCTGTAAAGCGGTAGAATATCTTTTTTTTTTTTATAGCAAAGGAAGACGGACGAGCATATGGGCCACCTGATGGTAAGTGGTCACCAATGCCCATAGACATTGGCGTTGTAAGAGATGTTAACCATCGCTCACATCGCCAATGCCCCACCAACCTTGGGAACTAAGATATTATGTCCCTGTGCCTGTAATTACACTGGCTCACTCACCCTTCAAACCGGAACACAACAGTACCAAGTACTGCTGTTTTGCGGTAGAATATCTGATGAGTGGGTGGTACCTACCCAGACGAGCTTGCACTGAGCTCTACCACCAAGTGGATGGCACCTGCCCGAGATAAACCCGAACCCAGTATTAAATTTTATTAATATTTGGCAATAAAATAATAATTGATGAATACCCTTCCCGGTCGGTCCGTTTACAACTATTTCACATTTTTAGAAAAATTATCAACAATTAAATATATTTTAAAAATCAAATTTGTTTTTCTCACCTTGCAAAGACAAACTATTAGAAGTAGTAATACAACTTTATTCATTTTGCTGGATTCAATAAAACTAACAAGTTTTTGTTATAAATTGTACTCTTAGCAGAATGACCTAGTGACCCGTATATATATAGGAAGTTACCGGTATTTTTTCCGCTTAAATATTGTGTAAATTGTATTGCAAAAGAAAAAGGAATCTTAGATAGTTAAATAATAAAAAATCACGTAGTTACGAAAACAGAAGATGATGCAATTTTAAATATTTATTTAATCTAATTTAAATACTTTAAAATGAAGTACATTGTTTTGATTAATGATGTTAATGTGTGGTCGTTATGTGAAATGCTTTCATGAGAAAATTATCGTGATAAAAAATTTAAATTTTGCGCCTGATAAAATATTGCGAGTGAAAACGCAACACGCAAATACGTTGCTATGCGTAGTCTTCAACTGCAAATGTTTAATAAATATTATATACTTTATTCTTTCTTAACTTCGTAAAATATGTTATAAATAATTTTGTGTAAATATATGATATACATACATACTATGTCTAAAGATTAAAAGTTAGACTGAAATTGTAAATCGCATATTAGCGAGTGATATATTATAGAAGAAATCTATATTGTACCCGATAAAGGAGTTTCTGTTGGACGATTTACATAAGTTAATATGTTATTCTATGTAAGAAACAATAAAATATATAAATTAACATACACACTACACACTATAAACATAATAACCATGAAGTTCGTCGAAACTCTATAATATGTTTCTTTCTTAGTTTATAAATGTATTTCACTTGATATTTCACAAAGAATACCCGCCTTTGACAAGCGAACATTATTTTAGCTTTGTTTTTATCTCGCGACACCCGCAGACTTCGTCTTACGCTGACAGAGATCTTGTTAATGGAATTCTAGGCTGAATGCTGAATCACGACGGCCTTTACGTCAGGGTTACCTTTTGATACGCGAGATTAAGGTGTTGATAGTCTATTATATATTTTTACATCATTTTGCTTACTATTCCGTAGACATTTTATATTTATCACTTCGTAATGATATTACAAAATTAAAAGGCTAAGTAAAAGTTCAATATATAAATATAATCAAAGGGCGTGTGATTAGTATTTACTCATTTATTTTTCATGCAGGATATACAAAATTGATTTGTCAATAACGCTTTCTTCATATTTAAAAGAGTGATTATTAAAATTCGACACAGTTTAACTCAGTAGTATCTATGTACCGAACGCACCGTATGTTATCCTTTAGTTAATGCTATATTATATATAATATTTAATATGGCCTTTAAGAGGGCTTCTATCTTAAGGTTAAGAATTTTATTTCTTAAAAAAGAACAAAGTCCACTTAAAGTTTGGAAATAACATTAAATATACTGTAAAAGTAATAATTGCGTATTCTTCTATAATTTGATAATTAACTTACTATTTTCTACTCATCAATATGTAGGTACGAATGTGTTGTGTGGTTGATAATTTATTTACAATTATTGTTATTTTCGGAGTCGATGTCAGCCAAGGTGGGTTTATAACTACATACATAGTTAGTTGTAGGTGAGATGTGCTTGTGTCGCACGCGCAACTTAACGAGGCGAATAAAAGTCAATTTGTAATGTGTATGTTTTTGTTTGTTTTTGAAAGATTCCCGTATTATTATTGCTAGGTATATTATAGTGTTTCCTTAGCTGACATCGACTCCAAAAATAACAATAATTGTAAATAAATTATCAACCACACAACACATTCGTACCTACATATTGATGAGTAGAAAATAGTAAGTTAATTATCAAATTATAGAAGAATACGCAATTATTTTTTTACTTTTTAGTGCATATTAATTTGTTTTTTTATGAAGTCGGTTTTTGTTTTGTTAAAATTTTTATTTATTTTTCGATTTTTAGTGAATCTGAAGTACACTCACTAATTTATATAATATGGGTAGACCTACTAAACGTGCAGCTCATATGAGACAGCGCCATTTATATTATTATTTAAATATATTAATCTAAAACAGTGAAACGTAAAGAAAAATGCATTTTGGTACTTAATTAATAAATATTAGTTAATATGGTTAAATGTATGAATATAAATTAACATGTTTTGATTAAATAGATTTAGTTGGTGGGGTAATTTAGTTGGGCAGCCATAACATAACCAAATAGTTATTTCTAGTAATAATTAAATAAACTGTATGTTTATAGATGTTGCGTTATACCATTCTTCACCATAAACTATGACGGAATGTCTGTATATTAAAAAAAGGGGAAGTATCTATATTATCCTAACTAATATTATAAATGCGAAAGTAAGCTTATTTGTGACGCTTTCACGCCTAAACCACTAAGCCGATTTAAAAAATTCTTTCACCAATGGAAAGCTACATTATCAGGGAGTAATAAAGGCTACATTTTGTCCCCATATTCCCACGGGAACAGGAACTACGTGGGTGAAACCGTGGGAAAAACACTAGTAATCAATATATAAATATACATAAATATAACATGTATATAAGAGTACTTATACGATTCTATATATATATATATGTATAATTTTCAAAATTGGTCTCAACTTTTAGGAAATGTTCAAATATGTTTCAATTACAAACATATACATATATACTAATGCTTACATGCATAACTCATATTATAAAGAGGAAAGATTTGATTTTTGTTTGATTTTTTATTACGATTTAAATCAAAAACTACTCGACCGATTTTAAAAATTCTTTCACCCTTAGAAAGCTACGTCTTTACCGAGTAACATAGGCTATATTATATTGTCAAAAACTTATAGATCCCTTCTTAAAATAGAGCGATGTAACCCAACGTATCAAACTGTTGCCTATAAAAGTTATTATTTCGCGTGCGCTGCGAAAACTATTGACGGTATATAAAGAAGTGTTTTTTACAATAGTACTATAATTACTTGATCATAACGATGTTATGGTAGGTGAATGATAAATCTAGATAGCCTATAAAAGATTCGGCCGTGTATCGTTAATTTGCTACTAAGAATTGAAGATTTCCGTTACTTTGTCATGGATCCTATAATCAGAATCTAACCAAACTATCATCAAACAACCCTTGAAGTATACTCTTTCTAATAAAAAAAAAATCATCGAAATCGGTTGGCGTGATATTGAGTTATTCGTCCATTTGTCGCGCACATACCTCATGCAAATTTACGACTTATATGGTTTTCTCATGGATTCCATTGTCAAACCTGGACTAAAAAAAAATGGGACCCCATGGGAAGCAAACCCTTTCAAATAAAAAAAAAATCATCAAAATCGATTCACCCAGTCGAAAGTTATGAGGTAACAAACACAAAAAAAAAAAAAAAAAAAAAAAAAAAAAAACATACAGACGAATTGATAACCTCCTCCTTTTTTTGAAGTCGGTTAAAAAGTAAAGTAACAGCCTGTGAATGTCCCGCTGCTGAGCTAAGGCCTCTTCTAATTTTTGAGGTGAAGGTTTAGAGCTTATTCCATATATAAGTATAATGTACTGTAACATAATTAATAAGTCTACATTTTGTGCCAGTAAATAACTTTTTAATCATTTTTAAATAAAATAATTGAATTTGAATTTATTACGTCTTTTGGTTAAGAATTCTAGAGCTGTGCTCCTTCAATAAATATATTTTTTATAGTGTTTAGAGTCATACTTAGTTCGGAATTAGAGTAAATCGATTTTATGTCGGTTTCTAGTAAGATGAGAATGAGTTTTAGGTTGAAAGGTAGTTTGTGAATGTGTTTTTAACTATTTTACGAATTAACAAGCAAGTTTTGTATGTACATTTGTTTTATTGTTTTTTTTTTTGTTGATATATAATCACATTAAAAATTAAACTTGAATAAAATATATATTTATGTTAAATATTAAAATAAATATTAAAAATATTTGTACATCTCCGTAATCTTTTTTCATTTAATTTTTTGCGAAAAATATCAGTAACGGCGAAGTGTCTTTCATAAGAATTCTCTAAAGTAACCGGCGGGTGCCAACCTTGTTATCACTGAGTCTTCAGTTGTTTACACAATACACTTTAACTCAGCCGAAGTTCCAAAGCCTATCGATCAATTTTAGGCTTGACGTCCATTCGATTTAGTAAGGATTAAAGCGTTATTCTTCAAAACATACCTGATGACTTTATCTCTAAAAAAAATATGTGTACCAAATATTTTTAATGTTTTAGCTGAAGTGTTCTTCAGAAGCTGGCTTTTTTTAATTCGCTCTTAGTAAAATATTTAACTATTAATGTGATTATGTAGTACAAATATTTCCAGTACATATATTTGTATTGCAGGCTTCTGATTCTTTTGATATACAATATTTAAAAATCGAATACACTTAAGTCAAACCATATTGAAAAAGTCACATAACCATATTCATACATACAAATTAGATTCTGTAAATGTTTCGAAAAATTAAAAAAATATATTCTGTTTCATTCATGGATAAAATCCTTATCAAACTTCTTAGACGCCAATGTGCGGATTTTCTACTCCATTTATTTTTACCTCGATCTTAAATTGCCTATAATTTTTGCCCCAGGGGCACACTTTGATGGGTTTATTATAAGAATTTTGTGTAATGTCGATTGTTGTCAATGTTTATGTCCAAAATGTTATAACATCGTATAAGATAAAATTTATTTAGGAGGTACTTAATAGTACCTTAGAAGGTAAGGTGGTTGAATATATAAGTATATAATTAATCTTTTATATAATGTAATTTCATCTACTTATGGAGTACAGTCCTCTAAATCGTCAGGTGCCTTAAATCGTCAATTTCTACAACCTACCACTACCAATTTCAGATGTCCAGCGCTTGGTAACTCCCTATCATATTATATAAAATACACTACAATATCTTTTGCGCTGTTAATCTTTTTGTTTTATTATTTTCACTTCTTAAATTCAAAGGTATTTCAACATACAGCCATTTCCAGGAGACAATCTTTGTGAATTTGGATTGAAACATGATTCAGATACTGGCTGCATTGCAATCATTTTTTTCATAAAAAAATTAGCACAACAGTATGACTCAATTAATAACATAATATAAAGTACATAAATTATTTATTGACAGTATTAAAGTCTCTTTAGTTTAAAGTAACTCATTAAATCTTCATTAATTATTCGTTGCTAAGTTGCTTTTCACGTAATTAATAATTTATTCAAGTATATATGTGCAAACTAATGTAGATATAATTACATGTTTAAGGACATTTTTATCAAGACATGAAAGGAACAATTTAGTTTATTATGCGATAAAAATCGTATACATTACAGATCATATCGATATCACACCATGACAGATAATAATACTACCCGACGTAAAGATACGATAAAAACAAAAGTCCATGACAGCTACGACGAGTAAGCTAGCCAGAGTTATTGTTTACCGATAATTGAAAACCGTATATAACTTTTTCTTATATTATTCTGTAAGTATCGTATTTCTAGTGTTTATAAATTGAAATTAAATATCTGAACATTACATTGCAGCGCAATTCAAATATAGCAAATAAAGGCAGTTTTAATTATTTTATCTATTTTTTTTTTTGTAATTAGTTTTTTTTTTATTTTGAATTTCGAACATTCCTTATTAAGTGCCTCAAAAAAATTAATAGCAAAAACTAAATATATTACTAATTATTTTAAGATTTTTTGAAATGATTATTATATATATTATCTGTACTGAATTGGACATTCGTTTCATTTGACTTTTATTATAATAATTATTACCAAGATTATTTTCTATAGCAAGTCCATGTACCGTTACTCATATCGAGCGCGCGCCTGACGTATTATTGATATTAAAACTTTAAGACGTTGTAAAACGCTACATTAATAATAAATTCTGACACGTTGCCACAGATTAATAGAATTCTTTACGACGTGTGCTATAATGGAATTTTCTATCAGTAGTACAATAAATGAAATTGGTTTTCTTATAACCCAAAGATATTGCTAAATTTTATGTTGGAAGTGTTTTTAGAATGATTTTTATTTTTCTATATAGCAATACGCATTTTCGATAATTGAGAAATTAATATAATCATTATTTTACAAAACCTGACCCTTTTACACAAATCACTTGATGATAAATTTACTTCGTGGCTTTGTGCAAGCTGGTCTGGGTAGGTACCACCACTCATCAGATATTCTACCGCAAAACAGCAGTATTTGGTATTCTGTTCCGGTTTGAAGGGTGAGTGAGCCAGTGTAATTACAGGCACAAGAGACATAACATCTTAGTTTTACTATTTAGGTTGGTGGCTCATTGGCGATGTAAGCGATAGTTAACATCTATTACAATGCCAATATCTATGGGCGTTGATGACCACTTACCATCGGTGGCCCATATATTCGTCCGCCTTCCTATGCAATAAAAAAATCATCTCAATATTGTCTGGTAATTGTTGAATGACTGGCTTGTATTTGTGAAGCAAATTATCCTGTAAAATAGGTACGTGACGAGTACCTAACGAATAAAAATATGTCGAAAAAAAATACCTAGTTGGTCTGCCTGATAAACTGCGTTTAAAAAAATTGTGAGGTCGGGGGAACCCGTCAGAAACGAAGTTCGTTTCGACATTTTTTCGACTAGGACAGGGTTTTAAATGTAGTTTTTAACTGATTATAATAGTATATTTTGTTACAACAAAAAAGCACCTCAACACACAATAAATAAGTAGGTACATATACCTACAAATCAATTATTTCGCAGAACACTATATGTCTTAATACGTTATGTTACTGGGCTTAAAATAATAAAACTTAATATTAATCGCATTAGAAAAAGTAGTAAGTATTTGAAGCGTCAATACCGCAATGGTTAACGGGCAGCCTACCGATGTAAATCTCTCGGGTTCAACCCTAATCCCATGAGTTATTGCCCCCACCAACCCTCGCTTTTATTTTACTTGTGATAGGTATGGAAAATAGGTATATAACTGTCCTTGATAGTCAACCTTACTAGTAACATAATATAACATATCTTTGAAAATACATATCTTTGAAATAGTTAGATGTTTTTTCCAGCGGGAAAAAAAATAGGTGTAATATCTTTAAGCATTTTGCGTTTGCTACTATGTACCTACATTTAACATTTAAGGCACTTTACGCATCATGTATAATATTTAAATTATTCTAATAATACGCTATTCCATTTTAATTTATACATATAACATTTTTTTTCCACAAATCTTGAAAACTATTTCATAATTAAAATTATCAATACGGCCAACGACTTGCCTACATAGCCATAATCATTAATTTACCCCATTAGCTTAGAAAGACTTTGGACACTAGAAGAAAATTATTGACATTTTTTACGGCCTCTCGCCGGCCTGAAGCTATTCCATTGGGACTGATTTTTCGGGTGAGCTGGTTTCCACTTTACGAAATGCTAGCTGATGTCTTTTATGAATTTACTGTAAAATATTCTTTACTGTAAGATATCTACGTGTTAAAATTACATCACACTTGCAGTGCCAATGTTTATGAGCGAAGGTAATAAAGCATCAGGTGGCCTATTAACATCAACATTCCTGCTTTAAAATTAATAGTTAACAGTTTCATTTATTTTTGTATACTACCAATTATCTACGGACGTGTTGTCCGTGCCTTCGTTATATCATTTATATTATTTTGATTGTGTTCCGATCAATGGAAATACCAGGATGTTGCGTATGACAACAGGGGTATAAATATGATATTTACCTTTCGAGTTCTTATTAAGAGACGAATTTGTAAATTTTAATTACAAAAATAAATGTATTAACAAAAGGTATTAACAATATCTGCGAAATACCCCCAATGGTTCCCGCATTAGAAAAAACACATTAAGGGTCGCCACACACGGGCCACCGGTCACAACCACAAAACGCCGCCGCCATCGCCATCCACCGACGTAATTCCTGTAGTTTTCATACATTTGATATGGACTCACTGTAGCGACGATATGTAGCGCGAGGCGGCTACCGGAGTCAATCGTGTGCGGCGAGTCAATATTAAATATACGAAAACTAAAGGAAATATGCTGGTGACGTTGTTTTGTGGTTGTGACCGGTGGCCCGTGTGCGGAGACCCTTAGACAATCGCTCGGACGATATACCATCTCGACATACATAGGTGCTAATTTGGTGAAAATGGAATTTGAGTTAGTTTAGTGTAGCAGTTAGGTCAATGGTACCGAAAGATGTGCAACCGAGTCATACGCCATGGGATCAAACCAATTCGAAACTTTTCGTTTTACCTCGCTAATCAATTGTTTTTTAAATAATAAAAACTGGCAACTTTATTAGAAGTACACCTTAAATGTAACGAAACGACTAGCAAAGAGAGTATTCATGTTTGGTAGTGTAACATTTTCATTACAATTTATATAATTAGTAATTAAATAAGAAATAAAAGAACTAATTAATGCATTAAAATTTTTATTTAGCATTTTAAAATACAATCGGAATTAAACATACATAGGTACCGTTTTATTTATTAAAATAATTCAAGCGTTTCGTATTTTTACAGCTTTGTGATATGTTATTTACAATTAATAATTGAAGTATATAAATACAAGGAACGAATATAAGTCCGAATGGAAATATTATACATGAAATAAAAACGACGTTAATTTTTAAACACCATTGACTAATTTTTAATATCTTTTTGACAAATTTCTTTCTACAAAAAAGCGGGTAATTTTGACGTGACAACGTCTTATAAATTGGTTTGCCGGGTGACACTTCAAGAAACTGCGTTACGCTCCGCTCACGTTATGCGCTCACAATGAGAGCGAGTGAGAGGCACGCGTCCCTTCCACTCGGGCATGGTTAGCCCGCCTAAGAGCGAGAGAGACAGAACGCTGTTTCATTGTACGCAAATGTATTGCAAGTTATTGTATGTATATTTGTATATAAATACGTATGTATGTGTAAAGGTAAAAATAAAATTTTGTTAATATGAAATTCAGTGCGAGATTCTTTGTATAAATTAATGTTTTAAATATAATTCTTTGTATAAATAAATGTTTTAAATTGTTACTATTATTTCATCCTTCTTCCTACTATACGAATGAATATTCACATTAAAATTATTTTACCACTCAAAGTCGTTGTCACGTAAAACTTTCGCCCGTATACCGACTTTACAGGCAACCAATTTTTTTTTAACAACAGGAAAATTTTTACTACAAAAGAAAATAGATATGACAAAAAAATCGTTTCTATATAACATAGAAATTGATATTTTTTATTTATTTATGACAACATCCATATTAAATATGCATTCTATTTATGTACTTAGTAAATTGTTTAAATGTAATATATATGTATTATATAATACATCTAAGTATTGGCACAGACATGTAGTACAATAAATATGTATTAATTGTTAATATTTCTCCACGAACTTACGATCTAGGGCTTAATCTAAGTTACAGTGAACAAATAGAAGATTATGCAATTATAAATCACAGGAAATATTCGAATTGAATAAACAAAGCGTGCGTTTAAGAGTTCACTCGTGCGTGAGAAAAAATATTTGCTTTTAGACAATTGTATTTTTTTTTAATTTTCCAAAATTAAAGTCATGTCACCTCGATTTGACGTTCAAAGATAGCTTTTTAAATATAAATTTTTTGTTAAAAAAATAATGTTAATTTTATATAATATGACTTTTTTAACATTGCAACAGTGCAGATGTCACTTGCGAAAGTAATTTAGATACTGTTAATAGAAAAATCACTATAATTTTTTTTCGCGATCGATAATATTTATATAAACAACAAAAAATATATTTTTTATTTGTATATAGTTTTTTTAACTCTATATAAATAGTACACGCCTCTCATTTAGATTTTAAAGCTTTTAAAAACAATGAAAAATAATTTCCAAACTTTAATACAGCTAGTATATTAAAACTGCGCGTGAATATAAACTATAAACTTTGCACAACACATTAATTCGTATAGTTTTATTTTAACAGATCAAGGAGATAGTATCAAGAATAGTGCGTCAATTTTTTTATTAAAACATTTATGAGCAATAGCTAATTATATAATTATTTTAATACTTATATATTTCACTAATAGTTTGCTTTGATTTAATTAACTACACATTTAAAACATCAATAGAGTAACGATGGTTAAAAGAAATAAATTTCTCTTGAAAGTTTCATCTATTTTCAGAATTATAATATATTGTCGAATAAAATTTGATATGAGCGAAACGTTGATTTTTTTAAAAACGCTATCTACTACAGCGTAAATTGTTTTAACTACTTCTACTAATACTTTTAAATTTAAAAATATTTTTTTTTCTAGACGCCAAAAAAGCAACATTTTTTATTTAACACTAACAATTTGGCATATAGTTATTAATCTCACTCGATGCGTTTCAATGGAAATGAAGAGATTGCTACTTTAAATTTAAATTTTTATTGTAAATGCGTTTGCTTATATTAAACAGAATAAAATTGTCACTACGGAATTCTTTATCTTGATTTATAGCTCGCAGTACTGACACGAAAGCCATCGCTTCGATAATCCACAAAAAGTTACAAAGGAACTCGGCAAAATGATTCAGGCATAGCTCTGCGCATGCTCCAGCGGCATATCTGATAATTTATTACCCTTGTCCACCCAATTCTTTAATCTCCCTCGCAATTCCTCCAAACTCTTCGATTTGGCCTTGTTTATCCTTTTGTACTTAACGTCTTTCGGTTTCGTCACGTTCCTATGGTTTGACATCACTCTGTTGTATGTCACTACCTGATTAGTCTTCTGCTCTGTCTCCCCTTCATCACTTTCTGGATTTGAAGTGACTTCTTCGTCGGAATCATTTGGTGGCATCATCCTTTTTGGTACGTAGCTGTATGACCAGACCTCGTTATTCGACTTCGATTTTGTTTCTTTATCATTATCTATGCTTTTAACTTCGGCAGTTAAAACTACGCTCCTCATACGGAAATTGTCCCGTCTCTGCGCAAGAAGACTTGTTTCATTATACTTTTGTTCATCAGTTTTATTTGCATCTTTCAATTCCTTCTCGGTGCTGTTTTGTGCACTCAAGCCTTTGGTAGAATCTCCATCGGCTTCCTCTTCGACGCTGTATACAGTCTCTAATATTTCCGGTCGCCGCAAGAATCCATTTGAACGCCTCACAACGCTGTATTTCAGATTTGGATCTATCGCGTCTGAAATAGATCGAACTATCGTTACGCTGTCTGGATTGGCCGATCTGAACCTTGGCACATGTGGTAGATTGCTACAATCAGAATCTATATCTTCCATGATGACAGCGGAATCTGAATCGTTTAGAGAATCGAAGTCGCCGGTTATGTGACTGTCTTGCAACATATCTCTAAAATCTGGGATGGTTTGTGACGTATCAATTCCGTTATCGAGTAGTTTAGTTTGTAGTGTCTCGATAACTTTTTGCTGTTTCATTATAATCGTTTCACGGAGGGCTAGCATGTTAGTGATCTCCTTCTGTTTGCGAACCAATCGCGATTCGAATAAGAGGAGTTGGCTGGAAAGGGATTTGAGTTGTTCGGCCTTCTCTCGTTGGAGGCGTGTGACTAGTTCTTCTTGTGTCCGGTGAGCTCGGCGCCATGTTAAGAGCTGATGCGCTTGAGCTCGGTACTTCATACGGAGATCTCTGTAAATGAATGAAAATAGCCTATTTTGAGTAATAAAATACAGTATACCGATAAACGCAAAATCACATGCGTCAGCAAGTACCTAAGTACCTTGGTAGGAAAACTTCACTCATCTAACCGACGGTAAATCAGTTTTTGTTTAGAAAAAAAATATACTTCATTATAAAAAGCAATCAATTTAAATAGTCACGTTACAGGGAAAACCGACAAAAATCTCAGTGTTTTCTCTTTTTAATTATTTTTAATATACATGTAATAGTCAGATACAATAAAATTGATACAATTTTTTTATTTCATACGTATTATATTTTAACAAGTAATATACCTTGTATTTATTGATAAATGTATTTAATTCAATAGTAGCAAACACCCATTATGAACCATTTTTAATATAATTTATAAGATGTTTAAATTATATTTTTATTTCTATCATCATTTTATTAAGTGTATACCTGATAGTTCTCCTAGCCTCATCTAGGGTGTGTGCCTCCAGAGGGTCTGTGAGGGAGGCTGCCAATGATACATCCGGCTCTGTCGGGCTGTTCAGAGCCGACTCGCTCCGACTGTGAACAATAGAAAAAAATTAATAATAGGAATGTAGAAATTGAACTTATTATTATCGGGGGGTGATTTTGTGTTTAAATATTATATTTCATCGTTTGTTCGTCGGTCAGCCTTGAAGAAACCGAGATAGGTCGGATATCATTTCGCCATATCTATCCAAAATATGACATGGTCGGAGCTGATTTCACCATGCTGCTCCGATTGTTGGTATACACATGAATCTCAACCGCAGGTTTCCTCACGATGATTTCGTTCCTCACTAAGCATTATAATTATGTATTATAAACACAAATGAAACTTTTCAAAAATTCAGCTTTCAGACCCCGGGGCTGCTACTGAGAAATTTCGACAGAAAATCTCAATAGCATTTTATTGGCCCGACCTGGGAATTGAAACCAGGGCCACCGTGTCAGCGGCCTTACATGTAGCCACTAGACCAACGAGGCAGGCTATTGTCTACCTAAAATCATTTAATACTAATAATGCATATTGTTAATTATTTCTAATACAAATCACGTGAGAATTGATCTGTCATAGCATTACATTAAATGTTTTATAGGTTAATTTGAAAGCTAATTAATTTTCAAAGCGTATGATATGGCAAGCAAAGGTTCATTAAGGGTGATAATTAGTTTTTTCTCCTTAGTTATTATGCGGGTCTAAACAAAACGCAATTAAAAGCATCCCTTTACACATATAGTGAAAAGCGATTCTGGAGTAAAAACAATTTTAATTAAAGCAAAAAGTATGTAAAGGCGGGGTTATGTCTATGATGTATTTATATACATATATACATGTATATATTTTCCATTTCCTATTATTATTTTATTTTATTAATTTTATCTTTAAAGATTATTCAGGTATCCCACTTATCAGATCTTCTGACGCGAAACAGCGATACTTTAGTATTTTCTGTCTCGGTTTCTGTTTCGGTTTGAATGGTGAGTGAGCCAATGTACCATAGCCACCGGCACGAGGGACATAAAATCTTTTTTACCAAGGTTAGTGGCGCATTGGAAATGGGAACGATATTTGACATCTCTTAAAGTGCAAATGTCTATGGGCGATGGTGACCGCTTACCATACAGTTTCCATTTTTTGGAGCAGGCTTCTATAAATTCTGATACATAATTTTATATATCTATGGTTTTGTAAAAGTTATAGCTTATATATTTACTATGAAAGTCGGGAGCGAGTTGCTACACACAGTGAACGATAAACTATATTTCAATATAAAAAGAAACTCGAGAAATAATCCTTGATAATCCGCAACAATAGACACGGCTACATTTTCTACGTAACTTTTCCTTTGTCCGAGATAAATACTTTGTACAAAATATACGATCTTGCCTGAATAATTCAAAGTTATATTTTATGAAATAAAAGCTGAGAAACACGGGCATCCAAGTTATATAATTTCTGAATAATAAATATATATAAAATAAGGTAATCTTTGGCATAATATATAAATTGTAAGATAACGGCTATCTACAAAATGACATTCTTTTAAGTTGCCATAAATTAACAGCCTTTAATTATTCCACTGCTTGACTAAGGGCTCCTTTGAGAAGAAGTTTTGGAGCTTAGAACACCACGCTGTTCTAATGCGGGTTGGATGATACACATGTTGCTAAATTTCAATAAAATTAGATCACCGAGCACGAGGATTATAAACACAAATTAAGCACATGAAAATTCAATGATGCTTGGTCTTGTTTTTGATAGTTTCAACCACTAACCCATCTCAACACTCTAATTACACTAAACTGTAGGAAAAAGTCACCAGATTTCAGACGACAAAACTTTATAGCCCAAATTGTAAATTCAATAAATTTTATATTAACATTTTAAACAAATTTGTTGCTTTCTTAACGAAAATATTTTAATGAGCCCAACTCCAGAAGTTTCGCTAACGATCTCTTTAAAAATATATCGCGACTTGAACCTCTAAGTATACATCGTAAGTGATTAAGTACCCATTTATAAGGCGAAGTGAAAATCCGAAGCCAGTCGTGACTTCGACTTGGTTATAATTGAAAATATTTAACGTCTTGAATTCCAGCAGAAAACTCCGTTTCCTTGTTAAATAAATAACGCTAAGTGTTTATAGACTTCCAACGTTATTTTCATAACGTTATTTCTGTCACTTTATTTAATCTATAAAGTATACGAAATGCTGTTTGTGTTTAACGAAGCCAGCGAGATATTTTGTTATTCGAAGAGTATATTCTACGAAAGTTACTGCAGTCGTTTTAATAAAAAGTTGACTGGGTGTGATTTTATATGCACATATATATTGCATAATTTATATTTGACGACCTTGTGCGACAATCATTTACATTTTAAGCTTATTTTCTGGAAAGAAAGTCTTTTATCGAATCATGAATGAAATAATGAAAATCTTTTTCTTTTTATTAGAAACATCAACAGAATTTATATATTAAGGATGTCCAACTTACGAAGTTTACGAACTATATTGAATTAAAATAAAAAAAAACCTGTCAGTTTACTATATTTATTAACGAGTATTTCCTCTCATAGCATATAACATCTTATTTTTTCAATGCGATAAAAAGTATTACAATAATATATCGCTGGCACGGGATATCAGATATCGCCATGATGGAACCCGTGTAACTTGCTCTATCGTTTTCCGCTTGGAAAATTATTGTAGACAAAGAAAATGTATTTAAAATAAATATTTTTAACGAATATTAGCAAAGCTTTTGTTGGGAATAGAGACAAAAATGGTGTTATTTACGATTATATTTAAGAACGTTACAGATAGTTGTGTTAATGCTGTTTAAAATACTTTTATATATAACTAAAATATTGAAGTAATTAATACAGATTAAATAAATATAATGATTGTAAAAACCGCGTGGAAATAATTATACAAGCGTACGTAATGTTGTCATTAACCCGTCGAATCACAATTCCGTTTATAAAGAGATACATATTATGTAGAGTAATTAATTAAAACGCAATTTAAAGCAAATATAAATATATATATATTTTTAATGTAATAGGGGACAAACGAGCAGGAGGCTCACCTGATGGAAAGTGACTACCACCGCTCATGGACATCTACAACATCCGAGGACTTGCAGGTGCCGGCCTTCGAAATATTTGGTAATCCTATCTCATGTCGGTATTTATATCATAAATAACTTCAGAATATTTTTTTTATTTAAGCGATACCAGCGTAACGCCGGAAACGTTTTTATCTCGAAAGCCTTTTAAATGGAATTGTTGATCCTCCTTAGGGGTTAGCGAAGCATGAAATAATGCTAACTGAGCCTTATTTAAATTCTAGATATGGGGTTGCCAATTAATTGGGATTTCCATATTTTGTTTCTTATTTTTATTTATTTGTATAATTTATTACTATTTGTTACAACCTACTTCAAAAATGTATGAGGTTATATATTTAGTGTACATATATTTTATTTTATATATGTTTACCGATTACTCGAAAACTTTTAAACCAATTTGAATCAAGATATAAAAAAAACACGAAGCACGCCATCTTTTTAGGAATAAATAACGAGTAAGTACCATAGATATTATTTTAACTTAGATTTCTACCAATAATGTTGTTTATTTATGAGTAATTTTTCTGTCATTGTCACAGACTATAGTACGATAATTTATATATGTACATATAGTGTAATTTAATGTTCGTATTTTTTTCAATTAATTAATCACTAGGACGAGACGGTCGTTTGACTTCAAAATTCAATAGATGTTTTAATCTCGACCTCGGCGATTAATCTTCATCGCGTCTAAAACGACCCACGTGACACCGACGAAATTACACATTTACACGTACCAAAAAACCTAGGTCACCTTATATATTAAACATGATAATTTTAAGCATTTTCAGTATAACACTAGCTGTAATTATATACGTATGTATGTAATGTTCAATTAATAAATTTAAAATAAAACTTAAATAAAAAATTAAGAAAACCCCATTCGAACACCCAAATTTCACACACACACAAATCAAAGCCAGATCCACACACGTCAAACTTATAACACCCCTCGTTTTGCGTCGAGGGGTTAAAACAGAATAGGGTGGGTGGTTACCCAAAGGTTGTCTGGAAGAGATCGCTCTGTTAGCGATAAGACAGCCTTTTGTGCATATTATTAATTTATTTTCTTTTATTGTTTTTATTCTATTTGGTATACAAAAAATATATTCTATTCTATGATTAAAGTAAACATAAATTGCTCATTGGCTGGACTTGTATGGATCTTATCCAGGTTTGCGGGTTCAAAACCGGGGAGGCACAAGTGACTTTTGATGAACTTTTTTCACCCTTTTTTAACATAAACATATTAACTGTGAGTTACTTATAAGAGATAGATGTATGCTGTCGTTGAACTTTCTGTAAACAATTTAGGACTCGTACAAAGATTTGTTAATAGCTTTATTTTGTATCTATTATATTTAAGTAAATGTAACAAGTAACGTCTGTAAGATGTCTGCATACAATGTATTTTTTTTCTCTTTATATATATGTTACTTATAAGGCCATGTTTAATATTGTATGCAACGTTGGCTTCCTATTAAATAAATATATATTTTTGGTAGAGTTCGCTTTAAAATCGCCTGGCCCGACAATTTTCTAGCAACTACATCAGCATAATTAATTCCATCTCAATCCGATTAGTAGTAGTAGTCGTAGTTTTTGTATGAAACAAGAAAAAAGCATGAAACCTTATAAGTATCTTTATAATACACGTGTTTGGGAACTCAAAACGTAAGGAACACACCACCACTGTATGTAATCTCCTTTATTCTCCTCAATTTTATTCACACCGATACAAATCGCTTCCGAGTATAAGGTCTAAGACAAAAAAATCTTGACAGCGCGATTTAACTGGCATACAGCGCCATCTATTATTGACTTAAGGAACTAAAATAAAATTAATATATTAAATGAACAAACATTCCGCCCACCAAGGACTTGTCCTTCAAGTTACAATACACATACAATAAAAAAAAATTACTCGGAAGGTGTAATAAGTAGCAAACTTAACTAAAATCTAACACAATCAACCAAATAGCTAGTACATAGAAGATATGACTCAAAAAATTAAGACACTCATTTAACTCATTTTAATTACAGTATGGCTTTACACACACAACAAAAAGTAAAGTTAAGAAAAAAAAAATACAACTCAAAAAAAATCTAATGAAAACAAAACGCAAAGAAAATAAAACTATAGTAACATAAACAAACATTGAATACATTGGAAATTATAACCGCCCACCGTGACAATATCATATTTATTTTGTTAAAACACTAACTTTATGAAGTGGACGTTTAATATATCCATTTTTACATTTTACGGTAACGACTCTTGTGATATCATCACGGCCAGGATGTTTTTTAACAATTTTTCCTAAGAGCCATTTAGAGGGTGGCAAAAAATCGTCTCTTAACACTACTACATCATTGATGTCAGGCTCTGGGTTTTTCTTATTCCACTTATATCTATTAGCTAAAGTTAACAAATATTCTTTCGACCACCTTTTCCAAAAATCGTTAACCATTTTTTGAGTTAAATGCCATCTTTCCAGACCAGTACATTTTTTATCAGAATAATCAACATCAGTTACATTAAGAATGGGTTCTCCTATTAAGAAATGACCTGGTGTCAGTGGGAGTAGGTCATTAATGTCGTCGCAAAGTACGGATAAAGGACGTGAGTTTAGACAAGCCTCCACCTGTGTCAGTACTGTAGATAATTCTTCGTAAGTCAGCGTGCTATCACCAATAACTTTACGTAAATGCGTTTTGACAGACCTTACACCTGCCTCCCAGAGGCCTCCGAAATTTGGAGCATGAGGTGGAATAAAGTGCCACCTTGTATTCTCGAAGGTCAGCAAACGTGATATCTCACTCGGTAACTCAGAACGTGCGTTGTGGAACATTTCATTTAGTTGTTTCTCGGCTCCAACAAAATTTGTACCGTTGTCACTGTAAAGATCTTGACAGTGACCACGTCTCGAGACAAAGCGTCGAAAAGCAGCAATAAATGCCTTTGCACTCATATCCGTAACCACTTCTAAATGAATGGCCCGAGTAACCATGCAAATAAATAAACATATGTATGCTTTATATGACTTAGCACCTCGTCCAGGAGAAAATCTTATATTTATGGGACCAGCATAATCAACTCCAGCGGATTTGAATGGTTTACTAGGCTTTAGCCTCACTCCTGGAAGTTGACCCATGAGCTGATTAGATGCCTTTGAGTACCTAAGACATATAACACATTTCCTGAAATGTTTCTTTACCAACTCTTTTGCTCTTACTATCCAATACCGTGTCCTTAAGAAATTTAACATAAGCTGTGGTCCGCCATGCATAGTTTTCTCATGTGCATCAGAGATTAATAACCTACTAAGGTGACTCTTAGCAGGAATAATCACTGGATGTTTCATGTCATAGCCTATATCAGCCTGTTCTAAACGTCCTCCAACCCTCATAATCCCATTTTTATCTAAAAATGGGTATAAGTTGGAAAGACCACTCTTCTTAGATGTTTCTCCCTGTAATTGTATCTGCTGTATTTCTTGTTGATATTCAAAACTTTGAGCTTGTTTAATGCATATCTGTAAAGTCTGATTTATTTCATCAATAGTAACGTGTTCTGGTAATTTTCTCCGTTCATTTTTTGGCAATAGCAAGTTAAGAAATCTTCGACAAATTGATATTACTCTCAACATTTTATCTAAATTAGAAAATTTGACCCAAATAAAGTCTTCCTCACTCTGTGTATTATACGCTGTCAAACTTCTTACTTTTTCTTCTTCTTGTGTGTCAATATCTGTTAATTTTTCAATATCAATTATAGGTTTTGATAACCAGCTTGGACCGGACCACCAAAGCGGATGATCACGTAGATCCCTACATCTCAGCCCCCTCGATGCGCAATCGGCTGGGTTCATGTTCGATTTTACGTACCCCCATTGAGTGTACTCAAGCATTGTCAATATTTCCGACACCCTATTACTTACAAAAGTCGCCCAACGACATGCAGGACCTTTTAGCCACGCTAAAACAACAGTTGAATCCGTCCAGGCAAATAAATTATCTTTGGTTATGTTCATTACGATGGACACTTCATACAATAATTTTGTTGCAAGAAGTGCACCGCATAACTCTAATCTGGGGATTGATGACTCTTTGTCTATGGGTGCGACCTTTGTTTTAGCTGAAATCAATTTTACGTAGACATTTCCCTCACTCATAATTCGAATGTAAACCGCCGCGGAATAAGCTGCCTGTGACGCATCAGAAAAAACGTGTAGCTCTGTTTTACAGTCGTTAGAGTAATTTAGCCATCTTGGAATTATGATATTTTTAACGTCAATTAAATCTTTTCGAAACTGTAACCACTCTGTTGTTAAATCTGTTGTTAATTGTTCATCCCACCCTAATTTAGATTTCCATAATTTTTGAATAAAAATTTTGGCTGTTATAACTATTGGCGCAATCCATCCTATTGGGTCATATAATCTCGCTATATCTGATAGAACTTGACGTTTTGTCACAGGCACCTTCGGCTCGGGTAAATTTATAGTATATTCGAAATTGTCAGTGTTCCGATTCCAACAGATACCTAATACTTTTACCATGTTGTCTGCTTTAATGGGTACGTACTGATTAGATCGATGTTTATCCTTATCAATATATTTTAGTAAAATGTCCGAATTACTGCTCCATTTTTGAAGCTGAAATCCTCCTGAATTCATTAAACTATTCATCTCATTGTAAATTTGTATGGCTTCTTCTAAATTATCACATCCGGTCATTAGGTCATCAATATAATAATCTCTTTTTGTGATAATGGATGCAACTGGATACTTAAGTGATTCTATTTCGGCTAAATGCTGTAAAGTCTTTACCGCTAAATATGGTGCACAGGCTGTGCCAAATGTTAAAGTTAATAATTTATAATCTTTGACTGGTTCATCAGGACTATTTCTCCATAATATTCGCTGAAAATTTGTGTCTTCATCATGTACCCTTACCTGCCTATACATTTTAACTAAATCAGCCACTATGCAAATTCGATGCTTCCTCCATCTCAACAGAATATGTCTCAAATCTTGCTGCAGCTTTGGTCCAATCAAAAGATCGTCATTTAATGATACATTGTTGATTCCTTTCGAAGATGCATTAAAAACAACTCGAACTTTCGTTGTCTCTTTATCTTCACGTACAACCGCATGATGAGGAAGATAGACCGCGTTTGGGTTATTAAGATCTTCACTATCTACCCGTGACATATGATTCAAGGCTAAATACTCTTCCATGACTTTCCTATAATCATTGTACAACTTATCATTCTTCAACAATCTCTTTTCTAAATACAGGAGTCTTCTTAACGCAATTTCTCTTGACTTGCCATATTGACATTTTGGATCTTCTTCAGCGAACGGTAACCTCACAACAAATCTACCATCCTTATTTCTCTCTGTAGTTCTGTTATAAAACTCTTCACAGTAGATTTCTGTTTTAGTTAACCTTTTCTCCAGACTGTTCGGCTCATTTTCTATTTCCCAAAATTGTTTCAATAGGTCATCTTCTCTAACATTAACATGCATACTTATAACTTTCTCTCTCTCACTGACTAAGTCTTGCGACACTCTTCCGGACAAAATCCAGCCAAGGATTGTATTCTGGGCTATGAGATTTCCTTGAGGATTTTTGATAATTCCAGTTAATATCACTTCGCTGTAAACCTCAGCTCCAAGCAAAATATCGATTTTGCTTGGTGTTCCAAATCCAGGATCGGCTAGTGTAAGGTTCTCGTGTTCTAACCAATCTGGTGTATTAAAATTACTTGTTGGTAGTACTGACGCAAGTGTAGACAAAATGTACGCATTGACATGAATTTTACGATCAGAATTATAATGTGATTCTAATACTAATGAAGTCTCAAAATTTATTCGCATCTGACCATCCCCTATTCCTGACACCAAACCATTAATTGGCTTTCGTTTTAACCCAAGTAACTGTACAGCAGTTTCTGTGATAAAAGAGGCTTGTGAGCCCTGATCAAGTAACGCTCGTATAGTATATTTACTTCCGTTTCTTGAATTAGCTTTAACAACCGCTGTTGCAAGTAAAACGCTGTAACGATGTAAATCTCCCTTCGCAAAATTCGCTACAACTTTTGTTTCAAGAGGAGTGTGTGAAATTTGTTTTCCCTTTCTCTTCCTTATTCTCTACGTAGTTTGTGTTCCCTTGTAAATCTTCCCTCTCAAAGTGCAGTAATGAGTGATGTCTTTTTCCACACCGACGGCAGCTTTTCGCTTGTCGACATCGGCTAACCGGATGAGTATTCGATAAGCAATTAAAACATAGACCTGTTTTCTGCACAAAGTTTTGTCTCTCTGTCACCGTCTGCTGTCCAAATTGCTTGCAGTTAAAAATATAGTGTGTTCCTTTGCATAAAGTACAAGTAGGATCTTTCGGCTTATGATTGTCTTGAAGCGTGGTATGAAATGATTTTGGTCTTGGTATAGGTCGTGCGGTATTGGAAGCATGTGATATAGGGTTCTGTTTTCCGGATTCAATCATTTCTAAACTTCTGAAACGAGACTCTAAAAATTCAACAAGTTTCAACCATGATGGTAGTTCATCTGTAGCACGACTTTGTAAATATTCCCATTGCTTACGAGATTCCACATCTAGCTTCGAAACCACAAAATACACTACAATAATATCCCACGTACTCACGTCGACGCCTAAATTACTAAGACCCTTCAAGCAGGAACTTGTTGTGTCTAACAACGATTTAATGCCAGCCGGTGACTCATTATGTAAGGATTTTTGTGAGAAAAAGGTTTTTAAAATCGCATTACAATTGTATCTTTTATTATCATATCTTTTTGTTAACTGTTTCCAGGCTTCTGTATAATTTAACTCAGTTGTAGCAAAATTTCTAATCAACGCTTCAGGCTCTCCAGAAAGACTTCCTTTTAAATAGTGAAGTTTTTGCACATCCGACAAACTTTTATTATTATGAATTAAAGACACAAACATATCATAGAAAGTTTGCCATTCATTGTATTTGCCGGTAAACGTTGGCAATTGAATTCTGGGCAATTTAACTTCGTAAATGTTTGGATTCGTGGGCGCGGAGCTATTTTCTGCATCACTAGCTGTTTTCTTTTTAGCGAGAATTAAAGCAAGTGTTTCTTTTAGAATACTTTTATAATTGACATAAGTTTCATAAAATAAATCATATTTCTCAGATGTAAAATAGCTTTCCTTTTCTTTTTGCACCTTATCAATTTTTGCTACGATTTCCTTATGGCCTTGTCTGAAGTCATTCCATAGTTGCTCTACATTTTCTAATCTTGTCTCTAAATATGTTTCCTTAATTCGGTCTCTGGGCGACTTCTTAAAATTAGCTTCTGATTTCAACAGTTGTTTGTAAAATTCTTCCTGTGTCGATAACATTGCCTCCATTTTTTATAACAAAATAACAATCCAATTAAAAAACTATTTGTCTCAGAAATATTCACTACAATACTGGTGACTATAAATGCTGTCAATTCACTGCAATTTTCTTAAGTCCAATATTAATAAAAATTTTACAAGTCCTTAAAACATTTACTTAAAATCTAATAAACACAAATTGTTTAAGTCCAAAGTCTCTTAATTTTTCTATGTTAATATTCACTTGAAATTTTCTAAGTTAAAAATCACAAGAAATTTGCTAAGTCCAAAAAGGTACAAAATATTCTAAGTTAATAGTCACTCCAAATTTTCTAAGTTAATATCACACAAATTTTTCTAAGTCCAAACCACGTCTCAAATATTCTGAGTTAATATTCACTCATAATTTTGCAAAGTTAAAATTCACTGAAATATTAAAGTTCAAGATAGATAAAAATTTTCTAAGTCCACAATAGTCTTTAAATTTTTCTAAGTCCAAATCAAATCACTTCTAATTTACTGTTTTTAACTTTAACTATTACTTTTTAAAGTCCAATTTCGTACTTACAGTTTATTGTCCTTAGAATATCACTTGCACCACTTACTATTACACTATGTCACTCACTGCACTATCTTCAGATTCTGTTTCTTGATTTCTTCCTCCTCCTCCTCCTCCCGGGTTTCGGCACCAAATGTTTGGGAACTCAAAACGTAAGGAACACACCACCACTGTATGTAATCTCCTTTATTCTCCTCAATTTTATTCACACCGATACAAATCGCTTCCGAGTATAAGGTCTAAGACAAAAAAATCTTGACAGCGCGATTTAACTGGCATACAGCGCCATCTATTATTGACTTAAAGAACTAAAATAAAATTAATATATTAAATGAACAAACAACACGTATGATAAAGTTTTTTGCCTACAAAATATGAATGGGTAGAGACTGCTTCTGAAATAGACTATTTTCTTTTATAAATAATCTTAAAACAAAATGCACTCAAAGCCGCTCTGTAAACGAGCTAGAAATACTATAATGCAAAGAGAAAGATATCTCCTTAGCTCTTACAGGAGGTTTGAGTATCAAACAGAGTTCGTATTGGACATAAGTTTTCAACATTAAATGACAAAAGTATTATAAGTTTTTAACTTTATATTTGAAAACGTTGAAGTATAAAGGGAACAGAATTACAGTTGGATTTGAACTGCATTCGCCGTTTTCTTTCTAATTATTTCTTTTTAATCGTCTGATATGTCAGAGCTTCCGGGACGACCTCACAACCGAAATTAATGATAACTTCAATGTCTTAATTACATCCGGTGCACAATGTAATTTCATTCTTATCACACTTTATTTTTTATTTTTTTTTATTGCATAGGTCGGCGGACGAGCATATGGGCCACCTGATGGTAAGTAGTTACCAACGCCCAGACATTGGCATTGAAAGAAATTTTAACCATCGCTTACATAGCCAATGCGTCTTGTGCCTTCAGCCAATATCCCTTGTGCCTTTGATTACACTGGCTCACTAACCCTTCAAACCGGAACACAACAGCACCAAGTACTGCTGTTTTGCGGTAGAATATCTGATGAGTGGGTGGTACCTACCCAGACGAGCTTGCACAAAGCTATACCATTAAGTGTAATTGTTATTAATATTTTAATTTTAATTATTATTGTTGTAAATTTTAATTAAATTGTAGTTCTTATTTGCAAACTACGAAGACACTTGATTTATATAACTCTTTGATCAATGACTCATTTGCATTTATTAGTTAACTCTTTGTTGGTGTTGATATTTTAATAAATAAATATGCAATTATCAATATTCGAAATAAATAATAATTAATATATACATACATATATATCAATATACAATATATACGTAATACTATAAGATATTATATATGTTATTTGATATTATTTATATATAAATATCGATCGTTTGTTTATAGTCTGAATTTTGTAAAATCGTTTTCATATCATATTTTTTATTTTCAATTAAAAAATAATAAAAATAATAGTATTCTAAATACCTATATAATATGAACTTTTATTGGTTGATTATGTAGTGTGAGGGGTAGTGAGGTTCGTAAATCATTTTGATTTATGTTATGGCTATTGAATGCTAAGCTATTACGTATTATTATGTAGTTAATTATAAATAATAATACTTATTATAATATTCTATCATAGGATTTATGGGATATCATTAAAATAGTACGGTCATATAATATATACTTAAGGAAGGTATGCGAACGAATAAACCATCTGACGATAGGTGGTAAGTTGGTAACCCATAGAAACTCAAAAAGAAGTACAAATAAATCACTCTCACTCACTTTCCAAACGGTAGAAGAACTGGTGAGTTAGTGGTAGACTTAGATGGAATAGCATTAAGCTCTATCGGTATATAATATTATGAATAAACTTACCAATCGAATAACGATAGGTCACCGAAAACAGCCAATAACGAACCCATCAAACACTACTTTATTATACCTTTGTCATATTATAATATTAAAAAAAAACAGGTACATGTCAAATAACCAATGTTCTTAACAAAAACTGTGTAAGGAACTTGACACTTCCCAAGTAACACTACCTTTAGTTCCCTATTACCCCTTACAATATTAAAAGTTCAATGTTTCACTCATCCTTCTGTCTCTCTCTGTCACCAACATTTAGGGCGAGACGAGGTATTCGGTACGGTTGTTTAAAAAAGTTTTTTTTAAATATTATAACGTTTGAAAACATTTTATTAATTTTTATTGAAATTTGACGTCACATATCATAATATGTCAAACATACGTTCCTGACACTACCCAGTCCACTGAGGATTAATGGATACAACGTGTCTGAATTTCATCTGACACGTGTAGGTTTAGTCATGATTCAAGTTGTCTTTCATGATAATAGACACGAGATTAATAATAAATACATTATATCCATATTAATAGGAATTAAAAAAAATAAAAGAAAAACATTTTGTTGGTGAAAGTATTCAAACAGGGAGCGTCACGGTTGAACGGGAAGCGGCGCAGGCGCAGCAGGTGGTACCAGAACAATTTCCGTAAAACAGATGCCGTAAGTAAAGTAACGATTTTTTTAACGAAATATCGCTAAAAAATGGCTAAGTATTTGTCAATGTAAAAAAACGAATTTTTGTCATATCTTTATATATTACTAGCTGATACCCGCGACTACGTCCGCGTTGCTTGATATTTTAACAAAGTTTTCTTATGTACGAAGGAAAAATCATCAAAAAGATCGCAAGCAAAAATATACTTTGTTTAAACATACATCACTAAACACGCAGTGCATATACAAATCGTTGTTTCTTGAAACTTTAATTACTTTTTATTAAATTAAGTTATCGCAATAATTTTATTTTTTGATAAGGGCCGTGTCTAAGAAATAATATTTAGAAAATTTCATTGAAATCTATCCAGTAGTTTTTTCGTGATGCGCGCACAACTGCAGACCTCTATCATTTTATTTATATAGATAATATAACAGTGTGCTTGCATTCGTAATTATTTCGAAATATTAACTGTTTTTTTACCGACCTTTCTATAAGATAAACAATATAAATTGAAGTTAATGATATATTAAACTTTATTGTGCATGTGGATTTTTATTTCCTTAAGTTTTAAATTAAATTGTGTCAAGATGATGTCAAACAAAGGAATGAAGCACGGGTCAGGAAATTACTAATTGAATTAGTTGAAAACGTTAACAGGTTTCAATCTGTTTTGGAGATAAAATAATTTTGGATTTTTTTGTATACATAAGCGTAGTCGTACCCAGCTTACCCAGCAGCCAGGAGGGGGGTTGGCAATTGAGATTTTTTTGAGCCGTGTCCGCAATTCTTGTTTTGCCCTACACACAACATAAAGCATAAGGTATATGTAGTGTCAGGAGATCATGCTTCATCCTGCAGGAAATCGATTTTTTTTTAAATAATTAAAATATGAATATGTATTTATTTCATTTAAATCATTTAATTAAATGTCTATTTTAGAAGTACTGATCTTCAGCAAAAAGTTTCAAAGTTCCCCTGCTTATTTATCCATAAATAGAGCCACAGTTCGGCTTCTGATGTGATCCCTTCTATTTCATGAAATTAAGATACTTCCTCCATTAATTAATATACAAATAAGTGAATATCTGTTTATCCCAATCCCATCATCCCAAAAGAATGTAGCAAATATACTCAAACAACGCACATGAGCCCAGAAAACATAAAATACAAAATAAAGTACAAAAAAAATGGTTGTCTGTAAAGTCGGTTTACGGACGATAGTTTAACGTGACAACGTCATAACAAAATATTGATGAATTGACTACAATCGAGTGAAAGAGAGATTGATGCGGCGCAAGCGTACAATCAGCGTAACGGGACAATGAGCGTAACGGGACAATTTTTCGTGCATACAGCCAGCGCTTATCGATTTATTAGACGTTGTCACGTCAAAAATACAAAATAATATATGACGATTCAATTGTGCAAATAAAAGTATATTTTATGTTAAGACTACATGTTTCGCAATTTCAACAGTTGAAATAGAATAATTGTATTGATAACATTATCGGAAGTATAACAGAGCATATAACTAACTAGTTATAAACGTCGTTAACTGTAATCGCTACGTAGCAAATAGTTAGTTCAGTAACTCGTTTTATTGATAAGCCGATATGTTTAACTTGTTCCGTGTTGTATTCAATATACCAGCAATTGATATTACTTAATATGATTTTATTTTTTTATATTCTAGTGAAATATGACTGTTAAAAGTACTAAATATGTGTTTTATCAAAATTAGTGACGTTAAATAAAAATTGCCTGTGAAATAGTTTAAATTGATATTATCTGTGAATATCTAAATGAATATTATGAGATTTTTTCAGATATTTTAAAACAATCTCGTCACCGCGTCCGCTTCATAGTGATATAAACAAAAAATTAACAAAACAAAAACCGACTTCAAAGGAAAAACAAATTAATATGCACTAAAAAGTAAAAAAATAATTGCGTATTCTTCTTTAATTTGATAATTAACTTACTATTTTCTACTCATCAATATGTAGGTACAATTGTGTTGTGTGATTGATAATGTAGTTACAATTATTGTTATTTTTGGAGTCGATGTCAGCTAAGGAAACACTTTAATATACCTAATTAGTGTTTCCTTGGCTTTCAAATAAAAAAAAGTCATCAAAATCGATTCACCCAGTCGAAAGTTATGAGGTAACAAACAAAAAAAAATACAGACGAATTGATAACCTCCTTTATTTGAAGTCGGTTAAAAATCGAACACATTTTCATACGGTTTTTTTTTAAATCAAAAACAAGAAATGTCCTCAAATCTTGAGAATTTTTTAATTATATTTACATATAATTCAGGGCTGCCTTTAACATGCCCCATGTAAGCTATAAAGAAAAAAATATAGATAGCCCTTATCCGTATAAATCAAGAGGAATTCCATCTCAGCGCTCGGTGACATTTCAATCGTGGAGATTTAAGATATAAATCACAAACGTTTGTTTTCTTACCCTTCGTTACACGACTTTGAAATATTATTTACAAACGTGCAAAGGTATCCCTCATTTTATGTTTTACAACATACATATTTTTGTATATCATGTTCGACAAAACGTTTTGTTATTGTTATATTTAAGCACTACATAACAAAGTCGCTTTTCGTGTGTATATATTTGTTTGTTAACTTGTCTAAAATTATATGATTATTTTATGGTTTTCATTATATGGTATATGACTGCCTCGTTGATCTAGTGGCTATATATAAGGCCGCAGACACGATGGTCCTGGGTTCAAATCGCAGGCCGGGTCAAAAATGTTATTGATATTTTCTGTCGAAAATTCTCAGTAACGGACCTGAGTCTGGAAGTTGGAAGTGTGTACACTCCCGGGCCTCGGAAAGCACGTAAAGCCGTTGTCCTGCGCCTGAACTCTTTCCGATCATGTAGGATTGCCATTCCATCGGGTTATGAGGGTTATGAGAGAGGGAATAGAGATAGAATATATAACAATTATACAGTGATGATGTTCTCCTGTAATATTTCGAATATTTCTCGCTGTATCATAACCCAATTATATAATGACGATCCCGGAGAAAGTTAAGGCGAAGGAACGCGCATAATATCGCATCCAATAGCACCTTATTGGCCCAAGCTTGGATTTGAACTCTGATTTTCTGTGTTACAAGCTAGCCGCTAGACAAAAAAGGCTATTCATTACAATGCCCCTGGTAATATAATTAGTTAACTTGCAAGTCAGCAATATAATTATTCATTAAAATGCATTTATCTGTTTAAGTTTATTCTATGAATTCAGTGACACTGGGTCTACATCCGTTTGGTCGAAGGATCCTCCCTTTTCAATGGCGGATGAGGAACTTAACACCCTGTTCTTCTAACTCCTAAAGTGTCATTAGCCTTTACAAGAAATATAAACAGTTCGATAATGTTATAAAACTCCGTGAATATTTTTGTCGGAAGAGATAGTCGCGAATAATATATTCTTTGTACATAACACAATATACTTTGTCTCGCAATGACTAAGAATTGGCGTTGCGCCAGACATGTTTACAAGAAACACACTTTCGCTAATAAAGTGTACTAAGTTACGGCAGATACTGACCTGCGAAGAATAACCTAAATTGGTAAAATTGAATTTATTTCAAAAATCGTACATAAAGCCTTAACAGCAAGGTGCATTATGTAAATATCCAGCTGCTGGGCTTGGAGCTTCATCCTTAATGCTGTTCCAGTGCGTGTGTAGTAGATAAACATGTGTCAGAAGTTCATTGCTGGTTTCCTCGCGATATGTTCTACCACCATCCATTATGTGAATTAATAACAGCTCACCATTAGTCATCGTCTAACTACTGCACTAAAGTCTGATCTTTTTTTAAAGAGAAGGCTACACATGTGGAAGACACGTTTAATTGAGGTTTCTTCGCCATGTTTTCCTTCACTGCCAACCGCCACCGTGTATAAACACAAATTAGTAACAGCCTGCGAATATCTCACTTCTGAGCTAAGGCCTCTTCTCCTTTTTTGAGGAGAAGATTTGGAGCTTATTCAACCACGCTGCTCCAATGCGGATTGGTGGAATTCACATGTGGCAGAATTTTGAGTGAAATTTGACGCATGCAGGTTTCCTCACGATGTTTTCCTTAACGGTCAAGCACGAGATGAATTATAAACACAAATTAAGCACTTGAAAATTCAGTAGTGCCTGCACGGGTTTGAACCTACGATCATCGGTTAAGATTCACGCGTTGTAGCCACTGGGCCATCTCGGCTAAACACAAATTAAGCACATGAAAATTCATTGGGCCTGTTGGTTTAGAACCCGCGAACTTAAATTAACATTGAGTCTTTCTAACCACTGGGGTAGCTCGGCATCAATGCTTATGAGGTGAATAATAAATACAGAGTAATTCAGTATCACTTGATCGAATTCAAACCTACGATCTTTGGAATCTACATTCTATCCACTATGTCATCCCAGCATTTGAAATTATAGAAAATCGTTCGTAACTAATTGTTATTACATTTTGTTTTGAAATACAAAGTTAAGTAAAACTGAAGTCATAAAAGTAAAAAAAAGCTCTCCAAAGTCCGTAATAAACACATTTCAAAGTTTCGCGTTTATTCATGATACATTATTCATACAGTTCGTGACATATTTCATTGGGTTTCTACTTATAAACAATTTCTCATTCTTGTAAAGTTCTTCGAGTCTTGAAAAGAAGTATAAAATAATAACATTTTATTTTTCCTTTTGTCAAAAGTCATTTCCTCTATTAACTTGGACGTTTATTTGGTTTATATATTTGATTTTAATTTATAATATGTAAAATTTAAAAAAATGTAGGGATAGGAACATTGGTTTCAAAAAAGGTTTAAATATATAGACTTAATAATTTGACATGAAATGATCGCCTCCTAGCTTTATCATTATAATATTAATAACTGATACCCGCGACTTCGTCCGCGTTGCTTTTCCAAGTTTTCTTATGTACGAAGGAAAAAACATAAAAAAAATCGCAAGCAAAAATATACTTTGTTTAAACATACATCACTGTACACGCAGTGCATATACAAATCCTTGTTTCTTGAAACTTTAATAACTTTTTATTAAATGAAGATTTCGCAATATTTTTTTATTTGATAAGGGCCAAGTGTCTAAGAAATAAAATTTAGGAAATTTCATTGAAATCTATTCAGTAGTTTTTTACGTGATGCGCGCACAACTGCAGACCTCTATCATTTTATTTATACATATTACATTTTTTAGAAAGACTTTTTATATTTGTGGTTTTGATTGTTTATTTATTTGTTGTTACAAATCCCACACACACAAACATGCAGGCAAAGCCTCGGGCTGAAATGTGTATTGAATAAAGAAATAAATTTAATTAAACAAACAAGTCAAATTATCTCCACTCATATAACCATGCCATATATGAATCAATAAATCAATTCACACAACGCTAGGCCTCATTGATGTATCGACTTATATACTCAACCAAGACCATCTAAGTGCGGTCATATTGGCAAAGGGATGAAGTAGCGATTTTATAAGGAATATGCCTATAGACTATGAAACCTCAATTCGTTTACATATTTCAAGTATATTTGGAGTGTTACACAAATAACGATAAGGTTTTTCAAATAAGAACCTTCACATAAGTCATGCAATAATAGTCCATATTTGGATTATATTTAAGGTATGGTTTCCTTTGCAGGTCACTTTGATTGACATTTATCTAGAGTGATAACGAGATGGCTATGCGTTCTTATCATTAAAGAAATAAAGTCGAATATCGTTTGTCAAAAACAACACTTTCACTGTGAATTATGCATGAAGATAGTGCCTTCCGTGGTTTAGTTGTATTTATTCAAATATCACAAGGATGTTGTATAGTTATAACTCAAAAGGTATGAAACTTTGTTTACAAAGTAAAATTTGTATAATGTCAATGTCGTCACAAGGGACATTACATCCCAGTTCCCAATGTGGTGACCATTTACCATCAGGTGCCCATCAAAACACGATATATGTAATTTGTTCAAGTAAGCATTCACATTTACTTTTGAACAGTCATTTTACAGGATTAGATAAAAAGCTCGAAATTAATATGCCGAGTAAAAATGTTACCACCCAATAAAAGCCATGTATATGACAATCATTGATGAGTGGGTGGTACACATAGAGAGATTTACATTATACATAACAATACCTCCTAAGAAACAAATTTTATAACGCAAATAATTCTTTGTCTCAAAAATGTGTACTGTGTTTTGATAAAATCAAATTTACCTGATGAAAATATGATGAGCAAGTCCAATTTATATACCACTTGGTGGTAGGTCTTTCTTTCGTTTGTATCAATTGCAACAGTGACAACGACGATTAAGTTGCTAAGATCTTTTTTTTCTATTAAGGTATTTAAGTCTGATTTTAAACAGAGAGACTGAATCTAATCCTGAAGTTATTCTTAAGATACGTTGATGTTTTGTTTATTATATTTTCAGATAATTATTCAAAAAAAATAATTGTATGTTTTGTTATCACTAAAATACTATAAATAAAGAGCTGATTGTCAAACACATATTTTATTACATCTCTGGTTAAGATTGAACCCATGGTTTGTCTAGACATTCTTAGTGCTCAACTTGCCCCACATACCTTTGCTCAACTTCCCTCACCTATGGGGTACATTGAGTGTGCTTGACTTTCTGCATTTAAACAGTTGTAGATCTTAAATTCGACTTGTTACAAATAAATATAATATGGACAACTTTTGCTAAGGGATAAATAGCTAATCCATCAGGCCGCATAACAAATCATTGAGCAGCTATATCCGCTCAAGTTAAATAGCTCAACTAGCCCCGCAATAGCTTTCCGCTTCCGCTCATCAGATATTTTACCGCCAAACAGCAATATGTACTATCTTTGTGTTCCGGTTTGAATGGTAAGTCAGTGTATCCACAGGCACAAGGGACATAACATCTTAGTTCCCAAAATTGGTACATTGTGGTACATTGGCGATGGACGGAATGGTTAATATGTCAGAAACATCGACATACGGCGATTAACAATAGTCCGACGTTTCGTGTTAAAAATATTAATAAACAATAAATAGATGTTCCTTCCTTCCTTAAATCAGCAAGGAAAGTAGAATTTAATTCAATTTAAAAGTAAGAACTTCCGTACAAAGCGAGTCGTTACTCAAGTTTTATTAAAAATTCAATGCGTCTTCTTAACAGTTTAATTACTCTTAGTAATTAGTTTATTAAAATGCCTTTATTTTTTAAAAATGATTTTTTTTTGTCGGGAAGTGAGTAAACGTTCTAGATCGAATACGAAAATGTTTATATAAGTAAACCTGTTCTTTGATGATCATAGGAATTCACCGACACACATGACACAACAGACCTGTGTGGTGGAATACTCTCTAATCATTCTCCTTGAGAAGACCAATCTTTTAACCAGCAGTGGGACATTTGCAGATTGACACTGAAAATAAATTGAAATGATATTTATTTCTCATCACAAAGAAAAGTACAGGTAATTTAATTAATCAGTAAACGATGGTCACATTCCTTTGCGAGAGACTGGTGTCCATTGTCCATACTAGTAATAACTGTTTTACAGATTACCAGGGTCATTTTCTTTTGTTTTTTTTTATAAAAAAAGTATTAAAATGATATACAAATAAATTTCGTGTTGTAACAGTTCACGTTGAATATTTAATAGCTGTTTCCTATGTAACTTTGAATAAATAAAAATCTAATAAACAGTACTTCAATCAAATGCCAAGTGTATAAAGCCAGGAACGAGGTAATTTCTATACCAAGGCTAATACAATGTAGTGTAATACAACAGTATTAAATGTTTGATGCGAACTAGATGGGAACACCCCACGCTTCAAGTTAAGGTTAATAACATGGTGCACTCATGAATATTTTATAGTGGAAATAGTTTTCTTGATACGTGTAATAGAAAATTACGAGAACGGCGCAAATCATATTCTCATGATTATTCATGAAGCATGATGGGTGTTCGTTTGGAGCGGATGCAGCAAAATGGGTTAACGTGATAGGTTATGATTTATATTTCTACTTATAAATATATACTTGGCTGCGTATAAGGTCCTTCATTATTTTGGTCACATAGCGCGAAGGGAGCCCAACAGCCTTGACGAGTTGATGGTGCTTGGCGAAGTAGAGGGAAAACGATCACGTGGCCACTTCACGGTGGATGGACCAAATTACAAACCTCACAGGTCTCCAAGTGACCACAGCTCTGAGAAAAGCTGAGGACAGGATGGACAGGAGAAAACTCATAAAGAACCCTGAACTGGACCTGAAATGCAGGGTGCATTAGAACACGCCGTGTGCGTGTCACAACCTTCAGCAACGACCGAGAATAAAAATAAATATATATTTTAAAAGATATTCTTTGAATTTCTCTCAGCATCCGTTTTGTGCTGATAATATGATAAATATAATTCTGCAACATGTCTAACACAAAAAAGAAGAAATAGTAAGTGATACTCGGATGTGGAAGAAGTGTAACTTTACGTCACAAACGTTTAATTTTCAAACATTACATAATATTGAACATTGCAAGTACGCAAAATAAGTCATTTTTTTGCATCATAAATGTTTCACTAAAACTTTAATCTAAAACTCTATTATATTTTTATCACTTCATAACATATCTATTATGTTATGAACTTGTGATATAAATCACACAAGTCAAAATTATTTCAGAAAAATGAAAAACGCATTACACACCTTCCCAACGTAATCGGTAACAAAGCAAATACAAATAGAAAGTTAAATACGTTCAACACACTGCCCAACGGTCAGGTAAAAGAACTAACAATGTTAATTTATAAATGTATTTTTTAATGTTTACGTTCCCACGGGGAACTAATTTGTAAACGAATCCCTCCACATTATATCTATTAGCACAATTTTAAGGCAAGTACACACAGCGAGCAATTACTGTAAAAGCAAAGCTTGCTTGCTTGCTATTATGTTGCATGTATCCTAAAGTTATAATTATTATCGTCAACATCGAGTATCACATTTGTGTACTGTAATGAGTTTGTTCTTACTGAATAGTACTACAGATACAAATCTCAAACAAGAACAATGAATAATAATAAATGTAAATTTTGTATAGTCTAACAGTAATTGCTTTTTTTAGTTGTAGGTAGGTTTATTAGTAGTCCTGGTCCGATACCCCCCCAAACCCAAATAGTTTCGGGGACTTCCTCACTGATAGCGTCAGCAACAAGGTCATTGTTTCTTGACCTAAAAGTACATAACCTTTTTTCCTTACGAATAGACAGATCATTCAAGTTTATATCAGCAAGTGTCATCTCTTCACGACTGCCATATAGCCAACTCGTGTACGGACATCGAGTATTTGCCCTTAAGCAGGGCATTTTCTTCAACAATTTAAATTGACGCTTCATTAATTTCAGTCTTAAAAGACAAGGTTATTAGTAATTATAACCAGAAGTTAGTTACAGATTGAGGCGCTTCATGTCAACTGTACTGTACTTTAAAAAATATATTACAGAAATAGTTTCGTACATCATAAATAACGAATTACGATGTGATACACATTATTATGTCACGATCATCAAAAACCAATACAAGTGTAACGACTCTGATAACTTTCATTTCGGCGCGGCGCCTGCGCACGCGCACGCGCACGCATTCTTACATCACGCTCGGGTTACCACACTATGACGATATCGATACAATTTATTAATGTTATAGAGAATTATAATCCTAGTAGTATTTAATAGTATATCTTGTACTGTATCTTGTTATAAAAATATAGTAATATATTTAAAAAAAATCTCCTAAAACATGTCATGTTGTTATCGTGCATTGAACAAATAATAAATTAATGTTAGAACTATAAATTAATATTTTTGTGTTCTCAATAGTAATAATATTGTGTTGGAGTCTATCTTGTGATCGAAATCTGATCATAATCATTATTGAAAGTTTGAGCAATCATATGTATTAATTTAAGTGTTAGTTTTTTGTTATTTTACTGTACATACAATTTTAGTACAGATGCCCGTCACGCAATCAAACAAAAAAAGTAAACGAACAGGGGAGGTTAAAAATTATCAGTAGGTAATACATGAAATTCAACTATAATTGATTCTTAATCACTAAAGTTCATTCGTTCATCATTCATTTCATTCTTTTCGCGACATTCTCGGTCCAGGTGCAATTAATCTGTGGTATGCATAGACGGTTCGAGAAAAATGGCGTATTAAATAGCACCGAAGTTGTTACCAATTATTTTGACATTAATTGAATTCATATATTTTAATGAAATTATTATGTCTTAAGAGTATATAACTTAATTTGTACATAATATAGCCACATTATCTACAAACTCTACAAACATATTATATACATATATTTTAAAAGTTTCTTTATCTTTATTTCTCCTGTCAACAGTCATTCTACTGTCAGACAGCAATAATTGTTATTACTACTTATATATTAACGTTGTATTAACGGTTGAAAGTTGTGAGCCAGATTGAGCAACAGTAACACTTTATACATGTACCTATAAGTATTGAGATGTATATTTTAGGTCCATTGAACATGGGAAAGAAAAATGTTGTCACATCGAGATTAACCTAGAAAAAGCCAATAATAAAGTATAAAACAAAATGATGAATTTTTTTAAAGAAATAAAAATGACATACGTACAAACTGATATTCTTTAACAAAATAATTAAATAAAATATACTGTACGCGAAAATGATGTTTCATATGTTTTTAATTTTTCAGGCGAACGAAACAAATATATTTTCAATTATATAATTGATACATTTTACATATTAAGGACAATGCACTATATTTTGTAACTTACAAATTGTAATAACGTTTAAAAATATAAATTATTTAATTGTGAAGTCGAGTTTTAAGTTATAATTTTAATAGCAATATTAAGTATGTTTTTATGTTAACACAAATACATAATTCGTTAGAGTAGATTTTGTATTTTAACGCATAGAACTTACAGTTTTTTTAAATAAATTAAGTTAATTAATAAGCTCAAGTTTACAAGCTGACATGAAGTTGACTTGTAGGCCAAATATAATCTAGCATTTAAAGTGTTATTTAGAATTTGCGGCTGCAATCATCTCTTCAGTCGCCAGCGTGACATAGTTAATCTGACTAGTCAGCGACCAGATCCTCGTGTGATCAGTACGGACCACTGCATCGGCTGATAGATGTATTTGATCTACCCTTACTCTTTTAAGAAGTCAAAGCTAATCACGATCCTTAGACTAGAATGAGATAATACAAGAATTGCATTCCAAATCCAACGCAAATCGAGACATGATTTTAATTAAAATATTTTATCCTAATCAAAGAATAAATAGATTAATTAAAAGTACATTATGTATTTATTCAATTTGAAATTTCAATTTGTTTCAATTTATTCAACAAATGTAGGTCAAGTAAATTCAAATCACAAAAAACGTCTATACCTACCCAGACGTTTTTTGGGTGGTAGGTACCCCACCCACTCATCAGATATTCTATCGCAAAACAGCAGTACTTGTTATTGTTGTGTTCCGGTTTGAAGGGTGAGTGAGCCAGTGTAATTACAGGCACAAGGGACATAACATCTTAGTTACCAACATTATATCTATTTAAAAATTAAAAAAAAAAACAAATTACTGTAAGCAAAACGACGTTTGTCAGCTAGCTATAAAAAAACTCAATATAAATATATTTAAATAAACTATCATCGACGAGAAGTTTTCACAGTTTCACTTATTTTCCATTTAAATTATGCGCTGCATTGCATCACCGTAATTATAGCTTATCTATGCACAGGACAGGGCCCGAGGACACTTTCCCTGCTATCACTGAGCTGTCTATATCAACGCGGGATTTAAACACTGTATTTATAAATAACACGATAAAGTAAGTAAAAGGTGTTTTCATAATGGATTCGAAAATGGCTGCTCATTGGTTTGGTATCCAAATACATACATATATATATATATAGCCAAAGACATAATATACGTGGCTCTGTTTTTTAGGTAAATAAGCTTTCACTGAGATAAAATCTATAGGCAGGAAAGTTGGCAGTGATTATGTACAGTGTTAGTCTTGCACCTGATCTCTCTCCAGTCGCGTCTATTATCGTCCCAACGGGCTATGAGAATGGGAGAACAGAGTGCATGCGCCTGTCACACTTGTGGGCTATAATATTATCTCCGAATATGTTTCGTCTCCGAGATTAACAAATATTCCTCTAAAGTATTTAAACCTTTCTCTAGTTGTCGTTGCCACTTAAAGCTAACCTTAAAATATGTAACCCGCCAAAACAAAAGTGACGTTTCAATTTGAATCAACTAAAAGTTTGGAAAAATAAATAAAGAAACATTTCAAACAGTATCGGGTAGTATATAATATAAGTACACTGATAATAATGCTTATAAAAAATTAGTATTTTCTTGGCGAAAAAGGTTTCTTATACCACAGTAATCAGCGCTGAGCTAGGTACATGGCATACCTGTGTCTGTGACAAGGGTACTCTCTACGGCATCCTTTATTTATTTTGTGAAATAAAAGTAGATAATATCTATTATTATTGTATTATGTAATTTATTCACTTATATATTATTTCGATGCGTCAATTTTGATAACATTTAATATTGGTATTGGAGTTTCCTTATGTATAGTAAGACATAGTCATTTGTATGTCAATCGCTTATACTCTTATATACGTAACGTAATTACATGTAATTAAAGTCCTGGCTTACAGTTAGTGGGATGTATTTAATGTTATATAAGTTAATCCGTGATAATCACGTGAAATCTGTTAATTTGAAAGCTTAGTAATGTAATTAATAATCAAATGTTTATATGCAAAACATTTTCCATATCATTGATGTTTATGAAAACCGGGCGCTTAATTTATTAGTATTTAGAGAATTAATTTTTTAACAATAGAATTGTTTAAAAACATTAATTTCAAATGAAAATCAAGCTTTGAACCAAAAAACCCTAAAATAAATTGTAATTATACACTCGTGTATACACATTTGTCATATATCACTAAAGATATTCTTGTAAATAAATTCTAGTTTTCTTTATTATTAACTTGAAATATATATTTTCAGACTATATTACACCAAACAATTATTACACGAAAATAAGTATACAAAGTTTGCCATCCCAATAAGGTACTTCCCGGATAAAAGTAAACAATATGACGTACGTATAAAATGGAGCGAATTGAGAAGCGATCTTTTTTGTTTCGTAAAAAGAAAACTATATAAAAATTATACATGTAAAACTCGAAATTTTACTCACAGTAATACCACACAGACAGACAGTTGCGATCCAAAACTCTATTTATATAGTAATAAATCAAATAAAAATATCCTTTAATCAAGTACATTTTAGCAGCAATTTTGAATCGTCACTACATAATTATAGTACTATTTCGAAGTCTACCGAGAGGAACAGTCAAGAAATTTAGTAGTTACTCTTTTCAAACACAAAACTATGTCAGTTAGGTACAATTAAATTTACATACATATCCGCCTGAATGTGAACAAGTACTAACTCCACGATTTATCTATGTAATCTTGAGTAACATATCTTATATAATGGTATGTATTTTTTTTTTAACAAATTAATTCAATTTATTAAATGTTAATGGTGAGAATCTCATTGTAAAACAATATCAGTGGATCCTGGTGTTTATATCTTATCACAAACCTTATCATTAAAAACAAACGCGGTCTCTCCTCTTATAACCTGGGTTCCTTACCATCAGGTGGAGACGAGTAATTTGCCTTTCCGGGTAATATAAATTTAAAAAAACAAGAAAATAAAAAAAACAAAAACCTACTTCTGCTTTTGTCCGTCAAGTCGGGTTTTTGACTGCAATAAACATTTACATACTTTATCATATTATAAGTACACACGTTGTACGAAGGTTGAAATATCCTTGATTTTACAAATCGATGGTCACCCGGGCGTAAGCCAGTAGCGCGCATGTCGATACGTGAAAGTACATAAAGGTTACATAACTCGTTTATTATCATCTTTATTGTATACCCCTGTATATAACTGTAATGGAATTGTTTTGGTGAACTGTTTAAACAATATATTTTATTCTTATTACGTATAAATAATGTTTATATGTAATAAAGGATTAGTAAGTTGAAGTGGCTGGAGAAAAATGTCGCAGAACCGACAACCGTTGGAGTAGACGTGTTCTGGAGTGGAGACCACGTCTTGGCAAACGTAGCGTAGGATGCTCTCCAGCTAGGTGGAGTGACGATATAAGCAAAGTGGCTGGCAGCGGATGGAGATCGAGAGCTGAAGATTGAGCTCAGTGGCATGGCGTGTGTGTGGTGGAGGGACCTATAACCAGAAATTGACGACAACGGCATAATGATGATGATGATAAATAATATTTAATTAATATAATAGTACGTTGATTTCTCAATGAGATCATTATAATCTAATGCATGCCCGCAAGAGTTGAATTCTGAATCAAATGAAATATAAAAAATGTATATATTAAAACAGGATAAAACTGCACGAAAAAAATACATACATATAAATATTAACTAGACATTTGTATCATAACGTACACACTCGCTTAAGGAGTAATGAAACAATTAAAACTTCCTAATTGCTTAGAGAACATTAGAAGCAGCGGCCAATTTATTTTCATTCCAATTGTTACTGTAAAAACGACCTATCAACCAATTTATTTAATCGACTTAAATTAACACTTAAACACCATAATCAAAAAGAAAATAAAACAATTTTCGCAGATTATCAAGTCCAAATTATAATGTTTATTCTCACGCTATTGTAAGATTAGATTCAGTATTCAATATAATAATGCACCCACACGCAATCCGATTCTAAACGAGATATCTATGATTTATCACCTTACCGATAACCAGGGCTGCAAGTGACGGCCAGAACTTTGTAAGTGCCATCGAAATGACAATACATGGCTGAAACTGCACCGTGACGGAAGCACTTCCTGGAGCAGGGAGTAGCGAATTTAAGCAATTACTCCGCATCAACCAAAGCATTCATTTTAAAAGACTGCTTACACTAACAAATATCGTGAATGATTGCAATCTAAATTATAGTAACTTATATTATGAAATAGTCGTGACAAATAAAATGTGATGTTTAGGTAGAAAAATCTTTGAAACAAAATTGTAAATAAATAATTAATTGTGTTAAGTACATGAATCTGGTAAGATGCGAGAATCTTAACCGATGACCGTGGGTTCAAACTCGGGCCAGCACCACTGAACTTCATGTGCTTAATTTTTGATTATAATTCATCTCGTGCTTGACATGTGTCAAATTTCACTGAAATTCTGTCTCATGTGTATTCCACCAACCCGCATAAGAGCAGCGCGCAGCGAGCAAAATTTCAAAAAGTACCAGCCCTATTGATAACTCTAAACACGCTATCATTAGATAATAATGATCTATGCACGTCTTGATGCTGTGATTAGGATCTTCAAGCGGTGTCTATTTCACAGTTGTGTGTTGAGGGCACGCGTGGGCAGAACTTATGCAAGTAACGGGTCATTTTGCAAGTTTAAACCGTTTGTAGGTGTTAAATGACCAATCATAGAGACCATTATGTTAGTGGGCTTCAATAATCGAAATTGCGCCCGCTGTTTAACAGACTAGATATATTATATTGCCATTGTCATATATAGGAACTACGGTCACGTTCGTTTAAATATATTTTTAACTACATTTAAATATATAATAATAATAATATAATACAATAATATCCTGGGACATTATTCACACATGCCATCCCAAACTATATATACTAATATATATATTTTTTTATTGTATAGGTTGGTGGACGAGCATTTGGGCCACCTGATTGTAAGTGGTCACCAACGCCCATAGACAATGGCATTGTAAGAAATGTTCCACCATCGCTTACACTGCCAATGCGCCACCAACCTAGGGAACCACGATGTTATGTCCCTTGTGCCTGTAATTACACTAGCTCACTCACCCTTCAAACCGGACCACAACAATAGAAAGTACTGCTGTTTTGCTGTAGAATATCTGATGAGTGGGTAGTACCTACCCAGGCAAGCTTGCACATAGCTCTACCACCGAGTAAATTTTGTAACAACAGACATGCTCATGCACACAAATGTCTCTCCTGGGTGGGAATCGAACCCACGACCTACGGCGCGAAAGACAAGTATCTGCCAACCACGCCACCGACATACATCACGTATTACCATTAACGATTCTACACACTTACACTATGCCGTACACACTAGCGAGGAGTGTGGCGGGGCGAGATCACCATCGCCTCTTAAGAAGTGCTCCGTTGAGCCTCGAGCGGAACACCGAACAAACGGATCAACATGACTTCACAGCATTCCCGATCCGTGCCGAAAGCGGTCATCGTAGTAGTTCTAGCGGGTAACAATCCCACAAAGCCCGGCTTCCCTTAAGAGGCAGAACTTTCTGAAGGTTTCCAATGCATTTAAAAAATGATGAACAGGTTGATGTTTTAACGTAACATTGTTGCTTGTCTAAAAATCTCTGGTGTCAGTTGTAGATATCAGATGGTATAGGACACCCACGATTTATAATTGGTATCAGCCGTGCCGTTATATATCTTACGTTTTACGGAACAACGTCGATAAACGTATAAACCAAAAGAAAAAAAAGAAACACACACAAAAACTTCACTTAAATTTTTGGACATAATAATGCTATTTAAATATAATAATGATATTTCACTATAAAATGCAATAAAAATAAGGCTGTATAATGTAACGAAATTCTATATTTAATTTTGGAAAGTGAAATTAATATTTATGAAGCCATATATCTATAAGGTTATGAAACTTAATACTTTGTGAAATACATGATATCGGATTTTTGTTATTGAAATTCATATTTTGACCATCATGTCACTTTGATATATATAGAATAACTTCAAGGACTTTTCAAACGAAAAATCATGAGACTGTTTGTACGGAACTACTTAACCATGCATTTTTATGCACATAAACAGCGCATGCGCTGAAAGCTTTTATTTGTCTTAATAATATCAGTTATTAATATAAATATATATTGTGTTTTTTAATTACAATATTTATATAATTATATACAAAGAACATAAAGGCCATACTTATAAATATTGTGTCACAGGGATAAGGTAAACAATGCGTCTTATTCTTCCAAAGGTCCAATAATTAGTGACAGAAAAAGCGAAATTAAGTAAACAGCCAATCAGCAGCGTTTACGTGGCCAAAAGTCACTGACTTGCTTCTTGATTGACCTATACTGGATAATTGTTCATGACAGTCAAAAGTTTAGAGGCTAGCTTATAAGGTTCCAGATCCTAAGTTGTTGGTGGCCTGCATCTAAGCCTCAGGTATGTCAGGTAAATTGATTACATACATATAATACACGCGTGCACATTTGTGCACTATAATATATCCTGCGCAGTTAACTAGTAACTCTTGTAAATGGCCACCGCGGCTGAAATCGGACAGAAGTGCATCATTGTAAATTGTAATTAATCATTCTTCTTCTTCTTCTAAGTCTTAAGTTATCTTCATTACTGAAGGTCGTGTTTAGTATGACGAGTTGATCGCTTGTTGCACTATGCTCTTCCACGTGTTTCTGTCTTCGGCGGTATTAATGGCTTTAGATATTGGCAGGCCAGTGAGCGTTTTTATTTGGTTTGATCAACGGATAGGTAAGCGACCTCGCGGTCTTTTCCCTTCGAATTAATCATTATTAATATGGAATATTTTGAATGAGCTTAAAGCAATTGTGAAGCATATTTGAAAAGTAAAACACAATTATAAGAAAGAGACAACGCTACACGACCTTAATTTTAAATGCAATCTTAGGTCTGCATTTAAAGTTCAAGGCGGACTCGTAACTTAAAATAGCAATTCCTTGAGACCAAAATATCAACTATTCATTTAAAACAGTCGGCTGAGAGTTATTGTGAACAGGTCTTTATTATCATACTTATGTAATATCAACCGTCTCTTTTTCCCACAACGTTAAATTATATAAAATATCCCGGCAATATATTTTCTTTATTTATTGGTACAACATTTTCAAAGCTTTATTATCCCGCATTTATATAAAAATGTCATTTTATCAACATTTTATTCATGGTTTTCAACCCTTATTTATGGTCACCTTACAGCAATGTCATTAATTTTATGCAAATATTTGTATGTTTACCAATTACTCATTTGAGTAAATAAACGTGACATACACCGAAGCTGTGTAAGGGCTCTCGTATAGAAGGACACGCGAGCTTTATCGACCGCAAAGCTCTGCTAGTGATTGGAAAATATAACTGTAATAGAAGATTTTTCAATAAAATGGAAAAATCTTGCTTACACGAATTCCTAATTAAAAATTACCGCCTTGCGCTATATATATTAATTTACAAATATATATATGTACATCTACAGGTAATATGTAAAGAAAAAGAAGGTATAGACCCTGTATGTATGTACTTCGAGAATAAATAATTTTAAGACCGATTAAAAAAAATGGTAGAGATTATTAACTAATAATAAGATATTAAGATTCAAATTTATGAAAACGCATTTACTCATTTTTTCCACATGAAGTGGAAAGATGGGACACAAGCGTGCCGAGTGTGCTAGAATACCTACTATAAACCTGCGGTACCCACTCCGTCGCTTCGGGGGGCGCCACGGGTTCGCTTGCGCATGCTACCGTGGCCACTAGTTATATTTTGCGGCAACATCGAGGTCAACGAACTCTTGAACTCTGTCACAGAATAATACTTTTTACCATATTTTAATTCTCTTTTTAAAATTAAGTTATATCAATCTTATTTCCAGTCAGTATTATACGAACAGTAAATTTGTCTGCCAAATTAGGTATAATCTGTAAATACTAGTTACAAATTGCGTTTAATCTGTATCTAACAAATATCGGTTTGAATTCAGAAACTCAATTAATTTATACTTGTTACAGCTGCGTTCTAAATCTCGAGAGAAATTCGAATTTCGAATTCTGTCATTAAACTTTAGGACGTGTATCATAGTTTTCAACTATTAAAACACATTCAGCCTTATTTACAAACGTTGATTAGCATATGTTTCTGATTTACTTATGGCCTTTCTGTGATTATCGAGGAAAACATCCAGGAGCCGATCGTTTCATTGCCAAGGTGTGCAAATTTATCTTCCTAATTGACCTTTTTTTTTTTTTATTACATAGGACGGCGGACGAGCATGTGGGCCACCTGAAGTGGTCACCAACGCCCATAGACAATGGCGCTGTGAGAGATGTTACCATCGCTTACAACCAACCTTGGGAACTAAGATGTTATGTCCCATGTGCCTGTAATTACACTGGCTCACTCACCCTTCATACCGGAACACAACAATAGCAAGTACTGCTGTTTTGCGGTAGAATATCTGATGAGTGGGTGGTACCTACCCAGTCAAGCTCGCACAAAGCCCTACCACCAAGTGAACCTTAATAAACCTTTTGCATACAAACGTTCCTTTACATTTTAATTTAGCATCCGAGGTTTAGACTTTTTCTGGGATTCTGTTCTAAATTTAAAATCACGCTTCATATGGTATTACCTACATACATATTTACCTAATATACGTTTACGAGATGTAATGGGAAATAGAAGTCTCTTCGCAAACGATCCAATAAGGTATACATTCCACATTTACAAATGAAAACATTTTAAGCTCATCTATGCTAGCAGCATATTAGAATCTACAATTGCAAATTAAATCAATACTAATATATAAAGCTGAAGAGTTTGTTTGTTCGATCCGGCAAATCTCAGGAACTACTAGTTCGAATTTAAAAAATATTTTTCCGTTGTATCCTTTTATCGAGGAAGGCTCTAAGCTGATTTTTATGACGTGCAAGAAGTCAATGCTGTTCGAAATTATGTCGACTAGCTACGAGTCCTGGCATCGCACGGGTGGAAAAAGGATCTACATAGATGGATACATTTTTTATACATTAAAATCAATTTTCCGTTTTTGAAGCAAATAAGCTTTGTTCAGATTGACTCACCAAACAATCATCACAATCGGATGAAGTCCGTTTAACAATCCATGCAGGGCGAGTACACAAACATTTAAATATATATAGACATCATAGAATAAATAATAGAAGCTTGGAATTAGTCAATGTAGATTTAGTAGTAGACGTAGCGACGAACAAACAGATACTCTCTTTAGAATTTATAATATTAGTAAGCATATCCTTATAAATATATTTCACACATATTTTAGAATGTGATATACTAGTGATATTATACACATATGTGTGGGTAGATAGCACCCCTTCATCGTTTATTCTACCGCGTAAAATTAACCCTTACCTGGCCATGAGGTCGCATCGACCGCCTAATGAAACAGTTTAGAATTGAAAACTACATTGCTTTTACAATCTTAGGCTCAGGTTAGTATCAAGGGTTGCCAAGATCAAAGGCAATCACAATACGTAAAAACTGGTAGTCTGATGAATATTGATGATATATGATAGGATCTGGTAGACAGTAAATTGACCATTAAGCGTGTTAACCAAAAACTGGTTTTTAGTAAAAAAAATCTTACCTCTCGGAATCCATGGTGGGTTTAAAGGAAATCCAGCTTTACAACTGTTCTGGAATTCTGCAAAAGAAAAATGTATATATTAATAAAGCCGTTTATTTTTATTATAAATATTGAGGTAAAAAAATTTCAGTCACATCATTAAAAAAATCTTTATTGATTACATAATTACAACTTGTATAATAAAAAATAAATATAAATATAAGTATAATTTTTCTTGTGTGATTGTGAAAGATAAGAGTCTTTTAACGTCCCAATGTTGGGCTAAATCGTCTTCCTTTAATGAGGAGAATAGGAGTTTATTCCACCACACTACTCCAATGCAGCTTGGTGGTATACAATGGCAGCAGATTTTAATCTGACACATGCAGGTTGCCTCATTATGTTTTCCTTCATAGCTGAGCACGGGATGAATTGTTAGCACAAATCAAGCACATGAAAATTGAGTAGTGCTTGTCTGGGTTTAAACACGGGATCATCGGTTACAATTCATGAATTCTAACCTCTGTGCCATCTTGGTTCAAGAAAATAAATATTTAAAATATTTAATACTACAGATTTAAGCGACATTGTACCGAAAACAAAATCTACTAACTAAATACACAGACAGTGTTGCAATATGATTTAAAAACCAGGAATTTTCAAGACAAAGAGTTGCGATTTTTTAAACTGCCACCAGTCAGCTAGAATAGGTCGTTCCGTGTGAGAAACGATCTTATCTCACACTCGCAATGGGATCCAAGTAACTGCTCGAAGCGTTTCGTTTTTCTATGTATTTGGAGATTTACATTTTTCCAGACAAAAGGCTGAATGCGATAGACCTGACTATTAAGATATCTTCTGATATATTCAGTTTAATTTTAGTATAATCATCTATATCAATACTAATCTGTACAAATACTTTAATTGCGACAATAACTCCGTTTGTCTTTTACGCTTTCAGGGGTACCACTTGAAGTCTGAACGAGGACATATGTAGACTACTTTTTGTAACAGACCCCCTCCCGAACACCAACATCCTCATGCCCATCCCCATTTCATGTGGCGAAATCGTGGCCAAAATATTCTTATTCTATTAGACTTCAAATAGGATTAATAATAGTTACGAGAGTTTCAATTCACAATGTCAATGATTCAAACTTTTATTATTAACCTGTAAACCTAATATAATCAACTTTGTATGCAGTTATGATAATTGTCTCTAAGCATTCATGTTCATAATATAAGACATCGCTTGCGAGCTCTTTATTATAAAAGCTTATTCTTTTTAGCGAATACTTTAACTATATAGTTTACACGCTTAGTTAAGACGCGTAAGATGAGATGGGTTTGGAGTTGATATCATGCTATAATAGCTAGTGAATGGGTTAGAGACAAGCTGGTTGCACAGACAGTTTTTAGGATTATTTGTCGTTGCTGGTATGGTGACAGATATAGAGTAATTGTTGACTTTAGTAAATACTTCAGACTGACCGACTTAGATAACGTGTATTACATAAATGCAAAAAATATATACATTCACAAATTCGCAAGAAGAAGTTTTATTTTATAGGTAGTGTTAGTAAGTGGTCACCAACGCCCATAGATAATGGCATTGTAAGAAACGTTAACCATCGCTTACATCGTCAATGCGCCACCATCTCTTGATGCCTATGTCCCTTGTGCCTGTAAATATACTGGCTCACTCACCCTGTTTTGCGGTAGAATATCTGATAAGTAGGTGATACCTACCCTGACGAGCTTGCACAAAGCTAAAGCGAGTAAATGCGTCATAATTTTCGAAAAAAAATATGTTTTGTTATCTGTGTCATATATTTTAGAACGCAATGACAGTAACCAGTAAGGAAATATCAATAACATTTGAATGTGCTTACTAGCTTTCGTGTATAAAATGAATTGTTCCAACTTAATGGTGTTTCGGAGTCTTGATTGCGAATTTCTTTTCACAGATTTGACGATAACTCCGACTGTAAACTACGTTTTAACAAAAGTTAAACGCTAAAGCTTTTATCTTAACAAAGAAAACACACGGTCACAGCGCTGAATAGAACAAGATGGAAAGATAGATATAAACTTAAACCATTCCAACTAATCGAAACTTGTAGAACATTCTGGAATTTTTATTTCTTCATGTGTAACTTTAAAACGGAATGAGCAGAGGACCATTTTTATAAAGCTATTTAATGTCGATAAATTAAAAAAAAAACTAGTAAGTATATAAAATATAATACCTACTGATGATAAATAATTTTAATTTAATTGACTTCCAATTCCAAAACCATTGTGAAAAAGTGTTACTACTTTCTTTTCGATCCCTAAAGGCAGCATACTGTAAAATGATACATAATACAGGATCCCTCATAAGTACCTACACAAAAAAGTAAAACTTTGATTTGGTATAAGTAAAATTAGCCAAAAATATTTTACTTGAATTAGTTTTTATTAAATAAGAAAACAGACCTGCAGAATGACCACCTGTTGGTAAATACTCAACATCGCCTATAGACTATGGCATTATAAGAAATACATGACCGGATGAAGTATGATATTTTTCTACCTTGTTTGTCCAGACTTTTTTTACATCTTTTTGTGAGGTATAATTAAATAAATAAATTATTTCTTTTTAAAGGGCGGTATATTGTGACATATGCGTGTTCTTTTATGTAATTTATACCCATCCATATTTGGATACATTTAAGTATAACAAAAAGTATTAATAATCTTATAATTGTGCTCGTTTGTTCCGTAGCACAACCAGTATATAGACGCATTATATTATTGATCTGCAGTTTTATTACCTCAAGTAAGGCATAGTTACGCGGCACTATGAGCTAGCCAATTAGACTAATTAGGCAGTGAACGTTATAAATTCGTGAATCTAACACCATAATTTGTTTTTTACTTAATTTTCAAGTGCAATATATTACATTTACACTGCTCGTAATTAAAATAACGCACGTGTGTAAACTAGAGCAGCGTTTTGTAAGTATATTTAGTTTATCTCGTCAGTTGTTCTGGTGAGAATTTCTTTTCAAATTTCGGGAGCGACGATGATAAATGACTAATATTTTTTTAAGAAAAAGTCAGTAACAGACTTCTTGGCACATACTCCTGATAATAAAAATCTTTCAAACTACGACGCTGTTCTACGTCGATTCGTTAATTTTTTTTTATGAAAAATAGTATGTCAAAATGAAAACATAATTTTGATTTATATATACTTTTATTCTTACTGTCTATCAACGCACTGGATTTATAAATGGTGTCACCCCTAGATTATAATTGTACCTAAGAATAATTTATTTTTCAGATTTGTCTAAAAAACTTATATCATTACGATCATAAATAAATAATAAACAACTCTTGTAATTGCAATGTAGTCATACATAGGTACAATACATTATATATTTTCAAATTTTTTGTTGGTTTACCTTTACAAAAAATAGCATGAACAATTTTGCTATATATCCACTTTTAACTCTATTAAAAAGTATGAAACTACGCTGTTTAAGGCTTAACCAATAAACAGTTATTTATTATTTAAATGTCAAACAAATATTATAAAAAAGGGCCATAAAACTAATGACATCAACCAAGTCGAATGTACTGTAGAATAATTATGCCATTTTAAATGTAAAAAGAGCTCACCGTTAGTCTAATAATAAATAAACGCTACACAAATAGTATTGCAATTAAATGCATAATAATAATGAACTAATAATAAAACGTTTGTGAACACCGTCTCTTCAAACGAATCATTGTATTTTGAACTTTAATTTCAACATGTTAAAATACAAAATACATTGTCATTTCATGGTGATTTATTATTGGAAAGATCATGGGAACTGGACCAGTTTCTATAGTTATAAGAAACACAGCGACATTGCAATCAATTATGGGGATCAATGGTGAAAAACTTGTGGGAATTCACTTTGAGAAATTATAAATGTTCTCGTAGGTACATACTTAATGAGTACCTATTCCAAGTGATGCAACATAATTAAAATATACATATTATCTTTTATGTACAAATATGCAAAAAGTATAATATGTTTTATGGCCAACAGTAGCAACAGGTGTGTAAAAATTTTATCTCAAGAGAAGTTTTAGAACGGGAATTTGAGCCTAGTTAAATTGGACTGGTTCAAAAAGTTATATGATAGATTCGTTTTTAGTTTTAGCTCCCCAGGTACATTTCTTTTCGTCATCCTCTTACCCATCACTTATTTCTAGACGTCATTCCTATGCAAATAGCACGCAAAAAGAAAAAAAACTAGGCAACAGAAACAAAAAAAATCTCGCTGAGTTTCTTTCGCCGGTTCTTCTCAGGTCTGAGGTGTTTATTTCCGAACCGGTGGTAGACTTATGACAATCAATAAGTAAGTGTAACACTTCTACATTGAATAAAGATATTTGAATTTGAAAACATATTCACATTTACAATATTAATAGGAAATTAGGAATAATAATAACAAAATGTTCATATTCAAACGATAGAATTTTCTGTGAAAAACCAGCAAAGGTGGGTTTGTTTGTTTGTAAAGTTTTCGAGTGAAATGGATTGTTAGAAAATTAGTTGGATCCCGCGAAGAACTGGACCATTTCAGCTCATATAAATAAAAACTTGTAACTACCGTAATTGTAGTAACTTTGTTTAGTATTGGAAAACTTTTGAATCTCATTTCTTGTTTGTCAAATACGTTGCAAAAATTAAATAAGCAACGAATAGTATTGAACACGGAAAAAGCTTTGTTAACCAATGTATCTTGGGATCAATAAGGAAGACATGTAATTATCAAAAATATCGAGATAAAAAAAGGAAAATTTAGCACTTTTTCAATGAAGGCATTATGACCGCCTCTTTTGAATTTAAATGTAATGATTGCACCTTCAATTTACATGTTTATTAGAGACTTTCTCCTTTCCAAGGTACATTCTATGCTCAATAGCATAACCGCGATCTGACCGTCTAGCGACGTGAAAGTCCAGGTTCGATTCTGACCCCTCCGGCTATTATTAGTACCTAGGACAAGTAATGTTTAGAAAACAGGCATCTCTATGCATGCATTTCATTGACAAATTAGTAAACGCTAGTCAGTTTGTTTGTTATACCATTAAATTTAAAATTGTATACGGGTCAGTTCTTCGAGATAACGACATACGATACCTATCATCTCCCACCTGAAACCCGGGCGAACCTGGACGGATTCTAATACAATATAGCAATAAAGTTGCTTCGAGGTTGAGAAAATATACCACCGGTTCGGAATAAAAAATCTGTCTTATATATATTTCTTATAATAACATTATAGTTGTTATTGAAAACTAAACTGGCAGTATCTTTTCACAGGAATACACATATCGTATCCAAGACTTCTCTATGACACAGATATTACTGAACTGTCACCGGACCTAAGACATGTTACCCAAGGGCTGAATTTCAAGGCTTTGTCGCTAAATTATGTATACTTATTAGAACTTTAATAAATAGTCTTAGGCGTTTAAACGTTTAAAAATTAATGTATAATATGCAATTGATTTTAAAAGTCACCACATCTAAAAATATCATCATTAACATAAACATCGTCAATCCAATAAGGATTACGTCACATATAGTACTGCAAAGCAACCCAAATTTGTCGACCTCAACGTTGTCAACTGCGATAGCCCCCTATATGTATATAAGCAAAATACCACTCATCAAGAGATCTCCTATACTCGACGCCTGATTGAATTGAAATCGGTCACAGTCTTTTCCGACGAGAACGCTCACTAAAAACGAATGTCTACGCAAATCCTATCCATAATACCTTTATCTTCTTATTTCCCGTGCAAATATATACGGAAATTTACAGAAATAATATACTCGGCATTCTATAGAATATGTAAATAGTAATTTGCGTTGGCAACGCGTGGTTTACCTTCGACAAGATGCGCCGTGTGAATGCCGCCATTGTATCCGCTAACGCGATTTGTTGCATCAGATAGATTCCGGAATCGAAATGTGATTAAATTTCGGTCACCTCGTGTGGAGATGAGTTTACTGTTTTAATATACCGATTTTTTTTTATAAAAGCCTGATTATTAAAACTGTAATAACATTCTGCTAATATTAAATTAAATTTTAATTTTCTTTGAAACTTCAATTTGATGCTTTCGTTTTTCTCTTTTAAAATAACGAGTTCTTAATTTGAATGACACTGTATTAATTATATAGACGCCATTCTGTTTTAATGAAAATAACATATGTAACTTTCTAAGTAAAGAATAAAACCAAAGTGAGAAAATTTGTTTTTTTGATTGACAAATGTAAATTCGATAGACAAGAGCGCACCAATGTACTTTAACGTACACTTTAGAAGTTATGAAAATAATAATATTAATTTTATATTAATTATATCAGGTTTTAACAGCGTCAGCGTAACAGCGTTTGATTATGTATAATAAAAAATTACTAAAATAATACGTATAGTAAGTTCTGGATAAATAAAACGAACTGTCAATAGATAAAAAAAAAAACAAAGTAAACAACCCACGCAATATTGAAATGACCTCAGGGTATCAAGTTCGCTTCCCAGGCGGAAGTGGGTCCGACGGGATACGGTTTATGGTGCCTTACACTTGGCCTAACGGACCGTGACGAAACCTGTTCCATGTGGTCAATTCTAAGTTCCCTTTCACGTTACGCTTGATGTTGTTACTTTACGAAACGGATAAAATAAAACATCAAACGTAAATAATACAACAACTACCACTAATATATATATATATAATGTGTATTAACACACTACATACATACTATGTATATATATTTATATAGCACCCCGTCTTATTGCCTACAGTAGTCAAAGAAGTGGTAATTTTTCGCCCAGAGAATCGGAATTTCGATTCAACGAGGAAATTCTTTAGATTTTATTACCAATACTTACATATTATTGTTAACTATTGTACCTACATATTATGTATAGTAGGTATTGTTAAATTTTTAGTCGTGTTGTTTCTTTGAGTAGTCAATGAAAAATAGCTCTATACTTAATAAATAACATTCAATCACTTGTATTATTTTACAAGCGAAATGATATTATCAGTATGTATATATAATATATATATATATATATATTTACATATTTCGTAATTTTATGTTGAGTTTATTACTAACTTATTTATTGGAAATATTGGAATCCATTAAATAAATCCGTTAATAAAATTAACTTAGCTCAGTGAACGTTTGATTATAGACTAGAAGTAATAAGTTATTTACTTTTCTATTAATTTCATAATAAAGTTATACAACAAAATTCCATCTAAGCTTTTATCCGTAGTACATATTTATTGTGACTTTGAATAAACTTTACTATAGAAATCTAATAAACTTATTATTATTAATTAAGTTTATTGTTTTTGCCAATAAATTATACTAAGCTTAATTAAAAATCATTTAAAAGTTCTATAAATAATCTAAAACATATAAGATGAATTATTTATTTGAAAAAAAAAAAAAATTATCTAATAATAAAACGGTTAATTTGGAATTTGATTAATTTAAAAAAAAAAAAAAAAACATCTGCTATATTCCTTTGGGCTAAGTGGATGAAATGTCAAAATCTTGATTAAAGGAAACTTGTTTAAATCAATGTAAAACTTGTAAACACAACAATATGGTCATACTTGTGTGCAAACGCCTCACAATAAAAAGTAGGTGATATGGGTTTGTTTTATAAATAAAAAACTAAACAATCTGCATTACGGTACTACAATATTTGTCTCTGTCAAACATACCTTTATTACGATAGCATGAAAGGGACAGATAACATTTTCTTTGTCAATTAATTAAATTTTTAAAACAAAACCGTTAATTTAATTATTGCATGACCTCATGGCTTTAATTACAAAAATTACAAATACAGAGTAAAAATATTTAAAAATAAAATGTACACATACATTTTAAAAAAAGAATCCCTATAACGGTTAATAATGAAGTAAAATGTTTAAGAGTAATTTAAGCGATTGTTTAATTTATAATTAATAACTCTTAAGCGTTGGTATCGTTTCTACGAAGTATTGTATAGTAACGTTTTTCGAAATCGTTGTAGGCGTTATAAGTTACAAAAACAATATGAACTTTGCTATGGCCCATTTGGGCTAACTAACACATCGACCCACCAGTTGCGCGCTCATTACTTAATAGGGTTGACGATATCAAAAAATTAAAAAAAGAACAATAAAAAACTATCAGTGGTTTGATACCAAGCGATTTAAGAAAACTTTAATTAATATTTTGAAATTTTCATATTTATTATTTTTTTTGTATTTATTAACAAATAATACTTTATTTTGGTCATTATATATATGTAATTTGGGTAATTTTTCGCCTAGGCGGTCGGAATTGCGATTCAAAGGGGATATGCTGCTAACATTTTTCCCACCATTCCACGATTTTTACTAGTAGTGTATATATTAAAGTATTTAAAAACAAAAAATATTAGTACATATACAATTACATAAAAATGGGTATAAAAATAAAAAAATATTTTTGGCAGCCCTAAAGTAAATATCGCAATGAAACTAATTGAGTCTGTCCGTGTCTTCTATAATGAACTCTATGATCATTAATCTGTTACTTAAATGTTTTCTCACGTTTGCTACAATATACACTAATATTATAAAGGAAAGTAACTCTGTCTGTCTGTTATCCTTTCCAGGCGAAACAACTGGATCGATAAACCCCATGGATTTTTTTTTTAAAACACGCGGGCGATGAAATCTTGTATTATTATATACAACTTAGTAGTAAGTAGGAAAAAAGCACTGGCCTGTTTTTTTGTTTGTCTGTTTTCTTGTATATACATATGCAAGTACGTTAATAATACGACGATAACTAGCTTGCTAAATTAATAAGAAATTTTGGAATGGAATATATGAGTTTATAAAAACGAAGAGTTTATTTCTTACGAATTGTTTTTTTTTATTTTAATTTATTTTTTGGGACATTTGTCATACACAGGTACATCCCTGTTACATTTTTACAACATTGCACACCTGCAACGAGGTATACCATAAAAAAGAGCTATCTAGCTTGTGATATAAATTCTGGTACAATGTTTTAAACAAACCCAACATCGAACAAACATAATTTTAAATTAATTATTTAACAGTAACTTTCTCTGATTGCGTGTTACTTGTATGCTTTATGTATATAAGTTATATACATAAGTATTTTATTAAAAAATACCTATTTACAAAACGTCCTACACTATTGTAACAATGCACGTGTCAGATAATAATTAATTTCATTAATATTATTTAATATTACATAGTTTATATAAAATATATGGTCTAATAAACATCGTTCATACAGTTCTAAAATCATATCATTAATTTATATTTAGCGTTATCGTATATTTGAGGTTATCTAACATATTCATATTATAAAGTATTTACCTACATATAAAGTTAACTAAATTAATACATCTATTATTTCCCACCATAACAAACAATAGTTTCATATCGAGTTACGCGGTCACGAAATGGCGTATCTACATATACCATGGTATACCATACATAGCATGACATTTGGCTAGACACGAGCACGGCACATTAGGCAAATAATTTTATTAGCAGAATCCTTAGGACATAAACACGCAGAATATTCTAATGTATTGTGTATATAATTTATTAATAAAGTGATAACAATTTCGAGTCAAATTTTAAGTTCAAATTTGAATACGTTTTAATTGTAACGTTACACACGCTTTGGTAATTTGGTAATAATATTTCAAAGTCAAACTTTAATCCAACGTTTAATTAATATTCAATACAAAACGTTTAAGTTGAACGAATTTTAGACGTAATTTTTTATAGAAGTAATTATAGTAATATTTCAAAATGAAAATATGGGTGCAACGTTTACATGTAACTTTGTGTTAAACATGTTTCGCCTTCGAACATTTTAATTCTAGCAAGCGTACTGTGATGTACGCGCTCTTTTAAAGGTCCTCGAGTAAACAGCACTGAGTAGGTACCACCCAGTCATTCATTCTAATGACAAATAACTTCGTGTTGCTGTTACGCCGTGAAGGTTAAGAAAACCAGTGTAATTACCGGGAGAAAACAACTTAGATATCGTGGTAGCCAACTCACTATATATAAGTATATAGTGTTTAGGAGTAGATGTGACCACTTACCGCAATGTGGTCCATTTCCTTACATAATTATTTATTTTTACAACCATACTTTGTTATGTTAGCTTATTTATTTACTTTCTAAATTTACTACCCTCGCCACTAGACGAGGACAGGACAGGGTGTCAAAGATACTATAACATATATATAACAAAGTATATATATATATGTCGATAGATTTGTCTCAACATACGTGTTTCTCTATTCAAGAAATTGATGACGGTAAAACCCAGGCACAGTGTAATTACACTGGCTCACTCAACTTCAAATGGAACAAATTATTGACAATTGTTTAATATAAGTATACATGTATTTATTTATGGCTTATGGCAATAATTGCATACGAAACGAAATTCCATATCGAAAACAATAGACGCATACTAATAAAGTTTTCACTCTTATCTTTGAATATCAAATATTTGTATTCTCATGAGAATACTAGAAACAAACAAGCGATTATGAGACTAGACACAAGTGAATACGTATTAATATCCCTTGCACGTATTGGTTTATAATGGAGCGTATTGGTGAGCAGTTGTACCGATATATTTTGGACGTCATTATGCAAATTCAAACAATGCTATGGTCTGACTAGTATGTGGTTTACGAAAGTGTTATCATGTGAAAATATACCCACTTTTAAACATGGTTAGTAAAATTAATGGTATAGTTTTCATAGCATAAATGAAAACTATCTTTTTTTATATCAACTCGCTGGTTTCGGTTAGGTTGAATTAATTTGTCCCCATCTAGATATCTATCCAGGTAGTGACAAATTAATTCAACTACTATTTACTACGTGGTAGGGCTTTGTGCGAGCCCATCTGGGAAGGTACCACCCACTCATCAAACATTCTACCGTGATTTTTTTCTTAATTTAAGATTTATTTGTGCTGTTCATTGAGTCACTTAGATTTTTAACAATACACGAGAATACCTTAAATGTAACACAAAACATAAATTAAAACGAGTTGTGAAGTTATACAAATACAAGAAAATGCCTGAGACCTATTTGCTGCAAAATATTAGTCTCTTATTTCCCAGGATACAGAACGAGTTTTAAAGCTCTGTTATGAATTTTTTTTTTCAATTCGAATAACGAATCGCCAAGATATTGATAATAGTATTATTAATAATAAGCGATAGACAGATATTGTTAATCACATGATTGATTTGTTTATAAACATATACTAAAACATTTAATTTAATTGTCCAATTTTGTTAAACTCGAAATCATAATACAATGAACAATGCTGTCCTAAATATGAAATCATTGAACACAATAACAGGTGCGTAAATTGAAGATAAGGTCAATGACCTACGCCACCATCTTGACACAGTAATTTGAACCCTATGATTCGCCAAGTTGTTTATTAATAGCTATTTTTATTTGCTTCTTGTCTTTCTTATTATACTAATATTATTTTATTATATGTATTTATGGATGTTTATATGATAGGCTTTTAAGATATCTATTTTATTGTAACCACGTAATGGCGGTGCAGCACATTAAATTCCAAAACGGCGGTGTCCATTGAAATGACAACTAATTTGCTAGTATGTATATAATGTAGTACATTAGTCCTATGTTTTCCAATATACCGATTACGTCGAATATAGTCTATTCCAATGGCGAGAGGACCAAACATCAGCCTTCCCCCCCTCCCCGTGTACGACGCGGCGCGACGCCGCCGTTACATAAAATTTAATAACAATCCCTTCATGATAATATAAAAAAGCCTTCGTTAAATGTGTCTGTGTAATCGATTTAATCGCTATCAACAGTCAACGTATTTGAACCGGTTTGTTGCAAAACACGTTTTCAAGACGGTTCACCAGAAATTAAATCTGTTGAATAGTTCCCTAAAGTCATTTTGTTCCATGAGATATCTTGCATAGTGACACAAAAAGTAAGAAGTTCATTGATAATGATTTACGAACGTTTTATATTGAAGTATTTTTCGTTGCATATGACTTCAATATAAATCTTTTATTCAATGTTCCTTTATGTGAAAGACGCAGGATCTGATCATTAATGGGTTATGATATCTTTAGAGAGACTTAACGGTTAATTGGAGGGGTAAATTATAAAGTCAATAGTCATAATATCTTGTGAACCTACTTGAATAAATCAAGTAATCCCATTCGAATACTTATTTTACTATTTTATTTCTTTCAAACATTACCTACCACCGTTTAGGATTATGGTTCCAAAATAATGCGAAAAAGAAAAAAATCTATATAATGATCAAATACAAATCAACGAATACTAACTCCAAGTTCTTCTATCATTCACATAATTCTGTACGGTATAAGCCTTAATTATTTATTAAAAAAATATTAATGCCTTAAAAAAAAGCCTTAATAAAAAAGCATTTACCGAGATATACGTTCTCGATGGTAAAAATTGCTTTTAAAGTTATATAAAATAACAAACAACTTCTATGAGTTACGAGTTCCATTTACTTGCGGACGTCTCGTTGATGAGCTCTGGGAGTGAAAACCGACCAGCAATTATAAAAACGGACGACGTAGAAATAAAAGCCATCTCGAATATGACAGCATAACATAGTTAATACTGGATTTTCAAGTCCAAGTTAAATACGAATCAGTTGAAATATTTTGTTAAATAACTACAATTTATTTGAAAGAATCGAAGTTACTATAATTAGGATTATTATTATGACGACGTTTATAACTATTATCTGTCTCTGTATCTAACCGTCACTTTCTGACATTTCACTCTTTCTGCAGGGACTTTGGCGTTTGATCTCACAGAATAACCTTACAGGACCAACAGCTTTACACGACTGCTGCTGAGAATTGCTATAAAAAGTTAGCCATTAGACCAACGAGGCATTAGTTTACTTAACTAAACGTAACAAAAGTTAACGATGTCAATTCTACAAAACCCTCCCCAGAGATTGACAGGGCTGTACCTAAGAGGCCTCAGAGATACCTCAATATTCATATCAGTCAATAGTTAGAGCCGAGATAATTCGTTACCTGGCATTTCAGATATTAGACGATTAACTATTTGACTAACAATTTCCCTGTCCCAAGAGACATTTGACTCATGGTTATAGTTTATCTGCAGTATGGACAGTAGTTCAGATTAAATGGAATTTTAAATCAAAAGTTTTGGATATAATAGGCATAATGAGAAACATTTTCGTGCCCTAGCTTAAATGTCAGGGATTGTGTTAATATAGAAACAAAAAGATCTCATTAGTCCATGGCAGGGTTTTACTTAAGCTTCGCTAATTAGCACGTGAGTTACGGATTTTCGCTGAATTTTAAACCAACTCCATACAATTGCGCTTAAAATTTTTCATGACCTTTTTTTCAGTAAGGATAAATATACATGGATTAAGTAATGGTTTTTAAAGAGATTTTGTTTGAATATAAGATCAGAGGAAATTGTGGATGTGATTTATTTTTTCCACTTCATCTATTATTTGTGAGTCAGGTGTGAACCAGGGAAGACGGAAAAGAGAAAAGGAAAAACTTAAATCATTTAATATATGTCGATATTAACGTATACATTGATTAATATAAAAAATATATAGACAGATAAACAGATAGACAGTAAGTGACAAAATGATACGTACTCCTTAGGGATATGCAGAATGTATACGCCAAATCGCTAAAGTAGAATAGTGAATTTGAAATAGATAATGAAGTTATTATTATTTTAAATCATAATGAGTCAGTTTTAATAAACATTGCGTCCTTTCTCGTTTTAATACCTAAATATAATAAAACTAATTCGATGATTTCTATATATGAAAGAGTTAGGATTTTTTTGGTTTATATAAATCTTTTCAGCGAAATGTAGATTTTTATGTGATATTATTAAATGCTGTTTTTTATTTATATATAATTTAATCCTATGATACAGGCGTTTAGGTATCAAATTATATAAAGGTATATCAAATACTACAATATCCTTTACTCAAATAGGCTCTTAAGAGCTTAAACCATTTTTTAATAAATATACAATAGATTTCAATTGAGGTCTGTGAGTGATATTTCTTTTGGAAAACCTAGGGTTGAATTAATGATTTCCTTTTCCACGTTAACGTATGAAATGACGTATGTCATTAATACCTACTATATTTGTAACATGTTATTCATCTCTTCACGTTACCATTCCACGATAATAGATTCCCATTCAAATTCTCTGGCGCAGGTGTTGCTTTCAGCGTTCTCCTTATCACTTGAACTACTGATGATCGTTCCATCTATTTGTTGAAATATGAGTATTTCTGTGACATCTGCCTTAAACTTACTGCTCCGACCACGTGGATCGTAACTTGATTTCATACAAAATCTATAAACTTTCTCAGTAATATTCAATGTCACTTTATGCAGCAGTGAGTATTGTATATGTATATACTTTTTTGGTATCATAATATTTTTTTGTGATTAAAATAAGTATATTCTGTTTTTTTTTTATTTTAAATATTACACATAGAAATACAAAAAAAAACTTACATGACGTCAACATGCCACCAGAACACCTGTCTTTTACAGACAGGTGTCATTTTTTTTTTTTTTTTATTCTATAGGAAGGCGGACGAGCATATGGGCCACCTGATGGTAAGCGGTCACCAACGCCCATAGACAATGGCATTGTAAGAAATGTCGACCATCGCTTACATCGCCAATGCGCCACCAACCTTGGGAACTAAGATGTCATGTCCCTTGTGCCTGTAATTACACTGGCTCACTCACCCTTCAAACCGGAACACAGCAATACAAAGTACTGCTGTTTTGCGGCAGAATATCTGATGAGTGGGTGGTACCTACCCAGACGAGCTTGCACAAAGCTCTACCACCAGGTAAATCATCCTTGAAACTAGAACACATCAATACAAATTACAGCTAATAATAGATGAGTAAGTGGTACCCACCCAGACTGGATTGCGCAAAGTCCTACCACCGGTTCAATCTTATAGAAAATAAACTATGAATATTTATGAGCCAGTTAAATTTATCCGCAATCCCGTCATTAACAAGCTCGTTACGTGTTAAATCTATTATAAACAATATTTTATCAGACGATTGTTTATTTATATAGACAATGGAGACAAAGAGTCAAAATGTCTATGCCTACAAATAATAAAGGAAGGTAAAACGTGGCCCTCTTTATTATTACATTGAAAATCTCAGGGGAAATGATAAACCTACCGTTTGGGGTTGGACTGTATCTTGAGGTGTTCGTGTTTTGTACGGAAAATATTTCAACAATTCCCTCAACTTCAGAAGGAACTTTAGGTGATGATAATTTTATATATTGTCTTTATATTTTTTTCATTTAACGCATTAAAAGTATAACATTTGTACTTTTTAAAAGTATATTTATTGTTTCTTTTTTGTTCCAATTATTGAAAGCATGCATACAATAAATGTCCATCTTTTCCACGCTTATAAAATAAATATTTAATTATATACGTAACTGTCGTCAGTAAATAGAGATAGTTTGAAGAATACACTGGACAGAAACGTGACTCATTATTTAATGCCTCAATTTGATAAAAACATATTATATAGAAAAAGCCAAACATATAAACCAATCAAGGACTTTAAAGATATCATTACTAAAGCAGTATTATTCAAAACTGAACTCTTTCCGGTCGTGTCGGATTGCCGTCCCATCGGATTATGAGAGCTAAGGAATAGAGAGTGCACCTGTGTTTGCGCACACACTTGTGCACTATAATATCTCCTGCGCAGTTGGCTAATCTCTCTTGAGATTGGCCGCCGTGGCCGAAATCGGTCTGGAGGACCTTATCCTTATTATTATTATTCAAAATCATATTAAGCTAAAGAATGAGTTTACACCGTGGGATCTGCCACCTGGTAAGCTAGCAATTTCTTTTACCATTTTATAATCCCATAATAAGAATTAATTGAAAAAATTGTGCTGACGTTTATAACAGAGCTGATGCTTCGTTATTTATATATTAAGTCAGACTAATAAACAATATATGTTTTCATGTAAAGGGAGCAGTTCTGCGAGCAACTACTAGTCCCTAATTATGTTCTTTATATCCAATAAATGAGGGGACTAAACGTGGATTCAATTAACAGTTTCTCAGGAGTTTGCGGTGAAGTCGGAAGAAAAGTTACGCGAAAGTTTCAAGGTATGGAATTACTACTTTAGCCTCTTACTTCAATAAAGAAAAGTTTTGTTTCTATACTTTGCATCAAGATAGGTAAGATTATAAAAATAAATCTACATGTAAGAAAACAAAATGGTTTTATATTTTAACCATTTAATATTTTTTAAACCTTTTGATTTATAACATGCACGATAACATTTTATTTTTTAGCTAACTTAAAAAAAAAAAGTTTATGGAATCAATATATTAAGAAGACACTTGACTTATATTACTCTATGATTAATCTCTTACCTCTTTTGAAATTAGCGGTGTACTCCTTGTTAGATATTTAAATAAATAAATAAAAAATATATTTTGAACGTAAGATCGGATTACAACTTTTTTGTTTAGATGATTTCTCTAGCATTGGATTCAGTTAAACTTTTGTTGTCAAGCTTTTATTAGCTGTACGCTAAGCTAAGTTGAGGCATATTTATGAATTCATTTTCTCTTTTATTGGAAAAAAATGATGTATTTATATACAAAATACTAAATGGATTTTAATAAACACAATTATGTATCACGTTCTTATGTGAAATACAAAACGGTGGATTGTGGTACCGAAATATAAGAGCAAGATTTCAGTTGTAATTGGCTTTGATAAGAAACTGAGATTAATAAGATAATTAAGTAGGTAATTGTTTATGATACCCTTTTAGGGCCTTTTTTCGACCCACGTAAAATTCTCGGACGACAATTTTCATTGCGTCGCTTTAGTACAAAAGAACAAACTTAATTTACCCACCCCTCAAGATGAAGGAAAAATTGTGAAAGGTCTGAAATTGGGGGAAAATATAAATTTAGTTGACCGCCCACTGGGAGAGTTGCTTGTTTTTATATACAAATACTAATACATTAATGTTCCAAAAATGTTTAAATTGACGTCTACGAAATAATTTTTTTTTTCTGCTTAAATATACCTAATTACTATATTTTTATTGCTTTTCATAAAAATAACATGGCGTTAAATTATAAAAGTTAAATATTTTACAATATTCAAAATATAAACAAACGATTTTACCGAGTTTACAATCAATCTGTTTTAATTAGTTCATGGAATATACATATACAGTATACAAGTAGCGATGTCCGTTTCTGCGGTTTCGAATACAAACAGTTATCGGCCCTGTCTGTTTGAGGTTTCAACTGAAGCGAATACAGATTGATCAATTGTTTGTCAATCTAGTGCTACAAATGATAACAGATAATGATTCGATTATAATATATCTATTTGTCAATATATGTATCATACTCAATAACAGATAATTGAACATGAGATAACAACATACATAATATACTTTATAAATGAACTGCCATAAAAGTGTAACTGCTGAACTGTTCTTCTCCGTAAAATCTACGCTCCTTTGGAGATCGCAAGAGCGCATTTGAGTAAAGTACATTTTGTTTTGTTGGTGAATCAATTTCCCAGAATTCCTCTGATGGGTAACCAACGGAACTTCGAAGTTTAGTCCCTTACATTGCTCCACTTTGGTATATAATGTATCAGAATATTGGAGTTTTTTATATACCGATGAGTACTATTTACTCATCGTATTCGAAAACCGGTTTCTTAGTGATGTAAAAGGACTTTAATAAAGATAATTGTAATCAAATAATTATATACGACAAGTTCACCAGCTGCTTGTATATATATGTATATGTATTTATGTTCGTAATAATCTCAGAAAATACTTTTGTGCTTTTCTTTATGTTTTCACCAGTAGACTGATCCACGAGGAAGATTTAAACATATAATTATAATGTCATAATATAAGCGTATAATTTATTGCCTATGAAATTCATTAATTCTTCTTTTTTTTACTTAAATACTAACGTAAAATCGACTTTAAAATATCACTTTAAATAGAACTTAACAAAGTAGCTATCGATTCTTATACAAAAAATGCTAAAAAACAACCCCAACACAAGAGAACCTCCCCCTTTTTTGAATCAGGTTAATAGGGTAAATTGACTCTAAAAGTGTTTCCTTGAGACTATTTAAAACTGTAACATTTCCAATTAGACAACTTGAATTTCAAGACTTTAATGTGGATTGTAATGAGCTCTTTGAATGCATTTATAGCTTCGTGTGATGTAAATTGTAGAATTCCTACATTGTATGTATTCAACTCTATTTTTAACTATATGTGCGCGGCTTCACCCGCGTTTAAATATGAATATACAATGAATAAAAAACAGCCTAGAACCTTTTTATAGCATAGGTAGGCAGACATTGGCATTGTAAGAGATGTTAACCATCGCTTACATCGCCAAAGCGCCACCAACCTTGGGAACTAAGATGTTATGCCCCTTGTGCCTGTAATAACACTGGCTCACTCATCCTTCAAACCGGAACACAACAGTACGAAGTACTGCTGTTTTGCGGTAGAATATCTGATGAGTGGGTGGTACCTACCCAGACGAGCTTGCACAAAGCTTTACCATCAAGAAATTCACTTTCCTCGATGAAAAGACTACACCACACAAAAATATTTTTTGAATTCGAACCAGTAGTTCCCGAGATTAGCCGGATCAAACAAACTCTTCAGCTTTATATATTAGGTTTAGATAAGAAAATGATACACAGGCATTTAGCAGTTCGTGATCATTAAAGAAAAGTGTTAATATAATATTGCAACAAATATAAAGGCACAATTGATATAATATCTTAATTAACCAGTTTGATGGTATATTTTCAAAGGTGACTGCTTAGTCAGTTGGCCTATGTTATTCACAGCATTTTTTCCCTGTTCAAAACTGATTTAACGTTTTCACGAAAATTAATATAATTATTTCTATTTCTCTAATATTATCGTGAAATGTTCGACATGTTCATAATTACAATCCAGTCAATTCATATTACGAAATATCACCGTTCATTATTTTAACAGAATATTTTGATTATCAAATCATCATTATACTGAAACAGTTCCATAATTTATCTGTAATAATACAGAAAATTTGCGAGAGAACAATGTAATATTCTATTAACCTCAAGCTTTGTCCAGAGTATATTTTGGAGCAGTCATAACTCGACATTAGCGACTAACTGGCGCATATACCTTCAGTCTGCTTACTGAATCTAACCTTGACCTATAATTCTGAATTATCACAAAGTTAAGTCCATGGCCTAGTGGTAAGATGACGTGAATCTTACCGGAAGATTGCGGGTACAGATCCGTGTTTGTAATTTAATTTTCTTGAAACGATGAAGGAAAACATTATGAAGAGTCATGTATGTGTCGATTGAGAAATCTACCCTGGTAAGTATCTGCTACAGAGGTCTTAGAGAAGCGTGGCCTTACCTCAGTAAGAACTTCAGACTGTTTGTCTTCATGTCGTCATTTACATGTATTCATCATTTAACATTTCATAACCCAATGACCCATAAAAATTGGTATATTGGCATAATGTAACTTCACTTATTATAAGACACTATAAAAATTTATAATAAAAAAAATCTCTTGTTTTCCACATACGATATAATTATTTGAACAACACACAAACACATAATTATCATCTTGAAAATTGGTACAAAAATCAAGTAACTCTTTATATAAAACATCATCTGAGTAAAGTAAAGCGTATTCTTTGTATAAATTATTAAAGGTAAAGTTTCTCAATAAACGGAACTTAGCAAGTAAGATTCTCTGTATGTATGTATATCGGTAGTTTGTTAAGTAGGCAACTTCATCCGCTTTATGACTATTATTGGAACGAAGTTCTTTTACGCAGCTTACAGTAGAGTGAAACGGAAGTGGCCCAAGGTCACGTCATATAACGAAATACAATTACAACTACGTTCACACTGTGCCTACCAAATGCTACCAAATGCGATGCTTTGGGCGTTCGTATTTAGGAGTACGATATAAAGGAGGTTGAGGTGTTTTTTTGATGTGACAAAAGAATATAATGAATTAAAATATCCCTTTTAAATCAAGGTTTCAGTTGAAAAAATATCGCACAGAACTTCGCTCCAGAGGGATACCCTGACCGCTCAATTTTTTAATATAAATGTTAGTTGTTATTAAATTTGTTCATTGCAATTAGAATTGAGATCTTGCTTTGTAACTGTTTATTGGATATCAGTGTATTTAGCAAAGTATAATGGTATATTCTATTCAGAATATTATCTTATAATCACTTCGGTGTCTACGTGTATAACCGACGATTGTGCTATTTCTGCAAATGACACTGTAATTTGGAAACATATTATACAAATAATAGTATACATAAAATAATGTGTTATTATTAAACTCCAGTGTATATTTACTATTTCTAATCAGAAAGAATATTAAGAAATTAAGATGTATAATAATATTATAAATGCGAAAGTAAGTTTGTTTGTGATGCTTAACCACTAGGCCGATTTTAAAATATTTTTCACCAATGGAAAGCTACATTATCAGGGAGTAACATAGGCTATATTTTCTCCCCATATTCCCACGGGAACGGGAACTACGCGGGTGAAACCGCTGGAAAAACGCTAGTCTGGCATAATAAAAGTCGAAATGTACTTGAATATAAGATCAGCCACGCATTTTAAATAATTTGGAAATAATTTGAACAGATATAATATCAATAATTAGCAACTGATCGAATATTTTTACTTGGTGGTAGAACTTTGGACAAGTTCGTCTGGGTAGGTACCACCCACTCATCAGATATTATATCGCAAAACAGCAGTACTTGATATTGTTGTGTTCCGGTTTGAAGGGTGAGTGAGCCAGTGTAATTACAGGTAGAAGGGACATAAGATCTTAGTCTAAGAATATTATTTATTACAAAATACTGTATTCTGTATATAAATGTAAATATTATTTCGAGTTCTCAGGACAATAGAAACATCGCCAATCACAATATCCATTACTAAAGACAACGACAATATCATAAACTAAGCTTCATACAGAGCATATATTTTGCTAAAGAAATGGGAATTTTAGACCAAAAATACCTACAACCTTACCTTCAACATTTTTCAACTTTTTTAAACACTTTCATTGAGATTAAAACCAAGTAGACCTTGATTAAAGTATAATCTTTCACAAACAGTAAAGCAAACACTCCAAGCGTTATACGCCAGCAATTCTAACGAGCTTTTGTTCTTAAAAAGAGCGAAAGAACAACGAACGAACGAATAAGACTGAATGAGAGTCATTCGACGTGAATTAGTGACGGTATTTCAATAAGATTTTTCTTTATTTCACTTTTTTTTTCATGTTAATTTCACGTTGATTTTTATGCAGGGTGTTTTGCATTTATATTCACGTAATATATATTCATATATTTCTACAGTCACTAAATTTATTTGTATTTATTTATTGTTTTAATGTAAATAATTATGTATTTAAAATATCATAAATCACGTAATTAATGTATAATAGTAGCAGCCACGGGATTCGTTTAGTATAGTATTTAAGAACTAAGATGTTATGTCTGTGCCTGTTACAATGGCTCACTTACCTACCCTTCAAACCGGACCACAACAATACTAACTATTGCTATCTGACGGTATGTTTAGAGTAAATGGTACCTGCAAAAAGCCCACCAAGTACCTAAAAGACGTCTTCTATTATAGATTCAATATTACTATTATTTATAATAATCTACTTGTTATCGCCATCGGATTTCCGGTCATGTTTCATCTCAATGGATGGCAGCACTGTGCAAAGTCAAGTTCGCAATGGTTGGCAGCACTGTGCAACGTGAAGTTCGCAGTAGTCAACTTCGGGGATATGCTAGCTGAATCTGATTATTCGAAAAAGTGTTCTGGAACAGTAAAGTCATATTTGTGTTACCTTAGTTTGTTTAAATAAATAAGTTACAAGTATAAATCGTGTATATTCTGTTTAGTACAATATACTATTTTAATAGAATAATTTAAATTTAATATTATAAATTAATAAACCATGAAATTAATAAAATTTAAATTAATAAACCATGTAATCATTCAAAGGGACCATAATGAATAAAACCACGATAATCTTTCAAATGGAAATGTGAAAAACCACATATAGAATTTCCTTTTATAACACGTTTCCTTATATATTTTCACATTACATAATCCCACGGAACCCTAAGTCGATTTCGGTAACAATACCTCAATAAACTATAGTAATCTAATCCAATGGAAACATGTTCTGAATAACCCAGTTTATTTCTCTGCGTTACCGTAAATATTCATTTAGGTAATTAGATTCCTTGGACCGAACATTTTTTCTTTGCCTTTTATGAATTTAGGCTATTTGTAAATGAGAATGCTGTGTTTCTGTGTATATAATGGGTTTTGGATCGCGGTTTTACTCATGGAGTATATATATTTTTTCAATTACCCTATATTTTTAATTGGTGGTAAACTTAAATTTAATTTAATTTTGTATAAGTATACGAAGAGTATATAGTAAGTAGGAGTGATTGAATAAAAAATATATTTTACAGCGCAGTCAATGGGCGCTGGTGACCACTTACCAACAGGTGGCACATTTGTCAGTATACCTGCATATCATAAATAAAAAGCAAATTGTATCACCAATCTTTAGGCAATTGAACTTTGATATTAAGCTTACCTTCTCCTCAAAAAGGGGAGAAGAGGCCTTAGCCCAGCAGTGGGACATTCAAACACTGTTATTAATAGTATTAAAAAATATATATTAAGCTTACAGTCCATTTACCACCAAACATCTACCTAAAACATGTTTTATGCCTGTTACTGCTTTTAACACAAGAACAATGAACTGTGTTGAACAAAGCAATGCTGTTGGGCGGTAGGATACAACGGACAGTTGGACGGCTTGTACAAACGTACAGCCAAGTTTCACTCGGAAGTATTTCTTTATTGTATATAGGTTAAGTACTTATGTGTAAAAAGGGCGCATTTCGCCATCAAACTTTTTTAGTTTGGCAAGAATTTAGTATTTAGATATAATTGTGTACTTTGTTTTTGAAAAAAAAATAAAAATATTCCAATCTTTTATATTACTCGTAACTTTTAACAAAGGCGATGTCCTAAGATTAATTAAAAGTCCATAACACTGTCAATAATTTCTTTTTTCTCGTTAATATAGATATTCTCATACAATTGCCGAGATGGCCCAATGGTAAGAATGCAAGAATCTAAATCGATGATCTTGGGTTCAAACCCGGTCAAGCACCACTGAATTTCATATGCTTAACTTGTAATTATAATAATTCATCTCGTGCTTGACGGTGAAGGAAAACACAGTAAGGATATCTGCATGTGTCTAATTTCACTAAAATTCTATCACATGTGTAATCCACCAACCCGCATTGCAGAGGAGCGTGGCAAACCTTCTCCTCAAAAAGAGAAAAGGCCTTAGCCCAGCAGTGGGACATTTACAGGCTGGTACTGTACTGTACTGATATAATTGCCGGATCATTACACAATCTTAATAAAATAATAATAATAAAGAAAGCTTATGGATGAGACAAAAAAATATTCTCCTAAAGAGATTGTAGTCCAGCAGTTGGCCAATAACAACTTATGGTTTAAAATACTATCACTTAAGCTGCAAGGAATTATTCAGTCGTCTATTTCATAAGCAATATGAAAACATTAATCTATTTAAATATTCGATGAAATTGACTCGTATGGTCTGTGTACTGTATCGATTGGTAATTAATCGCTTTCATCTCGTTCAAACAATAGTTCTATAGCGTCGCTACATCACGGTACGGAGTTGATCCCTTTGTAAGTGATCCGCTTTGCATAAACTAAGTACAATCGGCTAAATAGTAAACTGTATGGTGAAAATACAGCAAATATAATATACAGCGAGTACAAGAGTACGTGAACGTGTCAGAAGTTAATTGTTGCGGTAAATGTTTTACTCAAATGTTACAAATATGTTGCACTCAAATTTATATATTTTATTTAATTTAAAAAAAGAATGAAAAAGTCTGTTAATATCCCAACGCTGGGCTAAAGTCTCTTTTTCTGAGATTTTTTGGAGCTTACTCCATTTATATATGACGATAAATTTAGAAGCAGTATCTCGTCACGTCACGTTTCGAAGATTCAGTTTCGCAATAAAGACAAAAGATATATGATTATATGGGGGGAAAAGAGATGCTAAAGTTTTACTTCTTCGACGTGCTCACAGTTGACCGCGCTGTTTGTCTTTTTAAATTTATCTTATGTCCATTTGTAAGAGCCATACCACAAGTAAATTGTTATCGGGAATCGTACATTTCAATTACATTAGATCGCAATTTTTTAATGAAAAACAATTTTAATAAGAAAAGTTGACGCAGTATATTATTTAATCGATTTTTAATGCTTCAAATTGATGAAATATTTAAATGATTGAGTCTTTTCAGATTATTCAAATCGCTTCCATTTAAGCAGTTGCCCAAATAAATTTAACTCAAGTGATTGGAGAGTCATATGTCCAGTAGTGGACGACAAAAGGATGATGATGATCGCGGTTTTACATTGCGAGTTGATTTAGTATGTATGTTTGTGAAAACAACACCTTAATTCTTATGACAATAAATATAGAGATAATATTACTGCATTTTAGTTATCTTTTCTGGTTTTTAGTACAGTTTTTTGTTTTCTACAATGTTTCAATCGCTTGCAACGTGACGCCCACGAGCCATCAGTTTTTCATTAAACTCCGTGCCCGATTGTACTCCAGTGTCAGAGACTCAATCGCTCCGATATTGGAACGCGTACATCGTTGTGATTGAATTGCTGTCGAGTATATCGACGTAAAGTCACGTGTTTTAGTCGAAGCGATGTTTTTCTACCGTGTTTTTGAAACACAGTAATATTGCTTTTACGTAGAAAGATATATATTACCTATGATATTATATCAATCGATCATATGTATGTATTTTGATGACTACCTCGTTGGTCGCTCGGCTAGCTTTCAGGCTTCCAAACTCTAAGGCTCAATGTTCAATTCGGACAGTTCAGTCGGACAGTTTGCAGCCCGATATTAGGAAGAACCTCATAAAGCTAGTAAAGCCCTTGATGCTGCGCCTGATCTCTCACCGGTCTTGTCACATTCCTATGTGGAGAATACAAAACTTGCGACGGAATTTAATTCATTAATTTGTTTTTTTTTTCATTGTTTGGTTTAGACACAGTTTTTTTTTAATTTTAACTCACTGCTTTCGATTGTGTGCTGCTATGCTGGGAAATCTACTAAACACTTGCGTTTTATTTAGTCTCAAATATAGACAAATTCCGTAAGTAGTTACGACAGTTTTTGAGAGTTTTAAAAATATATTATCTAACAAATTCGTCGAGCGTAGCTGTTCCAGGTAATGATAGTTATTTATGTTTATTGAGCGGGAACTCTACACCGTAGTATCTAATGTGTAAATAATCCGTTCCACAGCGAGCTACCTTACCCAACCGCAAAAGTGCTTCGTATATTAACATTAAATATTAAAACATTAATTAATCGCCTTTACGGTGAAATTTCTCGTTTAATAAGCAACTTACAGACACCTTTTAAGGACTAGCTTCGTCTTAGCATTTTGGTTATGGAAATAACTTGTTCGATAGATTATGAGTCTAAATAAGACTATAATTTATGCAAGTATAATATACTTGCTACAACAAGCGACATTGAGTCGTCCTTTTCTAAAATTATTACATTTAATGTAAATCATATAGCGTTAAAGACGATATATACCTAACACCAAAGCGGGATGGCTATAGTTTTCCTTTTTCGTATTTTATATCTCAAAAAGTAATATATAGAAATAATCTCCAAAATATATCAGCCTAGTTTTATTTCGACCGCATTTTCTCATGCTGAGCCTAAATGATAAATGTTGGTGCTAGATATGACAAACAAAAGCCTCGTCTATTTATATGAGTCACTAGTCAAATTCACCCATATAACAAATTATATGTCTAAGGTCTTTAGAATATTCTAGACATATTTGTCAGGTAATACGTTTCTATCGCCTTTCTGACTAGTGATAGCATTAACATATATAATATGAAATTGAAGAGTGATGAGTCTTGACCGGCTTCAGCGATAAAAGCTAATTTACAGGGAGACTAGCCCAGGACATAATAATATGATGATGTCCTTCTAACCGACTTCGGGCACACATACACATTATAGTTCACAAGTGTGTGCAAACACAAGTGCAAATTATTCCCTCATAATCCAATGGGACAGCAAATCCAACACGACCGGGAAGAGCTCAACGCAGGACCGACGACTTTATGAAATTTCCGAGGTAGGCAGATTCCAAAATCCTAGCTGCTAACTAAATAAAATTGATAACGATTTGCTTTGAAATTTTAATTGCGCAACCCTAAATGTTCCAGCTTCCAGACCCATGGATGGTATTGAATCAAACTTTTTAGAGGCCGGGGAACCCGGGACCTCCCGATCTGATCTTCTGAGTCAATCTTTTAAGATAGATAAATAATATAAATATTTTATGTGACAGGTAATATGCGTCTCCTTAACATTAGTAAAATTTTAAATTGTATAAAACTAACCTTTATATAACTGCAATCAGCGTAGAATCACATTGTCTATCTGTAAAAAAAGAAAATAGTTTTATATTTTTTATAGCATAGGCAGGCGGACCAGCATATGGGCCAACTGATGGTAAGTGGTTACCAACGCCCATAGACATTGGCATTGTAAGAGATGTGAACCATCGCTAACATCGCCAATGCGCCATCAACCTTGGGAACTAAGTATATCAATTGTGTCGAGTTTGCACAAAGCTCTACCACCAAGTAAAAGAAAAATATACTTTAATGACACCGTCCATTGGTGAAAATTGGGGAAATTCAACAAAATACGTTAGGTAGTTTATGAGATTATCGCGTTCAGACAGACATACATGTAATAAATATGTAGTGGTAACAATCAACGACCACGATAGTTTATAATCAAAAGTTATTACATTTTAATATGTAATGTGTTATTTATTAACTTGTCTATAACACTCAGTGTAATCAAAATACGAATTAATAATTAATTTCAGCAGATTCATCATTGAAATCAGAGAAGCCTCGTTTGTAGTAATTAGTGTACGAGTTCAGAGATTATTGATTAACTGACACGTAGAAAGATTAAATCTTTTTTTTTTTTTTTTTATAATAATATCTTGGGACATTATTCACACACGGCCATCTGATCCCAAACTAAGCAGAGCTTGTACTATGGAAACCAGACAACTGATATACTACATATACTACTTTTTCTTTTGTAAATACATACTTATATAGATAATTACACCCAGACTCAGGACAAACAGACATGTTCATGCACACAAATGTCTGTCCTGGGTGGGAATCGAACCCACGACCTGCGGCGTGAAAAGCAAGTGTCTTACCAACCACGCCAACGGGCTCATGAGTTATTTTTCGTGGGAAATAATAAGGTTCACTAATCACTATTGTTGTACATACCAATTTATATCAATCTGGCATCGTTACTGAAGTCATAAGTATACAATTTAATTTGATATATAATTTTGTTGTAATATGCAATACCGGCTTTAGCTTCAAAGGCGCCCTGGGCGACCTCTTTATTCAAATCTTATAAAGTAAAAATAATGAAAGGTTTTGGAACAGAAGAGTTATGTTATCATGACTAACACATCTACATGTTACCTAGTTTTTGAAAAACCAATAATATGTAAAGCCTAGTAATGTTCCACTCTGGGCTGAGCTGTCCACTTATTTTTAGAAGAAGGCATATTAATATAATAATAGATCCTGGGACATTATTCAGACAAGGCTAGGCTATCTGATCACAAACTAAGCAGAGCTCGTACTGTGGAAACCAGACAGTCTGTCCTGGGTGGGAATCAAACCCACAACCTGCGGCGCGAAAGGCAAGTATCTTCCAACCACGCCAAACGGCTCGTCAAGCTTAGAGCTTGTTCAACCATACTGCTCCAAAGCGATGTAATATGATCACATGAAAAGTAGTACATTCTACCCTCTTATCATGAAAATGAAAATTCAATAGTGCTTGCCTGTCTTTGAACCTGCCATAATTTCGGATTTTAATCACTTGAACATCGATATCATAGGAATGTTCTACACGACAAATTAATTCAAACCCAAGTTTTTCGGGTCTCTCCACCTCAAAGCGACATATTAAATAATACATGCAATGGTTTCCGAGTTATCTGTGTACAGGAATCAATAATTATGTTCAACTCGAATAATATTTCTGGTAAATCCCCTAAAGCCACCGTGTCATTTTAATTAAACTTATAAATGTAAAATTACGAAAACAGCTGCACTGATTTTAATTTTAATATCCCTCAGAATCGATACCCTTAATAGGGTACTTCAAAATAATTTATTAAGCTCATCGAACTCTTGTTTGTAAAACGATGTACACACATTTAATTTCAGATAACAAATGTAGGTACCACCTGATGGTAAGCGGTCACCAACATTGACAATGAAACATTAATGGTAGCAAAGAAGCTAAGGTCTTATGACCATTGTGCCTGTAATTACTTAATGAGAGAGTGGTAACCTAGATGGACTTGCACAAAACTGTACCACCAATTTATATAATACGATATCTATTAAAGTAACTCTGTCTGTCTGTTTATAACGCTTTTACGGCTAGACCCTTGAACCGATTTTGATGCAGTTTTTGCAGCACTGGTGCCACGGTAGAATTAATGTTTTCCAATGTGCAGTAATAAGCGACACAAAAGACAAAAATAATGAGGAAATAACAAATGAATGACTGTTTTCAAAACACAAATGTACCAGCTAAATGAATTTATAAACTTGCATTTGGAATTCTTAACCAAAGAGGAGATATTTCAGGTCAAAGTGGTCAATACGACAAAACGCTAATTTCATATGTAAGGACCTAATATTTAATTTAAAACTATAACATGACGAATTTAAAAAGTGTTTATATAAGCCTACATCAATATAGAATAATTAAATATTGAATTTAAACTTGCATAATGCAAGTGTAACCACGCTTGCAAGCAGTAAATAATAAATGCAACAAATTAAATAGTCACCTGATTAGCTATCGAGTTCAAGGAAATTAAAACTTTCAAACTTGTTTACTTTATATATCCATGTTTCCAACTGGTTAAAACGAATCGTAATAAAGAACCAAAGTGGCTCAGTGGTAACAACACGAGAATCTTAATGATTGCAGGTTCTGTCAACGAACACCACTGGGTTTAATTTATCTTGTGTTCTGATGTAAATGAAAATATCTTAAGGAAATTACGCCATATGTATTGTGACCGACCCGCATTGGTTGGCAGGCGAGCATATGGGCCACCTGATGGTAAGTGGGCACCAAGGGCCTTACACGTTGGCATTGTAAGAGATGTTAACCATCGCTTACATCGCCAATGCGCCACCAAACTTGGGAACTAAGATGTTATGTCCCTTGTGCCTGTAATTACGCTGGCTCACTCACTCTTCAAACCGGAACACAACAATACCAAGTATTGCTGTTTTGAGGAAGCATATCTGATGAGAGAGTGGTACCTACCCAGACGAGCTTGCTCGAAGCTTTACCAGCAAGTAAAACTCCAATTACTTCAGTTATATAATACAATTATATCCGGCGTGTATTCTACTAATTAAGCAGGGTGGGTATGTACATATTTCATTACAAATCAAAAAAAGAAAAGACAAACGTTATCTGTAACTCAATTTAATATACATTTCCTATTATGTGGATACAGTTGCCTTCATAATGCACGTTGTGCTTGCTTTAATATCGTTGTACATTCACTTGTATAATAATATTTGTATATTTAGTTTCAATTAACAGTTTGTATCATATGCATCAAGCTACCAAAATTAAATAAACAAATACAATTGATGGCTATTTAATACATTTACAGTCATGACTTATGCATATTTAATTTATCTCCAATATAAATTATATTATATATAACACTAAGTATGAAATTATAGTCCAGGCGGCGATCGCGGAATTTAGTTTTCGTTTCTTTTATTAGATGGTAGGGCTTTGTGCAAGCCCGGCTGTGTAGGTACCACTCACGCATCAGACATTCTACTATTAAACAGCTATGATTAGTTTTGTTGCGATCCGGCTTGAAGGGTAAGTGTAGTGAGCCAATAAGAAGTGAGTGAAGAAGAATTGTAACTAGTAGCACAAGAGATGTAATGTCTTCGTCTCAAGGTTGGTGGCGCATAGGCGATGTAAGGAATGGTTATTACTTCTTATATCGCCAATATCTGTCGGCAGTGGTGACCAAATAACAACAGGTGACCCATTTGCCAGTCCGCCTACCTATGTATAACATTTAAAAGAATGTAAATGTCTGACTACTGGGCAAAGGTCTATTATTCCAAAACTCTCCAATGCGAAGAAGTAGTTAAATATGTCTAAATTAACTACATACATATAATAATGACCTGCGTTAAGCCCGCAACCTGCGGATAACACTCAGGGGTTTTAACCACTAGGCCATCGCGACCAAATGTAATATGTTATTGTTTAAGCTATATACGACTGATGCATATCTTCATCTTGTTAGATTCTACGCATTAGATTTCATTTAATCTTCTAAAAGTGCTTATAAATTTCCTTGAGTGAAGCATACATGGATTTGGATTTTATTTCACATAAACCGAGACGGTGATGGCCAATAAAACGCTGAAGGTAAAATGTCATGTAGACTACCTCGTCGAAAGTTAATATTATGTAAGTGATTGTACTTATACAATAAAGCTTACTGTGACACAAAATAACTGTCTGGATTTAGACTTAACTTATTTTTTAGGATATATGTCCGATATGGACGGCAATTATATAATTAGGATAGATTACTATCGTATAGAAAAAAACAACGGGTTGCACTGCGGGAGTGCTGGCAGAAGAGAAAACTGAAATGTTAACGTTATGCATTTTTGACATTTTGGAATGGCTAGGAAAAAAAATGCACGAATTGCTTTAATTTTCAGTATAAAAGTACTATAATTTATGTGATAAAATACAATATTCATTTATTGCGCTATCGTACACAAACATGACAATTTATATTACGTAAAAAATTTAACACTTCAGTATCCGTCTTACGAATTTTCAATCAGGCTCACGTGACCTGACGCGAGTTTAACATTTTTTACCCACCCAAAAAAGTGTACAACGCCGCTAAAAAAGTCCACTTCAAAAACTATATTTAATTTATAATGAGTAAGATAGGAAATAAGTTTTTGAGAACAACACATAACACGTTTTATATGTACACCTGTACAGTCGTACATACGTGCTCTTTATCCTGGTCGTTCTCTTCGTTACAATGTCGTGTCGTTGAAAGTCCTGGCCTTTGTTTCACTCACTCAGTTTCAGGTTTCCTTATCATAGTTTTCTACTTGGACTTTTTCCTTCGGCCTAGCCCACTGACATATTAAACATAAGTCTATTCGTAAGTATATCATTAAACTATATGTTGTTGGATATGTCGAAGACCACCGTTTGGACGACTTAAATCAGAAGAACGACTCAAGGTTCTACAAAGATATTTGAAAGGAATTTCGTATCAATTAAACTTGAGGTACAATATTATTAATAAACATACTTTATTGTTTATGTTATAATATACAATGTTTTTTTTAATGAAAGCGGCGACAAATGGTGAGACTCATCTGATGGACAGTGACCAACACCATGTACAATATTTACGCAAAATCGCATTTTCGCTTCGTCGATAATGATATATCCTTTTAACATTTTATATTTCAATTTATTCAGTATAAAAAGTGTGTGTGTGTGTGTGTGTGTGTGTGTGTGTGTGTGTGTGTGTGTGTGTGTGTGTACGTGTACGTGTGTGTGTGTGTGTGTACGTGTAATCGTAACAAAACAAACAAACTCACTTTCGTATCTATTCAATTAGTTAGGATAGTGTATAAAATGTATTATAAATTATGTAGGTATAAATCTACGCACGCGTTCAAGGCTCCGATGTTCCCAGCAATCAAAATTTATGCCCCTCCGTTCGAATAATGAAAGTTTATAGTTCAGCTAATGGCTTACACACAGCCAGCTCTTAAAAATCAACATTTATGTGAACTATTACTGTTTGTTGCAAATTAAAATATAGCTATCATACATTTGTGATTTTACACATTTTATGGTCAGTTACAAATTATATTTTACTGATTCTACGTTTAATTAATCTTTTTAATGATTCATATATTTTGTTTTCAATTTAAATAATTTATTAGTGTCCGATTAAATTTATTAATATTTTATATTATGTTTTAATAAATGCAAAAATGATGACTATACTTAAAATATATAACATAGTATTCATAAAAAAAAATTAAAAATAGTCGGTGATATTACTTGAAGTATGTTGATATATCAACAGAATAATAAACTTTTAATTACACCTACTTTTGTTTGTGTTGGCTGTTATTTTTTGTTAATTGCTAATTAAAAAAAGAATGTCGCAAAAATAAAAATAAAAAAACAAAAAACATCACTCAAAGGAATACAAGAAATATTTTATTTTGATTACGTTGTAGATATACGTTCGTCGACAACGCTTATCCAATTATATGAGACACAAAATTTTCGTCTTGAATTAAAAAAATATTACCTACTATGTAGTGAAATATTCGTCGTGCGAATTACATTCGCGGAAACCAACGATTTGAAGTGTTAGATAAAATTGTTCTTATAAAGAAACCCAATTATTATTTATTATTATTTTTAATTAATAGTCTTTGATTACTCCTCCGGTACTAAGTACATCTATTTAAGGTATCAGTGCACGCATATGTATTATATTCTATCTTTATTTTTGTATAATAATGTATTGCTTTTACTGACTGTAATAAGTAAATAAGACCAAATATGATTAACATAATATTACAATATATAAAAATAATTTAGTAGTTATATACGATATACGATGAATAATGTAGACGAATTTAATTTAATACGATACGATATGAGTACATTGTATTACGATTATTACAAATCCACAGATTGAAAAATTCCACGAATCTTTTAATGTACATTTTACCGAGGTAGAAATCTAAATGATATATATAATCTTATTGCTCCCGAGAGAGACGTGTAAAACCTTCAAGTAAGGCAACGAACACATCTGTGAAACCAAGCGACAGTAGCCGTGACAACGACTAGCGCAGGCCCGCCTCACCCGCCAGCCATACATTATTGACTTCCTCTTTATTTATCATATCGTGATATTCTTATATATAGCTTTTCTAGATACTTTTAGCCGGCAAAAAACGTCCGTAACGTTAAAAAAAATCGTAAGATTTTTATGTATAGTCTATGTCTGAAGGAAACACTATAATATACCTAGCAATAATAATACGGGAATCTTTTAAAAACAAACAAAAACACATTACAAATTGACTTTTATTCGCCTCGTATAGTTGCGCATGCGACACAAGCACATCTCACCCATAACTAACTATGTATGTAGTTATAAACCCACCTTGGCTGACATCGACTCCAAAAATAACAATAATTGTAAATACATTATCAACCTCACAACACATTCTTACCTACATATTGATGACTAGAAAATAGTAAGTTAATTATCAAATTATAGAAGAATACGCAATTATATTTTTACTTTTTAGTGCATATTAATTTGTTTTTCTTATGAAGTCGGGTTTTGTTTTGTTAAAATCTTTATTTATTTTTATAGTGCTTATTCTGCAGACCACTACATTCACCCTTGTCCCTGTCCAAATTATTAAGTAAGTAAGGTCCTCCTCCAGACCGATTTCGGCGGTCAATCTTAAGAGTTAGCCAACTGCGCAGGAGATATTATAGTGCACAAGTGTGTGCGCAAACACAGGTGCACTCTCTTTTCCTTGGCTCTCATAATCCGATGGGACGGCAATCCGACACGACCGGAAAGAGTTCAGGCGTAGGACCAACGGCTTAACGTGCTTTCCGAGTCACGGGAGTGTACACACTTCCAACTTCCAGACTCCGGGCTGCTACTGAGAATTTTCTGACAGAATACCCCAATAACTATTTATTGGCCCGACCTGGGAATTGAACCCAGAACCACCACGTCTGCGGGCTTATATCAAGCCACTAGACCAACGAGGCACTCTTCCATTAAGTAAGTACGCACGATACTAATAATACCCTGAGACTTTGTTCGAGCTACCGTTCATCAACACGCACACACTTAACTATGCACACAACTAAGCAAGTAAGCAAAGTGGTACTTGAGTTGTAAGTCGGGATTTACTTAGGCACAGACCACCAACAGACCAAACGTTACGAAATGGTACATTACCGACTCCTTACTCACTCGAAATCATAAACATGCTCGCGGAAACAAACACGAGAGTACAACGGTATTGTTTAGTAAACTTTGAGTTGTTATCAACAAGCTGTACACAATATCTAGACCCGCAGACTTGAAACACAAGTGAAACTAGGTTAGTTGAGTAATTGCTAGATTAGACACGTCAAAACTATATCTAGGAACTTTTTAAGCTTCTAGTACCAATACAATTCTAAAGTTTTAGATATTTAACGTCTTATTAAATTCTTTTATCAGATAGGCAGACGGGTGAATTGACCTAACTTACCATTTAATTATATGTATTAGTTACGTAATTACGTGACTCTGATTTGCCACTATGATTGTTCCATTTTACTCGGTGGTAGAGCTTTATGCAAGCTCGTCTGGGTAGTACTACCCACTCATCAGTTATTCTACCGCAAAACAGCAGTACTTTGTATTGTTGTATTCCGGTTTGAAGGGTAAGTAAGCCAGTGTAATTACAGGCACAAGGGACATTACATCTTAGTTCCCAAGGATGGCGGCGCATTGGCGATGTAAGCGATGGTTAACATTTCTTACAATACCATTGTCTATGGGCGTTGGTGACCATTTACCATCAGGTGGCCCATATGTTGGTCCGCATCCTTCGTGTGTATAGGATACAATAAAAAAAATATATAATTACCATAAATTCTTTTATTACTCTCACCCACTCAGTAAAACTGGAACAAACAACGAAAAAATAGTAATTTTTACGGATACTGCTAATATATTGCATTTGCCTATAACTTGGTACATTATACACTATGAACATTTCTTAATTAATATATCTTTATTTATACAACACATAAATACTAATATCCACTTTTACTTCAGAAGTTTTGTTATTAACTTCGCCGATATTCAAGTGAAAATTATAGATTATTCAAGATCTTCAATTCAATATCAATGTTGTTTATTTGTGTTTGATCCTCTTGTGGTTGAAATAGCTCGTCTCTGTACACACAGTGGGGTCGCTCACCCAGGCTAGCACAGACCCTACTACATCATAATGATTAATTGTTCCCAATAATGTCGTAACTTACATTACTGTATGTTTATTGTTATTTAAAACCGTTCATACAAAGATACGACAATCCAGCCATTGACGATGATTGTGAGGGGCGGATAATTGTATATTTTTTTTACATTCAAATATTTACCTTGTAAAGCGTGTTGTCACAATCTAGTTGAAACTGACTTACAGTTATATTGCTTACGCTTTACAGTAACCTATCGCTACTGTAACTTCAAAAGTCATATCACTATGATTATATTTAAAAAATGTAGTCCTTGAAGAGATATTGATAAACGATAATGACGATAACATTTGAAGAAGTCGCTTTACTGATGTGTACCGCGTAAACCATTATAATTTATTATGTACTATCTGTGCGTCGCGGTTTCACCCGCGTATAATTAATAAAAATATAATTAATAAAAATCAGCCTAGAACCTTCCTCGATAAAAGGACTATACAACACTGTTGGATTATTAATTAATAATTAAATAAACTATATAAGCAAAAAATATAATCTTGTACAAAAAGGTTGCATACTTAAATTATATTTATGAGCCGCTGGCTGGTGATAATAGAATCTGTCAATTTTAAATATTTCGTTTTCCTTCTACTACAGTCTTGTTAATTCATCACATATTGAGAATATATCTCTTTTGAAACGGAGTCGCTATTTTTATTTTCCCTAACCTCCTATAGGTTATGGGCCCAGTTACAGTTTATTAACTATATAGATATATAATATATATACATATAAATATATATACATTAACGTCTCCAGATGTACATGTAAGTTTTAAAATGGATAATGTAAAATTGAAACGTAATATAAAAACTTTCAGTGGCGAAAAATACAGCACATGGGAATTTCGTATTCGTGTTATATTGAATTAAACGTATTAAAATTAATCGACGAAGACCCATCATACCGAATGGCAAATGGAGATAAGCAATAGGATCATTGTGGAATATTTGTCTGACTCTCTTCTCGGTTTCGTTAAGGAATATTATCGGCACGAGATATAATTAAATATTTAGACCGGCTGTACGAGTGGAAAATTGTAGTGACCCGCATTGCACTGCGTAAGAAATTATTGTCGCTAAGCATTTTGTTTTATTTGACGAATAAATATTATCATCTTACAACGGAGTTCTAAATGCAATCGAGACGCTAACGACATATAGTTTAATATTGGCATTTGTAAAAAAAAAAAAAAAACGAACATTATATGAAAAGAAAATACACGGAAACAATGGGTTAAGTCTAGTAAAAGAAAGAAGTCAAACTTTATAAAGTGCTATCTGGTACGTATTTGGGAACTCTATGCAAAACATCTTGGAGGATGTGCTTTACTGCCTTGTTGTACCATACCATCTACTCTCAACGACGAAAAATCAACATGCTGGGGTGACCATAGTTGTCAATCAAAATGTCGCCGAAATAAAGGATAAAGTGGTAATGTATTATGCGAGGTATGTGTAAAAAATAATTTGATTAATATTATTTTTGTGACATCATTGTATGTGAGTCACTCTGTTTCAATGTGTATAATAGTAATAATAATATATTTAAATAATGGCATGAAGGTTTGTCATTTAAGTAAAAATATATATATTTTTTTAGAATTAGTCTAATAAAATGTTTGAAGACTTATGAAATTGATACAATGTTTCCAACTAATAATTTATCTGAAACCTGTTTAAATGAAAAACTGATTAGGCGGCTATTTGATCGAGCTAAAGCATAAAAACTTTTATTTAATGTGCATTCAGATGTGTGTGGGGCCTATCAGTCCTTCCTTCTACAATTGAAAAAAAAAAAATGTTTGTCCTTTATGTTGATCAGTATAAGTACTCATTACGGTGTAGTATATTTCATTGTATATTATAAATCTGACGTCTTTTCTGCTTTTAAAGATTTTGTGGCTTAGAGTAAGTCAAAATTTAATACAATAATAATTAAATGATTCTGTGGTAATGGGATATTCATTACATTGAATGCAGGCTTACTTTGATAAAAAGGTATATAATATGACTTAATAGTACCTAGTATTCCACAGTTAAATGGTTTGTCTAAATGAATGGTAAAAACCATTACAGAAAAAGCTCGTTTGTTAGGTAGTAAAAAAAAATGTATTAAATAAAGTAAATAAATTGGGGAGACGCGGTGTTAACTGCTGTTTATCTAATAAACATATCTCTAACCTAAGCTTTAAAACGAAATAAAACACCGTATGGTACGGTACGGTGATACGGGGGAAAACCTCGAGTTAAATGTTTAAAGTATTTGGTTCAACTGTTTTGTTCACTATCACAATCAAGTTATGAATCGTTAAGTTCGAAAAAGTCATGGAAATGTATACTCATGTATACTCTTGGGCTATGCACCAAACAGTTATAAAGTTTGGAATCCATTGAGTGAAAAGATATGTTTTGTAAGAGACGTTATTGTTGGCGAGATTCATTTTATGAAATCCAGGCCTACGTGCAATCCTGAAGAGAATAAAAAAAAATTCTCAGGACAAAACTGATAATGACTATGTTGAAATCAGTATAAGAATCTCTTGACGGAGTGCCCGAAATCAGATGTCTCTAAATCTGATATGTATAAATGACTGCCTTAGTAAAATAATCATGACATTGGTGAGTATGAACAAACAGTTGATGTAAAGTCAGATGATAGTTCTAGTTTAAAAAAAAAAAAAAAAAACGCAAAATATACTGATGATGAAATTTTTGGACTGAGAAGGAGTGTTAGACTTAAAAATAATTGCCCCTATTTCTTACACTGATGATAGTTTTAATGACTATCTAATGTGCGCCCAACTTTATTTATGTAACGTTCATAATACATTTGATGAAATAAAAAATAGAGAAGAAAGAGTTCTGCAGGATAATGCTATTAAAGATGAGTTAAATTCTTTGTTAGAAAATAAAACGTGGAAACTAGTACCGAGGCCTAAAAATAAAAATATTGTAGAATATAAATGGGTATTTAAAATGACGACTTTGGAAATCCATTAATATATAAAGCTCGTCTTGTGGCTAGAGGTTGTCACTCAGAAATATATTATTGATAATAATGAAACTTTCGCACCAGTTGCGAGAATAGCGAATTTTATGTTTATGATTAGTTTCGCTAACCAATACAATTTGTTAGTTCATCATATGGACGTAAAAACTGTTTTTCTTAACGATGAACTAAAGGAAGAAATTCATATGAAAAATCTTCAAGGTGTAGAATGTAAAGGGAATTATGTTTATAAATTAAATAAGGCATTATATGGATTAAAGCAGGCGGTTAGGAGTTAGTTTGAAAAGCATTTACATATTAGACAAAGGTGATATTTGCAGAAACATTTACATACTTCTATATGTTGATGACTCAGTTATAAAAATGCTGACATAAATACAATGAACGATTTTAAAATGTACTTAGAAAATTTAAAATGACAGATTTAAAAGTCATTAAATTGTTAGTCGGTATAAAAGTGTCTAGGAATAATGATCAAATATCATTGTTTCAAAGTGTTTACATTAAAACTGTTCTGAACTGCTTCGTTGGTCTAGTGGCTTGATATAAGGCCGCAGACTCGGTGGTCCTGGGTTCAATTCCTAGGTCGGGCCAATAAATATTTATTGGGGTTTTCTGTCAGAAAATTCTCAGTAACAGCCCGGTGTCTGGAAGTTGGAAGTGTGTACACTCCCATGCCTCGGAAAGTACGTTAAGCCGTTGGTCATGCGCCTAAACTCTTTCCGGTCGAGTCGGATAGCCTTGCCATTGGATTATGAGAGCTAAGGAAAAGAGGGTGCACTTGTTTTTGCGCACACACTTGTGCACTATAATATCTCCTGCGCAGTTGGCTAAACTCTCTTGGGATTGGCTGCCGTGTTCGATCGGTCTGGAGGACCTTATTATTATTATTCTGAAACAGTTCAATATATATGAATGTAAACCATTTAATACATCTTTGTAGAACAAAATTGATTTCAAAGCTCTGAACTCTGAAGAAAAATATACAGCGCCTTGTCGAAACGTTATAGGCTGTTTAATGTATTTTAAGTACTAGTGTTAATATTCTTATCAGGTACACAAATAAAAATAATAAAGAAGTGTGGCAATGTCTTAAAAGAGTTCTAAAATATTTAAAAGCTACAACTAATTTAAAATTGTGTTTTAAAAATATGTGATTATATTTGATGTGGTTATGTTGACATTGACTGGGGTGGAAGCAATACAAAAGATAGAAAAAGTACCACTGGGTATATATTTCAATTATTTGACCAGTGTACTATATCTTGGTGTACCAAGAAACGAGTGTCAGTGGTTGCATCTTCTACTGAGTTCGAATATATGGCTTTATATAGTTACGGGAAGCGTTGTGGCTTAATTAATTAGCAGATAGTGTAAATATTTGTATTAAAAAGCCTATAATTATATTTGAAAATAATAATGGTTGTATAAATATTGCAAATAACCTCACCAGTCAAAAGAGATCGAAAAACATATTAACATAATTTTTAACTTTTCTAAAGAGCAGGTTGACAAAAATTTAATAAAATTAAATTACATTCCTACAGGTCCATCAAACCCGCATTGGAGCAGCGTGGTTGGAATAAGCTCCGAACTTTCTCCTCAAAAGAGGAGCGGGAAGCCTTAGCCCAGCAGTGGGACATTCACAGGCTGTTACTGATTCCTACAGGTCCAAAATTGCCAGATGGGCTTACGAAACAAATAACTGCGATGGCTTTTCAAGAAATGTAAAACAAATTCTGTTTAAAATGTTTTTCTACATATTAGTATGTAGTGATTTTATTTGGGTTTGATTTAAATTGCAAATATTGATTGAATTTAATTAATTTGAAATTAATTATTGTAGATTAGTGACTTGACATTAATATTCAAGTTACAAATGGTCTGATTAGGTTTTTCTGGGTTTTCCCTAATCCTTGCAACAAATGTTGGACCATTCTTATGTATGTCCCAGAGAAAGACTGTAGTAGCTTAAATTAATCTAATAGTGCGTGGTTTAAAGATTATTTTTTTGAGGGGGCGTGTTGGATTATTAATTAATAATTAAATAAACTATATAAGCAAAAAATATAATCTTGTACAAAAAGGTTGCATACTTAAATTATATTTATGAGCCGCTGGCTGGTGATAATAGAATCTGTCAATTTTAAATATTTCGTTTTCCTTCTACTACAGTCTTGTTAATTCATCACATATTGAGAATATATCTCTTTTGAAACGGAGTCGCTATTTTTATTTTCCCTAACCTCCTATAAACACAAAAATATTTTTTTAATTCGAACCTGTAGTTTCTGAGATTAGCCGGATCAAACCAACAAACTCTTCAGCTTTATATATTAGTATAGATTACGATAAAAACGTTATATATAGCTAGTAAATGAATATAATGATAAAAATTCTCCAGCCTTATAGGGAATAATCTATGCATTTCACATATATGTATCTAAAATTATTATTTGTGTTGGGTAAGTTGTCTAGTTTGGCATTTATTCAGAATATATATGAACACTTTTATTTCAGAAACGTAACATACAGAAACGCGGTATAAAATAAAAATACTTTATTCTATTGTTTTTAATTAAGTATACATATCCAAGGTTTTTAAAATTTCACTTTAATCCTACTACGAAAATGTATTCAAGAGTATAAGGTAAAATTAGTTCCTTGTGTTAATAACACTAATTAAGCCCGCCAAATCCTCTATTAGCTTTATCAATTTACCACAATAGCAGGACCAGCCTCGGTTTCACGATTTAATTATTACGAAAGGCGATGTTGCTCTCGTCTGTAACTTGATAATGGTATTATATCCTTTTGAAACACCTTTCGACTTTATTAAGCTCAATCTTTGGAATGAGTATATTTTATCTTTAGTTTTTTCACATCGTATATTACTGCGTTCAAACTCCGACCCGATTTGGAACTAAACAAAAAAATACAAAATAATATAAACACAAGTTCTACAAGATGCACTATCGCTAAGTCAGCGATCTTATCCAGACATACAGAACATCAAGAATAGTGTAATATTATCCTTATTTGATTATAATTATAATCCGCCAACTGTTCGAAATCGCATCTGCTATTACAATTAAAGAAACAAATTCTGATTAATTCGTAATATTACAAAAAACATTCGGATATTTAAAGGCCGGCAACGCATCTGCATGTCCTCGGATGTTGCAGATGTCCATGGGCGGTGGTAGTCACTTTCCATCAGGTGAGCCTCCTGCTCGTTTGCCCCCTCTAACATAAAAAAAAAGTAACGGTGCGTTCCGATCAACGCGAACACAAAAGTTTAAAGTAGGTACACAAACTTGCATGAATGCAATTGCAACTCGTGTGAACGCGGTTTAAGTATTTCATAAATATTTCAACCTAAATTCAAGAAAACTTCAACAAAATAGTCCATACCTTGTATTAAGTTTCTTATGCCTATAATTACTTAAATATCAAATAGTTTAACTATAAATAGTTAAACCTTTATTACGTTCACGTTATTTCTAAACGCAAGCCTGCTTTTTGACATTTAAACGGCGTATCCGAGTAACCGAGGTCTGTTCGCGGTGTTTAAAATAGCATTTTAATGGGTAAAGTTTGCTCATTAAAACTAGGCTTTGCAATAAACTCTTATTAAAATAGAATACGTTTACTAAACACGTGGAACATATATCAGGTAAAAACGTTGATTGAAAGTTTCTTTATGGAGTTTTATCAGAATATTTTGAGTAGAAATAAAATGAAAAATCTTGCTCGAGAAGATTAAAGCATGTACTTACTACTTACACCAGCGGTAACATAAAAAAAAACTTGAAACATAGAATACTAATGACAACGCATGCGTCAAGATAGCCCAGTGGTTTGAACAATGGTTTTTTAATCGAAGATTACGGGTTCGCTAGTATGTATTATACGTGCGTCTACCAATCCTAGTTCGAACTGTGCGGCGGAATAAGCTCCAAATGAATGGAAGGAATGGAATGAATGAAAGAAATAAATTCTACTCTAAATGACAGGAGGTTTTGGCAATTGTATGAATTCATCGTTATGTTTAAAGTTATTAGTTAATTATAATTAATGTAAAAAATCTCAACAATCTTTTAAGATTATTTGTTGTATCATTGAATGAACGAATTTTACGGAGCATTTAATTAAATATTTTTCGTTAAAAACTTTTCAATGGATTTCGAATAATGCCTATTCTAGTATATATATATGATAATAATATAAATACTTCTTGTAATTATAACAATAATATAATATATATATATCATTGAATTTTCCGAATTATATTCAAATTAAACATAACATAAGCAGCTCCGCGTCAAAGTTGTCAAATTTAGTGCGGTTAAAAGTTTTTACGTCTACCCCTTTGATAAGGGTTAGGCTGACAGTTCGGTTCAGAAGTAGCTCATCAAAGTTGTAAACGAAACGTTTATATATACGAAATGTATTAAGACTATGTACATAAAGTTTCGATAGGATGGATGAGGATTTAATTGAGATGAGTCTGTCATAAGTAAAGTGAAAATGTGTATCATTTTATTATTGATATTATAATTGTGTGGCGTATTCTATGCAGTAGTTGCAATACCGCGTTATACAATTGTTTGTACATCGACGACAGCCCTACGCTGCAATTGCCGATATGCCGTCTCCTCTCAAGGATTCTTCTATTCTACTTCCATACACTCGATCAGTCCATTTTCACTTCAAAGACCGTCAACGCACCCTTTTTTTAACGCATTACGCCTTTCCCCCACGGTAACAGAGGGGGGAGGGGTAAATGGGGCTCGCCGTATGTCCAGGGCACCCCGGTCATCGGAATACCCACTAAAAAACCAACCCTTCCCGTCTTAAAGTTAGCGCCACGGGATCGCTTGCGCATGAACCTACCGTGAACCGTCAACGCACCTGCAAAACCTCCGATATTGCAGATGTCCATGGGTAGTTTCTATCAGATAAGCCGTCTGCCCGTTTGTCCCCTCTGATATTAAACATTATATCTAAATACAAAATTAGAGCTAAATCGTTACAGCCGTTTACACTAAGTTGCACGAATTAAATGTATATGCAAGAATTATTTACTCATGTAATGTATGACAGGAACAAAACAGAAATCTCCTAATTATTGAAACCGGTGATTTACCATATTTTTTTTACTCTAACATGTAAGTAAGTTGAGAAGCTGAAACGAACAAACGTAACAAATATTCGTCTCTTATTCCAAATTATATTTTTGTTCCGTTTGCAGTTGAAACGCTTGGACCTTGGAGTAATAGTGCCAAAAAATTCATCCAAAATATTACTCCCCGCCTTATTGCCTCCACTGGTGACAGGGGGGCTGGTTCATTTTTCGCCCAGAGAATCGGAATTGCGATTCAAAGGGGAAAGGCTGCTAGCATTCTTGCCACCATTCCACGCGGTCACGGCTTGTATAATAATTATTTTTAAATGTTATTTGTATTTAGTTAAGGTTTTAAAGTAAGTTAGTAAGTAACTCTAACATGAATGTAATGTTGACAACAATATTTACAGAATCCCAAACTTCTCAGTCATTTTCAAATAATCCTTTATGATATAAAAAGTAATTATCATCACAATAACCTTTTTGTTCGTTTTGAAAAACCCAACGGTTTAAATTTACCAACCTACGTTTCTAAGTTACGCGCGGAACATAATAATATTATTTACAATGATTAAATATAATATAAACATTCAATATGCACACTATGTATCACAAGTAATCGAACCCGGAACAACAATCTCGAATCGACAATTGCAACAAACTTGCAACACTGTTACAGTATATTATGCAAGTCGGTGACCGAGTTCAATCATATTAACATTCACTCGACGAATTTTTGCTCGAATATAAATTTTATCTTAAAATAAAACGAAATTTATCCTTCAAATCCACAAAACCACTTTCCACTCCCCAGTAGTAGACCTGCTCGGTATTACCATATGATTATAATTCAAAACAATTTAATTTCTATGAAAAATAGATGTCACTATCAATACATATTATAAAACAAAAATAACAAAGTGCTTTTTTTTGCGTATGTCTGTCTGTCTGACCGCGATAAGCTCTATAGCTACCGAACGGATTTTTATACTGTTTTCACCACTAGATGAAATGATTCATGAAGGCGGTTCATATGTGTATTTTTACTATATAAACGTTTTATATTGATTCTTATTTTACCCTTTACGGACGTAGACGGGTAGCTACTAGCTAGTACAACATGGATAAAAAAAACAGATTGGAAGGTATTTTTTTATAATCTAAGCTTTAAAATACACTACTTAGTTGTCGAATAGGTATAGGTGTAGTAATACATATTTTTAGTTGTATACTTATATGTATAAAAAAACTTAAAAATTCATTGACGTTGCGGGCTAACTTCAGTCAGTAATTATTTCCGTGGTCGGTGAAGTCGTGAGCGAAACTGTTCGCAAACTTTAATAAGTATTATAGAATGCGCACGCACGCTACTTATGCTATAAATAATATTGCAAAAGTTAAAATTAGAAAGAGATAAAAATACGATATGCATATCACTGTCACGGTCATACATTTCTCGGTCAACATGTTTAAGTTCACGGCACAACGCAAGCTATATGAAGCATAAATATATACTAATATATAAAGCTTTTTTTTGAGCATATGGGCCACCTGATGGTAAGTGGTCACCAATGCCCATAGAGATTGGTATTGTATGAGATGTTAGTCATCGCTTACATCGCTAGTGCGCCACCAACATTGGGAACTACTCGTAAAATGCTATGTCCCTTGTGCCTGTAATTACAACATTTTAATTTCCTCTCTTTGTTCATGCTTCATTTTCGATGTTTTTCCATTTGTGTTTTGGTAGTTATTAATAGTTATTAATGATTTCATTTATTATACATTATCACGTAGTGTTTGCTTTTAAATGATTTTACATAATCTGTGGATATATTATAATTGTACGTAGGTATGTAATGTAAGAGTGTCCAGTGTTAATATACCTATGTAAATTGGAGCCTGAATAATCTAGCCGGTTCTTCTAGGACTATAGGTAGAATCTAAATTCCGTATCTACGTGTCCGGTGGTAGCTTTACATTTGATTTAATATTATAACTTTACGAATGGTTTTATGAGCCCATTTAATAAGGGTATTTTGCTTTGATTTCACTGCCTAGTGGTCACGAAACTCAAGGTACAGAGTTCAAACTTAGCCCATACATCATTACTTATTGTTTGTATATAATTAGTGACAAGAATAAAAGATCTGAGATATATTGAAATGAATATTAATACTTAACTATAAAATGAGCAATTTTAGGGAAAGGAAGAATGATATAATTAACAATTACAAAATGCAAATTAAGCTTCGACAATCATATCAATGAATAAAACAAATAAAAATATCAAGAAATAATTAAACAGTATTCATTTAACAGACGAACGAACATCAAAAGAATTGTTGACATCTCATTGAATGAATAAATAAAGAACGAACGAAATATTTACAGAATGAAATGCAATTTAAATAGGTAATTCAATTTCAGATATATCAAGGTTCGCTTTAAAAAATAGTTTTGTGTTGTATAGTTTATTGTCCTTTTATCAAGTAACGTTCTAGGCTTATTTTTATTCATTGTATTTTTATTAATTATACGCGGATGAAACCGCGGAGCACAGCTAGTTTGATATAAAGAGCGATTGATATTGTTTGATATTAGTGATCGAATGAAAGAGGTATTACATAATTATATTAAATATTGATATTTATATTTTATAGCACACACGAATCAAATTGGCTTACCACCCTAAGGCTGTTACGACATATAAAGCGATTTCTTAAAGAATAGCACTGCTGATCTTTAGGACTTTTTTGTAAGAACAAACAAGAACTTGGTTGTGAAATTTCAAAAAGTGATATGCGACATTGACCCTAATAATTACCAAATTTCAATAATACACAAATCGAAATATCATAGGCGGGTAACGAAGGGAGTTCTTACAGACTATTCAGAGAGTCTTAAATTACATGGCCAATTTCTGTATGGCGGTTTACTTAACTAGCTTGAAATATTAAAAAATACAAATAAAAAAAGCTTCAGAAATAAATAAAACCTGTGTTTTGGTACTATGCTAGTAGATGTGAATTGATCAGATGACCTAAGCACCCGTTACAACGAGTACTCGCTAGAGAAAACATTTGGTGTTTTATTTGAACGCGCTAATATCTCTAAAACTTACACTTTGGTTTTAATAATAGACGGCCGTAGACGCGCGAAGTAGTTAGTGATAGAAGTTAGACATATACTACATATATATAGAATAGGAGTTATAATTATTACAGATTTTGCATTAAAAGTTAATAATGAAAAATATTTAGTAAATCATTTAGGTCAGGCACAATTTCATTAATACAAAAATTAACTAGCTTTCTTCAATACAATAGAAGGCAAAATAATGTACATACAATATTTGTATGAAAATGTTGTCGATTGACCAACAAAAAAAAAAAAACAAATATTTTTGTGACTATTTACAAAATGTCGAAAACAAATTCGCATACGTCAACTAGTATGTTGCTTCCTGTTAGCACATAACACATATTACATAACATACATGATAATTACTTACCTACTCATACAAACACATTACATAATCGTGTAAGCAAATTAATATATAATAAAACATTATGTATTGTGACATGACAATTTATAATTATGAGTCGATTACTGTTTGAGCAAAACCAAAACGCAACTAAATTACGTCAAAGACTACGATTGGACAATTTCTGTCATCGGTCCAGATAAAAATAAATACACATTAAATCCTTTTTTTTTAATGTATGTCCAACAGAAGAAGTAAAGCGTATTATATTGACGAGCCGATTGGCATGGTTGGTAGAGGTCGAGGGCTCTATTCCCACCCAGGACAGACAAATGCACGAACATGTCTTTTTGTCCTTAGTCTCGGTGTTTTTAATTATCTATATAAGTATGTGCTTAAAAAATAAAAGTAGTATATGTTTAGCATCAGTTTTCTGGTTTCCATAATACAAGCTCTGCTTAGATTGGAATCAGGTGGCCTTGTGTGAATAATGTCCCAGCATATTATTATTAGTCAAATATTTTGTAATAATCAAAGTTTTAAATGTAATAATAATTACTTGGACACTGTTATAATCTATACTAATATATAAAGCTGGAGAGGTTGTTTTATCCGGCTCAGGAACTACTGGTTCGATTTGAAAAAATATTTTTTTGTTGTATAGTCAATTTATCGAGGAAGGTTCTTGGCTGAATGTTCTTTATATTTTTATTATTTAAACGCGCGTGAAACCGCAGGGCACAGCTAGTTCAAAATTATTCCATATAAAATTTAATTATCGAGTAATATAAATTGTAAGGTGAAGTTTATAAAACGTTAACGAAACAAATTTCAATATGGCGTTAAATTATCCTTTCATAAAGTCCACCATTTATAATATTACACGAAAATGTATTTTCATTTTGAAATCATTTAATTTTGATTATTATTTAGAAATAAAACGATAATTTTTCACTAGGACGGTATAAAGACTTTTTATTTGTTAATCGAACGTGTTTGTATTTGGACTCTTAAAAATAATCCTGCTAAAAAATCAGTAACTACTTTTCTATAAAATACAAATCAAAGTATATAATTAGTTTACTTACGTCCATTAAAAGGTAGTATGTACGGGGGTAGGTAGGATATACGTCGTTGTCCTTGTTTGAAAAAACAGTCCTGGTTTGAATATATTTTTTCATGTTTATATCATAAAATGTTCTGCAAAAATAAGCCGAAGGTTGGAAAAATTATCAATTAATAATAAATTCAGACGGTAATCTGTATATTAATTTCTATTACTTCTAATTCTTTTGTTTTGAAAAAAATATAAAACATTTATTAAACTGTCGATGCGAGTGTACTTACAGGCATAACATAAGGGACATAACATTCCAATTCCCAAGGTTGGTGGCGTTGGCGTTGTAAGGGATGGTTAATATTTCTTATATCGCCAATGTCTATAGTGACCACTTACCATCAAGTGGCCCATTTTTCCAACCACCTACCTATAAAAATAAGGAACTTAGTATTTCTGTGTTGGCAGTAGAACAATGTTAGTGATTTCAAAAGCGATGTATCTTCTTCCAGTGGACAACGGAGTTTAGGACGAAAGTAAGAGCATACAAAGCGTGCCACATGCGATTGAGAAAGATAACGATAACATCTTAATTATTGCATACGGAACACATCGACTAGAACGATGAAAAACAATGTGGATTTGTTTATTTAAAAAAAAAGACCTGAATAAGCGGTTATGAGAAAATATTCTGACTTAGATACATATATAAAGATATTTATATATACCTACAGCCTTGATCTTATTAAGTGAAATTCACAAGACACGGTAGTATACACAAGCGTCACGGGATGTGACGAAACCGAGAGACGATGAGGGTACCGGTAGTCTTTTATTGGGTATACCGGCGCCTTCAACTCCAGCGAATCCCACATACCCCTATCACTTCATGCGGGTGAAACGTGTAAATGCGTTTTTCCAGCGAAATCAAATAGAAAAGGGTGAATGTGAGGATATCACGAGTGTCTTATTGTGGTCGTTATATAATATTATGTAAAAATTAAGAGATATGCTTTAATACATTGAATACTTATTGGAACTCGACCTTTTTAGTCGCGATGAGTATAGTCTCATATAACTTTAAGATCAATTTTGAATACAACGTAATTATGTTTCTCTTCAGACTTATAAAACGTGCAGAAACATGAACCAATATATAATGAAAAATAATAATTCAATTGCTTAGGCAGCATAAGTTATTGTACGTCATTATTTGCTTAATTTTTCTTTACTAAAAATTGACAAACGCTTTTTAAGGTTTTAACCGACGTTTATAAACTACAATATGTACTGTTTCTAAATATTCTATCAAATTTGATAACGTTTTATAAACGTTTGATTGAAACGTGGCTAAACAAGTTTCACATGTGTCACGTTCTGATATGCTCTCATTTTTTTTGTATTATAAACGTAGGTAACGATTCTCATTTGAAATGGAGTATGGCACTAAAGGCTCATTACATAAGTAGGCTAAGCCCGCATGATTCATCTCACGTCCATTGATCACCATTCACAATGACTGATTGCTAGATCTATCTCAAATAGACGAGACATTCTGTACAACTATCCAATATATTAAGACCAGATTGAATATAAGCATCTGACTTAGATAAAAATAATAACACACATAGAGTACAAGGAGATTAGCCTAAGTAATATTATAAAAGTGAAAGTGTAATTGTTTATTTGTCATGTCTTAATTACTCAACCGACGAAACTTAGTTTCGAAAGGATGTCCCTTTTCTGTACCAGGTAACTAACCACTCCCCTCTCCTTCAAACGCGTGACACGGAAACTAGTAATTAGCATATATGTTAGTATATATGTAATGATGTTAATACACTCATTTTACAAATAAATGATTTGCATATTCATTAAATAACTCAAACTCTATTAACATAAACATTAGAGAGAGAGGTAGAAAAACAATAACAAACAACCTCATAATAAACACAAATTACAGTTAACTAGATCCTGTATTTATTATGGTAAGAAAACAACACTGTATCAAGGCGAGCAGCTGTATTAGATAGCCAAGTGATTTGAAGAGTTATATTACAAATTACTTATGAAAAAATAAACTACAAAAAAATGTATTAAATAATATATAACAAAATATATCTTCTGTATTTCATTATATGAAAATATTACATTTTCATAAAATATAAATTTATTTAAACATATTTGTGGGGAGGACGCAGAGCTACACAGCGTCTGAGGTGATTAGACAGCCGGGCGTCAGGGCGACAAATTGATAAACCGGTGAGTTACCTAGCCAACCAGCACCACGCATGTGTAATTTAAGAAAAAGAGTTATAAATGTTATTACTTCTTAGAGTTCGCAACGACTTGTTAAAAATAATCGATTTCTTATAAATCGGAAACATCGATATTTTGTTTATAAGGATTTAGGTCCGTTGTTCACCTTCAATGGGATACCTACCTGCTCTGGTTATTGAAGAGGTTTGACCTCGGCTCAGCAGGTCAAGACGATTGAAATACTTGAACAAGAATAGGGTTACTTAAGATATTTATTTGATACATATATCTTATGTTCGATTACTATATTAAAGGTACATAAAGGACACGTAAGGCTTTTTTCAAATTAAACCCAAGATATAGTGTTCCTAAGGCAGCTTAATTCCTGTGTTATAAGTAACAGACGACTGATCCAAAAATATTTACATACATACATAATTATCTATGTACATAATATAATATATATAGACTCGAGATCCCAAAACAGAAGACAGGGCAGGACTGCGCCAAAGGATGGTAGAAACAACCATGTGATTCAGAAGCTATTCTCTAATTACGGGTCAAAAGACAATGGATAAAGTATATCTTCCTATGAAGATGACAGGTACTAATGATTCTATAATGATAAAAACAATTAGACATTTCTACCATCCGTGAGCAGAAGAAATCGTTTCTTTAACATCACAACCGGCATTTAGTCATAGCATAGAAAAACATTAGAAGCCGTACTATAATATCGAGTCTGAGTAGGTAACTAGGTACCACCCACTCACCAGATATTCTACCGAAAAACAGCAGTACTTTTGTATTGTTGTGTTCCGGTTTAAAGGGCGAGTTAGCCAGTGTAATTAAAGGCACAGGGGCCATAACATTTTAGTTCCCAAGGTTGGTGGCGCATTGGCGATGTAAGCGATGGTTAACATTTCTTACAATGCCATTGTCTATGGGCGTTGTTGACCACTTACCATTAGGTGGCCCATATGCTCGTCCGCCTAGCTATACATTAAAAAAAAACACTACAAGTTTATACTCGTTGCTTATATTTGTGCAAGCACGTCTAGGTAAGTACGACCCACTCATGAGATATTCAATTGGTGGCCACTTACATAACAATTAATTACTGATATACATATATTATATGAAGCAATAGTAATTAAAGTAAAGTAGTAAGGAAACTGTAATATCAAAGTATAATGAAGTAATATGATTCGTAATTTAATAGGATTATGTTAAATGCAGTCAACTTGTATGGTATTTTATCGTAAAATATCATTAATATAGAATGTTTACGAGCGTTTTGAGAAGTGCATCGTAATTTAGATAAGTGAAGGCCGCCAGTAGCCGCATAACATCGTTCCGTCATTATGTAGATGGAAGTTAAAATGGCGCTTTTTATACAATAGTTATAAATTAAAAAGTTATATAGTATAATGTATAATATTTGAAATGTCTAAATACTCGTACAAAATAATCTTATTTGAACTTGCAGGATCAAATGAAATGAAACTGGCACGTCAATATTGCACTGCTAAGCGATAGCCTCTACTCTTAAGGAGTAACTTTGGAACTAACTTCGCTGAACTTTGGATACGCAGATGCTGAGTTAATAATTTGACTACTTCTGTGAGAATCACTAAATTCCCCTAAATAAACTCATAAAGCTCATTTTATTTAAGCCTGTCTCGTGGTATTCGTGTAACGCTGGCATATAAAAAAAAAAATATTGCTTCAGTAAAAAGTGTCAACGGATATATTTAATAGGTATATGTATGTATAAATGTCTGGTACATATTTATTATACTTTTAGATTCATCAACCGATACGCTGCAGACAAAAATAAAATTCAAATAAGAACATCTCGGGTTTGACGCCGAAGCTGATCAATGCAAATTGTATTCCTAAAAACAAAAAAAAAGTATTAAATTTTTATGATGTTTCAACTTTGAAATTCATAATAAAACATTTCAAACAGATTATTTACTTTCCATCTGTATTAGGGTTGTTTTCGTGTATTTTTATAAATTAACATCTTGCTATATAATAATCATCTTATAGTACAACTGGAAAAAAACGCATAGCTTGGTAATTTTATAGTTAACAGTAAATTCACCATTATTACAATACATTATTTGTATTGTGATAAAATATAATAGAAACTATATAAAAAGTTTGTCACTGGCTAAAAATAGATTTTTTTTAGTCATTTACGATGTATTTTGTTATAATATATAATGTACTCACATTATTAATATACGGCCTTACTTATAAGCATTTCTAAGTAAAAAAAATAATTAAGATGTTGTATCTTCTTCTTTTGAATTTAAAATTAATAATGAAAGAAAGAGATATACGAGTATCTGCGATTAACACTTAACTCAAAAGCGTCGTTTTAAGCGTCAATGTTGCGAACCATCTCAATGCGTGGGTAGTAACCAGATCTTAATTAACGCACGATTCTGTGAAATCTTTGGTGTTTCAATGGCATTAGTTCCCATAAACACTGTAGTTCACATCACTTTTAACTTTCGAGTTGTACTTTGTTTTCAAACCTTGATCAGTTTTGAGCAAAAATATTTAGCCAACCATATTATGATATGTATATCACTTATCAATTGAAAACATTGAGTAAGTTATTAGGCCGTTAGATGGTAAGTGGCCACTTTCGCTTTAAAGACAATGGCGCTATAATTTTTGAAATTATAAATTTATGAAATCGAGGCGGCCTTATAAGCACTGAAGTCATCAGTTAACAATGTGAACCGTCTCTCGTATCGAAATGTAGGCTCTACTGAGAAACAGCGACAAGCAAATCTGTCATTCTGCTTCTTAAAACCCATAAAATTACATATATCCATCAAATAGTATATAGATATAGTATGTTATTTCTGTAATTCCACTAGCTCACCACTGAAATTAAAATAAAAATATTTTTTATAGCATATGAGAATAACTAATGAGATGTTGTTACCTAAAGTGTAAAGCATATAAGAAGCTAATAGTAAAATAAGTCCAAAATTATAATTACACAAGGCATAACAAAGTTAGGTACTAAAGTCTGAAACGTTTACAATGATCCCCTGAAAGTTTTTCAGGCACGACTCCCAATTTCAAGGACTAAAGTCACTGGCTCACTGCCCAAGATGCCCAGAAGATATTATAGTATTCGTGCAAATACAAATTAATTCTCTATCTCAAAATCCGATGGCTTGATATTCCGACATGGCTAGAAAGTGACGCAGACCAAAAGGATATAAGTACGTTATAATGTACAGTAATGTAAGCAGATAATTTCTTAAATCCAAGCTGATAGTGCAAAATTTCGTGACAAAAAACAAAATTACTTTTCTTCTATGTCTTCTAAAACCAAACTCAACGATATTTTTTGACGAAGCATTAACAGTTATTTAATTGATACACAACGAAATTATAAATTTTAATGTTTTATCAATAGCGAGCCATTACTCTTCAAGCCCGCATCATGTCTGCTACCGTTCAGATTTCTGGTGCTTGAAATTGCTTTATATTATAAAAATACATTTAAATAAGTATAAAAATATAAAAGTTATGGTATAGTCATGAATATTTTTTGTGTTTTAAACGTCTGAATCCATTTAACGATGTAAGTGGTCTACTTGTACAAAAACTTTGCGAGGCAAAAGAAATGGCAAAGTAAACTTTTAAGTACCGAAATTCTTAATCGAGAAACCTTCTGTATACAAATTATTACGTTACTTTATTTAAGGTGCTATCATTAAATTTGCTTGATACCAAAACTTTGGGCAGCCAACAAGCATTTATTTGTTACGCCGTTACAATATATAAACTCTTTTGTTTCAGCGATGAAAGTGAACCAAATACTCCATTGTTTTGTGATTTCACTTTCTATCTAGACCCGTTAGTCTGCCTGTATCTGTAGGGAACGCGTTTGACTTTAGTCAACTCGCCCGCAGCTTCGATTAGTCCCAAAAAAATATATTTTAGAATGTAATATGATGTTAATAGAATTATTTTATATTTTTATCTGCCTTTAAACTCCATTCTATCCCACTTGGGAAAACTTTTGGCATTCTTCAGAGCTCGTGTTATGTAGAAAACGTTGTTAACAATCATCATTAGACATTTTAAATATAAACTCTGCTAGCATTCTCGCCATCATCCACGCGGTCATGTTTAATTTTTATAAATAATTCTTAATTTTTATAATTATTCTTATTCAGCGCCGGCGAGTCCCATATACAAAAGCTGGGGAAAAATGTATTTTTCCAGTGAGAAAAAAAGCTTAGTTGTCGGCATATGTAAATCCCTACGACAGTAGCGGTCTAATGTTGATATAATCTCGGATTACACTTGTCAACGAAGGATTCCCCGATGTTTAGTCCGTATGAAAGGTTTGTTTTATTTAGCTCTTTTGATATAAGAAAAGTGTTAAGTAGAACTAAATGTCTGAATGGTTTTTTCATTCTTATTAATTTCGAATAGGTTAAAATGAGCCTTACCCACATTAAAAGTTTTTACTGTCTATACATTGAATTTGTCTAAAAAATATTTACTGTCCACAACATCATCAATGCTCTATGTTAGATCATTAGTGGCTCACTCACCCTTCAAACCGCAACAACGCTAACTATCGCTTGGCGGCAGAATATGTCATGAGTGAGTGGTACCTCTACCTACCCAAACGGGCTTGCAAAAGGCCTGACCTCCAATTTAACCTTTTATATTATAAATGCAAATTATTCGTAATCTTAACTAAGTAAAAAGTAACTGTCGTGGTCTATTTGCGAGCCAATCTTCTTACTACATGTTAAAAAAAAAACAATATAAATAATAAAATCTAACGGCCATCGTACTATAAATTTACGTAGAATGTGAGATATTACCCTCATAACAGAGGAGGGAAATTTAGCGGATATTTTCTCTTTACATGTAGTGTATTACTAAGAAAGCAATTTTCGAAGCTCAAGTGCAAGCAAACTGCAACTCCCTGTGTTCATAAAGTTTAAAATTGGAATCTGACATACATAATGATATGAGCACACATAGTCTTTCAAAACATCGCAGAAAAAGGAGGAATTGTAGTATGAATATTTTCACCGACTACATAATATTATAACTGACTTATCCTTAGTATTGTTGCATTCCGGTTTGAAGCGTGAGTGACCCCACCGGGTCACTTACTACAGGCACAAGAGACATAACATTATTGTTGGTGTTCCCAAGGTAAGTGGCGCATTGGCGTTGTAAGGAATGGTTAATAATTCTTACATCATCACTTAACATCAGATGGCCCATTTGCCCGTCCACCTACCTATAACACAAAAAAATCCGCATAAAGAAGGCAATAGAATGTATGAGTTTAACTCGAAAGATAATTTTTTTCCAATATCTATACTTTACCACGTCAGTATAACTTACGTTTAAAAGCTAGTCTGGGAGAATTATTCAATAAAAATGGACGTTTTTATGAGACCTTTTATAACCTATTTAAATACACCCTCGTATTTAAAAATAAAAAAATATAACGCTTCAGCCTCACCTCCGTAATTAAGATTTAATTTTACCGACCCTGGAACTGCGGGTTGAATTAATTATACTTTTATACTTAAATGTTTGCTCAACTACAGTAACATTGAGGAGTTATTTTATTTTTAGAAGTCGTTTAATTCAGTTACTGGAATTAAAATTATTTCTTAATAAAATTGGGACTTTGTTTCGTTTTGAAGCATTTTCTGTGGGCCTTTTCCCGACAAGCAATTTTTAATAAACTTATATTTGGGTCATTAATATTCATAATAATCGAAAGATATACGATATTAACTTATTATAATGTGTTCAATTTATTTTAATTATTTTTTTGACTCGACTCGCATATAACCTACAAGACAGCATAAGCCACGTATAATGTTTTATTGTCATACTACATATATAAAAACACCGACATTTATGTTGATCGTAACTAAAAAAATACTAGCTATACCCCACCTAAACATTTAATCATTTATTCTTCTATCAAACATCAATTATTTATATAGCTGTGTTCGAGTTTAAAGGGTGAGTCAATTACAGTCACAAAGAACATACTCCCCATGGGAAAAGTGAGCAGTTATTATCTCACTTTACAGTCGTCTGTCTCTGTTCAAGTTTAATCAAATATGTTAAAAAAAATCAACATTCAAACGCCTATAAAGTAACAGCCTGTGAATGTCCCACTGCTAGGCTAAGGGCTCCTCTCCATTTTTTGAAGAGAAGGTTTGGAGCTTAGTCAACCACGCTAAAAATAAAATGGATCAGAATTTTAGTGAAATGACATGCAGGTTTCCTCACGATGATTTCCTTCACCGTCAAGCACAATATGATAAACACATATACGAAATACAAATTGAAATACACATGAAAATGCAGTGGTACTTTTTCGGGTTTGAACCCACGATCATCGATTAAGATTCACTCGTTCTGTCCACTGGGCCACCTCAGATAATTTTCTTCATTAAATATTTTTTTCTTCATATATCTATTTCAAATGCCTGTTCAAAAAATCAAAAAGCACATCCGATACATAAACGAGACGTGAAAGGCGAAAGTCCCGCCTTTATTCCGTCAACGATCAATATAGATTAGTGACTTTGAATCAACTCCTGTCTTCTAAATCGTTTCAGCTACTTTGTTAAACAGATTTGTGTTTAGAAAGTAAACTTGAGACTGAAAGTCTAAGTGACAGGGATTTGCGGCAATTTATCTTTTAATTCAGTAATAAATGTATAATATTTTAACTAAGAAAGTTGCGGAGATCGCTTTTTTTTTTAAAGTAAATTATAACTTCGGTTAAAAAGTTTTTAGCATAAGTCCAGATGGAAAAGTCGTATACACACAAGACAGACAAAACATTCTAAAATTATAACAATTTTCTTAACTTAAACTGGAGTAATATTTAACTACAATATTGTTTTAGGGATGGACCCCAATACTCTAGAAGAACTGTATCGTGGTGTCACAGGTTGCTATTCATCAGACTAGAAGCTCTGCTTAGTTTTGGATTAGATGGCCGTTTCCGAATAATGTCCCAGGATATAATAAAAATAAAATATAAAATAAAAAATGATATGTACTACTTCTATATTAAAATTTAATACATAAATAAAACTTATAAGAAATAATAATAAGTTTTTTTTTTCTAAAAAAGAAATGGGCCTATAGGCCACCTGATAACCAATAGTCACCATAACCCGAAGAAAACGGGGCTGGAAGAAATATTAAACAATCCGTACATGGTCAGTGCGCCACCAACCTTGGGAACTAAGGAACTAAATTGGGAACTTTAAATCGGAACCCAAAAATACTAAGTATTGTTGTATGGCGGTAGAATATCTGATGAGTAGGGTACCTGCCCCGTGGTGACAGAAAGCCAACAAGTGAAAAAAGCCAAGACTAAGGGCTCTTCACTTAAAAGTCACAATAAATAAGAAGCGTTTATATGTATTAAAAAAATCTAATTTAATTTGTGGAGTTAATAAATTCGCTCTGATTATAATACCGATAAAAACAATTTCCATTACACTCTCGTGTGTAAATCCGTATCCATGAACAGTACGATAAAAAAAAACCCGTTCAATTTGTGACGTACGTGACGCGCATGATGAAAGGAAGCTTTCATCGGAATTAAGTTATGTACGAACTGCGCTGTAACTTGTTCGCGTCGGGATTGACTTTAGAGTAACATCTGGGTTCCGTAGCTTGAAAATGTATTGCTTGAAAGCTTTATCACGTGCACACAACAAGTTTATAGTCGTTGCTTATATTTGTGCAAGCAGGTCTAGGTAAGTGCGACCCACTCATCAGATATTCTATCCTAAAAAGCAATAAGTATTGTCGTGTCGTGTACAAACACAAGGGACATAACATCTTAGTTCGCTTGTTGGTGGCGGATTAGTGTTCTAAGGATTGCGTATTGTATATAGGCAGAGGTGATCACTAACCATTACGTAGCCTATTTACCTTTCTGTATATTTAATTCATAGGAAGGCGGACAAGCATATGGGCAACCTGATGGTAAGTGGTCACCAACGCCCATAGACAATGGCATTGTAGGAGATGTTTACCATCGCTTACATCGCCAATGCACCACCAACCTTGGGAACTAAGATGTTATGTCCCTTGTGCCTGTAATTACACTGGCTCACTCACCCTTCAAACCGGAACACAACAGTACCAAGTACTGCTATTTGATGCGGTAGGATATCTGATGCGTGGGTGGTACCTACCCAGACGAGCACATGGCTGCACAAAGCTCTACCACCAAGTAAATATATGGCAAAACCACTCAACAAAGTAAATACAACTCCCGGAAATTCAATGCATTCAATTTTATAATAAAAGACAAACCATATTATTCTATATTACTAAATATACATATGTATTATTTATTTATTAACTACATAACCAAAATATGTTATATGTTGATTTTCATGCTGATTTAGCTTTGTATAGCTAATGTTTTCACGATTTAACTGTGTTTATTTATTTTTAATTAATTTGCATTGTAAATAGCGGTCGTTGGAAACAGATCTGCAGCGAACTGAAAGGTCAATTAAATTGGTTTAAAATAACATCGCTTAATTCGATACCATTTTCAGTTCAGTGTAACCTTGACGCGGTATTGTATTTTTAAATAACATTTGTTAGAAATACTTATTTGTGTACTTCAATTAAATAATTACATGTTTTTAACTTACATTTACATTTTTTTAACTTACAAAATGATCCCAGATAATATTTCTGATAGATATTTTACTTACCTTAGTTTAGATATATTTGTTTCTTTTTATTGAGGTTGCCTGGAAGAGATCGCTGTAAGTGATCTGAATAAGGTCGATTTTGCATATTTATTGTAGGTACTACCTGGTTTTTTATATAATTTTTGGGAATTATAATGCAATAAAGACTTATTTAAAGAAAATAAATACTCTCAAATGCAGTTATTAATTTCATTCACCATCGTATACACTGAAACATATTAATCTATACAATCATAGATTCGTTTAGTAATGCAATAACTCCATTAATGGAATTAGTAAATACAGTTAAACAAACAAAAACTAGAACTCTATGTTATAGTACAATGTAGGATTCACGTATATTTCCAGTACATTTCGTCCACGATAACACGAGAGTCAGGGTCGTCAAGCATGTTGAAATATTTTTATTAAATCGCTCATCGTATGAATAAAAAACAGCGGTCGCTCAAGTGAAAAAGCTCGTATGTGAATATGAAACCACTGAAAAAAGGTATAAAGATGTAAAGGTAGGATACATATCAAACAAACGTTGATCGCTTTTATGTGTGTGTTTATTTGAAAGATATCATTATTTATTAATATGGCAAAGTTCAAAATTCGTATTTATAACTCTATCAAATTTTAATACGTTTGTACGACTCTTGTTCTTCTAAGACTTCGCAAGAGTTTTGAGAGAATTGTCTAGAAATTTTTCCAACATTGATGCCCTTGACTTGAATATATACTGATAGACTGTATAAACCACGTATTGTGATTTTAGTGTGAGAACAATATAATATACAAAAGTTTATATAAAAACACACGAATATATTCAAAGCTTTTCTATTAGATTTTTTTTTGTAGAGCTGATGCCACATATTTATAAGGCCCACTCTACATACGCGGCGCAATAACCTGCGAAAGCTTTAAACCGCAAGTGTAGAGGGTTTCGCGGTTTCGCGGTCGCGCTTAGCGGCGTCCCTCTGTCGGTGTCGGTTTTTATTCCGGCAACGAAGAGTGAAAGGGGCGATGCGAATGTGGAGGGCCATATTTTTCGCGAAGAGACCACGCGCGAGTCGCGGTTAAAGTTCGCGGCCGTGATTCATGATCGAATGTGAAGCTGGCGTAAGATAATTCACTTAATTTATTAAACGCAGCAACTTTATGCTGGTCTGCTTATAAACTAATTTTTATCAATTATGATAGAATTTTAGAATTTAGCTAAAACTTAATGTAAATATAGCACATTATAAATAATAAACACATCATGTCTTCTACTTTGCACCTAACTAAATATTATGCTGTTTCTATTGTATTTATTTTAAGTAACAAATTTGACGTCATAAACATGATTAACTGAAAAATGTACGTACAAAACATCCCCTTTTAATGTTCTACTGCTGATTTAAGGCCTCCTCTTCTCGTGAGGCATACAACAGCATATCCCTAATGCACCAGTACGGCGGGTGCGGTACACGTGGCAGAAAATCTTTAAGCATCCCAATACCACACAAAATGCAAGTTTCCTTACGATTCTTCTCTTTACTCGTGAGCTCGAGGTGAATTAATCACATTATAACTTATAAGTAAAACCACTGACAATCAACAAATTTTTCGCAATATAATGATGGATTTTTCCTACGGTCGCTGAAACGCGCGTTTTAATCGCACGCGATTTTCGCTTTAAAACCTTGCAATGTGCGTTTTACCCTAAGAGAAGTAGGATATAAAAATGTTTCTTTACGACCTCTTGTATTATACAATTCATCGCATCCGTTAAAAGGCAGACCGTTCATGTGAAAGTGAAAAGATTCTGTTACCCTCGTAAATAACCGTCAAAATATTTACGATACGCAGTGTTGAGCCGGCTACTTTATTTGAAAGAATTATTACTAATATTAAATAGTACCAAATGTAAAATAAACATGAATTTTAATAAAAACCAAATCAATCATTATATGTCTGATTACAGATTTCTAATATTAGATTGATATTTCCACCAGAACCAAAAGTATGCACAAAATTACAGCTCGTCATTCCACTGTATTGGACCCAACGGACTTTTCCTTAAAACATTGATCTGGTTATCTTTTGTTTCTCAAAGAATGTCATACTTCTCATCTGAAGCTCATTGGCAACTTCTTTAGCAATAATTTCTGGGTAATTTAAGAGACAAACCAGTTACATCCAGAAGTTGCCGTTAATTATTTGGGCGATACTGCTTTTATTACTAAATTGTTCTGTACAGCTGATATTGACATTTAAATTCTAAAACTATTCATTAGAAATTTGGAAGTTATCAGCTTTAACACTCTCCTGTGTCTGTGAACACATTTAACCAATATTGTTCAGTTCTGTTGACAATAGCATAATTACCGGAATTGGTCATGAGGGCATTATGAGTACATTTGAGACTATTTAGTTTTAATTTCGTACAGAAATACATAATAAAAACTGATTTTCCTTTTAAAAGGTTAAAACACTAATGGCCGAATACTGAAACGTCTTTCAAATATGAAGTGGGACTTAATTATTTGGAACGCCATTAATTTCAAATTTCACATACAAAGTTTTAAAATTTATGACGTTCCAAATAATTAAGTTCCACTTCATTTTGAATGACGTTTCAGTATTCGGCCGTAAGTATATGTAAATTTAATATTGCTATATTGAATGAAGACTTCGACTTTTCCCTTATAAACTCATTTCCGAGTCAGTTTCATACAAAAAAACAAAACAAATTTAAGTTATAATAACAAGGAAAATGAAATTCATTTTTGGTCTGAGATTGAATCCTTCAGATGAGTGCCAGTTTATACCTACAACTGGAGCATGAGAAGTAAATCTTATACATATTTAAAAATTGCTGTTGATATAACTGTTTAAGATGAATAGACTTCGAAACTGTTTGACCGATCACCATGAAAGTTGGCACGATGTTTCATGGAAAAGATTTTTATATTATCCACTCTATTTTTATACTCAGTAGAAACCTTCAGAAAGGTACCCAGCACACTTGGATGGAAAACCGGGTTATTTGGGGTTAATAACTAAAACCACCGCGTTGGGGCACTTGGTGGTAGGGCTTTACTATCGCTCATCTGAGTAGGTGTCATGCATTTTATACCTCTTAATTTGAATCGCTAACTATAGAAAAAGGTGGATTTTTATTTTGATCGTCGAGAGAACCTTTAGATCATGAAATTTAATCTAGTGATTTGTTCCCTATTTTAATATGTGTACGCTTTTAACCACTGCAATGTTTTCTCTGTTTCCAGTTCCCCTATAGTTTGCTTAGTTTAGCCAATATATGAAAAGCAATATCCGCATTTGATTTTTGATACGCTCGGTGTTTGAAACAGGTTGACATCCTTTGATGTACGTAAACATTTCGCAATCTTGGTCAAAGGTTATAAGGCTTTTATGGAACATTTTATGAATATAGCGAAAACTTTATCCGTCAATCCTTTAAAATGTTGTAGAAAAACTGGTTGACGCGTTTCTTGGGTCTATCTTTCTGATGCGCTTTTACCTCTGACGTAATTGTAGAATAGTATCCTGGATATACATAAGTCAACTCTTGTTCAATTATCTCAGTTAAAACTCCAAAATAAAGTATAAAAATGGATTTGTGTCATCCATTTTTATACTTTATTTTGGAGTCAATAATAATAGATAAACTTAAAACGATCTCAATTAAACTATTGGCTAAGTGGCTTATGAATAAAGTAGATATCGAATGGAGCCAATAAAGGTTTTAATAGTTTGCGATGTCACATTTCCGTCTCCTGATCATTCCAGTTTGTTGTCCCATTGATCTATGGGAAAAGTGAGAGCGAAAAACTGATTACTTTTATTTTGTAGTATGTTGTATAGATACTGATAAGAACGATGTTATCGTGGTACAGTGGTTTGAAGACGTGTATATTAAATTCTTAAATGATGATTCCGAGTTCAATCCCGGGCACCACAGCATTTTAATGTGTTTAATAAATAAATCATTGTGAGGATACTTGCATGTAATGATAATCTGTCACGTTTATCACATGGAGCAGCGTAGTGGAATTAGCACCCTAAGAGGAGGCTTTAGCCCAGCAGTATACAGGCTATTACTTGACTTTACTTTTTTTCTATTTCGTTTAGGGCTTGTAGTTTTAAGTTACTTTGAAAATATTACTTACTGGTTTACGGTTTAAGCGAAGTAACAGAAACAGACCAATTATATTAATTGTAGTTCGTAGAAACTCGAACATTCGAGAGCTCTGAGAATACTTAAAATCTATTTTTGTACCTACATTCTGAGGACCGCAGCGCTTTCATATTAGAAGTGATTTTAGTGGTTTTGTTTGGAAAATTCAAAGCGAATTTACGTCAACTCTCACGAGACTGGGTCTCCGCTGGTTTTATTCGATTTTTCATTAATAAGTGATGCAATTTAAGTCTGAAACCGAACAGGAAGACTCTGATGACAGATATATCGCTTTTATGCTTGGAATTTGGAATTGGAACTTGCTTGTATTGACGTTCTTGTATTTTAATAATTTTTGCTTGTATTTTGGCTTTTTTTAACATAAACAAATACGAATGTCATTTTTTAAATATATATATTTTATTTATATGTTCGTAATTAAATTATATATAGTTTTCACTTTAATGTAAATATGATGATTATGCCTTAAATATATTAATATTTATATTATTTAATATAAATATTTTTAATTATATAATAAATAAAAATTTAAAAATAGCTACAATAAAATCCTTACCACTTGGAATGGCGGCAAGAATGTTAACAGCATTTATTATTATTGTAACAAATTAGTAATTATTTTGATAACTAACATAGATGCACTGTACAGATACACTCATAGATGCACATGCATGTTTCCTAAGTGTTTTCCTTCAACAAAACTATTTTTTTTACCCGTATAACCATTGCCGGTTAAGGCCCTCGTCCTATGTCTCATATATCGGTTTGTCTTTTTTTATTGTATAGGTAGGCGGACGAGCATATGTGCCACCTGATGGTAAGTGTTCATACACGCCGATAGACATTGGCATTGCATATTTTTTTTGAAAACATCGCTAAAGCGCTACCAAACTTGGGAACTAAGATGTTATGTCCCTAGTGTATGTTATTACACTGGCTCACTCACCCTTTAAACCGGACCACAACAGTACCAAGTACTGTTGTTTTGCAGTAGAATATCTGATGAGTGGGTGGTACCTGCCCAGACGAGCTTGCACAAAGCTTGTAAATTAACGAAAAATAAATGAAATAGATAGATCTACGAAAAATAAAAGCTCAGCAACTGCACATCAAGACTCCCACCCCCTTGTAAGAAAAAATAAGACATGATCGACACCCCCGCCCCCCTCGAATCGTCTTACGTAATAAATGAATGGCCTCATACGGAAACCTAAAATAAAACATTTACGAGTGGTAACAGTAATAAACATCTGTTTCAATAGCAGGTGGATGACAGGTAGCTTTTCTCGCTCGAATGGATTTTTCAATAGGCTCCGGAAGCGAGTCATAAACGTTGCTTGTCTGTTGCAGGAATATATATTTTTAACATTATTGTATAGCGTAATAGAATATTATTATTATTGTGTATATTCTATTCGAGAAATAAATGGGTGCCCGGGGATTTTAAAATTGCATCACCATGTCTGTGCAAATGTATTTCACGGTAACAGGACCGCGTACATAACTGTAGTATAATGTATCACTACATATAACGTCTGAACACTCTAAACTCAAAAACTATCGAGCGTATTCTATAACGGTTTTCATCAATGGAAGGAATGATTCAAGAGGAAGGTTAACTGTATTCATCATGTTTCCATGTAAATTGGCTGAAATATGACGATGATTGTTGGAGATGTTGGTAAGAATGCCGACAGGGAGCTTCATTGCCGTGCGCTGCGTAAGCCGATAAAATCAAGTGTGACGATGTAAAAAGTTTTTTTTTCACACTGGCATTCAAAAAAATTATGTTAGTTTCAAAGAAATATACAGTCTTTAAGTAATATGCCGTATTCCTCTTATTTGAGAGAAGTACGAGCTCACTGCCAAATGTACTAATTGAGAGAGGGGGACGAGAGTCTGGTCATCCTGAGAGCGAACTTTAAGGACCATAGCAAGTCACGGGAGTTGCGACGGTTTGAATTCCAACTTCCACATAAAAGCTATCTATTGCGTACCTTGCTACGTAAATGCATTTCCCAGCTACAAAAAAAAAATAAAAACCTTGAAACTCATCGCACATCAGTACTCCCAAAGGTGATCTGGGTGTTTTTCTAAGATTTCTTTTGCAATATAACAAAAGAGTATCAAATCGAAAATGAAACGTTTACACAGCTAGGCTCTTTACAGCTTAGTTATTACTTTCAAGTTAGGTTCTAGGTTCTAGGTTTCAAGTTAGGTTCAGGTCTAGGCAGTAACTAGAAGTACCTTGGATGAATTTATTATCATAAGCAACTGATTGAAAGACAAACACGATATTCAAAATACCAGTCCGATGTCGGTGTGAATTGAGGAGAATTATTATAATGTAAATAAGCAATATAATGTAGTGCTGCCAAAACGCCGAGGATGTAGCTACACAGTAGCTAGACCAAGTGACGTTTAAACGAAGATAGAAGGTTCAATCCTGAACAAACTCCACTGAGGCAGGAAATATATAGCACGTTACTTATAGTAATAAAATAATAACCTCCATTTCATTTATTAATTCCATTAATTTTCGTAACCTTCTTTCAAAACTTTAATCCATCAGACCCGAGTTGAAAGTTGTTAAGCTGTTCATCGAAACGAAATGTATACAATTAAATGGTAAAATATACCTTTTAATAAATAACATAGCAGTTGCTATTGTTATTATTAATTAAAGTTCACCTGTTTTGCGACTTTTAGTCAAACCACAATAAAATTATTTGAAAAATGGTAGCCAGTTATCTTCGCGTCTTGACACGTGTATGATTTAGATTGTATAAAAATCAAAAGTCACCAACCCGCAAAAACAGTTCGTCAAAACCTACGTACTTGGTACTGTTGTGTTTTGGTTTGAGTGAGTCAATGTAAACAGACACAAGACATAACATATTACTTCCCAAGGCTGGTAGCGCATCGGCAATGTGTAAGCGATGGTTAACATCTCTTACAACGCCAATGTCAATGGCCGTTGACCACTTGCTAACAAGTGGTCAACATACTCGTCCAAGCACCAAGCGAGCGGTTCACTAATATGTAGGATATTACTGTCTGATGTGATGGGAGAAAAATCTAACAAAATCAGGCGCAAGACCAACGGTATAACTCCAATATATTTATGAAATATGTGTATAAAGAAAATTATATGTCAGTCAAACGTTTTTTTTTAAAGAATATTTATGTATATTATATTCTTATTTAACCCTTATTATCTTATTTAACTCTTATTTTTTACTTTTCCATCGCCGGATGCCCTGTAAACCATTGCGCTAATGACGCTTCCTTCAACATTACGCGCACGCCGAGTTTAAGATTTATATTACCGGACATAAAGGCGACCCTTAAGGATCACAAGTCGCTTCGAAAGTTAGTGACGCAATGCGGTACACTCGTATCTTGTAGACGAAACGAGAATTTTATTACCTTTACAACTTTTATTTACATTCATTATGTAGTAAGTCCAAGATAGCGAGGGAACACGTGTACCGTAATTGGCCACTCAGTTATACATAGCTGACGCTTTGAATCTTATTGCACACAATTATGCGAATGTTCATATAAGTAAACTACATAAAAATAAAAAATAAAGTGTGACGCCGACTTATCCCAATAAGAGATCTCTGTTTATCTCTGTGAGAAGAATAAATCACGGAAGAAGGTAAAAAGGTAACAAACGTTTAAAAATTATTAAAATCAAAATCGAACTTTTATTGCGGATGTCAATTACCTACGAAATATCTACGAAGCAAATTATAATGCACAATTATTTCTATACTTGCAATAATGTTATTCAGATTCATAAATATCTTTTAAGAGTCATAAATAGATTATTATAATTTTAAGTAAATTTTCATCGTTCACGCGTCAGTTCGCCTAAACTAAAGTCGTTAACGTAAGACGCTCGAGAAATTCTGGTTCCTATAAAATTTACAAGTTCGCAAAGTTTTACGGCGTGTTGTAGCGTAGACAGTAATCGTATGAATATTTATTTTATTCGCGTAGTAGGTAATACAGAAACGTAATATATGCATAAATCGTTATTAATTTCAATCTTAATAGTTCATATACCACTTTAGACGTTTTGCTACTAAATATTGTTAGAATTTATTATATTATTGTTAGTTATTTCAGTTGCAGCAATCTTTGTCATGGGTCCAAACCCAGATATTATCAGTAACTGCCTAGTATGGAAGTTGAAAGTGAGTACCGTGCCTCGATGAGCAAGTAAATTCGTTGGTCCTGCGTCAGAACTCTTTCCAGTCCCGTAGGATTGCCGTCCCATCAGGATTATGGGAGTCAAGGAAACGAGAGTGTACATGTGTTTGAGGACACACTTGTGCACTATATGTCCTATGCATTTGGCTAGCCTCGTTTGACAATGGCCACCGGGGTCGAAATCGTTCAAGAGGACATCAATCATTTATAGAAACATACTCAAGGTCCCTTGAGAGAGCTTCGCTGTGCCACCGGCGTAGTGCGGGATTAGCAGCGTCCGTTTTCGGGGTCCGCGAAAACTGACTCACAGCGTCGCCAATCCATGTACTATAGAAGCATAACACGTTACCGTGGATGAGAATTCCTAATAACTTGTAAAAGTGTCTTAATTATAAGAATGTAACTGTCACGAGACGAAATTGATATTAAATTAATATTTACTTCAAACAAAAAAACTAAACAATACATAATTATGGCGATATCCAATTTTTATTAAAAAATTCTGAATCCAAATTGTACATTTAATACAGAGCCAAATCCATTGAAACGGAGACAATATCACAATGTACATAATTCGTAATGAAGTCTCGTTAGACCAACCCATACTTTCAATAGCAGACAGGAAGTGATCACGCCTCAATGGGCAGCAATGAGATATAACGCGTCTATAAATCGCTACTACCCACTCGTAACGCTACGAATAATGATGACTATCCACTGGTTTTATTAAGCTAAGCGCCGCTATGATGTACGTAAATATAAATATTTGACGTACATTATATATCTATACTAATATATAAAGCTGAAGAGTTTGTTTGTTTGATCCGGCTGAAGGTTTAAGGCTGATTTTTATTCATTATATTTTTATTAATTATTATACGAGTGACACGTGAAACCGCGGGACACAACTAGTGTATTATATATTTTATAAATGAGAGTGGCATGTTTCTGTATGTTGTTTTAGTTTTTATGTATGTGTTATTTTAGTTAGTATGTAGTCTAAAATTTATTTAAATAAAACAAAATAAAAAACTAAATAAGACTTACATGACCGTAAATAAATTGTATTACAAATATAAAAAACTGAGGTGAAATATTTGTGGGCTGGAACTATTTTATTAATTAGATAAATATTTTTATTTAAATTTATCTTTTAAAAAAACAATATCAAACAATCAACTCAAACATTAAGCTGCAAATAAAAAAAAAATATAGCTTGTTATTGACTCCACCCGAGATTTAAAATAAGAACGATGAGATCTGGCGTCTAATAAGCTCGCCAGTCGACAAACGAGCCATCATTATCAACGTAGGCATATAACAAAACAAAATATTAAAGCTAAAATAGCGCTGCCTAGCGCCGTATGATCATATGGACGGTTTACCTAAATATCTTTAGATCTCTACATAATTAATCTGTTGCATCCTACATTGCAGAGTAAGGTCGGTATGTCCTTTGATGATTACGGTATCGGTATATTGATGAGAAATTAATAGGAAGGCCAATGAATTTATAAACCGGTTACTCAAAGGATATCATATGTAGCTAGCGTGTGTTAGTTACGAAACGATGAAGACAGAAAATATGCCTAGAAACACAAGTTCTACGTACATATGTATTGAACATATTTCAATTTAATTTATTTATACACAAGTATACCGTTATATATGTATTGGTATTTAAATAACGTTATATAAAAGTTTTGTTGTCGGTATCATCGTCAATATCAATGAGTGATGAGCACTTTTTATTTCGCTTTCATTTTAAAAATTTTTTCGTACATATAATAAATTAAATATTACGATTTCTTAAAAGAAACAAAGTATGTATTTTAAATAGCACTGTATAATTATGTAGAATACATTTGACGTATAATTTCAAGTTCAAATTAACAAAAACGATGACAAAAAGTTGTTTATTTGTTTTTCTTTTTTGCTAATTTTACATTTGCGACCATGAAGTTTTTACATATAATAAATATATACTAGCGCTTCATGTATAAATCTTTTTCCAACAATATAAGATTTACACAGCAATTTCATCTTCTCTATCACTAGGTTAAGAGTTAAATTTGTATAATTGTGTGTTTATCACGGATCAAACATTTACCGTGTTGTTGCTGACATCGACTCCAAAAGTAACAATAATTGTAAATAAATTATCAACCACACAACACATTCGTACCTACATATTGATGAGTAGAAAATAGTATAAGTTAATTATCAAATTATAGAAGAATACGCAATTATTTTTTTACTTTTTAGTGCATATTAATTTGTTTTTCCTATGAAGTCGGTTTTTGTTTTGTTAAATTTTTTATTACATCACATTTAAGGCTTTTTTTTAAAAGTTGGTTAATTTTGTTTGGTTTGAAACTTTGAAGTTAATTATGTAGCATATTTTAATTTTAATTAATCTGTTTTAACATCGATTAAATCAATAAAAATTAATGAAATATAAATGACTACCTGTGATTTCACACCGGTCTATTTTAAGGTAAATATAGTTATCTGTGAGTTACCAAAAACAAAAGAATATTTTTTTTTACTTTACACTATCGTTTTCTACGTATATAGGTATTATGTTCCATACTCCACACAGTCCCTGGGTTATACGTTATAATTCATAAGGGTCATATTATTCGCACATGTGAACGTACATTTACGTTACGCCACCACCGGTATTTGTGTGTCGATTTGACATTAAAAGGGAAACAAAGGTTGCCTCTCGTTTCAGACAAGGTTGAGAGAGCGATTGTTTGTGTTACTATTCTATAATTAACCTTATTTAAACATAATTTGATACAAATCGTAGAAAATAATAATTCGATTATATACCCAAAAATATTCATTGATTTCATCTTTCAAATGTCAAATTAGTAAGATAGAGCTTCGATGTAGCAAGATTTTAAATAATTACGGTAAATTTAAGGTTAAATCAAATATTACAATACATGTTTATTTTATCAATAATAAATTTACTTTGATACAATACACCTGTATTACCGTTATAGTACTGCTTAGTATAAGATAGCGGGTAGTATTTATATACTCATTTTTAACCGATTTCAAAAAAGGAGGATGTTATCAATTCGTCTGTATGTTTTTTTTTTAATACTTACGTCTCTATTTTTGTTGACATCACATTAAAGACTCACCTGGAAAGATAAAAAAATGATTAATTCGGTAATTTCGATCGAGACGTTGGATAAACTTATGTATATACACATAATTAAGAAACAAAAAAAAGCTTGGAACATAATACGTGTAACAGAAAATATATTATGTAAGTTATGTTTAAAAAAAACATAATGAGTTGGGTAGACAGCTGACTATACTAACTGATATGGTAAGAGATACACATAAATACAGTTCTATAACGTCAATGCGCCACTAATCGGATCTTTCATATATATCCTGTACAACTGGTTCACTCACCAGTCCAGTCAGAACACAGTAAATCAGGGTTTGGCAGTAGAGTTAATTCTTTCGCCAATTATTGTTACTCTTTTTACTATTATCACATTTAATTATTTCCCAAAATACATTTTCGAAACAACGACCTCGTCTCAATTTTAGTGTAAGAATAGTTTTCAAAATAATTGCAAGTATATCGAATGATATCGTTTTGTCTCGGTTGAAAATGGCGTCCGTCGCCGAATTCAGTCAGACGGCCATAATTGTACTCTGAAAAGCAAATTACGAAAGACTATGTAGTCTCAGGCCCTAGCCAAACGCGAATAGAATATTAAACCAATGTATGAGAATGACATCTCTCAATGATAAGTCACGTGATCATTCTCATACATTTGTTTAGTTTTCTATAGCGTTAACAATTGTAGAATCTCAACTTGGCTAGGGCCTCTGATTCAGGGGGGTTCCCAGTACCCTGGGACTCCTCCCTAGAGAATGGAGGCCCGCATAGGCGGGCCGAACGTCGGAGCGTCACGGTAGCATGCGTAAGCGATCCCGTGGCGCTCCACTTAAGACGAGAAAGGTACCGTGGTGGTTTTAGTCGGTAGGAGTCCGACATAACCCTCCTTCAGAGGGTACCCATGATGGGTTTCCCTACGTTAAAAAAAAAAACAAAAAGGGCCTCTGATTCGGTTTCACATCTTCTTTTTCTTAATAAATAATGGTTGTATGTGTGCCAGCGGTTTTAGCAAACTGGGTAGGTATCACTTACTCATCAAATATTCTACCGCTAAACGACAACACTAAGTATTATTGTGTTCCAGTTTTAAGGGTATGTGAGCCAGTGCAAGCCACAGGTACAAGAGACGTTGCATCTTTGTTTCCAAAGCTGGTCGCGCATTGACGATGTATGGTGGTTAATATTTACTACAGCATCAATGTCTTTGGACGGTGGTAACCACTTACCATCCGACGGCCCATATGTCCGTCCGCCTATTTAAATATAAATACAATGTTTGTTATCTATGTGATCCTATGCGAAATATTCATCTGATTGTTATCTGGGTGACGTGTTATGCGTACGCCAGCGAAGGGCCAGGTATTAAAAAACGCCAATATAATTTATTTTTATTGTTTGCCTTTATATGAATGGTTTATGTAAATCCTTATTCTTCCCGTGCGAAGCTAGGACCGGTAGCTAGTATACATACATACAATCTTTTGTATAGTATATATACAAAAGATTTCAAATCCATCGCTTGTTCATTCATTTAACTAACTTCGTTTAAGAGCGAATGTCTAACATAATATTGAATGCTTCAGTACAAAATGGAAACAGTAATGGATTTTATTACATACTTGAGATAAAAGCTTCCAGAAACGTGTATATAGATACGTACGTACGTATGTATAATAACATGAATTCATCCTCATCACGTCCATTGTCTAAATTTACAGTACCAATCAAAAGTAATTGAATGCGGGTAGCGCAAGACCGGCTACTGTGAAAATCTTTGGGGGAGGCCTTTGTCCAGCAGTGGACGTTTTCAGGCTGAAATTATGATGATGATGATGAAAAGTCACCAAATAAACCATAACTTATTTAAACTAGACAAATTTTAGAGTAATAATGCCAAAAAATTCATCCAAAATATTATTCCCCGCCTTATTGATTCCACTGGTGACAGGAGGGCTGGTTCATTTTTCGCCCAGAGAATCAGAATTGCGATTCAAAGGGGAAATGCTGCTAGCATTCTTGCCACCATTCCACGCGGTCACGACTTGTATAATAATTATTTTTAATTTTTATTTGTATTTAGTTTTAATGTAAATAACTAGACAATCTATGCTGTTGAGATATGTCCAAACTAATTATAATAATACTATACCGAATAATAATAAAATTAATTATTATTAAATCGGCTTATTGTTTCTGAGTATATAGTCGATACGTTCTTAAGAAAATTGCGTATTTTTGATATTTTTTTATAAAATAGTTTTTTTTAGTTTACAATTCAAATATACAAGATATAAAATTAAAACTTTAAGTTTTGAATATCTCTCGCATTCATTTTGAATAATAAATGTAACAAGCATAAATTAAGTACGTCGGAACTATTTTATTTATTAGATTAATATTTTTATTTAAATTTATATATTAATAAAACAATATCAAACATTAAGCGGCAAATTAAAAAAAACTCAATAGCTTGTTATTGACTCCACCCGAGATTTAAAATAAGAACGATGAGATCTGGCGTCTAATAAGCTCGCCAGGCGACAATTGACAAACGAGCCTTCATTATCAACGTAGGCATATAACAAAACAAAATATTAAAGCTAAAATAGCGCTGCCTAGCGCCGTATGATCATGTGGACGGTTTACCTAAATATCTTTAGATCTCTACATAATTAATCTGTTGCATCCTACATTGCAGAGTAAGGTCGGTATGTCCTTTGATGATTACGGTATCGGTATATTGATGAGAAATTAATAGGAAGTCCAATGAATTTATAAACCGGTTACTCAAAGGATATCATATGTAGCTAGCGTGTGTTAGTTACGAAACGATGAAGACATAAAATATGCCTAGAAACACAAGTTCTACGTACATATGTATTGAACATATTTCAATTTAATTTATTTATATACAAGTATACCGTTATATATGTATTGGTATTTAAATAACGTTATATAAAAGTTTTGTTGTCGGTATCATCGTCAATCGTCATTATCAATGAGTGATGAGCGTTTTTTATTTCGATTTCATTAAAAAAATTTTTCGTCCATATAATAAAATAAATATTACGATTTCTTAAAAGAAACAAAGTATGTATTTTAAATAGCACTGTATAATTATGTAGAATACATTTGACGTATAATTTCAAGTTCAAATTAACAAAAACGATGACAAAAAGTTGTTTATTTGTTTTTCTTTTTTCCTAATGTTACATTTGCGACCATGAAGTTTTTACATAATATAATAAATATATACTAGCGCTTTATGTATAAATCTTTCTCAAACAATTTAGGATTTACACAACAATTTCATCTTCTTTATCACTTATTTATTATCACAGCTTAAGAATTAAATTTGTATAATTTTTTCCTAGTGTTTTGGCTAGTGTTCACCAAACATTTAACCCTGTAAGAAATATCAACCAACCACCAATGCGCTACCAACCTTGGAACCAAAAATGTCATGTCCCTGTTACATAGACACTCATTCTTCAAACCCAAAAACAATACTATTATATAAGATGCATTATAATATAATTATGATGAGTGAGTGATACCATCGAGTAGGAGAAAGGCTAATGGCTACCAGTGCTATATATCTCAATGTCATGCGAATTAGTATAAAACAATTGGACGAGCGCATTTGTTTAAGATTGACGTACCTATTCAAATATGGCGTCGTTTCTGGTTCTAGATAATTAAATTCTTTTTTTTTTCATAATACATTTTTTACATCAAGCATAACCACCGTTTCGCAATGTACTTAATTCTAACAAAAAATAAACTAGCAAAAAACTTAATAATTATTAAATGATTACAATTTGTTATTTTTACGTTATAGTTAAATAAACTTATACAATAATATTTGAATATTTATTTAATTAGGTCGTTAATGTGAATAATTTTATTAAAAATAACGATACGTTAAGATAAGTGATTTACCTGAGAGCCAAGAAAATAAAGCATGTGACAGGTCAGTGGTGTTTACCAAAACTAGATTGATTCTGAGCTTTTTACTTTAATTGGTGGTAGGACAGGACCTTAGAAGCCTGATATTCTACCTAAGAACACAAAAAAGTGAATGAGTACTTACATTTAAGGCTTTTTTTTAAAGTTGATTAAGTAGCATATATTAATTTTAATTAATCTGTTTTAACATCGATTAAATCAATAAAAATAAATAAAATATAAATGACTATCATTCTGTGATTTCACATCGGTCTATTTTTAAGTTAATATGGTTATTTGTGAGTTACCAAAAACAATAGATTTTTTTTATTTTTATTTTACACTATCGCCTTCTAATCTAAAAAGTTTATATGTATGATTCAAATAGGTATTATGGTCCATACTCCACACAATCCCTGGGTTATACGTTATAATTCATAAGGGTCATATTATTCGCACATGTGAACGTACATTTACGTTACGCCACCGTCGGTATTTGTGTGTCGATTTGACATTAAAAGGGAAACAAAGGTTGCCTCTCGTTTCAGACAAGGTTGAGAGAGCGATTGTTTGCGTTACTATTTTATAATTAACCTTATTTAAACATAATTTGATACAAATCGTAGAAAATAATAATTCGATTATATACCCAAAAATATTCATTGATTTCATCTTTCAAATGTCAAATTTGTAAGATAAAGCTTCGATGTAGCAAGATTTTAAATAATTACGGTAAATGGTTAAATTAAATATTACAATACATGTTTATTTTATCAAAAATTAATTTACTTTGATACAATACACCTGTATTACCGTTATAGTACTGCTTAGTATAAGATAGCGGGTAGTATTTATATACCCATTTTTAACCGACTTCAAAAAAAGGAGGAGGTTATCAATTCGTCTGTATGTTTTTTTTTAATAGGTACTTACGTCTCTATTTTTGTAGACATCACATAAAAGACTCACCTGGAAAGATAAAAAAAACAATTAATTAGGTAATTTCGATCGAGACGTTGGATAAACTTATGTATATACACATAATTAAGAAACAAAAAAAAGCTTGGAACATAATACATGTAACAGAAAATATATTATGTATGTTATGTTTAAAAAAAACATAATGAGTTGGGTAGACAGCTGACTATACTAACTGATATGGTAAGAGATACACATAAATACAGTTCTATAACGTCAATGCGCCACTAATCGGATCTTTCATATATATCCTGTACAACTGGTTCACTCACCAGTCCAGTCAGAACACAGTAAATCAGGGTTTGGCAGTCGAGTTAATTCTTTCGCCAATTATTGTTACTCTTTTTACTATTATCACATTTAATTATTTCCCAAAATACATTTTCGAAACAACGACCTCGTCTCAATTTTAGTGTAAGAATAGTTTTCAAAATAATTGCAAGTATATCGAATGATATCGTTTTGTCTCGGTTGAAAATGGCGTCCGTCGCCGAATTCAGTCAGACGGCCATAATTGTACTCTGAAAAGCAAATTACGAAAGACTATGTAGTCTCAGGCCCTAGCCAAACGCGAATAGAATATTAAACCAATGTATGAGAATGACATCTCTCAATGATAAGTCACGTGATCATTCTCATACATTTGTTTAGTTTTCTATAGCGTTAACAATTGTAGAATCTCAACTTGGCTAGGGCCTCTGATTCAGGGGGGTTCCCAGTACCCTGGGACTCCTCCCTAGAGAATGGAGGCCCGCATAGGCGGGCCGAACGTCGGAGCGTCACGGTAGCATGCGCAAGCGATCCCGTGGCGCTCCACTTAAGACGAGAAGGGTACCGTGGTGGTTTTAGTCGGTAGGAGTCCGACATAACCCTCCTTCAGAGGGTACCCATGATGGGTTTCCCTACGTTAAAAAAAAAAAACAAAAAGGGCCTCTGATTCGGTTTCACATCTTCTTTTTCTTAATAAATAATGGTTGTATGTGTGCCAGCGGTTTTAGCAAACTGGGTAGGTATCACTTACTCATCAAATATTCTACCGCTAAACGACAACACTAAGTATTATTGTGTTCCAGTTTTAAGGGTATGTGAGCCAGTGCAAGCCACAGGTACAAGAGACGTTGCATCTTTGTTTCCAAAGCTGGTCGCGCATTGACGATGTATGGTGGTTAATATTTACTACAGCATCAATGTCTTTGGACGGTGGTAACCACTTACCATCCGACGGCCCATATGTCCGTCCGCCTATTTAAATATAAATACAATGTTTGTTATCTATGTGATCCTATGCGAAATATTCATCTGATTGTTATCTGGGTGACGTGTTATGCGTACGCCAGCGAAGGGCCAGGTATTAAAAAACGCCAATATAATTTATTTTTATTGTTTGCCTTTATATGAATGGTTTATGTAAATCCTTATTCTTCCCGTGCGAAGCTAGGACCGGTAGCTAGTATACATACATACAATCTTTTGTATAGTATATATACAAAAGATTTCAAATCCATCGCTTGTTCATTCATTTAACTAACTTCGTTTAAGAGCGAATGTCTAACATAATATTGAATGCTTCAGTACAAAATGGAAACAGTAATGGATTTTATTACATACTTGAGATAAAAGCTTCCAGAAACATGTATATAGATACGTACGTACGTATGTATAATAACATGAATTCATCCTCATCACGTCCATTGTCTAAATTTACAGTACCAATCAAAAGTAATTGAATGCGGGTAGCGCAAGACCGGCTACTGTGAAAATCTTTGGGGGAGGCCTTTGTCCAGCAGTGGACGTTTTCAGGCTGAAATTATGATGATGATGATGAAAAGTCACCAAATAAACCATAACTTATTTAAACTAGACAAATTTTAGAGTAATAATGCCAAAAAATTCATCCAAAATATTATTCCCCGCCTTATTGATTCCACTGGTGACAGGAGGGCTGGTTCATTTTTCGCCCAGAGAATCAGAATTGCGATTCAAAGGGGAAATGCTGCTAGCATTCTTGCCACCATTCCACGCGGTCACGACTTGTATAATAATTATTTTTAATTTTTATTTGTATTTAGTTAAGTTTTTAATGTAAATAACTAGACAAACTAGGCTGTTGAGATATGTCCAAACTATAATAATACTATACCGAATAATAATAAAATTAATTATTAAATCGGGTTATTGTTTCTGAGTATATAGTCGATACGTTTTTAAGAAAATTGCGTATTTTTGATAATTTTTTATAAAATATTTTTTTTAGTTTACAATTCAAATATACAAGAAATGAAATTAAAACTTTAAGTTTTGAATATCTCTCGCATTCATTTTGAATAATAAATATAACAAGCATAAATTAAGTACGTCGGATCTCGTAAATTATTATTTTAAAATTGCAATCTATTGATAACCCAACTAAATTGAGATCACTACAGAGGACTTTGAGCTCTATCTCTTAATTATAATGACCAAAATAAAACAAATCAAAGATTTAGACCGTAGCAAAATGTCAGTGAAGTATGACGTTCAAAGATCCAATGAATCAACCATGAAGGCTGGTGATTGTTTATGTAATTTGAACTTTAACACGTAATATTAGTATTGAAATTTGAGCAGCACGATACGAGAAGGTTACTGAAGGAAAAGCAATATGAAAGTTCCATCAACATCATTTCATCTACAATTTTTGATAAATTTTTGATGTCACCCTGACCGATTTCAGCGAAGGCATTCAACCTTAAGAGATATTAGCTAACTTAATCCACCATTATCAACCGCACTGCTAAACTGTGGAATACATTGCCTGAGTCTGTATTCCCCGATAGATACAACGTTGGTGTCTTCAAATCTAGAGTTTAAAGGTATCTTCTAGGCAAGTTTACTACTTCGTAGCCCGTGTCGATGCTTAATATCACGCAAGACAACGGTCAAACGCTAAAAACTTCTCAGGATATATCATAGTGCGCAAAGGTGTTCATAAAATTCAGGTTTGCATATGTCCTAATTCTTCTAAAGAATGATCGATTCTAATGAAATATTTGCTACATCACTAATATAGGTAAACCTTAATCGTTATTCGATAATCGCCACGAACTTTGGGAGCTGAGGTGTTATATCCCTGATGGCTGTTTTTACACCAGACGGTCTTACATAAAGTCTTACCACCAAGTATGTCAAGTACTAGTTGAGTTTAACAACTTAGTCATATTAACGTTATATTACACGTTTTGTTGTGGTAAGAATGTCTGTAATCGGATGTGACCATCGTTTGCTTATCAGTCATCATCTATTAATGAAAAAAATACTTATTATCTTCACTATTTACTATGCACTTTAATGAGAAAAATAGAAAAGGTTTAATACTACCCATTTCAATGGTTCCTTTGTATCGCATAGTCAGCCGCAGGGTTGGAGGCATGGCTTTAAAACTAATACCATGTAACTATCGGAGGCGGAAACTTAAGCGGATTTTTAGTATTTTAAAAACATTTACAAGACTCCGTTTTTATGAACTTTTAGATAATTTCAACTTTTACTGTATGATGCTCAAACCTTCCAAATGATTTATAAGCCAATTGTTTTAATCAAAATGTGGTGTGGTATTGATATCAATTTTTCCACATGCTTTTGAAGCTGATAACAATACAAACTATGTATATGAAATCGATAAATATATATGTATCGATTTAATATATATACATACCAGCCATACCAGCACTACCATATTATGATGGAACAGCAAGTCAAACTGTACAGAGATCACACCAAAATAAGTGCTTTCTGAGATAAAACTACCAACAATCTCGACTCGACATCTAAACAAAACTTTAATTAATAAGGGCTTTTTACGCGATACAAAGACAATAAAATATAAACTTGTAAAATGACTGAAATGAATCAAAAGTTCTCGAAATGAGAGTAATTGAATGAAGTATATTTTTATTTGATTTCATTCGACAATTCATACTTTTTGATTAAGTTTAATTTCTTTATTATATTTTGATTAATCATACAATTGCTACAAACTAAATTTAATATAATGTAACTTTCATTACTTTCATTTGCAATAATGAAATATTATTCTAGTTGTAAATTTCTCAATCTATAAATTAAAAAAACAAAGTCCAAATGTATTCGACTTAGATAATAAGTTTATTTTACACAATTCCACGTACAACTTTCATAAAACACTCTTAATGACTTGAATGGTTTCGTGTTAGATGTGAATATCTTTGTTCATTAATGAATACATATTTAAAATAAATATTAGATAAACACATTAAATATACATTAAAAAGATCTAAACGTAGTCTACATATTTTATCAGTTTGTAGGCAACATAAAAACATTAAGGCTTTATCAAAACGCTATCGCCTCCGCGTACAATGAAGTCATAGCGTTAAACTAAAGCGTAGTCACGACAACGCTATCAGCGGGTAATGGTTCAGAAATATCAAACTGTATTTTTACAACACGAACGGAATTAAAATCACGACTCGCCACCACGTAAAGATAACCCCTTCTGTTGATCTCACTAAACTGTTTTAGATATTAAATGAATTCGTGATTGTCTATTGTTGTTGTTCAATTAATTTCTACACATTTTGATAAGAAACAACTATTAAGTTTTAAGACTCGTATGCCGTGTTGAAAAACTCAGCAGTGTAGTGTTTGCGTTTGTATTAGCTATAACTTAGTGTATATCCGTTAGCTGTAAAACTATATAATTAGCGACTTCATAATAAAACGGACAGTATCATTTTAACAATCGTGTGTTTCAATACTCGCTTCCCTACATGGCGACCGTGCCTCCCTACATGGCTCTTTTAAACAATCAGTAAATAACATGTAATCACTATACATCGTGTACAATTATATTTACATCCGTATGAATATACGAATATTAATTCCAAACTCTTCTCATTCACATTATCATGTAATATATAATAAGCCTTATATAAATATTTTCAAAATAACTTATGTTTTTAATTTTATTATAAGTTAGCAACGCTCTCTTATGTCATATGTCTCATTCCTATCGCCACTCTGCTACCTTGTGTATGCATTTTAACTTTGAATGACGAGTATCTGATATAAGTATATACGAGTACATATGATCTCAGGCGGATTTGTAACTAAACCGTACAACCGACATATCTGATTATTTTTTTTCAAGTTAAGGATAAAGTTCTGAACAGGCCATGCCGCTTTTTTTCTTGTAATTTCTTATACTCTTGAGTATTTGTACTCACTGATCTTTAACATGATTTTTAACAGGTATTTCTATGTTATCTCAATAAAAATTTCAACGACATTTTCGGAACTACACCTCAAGTTTACGTCGTTTTCCGCCGTTTCGAAATGTCGCTTAATTTCTTTGGAAGATTATTGTAAGAGCACCCATGTAATAAGCTGAACAAACTGAACCCAAGCCATAAAACAAGTTAGTGCAGATTTGTTCCAAAGTCATAACACCTCGGTGTACATCTACCAGTTGAAACTGACGTTAAATATATAAATAAGGTTCACATTTGTTTAATATAGAACCATTACACGAACTTATTAGTTTTCAAGAATCCATTGGTTGGAAAAGTAATACCTAAGATCTTTAGGTTTAAAATAATATTTAATTATATAATATATGGGTATGTATAATATATACAATATGACATAAAAGCACTTCATAATAGACTGAATGAATATTTACCATGATATATTATACCAATATGTTGTCAAGCGCAAGCCAAGGACAATAAAAAAAATAACGTTGTTATTTAACACACAAGCATTCGCCTTATTATTTAATTGGCAGTGTCGTAGCGAAATGAAGTGTTTTCTTATATACATTTGTATATATAATTAACTAAATATATACTGTACCACCTACTCATCATATTATATCCTATATATATTGTGATGACCACTTACTGTCAGCCGGCCCTCACGCTAGTCCGCCTAATACAATAAAAATAACAATATCAGTATAATAATATGAAGTGCTGCTTTTAAATAACGTATTTTAAATGTTACAATAAAAAAATAACTATTACACTTTGGATATAATAATATAGTCAATTATAATAAATTAATAAACTTAATTTAATACTTGCTATTTAAAACAATAGCGTGAGAATTGAGATAATTATCCAAAATAATTTTATTTGCTTCGAATTCTTATAAAAATAATTAAACGGTATCGTTCATTTCAATATAACTTGTTCAAATGTAAAAATAAATTACAATTATCATGATAATATAAGTCATTACAGATAACGAAAAAGAATTTATAATAATTACTTTTGTTAATGTTTATTAATTAAGTTATTTATGTGATTCAAATGAAAATACTGCTAACATTCCTGCTAGCATTCCACGCGGTCATGATTTCTGCAGTAGCTATTTATAATATTTATTTGTATATATTTAACGCTTTAATTGAAATAATTATAATATTAATCATATACAGAGTGTAACAAAATTCGCGTCCGACCCGTGAAGTGGTTATTAGGTATCGGGAGTCGGTTCTATTTATGTAAAAAAAAAAAAAAATTACCCATAAAAAATTTTTTATTGACATTTTCAATTGTAAATGAAGAAAATTTCATGGAAAACTAAGGTTATGACTTCGTGTCCGAGCTACCCGATAGGCAAGAGCTATTGAGCGCTGACGCCCGCGCCTGTTTTGCATTGTAATTTTCGTTATTTAGTTAAATTAAGTTTTATTTGGAGAAAATTTTTGCTTAAAATTTTAAAATTGATTACATAAATAGAACCTACTCACGATACCTAACAACCACTTCACGGGTCGGACACGAATTTTGTTACATCCTGTATATAAATACTTTTAGTAAGCTTTAATTTAAATTCGCTTGTTTTTTTTTAAACCATATTTACCTAAGGTACAATTTTGCACATACTTTTGGTAGCGGTGGCAACAGGTTATGGTAATGTACTAAAACGTATGTAAATATGTATTTAGTATACGTATTAACAGCCTGTGAATGTCACAGCCACTTCTGGGCTCCTTTGCGTTTGCGGAGCTTCATCCACGACGGTGCTCCATTGTTGGTTGGTGGACACACATGTCGCAAAATTTCAGTAAAATGAGGCCCACGCAGGTTTCCTCACCATTGTTTCCTTCACCGCCGAACCGAGTTGAATTCTAAGCACCAATAAACACATGAAAAATCAATGGTGCTTGACTGGATTTGAACTCGCGATCGTCGTTTAAGGTTCTAACCGTATATTACTTTATGAAGTACATATATACAATACAAAAAAAGTTTAATTTTTATATTAAATATATAAGCGACACCAACTACCGACCAACAAATAAAAGATTAAGAGGTAGACCAAAGGAAAAATGGATTGATGAAATAAAAAGAAAAGCCGGTGAAAACTGGATCAACAAAGCAAAAGACAGACAGATGTGGAGCAAAATGGAGGAGGCCTTTACCCGTAGAGGGGTCCATAATGATTTATAATTTATAAAAATGAACTTTGATTTTAATTCTTTTAATTGTGATTCTCTTTAATTTATTTATCATCTAAAAATTTTTATACATTGAAATTATTTATTATGATGGAATTTAAAATTTAATGATTATTAATAGTAATATTTTATTTATTTTTTTAATGCAGGCACATACTATGTAATAATTAATCATATGATGTACTTGTTTAATATATTATTCATTATGTAAATAAAGAGGCTATAATAATAATAATATAAGCGTGCTTGTTTCTAACATTATGTAAAATTATTATTCAAAATAGAAATAACAATAGCTCCATTTGGCTAAACTTAGCGACATAAAAAACCTATTTTTAAACGGACCACACATTGCATCCAACGAGAAAAAAATATGTCAACAACCTTTTAATACGGCTATTTGCAGTCACGACGTATCTTGCTCCATAGCGCGGAATCTTAGCACCGATCTAGACCTGTTGATATCTCAGCTAAACTGAAAACGTTCTGGCTTAAAAAAGGATTTTACGACTCCGGTAATCCTCCGACTCGACGGACACAGTGATATATCGCTGTACGAAATGTTGGCGTTCATTTAATGTCAATATAGTTCTAAGAATAACATTAAATTATCGGTTAAATTGATAACGCTAAATTTATTCTAATATATAAAGCTGAAGAATTTTTTTGTTTGATCCGGCTAATCAAAGGAGCTACCGGTTCGAATTTAAAAAAAAATTGTGTTGTATAGTCCTTTTATCGAGGAAGGTTCTAGGCTGATTTTTATTCATTACATTTTTATTAATTACTAGCTGCCCGTCTTCGTACGGGTAAAATAAGGATTCTATCCCGTGCATATTTTACGTCGTCGTAGCGTGATGTTATAAAGCCTCTATAAATGAGCTATCCAACACAAAACATTTTTTCAATATATGGTTGATAGATACATGCCTTTTGCGCCGTAGGTCATGGGTTCGGTTCCCACCCAGGACAGACATTTGTGTGCATAAACATGTCTGTTTGTCCTGAGTCTGAGTGTGTATTTACAAAAAAAAAGTAGTATATGTAAGTATATCAGTTGTCTGGTTTCCATAGTACAAGCTCTGCTTAGTTTAGGATCAGATGGCCTTGTGTGAATAATGTCCCAGGATATTTATTATAATTATTTAATTTCAATATAGTTCCTCGACTTACAGTAAATTATCTGTTAAATTGATAACGCTAAATGACATATAAATGTCGAATTAATGATATATTAAGTATGTACTGAACTTGTAACATATCTTATCTTATCTATGGAAGTAATTATCTATAGAATTCAAATCGCGTATAGACTTGAACGTATCGCGGCATCTGTGTAATAAATATAAGGTTTAGTGGTTTATCATGTTCAGGAACTTTTGCTCAATCTATCTCTACACTCTCGATAGGATGATGATCGCTAGAAACCTCAAAACTACGATCTTCAGAAATTAACTGAAGGAGAGATTGTGTCTATACAATATAATATAAATATGTCATTATATGTAAATGAACAGTAAGATCCTTCTTTCGGAAAAACGCATGACGCGTTTACCCCCACTGGTAACATGGGGGGGGGGGATGTGGGACTCGCCGTATGTCCAGGGCACCGAGTGCACACCGGACATCGGAATACCCACTAAAAAACCAGCGGTACCCTTCCCGTCTTGAGTGGAGCGCCACGGGATCGCTTGCGCATTCAACCGTGACGCTCCGACGGCCGGCTAGGGAGGAATCCCAGGCTACTGGGAACCCCCCTAGTCCCGGCGGCACCTATTGTGGCGGGGGGAGAAGGTGTGCAAAACGGTGTTTCCTTCCCCCCGGTCTTCTACGGCGGAGCGGGAATGCAGCGGCATTCTCCTCCCGCTGCCGCTCCGCGGCCTCCTTCTGCGACATTTGGAGTGTATTCCACAGCTTTTCACTAGTGCGGATGGGCGGCGCAATTTCCTCACAAACGAAATAAAATACCTGAATATCTAAGGATTTTTTATATGTTTCGCCAAGCCATGTCTCACAAACCTGAATCGCACTATCAACGTTTTCTATGACGATGGCTATGTTATTATCAATATTATAAATGCGAAAATTACTCTGTCTGTCTATTACACTGGTAAAAGTTTGGTATGAATTAAGCTTGGACTCCAAAGACGGACGTAATATGCTACTTTTTTACCTAATACCAGCCACTGTCACACACGCGGTCGAAGCCGCGGGCAAATACTAACATGCTTATATATATACATTTAACTCTAATACCTCCTAAAAAAAAACCAATAAGATTAAGAATACTAAAATACAGTCCTTGAGCGATGTTTCCTCGATGACAGACACCCGACAAACGCCCCTGTAAGCGGGTTGTACCCCGGTTTTATACCTTTTTCCATCTCCATAAGACGGCTTCCCTTACTATACATACTCCCTTTTATGATAGTAAATTAATATAATTTTAATAGGTATTCGTACTAACTAATCGATATTGATAAATACTTTCACATTACTCAGTAGATATTGCTCAAACAAGCCTTTGTTAAAATTTCAATACGACCAATTTTAATTATTTTTTTCTACTGTAACGATTGAAATAAAGTTGTTACGTGTTTCTTTCAGAAAAATCATTACGTACAACTATTAACTAACCATATTATATATATATACAATTCTAACAAATATATTGATTAATATATTTGTGCCGTTCTTATACGTAGGTACATATAACTTAAGATAAATAAAATTACATTAGTTACATAGTAAATAAAGTTAATCTTGATTTGACTTTTGTGTGGAAAGATAGAAGTCGTAAATGATTTTATTTTAGTAAAGCATACGTCAGGTGATGGTTAGTGGTACCATAACCCATAGACACTGGCATTGTTATAAATATTAATTATAAAATACTCCATATATTGTATTTAAGATGTAATGTGTCCTCATCCACCCATCAAACGATGATATTCAAGCAGACTGGGCCTCCACAAAGCACCGGTAGTAAATAAACCAAAATAAAAAGTTAAATTTCACATATAAGGAAAATTATAAATAACATGAAAATCTTGTTGTAGAAAGAGATATGTAATGGCATTTTTATAGCAGTACTGAAGTACTAGTCATATAGACATAAAAGTAGAAGAAAACGATTCGTACCTACAAAAAATTATTCGGATAAATCGCTTACATATTCGAATTAAAATTATAAACCGCCTCTAATTCGTACAAAAACTTATACAATTATATGAAAGCAATAAACGTTTACAGTTCCGCCTTTTCATATAATTAACTATCATTGTGAGCTATTATCCGCCAAATTGGTATCATTATGCAACCGTCTTGTGGTCGAGAATCGTATGACCGGTTTATGTATTTATGACTATTTGCATTGGGTATATTTTACAACGACAAATGTTCCGTGGTCAACCATTCTTCAGATGGTACGTACTGAATACAGAGCGCCACAAATTTCTATTAAACGAATAACAAGCGCACTGCAATTGTCTTTTGAATGATAATTGGAATTTTTAGAAAAGTATTTTGTGTGGAAAATATTGTGGAACGGGCACTATATCATTTTTCAGATATGTTGAACTAGCTGTCGATCAAGATCATGTGTACGGTACTTTGTTGGATTAAGAATATACAATAAATAATGGATTGGAATAAAGTAATACTACCGATAGGTGCCGAGAGTACCGTTCCTATATTCGTCATCGTTGGCTATTGTATATTATATATTGTACCCGTAAGCAAAAAAATTTTATTATAAACGCATATTTTTCATTAACTTTCATAATTTTTGCGCAAAACATACTAATCCAATTGATACATACATTTAAATTGTATATATAGCATAAATAACACAATATGTACAATGAAACAATAAACATTAAATAGAATATCATTTTATAACCGCACTGAAGCCACTTCCCTGTTTAAAAAGGGGGGGCTTAAAAAGGAAACTTGTATGGCATTATTTTCGAATGGTTTTTCTCTAAAGATATATTTGAATTAAACAAAAATCCAGCTAAGCTTAAGCTCATCGTTATTATCATAAAATACAAAGAAGATTTACATAATCTTTAAAAAGAGATTTAAAAATACTTAAACATTTTTTAAAGTTTTCTTAACAAGCGATGAAATAGTTACAGTTGCTGATTACACCTTTCGTTGCGGAATTAATGGCGTAAAAAGCAAAGTGCAAAGGCAAAGAGAGAGCAAAATTAGCATAATGCAACCAAATGAATTGAGCAAAGCAAACGGCAGCCTTGATGCTGAAAATGCACCTTTTAGCATGTCACAGTTGATAAGATAAAAAACGACTTTATTAGAATGTTGGATATTTTTATACTCTTACTTTAAATTTTAAATGTTGAAGGCACGTGTGTCGGGTTATTAAGTAATAATTTCTGGTCATGCACATTTCATAAATTGTATCAGTACAGCTTCGAGATTTGAACTCCCTAGGCACTTTGACATTTGAGGCAATCCGAAGAAGTTAGAGATTAATTTTTGCTAGGGCCTCTTCTCTTGGCTGGCAGAGCCTTAAGGTCGGGGCCTTGTAGGGCTAGACATAAATCCGTATGTATTATACATGGAGGTGTGTGAAGTTTGTTGTTAAATTACAATTATAACTAGATACAAAGATTTAAAATACCAGTAATTTTTATGTTTTACTTGGAAGTGACTTCGAAATTTTATAGAAAATATATATTTTTTTACTTTTAATCCAACTCGTATTAAATTTATTTTTGAAGTCGGTTTTCCTTCCTAAAATGTCATTTTCAGGTTTTATATTAAACTAGTTTTCGTCCGCGATTCCGCACGTATGTTGGGAGTTGGGAAGTTGTTAGGTATATAAAAGATAGTCTATGCCTTATCTTGGGGTGCAATCTTACTTCGTACCAAATTAGTTTAGCCGTGAACTCGTAACAGACAGACAAAGTTATTTTTGCATCTATTTTATAGTAGATGCAAACCACCACCACTGCCACTTGTACTGTTCGGAATATAGTCTTTATCAAGAAGTACCGAAGCTCAGTAGTAGCTCGGTGCCTAATATAACTTCATTAATAAGTATATTGAAGTCAAACCGAAGCAAATTCTTCAAAATTAACTTCATATTTAAGATACCCAAAAGTTTGACGCTAAAAAGATCAACTTAAGAAAATAAAGTTGAAGGATCGTTTCCAGAAAGAAAGGGAGACACCCCCCACCTAACTTTATTGCTAATGCACACTCTAATGAATTTCAAATATTAATATCAGATGCGAAAAATACATTCTACGGCATTCCTATACATAATATTAAACATATTAATATGAATAGCCTCGTTTATTTTATTGTCTAACTTGTAAGGTTGAAGATCCCATGGGCATAAAATTCTCTTTTATAAAAGATAGATGACAGACACACGGGAAATAAGAAGACCTCAAAATGTACTTGCCGTCAGACTTTTCTATATCCAATGCGAGCCAATGCGATCTTTCATATATCCGCACCAAAACCACGCGAATTAGCGCGTACGATCGAGGATAAGCGGTCCTGCGCGCTTGGGTCTGTCCGCTTTGATGTTTGACGACTCGTGGCTTAAATTATTTAAGGTTTTAATTTAATTTAGGCAATGTTTTTTGGTGATGGACAACACGTTATCATATCCTCTACGTTAAAAACAAAGATTATGTAGTCTGTTTTTATTATATACGGCCTTATTTACGATCGTTGCTTTGCAACACGCCGTGTATTCTTCTTTCGAGAACATGTTAATAATGAGAGAAAAAGAGTAATCCATGTTTAATTAATCAGTCGCTAAGCAACGTTTATAAGTAATGCCGAAGCCGATAATCATTACAAATAATTTTGAAATCTGATATACGTCAAATGAGAAATGACGTAAGAGTTCTAGTAAACTACTTACTTGAATTTTTATTTTGATAATTTACACGTTTTTAAATTACTTTTATATATTTTGTAGAGAAAACGTTAGCAATATAAATTGTCCGATGGAGATATAGAAGTATTCAATTAGAGAAGTCCAGATGTGCACAGAAAACAACGTATTTCGGACTTATTACTAATATTGTCCCTAGGGTTGCCACATCGCACAAACATAAAAGATATACTATATAAAGTTACGGTTTTCTATTAAATGATAAAAGTAACGACTTCAGCGCAAATTTCCAATCAACGTGTCAGACACATTACCTAAACAACACACTACCTGAAAAGAATTTTCCGAAATAAAATAACATGCTTAGCAATAAACCATTTATGTTTCATTATAATTATTTATTTTTATTACATAAATTAATAGGCAGCCCTAACTATTAATACGGAACCATAGACAACCCTCACGCCAGCCATTAAGTCCTTAATAATGTCAGACGTAAGATGTTTTCCCACGATCAGGTTAATATCCACAGTTTATCAACGCAATATATCTTCTTGATTCCGTAAACTTATCTTGTTATATAACTGGATTTGAAGACTATTTGGGCCGAATATTCACTTTTATCTTGGTTTATTGCATATACGTTATTATGTACAGTGTACATTGTACACTATTAAAGCTCAACGATGGTTAAAGTTAGTACAGTACAGTAACAGTCTGTGAATGTCCCACTGCTGGGCTAAGCCTCTCCTCCTCTTTTTGAGAAGGTTTGGAGCTTATACCACCACGCTGCTCCAATGCGCATTGGTGAAATACACATGTGACAGGATTTCAGTGAAATTTGACACATGCAGGTTTCCTCACGATGTTTTGCTTCACCGTCAAGCACGAGATGAATTATAAACACAATTTAAGCACCTGAAATTCAGTGATGCTTGGATTTGAACCCACGATCATCGATTAAGATTCACGCATTCTTACCACTAGGCCATCTCGGCTTAAAGTCAAATTAATTAATTTGGCCACAAACTGAACGTGAAACGTGACTTTGGAAGTGGTTTGGAAGTTAAATTTAAATCGATTCGAAATGTATATTATATCAAAAATACTCCACAAGAAACTCAGTACATACTCTTTTCCGACACTCAAGTAACATAGAATATTCATCGTCATACTTATTTTTAATCAAAGTTTAGTTAATATGTGATGTAGGTATATGATTGTATGTGATGTAAATTTAATAATTGAGAAAGTTAAAAGTATTTAAGGGTCTCTCGTATAGAAACAAACATTACCCAAGAAAGGACGAATTGAGTTTGTGGAAAACCTGTTGTCACAAAGTTTTCGTTAAGTCTGGTGTACACATTAGTCACTGCTTAAGAAATAAACAATATTTTTGGATTCGAAAGAAAACTTGGATTAATAAAGAAAGCTATTTACCAATCATCATGTAAAATTGTTATTAATTATTGGTTTTAAAGTTACAAGTCAGACGTCCAATCAAGTCGAGCGACGAAGATAAAGTGACATGATTTCACTGTTCGCCGTGCCTTTTATAGTCTTGACCGCTAACAATATACATATATATACTGTAATTCTAACGTAAGTATACCAACTTAATTAAAAATATCCCTGAGCGTGTATCAAGCGCTGAGATATTAAATAGCCATTTCATATAATCAATTTATTAATATTTATATGATGAAACTTATTTGGTTGTTTAGTGATATAACTGTCTGTATTCACACTCTCTACTTCTCTGTCCCTTAAAACACAAACATTAATATTCTGGTAGTTCTATTGCTAAAACATAAACTCCAAGGCTCATCAGACACAAGACCTTTTATCTAACCAACTCATAACCACCAAAGTATGCATTCCCATAAGGTATATGAAGTTGGAAATTTCATAACGTAACTTACAATGTCTAACGCGCCATTGTCCAAAATCTAGGTTAGATGGAAGGTTGCATAGCTTAGACGTCGAAACATAAAAGCTTTCGTCTGAATGCATATAAAAAGCTTAAATAACATGGAACAAAGCTTACTCGTGAATTAGCTTTAACCCACATTACATAAATGGCTTAATTTTTTTTTCAAAGCGTATACGCATATTAGTTATTCCGCGTATAGTTTCTTAATCTACACTGCTGCTTACGCTGTCGTGATTAGTCCCCAATTAGTTTTGGTGCTCTGTTGAAGCGTGATAGCGTTTAAATGCTCGTGTTTAGTGAGATACAGGGCAAGCTTAGCGAATACCTATATAATAAAAGATGCATCAGACTAGTATAACTTTCTATAGCAAACTATATGCAGGGGGGAGGCATTGCTTATCTTCAGTACCTATAGCACTTAACCTTCAGTAGTTTTTAAATATTAGTTAAGATTAACACTTAGACGCTAATTTATCTCTTTCTGGCATCAATAATATGACAATCGAAAGAGGAAAACAAAACATGGTGCAACTATAGTATTATCTTTATTTTTAACCTCAAGAAACAATCGTTGACAGCGCGTAGACGATGCAAATAAATCCTTTACGTATTGCTTTTTAAGTGTCTATTGAAGGCGTTATCGCCCCCATTTACTATTAGGTACATTTGCGGAGTATCACAATGGCATAATAAAGGGACGGCTGATTTTTGTTATGTATTCCAACAAACCGCATTGAAACTCCGTACCTTCTCCTCAAAAAAAGGAGTGGTCGCCTTAGCCCAGTAGGAGGACATTGACAGGCTGTTACTGTTGTATGTAAAGATTTAAGAATCCTTCCTCTTTCATCAGTTATACTGTATGTGAATGTGAATGCATAAATTAATATCCCAGTTATTTTAACAGTAAATCAATTTGTCGTCTACCTTCAATAATATAATTAAAAAGAAAATTTTAAATTAACATATAAAGTTTTTCATAATACGAAAATATTGTTCCGTTTCTTCTCAAGACTGCATTAAAAATTAATAAAATACTAACAAGGCACTAAGCGTACAGCTAGTTAAAACTTTTGCAACAGAAAGAGAAGCGTTCTTGGTTGTTTATTTAAAAAAAAACGGCGCACTTTAAAAATATGTAAATAAAACTATATAATGATATAAAATCAGTTTTATTTATTAATCATGATGCGTTTGTTTTTATGAATCGATTTATGCATATTTATTCAATTAAAAGAATTGCCACCCACCAATCGGATAATGAGAAAGGAGGAATACAGAGTGCACCTGTGTTTGAACACACACTTGTGGACTATAGTATGTCCTGCGCAGTTGGCTAGTCTCCCTTGAGATTAGTCTCCGCGGCGGAAATTGGTCAGGCAGGAATCAACATCACATGATTAATATAATACGAATAACAAAAGACTCGTTAAGACTATCAGTTTCCTTATAAAGCAACGCTAATTGTACGTACGTTCGGCGCGTTATTGAATACAAAACATACACACGTAACAGTTAACGAATTGCGACACAATAATGTGATGTAAATTTGTTGTTACAAGCTTAGATCCTTTTCTTCGTAGTTCCTGGTACGAGTGAAATTATTCCTTACAAATTTATTCATATTTTTTTATATATTTAATCTGCTAGGCTCGATTCTCACCGGTTAAAATTAGTATATATTTTATATAAACATGATTGAATCGTTATTTTCAAAATAACTCTCTTTTTAAGTTAATAGATAATATAATAATAACTTTTTATTTCAGACTATAAGTCCATAGCTAAAAAAAAAAACAAAATCCCAAAACAAAAAAATATGTTAGTTTTTAAAAAAGCTTACCCGATGTTGCCTAAAATAAACTGGCTCTAAGTCTGTAACATGGCTATTTGCGAGTTACCAAAGCGAAAATAACAATTTTATTTTTGCTTCTCTGTCTGTCTGGGGTAATCTTCAAACGGCAAAAAATGATTAGATGTAAATAACTAAATTGGTAATTACAAAAACTGCCCACATTCGGCGCTCCATGCACGTGATAGTGGTTAAATACATATTCAAGAAGCGCACAGACTAACAATCTTGTCTAACACTACTGTGACATTTATTATTTAGATTCAAGACATAGATAATGAAATATTAACATTTAAATTAAGCTAGCTACTCGTCCCAGATTCGTAGAACGTATAAAATAAGTGTCTACATAAAACGTTTATAACCTCATACATTTAACTTTATTGGTTCACACGGCGCACGCCGGTAAAACTCTCAGTCGAAGTGATTTATAATACACTTATAAACCTTAATCTCACATCACTCCGTCTATTGGTGGAAACCGTATGAAAATATTTTCGGTAGTTTTTGAGTTTATCGCGGTCACACAGACGAACGCGGCGGGGGGACTGTTTTAAAATATGTAATGATAGTGATTACAGTAAAATATTTTCATGACTATATAGATATAATGAAAAAAATACCTGTGATGAGCTACATATATCGCGAAAAACCTACGATATATAACTATATATCTTTTTATATAAATTAACAAACATGACTTTATAATATTCAGTCTAATTAAATGTACGACGAACGAAACGAAGGAATTTACTTTTACATTTAATTTCTATTGATAGAGATTGTTTTATAATAAGTAGTTTTGAAACAAAAGCGTCAATTCTGCTAGAAACTTGGTCAAACAGGACCCTCGGATATCAAACAAACTTTAATAATAAAGACGAAACGCGTTATTAGATATTTCAATAATTCCCTTGAATAGTTGTACAAGAATTTCATTGTAATGTTCAAAACCTGCGTCGAAATTTTGATTTAATATTAATTTACCTTTGAATACTTACTTCACTATTGTTTTAAAGGTTGTTAAATTATTTATCTAAAACCGTATATTTCATCACGCTGATTTAAATTCCTGTTTAAAATCACCATGTGTTAAATATTTGGCTACATTATTTTTTAGCGAAAATTAATGTAAAAAAGTCTGTCCAAAGACAAACTTTTAATTAATCAATGTACCAAGTCATATAAAATTTAAACTACATATTGTTTCTACAACCAAAATTCAATTAAATGATTGCAAGGACCAGTAAAAGATAATGAGGAATTTCTTAAAAAACAAGCATTAAGAAATTAAAAACATGTTACATCAATTTCAAATCATCTCGAGCACAATGAGAAACGAACCTTAGATTTTCCTTTTTAAATCCGAATCCACGCTCAATGGAAGTATATCAAATATCGTTCATTGTGCCCTTGAGAAAGGGGATCTTAGCAAATCTAGTTTTCTGTTTGAACTACAAATTATAAAGAAACAAGAAGTCCAATCTTTTTTATTGTCACATTTTGAATTCCATATTGAAAAATAAGTGTATTGTACTTATGATTTTATAATCCAAAAAAATTACTGCCCTTAATACAAGCTCACGATATTAACTGCAATAACATAAGCTTCCCTCATAAAGGTGGTTTCATTTGATGGATTAACACATGCGCGCCAAAGCAATGAACGTGACGTGTGTCGACGAGTCTCTAATCATGTTCAGTATTCCAAACGCCGAAGCTTTAATTAAACTTCCAACGCCTTTTGATGCTGTAGCTTAATTAGTGGTTTTTATAATCACCAGAGATTTTACTAAATTTTGACAACTTCTTTTTGTTACTGTGGCATAAACTGAGTTCAGATTTCCAGTGGATAGGATGTGGATTTCAACTGAAGACAGGTTTAAGTCCAGAGAGGATAAGTTTTATGAAAAGTCAAAATTTCTCAATAATATGGCAATGGAGCAAGGACTTCCAAGACAGGTAGGTATTACAGAAATGTATTTTATAATTGAATAAGGGGGGAAGTCTAGGTGGTTGCTTCATCGTCATAAAATAGAAAATTGTACGAACGCTTCAAATTCATTTAGAATCCTTTTACTTTGAATTCTACGAAATGAGAGAACAAAAGAAAGTAATTGAATTCATTTCAATAAAAAGACGGATCCAGTTAAAGATATGCTATTCGGTGACAATTTTATTTAAGACTAGCATTTTCACGTTCTATGCGGTATAATCCAGTTTTGGCATATGTTCTTATCGAGGTGTCAGACTACTACAAGTTTAAATGTCATAATTATCGGTTGAGTGATTTGACACATAATCTAAATTAGAATATTCAGTATCGTTTCAAGAGAAAAAGTAAAGATTATAAGTAAATACTACAAAAAACAACAACAACAAAAAACCTGTTTCTAAAGTGAAGAATATGATTTCTATTAAGAATAATAGGCAAGTAACTACACAACAACGGGCAAGTACTTTAAAACTTTGCTTGTATGTAATCTTAAACTACTATAAAGTTTAAAGTAATGTGAATATAAACATATATGTCTAAGCTTGCCTTGCCTTCCGGAGACTAACACTGACTCCAAAATTACATATTACAATAACATGCCATTTTCGCTTATCACGTCAATAGTCTAAATTTTACATTTGATGAAAATAAAGAAAATATTTCATTCTTAAAAGTGATTTTTGAAATAAAAAAAGAGATCAACTCTTACGATATTATAACAATCTAATCACAAAACATTCAACAAAATTAATTCACAATCGTTGCAGTTAATAAGGATATTATATTAAGATAAAAAAACAAGACCGCATTGCTAACGTTTCTATTTATGGTACAGTTAAAATGAAAAAGGGTTTTTCCCAAAAGAATAAAAGTAATCAAATATATCTGGTCACTTCGGTCTTTATCCTATTTACCTATGATATTATCCCGTCAAAGGTTTCATGAATACGGACGGCAAATATTTGTTATAACTGAAATCAAAACTATTAAATCGACGAGCCGGTTGGCGTGATGGGTAGATACCCTGCCTTTGGCGCCGCAAGTCGTGGGTTCGATTCTCACCCAGGACAGACATTTGTGTGCATGAACATGTCTGTTTGTCCTGAGTCTGGTTGTAATTATCTATATAAGTATGTATTTCCAAAAAAAAAGTAGTATAATATGTAGTATATCAGTTGTCTGGTTTTCATAGTACGAGCTCTGCTTAGTTTGGGATCATATGACCGTGTGTGAAAAATGTCCCAGGATATATATATATATATATATAGCATACTCGAAATTTGTATGACAACCACGCTCACTGTTTATAATACATTTATTCTGATTCGATAATGAAGATGGTTCAAATATCAAACCTAAACCATTTAATTGGTATTAATTCTGGATACAATAGTGATCGAGCTCAGTGGCGTGCCATTGGGAAGGCCTGTTTTTGATTATTTATTTCGATGTTTGTTTAATGTAATAAGGAACAGTTAAGTAGGTACCTAAAATCTGGGAAGGAACTGACTTCCAAAACACAGTGGAAGCTATTTTGGAATTCAGGACTGGTATTCAAATTGTAAGCAAAACTTATGTAAAATAAATAAATAAAAAACAGTGGACGATGAAAGGTTGATGATGATCATGATGATGATGACAATAGTGTTATGTAACTAACAAACTGTAATTTTTTTTATTACATAGGAAGGCGGACGAGATGTGGACCACCTGATGGTAAGTGGTCACCAACGCCCATAGACATTGGCGTTGTGAAAGATGTCACCATCGCTTACATCGCCAATGCGCCACCAACCTTGGAAACTAAGATGTTATGTCCCATGTGCCTGTAATTACACTGCCTCACTCACCCTTTATACCGGAACACAACAATAGCAAGTACTGCTGTTTTGCGATAGATCTGATGAGTGGGTGGTGCCCTACCACTAAGTAAATGGTTCCACTGCTGGCTAATAACCCTTTGAATTGAAAACTGGAGCTTAATTCAGAAACCTTCTCTAATACGGGTTGGAGATACTCGTAAGCACGAGTTTCTCCGAGAAACCCTACACTTGCAATCTTATTGACGATTTCGCATAGGGCCAGGATTTTTACGATGAACCTCAATGGAGACAGAAATAATAAGAAAATATATAAAAAAATATCTCTATAGCTTGTTACATTGTTTATCAGAAGTCGAAGCTAGCCTTACAATAAACACATACCCAACAGCGCCAGCCGTCGGCTCAGCTGTACCTAATCCCAATTTATTAGATCCTAATGAAGCAACATTTAATAGTATCCTCGCTCGATACCAAGCCTTCTGAAAACCTATTGTTTTTGATAATAGGGTTACAACGTCGTCTGAATATCTGATACTCTCGGGAATGTAATATCCAACTTTTTAAATGTAACTAATTTTTTTATCGTATTATATAGTGGTAAGTGTTGTTTGTTTATGGGTTTTTTACCGATTTAACTAAACTACGAATATGAATGATATTAAATTTTGGTAGAATTTTACTTATAGTTTCAAGATGGACATATACTATATAAGACATGGTATTGCATATTTAGTGTGCATGTTTTCCATTTTCCGATGTAGTAATAGAGAAAATTGTTCCGTAACAATTTTATGGTTTGAAAAGTAATGAGAAAAAATGACTTTAGTTTAATGTAATTGCCTGAAAGTAAAGCTTTACTGTCCATCTACTCAATTTATTAAAATTCAGGTTAATTGTGATATTGTTAAAAATTATATATTGGCAATATTGATAAAATCAATCACTGGAATGTTCCAGAAAAAAGGTACATCTGGCAACCCTACGAACCGAACCGAAGGCATCTATCATACGTGTCGTTAAGACAAAAGACTCCACACTTGGCTGTGTAGAAGCGCCCTAGAACATCCTTTAATATAATTCTCAGTAAAGATCAAATGTCGCAAAAACAATACCTTGTTCGTTATTTGTAAAAGTCGGTTCGTATGTTGTTGTAAATTTAATGATATCCTAAGAATAGCTAGAACAATAGAAATTGCGTGTAATAGGATCGAGGAGCTTCAGTTTTCATTATACTAAGTTATAACTTGGAGTTTAAGAGAAATTCGATAACAATATTAAATTTAGAACTTTCAATTAATATTATGAAACACACCATACGTCATCATATGATCATATTATGTAAGCTATAATATGTTCATCGAAAAATAAAACAAAATATTTTCGTGTACATATTATTATGCAGATATTCAATAAGTATTTAAAATAATTGAACATTAAGGTCTTCCAGACCGATTTCGGCCACGGCGGCCAATCTCAAGAGAGATTAGCCAACTACGCAGGAGATATTATAGTGCACAAGTTTGTGCGCAGACACAGGTGCACTCTCTTTTCCTTAGCTCTCATAATCCGATGGGACGGCAATCCGACACGACCGGAAAGAGTTCAGGCGCAGGACCAACGGCTTAACGTGCTTTCCGAGGCACGGGCAGTGTACACACTTCCAACATCCAGACTCCGGGCTGCTACTGAGAATTTTCTGACGGAAAACCCCAATAACTATTTATTGGCCCGACCTGGGAATTGAACCCAGGACCATCGAGTCTGCTGCCTTATATCAAGCCACTAGACCAACGAGGCAGTCAATTTGAACATTATATTATATATCAATAAGGTGCATTTAATAATAGAATGACATAAATACGTAATTTATGTATTTCACACAGAGCATTTTTCATGCTAATGCCCTATTGCTTTTCAATCAATTCGTTATGCCTAGGAGCTTATTCCAATACGCTGTTTCATACATTACACACCATGTCCAAAGTTGAGTGCTTGCCTGGATCAGGACCAATGATTCTCACTTAACATCCGAAAATCTAAAATTGCTCAACCACACTTGATACAAAAAAAACGATATAAATGTAAAAACTAACTAAACTAAAACTACTTGTAAAAACATAGAATATTTTATTACAGTATATGTATCAGTTTCCGATTTATTCAAGAGTATATATAGAGAAGTAGGTTACGATATTGAACCTCGTTAAGTCATAACTATCCAGTACAGTTACATTTAAATGGTAAAAAGATTTTCGACATCATACAAGTTCATACTACACACAATATTCAATCTTATCACCTTAAAGTAACATATTTAATCGCTTGAATATTTTGGAATAAGAATATTGATACTGATATATGAGGAAGGATTCACGCTGTTTTCGGCTTTGTGTTCAAGGAGATAGAGCTTAAAATGTTTTGATTTATAATTCCTTACCGTTGCAACCAATTAATGCGGATTATTGTATTGACGTGAGTCGTGACAGACAGACAGCAGCTCGGTCATAATTCGATTAGATTCGACTAGTATTCAAGTCTGGTTTAGTGCGCAAAGACAATAGTTCTTATTTTAATAGAAATAACGGCGATTATTCCTTAGACGTTTATGATATAAATCTCCAAATATCGGAAAATTTTGACAGTTATATTTTTTTAATTATGAACCAAATTCAATTATACATTACATACAGAAAATAATGTTACGTTTCAAGTGAATTTGGATGAATGCTAATTAGTTAGTCAATTTATTCATTTGCTTAATTGCTTTCGAATGCGAACTAAATTATTCAAACCAGCTTTTACAAGCACTTTTAAATAGTCATTTTACAAATTCAATATCATGTTACAGTATATACAATATTATCTGTATGTTATGTGCTCATAGTATATATTATATATATATATAATTATATATATATGTATATATATATAATTAATTATAAATAATAACGCTGATTTCGGAAATCCCTTTTAATCCTTTTTTTATATTATGTCATGATAACACATTGATATCGAGTGCAAGTATGATCGCGTATAATTTTGCAGTCAAACTAGTTTTCATGACACCTCGCCCGGCGCTGCCACGTGACGGAGATGCGATACAAAATTATTAAATATACACCCGGAGTGTCATTTTATTTATAGTATTAATAGTAGTCATATAAATTAATATGTATGTGGTCTATGTTTCAAGCGGTCTCTTTAGAGGGTATTAGCAATTTAACATAGCTAGTTCCATTTATGTCGTAGTAGGAAATGTTAACCCATGTTTTAGTGGAGAGCTAGGTGAGACTAGATGAGTGCCACTCAAAACCAGCACTAGCGAATGGCAGGTGTCATGGGAACGTATACACATATAATCTGTCCTGTCGGTTAGCCTACATCTCTAAACGGTCTTAGGGTACGGAGAGAGGTTTAAGGAGTTTTTATGCAATCAATTTAATTAGTTGCAAAAAATTATTACATATCATGTCACTTGAATGTTTAAGTGTGATGTAACGAGAATTCCGTTATAATTTATCTCATAACTATATTGTATTCAAAACTAATGATCTTAATGATTGTATTAAGTTAAGCCCTTGACGCTTGTGATAAAAACATTGTAATCAAAATTCTTGGTGATTCATAGTATATATTATACATATATTATTCATAAAGATAGCTGCAGCATAGCAATTTACTATTTACAGCCGTTTTCTAATGGGGAATTCTTTTTTATACTCTGTATAGAAATGGATGGACTTTTTTTAAATATTTTTTTTAGACAAAAGGAGTTAGGCAGACTTTCAAATTGACCATAGTAAGACATTGCTGTATACTGTCCCTAACATCATCAGTGCGCCACCCTGATAATAATTAAGATGTAAACCCGTATGATATACGAGTTTGAACTACCGATCCATTTCTAATGTTTTACTGCGATGTCTTGAACACAAATATCAATTGCTGATCACAAGTAGGTATATAAAAATTGAACTAAGCCACTTATGTTCAAAAGGAAAAGTTAGCTTTACCCGCCGCGCTTCTCTCATGCACATATTCTCTTTTATAAATGTCTCAAAATTTTAATCACCGGATAAAACATTAATTATTAAAAACTTTTAACACAGAAATTTGAAGGTTTGTTTTAAATATTTTTTTGTCTGATAAACGATTATTGTTCGTATGACAGGGCACGTCAAACAAATTAGCCTCGACGTCCTAATTTGTGAAGTTTACTAATTTATTCTAGCATTAATAATTTAGTACTTTGAACATTTTATAATGTCATGATCATAATATTATGTTTAAATACATTAATATTTTAAATAGCTATATAAAATGTAGAACGTTACAAATTACTCGTGCCATTTAAAACGTATTAACTCAAGCATAATGGATTTTGTTTTGAAAATATTTATGTTTCACAATATTTTTGTTTACGACTTTGTCAAAAAAATGAAAATTACCTGAACCTAAACTGGTTTTTTAGGCACAGTAAACGTAGATTAGAATATATATTATATATATGTATATAATAAAAATATGTGTATAAAAGATATGAGAACCATATTTTTTGAAGTTCATTAAAAAAACTTGAACGTGAATTTCTTAGTGAAATATACGAAATCATTTTAGTTGTTTTGGATTTCATGAATAAAAAACTGAACCTCCTTATAAAGCGATGTCAGCATCAATAGTGGGAAAATATTTTCCTATTTTATTAACACAAAAAAAACATTATGTAGGTATTACTTATATGTTTATTATGCTATATGATTTGTTTTTTAATATTAACAAAATGTTTTGAACCTGTTTTTATTATGATGAATTAATTTCCTAAAACATGTATATTTTTGCAACCAAAATGCACCAATTTAAATAATTCATTGCAATTGCTACGATGCGATACGATACGATAAAATGTCATCTTGTACAGGAAATGATCAGCGCCATATTGCAATTATATACCTCTAAATATACTTGCTCATTATATATTAGATAAACACATAATGTAGTACATACACTAATAACATTAGATAATGTTATTGGGGCACGGGAATCTCTAGCAAAGATTGTGAGTTCAACCCAGACCAAGTACGACTGAATCTTCCTATGCTTAAAATTTATTTGTATTATTCTTCTACCTACAGACTTCAATAGATTTCAATAGCTAGCGGCGAATGACCTGATTGGTCGAGATCCAAAATCATCTTTTGTATTAATTTATGGATTTGTAGTGATCAAGAACTGTCGAAACAAACGAAAAAGTAGTATGCGACATTGATCATAATTATTATAACACACCCTGAATACAGAAATCAAAATAGCATATCACTTATAAGTCGATTGACAAAATTTCACGGGTGAGTAATTAAGTTCAAAGTCCAAACACAACAGCTCTGCTGTTCCTGGTTCATAATATATCAGAGCTATTAGGAAATCTATATAATATTTAAAGGTGTATTAAATCTTTACTTTTTCAAACATTTGAATATAGTATACATCCTAGCATTGATCAAAAGGTGAATGAAATTATTCGTTTACAACTTCACACTCACAGCAATGTCTGATTATTGCACCTGTTTGAGTGTAATAACGGTACAAGAAACAGAAACGCACACATGTCAATATCGTAGTTAACACGATCGCGCGTGGGTAAACGATCTTATTCGTAACATGTTTTTATGCATTATGTATTTATTATTGTACGTTATGTAAATTGTTGTATATACTTTAGTCTATAAGCAATTTATAGCGTTTAGCAGACACGAATTGAAATACATTGGTCGTAAAATAAATAATGAAATGAGTTTTTCACTTCGACAGAGTAGCACAGTGAAGTATCAGCATGTGAATGTCGTCTGGGCTAAGACCTTCCCTCTCCTCTTTTGAGAAGTTTATGAGCTTACAAGTTCAGTGGTGCTTGCCTCTCTTTGAACCCATTAACTTCGACGTGTGTTTATAGTAGTATGTTTTTTATTTATTATTTATTTAATATGTACGTTACATGTCTTTGTATTTTTATTTAATTTGTTTATTGTTATTTATACTTAATATTTTTATATAATTACTTAGCTGTATTTGTTAATCATGCTTATTAAACTCTCATCTGTTAAATTGAATTATATTTGAAGCAATAAAGATTAAAATTTTGTTTTCAAGTAAAATTAATATCTGGGACGTCTTTTATTTGGAACCAGCGAAGGGCGACATAACACGTTTAATCAAAGAGTTCCGGCATTACTGAAATTGGATTTATTACTTCAAATTCAAAACATACAATTAAAATTTCACGTAAATTAATTAGTACCTACTTTATCATAATTTATCGTCTATTCAAGAGTAATATTTCTTAAACTAATTGATTGAGCCATTGATATAATAAAATGTGCTAAATAGTTGTCAGTCTGTACTGAATAAGTTAGTTTTAAAATGAGCCAAGTTGGACTATTAAATGAGCCAAGGTGGCTAACACACGTGATACTAAACTGAATTTTGCAAAATTCAAATTAGTTATACTGAATATTGATGTGCTTAATTAGTAAAGTAGCACAACATAAATTTCTCAAGGCATGGACAAAGGCTTTTTAAGATTAAGAGTTAGTTCCATCATGCTGCTCTGATACGAATTGGTGATTAACAATCCCACCTAACACTCGTCTACAATTTTAAAGTCACTTGTGAAATCATAAACATTAATTCAAGAACTTGAAAACGAATATTAATTGAAAAGTCCGTGACGATTTTTAAACCATTTTATTCACAATGGAGGCTCGGTATTGTCCTCGCTAATGGTCTGGCGGTTTCGTGATAACATCGCATTAAAATTTTGAAATCTGTACCGTGAAAAATGTGCCTAGTGGATGCGACACGCGAGTTACTTGCATTGTATGACCGAGGCTTTAATAAAAATAAAACGATTCCACTAAAAACCGTCCGTCCGTCGGTGACCGTCATTTTTTTCAAATAAAATTACATTAATACTTTTTTTAATTTACATTAAATTACCTTAACTAAATACAAATAACATTTAAAAATAATTATTATACAAGTCGTTACCGCGTTTCCGCGAATCGCAATTCCGATTCTCTGAGCGAAAAATGAACGAGCCCTCCTGTCACCAGTGGAGGCAATAAGGCGGGGAGTAATAATTTGGATGAATTTTTTGGCACTATTACTCCAAGGTCCAAGCGTTTCAACTGCAAACATTAGATGGTAAAAAGTCACCACCGTCCATTGACATTGGCGTTGTAAAAAGTATTGAAAAAGATAAGAGGACATTTCGTTCTATAGAGGATATGTAAATATGCTTTTCTTTTCGACCGGACACAACCGAAGAAAAAACAACGTAATATACATACAATAATTATATTATTAACTTTGAACTGGATTTACCCTTACCAAATGTAATAAAAGATTAGCAATTATTATTTATATCCCATCTCAACACTACTCCTACTACGGGGCGGAAACGCACGGAGCAGCTTGCTGAAAAAAAATACGCTTATCCAAGGCAAGCCCGCAAAAGTACTCAGTAGGTACATACGCTTTTATAGGGATTCTATAATGAAATAAATATACACCATTATTAAGGAATATAAATGTCTAGCTAGATAAAATATAGCAGTTTTATTTTTCACCAAGTAATATTTCTGGCCTATGAATGACTTCTTAATATATGCTTATAATATACGCTTGATATGTAAAGTAATTGTTTTTTTTTTTATTTCTGTATCCATCTTTTCAAAAAGGATTTCTTATCCGGACACGATTTTGAACACAGTTGAATACGCCTAATCTTCATAATTGATCACTGCAAAATAGTGTACTCTTCAGCTGAAAAACCCGCAAATCTTGCTTTACTTTGTTATTATATAATACTAGCTGCCCGTCCCGACTTCGTACGGGTAAAATAAAAATTTTATCCCGTGCATTTGTTAATCAATAAGATATAAATATTCGCCAATCGATTTATTCGACCATAAGTACAGTTTATATGTGTTCAGTACAGGGCATCTAATAATTCTATTTCCTAGCTAAGCTCCCAATCCGCTCGTTTTTTTCCGACTTCTTCAACAATTATCGCTATATTTCAACAAATTTATAGAAAACATTAATGAATTATACACGTAAACCTTCCTATTGAATCACTTTATCCATTGGTGAAAACCGTATGAAAATCCGTTTAGTAGTTTTTTAGTTTAGCGCGTTCATACAGACATACATGAAACGCGGGGGACTTTGTTTTATAATATTTAAGGATATTTAAGGATTATCCCAGACGGATCTACACAACGCCTTTTTTATTATCACGTCTCTGTCACATCAAACAATCAGTAATCTGCTATCAAGCAATACTCTATGCTGCTGTTCATTTGCGAACCTTATAAACTCAGTGTACTCTTTCTGTCATCATTGATTTAACATTTGAAAGAAGAAGACACAAACATAATTGTTTAACTACAATACACGCCCATAAACATTTAAATGTTAACCCATTAACGTTTAGAAACAAAACAAATCCAGTCAAAGTGTACTATAACCAGTAACTGACCGAGTAAAAAGCATTTCACTTCAATAAATTACTAGTTTAAGGTCTCAATACCTTAACGGTAGTGCTTGGATCGTGACTTGCAAGATTATAGATTCGATTCTGACCTATTTAAGAAGTTAAAAGATTTATTTATAGTATAAAGAGATAATGTACGTTAAATTAAATGTGGTAACTTTTCCTTGTAGTGCTTTTGTGCGAGTATCTCGTTTGTAACAGACAACACACAAGCGATACAGTTACAATTGTTACAGTTCGTGTAATATTATTATTGCCACCAATCTATACTAATATATAAAACTGAAGAGTTTGTTTGTTTGATCCGGCTAATCTCAGGAACTACTGCTTCTAATTCAAAAAATATTTTTCGTGTTGTCTAGTCCAGCTTCCTTTTATCGAGGATAGCTCTAGGCTGATTTTTATTCATTATATTTTTATTAATTATACGAGGGTGCAACCGCGGCTCAGAACTAGTTATAAATAAATTAGTTATCATTTGATTATTTCTTATTAAATTTATTTCTCAAAAAATCTAAATATAATCACTTATTTGGTAATATGTAATATTTAAGCTCATAATGAGTGTTACTTTTATGTCTTCTGGATATAGTGCCGGCCAATGCCATTCTCCAGGGATATTAATCAACTGCGGACCATTATACAGTACATATAGATCACCTTGAAGAAGTTTTTGCGTTTGTCGTAGTGTAACACACGGTGACTAATAACGAAACAATTAATTTGTGCTAGCTACCACGTAACTCGAACTTTCGCATAAGTATACAATTTTTGAGCAGAGACAAGTGCACTCACAATTCTTTCACTCACATAATCCTATGGGATGGCAAATCCGACTCGACCGGAAGCTTTACGACTCTGGACCAAGAGCTATAGGTGCCTTTCAAGATACGGGAGTATAAGCACTATGAACTTCCAAAGAATCGGGATGCTACTGAGCATGTCTCGATGTAGAGGTCAAATAACTTGTATTAGTTCGACCCAGGGCTTGACGCAGACAATATAATGAATGAACAGACATACGACTCCCTAATTTGATTTTATGGGCGTTAATGTTTCAACATTTCTTCTTTACGTATTAACATAAAAGTTTCAGATTTATGAACCCATTACATTTGATATAGGATGTAAATCAAAGAAAAATATACTTATGTAGTAATTTTTTATGCATTGCATGAAATTATATAAGTATATATCGCGTTTCATTTTTAAATAAAATAATATAACATTTTCGTATCGTTTACAAATATTTGTATTTTAAGCTAAGTGAGCTTACAATCCGTGTATCGTCTTTGTCTTTTTATGTATCTTTTGTCAATCTTCTTTATATGTTAGTATGTGTACATATATAAAATACAGCAACTGAGTTTTAAGTCAGTTCCACCGAATCGACTGAGCTGAAATATTGTGAACAGTTTTGGCGTCGGTGACAGTAAGAAAGGTTGTCTATAATAACGTTTTATTTGGATAACATTACTATACATTTAATATTATATTTAGTAGTAACTGAAATCTTTAAATAAGTGAGTCTTGAAAAAATCTAATTTATAATTATAGGAAAGAAAGAAGGGAAGTCGAAAGGACTTTGTACGATTAAGATTAGCCAAAAAAGAACTGTTTTATGAGGAAAATTTAAAAAAACATCGGCAACAGCGTGATTATATACCGGCTCCAAATATAACAAAGAACCATCAAAGTGATAAGTATAAGAAAAACCATCAAAATCCATCGAACCGTGTATAACTACGGTGCACTGGGCATCGAACATATTTATAAATTTAAAATATCAAAACTCTTAAATCCTTAACATATTTCATTCACATATTTAGGATAAGCATTATACTCGAAAAATAAGTCATGTTTTAGGTAAATTGGGGTTTTGAAAATAGCCAACCCTAACACGACTAGTGCTAGACATAAAATCACCAGGTAGCCGCGTACATTGAGCTTCAAGGCTTTTGCATATCAACGAGATAAAAGGCTTAAACCCGTATTCGTTCCACACGTGCAGTTCCAGCAAGGGATTATCTCTCAGGATGCAGAATATTTTGTAGTAGAGTTTAATATTTTACACTCTTATTCGTTTACATCTATTTTGCGCAGGTTTCAAAGCCCGAATACGAAGTGTATTTATACTATTTAGTAACTGTAATAGCTTAGAAGGTTTGGAGCGTATTCCACGACGCTGCTTCAATGCGGGTTGTTGGAATACACATGTGACAGAATTTCAGTGAAATTTGACACAAGCAGGTTTCCTCACCAAGATTTCCTTCACCGTCAAGCAAGAGAGGAATTACAAACACAAATTAAGCACATAAAATTCAGTGGTACTTGCCCGAATTTGAACCCACGATCATTGGTTAAGATTTACGCGTTCTTACCACTGGGCCATCTTGGCTTATATATTGTTCATAGTTATTATATATTTCCACGTGTAAGACGATTCCTACAACGTTTTATTTTGATTTCACATAGCTATAGGTAAGTGAACTGCTAAATGACCACCAGATGGAAAGTGGTCACCACATTATAGACCTTGAACCTCCCATGACCATCCCAATGTATGGGATGAAAAAATCTAATCATATGAATGACCGATGTTATATTTTATATTATTATTGAAACTCCATATTTAGGCCGATAATTGACTTTTAAATAGAGAGCGATTACTTTTTGCTAAAACTTATTAACATTTTGTTTTGTTAGTCGCGTAAATTTTGAAATTATTTAATAGAATTTTAAACTTGAACTTGTTGGGTCGTTTAGAATCCGTTGTAACTGTTGAAGGGCTAAATGTGAATACGGCGAAAATTAAATAACATTTTCCTATAAATTATAAACTTCAGAACGGTATAATTTTCAAATTACTCATTCATACTTTATCATTTTTGCTCGGGTAAGATATTTTTTATGTATGTAAATTTATTATACATATAAACAACGTTTAGTATGATTTGATTCAATATAATAAAATACGCAGTCGAATTGAAATCAGTATAAATAAGAATAATAATATTAAAACAAAAAATATTATGTATTTATATAATATAGTGAAAAACTTAAGCTGTAAAATAAAAAACAGTACAGTACTTTTTCTCTTCAGTTTGTCAACCGTTCTTTTTTATTCTAAATTTTCACTATCACCGACAAATTTCGACCACTGCGAACACTAATATAAATTTAATATAAAAATAACACTAATATAAAAATAAAATATATATGATTTTTCGTTTGACTTATAGTAACTCAGAACAAAGGTGGCATTTTTACAGCACAGCATTCGTATTACTACGAAAATAATTATCCTTTGTGTCTTATATTACAACGAACAAAGACACATTTTTAATCAGTCTTACGGTTAAAGATGTCGTGTGTAAATTAAAAATAAAACAAACCCATTTCAGTTAAATTTTGAATATAACGTCTGTAGCCTCGGTTGCAATATTATCATGTCACATTGTTGCCGCACCGGATGTAAAGCATCTCTTTTTGTGAGTACTGACGATGACACAATCTGTAATTACCTCTGTATCGTTGTACTGTCATGTCAGTTTACCTTTTTTAAACAAATAATAAAAACGTAGCTAATTCTTTGAGTTCTATGTATTCTAGCCCTTATAATGTTGTTTTAAATTAGGAAAAATTGCATTTATGTATTCAACTATGTATGGTAAAATGCTATCGTATCGTTAAATGCGATTAAATCGCACAGCACGAATAAAAATAACAAAAATAAATTACATAGCATGCCGCTAGAATAACAGAGAATAACGGTAAGCCGTCGTCATTTAATTATAAGGCAACTCAAAATTATAACTCCATAGAAAATTAATTATCACATTACCTACCTCAAAATATAATTTCCAATCGGACTCCACAGTGAAACACAAAACAATACAAATTGTAACAATTTAACTTTTTCACGAACTTCAAACTAAACTCGATTATACTTAAGCCTTGTAATTAACAAAATAATATTAAAATCATGAAAAAAAAAACTGCACCACAAAGTTTTTATATTCACAGAACAAATTAAAAGCACTGGTCGAAAATATTGTTTTCGATCGTGATAGAGTACACGGCCATTTTGATACGTTCAGCACGCAAGCCGATTCTAACTGGACTGAGAAATATGGCGCCGCGGTCGACGCCGGTTGGCTTGCCGCTTGCGACCGAACAGTCAAAGATCATGCGTGAATTCACAGGTGAGAGCTCTTGTGAGTATTTGATTCGGTACGTCAATGTACTTTCTTATAGATTTTTTAGACAATTTTTTTTTATCAAATCTTGGCATAATAATGTAGGTAAAAAATTGCTAAAGACATTTCGGTCTATAACATTAATTGATATTTACTCTGTAATTTTTAATTTCATTTTTAGGCTAAATGTTATACTACAACTTACAGTGACTATTTTTTTTTAAGGTCTAAAATAGTCAAAGTACGAATTAACTACTTATATATGTACTTACTCATTTAAATAAAGCCTTAATAATTTAATTCCTTTTTAACTTTATTTTTTAATCTATGATATAAAGCGCTGCGGTATCGCGGTGCGAATAACTCGTTTTAGGTAAAGATAGCGGAAAAACAATTTGTGTTACGAAAAGTAGTATGTAACAGAGATTATAATGAAACAAATTATTAGAGTGCTTAAAACACATGCACATGTTTATTAAGTCTTCAGAAATCAAATTACTATTTAATTTAACAAAGTATTAAGTACATATATTAAATAAAACTAAAACATACTTTCTTCTTGTGCATTCGCGCAATCTAAATTGGCCATTCAGAAATTAGTCAGGTGTAAAATACTAGCAGGATTCACACGATTAAGCACCAAACGTAATTTCCACAGACTGTAATATTTTAAACAAAGTAATCCCAATATTACGATAGATTATTAATTTTGATGATTGATGTGTATCCTTTAAATCAATAACAACATAATTATCTAATAGTAATGTTCGTTCGTGTTGCTAAATCGTTGTAAAAATGCATAACAATTTAGATTACACATTAAATGACAAAATTATACAATGCTTTCCTAATTATAATAAATTGACAATGATGATGTAGATATCATAACTATCGGATGACTATTAAAATGCAACTGGTAGTTGTTAAAAAAATAATAGCTAGGCAGTTTTTGTCGGCGCTCATTCGCGGTAATTGACGTCTAATTAATTATTTATACGAAAACGCTTCGATTAGGTATAATTATTTTATACAACTACATGAGCGAACCACTCGGAGATCTTTACGAGAAGAAAATTAAGATAACATGAATCGTTAACTTTTATGAATTGTCAATGTTTACCTTCATTACACGACCATTTCGGATCCTCCCGGCGACGATGTCATAAACCGACGGCCGCGCCGGTTCTACAGGAGCAACTTTAAGACGTATTAAGTTGACTAGCCTGAGTCTTTTTACACGACCGGTGACGCAGACTAGGCTAAAAGGACTGCAGAAAATTGGTAAAACGAATTTCTGTTTTCGTCGAAACGTTGATTAAAACTTCTATAATTTATTTATCTACAGTAAAATTTACAAATCTTGCAACCATGAAACTCATCACAAATCTTGTAATCAACGAAACGTACTCCACGCTTTATTATAAGTATATTAATTCTGAACGCTTGTCTATATATCCATATTCATTGTATACAAACAAATCTTCGAAATCGGTTTTAACTTCATTTTAAATGTCATCTATTTAAAAGTTTGCAAGTATATTTGTAATTTGAATAGCAATATAATAATTAGAAACAATTGAGCTGATGATGTTGGGGCCTGGGTGTGGATAAAACTAATCATTCAGTTAAAAAATGAATCTCGTGTACCTTAAATCTTTTTAGTAAGATATAAATGCCATATTTTTAACCGACTTCAAAAAAGGAGGATTTTTTTATGGCTGACATCGACTCCAAAAATAACAATAATTGTAACTACATTACCAACCACATAACACAATCGTTCCTACATATTGATGAGTAGAAAATAGTAAGTTAATAAATATAGAAGAATACACAATTATTTTTTTACTTTTTAGTGCATATTAATTTGTTTTTCCTTTGAAGTCGGTTTTTGTTTTGTTCAAATTTTTGTTTATATTTCCAAGTCATCAACTCTAGACTCTTTAGTATGACATGTTATCTTTATCACAATCTAAAAGAGTACAGTAATCTATAACAATTAGGTGGATCTTAAATAGATGATATGTTTAAATAGATGAAAACTAAATTGTTATTAATTCAATTGCGTTGAACTCTTTTACAGCAGTTTAAGATCACTGATAGAAATACATGTGTTACGTCTTCGGTCAATGACTCGCTGGCGTGAAATGTTCGAGCGGCATGTAGTAAAAGCTAGCTTGTACCCGCGGCCTCGTCCGCGTCGCTTATGCGCTACCAGCCTTCAGAACTAAGATGTTATGTCCCTTGTGCCGGTAGTTACACTGGCTCATACCGGAACACAAAAATACCAAGTACTGTTTTGCGGTAGAAGATGACTGTGTGGTACCTACCCAGACGAGCTTGCACATAGCTCTACCACCAAGAAAGTAAGTTTCATCATAATCGCTCCTAACTTTGGCTGATGTTCGAACAAAGGTAACTTATATATAATGCTATTTATAGTATTCGAATAACGTCTTCTTATTCAATACCTTATTATTATCTGACCATAAAACTGTTTTCAAAGTCAAATACGAAATAATTTTGTCGAATTTAAGCATTGTACACATGTATATCATGTATTTCATATACATACTAAAGATCGATACAGTTATTACATATTTTCGAGATCGAAACGAGATGATTGAAAATAATTCATCGATTAAAATAAAAGATGTTACTTCGTGTTTATAAAAAAAAAAACAACAACATTGCTATAGTATCTGCGGGAACCATAAGTATATATATTATGTTATACGACGTCAATTCATGGTTTTCTTTAAAATAAACGCTGAAAGGATAAACATTTGTTCAAATCTGTTTCCTAATTCTGGGTATCCCAGCTTATCCTACTAAATAAGAATTTAATATCGTATAACTTTCTGATCTACAATATTCTCTAACTCCACGTCTGGACTTAGCAAGTAGACTTAAATCACATAACATGATGTTACAAACTCCGAGTTCGTGTGACGTATGTATGCGGAAATTTTCGTATTCGAATTATTGCGTTTAACTTAAATAAATCCATTTTAATTACTGTTGTAAAATACTACTTGTAACTAAATTAGGTTTTTTTTTGATTTAATTACTTCTAAAAATTTACTACGTCTTCTGTGTTTTTATAAACGTTTAATATTTTTACATTTTAAATATAACGAAAAGAGACCAAATTGTAGAGTACCATAGATAAAATATTATCCATTGAATTATTTTAATGACATTACTCATGCATAAATATATTACTTTATTAATACAACAAAGGCCTATATACATATGTATATACCCTATTCCAATCGGAGTAGGAATTAATGTAAACACACCGTAGATTTATAAATTTGCATGCGATTTTCTAATCGTTCTGCTGTATTATGCACTAAAAACAGTTTTTGATTAATTTACCCTTATTTATAATACAATACTATTCCAATTAACTAGTTATAACCACATTATTATAACTTTAGAAATTCCGATTACATCTTCGCGGACATTGAAAACGCCATCGTTTCGCGAGGCCATAGTGAATATCATAGATTGAATGATATCGCATTAATTTGGTGTCAAAAATGTTTATTTGGGTGCATACCTGTTGTGGTTGGAATAGGCTATACATCAGGCAATTTTCTCAGAGTTTACAAACTGAAAGCTAAAAATTACTGAGTAATTCCACCAAATATCAACTGTTTTCGTGTATAGCATAAATAAATGAATTCTGATTTCGGAATGAACAATTGACAATATAAATACAAAGATAGTTATACTTACATTAAAAACTTACATTAAAAACTTTACGGAAAGCCGAGATGGCCCAGTGGTAAGAACGCGTGAATCGTGAATTAACCGATGATCGTGGGTTCTAACCCGGGCAAGCACCGCTGAATTTCATGTGCTTAATTTGTGATTATAATTCATCTCGTGCTTGACGGTGAAGGAAAACATCGTGAGGAAACCTGCATGTGTCAAATTTCATTGAAATTCTGTCACATGTGTATTCCACCAACCCGCACTGGAGCAGCGTGGTGGAATAAGCTCCAAAACCTTCTCCTCACAAAGAGGAGAAGAGGCCTTAGCCCAGAAGTGGGACATTCACAGGCTGTTACTTACTTACTTTATACTTACATATATAGAAAAGAAGTAAAACTATAGAAACACGTTTGCGTTTCTACGCGTATTTTTTTTTTCAAAATGTTTTCTACGCTATACACGTAATACGCATTATTTTACGTTATAAAAGTGTATGTAGAATGAGGTCACCTCGACACCTTGGTCCACCTGACCGAAGCAGCTGGAGCTGAGACGGAACCTTGAACTCGAGTTATTGTCGTACGACCTAAATCTCTTTGTCTGTTTGTACAAATGTAAAATAGCTTATTTATATATCAGTATCGAGGTCAATTGCTCACTTTACGAATTTCGATATTTTATTTCAAATCTGTACCAATAAGCCATACATTTCGAGTGATATAATAAGGACAAAAAACTTGCGTAAATGCGAAATGAAGGCAACTAAAAACTAAACTCATTTTCTAATTACCTATAATAGATAGCCACTATTTGAAATTAATTTAATGTATAATTAAACTACTTACTTTTTATTGAGCAACCCTCAAGTTAGAAGCTTTAAAAAGTAATGTCAGATAATAAAATACTTCTTCAATGTCGATCAGTTGTCATGAAAACGACCAAAGCTTAATTTAATAAATTAAAAAAAAAAAACAATTAAGTTACAAAATATTTTTTACTGAATTGTGTAAGTTTTTTACAATCAATTATATTTTTCGTCAGTCATACTTAATGGATGGACAATGGACTGATCTTATTAATTTATTTTGTTGTCAGGATGATATTTGAACTTCAATTGCCTGTGGAAGTGGGAAACATGAGCTAACCTTGTACGGAAGCTAGCCAACTTATTTCACAACCACAGGATATTTTTCTAAATACAAAATAATATATTTGTAATTTACAAAATATTAATATTATCCAAGTTTACTGTCTTCAGGGCAACTACCCCACTTACCTAATTCAAGAGAAGTGATCGCTCTACCAATAAAAGAAAAGAAAAGAAAAGAAAAGAACACTTTTATTTGGGACATTTTAACAAAATGACAATTGGGCACAAAATAAAAAGTAAAAAAAAAAAATAAAAAAAAAAAATTACTTAAGTACTAATAACTTATCATTTAAACATAAAAAAAAAAGAAATAAAATGAACAATAAAAAAAAAAGTAACGATACAAAAAAAAAAAGATAAAGAAAAAGAACAAGTACAATATAGGTATAATTATGACGTGTCCCAAATAGGTATACCATTCAGCAATTCATAGGTGTGGACACCTAATGCTGGTTTTCAATGGTACCCTTTTCTCTACAATACAATCAATCTACTGATTTATACCGATCCAACTTTGACTGACCGTTTCGGTCGCCAGAGCCTCGTTCGTTGTTTGCAGGATGCACCACGTGCGGGTGAGGTTGACGGTCGTTGTCGACTCCCCTTACATCCTCTTAGCGCCCAACAATTATTTCCATTGGATTATTTATATATATAAGACAATAATAGTCTATAAATTATTAAATTATATGCTAAGCAAAAGTATTCTGGTATCAGAACGACATAAAGCTTAATTAATTAGGAATTTCTTCTAACAAATATTCTCGCCAATATTTCCTTTAAAAGTAAAGTAAAGCAACAGCCTCTGAATGTCCCATTGCTGGGCTAAGGACTCTTCTCTTTGTAAGGAGAAGGTGTGGAGCTTATTCCACCACGCCGCTTCAATGCAGGTTGGTGGAATACACATGTGACAGGATTTCAATGAAATTTCACACATGCTGGTTTCCTCACGATGTTTTCCTTCAACTTCAAGCACAAGGTGAATTATAATCACAAATTAAGCACATGAAATTCAGTGGTGCTTGCCTGGGCTTGAACCCACGATCATCGGTTAAGATTCACGCGTTCTTACCACTGGGCCTACTCGGCTTTCCTTTACTAAACATTAAACCCTTTCAAGTCAATTTGAGTACCTTTTGGCAAAAGCTCTCAGATCGTGTGCTGTAAAAAAGCTATATTTTTTTCTTATATTTAAACGCCACAGCTATTGCCCGTGCTTTTAGTGTAATCTTATCTTAGCATTAATTTATTTTAATGTTAGTTAATGTACCTGCTTGTTTATTACCAGGTAGCATCACTAGCTAAGTTTCACGATAATCGAGAAATTCATTTGAAATACAAATATTGTTTTGCATTTGATGTCATAAAGTTCAAGTGACTACTTCATTGACTCAAATATTTACCAGTTCCTAAAGCAAATAGCTAATATTATAATATTTACAATTACTAGCCCTTCGTGTATTGAATTCCAGCGTACGTATAATGGAATTCCCAATCCACTTAATAATTCAACAATGCTTAGTGCATAGGACGTAATTACTGCGATCAATAAAAATTGTCGGAAATCCCAACAGACTTATAACCAAAACCGATTTCATTTATAATCAAGTAAAAATATGATTATAAATACTACATTAATTAGTATACACAATCATGTTGGATCACATACGAATCTAAATATTATATCTCAAATCTGATAAGGAATCGTAATGTAAGTGATAATGCCAGATCGTAACCAATCAGAAGAAATCTACGAGTAAATCGATACCGTCAATATATTGTTCCATTTTATTTATGGCAGCGATGCAAAACAGACATTGGAATTGCAAGAAAAGCACCTTATAGCCCCATCAACTAGGGAATCTTATGTTCTGTGCCTGAATTTACACTGACTCCTTTAAACCGGAACAAAGCAGTGTTGTAGTTTCGTATTGATTTTATTAGCAGTTTAATTATATTTGTTTTTTTTTTATTGTATAAGTAGGCGAGACGAGCATATCGGCCACCTGATGGTAAGTGGTCACCAACGCCCATAGACAATGTCATTGTAAGAAATGTTAACCATCGCTTACATCGCCAATGCGCCACCAACCTTTGGAACTAAGATGTTATGTCCCTTGTGCCTGTAATTACACTGGCTCACTCACCCTTCAAACCGGAACACAACAATGATCTGATCTGATGATAGTACTATCGTTTATCAGTTATAAAACTACAATCAAGTACCTATTTCATTTCAATGTTAATGCCATTGTTCGGCATTCATTCGTCTTGATAACTAAACAAATTTGCATCAAAGCGTTTGGCATGCGGCATTGTTATTTATTGTGAATTAAGAGCATATTCAAATGAAATCTCAGGCCTAAGTCACATTCATATTATAGGTAGGTACTAGCGACTCCTCAGGGCGTAAATCTTAATAGATAATTGTGTGTTTAAATTCGTGTTTATTATTCATCTCCTGTTCGGCGGTGATGGAAAACATGGTGTGGAAAACAAATTCTCTGTTTTTTTTTACATTTGTATCTAATCCGCATTGTAGATGCAGGTTTGAATAAGTTGCAAACCTTTTCCACAAATGGATAGGCTTAAGTCCAGCAGTGGGAAACTAAATGCTCTTACAATTAGCATGGAATATAGAAATCTTCGAAAAGATCTAAAGAATTTAATCTTACATCATTTTCATTCTACATTTCTAATTTTCTATTTAATTAGCGCTTCCAGTGCAAGATCTCAAGGGTTACGATTTACATACATATATAAATAATTATCACTTCCTACTTATATTTTTTTATTTACGAGGACCGGTTGCTATGTATTAGTGATAACGGTACGGACATCTTTTTTATTACTATGGGAAGGCGGATAGACAATTGGTCACAACCACCCATAAAAATCGGCGTTAAAAGAAATATTAACCAGTCTTTATATCACCAATGTATCACCAACCATGGGAACTAGCAAGTTATGTCACTTGTGCCTGTAATTACACAAGTTCACTCACCCTTAAACTACTTAGTACAATTGCCGTGTATCGGTGGAGTAGCTGATGAGTTTGGGGTACCTATCCAGCAGGCTTGCACAAAACCCTATCTCAAAGTAATTTCTGTGGTTAATGCGCAAACACACAGTACAAAAAATAGGCGGGTAGCTTAAATATAATAACGAATATGACTTAGGCCTAAAATTACTTTTGATTATGTTCAATTCATAATACTTTGCCTCAAATGTACGCCATTTTTATGAAAATCTACTTGATTAATATGTTCATAACAAATATACTATAATACAATTAAATTATTAATTGTTGCTATTCTTTTTCTACAGATTAAATTGAAAACAGGTTTAAGTTTACAGTATATACATATTTATCTCATAAAATGTATATAATAGCTCAGTTCAGAAGCCGACGAACTTGAAGTCATTGTACTAATATTAAATAAAAATTTATTTAGAATTAGATTAGTGTTGCATATCGGTCGGGCTTAGGAGCGGATGCAAAACACGTTTTTCCACCATTCATTATAATTAATAATGCTATATTATTAACCATATGTATATATTTTTTATTAACCTGTATTTCGGTTCTTACAACGAAGTTTTGTTTTTTTTACTGTGTATAAACTTGTTATTTTTTTTATGTAAAAAGAGGCAAACGAGGCTCACATATTAGTTGCAATTATTTTATACTCAAGAAGATGTAAGTTACTTAATAATTTGACTTAGGAATGATACCTATTTTTACATTACAGACATGCTGCAACCAACACTGCTAGAGGTTTGCTTCGGTCTTTATAGATAGATTATTTCTTTTACTTTTTAATTAAAAATTGCCCTATGTATTATCCCCAAATGTAATCAACTTCTGTGCCTGTTAGATTTCGTCGAGTCTTCGTAGTTTCTATTCCTTATAATTTGGGCCATCAACTCCTCGGCATATTCGACCGACTTATCGAATATTAACTTATTGTATTCCGCCAAACCAATAACTTTAAACCCGGGACCTTCTTATTAGCGGGCTTATATCTAGCCATTAAACTAACGAGGTGGAATGTAATGTACCATTGAAATCATCCTCATTTTTATTTAATGGGTTTGATCCCAGCGTTTCCTCGCTTACCATCTGAGGCACCTAGGGTGAGGTCCCTTTGTAGTTCACTCACAGCCAAGAATCAATATGCGGTGTTGTTGTATTCGGTAAGGACACCCTGCTGGTTTTTCGAATTGTCGGTCTAATCACTGACAAGGTAAATTTCTTCGTCCGCTACAAATATATTTGTGTAGTACATAAACAAGTTTATTAATCGATTTAGTTTTTCTTGTTACATGTATTTATTTTGACAGCGAACGCTATAAATAGATGTATGTATATAACATTTCAAATCTTTCGGCTTTTAGGGAAAGAGTTTTACTTGAAGGTTCGTCTGATCGGTTTCATTAATTATTGAGCCTATAGAATAATTAATAAATATATCAGCTCATCACTAAATAACAAACTACGCGCACTATTAGTCAAGGACAATTTTTTTTTTATTTGTTAGCTACAAATATTTCCATTGGATTCTTTATATATCTAATAATATATCTATATAATTAAAAAGAAACAACTCTTTTTATAAAAATATTTTTACTTATACATCAAATAAAATATTTATTTAATATGGAATTTTCAATAATGGCAATATATTATACTATTTATACAATTTTATGTGCTTAGTCGTAATCGTAATATTTTTGCTTCGCACAAATATCTTACGGATTAGGTATATATATTATTATCATTAATAAAAATAAAAAAAAATCAAAAACATAATGTAACTTTATCATTATTCTATTGACAAAGTTGAAAATTATCGAGTAATTAGGCCAGACAGCAGAACTACTATTTTGACAATTAAGCAAATGTAATTAAATAAATTCTAGCGTAAATCCACGCCAGTAAAAAAATAATAATAATTTCATTAATTGCCTACCCATCACTGTAACATTTAGCAAGGAAATAAAAATAGTTACTTTTTTATGTCCATGACCATAGCACAAGATTATACAGCTTAAATAATATTTACCATATATTTATAGTTTTCATTATTTCCATTTGTATTATAATATAGATTTTATATGAATCTTTTGTAATACTAGTAGTTATGTTTTCAATAAAATATATATATACATTATTTAATTAAAACATAGGAAAAAATTAATACTGGAATAATGGTTTAAATATATTTCTATAATTTTTTTAATGGAATAATATGTAATACTGATTATATACCATAATTGTAAAGAGTAATCTCTCTTAATTTCTTATCATTTTTTATATACTCGATTAAAAAAGTACTCACACATATGTATTGCAAAAATGGCTTACTGAAGAAATATTTTACAAATTTAATATTTTCCAAAGTTTTTGACTAGAATTGATTAATGAAAATAACATAATTATTTACAATATTAATCAAAGGGTTTTCCATCAATTTCAATGACTATATCACCATTTTGATTCTGTGGAGGGATGTCATTCTCTTTCTTAACTTCAACTGTTACAGACTTTTGTTCCGTGATGATAGTCAATGAATGCTTCGACTTCATGTGCTTTCTAACCGAATCACGATTAAAGAACTTCAAATGACAATGAGGACATGAGTATTTCTTCTCATCATAATGTGTTCTTTCATGAGAGGCTAATTTATCAGCACTTAGATAAAATCGACCACAAAGCGTACAAGGGAAGTTTTTGTCCGTATGTTTACTTTGATGTTGTTTAACATTATATGCTTTTGCACATTTATAATCACATAAATCACATTTGAAATAATTATCTTTCTTGTTATGGACCCACCGCTTATGATTGCACAACTCGGCACTGGTGTAAAATGTAGATGCACACTTCTCACATGTATATGACTTAACACCGCTATGTCTTTTCATATGAGTGTGATAACTCAATTTATTCATAACTTTCTTACATATCGTACATGAAACCTTTTGTTCTGTGTGACTTTTGAGATGTCTATACACATTTCGACGTCCCCTAACATATTTACCACAAAAATGGCAGGTAATTTCAACTAAGTAGTTCTGATGTGCGCCTTCCTTGTGTCCTTGAAGAGAACTGTATTGGGTATATGTGTTTGGACAAAGATTACATTGAAATGGTCTCTCACCGCTGTGTGTGACCAGATGTGATGACATATCTTTGATCCTCGGTGTCTTGTAATTACATTCTTTACAAACAAATACTCTCATCTTACCAATTCCGTCTATACTTACATTGCTATCAGTAGCAACTATGCAGCTTTTTGTCTTTTTTTTCTTATGCACGTGAAGGGCTTTATAACTCTTGAATGTTCTTTTACAATCTTCACATATTAGGCTTTGAGGCATGTGTACCTTTTTCCAGTGAACTCTTAACTTGCATTTTGATCTAAATACGTCCCCACAGTCATCGCATTCGAAATTCTGTTCTATTGATTTAAGTTTAGGTAAAGTATAAGTTTCTAGTACGATTGCAAGTGGTTTGTCAGCACTGTCTGCACTTAAATCATCGAAATTTAAATATTCCTCACTATTATTCTTCTCCAATTTAACTTCACTTTCTCTACATTCTTCTTTCTTTATTTTTACAATATAACCACTCTCAGTTTGTATTTCGTGTTTTAAATTATAGTTTTTTAAAGCAATATTAGACGACTCACATTTTTCTTTAAAACTTATTGCAGCTTGTAGTTGTTCGAAGCAAGATTCACATATTTTGTCAGGAAGACCATCTCGGTGTTTGATTTCAATGGAAGTTATTGCGTTTATATGCTCAAATAACAAGTAGTGTTTGTATTTTTCATACAGTGATATGTATTTGTTTTGTTCTGATTTTAAACATACACGACAAACTGATCTTTTGCTATTCATATTGCCATTGTTATTTATGATCAATGAGTAAGATATACATGAAAAATAAAATGTAACTATATATATAAATCACTACTTGTTTTCATTACAATCTGAAATAAAATTAAATTTCTGAAATTTAATTTATCAATGTTATGACTTATGGCAATAATAATCGTGAACAATAATGTATTTTGATTTTGACGTAACTTGTAGACTGCACAGAGTACATACATTCGTTACGTACGAAGGTATGGCTGTATACATACATGCAGAGAATAGAGATTCTTAGTCGTTAAATTTTCAACAGTCAAGAATATGGTGTGTCGACGTAAAATAATTATTTGATATGGATATTCACCCGAAAATGTATCTACCGAGGTGTTAAATGAAGAGTTTCTTAGTGGTGGCGCTACAATAGCATGACGGATGCATCACAGTTCATTTTAAAAACAACGCCAAAAATTAATGAAATTTCAGGTTCTACATTATTTAATGATACTTCTAACTACAATATATTTATCTAATTTATAAATATAACAATAATCACACTATTAATTGCTGCTTTACCTCGATTGTCAAGAATCACTCTTAATAAAAACAAAAATAATCTTTAAGACCATAAATTAATTATTTGTTTAAAACCCAACTTAGAAATTGTTGGTTGTTTAACTACATTGTATCGATAAAATAGAATAGAGCCACCCCTCTTGTCTTAATGGTGTCGTAAGTAAAGAGTACGTATAGCCTATTTCCAAATAAACAACTTTGACACCAATATCATTAGCCATCGATATCGATTTGATTGACGCGATATCATTGGTTGAAATCTTGAATCTATGATATTCACTATGGATTCGAAAATATGGCTTTTTAATAACCGCAAAGTTGAATTTCAAAAGTTAAATTAATCTCCTTATAACAAGTTAAGCGTTATATTGTTGTATTAAATATAAAGGTAAGTTAATAAAAAACGTTTATAGTGCAACAATTAATACATAGTGATACATAATGCAAGCGAGAGCGCGGAACAAACGATAGAGGCACGATCAGTCTAAGCGTTCGGTTTTGCGAATTTGTTGTTATTTTTGATTTGTTATTTAATTGTTTTGTTTAGATTTGAAAAAGTGTTCGGGATTATTATTACGTGAATTGTCATGCCTCTAGCGGCCGTAAATTGAACTGAACATTATCATTAAGTCGACGTACCCCTACTACTGAAGTTGCAAGACCTGTATACAAGACCTTGGTTGAGACGCATCTATCTCTCTTCCAAATTCCAACCCATCGGCCGATGTGTCCGAGTATTCATCAATGTTTTCTTATGACGATATCACGTAAAATTATCTTCCGTAAACCGACTTTACAGCCAATCATTTTTGTGATACGCAGTCATACACATTCAATAATACTATCCCCACATATTATAGTTTTGGTTATCTGTATGGCTTGGCGGAAAACCACCAGTAAAGCATTCTCAAGAAGGAATGGTGTCTGTGGTGTTCCTAGCTCTTTTACTTGTTTTGTTATGGAAAATAAATTCACCACCCCAAATAAGGGGTAAAAGCAAATAAAAAGGTCATATGCTTGTATTGAAATTTAAACATAACTATAATAGTTATCAGTTTCCATCATCACAGTCTCGAAATATTTTTTCCATTTTAAAATGGATCTTTCATTTTGTGTTGCATACATATATAAACTATTTTATTTATATATTATTCAAATACTTAGATAATCTACAATAAAACAAATATTTTAAAAATAAATATGTATTTATCATATTTTTACCATATTTTACTTACAATATATATCACTTTCACTTTATAATGCTTAGGTAAATTAATTAGGTTCTGAATATTTTTACAAATGATAAACTTAAGAATAATAATAATCGTTACCCAATATCCTAGTGCTGGAATATTATAATAATTATCTAGAAAATAAAACAGATTCTAATAAGACTAGTTTAATCAGATAAGATTTAAAAAATGTAGACAAAGCCTTATTTCTAGATATGTAATTTTGAAACCGAAATAATATTTATATATATAAAGAAAATGAAGATTAAAAACGTTTTTTATTTCATTTTTTTCGCTGATACGTTTTTTTTTAATTATAATGTTGTATATGACTTAAACATTACAATTTAAAAATCATGTATTTAATATAATAAAATACACACCATTTTATTATTTACTGTAAAATGCAGTCAAATATCTCTTTAAAGAGGCAACATCAGTTAAAAGCACACTCATACTGACATTAGTCTTTAAAAACGAAAGATTCCATTATTTGTAGGTGTAGGTAGGCATTAGGTAAATTGACATTCACATGTGTACTGGTAGATAAATAGTTAGTTAATACAAAAATCTTGCATTTGCAAACAAAACTGATGCAGTTTTATCAATTAATTTTTGAATTATTTTCACTTAGTTCAAAGACTATTTTCTATTTAGATTGAAGAACACTGACATCACATAATAGGTGAATAGACATAACTCCTAAGCCATTAACAGACAACAGTAACTATAAAGCGGTGCACACTAAATCAAGAAGCAACTAGCGATACACTTTCTGTAAGGAACATTTATTAAATACTGTTATATAAAATAATAAACTTGGTCCCAAATATAATAAACAAACATTGTACTTAAACTATGGCCGTTCATACAATATATAAAATAACATATAACATTTTTTTTATGTATCTATCTTATGTAAGGAAATATATATACAAATATGCACCTTTATGTCAGTGTCAGCAATCTCAATGGCTTTATGCATGGTAGTTTCACCAGAGTTTAGAAATTTTTAGCAAAATGTTGTCTGACTATCGAATAAGGATATTCATATAATGTATGATTTTCTTGCTCGTGTTGGTATTAAACGTCTATGAAATAAAAACACTATTATAAATTTTAATATATCTGTGTGTAACTGTTATTACTACGCAATTGTGTGATTGCGTGTTGATAAATGATTGTAATTGTACGATAATTTATTAGCGACCGGTAGTCAGGTAACAATGAAACAGGTAAACATGAGATTTCAAATTTGAATTGTTATATTGTCAACGTAACTCGTAAGTACTGTCTTGTAAACGGGTCTGTCAACGGAGCCCAATTTCAGTAGTGAGAGATTGGTGCGATTGTGATATAAATTTTATTTCGCGTTAACGCCGCTGTACGTCGTTGCTATCGCACGTGGTTGACTGACACGCGGCGGACATTGTTCTCTCTCAAGTATTGTGTTTATCTCGTTTTATTGACTTTTGTATAATTTTGGTCAAATAGTATAATTTTATATTCCATGTACAATATTTTTTTGAGTTATCTATCGTCATGCCTCTGGCGGCCGTAAATTGAAGTTGTAATAGCAACCACGGTCCGTTCAGCCGACGTATCCCCACTACTGTTGTTGATAGACCTGAGTGAGACAGTGCTCATAACCACGGTCTCGTAACTTTTGTATGAAACTTGTCACAGACAAAAAATATTTACATATGCAAGTACAATATTTTTTATGTATTATTCGTTTTTATTTAAACACTATTATTGTATCAATGAGACACTTACTTTAAGATTATTCGTGTAATAAATAGAATTTAAACACTTTTAATTAATCAATACAGAATAATCATAAATTCAAAAAAAAGGTTTGTAAGCTATCAGTTAATGTTATAGTAATTAAACATTTACAAAATGTTTCAGAATAAAAAAAATACAATGGAAATTATTACATGAAGATATTTAGCCAAAAGTTCAAAAATTTGGCCTCTACACATGTCACATACCAATAATTAGAATAAATGGAACTCGTTGAGAAAGGTCACGACTTAAATAAAAGACATTTATATCTTGTGAAATTGTCTGGAGGAGTCTTATTGTATCAACATTATGTCCAAATCGAAATCCTCCCTTACGATAACACGCGTACGTGTATTGGTTTTACTTGGTTTTTTCAAATTACATTTACAGACTACATAAACTTATACTAGATTTACAGTTCTCTATCATTTGGCTATAGTTCGCAACACCCATTTCGTAATCGACTATTGATTAATCTATCAGTCTGGAGGCTCCTGGTGGGAGCAGTGGGGGACAGGGGAGGGGGAGGATTTGTAAGCCCTGGGAAAAAGGGAGGAGTAGGATGGTGGAGGCTCGTACTCCGGGGGCGAAGGAGGTATCGATGTATCGAAGAGTTGTTGCGAAGCAGCGGTAACTGTGACAGTAGGAGAGAGATCAATACAGGACGCAGGTATGATGGGCGTGTCTGATGGCTTAGATCGTTTACAACAGCATTCTGAAAGAGAAAAAATATCATTTAGTTTAGTGGCGATTTTACTTAGTGCTAGAGCTTTGTGCCAGCTCGTCTGGGTACATGGGAACATAATTAAGTAATAATGGATCATTACGTTCTAAATAACATATTTGTATAATGCTGTTAGAACAATTTTGAAGTGGTATTGTTATTGTTTGTGCAATTAACATGTTCGGCACCAAAATTGCCACAGAATTTCACGTTCAAGTTCTCAAAATCTAAATTCAACGAAACAGTCAAAAAATGGTTGAAATTAGCAAACTGTGGTACATGGTAGCTGAGGTAGGTAAGGTAGAGGAGCCTTTCATTGAACCACGGATACGTTGACATCATTATATCAATGTTACGTCTTACGTCTCGCCTACAAGTAAATAATGCTGTTGGACAAAATAGTTAATTTATTTGGAAGTGGTACAAGCCTGGGTGAATAAGTATTATCACTCATCGCGTATTCTAACAAAAATACTTCGTATTGCTGTGTCCCGGTTACAAGGTTCATCTTAGTTTCCAAGGTTAGTGGCGCATTGACGACGATGGCAATAAGCGATGGTGACCATCTATCATCAGGTGGCCACGTTGCCCGTCCTCCTACCTATTAATATAAAAAAATGAGTGAACGTAAACTCACCCCAAGCCAGACAGAACATGAGTATGGTAGCGCAGACCAGCATTCCCACGACGAGGTAGCTCCAAGGACCATATGGCTTCAACGCAGCTGCGAACTCCAGGAACGCATTTTGTTTCTGTTCACCTTCGGTTATCTTCACTGGAAATGAAAAAAATGTTTGACTTTATACTAATGTATTATGTATACGCGTTACATATTATGTATGTATCTGCATTTGAATCTATTTCATTTCCTAAGTATTACTTACTTATGACCGAAGGTTTTGTCACGCCATCCGGCTGGTCCAGCCCCAGCAGCTCCTGGTTTCTCGCCGCGAATCTCCTCAGCATCTCTAAGAGTGGAGAGTCGCGACGATGGGAGCAGGCGCTGGAATCTTCGTCTTCACCTCCTGGGCAATGGCGAACGCCATCGCAGACCAGGTAGGATGATATACACAAGCCGGTCCCGCCGCATATAAATTGAGATTCATTGTTGCAAACTGAACCTGGTAAAGGATGAATTACACAATCTAAAAACTGTACAAATAGGCGATAACCTAATCACTTCACTCATTGCTGTAAAAGATGATGATGAAAGTGATAAAAAAAATTTTGAAACCTTTAATTTTCATAATACAATTTTCTGTCTATGGTGTAACGAAATATCACACACACAATACTTTGATTTATCTGATTAAAGTACAAGCACTTGATAAAGTACATGGTTCACAATTAACCAGATAATATCACACTTATGGCTGAATACTGAAACGTCCCTCAAACAAACAGTTAAACGCTAAATTTTAATGTACGCTACTTACGGCCGAATACTGAAACGTCATTCAAATATGATTGGGACTTAATTATTTGGAACGTCATTAATTTCAAAATTTAGTATGCAAAATTTTGAAATTAATGACGTTCCAAATAATTATTTCCCACTTCATTTTAATGACGTTTCAGTATTCGGCCGTTAGTAACGTACATTGAAATTAGGGTGCGAAATTTTAAATTAACGGCGTCCCAAATAATCAAGTCGCACTTAAGATTTGAAAGACGTTTCAGTATTCGGCCGTTAATTAGATAACCTGGGCGTTTCTTTCCTCCGTTAAACATATCACATCGGCACCATGTTTGTTGTGAATGCGGTAATCGGTCATCAGTAAAGGACTATTATATATTTAAATCATATGTTTTTAATAACTATCAGGAGTGGCCGTACTCTGTTAGTCACGGCTATTGTTTTACGAGGATAAGGTTTATCCTTTTCCAAACAAGAATATCGCTGTAATCCATTCCAAAACAAACAACCCACTAACTATAATATTACACAATATTATAAGAATAACATTATTAGTCTTACCACTATTAACGGCCGTGACCACTAGTCGTAGTTTCTCAGTATGATGGTAAGGTGTAGAGGGCGGGTTCCAAGCTATGCGAATCTTTGGTGGCAATAGCTTGGTACCAGCTTTTGCTGCCACTGCTGCTGCGTTCCCGCCACACAATGATAATCTCCATATTGGCGTCTTCGACTCACCGATGTACTGTAAATTGAATATTAGCTTTAAAAATGTGCAAAAAATAAACTAAAACTGAATTAATAAATAAAATTGAATTATAATAATAATAATATCTTGGGACATTTTTCACACACGGTCATCTGATCCCAAACTAAGCAGAGCTCGTACTATGGAAACCAGACAACTGATATACTACATATACTACTTTTTCTTTTGTAAATACATACTTATATAGATAATTACAACCAGACTCAGGACAAACAGACATGTTCATGCACACAAATGTCTGTCCTGGGTGGGAATCGAACCCACGACCTGCGGCGCGAAAGGCAGGGTATCTACCAATCACGCCAACCGGCTCGTCAATTGAACGGAAGACCCTAAGCTTACATCAAGGCAAACACCGACGAATTCATAAATATTTAATTTGTATTTATCTATCACGTCAGACGATACAAAGTACATTGTTTTTTTTTACTTTTTACAGCGTATCTAAATTAAGGATAATACATTTTGAGTTTGAATATTCTGACTCATGTATCAAGTATACTCGTAATATCGTGTAGCCAATCGGAGGCAGATTAAGAATTATTTGCCCTGCAGTGAGATATTTATGGAGTTAAACTTTAATTAAAAAATCGATCGTACGTTCTGGAACGTATTTATATAAGAAGAAAAATGTTTTTTAACCTTTTGTCGAAAACATAGAAACTAGTTTAAAAGGTTGGTTTGCAAAGATAAGTAACAAACAATCATGAGATCTTGAAGGTGATATTTTAATGGGCTTAAATAATCAATTTACATAATTTTCCGTGGTAATAAAAACTTATTTATGAGCTGCAATGACGTCATTGAATGAGCACACAGTGACACAGCTTAAGGTAATAGTCGAATTAGCAAGGAAACTATTTACACAAAAAATTCTGACCATGTAAAATATTTTTCCACCAAAAATTTGTTATTGTAGTATCTGTAGTCTGAAAAGGCTCTCTTTTTACAGTTTTATTTTGCCTTCAAATTTAAAACGAAGCGATAAAAATTTACAAAGTACCAACCAACCGAACCAGTTTCGAAACAGACATAGACGAGATACATATATAATTATACCGTTTTTCTTACACGTTCCGTAATATTGATTTTGTTATTACATCGAAGGATCTAGACGCCTCGAGTACGGTCGTGTTAACACCAATTAACCCCGGTGTTCATGAAACTCAATTAGTCACGAAACAGTTGCCCGCTTCAATGTATCAATTCATTGCTATTCGCTACGTTGATAGATATTATTTGAGTTTGATATGTAAATTTTCCATTCCTCTGTACAACGTTGTTTTATACAGGGGTTACATGTTTTATATTCATTCTAAACTATTATAAAAGTATAAGCTGTCTGGTTGTTCAAGTATCGCCGAGTAAAGAACTGGATCAATTGTTTTTGTAATTCAAGTGTTAAAATATAAGAGTATATTGAAGAATCTCTAATGGCCAAATACTGAAACGTCTTTCATATATGAAGTGGGACTTAATTATTTGGAACGCTATTAATTTCAAATTTCGCATACTAAATTTTGAAATTAATGACGTTCCAAATAATTAACTCCCACTTCATTTTGAATGACGTTTCAGTATTCGGCCGTAAGACTATTAAATGTACGCAGGTAAGTCAAAAATTTGTATATCAATAAAATTGAATATCTTCCTTTTTATATCTATACAATATATTGACCTGTGTTCCTTTCACACACCTATCATGACTGGATTGGAACTGGTTCCATGTTGTTGATATCATAATTCTCACTAATATTTTATCTATATTTTGCGTTCTTTGAAATGGCATTTCAAATCTAGAAAGTTCTTCCAAAGCTTATATAAAATACCGTTCAGTTATTTTCCCATACCTGGTCAAATATCTCCACTCCTGTTAAGAACTAGATTAAAGGCATATTCCATAAAGCTGCTCCACAGTTTCTCAATCAATATACTCATCTATGTGCAGAATTTTATACCACTTATGTAGGATTCATATCTCTTAGATTGGACGCAAAAAGTATCAGAATATAATTTGTCTCTACCTAAAATATATATCATTAATAATCTCGCAACAAAAAATCGTGAATATATACGTCACTCGTTCCATTCGTTATTCAAATTATTATGTAATTCTCATTTACACTGTATTAAATCCTTTTTTTTAGATGTGTGCGTTGTTTTAACGATACACATATAAAATTGTATTTCACGCTTTGATATTTTTTAACATTGAAGAAACCAGACGCTATTTTGGTCCATTAAGCGATTTTAAAACAAATAGCATAATGTAATAGTTGAGTTGTATGGAATTTACATAAGCATAATACCTTATCGTATCGATTTTATAGATCTGAGGTTACTAGAAAAACCAATGACGTACCAAAAGTAATTTTTATGAGATAATAATAATAAAATGCGTATGTAAATGAGGAGTTTTGTTAGGTAACTCACGTATAGAAACTATGCATGAAAAATCGTCCTTAAAATTTTACTCTCAAGACGCCTGAAGAAGTTACATTTCAGAAACTGTTAAATCTTTCATATATTATTAAATAGATATTTACCACGAGAAGTTTACACGAGTCAGTGGAGTTTGTGACATGCGAGGTTTCGTCAGTGGCTGTGTCCTGCGCATGCGCACTCCGCATGCTCCATTTGCGCCCTTGGGCCCCCGCAACCGGCGCCGGCGCCTGAACATCGCCCACTCCACGTTCCCATTCTGACAGCGATTCCTGTAACAAATAATAAAAAACATTATATAACCTACCTATAAAAATTTAAATAGGTTACATCAAACTTAACTTTACTTGTTAATCTAAATATTTTAATCGTTTCATATGGGTATTTTAAAATTAATTTTGGGATATCATTGTCGTTTCAAGTGTACGATGGATAAGGTTTTTTAAGACAATTCGGAAACTGATCTACCATTTACCTAGAGTATAGCGTAGGCATTTTAGACGTCTTGTATTTGCAATTTCTAAAGTCAAGAGTAAAATATGATAGAGATATTATGTACAGATGTCGTCGTCGTCATCATCATCATCGCAGCAACCTCCCCATCATCAAGTCAATACATAGACAGTCAGTCAGGACATTGCCTTTACATATATAAATAGGTATATGTAGATAAAAAGAATACAATGAAATCTTAATTACTACATAATGGTACTGAATGACGTTCACCGAGTATGAATAATTATATATAAGTTCAAGGTAATGTAATTTCAACACAAATACTATTGTAGGTTTCAACTAGGTATATTTTTTCATTAATATGTAGATAAACATCGAGGCGCGGATTTAAATGGCAATTCATATAACGAATGAAAAACAATCCACTTATTTATGGACATTCTCATATACATATATTATGTACACAATTTTAATAATTAAAAAAATAATTAAATCCCATCAAATCAGTATGAAGACGTTTTTGACAGAATTCTGTCAGTTTTACAGTTTGTGTGTGTAGTAGTGAACGGTCCGTAGATAAACGTCATCAAGATATTGGTGGAAGTGAAAACTTCTTTAGCATCGTTGTAATTTTAAAAGAACTAAAAAGAGACAGATACATAAGTTCATAAGATTTCACGTGGGAGAAAATGAGATAGGAAGCATTATACAGTGTTTCTTATGATCGTGGTTCTCTTTGTGCTGTGCTTCGAACCCCCTCCACTCGTGTTCACCAAGGCCTAGGTAGATAGTTCTACTAGATAGTTCTACTACATTTTTTGAATGAATTGCACACATGTTTTTTTTTATGAAGTACGTACTAATTGTGTACATATTAGGCGTTGTTTTTATCATGAATTTTATGAACTGCAGATATTTTATCATCCTCATCGTCGTTTTCATCCGATAAATCATTTATGTTAATTATAGTTCGATCTGATATTGGATCTTAAGCCTCCTCTTTACCCTGAAATTTCTTTTCCTCTTCAATAGCATGTAAACCAATATTTCTCTATTTCTATACTATGGTATTAAAGTTTTCCTCAGTTCATTTTATTATATTCGTTGTGTATTTTTTTGCGATCTAAGTTTTCACGATTATTATTTGTTTCATATAGTATTTCGGGGTGGTTAAATTCAAATTAACATTCTCAATATCGAAGAAAAGCAATAAATTAACTAAAATAAGAAATAAACTACTAAATAAATAAGAAAAGAATAACAAGGAACTGGCATGACACTTCTACGCTACTACTTATACGAGAGTTCAAAGCCCGTGCTAGCAAACGCAAACTGGTTTATTTCGGTTTTAGTCACTGTGGTGTGTGTGTTAAACTACTACAAACGAATAAATGTCTCCTAGCTGATTAACCTGTAATTAGCTTTGAAAGGATTACACTGGGGATTTCATATACAATTTTACTCTACTATAAATAACGACAAAAAGGCATTTTTAGGCATTTAAATATTACGTAAGCAACTTCGGGAACTATAATCTTTTATAGGGACAAAGGGTTTCGAAGCACGAGGGCGTGCTTCTAATCAAATAACAATAGTAATTATTGCTGATTGGCTGTAGACTATGTAATGAGCGGCTGGTACCTATCCCGCTAGACAGCACAAAGTCCTGTCCTGTTACGGCGTAATGAGTAGAACACGCTTTAATATTATTATTCATTATAAAATAATTTGTAATATTATGTTACAAACATATAGAGTAGGATTTCATTGTATTACTACTTAGTAATCAAAGATACGTTAATTTTTATCAATTACAAATCGATTGTTAATCGCTTCAACAATTTTATATAAATCAATACTTTTCTTAGTAGTCGTAGTTGTGAATGCGAATTTACATAACGTTGTAGTGTGGTAGATCTAGAACACAAATCATGTTATTAAGTTACTTTTGACATTATACAGCTCATTCAATTTCCATTGTAGTTTCCATGACGAATAAGGAAACAGCCTGGTGACATTATATTCATTCATGTCTGAAACCAGGTCATTGTTCTTCTTTTGTGTCGAGCCTATTCCACCTTATTTAAAGACAGCTGTTATTATCTTAAAAAATCTAATATATTAAATACCCATTTAAAAAATGTGAGAGCGTACTTGAATTAACTATATTTTTACTTTGATTTGGTTAAGTCGCTAGTGACTTGTTTATAAGGCAAAAAAAATCATTGTATTTTTCTGTCTATAACTTCTCAATAGATATTCTACCGCAAAATAGCAGTACTTTGTAATGTTGTGTTCCGGTTTGAAGGGTTGGTGCCGCATTCACGATGTAAGCGATGGTTAACATATTTTCTTACATTGTCTATGGGCGTTGGTGACCACTTACCATCAGGTGCTCATAAGCATGTCCGCCTACGTATACAATGAAAAAAAAAACTCGTCTGAAAGTTATCGCATGCACCGTGTCTATTCATTAAAATTAATTATTTCATTCAATAATAATTGAACTTAATAATATGAAAAAAAACGTTATTATTTAATGACACAACATATAAAGAATTTTAAAGCAATTTAATGTAGGTACCCTGCGTCTGCGCCTTGAATTACATCGCAATGAAGCGTATCATATTACGAATTTCATGAAATATAATTGCTTAATTACTATCCGATTGAAGAATTTAACTTCAATTGAAAGAGAAACGATGTTCATTTAACATTTATCAAACATTGTTTCGTTTAAATGATTGTTAATGCTTATCATATAATATGTATTTACAAATGCAATAATATTCCAACGACAAGAGTAAATATAAATAAACAACTTTGACGTTGATTTGACGTGACATGATTGGTCGACATCTAGAATAATCTATGGTATTCCTTATGGATTCGTGAAAAAATGGCGTTTCGAATGTCGCTATCGGAACTTTGGAAGTAAAATTAATATGGAAATATATATTTCAGTGGAATTGTGTTATATAAGAAGAATTATTTGTAGTGCATCATATAGCACTATGAGCAAGTCAAATTAAATATGTAAATAAATAAAAGGTCAGTGTGTATATATACGAGTATAGTTCTCACTAATGACTGGCTATGACAGAATTGTTGAATAAGCTCTATTTAGTTTTTGGGTAGATTTCGAGTATTCGTTTTTTGCTATTGGTAGTATAAATTCAAAATGGCAATCAAATAGCTCCGCTCAGTCATGTATTATCAATTTAAGGAGAATTATTATTGATGATTATTTTCAAGTAAGAAAACCTAAGTCGAATATATAAATAAGACCGCCATATTGAATTGATAAAGTTCCAACATTGTCGATGCGAAAATCGATACCGAGTATATATTTATTCGATACGTTCGTTGAATACTCAAGTGATTGACTTAATTCAGAATTCCGTGTTTAAATTGGATTATGACGCAGAATGTTCCAGAAATAGAAACGTTAGAATTTTTAACTTAACAAAGGTCTCATATAGTAACAAGAATACAAAACAATTTATGCTAGACATGATAATATATATTACGGATCGTTTTGAAAAAAACTTTTACTATTCTATGATAAAAAGCCTCAAAAAAGATTGATGAAAACATAGTTTTAAATAAAGCACCGCGGGTTTATACCTATATGAATTCCACGCTGGCAAAGCCGCTTTGTTAAAACGCAAAAAATATTTGAAATTAGAACGACAAGAGCGTCGGTATAAGAAACGATTTTTAATAAGTAATAAAAAAATCACTTGCAGCACCTATTAACGTCTACCCATAATACAAACTTAAATAAGTACCTACTTACATCATTATCTTAAATATTATCTCGCCATAAACAAATATCTAAAACAAACATATTCGTATATTTACATTCTTCACACGTACCGAAGACCTTCGAATGAAGCTATTGTGATTGTGAATATATTTTGCAATTTTTATTGTGACGCCGAGTGTAAAAAGCGCATTATATGAGTCCGACGGCTCGCTACGAGCAAATTGACTACTTATACGGTTAATAGGACAGCCTACACTTTATCAAATGGCATTTGTACTTTGTTATGAGCTCCTTGGGCAAATATCGTTATTGGTACATATTGATTTTTAATATGTATTAATAACTAAATAACCCGCCCCGGCTTCTCAAAGTTGGAGCACATGGAAATTATATGTTGATGGACAAACATACTAACAAAATTCCTAATGCGTCAGGAATTATTTTTTTTTACATACAATTCTTATAACTTACGTTAAGTAAAAGTAAATAATTGACTGTAGACAAAACTATAAATAACTATTTCAACTATTGGGGTATGGGTAAATTATATTATAATTAACCTATTAATTAATTAATTATTAAAATTACCTAATTATATTATAATTAACATATACTCCATAGCCTTAGCCTCTCATCATCATCATCATATTTCTCATCCGCTGGACATAGGCACCTCCAATGGCACACCAGTGAGATCGGCGTTCAGCTCTCGATTTCCACCCGTAACTTAGTTACGAGTATATTGTCCTTATTCAACTGTACATTATATCTATGTACATACACCGTAGTAAACGAAAATGCATCTTGTAATGTCAGTTATAATGGTAAGCTATTGCACTAATTAAATGAAATAATTAATCAATACTACACTTACTAAGATGAATATATAAATTATATATCCCAAAGAAAAGCGTATTTACGAGAAACGCCACTGAAATGTATGATTAACAAACAACTGCATGTTACAAATACATGAAATATTACATAAACATTTATCTGATGAATGTTAATAAGAAAATTGGAAATCTCAAAACAATGGCTGCGATGGAAAACAGAACAATGTGAACTTACTTAATTACTAAACTGAATAACAATGCTATGTGAAATTGCAACAGCGCGCCTGTGCGGTTCGAATCCTTCGCGAGATATGTAACATGAATGTTGTATGCATTACGTAATTATACAAAATCAACTTTATTTTATTAAGTATAAGTTATTTTACTTTTCAAATATTATGAAATTTAAATTCATTTATAATACGAAACAAAAATATTTTCGTCATCAAAAGACAACCTTAAAATTTGACGTATTTATGTAGAAAAAATATTATATTGTAATATTTATACTGTTGTATTTTTAATATATTTCTTTAAGACAATATCATAAAGTAAAGACATATTATAAAATAGTTTATTATGAATGCGTTATAGGTTAAGGCAAACCTTTATACGTATTTCTCGTAAGACTAATGAAGATGATGTATGTCCTCCTGATCCATTTCGGTCATGGCTACAATCTTCAAGGGTGAATAGACTACTGCAACATATTTTAGTGCTCAACTGCAACTATTCTCATAATCCGATGAGACGGCCATTAGACACGATTGGAGAAAGATCAGATATGGCTAATGTGTGTGTCATAATTATTGATACAGCCAACTTCCAAACTTGTTACTTGCTGATGATTTTTGGCAGATAAACTAAATAATTTTTTAAATGAAGTTCTTTTACGCAGCTTACAGTAGAGTGTAATGGCAGTGGCCCAAGGTCACGTCATATAACGAAATAGCGTTCATACTGTGCCTACCAAATGCTACAAAATGTGATGCGCTTGGCGTTCGAATTTAAGAGGTCGATATAAAAGAGGTTGAGGTATTACAAAATACAGTAATATAATCAAATAAAAGCTACATTTTAAAATACGGCTTGTGTCGAAAAAATGTCGCATAGAACTTCGTTCCTGGCGGGGTTCCCACAACCGCACAATTTTTTTTTATCTGGGGATCTGCCTTTTAAGCTAGCCAGGAGAGCAATAAGTCAAAGTAACTAAGAGTTATTTGTAATACATAATTGCGTAATTATTATCAAAGCTATATAATCTCGACCGCACTAGTCTTCTTCAGCCTTCCTAAGTATTCTATTAAATAATCCGTACGCCTTAATAACACTACTAATAGAACATAATAAAGGCAATTAATTGCATCGTTATATCTCCTTGTAAATTCAATTCTATAATTGAAATTGACAAAGATTTATTACAATAATTGGTATATTATTATCCGAAATTGTTAAGAAGATTATCTGAATGACTGTCTGTTTCCTTGTCGGTTTATATTTCAAAGCATTGTTTCCGTCCGCCTAGGCCAAACCTCGCCTTTAATTCTTAAATACATTTGTACTATTTAAAGACAATAATTATATAGTAAGCCTTTCACGCTATTATACGAAGGTTACCTAAATACACCAACAAAACAGTAGTGTCGGAGTGACCAACGTATTTTGTTGGAAAAGTCGGTATGATCTTTTCATTTGTACGTTATTTTACAAATTATAAATTCTATATTATCTTTGAATTCTCCAAATTCATAAAATCTAATCAGATTTTTTGCAATACCTCACGTACTATTTACGTTGGGAAAAGGTTATTTATCGTCAACTCCAGCAGCTTATTTTCTTTGTTAAATTTTTGATTTCGGATGTAACCTACAAAAATACAATATAGCGATCTTAGTTTATTCCAATTAAAGGATCCTTATTTGTTACATATTCAGCTGAATTTGTCAACATTCAATCAAGAAATTAATGTGATTATTACAGCAGAACTTTATCTAGGTAACATCTAGGTTACCGAGTGAACAAGGTAAGTGCAAGGCTCAGCTTAAACGCACAATACTCGACCTTGCGTAATCATAAGCGGTTTAAAGTTCTGTTTAAGTCCAATCATTTAAAATTTGCCGTTTTGAATGCCGAAATGAACGACAAATATAACAGAACCCTTTTTTTTGTTTTAGCTGGAAAAACGCATTTACGCGTTTCCCCAACAGGGAGTGGGGGTGTATGTGTGGCTCGCCGGTGCTGAGGACTCCTGAATACCCACTAAAAAACCAGCGTACCTTTATCGTCTTTGATGGAGCGGCACGGGATCGCGTGTGCATACTACCGCGACAACAGAACCCTTAACAGTAAAGAAAATTATAGCTTCAAATGTGAATGTAGCTATTATATGTAAGGGACTTTTCAAAATAAATAGAATGTTCGTTTTCACACCTCTTCAAACTCGAGAGATTACCAGCAGCTCTCGAAGTGTTCCACGTATAATTATCAGATCACATTGATGATAGACAATTATTGCATCGCTATCCTAATTAAATATAAATGCAAGTTCCTATTCCCATTACATAACTGATCCACTCAATCATATCCATCGCCAATCAGCAAATTCGGTTTGATAATATCTCGGATTGATGGTGGTACGTTCATTAGTGATTCAAGTTGGTGAGACGTATTTACGTAAAAAGAATCAATAACAATATCATTATCCTTAAATTTGTTTGTTCCAGTGTCACAAGAAATAATGGTACATCTTTATTTGAGCTTGAACAATATCCGTAAGTACCAAATTTTAAACAATTCTACGAGAAATTGTTTTAATATTATTCACAATAATTTTCCTTATTGCCGTGATGTTTAAGATAATTATCATGAATGTTAAATATTTGGCAGCTCTACAAAACACCGAGTGAGAGTATTACTTTAAATGAGAGCAATAAACGAATATAGTAATAGTAATATTCTGGGACATTATTCACACACGGCCATCTGATCCCAAACTAAGCAGAGCTTGTGTTATGGAAACCAGACAACTGATATACTACATATACTACTTTTTCTTTTGTAAATACATACTTATATAGATAATTACACCCAGACTCAGGACAAACAGACATGTTCATGCACACAAATATTTGTCCTGGGTGGGAATCGAACCCACGACCTGCGGCGCGAAAGGCAGGGTATCTACCAACCACGCCAACCGGCTCGAATATATAGTACCGAATAACCTATGAATAATTCTTATGAAGTTATAGCTTAGAGAAGGTTCTTAAGAGGAAGCTCCAAAACCTTCTCAAAAAAAATCAGAAGATGCCTTAGCCCAGCAGAGGAAAATTCACAGGCTGTTAGTGTAAATCTTAGAATTGTCTAGAAATATCTACAGATACAACTTACGTCATTTCACTATCCGATCTTTTTAATATAAGGCCTGTATTTTCATATGGCTAAGCTTTTGTAAGGGCAATGGGCAATGCTCGATATTTATCTCGATCGCTACGCATAATGTGTTCATGATGACGAAAACTGTAGACGATCGAAGATAACCGACAAAGGTTAGAATTAGCATACTGAAGTGACAATGAGCCACGTCGTGGAAGTCGAACTTAGGGAGTTCAGGCCTGATGGAAACAAATAGGAATACAGAAAAAGTAATAAAAAAATTCTTATTTCAAATATAGAATGAAAATATATAAATTTTAATACTCATGCTATAACCGCTAAAGAAATTCTTCGTGTAAAGACTGTCATAGCCACAGTAGTGAAAACCATATATTGAATAGGCTAAATACTGCTTGCTGAAGCCTGCATAAGTAAAGATTTATATAAGTTTCACTTGTGTGAACAGACCTGATTCACTTAAGAGCAAAATAAAATATGAATAAAATATACATTAGCATAGTAATCTAAGTTACTCAGATAAATACGCAGAAACGCATAAGTATGACCGTAGAATTTACCGTAATGCGAAACGGCACACAAGTAACAAGTTACTAGAATAATAGTTCGAACTGAGTCCATATTTGCTGGGTGTTTAAACATTTTCTCGAAACCCATTTACGTAAATGCTTATAACGGATGTTTTACAAAGATATAATAAAACATATAAATCAGTGATTTTTTCATCATAATATTTAAAAAAATCTATTGGTTTAACTGGAAACTGCTACCAAATAATAGTCAAGAATGATAATAATTAAAATTATATTATACAAAACAAAGATACCTATATAAAGATATTCTTGAGTTATCTGTCATTTTGCGACATTCGAATTTCGAAATTTAACCAACTTTTAATTACATATTACATTTTGACATTCATATTTCAGTTCAAAGTCCACTATCGTAACGCATTGTGCTTTAATCTACATACATATTATATTTAATGGACCATCTTATTCACCAAACCTTTTATAAGCATAATATGGAAATCTTCAAGAATGTTCTCGAAAAACAAAAACATTATACAGAAAATGGTTGTTGTAGTTTCATTTACATATTTTAATACAACTTCGGGCAATTAAAGTTTATTTATTGTGTTAAAGTAAGTACAGTTAATAACAATCCAGCATAATCTCTACACACCAGATGTTAGTATCTGGATTTAGATTATCTTAATCCAACTTGTCTTGAGCGTTTAGATATCATTATACTGTTGTATTTATAATTGAATTAAAAACAGGAAATAATTATTAGAATACATAAAAAGGATAATTATAAAACATACAGTGATTTATATGTCATACGTGATCGGAACTAGTTCGGCAACATTGTAGTGCTATTTTGATATGGATTGTATGTAGCTGGTCACGAGGTGTATTGGGTAACCTTAATCCACTTCGCATGTGAGAAATCATTGTGAAAGGCTCCCTTGGCACAGTTCATTTTTGACTGGTTCTGGCAACAGTTAAAAGTAATTCATCGATTGATATTAAACGCATCGATTATGGACACCTATCGTGCATATCAGCACGACTTCAACAACGTTTAACGACTCAAATCATCTGGTAGCTAAAGACGGTAATCTCATGTATACCCAACAAAACAAAATCATTAACAGGTTTCGCAATATAATACCCATAACACTATTTTCCAACGCCTTCGTAAGGATTAGGAAATTCAGTCGTAAAAGTCAAAATTAAATGTAGTAAACTCCAAGTGGCTATGCTCGTGTGTGTTAATTGTTAGTGTATAACCAAAAAGTGTCCTAAATCTAAGATTTCATAATTATCCGATGCAACATTTCGCACGGTTACTTCTAATAAAATTTGTATTGTAACAGTCATCTCACCTGTATACTCATATGAAACAGCAACGATCCAATTAAAGTTATCTCTGTCATCGTAAAATTACTCGTCTAATCTGATAATATTGTAAGAGCAATTATTCACTATTCTGAAGTTACAACATCGTTGCTGCACAATATATCATCATAATAGTGTGAAATTAACAATGGCTTCAGTAGGTTTATTGTCGAATACAATTGATACTATAATACGTTACGAACCCGATCATTAGCTTCAAAATTAACACATTATCTTGATTAGAACAAAATTTATATTTATAATTATGAGACTTTGCCTTCATCCGTGATTATTTGGAGAATATGATCCTTTCACAAAAAACATGTTTTGCAAGAAACAATAAAATTCAGAAACTTGATTTTTGACATTGTTCTAGGTTAATGAGATGTTTGTGTGGATTTCATTTAAATAATATTTACATTAAGTCTAAATTAATGATATAAATGTCTTATAAATCAAATGAAAAGTCACTATAGATAAGAAAACCCACCACGTTCGACTAGAGAAAGTCAATATTTTCCAAAAACATTTTTTACAGTTACTTTGCGATCAATTTTTAAAGCAAATAAGAATCATTAAATATAATTATCAAAATATTCGTTAAGGGCAACACTTAATTCTTATTTTCGCAAATTTATAAATGTATAAGGTATGACACCTTGAATTATACGAAGTAGATTAAATATGATGACAAAATGAGTATGCACTGTCAAGGATTTCTAAATTGTAAAATAAATTCGTCGGGGCAAACATGCGCTTGTCACTTGAAGTACTAAACTTAGTGTACACAAAAAATGCAATATGACGTATTTATACAGCTGAGAACGGAGCAAACGAGGTTGTAGACAAGAAAAAAAATCCACAATTTATGGTCATTCTACAACCATACAATAACTGGGAAAATTTAATAAACTTTAACACATTTGGAGTAATAAAGCGTAATTTATTTATTTGATTTCGTAAAATATTTATGAGTAATTCATGAACAAATATAAAACATTTTATAAGTGTAGCTCCGATTTTTTATTATAGATAATAAATAATGTGCGAAGCCCGTGGAGGAGTGTAGAGCTAATATTCGTTGATTTCCATGCAGGGTAAATAATAATAACTTTCCCAGTGATCCTATTTTTCCATAACTGGTTTTGCTTTATACAAAATATAAATATATTTGCGTGTAGTTTATCGAATTAATAAATTATTATTTAATGTATGCAATTTTATCTTATAAATAAATTATATATGTAATGTCTATTGTTTTTAGTTTTAATTTTTAGTATTTGTAATTTAATTGGGTCACCGCCCGTCAGTAGGTATCAAAAAAGGGTACCATTGAAAACCAGCATTAGGTGTCCACACCTATGAATTGCTGAATGGTATACCTATTTGGGACACGTCATATACCTATATTGTACTTGTTCTTTTTCTTTATATATATATATATATATATATATATATATATATATATATATTTTTGTATTGTTAATTTTTTTTTTCTTTTTTATTGTTCATTTTATTTCTTTTTTTTGTTTTGTGTAAATGATAAGTTGTTAGTAATTAAGTAATTTTTTTTTTTTTTTTATTTTTTTATTTTATTATTTTTTACTTTTTATTTTGTACCTAATTGTCATTTTGTTAAAATGTCCCAAATAAAAGTGTTCTTTTCTTTTCTTTCTTTTCTTAATAAATATTAAGTGTCTATAGATGTAACTTATTGTAGAAAAAGAGTAAGTACTGAGTTTCTTGCCGGTTCTTCTCGGTAAAATCCGAACCGTGGTAGCTTTTTTAAATTTAATTAAGGCAAAAGTAAGGTCCGTAAGAGCCTACTTGAATAAAAATATACTTTATATTTTGACTAGATTTGATTTTAATTTTTCTAGTTTTGAACTACAGAAACTTGATAGCAAGTTTAATAACTTGCTATCAAGTTATATCAAGTTTAAAATAAATTTTTGCGCCAAGTGAAGTGAAGCCCAAAGCCAAATAAATGTGATAAAAAATGACTCAGCAAAATAATACAAGTATTTGTCTAATGTAACTCTCTTTTATTTATTCCAATCGAGTAAAGTATCTTATCTTTTTGCCGACAGCAAAATACCACCTTTGAAACAGGTTTGTTTTCTCTGACAGGTAGTACAGCCTGCGGCTAAAAATAGCCTCGCCACGTCACCGACTGATGGATCACGTGACAGGCGTTTGAAATGGTGTCGGTAACCAAGGAAATGTTATAAAAAACAACTAAGTAAACGTAAAACAATATAACATATATATATATACAATACAAATATATATATTTATATATACACAAGTATATAAATGTGCTGCAGATAATCAACATAATTATAAATACGTTAAATAAAAACTCTTAAATTAAATGTTTTATGACTCACGAACCAAACGCTCGCAAATATTATTTTGAATTTAATCGTATTTTACATTTAAATAGAAAAAATATATGTAGCCATTTTATTTTATATAAAATAGCTGTACTATTCTATTGTTATTATATGTCTAATGATTAGTAAACATTCCACGTGATTATATAAGGATAATAGTGAAAATTATAGTTCATCACGAAGATCTAACCTTTATATAATATAGTCATACAACAGTTTAATTAATAGATACAATGATGACAGCATCAAGCAACTCCTCATCTGCGACGGATAATATGCAGTGTTGAAGATAATTCCGAACATTCATTATGGAATACATTTGTATATGTTATCCGTAATGATATTACAAAGCTGGAGAGTTTGTGTGTTTGATAGAACTTATCTCAGAAACTAGAAGTTTCTATTTGAGTGTTTGTGTTAGTTTATTTATGGTAGGTTCTAGGTTATATAACTACATAATACAATATGGCGAATTGAAGAGAAAGTACTCACCGTTTTTAACAAATTTATATGTGTAATTATATAAATTTTTTTTATACTACTACTTGACTCCACTCCACCTGATGGTAAGTGGTAGTAGAGTCCAAACGCGAAGAACGCTAGTGCAGTCGGAAAGAATGATCTGCACTAGCCGCCCCCGCCTTGCCGGCCCGCAAGATGCCTCTTCAAGCCTCGTTTGAAGGAACCCAGGTCATAAGAGGAGGGTAACACGTGTGCTGGTAAAGAATTCCATGTTTTGGAGGTGCGACAAAGAAAAGAGTTGCCAAATTGCTTCGTGCGCGATGGAATTGATGAAGGGAATCAAATATAGTACAGGTGAAACCACAGGGCAACGCTAGTCTTACTGATTTATTATTAATGTAAAAGTTTCTTTGTTTCCGATTGATTCAAAATCAAAAAAGATTACGTAATAAAATAGATAGTTATTTTCATTTTAAAGATTTAAAGTTTCACACAACGATGCGTGTAGCTGCAGATAATAAACATTATATAGAAATTGATATTTTTCTGCCTACAGGAAACAAATAACGTGTCTTGAATACCACAAACAATGAGTTGGTTATTGATGATATTTATTCTAAGATGTACTTACATATACCAATAATAACAAATGCTGATGATTTCAACATACTTAAAGAAACTCAACAAATATATTTTTTTACTGAAAATGTTAACTTAAAAAGTAAACATACTTAGCAAATAGAAATAAATATATATTTAAAAACAAACTTTATGACATGTGATGTTCTCAAACTGTACTAGATTGTATCGTCACCAGGTCTTGAAGTGGGTGAAATTTTAGATCATACTGGATGAAACTGGTTTACTTGGTTGCGTTATTTAGCCCAAGAAAACTAACGCGTGACTATCAAGATACATTTAAAAGATGCTCAATAATATGACACGATATTTTTAAAATTGTTATAGAATCGGATTACAATGTCCTTATAAGTTGTAAACTACGCATAATCCGTGACGGTCTGACACACCCACTCCTTGAAGGTGAATAAGCTAGCATAATTAGTTTACTTGATAAACATCCGTCTCGACACGGAGACAATAATTAATGTAGGATAAATAAGATTAATATGCAGCTACACCACGAGTTCAAAGTGTCGTACTAAGATTTTTAAATTACTTTATTAGCAAACTTAGAAAATACCAAGTACGTTGTTTTTACACTAACCAACAAAATTGGTAAATTAATAAAATCTAAAGTAATTGAGATGTAAGCGTTCCTGAAATGTATTTCCTTGTAGACATTATTTATTTATCAAAACAACCTTGATCAATTGAATTGCTACTAAATATTGGAGTTTGCACTTAAAACTAAATTGCGTAATAGCTACATAAAAATGTCTACTAAGATTTTTAGTTTAACTAAATTCCATTATTTCTTATTTTATATCTTCGTAGATAGTAACAAGCGTCTGTATAATGTTCCTTTTGTGCTATTGAGTCAACAGCTATAACTGGTTTTAGTCGCACGTAATATGCCTACGCATCGGCTATACGGTCAATATACGAATAACCGACCATTTTGTAAAGACAATTTTATCATCATAATTTTACCGATCCTTCACACTTTTCAATTGTATCCTGATATTGCGCCAGCTTGGATGGAATGTGATCACGCCACCTCCGTCTTTTACATAAGTCAACTTATATATTCAAACCAGTCTATAACGAATGATATATAATCGCTATTAATATTCGATGATTTAGGTAAAGAATTAAAGAAGATATATTATTATCTTACTTTTTTTATCGCCCGCATGTATGATAATTTTTTTTGTATGTATATTAAGCTATGAGATTAATAACTTAAGCCATAGTTTTCTTACACAAAAGAAATACTTTTTTCTCCAGATATACATAAACAGTTTTGACACCTGGATTGACGAAAGTCTGATATTGTAAGTGCTTAATTTATGTTCATCAGTCGTCTGGTGCTCAGAAATGACGAATAACATTGTGAGAAAATCTGCATGTGTCTGGGAAAAGAGTTAGGACAAAGAAGAAGAAAATCCACCAAATCGAAAGAGGCAGTGGTCGAATAAGCTCCGTAATAGAAGTTAACGTTAATTTTCTTCTATTTCTAGTCATAAGACTAGTTCTTTTTCTTCACGTTACTCGTCATAAATTGAACACAATTACAATACTCAAAAACACTGGTGATTATTTAATATTATATATATGTTTTATGTATAATATTGGTCAACACCAATTCAAGTAGGTTTCTTTATAACTAGTTTAAAATAAATAGTTTGACTTTTCAAATGCAAAAAAAAACTTATTGATATTATAAAGATATGTTATGTACATATCTTTATTAACTGTAGACTACAACAGCAAGTTTTTTATTATGTAGAGCGTATTTTTCTACCGAAACTAATCCTTATCTTTGATTTATGTAATTATTAGGGGTTACATAAGATATTTTATGATGTCTTAATTTTGCCGTGGAAACTTTTGCCTTAAATTTAAGATAAAATTAAATAACAAATATATTTACATACAAACTGCACACAAATAATTTAAATGCAATAACACTTTTTCCTTATTTATGCAGACAGAGCGTTAGACGAAAAATCGGTTCAGTATCACTACATAAAAAACCCCTCTGCCTGTCGGCCTAAACGCGATAAACTCAAAAATTACGAAACGGATTTTCATACGGTTTTCACCAAATGCCGGAGTTATTAATGAGGAAGATTTAGGCGTATAATTCATAATAGTTTTATTAAAGGTGGCTGAGGTGTGTCTCGTAACGAACGGAGTACGATTAATTATAATATAAAAGATTTTTTGGATGGTTTTTTGTAACTAAAATAACTATTTAAGTGACGTCATCAAACTTCAAAACTTGAACGTATTAAGCGACAACTCATATGTCATTGTCGAATTTGAGAAATGGAAAGTCCATAATTCAATTACATCAAAGAACTTCAAAGCAACGTTTACTAAGAATATGAACCGTGTCACGAGTGGCACGTCAAACAAGAGTGGGTGAAAGTAAATGAATGAAATCAATTTCTCTGACTGACTTTATTTTTGCTTATGCATTGTTTTGAATAAACAGTTTCTAATAACTTGATTGATACGCGTACACATTTTTTTTCTATTGCATAGGAAAGCGGACGAGCGTATGAGCCACCTGATGGTAAGTGGTCACCAACGCCAATAGACATTGGTATTGTAAGAGATGTTAACCATCGCTTACATCGCCAATATGCCACCAACCTTTGGAATGAAAATCTCACTCACCCTTCAAACCGGAACACAATAATAGCAAGTACTGCTGTTTTGCAGCAGAATATCTGATGAGTGAGTGGTACCTACCCAGACGAGCTTGCACAAAGCTCTACCACCGAGTAAGTACTGCATGGCACTGCATGAACTAAAAATGGGATCGGAGGCATTATTTCCCTTGAGCCTGGAATTGCTCAGCCCGTCATTTATAGTGTAACGCAGCAAAAATAGTATTATTGCTTGTCAGTATAATTTTGTCCAATAAGACCAATAAATAAAAAAGTATATAATCAGGTTTATAAATTTTCATAAAACGTAGCTGTAGTATGAAGGTAACATGTGACTTGTTTGCTTCAAATATAATGATATTTGTTATTATAATATTATGTTTATTTTCAGTTTCAATAACATGTATTTTACAGCGTCATTATGACGTCATAAAATTACCAAGAACGCATAATAACACTTTTGTAGAAAATAAATATTTAACTGCATCAACTACACGAAAAACGTGAACCGGCAACTCTTAACACAGCCAGTTACGTAATTTTAAAAGATAAAAAGTATAAATTTTAAAATAATATCTTGACCAACATGTTTTTTTTAATTCTGATAGCAGTATTCTTTAAACTCAGAGAAAGGATGCCTTTAAACCTAATAGGCTAGATATATCTTAATAAATGCAATACATACGTAGGAGTTAGACACCAAGTAGTTGGACTTTAAGGTAAAAACTGTTGATGATTTCTCGAAAATTATAATGTTATCATAGCAAATACTTTACGTGTTACTTATATAATGCATCATATTACTTACATATTTCTATATAAGAAAAAAATCGTGCATTTACTACAAGAAAATAAGTAAATAGCCGATTTATTGCTCAAATTACATTTAATACTAGAGCTACATTCTCAAACAGAAAATAGAATTCTTTAAAGCCTTCGATAAGCATAAGCATAAAAAGTAAATCGTTTTATTTGCATTATTTGGAAGACGCTTGTTTGTTTTACAATTCATTTACTATTTATGCAACAATTTAAACAATAAAGCTACATTTTCTATTCTTCAACCTACAAACAGACTTTGTTGGAACAGGTGAAGTAATACAGGTTCTAGGACGTGCCTTATCTGTGTTTATGGCCAAGATGCCTACTGAAATATTGTCTTTACGGCTATTGTATTAAAATCGCGTCTCTTTTGTATATTATTTAATTATTTGTTCACTTGTAAAGTATAGATACATAGAATGAGGTTGTGTTCATTGAGCTATGTACAATACCATTTCCACATCGTATTTAATTTACATACTATAAAACGTTTGTTTTGTTTTTCATAAATGCTTAATTAAACTTTACCGAAGCAGTTCCTTCTGCTTACACAATGAAATAAAAAGGGTAATTTAATTTTTATCTACTACATGCATATGAATATATATACGGTACATACACCAAAATAATATTTATTTACAATTTTTATCTGTCTGTCTGTTTGTTCCGGCTAATCTCTGAAATGCCTCGACCGATTTTGACGGGACTTTTATTGGCAGGCAGCTGATGTAATAAGGAGTAGGTAACTTAGGCTACTTTTATTTTAGAAAAAAATGTTAATAAAAATAAAAATTCAAAAACCAAAAAAATAACTAAATTAATTAATTAACTTTTTTGTTAAACTCCACGCGGACGAAGTCGCGGGTTCAGCTAGTACTATATATAATATTTTCTACTTTAAGCTTGTCTCTAAACAACTGGACTGCAGCGAGTCGGCTGTAACCGGTGATCGTAACGTCGAAGCAATGAATCATCCATTAAGGACGTCGCTTATTTTCATATAAAAATTTCAACAGCCGAAAATATTCCATCGAATACATCACAATTTCTACAATGTCATACTATTATCTATACGTTTTTACATAATTAAAAATGTAATGTTCCACATATACATTTAAAGTACTTCCTTTAGGTAACCTTATCTTGACAAGCCAATGATATATGTGCGCCTGAGGTGTTCGGAAAAAAATATCATAAAATTAAAATTAAATAAATGTATAGTAGACTTATATAATTTCTAAAGCGAATTAGCGTTTCATCTAGGTTAAAACCATTACCGTCAAGGAACTTATGTGATTACGTACTATTCAATAAAATACTGTAATAAGCGCGAACCATGAGACCGACGCTCAGCGAGGACACCAAACCTTTTATCATGTAACATTATTGGCTTTGATATTATTATGTAATTAAGAATAATTAATTAAATTGAGTTGTTTTTATAAGACATTGGCAAACATTGACCGATAAATCGTATTAATAATAATTAATTAAACTATACTGCTAATATCTTTTATGTAAATGTTATAATTTTTATAATATTGACGTGACAACGTCTTATAAATTGGTTTGCCGGGTGACACTTCAAGAAACTGCGTTACGCTCCGCTCACGTTATGCGCTCACAATGAGAGCGAGTGAGAGGCACGCGTCCCTTCCACTCGGGCATGGTTAGCCCGCCTAAGAGCGAGAGAGACAGACATAAAAAGTGAAATTCAGTGCGAGATTCTTTGTATAAATTAATGTTTTAAATATAATTCTTTGTATAAATAAATGTTTTAAATTGTTACTATTATTTCATCCTTCTTCCTACTATACGAATGAATATTCACATTAAAATTATTTTACCACTCAAAGTCCTTGTCACGTAAAACTTTCGCCCGTATACCGACTTTACAGGCAACCAATTTTTTTTTTTTAAATGTTAAGTTAGCTTATAATAGTTAATATATTTTGTTACAATATTATTATACATGTAATTTGCCAATGTTTTTCTAAATAAACATAATATAACGTTTGCCTTCTATTAGATAAATAAATAAGTAATGTGCCTGTGAATGTCCCACTGGTGGGCTAATGAGTCGGAACTTTTGCCCCACGCTGCTCACATAGTTGGTAGAATATCATCCGACAAATCCAAGTTTCTTAATGATGTTTACTCTTTCTAACCTAACTATTGGTTCATCTTAGCATACGTAGACAATAGTGTACGCGTGTGTACAGCATTGTTCAAGTCTTGAATAGTAATATAGGGTAAAGGTTTTAAAATGATACCACTACGCTGTCGTTATGTAACATCAAATTTATTGAATGCGTCCTGAATATATATTTGAAAACATGATCAGACTCTTAACAAACGCTTTAATCGGTTTCATAATGTTTGCGTAATCTGTTGTAATTCGACATAAATGTGTAGAAAATGCTGAGGAAATTGTAACGTTATTTTAAATCATCTGGAATTCGATCAAAATTCTATTTTAATAATAAAAAAAATATTTAAAAGGTGAAACATACCTTCTTTGCAAGTGTTATTTGTTATTAAAGTGCTGACTTTCATTGTTTCCTGGATGACATTAAATCTTGCATTAAATTAAAGTAAAGAGCAAGATTGTCACGAATTGACACAAACAAAGGATTTCGTGTGAAAATGTCATCATTGAGATAAATTTGAAGGCCGTCGCGATTCCCAGAGCTCATCGGTATTTCTCGAAAGCGAAAACTTTGCAAATTGCTTCGTTGAAACAACTTGCGCAAGCGCATTCGTCCTTGCTCCTTTCCACATAAGCATAGTGATGTTCAGTACAAAACGTATTACCAAAATTTCTTAGTCTTCCTTGTTGATATAAACAAAGAAGACGAAGCGAAAGGTGACCTAAAATCTCCTAATGGAATCTTCTCGTAAGACATACATACATATAATTTGAACATTTACACATTTTTTCTATAATTATTACATGTTTTCCTCATACCATACTAATTATTTAATTTCAATCATATTTATCACCTTTATTGTCAATTAATTGTTGCATTCTTCGTATATGTATTAATTGTAGATTTAATGGCTCCTCAACTAACCACTGAGGTTACATAAGCATTATATAATGTTATCTGTTTATATTTTGTCGGTTATATACACAACATTGCAAAACTTAACAACAATTTAAATTAAATTTATAAAAAACAAACGTCCTCTAAGGTTATCATAACAGACGTTACTTCAACATTGTAAAATCAATTACATATATTTTTATTATCATTATAATTTTCACATTTTGAAATTGTTTTACTTCAAGTCATTAAGGTGCATATTACGTTGTTTGTGAACGGAGAAATGTGTACGTGTATTTCTGAGCGTCGCACCGTTAACTGCGGTCGCGAGCTATTTTTGGACCTCAGAACTAGTGTGGCGAGTCGCCTTCAAGTTATGCAGCCTCCTTAGCCTCTTCGCTGTTGATATCCAATTTTAGATCTAAAACGTTTTTAGCTCGATCGGTGTTAGTTTTTGTTAAATCGCTTCGTGGAATATTTCATTTCCTCTAGTTACTTGATCTGATATTCAAGTTTACCGACATTTAGTTCATTTATAATTTCATTCGTTATTAATTAAAACATGTAAATGCTTTTAGTAAAATCTAATTCTAAATTATAATTTTCAACGTCAATAAAAAGATGTATCTAATGATTTCTCTAATGAATTATGTATGTATATTGGAAAAAACCACAAAATCAATTAGTTGCAATTAAAATAAACATTATTCTTAGATGAATGATGAGCCTATTTATTTATTTAACATCTCCAACAAAAGATTCACACTTACAAGTACATTGAATTGAATAATATTATAAAACATGTGTGCTCCTTCAATTACAGGAGACCACATCACACACTATTAAATAGGAGATACTTAAGCTTTATGTACTAGAGAAATATAATTGAATATAAGTTATATTATATTGAGAACAATTCAAAGGGAATTGGGGAAAATGTAAGTTTCTGCAACAGTTAAGTACAGTAGCGTAACAGCCCGTGAATGTCCCACAGCTGGGCTAAGGCCTCTTCTCCTCGTTTGAGGAGAAGGTTTGGAGCTTATTCCACCACTCTGCTCCAATGCGGGGTAAGTACTTTAATTTAATCAATATTATTTTAAACTTTATATATACGCAATATTCGATGAATGTATTCGTATGATTTATCTCTAATAACCTTCGCTAATATTACAAATAGCAGTATTTGTATTATGTAGGTTAAACTGTTTAGTTGGATATCGGCGTTACGCACTCACGTTTACTAATTACCATTTTATCTGTACCATGTTTCACTCCATTATTACTATTGATTCATACTTTAACCTAGTCAGGGAATATAAAAAAATAAAAATTTTTGTCATAGCCAATATAATTGTATATTAAATTTCAAGTTGTTATAAACTTCTAGATATTTCGATTCAGCTGAAGGTATTTATAAATTGCTTGTATAACAAAAATATATAAGATAACTTTTAATTTATTATTTGTACCGTAATAATACAGGAATTTTACGCCAATGAAAAACTGCCAAATACCTATCTTATAATTACATGTATCGTCTCGAAATGTGTTCATTGAAAGTCATATATATGTACTAGTGTTTTTCCCGCGGTTTCACCCGCATAGTTCCCTTTCCCGTGGGAATATGGGGACAAAATGTAGCCTATGCTACTCCCTGTTAATTTAGCTTTCCATTGGTGAAAGATTTTTTTATATCGGCTTAGTGGTTTATGCGTGAAAGCGTCACAAAAAAACTTACTTTCGCATTTATAATATTAGTTAGGATGTGTAGGAGGTAAGTAGATTGCTTAGGCATTATAAAGTATTTGATATAACCTATATAAGCAAAATAAAAAAAACGCTAGAAATAATGATGCTGAGAACAATTAAATTTAATGCAATTATTCTAAACTTATTCCCTTCGCTATTGGTATAATTTTCTTGAAGTTTTCCTGTATTTGTGATAAATAGGATATTAATTTATATGTGCATAAAATTTTTATAATTCTTAGTAAAATAACTAAGTCAAGTCTGGTGCTTCTAAGAAAACATTATACTTATCTTATATGGTTGAATATAAAAATTTACTGCGCTCAGCCGCTCATTATGAAGTAACCATAAACTATAAAAAGTAGTATTTTCTTTTTTATAGCCCGGGAGAGCAAATGACTCTACTCCACCTGATGGTAAGTGAAGAATGATTTTCACTAGCCGCCCCCGCCTTGCCGGCCCGCAAGATGACTCTTCACACCTCGTTTGAAGGAACCCAGGTCATAAGAGGAGGGGAACACGTGTGCTGGTAAAGAATTCCATGGTTGGAAGTGCGACAAAGAAAAGTAGGTATGTAACAGACAGACACAGCGATGGGACTTAATAATACATAATAGTAACAGCCTGTGAATGTCCCACTGCTGGGCTAAGGCCTCCTCTCCTTTTTTGAGGAGTAGGTTTGGAGCTTTTTTTTTTCGTTTTAATCACAAGTTAAGCAAATGAAATTCAGTGGTGCTTGCCCGGGTTTGAATCCATGATCATCGGTTAAGAATCACGCGTTCTTACCACTGGACCATCTCGGCTTTTTTAATAAAACTTAGTGATATATTTTTAATTACGGTGTAACATAATTAATATTTAAAATGAAACACATTTGCGTGAAGCTATTTTTAAGCCATTCTCGATAAAGACATCCGAATCCATCATTATATGAATCCTTAACCGTACAAAACTATGTATTTACTATATTAAATTGTTAATTTAAAATCCACTTGTGAAATTTTATTATTTATTCAATTCAAGTTTCCTTAAATTAGTATCGTCTCCCTTCTAGATATTTTTCCGTTCCTCGATTTATTATTCAGTGGCCTTGATTGAGATCATAAAAAAACGATCACAATATCACAGCACCTGGTAACAACGCAGATAGTAGCCGTTCCAAAGCGGGCTTTGGTTAATTTGCTTTGTTTGGACACGATAACTATGACAACCTACACTGTATAATTAGACTGTCAAAATTGATACTAATAATATATCCAATTTTATTTCAAATTCCAAATTTAATTATATAATTGAAAATATGACAGGCCATTATGGAAATATTTATATATTCTAAAATAATTTTAGAGAGATTTGATGCAGAAATAACCATGACATTGATTTTATTATCCAATTTGTCTTTTCACAGCCAAATTCATTCGAATTACATTTATTTAAAAATTTATTTGGTTCTGAAAGCGGTACATTGATGATAACGAAGCTGAAGTAAAAATGTCCTTATGTGCATATATGTTCAAATCTAAAGTTTTGAAGACAATTAACATAGTATATGTAATAATACCAAAAGGATTGCATATTATTTACATAAGATACTCTAATAACAAAGCAACGTGACACCGACCGCATTGCGAAGAATTTTCCGACAAAGTTTCCTTTGATCCGACGGTGTTATGTATCAACCATGATTGTAATTGGAAAGGGTAACTTGTTGTGGCTTGAAACCTTGCAATTTTATGTCACGTTTCATAACTAAGTGGCAAAGTCGAATTCATCCACGTTTTTACTAAGTTCATTTAACTCAGAAAAACAACTGAAAATTTTGTTTTTCTTGAACATGAAAAGAGAAGCAAGATAAATAGGAAAGGACAAAGCAGTTCAGTACCTTTCTATGCTCTGTTTGTCAACCTCTTTTCTTCTTCTCATTTTTGGTAAATATTGACAAGCATTAGTGCTATCGATAAAAATGGAAGTAAGAATGGAAAAAGGTCCAAACATACAATTTCATATACCTATGTACATATGTTTGTAAGACTTGGTGGAAGCTATATGAAAGGTCGTCTAAGTCGGTACCGCCCACATATTCTAACGTAGTATAAAGTTTTGGTTCTGGTTTCAAGTGTGACTGAGTCCCAGACACAAAGAACATAACAACTTTGTTTGAAAGAGGCGCCAATGTTGTAGCTGCTGGCGGCGCAATGAATCCTTACATGCAAATCTATTACAATCTAAGGACGGTGACTATTTACAGGTGAAACCTAAGCCCGTCCCTTCCTATTCAAAAAAAACACTAGCAATAGTACCAGTTATCAGTTATAAAGAATATCATTCTGAACTACATTTTCAACAATCAACAAGTGCTCAAAAATAATGCTTCTATATTTAATAAAGACTAGAGAAGAAGCCAATCTCTTCATAAGATTAATTCGTTATCTACATATTATATTATGTACTAGAATACTTTAACATTATAAATATGTTGCCATCACATAATTCATTAACCCAAAGAAGCCATACGTTATACTCTTAAGGATTCAGTATTTGATAACGATAGCACTAACCGCGTGGCTGATTGTCATGTTGAAGCCGTTATTTTATAAGTGTATCATATTCTTTTGAAAAACTATTATATGGTTGTTTGGGAGAATTTATTTATATTATTGTACTTAACTAAATGATAGCAATCAGCATTACTTGGCGGTAGGGCCTTGTGCTAGCCAGCTAGTCTGAGTAGGTACCACCCACTCATCAAATATTCTACCGCCAAACTGTAATAGATAATGTTGTGTTCCGATTGGAACTGGGTAACTGCCTCAACGTAACAACAAACCCCAGGGGACATAACATATTAGTTCTCAAAGTTGGTGGTATATTAACGATCTAAGGAAGGATTAATATTTCTAACAACGCCAATGTCTAATGGACGGTGTCGTCCACTTACTATCAAGTGGTTCATCTGCCAGAGATATTCAAATTAAAAAACTAGTGGATGGATATAGTTTTTTTTATTACACTGCAAGATCTCATTGTCTTAATTCTTCAACATTTATAAGGCTTAAAATTAGCGTAATTATAAATAGCGTTTAGTCTATTAGCACATTGTTTGTTTCAAACCTTGATTTATGGAATTTTAAATTGTTTTATAACTAATTTGAATAAATATTACTTTTTTTTCTATATTACAATTGTAATGTTAATATATTATCTACTGTGTCAATCAGTTTTAATTACTTCCCGCGTTCAAATTAGACATTCTGGAATATCACGAGCGTTAAATAACATAAGTATATAAGGAAGCAAAGCGTACAAGTCTCGGCACCGACATGTTTTGCCTAAAAAACTTTTCCGTCTTCAAAATAAAAAATGCGCTTTTATTTTTATATTTATAATGTAAGAACGGAAGAATTAGCACGAGGTCATGTGGCTCGATCGAATTATTCTACAATTCTAAGGTTACATTACAGCGCCGAGGGAATTACAACGATTTGACCCAGAAACGACACCAAATATTGAAAGGGGTTTTTCTGTTTGTATGAATTAATACTTACATACATTACATTTTAAGCATATTAAGGTAAGATAAAAGGTACTATACAATAACTAACTAGGTTCTTAGAATAACGTTTTAAAGTTAACACCGGTTCGAAATAAAAATTTTACCGACGATAACCGTTAATAACCTAAATTAATTACATAAGTGTACAAATAAAATAGAGTTGATATGTGATTTTATACAGCAGATTATCTGGAAATTTGGATGGAACTAAGTTTCATTTGATGACGTCACGTAGCCGTATCCTCTCTTTTTTGGATAACCAGAGCAAAAACGAAAGCGGAAGGTATTGCAATTAATTTTGTAATAATGACCACAATATGTAAAATGTAAATCGTAATTAAAATTATTTTAAATGCAGAAGTGATATAAAATATGAAGAATGTAGCGTCAATTTGAATAAAAAAAAATATTTTTATTTAAGACAATACATTTTACCATTGTATCAAATTATTACATACGTGGAGTACATACAAAATATAGGTCAAGCTGCTTAAAATTGCTTGTACAAAAGGGCTTAATTAAGTTGATAATGTTCTTCAATCCCATCGTATAAAACTACGAGACCGTAAAAGGCATATAAAATGACTCACAATCACAATAGTAAAAATTACCAAACGTTATGGCTTTAATGAGTACAGGTTAAAGTACAAGGTACATAAACACTTTATTACATACGATAAAGATGTTTTTATATAATTACCTGAAAGCAGTCAATGAACCGCTAATATAATTGAATTTAAAATTGAAATAGTTAACCTTTTAAAAGCTTTGACATTGCGTGTATCTTCGGTGAATAGCACTAGAGTTACCAATTAATTATTTTACATCATTAAATGAAATGGATACGACAATACTAGCTATAATGTACTAATTGTATCCTACATGGATAATATAGTCCTGACAAATATGACATATTTCATTCTTGAATTGAGATACATTGATGTGAGAGATTTATTGTTTATCAAACAATCGTTTTGCACTCATATCAGACCGAAGCGTGCAGGAGCCGTTTCGAGGGCCTTCGAGTATCATCAAAGTGACAAGAGGAATATACCTAATCCTCAATTACTTCCTTCATCGTGATATTTGATAATGATATGGATTATGGATGATATTTTAAAATCAGACGCAATTTTTTAGTTTGAATTTTTCGCTTATATTTTAGTCGATTGTGAATTTGTATTTTTAAATCAATTAAAAAATTAGTGTCTTCATTAAATCAAATTACTGTAACTGCTTTCTAAGACAATATGTAATACATCATTACATATTATGTTACATAAATATGTATTAGCTATTTATTCAAACATATATCGTAATAATGTAAGATTATTGTTTCTTTACTTTGTCACGTTGTAACATTAAATGTTGAATTATCTTAACTCATTTGAAGTAATTACTTTATGGTAATTTTTTTATGTTATACGCAAGCGGACGTGCTAATGGGCCATCTGATGGTAAGTGGTCATAACTGCCCATAGACATTGGCGATGTAAGAAATATTAACATTTCCTTACATCGCCAATTCGCTACCAACCTTGGAAACTAATCGTAATATGTTATGCTGGTTTATTTGGTGGTAGAGCTTTGTGCAAGCACGTCTGGGTAGGTACCACCCACTCATAAGATAATCTGCCGCAATACAGCAGGACTTGGTATTTTTGTGTTCCGGTTTGAAAGGTGAGTGAGCCAGTGTAATTACAAGGACAAGGGACATAACATCTTAGTTCCCAAGGTTGGTGGCACATTGGCGATGTAAGCGTTGATTAACATTTCTCACAATGCCATTGTCTATGGGCGTCGGTGACCACTTACCATCAGGAGGGCCAAATGCTCATCCGCCTTCCTAAACCATAAAAAAATATACTGTGCTTACACTTTCTCGTACTAAATCTCGTACTAATCTTCCGATTAGTATTGCACTTTACCGATACAATATTAAAAAACTGGGTGGTACCTACACAACCAGCACTACCACCTAGTAAATATACTCATAATTTGAATTGACTATTATTTTTGCAGTTCTTTTTATTTAAAAAGTAATAATAATAGAATCACTTGAATAGCTAGTATATTTCTTAGTCACAGTTTAAATAATTATTATTTATTAACTAATTCATCTATTTGTTAATGATGATGATGATGTCATTTAGACATATTAAATATGTTCCTTAAAGCAAACGTTACTTTATTAATATATATATATATATATATATATATATATATATATATATATATATATATATATTTTTTTTTATTATTATAAATTATACATAAACATAATAAAGTGACAATTTATTTACATTAAAACCTTAACTAAATACAAATAACATTTAAAAATAATTATTATACATGTCGTGACCGCGTGGAATGGTGGCAAGAATGCTAGCAGCATTTCCCCTTTGAATCGCAATTCCGATTTTTTTAAGTATATATACATTTTCAATTCTCGAGTTATTAATAGATTGTCTTATCAACAATAATTTCATTAACATTTGAACTATGCTGTCTTAACCTAATATTATAGACAGAAACGCTCCCTAGCGATAAAGTGAGGGCATTGGCTTTTTAATCCTAGCCAACGAGACATCGACCGCTCTGTCTGTATCTTGTAGTTTTTAGACGGTAACTCATTACTTCCATTTATGTGAAACACACGTGTAAAATGTATTTTTTTATTTTATAAATTGATAAGCGTAATTCAAACAACTTACTCGGCCGTTTTCGCACCTGGCTTACTCGTATTACAACACGCGCAGCTGTTTCTTTAAGGTTAATACGTATTTCGTTTTAATGACCGTTGTCAATTTTTATCAAGCGGAACTAAAGATTATTTTATTATATATGCTATAAATGGTAGGCGGACGAGCATATGGGCCACCTGATGGTAAATGGTCACCAACGCCCATAGACATTGGCATTGTAAGAGATGTTAACCATCGCTAACATCGCCAATGCGCCACTAACCTTGTGAATTAAGATGTTACGTCCCTTGTAAATACACTGGCTCACTCACCCTTCAAACCAGAACAACAATACAAGATTATTTTCAGTATAAATATTAAAATCTATAAGTAACATAATATTACTTACTATGACTCGGTCAACATATAATACATAAGAAGACGCAATTATATATATATTCAATTGCATTGCTTATATAGTACTCAAGAACACCTGATGGCATAGCATGTACTGTTAAGCATGGTTGAGCATGTGACGAGTGTGGCCTCAGACGAGTTACTTATTTAAATTCCCCACATAATATTGTACTTGTAAATTAACCTTTTCCTTCTTACATAAGTATTTTATAACGCAAAAGTTTGAATATGGATTTTTATCACCACATGTATTAATTTGCTTTTATTTTGACGAACTAAACATATATATTTAACAAATATATATTTGACATATTAAGCAAATGAAAGCTCATCGTCAGTGGAGCCGGGTTTGAACCCGCACTCTCCGGTCACCGGGCTTGAACTACTTCGTCATGTCGAACTAAGTAGTGAAGTGGAAATTCATTAAGATGAATGACGTATTTTTCTCGTATGTACATGTACCCAAAGACGTATGTACATGTCAAGTCGGTTAGAGTTCAGTAACGTCTATTCACCTTCTATGCCATATATTAGGTATGTATGAGTACACATACATACATGTATAACCTAACACATACATACAATAAAACCTCATAACTTATTTATTTTAAGTGACTGCTATTCAACCCGCAATCATAATAAAGCATTAATTTTACTATACATTAAAGAAACAAAAGAACATTTTTATTGTCTACTGATAAAAAAGGAGTGATAACAAAAATCAATGAGTTAAACAATTAACAAATGAAGAAACAGTAACAGTCTTAGATAAGTAAATCAATAGCGGCCTTACTTATGAACGTTACTCAGCGGCTGTTTAGTTAAACAAATATTTCGCTCTTTCTGTCATTATTGATTTGACAATCGAAAAAAGAAGACAGCATGTTTAACTAATCATCTACCAAACAAAGTTCATAAGAAATTCTGTAAGTAGGTATATTATAATAAACATATATATGTGAACGACATACTTTAATGTTGATTCCAACACACTTAATTCTTAAAATACATAACTTTTGGTCATAACTGTTACATGACTCACATCACCATTATTGTCAAATGATTCCTGCAACTCGAAATACCAAAGAAACAAAGGAACAACGACGTATCAACCAAACGCTGACAGTCAGGTATAAGACAAACATAAATACGTCATTCCTCAATACAAAGTATATTGCCATTTTCTTATTGCAAATACTGCAACGGTGTCATAAAATGAACTATTTCACATACGAGATCATCTAAATCGAGCGCAACGAATAAAGATGAGCATCACATCAACGGTTCAAAGTATTATGGCCCCAGTTATTTTCTCATTGTGAACGCTATGTGATTTTAATATGACTTCCTGGTTGCGACAAACGAGTTCTGTCCACAAATGGTTTATGCAAATAGCGCTTTATTAGCATCTAACGAAACAAAAGATTTATTGATATTCGAACGGGCTGTTTCTTATTTTCATATCATCAAACTGTACCTAGTCTATGCAGGACATAATAAAGTACGACCTCTTTGGATTCACCTAGGGGGACTAAGTACATAATAGTGTCTGATGCTTCTTGCGGCTTCTATTGCGTGGAATTACCTCTAATATGCTTCAATAGGATTATCGTAAAGCTACTTAGCCAATAACCTTTCCAGAAGATTATGGTAAACCGATATGACATTTTATAAACATACTCGTTTCTTTTATAAAAGAGCAAACAAACAAAAAGGCTTCATAATTAAAAAAAAAATTAATAAAATATGAAAAGATGAGCCTCTCTCAGGGATAGGTCCCCATAATTCTGCTAATTGAATAAAATATTTAAGTTGGAAGATGGGTCCAATTTTAAAGTCCTTCGCATTTACATTTATGTCGTAACGCCGACGATTTATATACTTTTTAATCTTTAAATCTTCGTAACCGTTATGCGACCGTAATTAATAAAAGAAATCGATTTTTCTCGGTATATGATTCATACATTCGTGCAGTTTTGAGTTTTGGTTCATGGTTATCAATTTTATCGTTTTCAGAAGATGAATAACAAAATTGAAGTCATCGGTGTTTTCCTTTACAATTTTGACGATATTTTAAGACAAAATCAATATTAGAGTATTAAGTACTAACTATTTACGTATTTTTTTTTTCGGCATTTAATCATTTTTAAACGTTCATGCCATTTACCTAACACAAATATCAAGCTCCTCTTGTCCAAATATTCGAATTGCCTGCACCTAAATTCATCGTTTTCTGACAAACCAGTTTTAATGTTATTTTGGATATTCTAGAAAACCATAATATTTTTCTGTTTAAAAAGTGATCTTTAGGAATTTATAAAAATTAACGTTGTTAAGCGGTGTTTTATTGCATGGAAATGCGTGTTCCTGTCCGCCTTCACCTACTTGGCACAATACCGCATTATAATGAGCCATTCATTCAATTGCGTCCAAGATTAAGTAGCAAACATTCGTTCGAACAGAAACTACTGCATGAACATCACTTAGAAAATGTGTATAATGTTAAATATTTTTTTTATATGGTTTTGATTTTTTACAAAATTATGAAAAAAATAATTTGTATGATTTTAACAATCTGAGGTTTTAAAAAAAATAATGTCAATTTTGCAATCAAAAAGTTTACGTTATAACAAATCTTACCTTAACGTCAATAAGACGAACCGTGAAGGCCGCAGCGTCTGGTGCAGTCAGACGCAATTGACAAGGAGTATTCGAGGTGGACGATGGGGGGCGCAGTAAGGTGAGTGCAAGCGCTGCTCCTGCGCCGACGTTCCCACCCACCTCCACCTCTTTGGTGCGCCCGCATAGCAGACTTGAAGAGTTCGCTGTAAACCAAAGGCAATGTTTAAAAAATTACATTTTGATTATATTATTATATTTAAATTCAGTGATGAGATTATGATTAAGCGTTATTGTTTTTTTAACCGACTTCAAAAAAAGGAGGAGGTTATCAATTCGTCTGTATGTTTTTTTTTTTTTTTTTTATGTTTGTTACCTCATAACTTTCGACTGGGTGAATCGATTTTGATGATTTTTTTTTTATTTGAAAGGGGTTGCTTCCCATGGGGTCCCATTTTTTTTGGTCCAGGTTTGACAATGGAATCCATGAGAAAATTATATAAGTCGTAAATTTGCATGAGGTATGTGCGCGACAAATGGACGAATAACTCAATATCACGCCAACCGATTTCGATGATTTTTTTTTATTAGAAAGAGTATACTTCAAGGGTTGTTTGATGATAGTTTGGTTAGATTCTGATTATAGGATCCATGACAAAGTAACGGAAATCTGCAATTCTTAGTAGCAAATTAACGATACGCGGCCGAATCTTTTATAGGCTATCTAGATTTATCATTCACCTACCATAACATCGTTATGATCAAGTAATTATAGTACTATTGTAAAAAACACTTCTTTATATACCGTCAATAGTTTTCGCAGCGCACGCGAAATAATAACTTTTATAGGCAACAGTTTGATACGTTGGGTTACATTGCTCCATTTTAAGTAGGGATCTATAAGATTTTGAAAATATAACATAGCCTATGTTACTCAGTAAAGACGTAGCTTTCTAAGGGTGAAAGAATTTTTAAAATCGGTCGAGTAGTTTTTGATTTAAATCGTAATAAAAAAATCAAACAAAAATCAAATCTTTGCTCTTTATAATATGAGTTATGCATGTAAGCATTAGTATATATGTATATGTTTGTAATTGAAACATATTTGAACTTCTCCTAAAAGTTGAGACCAATTTTGAAAATTATACATATATATATATATAGAATCGTATAAGTACTCTTATATACATGTTATATTTATATATTGATTACTAGTGTTTTTCCCGCGGTTTCACCCGCGTAGTTTCTGTTCCCGTGGGAATATGGGGACAAAATGTAGCCTATATTACTCCCTGATAATGTAACTTTCCATTGGTGAAAGAATTTTTTAAATCGGCTTAGTGGTTTAGGCGTGAAAGCGTCAAAAACAAACTTACTTTCGCATTTATAATATTAGTTAGGATAATATAGATACTTCCCCTTTTTTTAATATACAGACATTCCGTCATATTTTATGGTGAAGAATGGTATAACACAACATCTATAAACATACAGTTTATTTAATTATTACTAGAAATAACTAGGTATTTGGTTATGTTATGGCTGCCCAACTAAATTACCCCACCAACTAAATCTATTTAATCAAAACATGTTAATTTATATTCATACATTTAACCATATTAACTAATATTTATTAATTAAGTACCAAAATGCATTTTTCTTTATGGTTCACTGTTTTAGATTAATATATTTAAATAATAATATAAATGGCGCTGTCTCATATGAGCTGCACGTTTAGTAGGTCTACCCATATTCTACAAATTAGTGAGTGTACTTCAGATTCACGAAAAATCGAAAAATAAATAAAAATTTTAACAAAACAAAAACCGACTTCATAGTTAAAACAAATTAATATGCACTAAAAAGTAAAAAAATAATTGCGTATTCTTCTATAATTTGATAATTAACTTACTATTTTCTACTCATCAATATGTAGGTACGAATGTGTTGTGTGGTTGATAATTTATTTACAATTATTGTTATTTTTGGAGTCGATGTCAGCTAAGGAAACACTATAATATACCTAGCAATAATAATACGGGAATCTTTTAAAAACATACACATTACAAATTAACTTTTATTCGCTTCGTTAAGTTGCGCGTGCGACACAAGCACATCTCACCTACAACTATGTATGTAGTTATAAGCCCACATTGGCTGACATCGACTCCAAAAGTAACAATAATTGTAAATAAATTATCAACCACACTACACATTCGTCCTACATATTGTTGAGTAGAAAATAGTAAGTTAATTATCAAATTATAGAAGAATACGCAATTATTTTTTTACTTTTTAGTGCATATTAATTTGTTTTTCCTATGAAGTCGGTTTTTGTTTTGTTAAAATTTTTATTTATTATCACCATGATCAAATAACTTTTATATTAATGGAATCGATTGGCTTGAAGTCGAAAATTTGTTTTGTTTTTTAGCAATTTATGGCAATATACGATATAACATGGAGAGCTACAGCGACAACTATCAGAGGATTATTTTCTGTGAACTTACACTTACTTTCAACGACTATTTGTAAAAACTAACATATATTTATTGCGTCACGAAGTTCAATTAAACGATTCAAGTAAACCAGTAATAACATAATGCTAAAAATACTATATTTATAAAATCACACGTAAAAAAGTTGTCACTTTCAATTCAAGTATTCCAACTCAAATAAAACCAACTAACATTTGCAAAAACTGTACGACGGAATTAATTGAACGCCCTTTACTGGATAAACAAGTTTTCTGACCAAAAAACCTATTCTATATCCGTCACTGTTTTTGTAGTAGCTTTGAACGAGTATAATTATTTATAGTGATACATTTACACCTTTAAAACGATTTGATTATGATTCAATTTCGAATACCATATCTGAGCTGGAATTAATCGGCGCTTTTTCGATAGCTCAATTAATAGTCTTAGGACACGAAATGCGAAAAGTGCATATTGAAGAAATAATGTCAGAATTGTTTTTTTTTTATAATTTCGAAATATATATTTAATTTATAAACATATACAAACTGAAATTTTACCAAGTTAAATTTTGAAAGGACATTTTGCTTATGAAATTTTCTAGTCAATTTATCAGATTAGATAATTTGACTTTATATAAAAAATGATGTAAGTTATTTCATAATTTTAAATATGCAATCATTTTATAAGAACTGATCTTTCCAACTATTATCTATAATTCAATTTACCAATGGTCGGTTAGTCAAGGTTTACACGAATCTTGATAAACATTTCTGATTTATATATCTTTCAAAATTTTTTACATACGCTAAATGGCATAACAAAATAAATAATGATTAATAAAATTTCGAAATTGTCTATCAATTAGCCATTACATCGTTAGACAATGTTGATGCAATTAAGCAGTCGATAAGAAGTTTTACTATGTGAAATTGTATTTTTTTTTAATGTTTAATCTCGTTCAAATTACGCTGGTCGATCTATTTATAGACTAACTTTACGTAAGCCATTCGACATGTTGTTTCTTAGTTAACAGAAAGTTGCTCGTTGCGAGCACGTCGCGGTGACGCCATTGCCATGTCTGGCATTTGTGTTACTTGTTTCTCCTTCATTACTTGTAATTTCGTTTGCGACTTCTACATGACGTACTAATTGAAATACTTAGTATATTATTAACGGAAGATATTAAAACTTGTAGTCAACAATAACTTTGGAATTATACACTCGTTAAAAAGAGTCCAATAATGATAATATGTTCTGCGATTAGAATAACGATAACTAAAAGTCTCTGATACTAGTTTATAAAGATAATTTCTACTTGTAGACTATTTTTCTTATTAATTATTTATTACACGATTTTTCTTCCTCGTGCTTAGACAGTCAAGTCAACGTCTTCAGCGATTTTATATAAGAATCACATAGTCTGAACGTTTTTGCACATACTCTGCCTCTCGGATCAATTAAAATGGATGCCGCGTCAAATCAGATGAATCACGACACACGCCATAATAAACACCCGATTAAAATGCAGACGATATACGTTGCATTTTGACTAAATTACATTTATTTTGGAACGATTAATTACGTGAAGGATTATTCTAAACTTAGTTGTAACTAGGGTTTTCGCGTACCCGGCTTTTTTTGATACCCGGGTATCGGGTATTATTTTTTCAAATACCCGGGTATACCCGGGTACCCGGGTATGTGCATTTTTTTCAGAAATAAGTTTTTTTTTATAGTCATGTTTTATTTGACAGTGATGTATGTCAATAAGTCAACTTAACTTATAGTACAATAATAACATAGTTTAAAGTCTTGTTCTCATAAACTAATTAGGAGATAAAATGACTTTTTGCAACAATAAATTCTGTTATAAAATAACAAAAATATAACTAAATAAACTTTCACACTCAGATAAATAGTCTTCTATTCTTAATATTATAAAGAGAAAAGATTTGATTGTTTGTTTGTTTGCTACAACTTCACTCAAAAAGTACTAGACCCATTTTTAATTATTTCCCCATTAGAAAGCTAGATCCATACCGAGTGACATAGGTTATATTATATTTTCAAAAAAATTAGAGATCCCTACCCTACATAAAATGAAACAATGTAACCCAAAGTACATCAAAATGTTGCCTATAACAGTTATATTTTTTGCGTGCGCTGCGAAAACTGTTGACGATGTATAAATTAGTGTTCTATATATCAATAGTACCTACTCCTGATTGCAAAAATAGTCGGGGCAAACGGAGCAGGGATCTAAACACCAAATAGTATACTTCTGCAACATATGGGGACTGAATTCCAACTTAAACGCTGACCACTTCCATCTTGAGACGGCGAAGCAGGCCTTGCTCTTTCTAACCGAGACCCAGATATCATCTCCAGCGGACACCTCATTCCTCTCCTACCCGAGGTACAAGTTTTAACATTCCTTTGTACCTTGGGTATATTTGTACCCCAATAAGACTCAAGTTTGCGCGTTAACCGCTAAAAAGCCTCCTTTTGTCATTTTGAGAACACTACTCTCCCTGCGGCAGCCAGTATCGGCATATTTGGCGTTGAGATTTCGAACGTCGTTCAGTTTCGCGGTAAATTGGAAGTTTAAGCCAAATTGGCTTCCAAAAGGAGTGCTCAAAAAAGCGAGACAGTACTTCGCGGCCCATCGCCTAAAACTTTCGGCGAACGGCGCAAATTCGGCCCCACATAGAGTACAGCTCTCACCTCTGGGCGGGAGCTCCCCAGTACCAGCTTCTTCCTTTTGACCGCATTCAACGTAGAGCAGTTCTATTTGTCGACGATCAAGTTATTACCGACCGGCTTGATTCTTTGGATTTTCATAGTGATGTTGGGTCACTCTGCAGTCTCTATCGCATATAACACGGGGAGTGTTTTGAAGAGTTGTTTGGAGTTGTTAGTCCCGGCCGCTGAATTTCACCAGCGGACATCGCGCCAGAACTCAAAATTCCATCCTCACCACCTCGATGTCTGGAAATCCACAACAGTGCGTTTCTTAAGGCATTTCCTGCCTCGCACAATCACTCTGTGGAACCAGCTTTCGCCGGCGACTTTTCCGAACCGATATGACATTGAAACCCTCAAGAAGAGAGCGTACTCGTTCCTCAAAGGCCGGCAACGTACCTGCATGTCCTTGGGTGTTGCAGATGTCCATGGGTGGTGGTGGGCCCATTCCATCAGGTGAGCCTCCTGCTCGTTTGCCTCTTCTTACATAAAAAAGAGCTAAAAATACTTTTTATCTAACGCTGCTTAGTAATAATTTTCTGAGAATTTCTATGCATTCTTTGATCAAGTGGGTACCCGGGTACCCGGATCCGGCATGAAATATTACCCGGGTCCTAAAAATTGCAAATACCCGGGTATACCCGGGTCCGGGTACCCGGGTAGAAAACCCTAGTTGTAACGAATGGGCTAGATGGCCTACTTATAACACTGGCAAAACTCGAATCCGAGATTTGAATTCAATCTCATATTAGGCCGATACATTTTAGGATTTTTCCATTAATAAATTCTCACGAGCAGTTCTTTTCAACCCGTAAGTTTCGTTTACTTTTCCGTGACACGGAAAGTTCGTAAAGGCTTTTGGTTCTGCGCCTAAACTCTCTCCGATCCATCATAAGATGATGATAATTCAAATGCATGCATAACTGAGCACAATTGTGCACTTTATGGAGGTGCAGAATAGCTAAGTCTTGGGCCAAAATATTCAGATGTCTTTAACGCGAATTTCCAACGGTTTGAGTAATATCTATTTTGTGATTGGTAACACTAAATAATATGATTTTTTTGTTTAATCCCATGAAGAATTTTATTGTTTTAATTCCTATACTAATAGAAGTCGAATTTTCATAGCGACTTAATTGAACAATGGTATATATAGTAACCGATTGACGTATATTACCTATTTACATAGATTTAAGCCATATTTTTCATAATATATTACCAGCAAAACCAATCCACGTGCAATTGGTAACACGTGTGGACGATATTTTTAAAAGGTTCGTTAAAATCTATATACTGAAGATTGATATGCCGGTAATTGATTTAAAAGTCACATTATACTCTTAAATGTATTTCAAGAAATTATATTTTTTTAGAATTTTATAAATACGAAAGATTTATTTAGTTAGAGAATGTTTTGAGATTGTTAAAAAGATTTTTTTCTAAAGCAAAAATAAGCGCGGGATAATTTATGTAGTGCATTTTTTGTTTGGTTTATAGACGTAAGTATTAATAGCGTACAAAAAAACCAATAAATAGATGATCTACATGCCTATCTCCATCTAGAGTACATTAACATTTAACTAGTTCAATGTAATATCTACACGTGTGTCGCATACAGGAGTATTAACCTGCATTGTATGTCTCGACCCATCCGATAGTAATCTTACGTCTAGTGATGTTATTACTCAAACTCGTACCCTTGTAATAATTATATAATTATTCATCACTTATCTGATCTTCATCCCGTCTCTAAAATTTTATAACATACACATAATTCCTTTTTGTAATAATTTTCACACAGGTCGTTTTATCAATAATTAGGTATTTGTTCACGCTCATGTATGATGACTTAATAATTAATAAGAAAACTTGTAAACGTTTTAAGTCACACAAATTAGATAATTTCACGTGACGACTGTTAGTGTTACTCATTTGCATTTGTTATTGCCTGTTTTATTGTAGTGAGACAAATACAATGTGACTGTTCAATCACGTGCTAACAATTATAATATCGTATACGTATCTGTAGTATCATTAACGAGAATATTAACAATCTTAATAGGAAAAATGTGTAGAATAGTAATAAGCAGGAACAGGTACTTTACATATTCCCTTAATAAATCTTAAATTATAAAAGAAAATATGTTGTGAAGAGCGATATGAAAATATTTAAGACCGCACATATCGGATATCGAATCCAAAGCAATTAAAATATTCTGTAAGAACAAACTCAAAAACTCGATCCTAGCAAACTATTGTGGAATGGACTAATGTGTCAGTAATGTGGAAACTATGTCAGAATGTGAAATGGATATTGACTATATTAACGGCCGAATATTGAAACGTCACTTTAATATTAAATGCAGCTTAATTATTTGAGACGCCGTTAAATTCAAATTGCGCGTACTAATTTAGGAGCTGCTCAGTGTTAAGTAGCGTTTAACTTTGAGGGACGTTTCAGTATTCAGCGATAAGTGAGTTTTTACAGAATAGCACTAAGTAAACGCAAAATATAGCTCAACTTTTATACCAGCTGCATTGGTAGTGACCACTTATAAATTTTAAGGAAGCTTGAAAGCTATAGTTATTAGATCCAACTGTTGTAATCGTATTACACTAAGTATTTTTACCACAACCCATTATTTAAGACCTGGCAGATACAACAACTCAACGATCATTAAACAATTTTGTTTGTAGTTTCATGTAATAGATCCGTTTCACGATGTATGCCAAGAAACAGTTAGGCCACAGACCTAACTGTCCCATGGCAAGACCTGAGAATCTTCACATGGGAACAGATCCGCCCTCAATACCTAGATACTCAGAACACAACACTTATCTATGGCAAAATTTGTAACACATCGTCCTTGGTGTACGATCTGAATAAAGAAATTATTGAATGGCAAAAATTGTTTTAATTAAAATAAACATAATATAAGAATAATATTTTCTTCTGGACAACTTATGTAAGTAACATAATACATCCGTCATGCTTATTAAGAGTCGGTAATCTTAAATACGTAATAACTTTAAGGTGTGTTAAAAATTGACGCAAACAATTAAGTTTACTCAGACATATTTACGTCAGCAACTTGATTAGACGCTTGAAACTTACGTGCGCATTTCATGGTAAAGTTATTAAATAAAGTAAGTCTTCGTCAGTGTGCCCGATGGCAGGATTCAACTTTAGCCACTGGAGGAGCAGTATGCTGAATGAGCTCTAATGTTAAGTTACAAGGTCTAATATATTTGGCGATATTTAAAAATACTTGGTACAGTTTTAGGTCGCTTTTTTGTAGATTAGATTAAGTCATATGTCACTTGGTGGTAGAGCTTTGTGCAAGCTCGTCTGGGTAGGTACCACCCACTCATCAGATATTCTGTCGCAAAACAACAGTACTTGGTATTGTTGTGTTCCGGTTTGAAGGGTGAGTGAGCCAGTGTAATTACAGGCACAAGGGACATAACATCTTAGTTCCCAGAGTTGTATTGCAATGCAAAAATGTAAATAGTATCGAAAGGTAGGCAATATAATCCAGGTTAAGTGACTATTATCATACTTAAAAGGCAATTTAAGTTACTGTGTTTATGTATAAAAAAATAAAGCCAAACAAAGTAAGCTTTAATTTACATTAGCATTGGTATAATTCTGTAAAATAAAGTTGTCAATAATCATAATAACACGTCGATAATACGATTCTATAATTTATTTATAAAAACGAACTGTAAGGTCGTATAAGACAATTAGTTTAGAATGCGGTCCACTAATGAGACCTAAGACGAAAATAACAAACAATGGACACAGATTGCGTATATGGCGAGGCAGAAAAACAAGTCCGGTACCTCGAAAGCTGTAAATATGGCAGCTTTAGCTTGGAAAGGAAATGATAAAAAACCCAAGGTTGTATCTTCATTATTTTTATTTTAGAAAGCTTGCTTTTAACTTTTAAAGTTTAAGCCTACGAGGTTTTTTTTTTCAATAAAATTAAACAAGTAAACAGGAGTTAAAAATAATAATATATTTTATGAAACCTTTGTAATATTACTAAAACAATTTAGAAAGTATCTATGCTTAGATAAAAGCTATGAGATAAAAATGTTGATGAACTCAATAACAAAATATGCGGGGAATTAGAAACTATGCCAGCATACTGTATAATAAATCGATAGCAATTGCCCAAGTAATGAGACATTACGGTGACTTAGCTATTTATATCGTAAAGTTTCTTGTAAACAAACAATTTGTACTTATATTAATAACACATGCAATGAAATGATTACACAAAAATAACCAACATAAGCGTCCGATGCCCAAACGACTGTTGGCAAGAGAAAGTTGAATACGTTTCAAGTCATTTTTATACAGACAGATTGTCTGCGCGGCCACGTGAATGCCTAAAATTACTTCAAGATTCGTATTGGCAAGGCATATTTATTAGAAACTAGCGTTTTTCCCGCGGCTTCACCTGCGTAGTTCCTGCCACAGTGGGAATACGGTGATAAAATATAGCCTATGTTACTCGTTGATAATGTAGCTTTTCATTGGTGACAGAATTTTTAAAATTGTTTTAGTGGTTTAGGCGTGAAAGCGTAACAAAAAACAAACAAACTCGTAGTATTAGTTAGGATTACCGGTTTTGCGAACATCTAAATTAGTACCTATCATCAACTTAACAGTTATTATACATACCCATCAGCAGTATTGCTCAAATACAAAGTTTTGCTCGGTGATACAATGTCTTTCAATACCAGATTATATGGAAGAAAGTGACTCATCATTTGCATCGATGCATCAAAGTTGTGCGAAGACGAGCAAACAGTGTTTCTAAATTAATTTAAAAATAAATTTCAAAGGACTAAGAGCAAAATGAACTATTGAATACGTTGTTAAAGATAATTAATATAAATACGAGACAGTACTAGCAATAAATCAGCTGTTAGACGTTAATCTAGAAAGAGCTTAGATCTAGACGTAATGCAAACAGTGTAATTAATACGAAGTACTATAATTTAATTCTTAATCAGATTTATTTATGATAGAAAATTTCAAAAATAATTTCAACGAGCTTAAATAAGACAAAAATATATGTATAATTGTATATCGAATGGATTTTAGATTTTTTTTATTCAAAATTAAGGTCTAAGCAATTATTACATATGAATATAAGGTTTTATTTACAAATTTGATAAAAAAATAAGAAATATTATGTATATGTATATAACATGTTCATAATTGTGCCAATTTATTTAATTTGTGAATGTGCTCCCGTGATAAAAGATTCTCTCCTTCGAACAGGGGGAACAGCCTAATATGAATTATTATGAAAATAGATACCACTTTCAAGATTCGTTTCTTTAAGCAGTATATTTTTATATTTGCTAATTGACCTCCAAATAAACGTTGACTTGTGATGGCTGATAATTGGTGTTCTTAAGCTGATAGCTTGAGCTCATAAAGCAGTATTAAAATAACTCACTTGAAATTCTAAAAGCGTAATATTTACAGACATCTGAGGAACCGGGCTTGAGTTCCTTTGTGTTTTCCTTCCAATCGTCTAATTAATTGAAGTGATTGCGTAATTTATATTTACTTTGTAGCAAACTGTAGTCGCAATTGTCTAAGCCATGTTATTTACAAATTATCTATTTTAGGTGAAAATAATGTCTTAGAATGTATTTGTGATATCCATATGATAAATGTACTTTTTTCTTCTCTCTGTTTAATTAGTTAATAACAAATGTTTTTTATCCATTCTATGTCTTTTTTGAAGTATTGATTTTAGTGCATACAACTATTGGTAAACCTTAATAAATAAGTAAAAAGTAATGTGATGGGATTAGACGTTTCTAGCGTTGTATCTGAGATCGACATAATTTACGCGTCTATTTTTTAGAAAAAGTAGAATTTATCAACCAAACCGAATTAACCCATTTGATAAATTACTTGATATATGTAATTGGTGGGTTTTGACAAAAACAATTAGAAAAAGCCTTTTAGTTATTTATTTTTGTTTTTATTTTTAGTGTATCGCATCTTCGTGTAAATTGTATATTGTTTATCCAACCGTCCGTGTTACGACTGATCATATCAATAGATACAATAAACAATCTAAATTTGGCACAGAGCTAGATAATGTTCGCTCGCGTCTATTTTTGATAAAAATATTTTGTTATAAAACTAGAATTGCTTTTAGTCATATACCCAATATGCCGAAAGTCATATATTCTATAATTATAATATTTAATTTTCTTTAAAAAAAATCCCAATATTTTTGTATGCTTTTTATGTAACATTTCATTAGTAACATTTTTACAGTTCTTTTGGAGGATTGGTGTGTGTATGTATTTTAAAGTTTTCGTATAAGTTTTAATTGACTCAAATCTGTAGAAATATTAAGCCAACTATATAATATGTACAAATATTTTTATTTATTTTTAAGCAATAAAAGAATGATTTGTTTAATAAAAAAATCTTTATAAACATGTTTTATTAATTAAACTCTTGACCCTCTCATTGAATGAAGGCTAAGCGGATAGAAATAGCTGTACACTGTACATAAATATAGGTATGTACATATACATAAAGGAATTGTTAAAAATATGGCTTATATCGGCAGCTCGGTAAACAACGTTGTCTGTTAATAAAAATTAAACGAGCGTCCATTACGTGGGTTTTTATTGGCTGAGCAAACTATTATGAAACGTGATTGGTACCTACGTGTTGTTGCTCGAGCAAAAAAATTCACACTTGTATTAGATTGATATACACTGAACGACCTTTATGAATAATTGCAACTAGTAACTGGTAAACAAGATGAAAGATTGAAGTTTACAAAAAAAAACGAAAATTCAATGCTGGGTATTTTTTTTTTATTGCATAGGAAGGCGGACGTGCATTTGGGCCACCTGATGGTAAGTGGTCACCAACACCCATAAACATTGGCATTGCAAGAGATGTTACCATCGCTTACTACGCCAATGCGCCACCAACCTTGGGAACTAAGATGTTATGTCCCTTGTGCCTGTAATTACACTGGCTCACTCACCCTTCATACCGGAACACAACAATATCAAATACTACTGTTTTGCGGTAGAATATCTGATGAGTGGGTGGTACCTACCGAGATGAGCTCGCACAAAGCCCTACCACCAAGTAAAAGACATTTCTTCGAAGGACATAGTAATAGTAACAGTTTGTGAATATCCCACTGCTGGGCTAAAGCCTCTTCTCCTCTTTTTGAGGAGAAGGTTTTGGGGCTTATTCCACCATGCTGCTCCGATACGGGTTGTGACAGACAGTTGGGTATTTTTGGAACAATCATATATTCTATATTCTATACTTTTGAATTGTTTTTGTAAAATGTCTTCACATTATTATATTCAATGTATTAGATACAATAGAACGGGTAGCCCGTTCGGAATGTTGAATCTAAAATGTATATATGACTGTTTATTAAATAAGTTGCCATGCGTTACAAGTAATAATAAAATAAAGGTCCTATTCACAACAATTATCTCCATCCTGCTATTTCTTATCTGTAATCGTGAACAGGAAGTTCGTACGCAAGAGACAGGAATGTACTTCGGTCATCTGTTTTGGCAAGTCCCAAGCTGTAGCCTTAATTCTTTTTATAGTCTTATATAGATGAAGCGTCCTAGTGTGTGAAACCCATTTCGATATACTTGGATTATAATTCACCCGAATGGTTGACCTTAATTGAGGTTGCTCCGGTCCTTAGGGTCATAGCGTGTAGCAGCACTATCGAAATTCTAAAGCAGTTCTTGAATAATGGTAGAAATGATAGACTTCCTAAAAATATACTATTTCTATAATAAGTAAAAAAGATAAAAATAATATATTTAAAAGAGCTTTGTTAACTTCTGCAATTAATAAGTTCACACAAACTTAGCTTCATATATTTTAATGGGTTTAATAAGACAATATAGATAATTAAAATAAATATCTAAAAGATAGATATAGATAATATGAATATCATTCATTTGTCATTTTAGAAATGATTCCGACATTATAACAAAATGATGTATGTTTTTGAGTTGGAATAAGCTATGACGATTATATTATGACGTTAATATGACCAGCAATAAAAGTAATTTACGGTTTTTTATTAGTCATGTCAATATTATCACGTACCGAGCACCATCACGAATCGGTAATTAATTGATCAAACACCAATACGATATACCAAACATGGCAATGGAATGGAAAACTAAGAAAAAAAATCGAACGTATTAATAAAGTTTTATTTTTTTTATTTTTTGAAAAAAGAATCATCTTTGTATTTAATAAGTAATTAAAAAAATGTTAGAGAATATCTATGTTGGATTCTTATATTCAATTTATACTTTAAATAGCTTGTAATTTACATATTATACCTTTATTTCTTAGTTGTTGTAAACTTGACACCATAGTTAAGCTGACAATGAAATTTTTTGTTGCAATTCTATTATTCAATATAACAATAAAATGTGACTTTTATTTCTTTTTCTGTATAATTCAATTCATCGTTTACTACTATGAACGATATCATAACATTATGCCTACTTATATTCAAAAAATGTATATTTTTTAGCAAAAACTGATAAATTACATAGGTAACTAACAAAAGTGACGTAAAATATTTTATTAACACTTTACTACGATTTTGTCGCTACTGACTAGTGTTAATTTTACAAATAAACTAACTTTTAAATCGTTCGAGGTCATTATTAGATGTATAAAAAAATCTTAAAAACATATACATTTTAAAACATAATATCATGTATTTTATAGTAGTAAAAAAGTGCTAAAATTATAACATGTATAATAAACAAAATTGGGTTCGGATAAAATATAATATAGTCATTATAGTTCACCAAGACAAAAACTATAAAGATTAGTAGGTATTGAAGGTAGATGAATAAAATTTAGTAAGAAACATTAAAATAATTAAACTTACCAATATGGAATGTGTGTATTAAAACAAGTAAAAATACAAGAAAACCCGTCAACATATTTCTAGAAATACCAAACTATTCACTCTCAACATAGAAATATTCAAATTCAGAACGGTTTGCATCGTGCAGTCGATTGTGTAAAAACGAGTAACAGTAAATAAAATCAACACAACACTAAGTTTCCACACTCGATTCACTTATTTAGAACTGTTAGAATTTTGTACACATTAAAATATTAACAGTTATAATTCGAAAACTTTACTAAAACGTTACGATGTTTCAAATCGTATGGAATCATTTTGGCGCCAAATCGGAACACGTCTATTCGCGTCAACGCGGCAAAGCTGACGGCGAGACAGCGATTGAGCGAACCGCCGGCGGATGTTAGTTCAATGTAGCGTAGGAAAGCGCTTTGTTGGCAAATGAGCTCACTCAAAGGCAATGTTACTAACTTAAAACTGTATTCAGATTCTTGATAGGCTTATTGCGATATTAATTAACTTACTCTATATTATATACATTGTTTCTTGGTACTTAAGTATTTAAACGCTTTAGGATACTTACCTGTTTCAATAACACAAAATCTACAGCCATACATAATACTTTTGAAAATGGATTTATTTCGTTACGCCGTTAAATCTTACTTACTACACTTCACAAAATAGTACAGGTTGTTTCAGATTCAATGTTATTTAGAATACCTATTTTAAATTCAGATATTACTAAATATTTAATATAATCCTGAATATAAATTGTTTTTCCATGCTGCACACACACATAAATCCATAGTTCGTAAACAGTTGAAAATTAGAAACTCATCAATAGTGATTCTCAACCTCAAACATTGCGTTTTTTAAATAGAACCGACTCACGATACCTAATAACCACTTCACGGGTCGGACACGAATTTTGTTACAACCGTTATATGGCAAAACTACACTCTTACATAAAAAAAACTGCTATACCTATATAATATAATAATTTATATAATATATTTAGTCATTACATTAATAATGTAACTATACATCAGTAATTAGTGCCCTATAGTTTTATAATTTCTAAATTCACATTATGGTTACAATCAAACGTAGTGGCAAATTGAACGTAGAACGTTAAAATAATACAGATTTAAAATAAGTTAGTTTTCTTAAATTATATATTTACTAAACACATTTAATAAATTATTTCCAACGTACACAATACACATATACAGTACCTAACCGTAATAAATTATTAATAGTAGTTACATACGGTCTTGTCAGCTAAGTTTTTTTTCGTAATTTTGTCTAGAATGGTCCCAAATCCCAATCTTGTCCCAACGATGCATTTGTATACCAATGGGCGTTATATCGGAGTGTAGGAGGATTATAAAGTTTACCTCTGGTATGCTTTAAATGAGCCTGAATCGCTTAAGTAAAATTATTAAGTGTTGATAATCCATTATTATAATAAAAATAACCTTTTTTTAAATAAGTCTATAGTTAAAAGTTTTACTGCAGACAGAAGGGAAAAAAACATTCAAACTAATTGAATACCTAATTGATCATTAGGTATTCAATTATTTACTGATTTACAATCGTTTCACAAACAATCTTTAGTAAAGTTGACAATAAATATTGGTCTATAGTGTTTCTAAATGAATAAGGTAATGAGATAACAATATAATTATTAATAATTTGAAGTAAATTAAATGAATTTATTGATTAACATGTCACGTGTCAAAATCAAATTCGTTTCTAGTGAAACGTCGAAAGAATACGATTTTTACAAGAGCCATACGGGTTGTGATTAAGCATCATTACAAGAATTAAATTCAATGTTAAAGATGAAAATATTATAATATTCTTATGGATATTATAATATTCTTAATTTTTTTTATGTTTAATAATTGTTATAATCTATTTAGAAATAATAAGTAAAGGAACTACCATTCTTTTAATATATATATTTCAGATGAAATCGTAGTTTTTTAAACGTTACTCTTGATGATCAAGATGGCTGGTTTCAAAGTCTACGTTGATTATTATTATTTTAAACTGAGCCTAAAAATGTTGGTTGCACAGTTCATAAGGATAAAAATGTCTTATTCTCTCAAAAATAGTTTTAATATGAAGATTACTGAATGGTTTTGTTTGTCAAAAGAGCACAGATTATTTCAACAATGTCATGTCTTGTACAGAATGACAAACGTCACGTCACGACAAATGTGACAGTATAATGACGTTGGCACTTGAGTTGAGTTCAGAGTTCAGACTTCAGAGTGAGACTTGACTTGAATAGCAGTTTTGTTTATGTGAATGTAATATAATGCAAAATGCAGTAATACACTAATAAAGAAAATTCAACGAAAATGCTTGTTTCCAAATTTAATCTCAACCAATCAATCTTGTTCATGTTTACACCATCCTTGACATTGGCGAAATAATCTTAGGATTGAATTGAATTTATTTTTTCACAGTTTTACTTAATTAGAATTTATTTGTATGCGTCCAAAATAATTCATTAAAATTGACTTTCAAGTTAGTAGAAATAATATATAACTAATAAAATGACTTACTTCAAAACAATCACTAAAGTGTTTGTGGGTTGTTGTTTAAATACTTTTTTAATGGAAATTTTAATGGCGAGAACTCCTGAGAGTGCTAATTTAGTGACTTTTCTCCAATTTGTCTTCATAACTTTACAGGGTTTTATATCATTAAAGTCTAGTATGGTAAGAGTATATTTTAATGTTTTGATTTTAAAAAATCATTTTATGTAACTCATCACTTTAATAACTTGTTTCAGTTTAAACCGAAAATACCTTTAAGGCAATATTTTTTATTAATATCCTTATTTTTTGTTACTAGTGTAGCCAATAATTATGTGTATGCTTTACATGTTCCTTCAACACTTCATATGATTATAAGGTAACCCATCATTGCTAACTAAATTATCTTTAAAAACTAAAGAACAAGCACTTGAAATTATTAATCTTTATTTTGTCTAAGATAAAACACTTCTATAAAATATAAATTGTATTAATAAAATAGGTTTCAAAATTTATTTATAAAAATTTTACATTCCAATTTTCACTAGTCAGCAAACGCAGCAAAGCAACAGGGATTAATAATGCAAAATAATTATGTAAATCCCATTGTTTTTATTTTAGATCTGCATCATCAGTAGCCAGTATGTTAGTATCTTGGTATGTAAAAAAACAAAGACCAAGAACAAATGCCATGATTGGATCAGTGATAATCAGTATAGGAGTATCACTTGCAACATATGGGGGTGCAACAGTAGTTGAGGATAGAGAGGGAAAGTTTTTGCACTGGTGTTTAGGAGTATCAATACTTTTATCTATGCTAATAGTTGGTGCTTTTGTGGGTTTGCAGCAAGAGATATTGTTTAATAAATATGGAAAACATCCTGAAGAGGTATGTAGAACAATAATTTTTACTTTATCTATCATCAAAATCTTAAACATAATATATCTGAGCAAAATCCAATTACATAAAATGGATTAAATATATCTTATCATCAGAATGATAATTATTTATTAACTAGATAGGTATTTTCAAATTAATTTAGTTTATATGTATAAATAATACTTTAATCTATTGTTAAATGTAACTAGAATTAAAATATATTTTGAAAATTATGTAATTGTTAATAATAATAATTCATTCTTGCCGTAAACATGTTTCTTTATCACTTAAAAGCAAAAATAAATAAAAAAAGATTGTGAAGATATGGGTATAATCCTTGTCTTCTGATTCATCTCAATATTTGGCGGTAAAGGAAAACATTGTGAGAAAACCTGCAAGTGAAGGATGAAAATATACCACAGGTATCCACCAACCCTCATTGGCACAGCATGCTGGAGTACAACATTCTCCAAAAAACGAGGAACATGCCGTGGAACATGTTACTTTATTGTTATTCTAATAATTGCCTTTTGCAGTTAAATCAAAAAAATAGCTTAGCACTGTTATAAACTCATGTTCTGTTGTGAATCTAAATCTAAAATAACAATTTAAGCTATAAATGAATATGTGAAAGAATAGTGTTCCTTGTTTTTTATTTTTTATTGAAATATCTACAAGGGCTTGTGAATACTGACCGGAATGGTATAATATGTTAAGTAAGCTGCAACTATTACACAGTCTGCTTATCTTATTCTTTTGTCAGATTATCAACATTATTTTTGTTTCAGATGCTCTTCTATACTCATTCATTACCCCTGCCATTGTTCTTAGGAATGTACATACAACTCTATAGTACAGTTTTCACTTTGACATCAATGTGTTGGTTAATTCTTGCTATTAATATTTTCACTCAATTTTACTGCACGCATTCCGTCCATGTATTAGCTACTAAGGAAACATCTTTGACTGTGACATTTATATTAACATTAAGGAAGTTTATCTCTTTGTTAATTTCATCTGTATTTTTTGAGAACAATCTAACATTTCTGCATATTATAGGGACCATTCTTGTGATCACAGGAACATATTTCTATTTTGATTTTTTTACAGAGAGAAAACAAAGGCCAGTCAGTATTAATGATAGTAGATACAATACAAAACAGAAAACTATTTAATAAGAATTACTTTAGTTATATATAAAATGTAGAAGTATTTCAAAAAAATATTTACATATTAGTTAGAAAATATATTAATGTTGAGTTTTTTAATATGAAGTTTATGAAACAAAATAAAACAATTTATATAAAATCTCACCTTTTTTATTTACTTAATAGTAAATTAACCTATCATTAAGAGAATAGTGAGTGCAGAATACATAAATTTATTGCAAGTTATAAGACTAAAAAATATAGATTTTACAATTATTTAATTAAAGACTAAAGCTGTATCAACACTATCTCTCAATACACGCACAAACGCAATACAATACACTTTCATCACTATAATATACAGTTCCTCAAAAATGTCCACAGTTATCACCAATGTTCATAACTTCAAATATTTAGTATCTGAAAAACAAATTCAATTGTATAATCTGCACATTATACATGTAAACAATTTTGTTCTAAATTAGTTTTTTTTTTAATCTATTTTTTAAGGGTTTATTCTAAATTAGTTATAGTACACAATACTACCCAAACATAGTGAAAATCATAAAAAACAAAAACATACTAAGTCACAACAGTTTAATACCTGTTAATGATAATTAGTTGTGCAGAGAGGACATGTGGTCCCAATGTAGATAATGCTGGCTGACTGTTTATAACATTAGTGAACATCAAACTCAAATTACCTGTTCCTACTGTCTGATCTGCTGCGTTGTTCTCGAGATCGGGAACGTGATGTGGAGCGGCGGTAGGGGCTTTTCTCTGGACTTATATACCTGCTCTTGCTATCTGATCGGCTGCGTCGGTCGCGCGACCGTGAGCGTCGCACGGAGGGGGAGCGACGCCGTACTGATGGCGACCGCCGTGGGGAGCCGGATCGGCCGCGCGAGTATGAGCGCCGACGTGGACTACGGCTGCGGGATCTGAATATGTCATACCATTAAAAAATGTACACATCCAGAGTACTTGCAGTTTATGTGCCACTTTGTTTCATGTGATACTGTTTAGTACATAGTTTGAACCACTTTATGAATAGAAGATCAGATAAATAAAGATTTGCTGTCTGTCAATTTCGTGTAGTAATAATGAAAAGTATAAAATATTGGGGAAAGTTAGCACTTAATATTCAAACTTAATAAATAATCTACATATAATATCAACAATAATTAATAAACAGTATTTAAGATTTCTTTGTTTTGTTGTTTAATTACGCTCGAAAAACGCCGTTAATATTTTTTCTAATTCTAGATACAGGTAAAAGGTATGGCAGTGCTAAGTATAGGATTCAAAAAGTACCGAGACTTGGTGAGCCTGTTGGTCGTCGAGCGTTGTGAGGTCTGCTGTGAGGCCGAAGGGGGTTCGAATACCGAGGCGGAGCAAGTTTCAATGTGATCTTCGAATGATGACTTTAACCGGGAGTTTCAATAACGAATTGCGGACACGGGGACAAGTTGTTCGCCGTAAGTCGGTGTCTAGTTCGGTGCCTCGGTGACGACGTAAGTGTGCAGACGTGAAGCATCAGGATTTTGCAATGATACACAGGATATTGTAGGTTCCTACTATGTGGCTCACATTAGTAATATTTTAGGTCCAGGTGTTTAGGAGTTTCAGGATTTAGGTAATGGCCGTTAAGAGGATAGAGGGGACGCAGTTGGTGAAGGCTTCAGTTGCGCGTAGTAGTTTGGAGAGCCGATCGCAGAAGTTGAGCGGGATGTAGTTGCGAGCGACGATCGCGGATGTCTTATTGGTAAAGCCGTAGTTGTGGTGAACAGATGTGGTGAGGTCGTTGGTGTGTTGGTGGTTGGTTGATAAAATGGACCTGCAAACGTTCCAACACCCACCACATTTAGTTACTCCTTTTTGAATTAGTCTAAATCTACCAAAATTTTAATATTCAAAGCGAGCCTTAATAGTGAATCTTGCTATGGATTAGGGTAATAAATACTTTAATATTCACCAGACACCAGTACATTGATCTAATAAGTTTTTTAATAAGTAAGATAAACATGTATTAGTTACTTAACTTTATATATTAATCGAAATGCATTGATGTCATGGCTCAAGGCAATATTAATTTAACTTGTATAAAAAATATGTTAACTTACCTGGAGTATCGTCTGTCTCGTCGTGTTCTCCCATTTGACATTTCAACACGAATTCGTGTCCCACAGCAACGTCTGTCCAGAACAAGTGTTATTTATGAAATCATGGAATTCAGTAAAAATGTAATGTAATTAAATAAATATGACTGGATATTAAATAATTTTGATAAGGTTGGTGTAATATTTATTAACTAACGATTATAATTTAAAAAAATATATAGAATCTTAACTGATACTGTTATTTACAACTTAATTGAATCAACATGCAATTCAAAATCTTCATCTTTTAAGGTTTCAAATGAACCATTAGCACTTGAAGAGTTGTTAAAGTTATAAAAAAATGTTCCCCATTCCAAGACAAGAGAAATTAAATGAAAAAAATCTCATCTCAGTCTTAGCTTGGAGGTATCATGCTATAGCACACTTATGACTCAAGCGTTCCACATTGAAGGTGGAACGGATCTAAGGAGCGTGCAAAAATAAAATTATTCTCCGATGCATTTGTTGTATTAATAGAAATTATGTAGTAATTGATATTTTAGTGCTTAACCTAAGGCAATTACATTTTATTTGTGAATTGCTAGTAAAGTTATGGTTCTTAAGGTTATATGTGGATTTGGATTATGGAATTGTGGATTGAAACCAAAATGGCGACTTAACAATATGGCGTCTATTCGAATGTTACACTATTAACCAATAATTTTGCATATATTTTTCAAATCGAGGTCCATATTCATAATATTTCATACTTACGTTCCATCTAGACCACGAACGGAATCTTCGGCGTCACGTGGGTCTTCATATTCAACGAAAGCAAATCCAGGAGGATTTCGTGCAACCCACACATTTCTAATACTTCCATATTTTGAAAAAACTTTCTCTATTTCATATTTAGATGCATTTGTGCCAAGGTTACCGACATATACTTTGCAAGAAAGATCCCATTCTCGATAGCGAGACATCTGCAAAGAAAACAATTTGCATTAAATGTAGGCCGCCATATTGTTTCTTCAGCTTTTTCACTTCAAATAATAAGCTTTTTTAATAAAATAAAACCCAAATAAATTACCTTGTGTTTAAATTATTGATTGGTAAGAAAATATAGCACAATTATCTGTATTCTCAAATTATAATGATTTTCCTTTCACTCTAAAAACACGTCTATGTGAAACAAATGAATGAACAGGAATGAAGGAATGCGAATGACGTGAACACGAATTGAACTTTTGTCAAAGAACGAGTTATCAGAAAGGTACGTAATTGGGAATGAGTTGGAAGATATTTCGTTCATAATGTACTATATACACTCTCGCAACACTGGCTTACTCACCCTTCAAACCGGAACACAACAACACCAAGTACTGGTGTTTTGCGGTAGAATATCTGATGAGTGGATGGTACCTACCTACCCAGACAAGCTTGCACAAAGCTATATCACCGAGTAAAAGCGATAAAATACTCGTGGCTAAATTTTGAACATGGATGTTAATCTCAAAGACGGCATAGGAAATATTATAGTGTGAAAGAGTATCCGCAAGTACGGATCTTCTCTCTGAGACCGGTTAGCCGGAATTAAGTCAGGCGTCATGAGGTAACAACGGTTGTATCTGCAAACGGCAGGAGAGAGAAAAACACATGCTTTCTACGATAACAGATTTATTTTTTAATCTTTTTAAATAATACCCCCTATAAAAAGATAACAAAAAGCATCTAGTGTCAAATGACGGGCTCTTATATTTTTTTATAACCATCGTCAAATATAGGAATTGTATAATAAATAAAAAAATACATTTCGCTTAGAATAAAACTATTTGTAATATTTATTTGAATAATACGTGTCTATGTAGCAAGATATTTATATTTTACAAAATGCGAGAGTGTAATTGTACATGGTTATTGCTTTTTGTCCACAGCCTTTGTAAATTTGTAGTTCGTATTGTCATTGTGTAAAACAGCTGATTAGTGATTGGTAGCTTAATGTGCTTGGACATGGCGATATGTTCTCGAATATATTCTAATGAAAATTGAATCAAAACAAAAATGGATGTGGTCGGCCTCTTGAATAATATCCATGATAAAACGGACATGTTTGCTGTTAAAACATGGACCTCCGAGTGGACGAACAGTTTCCAAGATAATCAAGTGAGTTATTGATTTTACTAAAGTCTTTTGTTTAGTTATATTTTAGGTATATTTTTGAATAAGAGCAAGCGTTTAAATTAAATATACGCGTGTAAAATTTATTAAAAAAGGGAGTCTTACTGTTGAATAATAGTTTGGCATAGAATTGAAATAAACATCCTTGGGCCCAACCAGGAAGTAGAAAAAATAGCACTATAGTAATTGATGAATAAAAAAATAAACGAGAATGTTTTTAAAGTCCTACTAATAGTCATTATTTGTATTTTAAATACAAATTTGTCACGACTCTATGACATTGTTTAAATAATTGTAATAACAATGAATTTATACTCAGAACTCTTTAAAGATATAAAAAAAATCAAGTTTAAAAACTTAATTTAAATAGCAACTAGTTAATTTTGCTAATAAATTATATCTCTTAACATAAAATCTTTATTCTAGAAATCTATATAGCAATTAAAGTTTATTTCGAACTGTAAAGTGCTCATTATTTATAATATTTTAAATACATAAAACATATTTTTTTAGTTAACTTTTTGTATAGGGAATAAAGAAATTATTAATTTACTTATTGATAGATAAGAGAGTTATAAAAAGATTATTAAATAATTATTATAATAAAATAAATGTATGTATAATAATTTATTTAATTATAAATCATAAAAATTGCTATTCCACAAGAATTAGTTATTGTTTTTTTTTAAGGTGGCTATGTAACATGTATATTAGAAATTAAAATAAAGTAATATAGTCTTGAAGGTCCTAATTGTCTTTCTGCTTATCCCTTTTAATTTTGAATCAATTGACTCTTTCAAGTAGTTTTGTGTTCTGTTTAATTCATCTCATGCGAAAAAAACAGTGAGTTAAGATTAAGTAGTAGTTCACACATGAAAGGTAATGGTTGATTATATTCACTGATCTTCTCTTGAATATTTTGTAAAAACTAATTAAACAAGTTGAATGAGTGGTTAGAATATATAAATGTTAATCAATGGTTACAGATTCAATATCATATAAGCACCATAGAATTTTCTCACAGAAATCAAAAGAAAAAATTCAGACATATATTTTTTCCCATTTTATTAAAATAAATATTTACTTAGAATTTTTGCATCTATTTGGTTCTGCATAGTATGTCTACATTTTATATGCTGGGATACAAAGTTTTCTATATTATGTTTACCAACGGCATAAACTGTCGCTGGTGAATTTAATTAAATTCAGAGAGTTCCAAACGCAAACAGCTATGCTGCAAGAATATCCACAAATCTGATGAAATAGCCTCATATCTCTTAAAAGATCACTATTACAAATCAAGGCAAGCATCAATAAATGTTCATGTCTTTTATTTATGTTTACAATTAACCCCTCATGCTCTTCCGTGGACAAAAAACATTGCGCAAAGACCACCTTTAGCAGAATCTGTATGTAAATCCACCAACCTGCATTGAAATAGCCTGGTGGAAAAAACTTTTAATTTAATAACTTACTTATTCGCCATTAATATAATTTTGAAATTTGCATTGTTTGCTTCTTTGTCGATCATAACTATTCCACAATTATTTTAAAAAATGTTTACATTTTAAAACATTTCTTCAACATAGGTTATTAGGATATTTTAATAGAACTCTAAAATTAAAAAATATTTCTTAATGATCTCGCTTTAGAGCATTGAAAACAACTGGCAACTTGAAATGTGTTTTTCGCAATTTCCGAATAAACGACTAGTAGTTTTATTGCGAAAGCGTCCTCCGGCACGTTCCATAGCTCAATATGTACATTGGTAATATTTTGTTATACTATAATAGTATTTATGGTGAATGTAATAAAGATTATATTAGGAGCACCATATGATTTTACTATAGGTTTATCGATAGGTATAGTTTGTCGCGCCAAGACGATAAGTTAGTGAGATGTATCAGCTATGAAGTGGTTGAAGGTTATTATACGAAATTATAATATTATATCAATTAGCAATAAATTGAGAACCGAACGTCTAACCGATTGATAAGCGAATATATTTTAAGCTGGATTTTGATAATTATGACGATTTCAAACAAGAAGATAAATCTGCTTTCTTTTATTGTGTAGTTTATTTAATTTCGTAATTGAATGATGTTACAACGGATACGACCTTTCTGACAAATCTCCGACGATGTTATGTATGTGGATTCTAAATTCTAATCTTCCGTCAACATAACAATGTCTTCGTCTGGACTCCAAAGAAATTTTATTTGCAGATGCGAGTAATTGCATGATGAATTTTAGATTACGCTTTGATACATCCTACAGTAACATCCTGTGAATGTCCCACTGCTGGGCTGAGGCCTCCTCTCCTTTTTGACGAGATTTAATACATAGTATTTTTTATAATTAAAAAAAAAATACCCGCATGTAGACTAAAATTAAAATCTTTTTTTTTAAATATGCAAGTGTATAAAATCCTCTGGTCAGCTCGTGTGATCATGATAATCACTAAGCGATTGTCGTAAACGTAAAATTTATGATATTAATAATACCGAATATAGTTTAAAAGATATACTTGTATCATTTTTATTACACTTTAATACGTAACATATAATTTTTATTTATTTTATATTAAACTAGCTGATACCCGCGACTTTGTCCGCGTTGCTTGATATATTAACAAAGTTTTCTTATGTACGAAGGAAAAAACATCAAAAATATACTTTGTTTAAACATACATCACTGACCACGCAGTGCATATACAAATCGTTGTTTCTTGAAACTTTAATAACTTTTTATTAAATGAACATATCGCAATCATTTATGTTTTTGATAAGGGCCAAGTGTCTAAGAAATAAAATTTAGAATATTTCATTGAAATCTATCCAGTAGTTTTTCCGTGATGCGCGCACAACTGCAGACCTCTATCATTTTATTTATATAGATTATCACAGCTAGTCAGCTAGTCTTCCTTTCTTACTCTGAGTTGACGTCGATGTTACAATCGTCCAAAATGTCGGTGATTTTATTTTTGAATTGTTTATGAATAAATTGATGTTTTTATTTTACTTTTGCATACATTTTGCGTCATCTATTTCGCTCTGTAGAGATTGAAACTATTAAATACTAATTTTAAGAACTCAGTCTGTCTGTTACGCGTTCGCGGCTAAAGCACTGGACCGATTTTGATGAAATTTTGTACCGAAAACACCTTGAACCCTATAGAACATTTATTTTCTCCACGCGAAGACGTGTGCGAAATGATGATTTATATATGCTATTTTACTATCTTGTCTTGCAAAGATAATTATCGTTACATTTTAAAACTACAAGGCCGAAACTCAAAGGAATTTATACATTAATTTATATCAAATCAGGGCGATACCAAGTGAGTAAATTCATTTTGTTTTTATATACATTTAACGAATTGAGATTATTTTAAATTGCTATAATTATACATAAAGTGAATGTTTATAGTTAAATTTTAAACTTGTGGTACATGCTGAAGAGTTTGTTCGTTTGATCCGGATAATCTCAGAAACTACTGGTTCTAATTTAAAAAAAAAATTGTGGGATAGTCCTTTTATCGAGGATGGCTCTAGGCTGATTTTTATTCATTATATTTTTATTAATTATACGCAGGTGAAACCGCGGGGCACAGCTAGTTTACATATAAATCTAATCAAAATCGATTTAATAGATTAGCCGTGAAAACGTAACAGACAGTCAGAGTTTTATTTTAACATTTGTTTATAGTACATATAACAGTAGTAATTACGATGCATTTAATTGAATTATTGTTTATCGCTTCGTTGCAAATCCCCTGTATATGTTTTTATTACTACAATATATTCTACTATGATGTTACTACGTCAAAAATCTTCGCACAAGCTGGATGACAATTAGCCCCTGAGTACTTCATAAAAGATGTCCTTCGTAACACCAAGTCTTGGTGACCAAGATGCCAACTATGGACGAGTGACACAGTAGACATCCTACGTGTCGCACGCGCAATGTTCCATCCTTCGGACAAGAGTGCCCGAAGACAGTTTCATCGCTGCATGCTACGAAACTTTCTCGGAACGTCAATTATTTCGGGACCGGCCACTGTCCGTCAATGTCTGATCCGTTCGACATGACTTATTCAACAATAAGTACAACGTATGCTAGTACGAAACCAACAACACATAACACACACGGATGGATGACTTAAAAAAAAAGACAGCTAAAACTTTTTAGCCATTCATGGCAATACTCGGTCTTGACCTTGACTGAAAAAAAGAATCTGATGAGATATGCTCGGGTGCGGTCCTGGAATGGCCTCGGACAGTCAAGTGCTAAAAACGACTTTAAATTGAAAGATGCTTCTCTTTGTAAATTAAAATTTATAAGTTTAGTTAAATGCTTGTGGTCTTACAATAGAGTATAAAAAATCAAGAAAAATCTTCTCTTTTGCTGGTGATGGTGACTTATCAGGTTGACCATTTGCTGGTCTGCATTTCTATTATAAACAAAACACTGTCGAAGACATATTCTAATGGGTCTGATAAGATTAAAAAAAGTATACTATCGATTAAAACATTTTTATTTATAAAAATTGTTTTTTTTTCAGTTGCTGTGGTCTTTTTGTGGCTGTGTGATAGTGTCTCTTCTCGTGGTATTCTTCTATTATTACAAACGATGTCGTTCAAAAGGTACATACGGTTTTAAATTCAAACATTGTACATACATTATTAATAGTATATAACAAATAATACTTTATGTTCCATTCCTATTATATAATAAAACAAATAATTGTCAGTTAAGTGATTTTACATTTCGGTAAAAATAGAACATACATGATTATAATATTATCAGTGTGTCTCTATTCATAAAGAATCAGGATTGGATATAGTTCTTGTCACGTAACTTTGCCGCTCTGAAGTATGTAGCAATATTAAAAACCAAAACGAAAAGCGCGCATGCGCGGCAAGCAGACTGTGGCGTCGCGTATGTAGCTATTTGTTACTTGTTTGCGTCTCGCATTACATAGTGGATGACGGAAGTGTTACGTTTTGTTATTGTTTTGAATTCATTGTTTTATTTTCTGATGACTGCTTTTCTGTCGATCTTATCTTTGTGTTTGTTAGAGATTGACTTTTTAGTTAGTCTTTGATAAACGCCAATGAATAATGCCCTAAGCCGTCATGAGAGAGGCATTTTTAAAGGGGTTTATTATCGATATATTAATGAACGATTTTGTTTTAAGATGCAATGAATTTATTACAAGTCTGCACCCATACGGCCTTACCGAACGCCTAACTTCAGAGCGGCAAAGTTACATGACGCGCATATTATTCATTATTATAATTTTCTTAAACAGTTTTATGGAAGTTCTTCGATTATTGTTTCAACGCTTCTATCAATTTCCAATGAATATGTAAATGTTTAGTAAAACGTATTTGATAACATTCATAAAACATTTCTTTGAATTGATTAAGACGTGTCAATCTGAGTAAATACATTGTTGTTTTCAAATTAAATTTAAATCACAGTATAAAATATAAATTTAAGTTTACTTTTCTGTCACGTTAAAAAAACTAGTTAGGTTTATGTTAATTTACTTATATTGTTGTATTATATAAATATTTTCCCAACAATTAGAGCTATCAGGAGGTACGGGTACAACAGCCGCTGGAGAGCCGGCGAAACGTTTTCGAAAACGGGACAAAATGCTCTTCTACGGGAGGCGGATGTTGAGAAAAGTCAAATCGATCTCAAATTCCGGACAAGGCAGGAAACGGCGCGCCGTCATGAGGTTCGCGAGGAAACTGTTACAACTCAAGAAGGAATCGGCTCCTGAACAACTCAAGGTAAAGTTACATTTAAAATCATTACAAATATTCTTGGTGGTATGGCTTTGTATGTGGTACGTACCTTACTCCTAAAAACCTTGTCTAGAACAATTCCTTACTATATTTATTAGATATATTACGTAGTTCGGGCCTACATTAAAGTTATTCTGTCCACATCAGGTACTAGAACCTCCAGCGGAATATCTAGAAGAAGACTTGACCAGCGACGATCGAGTACCGCCGGACGCGCTTTACATGTTGCACAGCATTCGAGTGTTTGGACACTTCGAGAAACCGGTCTTCCTGATGCTCTGCAAACACACTGAAATACTTAACCTGCCGGCTGGATCGTTTCTATTTAAAGTTGGTAAGTATCTTGAATACCATACAAAAGTACCGACTTTAATACGACCATACATTTTATCATAGTATACATCTTGAATTCAAGTCATGACAAAACAAATTAATTAAATCATCAATTATTACATTCAATTCATTTATTTGCTTTAAACATAAATTACACGTTTAGTCACGATATAAATGACATGCAAATATTTTGGTCTAAACTAATTATTAAATAAAATATTACAAGTACTAACATTCCATTTCATTGCATACCCAAAAACGATATTGTAGATACTTGTTCTATATATTCATTAGCACATGACGCAATATTATATTTATATTATGTATTTTTTTTATTTCTTAATATCATATATTTAGTCTTTTTCAAATTTAAGAGTTAATTATTACTACTTAGCCACTCGTGGACTTCATATATAGTTTTATTTATTTCATGGGAATTGTTAGCATTTTTGACACAAGGCACAATAATATTCGTCATCTGCGAACATAATACACTTATGTTTCGTACGATCAGAGGATCATTGATATAAATGAGAAATAATAGTGACCCCAGGACACTTCCCTGTGGTACACTATATAAATTTGTTTGAAGATAGGACTTGTATGTTTTTATTGTGTTTTTCTCGTTTAATTTCGAAAGTTCGACAAATTGCTTCCTATCTTTTAAAAAACTTTCTTACCATGCATAAAAGAGTCATGACATGACAAAGTCAATTACATAATGTGACATATTAAAATGTAATTTTCATGTAACATGGCCATTGTTTTAGCAGCCTTAGTATCTTTCAATAAATCAATATTGAGGACACCTGCAGATTATGCTTTTTGGTGTCTTTTAATTTGTTAGGTTTTATATCTAATTTGTCAAAAAATAATTCAATGTCAGAATTCGGAGTGCGATACATACATATAATACAATTTGTATCGGACAAGTAGTTTCGAGGTTGCTTGCGATGCTTTTATAAATAATATTTCTTTACTTCTTAGATTATTCTTTGTAAACATGCATACTCCGCCTCTTTTTACGTCCCTAGAATAGTTGGCGGAGAGTTCAAAATTGTTCAATATAGAAGTGTTACACTTACTTGTTGACCGTCAAAAATCTACTACCGGTTCGGAAAGAAAACATCTCAGATTCGAGATTAATTGACGAAAGAAACTTAGCGGATTCCCCCCTTTTTTCATTATTATTGTTTGTTATACAAATTAAACTTGCTTGTAAAAATATTAAATAATGTAACATACATTTATGTTATTGATTGTTTAATGATTTTATAATGTTAAATATGTATTAAAATTAACTTTAAAAACTTTATATAATAATATAAACATGATTCATTTCATTAAAAATTCAGCGAAATATACAATGAGAGGTCTTTGTAATTTTGATAAACATTAATAAAAATATGTTCCGCTCTGAGGATACATTTATAAAAGCAACGGCGCATGGCTTACAACTGAGTCTATTTTTATACGAATCTGGTTTTTAAGACGAATGCGTTAAGAAATAAATCTTAAACGAGATTGTTAAACGGATAAGAATGTGTCATTGTAACGGGAAATTATGTAAAAGATATATTTAATACATAAAAATAGACGAAATTTTTTTTTATACATGTTAAGTTTAATTCCAGTTTGTTTTTTTTTTATTTCCTTATTTAATTGTACGAATTTCGGCTGTCGAATCTTTAGAACCTTTAGCCAACTCCGCAGGAGGATGTCTCTTTGAATTCGACGTTTGTCGGGTTCCGAGGTCCTGAGTTATTAGTTGTTAATAGGTTTTTCTGCTGAGAAATTGTCAACAGCATTCCGGTGCCTGATAATTGGCTGTAATTACACTCTGCGCCTGAATATACGCCAGTCGTGTCAGATTTACCGTCCCATAGGATTATTTATAAAGAGTAAGAGAGTTGAGTACGTTTGTGTTTGCGAGACTATTGGACTTGGCTGATCACCGTTAAAAACGCCTCTATAATTTTGTCTTATCGTACACATTTATACTTTCCCAAGTAAACATGAGTCGTTTAAATTCCAGGTGATACGGACGAAAATGTTTATGTCGTGCAAACGGGTCGCGTCAACGTTTACATCACGAACCAGGACGGCAGCAGCCTCTCGTTGAAGATCGTACGAGCCGGAGAGAGTGTGACGTCACTGCTCAGTTTCACTGATGTTCTGACGGTAAATATTCATAACTATATATATAACAGTTAAATAATAACTGTAGCCTGAGTTGTATGCAAAGGTATACAATAATTAAAGTTAAAAACCACGATAAAGAAGTTTTTATTTGGCAGCCATTTTTAATTACACGATTAATATTTTTATATTTAGGTTTAACTACTTAGCTTAAAAGTTATTGTTATATAAAGTGAGAATTGAAGTCAAATATCTATACAATAGTAAAAGAAAAACCAGCACAAATTTATTTACCAGAAAAAAATATCTTTCCTATATAACACATATAATGAAAAGACTATAGACTATTTATCATTCTCATTTATAGGTAAATTAATAACTTCAGTAATTACTAACTTTTTATATTTAATATAGATTTCCAAGATTTTTAATTACATTTTCAAATTACATATTTATTTATTGATTATTATTTCGCCGTATAAATAATGATCTACGTCATCAGGGTCATTCACAACCGTACAAAACTGTCAATGCAAAAGCGTTAGAAGACTCGCAAGTGATAAAGTTGCCGATGAGAGCATTCCAGGAGGTGTTCAAAGAGTATCCGGACATATTCGTTAGAGTAATACAGGTATGTTATATTATCTGTATTATATTTTATAATCTGTGTACAGGAAAAATATAAAAAAACTTTTATGTTATATTTTTTTACTCTGTGTAATATGTAATGTTGCAATGAAATTTACATATTTTTAGGGTAACTTGGAATTTTGCACACATATCGAGATTTAACGTGAGATATGATCATTATATAATTACTAAATTTATGTAATATACTAACTAAGAGTTTTAAAAGCATTAAAACGAAAATATATTTTTTTAAATAATATATATATTATACGGTTTTTGTATATTATAATATCTTACAGAAAGTAACTATAAAAAAAAAAAATTAAAAATTATAAAATAATTGTACTTTTTAATTTCTTCTGAAAATTATTCCGACAAAACAGACCGACTGAGAAAATAAAAACAATGATTATAATGCTATTCCTTAATAGCAAACGGCCATATTAAATTTAAATATAATAACAAATTTCATTTTTATTTATTTTTGTACATATGTTGTAAAAACATAACTAACTAGCTGATGCCCGCGACTTCGTCCGCGTTGCTTGATATATTAACAAAGTTTTCTTATGTACGAAGGAAAAAACATCAAAAAGATCGGAAGAAAAAATATACTTTGTTTAAACATACATCACTGAGATTATACGCAGTGCATATACAAATCGTTGTTTCTTGAAACTTGAATAACTTTTTATTAAATGAAGATATCGCAATATATATATATTTTGATAAGGGCCAAGTGTCTCAGAAATAAAATTTAGAAAATTTCATTGAAATCTATCCAGTAGTTTTTCCGTGATGCGCGCACAACTGCAGACCTCTATCATTTTATTTATATAGATGAGTACTCAAATACGTATTCAGTAAGTGATATTTTTTTCCAGATAATCATGGTGCGTTTACAAAGGGTGACTTTTACCGCTCTCCATCAGTACCTTGGGTTGAGTGCTGAATTAGTTAATCCTGTAAGTGTTTAATTATCCACCTTTATACATCCGTAAGTCCGGTTCATTTTTGATTTATATTGTTTTGGTACATAGTGTATTGAACTTTAAACCTTATGCTGAAGAGATAAGGCTTATGTCTAGCAGTGGCTAAAGTTTTAGTTTTATATATCTATATATCGTAATGTCTCCCTTTTAGAATATTCAATTATTAATTCTATTTTACTAAGAAAAAAAATAGAATAATTGACTATCCGATTTTAATTGGACGCTAAGAATAAGTCTTAATATTATGCATCTGTGCATTACACTCTCACGGTTAGCCAATACATAGCATTACAAAGTACTAGATTGACGTTATAATAAATGATAATAGTGTTATTTAGAAAACTATTATATACTTGCAGGCTATCTTACTAAACATACACAACAATGCATGATTCGATCGCTCTAAATGTTATCAACCTACGTGGAAGTAAAAACTACTCTTAATATGTTATAGTTTAAGTTATTTTAAATGTTCTAAATTATTTTTCAGGGTCGAGATAAACGTCGTCCGACGACAATGCCATCTCCCGCGAGAACCAGTAAAGTTGTAGACAGTGGTACCACTATGCACTCACCTCACCACAGCGATCGAGCTTTTTCTGAACATTTGGTAAGTTTAACTGTTAATTACAATTTTCCTAATAATATACACGTGTAAGTTATACTTTTTAGTTTTTGAAAGCATTATATTTAAATATATTTTTGGTGTGATGTTAAAGTTTCAACTTATACAGAGTAAAGCTTTTCCATAAGGTTGATTATTATTAACAGTTCTCTTAGAGCCTTGAATGAAAATCCTGTTTATCGTCGGCTTATTGCAAGAATTCATTAAAATTTAATAGAGATTACTTATACATATATATTTATATATTTAGTCAAGCAGAACTTCATGAATAATATTAATTTAGAGTAATGGAAATAATTCGAGAATGGTATGTAAGATCTTTTTTTTTTTAATTCAATTAAAATTTTGATTACAAGAAATAATCATTATTAACTGGGGAATGACTTTAAGTAAAAGCCCTACACTACATTTTTTACACCTATATGTATTTAGTTTAGTTATGTATCACGTTGGTGTAAACTAGTAAATGTTAAAAAACAATTAAAATTGATAATTCGATATTCTGCAATTAATGAGTTCTCGCGGTAAACCAACGATGTAATGTTGTAAATTAATCAGTTTTAAATATTATACAGTATAAAAACGTTTGTATTTTGACAATCTTATCTGTTTGTCTTTGTGTGTTTGTGTGTGTGTGTGTGTGAGTTCAAAATAATTGAAGTGTTTTAATTTGTAACGATTTGTATTTCACACAAAACCAATGTCATCAATCATTTAAATGGTGTTGCCAGGTAAAAGTATGAAGTGGTAGTGAAAACTATAAAACAAATTATGAATTTAGCAATGAAGTATACATTTACAGTGATGTTTAAATTAATTGATAATAATTATGTAATAATAATTTAGATTTTTAATATAGCTCCACTATAAGTACTTTGTGTGACAAGATTAGATATAGTTTTATTTATTTATTGAATTTAATTTTGACTTTAATTAAACTTATATACAATTTAATATCACTTTATAACTAAGAGAAATGTCGCTACGCATGATTCTTTGAATTAAAAAAAATATTCATCAGAGATTTCTACATGGTGCATTATTAAAATTTAAAATAATAAATAAATATATAATAAATATTTCACAATTATTTTTTATTAATGCTGTTCACTCAGGTTTAACTTAAAGTTAAATCTATAAATAAACTACCAATATGTCGACTCGACATATTGGTAGTTTAGTTGAGTAGAAATATGAATCAGATTATTCCATACCTGAGTGAGTGAAAGAGATGGGGATGTATATAAGGAATGAATGACAACTTTAATTGTCTGTACGAAAAACATTCAAAAAAATTAACAAATTGTTAATTTTTTATTTACTTATCAATTAAATAAGGGCAGTAAACAAATTTAACATTGCCATTGTCCGGTTAAATTATTCATTCGATTACAATTCTGCCATATTTGTAACTGTAACAGCAGGATGGTCAGGGGTCTTCACCTATCCACATTCAGGGCAGGAAGCCGAGACCGGACATGGTCCCCGATATCACATCTAACACTCCACAGAACACTCCACAGGTAACCGTTTACTAACCAATTATGTTTTATGCATGTGTTTTATATAATTAATGATTAAAATTAATTGCTATGAATCGTTAGAAAGTCTAATTATTCTCTAAGGATTACGACCAAATATTCTTTTTGAAACTACTAATATTACTATTTCCTATCTAATGAAGTGTACTTGGGTGGGTGTATCTTAAACGAGTTGGATGGAATTCTGCTACTTATATGTCTGACAATCCCCACTGGAGTTATGGTGTGGAGGAAATAGGAAGCTTAATAAACAGAACAGAAAAAGTAACAGAAGGCATTTTTATAGCTTCCTATTAATTGCAAGGCTTTTTATTAACAATGGAACATTCAGTGTACGATATCAGACATTTGGTGGAAATATCTAAGAAAGGACTTTGAGCTCTTTGAAAATTTCATAATGTGCACAGCTAAGTTATGGAATTCGTCGCCGGCGTATTTAGTCCTGTACGTTTAACTAGCACCGTCGTCGATGTCATATTGTTATAACAGATTAGATTAGATTGCGTTCAAGATCAAAGCAAAAATATCTGATGTTTTAAAATTAATATGATTTTTAATTATGTTAAGTGGCAGCCCGACGTCCACCCGACATCATCATTCCAAAGGCCCAGGGAAGGTTCCTCGTTTAAGAAGCATCATACTGATAATATGGACGAACAGGTATGTCTTTATTGTTTACGCTATTTACTAAAGTAAGACGTTTTAGTATATAAAAAAGTAGTCTTCGCCCCCCATTTAGGAAGGGATTCAATCCTGCTTAATAATTTGAAGCAAATGTAATATTGTGTACCAACTTAATAAGTTTTTAAAGAACTTTTTTAATACATGAATTCCTAACATTTTTTTTTTAAATTTTAATATCTAAGTTTATGTATTCAATATTATATTACAAATCTATGCATTACGTTTTTGTAACGCAATATTTTCTATTATTATAATGATTATTCAATTTATTTAACATTTTTTTTATCCAGGCCTTAATACAAATAGCAACGGAAGCGTTCGTCAAAGAACTTGGTCTGGATAACGATCAAATACTCAAAGGGAATGTTCAAGTAAGAGACCTGCCCGCTGGTACATACATCATGAAGGAAGAGAGCCATAAGGTTAGTTCCGTTTATGTACATATATTATATAAATCTTCTACAGATCTAAAATATAGCTTTTAACATAGACGATAAACTTATTCATGGTAGTTGGATGGTATGTGGTCACATTGTCGCTGGTGTATAAATTATTTAAAAGTCAAAACTTTTTTCAATATAGCAACACTTCACAACTTACAACAATGCAGTTATAACTTTTATGCAGAAAATAAAAAAGCGGGCTTAGACTATTTACATATAGATTGACGAATTATTTTGTATAGAACATTACACTAAAGTAACATAATTTAAATGTCCCTTGATTAAAGATTGACGGAAGAATGACAAAAGGAATCGCTTCAACTCCAATCGTATGTATTCGTCTCAGGCTCGTTAGAAGCTTTAGCGATAAATTCCTTTTATTGTCAACTCTCAACCGGTCTGAGGGCTACGAATAAGCAATGGGTATTGTGATTATTTACTGTTTAGCATCTTCTAAGTTTCTCTCCTTTGAATCCGTACTTGGATTGTGGTAATAGATGTTATTGAGATCAGTTAGCTTCATATATAAGGTAACATTCGTTATCAAATACATAGAAACATCTAAAGTGATCAATAACGTTCATACAACAAGTGGTCAAATTATTTAAACCAAGTCATTAAAATAGTTATAATCAAAGTGGTTTCTAAGCATCCAAAGTATTCATAAATATGAAACACTCAACACACAAGTGAAAACGAACCTTATCACTATATATATTAAGTACATTTCAAACGGTTGGGGTTTTTATGACATATTTTTGACAGCATTAGCAAATTTTCTTTCATTCATATGTAATTGATAATGTTGACTGTTACATTATATATGAAGCTGACTGTTCCTTCTGTGTAAGTCTTGAGTACACCGGTTGTACTATTCTTATAAAACGGCTTTTTAGGTAAAGACAAATGATATAGCCTAACAGTTTTTTTTATTTTTTTTTCTATAATATTATTATTAACCTTTGAGTTGAAATTATATCAAAGAATTATTAAACAATATTAATAAAGTAATATAAAAAATAATAATAACAAATGATTACTAAATTATACTAATATTAAATTAATACAATTGTCTTCATTATTAACGTATTTTGTTTGATTCCCCCAAAAGCTATATTACAGTGTGAAGGGTGAGCCGGAAATCGTTCAGGTAGCTATCGATGTGCTGAGTGATTTGTTTTCAAGGAGTGGTGTGATTTTTTTTGTAAAAATATGTCGATAATTTCTCATTCATATACTCTAAAAAAATCCATCTTTAGCCCACAACTGGGAATTAGAAATACGTCATTATACCACTCTTATGATACTTGTTAGTTTAGTATCTTCGTCTCCATGAGTCATATGCATCCGTACTTAAATTAATAATATTATTCTTACATAATTATCGCGTGACCGTTTCACTGTATACAAACTCTTGACTTATATCAGATAAATTGTATTTTGATCTTAAACTTAGAGGAAAGATTCAATAAGAAAAGAAATGTCTCCATACATGAAGTGGACCAAATTTACTTAAGTGAAATCTTAATAACTAATAATAATAATATTGTGATCAGTTACAGTTAATTTTGAACTGAAACTTATAAAATATAATATTATCTTTTAAATTATATAAATATTAACTTCTAAATAAAATACCTAATTATATTTTTGAACAATTATGTACAAACTCAAGATAAAAATGTATAGTTGTTTTTGTATAACTATTAACAAGTAACTCTTTTTTTTTTAAATTACAAAATGCAATTTTAGAATTTTAATATCATTTGTAATCAGAAGGCGACTTAAATAATGAAGTAATCTTAACGTGTTAACGCCTTTTATCATTTAAGTTTAATTGCTCTTGTTTAATTTTGAAAATTATTTCCTTATCTTGTTTTAAATATAGAATTTAAAATGATTAGCCTTTTCTCAAACTTAATCTATTTTTGGTATTCTTGTAAAATTTTTATACTAAATCAGATAGGTATTTATTAATAAGAGAATTAATATATCAGGATGTGGCGCTAGTGTATTTGCTGTCGGGTGCTCTGCTCGTGTCTCAGAAAGTCGCGGAGGGAGAGGGGGAAGTGCATATGTTCACTGCATATCCGGGTGAGTATTTTTAGTAAGCAGACAAGCATATGTCCTATAATATGCTTGTTTGTTTTCCTATTAGAAATTGTTATTTGCTTGTGTGTGCTGCGCGCTGCCAACAGCGATATCTAGGATGTTGTATCGGTTGTATTTGTAATAATTATACTTAGCCTTTAGCAAAGATTGCAGTAGCAATTAATTATTATAATTATTAAAAGCTAAGTATACGCACAAATACTAAGTTGTGCGTATGACGTCATTTTGTGACAGATGTTTATAATAATAAACTACACCTCCAAACCTTGAAAGATCTTTCATTTCGTAAAAGTATGATTTTTAGATGTTTGGCAAAAACAATTCCCTTTTTTTACAGGCGAAGTCGAAGGCGGTCTAGCAGTTCTGACCGGGGAACCCAGCTTTTTCTCGATTCGAGCGAAACATTTCTCTCGTATCGGCCTCCTCTCCAAGACCACGGTGTACAGCATCATGAGGGAGCGGCCGTCGGTGGTGTTGCACATCGCCAACACGGTCGTGCGCCGCCTCTCGCCTTTTGTGAGACAAGTGGACTTCGCTCTAGATTGGGTTAGGAAATATTTCTATTTTTAACACTGAAAAACCATTTTTTTGGGATTTTTTGCACATTCGTTTGGAGAGAGTTTTGTTTTCTAAAATGCTGATCGAAATCATATACTAGTTTAGTATTTAGTAATATTAGTAAACGTGACATTGCTTATCATTTTTTAAACTGGTGGTTTATGTCACATAGAGTTATAATAGCGGATATAACAACATTTAAGTTCCTAGCGCGAATAGAATTAACACAAAAACAATTTATCTATTATAAGTAAATAAGTTATTTATTATGTTATTATAAGTAAATAAGTTATTTACTTCTAATAGTTGCTGTCAACCATATGCAATTTTTTGGGAAAAAAATCGGATGTAACTTTTTCTGTACGTTTAACTATGAAAATCTCTTTGTAGTTTATTTGTAGAGTTTGCTTCGTTTGTTGAACATCGATCATACAAATTAATGACAAGAAAACGACGCATTTTGGTTTCAGGTATTCTTGGAGTCAGGACGAGCGGTGTACCGTCAAGATGAGGAGTCGGGATCCACGTTCATAGTGCTCAGCGGACGATTACGTTCAGTTATAACTCATCCAAATGGAAAAAAAGAACTTGTCGGTGAATACGGCAAGGGAGACTTAGTTGGCATTGTAAGTTAATATTTTATCCTTTACGCTTTGTGGTTAGTTAGATTTTCACCTTTGAATCCGCCGAAGAGTTCATTCTTTCACATTCCATCTAATTTCATCCATTATAAAAAAGTTTTAGTACTGGATGCATTTTAAATATGGCTACGATTTGTATACAAGCAAGTCTTAAACAATTTGTCAATTGTCAAATTTCTTACAACAAAATTCCATACAAACTAATACGGTGTTTAAAATTACTACCAACATTTAGAATACATATCCGAAAAATATGTTTTAGTACTTGATATTTTTTATTTATTTTATTTTAAGGACCACTAGTAGCTACTACATGTTTTAATGACAAATGTAACACAATTAAATGAAAATAGTTAACATGTGAAGCTTTTTAAAGTAGCCACAACAATTACATTTTTATCAGGATATATAACTTTTGTGCACGTTAACTTTTTTCTTTACAGGTGGAAATGGTGACTCAAACTCGTCGCAGTACGACGGTGATGGCGGTCCGTGATTCTGAACTAGCGAAGCTTCCAGAAGGTCTCTTCAACGCGATTAAGCTCAGATTCCCAGTCGTCGTCACGAGGCTCATTAACTTGTTAGGACACAGAATCTTAGGTGAGTGTGGACTTTTAATGCCATGTTTATTTTGTAAAATAAAAACAGCAACGTATTTAATCTTTAGTTGGTTGTGTAAAACAAGGGTTCGACAACTATAAATCACGTGACTCGTCTTTTTTTAAATTCAATATTATAAGTTTGTTTGTTAACGCCGTAACTATTATAGCTGATATTTATGAAATTATGCATACACGTTGTCAGGGGTGCAGAAAAAGACATAGCGTAGGTACATAACTTCTACCGAAATGAGTAAGAAATAAATAACAAGAATGAACTGACGTAGCTTTAATTGTGAACGGAATAGATTTTTGAATTAGTCGCGATAGTTGATAACCGTCCCCGGTCCTCAGGCTCGTGGCAGAAGCCGACGGCGGGGCTGGGCGGCGCGGCGGCGATGGAGTCTCGCGCGTCGCAGCACAACTTCTCCACCGTCGCCGTCGTGCCCGTCAGCGACGACGTGCCGCTCACCGCCTTCACCTACGAGCTCTACCACTCGCTCTGCGCCATCGGTACCCACACACACACACATACATACACACACAAATCACGCACACGCAGGCACACATACACACGCACACACACACACACACGCGCGCGCGCGCGCACACACACACAATTGCATTTAATGAAAAATCATAATCATATGAATAAAATAAAAGTAAAATCATATGAATAAAAGTAATTGGCATAAATTCTAGAAGAAAAATAATAAAATTTAAAGTAACACATAATAAAAAAATACACTAAAACGCAAAAAAGAACTGTTGTTATTTTGCTACTTAAACATAAAATAACCTGATATTATTAAAGCAAATTTGATTGTCGCGCAGGACCTACGGTACGTCTGACGTCAGACGTTATAAGAAAACTGTTGGGACTTACAATAATGGACCCCAACAATGAGTACCGTCTCAGCTCCTGGCTCGCTCAACAGGAAGACAAACACAAGGTAATTACTTCGATTCACTCAACTCTGAAACACAATTATGTTGTTTTACTCATTCATTCTTGTTCGAGTATTCGGATAATGCATATATTGGTATTCCAATAAACAGGAAAACTTACTTATTCTGCTTATGGACAAGCAGAATAAGTCAAGTTTTCCGAACGTCGTACGAAGTATGTGTATAATGTATATGTATTTGTGTGGGTACGTGTGATTTATCAATTAGCACTTATGATTTATTATAACAATTGTCTATTGAATTTTTTTATTATTTTTTATTTTTAGTTTATTTTACACACAGTCTGCTCCTAAGGTATGAAATCTAACACCTGGGTTATAGGTAACAGCCGACTAATAAACAAACTTACATATATAATATAATTTTAAATAAATATATAAATACATAATAAATACTTTTACACATAAGACAACCTCGTAGCGGGAATCGAACCCGCAACCCGAGAGCGGAAGGCACTGCCATAAATTTACATTTCCATAGAATGTTGAAGTCCCTAGGACCTAACTGTGTTGTTGTATTTTCCAAAGGTGGCGTTATACCAGTGCGACCCGAGCCTCACGCAGTGGACCCAGCGTTGTATTCGTCAAGCCGACTGCATTTTGATCGTCGCTTTGGGAGATAAGCAACCGAGCATTGGAAAGGTAATTATTATTATTTCTATAAACACATTTTTTTATTTATATATATTTAAATAGACGAGCGAATGCTCATGCTGCACGCGAGCCAGTATTAAATTTAAGAAGTTTTATTTATAGTTATAAATGATGTTAATATCCGGGCAAGCACTACCGATGATGAACATCGGTTTAAAACTATCCCGTGTGACCCGAATCGCTTAGATGGTTAGAATAATATTCAAACAATTACCTCTAAGGGGGAGGAGGCATTAGCTCACATGTGGAACATTTAGAGGTCGTTACTCTCACTTCACTTTTACTGATTACTCGGCGGTAGAGCTTTGTGCAATGCTTTATGCGATGGCTAACATTTCTTACAATGCCATTGTCTATGGGCGTTGGTGACCACTTAGCCCATATGCTCGTCCGCCTACCTATACAATAAAATAAAAAATGATTATGGCTCAGATAATTGTTGTCTCTTCTGCTTTTAATTACAATTCAATGTTTTTAACGCCGAACTTACTAGACGTTTTTTTTACCGATTAATATTTTTTGCGGTAGCAGCTTCAAATGTTTTAAACCGATATGTGAAATAAATTAATAATATATTTCATTAAACCAAACATATTTCACGGGGTTCTTTCTACTAGACACTAACGGCCGAATACTGAAACATCCCTCAAAGTTAAACGCTACTTAACATTGAGAAGCTCCTAAATTAGTATGCGAAATTTGAATTAAACGGCGTCTCAAATAATTAAGTTGCATTTAATATTTATGTGACGTTTCAGTATTCGGCCGTTAGAACGATTATATAAATAGTTTTTATATATACAATAGTATGTTTTAAATAACACAGTGATATGTTTACAGATCGAAAAAGAAATCGAACGTCTAGCGATCCGAACTCAGAAGGAGCTGGTGCTGCTGCACCGCGAGGGCGGCCCCAACCCGTCGGGCACCGTGCACTGGCTCAACATGCGCACGTGGGTCAGCCAGCACCACCACGTGCGCTGTCCGCACCGCATGTTCACCAGGAAGAGCCAGTACCGCATCGTGAGTGACATTTCTATATATAACCACTTAGTGACGGGAGTGAGGCAGTTGTTAGGTACCCTTTGCCCTTTTTGTCCCCTTGATTACATACATTTTTTTAGAAAATTTCAGTAGCTAAGATTAGTTTTTAAATGATATGTCATTTTTTAAATGATTTAAATTAATAGATAATCATTGTAACGACAATACAATTTGTTTGTGAATTTTATAATTTTTTTTGACTATTTATTTTCAGAACACTTGATTTATTTTTAACCTGTGATCCGAGTATCTAAAGTAGTCAAACTCGTGTCCCAGAGCGAGCTGTACAGCAAGGTGCTGATGTCGGAGGCGAGCGTGCACTCGGACTTCTCCCGGCTGGCGCGCTGGCTGACGGGCACGGCCGTGGGGCTCGTGCTGGGCGGCGGCGGCGCGCGCGGGGCGGCGCACGTCGGCATGATCCGCGCCATACAGGAGGCGGGCATTCCCATCGACATGGTGGGCGGGGTGAGCATCGGAGCGTTCATGGGGGCCCTGTGGTGTATGGAACGCAATATCACTACTGTTACGCAGAAGGCGAGGGAATGGTCTAAGGTAGGTTTGTGATATTTTAACATGTATATGTTATGAGGTTAGTTGTATCGAGATCTAATTACTACAATTTTACAAATGCAAATAGTTAAAATCATCGTTGTATGGGACTAAATTGAAAGAATTTGATAAAGCACAAGTAGAAATTATGGGCGTAATTGAGTTTTAACATTTGATTTTTGATCACCTTTCGTAGATTTATTTTAGGAAACGCAAAATTTGCATATATAAATTTGTATAAGTAAATAAATATCTGTAAAGTATTACCATAATTCTTTAAAAAAATAACGTAATGTTTGCAGAAAATGACTCAATGGGGCAAACAGCTCCTGGACCTCACGTATCCCGCCACATCAATGTTCTCCGGCAAACAGTTCAACGCCACCATTAAAACTACATACGACGAGGTCCACATCGAGGATCTATGGCTACCTTACTTCACCGTGACCACCGACATCAGCTCCAGTTGTATGAGAGTCCATCGCCATGGTGAGTATTTTAATTCTGATGGAATCCTGTTTGACTTATGTATTTATGTAGAAAATTATCATCGCACGGCTAAAAATATAAAATTAAATAACGCATCTGAACAATTATTCAGAAGATAAGTAATTATATAAACCATTTTCTTTAAGGGTTGACGCGACTTGGAGTAGTTGACTAGTCAATTGAATAATCTTCCCTTGTTATTTTAATAATATGCAAATAATCGTAGTCGATAAGAAGTTCTAGTAAGAAAATTTAGTAGTTCTACTATTTCCGAATTCCGATAACATCTTCGCCAAAACATTGAAACGATTATTTAAGATATCGACCAATAATATCGCGTCAATCCAATGTCAAAGTTGTCTATTTGTGTTTATTCGTCCTGTGATTGGCTGTAGATTCAGGAATGGAATAGGCTATACGTTCAGTAATTCCATTGAATCTGCAAATTGACCCCTATATATATTTAGATAATTCATATTGTTCATATTGACATGTTATTTATTTAATTAACACAACACATTCATGGACAGGAAATTCTTGTGTGTTTTTATTGTTTTATCTTGTGATTACAATTTGCTTTAGCACATCTTCTAACCCAAACATTTTTTTTTTACTCATAGTTTTTTTTTTAACAAGGGACATAAATACAGTATCAAAATACACGAGAATATATTTTGTGTAATAATTTTCTACACTATTCAATGTTTAATGCATGCTATGTTGATTATGTTTTGCTTATTTGTGTAACACGGTCTGCTGACCAGCTGTGCCAGAAATGTTTATAAATATCAATATTTATATATACATATTTGATGTTATTCTGTGATGTTTTATTTTGTTTTTTACCGCGGATTTGTCTATGCCACCATACGATCGTCAATATCTCTGGTGACAGTGACGTTAGGGCTTCGACGGGGGCGTCACAGATAAGAAAGATTTCAAGTTACTATTTCTTGGCCCTCGTACGAAGTTTTTCGCTAAGCTTCGCTAATACCGCTACAGTGATATTGTTTTGTCCTTTCATAACCACACTCACTTGCATTCATGTGTCTTTGGTGTGTTTACCAATTACGAAGTGTACGTACAGCTAGTATTGATTTTTTGTTTCGTCGTATTTGCCCACACGTATATTTGTTTAATTTTAAAAATTAAAAGCTATCGTATTTTGTTTTCTTAAAACGAATCCGACATTTGCTGTGTTGTCATTACTGAAATAATTACATGTTAAAAAATAAAAACGAGCGCTTGTGATTGGTTTACAGAATAACGCTTACAGTTTTTGGGAGATCTTTTAATATGTAGAATATTTTTTTTCGATACGTCCACAATGTCGGGTTGGATGTGATTAATAGATATATCTTTCATGTTACATTCGCCTTCCATAACATACATGTCTCCATCTTCATGTCTATGCATGAGTGTGGTTCTCTTTCATTTTTATCTTTGTTGTAAACTATCATCACTGTAGTAATTACCCTTTATGTTGTCGTCGTAGTAATTTTAGACTTTACGTGTATAGTTTAAAGTTGATTTTAGCATGCTGATGTATTAGAGGTAATACATACAATCATTAGCTCGTAAGAAAAAATCATTTATAATATAGATTTCGTTTTAATAAATAAAATTTCACGATCAATCCATAATGGGAACTAACTTTTTTGGGAGGGAAATTCAAAGGATTCTCTAATTTCATAATGGATTAAGTTATTTAACATTATATGCATGTTGTTTCAATTATATTTAGCACTAATTTGATATTTTTTCTTTTTGGTGTTTACGTCATTTCATTTCTAGCATGATTGTCTCTTCATCCTCATCATCAAAGCAAAGGCAAAGTAATTAGTTATTGATTAATTAATGTTTCATTAATTCTCTGTAAGCTTTTGTTATTGTATTTTTATGTAAGATTGTATCGAATCGTATATTATTATTTTTTCGTAAAATATATGTTATTAATATATTTCATTTCAAGCTAATGAAATATATCAGTATATGTGTATAACTTCTAACAATGAAAAATTGATTGTGTAATTAATTACTTTATAATTTTAGATATATAATTAAATACTTTTGTATTTTAGGTCAAGTACTTTCTTCCTCATATCACTGTTTCCTTTCCATGGATTGTGTTAATACATCAATCAATAGACACAGGATTGTTTATAAAATTATAATAGGCATTTCATTATTCTTGCACTTAAAATTGCACTGGGTCCGGCTATGAGTAGAGTGAATTAAACTATGGTTATTTATAATTGACTTACATTTTCTAAAACTTTATGATATTCCTTTAAGAAATAATAATCTATTAACTGCCGCGAAGTCAAAACTGACTCGTTATTCCTATCTTTTAAATTTAACAATAGGCTAAAATTAAATTAAGAAAGCCTTCAGCAATAATTAATGGAAATGCGCGCGCCGCAGGTTCCCTATGGCGTTACATTCGCGCTTCGATGTCGCTGAGTGGGTACATGCCCCCTCTCTGCGACCCAGTAGACGGCCACCTCCTATTGGACGGCGGTTACGTCAACAACCTCCCAGGTAAACCAATCACAACGCACCGTTACGATCGTTCGTGACGAAACGCCAGTAAAAAAAGTGCGTTCATGAGTCGACCAATCGGAAAGGTTGTTTTGTATGATGTCTCAAAGCGATCGTTTTTAGGCTGAGTGTAAATATTATTTTAGTTGTTTTCTCGTTATAATTCTTTCTCACTTCTTTTGTCTCTTTCTTTAGTAGAGTACTCTTCTTGAACGGTCTGGTCTTCTTTTTTACCTGCAAAATTGTTAGTCGTATTGTATTTATGTTCGTTCTGAAACCCATGTACAACTTTGTGATATAAAATATATTCGTACAAAACGTTCATTCATTAAATATTTACACTCAGTTTTCAAAGGTAAGTGATGACAACACTGGCATTTGTTTGGACAATGTATAATGCATAATATTGCCATATAATAAAAATTGTCCAGACAAAATAGTACTTCAGTGTTTGAAATAGGCATGTTATGGAGATACTGTCGAGCTTCGATGAGCATCGCAGGCATATTTCCACCGATTTGTGATCCCACCGATGGACATCTGCTTTTGGACGGTTGCTACGTTAACAACGTACCAGGTTTGTGTGTAGTCTTATGTACTATTTAATATAATCTATCAATGATTTTGATATGGACTAGTATTTTGGGTGTAGTCAGAAAAATTATTGCCAAAAAAAAATTAAATTCACAACATCTTACACGCTATGTATTGTTGTGAATTACATTTGGGAAGTGTTTTATACTTGTTGCCAGTGTCTACGGACAGACGAAAGTGAATTCAATCAGCCAATTAGCGCCATTGCTCATAAATAAAAACGTGTAAGTCAGTATGTTTAAAGTGAACTTGGCATAACAACTGTGCTAATTAAATTTAGGCAATTTTGCCTCTCCTGGAAACTAAACTGCTGAGACAATATTAAAAATAAATAAATATAATAGTATATAAATCACCATAATATTTTTTAAATAGTAATATTATTTGTTATCAATTTCCAGCTGATGTAATGAGATCTCTTGGTGCCAAACACATCCTAGCAATAGATGTGGGTTCCCAAGATGATACCGATCTCACAAACTACGGCGATGACTTGTCGGGCTGGTGGTTACTTTGGAAACGGTAAGTGGTAGACTTGGGAGAGTCCCTCAAAGTTAACCCGCAGACTTATCTTTTCATTTAAATATTTTTTTGAATCATATCATTACAATCGCTTACTGAATATTTCAGATGGAATCCATTTACGACACCGGTAAAAGTACCGAATCTTCCTGATATTCAGAGCAGACTCGCTTACGTATCCTGCAATCGCCAGCTCGAGGTGAGTTCAGATCGCCAAACTTGTACGCGTCACTAGCATTACATTCGTTGGCCCTATCGAGATACGTTTTGCGTTTTTAGGAAGTAAAGAAATCCGATTACTGCGAATACATCCGACCGCCGATCGACGCGTACAAGACGCTCCAGTTCGGATCGTTCGACGAGATCCGCGAGGTGGGCTACCGGCACGGCTCCGCCTACTTCGAGGGGCAGCGGCGCGGCGGCGGCGGGGGCGTTAGCGGAGCCGCCGCCGCAGAGGGCCGCAAGCACGACGCGCAGCCGGCGCTCAACGAGTCAGTACCCGACCAATCATTTTTATGGCTTCAACTCCATACAATAATGTACCACGATATCCTTCGAGTACACTAATCAATACCCTTCTTAGAAGATAATCTTATTTTTTGTAACTAACTTTTTAACTTATCTATCCCCTAGTGAGATTCCTCAGAAGGAGAACTTCTTATCTGACGATAGGCAGACGGCCGTAAAACAGTGTAGTTTATGTCTCGTTTTGTGGGTTTTCCCATCGTCAACCGGGAGCGGGGCGAGCAATGAATGCTACTCACACATAATATTGGCACGTTCCAGCTACACGTTCACGGACCTGGCGCAGATGGTGTGCTCGGTGCGCACGGCGCGGGACGTGGACAACGAGTCGTCGTCGTCGTCCGACTACGACGACCAGCGACACTTCGAGGGGTACGCGTCCGAGCCCAGCGGGGGGCTGCTCGAGGTGAGACCGCTCTACAATCTACATCTTATCCACGGGGATACCTTTGTTACGACTTTTTAAAAATAACAACGTAACGTCATTTTTCTACTTTTTCTACTCTAGGTAGAAGAAAAGGACAGATATATGTGTGTATATGAATCACTTGTAGTATCAGTACTCACTTTAGGGGGTTACTTTCGATGTGTTCAGGCTATGACATAAATATTTGTACTTGATCATTTTCCATTAAACATAAAATTAGAACATTTAACATTAAACTTGGAAACGTTATAAAAATATAAAACACACCTACTTCTACGCTTACTGTGTCAAAACTTGATATGATCCATTTATAAAGCTAAGCAAAGCTAAGCTAGTGAAAAGCTAACAGTCAGTGCAAGGGTACGGGTAAGACATGTTTAGTTTTTTGTATATCGAATGAAGAATACGATGTTTTGTACTGTAGATTTCGTCAAGCGTAGAGGACGGCGGTGCGTGGATCAGCGACACGGAACTGGTGGGCACTTATTGAGCTGCACGAGGCACATTAGTTTGGGTTTAGCAAATTTTTTTTTTATTTTTTTTTTGTTTTGTTGTCGGTGCACTCTGAGCTTTTGGGGGAAATTGCGATAGCGATTGCACTGAGATAGTGAACATCGGTGAACATTTATCACGAATTGATTATTCAATAAGAAATCATACTTTTATACGATACCATAGTTTTTATATTACAATTTTCGAATGAATAAAAACTGAAAAAATCTAGTTAAAATAAACTTTATAATTGTTTACAGTGAAATGACTCACTAGCATTGGTTTAAAAACTACCTGTTTCTATCTCATTGTTTTCGTTATAGCAAGTTAACAGTAATCGAATATATATATATATGTATCTTATTATAGTTTGAAATTGTATGTTTCCAGCAAACTATTCTTCAGTTTTATTTCAACTATCATAAAACTAGGCTAGCTTTTTTTCTTTGTGCCGTTTAATGAACGCAGCTTAACTTCAAAACGCCTTGGAGGATTCGATGTGGGGGCTCTTCGTTAATTTTAAATAATACAATTATTTTTTACTTTTACTTGAGGTTTGGGAATATTATTATTAATACAATTTAATTTTACTGAAAATTTACTAATAATAGTAATGATTGTAATATTATTTTTTATTTATCTTAAAGCAATTTATTTATATATATTTTTAAGTGAATAATAACTTTCATATTTATATGCTTATATATTGTTATTTTACATAACGTGTGATTAGTTTTCATTGTGTACAAAATAAGAAATGAAATCGACTTCATTTAATCTGATATTAAACAAATCTGATACGATTGAAATATTCGCGCAATTCTATAAAGGATGATTGGTGAAAATTTAAGTATGATTGCACTATTTTTTTACAAGGTTTATTAGGCATTTTTATTGATCGATTTCAAAATTCTCTATTCAATGTAAAAATCTTACACTTGCTTATTGATTACGGCCTACATGGATTTCATTATCAATAATTATTATCTGTTTAAAAAACAAAACACACCACATACCCTATTTTTCATTCTTAGGTGTATTATATAATTTTTAAAATAATTGGGACCAAACAAAAAATATATTATTTTTTAAAAAGGGCTTATGTTTGTCATGTTATTTGCACCTTTTTATATTATTTTCTTATAAATATACATATTTAATTATTATTCTTAATCCTTTATGAAAAAGTAAAAGGTAAAACTACAATCTTATTAAAACTTCAATATTTAAAACACATATATTTTAGCGTTTAGCTCACTGGCTTCACTAGCTTTTTAGCATTTTTTTATAATTACTAAATAATGTTCTAATTGACGAATATATCTAAGCGTGGGGGATTTGAGTGAACTATATGTCTTGAAATAGTAATATGAATAAATCTAAACTAATATTATATATGCGATAGTAACTCTTTCTGTGTGTTACGCTTTCAAAGCTTAATCTCTGAATCGATTTTGATAAAATTGAGTATGAAGCAAGCTTTAACCTCAACGACTGACATATGTCACTTTTTGTCTGATATCTTCCATTCTCCTCATAATACGCGGGCAAAGCTGCGGGCGAATAATAATATTGTAAAAGTACGAACACAGTTTGTAAATATAAATAATAATATTGTTGATGTTAAATTGGAAACATTAATTTTCCAGGAGGGTTTGCGCACTCGTCGCGTAGGCGGATCCCTCTCGCTGTCAGAGGACGAAATGGACTCCGAAGCAGAAATGTACGACCCCCTCAACAAACGTGGGGGAGGTAGATGAGACGCGACCATGCACGATCTGTGCAAGGCGCTCTACAAATACGTGCAAGATGAGAAGGAGAACGGTGAATAGCTGTCCCGCTCGGCTGGAACTTTTGTAGTGAATAGTGTGTACGTATGACATTTTTAGATGAGTTGTGTGGTGTGGTACGCACAGTAATTGTGCAATTACACGGACATCGTTGACAATTTTTGTCCTACAACTATTATTACATAACATCGTATATAGAACAACATTGTAAACAATTTTAGTTTTGTCATCAATTCGTTTTGTTTTGCAAAAGTTTGCCAAATATCCTCTGGTGAAAAACGGCGCAAGACGTTTTCTAAACACGTGCATAGCAAGAGGAAGAGCGCTGACTAGCTGTTTCACATGCATGGAAATATGATAATAATTGCAATTAAATTTATTATTAAAACGTTAAAATTATGTGCATTATTGTATTTGTAATATTACATCTGTTGTGAAATTGATAAATTTAAAATCTATGAAGATAGCTGAACGTAGAATATTGAGTTAATTTAATTTGCAAAAGAAATAAATAGTACCTCAATGTCATATTTTAAAGATTTCCACTATAAAAATAAAGCAACTTGTAAGTTTATTGAGTTTTGATACATTCGTCTTCAAATACGCTTCATTCGTGGTAACTTAAATTATGATTACTGTAAATATTTAAAAATAAATGTATTTGTTTACATTTAAAACGAATCAGGGAAGCCCACGACTGTGCATAGTTTAAGTGATGTCATTTTTTCTTGACATATCAAGGTTTTTACCTTCAACGATTGTTGCAAAATAACAACAATTGTTGAAAAATTCCAATAACTTCCCTTTTGTATATACGCAGCAGCTATATATAATATAATGAAAAATTTACATTAGACATTTGCATTTTAGAAAAATGTTATTTAAATGTTTAACTGTAATTAGTATTAGGTGGATGGAATACACAATATACTCATTTTTAAAATTATTCTACAGATAATAAAACGCACAAGAAAGTATATATTAAATATAGCATCTATATTAGTATATCTTTATCTTTGAAGAGCAACATGATTCAAAATATTTTTTACTAAAGACAAAGGTTCTGTCAGCTTGTGATTGAGGAGATAGCATTAACAGAACAGATTTCTTGTACACTTTATACTTTTTAAACGAAGCCCTTAACACGGCCTTGAATCCTTAACGTTAAAGAGATTATTTAAACAATGATTTCTCTCTGTGTTAACATTAATTTGACATACGAATGAAAAAGACACAGCATTGTTTAACTGATCGCTCGCTAAAAAGATGCAAACTCTTTAGTCAAAAGTGAAATATAAGAAAATATCTTGATATATATAATTGTAATTAATGAAATTTAAATATTCCAAAGAGTATCTGTGATTCGTTTCAAAGTTAATCTGCTGTGAATAGCTTTCATTATTCTATTAAGTGTACATAAGACCTTGTTTACTAGTGTAGTTAATGTATTGTAATTATTATGCCAAATTCGATTGATATTAATTGTAAACTATTTGCTTGTAATACTTTCCAATTATTTATTATTAGAATTCAATATGCAAAATATCTTCATATATTACAATTTTGTAATTTAATGATTAGATAATTGTAGAAAAAGTGCTCCGTTTAATAATATTGACTTAATATTAATTGTTTTATTTTTCACATCTGTGAGGTCTGTGGCGGTTTGTCGCCATTTTATTAAATAAAATTTACTGTAATTTTAAGGGACATCTTAGTTCCCAGTGTTGGTGACCATTTACCATCAGGTGGCCCATATGCTCGTCCGCCAATCTATGCTATAAAAAATGTTCATATTATAATCATTCTAATTCAAATAGTAAGTAGTGCCATATATTATCGATAGCAGCTTCTCTACCTTGTCATGTCTGACACGATGATATAGTACGTCGTATTATGTACTTAGTACGCATATATATAGCTTACTATATAAGGCTTAATATATAAACAGTAATTATTTATTTCTAATATCTGATTGTTAGTACCATACCAGTAATATTAATGTTATATCTTAAAGATTCTTAGTATATTGATGTAAAAACTTAATGTTTGTATGTATGGGTAAAAATTTGTATGGAAATTACCGAACGTATGATCGCCAACGAAGGCACAAAAATGTAGCAAATTAAAATACTAAGTGTAATTCAATGTATAATTTCAATAAATGCTCAACCACTTTGATCGCGTTATTTTATTTATCATATTTAATAATTGTGATTAATCTTTATACGATTTCCAGTTGATTGCATACAATAAGTTCGATTTTATTTCATGTAACCGTCTCAGATAACTGTGAACGTTTACGACCTCAGCGTTATCGCCGTAGTCGTTTTTAATAGTTTCGACACCCTCTATACTCATAGTCCTGTAGTTATGTCCAGTTTCCAATCCGTAACTAGTCGTCTCGGTCGTGCCGTCCCACTCTTCGTGACTCCTTATTTTGATCCCTTCAACTTTCTTCTCCCAATGAGTTTTCATATGGTGCCTGATATCGGGACAGTCGCAAAGGTTTATCAATACGTACATACACCTCAATTGCAGAGTCGGTTTGTTCGAACAAATGCACAACGTCATCAGACGCTTGGTCAAGTCGCCACAAAACTCTCTGGCCCGCCACTTGGACCGTGTCGTTAACGTGGTGTAGCTCAATAAACCCGCAGCGCTAATTCGAACTTCTATAAACTGCGAACCCAAGTAAGGTCTCAATACGTTTGTCAAATCATAAACGTCCGCTAATTTCTTACCGATATCATGTTTGCATAATTGTGTCAAGCAATCCATTGCTCCACAAATAATTCTCGGATCGGAATTCTCTAAAAGTTTCAACATGATTTGAAAAGCGTTCGCTTTCAAAGCCGGTACTTGGTTCCAATCTATAAGATTCTCTAATGTCTTCAGATGCAGTATCGCAATACCTACGTGCTCAGTTTTTACCATCTTAAGCAAATTTTCTATTATATTCACCGTTTCGATGATGATTGCGCTGGAACATCTGTCCCTCGTTAAAGTCTTCAGTGTGTATGACGCCGCATATCGTATTTCTTTTCTATCTCTCATAATTAACCACATTAGGTTATCGAAAATTTTTGGTCGCGTCATGATCTGCTTTCGTCCTTGGTAGAAGTTGGCAAGAGAAGTGAGGATAAGACATATCTTTTCACGTATTACCGGATTCTTATTTTGCATCAAATCTATTAGACGGTAAACTACTTGTAAATTGATTAGGAACATCGCATTCTCTGATATTTGAACCTAGTAACAAATTTTATGTGGAAACTAAAGATGGATAAAGTAATGTCGTTTAAGGCAAGGTATTAGTTAATAATTATAAATTAGTTGCGTATGGCAGTTCTCGCAAGTCCATCTAGGTAAGTACTACCTACCCATCACATATTCTACCCCCAAACAGCAATACAGGTTAAACGACATCTCAGCTCCCAAGATTATATTGGCGCGTTGGCGACCGTAACCACATACCATCAGGTGGCTCAGTTAGCCGCCAACATATTTGATAAAAATTGTGTCTAATTTGCTTTTCATTTATAACATCTACACTTTGGTCCAGGGTCTAATTCTAAATATTTATTTGAACATATGTATTTATAGAACGGAAAATGTGTCATTTTTTGGTCTTATTATGCATAACGTTAACAAAATACCTGGTCTAATATGCTATGTATAGCCTGCAACTGAACGAGATAGTCTGATGAGTGTAGATCTCTGTTGATGAGCCTGAGGCCGACGCGTCCGAAACCCAAACGGGCGCGGGTTATGTCAACATGCGGTGCGTACAGAGATGGCTGCATTGACTCTAGTCTTTGAGCTGGTGGGATTTCTAAAAAGCAAATTTCAAATAAATTCTGATCGATACTGGTTTATAATATCTTCGGACTACCAACCACAACGTCTAATTAGCGACGAGCACATTTGCTATCATCACATTAATAAGTCATAATAATCAATATTAATACTCAATCATCTGTGGTCACAAGTATAGGTATACTTAAAGTTAATTAGAAACCATATATTTTATATTACAATAAAAAAAGAAAAAAAAGCAATTTAATCGAATGATCGCTTAGTTTATTGCGATCAAAGAAAAATAAGTTAAGTGAATAAACCCTTTGAAAATTATTCGATATACGTGTAATCACTATGAGTGTTAGTACGCTAAGCTAATATGTACTAATGAGTTATGCCAAACCTGTGTGAGGATCAAAATGCTTGTGTTGCATGGCCACGTCCACCGCCTTGTTTATAATTCGCGGGTTCATCGCGCATACAAGTTGCAAATAAGAATTCTTGTGCGGGCAAAACATCTTAATTTATTTTTTTAATGCATAATAAATTATATAATATTTATTTAAAATAAAAAATCAAAACGTTTTTGTAAATTGCTATTAAATTTTATTATTACAATGACAGCGTCCGTCAAATGTATATTTTTTTAAACAGACAATTATAAGATTCTTAAGCTAATGGAAACTATTACTTGGTACTAGTTTTTAATGGATATTAGTAAATAATTTTCATTTTCGTTTTCTAACAAAGTTCAATAAGGTTTAAAGATTTGCTTAAGTTAATAATTTTGTGTGGCTCTCAAAAATAATTGATTCTTAGTGGGCGAAATAAGTGGTAGGTGAAATAAGTTTGAGCAACTCTGGGGCTTTTCTTATAAGATGTACTAGCGTCTAATATAGTAACATTAGAATGTAATCCTTGGCTTGGAATTTAAATGGAAAACGTTAATTGTACCTTTAGTTTGACAATTACGGAAATTAAAAAAAGAAACTAAAAAAATAACTAGTAAAATAGATTTTACTTTCCTTTATTACTCCTTGAACAACTCGTAAATGAATAAAATATATGAGAAAAACACCCTAACATAAATCAATATAAAAGTTGGTGGTTCAGTGATTGTGAACGACTAATCATTCAAGACTGATGTAACTTATGTATTACAATTACTCTCATCACAAACACAAGTCGAACAATAATCGGGGGAATCCCGCCCAAGGTTTATACCAAGATTTCCCCTTCAATATAAGTACTTATATCTTTATTTTCTCGGATAAGGCGTACGGTATCCCTTCCTCCTGCACTTCGTGTCGACGATTAATTGAGCTTGTCGTTTCAAGTAGCACCGTGACGGTATGTCCTCCTCTTCGTCGGAAGCTGAAATTTTAGTTAATTTTTACATATATAAATATAGTTCCAACACAAACTTAATACACGTAAATAGTGTTTTAAGCATATAACTAATTTCTAACAGTTATTTAATACTAATTCAATAACATAATTGGAATATAATATACATAAATACTATATCGATCAATCTTCAAAACATTTTATTTAATTACGCATAATCTACTGTGTAGTTCCATAAAATTTTACATTAAAGTTCTTAATATATGGCTAGCCTATCAGGCTGACGATCCGAGGTCCTGGGATATCATTCGATTCGATTCAAGTCGAGCCAAATAAAATGCGCAGACGCTTAGAACGTGCGCCGTGGACGCAATCCGTCAGGACATAATCATCTGTAGGAGGCACATATTATACTATTACTGTTTAGCCAAGATTGATGGATATTTACGCGGTGCCTTGACCGGTTCTCTGGTGACCAGCTCCTTGTAAGTCGGTAGGATCTTTTCGGACTCTTTCAACGTACTGGGACTGCGGGCGCTAACGCCGGTCACTGAGGGAGCGCCGCTTGTGGTCTGAAAATATCAGTAAACATTCATTTGAAAAGATATCCAGGTAATATAACACGTTGTATCTGTTGTCTCACTTACATTAGAGGCGCCGGCGGTGTGTGCGAGCGTGCCGCAGCGCGCGCGCGCGTTTGCGTACCGCCGCGCGAGTGCCGCCAGCGTGGCCGAGATGTCGCGCGCCTCCGCCGTCCACTCCGGCAGAGCCGGCTCACCCACCACCTACCATATCATTTTAATATATATTTTTAAGCAGATTCAGAAGGTGATTTTTCTCCTCGGATCTATTATCTTTACTAATATTATAAATGTTTGTTTGTTACGCTTTTACGTCCTAACAATCCGTCTGTGGACACCCATGTGGCATAATTTCATTAAAAGTAGACACATGCACGTTTCCTTAATATATTTTCCTTTATGACCGACCACGAAATTAAATATAAATACAAATTAAGCACATGTAAATTCAGTGGCGCTTGCCTGGATTTGAACCCGCGCTCATCGGTTAAGGTTCACGCGATCGCGCCACTGGGCTATGTTGGCTATTTCCGGCAAAAACTTATAGTCAATTGAGATGTGGAGGGAATTCTGATATAATATGGTAATTATTTCGGATCGAAAATAGACCGGATTTTAATATTTTAAGCCGCTAAGTTTATTGAGGCAGTTAAATTAAGATTATTTATCAATCTACAAGTTCTATAACAGTCGTTTATATGCCTGTTACCTAAACGAGTGTATGTGCATAATATACAGCGTGTAATAAAAAAAAATGTTAATTTTTTGACGTTCTCGATATAAAATGTTTTTGAAACTTTCATACTAGATAAAAGTTTAAAATATTATACTTGTTTAAATCATTAGTATTTATTGATTTCCAGATATTTAATTATTGTATTCATTTAATAATGACAATCTAATTAGTGAAAATAAAGTAACTAATGAGTGTCTTTACATTCCGAACTGTTGAATTGATTGTTTTACATACAATGAAAACCTACTTGACTACTCACATCTAACAGCTTACATAAATCATAAAGTAATCTCTTGATTTCCAACAGAAACTTCTCCAAGTTGTCATACTTTTCTTGCAGTTCTCTGTAACTTTTCTCTTCTTCTTCTATCCTCGCTTTAAGTTCCAAAATTTCTTCTTGACCTCTGAAATTAATTAGTGTATTCTATATTAAAGATTTTTTAATTAATAATACTTATACAACAAGCTATTTAGCGACCTTACGGTAAATGACACGTAGCTATGCTGCAAGTAAAGCTTGACAATTGCTTCCATAGTCATTGCGTCATTAACCATGGGAACTAAGTTAGACCCGAGCGACCGTAACAGTACAAAGTATAGATATTAAATGTTGGAAGTAGAATAACGGATGACAGGGGACTGTTCGTAGCTATCCAGGTGAGTCTATAGGTGGTTTGAAAGACAGTCTTAATAGTGTTTCTGAACATAGGGATTTATATTATATGATAGGATTGGTCATCGAATCAAATTATACTTTTCGTCAAGTAGACTGTTGTAGTAGTACGTTAAAAGCTCATTTTACAAGACTAAAATTAAAGTGAATTAGAATGAAATATTTCATTCTAATATCTTGGTTCCGTTGTTTGCTTGTTATAATATTAGTTCATGATTTTGGTAATTGTTGGCCGTGGCGGTTTGCGATGTTAGTATCGTTAACATTCATTCATAAACATATTCGTGTTTTTAAAGACACGAACAATAATGAAGTCATTATTTTTTTACGATGTAAGGAATGATTAAAATTTATTACATTGCCAATTTCTATGAGCAGTGGTGATAACATACCATCAGGTGGCCCACGTACCCCCCCACATACCTTAACACATATACTCCACATATCAATAATAATAACTAGGGTCTCCGTCATAGACTGTTCTATATAAGCAAACCTCTGATGCGTTGTTAGCATGATATATTCGCTCGCCTCATACATAACAGCCTATATACCTAAGCATATCATCATTTTTAAGGAAGGAAGTAAAGTAAATTTCGTACTCGTCTTTATCTTTGACTGATGCGAACTTGTAGCCTTCCAGCTCAGCCATCAGTGACGTCTGCGTTTGTTCTAGTTGCAATTTTTCCTCTTCTGTTGTCTGTTGTAAATAGTTCAATCTTTTCGATGTTTCTCTCTGAGCTCTGAATCTGTCGAAGACTTCCTCGGCTTCATTTACTCCTAAAATTTCATATATATTGTATATTTACTGTGTATTTATGATTCTAAAATATACATTAAGAAATAGCACTTTGTTATTCTTTAAGTAACAAATCAGATTGAATTTTCAATACTATAAAAATAGATAGTTTTTAATTAGAATAAGATCATTAAACAACGGCGGTGCTCTTTGATATCTTGGTGCTAAATGTACTGATATGAACGAAGCATAAGTCATATGTTATAAAATAACTTGCGTGTAGGTAAGCTTGCAAAAGTCTAGCTATCTTCATCTTCGTGTTTTCGAATTTTGATGTTCTTATAATAATATTTTAATTATATTATGGAAATATGAAATAAATTAATTCAAATATCACACCCAAATGTTTGGCACTGAGGTAGATTTAAAATTAAAAAATAAACACAGTCATACTAATCAAATTTTAAATCAATACAACTGCGAGAGGGAGTTACCACCACCCAGCTTTCACTTGTAATATTTTAATGTAGATTTTTGTAACCTGTTAGTTTCATGAGTCTCTGGAACATTTCCTCCATCTGCGTGGCGGCTGACTGCTCCTCTGTGGCAGCATCGCCTTCAGTAGATCTCGCTGACTCTTGTCGTACGGGTCGGACTTATCGGGAAAAATGTTATACAAAATATCGTTAGCAAGTATAATAGTCAGAAATAAATAATTCAGTAATAATGGTAAGACTGTCTTTTTGCTACAAGATTGATCTTTCTTCCACAATCTACGGTTTTGCAATGCTGCCAATCACAAGATCTACAATGTTTGCATCCCTTGCTTAATACCGCTGTAGATTGCCATTCTATCAGCAATCATCATCATCATCTGAGGCGTTACAGCCGCTGGTGGACCTTAGCCTGGTCCAATAAAAATCTCCAGTGCGATATATTCGTGGCCTTTACTTCTCAAACTTGATATTATTAGCAATAATCTGCATTAATTTATGCTACAAACTGGTTGATTGATGTAAATTCAAACTAGCAAGCGCTTGACAATGTTTGGCTGTGTGATATAGAATGTGTGATGATGTGTGTATGAATAGACTATAAATTTCAAGTGCGTTCATTAAATTTAATTAAGATATTTGTTTTTACTGCATAGGAAGGTGGACGAGCATATGGGCCACCTGATGGTAAGTGGTCACCAACGCCCATAGACATTGGCGTTGTAAGAGATGTTAACCATCGCTTACATCGCCAATGCGCCACCAACCTTGGGAACTAAGATCTTATATCCCTTGTGCCTGTAATTACACTGACTCACTTTTACCCTTTTACGACAATAGCAAGTATTGCTGTTTTGCGGTTAAATATCTGATGAGTGGGTGGTTCCTACCCAGTCGAGCTTGCACAAAGCCCTACCACCAAGTAAACGTAACTTTGTGTAAATATTACGTCATACTTTTGTATGTTATTAGTTTACACCCATTTAGAATATGTGAATAACTTTTAATGTAGCTTATAAGCTGCTTGGCTTTGAAGTTCGTTACACAAAAAAATACAAAAAATATATCTTACGATGAACTCTAATATAACCCTAGTGGGATCACATCTGGAATATGTTTCATGCTTCTGGAATCTATTATATGACATCTACATAAAAAGAATTAGATGAGTGAAAAAAATCACGACGGTTATACTTCATTTGTCTATCATAATTATTTGTAGAATAAGAATAGACCTTAAGAACGAAGTTCGTTTGTACATAAAGATGTTGTGTACAATTACACAATAACGTGTGTCTAGATTAAAAATCAGAATCAAAATTTACTTTATTCAAGGACCTTTTATTTATTTTTATACGTAGAAGCGTGACGTTTACTTTGATAGTCAAAATAAAAAAACATATCGGTTATTAAAGAAAATATCGTGTCATGATAAGACCGGAGTTAGAAATTCATTTACATTATTCTTAAATTCATTTAGTACACGCAAAATGCCCTTGTCTATCAATCGATTTAGTTAATAATATCATACATCATCGCCGTAACAACGGCAGATAACCATTTTGTCAAAATTTATCGTAATGATAAATATTAAGTATTCTAATAAACTCGTTATATAATCTTAAATATATAATAATCTAACTCCTAGTCCCAAGACGTTGAAATATTTGCATATACATATAAATGAGATGTCATCGACCCAATGATAACTGCCATCGTAAATTTAAAATAGGTGATAATGCAAATTAGTTTAAACGAAGTATTTAAAATACAAAAACTTAGGTAACAGGTGTGATTTATAAAACGGAGAACGTTCTGAAAACAAAGTTACTAAAATTAAAGAACGCATTAAGTCATGATAATGGAAAAAAATAAGATTCGGGTAAAAAATATGAATGACATAAGTCTTAAGACTTAAAATAGCTTGACGTTGAAAATAAATGTTTTTGGTATTTTATAAAAAAATCTACTTTTTTTATTAATCAACGTCAAAGTAAAAGCTTTTTGATGAAATTTAATCTAAGCGGAAAATTGGGATAAATGGCAAATTTTGCAAAGTTATTCTCGTGTACATCCGGAGGTAGTAACGTTTCGTACTCGCCGGGGGAAATATCCTCTTCTCCAGCTTCTCGAGTTCCCTCCTGCGCTCCTCGAACCTCTGCGCGTAAAAGGCACGCTCGGCCACGCGGCCGTGCTCGGCGCCTTGTGCGCGCGCTGCCTCCGCCGCCGTCGCGCAAGTCGCGCGCACGCGCATGTCCGCCGCCTCCTCGCGCACCACCTGCGCCAGCACACGAGGAATATGTTTCAGGAACAACCCGATATGTCGTTAGCAACACTTCAATTCAACAGTGTTGACGAGACTAGACATTGCCGACAGTACATGGTTTTATGAAAGCCATCATATAAGCAGAACAGAAGGCAGACATTGACAGAATTGAATTATCAGTGCCAGAAACTTTTTATTTGAACTTTTTGGCTAGTATCTACGGAATCAAATCCAGGCAGACGTGAACCTTTGACTGACAACTTTGAAACTTTCGCTATATTCAAGGAAAACATAAGTAAGGTGATAGTAGTAGAATAGGTATTTGGAAGAACTTACTAAAATTACATTACTAGATATTTGTTTTTTATTATTTTTTTATATATATATTGAGATCGTGTTACCTCTAACTTTTTTATTTCCTCATTTTGCTTTTTTAATAAATCCTCTATACGCGAAAGGGAACTTTCGAATTTCACTGAATCTTCGACGAGGGCCTGTCTGTAACAGAAATAAATATATATAGCAATCTTTTTTAAGATATTTTAGTATACATTTCTTTACCTGATCGAAAAATATTTTTTCTTAACCAATTCCGCTTCGGTCCATTGTATTAGTACTTTGTGTATTTCATTTTCAAGATGAGATACATTCTGAAATTTCATGAAATGTAAAATTAGTATCGAAATTACTAAATTATGGTAGGCTATGAAATTACCAGTCAGCAAAGGCGCCCTGTAAACTTCCAGAATCGAAAACTTATACTTACAAATATAACCATAGGATAGGATTTACTCAGGTGACATTACCATAGTAGAGGTCGCGCTGTTCCATGTTAAGAGTGGTTTAATAAGTCATATTTTACCTGCTACAACTTGGAATCATGGCAACTATGCCGTTGCGATGTGCATGTGAACAGGCACTTAGGAGCACAAGATGAATTATTAAGAACCGTTTTATCAAAACATTATAACATAGATTTATAACTTTATTTATTGTTAATATTTATGACGCATGTTATGTAAATCTGAGCCGAGGTGGTCCAGTGGCTAGAACGCTAGAATCTTAACCGATGATCGTGGGTTCAAACCCGGGCAGGCACCACTGAATTTTCATGTGCTTAATTTGTGTTTATAATTCATCTCGTGTTGAGGGTGAAGGAAAATATCGTGAGGAAATCTGAATGTGAAATTTAACTCAAATTCTGCCACATGTGTATTCCACCAACCCGCATTAGATCAGCAGGGTGGAATAAGCTCCAAACCTTCTCCTCAAAAAATAGGAGAAGAGGCCTTAGCTCATCAGTGGGACATTCATAGGCTGTTACTTTTACTACTTATTTTTACTTATGTAAATCTCAATTAGTATATACTTTTCGAGCCCTCGTTGTTATTTTCGACTTCACCAAATCGCTCTTAGTGCTCTCTATGAGCAACATCTCGTACTCCTTCTCGAGGTTCCGTAGCCTCTTCTTTTTACTTCCCTTTTCGTATTTAAGTAAATCTAACATCTTTCGTTGTTCTATAACTTTTAAGTCGAGATTGTGTATCAGCTGAAACAAATAAAAATGGTACCTATTTAAATTGATCCTTATGGATAGAAAGGATAACAATTATGTAGGTAATTGATAATTTAAATTATTGTAATATTTAGTCTTATTGTATTTCTGATTATCTTAAAGAATTTATTTAACTTTTTTAGAAGAATGAAATATCAGACTGACTTGCACAAAGCTTTAATCATCAAGTAAATCTACTAAATAAATATATATTATACAAATATACAATTTATATATTAAGGTATCTTACTTTATCAGCGGTTTTATTGCCAATGGGGCAGACATTGTTGAGGAATTTCTTGATTTGGGCCTCCTCATCTCCCACCACCTGCCTCGCCTGAGCCAGTTCCTCCAGCCTCAGTCGTATCTCCTTTTTAAGTGTATCTATCAGATCGCTGTTTTGTTTTTTCTCAGCTTCGTTTTCTTCATAGTGAGATTTCCTTTGACCCTCTAGAAATATTAACTTATATTAATAGTAGCTACGTATAACAGCACATCACAGCTAACATTTTTAACACTATGTATAAGATTGCCTAGAACTACTGGGTATACCAATGTACATAGACCATAGCGACTAGATATGACTAGATTAATTAAAGTTCCATGGTTCTTCTTTCAGCTCCAAACACGAGGCCATTTGGGCTAATTTGAATAATTTAAAACTAAGTGTCAACATCATTATTGTTATTTAACATAGTTATAGCTCATATTGTAAGATATAATCGTTAGTACAATATAACGATCTCTTTTACATAATAATTAATATGCTAAACTAATTTAACTAATAGCTCATTAGGCTAGTGTGATACTTACCCCCACTTCTGACTTCTCAACTGATAATTACACGCGAAAAGCTTATATCATACTAACTTAATACTTATTGAATAATATGCTTTGATTCTTCGTTATTTTATTATTGTAAATTATAAGCGATTTTTTGGTTTTCGGCTATATACTTAAATAAACTTTAATAAAAATATATGTTATAAAATTTTCATGTCATTTCATGAAATGTTGTAATCATAGGTACACTTGTGTTAAATTTCAACATAGAATAATTCACATATGTATAATAAAAATTATGATAGCTTTTTAAACATAGGTAAGTGGACTGGCAAAAGAGCCACCTGATGATAAGTGGTCACTAACGCTAATAGACATTGGCAATGAAAATAAATTAACCATTCATTCCGTCACTAATACGCGAGAAGATAATAAGTCCCTTGTGTCTGAAATTACACTGGCTCACTCACAATTCAAATCGGAACACACCAATCCTTAATAGTGCTGTTTGGCGGCAGGATAAGTATGTGACGAGGGGAATGTACCTACCAGGCGTGCTTGCACAAAGAACAAAAAAATAATTTTCTGATGGTACGTAATTTTGTCTCTTGATATAAGTTTCTAGTATGGATGATGAGATTATTGGTCGTGATGGTAGCAAGCTAACCGTCCTCTAATTGTTTTTCAATACCATTTAATTAAATGATTAAAATATATTTCAATGGATATATAAGTGCATACTAACCTGACAATTGAATTTTCTTTTTGATTTCAAATATTTTGGAATTTATAGTCGTTAGTTTGTCCTCCGTTTCGATTTCGAAGGGATGTTTTTGGTAACAAGTCACCATATTTAGTTTTTATAATGTTTAAAATTTCCAATAAATCTCGCTTATTTTTGCTGCAAAAAAATTATACCATAGCAACGAAGTCATTGATCAAATAATGCAAAACTTAATCCTTCATGCGGTGCCATAAAGAATATAATATACAGATGTTTCAAAAGCTTGAAATAAACGAATAAATACGTTACAAACTAATTATTGTTATATGTTTAGCGGAATGGATAATAATATTCCATTGAACCTTGCCCTTTTAAATTCACCCCTATAGTAACGCTTTAAGGAAGGCAGCGCCATCTCTGTCGTGGATGCGAAACTACTAAGTTCGAAAGCTCTATTCGCCGCGAACGACGAGTTGAATTGCTTGATTTCTCCATTGAATCAACATTCCTTCGCGTAACTTTCAATGTGTGCGTGTAAGCGTTCTCACGCCTTTATAACGTAAATCATCTAATTTCTTGACATAAAACACTAATAACTACTGGTAAAATATAAGAATTTACATTTTACACTAAATAAAAAGGTTTGAAAAGCGAAATAACTATTGTTCCAGGCTGCGCTTACGCACACAGGAGCGCGGTCCGCCATTTTGATTTACCGTACGTTGTGTATTTACGAACAAAGCCGTCAGATGCGAGCAGGACGCGGCTGCGCATGTTTCTGTCGGGATTTTCGTTTTATTTGAATGTGTTTTACCGCTAAAATGACCAATACGCCAATTTTTTCTACGTAACAACAGTTTATAAACAAAATGAAGTGTCAGTTTTTACATTTAGTTCCGTGAAGTGTTGATAATTTAGTGTTTAAACGACATAGAAGGAGTAAAACAAATGTGTGTGATCCATGTGTGAATGTTGTGCTACAAGATGTGGTCGAGAAACTTTATACCGGATTATGGGATTAAATTGCTATCCATCGGGCTCGTGCTGTCGACGTTGGCAGCGAAAATCCACGGGGTCGAAGGTAAGTGCTTCTCATAATTGTTGTATGTAATTTTGAAGAGTGGTTGAGCTTATGAAAGCGCGGTCTCAGGTATTACCCGTCCCCATAAAGTTGACGTGCAGTTACATAGAGCTTTGTGTGTAACGTCTACTTCTTAACATGGTCGGTTTATCTCGGTTCTCACAGTTTGTAGAACTTGTGTAACTTGTCGTTTTAAAAACTGGAGTGTAGTGGCATCGTGTTTTTTAATATATTTTTAATTATAACGGTTTATTTTGTTGCGTTTTAAATGTAATTGATAATCGAAACCCTTATACGGTTTATCTATGAACTACCGTTAATCTGTCTACTTTATGTAAAAAAAATAAACGCAACCGAATAAACTGAAAAAAATACTTTATAATTAAAATCAAATCATCCCAATTTGATAATACATATTTACGTCCTATATAAAACACTTGCTCATAAAATTGTGAAACAAGACAATTCTTTTTGTTACAAAAATAAAAAAACAATTCTTAACATCTTTTTTTTAAACCGACCGAAATATGTATCAATTTTTTTCCTAGATATACTGTGTTTATATATATAAAATAAGTCTTAAATATAAATAAAATGCTAAGCAGATTTTAAAACTATTTACGGCAATAAATATTTATAGGCATTTAAAATATTGCCTATTTATTTTCTACTCATGGACGGTATATAAATCATTGCCGTTGATCATCATTTGTAAACACGTATATTTCATACAGATTAATCCGAGACCATCTTAAACGGTACATAATCGTTTCTAAGAAGTAATATCATTACTTTTACAACGCAAAGATATTTATAAAGTTGCAAGTAAGAACAATGCTATTTACACCCATCATTATTATTCCCTTCATCGAGCAAAGGGTCAAATAATATATTTATAATGTACGAGCAAGGACATTGAAAGCACTAGATCTTGAAGATAAGAACAACAGTAATGCCACGCATAGCTCGCACTGGCACGATGTTCGTCTAAGTCCATCTAGTGGAATACAAATTGATAAAATTTATATTAGTATTCTCGACATTGTCACACGATTTCTGTTGTCGGGACCGAGGCGGGACATTTTGAATATTGATCGGGACGAAACATTATATAAACGCTTTTAAAGGGTTAATTTTGGATGTTAAATGTGTTTTGGGGATAGTTGATTATTAAATTAATGTGTTATTCATGGTGTTCATCTTATTTTGTTCACGTAATACCTAATTTATATTAAACTAGCTGATACCCGCGACTTCGTCCGCGTTGCTTGATATATTAATTAAGTTTTCTTATGTACGAAGGAAAAAAAACATCAAAAGATTGCAAGCTAAAATATACTTTGTATAAACATACATCACTGAACACGCAGTGCATATACAAATCGTTGTTTCTTGAAACTTTAATAACTTTTTATTAAATGATTACCTAAATATCGATTTGGCAAATTATGAAATATTGCAAATTGTGTATATTTCTTAGATTCCCACGTTCTTTAATTAAATTTATTTATTACAATATATAACATAAAATTTATACAAATAAATTCGAATACACTATTTTTGAATAACATCTTTAAATTATAGATTATTTTTATATAAGTCAAAAATCACGTAATTTATTGTGTTTTATACTTTAGCTTCTTGAATATTTATTTGATTATATTTATATAAATGTATTCTTATAACACAAGACATTATTTTTGTTTAAGTTGACGTATATTGTATATGTACTTATATTGGTGACATAAATAATTAACTCACATTTATAAAAATACTTGTGCATAGGTTTCTAAGCCCATTTATATAGTGTATACCCACCCTATAGTATAGTATAACTTGGTAAACTCATGGTGCAAATATATGTCATTTCTATAAATTACGAAAAAATATCTTGAAGAGATTTATCATTTTATCGAAATCATTAGTTATACGGTATTTTGATGTAGTTATAAAATAATATAGTGCTAATAGTTGCAACAAAGATGTGATTTGATAACATTCTCGTTATAGACAGATGTATCAAAACGCGTATGCTGTAGTACAAACATGGCGACCGCTCTACTTTTAAAACAATCGCAATTAACGGCCAATTGTCTGATGCGGCAAATTGGTCTGGCGCCTAGGGCTGACAAGTCTAATATTGAGTTAGGAACTAACTACTAATGATTTCACATATCTAACTTCAATAGCGGCCATAATTAAATTGTGTCGAAAAGTATTGCCATTATAAAAAATCGAATTGAACAATTGTTTTTTTTTTGCTAGACTTGTTGAATGTAATTTCGAATATTTCGTGACACGCTTCCAATTTCGAATGTAGAGATTACGAGTTCTGTGTTGAAGTAAATTGTTAAGGGCGCAATATGCGTTAAATCACCCATGTGTGCACACCGTTTGTCCAAAAAAATTAGGGGTTGTCATTGAAGTTCTATTGTTAAAGCGATGCATCCCTTATCGATATACGATGTGTACATTTTGACCATGAGTATAAACTAAAAATCTTTTTCGAATTGGCATTGATTTGTGAAATGTTCCGTCGTTGTAATACGATTTTTTTTATATTTGCGTATAGGCTCGCATTAAACTTAAATGTTTAAGTTTATCAAAATAGATTAGCAATGTACGTTATAATTTTATTTTGTACGAACTCCATATTGTATACTCTGCCTTACGGTTTGAAGTTGTCAACGAATCATTTTACCCAATAAAGTCTGCCAAGACAAGACAGCGAAATAACATCTCATGGCTTATAAAAACCTCAGAAATGACCTTATTTGTAACAATTAATTATCCGAATAAACAATACAAGTGATGCTGGGTTTAAGTATGTATAACAAATAAATATATACGAAGAAAATAAATCAGCATAACAGGCTGAAAATTGTGCTTAATGTAGACATGGTAATTAAAATGTTAATATTTCTGTCGACAGCCCTAAATGAAGGCTGTGTCATATATAAATCTCAACTAAGAAGCTACAATTTCTCACTTAATATTTAGCATGTACGTTTTCAGTCGTCCACACTATTATGAACCTTATTCCTATGACGAAATTAATGTCTTATCGCGGAACGTCTGCGAAAGCTGTTTTGTCTCAATCTATTCCTTACCTCTCATAATTCTGTGAAGTGGTTTTAATTTTTGACTTCGATTTTGGGAATCAATTTTTATGTGTATTACATCGCTTATATTTTTAGAGTCAATACCTTTTTTACTATTGTTAAATGTGTTGTAAAATTTTAAGGAATGTTATCATGTTGTCTTTCGTTGTTTTTAAAACGTTCCAAGTTTATAGCATCGGTACTCTGAAACGATAATATTTATAAGCTCGTGTCTTGTATGGTCGTCTTGCTGCAATTCGGTTGGGGAAAGATTTTAATGAGTAATCCTTAACGGAGTGATAAGCGTTTGTATTCAGGAACTTAAGTCTTTTCTGTCTGGTTAATTCTACCAAAAATATTGTCACAAACCAACTGATTATCCAAGTCAAATATATAAATAAAAACTTGTCAAATTAATATCACTAAACACTTAATAATCTATACCATATTAGTTTTATATTTTCACAGATAGATTAAATTGCAAATTATTTTTTTTTTGCTCAAACAAACCTAGTTGCAAAGTCAATAAAATTCTATATAAGTAGATGATATGTCGATCACGGCTCTTACCTCACCGCGCAAAATTTATTCCGTAACAATTTTTCTCGATACATAGCCGTTTTCGGATAAACGAGACGGCCGGCCGGTTTGTTTAGGACATTCAATGATATTACCTAACAGGTTAATGTTTGTATACACATTCAACTCAGTAGTTGAATACAATCGTACCGTTGGAGTACATTTTCTTGGTTTTGTTTTAAATGGACTATCGGTTTTAACTTTGCGTTAATACGTTCGTGATTACGAATGTTCGATTCGCCCCTAGGGTCCGATTAAAGCCTTTTACTGATCGCTAATGTCTCGAGGTAATACATGACCTTTTAAATCTGAGTTCGTAAAACAGTTGTACAATTATCCTGCGTTTTTAACAATGTTTTCAAATTGAAAATCTGATACCTACTGTTAAAATTCATTATTTAACAGTATATTAATTTTATATAATACTAATATTCCGCCGCCTATAACCGTAGCCTATATCCGTTCTTAGGATTAAAGCTTTCTTCATACCATAGCGTAACAGACAGACAGAGTTACTTCTGCGATTATATTACTAGTATAGATTTTATTTACAACAAGAACGTTTGCAATCGTATTTTGATTGATGTTATAAAACGATAAAAAACATAGCAATACATGGTAAAATTAACGACGAGCGAGTTATCCGGGGTTAACATTACTACAATAATCACCTCGAATACAGCACTATAAAACAATTTTTGACTGGTTGTGAAATGACCGTTGCAGCGCTGATGCGCTGTTTTATTTGCACATATATACCTACCTATATAACGTATATCATGGCTTAAATACTTGAATTTATTTTCTAGTCATTTTCTTCTCTGTTATGTAATACATAAGAATTGATGTCAGATTTAGATTATTTTGTATAATATATAATAATTTTCAAACTAGGCGCTAAATCTCAAGATAATTACGTTGCAATTGATGTCAGCGAATACGAGATCGTTAAATAAAACTATTCACGTTCTGTAACAGTCGCGGTTGAGACATAAGGTTTTTATTACTCGCTGTACCCAATGAAGTCTGGGAATTGTTCGTTTCTCATGCGAAAGTACGCTTTTGTTTTATAATTTCTTAACTATTTTTGTAATTCAAAAATTATAGCGTCTTTCAATTAACTTAGATACAGTTAAACAGTATTTTGATTAAAACTAATTTATGATTTGAAGCACGGTTTGCGGAAGAGTGGAAGATCTTACTCAAATTTATCTGTAAGTATCTTAAACCAGCAAAAGCATTCTCATTCCCCAAGAACAGTTCGCGTTTGGGGGTCACTGATAAAAATCGTTGACTCTTTTTCTTGAATGTTTATGAATCACTCTTTGATTTCGAAATAATCAACGTAAGGACAGGAAATAATAACGTACGTTTTTGGATTATATATTTAATGCTTATTCAGTTTCAATTCGATTTCTCAACGATAGGATATCCGATCTGTAAGCGACGGTGCTTATACCGCAAAGTACGTGCTAAATTACGCGTCGATAACGCGAACGGAATGGTCACTTGTTTTGGTGGTAACTCTCAACTTACGTCGTTATTACTAACTAAACATATGAAAGGAAATGATAAATGTATGATAAAAATTAATATATATGTTCATTGTTCATATATATATATATCAGTTGATGTCAACGCCTTATCCGTCTAGTGGGTATATATAGGGCCAGCAATAAGTTAATGGGTTTTTCTTCCAAAGAATCTCAGTAGCAGCTCGGAGTTTCGAAATAGGAACGGTCTTTACGGTTGTGTCGGATTGCCATCCCATTAGGTTAGGAGAGTGAGAAATAGAGCTTGTGCACTGTAATATGTCCCGGGCAGTTGGCTAATCTATCATAAGATTGGCCGCCGTGGCCGAATCGGTCAGGAGGATATCACCAATGTGAACGAAAAAGTGGCTTGACTTAAAGGTCACTCGCGTCTTAGTTCCTTCTTAGTTGGTTAATGTATATTTAATTTGAGTTTAACCATAACCTATTGATATGATTGATTGATATATTTTTTTTAATTTGAGATATTAAATTTGATTATATGATCAAAACTATAAATCTTTGATTTCTGCGAAACTCTTCTGTCAGTGAATTTGTCTGCTTACACTAAAGTGCATCAGTCCATGGCTAGCAGACGTTATAAATATTTAAAATTTAAATTATCTTTTATATACACATATATTTAAGTATTATATTTATAGAACACAATAAAACCGATTATCAAAAATGCTAACAACTTTCACTGCACGATAAATTGTAATCGGTAATAGAAAATTAACAGATTTCGTTTATCATAACATATATAAACGAAATCCGTTAATTGTCTATCTGTTTAGAAGCCACTCTAATGAATAAGACACGGAGAGTTAGCCAAGAAAATAATCAGGGTCTTATCTGTTTTCTTTTTAATTGTTATCATGAATTATATACTTCAACATGAGCTTGAAAATTTCGAATATTTAATTGGTAAATGTATGCTAAGATTTGAAAACGATTGAATTATTTTGGTAAGTGTTATTTTGCCTTATATTCAAACATATGTTTTAGAAGAAGGAACAATTAGTGTAGGTGTATTTAAAATGAATTGTAAGCTTTTACTGGTATTGATTCTATTATAAGAATATGAAAAAGTTTATATTGCATGGCATTGACTAATCCAAATATTTAAAATTAAATTTAACTTATAAAACGTACATACAAGTGTACTTTATAATTTAGAAAAGAAAACAACATAAAAATCCTATTTTTATTTCATTTTATTTTTAAAAAAGGAACACAATATTAAAAGATTATAATTTTTTTTTAAATCTTATTTCTGCACATATATTTTACTAGAAATTATTATGTAGAACGGTTTATATTAACAAACGCTTAAAAGACAATTGAGTTATTGAAAATCAAAAGCAACCTAAATAGAAATTAAACACTCGGATATGAACTCGTCTACAGAAAACGGTTACATTTCGCCACTAAACGTTGAAACCAGTTCCACATCCGTGGGGTCCAATGTTTGAGGGACCCGCACTGAACACACAAATGGAGATAACCGGGGCTCACCTTTACTGATAAGTATTTTACTTCTTGGAATTTACATTACAATTTTAAATTTAGGCTGCATAAACGTTTTCTTAGTCACATAATATATCAGTAAAAAAAAAGTCAATTGTAAATTGCGTCTTGTGTATTGATTTTCGATTTATTTTAAATACGAATAATGACGGAAATATATCTTCCCATCATCTCGAGAACCGGTTTAATCATCAACCATTCCCCTTAGAAAGTTACAAATATTATGAACCCTACGCCCGAGTAGAAGGATCTATCGTTAATTGAGTTTGAAATGTAAAATACGAGCGAAGTGTTTACATAGTATCGTCTGCATATGCGCAAGTGGTTATCGTTACGTCCGCCTGTCCGTTTGCTTTAATAATAAGCCTGCGCCCGCGCCGTTGTCACGAACACCAAACATAGCTAGGCTTGGTAGAGTTTTAAGAAAAAAAAAATGACTTCAATAAAAAAACAACCATTTCCGTCATGGACTAGAAAATGTTTAATACATAGTTTTAAAACGATGAATTTGTATTATTATATTTATAAATACATATTTAAACTATTTATAAATGGTGAAAGGAATGCTTGTTTAAGTTATTGCGAAAGAAATAGGAAATATATAATGGGTTAATTTAATGGAAGTTTCATAATGTCGATTCATTATCACAAAAACTTTTTGTAAAATATTGCTAGAATTTGAAATTGAGTAACTATAGCAAAAACAATATCTGAATTTTTTTTGTCTGTGGACGCGGAATCTTCTAGATTATCAAGACCCCCGATGTAATATAGTATAAATGACGGTTTAATCCTGGAAAATGCGAGCTCCTTATATACTCAAAACCTTCGTGATACTACTAGATAACCGAGATCGACTGCCTCGTTGATGTAATGGCTTGATATAAGGCCGCAGACTCGGTGGTACTGGGTTCAATTCCCAGGTCGGGCCAATAAATAGTTATTGGGGTTTTTTGTCAGAAAATTCTCAATAGCAGCCCCGAGTCTGGAAGTTGGAAGTATGTACACTCCCGTGCCCCGGAAAGCACGTTAAGCCGTTGGTCCTGCGCCTGAACTCTTTCCAGTCGTGTCGGATTGCCGTCCCATCGGATTATGAGAGCTAAGGAAAAGAGAGTGCACCTGTGTTCACGCACATTTGTGCACTATAATATCTCCTGCGCAGTTGGCTAATCTCTCTTGAGATTGGCCGCCGTGGCCGAAATCGGTCTGGAGACCTTATTATTAGGTAACAGAGAAGTTGCGAACACACCGGCTAATCATTAACGAAATTCTAAATTATTTAAATGACGTATTGATTAAATATGATAACGTTGATTAGATCAGATACCTACGGAAAAAAATGAAGATGAAGCGAAGATAACTAGTTTTTAAGTAATACGATAGGCAAATGGATTGTGTATTAACATTTATTTTTATTCATCGAGCTTTTGAACCAAGGGCTCTTCTTTTCCCACGTATCACATGACGTTACCATGTGTGCCCCACACTGTTAATGTGTTTATCGACGATTGTGACGCATTCAAATACATTCATTAATCCTTTTTGAACAGAAATTATAAACTTACGTTTTGAGTTTTAAATGTTAAAAAAACCTTGATGCCCATATAAATGTTTATCAATTGAGAAACTAAACGGTTAATACTTTTACAAAAATGAAGACTGTTTTTCTAATTTATTTAACAAATCAATTAACAATCTGTTGGGTGTATATTAACTACTAAAGGAAATAATGATCTTAGTAGATTTAATTATATTTTTCTTAATGAATTTGTTATAAAGTGCTAGCTAGCCGCAGCGCCGGGGCCACTTAGGATGAAAGGTCGTAAAATATTAATGTACTTTTAATTGTAATAATTTAGGTATATTATTAAAAAGTAATACTTAAGCGTTTACAATATTATAATATATAATAATGGACAAGAAAACATTTCAGTTACTTATTAAGAACAAAATCTGAAACTCAACACAAAACACGATTGTGAAATGTCAGTAGTTATGTACATACAACACTATATATATATAAAATTATCAATTTCTAAATGTATAAAAAATACATATATTATACATACTAGTGACTCCAGTACCGAAGATGTAAAGTGAGTTCTTACAGAATAGTTACGTTGGAGTACCTACTTAGCTTGTCAGCTGCCAATCACAGATTTCCGTCAAGCGTTAGGGCTTTGTATTATTGCATCTGATACGAGGTGAGTGTCCAGTCCACGAGACATATGCCAAGCTGTGTACAGCGGAGCGTTAGCATTGGGTAATACGTAGCCACTGATCGCCAGACTGCGCATGCGTGACTTTATATTTGTTGTAAAAAGTCATTTCAATTTTGATAATATCATCGTTTAAACATTGATAATAATTAAAGGTATATGTGGAATGTCGTTCTTTCTTTCTTTGACATTCTTTAAGATATTTATCATTGTAGATATTTGAAACTATTCATATGAACAAATCTCCCAAAAAATCTTCAATCTTTATAGTAGAAAACAAAAATTTGGCGCGACCATTTATTTAATTTAAATGGCGCTTTTTTAAAATTGGAATAATATAAATACATAATCAGTCGCCATCGATTGGTGTCGATAAAGTTCAACCATCAATAGTGAATAAATAACAGTCGCTCTAATTGCAATGGCGGAAGGCACCAGACGTGAAAGTCTTATCTGAATCTAGATTTATTGCGATCATCGTTTGACCACTGCGAAACCACTTAGCAAGTGTATATTAAAGTATTTACGATACTATAAATCTTAAGAGGTAACAAATTAGGATTTCATTTTAATCTTATTTTGTGTCTGGGATCGAAATCTAGATTAGATCATGTGCGAACCACACCTGGCCATTAGAGACGATTACGAATTGCAATCACTAGACGACTTAGTTTGCTGAACATAATTTACGTTATGTACCTACATATATTAAATTATTATTCATATTACCTAATGTATTTGATAATATGTAAAACATATGTAGTTGCAAACTTAATTGTATATATATCTATATCTATACTAATATATAGAGCTGAAGAGTTTGTTTGTGTGATCCGGCTAGTTCGAATTTAAAAATATTTTTTGTGTTGTATTGTCCTTTTATCGAGGAATGCTCTATGCTGATTTTTATTCATTATATTTTTTCTTTATTATGCGCGGATGAAACCGCAAGGCACAGCTAGTCTGTTATATATAGATATGTTTTATCTGAATACTGTTTTAATAAATCTTATATTATACTTTGCATATAAGTTAATCCACTTAATTTGCGTCCTTAACATGGCCGAGTAAGTGTTTTTAAAACTGGATCCCAAATTAACCAAAAAAAGCTCAGGCTGGTAAAAACGCACTCGATCTGAATGCAAATTTTCGTAACCGGTCTGAAAAATACAGTTGATATTTAAAGTTTATCAACGAATCGAATCAATATTGCATTTTTATTAACCCTTTCACTTGACCATCGCATGAAACGCTCCGGGCGACTTCTCAAAGAAATTAATTACTCGTGCGAATAATATATATCTTACTTGCTTTCGGCTTTGACTCTGAATCAGCTCACTAGAAGTGTCACTTACAATATTTTAAAGGCCAAATAAATTTATTTGAATGAACGATACTAAAAGAAAAATTGATCGGCGGGTATTCTCCAGGGACACTAGCCAACTGATTCCCTAACTCCCTTACTGATTCCCTAATTACTCTAATGACCATTATGACACAAACTGAAAGACTTAACGCCTTGGACCAACGGTTTGCTATGCCAAAATGTTCAGGCTCCAGTTTGCAATTGAGAAGTCAATAGTATTATCCAACAAACTTTTATTCGCCCAGTAAACTAACTAGCTCGCCATAAGACCAATTTGGCAGTCAATGATGTTATATATAAATATTATTTTTGAATGAATGAAATAAATGAATACATTGACGTTTTAAATGAAGTAAATTATTTACATATAGTATTCAATCGTGAGACGATAAAACTGTTTCAGATCAGGAATACGAATTACGTTGTATAGACAGCTAAATTATAATATAAAAGACTAGCTTTGTATCTATTAGCAAATCTTGATCTATAACAATACTTAATTAGGCTTTACTGAAATAAAATAAACAAATCTAAGATAATCATCTAACGCGATATATTGTTCGTGATTGTATTGTTTTATGAGCATCGAAATCTGGGGGCCGGAGATAACGGTGAGGCAATCAGGAACGCATTACGATACGAATATTGTTTCATCAATCATCGTACCGCATTCAAGGTCCAAATTGAGATTTACTGTAAATTTGATCTCGCCTCCATCTGAGATTGGGTTATCCAAAATCGTGACATAAAATAAGAACCACACATTTAGAGTTCATATCAATTTTGAAACGAATCTAAAGCTTTTATTTGAATTCTGTATCAAAGGAATTAAATAATAAACTGTTTATATTCATGAATTTCTTTTATTTGAAAAATATGTTTAAATTTGCAATGGGATTTGCGGCTTGCAACGATTCATGCAATGGACCATAAACGATTCGATAGATCGGTATTCAATTGCTAAGATCGCTGTTTAAGAATGTCATTTTTGAAATTGTTTTTTCTCCGTGTAAAAATGTGAACGATCGCGGTTCAATTTAATAAAACAAATCATTTCATCAGTTATTATTCATACAAAATTCATTAAGGTATTTGCTAGATTTCAATTTGCATTTGATCGATTCGTAATTAGAAAATATATTAGATAGAAAGCATATCGTGTATATATAATCAATTCATTTCTAGATGTTAATTAAAATGGATATAGACGTTGAATATTCGAATATAAACCCGTATTGATATGGATAGGTGTAAAATGTCAATCAAATATAGCACGACCAGTCGTTACATGAATGATCACCGTAGACATAATCATTATATCAAGTGCGCTGATGCGTAGGTAATTTGCATGACACAGTGCAAGGTTCGGGTGTAGACGACGTTAATTGGATTATGAAATAATCGTCGCCAATTGGTGCGTGCTGTCTGATCTAGGATTATCTGGTTTTTGTGACAATATCCTGACATTTGTTTTTGATATTTAATATAAGAAATAAACAGTTTTAATGAATCACAACTTTGATTTAACCTAACTTTAGTGTTATTTAATGTTTCTTTATCTATTATTTAAGACAATTAACGTCTTATTGATATATATGTTAGTTTAGTAGGACTAGAAGATTAATTATAAATAACTGTTTATGTTCTGGAATAAATCAGAATCGGCTACGCAGAATTGATTCGAAATGTGTTATTATATTTGTTTGATCTACTCAGTTGAATTTAGTCAACTAAAATTGTAATCTTACTTCTCGTTTGAATTTGTTAGCACAGTTGTATTGTTATGTTTGCTTACTGATATTCAATGGGTCAATGTCGTATCGGCGCATTGTATCAACCGCGGTGTCCGGCGGAAGCGGGAGATAGCGGGTGCAGGTCTGGACAAGTCGCCGGAAGGCTCCCTGAAGCTGTATCGGAGCGTGTGAATTCTGCTATCGTACTATTTAAATCATGTTTTAACACGTCGTGGACTATCGCTAGATTCGGGAACTTCCTTGTTAAAATTACAAAATACTGGGTACAAAATGTCCTTTGTTTTGTACCAAAACAATTGAAAGATTGAAATGCTTAAAATTAAAACAATAAAATATAAATTATAACTTTTATATCTGCTAGTATATAATATTCCATATATGATTATAAAAACAATACATTAATATGTAAGTTTAATTTGATGAAGTCGGTAATTAATTTTGACAAGTTGGGTTTCATTCTCATGGTGTATGTAGTTATTGCTGTACAATGTCGTACTTTGGTTCACATAATACAGTTGCAATGACCTCACGGCATGAATTGTGTTCATATCACTGTCATTGGTCAATGTTTAGTTTTTGTTGAGCATTTGTTTCCATTATGTTACTGGTTCAGTCGTCAAATTTGAGTTATGAAGGTCATTTCGCGGGCTTTGATAATGTTAATTATTATTGAAACCACAGTCCATGGGCATGTGTTAAAAAGTAAGCCTTTAAAACAAAACGCATTGTGTTATTATAGATAAGCAACTGGAATTATCAAACTATACGTGTATTATGTAGACAAGTTATTTAATAATGAAAAGTATTATTATAGTAATCGCAAGCTCTGACGAGTTTTCTATAAGCTATCTATATTAACTATTTAGTAAAATATAATGTATGTATCTCGTGTTTGTTTTCTGTAACATTTAATTTGTTTTGCAATTATTCTAGCATTCTCTTTTAAAACAAACGATCGTGTTTGTGGTGTTCTAAATTTAAAACTTACACCAAGGATACTCACACTTAACCACCTAAAACACCGGAAAACGCTCTCGAATCCGGTAAAGTGTTGTCAAAACGAGCAATTTCCTACCATTCATCGAACACCGTAAGCCATGCGCTTGACTCCAACGACCAGTTACCTGCACTTGTTGCTTATTGTTTTAGTGGGCTTTTGTTTCAAAAGCATCATATATTTTTTTGCGTTCGCAGCGATTGAATATAATAAACAAAAGGTACTCAGTCTTTTAATACTCTTATAAAATTTAGAAGTATGCCATTAACAACTATATCTGTTATCAATATCGATTGTTTTATGTATTTATTTAAAAAAAACACTTTGAGCTATTTCATTTGTGAAGCGTACAATTTAGTTGAGTTAAAATAATCCAAGGTGTTTATTACCTTTTCAGTTTTATGGTTGAATTCGAACAAAAGTCTCACGGATTCCATCGATTCTAATAATATGTATTCAAACGTCTTGTCGCTTGAATGTTAATTACTAAGATTATCCTTTAACCTGCGGATTACGACTGCAGGTTCAACATCTGGTGCGCAGGCGTGTAATTAACCAGTACAAGCTACCGTTCACTGTTTATTGAGATTATTCGCTATATTACTATGTGTAAGAACTCTCATTATTTAAAATACATCAAATACCTATATCTTTTCTATTTTCGATTTCAAAATATTCTTGTCAATTTACTGCGTCGGTTACAAAATTACCGCTATTTAATACCACATAGGAGGTTTACGATTCGTGTCTCAATAGACAAATGAAACAACTAACATGTCAAATGTATGAAAGATGCTTATAATTTAATACAGTGTAATGTCCAACACGAGACGTTAATGACTAAAATGGCTGCCGAGGTTTCGACACCGGCTAATTACGTAATATGAAGTATCATGGCAGTTATAATTAATATGTGTACCTTACTGGAATTTAGACTATAGTGTGGATAGATAAAATTTTAGATGATTGTAGGAGTAAATAGTTATCAAAATATTAAACACGTTATACAAAGACGCTTGAAACAGAAACAAAATTTAGGCTAGCTGAGTCATAACATAAACGGCATTTAAAAGATGGTTTTAAGAATTACACGTTTGAAAATCTCGGCGTTGGGCCTTTTACCTGCTCGTCCCCTCGGGCGCACCCTCGCCGGGTGCGCGCGCAGGTGTCCCGCGCACGACCCGCAACCCGCATTGCGTCTGCGCACCGGTACGGTATGGCGCGAGTCTGGGCTGCATCTTAAGTTATCAGTTGGTTTTGTAAAATAGATTTTTTTAAATAGCCCTAAGACATTTTATTAACAATACACGTGTCGAAGGAGCATGTTTTGTTTTGTAGATTTTACGATAAAATTGAATTTTTATGAAATAAAAAACGTAGCAAGTTTAACGAATATAATTTTATTTACTGTATATTCAGTATCAAAATGTATTGTATCGAATACATTTTCGCTAGTTAGTAAATGATACGCATAAATATTAAACGATTCATCAATAATTTTATCAGCCTCGGATCGTCTTATATACCTATACCTACTCAAAGATGCGACTGTTGTGTCATGGTCACTTTTCTTTGTAGTCACAAAATGAGCGGGAATTCGGCTGTTTCCGCTTTCTTGGAACTGTGAATCAGCTCGCGTGATAGTCTATGATTTACAGAGATTATATTCTGTACACAGATTATGTTCTCGGGTCAAAATCGTATGCTTCATCATGTTAATGCCATTATGTATATTTTTTATCTCTCTTTTAACAAAAGTATTAGATCTTTTATGGTTAAAAAATACGAACATTGTTGTTAATCTACACTAGAATATAGATAAATTTTTGTGTTGTTTTGAAGGTTTAAAATTTTAAAAGATAAATGGACGAAGGAAGTTCTCTAAACAGCCAACGAAGGTATAATAAATATTAAAATAAAATTTTAATTCCTAATGGCCTCTTCCAAGAAATATTGCCTCTTCCATGTGGCATTGGGTGATCATGTAAATCATTTTAAAGGGATTTAAATACAATTTGTATCGCGCTTTCACTCTGATAGGTCACGCGACGCCTTTAATTATTATTTAAATTTATATTCGTGCCCTTAATTTGTATCTTCGCTTCCTATATGAATGTGATACTTTCTAACTTGTATCGCTAATGTCCAAATTTTTTGTTTCATCTCACCCGATTGTCTTTTGTTTGTTCTTTAGTTATTATGTTTGCGTTTCCTTTCGAATAAAATTGAAAAACTTTATATCTTAAGAAACCTTAAGCGCTCTTTTTTATTTTATATTGATTATTATATTCAGTAGAACGTGCCGGCTTATTTATGGTACGTCAGTATTTTTTGTAATAGATCTATGATTTTCTATTTAATAATCATTTATTTTTATAATCATAGAAACCTTCGTGTTTATTTTTTCGGGGGTACGTATACTTTTTTTATACACATTTAGTAGTTTTGTGAAAAAGGTACAGAAAGAAGATTTTATTTTTAAAAAAGTAGTAGTACTAATTTGTAGGTATCATTTATCACCACTATCTATTGGTATTAGATTTAAAAAAATATAACTGCTACCTTATATATCTGTGTTTATTTTAGAGGCTGTCCGTTGTGCCAATAAACTTACCTAATAAACTTCTAAACATCATTAAAAAAAATCCAAATGTTGAGTCAGTATATGCGTATAATATATTTTTATGTCACTTTAGCTCAGTCAGATAAGAAACAATATCCTATTCCCACAGGAAGTCCCAATTTGGATGTTCAATGGATTCAAATTGCTCCAGTCATTTCAAATCGCGAAGATGAAGCGAACAATGCCCCAGCTGGCATAGACGTTGTTCTCAAATCAGTGCACCAAGTTTTTGCATAATTTAAAGCAAATAACGTACATAAATTAAATGTTAGACTAGAATACTGTTAAACCAATGGCAGTTAATAATATACAATACTGTAACACAAAATAACTCATCACATGCAATATTTTTTTCTAGAATATTCTAATTAACCTGCTTTTTGATAATTGATAAATTGTGCTATATATATTCTTTCTTTGAAATCCCAAGTTACCGATTCGAGTTAAAACTCATTTTAAATGTCTTTTAAAAATCGCTTTTGATAATGTATATTCTGTTGGATTTCGTAGATGGTAAATTGCCTTTTGACAAGAACGTTGATTGCCACTCGTTTGTCTTGCCGGGCTGCCACCAGCCTATCGCTTCATAACTCACGGCCATTACCATAACACGAGTGGCCACTCATTATGACAAACCTTAGAACTTTACCAAGCGACGTTACCATTAAACACGCCTGGAACTGGTTCTATACAAGATCTCTTAATTTGGGACAGTTTCTTTGATTTAATTTAAAATCCAATGGATATCGTAAATAACACTTTTATCTGCTTATTAAGAACTTTTTATACGAATACTCGATATCAATAAAATTAAAAATAATTCATACATTGTTGTTATTTTGGAAAATTTACTGCTTATCAACGGATGCATATTTTTTAATAATGACTATATATTATCACTTAATTATCTCACATTTTACCGTCGAAATACGACATTATATTGGAAAAATTAACTATGTTAATGATGTAGGCAGCATTCGTAAATATTCCTAAACGATAAAGAGCCGACCGGTCGTACATAAAACACCAAATTAGCAAATGATATTTTCCAATCAAGATAAAAAATCATAGAGTTCGCGAACTTATAGCATTATAGAGTAGAGTTCAATACACTCATATAATATTATAGCTATCACAAACTATATATGTTCTACAATGGTTCGGATGTATAAGACAGATTGTGGTGATGGCGGCGATTCGTTTACTGGCGCTATTAGGGTTTCTTGTTTAAATTCCCTTCACGTGACTTTCGACTTAAAATCAAAAGTATTTAAGGTTATATTCGTCTGTTTGTTTTAATGAATTGTGTTGGAGTTGCCGCCAGTTTTTTTGGTAGCGTATTTATTAACCGCTGCCTCTAATACGTTTTAAGCGTCATCTCGAACTTTATGATTAATTAGTCGATTCCGCCTTTTCTCCATACTAAATTAGATACATATTTTTCTTAAAGCATAAAAATATCTCAGTTTACATTTTTCGAATTATGTACATGTAAGTCGAGTGAATGAAAAACAAATAGAAACTGTAGCCGCCGAATACTGAAACGTCATTCAAAATGAAGTGGGACTTAATTATTTGGAACGTCATTAATTTAAAAAATTTGTATGCGAAATTTGAAATTAATGGCGTTCCAAATAATTAAGTCCCGATTTATATTTGAAAGACGTTTCAGTATTCGGCTATAGGGCTATTCGGTAAACAATAAACTCGAAATACCGAACGAAACGGTCGGGTAGAGTCAGAAAGTGATATGCGACATTGACCATAATAATTATAATATTTTAAAAATTCACGCCTCAATATCACAATTAGTCGGTTGTCAATATTTCATGAGTGTGTAATGAAGCGGTTTCTTAGTGAATATCTTTGCTGTGATGGGGTTCTATCATAATTTACTTCGTATCGCAATCGTCAAATGAAAATCATCTTTATCGTGTATCCATTAAATGCTAAATTGTTATTCCCTATGCTGATGTCGCATATCACTCTCTGACATATTTATTTTATGTTCTGCGGTGGGTTTCGTGTTCTTACGGAATATCTTTTAATAGTGTAGATCATTCGTAAGATTATAATTGTTAATTTTTTTAGCAAATATTTTAATAACCGAAGACTCAAACCAGTATTTCTATAATGTTACGTCATTGGCTATTGAAACGACCGAATGTTGACAGATTTCATATATATTAATTATCTGTGTTATTTAATACCTGCGTGAATATATTGATTAAGTGCTAATGCTCTTTTTTATTATATCAATAAAAGTGAAACAAAACTTATAAAAACACTCCAAAAAGGTCTTAATGGGGTACAACGGGAGTTTTAATGATTTTTTTAATTTACAATTAGCATATATTTCCGCGTGTTTTATTTGTTTTGTATGACTTGTATTCAGTACAAGTAAAAATACTACAATGACACAGTTACCATGATTTTGGTCAATTTAAACAGTGTTTGAATGCATTTTACAATTTGATTCGTTACTATCTCTAACGGTATGTTTTAATCAACAAATATATAAACGGTCTACGGTTAACCAAGAAGTTTGGTATTTGCTGCTATATTTGTATCGCGTGTTACTTCATCTCTAAATTAGCAATTCAGAATTACTTGAATGTTATTTTTTTTTAAACTAACCAAATATTTTGTAATCTTCAAACTGAATTTATGTTTTTGGTCCTAAAACAGGCAAAATTATTTCCCGCCAATTTTTTTCGAGCGGTAAATTTGTTATTCTACAATAGGCGCTAACTTTACAATACTCAGCCGAATTTGATTATTATACAGCCAAATAAAATGATTTATTAAATAAAAACATTTTCAAATGCTTTATAATATCCAATATATATATGTATACATATATTAAAAAGATATTTAAAGGTCCGTTACGTGTCCATACTTTAGATTGCAGACAATTATAATGTTACCGAGATCCCACAGTTTTATGACTTCATGACGAATCGAAATTACTCTTTGGAGTTTTCTGACTTTTGAAATGATTAAATGATTTTCTTGTTTGGATCAAGTGATAAGATATCGTTTTAAAAAACTTATCGTTCAATCTCAGTTTCAACTAAAAATAAATAATTAATATGCCTGTAGGGTTTACGAAGGTAGGCGTCCATTCTCAAGACCAGCATAATTTACAAATTAATTAAATATTTTTATTTGAATGTAAATTATGGAACCGTATAAATAATTGACTTGTACACAGATAAAAAAACCTGTACTAAAAAAAAATCAATATCAAATTGATTTAACGATGTCTATAATTGATCAAGATTTCATGTTTAATTAGAATAAGCGAACTTGTGGCTATTTAAAAGTTGAGGTGTGTTACATCAGCTTTCAACAAGTCTATCTTAAATAACGAATGTTTATGTGGCTTAGCTAAAAGCTTAAATGTTTCTTTTAATTCGATTCTTTATAATTAGATTTTTAGTCAGAAAACACCGTCCGACTTTATGTATGGTAGTCGAGTATTAGTCATTATTTATATATGTTGTAGTAATACTGGAATTGTTATGCAAAAGATAGTGTTTTATGGAAAAAAAAATACATTCCGATGTACAATAGTAGGTATATTATGCTTGTTCGTTCGTTCGTTCATTCGTCACCTGTTGATTGTCTATTTAAAAATAAAAATAAAGTTTAATAATTATTGTTATTTGCAAATGTCAAAATATGATTTCAGTGACGTTTTATTTATCTGTGGTACACGCGATATCTGCATAGACATTAGTTGTTGTGTCAAAATAATATATAATTATTTATATTTATACTTTTAGTATGCAAATTATTCTATAAGCTAGGTATATATAAATGATAATTTCAAGTTTCAACGTCTCGCATGAATTTATTTTCGTTATTCCACTTCGATTATTAAACAGTCTGTTATCTCATGGTCTTATAAAATGATAAGCACTAAACCGATTATATACATATTTATGTACATGACGTAAAATTACAAAACCGGTACACATCTATACTAATATATAAAGCTCAAGAGTTTGTTTGTTCGAGCCGGCTAATCTAAGGAATTACTGGTTCGAATTTAAGAAATATTTTTGTGTTGTCTAGTCCTTTTATCGAGGAATGCTCTAGGCTGATTTTTGTTCATTATATTTTTATTAGGCACCGCTAGTAAACTAATACTAACTATAATATTTAATTATTTAAGGAAATCGTATCATTATTTATATTAAAACTCACGATAAAAAGGTTTTATTTATATTTACCTACGTATTGTTAACTTTTTTTTTTAAATTTAATTAGATCAAAAGGTTCAAATGTAATCTGTGCTAAGCTTTTCTAATTCCCGTTGAACAAAGACAGTAATTAGGGGTTATTTATTGGCTACCTTATCTGCGTTTCTTGCACGAACGTGGAACGAGAACAAGAATCTAATTGTTTGCGCGCTTTTATACCGAGTGTTCGTTATTCGCGGCTTACAGCCATAGACTATAGAGGACGATGGAATTGACACGTTTTAATTCTATGTTCATAATATACTTTAATTTCATTTTATTTGTATGAATTAAAATTATTATTACTTTTTTAATTAAAATGTTTTAGCTGTTATCATACAGATAAGAATAAATCTGGCATTATATGTTAAGGAACCAGCGCTATATAAAAAAAGATTAAATAATAATTAAAAACTATCACTACAATTCACTAGCGTATTCTTTATTTAAACAAATTCTGAAAATATTTATTAAAATTTCTTAAGTATATTATTAACTCTATGGGTATTTTATATGTTCAATATAATTTCCTTTCTGTTCTGTGACAACAACAAAGACAATAGGAATAAAACATGGCATAAGACCATGTATGGATTTATGGCTTGCAAATAATTGTCATTCGTAATTAATGTTGTTCCGGAAACACCATAACGGTTACAAGCTGTATAATTCTTGTGTTTAATAAATATGTGTATCATTTCTAAGATAAATAAAAAACTAAATTCATTCAAAAGTTTTTTAGACGTGTCCTTTTGAATTTTGTCTTTAGATGCTGTTTAGTTATGGACAAATTTATAAAAAAAAAGTGTCAAAGTTTTAAAAATAGAAAACACACAGATACCCTATATCATATGTTTGTAAAAACGTTATAATAATAATGTAATTGTTAAGTTTTGTAGCGCGTTTGAACAAGTCCACGGTCGAACGGGTCCAATAATTCTCTAGGGCCTTGTGACGTGAGCGACAGCTGCAACCAACGTACTACTATATCTGTCTCGCTCTGTCACCAGCGGGGTTGTTGTACATCTCGCTCTCGCCGCGTATCTGTCAGGCGGCGTCTGAGCCGAGTTGGTCGAATTGTATCGATTTTTTTGTTTATAGAACGATGAATTCCTATGAATCCATTGATATGAAACTAGACGCAAATACTTGCAGTACTATTTACATAGATAACATACGAAGTATTTATTTTATATAAATAACTACAAATATACCTACGACATATTATTATTTTTAAATTTCACTTGCAGTATTTTTTTATAATTTTGTTTATAACAACTTTTGTTTTTGCGTTTTCTCAAAAGACCGTTGCGCCATCGGACACGTACTGGTTGTGTGAACAGAAACTAGTTCCCATTATAATGTTATGTACATAATAAAAATGTTCACATTAAAATCTGCGCTAAACAGTTGCTCCATCACTGTCAGTCCGGTGTTATCAGAAAGAGATGTAAGATTGCCGATTTAATTAAAGATAGATAGATAGATAGATAAAAAACTTTATTGCACTCTAAAGATTGGGTATCTATATCTATCTTAGGCAAGAATTTGAAATTTGAATGTTCATAGATAATTAAAGGATGTATAAATTTTACGTAAGCTTAAGTAAAATAATTTTAACAATATATTGTTAGTTTAACAAAAAATACGTGTCTCGATTCCATTGGAAGCCACGTGTTATGTGTCTGTTTTTATAGCATCCGTAATTTTTTGTAGATTTAGTAAAAATTAAAGCAATTTTAAAAGACAATTTTATCTTCAAAATAGATAAATACGTTATAATACTAATATAGTTAGTTATTATTTTTATCTATATCATAATAAAATCTTTGGTCATGGCGTTTATTTAAAAGTTTAAATTATTTTGTAGATAATAAAAAAATATACGGAACTCTCGGCAGTATTACGTAGCAATTAATCATTTATCTCATTCGATTTGTCGTTGGGGAGATGTAAAAAATAATAAACGTTTCAAACTACGCAAAAGACGTTATAATATAAGAAAAGTGTAATCTAACAGGAGAAGAAAATCATCAGCTTACGTTTCAGATTTTGTCATCTATACTAATATTTTAAACACGAAAGTAACCGTCTGTTTGTCACATCTCCACGGCTATATCACTGAACTGATTTTGATGACATTTGGCAGAAAGGAAGCTTGCATCCCAAGGAACGACATAGACTTACTTTTTTCTACTAATTATATCCTTCCCCTAAAACGACGGCAAAAGTATTGTATAAGATAAAACGCAAATTGTGCGCTTGTAAAGTTTTTGTCAGGCTTCTCGTATAATGAAATATATCGTAATTGATCATATAAATATCCTGTTCGTTATCATATAGTTTATACAAATGTCTGTGATGTAAAATTAATTATATGTAAAAGTTTAAGTCTCGTCGTCGTTATTTGGACGTCCCTCGGCGCGGCGCCGCGGGTCTCCACGACCGCACTATTGACCATTATAAGAAATTTCTTAGTTTTATATTTACATGACAACTAATTTTTTCACAATCAACTATTGCCTGAGAATCGTTTATATATTTTATGAAAAAAAAAAATTAAAATATTATTAATTTATTACTAAGGTAAAATCATAATATTCTATGGAAGTTCTATAATTTTTTTTATAAATTAATTATTATATCTATCTCTATTTTTTTAAACATCAGTATGTCTAACGGCTGAATTCTATCGATACCACGGCATTTTCAATAAAAAAAAAAGTATCGTACACGGGTACAGCATTAACACATGGTAGCTGCCAGATGGCGCGCACTTGAGCAGTATATTTTTTTTTAAATTTCGATGGGAAGCGAAGCGATTTCGTATGATGCCAGTAAGGTTTTTATTAATGACTAAAAAGATCGGTTTAATACCGATTTTTTAAAGAGTACTTTTAAATTGTATGTATTTAAAAATAGACGTTGGCTCGAAAATGATAGTTTTTATTCTGTGCATGTCAATATTGAGTTCAAAGGTTTAAGCGTTGAATATAAATGTGTAATTGTGTAGTATACCTGTGTGTGTCGTAATATTAATACCATAAAATTCTTAAAACGTAAATAAAATTATAATGATATCTATTCAATTACGCATTACTTTTTTTATTAGGGGTTTAGGAGCGGACCTTATCCACTTTTTATGAATTCCTTCGGATATCCCGCGGTTTCAATATGGCGCGAAGACAAAGTTTTCTCATATGTCTCGAGCTAATGAATAAATATTAATAAATTAAGATTTATAACATTTAGGTGGATGTATCATAAAATTATATAAATCTGATTAGATGTTTTATAACGTTAATAAGAATTTTTTAAATTCCGAACGCCTGTTGCCTTGTTAGTTTGACTCATTTTGGAATTATTTTTTATTGTTTTAATGAATAAATCATTAATAGTTTATATTTTTAACGAATTGACAATACAATTGTTAAACTGTAACTAGTTTTAGTACTTTATTCTTAAAATATTATTGTTAAGAAATATCAATCGGTACCCTTTTTATACCTACAATACACTTTTCATCAACAAGAAATTCGGGCAAATTTCATTTTCCCCATCTTGCTCCCCTTAGAAATTACGACGCTAATATATGTATGTAATAACTAGTACGACAACATAAAACAACTGAATCGCTTGAAATTTAAATTCAGCTTGTTTTAATTAATGACTAACTCGTAAAATATTTATTAGCCGACTCTAAAGAAATAGAACCCTAAGTGAAGGGATAGTCACGTCTATGTTAATGCCTTAAAAAAAATATACAACACTTATTTTCAAAATTTATCGAAAACGAACTAATACTAAAATATTACAATTTCATCTGGATTTTATGCGGTGTCAAGAGAAAGGTCAACAAATGCTTAACACTACGTTTCTCTCATTTTAATTTAAGTATGTTTAATCTTTATAGTAGAAACTATATTGAAACGATTGAAAATAATTACACTCTGGTCACAGTCGAGCTGTGAGAACCACTTATCAACGTACTTGATTCTAATACTAGGCAGTTTACTCCGATATTTTAATATACGACACGTCAACGCTGGAACAAGGGCTGTAAACTTCAGAAAAAAACATTTATCAAATACAAAAAAAAGCAGTTGAAAAGTACAATTCGACTAAAGCTTTTGACTATAAATGAGACTCGGTGAAGTAATTCATACATTCCTTTGAGTCATATGATTTGTTGTAACATTTTTGCGCCTTACATTACAGTTTTCTATATCCTCGTTAAGCGAAAATTAGTTAATATTATAATATGTTTATTTGTAACGTCTTTTCACCGATTGCTGGACATGTCATTCGCGAAACACAACACTGCTTTTTGGCTCCTATTTACTATCCACTAGCCATTTAGAATGACATCACTCCACCTAGCCTATTTCTCAATACCCTTAGGAAATATAATATAACTTTATAGTGATCATTTTTTTTTTTTTTTTTTTTTTTTTTTTTATATAAAGAGGGGGCAAACGAGCAGGAGGCTCACCTGATGGAAAGTGACTACCACCGCCCATGGACATCTGCAACATCCGAGGACTTGCAGGTGCGTTGCCGGCCTTTGAGGAAAGAGTACGCTCTCTTCTTGAAGGTTTTCATGTCGTATCGGTTCGGAAAAGTCGCCGGCGAAAGCTGGTTCCACAGAGTGATTGTACGAGGCAGGAAATGCCTTAGAAAACGGGCTGTTGTGGACTTCCAGACATCGAGGTGGTGAGGATGGAATTTTGAGTTCTGGCGCGATGTCCGGTGGTGAAACTCAGCGGCCGGGACTAAACCAAACAACTCCTCAGAACACTCCCCGTGATATATGCGATAGAGGATGCAGAGTGACCCAACATCTCTACGCAAATCCAAAGAATCAAGCCGGTCGGTAATAACCTGATCGTCGACAATTCGAACTGCTCTACGTTGAATGCGGTCAAAAGGAAGAAGCTGGTACTGTGGAGCTCCCGCCCAGAGGTGAGAGCAGTACTCCATGTGGGGCCGAATTTGCGCCTTGTAAAGTTTTAGGCGATGGTCCGACGTGAAGTACCGTCTCGCCTTGTTGAGCACTCCAAGCTTTTTGGAAGCCAATTTGGCTTTAACTTCCAGTTGACCGCAGAACTGAACAACGTTCGAAACCTCGACGCCAAGTATCCCGATACTGGCTGTGGCAGTGAGGGGAGTATTCTCGAAGTGAGGGGATACGACAAAAGGAGACTTTTTAGCGGTTAACGCGCAAACTTGAGTCTTATTGGGGTTGAATTGGACTAAGTTTAGTCGGCCCCAGTCTGAGACCTTGGTTAACAAGGTCTCGACTTCAGACACAAGTTTATTCCGACACTCGTCGACGTGTTCCCGAGAAATATTAGCACGGCCGGTGTAAAGTACGTCTACAGTGCTGTCATCCGCATAGCAATGAATGTTACTGATTTGTAACATATCATTGATATGCAGAAGAAACAAAGTAGGTGAAAGAACGCAGCCTTGTGGAACGCCAGAATTGACGTATTTTAAGTCGGAGCATGCACCGTCGACAACGACCTTGATGCTCCGATCTGCCAAAAAACTGGAGATCCACTTGCACAATTTCTCGGGAAGCCCGTAAGATGGAAGCTTGGAGAGTAGCGCTTTATGCCATACCCGATCGAAGGCTTTCGCTATGTCCAGACTGACTGCTAATGCCTCCCCCTTGGACTCAACCGCCGTAGCCCATCTGTGAGTAAGGTACACTAGAAGATCACCAGCTGAGCGACCCCGACGGAAGCCGTACTGGCGGTCGCTAATCAGCTGATGCTCCTCTAGGTACCGCAGGAGCTGGCAGTTAATAATGGACTCCATTATCTTGGAGAACAAGGAGGTGATAGCAATAGGCCTATAATTTGATGGATCAGAGCGATTGCCTTTTTTAGGGATCGGGTGCACTAAAGCAGTCTTCCAAGAATTCGGGACTACGCCTAATGAGTAGGAGTGTCGGAAAAGACGCGTTAAGACCGGTGCCAGCTCGGGAGCACAAGTACGCAGCACAATCGGAGGAATGCCATCGGGCCCACTCGACTTATGGATGTCCAAGGAAAATAGTGCTTTACGAACTGCACTCTGTCGGAATTTAATTTCCGGCATCGTGGTATCACACCGCAAGATTGTCGGTGGTGTCTTTCCTTGATCATCAAGAGTCGAGTTGGACGCGAAGAGTGATCCCAAGAGGTCGGCTTTCTCCTTCGCTGTATGGGCCAACGAGTCATCGCTCCTGTGCAGAGATGGAAGGGAGGGCTGACAGAAATTCCCTAAGACAGCCTTAGCGAGAGACCAAAATGCGCGTGTTCCCGAAGGGAGTCGCACCAGTCTCTCACCAATCCTGCCAATGTGCTCCGACTTCGCCTTGGCAATAACACTTTTGAAAGACCTTGAGGCAGAGTTGTATTCCTTTTTACGTGCGCTGGTATTTACATCACGAGATGCCGATGCGTCAGCCCAGGCTTGATAGCATGCTGCCTTTCGGCGTGATGCCGTTTTGCAGAAGCGACCAAACCAGGGCCGGGTTCTGCCGCCGATGGGTATCGCAGAGTACGGAATGAAGAGTTCCATACCCTGGAACACCACATCAGCGACCGAGTCAGCAACGACATCTGGATCATCCGGCGAGAAGGATGCAAAGAAGGACCGCATCCCATCCCAGTCCGCTAACCTGTAGTGCCACACACGGCGACAACCCACGAACCGAGGCCGTGAGGTGCGTGTAATCGGCACTGTACTCCGGACAAGGCAGTGGTCCGACGAGCCAAGAGGAGGCTCTACGGAAACATGGTACCCGTCCGGATGAGAGGTCAGCAGAAGGTCTAACAGGGAAGGTGTATGATCCTCCACATCTGGGATTCGCGTTGGCGAGGTAACCAGTTGTGTCAAATCATATGCCAAGGCAAAATCGACCACAGATCTCCCCGCATGATCGGTGGTACGTGATCCAAGCCATTCGGCGTGGTGGGCGTTAAAATCGCCAAGAATCACGATCTCTGCGGATGGGATCTGCTGCAGCACGGAATCTGTAGCCCGTTGCATGTGCTCAACGAGCCGGTCTGTTTCGGCATTACCGCTATGGGACCTATATAGGCACGCGTAGATTCGCGGATGATCATCGCAGTCTACGCGCAGCCAGAGAATGGATAGGTCCCTCCCTTCAAGATGGGCGAGGCGACGAGAGCAGATATCCCCTCTGACGTACGCACACACCCCCGCCCGTGGTACAAAGGAATGTTCCAACTTGTAGCCCGGGTAAGAGAGGAATGAGGCATCCGCCGGAGACGATATCTGGGTCTCGGTTAGAAAGAGCAAGGCCGGCTTCGCCGTCTCAAGATGGAAGTGGACGGCGTTGAGGTTGGAATTCAGTCCCCTTATGTTGCAGAAGTCCACAGCGAGGGTGGAAGGGGTTGCCTTTAGATGCCTGCTCCGTTTGCCCCGTCCATTCACGAGTGCAAAATTGCCCCCCCCAGAATTCGAAGGGCAGCCTGGGCATCCCTGCTCAGGTGGTGTATGTCCTGAGCATGGATGTCCAGAGAGGGATTGTCCACCGCGGGCGCAGATGGTACCCTCCTGGGGTAATTGTCTTATATTCTGCGCACTCATTTTGTTGGGGGGGGGGGTTGGGCCTCCGGGACTCTCACATACCGAACGAAACGCGGTAGCATGGCTACCACTTTACGTCGATTTTAAGTGAGAGAGTGGTACTTCCCCGGGCGTGCCGGCCCATTCGGCTACAACCTGAAGGTTGCAGCATGGCACTACCACTATACTATTTACACAATAAGTTAAAATAATGCGATTAAAACCTATTTACTGACTCATATAACCTTTAGTATTAGCAATTACGCATAGAACTCAATGCCAAGTGGACTCATTTAAATGATTAATTTTAATAATTATCTAAAAGAGACCGAGTTTGAACAAGACCTTCTAAGTAATGACCATAGGCAAAGTACAACTTGACATCAATTAATATGTAGTTTGACAGATAAGTATTATTATTCATTGCAAGGTCTCCTGTTAATATTACAAAGAACGGCTTTTATGTATTTTACTTTAGTGCATGTTTTCCCACCATACGTGATTAAATTATGCAAATGATTTTTATCTTAGCTCTGGAGCTTGTTCGGGAGGGCCAGTATCAATGACGAAGCTATAACTTCAACCGTTATTGTTTTTGAATGAGAAATAGTTTATGTTATCGCTCTGACCAATCCAATAGCAGAGATTTTTTATGTTTTCAAAGATATTTCCCAACTTTCGTAAAATGAAGTGGAAGGCAAAACTATTTTCTTGATATCAATCATGAAAATGATTATTTATTACATATTAACCCTATTGCATGATTTATTCAAAAAAAAGGAAACATGGGAGAAACTGCATTAATGATTTCATGACCAGCAGGAAAAGCCCGCTTGACTATAATGGGTTAAATGGAAGCCGCTTATGGAACTTAATGTCGCGATAAAACCATGATTTACAAGTGACATAGTTGGTCTATTTAAAGAAGGTCGACTTACCGAGGTACATGCGAATCAAGTATTGTTAAAGAGTATCAAATCAGTACACGTTGCCCTGTAAAATTGCCTCAAAATCTTCGATGGGTCTGCCGTGATTGTCTTCAATCAAATATAAGAAAATCGACATCACATCGTATCGTATAGCTTAAGATGCTTATTATCAATAATAGCAAGACACGACGTCTGAATGCAGGCGGATGTCAGCGAGCTGAGCGTTGGTCCTGTAAACGATCCTAATAGTATATGGAATCGAATAAATCGAATACATAATAGAACGATTAATCTTTAGGCCAAGGCATACCGTGTTCGGTCTAGTTTCTCTCATATTTTATCACTGATTCAATGAATGTTCAAACATAATTTCTAATTAGTAATGATTATAAATTCAAGTATAGAAGATAACGTTATGTTGAATCATTATAATCCATATACCTAATTAACTAGTGTTAGTTAATTTGGGATATCGAAGACTTTCAAATCTAATTACGTACATTCAAATTAATAAAAGGAGGCAACGTTCAAATTAAATGAAATATGTATGAAAATTGTTTTATTCCTCAAAGATTTCTCTAATAAAAATAAAATAACAGTGCGTGCCGAGTTGAACCGTGTTTGGCCTCAGGACCTCGTTGTCTGATAGGAGCTCAATGGCACAGTACGGCCTGGAGGGACGATTTGTCACAACTATCGCCAAGATAAGTGCAGATACTTCAGTATCTATGCTTCGAAATATGGAAATGACGAAGGTTTTGCATATCCCTAATGGAAAAGCAACAGTGGACAGCTTTGAATAATGTATTGTGAAGATATATTGAACAGGTATAAGGTATCGTGTAGCTGTGAAGTTATTTTTTGTTGTTGTCGGCAAAAATAATTTAAAGCTATTCAAATTTTATTTGAGTATTCATATATAGGTGTTAAAATATATATGTACTCACTTATATAACTTTGTATAAGAATAATAAACCAATATTAACCTATAAATTAATTGAAAAGGAAATTACTTTCGGCCTAAATTTCAAACGACTACGTACTCACGTATCATATTTTCATTCAATTAAATGAACAGGTTAGTGGTTATCAGATATTTATTAACGAGTAGTATCTCGATGTTAATAACCATATTATGTTAAAATTATGTTTATATAAGAAACATTAGCATAGCGTGGTTTTACGAAATGTCCCAAATGCAAGCGATATTTCAATCTTTAATTACGAACACTTCCTCTAGTTTCTCGCTGCGAAATGATATACTCTGTACGAATGTATAATTTATTTGCGAATTATAACTCGGACCTCTAACGTAGCTCATTTTATTCTCAATGTCGCCGGTTCATTAGGACAGCATTAGTCAGGACTCGGGGTGTAAATTGCTAGACCAATTTGTCAATCCCACGCTCTGGACTTACCGTTGCAACACTTGTACTTCTAATGGCAGCTATAAAGTGTCCAGTGCACTTACCTATAAAATTTTGATGTTATTCGACATTTAATGAAATAACTTCTTATATTATACTAGAATTGGGTAATCATATGTTATGTACTAGTATGTTAGCTGTTGATATAAAATAAAAGTACAACTGACGTGCCTTATTTTAATAAAATAATGGACTTACTTGCGTATTGCATTTAGAATTTGCATCAAATATTTCATTTTCTTGAGTCAGATACTTTGCATATGGTAATGCGGCTAGGGTCAGTTCTTAGTTTGATCTGGCTGTTAGGACCCGATTCGTTTAGATTTCTATTTCAAGCTGTATATAGATATGTCGTTACATTAAATAATGTATTTCATTTGCATATTACTACTATTATTTTATTCTACTTGGATGAAGGAGATCTGTAATTTCCTAATGCTATCTTTTCGAGTGCATTAAATAGGTAATGTTGTTACAAGAACTTGTGGTACACAATTTCATATACAATTTACAATAATAGAAGCCATATATATCTGCTTCAGTAGAATTACAAAATCATTTGGCAAATTTAACTTTGATAAATGTTATGATTGCTTAAAACTAAAACTGTTTCAAAAGGCCAAGTTTCCTGTTATTTATTCTTCGATGCTTATGCACATGCGTTATCATAGCAGCTTGATAAATATGTTTTTCATGTCATGTATCATTCATATATATTTCTTTAAAGTTTCTAAGATCGTCAGTCACTATCCTATGAGAGAAGCGCGATAAATAAAACTATCGTTAAATCTTTACCGAATACTTAACGTTTTTTACTTTGATCTACAAACGTAAGACCTAGCTCTTATATTTTTTTACAGGAATTATAAAAATCATAAATTCATAACATACCATATCAACTTTCTTTGTATTAAGTATAGATCCCGTCAGTCCTTTTAAGGTCATGTAATATGAGACCTGACTTGCGTTTTCACCGAGCCATAAATTTATTTATATTGGGTGCACTTTTCATCACAATAGGAAATTGTAAGTTTTTATCGGTTTTATAACCAACTGATTTATAAGATTTCTTAATTCGTGTACGCGATATGACTTCGAGGCGTGAGTTTAAGGTGTTGAACCGACTTTATTTTCTTGTGACGGATATTTTATTGCCGCTTATCGATTATGTAAAAATGTCTATACTATATTTATAGACAGTGTTTTTTAAGAATAGTTGTACGATGATTGAAATTGAAACTTCCAATTTATAATCATCGCTTAGTATTCAACATAGTTAAACATTCAGTATAAAACAGCAGGCACTAAACAATTCGCAGAATTTGCTCAGTGTCTTGAAACCAATCAAAACTTATTAATGATGAGACTCAGAGTACTGCCCATAAGTCGTTTTAAGATTTCGACATCCATTGTATGTGTTCAAGAGGCTGTATTAATGAATTGTTCGTCGATTCATCACACAACAATGCCGTGCGAGACGCTTTTGTCACACGTGAACCGCACTGTAATTAAGTTAACAAAGTACTCTTAAAGAAAGATTGATGAAATGGACGATTTACTGGAGTTGATTGAACTGAGACATACGAAAAAATCTACCTATAGCTGTCGGCATACATTGTAATTTGTATACTAACAGAACACAGAAGATTTCTGATCAAAGAATGCAATCACTTTCTGCTAATATTCGCGAAATTTCGAGCATTTGTTACCGATTTTGTGGAATATCAGATTTATAAAGTTCAACGTGCCTTCATAATTTTTTTAACAAACACGTTTGTCTGCCGTTGGATATACGCTCGGATAATCTTTTTCAATTTCGTCCAGCCTCTACACTTCCATTCTGGTTCGCACAGAACCGGTTTGGACTTTTTATATCGAATGAATCTAGTGTATCTACATTTATTATAGAATTATATAAAGATATTAACTTATCAGAAAAGGTTATCTGTTTCATTCGGTCTATTTTAATGATTAATTTAAACAAAAGATACATTCTTTGACTACAAATAGTGTTTAGTGACTGTTAAGTTAAAAAATGTTCTGTCTTTTTCTTCCGAATGTCAAATCAATACGAGAAAGAGAGAAAACAATGTTTTAATTAAACAGTCTGCTTTAATAAAAAAAATTAAGTAAGGCTGTTGGTTAATGTGAATAGTTTGAAATAGAAATAACATCATCATTGTTCCCTTAATTCGAATCGTCAATTTAGCTTTATATCGAAACCACTATGCGTTCTATACCCAATACAATACAATGAGTTCTCAGCGTAATAGCCACATCGAATCCTGCGCAACATTTATGCCTATATTTGTTCGGCGAAGTAACGGTATCTTTTATATTATGCCTCATAGCGGACACATATATCAGGGCGGACTAATGGTGGTCGGGCGGTCTTTTCGTCTGTTATCTTGTAAGGAGTATACTTTAACTCATTCAAGTTCAAGATTTGAATGCTGATCTTGAAAAAGGTAATGCGAACAATAGCGGTCGGTAATTAAAAGCAGGCTGGTAGGTATTTACTTATGACGTAGTAGATATTAAATAATTTGATTCTAAGTTCGATTTCATTTTTGTTTACTTATTTTAACTTTTATTGTTATATGTTATAGTTTTATTTAACCTTTGGACTATATAATGTTTTATCAATTGTATTTCAATAAAAATAGAAACATTTGACGTGAATCACTATGTGATAAAAAAACACATTTCCTATATTATTTGTAAATTCGATGAAGTATTTTTTATGGTATTAAGTACGGCCAGACTGGCCAGTAGGCCGCCTGTTGGTAAGTGGTCTACGTCGCTTATAGATATTAGCGCTATTAGAAATATTAACCATTCCTTATATTACCAATGTGCCACCAACAATATTAACTAAGATTTGAACCCTTTTGCTTGAAGTTACACTGGCTCACTCACCCTTCAAACCGGCACAAAACAATTCATAGCTTGGCGGTAGGAGATACGATTCGTTGGTACCTTTTCTAACGAGCTTGCAGAAAGCCCTACCACACAGGAAAACTACTATATAATTTGAATAAAACGTTGTAGACTAGATATAAAGTAAGTTTAGTGTATTACAGATATGTTTAAACAAAGCCTTCTTTCTATTGTAACCGGTCGGAGACCTTTGAAGAAATATACTTAGCGTCCGTTAGTTTCTCGTGCCGAAACAACAATTTTTCCATAATGAAACTTTTTGTTGTGGAACCATTATTTCACAAACACGCCCGTCCGCGTGTCCGTCAATCGTCGAAAGTGGTAATTAGACTTTCTTAGACCGTCATATTGCAATCTTTGTTCCCTCAGCGAAGAATAACATGATTCGAAGATTAATCATCTCATAACTGTTAGTCTGAGACGCGTCGCCGCTAAGTATCTTTTTCATATCATTGAAAAGTTCGTCTCCTAACTGTTCCTTGGTTATTTAAATGGTAATTTATTGTCGACTTATGAAACCTCGCCTTATTATGGTTTATTTACTTTTTTGCTTGAAATGCTTCTTAACGATCAAAATCATATCAGCGTTAATGTTTGTTTTAACATTAGTTTTGTTTTCTTTTGTATTAAACACATTGTAAGTTGTAACGAGCGACTATTACCAAAGAAAAATCAAAAACGATTCTATATTTAAATCCAAATATATAAGGAGGTTAGTTATGTTAGCATTTTATAAAAGAAGCATATAAAAAAACATGAAACTTATAGTAAAATACACATAAATTAAGTTTAGACTGATAACAATAACACAATCACAAAAAAAATTAACAAAGACAATAAATAAATTAAATCACATAGAAAAATAAAATCAAGTGAGATCAATAAATAAACAATATTATTTTTGTTACAATATAATTTTTATTTAGTTACATTATAATTACAATATAATTTTTGTGTAATATTCACTGGTCGTTATTTTAGTAATGTTGCCAGCATTCGGTGTATCGATGTATCGTATCAGATCAGATGCGAGGCAGGCGGATGCAGCAATAGAGAGACCATCCTCAATTACGCTTTGATTTGAGGCCCCATTATTGAACTACGAGTTTGAGTCACCTTGTGTGTTTCAATACGAACAGGTTCAAATGTAACCTAAATTAAATAAACCGTATTTTATCGTTTTGTACTGTTTTGAGTACTTATCTAATTGTGTTTTTAATACATAAGGTATAGTATATACACGGCCACAAAACACTACCAACTATTATATAACAATTTGGGACATATAATATTTACACATAATCCGACCATTCGAACAGACATCCAGTTTTTATAAAAAAAAAATTTAAATTGGATAAGTAGATTTTATCTCACTTGTTTTCGTCTCTCAATTTAAATGATTTGTGTAAAGAAATATATTATCTACGGATTAAAAACTTGATCTGTCATTTTTGACAGATATTTGTCAGATTAAATCGAGTAATGATCATTGTCTTACTAGCTTAAATTCACGCCATAAATAAAATATTATTGGTTTGAGCGGGAAAATTGTTGTATACTTAAAATATAGAACAGTAGACGTTACTTAGTTTCGTATGTTCTAGAAACGTGTTGATCATTTTATGGTCACGCACACATGAACAACGCTTACTGAGGGTGAGCAACCCTCGTTCTGTTATCGCTTCATGACACATTAACAGACAGATGTGTACTTGTTTCTAATAATAATAAAAATATTGCGCAATAATAACGATCAATTCAAATATGGAACGCATCGTTCATTTGTTATTTTGATAATTTTGAAATTATCATTTAACTCATTAACAAAGGGTTCCGTAGGTCGAATCGACATCTAAACTTGCAATCGTTTACTTGAATCCATTGTATAGACTTAAATGTACTTACTAAAACTGTAGTAGGTATGGCATATTTTTATATGAAAAATATTATACATTTTGAGGTAATTATTTCTGTTTATCTGTCTGTCTGTTACGTTTTCACGGATAAACAACTGAATTTAGTTTGATGAAATTTGTTAATACAGAAGCTTGAACCCCACGGAAAGAAAGGCGACTGTTTCATACACAACACGGAACACCTACATACACAACACCTGCTCCTTGTATAGTAAATATAATAATAACAAAAATCAAAATATCGTTATATCAGACTAGACAATATAAAAAAAACATAAAAATCCCATCGTTTTCGTTATTATATATTTTTTTATATATGACACGATTTAATATAAATTTTACATTTTTACTCGAATAGCTTGTAACCGTAATTAAGATGCTTTTGAGATAAAAAATCTTTAAAATTATTATTTGACGTGACTAACCCTACAAATAAAAGATGGCGATATATTTTACTATTGTCTTAATATTTAAAATTATTATTATTTACGTAATCTAGCTCCCAACGGTATAACTAATAGTTCAAAAGATGTTTATCTCAGTTATTACCTGATTTCTCTCGGAAACCTGTATAATGCCTTATAAGATTCGACCTGGATTAAATATAGATTGTGATTCATAGATTGTGAAAATTGACCACAGTCACTATTGTTAATATCTAGGAATTAAGGAAAACTGTATAAATATGGACTGTATAAAAAGGTATATGGTCCATTCGAAAAAAAAAAGAAAATTGATTGAAAGAGTAAAGAGGTTTTGTCTTTCCCTTTTATTTGACACTAGCGGCCCGCCATGACGTCATGTTAAACAATGATATATTTATGCTATAGAATAAATAATGATATCTTGGGTTACATTATTGTAATTGCGAAAGGACTACGTATGTAAAGTTATAATTTTTTAGCATATACCAGCAGAGACAACGGCTTCGTCCGCGTGGAATTATGTCTGTGGCTGATTTGTGTTATTATATATGTATACATTTACTTACTTATATATTTATCTGCACTTAACTTCGATATTAAAATTTAGCTCAATTTGATCAAGATTTTAGAAAAAAATCACTTTTTCTGTTACATAAAATTTAGCCGGTTACATTGATCTTCTTACGAAATATTGATTAATAAAAATATGAAAGATGAAAAATATTATTCAATAAATCTTAATATTAGAACATAGGTACGCCATTCGATTCGTTTTTAAATATTACAATTTTAAGGCATCGATACACAATTAAAATTCTTTGCTAAACGCCGACAGACGTATCGTCAAATAAGTTGTGGTCCGTGTAATTGTTAATATCCGCAGCCATTTTGTATATTCGTAGCCAATATTACGATCACGCGATGTATCTGCGCTTCGTACAGTGGCTAAATCAGAGATATTGTCTTCAATCTATGGTTACATAGCTTTCACGCAAGTAATATTTAGTTTGTTATTACTAATTTTCCTTTAATCACTCTAATCCTAATTTACTAATAGGTCGACTTTTTATTTTAAATATATAGGTATATCAAAATACTTTCAATATTGAAGCATTCCACTTATTGATAGTCAAACTAACAATATACCACCTTTTATACCTTACCCACCAAAACGCGGGTGAAGCCGCGGGCAAATACTAGTGCTTTATAAATAAAAAATCTTTGAGGAACCTATATATTTTAATATGTCTAACACTTTGTTTAACTTAGTAAAATATGTTAGTATGTTTAAATTTAAAAGATATAGTAAAATTTAAAACCATAGCAGAATAAGTCTAAAAAATGCGTTTTTTGCATTATCAAAGTAACTTCTATAACTTACCGACGAGGCTTTCATAAAAAACGGTATAACCAGTTTATAATAACGTCGCACTCATACTGCAACTTGTGGGACGTTTATCTGTGTCTGGTATCTTTAAATAGATAGATATAAAGGAGATACTCGTATCATCGCAATAGAAGCTTGTTACGTGCAAGCGTGCCATAAATATGCAATACTACTTTACTTACTATTAAATGATTTATTTTTGATATAAATTCAATAACGACGCATAAAGGCTAATCTAGTATTTTAATTTTGTTATTTAATTTAAAAAATATTTTTAAATAATTATAGATTGGTCTATCAACATTAGTGGTTGTTTATGTTATTCAAATGAGTTAAAGTTTGTGTACAGTAATTTTTGTACGCGTGATTGTTACTGGTATCGTAACTGACTAACTGAGTCGTGAGTCGTGCTCGGTAATAGTTTACAAATTAATTTAACGATACATAACAACGCATTTCATCACAAATCAGAAATACTTAGTATTGTTGAGTTTGGAGGACGAGTGAGCCAGTGTAACGACAGGCACAAGGGACATAACGTCTTAGTTCCTAAGGTTGGTGTTAACAATATAAGTGCCAAATTAAATTTACGCGTTAATCATAGTTATTACGAAAAGTCAGATAAACTAAATCACAATACGAATTTGATTTAAATAATGGGGACTATAAATCTAACATCAAAATTGCTTAGAGATTTGACATCGGCTCCCACATTTTGATCCTATTTCTAAGCTTGAAGGATAGAATTATTGCAAGTAATAAATATGTTTGTTGTACAGTCACAGTAAACGGCGCGAGTCGTGGTGTACATTTCAAGTTAACTTGTGTGTTTTATTAATGAGTTGGCGTGAGATGGGATCATAAAGTTATTAATTTCAATGTTACTTCATTCATTTTATAAACATCTATTAAACTTTAAACTGTTGATTGAACGTAGTTTTAGGAGGTTTATTTCTAGCAGTGGATTGTGATGATGATGAACTTGACTTATTCATTACTAGTTTTTTTCCCGCGGTGTCGTCTCTGTATTTGTCACTGTCAGAGAGATCAGGGATCATAAGTCATAACAGCTTAGCCAGTCATAACAGACCAAGTTTACTTTCTCATTTGTAATATATTAATAACTCAGGTTGATTCTGTACACCCAGGACAGACATTTGTGCAGACAGACAATGACATGTTCATGACATGTCTGTTTGTCCTGGGTGTATTTATCTATATATATATAAGTATGTATTTACAAAAGAAAATTGTCATATCAGTTGTCTGGTTTCTATAGTACTTAGTTTGGGATCAGATGGCCTTGTATGAATAATGTCCCAGGATATGATACTATTATTGTTATTATATTTATCTTTTAAAAATACCGATATAGTATTATAGTTTGTAATGACATCAGTATGGTTAGTCACTTGATATTATTTCACCATAAATTGTAACAAAATGTAACTAATTCTAGTGAAGATCACAAGCTGCATCAAAGGACACACTATTTGTTGATATTTGTGGTTTGATGTTGCGATAATTCATCGACTGTCAATAAAGGCTTTTTGCAAGGTAAGCTTACAAAATTGGATGTTATGATTTTATATATAAGTGTCATGTGATTTATAAGTAAGGTGACGGTACGACGCGGACGTTTCGATTTGTTCGAGTTATCATATGCTAATCAGACGGATGTTGTCGTATCGACTTCTCACGGACCATTTCGCGGAAGCGTGTCTCGTAGGCGAATTTTTTTATTTATATTTTAAAATTCTTATCATAAAACGTTCCCACGGTCGGTTATCTGTTCGTCCATAATGAGGTTTTGTGGGTCAGCGAGCTCGTGTCGAAATCACTTGCAACTTTACTTTTTGATTCGTTAAAATTTGATAATGACTTTAATGTAACTAATCCTATAATCTTTTCACTTGGTGATACAGCTCTGTGCAAGCCCGCCAAAAAGCAGCATTTATTATCATTTTTGAAGATTAAGTGAGTCAGTGTAATTACGTACCAGGTACATAAAAGCTTAGTTTCCATAATTGGTGGCGCATTGGTGATGCAAGGAATCGTTAATCTTTTTTATGGCGCCAATGCTATGGTTGGTGTTGATACCACCTGGTATCAGATATCAAAAATAATTTAATCGTATCTTGTAAATTGAGTCAAAGTCAACTTTCACATTGTTTTTATTTATAAAAAAAGCAAACGCTTATATTGTATGTATTAATAAACCAATGACCATTATTGTAATGAAACTCTTGAATTATTAATATCGATCAAAGTGACTCCATCTGTCGAATTTTTTTTTGGAACATGAATGAGTCATCTCGATATATTGATAATCTGTAACAGTCACTGACTTCACAAGTATTGTTTTAAACTCTTTGAAAGTGTTAATATATTAACCACAATCATAATTATTATTTATTCTAATTCTAGCATACATATTTGTGTTTATAATTCATCTCGTGCTTGGCGGTCAAGGAAATAGGAGCAGCGTGGTGGAGTAAGCTCCAAACCGTCTCAATAAAGACAGGTCTTAGCCCAGCAGTTAGAAATTTATAGGCTATTTCTTTGCAGCTTTATTAGTAAATATTTACAAGATGTCAATTTAATTTGTTTACTTTATTAGTAAAATAAACGCTTGTCTTGTAAATCAGATAATCTTCTATATAAAAATCAATTATGTACCTTATAAATATTCTATTGCGAAACCAATGACAGCAGGGTACCAGCTATCTCTGCACATTTCCCGTCTCTCAAACCATTGACGATCATATTAGGATTCGTTAAATTAAACATGAAAGACGCGCAAACATTAATTTTATGTCCGCAATTTAAAGTAAAACCGGTGAACATCGATCAGCCCTTTTCACTTAAGGTCGGTGACAGGGGGAAAAAACAATAGCTGCCTTTATAAGGCACTACGCGGCCTGTCCGCTTTTTGCTGACGCCTCAGTATGGTCAACATCGGGTACTCGCTAAAAAATTGACTCGCGAAAGTCATTTGCTTTCGATAAGGAATGCGAACTTAAATCGATATGTAATTTATTTTTTCTCGTTTGAAAATCGATACTGCTGCCGTAATTGAAACTGTTTAATGATCATTCAGCCGATAGCTCAGATTTTTTTCGTTGAGAGTTCATAGTAACTTAAGCGTGCGTATTTTAAGTAAATACATCGTCGGTTGCGGCATATTTTTGAAAATGGAACAGTATTAAGAATATATTTTAAAATAACGTTTAAATTTTAAATTTCGACCATAGTTTCCGTTGTTATCTACTTTAATGATAAACTTCTAGTTAACGAGATCTCCCAGTAGTTATGACACGTGAATCTTAACAGATTGCGAGAAGACTGCGAGATCAAACTTATCTAAATTTTCTCGTGCAACAAAATAACGTGATGATACAGGTGTCGAATGAAAAACTATCACATGTGACCAAATTGTATGAATTCTGTACGTATTATATACTAGTAGGTTGATTTGAGTTCAACCTGTTAAAAAACTATACCTAAACGAAATAAGGGTATTTAATTAATTATTAAACCAAGCTAAACATGTAAACTCATCAAAAATATATACATGAAAGATCGCATCTGGCAGCTTGATTAAATTATTTGGATGCTGTATAACTAACACTAGGATCGAGATCGGTATCTCGATGTACGATCGTTCGATATCGAGACCACCGAAGTTGATCGAGAACCAATCGGTGGTACAGTGTTATTAATTTGTAATATTTATTATGGGCTTTATTGTTGTTAAATATATTTTTCTAGTCTTAACTCTTAGCCCGCATGTTGGGGGGTGGGTAGATGTTTATTGAAGGTTCACGATTGCTTCATACCAAATTTCACCAACATTAGTGCTTTAGCCGTAAAATCGTAATTTACGGACATAATTAGGTTCGCGTTCATATTATTCGTATATATGTTTATTATGTATGAGTATTATTATTTGTGAGTCCAGAACTGCACCATTTACTTTCTGATGACGTTGAAATCGCATTTATGTGTCCTTGCGTATAGCGCTGTACTTAATTACCCAATACCTTGGGACAGCGGTAATACGGAGGTTTTTGAAAGAAGCCCCGGGACAGCCTACGCATGATATTATTGAACCACTTTCCCAAATGTTAAAATCCTTTCTTCATTTGGTTGCCGTGTAAAATTAGCTACAAAATGCATAATATATTAATATTTTACAATTTGTTCTAAGCAAATATATTTTAGTTTTTTACGTTTACTATAAAGTAAATAAATAAAAAGTGTGTGAAATGCAACTAAGCTCGCAAATATTAGTTCGTATTCGATAGGTAAATAAAATTTGAAATATTTATTTAATTTACAATCGCTGATAAGATTTTGCAATTTCATATTTCTCGTTAAATAAATATTGACAGAATGTTCAAATATTTTAGGCCGTGGAGGATTATGTAGATATAGTTTTCTGGTGATCCCTTGGAAGGTCTGAGGGGTTGAGTGAGAGAGAAGGGTGGGCGGAATAACTTTTTATATCCTCGTTTGTGGGTGATATTCGTAACTGCACGTCTGACTATAGATGAAATTTCATATTCCTCTAACGTTCAAGCTTATACAATAGACAAGGATACGAAAAAATAACAAAATGGTCTATCTATTTCCGCCCTTTTAACAGCATATAAATAACAACAAAAAAATTATACAATTTATATATAAAAATAATAATAGCAGCTTTCCCAACATTGATTAGGCAAGTGCATTAGACACAGTGCAAACACACTCTTTATTCCCTCTGCATATGGAATGGTATCAAGTTCAGGACTAACGCGCTTTTCGAGGCGCGAGAGTGTAAGCCAGCAATTTCCTCATAATATCGCAATAAAAACCGTTACGTATAGACCGAATCTTATCATTTAGTAACATATAAGAGATGGACGCGTGCGTGGGAAATTTCTTGACGAATGTAAACAGTTCCAAGTTTGTTGACACTCGAATATTTATTCGATAGATGTTACAGCTATGATGGATTGTGATAATATATATATATATTTTTCGATAATGTTTATTTTGATAGTAACAAAATATATTATAAGTAAATAAAGTGAGAAATGTAGAATCGCAATGACAGATAGCTGTCAATAAAACTATACTAATCTTATAAATGTAAAAGTGACTCTGTCTGTCTGTTAAGCGTTTGATGTGTTTTGATGTAAGCTTGAACGTCAAAGAAGGATATAGACTTTCTTATATCATTTTATAACACCTGCTACCCTCCTCTTAACAGGTATGAAAGCTATTCATAAATATATCTGTTAACCTGTTCGTCACATTAAAAACATCACAAATGTTACATAACGTGTTTATATTTAAGCACAAACATATAAAAATATTTTCTTGTTTTTAAGATGTCGGAATACTTTACGACCGTACGCAGATCTACTCACCACATATATCACAATCGGAGATTACTTAAGGAACGCGTAGAGAACTAACGTACAAAAAAAAATATATTTATATATATAGAATAGATTATATAAAAAGTTACATATAGGTACAGATAATGAAGACCTGTATTTCCTCAGCGAAGGATATTGCAGATCATGCTAAAATTGAAAATGTTTCGAAATTTGTTTTACGTTCGCTATAATCTATACTAATATATAAAGCTGAAGAGTTTGTTTGTTTGATCCGGCTAATCTCAGGAACTACTGGTTCAAATTGAAAAAAATCTTTTCGTGTTGTATAGTCCTTTTATCGAGTAAGGCTCTAGGGTTCATAACATCACGCTACGAAGACAAAAAAAAATGCACGGGATAAAATCATTATTTTTACCCGTACGAAGTCGGGACGGCTAGTAGTATAATATATTGTGCTAGTATAATATATTGTGAATATTAACGAGCTTTTATTGTTACAGGTTTCGTTTCGTGTTCGCCGTCTCCGTGCAAAAATGGCGGGACATGTCTTTCAACACCACGTGGGGAATACTTTTGCAAGTAAGTTGCATGTTTTGTAATGGTTACATGTTTTTACATTTAATATACCATTTGAAATAATTAATACTAATATGTGAAAATATTTTAGAGACTCGTGTGTGAAAATTTTATATCTAACGTATCTGGAAAAAATGCGTTTTAATTTCTTAAAAACGTTAAAACATTATATTTCGAATCGTTTCTTTATTGATGTTAGCGGTTTCTAATAGTAATAATATAAATGAATAGTGCCCTTATGCAGCAGATGCGCGAGCCCTTTAATTTCGAGGGCCTTTTAATTGCGTCAAAAAAACATGTTCACGATGCAACCATATTTTATTCCAATGAATAAAGAGTAATGGCGCCATTTCGTTGATCAATCCTTAATAACAATACATAATTAATATACTTCTAATATATGATATACCTACATAGTTTTTGTTATACGTATCTTCGTATTGAAGCTAGAAGCTTTAAGCTTTATTTAGTAACAAACGTACAAACTTAATAATAATAAAATTAACAGAAAATATATTTCTTGATTTGGAATTTAAAAATAATCTTTTTAATGGAGTGTCGTATCGATTATATATTAATATAATTTACATATAAGGCTTCGTTTAACTAGTTCACACTAAGCTTGTTTCCATGGTAACCCCTTATATGTCGACTATTACGAACCGACCGAAATGGGGAACTCATTTTGACTCCTACCATTTGCTTCTCGAATCTTTTTAATCCTTTCGGTATGATACATGTACACTTTATTATATAGCTTTCTTTTATTAACATACTGGCTTATATTAGTAATCCAAAAAAAAGTTTAAAAAGTACTATCTACTCTCCTTAAACTTAGATAGATAGATTGGATAGATAGTGCCTAAAATTAGTGAGCTACGTCAGGAGTGGAATAACTGGCAAATTTCAAGTGAATCGGGGGCATAGGAGATCTCGTGATGAGTGCTATTTCGCTTATTAATATTTAAGATATGCCACTAATTGATATAATTATAGTTTTAGACGATAGGCGTGACGGTAATTACTTAAGCAGCTAATTACTTATTTGACCATTAATCTAGTATGATTTAAAGCATAAATATTTTACATAAATAACAATTATCATCTCATTAATAACTCACATTATGTAAGACCTTTCGACGATCGTTGGTAATGTCTATGAGCGTATATGGTCGTCTTTGTTTCCATCATTCGCGCTCATTAAAACCGCTCGCCCTTTACGGAGCATCTGATAACGAGGCGAGATGCTTGTTATAGAGTTGCAGTCCGTCCTCATTTCCCTGGACTATGTCACCCTTTTAACGGCATACAGAGACGCCGGATTATTAATATATCTATACTCTCTATTAATACGGTCAAATTATCATTTTGATGATCATCTTATAATAGTCATTTCGTAGCCGATATCGTTCAATGATAAGAATAGGTGATCATAATTGATGTTGAGTGCACACCCAGCCAATGACGTCTAAATTTTCATGCGCTTAATTTGTGTTTATTGTGAGGAAACTTGCAAGTGTGTGAATAAAACTGACACAAGTCTATCCAGCAATCTGCCTTGGAGAGGCGTTGTGGAGTTTCCAACCTCAAAGAGACTATAATTGGAGTCCAGCAGAGGAACATTTTGAGCCATTTTTATAACAGTCAGGGTTACCAATTTCACGTTTAAAACTTACCTAAATACGAGTTATAGTATTTTTGGTGCCAACCCTATACACGCTTGAACGCACGCACGTGTGTATCTTACGTAACGTCAGATATGAATTATTGATTTGGAATCTTGTCATTGAGATGATGCCATCAAGTTGATTTTTAAAATATAATATTGCACACCTCGAAAACAAAAATACGTGTTTGTAATGTATGATAGCCAGAAATTTACTATGGAATACCACTTAGGCTTTTTTATTTTTTTTATTGTCATATACATTTGTAGTTTTATTGTCATAACTTATTGTCATAAAACATTAAATATATTTTAAAAATTTTTAATCTGTCAGTATAATATAGTCAATGATGTTAGCAAGCGGATACACTACACTTACCACTCTCTTAAACGTCTCCAATACTTTCTCCCTTTCAGCACAAAAATTATGCTAGCGCAATCTCTTCTTCTACCAATCCTCGACTACGCTGATGTGTGCTACTTGGATGTGACTGAGGAGCTACTTAATAAATTAGAGCGTCTTCAAAACCTGGCTATTCGGTTCATTTACGGCCTACGTAAATATGACCATATATCTGCATTTCGTAATCAACTTAAATGGCTCCCTATCCGCCTTCGCCGTGATATGCACATCCTTTCAGTCCTTTTTAATATCCTTAATGATCCAAATTCTCCTGCTTACCTTCGCTCCCGTTTCAACCTTCTTCCTCCTCCAACACGTTCCAGACGTTCCTGTATTACTTCAGAGTTAGAAGTGCCTAGAGGTAATACAAAGTTTCTGCTTAACTCCTTCACGGTACGTGCAGCAAATCTCTGGAACAGTCTCCCAAAACCTATTCAAAAGAGTCCAAATATCAACCTCTTTAAAAAAAGAGTAAAAGAGCACTTTCTCTCACTACTTACATAAATTTGACAAATTTACTATTATCCTTTATTTTATTTTTTTTTTTTTTTTTTTTTTTTTTTCTATTTTTACTGTAGATATATTTATAATATTTGTGTATTTAGATGTAGTATAAGTATAATAATTTAGTATATATGTATTTATTATATTATATATATATTTATGTAAGCGTAATACACATTATATTAAAATTATTTTATATTATATATATTATATTATATTAAAACTGTTTCTTTTATATAATATTATTAAGAGCATCTAATGTTGCACTATTTATACCTGCTACATAACACTATCTCTTACAGCTGTGGGTTGGCTGGAAGAAATTTCTTTTAGAAATAAGCCCGCCTTTGTGAACAATAATTTCATGTGTAAATTTACCATGTAAAACTTCTCAGTGCAATAAAGAGTATTATATATAATTAACGGCACTTTGATATCCTATCGCGGTATCTAATATCTGAGAAAATGCCAGTATTACTATGGATATAAAATGTATACAAAATAATTTTGTCGAGTAACAAAAGCTAAAATGACGGCCGCGGTTTCGCCTGTCAAAGATTGAAAGATAAAAATCGGAAGATAATGACAATAGGATGTCTGGTGGCCTGTCTGGTATCGGCGAGTGTCGGCCAGTGTCGGTGAGTGTCGGTGCTGCTAATGGAAGTGGGCGGGCGTCCTAGATCCCGCTGATGTCATGCGCCAGCGCATACAGGCGCCAATTATGTTTTTGTTTGACGATTATAGAACACATTTGAATAATTTGTTCCTTTCAGAATTGAATTGGGATTATGACAAAAAATATGATTGATTTATGAAATTGGTATCGTCATAAAAATCTCGAATAATATGGGAATATCAATTGTAACTGCAATTTTATCATGTTTTTCTAATAACAGTAAGGCTATTATTCCCTGCACCTAATATCTGATTCATATTTCACAAATTACTTTTGTAAAATAATTGACTGATTAAGAAAATCGTAACTAATCTAACATATTATATTTATTAATAAAACATGTTTATTTTAATTATTGTTTATTAACTTCGCTAATTAAGTTATGTTATGATGAATACATAGATTCGTATTATTGATAATGAAATCCGAAACTTGAAATTTTATAAAGGTATGTATATAATACCAAGCGAAATAAATAATATAATAATAATATCCTGGGAAATTATTCACACAAGGTCATTTGATCCCAAACTAAGCAAAGTACTTTGGAAACCAGACGACTGATATACTATCATATACTACTTTTTATTGTAAATACATACTTATATAGATAATTACACCCAGACTCGGGACAAACAGACATGTTCATGCACACAAATGTCTGTCCTGGGTGGGAATCGACTCCACGATCTGCGGCGTGAAGCGGCAAGTATTACCAACCAGACCAACCGACTCATCAATAGCCGTTCATTATATAAACTATGTGTTCGCTAAAGCGCCTTTGAGACGTTGTAATGGGTTTTTAAACTAGTAATATATAGATAGCTAATAGAGACCGGCCGGTCCGTTATATCTTTCCTGGATGATTGAATTGTTTTTATAATAACTTTTTTTTAAATTTGATATTTAGTTTTAAAATGTAAACATTCTTACATTCACTCAAACAAACCAAAAAACGGTAAATGTGAATTAGACTTTCGTATTTCGAATTTAAGTATTTATGTTTTTTTAATTACCTGTACTTTAAGAACCTTATTGTGAGTCTTAAGGCGTGACCTCATCATGGTTCAATAACCTTAAGAAAGAATTGATTTTAAAATGTCTGAGATCAGCTTCCTTGATTTGCTTTATGATACAGGCACCTCTATTGTGCTGTAACTCGACTTACGTTAGGCGAGAAAGATAGGCTATAGACAAAAGGATGGATGAACAGAAATAGGTAACATATAATCTTCATAAACATATTTATATAAGAATAATTCTATTTCCTTAAAAAAATTGTAGGCGGACGGCAAATGCCCCGACACCCTTTGGCATAGTAAGAAATATTAACTATATCTTACATCGCCAATACGCCACCAACTTGGGGAACTACCCTCACTCACCTGGCTCACTAACCCTTCAAACCGGAACACAACAATACTATTATACTACTGTTTTCCGGTAGTATCTCTGGTTTTATGTTATATTTACTTTTTATTTATTTAAAAGAGGCAAATTTAAAATAGCAGTATGATATAAATATAAATTAAGTTAGAAAAGATGTCTACTAGAAGCAGACTGACTTACACAACCATTGCACTATAAAAAGCTCTCACCGCCAATATATAAAACGATGCCTGTCACGTAGGCAATAATACTTATTTAACGTGGCTCGTTAACGACAAATGCTAAAACCGACAATTTCACATACGTGTTGAGTGTACCGAAACATTGGTTGTCAGAACAAACGAGATCACCGACATACAGATTGTTTTTTGGTACAGTTCGAGTTGTAACTTACAACATAATCTACATTAGTACAGTTTTTCGTTACAAAGACATTCTAAATCATGACGTGTCCTCGTAAGAAACGGTGATGAAGGGGTCGAAATTTAATGCATAAGTATTGCACTGTAGGAAATAAAAAAGATATGTATAATGTTTCTATAGTACCTATAGAAATATATTGTTTATTATCCGATTTCCAATATCGCTTTATTTTGATCATAATCGAATTCAGATTGAAAAATTAATTACACGAAAAATATACAATTTATCCAAAATATGAGTCATAAAATTATGATTGGCTTCAACTGAACAATCAGTTTAACAATATTCAAAGTCGCCTCTTACCACACAATGGTTACCCAAAAACGAAACCTTCGTTCAAAGCGTGTTAAGAGGGGATTAGAAATCCGAGCTGTTTGAGCATTAGAATATAAATGATCACGTGAGATTGGAACTTTATATCGTTACGAAATATAATAAATAGCTCGGTGGCAAGCAAATCGGAGCTCCTAAACAAACTCAACATAAAGCAAAAGGTGCGGACACTTCGCACGAAGACATTGCGCAAATGAGATAGATGCTGCACTAACTGTAGCAAGGACACTTACGTAACTCTGGTTTTGTCTCGTCACCGATGTAAATGTTGTTCGTATATTTAAACAACCTTCTAACTAATAGCACTTTAGGCACATTAATGCCATCTTAATCTTTTAAAGATGTAGGTTACAAATAAGCTAATTACAAAACATTTGACCTATTTACTTTTTATATACAGAAATTTAATTCCTTTGACATAAGAAGCTATAGTAAAAAAAAAACTTTGCTCTATTTCCCGGTCTATCTAGGGTTATCCATTAGAAGTAAATGCGTTTATAATAAAGGAGAGAGAATGCATTAGTTTAATATTACCTCGTGAGCTGCCTTGTTACGTCGCTGGCAAACGAATTGTAATAAAAAAAAACTTGTCGGCCGCAACGGAGTATTAATCTGTGGTTCTGTTTGTTCTCGATACACTTTTGAAGAAATATAGTAATATTTTTCTCATGTTAAGTTATTCATAGTTGATTCATTCATCATTGTATCTGTCATTTAATATTATAACAAATTCTGAGTTCATTTACTCTAGATTTCCGTAGAGTTATATTTTATTTTGTTCGTTTTTGAAACATGGTTATATATATGTAATAAATATATTGTTGGTTCAATACACATCAGGTTTGGCCTATGGGATAAAATTCCCTGTTTTTGTTCAGCTTTCTAGTTACCGATCTCCAAATCGTTCTTTTCTTGGTCTGTTTGACTTGATTCCAAAGAGATAATAGCCTTCACTTCCTCAAATTCGTTTTAAGATGACTTGGCACCGAGCGTGAGAAATGAAATGACGTTTTTGGGAATTGCCCTCGTGTTGTGATAGTATCTGTATTCAAATGCTTGCATCTTTATTTGAAAGATATTTTCTCCTGCGACAACCTTTGCAATTTTATTGAAGAATTTTATAATCTCATCTTATTTTTAGCCGTTTAGCTTTTTGTCAGGGCATAATTTCTCTACATGCTTTGTAACCGGTTACATTATCTCGTTTAACGAAACGCAGGATGTGTAATCAGCGTTCTTAGCCCAAGAAATATGTACGCTTGAACAAGATTAGTTATTATTTTATCTTAAACAAATTTTTCATGTGTTGTTATTTTTAGTCGTGTAATAAAATTGTATTCGTTAATATATTTTTCTGAGTTATATATTTTGGTTAATGTGTTCGCTTAAGAGTTCGTATCATTAATTCGTCTGCAATATTAAAATTGATTCTCAATCTCGCATGCTCCATGTAAGGCGTCATAAACAAGCTTTATGCTTTAGTATTCTCACCTCAGGATCGTGTCGGTAGTCACACCAAAAAGATTAATTCTTTTATCCTTTATCCCAAGGCGGTTATTTATAATTCTTTTTAACATTCAACATCAGTCGTATTGCATCTGCTACGAAATTCAAAATGGTTACTTTAATAATCGCCGGCTTCTGCCTTTAGCCTGACTTTTTAAATGTAGCTAATTACAAGAATCTTGGTCTGTTTTATTATATAGAATATACATTCTGATTATTTCAAGCTACATTTTGAGAAATCGATGATCCTTTTGAGATGTTCTTCACCCAAAATTCGTCGGCATGGTCATAATTTAGAGGACGTCTATAATTTTTTGTCCAGACTGACCGAAATTCTTCAAAATGGCCACTAATAAAACTACTTTTGGTAGGAATTTCTCTTAGGTTCGTCGGGTAGGCATGCTTGAAGCGGCCTTTTTGGTGCCATTATCTTTCAAACCGGTTTACTTAGGCGAATTTGAAACAATAGCCAGACCGGATAGCTTAGCTTTGAAAATAAATGCCGACTTATTTATTAGTAAAACTAATATTGTCAAGTATACAAATATACATATGTGTAGTGGTCTTTGTTATGTAATATTAATATCAACATTAGGATAAGCGAAAATCTATAAAAGCAGGGTGAGACAAATGTATTAGTGTATCCGATCCGAATACGATTTATGTGTATTTTAGCTCTAAACAGTTGAGCTCTGACCTTATTACGTCTTGAATTTATTAGTTGACCTCCAAGTCTAGTTCAGAACGGATCTTTAGCAATAATATATTTAAATTATGACTGTTGTACTAAATCGCGATTTTATCTTTTCCGTCATAGTTTATCTTAAGTATCTTTTAACTTTTCTCATTATCTTTTGTTTGCTTTGCCTTATGAAGATTTCTTCATGCAAATATTATGAGCTTCTGCGGCCAGGTTTGAATGGGTATTTAGCATAAACAGACCAAGCCCTTACTGGTAAAGCAGTAAGCATTACGCGAGTCTTAAATCTGTTTAATACACGGTAATGGGCAATTCGTAAGCATTTGGATGTTTAAATCTTACTGTGAGGCCACACACGATCGCTAACCATTTAATTTCATCGATAGTCTTCTAGAAGGAATGGTATATTTCTTGATGATATTCTTCGTCCCTTTTTAATATTTATGCTTAATGTTTTTTCAATTATATTTGAAAATTCATTTCATTTACAACACGATCTGATTAAATCTCGTCTTCTAATATATATCATTTACCGTCTCTTGCTTTTATTGAAATGCCAATCTGATGAAAGTAGTTCAATTTAATAAACTGTATTCTTCCTTAAGGGTTTCCTTTAAGGCTATCTCTAACTGAATCTGTATCAGATTCAACGATACTAATGTGGGACTAGTTTTAAATCAGTACAATTGACGTCCTAGTATTTAGTAATTTATCGTATTTCAGTTTTATTATTTGTGTTGCTATTAGTTTTTTATTCCTTAAAGATCATATACAGATAATTGTCTCTAAATTATCTATTTGTTTAGAACGAATTTTATATTATATAAATTCTTGCAAACAATTCATTTACTTATATCGTGTTTATGTTATTTCAAGAATTTAAAGTAAAAATAAAAGAGATGAAAATATTAAGAGATTTTTAAATATTTTTTTCTTGTAACAACTTAAAATAGTTGCTTCCAGGAACTTTTGTAAATGGCCATGAACCAAGTGTAATTTTACCTTTGTCTTAGGTCATTCTATCGTTTGAAAAATCTTGATGACAATATGAGCAATAAACCTGGATTGCTTTAAAAGATCAAAAACTTGTAAAGATACTGAAACAAAGAATTGTATACTCTTTGTTTTTAGGTTAAGGTTGAATTTTACTGTATCTAGTTTTTCATACGTGAAAACACCTGAGTTTACTATCTCGATGCCGTGAAGCACGTTTCGTTTCGACCGCTTTGCATCGTGTGTCTTCTTCTTAATGGCCCTCCTAACTGTCAGACCACATGTGTGTTCACGGTTTTATAACTGGGGCAAAGATATGTCCAATTATTTTTGTTTAGATAAATTAATAACTTTAACGAATTTCATTTAACCGCACAAAATGAATAATGCCCGAAGGTAATATACTTTATACTACCAATATCGTTGTATACTATCTATACAGTTTTCCTCGTCAGACGAATATGAAACTCGAGATGCTGATGCTACATTTCGTCATCATCCAAATTCAAAACATCTTGTTAATATTACCAAACACTGCATTGTTATAAAATGATAAATCGTCCGCACTTAATCATTCATTGAGAAGAATATGTATTGGTGGAGAAGAAATTAACAAGATTGCCACCCACAATAAGGTTATGTTATTTAGACAGGCGTTCTGAAACTTTGACGCGTAACACGAGCTATCAATCTAACATTACAACATAAATGTTAACTATCAATTATTCGTCTAATGAAATAATGGCGGACGGAGCTCACGACCGAGGAACATGACGGATACTCTCGTGCTTAGTTAATATCGTTGCTGCATCTGCTGTGATATTTTGATAACGTCTGATAGCAAGTCAATGCTATCTCTAAATGTATATAGACAACTAGATGACAGAAAAATAATAGCCATATGGAGCTTAGTTAAAATCAGTTCAAACGAATATATCTTGGTGTACTTGATCATTTATTTTAAAAGTATTTAATTAACTTTCTGTAAATATTCTTTTAGTATATAAATTATATAATAAAATACTTTTCTAAGCAAGAATCAATCAACTCGATTTTCAAAAGTAAAATATATGCTGACATTTTATTTTCATTTTCCCAGTAATCATTACTTGTATAATTACAGGTGTAATAATAATAAGTACAAATATACCTTATATTCATAATAAATACTAAAAAAATTAGCGACAATTTTCGATGGTCGAAATTTAATAGGTAGAAACTTAATGATATCTATAAGATAATTGCATCTTCAACATTTTAGCCTCGAACGGTAAGTCTTTATGAGCTACAGAAAACGAATATACCACTAATACCTTTACATAGCATGTTAAATTAATGACTTACTAATAGATTTTCGTATCGTTTATTCATAAAGCTTTTGCAATATAGTAGACCTGGTTTGAAATCATTAATTAAAGAGCTTAATGAATAAGAAGACAAAACGCTTTAATTTCACTTTACATTTGACATGTGAGGTATTGTTCGTCTGTAGTTGCCTCTTAATGGTCTTGCTTTTGAAGCCACTAACATGTATATATTAATAATTCGTTGGTCTAGTAACTAATCATCATCATCAGCTTATAAATTTCGAGCTCCCTCGTTCCTTAGTTCGAATTCCATATCGTCAGCAACAGCATTTTTTTCGTCAAATCTTTGGACGTAGAATTCTGATTGTCGAAGGTATTGTTTACGTCCTGAAATATAATTTTCTCTTTTGTTATATTGTTCACTTACATTCAGACCTTATTGACGGATTTTACTATGTTTATTTACTTTCTCTAGCGTCACTTGATAAAAGTGATTACCGTTGGAACAATGGTGCGTCGGATTTGCGCTTACTAAAGCGCGCACGCAATACTTTCGATTGTAAGAAACATATACATAGGCATATAATGTATTTTTTATAGTTATGTATACAGCACCGATGAAAACGTACCAGTTTTACACTGAAATATTTAATACTCAACAATCTAAACCGTTGATTATATTTTTAATTTAACCAATACTTAAATGATAAATCATTCAAGCACGCTCATGCAATAAATTGCTGTAATTATACATCATTAAAGATTTACAATGTTGGCATTGATACGTTGCCATTATTGTAGATAGATATGAATAATCAACTCCGCATATTGTTCTCTCAACTCAAATAAAGTTTATATCAAACTGTAAGTCATCATTAAACCTGGCTGTTGACGCACTTCAATAAATATGAATTAAAAAAAATAAAAAACGTTACTTTGTCATCATTCCGTCGATCTCCGACAGAGTTGGACCCGCGACAAAAAACAAACTCATTTAAATCTCGGATCACCGGAGAGCGAAACAAATCAACCCGCCTTGTTTACATAGAGCCTCCGTTTATTGACGCACGAACCGGGAAATCGTGGATGATGATTTTGATATTTGAATCAATCATGAAGTTGATCTAAAACATTCAAATATCGTTATGAAAAAATCGACGAATAAAGAACAAAACAAAAATCTTTTACCAAAGGATAAAACTTTAATAGCTTCAAACTATGAACGTGAGAATGAATTTAATCATCGGATTAAAGGTTAGTTTCTTTACGAAGTCGCTAAAAATATTTGCCATGTCAACCCGGATTCTGCTGATTGTGCGGTTCAATTTAGAATTTCAAACATGCCTAACGTCCGAGTTGCTCTCTCAGTGATTACTCTTAGTGATTTAGCGATGCGATATCATTATTTTCAAAAGGCCTTTTAATTCAACAGCTATAATTTCTAATTATCCACTTGACGTTACAACAGAATTGTATGCCCGTGGACAATGCGAAACACTGACGAAGCAGACACGATTTAGTGCTCTGTAAACAACATTGTTGTCAAAGCAAGCTTTACGGCTGCCTGGACTGGTAATTTGCATACATTACACTAGCCTTTGGAAGGTAAACAAGACTTCTGCAATCATATTTCATTTTACATCGATACATTTTTAAATGAAGTCGTATTATCTTGTAGAAATGAATTCGTTTTCTTTCAATTGAACAGGATGTAACCATTAAGTAATATATTTGAAAGCGAAGTTATCGAAACTGTGAGAAGTGATGTCAATTAACATCCAAAATGGAATAAAGAGGGCTGTTAAGAGTGAAAGAGGACGTTGTAAGTGAGGAAGGTTTTAATAAATATATGCCGTGACATTTAGTAGTACTTAACGTTCATGCCGTTAAATAGATGCATCAGAATGCGGCGCAGCTGCTTAATATTCCTAATTAGTAGTGTGTGATATGGTATGTTGTGTCATCTCGAATAGAGTTCTCAACTAAAATATGGGACCAATTTAAAATCGAACATTTATAACAATCGAAATTTAAGTTTATTACAATAACCGTAACTTAGCGACGAAGTAATAACATCTTTCTGTTTCACATTAATGGCAACACACTGATTGTGTAAAGACGCATACCTCTCATAAACATGGCAACATATTGTTCGAAGATGTTGCTTTTCAACCTGTTATTACTGGTAATGCATTTACATAAGCCGAGCGGCACGACACGCCCAGCCTTGATCGATGGACAGGGTCAACGTCTGTACAATACCCCAAATCATTTAGGAAATTCGTAATTACGAAGATAACGGTTCTCGAGTAAGGGTTGCATATGCGGATAAATAATTAAAATACTATCTTAACTTTAATTTTGAATAGCTATAACAGAACTAACCTAAGCTTTATAATTTTATACATCTTTGTAATAATTTATTCAAGTCATTTAGTAATTATAAAAGTTGTTTTTTTTTCAAGTAACTTCAGTTTAGTAATTTTTCGTGTGGCGCTCTAAAATCAAATTAACCGTTGATACACCAAGCGGATGTCATTGGACCAAGCCGCCGACAATCGAAAGTGTACCGAGTGTTGAATGTCGAAGAATATCGTTTACTTTAGCAAATGCATTAATATTTAATATCCACTTCAACGATTTAATTTAGATTTTAAGTACCATTATTAAAGTCCATTTTCGTTTGGCCGACGTGGTTCCATTCGAAATCGATTTATTCAAAGATGACTGTTACTAAGTAAACACTTGGAGATGAAGACTCGAATCGATTCCGATGAATGTTTATTTAAAGAAATCTTCTTGCTTTTTTGGCCAAGTTCATCCAAGTCCATTGATCTGATCGTCTCGATGACACCAAGTGTTATGTCAAGATATATTATTTTATTCTCTATCGTTGCATTAATATTATTGTTTGTTTAAAAACAATGTTTTCGTTTAAGTCATGTTTTTGTAATTAGATGTAAGAGTAATGTTATCGGTATGGTATTTGTGATCTGATGATAAGATTATTTTGCCTTTTAAAATATTTTGTTTTGTATATATATGTATAATAATTATTAAAGTCAAGCCACTTATGTTTATCTACAAATAATTAGTAATTCTAAATGAGTTAGTAATTTATCTTTGATGCACTTTCCTCTATTTTTATTCTTTGGCTATTAGTTGCGCCTTTAAGATTGATCAACTAATCTCAAAACGCGTTTCGGAGGTCAGTTTGATCTGATAATTAAAATTTCTTGTCACTCACTATCAAAATCTCTTAAATAAACAAGGTATAAACCAATCTACAAGACAGGTGTAGGGCGCCCACGCAAGCTTTTACGTTTCCTCATTATTATCAATATTATCGAGAGTAATATTTAAAATTGTATAAAATAAACATTTAAGTTTTGAGAATTATCTCAACAGTAATGATAGTCGTTTGAAGTAATTTTAATACCATAATTAAAACTTAATAAAATAACTCTTATAATAGTACAAATGCTTGTTTATTCATCATAATTTTCCGATGAAGACCAATCTTGTAGATTTATAATGGCTAATAAAAATGAACTACAATCTCATATGGCTATACTTCTATGTCTAAGTGTTTTTGCATACAGATAAGGAGATTCAAGATTATCTATAACCTGACTAATTTCACCGCATGCTGTAAATAAGTTGAAACCGATAGATTCCCACGAAGCTGGATTAACAAGTTTGCGGAACGTTAAATAAAAATGAATAACGTTACGTTTTTTTGCGATTCGAAGTCGGTATGTTCCAGTACTGCCTCGTCTTTAATGTCTTTTAGAAATATCTTGTTCTCCTCACTTCGATCGGTGAGCAATAAAAAGCTTTAATACGGTGTCGGCGACCGATTACCCGTTCATTTGAATAAGACCCAGCAATCGTATGGATAATAAAGAAAAATAAACAAACGCCTCACTCAATACCTGAGATGTCTTACTGAATTGGAGATTAATCTTATCTTAAAAGAGCTAAAATACTCCATTAACATTTTAAAAGATGAACAAAATGACGATGTAAAATGGATATGCGATGATTTGCAATCTTCATTCAGGTTTTAAATATATTATGATAAATTAACTATAAAAGATTGATAAATTTGAAATAACTAAAATAATATTAAATATATCTAAAGTTGATAAAATTCTTGAATTCGAGTATCCATGATTCGATGCAATAAAGCGATATACCTACGGCTATTGTGATCGACATATGAAATATCGCAGGTGGGTATAAAAAGATTTGAATATGTCTGAGGCCTTTTATTCGCCGCTTTTTTATTATTGCTCTTCCATTAACAGATTTTATTGCTTTGAAAAAACTCGCTCGCTGCACCAATTGGTCTCCAACGGACGAAATGTTGGAATTTTATTGGAGTACTTCGAGGATCGGTTTTACGACCGCATCATTTCATAACCACAAATTATATTGAACATTCAACAATTAGAGACATATTAATTATTAAAGAAAGATTTCTATCGAAAACAATTGTTTATTTTGAGAAATCATTAGATATATGTGAATATATATTTTTTATGAAGTTGTTATTAAATTAATAACCCATATTATAACTTGTCTTCGTTGTGTTCGTTATTAATTTCCCAGACCTCAGAACCGTTCCTCAGATCGAGGTGAAGCTAATTAGTATAGAAAGAGCTGTTAGCTTATAATTATCATAGTTTGCAGACCGGGCGGGACCGGTGCTCGGCGTCTGATTCAGCGCATGTAAGAAATGGATCTGTAATTTATATTTCGAATAGGGAACAACATGTAATTGACTCTTAAAGGAAATAATTGCTCATTTATTCAAAAACTTTTGGATATGTTTTTCGAATTTTTGTAATTGCATTTGAGAGTAAACTTAAACGTTAATTTCTCAAACCAATTAACATTATATATCTAAATAGATAAAATAAATATATAAATGATTACGTTGAAAAACGCGGAACATAAGAAACTAAAACAAGAAAATCGGTAGCAGATGAAAGACGCTTCGGCATTGACCTTATCTCGCTGAGAGCACGTTACAAATCGATTCCGCGGAGCCAATGGGACGCGAAGCAAACATGGCGGTCGACGACCCGCCTGCGCCCGCGCACAATTTGCATACCTAGTCGTTACATCACGAGTGACCATAACTAGTTTGACGATATGATTTGTTCGTGTCTGAGGGCATGAGGACCTTGTTAGCGCATGATTTAAAATTTCATTGAAAACGTGCCTTCAATTTATCTATTTACTTCCAAATCGCCTAATTAGATTTAAATAGGACCCTAACATGACATTTATTAATTTATTAATTAATCAAGTAATTAGATAATTTACCGCGGAAATGTTATCTTAAGTTTTATTAGTCACGTGCATGACATTAAAAGCTAAAGTGCCTACATGAATTTAAAAATAAGTAAAAAATATATAAGAGTTAAATTATATTGTTGAAAAGCGTGGCAATTTGTTTTTAATGTAATTACTAAATATACATATAATTTAATGTAATTTCTAGTATGTAAATCCAATACAGGAAAGGTATTTCATTTTTGTTTTCATTTTTATCTTACTCAACATTTCAAATGTTTTTATTTCCCACTTACATCAAAGCACATTTCTGTCTTCGATTCGGTGCTGTTTAGTGAAGAAAAATTACTTATTTTAATGTACTAAATATTCATTTAAAATCTAACTGTGGTTGAGTTAAGTAAGACTTTATAATTTTAGATACATATTTAATGTCTTTACAATAACATAATAGGGTCCTATTTAGTACCATGAAATTGCATGTAAGGACATATAAATTATGAAGAGTTATATAACTACAGTAATTGTTGAGTCCATTTGAAATTGCGTCCAAGAAAATTACAGTGAAATGTTCACTCAATTGAATTGTGTTGTTTAGTTCAGCTCTGGATCACCTCGCTATAGTAAAGCTATTCAACTACATGGACAGTAAGACATAAATAGAAAATCCTCATACAAAATATTCATAACCTGTAAAATTTACGAGGTGAGGTCTTTTCGAGTTCAACAAAGTTAGCTGATGACTCAACTTCGGACACTGTTAAAGGTATTTGCTTATTTAAAGGGAAATTATCCAAACATTCCTCGAAGATCCTGCCAGTAAGTGCACAACCGGTGGTTAGGAGCGGGTCGGAATGGTAGCCTGGGGCGGTCGAGCCAATCTCGGAACAGCGGCCATTGGTGCCCGGGGCGCGAGAGATCTTTCCCACAAACCCGTTACGGCCGTTCGTTCTGATATTAAGATTGGAAACGTGGCCAAATTTTGCCGCTAAAATGGATTTTGCGTGGAGATAGTTTTAGAACAATTGCAATTGAGAACGAATAGCTTGCCAGTCTCGTGTTGCGATATACTCTGCTACTATAGTTTATTGATATCATGATTTTAGAGAACGCAATCACTATTCACTTAAAATGTCTATAACTTAATTTATACCAAACTTGTTGTTGAAAAAATTGTATGATCTTTTGTACAAAACATTATAGACGAGTAACAAACAATCAATTCGTATATATAAAAAGAGCAAGATATTATTGTATATGAATGAATTGATGACAATTTGGATGATTTTATCTCTTTTGGTTTTAACATGGAGATCATACAAAACATTTTATAAACAAGTTTTGCTTCAATTTTATTGAATATATATTTGATTGAATAGATAGTCGAAATAGAAAAAGGTATGTCACAAAAATTTGAATATAAATAATCGATTTATCTTAAAACCATTATTAGAAATTCGTTAACTATTTAGGGTCTTACGATGAACGCGATTGACCATAAATAGCAATCGCTGTCATTTACAATGTTGTGTCGTTGGGGATATTTGCATATAATGCTCAAGCGGCCAAGATGTAGGACAAAGATTGAAAGAATGTGACTAATGTTTTAAAAATATTTGAATATTTAAATTATAATACTTGTGATTCTTGAATCGTTATCAAAGCAGATGTTCGAATTTAGTGAACATATAAACAATAAAGATCTTGGTGATAATAACTGTATTCCGAATCAGTTTACATTAATATTCCGTAATTACTCATTTAGCTGACGATAAATTGTGTAACTTCTAACTATAAATCGATTGGTTGTTGTTTTCAATTCATTCCGACTTATCTCGGTATTTTCTTTTCCGAATACTTCCAAATTCAATGAATGAATTCGAAATTTGAAATTGAATTCTTAGGCAGAGAACGTTGAAATATTATGCATTAGAAACAGACGAGTCATACTAAACCGAGTAACTGGTTCCCAAGTTATGTTACGTAGCTGATTTCTTGAAGACTACTCGAGTTGTTGCGCCGTTTAGCATGCTGATCTGACCCCGCTCGATCTCATTGATCCGATATGAGATTAAACAGAATGTTTCCATTTTGAATTTGCTCTGGTGCCCATTTGAACTCGCACCCGGATGTCATGTTTTTACATTATGTAGGTACTCTTGTTACACGTTCGCGGTCGTGTTTTTGTGTTCATGATTTCTTTATTCTTTATGGACAATATTTTTGTTATCTAATTATTCGAATCTAAGTATAAAGCTTCCACGATTTGATTAAATTATTTCTGAATCGTATTATAAAGTTTAAATTGTATCCAAAAAATCAACATGGTTTTTCCAAAACCTGGTATTCGCAATAAAAAAGTGTGACATATGCCGTTCGTACGCCGAAAATTGTGTTTTCCAGTAATTGTATATTCCAATCACAGCGCAACGCTTCGTTTGTATACGGTCACATACGACTATATACGTTGGACGCTTGTGGGTACGATATTGCTATTATGTTACAATGTAAGATTATAACCTTGAAATTTCGTTCAGCGTTCTAATTGTCTAAAAGAGAAAAAGTACAAAAATGGTCGCATTCGAGTCCGCTTGTTACTAAGTGTTCGTTTTGTTCAGAGCGCCTGAGGGCAATCATGTCTCAGTATAATAAAGGGCTGCGCACGTCCTCCTGCTTTAAGATTTATAGCTACGAGACCCGCCGACATCGGCGCGTATGCCTTGCGTTTGTCACACCATTATCACGATCTCAGACCGATACAGACTTGCAGTAATTGCTAAAGTGATAACTTTTGGGACGTGCCTTCAAATAAATTAACTTTTTAGTCATTAATCAGTTACACATATTAATGTTTCTCTCCTACAAATATTTTCATTAATTACACGCAAATGTTACTCTGCAAAATTATTATGTCCATGTGATGCGATTACGCCCATTTCAATATTTATGTTAATGAATTGCTAAAGTCTTCTTTTATTCTTAATTTATCGTTACAACAATAACTCTGCGAATTTTATTTGAATGCAGAACTAATTATAATGCAATAATAATTGTAGGATGTAATAAATATTCATGACTATGAAATAAATTTAACTGATCCAATCTATAAATGCGCTGATAAATCATAGAATAGCAAGAAACACAAACATAGATATTTTTGTTTCGATTATTCGATATAATGTTTATTTATTGTTTTTATTTAAGATTGAAAATTAAAAAGATATAATCGTTAAATCTATTTGATGTAACATAAAATCAGGTTCTCAGGCGTAGCATATGGTTCTCGTCATATGTTATCTGCAATCAGCCCACCAAGCGCATTTCAAGCTCTGACGCGATTCCTGTAGGCTGCTAAGTGGTCTTATTAATCGCGCTCACTGCTTAATTTATATTACACAGTTGTGTTACTGTGAATGAGTCTTTTTAGATAAATCTCTTGGCTGATCGCAGTAGCATCACACCCATCCGATTTCAAATGCACATATGGAAAATACTTTATAAATTCTATGTTGTTTTATTCTAATTATAGAAGTTAATAGTCTGATCCATTATTATAAATAAATAGTTATTAACTAAAATATAAGCCAATTGAGTAAATAACGTAATATTGTTCGAAGGTAAGTCACGTGAAAAACAACTTTAGGGACATACAAGATTCAGTACGACAGGGGTGCGCGGGCGTCGTTTGCACGGTGCACGTGTGTGCTGTAACTCGATCCCCGCTTGTAGATAATAATTCCATATTGTTGGGCCGGAGCCCGAAGCTCTTTCGCACAATGAGACGATAGGGTCGCCAATGAATGGATGTCTCTCCGGAGATAATCGTCCCTTTTATGTTGTAATTTAGACATAAGGTAAATACGAGTCCATTAAAGATCATGGACGTTCTGAAGATGAGTATGTTTATAACTTAATACGTTTTCTAACATTAAAATTTTATATTTAAAATAAATGAAAATAGTAGTTATTTGTCAAGGATAGTGCTGGAAATGCTGTTACGAAGATCAGATTTCGAATAACGTCTAATTTTATGTTATGTTGCAATAACCAAGAGAAAAGCCAAGCTAGCGAGTCGCTAGTATTAACTACTTGTTACAAAAAAGAGCTAAGAGTTATTGTCGGAGAAAATCTTTCTAGCTAAAAAAGTAATTTTGAAATAAAGCATTTCAAAAAACATCAAAAGTCACAAACGTCTTTTCCCGTTATCATGAAACATGTTAAAAAACACGATCACACGACCATCTTCAAAGAACAAAGGGTTCATTACCCTTAAACTATGAGAATGGTTCTGTAAAGTGGACGTATAATAATGAAATGTAACGCGATGACGGCTTATCTTCTCATTATGATACACGAAACTGTTGGATATGCATTTTACAAGTGCCCACGTCGTAAGCGCTTCATGTGGTGTCATTACACGGATGTTTTTATATTACACTTGACAAAACAGTAACATTTGTTCGCTTGACATTATTAACTTGTGGAGCTTTGAAGGTTATATGTTTGTTTGTTTATATCTCACCAAGAACGTAAATTATGATTGCTTTGTTTCGATTCATTTGTAAGATGTTTTTTTTTGCATGAATGTGACAGAAGTTCTTCGTAATTTTTATAGATCTTTCTGGAATGTTGCGTAATCAAGATTAAAGTAATAATCATTTTTCACTACTTCTATTATGCCACAACTATAATTACGAGTGTTGTATGAAAAAACCTTAGCATTCGTAAAACATATATTTCATAATATACCTACCTACTAATGTGTTTTTTGTTTATATTATTAAGTAATATTTACTTTTTCTTTAACATCTTTTTAAAGTCTACATGTATTTATAGTAATTGATTGTAAACTGTAATCACTATATGGGATGGCACTGGCCCCTAAGACACGGGTTTTCCTAGTTTAGGGTGCCAGGGTCCCTATGAATGGATGTACAAAAACTATTACAATAAAGTTTATTATTATTATAATTATTTATATATTATTCACAGGTGATAGTAATCTCGTTGAATGTTTCCAAATTACATTGTATGTATTTCAAAAAAATTTAATCATACAATTTCGTTTCACCTTGAATCTCATTCGATTCTAGCCTGTCTGTCATCTATCAGAGCCGTAATCGAGATCGGACGCGGTTGCGTTTCTGGGGTATCACAGACTAAACTAAATCGAGAATTTAACACAAGAGTTTATTATATTGACTACAGATGAGGGGGGACATCTTTGGCGTTAAATTGTCAATCGTTTGAATTCGATATCTTATTAATAAATAATGTTTCTTTTTTCGACGTATGTTAGTATGTGTAAAACATCTTCTCACAACTGTGTCAATATCAAATATAGTCGTTGTTCGCCACATGTGCTATGACAACGAAATAATAAGTTCGCGGTAATAACAAGTTGAACGTAAATTCCTATCGTCTTACTCTATGGCCGGTACGCAAGCTGCGCGCGCGCCGCACACGTCTATACACGCGTACACACACACGTGCGTCTGTGTGGACGCGTGGGAACGCGGGACGCGTGCGCCGATACTGACGCGCTTTGTGCATTATTTAAACGTATAAAACGTTTTTGGTGTAAATACACCCACGTAGTATCTTTCTGAAATGTAGGCCTCCTATATCTTATACATTCTAAAAATTTACGACTGTTTTTACTGATGTATATGTGTTTCTATTTATGTATATGATGTATGTGCCTGTAGGAGGTATATTTAAACATTTATTTCCGGTATGTAGACTAAATATGTTGCACTTTTTACAACCTGTGATTTCAACGAATTAATAGATTTGGATGTGTCGTATATGGTCAGAACCCCATCAACCATTATTACACTTGCTATAAATTCAATCATGCATTTTAAGGTAAAAAAAAGTTTATTGCGAAATCGTAAAATTTGTATATCATCAATGTGTCAGATATCTGCTTATATTATTTATGTATCAGTTATCTATCATAAATAATAGCTGTGTTCTCCTTGAATATTTCAATCACTTTATTAAATAAACTTAAAATAGAGTCGAAACAATTTACCGCATTCGCTAATGTAGCCAAACTTGCTTCAGCGGCTCCTTTCTCCTAAGCCGAGTCCGATCAACGATAACGTGTGACTGGCACGATTCGACCTTGATCACTGGTCTACTCCAGTGCCATAGGTGCAATCTCGTCTCAATGTAAATTTTGAGATTTAACTATTTGATTTACTTACTCTCTAAGTCTCTACTACCATGTATAGCTAGTAGTATTTCACAGAGAAACTTATCAGCTTGCCGGGTAATAAATAGGTTTGCGTTTTCGTCTTATTAAGATTTCAGGCGCAGTACCAATAGCGTTATGTGTTTTCCGAGGTATGAACTCCGGACTGCTTTTGAGGATTTTTCGACAGTAAAGTCCAATAACTTTTTATTGGTCCGCCTTGAGGTTTGAGGACCATGAGATCTGGGGTATTGGCAGGCAATGAATATAACAAATCTAAGACATAATATACAAGTCTATTAATATAATATAATTGTTGACAAGTTGATAATATTAAAATATATTGGTTGTAATTTTGTTTAATCGTGTCACAAGTTTCGATATTCTACATACAACATCTAATTATTTTTTTATATAGGAGCATCATTTTTTATATAGCATCATCGCAAATGCGCCACCAACCTCGGGAACTAAGATGTTATGTCCCTTGTGCCTGTAATTACACTGGCTCACTCACCCTTCAAACCGGAACACAACAATAACAAGTACTGCTGTTTTGCGGCAGAATATCTGATGAGTGGGTGGTATCTACCCAGACGAGCTGTCACATAGCTCTACCACCAAGAAAATCTATTTTAATTCATCATTTATTTTCTCACCTTTATCATCCATAAGCTACAAAGTAAGTCAAATCATTACACCTACGCACCTTCCAAGATATCTTAGACCCTTATCTTCATCCATATTTTCGTTTCGTTTTATTGCGTTAGGTTTTAACATATTTATAGATTGTGTTTGTCGAAGCGAAGAATATGTGCATGCATTACAAGCCGCCCGCCCCGACTTCGTTCAGGTTGAACGATTATCTATTTTTGTAGATAATTTAAAGAAATATTTTTGATACCTTGGGTTACATTAATGCAATTTTCGTGGGGATCTCTAATTTTTTTGAAAATAAAATACAGCCTATATTACTCCCTGTTAAAGCAGCTTTTTGTAGGTGAAATAATTTTTAAAATCGGTTAAATAGTTTTTGTATTTATCTATTACAAACTAACATACATAAAAACGAATATTATCTCTTTATAATATTGATATAATATTAATTTTTATTGATATAATTATTAATAATATTAATAATATTGTTGTAGACAAAATGAAATATTATGTTATAATAAAGTTTCTGCTTTATTTATTAGGCTCAGCTCGATGAAGGCGCGTCTGGTTTCGTATTATCTACTAGAAATCGTACCGTCCACTAATAATTAAATTATGAATGGTGTTTCGGTTAGAATGATAAATGTGATGGTAGGCTTTTATTGAGAATGGAATAGCTAATGGTTTTTAGAATGCTTTAGTAATGTTAGCAGTAACCCGTTTGCTCGTTACCCTTCCTCGCTATAAACAATTTGTTTTCAAATAATTATTAACCGTTTCGTGCCCCTTTCAATTATTTTATTTTAGAAACAATCAGTATATTCTATTAAAAAAAAAGAAATAATTAATAAAACTTACCGATATTAAATTAATACATATTGTATTAAAGACGTATATTGAAAGAAAGAATACGCAAAAAACAAGTGAAATAATAAAATATAACAAATTAAGTAAGAAAAAGAAAGAGAGAAAATTTAGTAATCGTAACGTTTGAAATCATTAAGGAATATTAAGAAATAAATTAAAATAATATATCTATACTAATATATAAAGCTAACGAGATTGTTTGTTTGATCCGGCTAATCTCAGAAACTACTGGGTCGAATTTAAAAAAATAATTTTGTGTTGTATAGTCCTTTTATCGACGAAGGCGCTAGACTTATTTTTATTAATTGCATTTTTATTTAATTAATAATTATACGCGAGTGAAACCGCAGGGCACAGCTAGTTATATATAAATATTTATTATTGTACAAAGTTTAATATAATATGTTTCAAAGCTGTCGTATGTCCTTTACAATAATTTACATTTCCTGACTTTAAATGCCACGAGTTGAGTTTCATTCAAATGATACTGATTCGATTTACAATAAGGATATCATTTTATATGACTTACATTAAAAGTAAGACGAGTTTCGTTCGAACAAGTCTATATATAAGATTAAGAGATAACAAAATCACGGAATTTGCCGCTAAATAAAATTTAACTTCGACTATTTTTACACTCCATTACTTTTAATTAACAATTACACTTCGTTTACTTTTTATAAATGTATAAATAGTATCAGAGAGAATGCAATAATTGAATATTTTTGATTAAGATCTTTGTTTTATTCCGAACAAAAGAAACAAAAATCTTCATACGATCATTTAAAATGATTCCCAGATCGTACCTCGTGAACACCTTCCCACTCGAAGAGTACCACATGCACCAGCCAGTTTTAAAGCCTTACATCCTATTCTTGTCTGTACTCCTCCCTCCCCGTACAGGACATTAATATCCGTATAGATAACCTCAGGTCAAAGTTAATCTCGGTCACCCGTCCCCACCCGCTACCGTGGCCACGCCCAGCGGATCGCGACTGCTGCGCCTGCGCCGCTCTCTCACCCAATCGCACAGCGAAACTGAATTAGAGTGATCTACTTATGTATATTGCACTTCTAAGTTTTCTTAAACAAGTCGTGTTGTATTCCTAATTCTTATATAATTCTTTACAATATATATCTCAGAATATATGGTTGTACAATTCTTGCAAAGCAAATTTTATCGTTCTCATAAAACATTCTACGTTTTCAATAGAAAATTAGTATTTATAGCTTTAGTCTCAGCGTTATGGCTTTCTATATCAATGGTATCAATTCCACAATCAACTTTATGTCCTAGGACAATCTCGTAAGGTTAGGAAATGAGTTTTAAACCCTTGTCTTTTGTTATAACGTCAATTACTTGGTTCGTGAGGTCTCTTATCTGTTGTCTACGGGTTTTATCTCTAAGATTTACAGGTAGTGGGAAGTCCGGCACGAAGGACCAACATTATATATTTTATATATCGTACGAGATTAGTGAAAAAAGGCCGATCAAAAATGCGTATGAAGTTTTACCAAAATATAATAAGTCATTAGCATCCTGACTGTGGTACATTATGTATATAATAATTTAAATTGATCGTAGCACATTAGATAGTAGAAAAATATACCGATATCAATTGAAACAAAAAAACCCACTATTCTTTGATAAAGGCTGTTTGCATAAAATTTACATACAAAGCCTTGAAATAAAAGACAACAGACAGGTATTTTATTTGTGCTGGCTAAAAGTGTTACAAGCTGCGCAGGCGCACAGGCGGCGTGATGAAGTATGGTCAAAGCTACAGCTACCGGGCATAAGGTTTTATTGCCTACTTTATACTCAGAATGATATACAATTACCTTTCTTTATTTATAAATGTGAAAGTAAATTTATTACAATAATAAAAAAAAACATACATATGTCATAACTTAAGAATTTAATATTTGTTTATTCTATAGCTGTTCTATTAATACAAAAAAATAGTTGATACCTTTAAATATACTTTTATGCAAAATATTCTTTAATTGAATCGTTGAGTTTGACAATATTAAAAAGCTTAAATGTATTTTACAATTAATAACTAGGTACATTATTATTTATAGCGATTCTCATTCAAAATACAATTTAAATTTATAATTTGCTTGTAAAAAGCACAGACCAGGCCCTCCCTAATTTTCATATATACATAATTGTTTTATTATAATAGACAATATAATTAATTATTCAAATGATTACAATACACAGGTACGAATATTTTTAATTACCGTGTGATTTAATAGAGAAAAAAAACGCAATATCAATTTGCGTATTTTTTTAAAAAAACATCGTCGTTTTATTAACTAGAACTTATTTAATTAAATTTTGTATCCGTGTTGTCTAATAATATAAAAAAAAAATTAAACAAATACCCGTACATTTTCTGTACGAAATACATGTTCAAAACGAAAAGTCATATTTTTATATAATGTTATAAAAACTTTTACTTGGTGGTAGGGGCATTGTGCAAGCCTTGGTAGTTACCATCCGCGCATCACATGTTTAACCGCCAAACAGCAATACTTAGTATTGTTGTGTTCCGGTTGGAAGGGCAAGTAAGCCAGTGTAAATACAGGCACAAGGGACATTACATCTTAGTTCCCAAGGTTGGTTGTCAACTATTTCCAATTACATATTACAGTTAACTTGCAAGAACTTTTCTGAATGTTCTAGAATCATTTCAACACGAGTTACTAAAATCACAAGAAGCAGTTTAGTTTACTAGAAATTACTCTTAATCCATTCATCCCGTCTCACGTATCATCATTAGATATAGTCATGGCATTCGACTGTTTTGGAGCTGGTCTAAGCAGGAAACATCGCAAGTAATCTCGTACAAATGAGTTCATCGCCTTACCATTACGGGATGTGACTGTCTATCCATATGTGATGTCAAACCTAATGAAGACAGGATGAACGGGACGCTGTGAGAAAAACTGGGATATGTTCACGAAAACCGTTCGCTTCCTCTCAACGGTGCTTCTTTAATTTTTTATCGTTGTTTTTTTGGTGTGAGCGACGTTCTATGTTATTACTAATTAATTTTGTTATCATAACTTAATTAGTTGAGATGATGGATTTGGTTTTCTATACTTGTCTGTCTGTCCTGACTTACTATTAACTCCAAAAGTTAAGCATCGGCGATTAAAAGGTTAATGTAATTTTTAATTTTAATCGAAGGAAATTGAGAATATTTTAGCAAAAATATTATTTTTATAAAAAATATTAGGTACATTTAAAATGAAGATATATTTATGACTTATGTCCACAATACCGGGTGAAATATTCAACATAATGTCATATATGGTATGATTCCTGAGCGATGAAGCATAAAGATAAAGGGTCACATATGCGTGCGCATGCGCATGATGAGCGCACTACGCGCATCAGATAACCAATGACATGCCTCCTTCGTTTCTAAGAACAATTCGAAAACACGTGACAGTTAGCAAAATGCTAATACATTCTTTTAATTGTTAATTATATGTCTTTGTATATTTATATATATTATACTCGTTGGTCTAGACTCTAGTGGCTAGATACAAGACTGCAGTTGCCTGGATTCAAACCCCAGTTCGAGCTGATAAAGATGTTCGTAAGTTGAATGTGCTTATCTCAGGTATGGAAGTCTATACTATAATTTTAAAAGTCAAGAAACGGAGTAGTGCAACAGCGTGGAGAAGCTAGGTTAACTAATAAAATGTATATCAATAGAGGCTCACAGCGCAACAATAAACAAACTGAATTCTTGTTCTCCAATACAGCACCTAATTTGTCTTTTAAAGTTCACGACCGTTACAGAATATCGAATAACCGAACAGTTACACGCGAAGTATTTATTTATTGCGAACTCGCCTCGACTCGCCTCGCGCTCAGCGACACAGGATCTTCTGTCGACTCAAATAAAATATCACCTTACAAACCTTCCAACAACACAGCGCCTTTGATTAAACGAACTGCTTTATCATCGGAACGTTCTAATTCTCTTCCTTTTACCTTAATAAGATCATTGATAGCTCCCATTATAATTTATAGTGCACAGTTTAATGAAGATTTAGCTTCTAGACAAGCGTAGCATGCTTGAACAAAGGCTTGTTTTAGCTTATTATTTTCAAAGATAATGGACGCTGGTAGCCAGCCAGTGTCATCTTTTTGTTTCATTATAGTATTCTTACAATCCAATTAAGAAATCGTTATCTAACTTCGTCGTGTCTCTTAATTTACAATTAATCTAGTATTTAAAGTTTCAATATTTTCAACTCAATCTTATTGAGAAATTATAATAATTATGAATTAACATCAAGAAGTATCAAGAAAAACGCTGAGATTTTTACGTTATTTTTTATGAATATTGTAAGGTATAATAAGCGAGCAATCATTGTTCTTGGTCTGCAATTTTGTAATGGTACATAGCATTAACCCTCTTTGAAATATACACCAGATATAATGATGGTCCTAGGTATGCACTATTGAACAGGTCGCAGATGTAATGTATTACTATTTGAGGTTATCTGATTGACTGATATTTTGTAAATGTTATTTAGATGATTCAATTGTAATGGAGATTAATTATTTTTTGGTAATTTGTACGACTACCGTCATCAAGTATATTTGTATCAGAGAATAAGATCTGGATATTGTTAGCGACAAGACAAAGGCATCTCTGGATAGATATAATAATATAATATAATATAAGAGCAGTGCAACCTGGAGCTGAGGTCAGTGCGTGGGAGAAGCGTCGTGATCCGCCCACGTAACGTGTACAGGTTCTGAATGCTATCCATGAAAATGTTTGTATAAATTTGCTGGAATTTCGCCTTTTAACTCACTTTGTTATAAAAATATGCTTAAACAAATTGAACACAGAAAATAAGACAAACATTCAATGATATCAATTAATGAAGTTATTTTTTCCTAAAAGAACATTACTAGATTTTTGTGTAGTAATATAACTAAATAAATATCTCAATTATATTTTATGATATACTTAAAATCCTATGTTGTTTCCTTTCCGAAACATTGAGGAAGTGTGTATTGCATAGGTCGAGAGAGAAAGTTGAGAATTGTGCCTTAAGAACCACGACACTTGTTCTCTAAATTGTTACCAATGTACGAGGTGCCAAAAGAGGTGCTCTTCCGTAAGAAGATTATGTATTCTTTGACCCACAGCGATAGCCCTCAATTGCCTTCTACCAAAAATACATTCAAAGAAAATTACATTGATATTTTACTTGCACTATGACAACGGAATTCTAATTTGAAATTTTGTACAATTGTTTTACTGGTATAAAATTTAAAAGAAAAAGGTTTTCGAGATCATAATTTTGACCAATGTTAAGTTTACAATAATAATTGGTCGTCCATTAATTACATAAATGCGATTGTATTCTGAGCATAGTATTCTATATGTCTGAATATTACCCTATATATATCAAGTATTTTATAATAAAATACTAGGGTGAACATAAGGTTCGATAGACATTGGAAGGATACCTTTATATCTGACAGTCCTTATGATTTATGTAGGTATCAATGTACTATTTATATTTTAAATTTACTTTTTCTCACTCTTTTATTATAATTTTGGTGCGATATTTATCTTTCAAAACGCCGCACCAATCAAAGTGCTCAAACATGATTTGGAAACCGATTAAAAATAAACGTTTACTTATAAAATATTGACATACGTTAGTGTACACGCGTCGTAATGCGTTAACTAAAAAAATATTTAGTTCTAAATTTAAAATTTACATATTCTAAATGTTTTTAGATTTACCTTATTGAGTAATTAGCTATATTTTGCTCATATAAAATCATATAGAAAGAACCCATAAACAAATTATATATTTATTTTTAAAATTGAATCTAGGTACCTACTTATATAAAAAGTCATGATAAGTATTTTAAAATTTTAACGACAAACCTTGTTTTTAAATAAATCTATAAATATATATAGGTATATTATGTAAGTCTATTTTTATAAGCGCATTGGTAAACTATAGGGAATATAGTGTGGTGCGCGAGCGCATGTCACGGTACCGTGTCGCTACGTATCAGTGTTATTTATTGGCGTCGTCCGGCGCAGGCGCGATAGTGTTGCCTACCAGTGGCGCTGGCTTGTTTATACAATGTATGTTAAATGTATCGTCTGCAGGTAGCTCGGCTAAAACTGTGCCTCCTTTCTTAGAAGGTTTGCATGATAAATTAAATTCCTTAAACCCATCGATTATATGCATTATTTATATTAAGACATTTTATATTGATACACTGTTTTGATGTTCAAATTTGCTATAACATATTTTAAAAGTATGTTACGTACTTTAAATATATATATATATATTATGAGAGTTGTCAAATTTATTTAACAGATTAACAAATAATACAAGCATAAGTCAACTTATGTCAAACTGCGATAGGATCGCTTTCAATTTAGAAACGGGATTCCCCAATAACGTATGTTTTGATAGCAGGTAAATTTATTACGGATAAACAAAAGTGTAGTCATACACGGTGCATTCTATAATTTAAGCATAACATGATGAATATCGATATTAGTTTTATGCCTTTACTTATATAAACTAAAAATTCTAATAATTTTTTCTTTGTTACAGCTGCACATCCCGTTACGCCGGCGAGTTCTGTCAGCACCTGAATCCTTGCCACAGCGAATCAAGTCCACGTTGCCAGAACGGAGGATCGTGTAGAGTGCGCCCCGGTGCCGGAGGAGCGCCGCCCTCATTCGCCTGCGACTGCCCACTCGGTTTCAGCGCGTCTCTATGCGAAATCCGAATCCCCGCGGCTTGTGACTCTGCACCTTGCTTGAACGGAGCGACATGCAGGCTAACGTCACTGCACACCTACGAATGTGATTGCCCCCCAGGTTACACGGGTGAGTTCAATGGTTGTTATTAATCTTTCACTCATCATTCATTATGCTGAGTCGAGATGGTCCAATGCTTAGACATCATTTTAGTTGTAAAACGAAGGTTGCGGGTTTCCAATCAAGCTACTATGAGTTTTCATGTCTTCGATTTGTTTTTTAAATTCTCCTCGTGATCTGCAGTGAAGGAAAACGTCGAGAGAAAAGAGTATGTGTCAGATGAAAATTTAAGAAACTTTAGACCAGACAGTAAAGACTCTTGTGGATAATACCCGATGAATAACACTCGGCTGCATATCATCTCAAAACTTTCGTACATGACGTAGGATATATACGGATGAATAGACTGCCTATAAAAGGTATATTCGCTACTAAGCAAAACCAATAAATCTTTTTATGACAGCATAATGGTGTTCTGGTTTGAAATATGACTACGTTTATTAATCTTTAATGCGATAGCTATCCGATATATTAGATGCTCATTAGATAATTCCTATATACGTTGAATGACTGCTGCATTACAATGCAGCAGGTGTGTGTTGGACTTGGACAAGTTATGAATGAATCGCGGAACTATTACTGACTTTAATTAAGCTTTGTGTCTTGGAAATATCATATTTATTTACAACATATTTGCTATTAAGGGTTTTATTAAAATGTTAGTTTCTATCTGACTATACCAATTACTTTATCCAATATAGAATAACAGTTACTTAATTATTGTCGAAGTTAAAACTTTGAACTTGGCAAATTCATGATTCATTGAGAAAAAATTTAAGAGACTTGAAGCGATCAAAAGGTTCATCTAAAATCTAAATAATGATGGATAAAATGATGGGTACAAAATATAAAACATTTCTTTGATGCTTCCCCAACGAAATCTAAGGTGCTATATCTCTGTGCCGTACATCGACTCACCCACCATTGAAAACGGATTACACCAATATCAAATATTGCTATTTGCCAATGGATTAACTAATACTAAGACGTATCTGCTAACCTAAGCTTTTAAATAAGAATCGTTTGCTTGGTGACAGCTTATAAAGGGTAGTTAATGTTTGATATTATAAACGTAAACCTGTGGTAAGATTGTCTGTATGACGTACTTCTTTTATAGAGATACCTCTTTTAATTACGGAAAAAATGCACGGGAGTGTATCTAACAGTGTACTGTTACAAAATTGATAGTTAATTTCATAGGAGACAAAACTAGTATATAAATTTTGAAAGTTGTCTTAACTATTAGCATTTCCTTTCAATTTAACCTTTTAATAGCTCGCTGACAGAATAACGCTTGTCTCTAAATGTATTACAATAGAGTTCAAAATTGCCATAAATTTTGTTGTTCTCAATGCATTCGGTTACACGCAATTATATTATCAACTGGAATGATGCCGACGAGTTTTGTTTTTGTGACTGGTGTAATTAAAAATTCGGCTTTCAATTTTCGTCTCGGTCATTAAAACGTTAATGATATTATAGGAAACGGGTCACGTGACACAGTAGAAGTTTTAAACGGTGTAAGACGAGTAAAAATTCAGTTAACGCTAGAAATTAATAATCAATTATTACTTACGCGAGAGGTTATATTACAAACTAGTTGTCGCCCGATACTTCGCCATGTTAGACGGTTATTTTGTAAATACATATTTATACACTAGATAATTACACCCTGGTGTGCTTATCTAGTATATAAGTATGTATTTACTCAAGACAAACAGACATGTTCATACACACAAATGTCTTTCGTGGATGGGAATCGAACCCACGACCTTCGACGCGAAAGGCATGTATCTGCCACGCGAACTGGCTCGTCACCGACATATAACAGACAGACAAGAGTTACGTTCGTAATTCGTATTTATAATATTAGTATATATTAATTTTTAAGATAATAAAGTACATTAACTGTACATACCTAAATGGAATATTATTATTTAATGTAATTATTGAGTATTGATTTTTTGTCTTGACTATATAAGTTACCCAGGGGAATCGGAACAATAAGAGCAAACCGACACGACCGGAAACATAACCAACTTACAGATTATTACGCGACAAAAAGCTTTTAATCGATCTGACCCTTATTCTGAAGGACCTCAGTAGCTGCAGCCATATAAGCTAGCGTCAATGCTGCAGTGCGTTCCAAATAAAATGTCTGCCTTATATCATGGTAAAGATTACATAATATAGTATCTAAGGCTCATTGCCTCAATTAGATAATCGCATAATCGATGCAAGAAAAGATAGCATAAATATATATAATTATCATTATGTCATATTGTTACGCTGCAATCGAGTCTAGGAGCTCATTGCGTGATTTGTTACTGATTTGCAATCAACTTCATTATCTATTATTTTCGCGGCGCACGCCTGTAGCTTATCAACCTTCCCAGTTGGTAGATTTTTTTCCGATTGATCTTTAATATTCGACGTAATATTTCAGACGAATTTAATTGAAACATTTATGAATTATTCGTCTAAAAAGAAAAGGCTCAGAATCACTCCGATGATTAAATTGATATTTTCCTATTGATGTAAATTGTTCTGTAGTTTTAGAATTCATACATTATATTGTGTTGTTTAATGTGTTTTGATTAAACGATATAGGCATTTCTATACGTTTAACATTTATGCAATTTTTCGATATTTTTTTTGACTATACACGTAACGCATCATAATTAAAAAGTTTTTAGCGCTCATAAAATTGAAGAGTAAACGATTTTTAATTCAGTATTAATTGTTATCGACTTCCGCGTTTACATTATTCGATCCTTCATCGATTCCTCGAATGATTTCCGTTATGATTGCACGAACTTTGGCAATATAGAGCTTAAGATGCTACGAATAGAATTGCAAATAGATTGACGTAATGACTGGTTTGTGTCTCGTTAACAGAAAAGTTTCAAAGAAAAAAACCCATATATTATTAGTAAGAGTAATAATTTAAACAATCAACGCTCTCCACCGAAAAAAACAGCGGATATCGAGAGAAAGCGTTTCCTCTATCGTAACATACAATATTAAATGACAGTTACGTAATATTTAAGGAAAGGTTTTATTCGAAAATTGTTAAGATGTTCATTAGTTAAACATTTCTTTGTCTTTTTCTTTAGATTTTCAAATTAGCTATTAAAGAGAAATAGTATTCAAGTAAATATTCGGTGAACTATGTGTCTATTTAAGGCTGTAGATTTCGTTTGGATTAAAATCAAAGGGACAAATTATAAGTAAATAAATCTTCTTGTATAGATAGGAACATTAATTATTTACATTTAATTGTACGTAATATACATAGTTTATATTATAGTCTTCTAATTTTAAGATCACATGCTGTAATTTACTTAATGTTACTTTATTACTAAATTTTGATAGTTTGAAATATGAATTCATATTCAAAGACAATGTTGGTTTGATTTGATTAATATTTGTGTGTCCGACAATCGGAACTGTGATCATAACATCAATTGAGCTTGTTCAAACGTTCAACCAATCAAAATAAATTCTTTGTGTCATTTAACACAAGTTTATTAGTCAGCGAGGCGTTTCGATTAATTGATGACGAATCCTCTATGTACGCATAGATCTGTGGACATGTCACGCTCTTAATCGATTTGTAACTCTACATAAATATTGTTCGCTATCTCATACATATATCTGTCTTTCCTTTTCTGTATCCCTGATGACGATAGATAAGCTAGATGTGAAAGCGTAACAAAGCAACTCACTTTTTAGTCTCACTCACTCACTCACTCAAATTTATAGTATTAGCTACTTGGTGGTAGAGCTTTGTGCAGGCTCGTCTGGGTAGGTAGTGTACAACCCACTCATCAGATATTCTACCGCAAAACAGCAGTACTTGGTACTGTTGTGTTCCGGTTTGAACGGTGAGTGAGCCAGCGTAATTACAAGTACAAGGGACATAACATCTTAGTTCCCAAGGTTGGTGGCGCATTGGTGATGAATGCCATTGTCTATGGGCGTTCGTTACCACTTACCATCAGGTGGCCCAAATGCTCGTCCGCCTTCCTATGAAATAAAAAAAAATAAAAAAAGTTTGGATATTTTAGTGTTAAATATTTATAAAGTGACATTTGACACTGGTGTGAATGTTTTTGGTATAGTACCGTCAACATAAAAAGATGACGCAAGTTGTGTCCGAAGAATAAGACACTAACGCATATCATTGGCTCAATTTCCAAGATCAGTGGCGCGTTGTCAATATAAGGGATGGTTACAATTTGGATGGCGGTAGTGATCACTTACCATCAGGTGTTCAATTTGCAAGTCCGCCTACCTATTCCAAATAAAATATAGCATATCATTAAAATACAGTACAAATTATGAATTATGATATATCTTTAGTATAAAGAATACAATTTACCAGACGCAGTCATTGCTAAGACGATACATTAAAATCTAATGATTTCCTAACGGAGTTGATGGTTAAAAAAGAATCAATTGTCAGCAGTAAAAAAAAGGAAATACAGATGCACCAATTATATTATATACCGAATAGTTATCACTTAAAATATCAACATGACAGCCCTTCTCGTTAAGTAGCTAAAAATTATAATTTATACGTTTTTTTATTGGTTTTCGTTTTGACCTCAGGCGAAGATCCGTTAGTTAAGTTTAAAGATTATTACCGAAACGAGTTTGATCCCGAATAACGTTTATAACTCGACATGTTATAATCTTGATCATAAAATGTAATGTTATTGACATCTACTTGTTAAACGTTAAATGAAATATGTTTTGATTTCTGACCGATTTATTTATTATAAAATCGTATTCGTTCGGAAATGTGGATTGAGAATGGGCATTACGTTCTGAAATTATTTATTAAGTTGAAATTTTGTTTTGATAAAGCTACTGAATATCCGTTTTAAAGTGTTGTTTTGTTTTTGTTTTCAAGATATCCTGTTACTGTCGGTTTCTTAAATCCAAACTTAGTAATTTATTTGCTTTATCTCAAACTCGTCTCTAATGTAGATAAAACACCCACTTGATATAAAATACTGTTAACTAACTAATTAACTTAACTAGTTAAGCAGCTCTGAAATATTACATTCGTATTTTGGGATACAACAGTTTTAGTCCATTATCTAGCTTCGTAAATTATATTTGTTTTGATACAAAAATATGACTTAAATTACATACATAAATGAAATGACAACAACTGCTGCGTGACAAATGATGGATAATTTTCATGCAAAAGATAGTAAATATGGTAGATATTCTCTATATAAATAATTATGTATGTATCTGTTTTCTGCCTGTGGTTCTGCTAGTGTTCACACACCTCTTGTTTGAGGGATGGGGGGTGTTGCAAGTGTTTTTTGTATCCCTGGCGTGTTGATAATCAACTGAGTTTAGACGTGAAAGAGTAACAAACAAACAGACTTTCGCATTGGAACGCTCTTCAGATAATTCCTCTAATCCATTTACCAGTACGTTCGGACATGTCAGTATGACGACTATGACGTTCCATCTCATTCTGTTTCTCATCAATTACTTATCGGCTATTGTAATTTCTGTATCATTTAAAAGCCTTTATACTGTTGATCGTAAACTTTCCCCGTTCAATGCGTTCGTTTGTCTTAATTAGCTGTACGTTTTTGATAAATGGCCGCTAAGGAATGGGAAACAGGACGATATAATGAAGTCGTATCTTCACGTGTTAGAAGAACATTCAACAATTCACACATCGGTTAATTAGATTTGAATTTTAAATTACGAGAAAATGTTACTTTGTTGTTTTTTTTGTTGTGATTATATTTGAAATATGTCAATATTCTATGATAAATATTGCCTATATATGGTATTGCCTTTTCTTTTAAGATACATTTTGGGCACTACTTAAATAATTAGCAAAAAGAACATCTTATAAGATCTCACTACATATCTCACTCGTGAAATGTTAAAAACTGACTTACGTGGGTATATCTTTAACGTTTTTCAAGTCAATATCGCATATCGCGTTTAGAAATTCCTTGAACGTGTTCTGCGATGACTTTGTTCTTACAGAATAATCCAACTAGAGACTAATTTAATAACACTCTTTGGCGGTGGAGTAGTAGACCATGAAGTAATCTTGAACATGATCAACTAACATTTATTTTTCTTTTTTTTTATTAACAGGAGAAGAATGCTCACACGAAGACCATTGCGCCTCACAACCGTGCAGGAATGGAGGTCGTTGTGTTGCTGATAACACAACGGCTGTCGGCTACTCCTGCGCCTGTCCACCTGGATTCACCGGTTCACGGTGTACCGATGACGTCTTCGAATGCTCGAGTGGCTCAGGACCATGTCATCACGGAAGGTGTTTCAACACCCACGGGTCCTACACCTGCGTCTGTGAGCCAGGGTACACTGGCAGGGACTGTGATACGGAATACGTTCCCTGTGAACCTTCGCCGTGTCTTCATGGAGGACGGTGTACGCAGCTTGATCAATTGAGATACGAGTGTGATTGTCCTACCGGTAAGTGCATTTTTGCATTTTTTTTATTTTATACCTATAAATAGTAATCAGCGTGAATAGTTCTTTAGGTAATGAATTATTCAATGTCCATAATTATATAGACACTTAAAATATTAGTGCATAAGTGTTAGTAGCTTATACAATTAACGGGGTTTTAAATAATTTTTTTAAATACGATTTTTTTGAAAATTAATAATGAAAATTAGAATGAGTTTAAATTGCCTAAAAGAACGATTGAACATATATTGGGGTTTTCTTTGATCATCAATTTTTCGGGTCATTGTATATATCTCGAGAATTTCGAAGGTAATAAGGAGGAAGTGGTTGTGGGAATTTGTATCCGTAGATTATATGAAACCAGGTTTTCATTTTTTTCAGTTATTTCAATTTTCATTAAAGAAATATATTCCAAAAAGTACAACGGTTAATCACGTGCAAACATCACCGTTAAATTATTTATCAAGTTTAAAAGCGAAACGGTGTTGAATGCTCGGACAATTCACCTTACCGAGTCACGTTTCCAAACACAGCTTGGTCTCGGCAGTTCCTTTTAAGTCCGCGTTATTTCAGACATTTTACCAATTACTTAGTGCTCACTTAAATCATTTAATAGGCATACAAAATTTTAATCAATATTTTATTAGTATGTGAAACTTATCTGGTATATATGTATGTCTTAAATATATGTATATGTTAGAAGCCACGTTGTTTGACTAGCTAGTTCCCTTATATCAAACAGATCTCAAGGTCAACTTTTGGGTCTGGTCAATTGCTAAATTGGGTTTGCATGGCAAATAATTCTTAGTAGGAGCCCGTGAATAGGAATTGCGGTATTACATTTTCGAATTGATTGGTTGTTGGTCCAGTGCCTAATCTCTCTCTAGACCGACTTATAGAGTGAGATCGAATATATATTATACAGTAAAGCTGTGTTTGCACTCTTTTAAACTATATCACACTTTACATATGTATATCTCGCACTAATTTTGAAGATAGCCTCAAAATTCTCAAGCCAATTAATTCTGGAGAACTTTTTGACAACTACTGATTTATTTGCCATTATCAGCCATTTAGCTTTTAATAGTTTCTGCGTATTCAACCTTGAAACCCTTGAAAATAAAATAAACAAATTCTCCGGAAGACCTTGCATTATGAATACTGTATAAAATGAACATAAACTCTTCGTGAGAAATTGAGCAGATGTGCATGTACTCGTATTAAAAGATCACCTAACAAATTGATTAAAATAATTAGAGAGTTGTAGTAATTGGATCGATTATAATCTGAGTATATATATTAATGGAGACGTACTAACATTATTTTATACATAAATATACCCAGTCAGATATATATAACGATTATATATATACATATAGATAGGCCTACTGAATCGGCCTTCTACTAAATGTCTTTTGATTTGTGATAAGCGAAAACGTAAATAAATATTCCACTTATGTTTGGGAAAAAACTTCCCGGCGTGTTTTTGAAGCAACATAATAACATATAAGGTACAATACAATGTCGTAAAAATAAAAGTCCTGTACTTACCTTTAGTTAATGGACTATTATCATTAACAAGGCGGTCTAATTAACATCGTAAGAGAACCTATTGACTTAATGCATAAAATATATTAAGCTAGTGCTTTACCCGCGGCTTCGCTCGGTTCATAATTCAGGATCGCTAAATACCACTACAAAGATTAAACAATTACATACAAACTTCCAACCCCTCAATTTAGTCTGAAGGAGTTAAATTTTCTCTATCCTTCCTGTATATATTGTAGTGCATCTATGTAAAAGGAACCAGTACGGAAAGTTTCCATGGTGTTAACGATAGTTTTCAGTTAAGCCTCGACGTTGATATATCAGTTTTCATAAGGTCTTCACTTGGACGGAGTGATTCATGAGGAAGGTTTAAGTAAATAATTAAACTTAAACGTTATTATGTTAAGATTTTGTGTAAACTGATTGCAATATAACGGTGATTGTTGAAGATATTGGAAACAATCATGACAATAGAACTCGTGAAACCGTCGTATGTATTACGACATCAATGTTTTTTGTGGACCCTTATCCTACCCGTGCAAAGCCATGACAGGGAGCTAGTTAATAAAATTAATAGATCGCTTGATAATTCAGTTCCAGCTGCGTATCTGTGAGGTTGTGGTCGATTTTGTCTTATATAGATAAATAGTTTTAGGAGCAATTACTTCTAAAGCTGTCAATGTTCTACCTCTGACCTTTGACGTTCAGCTGTTTACTCTTGTCTCGATGTTATCACGTCGTACCATTAGTGTTATGTGGGATTTAAGAGGCTCGCGGTAAAACATGCTGTTTCATGTGATTTTGTCTCAACAATGATAATGATAGAATATAATTTTATGTTTTATCAGCTTTTGTGATCGATCGAAGGTTTTTTTTAAGTACAAAATGTGTTTAAGCAATGACTGCTTGTGTCTGTTCCAATTGTAGTGTTATTTTTATCACAGCGAAAGTATCTGGTTTGATCCTGACCACTACATATATACATAATATATATAATTACACATGTAATTGTAAATGTTCGTATATTTATATACGCATGTGTGTCTACACTTTTTCGTGCACAATCCTTACACATTCATGTTTTATATCGTTATGTCTAAGACACAGTTCTTACTTCTACCTTCAAAATATTGTGATTTATTAAAAAAAATGTTATTTATGTTGCCAGGAAGCGATGTTTGTTGGGTGTTTTAACTAAAAGTGATTAATTTAAAATTGCATATAAATATATTGATTTCAATATATTGTGTGGTTTTAAAATACTTTGAATTTTTTTACCTGTATGTTTTACTGACTGTTACTCATATGTTAGTCAAATTATACTCTACAATTAAATTTAAGTTATTAATCAAATTATAAAATATAACTACTATAACTACTGCATAATAAAGAGCCTTTATATTTACATTTCCGACTCCAAAGAGGTTTAACTCGTAGTTTCTCCCACATATTTTATCTGTGAACTATTTCGCAACAGTGCAATCAAAGACTATAGCAATGTAGTTTCAGATACCGAAACATTATGTAAATCATTTGGTCAATTTATATCATAGATTAGTGTAACGATAGAGAAGGCGAATGTAGAGCAAAAATAGTAATTGAATAGTTTACTCGGTGGTAGCTTTGCGCAAGTTCGTCTGGGTAGATACCACCCACTCATCAGATATTCTACCGCAAAACAGCAGTACTTGGTATTGTTGTGCTCCGGTTTGAAAAATTATCTAAAGCACTTTCAGTTTTCTGTGGTAAATGGTCCTGAATTCTTTATTTACTATTATCATTTGTTATTTAATTAATTATGTTTTCTAAGCTTATATTTTTAAATACGTTTTGTATTTAGAGACGAACTCCCATGTTCGTATTTACAGAAGGTCAATCTTACACTTGTTGTCACAAATGTAACATTTCAAATAACCTTTAAATATACTTAAAAACGACACAAGAAAATCTTAAATAAATATATTTAGTGATTTAAGTGCATATTTTTAAAGATATCATTTTGTAATCGTTAAAAGTAAAAAAATTAAAATGTCAAAATTTTATCGCGTTACACATACAGATTTTCCGAACTAATTAAAAACAATAAAAAAAATATATTCGTGACGAAATAGTAAACAAAAATAACAATCACGAAATTAATGGTAATATAATGTTAAATGATTAAGCACTTAATATTAAAAATAGTGTATGAATAATAAAAAAAAAAAACAAAATATCAGCTTTTTAACGCATGCATTGCGTGTCTAGCTGCTCTGTGGTCCGCCCGAGGCGACCACGACTCAGCTAGTTTGAAAGCACAATATAAAATATCAACATCTTATAAATAGTACTATTTATGTATCGGTCAAGCCGAGAACATGGTGCTAATCATGTCGAGAGGAATATAGCGCCGAGGGGTAATAAATATATCCGAATATATATATCAATAGATATAATATATTACTGTCATGATATATGCTTGGTTTGTTTATATGAAAAGTAAATATATGGTCTAATATTACAATCGCGTGGTATTTATAATGTATTGAATCTTTAGAGCCGCGGTCCAGCGGCTTAGACTTATTTGCCAAAGTTATAATTTACTTTATTTGGATTCATAATTTCTCTCGTGTAAGAGAATTTCATATGTCTGATGTTCTTCACCCACATTGGAGTAGCGTGTTGGAATAATCTCCAAAAACAAATTTCAAGAGGAAAATATTGAAACATTTACTGTTTCATTTTTATTTATAACGACTAAATCTATATTAAACCTAGTCGCAAGTTACATATGTAAAGCTGCGGTCAGAACGCTACCACATTTTCTATTGCACACAGGTATCATGTATGTCTACTGCCTTATAACCGCGACGCATTCACTTAAGATCGATTTAATCATTCCATTTCACTTCCCACAGTCAATGTAACACATGTTACACTGGAAGTGACGTTGTTCGTTGACGGCCGAATACACACACACACATACACACAGAGACACATACATCAACATAAATGTGTCCAACTGGTTGTTACAATGTTTATCGTCAACTTAAAACGGTACTTAAAATATTAATTATGGTTCTTGAAATGAGGATGAGTCATTAATGAATGAAATGTTATCGTGTTTTATTTTGATATTATATTTTTTATCGCGAGATAAATTATGGTTTGGAGGGAATATCGTGATGGGTCTTTTCATTAACAGAGGAGGCTTACGTCAATTCTGTCGTGCCCAGTAGTAATTCAACCCCTGAAGTACCCTTACATTTTTGTGTTCTGCGTCGAATGGTGAGTGAGCCAGTATAATTACAAGAACATAGGGCAAGTCATGTATGTAAGTTGGAGCCATTGTCAGTCTTAGTGTTGAAAATTTCTTACGTTTCCAACGGATTTAGTTGAAGAACTTCTGTCGGTATGCCATTACAAGATAGAAACAGATAATTAATTGGAAGGAATAAAATCTCGCCTTCCTTTATAACTTCCTACATAAGAAAGAGATAACAATATGTCAAAATTGTTTGGAAATTGTGTAAAACGATCAGTAAAAATTATCCCATTTAATATTGCAATTATTACAAAAATATATAATATATACTTTGTATAATAGACATAGTTAACACTATATTTATGGCTTAATGAGTTTTCGTAACTAAAAAACAAATGAAGTCGAGATGCGCGAGCGCCGGTCTATATAAAATTGTGACGTAAGCAGCTTCGCAGGCGCGAGACACTTTCTCGCGAATTTCTTTAAACAAATATTGTTCTTAACACAATGCTCGAAAGACTATATTGCCATATAAGTTTTTTGATATTGCAAATATTACAAAACTATAACAATTTTCGTAGATAACACGTCTAATGAATCTAATGAGCCATTTCGTTACCTCTGCACTTAGAATTGCGAAAGCAAGTTTTTTGTTCATTATATCCATAATAAGGTATCCTGTATTATGTTATATATGGGATATGGGATAGTGAGTTTGTTTGTTTGTTACGATTTAATGTATTAACGGCGCAACTAATCATCGTGAAATTTTGAATATACGTTGTCCTCCCTCCCCTCATACCTGGGCGGAAATTAATGAGTTTATACTATGTCAATAACCGACATAAGCCTTCCCAATGTGCGCGAAAGCTCCCGCCTTCCCGCCTTCCGCATCTTATTAAGTCTCGCCACCTTCCTTAGGTCGTTTTGAAGACGGTTATCTTATTGTACACTTGGTGGTAACTCGCCAGTAGATGGCACTACAACAAATTGGCTTCAACCGATCACCATCCCAATTGTTACCTTTATATATTTGTATAAACAACAACGCCTGCTGTTAAGTATATAATGAGTTATAAATAGTATTTTAAACCCTTCGAGAGAGGTCAGTTTAAACGTCAATAGTTAAGAAACGAGAAACAAATTAATTCGGGTCAGGGCTGTCACGTATAATTAATTTTAATATTTATTTTTAGACTTGTTTTTATAATAATCCTATTAATTGTGCAATATTGTTTCTCACTGTGTAATATACAGGGTTATTTTTAAAACTTTTAAAATCACTTTCTTTTCATGTATTGAGTTATGTCCGAAGTCGTAGAACAAAAGTTGTTTCTTATGGTGTTAGCTATGTAGTCCTGCGAGGTTGCTGGGGTCATTAAAAATAACCCTGTATACGTATTCAATGAATTGTTATTTTAACTATTATTTTATAACATAACGATTTTCCTTAATCAAACTAGCCAAAATCTTAGTTGATAATCAAAGAAAATAAAACCGCGTTCACATGTATTATTCGTGTATACTCAGCCCGTGAGAGCGTTAGTTAAGTGAGACCTAGTTTCGATCAATAAAAAATGTTCTAAACAACATGACATCTCTGAGTAATGTAACTTTCAATTAATTAATTTTTTTAACGAGCAATTTGATCATGTTTTATGAGTTGTCAGCCCTAGATATTGACTATATAGTTATCATAGCTTCCGTGTAATAATTATATATCCATATGTATGGGAATGAAGAATGGACACACTCTCACACCTTATGTTAATAGTATTGTCCAAACTTAAGGTTTATTCAGCATAAATAATGTACACTATCGAATATTCATACGATAAACACGTTATATGTTTAAGAGATTTTCGCTTGTATTGTTATGTATATATGGTTGTTTATTGCGTGGATATATGTTAATGTAAATTGTATCTGTTATTTGGATTTTATTGTATATTCGATCGAACTCACGGGTTAAAGTAATCAATGTTTATGTAATTTCATGAGATTTGTTGTTGTTATCATAGTATTGGTATCTCATGATCTCAGTAAGACTTTGGGTATCGTCACAACTTGATACATACAATGAGATGACACTTGTAGCAGTGTTATATACAATAATACATACATCAGCTTAGTTTACATTGATAATAATTACAATCATTAAAATTAACAAATATTAATTTATTTATTTACAAACACTGTACACACCATTACAGGACACGGTCCCAATTCGATAATACGGCACAAGTCTATGTAATATATGAGATAGTCCAGATGGCTATCTTTGTGAGCTCACTCAGACTGCAACAAAACAAATCTACCTTATCGGCTGTAACGTTGAGGGTACGTAAGGCGCGAGGCAGTGGCGCCTCCTTTAGCAATATAAAATAGACATACATAATGTACATGGAAGAGATGTGCTAACCACGCTGGGTAGCTACAGACCACTTATCAGATAGCATTTAGTTATTAATTAATATTGTTGTGTTCGTGTTTGAATTTTGAATGAGATAAAATAAGTAAAGGAGACTAAAAGCCGAATAATGCAACGTCCCTCAAACAAACACTTAGTTAAACGCTACTTAATATTGAAATTAGTATGCGAAATTTTAAATTAACTGCGTCTCAATATTTGAATGACGTTTCAGTATTCGACCGATAACATCTTAGTTCTCGAATTAATTACTTTTTCACTAACGGTTGCCTGTTCACTACAAATATTTGTATAAGCAAAACGGGTGTTTGTCGTGCTCTGGTTGTGTTTGTTTTGTTTATGTATCTCATACAACAGTCACAGGTCTAGGTGGTTCATTGCTGTCAACGAATATTGCCAGATATCAAGATAGATATATACTAGAGTTATATATTAAATACATATATCTTAGGAATATATCTTTAACTAACTTTTGTTAAATTCAAGGTGATGTTATTTGCAAAACGTGAATGAAATCCGGGTTAAGATAAAAAAATATGATAATCTTTCGATGAATAAGTTAATTTATTAATATATAATGTTTAAGAAATAAAATATCTTATGAATATATATTTACGAAGACGATTTAAGGTCAAATAATGTTTATTATTAATAAATAATGTAATATATGTATATTATTATATTAATAGTTTTTTTTTTGGTTAATTTTAGCCAGTTAATTTTATCTCAATGTAATAACCTCGTCTTAATATAGGTAATATAAATTTCAATATCTATAAAACCAAACGAAATAAATGCTTTTCCGACCTAAAATATCGCAAGCACTTTAATAAGTAATATTTTTAAACAAACATGTAACATTCAGAAACGATAACCAAATGAAACACATGCACATGACACATCGAATGTTCCGTACATGTTTACGTTACGTAGTTTTTTCCCGCCTTTAGATTTAAATGTTTTCTCATAAGCGCACATGTGCGTGGGAACGAACGGACTAATGAAGGTAATGAGCTGGCGAGTTGCTAATCGTATGTGTATGGCCCGTTGTGTTGATAGATTTCAACACGCCTTCGCTAGCGCACCAAACTTTCATTTATCTTCCTTCTAGAATTTTCTAGAAATATTTCGATACGTAACATTAAAGCCTGGATAAGATATAGTTACTGATTAGGTCTAGATGCCCGGGTTCAAATCCGACAAGTAGCATTAATGTGCTTTCATTTTATCTCGTGAAGCATCGACAAAACATCGCAAGGAAACCCGCTTGTGTCGAATAAGAAACAATCACCTGTGTCTTCCAAGCTTGGATTACACGAACAATTAGTACGCGAGGCGAATGGATAAAATACGAGAACGAAAATAAGCAACACTTAATTTTTATTGCTTATTTGTGATTATAATTTATCTCGATCTCACAAACAATAATAACAAACACCTGATGTTCCTCTTGTATATCCTCATACTACCCCATCATCGTAAATATCCCTCAGTAGGTACCTACATGAGACGTTTACGACGCTGTCATCCGATTGAGTGAAAATAATCTTCCTTGTAAAATTTACCGGTTGTAATCTGCCATCACCGCGAATCACATTGCCGAAGTTGAAAGACCCTCAAGGTCATTATCCAGCTGAGACATCAGTATGTCCAATAATACCATTCTGAGAAGCTGACATTGAAGACAGGTGTCGCTACCAATGCTTATACGGTCATAACATTTATACCAAACAGTCGAATCGATAGTAAAAGGAGCGAAAAAAAAAACAAAGGTTCCTTAAACCTATGAACGTATTACCGGATTTTCAAACTGTTTGTTATTTGTTACACTTTAAGTAGTACTATTGAAAATTTTCAAATATTGGTAAAGTATGCTGGAATGGAAATAGTACGTTGGGATGCAAAAAACTCAGCAGTTACTCATTTATTTTACATATTTCAAAGGAAATAGTTTTTGTGTGGCTTGGGGTCACATGTGTGGAAGCGTTATCGTACGGGTATTCAGTCCTGTGTTCTGAGGACGCGCAGTTATTGCCTAGTCTTTCGAAAAGAAAGTTTCGCTTTTCAAATTATGTTTAAGATATATGTATAAAAAACTGACATTGTAATTTAATTGTAATTTCCTTTGGTTCCCAGGTTATCGGGGCCAGAACTGCGAGATCGACATCGACGACTGCCCTGGTCATCTCTGCCAGAATGGAGCGACGTGTATCGACGGCCTGAACTCCTACACGTGCGAGTGTCCCCCGACGTTCACTGGAAACTTGTGCGAGGCGGATGTTGACGAATGTGCTTTGAGGTAAGTCAAGACACGACATATAACCAGCGTTACCTATAACCACTATAATTTTTATTGTAAACAATAATTCCATACGAATCCCGGCTTTTCTATACTACGTAAATGGTGATAAAACAGCGTGGTGTGCGGCGCTCCAAGCCTCCTTAACCGAGATGGTTCTGTATCTAGCAGTAGGAAATTAACAGGCTATAACTTTACATATTTTTAATTAGATAGTAATTAAGTCCAACTCTTCAAGCTAATCGCAAACAGTTTTTAAATTTTCGTTTCATTTAACAAATAACTTAATACAAGGATGATAGATCCACAAAATAGCGTCCCAAGTCACACCTGCCAATTCCAATTGTTATTCAATTAACCCTTATCACGATGAAATAAGGATCAATTTCGAACGGGTTTACTATCGATACTGCGAAACTAAATTCTATTTAAGGTAACAATAGCCGTTACAATAATAATTGGAAGTTATTACGAAGCTATGAAGAAGAATCTTCATTCTTATGACAATGTAATAAGAACCGTTTTGGTCTAAAACTAAAGTTTTATTCGGTACCTTTGTGTGTACGCCGAAAATTTGTTCACAGACACCAAAGTATGACAATTCAATTGTCTTATTAATTGTACAAAAACATTTGTAAGAAATAATCGCCACTAAATAACGACGTATTATGAAGGTATAAGATTGTGAACAAAAATCCTTAGAATATAATTAATAAAACCACGTTTACGTTACATTATTTATAAACAGAATTAAATACGAAATGTATCAATGCTTTAAGGTCCCTAAAAATTTGTAGCTTACAAAGTGCCTTTATCCCGTAGCTTTTTCTACCTGTGCAAGTGTATAATCGGGGTAGGTACCATCCGCTCACTTACGATTCTACCGCCAAACATCAATAGTTTATATAATGTATAGTTTACACGGGGTATACATTTATCAATATTTCATGCAACCCTTCCTTCCATTCCATTTCTATTTTTTTCACAATTCACATAAAACACGTCATAATTTTTATCTATTAATGGCAAACACATACATTCAATATCAAGTTTTGATCACAGTCGTCTCGTCTAGCGTTGAGTTGTGTCCCATTCGAGGGACGTATTATGTATATTTTTAAAACGAGTTATAACTGGTGAATTAATATACATGATTAGGTGATTTAATATTATAAATAGGTAGTTTTTATTCAGAAAAACGCCTTACCACCGATATTTTACGTTGATAAATCTAATCATTAATATGGCCAAAAATTTAATTTGTCTCGTAGAAATGCTGACCCTTAAGGTCGAGAAAAAGTTACTAAACATATATATTTAGCACCCAGAAACAGAATTGAACTGCAAATTTTAAAATAGAATACCAAATCATACAAATAAATGTAGATCACTCAAATACTCATAAAATCTAAATAATATAATCCAACACATACAACAAATCACAAATTGAGCCAATGATGAATAGATGACTTTACCTTTCTGTCTACCAACAAAATGGCGATTTTAAATTATCGCAGTTGTTCCATACTACATAATATAACGGTTAGAATTACAGTTGATAAAATATTCACAACTACAAAAAATTCTTGTCAAAAAAGATCTCAATATCATTAGAGTCAGAAGTTAATTGAAGTATTACGTTGAAAATAAATATTCCTAATAGGACGTATTTTTTAAGTTTTGTCCCTTAATTTAATAACATTACTAAAATATGATACGTCTCAGACCGCCCGCCATATATTTTTAACATAAATATGAATCATCGTTTGAAACAAATTATAACACTTATCGCTCACATCATAACATTCATTTTAATCTAACCTTCCGTTTTAGTAACGCTTGTTTAAAGTTGTCAAAACTGCTTAACGACTCTACCTTCTTTCCGCTCTTATTTCACTGTATTGCATTTTCGTTTCAATACATTTTACGCTAATTTAAACTCTATTACCAATGTGTAGAGTTGATTATAAACGGTTGTATTTTAAAGGGGATAATGTCATCCAATCCGGCCCGCTGGCACGGAAAACGTAACAGATAAATGCGTGCGCAATATCGGGTTACTATAATATTATGTTTTTAACTTTTTGGTTGGATTCGATACCCATTCAGGTGTTAAGATGTTTTAAAGAGGATTTACTAAAGTTACGATACGATATTAAATGTGTGACGGTATGTGTGTTAGATAAGGATCGCCAATAGCTGTTAGAAACAATTAAATTTTTAATGTATTTTTTATTTATATTAAATTTTATTCGTAAATATAAATGCCGTTAAGTTTTTACGGCCACGCTTATAAATTTTACTTGGTGGGTAATTCGTTAAACAATACTGCGTCTTCTTCTTTTGAAAATCAAATCAGTAATGACAGAAAGAGAGGAATCAGTGTTTAACTAAACAGTCGCATGGCAACGTTTATATGTAAGGCAGTTTGTGCTTTGTTACAACACAAGTTAGTTTTATCAACTCCCAACTAAACTAGTTTGGTGTTCTGTTATCTAGTTGAGGATATTTTTATTGGGTGTAAGATTTAATTATGATATTTTATTGCTATCTAAATTGTCAACTTTATTATAAACAAACGTAAGATTATAAATTAATTAAAAATAATAAAGTTTAAAAATGACTGACTGACATATTATAACGCACAGTCTAAACCAATGAGTCAAATAGCACGAACTAAGAAATTATTTTACAAAATACACCCCTTAAGGGGAAACGCTTGTAATTTATTAAAATAATAATTTTTTATTTTAAAATTATTTAAAATAACACGGGCTTATATTTAACAGTCGTTAAGGAACTTTATGGTTGGTTAAACCATTCAAATCAACTAATTAGGTTTATAGATTTCAGGCGCTGGTCTCAATAAAAACTATATCCGTGAAACAATATTAAGTTTCTTTGGAATGACTAATGACACTTAAAATAAACTTAAATCTCAAACATTGAATATCAGTAACGTTAAGTTAGGAACATATAAAGTTACCATTTCGGTAGTCGAAATATCGATTACAAGTATAACAGTTTTATTTCAATTATATTGACAGAGCCACCTGATGGTGAGTGGTCACCACTAACTAACATTAGCACTGCAGGATATGTTAATCTATGATGTTACGTCCCTTACGCATCTACCTTTGATACCGTAATGCAACGATACCTAAGTATACTAACGGTCGAATACTTAAACGTTCCTCACAAATAAACGCTACTTAACATTGTAAAGCTCCTACATTAGTATTCGAAATTTGAAATTAACGACGTCTCAAACAATTAAGTTGCATTTAATATTTAAGTGACGTTTCGGTATTCGGCCGTAAGTATACTAAGTATTGTTCCATTACGGTTTACGCTGAGTTTCTTTCGCCGGTTCTTCTCAGGGCTGGGTGTTTCTTTTCCGAACCGGTAGTAGTTTCCAGTTTGACAATCAATACGAAAGTGTAATACTTCAATATTGAATAAAGTATTTTGAATTTAAATTTTGAATTGCTGTATGGTGGTAGAATAAGTGATAAGTGGGTGGTACCTACCCAGACGCTATCACCCAGTGGCACCGAGAAAGTGAACATGTCTATTCATGAACGACACGTCCAACCGTTACTAAGTTATTAATTACTCCGATCGGTTCCCTCTGAGATAATTATCGAACAAGCGAAACGGTTACCGACGCTTTTCAGATAACAACTTTCGTTTCTTAACGCAGTAGCCGGTAATGTATTCTATTGAAACTATTAAAATATTTAACGGATTAGTTGAAATCTTAACTATGTATTCATAATGTTGGTTGTCCTATGGTAATGAAAGATTGGTTTGAAGATTATAGTAATGATAATGAAATTTTCAATTTAATTAATGAAAGTCGTGGTTGGGCGAAAATCGATCTTATTTTGTGATCATATCAACGCACATCCCTTGAAAGTTTGATTACAATCTGTAATATGTGGGTTAGTAAATAGTAATCCTTATACAATGTAAGTTAGTTCTAATGATGGATTTGTTTGTAAAACTAAATAAGCAAATTCTAGCGTTGTTTATCTGAAAGACTAAAATCTTGTCTTTACGATAGAAAAGCCTTAAAAAATTTCATTTTAAGTTTCACATGTATGTTGATACTTGAGTATGTTCATACTATGAAAGTTTTATTTTATTCAATACAAAAATATATAGTGTCTGCACATTCTACGTCCCATATCCTTATTAACTTTAGCTATGACATATCTCACACTCAAATATCACACCTCCGTGCACGCGATGTACTTAAAAATGTGCACAAGGTATTTTCTTTACGTATTTTGTTCGAAATAAATAGATACGATATTAATAACATCGAAACGAACCCAAAAGAAAAATGACACATATTCGTACTTGTTCTTTCACACTAATAACGTTTCGGCTTTAAAATCATCTAAGATAGAGAAAGAATAAACGTGACAAACAGAAATATCTATCGGCGCGTGGACGACATGTAAGAGGCCGTCTCCATTACAAGTGCTTCACCGTGATCATTTGTTACTGACAGCGGTAGCCCATCGGTATTCAATTTACTTTTATCTACCAAACATTAATCATGTTAATCAATAGTTTTATCCGACGGAAGTCTGAGATGTACCGTACTGGAATATATAGAAGGAAATAACTTTTTGATTTTAAAGTTATTCAAGCTAGACCGACTTTCTATTGGTTGTAAATTCGATTCGGGGTTGACACGTAGTTGAGTGATTGGTCGCTTGCGATTTATTTATTTCCTTATGTGGTGACAGCACTATTGGACATTGTGATGCTGTTCTTGTGCTCGTTTTGGCGAAATTTATTGATCTGAAATATGGATGTTCCGTGTCACGAAGTAACAGGTAATAAATCGCTCGGTTACTCGACCATTGCATACATTATTATATAAATAAATTAACGCCTTGGTACTTGAGTTCTGCCGTGCCATAACTTTCAGTTAATAAAACTACATATATTTTTAATTTAATTATTGTTACTTAAATTTACCAATTTTTTTGGCTTTCACTTGACGCCAATTTTAGAGTTAATTACTTGAGATTTTGTTTCGGCAATGTCACGACAAAGTCTTAAAGCGCAATTTCGTGAAATCCTGAGCGTGGTCATTATACAAACACGCAGAGAAGCCGGTAGTCTCTTGGAGGTAATAAATTTTACTGAGCTTTGACTGTACAAACGTTTATAATTATAGATGATGAGCGCATGCTATGTAGCTTCTGCGTATACAAGTATTTACTAGCCAACAATTACATATTCTAAAGAATATCGCAATATGATAAAAAATACTTTCATGTTAGAAGATTTTAACATGATTTTTTAGACGCTATTAATGAATAGAATGATAGAGAAAGAAGAGAATGAAAGAGAAAGATTTAGCAGATGCTTCGTACATCTAGGAACAGATAATGGGTAGTTCGGATCATAGTTTTAATATAGAAGCTATTTCAAACTCGACTAGGTAAAACAACAGATGATTAACGATGATGACTGTGATCGCAAATGTCTTCCGAGTCGAGTTCAATGCTACTGGACTTTATTGTAGGTTCTCCTTTGAATATCCAGTTTATAGGTATTTCAGTAAAGCTTTTTACCTTTTTTAGAATAAGGAAGTTAAAAGTAAATTTATAGATAAGCTTTCATGTTTGTTTTGATGTTTTTTTTTAAAAAAGTTTTAAATTATATTCAAAAGAGATATGGTGATAAAAGTATGTTCATGTGACACTTGTTTTAAGCCATATTTCTTAAAACATCGTTCGCTATACCCCCTTAAAGGTATATTAACTAAATATTAATTTGGTTTATGGAATTTTTATTAGCTTGTTTTTAATTCAAATGATCAGATAGATCGGTTTCAAACGATTCCTTATCGTTTAATGATTCCCAGTCCTCTATCGTTAAATTTGAAAATAAATATTGAATTTGAATGTAAAATACATTTACGAGGAGTTGAAAATAATAACCGCTTCTCGATTTTAATACAAAAATTAAATTAAAAGCCTTCGATAGGCTTTTAATTTAAGACGCCTTAAATTTCACGAGTAAAGTAGATCGTTAAAGTTATCTTTATTATTATTTTTAAATGGCTAGAATTTATGTTTTAGCATATTTCTGTTAAACGAATGCTTAAAACGAACATATGTTTTGATTTATTTAAAAATAACTTATAAGAACGATTGCTTTAAATGCACTTGGTAGGATTTCGCAATAATAATTTATTTCATCTTAAACCCCGATTTCTAATGTAACTAGTAATATTGGTCGTTTTAAGATCAGATATAACATGCGCAAGCGCACGCGCCCGCGGCACGCCTGTTCGAACTTAGCCTTTGGGTCTTTGTGTTGTGAAACTGTGATTTACCTTATCTCTGACCTCTTTTGTTAAATGCTAAAAACGAAACGCTTAGATTTATATTTATTTCTGCTATTTAAATTACTCTAATATCAACGATTGAAACCGACTTAAAAAAGCGGAGGTTTCCAATTCAGTAGCATTATTCTTATGTATCTTACCTCAGACCTTCGTTATTTATGAACCGATTTGGAAATTTATTTTTTGTTCGGGATACTTCCCATTTAGTTCCATTTTAATTTAAAGAAAAAATTATCACATCTAAGGGTTAAAAATATTTTCGGGATGATGTTTTCCATCGGCTCGAATTTTATTTGAAGTCGGTTTTGCTTGTGTCTTAAGTTTTTGAATTATGTTTAATTTCAAGCACTTCGGTTAACATTCTTTAAACATATTTCCGAAAGTAACCGTGGAATTTCCACCGCTGGAATTACGCAAAAGTATGTCCGCTAATAAGTGAGAATTTTCGGGAAAAGCGTTTTAATTATCCTCACTTTTGTTTATTTGAAATACAATGTGCACGCATGTAATGTATGTAATCGTTTGCAATTCGTCTGCTAATTAATTATATTTCCTCATCAACAGGCCTCTTGTGTGTCAAAACGGCGCAACTTGCACAAACTCCGTGGGCGGGTTCTCCTGCATCTGTGTCAACGGCTGGACTGGTCCCGAGTGCTCAGTGAACATCGACGACTGCGCAGGAGCTGCTTGTTTCAACGGTGCCACGTGTATCGATCGTGTTGGAGCGTTCTACTGCAAATGTACACCTGGAAAGACTGGTATGTGATAGCATTCTTTTACATTTTTCAAATTATGCTGATCATCAAGGTGACAGGCACAAGGCGTATAATGTCCTGCCTATGGGCGAAGTAGAATTGTACCATTCTCTCATCTGATTTCCTATTAAAGATATAGATCACTAGCCCATTTTGGGATTTTAGTTATTCAAAATGTATTGTTTTGTATTTATTTAGGTTGAATGCTATGTCTTTCTCTTCCGAATGGCAAATCCATAATGATAGAGATATATATCATTGTATAAATCGCTAAGCAATGTTTATGAGTAATGACGTATAATTTTAAACAAGAACGTCTGAGAAACTAACCTGTTTTTAGTATGAGTAACATTTTTGCCTTTCCCAGGTCTTCTCTGCCACCTGGACGACGCGTGCACTTCAAACCCTTGTCATGCAGATGCCATTTGTGACACGAGTCCCATCAATGGATCTTACACTTGCTCGTGCGCTTCAGGGTATAAGGGCTTGGACTGCTCTGAAGATATCGACGAATGTGAACAAGGTATAAGAGAGAGTCAAATCCTTCTACCGCATTTAGTATACTACTTTATATTACCAAATCAGCTACCAAATATGCAACGCGATCAGTTTTTAATTTAATGATTATTTTTATAACTCTAGTATAACACGTAGTTCATAATATTTTTATTAGTGAAACATACATTAATGAACTTGTTCATAAACCGATCAAGTTTTCATTTAAAATTAATTAACATATGACAGTAAACATGCAATACAGTATATTATAATATTAATGGCTGTATGTACAGGATCACCCTGCGAACACGATGGCATCTGTGTGAACACGCCCGGCTCCTTCGCCTGCAACTGCTCCGTCGGCTTCACGGGGCCTCGCTGTGAGACCAACGTCAACGAATGCGAGAGTCATCCCTGCAGGAATGATGGCTCGTGTCTCGACGACCCCGGCACCTTCCGATGCGTTTGCATGCCTGGTAAGCAACCCCTTAAAGACTAGCGGCCGAATACTGAAACGTCATTCAAATATTAAGTACAACTTAATTATTTGAGATGCCGTTAATTTCAAGTTTCACATACTAATTTCAATGTTAGTAGCGTTTAACTAAGTGTTTGTTTGAAGGAAGTTTTAGTATTCGACCGATAAACTAATATACTTTCGACAAAAACAAGCAATCATGTCACTATTTATATTAAAAGTGGAAGTCTAAATTTGAAAAATCACATTCTTTTTAGTGGTCATATTTAATATGACAGACGCATCACGCAATGCAAAAGCGCGCGTAAAATGAAAGATAGATCGGTTGTATAAGATTAAACTACATATACATTTTCAAATACTCGTAATCGACTTTGTAATAGACTTATAATGGATAGCTACGTGTGTCTCGTTGAAATCTGTTATCAAAGTTCCGCCAAGTCTAACATATAAATCGATTTGAAATTACACTTATTCGTTTTGGAATTGGACTGTAAAGCCAAAGAAATTGTCTCTGGTAAACCATAGTGCTTAAATCATCTGCAAAGATGTTCAGGGCAAGTATTGTCTATGTCGGTAAAAGATATTTCATTATGGTTAGTTAAGCGAAATGAGGACAGATAATAAAAAATAACTATGTCTTGATAATTAATGACGTGTTACATATTATTATTAACATATATCTCGGTGGTAGATCATTGTATAGATTGATTTTATTCTATTTTTTTAATGTTAAAATTGTGATTTTGTTTCTATTGAATTATACTTCGATTTGTAAAGTAACGGTGAAGAAGGAAGATCTCGAATGTTACAATTTGTTCCTCGGTTGACAGCATGATGATAATCATTAGCTGGATAGAGATGGATTGTGAAAAGTGCACTAGGGCTGGTGATGCAGGGGAAACTTCAAACAAACTTACATACACGTATTATTTATTATATGCCGTCGTGTTATTTGATAAATAACCAATGATAACATCTGGTATCATTCGACACAAAATTTGTTTTCATAAAATATAGTTTCACAAACAATTGTAATACTTATATTGTAGACAATAATCTAATAATTGGGTACAAAGTAAAACATGTTAAGTCGGTGTTTTCTAAAAATTTTTTTATAAAACGTTATTATGATTGCAGAATATTATGCTGTTTGTCTTGAATAGTTTCTGATACTTTTTTTTTAAATTATGTTCATCATCATCTTCATCATTTTTTTAAACAAACAGAACCGTAAAACTTAGTTATATATTTTAGTGTCGTGTTTACATGTACATTTTTGTAAATTATTCGCATAAGTAATTATTTGCGTAAAATTCTCTCGTCATTTTATCACTCACTCAATCTAGATGACTAATCTGTGACTACTTAAAATAACTTAATGTGGTCAGTAGGCCGTTTCATACATACTAAAATAGCAATAATAAAAAAAAATACATTAATAAAGAAAGATTAAAGACATTCGTATCAAAAATTTCCATTTTAAATTATTATATGTAATCTATGTAACACCATAAAATTAAATTGTCTAGTCAAGTCCCTTGGATAATAGGTGTAGGTATACTTTTTTTAAAAGATTTTAATTACAAAGGTTTCATTATTTATTGCGTGAAGTAACAAAATTAATATACACGACGATTATATTTTTTGCTCAATCGTCATCCTTAACCGAGCGTCGGTTCCCATGACGATGTGAGCACCGGAGTCAGTACGCGGAAGCATTGCGCCCGCGCAGCTTTAATTTAACGCTTAATATAAACTTTATTATAATGCAATAAGGACCACTTGCGCGCATCGTTCGACGTAGATACTATTACATAGCTACATATTATTAATAATTAATATTTTTATTGTTTCCGAGACAATTATTACGTTTAGGCGAAATTTTATATAATTATTTATTTACGTTCAAATAACATGAGAACCAAAATTTATATAATAAATTTAAAATGTAATTTCTTTGTAATAAAGTATGCGTAAAGCCGGCGTGCCCTGAGCACATTGTCAAGTACACAAAACATGTCAGCGATGCAATGATGCGGATGGAACCACTCGTTGGAACCGTCCCCCATGTCATATAATACTATCAACTCAAATACACCTTCATAACTAACTCCGTAGAACACACAGCTTACTTTTCAATTCGGGCGTATGAGACGCAACTTCGAGTGCCGTATAACCCTACTAAATTGAGAAGGTTGTTTATGGTTACAAGGTTATAGAGATGTGGTTGCTATTATATGCGGTTGTGTAATGTCACTTATCTCACGCATGAGTGATTCCAGACTTGTCTGGCAAGTGGACTAATAAGGGCAAACGCAGCACTCGGTATGACATTATAGTTTTTTATAGAATAAAACATGCCCCGTGGGCCTTTGCACTCGGTTTTTATGAAGATGCAACCGTTACTTGTTTATTACACGAGAGTCTGTTGAAGCATTTTTAGTATGTAATTAAAAACACATACAAGACGTAATGATAGTTCATATATTTCTTAAAATTATAGATTTAGTTGTTTGGAAATAAAAATTCGACAATAATAATTTCCAGTATTAAATTAATTACATATAATATTGAAGACTAAATATTTAAATAAAGACGGTGAAAAAAATACCAAATTAAAACAAAGTAAATAAGAAAATAGAGAAATTTAAAACAGGAATTACTACATATAAAATGAAACCGACATTAATAATAAGATAATTATGATATTTAAAAGTTTTAGTTGACAAATAAGGTACAGTCACATAAAATTAATTTAAAACATATTTTAATAGATTACGCATTTTAATGACACTTTACAAATATATGTAAATAAAAACAGTTTATTTTTAAATTAACTTTCTACTCATTCTATTATATATTACGTAACACCAATGTCAAGATAAAATAAATATATTACACACGTGATGCCTAACAAGCAAGCTGTTTACTTAATATAAAACCTTTTTAGTATTCAAACTTTTTTCATTTTATTCGCGACCTTTTTAACGTATAACTCCCGAAAAGCAGCTGGCCAATACTATGTTTATATGTGAAGTGTGCATTAAACATTCAAATATGCGCATAAAACCGGCATTAGCTTGCGCCCGCTCGGACATTCTTATTGTGGCTTGTGATCCGAAATCGTGACGATGGCTCGTGGTACAAAGATTATATGACAGCGAATAAAGAAACAGTCCACTCATGAATTTGTTTGCTCCGACCAATATTTATTTAATAGTTAACTTTGTTACTTACGTCCTTATGATTGTATAAAAAACGATTGTTTTAGTCAACGACTAAGGCCATTTGAGAAAAAGGGTTGGAGTTTATTCCTCCACGCTCCCCCAGTGCAGGTTTTTGGATGTATTGGATGTATATGTGACAAATTGTACATCTGTCACGTGCAAGTGTCCTCGCGATGTTTACATTAAGGGCATAACATTAATATAACCAACTGTGGCTGATATTTTGCATAATTGTTTAGTTATATATTGCTGTTGTTTTTCACAACAAACGCTCACTATATAATACTACTTATCAATAACACCTTTCACGTTGTTTCAGCGTTGTTGTTTTTACCTTTATTGTGTATATACGTACGTATATTTAAATAAAGAATATTATAATTTGCGATTTCCATTTACACCATCCGTCGACCCGCGACATGCGCTCGCGCATTGGGCGTGGCCTCCCCTCCCTAACTACCATTTTGGTAGATACGATAAAGGCTCAATAGGGCATGTCAGCTATACAAATGCTTGCATAATATTTTATTACTCTGAAAAATTGGTACTGAATTGTACTGAGAAGTATAATGGGCTTAAAAGTTTGCTAAGGTTTAGAAATAGTTGTTTGGTTTTCATTTCGCTTGTCATTATACGATCTAGATAATAAGAATTATTAACAAATACAGAAATAGTCATTGTACAAGATAAACAATAATTTAAATAATGTAACGTCTTTCATATTTCTATAGCGATGTGCTTTAGGCATTGTGACAGAAATTTAACTTGACTTGGATTGTTACATATAATGTATTAATAATAATAAAATATAACATATGTATAGGATGATATCGGTACAGCATTTTAAAATTAAAACCCAATGATACTTGGTGGTGGGGTTTTGTGCATGCTCGTCTGGGTAGGTACTAGGTACCACCCACTCATCAGATATTCTACCACTAACAGCAATTGCTGTGTTCCGGTTTGAAGGGAGATTGAGCTAGTATAACGACAGACATCTTAGTTGTCTAGGATGGTGCGATTCGGCGATTACCAATGTCTGTGTCTATGTCAGGTGGTCTTAGTCCGTTCGCGAATCTATTTAATAAAAAAAAGAAATGGTTGTCTGTAAAGTCGGTTTACGGACGATAGTTTAACGTGACAACGTCATAACAAAACATTGATGAAATGACTGCAATCGAGTGAAAGAGAAATAGATGCGGCGCAGGCGTACAATCAGCGTAACGGGACAATGAGCGCAACGGGACAATGAGTGTAACGAGACCATTTTTCGTGCATGCAGCCAGCGTTCATCGATTTATTAGACGTTGTCACGTCAAAAAAAAATCCATCAAATAATACTATGCTACATGATGGAATAACTTCCAAAAACATTTCCTCAAGTGGAACATTAACTTGTTACTTTAAACTTAATTAAACATGATTTAAACGCACCACTAAGTTGAGTTTTACGTCTTCATTGTGACCGTTAGTGAATACATCTTATATAATTCCGTTCAAGAAAGTCGCCTCGTCTCGAACATATGTGTCATACATTTCGATTCGTCCAGCGTCCTTACATTCACTCTGGACATTTTAATTAAACATTGTCCCAGTAATTAACATGCCAGTACGCTATTCCCTTGAAAACTAACTTCGTTTCGTCCATTAATTATTAAGTTTTACGAGTCTAATGATGTTTTAACCGATTAGTTTTATTTTGACTCGTTACTTTCATTTATAGGTTTTAAGTCTTCATCATCAGTTTTGTATAAATTTAATTTAAATATAAGATAATATGGGAACTAACTTAAACTTATAAACTAGTGCCAACGAATTCGAGATACGCTTCTTTACTAGATATAAATATATGTACTAGTATTAAAGAATGGTTACTTATCGATTAAAAGGACATTAACTTTACCTGAGACTCAAATAACTCGACTTTTTTATAGAAGTAAAAAATGAAGTTAGAGAAAAAAATATATTGAACTATCGTCGAAGATTGAACAGATTGTTATGATTCATATTCAGTCCTTTAAATTCAAAATTATGTAACACTACAGTAATACACTTCAAACATAAATTGATTATTATATATCTATAACTGTGTTTTAAATTTAAATATATATATTTATTTTAACTCAACGAAATCATATCGTAGTTTTACTTGGTGGTAGAGCTTTGTGCAAGCTCGTCTGGGTAGGTACCACCCACTCATCAGATATTCTACCGCAAAACAGCAGTACTTGTTATTGCTGTGTTCCGGTTTGAAGGGTGAGTGAGCCAGTGTAATTACAGGCACAAGGGACATAACATCTTAGTTCCCAAGGTTGGTGGCGCATTGGCGATGTAAGAGATGGTTAACAGCTTTTACAACGCCAATGTCTATGGGCGTTGGTGACCACTTACCATCAGGTGGCCCATATGCTCGTCCGCCTTCCTATGCAAAAAAAAAAAAAAGTTACCTGTAATGGGAAATTCCATTAATGAAATTTATTGTTAATCTAATCATCTTATTCTCATTGTAATTCAAATACATATAAAATCACAAATGTCAGCCGTCAAATCCAACATAATTAGCTAACCGTCCGAGGGACGTAGCAGCGTAAATTATACGATATATCAATATTTTAATAGCGTTCTAAATCAAAACGACACGTTATAAATAATATTGAATGTAACAGACGTACAAAAGAATTTATGTTTATCTATAACAATAAATCTTTTTCAGGCTTCACGGGAACACAATGCGAAGTGGAGATAGACGAGTGCGCGAACAACCCGTGCCTGAACGGCGGCGTGTGCCACGACATGATAAACGCATTCAGGTGTACTTGCGTCATTGGGTGAGTTTACATAACAAACGACAATCGTTTTCATCTTTAAAATTAACTTATTTACTTCATTTCTTCGAAACAATATTATTTTTCGAAATATCGAAATTGTAATTGCTAGATTAAACGCTTGATTTAAGCTGTTGTTTTATATCTTATTAATAGGAGTTTATATATTTAATCAATTAAGGCAGATATCCTAGATGTATATCTAGTAACATTTCATGTACAACGTTCTCGTGGACTTAAGATTGTCCAAATAATAATAATAAAAACAATTATATGTTAACTTAAAAGTATATTGTGACAATTTAATATATATGCTTTATTTAAAAAAATGCAGGTCAATATTTTTTTGTTACTTTTCCATTGCAGTTTCACTGGTGCTCGCTGCCAGGTGAACATCGACGACTGCGCTTCGAGTCCTTGTCGAAACGGAGGCACGTGTCATGATTCCATCGCTGGATACACGTGTGAATGCCCACCTGGTTACAATGGTGAGTTTGAACCAATGTTTGAAACAACCTACCAAAAATATTTTACCTATGAAAATCAACAATTACGAACTACAAACTTTCTTTTTACTTATACTAATATTGTAAAAGCGATCGTCAAGCTGTCTTGTCTGTTTCGCCTTCATGGCTACACCACTGCACCGATATTGATGAAATTCTTTATGAAGCAAGACTAAGCCTCGTATATACATACGTTTTACCTAATAGACGGGCCGGTTGGAGTGGTTGGTAAGACACTTGTCTTTCACGCCGCAGGTCGTGGGTTCGATTCCCACCCAGGACAGACATTTGTGTGCATGAACATGTCTGTTTGTCCTGAGTCTGGGTGTAATTATCTATTATAAGTATGTATTTACAAAAGAAAAGTAGTATATGTAGTATATCAGTTGTCTGGTTCCCATAGTACAAGCTCTGCTTAGTTTGGAATCAGATGGCCGTGTATGAATAATGTCCCTGGATATATTATAATACCTGCGCCCTTCGCCTTAAAACGAAGGTGAAACCGCGGGAAACTATGCATCTATATATTCTTGTACTTGGTTAATCAGTTAATCACAATTACCAATAACTCCACAGGGATGTCATGCGAGACCAACATCAACGACTGTCTATCCGCTCCGTGCCATAGAGGGGAATGCATCGACGGGGACAACAGCTTCACGTGCAACTGTCACCCGGGGTACACGGGCCGCGTGTGCCAGACGCAGATCAACGAGTGCGAGTCCAATCCTTGCCAGTTCGGAGGTTGGTGATGTGTCACGAAACTCATTTATTGAAACCAAAATTGTTCAAGTTTGGAAAATGTGTTGGGTCTGTTTTACGCTTGAACAAAGTGTTGTCATAGTATTACCGGTATATTTTGGACTGTTATTAAAATCTTGCAAGTTTCGATCTTTTATTATTAAGTATGGAATTCTCAATGATATTAACTTCTGCAAGTATACAAGGAAATCAATGTATCATTTTCAGATGGCTTTCAAAGAGCTCTCTACTTAATAAGCCCTTTGAACAGATATGTTATTTATAGTTAGAACGATATGGGCCACCCGATGGTAAGTGGTCACCAACGACCATAGACAATGGTATTGTAAGAAATGTTAAACATAACTTACATTGCCAATGCGCCACCAACCTTGGGAACTAAGATGCTATGTCCCTTGTACCTGTAATTACGCTCACTCACCCTTCAAACCGGAACACCAACAATACCAAGTAATGCTGTTTTGCGGCAGAATATCTGATGAGTGGGTGGTACCTACCCAGACGAGCTTGCACAAAGCCCAACCACCAAGTTTTCTATCGGAAAAGTATAAAGGGCTAATGTTTACGATGTTCGTTCTTCAGGTCATTGCGAGGACTTAATCGACGGGTACCAGTGCCGTTGCAAACCAGGAACGTCCGGTCGGAACTGTGAAATCAATGTCAATGAATGCTACTCCAACCCTTGTAGGAACGGCGCGACCTGTATCGATGGCATTAATAGGTAAGCAAAAGTTAATCTTTATATATTTGGGATCTTATCGCACTCATATGGGTTTATTTAGAAGGATCAAAAGTTTGTTTCATATTTTTTCTCTTCTTTTAATATCTATCCTTTTCTCTTTCACACGCAGCAACAATTACTTTGAGTAAGTGCTTTTGTATTACAGCATGGTTTATCGTTTTTGCTTTATCAAATTGAATCGTTGATTTGATCGTTCGACGATTGCTTTATACATTTCGAACTGAGTCTTAGTGTGGTTTTATGCTTGAGTCACATCTTCTATGGATTTAATATTATTTATTAAGATAAGAAGTATTTGTAAGGTTTGTATTTATCAGGAAACTTAGTTGACTAAAAAGGACTTAATAAAATTGGTTATTTTAAAACGCATGATAAACTTTATCCAATCCGTTCCCTTCATCTTCATGTCCACCACCAACCGCATATTCGCATGTTCGGATCCAATCTAGAGGCACTGTATAACTAAAACGTGCCTTAGGTACACCTGCGAGTGCATCCCCGGCTTCACCGGCCAACACTGCGAGACCAACATCAACGAATGTCTGTCCAACCCTTGCGCCAACGGCGGGAAATGCATCGACCGCATCAACGGCTTCCGATGCGAATGTCCGAGAGGATACTACGACGCTAGGTACGTTATCTGCTAGTGTGGTAGCCACTTAATGTTTTCTTCAATATTAAACATTTAATTGTTGGCTAGGTGCCTTATACTACTATCCATATGCCAAATCCATATCCAGAAATGCAAGACATAAAGATTGGGTAAATAGGTAATAAGATAGACAAGATGATCAAAAATCATTAAAATAAAAACAGTTTGGTCTTTCTTTTTGTAAATTAACTAAAGCAATGCTTATTAGTGGTGTAAACGTTGGCACCAATATTTGTTTTCAAAAACCCACATCCAACGTTTGTCAATATAAGAAACATTTATATTTCTTGTTATTAATTTCTTACAAAGTGCATATTTTTAATTAATAAACGAATAATAACAAGTTTTTAATATTATAGATGTCTATCGGATGTGAACGAGTGCGCATCAAACCCCTGTATCAACGGAGGAACATGCGAAGATGGAGTCAATCAGTTCATCTGTCACTGCTTACCGGGCTACGGAGGTATGACACATGACGTATAAAATGTCTACCTTAATTACATTAACTATTAATGTCATGATTACCATAAACATATTTACCTGTAATAAATTAAATGAACACGTAAGTTATACTCTTAAGTAGAGCATTTCCCCATTGGATCGTTATTCCTAAAGCATAACTTTACCCACGTTGGTTTATTTTTACCCATCTTAAAGTTTACACAATAATGTAAATAAATATCTGTGTTATCAAATGAAATCACCCAATTATAAGATAATTTACTTAATAATTTTAGTCTTGTAATTATTCTTTTCTAAATGATAGGGAAAACTTCTATAGATTTTAAGATAGCAAATGGACGTGCGATGTTTTTTATTTTGTTTATTAAATCAATTTTAAATTTTAAGGTCAACGATGTGAGCGAGATATCGACGAGTGCAGCTCCAATCCGTGCCAGCACGGCGGCACGTGTCACGACCGACTCAACGCGTACAAGTGCGACTGCGTACTCGGCTTCACTGGTCAGTAAAGTGCTATACTATACAATTATGTCTTTGTTTGGGATAGTCGTATTAAATCTAAGTGTGATATAGGCGTGAACTGCGAGACGAACATCGACGACTGCGCGGGCAACCCGTGCCTGCACGGCGGCTCGTGCATCGACCTCGTCAACGGGTATCGCTGCGTGTGCGCCCCGCCGCACTCGGGCCGCAACTGCGAGAACACGCTGGACCCGTGCCTGCCCAACCAGTGCCGGCACGGCGGGCGCTGCATGGCGGAGGCGTCGTACGCGGAGTTCACGTGCGCGTGCCCCGTGGGCTGGGCGGGCGCGCTGTGCGAGCGGGACGTGGACGAGTGCGGCGTGACGGCGCCGTGCCACAACGACGCCACGTGCATCAACACGGAGGGCTCGTACGCGTGCCTGTGCGCGCGCGGCTACGAGGGCAAGGACTGCGCCGTCAACACCGACGACTGCGCCTCCTGTGAGTGCCCGCCCCTTTACTTGTCGAACGTTTCGATTCGATTGGCGTGTCTTCCGGTTCTAACGCGCGTTCCGTTCCAGTCCCGTGTCAGAACGGTGCGACGTGTCTGGACAGCATCGGCGACTACAACTGCGTGTGCGCGAGCGGCTTCGCGGGCAAGCATTGCGAGGTGGACATAGACGAGTGCCAGTCGCGACCGTGTATGAACGGCGCTACTTGTAATCAGGTTTGTTCCTGTTAAATATATTTTTCAGTCTAATTGATATATTATTATGTCAACCGTTAGATTGATTTTATCGAACACATACATATATATAATGATCCCTTTCGTCGCTCCAGTATGTGGCGTCCTACACGTGTACGTGCCCACTCGGCTTTTCTGGGATCAACTGTCAGACCAACGACGAAGACTGCACGGAGTCGAGTTGCATGAACGGTGGCACCTGTATCGATGGAATCAACTCTTACAACTGTTCGTGTCCTCCCGGGTAAGTTGCTTCTATTTTACCTTAAGGAACGTTTTATATCGACTAATAAACGTGGAATGTCGTGTGAATTGCTAAACATCGATTTATCTCTTTCTGTTAGTAAAATTATATATGAAGAAAGAAGACAAAACATTATGTAACTACAACTGCTTCATGATGTTTATTTGTACGGGCGCTTGTTATATAATTATTTTTAACAAATATACAAGTTTATTATGGCGTTATAAAAACGGCTTTTGCCTTTTTAATTATGTTTAATCAAATTTAATGACAAAGCAATAATTTTTTGGTCACTGTGCAACAAGAACAATTTGTCTAAATAAACTGCATTGATTTTTTTAAATTAAATTCAACTTTAATGAACAGAATAATCAAAAATGTATTAATTATTTATTTCCAGGTACACGGGTTCGAACTGTCAGTTCCGTATAAATATGTGCGACAGCTCACCGTGCGACAATGGAGCGACTTGTCACGATCACGTGACTTTTTACACTTGCCACTGTCCATACGGCTACACCGGCAAGCACTGTGAAGCCTTCGTGGAATGGTTAGTGTACCATTCATTATTTGTTATAAAGACTGTGTTAAACTAAAACAGCTAAGTACATTAAAAAAAAATCATAATGAAATAGATTTTAAAGGGTAAAAAAAATATATAATTTTCGGTTTCTTCAATGTAATATTGTAATAACCTTTGTCCAGGTGCGAGAACAACCCGTGCGAGAACGGCGCGACGTGCTCGCAGAAGGGCCCGCAGTACACGTGCACGTGCGCGCCCGGCTGGTCCGGGAAGCTGTGCGACGTGGAGATGGTCTCCTGCAAAGATGCTAGCATTCGAAAAGGTTTGTATACACCGACTGAAGTATACGTCGATAGATGATTAGATTGTACTTGATTTGCAAATGCAATTATAAACTTATATCGATTACGTAAATTTATAGTGTAAATAATTATTGTTTTTGTCAACAGGTGTCAAATTGAAACAACTTTGTAACAATGGATCCTGCGAAGACATTGGTAACTCCCATCGCTGTCATTGCCTCGAGGGCTACACCGGCTCCTACTGTCAGAAGGAAATCAACGAGTGTGACTCCGCTCCCTGTCAGAACGGAGCGGTCTGCAAGGACCTAGTGGGAACCTATCAGTGTCAATGTGCAAAAGGTTTTCAAGGACAGAACTGTGAACTCAACGTGAACGACTGCCTCCCGAACCCGTGCCAAAATGGAGGGACGTGCCACGATCTGATAAACAACTTCTCCTGCTCGTGTCCTTTCGGCACGCTAGGAAAGATCTGCGAGATAAACGTCAACGATTGCAAACAAGACGCCTGCCACAATAACGGCACGTGTGTGGATAAAGTGGGAGGCTTCGAATGTAAATGTCCACCGGGATTTGTAGGTCCCAGGTGCGAAGGTGACATCAACGAGTGCTTGTCGAACCCTTGTTCGAATCCCGGCACACAGGATTGCGTGCAGCTAGTCAATGATTACGACTGTAATTGTAAACCTGGGTACATGGGTAGACATTGTGACGCTAAAGTCAACTTCTGTGCAAATTCGCCTTGTCAAAATGGCGGTATTTGCACAGCGATTCAGGGTGGACACGAGTGTTTGTGTAATGAAGGTTTTTACGGAAAGAACTGCGAGTATTCGGGCTACGCCTGCGATTCCAATCCGTGCCAAAATGGCGGATACTGCCAAACCTCAGAGATCGGCGACTACATCTGCGATTGTCCATCAGGTCTGTCCGGTATCAACTGTGAAATCGATTCTATGAACGAATGTTTAAGTAATCCGTGTAAACATCCCGAAGCACGTTGCATCGATAAACCGGGCGACTATCTCTGTTATTGCCCGAGGCAATGGACTGGCAAGAGCTGTGACATACATGATCCTTACGCGAAAGGAGGATACGGAAGCCCCATCTCTGGCGTATACAATAAAAACCCTGGACTGACACCTCTGGAATTAGATTTGGCCTTCCAAAGGGAGAAGTGTGTCAAATTGGGATGCAAAGAAAAACAAGGAGACCACCACTGCGATGAAGAATGTAACACATATGCCTGTGAGTTTGACGGAAACGACTGTTCCCTGGGTATCAATCCCTGGGCAAACTGTACCGCGCCCATTAAATGTTGGGAAGTTTTCATGAATGGCGAATGTAACGAAGTTTGCAACACTCAAGCCTGCATGTTCGACGGAAGAGATTGCCAGAAATCGTTACAGAAATGTAATCCTGTTTACGACGCGTATTGTCAAAAGCATTACGCTAATGGACACTGCGATTACGGATGTAATAACGCTGAGTGTAATTGGGATGGACTCGACTGCGAAAACGAACCACCAGATCTAGCCGAAGGCGTGATGTCGGTAATATTGCTTATGGACATGCGAACCTTCAAGGAAAACTCCGTAGCATTCTTACGAGATCTCGGCCATCAGCTACGAACTACGGTTCTGATAAAGAAGGATCATTTGGGTAACGATATGGTTTATCCATGGAAAGGATCAGCCGACGTAGGTCTACAGGATACGGAATTCGGAAAGAAACATCAAATAGTGTACACGGAGAGAGGGCAGTCGGGAGTTCAAGTGTATTTAGAAATTGATAACAGAAAATGTACGACGATGTCCTCGTCAGAGTGTTTCTTTTCGACTCGTGAGGCTGCGGATTTCTTAGCAGCTACCGCCTCAAAACATTCTCTATCACCAGACTTTCCTATTTACCAAGTTAAAAGTGTAGGTCCACCTGAGATAGGAGAAACTACAAACTTTAAATATGTATTTATCGGTGTGATTCTAGTTCTATTAGCAGGACTCTTAATTGGTGTCCTCGTCACCGCTCAAAGGAAGCGAGCTGCCGGTATAACCTGGTTCCCTGAAGGTTTCATTCGTAACAACTCATCGACGCGACGACGTTCGAGACGAAGAGGGCCCGATGGACAGGAAATGAAAAATTTGAATAAAGGATCCATCGGATGCATCGATGTCGACATCAACAGCGGACACATGGGCCCTCCTCACTGGTCCGACGATGACGACGACGGGTCCGCTCCTCCCAGGGCTAAGAGACCTCGTGGTCCAGGCGATGCGAATGGCGCACCGGGTGGTTATGCGTCCGATCACACTGCGATCACCGATTACGAAGAGGCCGGTCACGAACCGAGAGTATGGTCTCAGCAGCATTTGGATGCAGCGGATATCAGAGTGCCACCTAGCATGATGACGCCGCCCGCCATCGTAAGTACAATGTTTTATATTGCTTGACATTCATTTAAAAATATTATTTTTATTAATATTACCTACAACGTCGGTTATCGAATGTAATGTATTTTTTACGGTTTACAGCACGATGCTCACGTCGACGTGAACGCGAGAGGACCTCTGGGTATGACGCCTCTGATGGTGGCCGCCATCAGGGGCGGAGGCCTGGACACGGGCTCCGACGTGGAAGACGAACAGACGGCCCACATCATATCGGAGCTGGTCGCGCAGGGAGCGCAGCTCAACGCCGCCATGGACAAGACCGGGGAGACCAGCCTGCACCTCGCCGCCAGGTGAGTGAGCGGCCCACAGCGGCCCACAGCGGCCCCACAGCGGCCCGCCGCCCTGAGCCCGTAGTGACCGTCCGGCCCGCAGGTACGCGCGCGCGGACGCGGCCAAGCGGCTGCTGGACGCGGGCGCCGACGCCAACTCGCAGGACAACACGGGCCGCACGCCGCTGCACTCGGCCGTGGCCGCCGACGCCATGGGCGTGTTCCAGATCCTGCTGCGCAACCGCGCCACCAACCTCAACGCGCGCATGCACGACGGCACCACGCCGCTCATCCTGGCCGCCAGGTACGCCCGCTTCCTACTATAAACTAATCTTTATTTTACATAGGTTTTCTTTTGTTCATTGCTAGAATAAAATTAGTTTGAACTTCAAATTCTTAAATATGCCGGGGACTCACTATAATATTATGTACTTACTCATAAGTAATAACCGTAAAAAATGCAACCATTTAAAAACGCTGTTGATTGCGAGTGAAAATAAATAAATAAATAATATGAAATGGTAGTTGATCGTGAGTATGCATTTGAAACATCACACATCCCATGCAGGCTGGCGATCGAGGGCATGGTGGAGGACCTGATCAACGCGGACGCGGACATCAACGCGGCGGACAACAGCGGCAAGACGGCGCTGCACTGGGCGGCCGCCGTCAACAACGTGGACGCCGTCAACGTGCTGCTCGTGCACGGCGCCAACCGGGACGCGCAGGACGACAAGGTACACCCACACACACCCCACACTCACACCCCACACTCACACCCCGCACTCACACCCCACACTCACACCCCACACTCACACCCCACACTCACACCCCACACTCACACCCCACACTCACACCCCACACTCACACCCCACACTCACACCCCACACTCACACCCCACACTCACACCCCACACTCACACCCCACACCCGTCTTCAATAGCTGACCATAAACAATATTAGAAATCACTTTTTTATTCTAAAAAGAATGTTACAAGTAGTATCATTAACGATTTATAAATGTACTAGGACGAAACCCCGTTGTTCCTCGGAGCGCGGGAAGGTTCGTACGGCGCGTGTAAGGCGTTGCTGGACGCGATGGCGAACAGGGAGATAACCGACCACATGGACCGGCTGCCGCGAGATGTCGCCCAGGAGAGGATGCACGACGACATCGTGAGGTTACTCGACGAGCACTGCCCGAGACCGCCGCAGCATCATCATCTGATGAGTGAGTCTATTCAAGTATTATAAACGTATCATTTTTATTCGTTAAAATGTAACGCGATATCCGACTTACATAAATTCATAGATTTCGATCATGTCAAAATAAATTGAAAATTTTACTGCGTTTTGTTGATTTGGTAATTTACGAATCATTATTATTCACTTCTTTATTGGAGTTTAAATGTACGAAACTTCTAATATAGTAGTGTTATGATCTTCTTTTATAAAATTTCGACACCGGTAAGACATAACAACTAAATCTCTCTATTGAAGCCACCTCTATTAAAACAGTATTTAGTAAAATACATATATTAACAAAAGTATTATGGCTGCGTATAATAACCGATGGATTGTTCCCACAGCGTCGCCCACGCCGCACCCGCAGCTGATCAGCCAGCCCACGGTGATCACGTCCAGCAAGGGCAAACCTAAGAAACCTCGCGCGAAGCCTGGGCCTGACAGTCCGCAAGATGCCTACGAAACGAACATGCAGGCTTCACAGATGAGACGGTATGTATACGAATATATAATAAAATATTATTATAATTTAATTTTTTGCTAAATATAATGTTATCTTTTATTTTTAATCTCTAAAATATGATTGTATATCTAGAAACATATATTTATGTCTTAGAAACATTATCCACGTTCACCAAATGAAACTTTGATTTCTACATTTTTGATACAAAAATAACTTTTGCCTAATTTCGCTAAATACTTTTTTTATATATTTTAGAAAACCAAGTGTAAAAAAGAACAATAAGAAAGTGGCGCAGGAAGTGCCACAGAGTGTAGAGAGCTTGGCGTTCAGCCTGAGCCCTGTTGAATCGCCGCTGCAAAATTTACAGGTAACATACCTATTATGTTAATATGTAAAAGCGTTTCTGTCTCTAATAGATAAATACAGACATTGTATTTGGTTTCATCACTTTATTTTCGTGTCAAGTAAAATTAGAAAAAAAAATCTCGTTGCAACGCAACAAAAATGCACGTTTAAAGTAATCCTGTGTCGCTTTCAGGACCTACCGTCGCCGTACGACGCGACGTCGCTGTACTCGAACGCGATGGCGCAGTACCCGCCCGTGGAACAGCTCGTGCAGCACAAGCAGCCGCCCAGCTATGACGACTGTGTCAAGGTATACTGCATTACCATTGCGTACGAGATATTAACCATGACGTCTTTTTATATACAGTATAGGCGGACGAGCGAATGTGCCACCTGATGGTAAGTGATCACCACCGCCCATAGACATTAGCATTGTAAGAAATGTTAACCATCGCTTGCATCGCCAATGCGCGACCAACCTTGGGAACTAAGATGTTATGTCCCTTGTGCCTGTAATTATGTCTATCGAAATCCTTAATCTTTCAAAATTATTTGGTTGGCATAACTTGAAAGCGTCGACTGAAAGGTATAGAATCCTTTAAGTCGCGTCTTCGTTCGATGAGGTTCGGCCTCATGAATGTTCATTGCACATACCCATTCTCAGAAGAAGTTTTAAAATTAACGGAAGAGGATAACAGGAATTAGTGATTCCTCGGACGGACAAATAATGAATGAAGTAGTCGTTATTGCTTTACATGCTACAAATATTAAATAAATGTTAGTTTCCGCAGACGGGGCAGGCGCTGCAGTACGGCGGCGGGCTGGGAGCTTCGCTGTCGCCGCCGTACTCCAACCACTCGCCCACGCACAGCAACCACACCACCTCGCCGCACGCCTACATCGGTAAGTACACCTTAATATCTCATCGGATGATTTATCTCGCCAGGGCTTTCATATTGGTTGCCTGGAAGAGATCGCTTTGTAGCAATAAGGTCGCCAAAGTTGTATGCTGTAGGTTAAATCCATATTCTGTATTATTTACAATAAGGTAAAGTGAAGCCTTTCGGCCTCTTGAAGCTTGTGGCTGATTTATTAACATATCCTAATATTCAACCTCGGGTTGGGAAGGAGGTTACTAGATTCTTCATTCTAGAAATTCTCAAGCAGTGCAGTCCAGTTGGAATGTATTATTAAAATGTCTAAATTATGAATACATCGGTATGCTATATAAGAATTTTATGTCGTGTGGCAGGCTCGCCGTCGCCCGGTAAGTCCCGGCCGTCGCTGCCGACGTCCCCGGCGCACATGGCGGCCCTGCGGCACCACCACCTGGACGCCGCCGCCTACTCCGCGCTCGTGCATCTAAGTGAGTACCGCCGGGCGTCCTACGTCGGAACCGACACCACGGCACTCCAGTTGCGATGTTCGGCAACACGTGCTATTCATTCAGTAATATCTATGTGAATTAATAATTTCGTACACGATGTGAGTTAACAAAGCCCCCCCCCCCCCCCAGACGCGAGCGGGCAGCACAGCGCGCAGCTGCAGGCCGCCATGACGCACGCCGCCGCGCTGCAGCCCGCGCCCGCCGCGCCGCACGCCGCGCTCACCAACCTCATGTCGGGTGAGTACAACGCCCGGACTATAATTGTACTACACTCTTTGCGAGTACCGAAAAATACTCGTAAACTTACAACGATAAATATTATAGGCGCACGCTTTTTCTCCTACTTCTGACGTTGTAATATTTGTACTAATATTTACTCGCGATGTCCAGGTCTCTACGGCAGCTGGGGTATGGGCGACACGTTCCCGACGCCGTCCCCGGAATCCCCGGACCACTGGTCCACGCCCTCCCCCCAGACGCCGCTCACGCAGTCCCCCCACTCGGACTGGTCGGACCGCGCCGCGCTCTCCCCCAACGATATCCAGCAGACGAACAAGGGTACGACCGAGGCGTTCTATATATAATGAAAATTTAAACACGTGTAAAGGTCCTCCTCGTCAGTTAATTTCTGGACGGTGCATGAATTATATGAGTGTTTTAAAAATACACATTTTTATGTAAATTGTTGTTAAAAAATTCGAATGAGTTCGTTCGATCCGATTACACATCGGTTTTCAATAAAGGATAAATAATTAATAGAATTTTGACGTTAGACTCGGAAGGCCTTTAAACGTAACCGGCACCTTGTAAATTATACTAACGTTAAATTAGATTAGTTTATTGAAATGTATAAGTTTCGAAATCTCAAGGTGCTAAAGTGCCGTAGATGATAGACTGATTTGTATAGCCATGACATAGCATAGCATTTGAATGTGACACGATCCCATGACAGTACTCCGTGTATTATTGACGTCAGAATCTTGGAGATGAATTAATGACAATATTATTAATATAATAAATTAAATGATTTTTTAAAATCGAAATGTTAATGTTATCTTGACATACTTTAATGATGTCTTATAAAAAAAAAATAACGTCACAATTTATTATCTGTGAATATTAACGCTTCCACAGATAACTGTTTAAAATATGAAAGGATACACCGGAGTGTAACACGGACACCGTGAACTAGTTGTTGTTGTTAAATGTGTTTTTATTTCTTGTTTTATATAAAACTGTGTTTTTAAAAATATTTAATTGGGAATATTTCATCGACATATGAGATTGTTTTGCGTATTGACGTGAAAGGAAATTATTTATGTGTGATTCTTTAGCACGTAACATCTGTAATGTAATGTACTGTAGTGTATGTAGATTTTTTTTTTAATTTTAAGTAAATTTTATAGGCTAAGGTTTAAGTTATAAGTCCTGACTAAGATTGACGCCTGTTTTTTTTAAATGAATTTTAAAGTTTAATTTCTATGACGTAACACGTAACAGGCATCAATCTCAGTTCGATGTCGATAGATAAGATATTGTTTTTCCGCTTTTAAATCATTCCATTGTTGCTTCCAATACTTTTTATTGTGTGACGGTGACTTAGAACGAAAAAACAGACGAGTTATATTTCAAACAAACGAATTATAATGTTATTAGATCTGTGGCTTTACATTTAAAACATTGCAATTTTTAATGAATAATTAATCAAAAAAAAAATGTTATTACCACTGTGGACAAAGGTCTGTGGATATAAGTTCTAATCAAATATATAATATTTTAACCTTCCTATATAATATTCCTATTCGTTTTTTTTTATCATTTAGTACAAATTGTCAGTCTTTAATCGTTAATCGTTGCGGTCACCGCCACGTGTCTATTCCAAAAGTACGCCAGATCGTACAATAAGATCTCATCATTCCAATGTTCGCTTTAATGAAACATTTATATTTGGGATCACATGTGCTCAATTTTATTAATATCATTCATTCTCATGTATTTGTAATATATTATCTATAAGATTATTTTGTTAGCTAAGTTTTTAAAACTGCTGCCCACGTGTGAACGTCGCCTATATTATTGTAAATATTTAAAAAAACAAAAATAATAATATTTAATGAAACTCGAATCGTAAAATGATCTTCGTAGTTTAATATTAATTTTAGTTTTTAATTATTTTTTTCCACTGTGTCATTGTTATGTGCCAATGAGCCAAGTTTTGAAATGAATCACGAACAATCGGTGAATTTCATTATAAAAATAAAGCCCCTGTGTAGGCTGTATGATCGTTTATCAAAATATCAACAGATTAAATATTATAATAGTGATAATTGTGTATTACTAGTACTATTAAGTAGGGTACGTAATAAATGAAACGCGTGCTTCCTGTAATGCATTCTTTTATATAGTAAAATATTGTAATCTTAAAATTATCGAGTGATAGAAAAAATATGTAAAGTACAAATTGAAATTGATTTTTTTTTTTGTTTAAATAATATGAAAACTTAATTCACTTAAACTTTTTGTGTTGAAACGTTCTTATTGTAAAAAAATGTCGTTGTGAAGTATAAATGTAACCCTTGGCACATTGTTAAAAGAAATGTATGTAAAATAGGGCACAAATTATTATATTTTCATATCTTTGTGCCTTCAGACAATTTTAAGTATTGTAATAAACTATTACGTATAGTTTAAGTAAATTTTTAACATTAAGACGCCTGTAAATACGTTTTTATCATTATTTTTATGAAATGCATTTCATTGTAAGATTCTAAAATTTGTGGAGAATAACTTTTAAATATTTTCCCCTAACTGACAATAAAGTAATAAAATTAAAAATGTTTTATTTATTTATTTATTTGGTACATAACTAACTAAAGTATATTATTATACAATAATAAAGACTGCCACATTTCACACAGCGTAAGTACAAGTAAACACTACAGTAGTTCAGTACATAAGTCATTGCAAAAGAAATTAGTAAAATATATAAATTCGACGTAAAACTTATACTTAGTGAATGAAATACTATACAATTTCTCTGAAAATGTTTAATATAATATTGATAATTCAATTTTTAATTGTATTATTAGTACTAAAGTAGTATTTTTTTAAAAGGTACATAAAACTAGTAGAAAAATATTATTACGATATAATTGAAGTTTTATCAAACTTTAGAACCCGAAGCAATGAGCTTCGCTCGGTGTTTTTTATTGTATCTTTTTTTTAAGTTGCGTTTTTTAGGTAATGATACATGATGAATTTTATTAGCAAATCCTTATATAATTACATAAATTGAGGCAATCGTTATAGAGAAAATAAGCGAAATTAATGAATATACGAGAATTACTCATTTAATATTGTAAGATTAACTTCGTACACGGTATATTCATCAGAATTACTTAATTAGATAATGCACTTAAAACATTCAAACTTGTTATTATATATCACTATAAAATGTATATTATTTAACAAAAAGCCTCGCCGCGTCTGTCCGTCGTTCTGAACGGGATTTCAATACATGATATAGATACAGTAAATATGAAAACTTAATTCACTTAAATATATGATAAGATCGTCGAATTCATATAGTAATTCAATTTTTTTAATGATTACCTTCATTATTTTTATTTACTTGTTTGAACAATACGTCATTTTAAAATAATTATTACATTTGGAGGTATTTTAAAACGCGATTTATATAAATTACTCTCAAACTTAATATTGTCAATTTGAAGTCACTTGTTATAAAAATAACGTATTTTGAAAGTGTTCTTGTTAAATAAAAAAAATGGTTTATAAGCTTACAAGTGCATAACGTAATACTTAAAACGTGTATAGCGAAGTCATTTATTATGAGTAAGTACTAAAAAGAGTTTTAATATAATAAGTATAATTTTTTATTAGTAATTTGATAATGATAAAATTTTAATTGTTTAGGCTTAATTCATATTTCAATATTGGTACAACGTTGTGATAAGTATCGATCTTTGAGTGATTCATTTTATTAAAATGTTAACAGGGATACATACTTTATAAACAAAAACGGATATAAGTACGTAATAAATAGACTTATGTTATTTTAAAATTGACAAGTCTAACTTTCAATTTAACTTCTATTCTCATGTATTTCAGTATCATTTATATAATAAATTGATCATTATGAATCGTATGTACTTATTTGATCTATACATAATATATAATATGTATGTTTAATTCGAACAATATAATTGTTCAAAATAATATAAAGAATTAAAACAAAAGCCAAAAGCTATTAAAAATAAATCATAATCAAAGAGAGGTTAAGATTTGCTTTCTTTAATAATTTGAATTCGTTTAGTTTTATCAACAAATCCAACTAAGAATCTACCAGTTAACAGTGCGGTTGCAACCACGGGGCGACACCACCACCGGATGGTGGGCGGCGGGTACTGCTATGACGGTCATTACCGTCGCCACGGTGCTCGGGAACACCGCGGTCATGTTGGCGTTATGGAAAGCGAGACGAGCGCCATCGCATTACCCCTTGACGAGCTTGGTGTTAGCTGATTTGCTGGTTGGCATAATGGTCCAGCCATTAGCAGCAGCGCGAGAGTTATTTGTATTTAATTTGAGTAAGTATATATAGATATATATTCACACTATCGACATATCTATATAAAAGTACCATCTCACAAAATTTTTATGTAACAATTTAAGATTGGGCAATTTGCTCATGCTGGAGTACAATGGATGTCTTGTGTTGCACTGCATCTATCCTTTCACTCTGTGCTCTGGGCTGGGAGCGTTGGTATGGCATCACGGCACCACTAGCAAGAGCTCGCAGGGGAAAGAGAGCCAGGGTTCTGGCAGCTCTCGTGTGGCCCGTCGCTACATTAGTCGCTCTTCCTAACGCCTTCATACCCTCACCGAGACATTTCCACCCCGGGGAATTGGAGAAGGCGTGCACAGTTAATACCAATATTGGGTGAGATTTAGATAACTATATGATAAGCAAACAACCCCTAAAATTGTATTAAAGAAGTCTTAAACATTTACTACAATTTTCGCTAAACATGGTACCTGTTATGTGCAATACAAACTTTGTGGAATTTTAAAATAGTTCCTTTATAAATATTTTGTAAGAATTTGTCACTATGTATTCGCTTATACAAAACTTAAATTGTCGTTATTTGAATTAGTTTGAATCCATACTAATATTATAAATAGGGAAGGAACTCTGTCTGTCTGTTACACTTTCATGGCTAAATCACTGACCCGATTTTGACGTAATATTGTAATACAGCATTTTTTTGACTTAATACCTGCCCCTCTTATTCAAAAACTCGAACAAACCTGAGGGGGGCCGAAGCAGACCTCGTTACATTGAATGCATTTTAAATCCTCAATCTTCAGGCCGTGATTTATTATGTATTAAAATGAATTCTACATTAATCTAGAATTATAAGTAATCTTTTTGTAGATACGTCTTCTTTAGCATAACCTTCTCGTTCTACTTGCCCGCGGGTGTGCTGGTGACGCTCTATGGTTTCATTCTGCGTGCTTTGTCTGCGCCGCCGCCGATACGTGCTCATCGCGGCCGGACCACTCACAGACCACCAGTATGTACCACACACACATACACAGACAAACACGCACACATACACAAACACTACACACACACACAACATAAGATCATGTTGCCTGTTAAACTTATCGGTTACTTGGTGGTAGAGCTTTGTGCAATCCTATCTAGTAGTTAGGTACCACCCACAACAGATTATCAACCGCTAAATAGCAATACTTAGTACCGTTGTGTTCCGGTTTGGAGGGTGAGTGAGCTATGATGATGAATGATACGCACAAGGGACATGACATCTTAGTCCCCAAGGTTGGTGGCGCATTGGTGATTTTAGGTATCAACAGGAGAAAGATTTGACTATATTGCCACTTTAAAAAAAAAATACATTCATTACTTTTTTTTCAGAAGCTTCAGTCAAGCAACGTTACTGGCAAATATTCGCTGCATAAAACTGAAATAAAGACTGACAACAATCAAAACATCGATATGTATGTAGATTGTTTTCATTTTAATTCAATTGACATTTTTTTTTTAAGGTTTTTGCGTTTCATATATATGATTTGAGTGAAACGTGACAGTTTGAATTGTTGTTGCAGTACTTTGTATTGTTGTGTTCCGGTTTGAAGGGTGAGTGAGCCAGTGTAAATTCAGGCACAAGGTACATAACATCGTAGTTATCAAGGTTGGTTAACATTTCTAGCAATGCCATAGTCTATGGGCATGATGACCAATACCGTCAAGTGGCCCATATGCTCGTCCGCCTAACTATACTAAAAAAAAGGAGTTGAACGACCTTTAATTGTTTCAGGGATTTGTCACCAAAGGGCTATTTGAATTTACCTAATCCAACAAATACGGGCTGTTCTGCGCAATCAACTGGAAAGTGTAGTACTCAGTAAGTTAAGATTTTGCGTTTCTCTTAATTAATAATGTATATAAGTTTAAGTTCGTTTTTGTATTTAAGATAACTGAAAAAATCTTATGTAAATACGTATTATATATGTATAGGCAGTAGAATAAATATATAAATGATACAAGGTATGACTATAGGACATAGGTTATCTATCACAAGACTTGTATGAAAGCAGCTTATTTTAAAATTTTCAGTGCAAATTTTATACTTCGTCAACGGCGCGCCACGCGTACCATAGTGATGCTGATGGCGCTGTTCCTGATCTGTTGGACACCGTACTTCGTCATGTTGCCTCTTGGTATATTTTACTGTATTATATCTGTTAATTTGTTACCGTAGTAAGTTTAAAATAATTGTCAGACTGTGTGGTACAGAGTTCCTGTCACAAAACTTAAGCACAAGGTCGTTTCAAGTAATTAACAGTTGCAGGTTTAAAGGCATTTATTCTCAATAAGACATATGACAGTCACTTACTTGAGAACAGAATTTACATGTGTAAAATTTCATTCGCCATTCCATCTTAAGTGCTTTGTTTTAGTATTTAGAGTTAGGAAGTGTTAATATTTTTTATAGGTGGGTATTTAATTAACAACGTTAAGCTTCTAACCATTATCAAGTTAAAAAATATTTAATGCTAAAACTATTAGAGAAATAAGTGTATGACATGAATTAAATGTTAAAAAGTATTACTAAATAGAACCTTATAATTAAACACAATCGTATATGTACTCTATTAGTGGAAAGATATTATTTATCTATATAGTCTATATATTTTACGAGTCGGCGAGATCAAATAGCTATTTTAATTAAATTTTAAGAATAGTGAGTAAGTGAATCTTTCAGATTCCCTCTGCGACTGCGTGTGGGAGACTACGTGGCAGTGGTGCACTTGGCTGGGCTATATCAACTCCGCGCTGAACCCGCTCGTGTACGCCGCCGCATCGCCCAGTGTGAGACGAGCCTTACATACATCCCTCACGAGCTCCAGTTCGAGAAACGTCGATATGCCATTGACTCCACGAGTGAGGAGAGGTTGAGTAAGTTCAAGAAATATTTTAAAATTTTGTTTTTTACAATTTATTACCACTATCATATTGACATGTCGGTGTTGAAAATCTTACAAATAAATTATAAAGATGTATCTAAAATGTTACCTATTAAGGAAATAAAAAAAACTATATTTTTAAAAGTACTGCAGCTATATACTTCAGTGAAATTTCTTTTACTTAATTCATTTTATTACTTGTGAAGTTTACAATTAAAATATAGTTACCTATCTAAGGAAAGAGTATGTCCCACTAACTAACCCAGTGGCCTATAAATAGAACTAAAGACGCCATTATGTATTAACGTTTACTTACTGCACTGATAACACTAGTTCATTATGCTTTTCTTTTGGTTATAAATAAAAAATCCATTGAAATAAATACGCTTTATTTACACATATTCGATTAGTGTACATTTCTTTGGTATAATCTACCCATTCATAATGTCTTTAATATCGAAAATTGCACTCACAAAATACTGCCTCAATATCAGTTGAAAAAAAAAACATTATATAAATCTACTCTTAATTAACAATATACAATTCAACAACAAACAACAACGGTGATAATATTATTTACAACTTATCATAAAATTTCAAACTATATCCCATTACAAGAGCCAGATTTTTGACAAAGATATCTTCTCTTTATTATATATATAATACGAGTATGCGTTCCATTTTAAAATAGACGTTAATAATGTTGAATGTTTTTATAACTTCACATTTGATTATCTGTTTATTCTTTAAATGTTTAATGTGTTTTAAATAAGTTAATTGATTTGATATAAGAAGACTGTAATGGGATATATCAACGATTGTGCTCATAAAAAATATTTCAACAAGCATTAACAATATCTGGAAGATAGAACATTAAAATAGTTTTTTTTCGTAATAGGAAATTTTAAGCTTGTTCGAATTTATTCATTTATAAAAAATAGAGTTTAAAAGGAACTTTACGCGTTGAAAATAAGTATTCTTAATTGTTGCTATATATTTCGATCTTAACACTGGAATCGCTTTCATTAACAGGTTTCGCCATCTTTTCGAGACTATCAGCTTAGAAATTGTGAAAACATCATGTCAACAATTTCATTGTTACAACTCTGAAGTTTATATAGAACTTACCAGAAATTGTCAAAATAAACAAGATGGCGAGAATCAGGACACAACAAAATGGCCGTTAACGAGCAAAGATGGCGATTGCGCACAAAATGGCTGCAACTGTCAAGGGAGGAGAAATGGCGCTCGCTCCACCGAAATCTTTAGCGTCTGGCGAGCAGGTCTTACACGTACAGCGGCCAGACAGACAATAACCTGGCTCGTCTTCTTCTGATACGCATTCCTGAAAATAAGTATATTGCAATTATATATTCACACTCAAATCATCAAATTCTTCAAAATCTTATATTATAGTCTTTATTATATTTGGATGAATAAATAAATGTATATATGTCTCTTTCTACTGTCAACGAACACCTAGAGTGTAGAGAGAGACTTATGTATCTATTTTATGTCAAATACAGATTAAATATTAAATTTATGCATTGTTACTGATTTTGATCATATTTGTAAGACCGACATCCTAATAGTATCCCTTGTAATTATTTAATTTTATGCAATATTACTTACTACTTAAATTACTTTCAAAAAGCTTTATATTTACATGTTACGATATTTCTACTAGCCTCATCTTAGGCGATGATCCAGAAAGAGTGAAATAAATTCTTATATTTTTATATTTATAGTCGCAGCACTTACAACACCCGCAATCAATAAAGCTCCGTGTAAACGGGTTACCGACCGTGCTATAGTACCGCGAAACTGAGTCGCCACCGGTTTCTATTCCATCAAAACGTGATAAATTAAAATGATGTAAACAGCTTTTACTGCTTAGTAATCGGCAAAGTCGGAGGTCCGTTTGTACAGAGCCTTATTTTTGTGTACAAGTGCGTATTTATAGACTTTGGTAAATTGTAGTGTTACTTATTTTGACTTATTAATATTTAGAAAAATTAGTTCAAAAAATTAAAATAAACATAATGAAGAAGATTTATCTGTAGTAAAGTTGGTTTTAATTTCTTCACCTCATCCCGGTTGCACTCCTGTCCCGGGCGTTTTCGTCGCCAGCAGCGCGGGGGATTCCCGGCAGCTCGTGCGTCGTATGCGCACGCGCAAGCGCCGCCCAGACAAAGGGCGGCACCGGGAGAGGGGGCCTCAGCCACACCGGCTAAAGCGTCACATTGGACGTCGTACTGGCATGGATCATCAAGGGCCTTTGCAGCTGTATGAAAAATTATGAATGATTTACTTACAATAGCAGTAATAGATATCAATCAAAAAATACTTTAATTTATTCTTTTAGGCAGAAGGCAGATGTTTAAATGATTTTTTGAATATTAACGGTGAGTTAGTCGGTTATAAAGTCTGGTTTAATAAGATATTTAACATATAACCTACATTCAAAACAAGCGTTTATGTCCCGATATGCCACCCAGTTGTCCCGACAGCGACATGTCCCGCGACACTCGAGCCCCGCGCCTGCGCATTGCAGCTCGTCTTCACACTCTTCACCAAGAGCAGCGTCCCGGACGCATCTGAATAAACATTAATATTACTAATTTATTTGTTTTTTTTTATAAAATAAATATGATAATTTAGCTATGATTTAAACAAAACGAAGAAAAAAGTATTTATTTGCCAAAAAAAACAATCAAAAGTACAACGTACACAATATGCTCTATATGTTGTATACATACATTGAGACTTGAGTATGTACATATAATGGGTTTCCTAGTATTTTATATATAAAACCTTGCCCTATCTATTTACATAACAAGATCGCGTAGTTTCTGAAAAAGCTCACACATACAAACAAAAGTACGTATAGAGAGAAATAATTATTTAGATCGGAAATGTGAGACCTCAGTTACTGCTAACAAAATATTCAAAGGTTGAGCGAAGAATATTAAATTTATATTTTCGAAACTTTATATCGACTAGTATTATTATTAAGGCTCTTCTGTGACAAATACGTGATATGTCAGTTTGTGATATGCGACATTGACCCTTATAATTAAAACATTTTAAGAATACATGCATTAAAATAGTATATCACCATGAGTCAATTATCACCATTTCACGGGTCAGTGATGAAGTTCTTACCGAATAACATTACAATTTATCAGTAATTATTTTATTAATTGCAATTTATCTTTGTAAACAATTTAAATTAATATATAATTACACAAAACAAGTGAAGGTATAATTCATAATTGATTACAGCTTACGATTTACGCTGTAACTAAAAATTAATTGTAGACGGAAATCTGAGCTGCAGGTGGTAAATTACATTTAATCGACAATTTTGTTTTCTCATGCAAAATTGATTCGTCACTGCAAAGTGAACTCCAATTGCGACAGAGACATATTTATAAATGCAGAAATCAATTTATTTTACTGGTGGTCACTCCGTCGAGTAAAAAGTAACAGCATGTTATGGTCGCAATGCTGGACTGAGGCAACATTTTGGAAAAAGTTTGTAAAAGCGTTCGAACCGCTTCCATCTCTTTCAGGCTCAGGCTCAAGCTTCAGGCTCTTTTGAGTTGTGATGTTAAACAATTAAATTGAATATGAGAAAAATCAGTACGAGGAACCATAACTCCTTGTAACCAAAATTTAAAAGTTGTATATTGAGTTGCTCACCGCGTTCCGTTGTCTCTAGGGCTGAACTGAAGCTGGCATGTACAAAAGCCGCGCACACAAAATGCTTGTCGCTCAGACATAGGTGCGCCCAGGTAGCAGTTCTGATCAACCACGCATCGTTCACCGATTACTGAAATGCATTGTATATTACTTAGTAACGAATTGTAACGACTAAGCTCAGTGCACATATTGCAGTATAAATATTTATTTATTATTTATATATCTTGTTGTTCTCCTATTGAAACCAATTTTATAAGAGAAAAAGTATTACATTGTGTTTTACGATTATATTATACATCGTACCAAAAATAAAATGCTAAAACTTTTAATTAATTAATTAACTCGCTAAAAAGTTTCGATCAATTATTTTTAATAATCTCTTCCATAAATAAAGTATCTCACCAGCAGTTTCGTAACAGCGATCGGTTTCCAAGTGCGCGGAGGGTGCGCACGCGCACGCGCCATTGGCGCATTCGGAGTGCACGCCCATTGTTGAGTGACATTGGATGTGTTGAACACATTCCTCACCGTTACGTGCCTCTGAAAAAAAAATATAAACATTATTTAAATAATAATTGCAATAAATTAGAAGTCACGAGTTTTTTCTAAGTTTAACTAAGAAGTACTTCTGGGACCGGGTTGCTACCGAGTATTGTGATGGGATTTAAGCCCGGGCTATAAGATAGTCAAAATATCAACAAAACAGTTCAACTACCTTTCAAACAGCCCTTGTGTGTGCTGTTGACAGCCGCATACACGAACCCGTCTTTGCACACGCAGTAGCTGCTCTGCCTGCAGAACGCATTGTCAGGACAATCGATGTCCACCTTACAAACGTTGCCCGTTCTTCCTGTAAAAAGTAAAAAAGACAATAATCATACCGCATTCGAAGATTAAAAAGTACAAACATAAATGTGACACTAGGCAGAACACATGGGAATCTGAGCCTAATATCAGGGGTTAGGATATATTAATAGAGTAAGTTCTCAAACTTTCCCCGTTAAATGGGAGAAGAGACCTTTGTCCATCACGGGTTACTAACTAATACGCTATTGCTTCTTCTATAAATTATAAAATTGACATTAACAAGTTAAATAACTGTTAATTTTTTTTCTTTAATAAAAGAGTGTAGAGACTGTAAAAGAGTGTAAGAGTGTGTGTTTAAATTGCTGGTGGAGCTTTATTGAAAACCTACTTGTACACACACTAGTTAGATGCGTTATGCTTTGAACGCTATCATTGGTATAGTAAATGTCATATCACTTTCTGATTTTCAAGTTTGTCCTTACAGGATACACTTATCATTGTGTGCATGAGATAAACACTACAGTTCGTCTCCTGCGATGCAAAACCACGGCGCCGTTCTAGGAACTAATTATTTTTCAAAAACTCGTCCCACTGCACACTCATTAAAAATATTTTCTCATTAATAATATTACCTGAGTTGACAACTTTAGTAATGTGACCGCATTATTAAAATAACGGCTGTAATTTTATTGCCTTTGTCAGAACACCGAATAAAAAAAATTAAAACAATAAAATAAATACTGGATTAGCTACCGCTATTTATTTCATAAAAAACAATGGATGAAATATTCGTATTTCGAATGTCGATCATGCTCCTATTATTATAACTTAGCAACACATAATGAGCTGAAAAACAATAGTCCATCTATTGTAACTGAGAACAATTGTTTTATGTGTTATTTTGTTTGTGAAGATTTTCATACGCGATTTATATTTTTGTTCACATTACGTTCGGTTATTTTAAAACAGTTATTAATTTTATTATTTTGATTATATTATGATTACAAAATTATACGTAGATGAGAATGGAATATTTGCGAGCTTATTTAGTAAAAATTCGACTTTTAGCTACTAACGGTTTGGTAGGAAAACATCGTGAGGAAACCTGCATGTGTCAAATTTCACTGAAATTCTGTCACATGTGTATCCCTACCGCATTAGAGCAGCGTGGAATAAGCTCAGAACCTTTTTTCTCAAATAAAGGAGAAGAGAACTTCTCACAGGGGCTGGGACATTCACGATGTTACTGTACCACCGGTTTTAAATAGGGATTCTACCTAGAATAGGCAAGAAACTCAATTAATTCTATTTTACATGAAACAAAAAAAAATGAACATGTCCTAATCATGCACAATTTTATATTCATATATTCTGCATGAACTAACTCCAAGCTATCAATGTCAATAACTCGATGATTTTGGGGCGATATTGACCGTTGGCTATTGTTGACTCCTAACACGAGCTGAACCATTAATTGGATGAATGTTAGTCATTATTTAATTAATATTTTAATAACATTCTTAAAACAGGAATAGCTAATCAAAGGTCTTTATCATTTGACATAATCGTGTATAATATAATATTTCGTTTAGAGAAAAAATAACATGAGTTTTAAATTTAATTAAAGATAGGTAATAAGTAGTAGAATCAAATAGATTGGTTCAGGATGGTTATTATTAACTTTGTAATATCAAATGCATGGTGTTTTTCTTTGCCGTTTAGTTTATAAGCATTTTAATTTCCACCGAATAACTCAGTTTATTAATTTTATTATACAACTGTTAACTTTCTCTTGGAACCGATCAACAAAAAGCATTACAGACGGAATCCACTCTCGAATACTGTTATTAATTTTTATGACTGTGAAACTGACATTAAGGTTCACAATATCGTTCGCTGTTGTATGGACGCTATCTGGAACGTCTGTTCTGCCAACGTCAACTGTTGTGAATTTTTCTTTTCTTATTTGTAACTTACAATAGGAAATTGAGCCTAAGCACATTCAATTACCTTCATAAGAAACAAATAGTTTATGTAGATTAGGCCCAGTAGATGTCTTATACCATTACCAGTTGCTGAAGGAACCAGGGAGTGTCATCCACGCTTATATATTTGATGATAGAACTCACAGAGAAATGAGAACATAAATAACAGTTCTTTATGAGACCGCGTAAAATATTGACTGGTCAGTTCGGATTTCGATCAGAAGAGAAAGAATAGTCCAACACTGTTGTCGCGCTTCCAAAGAATAGGGTCGTTTCAATTCGGTTTCCTTTATTATTAATCAAGAAAATAATCAAACTCATTCCTAAAAAAATCTTCTTTCTAGTCGTGTTGTTTTTTTTATAAATAACAAATAATAATGAATTTTTTTGTATAAATTCTGATAAGAAATTAATTAGAAGTTTATTCCGGGTCAGAGCATTAATGAGGATATTTATATGAAAAACACTTTTTTGGTCACATATGTGACTAATAAAAGTGGGAAGACATTATTAGGTACTCTATCTGTATATATACAAACATCATAAGAATTATATTTAATGATATAGAAATTAATAAACTATACGATTAAAGGACTTAGCTCTGTTGTTACAGGACAGGTATTTAATCTTTCAGCCAGGGTAGGTACAAATCAGATATTATCAGCCATCAGCAATGGGCCAATCAAAACCGGTGGGTCATTGTGGAGCAAGGGACGTAACATCTTAGTTCCCATAGTCGGTGGCGCATTGGCGATGTAAGGAATGGTTAATATTTATTTTATAAAAAAAGGTTACATAGTTTTGTTAATGTTACATGCATTTATGCTCCGAATTTACATTTTGTTTTTTTTTGTTCTCCTTATATTGTAAGTTGTCTTAATCGCATGTTATTTAGGTTCATTATAGCTTAACGCGTGTTCTTATACAAAAGTATTACATTAAAAAATTATAATCATTAGCAAATTTTCCATTCACGTTGTTTTTCGCGCTAGCCTTGAAAGTATAAATACAAAAGAGACAAAAAGATTCATGAAATATATGGAGTCAATTATTTGAGATTTATCTATGGTCTGTCATAGAGTATAAATTTTTGACAAGATATTTTGAAATATCTTATAAGCTTGCCTTGTTTTATCTTATGTAATTTACTGTGTATATAAATATAATTGAGATGAACATTTTCACATACCTAATCATAATGTATTAATATAAAAGCACACGGCTTGGATGTTATCATGTGTTTTTTAACTCGACAAATACATATCATAATAACATTCATTCGCAAACATTAAATATTACTATAAAATATTCATAAATTAATGGTGAAAGCGGAATAAGAACAATACAAAACACAAATTAACATAATAAACAATGAATATTAAGAAATATCAAAAGCTACTGTTTTTATTTCGCGCCTAAATCCAGCAACATTTCAAAATTCTCTCGGAACGCGATCTCGTTTTTACGATTGTTCAATCAACAAAAACCAGAAGTATTGTGTCTAGAATATACCTTGTGACGAGGAGTTTCGATCCAATTAAGAAATAGCAGCTTTGGAAGCATCAGATATGATTAATTTTGAAACTGGATTTTTTTAAATGCTTTTTCATTACATCCAAAGAACACAATTGCCATTAACAAACATTCTTGTATCACAAGAACCGGTAGTAAGCCCTCTATCAGTTATATTATATCAATTAAGATAATTACAAAGATAACCGCGTTGACAAGAGATGTTGCGCAAACTATTCTCGTAATATTACAATGTTTGACTTAATACCTAAAGGATCTCCATAAATCTCTCACAAGGCCGGCCTAGTTGTAATCTAGACATCAGTCATTAATTTTATCTAATTGCCCTTCGAATTAGACTGTGATATATTCGAAACATATATTGTGTTGTTAATAACCCGAAAAAGACGATTTGGATAAATAAATAAATATATATATCAAAGAAAAAATGGTAAGAGCCCCTTAGTGTAAAGAGAGTGTTTGGAACTGTCCAATGCAGATTGCATGCAATTGGGACGCTCCGCTGCAGATTGTTGCATCGTCGAGCACAACATGAAATTTAATTACAACTATATTTTACAATAAGATTCCGGGTTGGAGGATCCTTGGGGTTCAAGCCTTTTTCATGCTTCATCTTATTCAGTTAAGCGGTTTAGCCGTCAAAGCGTAACAGACAGACAAAGTTGCTGTCGCATTTATAATATTAGCAGTTTGTTTGGAGGCGATCTTTTCACTCCCTAAAAGTATTTGCTTAAACTATTATTATAGACGCGGAAGTGAGTTTGTTATGGTTTCGCGTTCGCGACTCCCATTAATCATCATTTTACGTACATTATACATTATATAATCAGTACCCCCTCCCCGCCCCTCCCTCTCAAGCGGGTGAAGTGGTAGGCCGAAACTAATCGTCCAAGATCACTTAAATGAAGTTGTATCTAAGTAAAAGCTTACTTTTTGGGGGTTTACTTATCTGTAATTATTGGGGCCCTGGACTCAATAATAAAGCTTTTTGTATTTGAATAGTTATACCTGCTCAGCCGTTGACTATTATTTCAATCGAGTGAACTAATGTGCACTTAAATGCAAGTGTTTGATAAATTTATTTATGTTAATTCGAAATTTATTTATTTTTAATGCTAAAGTCGATTAATATAAAAAATATTGAAATACGAGTTATTTATAACGGTTTAAAAAATATCGACTAATAAACCTTGGAACGATGCGAATTTTTTAGAATGGATATAACTGTAAGTTAAGTTAGCATCCGCTATGACAATTTTATGGTTAAACTTAAAAACTAATTACATTAAAACTTTATGGTCTAATATAAAAGCGAGTAATCGTTTACTACGTTTTTGAGGTCATTTTAAAATTAATTAACATTTAGCAATTGGTTCCAGTAAAACACCACGCTACTTGTAGTTTAGGTACCTATTAGTTAGCTTATTTGTAAAAGGTCTCAAGTGAAAATTGTACTTTTCACAGGAGAGGAGATATATATATACCTATACCTATTTACGGATTAAGATAATAAAACAAGTAAGTACATAATTGATTTTATATCTCATATATATTATATAAAATGCTACTTGCTATTTACCTACAAGTATTACAAAAACTATTATATTCATGGCTCGGTGTCTATTGGGGGGTTGGTGGTCGCTTACCATCATACTTGCATGTAATGTTTAATTACGAATATGTAAAAGTAGTCAAATTATTTAATTATACATACATACATACATACATACATAATGAAAGAACACCTAAATCAAATAAACATACCTTAATATACTTATTTGAACAAAAAATAACTAGGACCGTGTTTAAGTACTTGACATGTGTCCTCAATTAGCGGATAAGGTAATCGCGTGTCGCGATTGCGTTTAACAGAATTTAAAAAGGTGGAGTTGTGTAAGGCAGTTGTTGACAACCTGTGGTTAATTTGTTGGTCCGCGGAAGCCGGATAAAGTTAATATTTTAATAATGTGTTGTTAAGTAGTTTCTTTTTTCCATAATGTAAGGCACTTTAACTTCATATATACATAACGTAGATATAGATATCTTGTAACTTTCAGGTAGTCTTAACAGAGTAATTATTAACTACAATTAAAGTTATTTTAATAAATCGGATTTTTTATCAAATTTTCTTTAAAAACTTAAAGGAACAGCCTGTGAATCTCCTTTCCTTTTGAGGAGAAGGTTTCGAGTTTATTCCACCACACTGCTTGGTGATAATAATCCTAATAGTGTTTAATACACATGTTAATTTTTTTTTCAAAGTATCTGTTTTTTTTTTAATTGTTGTATGTTAAATACTATTTATTTTTATTACATTGTACAATATTTCATTTTATTAGAGAAATATTGCTTTAAGCTTTGATTAACATAATATAACCAGTGCAGTGCAAAGGCTTTTACAAAACTTGATATCTAAAAGGTTCTTGACTACTTGTCAAAAGTATCCTTAAGTAAACTAGGGAGCCAATTCTACTAAAAAGTTGTCACTTTATCGTATTCCAATTCTATTAACACCACCATCCAAGTTAGATTCGAATAGAAATAAAACGTATCATAACCGTTACAAATTAGTAGAATTGTACCCATGTAATTCCAACATAAGTAAATATGCATATATGTTCTTCCATGTAATGCGTATTTACGAAATTTGTAAACTTAGTGCAAATATTTACTTAAACATACATTAATGATTATTACGTGCATAAATGGAGTGTGAACATTTTTGTGTTGATATATGACTAGATATGAATGTATACGATACATAATCTGTACTATTGAATAAGAGATTAGCTGTTTGCTTTTTATGTTATCAGTAAGCTCAGAAACATTCACTCTTTGATGTACTGCGAAGGCTAGATTTGGTATTTTATTATAAATAACACGAGATTAATTTGCAAGGAGACATACAAACAGAAAGTAGAAGAGTAGACATGTGGAACATATAAACGGAAACAGCTGAGGCCCTAGCCAAGTTGATATTCTACAATTATAAACGCTAATAGAAAACTAAAAATTGTTTGAGAACGACCACGTGACTTATCGTTGAGAGATGTCATTCTCATACATTTGTTTAGTTTTCTATTAACGTTTACGATTGTAGAATGTCAACTTGGCTAGGGCCTCAGGTGAAGAGTTTGCCAAACGTTTGATCCAATACGGCATTATTGATTGACGTGTGACAATTGCGCTGACTTAAAAATAGTCATATGAAAAATGAATGCTTGCTTGAACCCTCAATCTTCACTTCAATTTTTTCAATCTAAGATTTAAAAAATCAGTACAAAACGTTTTTTGTTTGTGAAATATGTATAGTAATATCATAGGTCATAGTATAGTTTTATATGATTTGTGATAAGGCTAAAGCGTTAGTTTGTTTTAATGAACGTCTGAAACTACTAGTCTGATTTCAAAAAAACATTTTGCATATTTTGAAAGTCAATTGTAAAGATAGGCTATTGAATATATTCCTACAGTGATAAAGGTGGAGCGTATGAAACCGCGCGGAGTGGCTAGTATGTTAAAACACAACAACACACTGCACAAAACACTATATTACATTTGTTTGTGTAAAATGACCTACTTTTAGGTGAAAATTGTATCGAAACGTGTTAAGTAATGTTAATTTCACTCGTGATACGATTTGTGTTACTATTCAAGCGTAACATACGAGTACGTAATGTAATAATGCAATTCATCAATTACGAGTTACGCAAAAAAAAGTGTAAGGTCTTTATTCGCTGTGTAACGACGAAAAGTGTCATTTATATTATTTAAAAAAAAATCCTGACTAAAAAGTGAACAGCCGAGATGGCCCAGTGGTAAGAACGCGTGAATCTTAACCGATGATCATGGGTTCAAACCTGGGCAAGCACCATTGAATTTCATGTGCTTAATTTGTGATTATAATACATCTCGTTACTGACGGTGAAGGAAAACACCGTGAGGGAACCTGCATGTGTCAAATTTCACTGAAATTCTGTCACATGTGTATTCCATTAACCCGCATTGGAGCAGCGTGATGGAATAAGCTCGAAAAAAACCTTCTCCTCAAAAAGAGGATAAGAGGCCTTAGCCCAGCAGTGGGACATTCACAGGCTGTTACTGTTAGTGAATTAAAAATTAAATAGTCGATTAACCAAATTTTCACACAAATAAAATTGAGCGCGATCTCAATTGTAACCGAGTCTGATATGACTTAGTTCTTTCAACAGATATTCTCGCTAATTAAACTAATTTCACAGTACTATTTGCTATCTCTTTCTTTTGTTTGGGTTTATAAAATAGCAAGACTAGTAAAACTGAGTTGTGGTATTTTTAACTTTCTTTTCATTACTTTGAAGTTACAAGATGGGATACATTCACGTACATAACAACATAATTGGCCTACTAAAGGCTCTTTAAAAGGAGGACTTCTTAAGGATTTTTTTGGTTTTTATTCCATTATTGCTGTTTCCCTCATTTTTCGCCCATAGGATCGAAACTGCGATTCAAATTGTAATGGCATACTTGCCAGAATTCTACGCGGTCATGATTTACACAGTATTTATTTTTAATTTTCATTTGTGTATATTTAAGATGGGCCAATGTTTAGAAGGTAGAAATTTTAACCGTTGATCGTGGGTTCAAATCCGGGCAAGAACAACTGAATTTTCACGTGCTTAATTTGTGCTTATAATTCGTCTCGTGACGGTGGAGGTAACCAGGAAGGTAAACGTGAGGAAACCTGAATGTGTCTAATTTCACTGAAATTCTACCACATGTGTATTCCACTTACATTGGAGCAGCATAGTGGAATAATCTCCCAATTCTCCTCAAACAACGAGAGGAGGCCTTAGTAACACTGGCACATTCACAGGCAGTTACTAGTACTTGTATTTATGCAAGGTTTTAATGTTATTCTGATAAATATAAAGCGCAGTGAGAGTGAAAGTGGATGAACCGAGGCAGTATCAGCGATGTTAGTTGTGAAGCGTGGGAGTTATGTGACAATTAGACGTAGGTAGTAACTGAGTTGTTTTTATCGTAAGATTTATTCTTTATTTGTTTTAGTGTTACGCTATCTCTTTTATTCACTACCGTGTTATTTGTATTACGTAGAACATTGTCATTTTCAGGCATTTTATAATTTAAATTAATTTGTTCATAATTATTTGATTTTTGGTTAGTTAACTGCGATTTGTTTTAAAAGTTTTCGATCAATGTTTGTGAGCATGAAAGAAACTATTCAAGTTGAATATTATTCTGCAAGCATATCGTTTTGTCAAAGATTATGTCTGTACATTGCAAATGTGCTGAATGTTATTTCTTAAATTATGTAATCAATTAAATGTCTTTTATTATATAAATTCAGTAGTAGTTTTTTTTATTGGTTTGATATTTTCCTCCAAGACTCAATCTTACTCTTATGTTCTTGGCTAGTGATTAGTGTTTTCACCTCCTAGGTTCCTCCTAATCCGCTGAAGCTTCATCGTAGTAAAAATAGTTATTTAAATAGTTATTTTTAATGATAGATTTTATTCATTGATATTAAATTATCAAATGAAAGTAACATCAGATTACTTCTAGGATCCTAATACATATGAATATTATGAGACTCTTTATTTTAATTAACTTTATATTAATTTCAAAATGTAGAACATTTTACTATAATTGGATCAATGTTTTGTGAAAAAAATATTCATTCAGTGTTATGGCCTTAATAGTTTGGGAACCACTTTCCTAGATTATGATTATAGTTCACATTTTTCATATAATCTTTATAATTTACATATAATACACCATAAAGATTGAAATCAGTCTCGTGTACTTTAATAAATTAATACTTACGTTTCTCGGGTCCCTGGGCAGAAACTGCTCCCAGCAGAGCGAACACACACAACCAGCCCCACACAGCCATCCTGTGACGTCACTGCGCACGCGCACCTCACGTCTGATACAAAGAATATTTAAATTAATATTAAGATTTCATGTCACACTATGAACATAGATAAGATAACTTTATCTAGACTTTTGTGATTAATTAAGCGATAGGAAAAATACTTAGCAGTCACGAGATGAAGGGTCAAGGGGGGAGGGGGGTAGCGGTAAATCACAGTTTAAATTTGATATGAATACATATGAAAATATATGTACATATATTGAAGGCAGATTGAGCAAATGACAAATTATTTTTTGCCTGCACAGTTTAAAAGTTTAAGGTCGCCTGGAAGAAACTGCTATTAAGTGATAAAGCCTCCTTATTGTACAAACGTGTAATATAAATAGTTAAATACTCATGTATTTATTCCATGTGTGAGGTGTACAGTATAATATGCTAGAATATATCTATCAATCGACGCAGGTAAGAGATCGCTGTCCATACGGGCTCTGTAGTAGCTTAGGATTGGGATATAAGGATTTGTTAATATTTCTGACATTGCCAATGTCTTTGTTCCTTCCTATTGTTTTTTCAACAATTTTTGTTTACTATTGATACTGTGTAAGCGTCTTTTACAAGGTCTGTTGTCATCTTATCATCTACTAAGTCATTCGTTTCCAAAACGTTCCGTAAAAGCTTATTCAGAATGGCAGGCATAACTTATGTTTTTCCTGTTATCGATTCTATTTACAAATTTCTAGAATAATCTTTAATGTTTTGATAAACAAACATCATATTATCATCGAAATCATTACCAATCATCACGGCATCTCCCAAGCTAAGCTATGCGCCCGAATGAAGCTCACTGAGAACGGATTGTACGTAAATCCAATCCAACTTTTTTTTTTCCATATCTCCGTGCGATACCAGGACGATTAGCTAGTCATATAACAAGAAAGCGTAAGTATGTTTGAAAAAATCATATCTCTGAACGAAGCAATTCAAGTACCTAATAAATATAATGTTAATTTAGTTTTGTATATGTTATCTGTGATAACGCCACAGATACCATGAGATAATTTACCAAGTTATGGTCTACTGAACGCGAGACGTTCACACAGCACGCACTGTTCCGTTTCGGAATAAAATCGATGGTTATGTCTAGTGAAAGTGGCCTTACATTGTACATAATGTGCTATAAATTCTCGTTTCTGAATGTATTAAGACTATTAAGGTTCATTTAATTTCCAAATAATACATACGTAGAAGCTATATTGTGTATCTTAATCAAAACAAACACATAAATTCTATCTTTATGCCTCATAATTATAAAATATACAATTCTTAACGGATTAAATATTTGATAAATAAAACATCAAACAAAATTAACTAATAAACATTATTTTCAAAATTAAATATTATTTACACAGTCCATAAAGGGCCATTTTTTTTTCAAAAATCTATAGTGAATATCATAGATTATTCAATATCTCGACCAATGATATCGTGTCAAACTTGTACGATTGTCTATACATTTCTTATCGTTGAAAAAGGCTTATTAGGCTATACAAAACCAGGCGTGAAAGTCAAGAGTAGTTCTTATCCACGATTTAAAAAAAAAAAAAAACTAGTTATTTAATTATTGAAGGACTCAAAGGTACCAATAATGTCGATAACGTTAATTTAAATTCCTTATATAAACTAAATTATGTATCAGTAAATTTTAATATGTTAAATACAATTAAAGTGTATTCTCAATCGTAATATAACTCTTGTATATATACATAATTACATATGTATATCTAATTAATTAAAATAACTGATACGACTAATAATGTATTTTTAAAAAAGAATTTCAATTTATCGTGACAAGAATATATGACAAAGTTAAAAATATCTACTGCATATTAATAATTAAATTACATATTAACTAATATTGTAATTAGAAAAGAAAATATGTCTGTTACGCTTTTACTGTTAAACACCGCATCAATGTTAGTGCAATTTGAAGCAAGCCTAAACCCTAAGGAAGGGCAGGCTTTATTGATATTTAACACCTGACACGATCCTTCGCTTAATATCCTGTTATTATAAAAAAGCGAGTTCCGTTTTGAAGGGTGAGTGAGCCGGTGTAATTACAGGCACAAGGAACATAACATCTTAGTTCCCGAGGCTGGTGGTGCATTGGCGATGTAAGCGATGGTTAACATCTCTTACAATGCCAATGTCTATGGGCGTTGGTGACCACTTACCATCAAGTTATAGCCCATATGCTCGTCCACCTACCTATGCTATAAAAAAGAGTAAAATTGCGATGTCGGAAACATGGTAAACCAGTTATGAAAAACTACATATTACTAATTCAAACAGAGAAAAATTACTTGTATGAATACAGTTGTTATTATGATTATATTGACTTAGAATTTAGGCGAGTCATTACATTCAGATATAATAACTTCACATTCAAGTCATAAGGTCACTACTCTTATATTGTTTGTTTAAGTATTGCGCAAATCATTCAAATTATAAATTAGTATTGTGTAACTTTTGGGAACGTATTTTTATCATGTTGATCATTTGTAGATGTTGACTTTTGTTACATTTCCGTCTCATTTGGTTTGTGAGTAGCACTCTGGCTCACTCATCTTACAAACCGTATGATGACAATTTTTACTATTGCTATTTGAAATTAGAACATGATATGATATGATAAGTAGGTCGCACTTACCTAGACTTGTACAAACTACCGCTAAGTACAAGTAAAGTATACTTTCCGTATTCAACTATGAACAACGCTTCAATCAAAAATAATAAGCAAACATTTAAAAAAGGTTATTTATAATGTAAGAACAGTATTTAAATCGTACTGTTATTATCTATAATTGACGCTATTAAAATGCCTATCATCATCCATTTACAAATTTTAACACTCCTTACAAATCCAATAAAATATAATATTATGCAACTCGAACAACAAATTGGAGCCGGATGAAAAGAAAAAAAAACACGATAAGTCGTGACTGGATCGGTAGATCTATCTTCATGCCGCTAACAAAGAGTATTAGACATAAGGCTCGCGACATACTGGGCGATTGTTTGAATGTTAAGATTAGAAGAGTTAGTTGTTGATGGAGATATATCTTATTCTTGTATATTTTGTTTCTTATTGAAACTGTTTACATGTTCAAATGTCTGCTACATGTCGCGTTAATGAATACATAAGTGGTTCGAATACCTTAATGATATGAAAAGGACATGTAATACAGATTAAAAAAAATCAATTACGCTAATCAATCTCAATCTCAATTACGAAATAAATTACGCTAGTAATGTCACAGCGTATGTGCGTATTAACATTAATCGTGAGAACAATATGTGGAGGACTTATTAAACTTATATTATATGATATAGATAGGTGGAGGGGGAGATAGGTCTGATGTTAAGTGACCACCGCCACCCATAGCCAATGAAGAAAGAAATATTAACGAATCCACACACCGCTATGTACCACCACCCTTGGGAACAAAGATGTTAGGTCTTTGCGCCTGTAGTTAGACTGGCAAACTCACCGTTTACACCAGAACTAAGTAGTAGTACTAAGTAGTACTATTTAGCGGTAGAATATCTGATGAGTGGGTGGTACCTACCCAGACACACCTTACATAAAGCCCTACCACTATGTAAGACAAATATTTGCGTTGACCGATGTCAATCTCTCAATTGTACCGCTATTGTGTTCATTGTTTTGTGAGTGAACAAATATTTTGACTTATGTACCTACGTTATATATAGGCTCTATTTATAAGTATACGTCATTGCAATTGTCCCAAATACGTCTGTAAATATGTTGATATATACAGATTATAAGCAAAGTAAGGTCAATCCGATAAAATTGATTTGTTTTGTATCATAGGTAATTTGCAACTGATACAATTTACAATTAATTAAGCTATTTATATTTATTTAGCGTTCCGACTGAATTACGTTCAGTAATTTAAAAAATCGAAGTCGTAAAAAAGGTCAGTCGTGACCACATTCGCCCGCTACTAAATAATGTTAGCCATAAAGCGGACCGCACACTGAGCGTTTCATCAAATCACGCATCTTTTAATTGTGCAACGTTTTAATAGGTAGTAATTACTATTACTTCATTTTCAATTCAGGGCTTTTTATGTTAGTACTTAGTATGTTCATTGTATGTATTATAATTTAATTATGATTGATTTGATTTGAAAAGTGTCTGTATGGAAAATAGATATTTTAATAAAAAAACTAAGTAAAATTTATCAAAAATAAGGTTTTTTAAGCATGTTAGTCTGTGATGGGTCAATTGTATGAACGAAGATTTTCAGATCAGTTTACGGCATAAGATGAACTTTTTGAAACGAAGTTAACGAACGTTAAAAAAACATAATATGGGTTTTCGATCCTTAAAATAATTTAAGTAAGTAAATAAAATGTTATTTACTCATATGTGTATATTTTGATTCATTCGATATAAATTGGTTCATTCGATTTCGACTTACGATGCCGGAGAAGTACCTACACGTTTAACTTAAAACGTATAACACCCCGGGGGTATATTACGTCGGGGGTTAAAAATACAACTATAATATACGATATACGTATTTTTTTATTATTGAAACATTACATTGTAAAATGAAAATACGATCAATATAAGGGTTGCCACAAATATACATTTTTTTAATAGAAAACGCTCGAATTAATTGAATATAGTAACTCAATTCTATGCAGTAGTATTTGATGTAGTTATATGAAAATTCTAAGAGATTTCTCCAGACGAAGCGGTCATTTAAGACCATATCTAAATAACATATTAAAGATTTCGCTACGGTAATTGAATACTGTTTAATTAGCCGAAAATTTAACGCGACGTCTAATGGACCTGATGGTAAGTGGTCAAATTCGCTCATATATACTGGCCCGGTATTATTACTGATTATATTAACGCGAGATTAACAAAGTAAATGATGTAAATAAAAATTAAAGTAATTAAAGTGTTCCATCAAAATGAATTACTAATAATGTAAATTATGTCGTTTATATTTTATATAAAGACTGTGTGTACTCCGCGGTTTCACCCGCATATAATAAATAATTAAAAATATAATGAATAAAAATAAGCCTAGAGCCTTCCTCGATAAAAAGAACTATACAACACAATTTTTAAATTCGAACCAGTAGTTCCTGTAATTAGCCGGATTAAACAAACAAACTCTTCAGCTTCATATATTAGTATAGATACATATGTACATACAATTGTCAAGAAATCACATTAATATCTTTCTTCTTAGACAAATACGTGATTATTAAACGAATGTTTACAAGCGATAAGATAAAAATATATTTTTTATCTGTATAATAGTTTCGGAGATGTCACAGATAAGCAATGCATTAAAAAATCATTATAATTGTTTTTTTGATGACGTTTATTTTAAAGGCTTTAATACCTATTTAATTACTCTTTTTCATCAAACATATTTTATCATTATATATTTTTTAAATACTTTGACGCCACAAATTTGATAACGCTGCATAACGATCTGTATATTATATTTGCTAATATTATTGATAATTTGTATATTATAATAAAAAAAATATGCATGTTTTATAATGTATGTATGTCCAATGGGTGTCGTTTTTATTAATAATTTATGTATTTTCGGCCGACTTCATGAGGAAGGAGGTTATCAATTCGGTCTCATTTTTGCATGTGTACTCAATAAATTCGTGAACCGGTTTTAATGAAAATGATCGAAAATTAGTTATTAATATTGATATAACATACTAAGTGGATAGTCTTATTTCAATTTAAAAAAATGGCTCCATTTAATTTGTATATTAGTGTGCAACAAAGTCAACAAACAAATAAATAAAAATTTTAACAAAACAAAAACCGACTTCATAGGAAAAACAAATTAATATGCACTAAAAAGTAAAAAAATAATTGCGTATTCTTCTATAATTTGATAATTAACTTACTATTTTCTACTCATCAATATGTAGGTACGAATGTGTTGAGTGGTTGATAATGTATTTACAATTATTGTCACTTTTGGAGTCGATGTCAGCCAAGGTGGGTTTATAACTACATACATAGTTAGTTATAGGTGAGATGTGCTTGTGTCACACGCGCAACTTTACGAGGCGAATAAAAGTCGATTTGTAATGTGTATGTTTTTGTTTGTTTTTAAAAGATTCCCGTATTATTATTGCTGGGTATATTATAGTGTTTCCTTAGCTGACATCGACTCCAAAAATAACAATAATTGTAAATACATTATCAACCACTCAACACATTCGTACCTACATATTGATGAGTAGAAAATAGTAAGTTAATTATCAAATTATAGAAGAATACGGAATTATTTTTTTACTTTTTAGTGCATATTAATTTGTTTTTCATATGAAGTCGGTTTTTTGTTTTGTTAAAATTTTTATTTATTTTTCGATTTTTAGTGAATCTGAAGTACATTCACTAATTTGGTAGAATATGGGTAGACCTACTAAACGTGCAGCTCATATGAGACAGCACCGTTTATATTATTATTTAAATATATTAATCTAAAACAGTGAAACGTAAAGAAAAATGCATTTTGGTTCTTAATTAATAAATATTAGTTAATATGGTTAAATGTATGAATATAAATTAACATGTTTTGATTAAATAGATTTAGTTGGTGGGGTGTTGGACAGCCATAACATAATCAAATAATTATTTCTAGTAATAATTAAATAAACTGTATGTTTATAGATGTTGTGTTATACCATTCTTCACCTAAAAAATATGACGGAATGTCTGTATATTAAAAAAAGGGGAAGTATCTATATTATCCTAACTAATATTATAAATGCGAAAGTAAGGGTGTTCGTGACGCTTTCACGCCTAAACCACTAAGCCGATTTAAAAAATTCTTTCACCAATGGAAAGCAACATTATCAGGGAGTAACATAGGCTACATTTAGTCCCCATAATCCCACGGGAACGGGAACTACGTGGGTGAAACCGCGGGAAAAACACTAGTAATCAATATATAAATATACATAAATATAACCTGTATATAAGAGTACATATACGATTCTATATATATATATATATATAATTTTCAAAATTGGTCTCAACTTTTAGGAGATGTTCAAATATGTTTCAATTCCAAACATATACATATATACTAATGCTTACATGCATAACTCATATTATAAAAAGGAAAGATTTGATTTTTGTTTGATTTTTTACTACGAATTAAATCAAAAACTACTCGACCGATTTTAAAAATTCTTTCACCCTTAGAAAGCTACGTCTTTACCGAGTAACATAGGCTATATTATATTTACAAAATCTTATAGATCCCTACTTAAAATGGAGCAATGTAACCCAACGTATCAAACGGTTGCCTATAAAAGTTATTATTTCGCGTGCGCTGCGAAAACTATTGACGGTATATAAAGAAGTGTTTTATACAATAGTACTACAATTACTTGATCATAACGATGTTATGGTAGGTGAATGAAAAATCTAGATAGCCCATAAAAGATTCGGCCGTGTATCGTTAGTTTGCTACTAAGAATTGAAGATTTCCGTTACTTTGTCATGGATTCTATAATCAGAATCTAACCAAACTATCATCAAACAAGCCTTGAAGTACACTCTTTCCAATAAAAAAAAAATCATCGAAATCCGTTGAATAGATATCGAGTTATTTGTCCATTTGTTGCGCACATACCTCATGCAAATTTACGACTTATATGGTTTTCCCATGGATTTCATTGTCAAAACTGGACCAAAAAAAAATGGGGCCAATGGGAAAGCACCACCTTTATAATAAAAAAAAATCATCGAAATCGATTCATCCAGTCGAAAGATATGAGGTAACAACGTCAAAAAAAAAAAGAAACATACAGACGAATTGATAACCTCCTCCTTTTTTTGAAGTCGGTTAAAAACGTACATTTTTACGTCATTTTGATGCGAGATGGTTCTATATATAATGAAGAGATATAGCTGTATATAAAATACTTTTTACAAATAAATAAAAAACAATAAAAGATCACAACCCTACGTTTATACAGAACAAGATAGTCAATTTGAAACAATACTCTTTGTTGATCACAAGTGACCGTGACGTCGCGTATGGGTCCACAGATGCTAAAAATAAAAATCAATTTTCACCACAATCACCCCACCGTTCGCTAGTGTGTCCGACACGGCGAGAGATTTTACATGTGGTCAACTAGCATTTCCTTTATGTATTCAAAACAAAAGAACATAATGAATGAACAGACTGATGAATGAAATGAATGATGTTACCAAACAAAAAACTTTTTTTTTAATTAGCTGCGTGTAGATTTAGTTTTCCCAAACTACCTTGATTATTCCTTTTAAAAAATCTCCCTAATTCTTATTTTTTTTTTTTAATAATTCAATTTTGCTGAAGAACTTATTCTGCTGTTCATTCTTTCATTCTTAGCGTAATTTATGTCATTAATTTTGACATTTGAGAAGTACCACGAACTATGATTACTATTACGATTGCGATAAAGTTTCACGTAGAATATTAGCATTTGACGAAGCTTTCTTTTTTGACCGGGTTACTTTTTTAAAGATTTTTTCATAAAGTCGAATTGCAAACGCATCATAATTATCTTAGAAAATTTTAACTGAATAAGAAAACGGGTACGATGATGTTCCGATTCGGATGTGATTGTGGTATTCTAGCAGAATCAGGGAGTTCCTTGGGTGCAAATGCCTGAATAACATAACGAGTGCTCTCGAAATAAGGTGTTAAGATACAATGCTTAAGTAACACGTCAGTAAGTTCTCAGTTATGAATGCAGTTCTTAATTATTTGAGTTAAATAAAAAAACCAAGAATGAATATTTATTTAACCTGATTATCAAACTTGAACCTAGCTCATGTATAAAATCATCTGCTGCAGGATCAGCTTTACTGTTTTAAGGTGTATTAAAAATTTGAATTGAGAACGGTCGTCGTATTTCGCGGCTTTTTTAACGGTTTTATAATTTATTTATTTGTTACAGAATAGTAAATCAGTGGAGTTTGATGAAATTGTGTATGAAGCAAGCTTGACTACAACGGACGGATATAGGCTATTTTTAAACCTAGCACCTGTCCCAGGCGAAGCCACAGGCGAACACTAGCTTAACATAAATCAGAACAAAACTAGAAGGCGAACCAATAGTGATTTTGTTACACTTAAATGAAGATTAATACCAGATTTTGTTATAATTATATTTTTAGTTTTACAAAAACTAACGATTTTGTTTAGCATAAACATATTTGGAAATCTTCCAGACCAGAAGGATGTTTCACGCATATGTGAACATAATTAAAATGTCGTCTAAAGTTTCACCATTTCTCGGTATAGCGTTCCTGTCCGCTGCCGTCATCTGGTCGACACAATTTGCTTTGTTAAACGCTTAACTCGTAAAGCGCTTTGATTTCAATCAATTTGCACAGTTTCGCCTCCAAAGATATCATGCTTTCTAAATCTTCACGCTTCGCGCTTTAGAGTGTAACAGCTAACGAAATTCGATATTCGCGTGAAGGTAAGTCGGATTTTACTTTAATTAGTCGTGGATTATTTAATTACATTTTCTAAATACTGAGAATATTGAATAATGTAAAAAAAAGTAAAGTAAAGTAAACAGCCTGTGAATGTCCCACTGCTGAGCTAAGGTCTCTTCTTCTTTTTTTGAGGAGAAGGTTTGGAGCTTATTCCTACCACCACCATCACCCACTCGTCAGACATTCTAACACCAAACAGCAACACTTGTTGTGCTTCGGTTTGAACGGAGAATAAGTCAGTAGTAACAGTCAGTCAACTATAGGCCCAAGAAACATAACATCATAGTTCTCAATGTTGGTAGCATTGGTGATGTAAAAATCGTTAATATTTTAAGCGCCAATGCTTATGGGCGTCGGTGACTTACCATCAGGTGGTCCATTTGTCCTCACACCTACTAACTACATAAAAATGTAAGAACATATTATATTTGTATCATTAACATCAACACTTTTCCAATAAATAAGGTTTACTTACAAGAAAATACACTACACTACACTACAACACTTTACTGATGTCATTTAACAACACAATGTCAGTCGACGTTATCACATTACACATTACATACTACATTACCAAATAAACAGTAGTAATTGAAGGAAACGTGAACAACAATTTGTATTTAAACCGGCGATTGCAATACGGCTTTATCAACTGATCGAGTGAGTGCGAATTCTATTCATTGATTACTTGTAATCAATCGTATTATCTATTAAGCAGATAACTTTAAATATTTCAAACGATACGTGTTTGTGTAAAATTAACAAGGTTTGCTACAATACAACTTTGAATTCATTTAATTTGTTGCCATTATGGCACAATCATTTAAGTTTTATATTATGTGGTATATGCCCATATAGGTATATAAATAAGCACCTATGTATTAACAAAGATTGATCATTTATATTGTTGCGTCCAACTTGAAGGCTAAGTTATCCCATAGTTCTAACTTCAAACTATATATTTTATTATATATGTATGTATCTACTGCGAATAAAAGAAATCATACAAAACAAGACTTTTCGATATAAACTATAAGTAATGTTTTCTTTACAATGTATGTGAAAGTACCACATTTATTATATTGTATGTAATCAAAGTAATACATAGCGATTAGGAAGAAATTATATGTAAGTAAATGGATAGATAGTCTCCCTAACACAGGTAATGGACACTGGATAGGATGCGCGTGCGCACGTAACGGAACCGGCTGCACTGACCTTGAACGCACGTTCTAGAATTTGTTACGATTTCATTTATGTCACATGTTAGTATATTTTAGATTTCCTTTGAAAATGGAAGATTACATAAAAAAACGTTTTAATACAAGGAAAAAATATTTCAAAATAAAACTAATTTTCCAATCTTGAGCAATACATGACTTGTGACGTCATGTAGCCTGAGTCACCCAAGACACTCATTTGACAATAATGGTTAACGACTTTTGATATTAAGTAGTCACTACCTAAGTAGGCAGTACCTAGTCTATCCTGTCATTGCTACAAAATCGAAAACCTAAATTAAAAAAGTCAATTTAAAAAGTGTAAGCTAATTTTAAAAATAGAATATTTTCTATTTGTCAGTCACACTTCACACTTCACAGTCTTGGAGGTCGAATCAATAATACAAGTACGACCTTAGGATATAACAGGCAATACAAAGTGTTTGCACGTAGCGCAAACGTCTGTTGAGCAATAGAGTACCTACACTCAAGGAGAAAATATTCAAATGACGATTTTTGTTTTGTCATATTATTTACGTCATCGGAATTTTTAATAAAGCAAGAAGTTTTAATGCTCGGCATTAAAATTATTACCTTTGTCTTGGTCGATTATTATAATACACCGTTTCATTTAGTCTTATTTTATACCGTTGGTCTTGACATTTAAAAAAAGATGTTTTATTAAAATAAAACTAAATAATGTAAATATGTTAATTATATTTTCTGTATGTTTTTTTAAAACTCATTTTACGGTTGAATTTAGTTCCGCTTACACTGGTAGCATTCACATTAAATGAATGCACACTACCATAAATATAAGTTTAGCCATCGATCGATTAAAAAGTAATTAAAAATGTTCACATAAAATGTAACAATAAATTTTGATTTTGTATATTGTATTGACGGAATAGCAATATCATTAAAAAAGTATACAGGGTTATTTTTAATGACCCAGAAACCTCGCAGGACTAGATAGCTAAGACCATAAGCAACAACTTTTGTTCTACGACTTTGGACATAACTCAATACATGAAAATGATTTTACAAGTTTTTGTCGTACTGTCGTGACGTTTGTAGGTCTATATTACATTCATACACAAAAGGTTGACGTGACGCGTCGATCTTTGCGTTGCGCGTAGATTTATAAATGTTCAAGCGGGAAATTAAATTAATACTTATTTTTGTATGAAAATAAAATCTAACAAATTATCAAAAGTCGTAGAACAAAAGTTGTTGCTTATGATGTTAGCTATCTAGTCCTGCGAGGTTGCTGGGTCATTAAATATAACCCTATATACAAGTTTGGTGGTAAAAATTTCAGTAGGTTCAAACATTATCTGTGGTTACTCAGTATTGATACTTAAATACGGTTAATCATTATACATTAAAATTTCGAACGAATTTTATTTCGAACATTATAATTATACTCATAATTAAAATTTAACAGTAATTAAAAACTGTAAATACAAATCATGTTAACATTTAATATAATTTAGGAACTATTTTATTATTAATATCAACAAATAAAATCTTCTATTATAAACTTGATCTATGTAACCATGAACTATACGGAGTGAATGTTAAAAATAACAATTATAGATAACATATTATATTTATCAATAAGCCTTGAATGAACACTAATACAAACAATGACGGAAAAACTTAGCTGTTAAATATATATTTGAATCGTACAAATTATTTGTAACAACAAGAGCTGTACTACGGATAATATAATGTTTTTTTTTGTTATATTCTTTGAGTGTCGTTACAACTAGTAGAGTAATTATTGAGTTTTTTGCCGGTTTTTCTTGGTAGAATCTACATCCCGATAGTTCTACACTAAATTCAATATTGCAACATGAGGACTCAAGTACCCTTATAAGCTTACTTATTGATTCAAACATGCAAATCAAATAATTATCTTTAATGAAAATTTATAAAAACTATTTAGACAGTCTTTCTATGTACAGATGTGTGTTTTTTTCTTTTGGCAACACAAAACCTTTTATATATAATTCATAGAGAAGTATTTGTCACATTAGTATATAAATTGTCATTACATTTATTGTCATAGTATACATATAATTATTTAAACCAATTATAAACGACATGAAGAATGATAGCAATTTTGTTGAGAATGTTATCTAAGGGAGGTCGAAAAATTCGGGGAAATGCGGGGTTGGCAGGGTGACTCCGTTCATCGAGGTAGGTACCAAAAATACCCTAATTGCTTTTATCATCCTTAGGATCAACGTCACAGAGCCCAAGACGGAGGGATGTGTCTTAATTGTTAAAATATAGTGAAAGATTATAAGGTAAGTAGTCACCAATGCCCATAGACATTGGCGTTGTAAGAGATTTTAGCCATCGCTCACATCGCCAATGCGCCACCAACCTTGGGAACTAAGATATTATGTCCCTGTGCCTGTAATTACACTGGCTCACTCACCCTTCAAACCGGAACACAACAGTATCAAGTACTGCTGTTTTGCGGTAGAATATCTGATGAGTGGGTGGTACCTACCCAGACGAGCTTGCACAAAGCTCTACCACCAAGTAGACAACAACAACAACTTGGTTGTTTCTGGTTGTTGTTGGTTGTTGTTCTTCTTGGTTGTGTCTTGGTTTGGTGCAACAAGATTTATAAAAAATATATATTAATCCCAGCATGAGCGCTTCTTATGAAAAGTAGTTTAATAATAAAAGTATGATGTGAGAAAGACCACTATTATTCTTATGAGTTTATATTTCTTTTGCATATTATCCTATTAAAAGCATAATAACTCTTTTAACCATTACCCACTGACCCTATTAAATTGTATTTCTCCCGTTTCTTATAAAATGTAATTCTACGTTACAAAAAGCAGACGTACCGACATTTTTATAGCACTAATAAGATGTATGAACTTATTGACCGACTGACCGAGAGACGCCATGTCGATAAACAAGAACGGCCATGTTGGAAAACCTGATGGTGTTCGAATTTCGAATCAATGTCAAGACAGAGTTTGCCGCGTGGCCAGGACAACAATTTAAAATGTTATTGGTATTCGGTTAATGTATCGGTAGTATTAAACCTGTTTGGTGCGTTTTTTATAAGATAATGATATGTTACACAGAAATACAATCGAAATAAAATGATGTAGGTAGGTAGATGAATTTCGTTTAACTGGCGTAAAATTAAAACTTTAAATCTCTAAGAGTATATATTGCGGTATAATGTCTCAAAAGCACATTTGTGTGAGATTCGGAGCTATTAAGAAATCAAAAAAAAACTATAAATATAATTGAAACTAATCATAAAAAATAAATGATATGTAATTAAAACTTGAACTAACTAATCTTAAATATAATCTAAAAGTGTATATAAAAAATTAAAAAGTTTGTACTGTGACATCCCTGGTGGGGATCGAACCCACGACCTTTGGATTAGAAGTCCAACGCGCTATCCTCTGCGCCACAGGGACTATGAGCATAGCGCTGAAAATACTGTTCAAATGTTATGCTTCATACACATTGGAAAAACAATTAAATTATTATCTCTATACAATTTAAAGATTACATTTTCGATAATTATGTAAAACCAATTTAAACGGAGGCCAGTTCTTGCATATTTAGAACACGGGAACAGCATGTATCCATCATTTCTTTAATAGGACGAACTTATTTTTTCTCGTGGTTATGTGTGCAGGATGACGTCAGTCGTCAATCGTCATATATATTTAGTTCTAATTTTCAATTACAGATAATATTTTCTTTTTTACAGAAATATGTTTAAATTAAGAGCTCGTTCTGTAAAAGTGATAAGTAGGATCTTGATCCAAATATGAAAATTAAATGACACGCTTGGGACAAGCATGCATGTTGGTATTTTAAATAAAAGGTGGTATTCATTTTTTTCCGTATTTACGACCGTAAAACATTGAACCGATGTAGAATAGAAACAATTTTACTTTTTTCCTGACATAGTCAATAAAATTATTAATAACTACGATAGTAAAAATCAAAATATATTAATGTATGGAACATTCGATAAAGTACGAGAAATTGGTACGTCTAAACGTAAAGTTACTTAACTAGATGTTGGCGGCATTTTAAGGGTTGGGCGAAATCAATCTTATACCGCTGCCGTCATTTCTAGTTCTTTTTCGACCGAAGACTGAAATGTTTTTTAAATATTAAGTGCAATTTAATTATTTGAGACGCCGTTAATTTCAAATTTAGGATACGATTATTTTATATTCGTTACATCTCAATCAGTTCAATGGAAGTGTTTGAAGACGTTCGGACTTTAAAAAAAGGTTGCCTGTAAAGTCGGTATACGGGCGAAAGTTTTACGTGACAACGACTTTGAGTGGTAAAATAATTTTAATGTGAATATTCATTCGTATAGTAGGAAGAAGGATGAAATAATAGTAACAATTTAAAACATTTATTTATACAAAGAATTATATTTAAAACATTAATTTATACAAAGAATCTCGCACTGAATTTCACTTTTTATGTCTGTCTCTCTCGCTCTTAGGCGGGCTAACCATGTCCGAGTGGAAGGGACGCGTGCCTCTCACTCGCTCTCATTGTGAGCGCATAACGTGAGCGGAGCGTAACGCAGTTTCTTGAAGTGTCACCCGGCAAACCAATTTATAAGACGTTGTCACGTCAAAAATAAAGTTGTATGTTTGTCTTATTTAGAATAAGACAAATAGAAGAAATAATAAATGTTTACCAATTGTTAGTTTTACACAATAAGGTACGTACGATTACGGCCTCCGTACAATTTTATTGCATAGAAGATATTATTGTTCAAAAACATTTGGATAAACATGTTATCTGTGAGAAAATTTAGGTCATATTTACCGAAAAAATTGTTATCTCTTTTATATTTTCACTCAATATCTTTTACGTATAATATGATATAGAGATATCAAATACACTTCAACAACCCATATCCCACAGCTGGGCTAAGACTTTCTCGGCTTTGTAAAGGAGAAAATTTGGAGCTTATTCTACCATACTGTTGCAATGCGAGGCGATAGAGATACGTGGTAGATTTTCATCCGTCACAAGTTTTGTTTTGACAACGAGATGAATTATAAGCACCAATTAAGCCCGGGCATGAACTCGGAATGACCGGTAAAGATTCTCGTCTTCTTACCCATGGGCCATCGTCGTATACTATATGTAAAGAACAACCTATTATTGTTAACGTAATTATAAGGTCTATTGTACTATATCATATACTATCCGTTCATCGTAGACTACTGACCCTTAAGTAACCCAATTCTGTTTCACACACAATTCACTCAACACAGTTTCTTCCCCGGTTCTTCTCAGGGTTGACCGCTTAACCAGTGGTAGCTTCTAGTTTGACAATCAATAAGAAAGTGTATTACTTCAATATTGAATTAAGTATTTAGAATTTTTTGAATGCTAGCTTCGTGCTAGTAAACTATCGGTAAACTAAACGAATCGTTATTGGAATATAGTAACCGGGCAGAAATTAGTAATTTATGTAGTATTTTGTCGAGTGATAAGCCTTATATATCAATCAGATTTAAATATTAATAGGCTAAGTTGAAAATAACTTTGCAATCTTATTATAGAAACGAATACCGTGCTCCATTAAGGATGTATTGGACTGTATTAGTTACTTTGTTTTTTGTCAAGTCAAAGATATTAGCATTAGTCCATAGACAATCGTACTTTTTAAATGTTTTAACATATTTGTAACATAGAGTTTAAAAATTAACAATTAAAGCGTAAAAAAATTACCTTCACATCCGATGAATTAATAAATTAATTAAAAAGTTTCATGATGATTTCTTATGACAATCGTATATTATATTTCAACGGACTCGTTCGTCTAGTCTAAGGACGGGCCGATAAAAAGCTAATTAGGTTTTTTCTGTCGAAAGATTCTTAGTAGTCACCAGGAGTTTGGAAGTTGAAATTTTGTATGTGTGTGCCACGGAAAGCACGTAAAGCCGTTGGTCATGCACCTAAACTCTATTCGGTAGTTACGGATTGCCTTTGCAGTTGGCTAGTCTCCTTATAGTTTGGCAGCCGTGACCAAAATTGGTCAGGAGGGCATCATTTCTACTTTTAAAAGTTAACTACAATTGATTAATATTATAGAGGCAAATTTTATAGTGCGCAACTTTTTTGAAAAAAGGTTTAAAGTAATAAAACCTCCATCCGTAATTTTAATGTGGTTGTAACATGCTCTTATTAATATGACCTGAATGATGTATTCAACAAAGAGTGGATCTAACGGAATCTCGCTATACAATTTTACCACAAAGACATATTACAAATTATTTTATTTTGTAAACGTATTGAAAACCGATGTTTATTTTTTTTTAAATATATCTTTTACTTGACATTTATTTTCTTATATTTAAGTTCTTGCCTTTTGAGTTTACTTTTAGAATTTTACGCGTTGAGTTGATGCAAGTGATCTTTTGTTAATTAAGAAAATAAACAAAGCATTTATTATAGCACCGTATACGAGATTATTATAAAAAAAAATTAAGCACAATTAAATTCTGCTGTGCTTACCTGGATTAGAACCCACCATCGATCGCCATGAATTACGATTCGCGTATTTAACCACAATTTTTCAATTATTTCGATTTTTAAACTATCATGTTTTTTTATATATTATTGCCTTGTATTAAAACTGTTATAACTTTTTCTTTATAACATTCCAGACGATATGATAATTTAAAATACCTCGACTATCTATTGCTTTATTCAAGACATAAGAAAAAAAAAGTCATTTGAATGGGTTTCAAAGATATGCTAGAAACAGGTTCCTTGTCTGCGTTCTGCAAATTCTCACAAAGACTAAGGCTGAAGACTTATAGAATGTGAGCAAATAGAAAGAGAATAAAAGCTAAGCCATATACAGTTGTAGAGCAGATTATTTTCAATATATAATATACGGTTTTGTGACCAAAGTAATTATTTATTTTATTCACTTAAAATTTCAATATTTTGATTCCTGTTTGGCATGTATTTTTATTTCTTATGGGCTTCCCTAAGCCTTGTTTTTTATGACGAGGTAGCAGCCGCGCATTTATGCTTAGGCTTACAAGGCACCGGCCAACGAGTCCCGTCAGCTAAACAAAACTCAGTCAAAATAATATCCATCTATATCAAAAGTCCATCCGAAGCGAATAATTGTAAAATTTAAACGGGTGAGATATAAGCTGAGATCTTACCGAACAGCCGGAAAATAAAACTGCATTATAATAATTATTATTAAAACCGTATATTGCATAGTGACTGTCACACTAATTTTAACGTAATTAACATTTTATATAAATTAATCCCAATTCAGTTGGTTTTTTAATCATGTTGCCAGTTCATATATTTGTAAAAGCTACTGGCTGTCTATAAAAATAAATTACTCAAGTCGAATGTAATTATTTTTTTGAAATTTCGAATTCCATTTTTGAAACAATAACCCACTATCATTACCTTAATACGTTCAAGTTGACGAAAGTTTAATTCGCCGAAACAAAAATCGACAGACTGTCGGGTGGGCCCTGGTGCATTTTTTTGCACAAACATGGCGTACTGTGAAGTTCAAGGATACAAAAGATCCAGTCACTTGTTTACCGAGCGGAACATTGCGGTTAATAATTCGTTTTAATTTATCATAAGAGTAGGTAAACTTTACGTAGCAGTTAGTTAAAACAGTACGTTTTAAAAGATGTGCTGTCCGCACTGATTACTGCGTAAGGCTTCGTCTTAATTCAATGTATTAAAACTATAGATTATGGAAAAAATATAATAGCAACAGTAATATGACATTTCAAAGTTGTCGATTACATATAAATAAATGCTATAATATAATGACAGCTGAGCATATTCGAAATGAATGCTTCGTATTTAATGAAATGTTGAAAATCCACTTCAGGTGATTCGCTATTTTGATACTTGTATCCTTTCAACGATATAATTATTTTAGTCAATATCGCATATCACTATGTCCCGTGGTGTTTTTGTTTTTAAATAATAGTTCTACTATTTATTAGTATAGACAAATTTAAATTTAAATGTATGCATTATCGAAATATTGACTAAAAATTTTTATAAAAAAAACTGTCAGAGTTTGTTATCACTTGGTGGTAGAGCTTTATGTAAGCTCGTCTGGGTAGGTACCACCCACTCATCAGATATTCTACCGCAAAACAGCAGTACTTTGTATTGTTGTGTTCAGGTTTGAAGGGTGAGTGAGCCGGTGTAATTACAGGCATACGGGACATAACATCTTAGTTCCCAAGGTAGGCGCATTGGTGATGTAAGCGGTGGTTAACATTTCTTACAATGCCATTGTTTATAGGCGTTAAAATACTTATACATGTAAGGCTATATAATCTTATGTCTTAATATCTTCAAAGTATATATCCTTTGCTCTTACGATTATAAACGAGAAATAAAAAAAAAACAATATGTACTATCTAAGAATAAAATGGGATCGTACATACTACCTTCAGGCTTCTTTCTGCGAACAAAAGCACGTAATATTTACTGCGGTTTTAATAATGTTATAACCAAGGAAATCTAATTTATAGGTTGTAATGTTTGTTTAAAGCGAGCAAGTCGAGTTCAAGGATATAGGAAACCGGTCAAGTGCAAGACCGTTGTGACTTTGTGAGCTACCTCAGTATCTCGACCGTGATAAACCATTTATATGTATAAAAATAACTGGATAATCGCTTTATAATGTAATTAAATAAGTGAAGAGATACAACGTAGTTGACGATGATATTTTAATTCAATATGGCAATATGGCGGGTAAAGTCTGCCATATAATGTGAAAACTCGGAATTTTACTAATATACTTATAAATAACTTTAAAATATGTTTATTGTTTACATTATATGCATGTATTTCTTAACGATGTCTACGATGCCGGAAAACGGGAGGATCCATCGCTCCCTTAAAAAATTAAAACTACGAAAGCCTTCCTTAGTGCGGCTCTACATTGCAATAGGAAAGTATTAGTATAAGCGGTATAATATTGGTTAGTCGTTAATACTTAGCCAATGAGAGTAGCGTATTATATTGTATATATAATATTGTTAGGTGGAGGATAACTAAATAGTCTAGATAAATATTTGAAAATACTTGATGGAAAGGCTCAATAGGAAAAAGAAATGATGGCAGGCCTATGTAACAGTGGGCTGATGATATCGTTCAAGTAGCAGGAAACGAATGGATGATATTTGGATAGAGATCAAGGATAGGGAATTATGGAAGAAGATGGCGGAGGCCGTTACCCTAACATGGGTCCATATTTAAATCAAAGATACTAACTTTACTAACATTATTTAAGCAAAATTACTTACAATTTAATAATATGTGGTTGTAATCGTGCGACGATTTAAAGTTGTAAATCACTTAAGAAGTACGTCATCCCACATTAGTATTGAGTGAATGATGTTGGAAAAACACAGAAAGGTGTACATTACGACGAGAATTACATTTATTGTCACAATTCATTAAAATTAGTTTGACACAAGTAGATATATAGATATATCTACTATAATATTACATATATGAAAATTAATATACACATACATGCGTATTCAATAGGATCCTTGTTGTTATTAGTGATAATAAATAATCATTGGATTTCCGTTTTTTTAATGTACTTAAAGCTATTTAATGTATTGGGCTATGGTATAAATATGCTACGGTTATTTTTGATTCGTTATGTTATTAGTAAAAAAGAAAATACCTATATCACAACAAAGTTTTCGTTTTTCATTAAGAAATACAAAATAAGATTCTTTGTATATGATCACAGGCTACAGATAATGCGACACTCCATTTGTATTTTAAAATAAATGATCAGTGTATTTATTTTCAAATAGGATATCAATTATCCTTTATTACAGTTAAAATAATTTAGAATTTTTATATCGCCTTTCAAACTCTTGTTTTTTATTCTGTATGAAAATATATTAGTTATTATTTCAAATAGAAATGGTACATTTTGAATATATATATTAACAAAAATATGTACAGGTAAAAAATGTAATAGGTACATAAACGAACGAAATATTAATGGCATATTTAGGTATTTTACTCAGTAATTTAACTGCATAAGTCCTATATATTATTAACAATAATAAAGCCAACGATAACATCAATAAAATATTCGAAAGGCAAATTCAAATATTTAAAAACTTACCATAATTTCAAAAGCCAGAAAGAAGAAAACACACAAGCACTAACTTATAGTTTATAGTCTGTTGTATTTCGTGTATACTTTATTTGGTTACAAATCGCGTTACCATAGCAACGGGTAAAGTCAGACGGTAAACGCATGCGCACTGCGGGCCGTACGCGGTCACACTGCCGGTTTTCGCGCCATCGCCAGCAAACCGGCACAAACTTAACTTCTATTGTATATGAATGGTAAAAACAAAAGAGATCCAACGCACAGACACATTCAAAACATATTATAATTATTTAAAATTCGAAAAAAAAGTGTAGTTTGTTTTATGTCACTGTGATAATTGATAAAATTCTTGGTCGATTAGTTTTCTAATTAGAAATAGTTACAAAAATAGTTATTAATTTAACCAAATTCATCTATTAATGTCTTAAGCGTTAAAGTTTTATTACAAAAGTCGTTGCCACTTATTAAAAAAAAAATATGACGCGGGTTGATCAAGAAACTACTTAAATGTAGGTAAGAATTTGTGCCCAATTGTGTGTGTTGTTGATAATCAAAGATATAAGTCAATCGAATGGAATCACTTTTTCCTACGGATTTATCTCGTCTAAAGCTAAATATGTAGATCCCACTAGATCTTGCCCGCGGCTACGCTCGCGTGGTAGGTACTAAGATGAGTGGGCCTACTCAGGTGGACTTGAACTAAGCTCTACCACCAAATAATTATTGTTTTAAATTGGTACTAATATTTAGCAAGCGTATTAGTTTAAGTGATATAATTAAAGCCATCTGAAGAGGCTGGATCACACACCTCTTACGTTCTAGGTATGAAAGGACTCAGGACAATCAACTACAGTCGGGGCGTCGCGGTAGTATGCACAAGCGATCCTGTGCCGCTCCACCAAAGACGATAAAGGTACGCTGGTTTTTTAGTGGGTATTCCGGAGCCTTCAGCACCGTTGAGCCCCACATACCCCCCCACTCCATGTGGGGGAAACGCGTAAATGCGTTTTTCCAGCGAAAAAAAAGGACAATCAACTACTTCTTTTATTATTATTATAAAATTTGCGTTGTTTTCTCGCTTTTGCATAAAGCGGTTCATTTGATCGTGCGCATCAAACGACGTTCCTTCCGCGATTATTCCGGAAAGGTATTTTGTGCCTCGACTTAGAAGGCTTCTTAACTTAGACACCAGTTATGGTGAGTAATCGAAGAATTATCGAGATCAACTTTGATAACCGAATATCGATGATAATAAGCGATAAGTATACCGATAATAGGTATTGATTTCTGTTATAACATTTCGTATACAATCACTTTATGTAACTTTAAAAGTAATAAAAAATAAATATAAAGCTAAGTATAGAAGAACTATAAGTATCAATGCACGTTATCTCCAGGCAGTATTATTTTCTACTGATTTGACATATTCTTGACATAGAGTTACTAACTTTCTTGTCGGTTCTTCTAAGTATTTAGCTATTTACGTTAAAATTAACCTTGTAAAATGACGATTCAAAAATTTTCCTAAGAGCCTATTTGAATAAAGTATGTACAATGCATATTTTGATTTCATTCGTTGGGTATAATTCGAATTTAAATTTGACATTTATTATCTGTAGTTATGAAAACGATTATTTTAGTTTCACAGGTTATTATAAAAGTTTTAGATGATATGACATAATATGACACTTTGATTAGCTATTTCATTTTAGTTCAAAGGACTTTAGCACTTTAAACTTCCTTGAATATGTTGTAGAGCGGTACTCAATTGAGATAAAGCCGTTTGGTGAGACAAAGTTGCCAAGCCCTAGTATTTAAGTTTTTTCTTGTAATGTATGTTATATGGAATAACTATCTAAGTATTCATTAAAAATATAAAATTCAAGTGAATTGGTCACTCAGTTCACTCAGTTTCACTCATTGTACATATAAGAACTTATGAACACTATCAAGCTATTGTACTATTTTTTGAAAAAAATACATAGATAGATAAATATGACGATGAAGATATATCCCGGGACATTATTCACACAAGGTCATCTGATCCCAAACTAAGCAGAGCTCGTACTATGGAAACCAGACGACTGATATACTACTTTTCTTTTGTAAATAAATACTTCTGTAGATAATTACATTCAGACTCAGGACAAGCAGAGATGTTCATGCACACAAATGGATCCTCATGGTCTTGGATCTACCAACCAAGCCAACCGGCTCTTCGATATATGTAGTTCAAGATAATTTCCTTAAAAATTAATGCTGTTCCTATCTCAATGATACTATGTAAAGTATGTTATGAATGATACAACCTACTACATCTCAAATTAACTTACTTTTTAAGTGTAATTAAACCAAAAGAGCCTCTTCAGACGGATATACAATCAATACAGTTCATTTTGATTCGTAAATCCTTGGGTGTTATCAGTGTGGTAACTAAGCAAACTTTTATGTTATTACCCAAAGTCATCTAGCAGTGCCAAAGTTATAGGTCGAACTTGACTCCTTGGTCTCTTCGGAATTTATTGTCCACTCCTTATACAAGCTGGACAAATAGGAATAAATATAAATATTAGGGAAAAAAAACGAACAATGGTTGATCTAAAAAAAGGTTTTATAGTCTGCGGGGGGCCCTTACGATGAGTATACTAGTTCAACAGGTCTGGCTCGGACGCGGCCTTGACAACACTATGACGGTCATAGTGTTCTCAAGGCAAGACCTCTGTGACGTGCGTTTTATATATTAAAACGTAATTGTTACTGATACTTCTATACAAGATATCATTAAGAATAGTGATCTAGATTCGATCAATAAAACAAAACAATTATGATAATCGAAACATTACAGATAAATCAGTTTCGAGACGTTTTTTGAAACGTCAAAGTCAAAAATCTTTTGATTGTCATAAATTGATGCCACCGGTTCGGAAATAAAGCCCCTAGACCTGAGAAGAATCGGTGAAAGAAAGTCAACGGATTTTCTTTTATATCTAATTTGTATTTTTAGGTGTGTATTTCTAATAGTGACCTGTGGTAATACATACCAAATACCAATTAATACCAGCTTTCGCCGACGACTTTTCCGAACCGATACGACATAAAAACCTTCAAGAAGAGAGCGTACTCTTTCTTCAAAGGCCGGCAACGCACCTGCAAGTCCTCGGATGTTGCAGGTGTCCATGGGCGGTGGTAGTCACTTTCAGTCAGGTGAGCCTCCTGCTCGTTTGCCCCCTATTACCCCTATTACATAAAAAAAAATACAGTCACTAAATTCGGCATGAACCAATTTACGTTAGTTGGTAGAATAACAATCACTTGGTAGAAGTGATAATGATAAAGAACGATGAAAAAAATAACGGTAAATTATTGAAAAGTACAATATTCTAATAATTTTGTGCAATGTGCATATGGAGTGTGCAAGTTACATTAAACACACTTCAGCAATATATTAACTGTTATTATTTTCATTAGTATTTCGATAGGTATTTACAATATAAGATATATTTTTTTGTTTCTTAAAAGCTTTAAATAACTTTTCCTATAATAAAAACATTTTTCTATTGTTCAACAGCTCATCGTTGTTTATGGACAAGTTAATAAACAATAGACAAGCGATATGCGATAAAGAAGGTTCTATAACGTGGGTGGAACGACTCTCGTGTTAAACAACTGTTTTGAGATTTTTATGTCAAATTATCTTCATAAATAATTGGTGACAGATACGGACATTGGTCCAAAGTCCAAACCAATGTTTGACTAGAATAAAATACAACGAACGCCGTTGATACGGCTTGCAGGTGGATCCGGCTGGGTAGGAACCAAACTATTCAACTGGGGATTGCTTATGAGCGACATGACAGCGGCTCATTAACATTGTAAGCATCGGTTTACAGCTTCTATACGTCTTACATTGTCAGCCTTTATAGCCGAAGGTGTCAATGGTCGTACACATTCCTAAAGTAATATATCTAATTAAAATTACATTTATTTATTATGTTTTACTAGAACTGCTCTGCTAGTGACACTGCTCTACAGTTGGTTCACGTATGATCAACTCCGTGCGATATCACACTCGCAAATCTCATCTCTATAAATTGCAAATTGTTCTCTCTGTTCTCCTATCTTTTCCTACAACAGAGTGCCGGATTAAGCAAGCGCGGGGCCCGTAGCAATTTCATTCGAAGGGCCCTTGATCTCACTTTTTTCTTCCTTTTTTCGTGAGTTAATAACCGGTTTTTTAAAATATAACCGGCTCAAAAAACCAGAGCTATCCTCTGATGCCAGGAAATCTCTCTTAAATTAATAAAATATGTTTTTTTACTCATAACTTGCTCCTGCGGGGCCCTCTTTTGCGCGGGGCCCGTAGCAATTGCTACTCTTGCTACGTGGTTAATCCGGCCCTGGCAACAGAATAAGTATATATTTCTATTAAATAGTATAAACAGTTCTAAGAGGCAAAACTCATTATATTTGTACTAAGTTCTAAATAAATAAGTGAGCAAACTCGTGGGCTCAGCAGGTCGTGACTAATAGAAAAAAGAAACCGAACAATTTCGATGCGCCTACACATGTAGGTACACAAAACAACGTCGTAACTTCCCTACATTCTATACTACGGGTATAGTGTTGCATTTTTTTATATATCAAATATATTTTATGTAAAACGATACAAACTATTCAGCCAAGACAAATCACATAAAATATATATTCAAATTATGGTGTCTAAAATTTCATTGTTTTTTTTTTGTTATTATTATTTATTTATTTAGTGACAACATACAGACAACATTTAAAGGCCGGCAACGCACCTGCAAGTTCTCGGATGTTGCAGATGTCCATGGGCGGTGGTAGTCACTTTCTATCAGGTGAGCCTCCTGCTCGTTTGCCCCCTTATAAAATAAATTAAAAAAAAAATCTTACTAAAAAATACAAAAATAAACTTTTTTAAACTTATACCTTATATTACCCCTTCGAAGGTGAAGGCCTCCTCTAGAGATTTCCAAGTATCGTTTGCCCCCTTACATAAAAAAAAGATTATAAAGATAAGCTATGTTTTATTATTATATTATATCAGACAACTGTGCAAATGTTCTTGTTAAATTCCTATTTACATTTTATTTACAGCAACATAATAAGAGATTGCACTGCACATCTCATCGCCATAAACGATGCCAGGAAGCTTTTTTCGTCTATAATTAAATTTCTACTTATAATCATTTTTGTATCCCAATTTATTTTCTGCTTCTTATTTCGATTAGATATTAGGAGAAACTTGATTGGTCTATTTGTTATTTAATTGTTTTTATTATATCTGTGTAACTAAACTGTTTGTTTTCTAAAATATTAATTAATTATATTTATTTATTTAAAATTAATAAATGTTATATATATACAGGATGTAAGAAACATGTGTCCGTAACGGTAACATGGGTAAAATTTTTGCTTAGAATTTTAGAAATGATGACATATACTATAGAACTGACTCAATATCCGACCCACTTCACGGATCGGACACATGTTTTCTTACACCCTGTATGTATATTGTATACCTATATATAATATAATTTAGCGTCGTTTAGTTAGTATATAAATTACCGATGGGACAAATCCGATGCGACCTAGAAGAGTTCAGGCTAAGGTATTTCGACTCTATAATGCTTGTGTTTTCACAGAACTGCTAACTTCCAATGTCCCAGGCCAGGACATTTGCTATTGAGAATTCCTTTACGAACTCGGGACCCGCAGCATTATTAGCTAACCACTGAACCAACGAGGCAGCTTAATATGTACCATAATATAATATTGTATTTCGAAATGAAAATCATTAGCCCTTATAACGCGCGCCTGAAAGCCGAATTTTAATCGTAATTTATGAGTACAATTTAAGTGACTTTTAAAAGGATGTAAAAGCGACTTACAACTCGTTATTCAAGATTTATTATTTCAACATTTTGTTCCTGTAAACATTAAAACAATCGTCAGCATTCGGTAATGAGAGCGGGGAACAAAAAAATTGGTTTTACTTTCGCATTTCTCTGCCGAATCGTATGGTCACGAATTATGTTAGAACGAGAAGGATTTATATAAGTTCCTTCAAGTGTGAGTGCGTTAGAAAATTCAGGTTATACCACTCACGAGCCTTCCCACGGTGTTTTGTTATGATATGCTTTAAAGTACCGAACGTACGCCATTACCTTCTATAATTACTATAGCGAGTTTAAACAACGATAAGACACATTAACATAATTTTACGACATCTCCAAACGCATAACTACCTTAATTTAGTTCATTACGTTAACAGGAAAGTCTTCTTGGTTTTTTATCACAATGTTTTTAAATATGGCAACATTTATTTCGAAGTATGAAATAAAACATTAAATCGTATTTATTTAACAAGGAACTTATACAATTTTACTTGGTGGTAGAGCTTTGTGCAAGCTCGTCTGGGTAGGTACCACCCACTCATCAGATATTCTACCGCAAAACAGCAGTACTTGTTATTGCTGTGTTCCGGTTTGAAGGGTGAGTGAGCCAGTGTAATTACAGGCACAAGGGACATAACATCTTAGTTCCCAAGGTTGGTGGCGCATTGGCGATGTAAGAGATGGTTGACAGCTCTTAAAACGCCAATGTCTATGGGCGTTGGTGACCACTTACCATCAGGTGGCCCATATGCTCGTCCGCCTTCCTATGCAATAAAAAAAAAAAAAAAAAAAAAAAAACAATATTTTAAATATTTTGAACTTATACAACATTTTAAATATTGTATAAGTTCATTAATACATTTTTTTAATTTTCAGAAAACATAAAATCTTTCAAGTATGGAACAATAGTGTCCTCCAAACCGATTTCGGCCACGACGCGGCTTTGGTGACCAATCCCAAGAGAGATAGATATAGTGCACAAGTGTGTGCGCAAACACAGGTGCACGCTCTATTCCTTAGCTGTCATAATTCGATGGGACGGCAATGCGACACAACCGCAAAGAGTTTTTATTGCAGGACCAACGGCTTTACGTTTAAAAGTTTGAAACATGCAAGTGAGTTTGCATGTCTCATCAAATTATTAATAGTGAATTTATAACTTATAAGCTCATTAGTCCTGTTAATCCTACTCGAACGAAATTATTTTAGGTGCAGTACCATCGGCTTGACGTGCTGGAGCTCACTAACAAGCTTTAATCTCAGGCTGCTACTGAGAATTTTTCGGCAGAAAAACCCAATAGAATACTTGGTGGAAGAGCTTTGTGCAAGCTCGTCTGGGTAGGTACCACCCACTCATCAGATATTCTGCCGCAAAACACATCTATATATATATATATATATATATAAATGAATGTTTGTCTGTATGTCCTTTATAGAATCGTAAACTATGCATTTGATCATGTCATGATCATCAGCAAAGTGTTTGCATTAGCCCACAAAGGTTTCTGAGTTGGTACGACCAATCTTTTAATAATTAATAAGTAGCGTAGCAACGTACGCTGGGTACAGCTAGTATGATATAAAAGCAATATAAGTATTTGTAGTATTTTATATTTATACATAAGGGTCTGTCTTAGTTGTAGGTTGGTAGCCCTAGTCATGACAGTCGTCAGACACGCCATGTTACCGTCATACAGCTCGGTCTCTATGAATGCATGCAAAATTTTACCAACCGTTATGTATGATAACATCGACACGGTAAATGATCGTGGGAGTGAAAAAGCGATTGACATTAGACAAAGACAACGATGGACAGCGTTATTTACTTAATCACGTTATCAATGGAAAATTCATTAATTTCACGTAAATAGCGATAAATTTTATAATTATTTTATATATTTTTTCGATTTCTCAATGGTCTGGTCTGATATTTTGAATATACGAAGTAGATTCACAGCATTAATTCTCATTCTAATAAATTAGTATTAAATTAATCTTTAGGTTTCAGCTTTAGCTATGTACAATAGAATACAGCTATTTTAACAATGCTTATGAAAAAGAAAACCAGCAGTTTGTGACATTTACGAGTTTGGAAGTTATGGGTATCGAAAGGGACGACCATGCATAAAGTCATAAAAGTGTGACAAATTATCCCGGCGTGTTATAAATGTTTTGAACTAACGACGCCGATTTAAAATAAAAAGGTCATGAGTTACCAATGTTAATTATTGTAAATTAATTGGCCAGGGACAATTATTCTACTAACAAATTGTCACTTTATTGTAATCGAATTGAAGCTTAATATTATAGTTGTAAGTCCGATGGCGTCCACACGCATGGAAAAACGCATTTAGGCATTTCTACCACATGAAGTGGGGGGCATGTGGGACTCTCCGGTGCCTGAAATTCCAGTGCACCAGAATACTCACTAAAAAACCAGCGTTACCCTCACCATCTCTTCGGGGTACGGCACGGGATCGTGCGATCGATCGATCGTGAGTGTGCCGTGACTCCATTCCACCCAGCAACGCAAGTAAGGACGGACTGTCTCCACCGTCTCCAGGCCTGCTGAGGGTGAGCCTAGATGCAAATCAAGACTCGCTGAGCTAGATCCCTGACTCGCTCCACCTCCACTGACCCTGGATCGCTTAACTTCGATCGCTTTTCCGCCAGCACCTCTGCCTTGAATTCCCAGAGCGGAAAGCTCGCGAGAAGTGTCGCCGCTGTCCAAGATAGCATCATTCGCATTTCCTCGTATCGCTCTCAACGCTATAACACTGTGGTGAGGGCGTCCACCGAAATGTGTGCACCGTCCAGCGCCATGGAGCACATAACACCAGGCAACGAGTTTCCGGCGTTTATACGTAATGTATCTTCACATTCATTTTTTTTTAAAGTAACATTGGTAACTGTTATAAAAGAGAATATAATATATTAGGAATTTATGTTTATTTTAAATTGATAACATGTAATGTGTTGTATTAGTATTGTAATTTATTAAGCTTTTTTTTTGTACTTTCATTTATGTAATTCGGTAAGTGTATGTTTTTTGGTGTTAATATAGAATAAATAAATAAATAAAACTATTTTATCACTCCTTGAACAGGCAATCTACGTGTTCTAGCCACTGGGCCATCATAGGCATTACGGCTTAGAACCTAGTTTAAAAAATAAAAACTGTTACTAAAAATGAAAACAATGAGTACCTACTTATTTTATAGTATCCGTTATAAAACTGGTTTATTTGAACCATAAACAACTAAAAACATTTCGCTAATTGGACTAAAATCAAGGTGAAAAGAAAAAAAATCATCATTAACGTTTTAACATCAATCTATTTAAATAATAAAAAAAATACCATGGAAAACCAAGAGATTTATCTACACGTAATCATTTTTGTCACGCCCCGAATTTAATTATGGGAAATATTTTTATAACAATACGTACCCAGAGGCCTTAAGCTATAAAGAATAGCCGTTAATAGCTCTTATTAATATGATCATAAAGCTCAAAATGTCATATAAAATGAGTGTCAAGTCACTGTCATGTAGATTAAATGAAGAATAGATCTGATACCAGTTTTAAATACATTTTTGGATGTTTTTTTCTGTGACTCAGTCAATGTTTTCGTTGAAAATTAATTTTTCCAATTTTAAATTGTAAATTAAATTAATTCCAATTTTTGTTTTTCATGAAAAGTCTATTACAAATACTATTATAAATCTGTAACTTCAGTAAGGACATTTTTGAAAAAAAATCACATCAACAAAAATACAAAAAAATTAGTTTAACTGCATGATCACTAAAATGTTATCAAAAGAAGCTGTAAAAGTAAGAATTAAACGGACTTTAAATACTCCAAATTAACAAAAGCCTCAAGAGAAAGTTGTAGCTTATTCCACCACGCTTTTCCAATAATTCCAAAACGGATTGTGAAACATTTTTATTCGACACATGCAGGTTTCCTCACATATGAAACCAACAAACAATCTATTTTATTTATTTTCACATCTGTCAACTATTCTTTGACACGACGGATGTTACGAATAGATTGAACAAAATTTTAAGATTTTTCGACCATTAAATTGATGGACCTCACAAATTGTAGTAGAGAGCCCTTGTCATTATTCAAATATGCTAGGAATGGAGAGAGTTGGGTGAAAGAAGTGATTGACTAGCTGTGGTAATGGGAGTTAGATTGAGTTTGATTATAATAAAATGGCGACTTAATCGTCGATAGCACACCCCGGGGATAGTCGTCTCCGAACATTATTAATTATAATCGAAAATTGTACTTCAATAAATCTATCATAACAGTGTTTTGTCTCGTGGTCGTTTCGTGGTCCTAGACTATATAATCGATATATTTTTTTAATTTATTCATCATTAATGCTTGTTTTAGAGTAATCGCTAACGTATTATCTCGCGCTACAACACAGCACATGGGTATAATTTAGATCCTTCTTAAATGATCTGCTATCGCAACTTTTGTTTTGTCGTACTAGTTTATATAGTTAATTTTAGTATACATATGTATATATATGTATGTGTATGTATATACTAATCGCAATGATTATAGCCCCAATATAATTTATATTCTTAATCGGCTCCAGACGGAGGAACTCCTCAACGGCCAACAGTATAAACTCAAAATTTTGTATAAAAACTTGTATTTATATATATAAGTCAAATATCAATTTATTTTATGTATCGCATCGCATATGTACTCCATTATATTATTATAATTATATATTTAAAATATAATTCCTCCTACTTCTTCACCCTTTAGTTGGAGCAATACCATCTAATTTTCATACATTTTGAGGGACCGTGATACAATAAAATCTTCAAGGCAAGCCAATTTGTTCGAGGCCTCATAAACATGAGTTACACAATATTCTCACGTGTTGAGGGGCCCTTAGCCTTGACTATTACATTATTTACGTTGCATATCGTTTTATGACGTCATAATACCTGCACAAATAACGTTGTATGTTTATTAAATATGTCATTGTTACTTTTATCACAATTTAAAATGTTTTTTTTTGTGGATTGATTGTTTTGTTTCTAATTCTGACCTTAAAGTTTGTTAAGTCTACCTTCTCTATTTTATCGATTAACTTTTTATAATTATCGTTTTTACAATGTTGACTTCAATTTTTATTTTTTTTAATACATTATGTTCTTTAACATAATATAACTAATATAAAATAAAAATAAATAAAAAAAGAGAAATAAATAAAATAAAACACAAATTAAAATTTTAAAGAAAAAACACGCCCTCTAAAAGATTGTCCTGTGGCATTGTACCCAAGACGCTGGCACTATTGCCTCTCTGCACTGCTAGACTCAGCCTTTGAGCTAAATAAGCGCCAGGTCTTGGGTCTCCAGAAGTGTGAACCAGTTTCTTAATAATAATAATAAAATAATGAAATAAATTACAGTTCTACCAACATAAAAATTGAATATAAAAAATTGGGTCTAGTCTCTATTATGTACATTAAAAAATAAACAAACAAAATAAACAAATTTAAATTATTTTCCTTAAAAATAACGTACAAATGTAAAATATAATGGAAATCTTAAAAACCAATATTATTCTCGGCTCTGCTTTTTCATTTGTAGCTTTATCAGTTTGACCTATATTATCAATTTGGCCTTTATAATCAACCAAGAAAAATATGTTCAATTTTTTGTAGCTTAGTACCGATTTAAACGATGATGTCCCAGTACATGCTAAGGCCGTCGGCATTACATAAACAAACTACATTTTCCCACGGCAAGAGTACGGAGCGCCATGTACTAATTCGAGTGACCACACTTTTTTAAATGGATTAATGAATTTTTATAACTTCAACAATCAATAAGTCAGTGACGTATTGTTATTGTGTATTGGATAGGATATTTGAATTTAGAATTCACAAAACATATTTAAAAAAAAAGCAATAAACAATGTTAATTTAAGCATAATTATATTTAGTACCTATAATAAGCATGCTCGATCATATAAAAATTATTTTATTGATACATAAATTGTTAGCAGTAATATATAGTATAGCTTATACCAATCGAAATAAGAATAAAGGTAAAGACACCGTAGATTTACAGATGCATGCGACTTTCTAATCGTTCTGCTGTATTACTGCTTTTACTAGTATCTACTCGGTGGTAGAGGTTTGTGCAAGCTCGTCTGGGTAGGTAACACCCACTCATCAGATATTCTACCGCAAAACAGCAGTACTTGCTATTGTTGTTTTCCGGTGTGAAGGGTGAGTGATGTAAGCGATGGTTAACATTTCTTACATTTCCCATTGTCTATGGGTTAGTTAGTGACCACTTACCATCAGGTGGCCCATAAGCTCGTCCACCTACCTATACAATAAAAAATAAATAAAAAAATTACGCACTATAAACCGTTCCTGATTAATTAGTCTACTTTTATTTATAATACAACACTTTTCCAATTAAATAGTTATAACCACATTAATATAACCTTCGTAGTTTCAGTTACAATTTCGTGGACATTGAAAACGCCATCCCTCCGCGAGTCCATAGTGAATAACAGGAATTATTCACGATCTCGACCAATGATTGCGATATCATAGGTGTCAAAGTTGTTAATTTGGTTTATCCTGTTGTGGTTGGAATATTGTATTACATACAAATTTAACCCGCATTGGAGCAGCGTGGTGGAATAAGCTCCAAATCTTCTCCTTACAAAGAGGAGAAGAGGCTTTAGCCCAGCAGTGGGACATTCACAGGCTGTTACTTTATACAAATTTAATTTTAAAAATTAACGACTGGAAAATAAAAATAAATTAACGAAAATAAAATAAAATACAAAAGGAAAGTCTCAATAATCCACATATATCTGAGTGATATTGCAATATGTCTTTATTTATTCACAGAAATCTTTTTTACAGTTATTTTTGTGTCTTTCTAGTTTTCTTTTAATTGTCATCATGGTTACCTTACTACTGATTACGATCGTACGTATCGGCGCCGACTCATCTCATATAAATCTCAGTCTGAAATGTTAGTGATGTTCAAACATGATATAAGCACTACTTACCTATTCTATATAACAAAAACATTATTATATATTATGTTAAGAATTTCGTCTTCTGTTTTAAAATAACAGCCTTTATAATATTATAAAAGCAGACTTATAATAATAAGAATATATATATATATATATATATTCTTTAATCTGTCCTTTGACACGAAAATTAAGGGTTTTGCAATAGTGATTTAGATTGTAGACTACTTCTAATATTATTTAGAGATTCGTCAAAGTTCAGTCAAGAGTAAAAATCAAAATACAACTATATAAATTGTTATAAATAAAAATTAATTTTACTTTATATAATTATTGTGTGATTAAAAATATGTAAATAAATACCTACATATTTTTAACAATTCACAGTAAAAATTTTATGCGGTGGTAGAGCTTTGTGCAGGCTCAGCAGCAGTCCTTTGTATTGTTGGGTTCCGGTTTGAAGTGTGAGTGAGCCAGTATAATCACAGGCACAAGGGACATGACATCTTAGTTTCCAAGGTTGGTGGCGCATTGGCGATGTAAACGATGGTTGAAATTTCTTACAATGCCAATGTCTATGGGCATTGGTGACCATCTTACCATCAGTTGGCGCATGCTCGTCCGCCTCCCTATACCATAAAAAAGCATTCAGCGACATTATATTATTTATATTTAAAACATTAGGTACGAAAAACAGCGTAAAGCTATTTGATACTACAGGGTTAATTATAACTGTCCAACAATTTAGTCAAGGCTAACTATGGGATAATATATAATTAAAGTTAATTTACTATTCCCGCCGTTTCAATAAACTTTGTAAAAGTATATTTAATGTTAGAGAAATATTCAAATAAAAAATATAGCATGTATGTAGCTACATACTCTACAATATATTGAATATTGACTTTTTGAAGAATGATAAGGACTGTTAAATTATTATAAAGTTAGGAGAATCCATGACCCATACAACAGCTTTATTAAAAAAAAACCCGGAAAAGTGAGAGGTGGACTCGCCCAACGAGGGTTCCGTACAAATTTGTAGGTACATATTTAGGGTTATGTTTGATTTTAAAAAAATTAAATAAATAATCAGCATATATGCATAACATATACACATACACCAAAATTATTAGGTACCTACCTATATTTATAAAAAAGGAAAAAGGTTTTTTTATTCACACTAAAATGCAATTAAAACAACATTAAAAGTAATTAAAAATCTGGTAAAGCTTGTGCCAATGTAGCCCTTTCATACGATACCCCACATGACACGGTTAACTCAAATCAAAATTTGGACCGCCATTTCTTGCATTAAGACCCTGTTTTTTTATGATTTCATTACAAATGTATAGTTTCAGATTTTAGAATTTGAGTATATCGTTTTAATTCAACTAGATACCTCTACGCGTTCCCGAGATAAATGTTCTTGACAAACAGACAGACGGAAAGACGGACGGACAACAAAGTGATCCTATGCGGGGTTCTGTTATTACGCCATTTTAAGCTAAAGTAATTATATTATCATTTAAGACGCGACTTGTGAATTGTTGAATGTTATTTGGACTTTTAAGAGTAATCGTGTGAATAATTTCCATCAATTTATATGATCTGGTGTTCTTTTTTTAAAAAGATCGAGGTTTTTTTGTAATCAATTTCACTATGTTTATATACGGGATGCTAAATGTTGTATAATTTTTAATTTTAGCGACACCTATGGTAATTTTACAAAACTATTTTGATTGTAGCGCCACCTAGTAAGTATGGTCAACTTAATTTGAGAAATTGCTCATAGATGTCGCTATGGGTTAATGTGGCTCGAATATAAATTATTATTCAATCATATACAAATTAATACAAAGCTCGGCTTAGAGATGGCGTTGCTAGTTTGTATAACTGAAATAGAATACATTTTACACGAAATCTTATTATCTATATAAAAATTATTCAATTTTTTTTTTAATATTCAGTACTATTTTACTAAATCTATCAAGTTGATTTGAATTAACTGCCCTTTTATTTTCTTGTACGTGTTTAATCTCCAAGTAATTGTTTTGAGGGTTTATTCAGTTTTCCTAAAAACTAAACTATGTTTGTACTATATGTTATTTTCTTAGCTAATCAGTTTAGTATTTATAAGACAAATCAAAGTTATGCAATCAATGTTATTTAAATTTTATTTTTTATTTTAGAGACAAACGAGGTAACGGGTTATCTAATGGTAAAGCCGTTAGATAATAACACTTTGCTTAATATAAACCACTTTTTAAAATATGTCGATTAAATGGTAAAATATTTATTTGTAAATTTAATTATAGCAATTACCGGGATCGCCATTTTCTTAGTTCTCGGAAAGTCATTTCTCTAAATAAACTATACTTTTCAAAATATCATCATATACATATTTATATTTCTAGCTTTTGTATCGTAGATCTATTAATAGTAGGTAATTCGCGGCTATTGCGCTACTGCACCGTGCCCCCCGAAGTTTGTTTTAACATTTTTTTAGGAAATATTTCTAAAACTACTGTTTCGTATTGCAAAGCGCGAATATATTTATATATATAAACGATAAAAATGAATATGTATTTATTTTTGATGATGATTAATACTTTGTCACAATTGAAATAAACTACAGCTGGCATTATTCTTTCCTCTCTTTTTTTATAAAAATGTTTATAGTGCTATCTACAAAAGACAGATATATGCTGTCCGCTGTTGCTAATTTTTCTGTACACGCTTTGGAGATCTACAAACATCTCATAATTTTGTCTATATTTTGTTACCTATCGTTTTGGCTGTGTTCGCTTCTAAAGCGACTTGAGCCAAAATCTCTCATGCCATATCTCAAAAAAAAATGCAGCACATGAATACACTGTATTGGCCATTACCTAAAACTATAAAAAAAACAAAACTTACGACCTTATAATATTAGTATGATTATTATTGATTATTTTTCAAATGTATTATTTGTATATACTTATTTATGTCCTTAATATGAATAGTTAAGCACCCTTGCGTATTTACAGTTGGTAACTATTTAGTATTAAGTATGCCATCGGTTACAATTAGCTATAATCCTTACATATCAATAACTTCCTATCTATTGTGTTGTATTTTTAATCTTTGTTTATTGACGTACAACAATATGGACATAGACAATTTAACATCACAAAGAGATAATGACCGATTTACGGTCATAGATATTTTTTTATTTTTTTAAATACGTGACTAAGCATAGGGTTGCGTCTGACCGTAAAAAGTGGTACGTCAGCGCTTTGGATATTTAAAAATAATAATCTTTTGTATGCAAATACTCTATTATCATAAGGATGCGTTGCAAAACTTCAGTAATTAATGATTTTTGAATTAATGGTGTTGAGTTGATTATGTTTATTTCAATTTAAAAAAAAAGTTGTTTAAAATTTGATGTCTCATTATAGTTAGTTATCGATTAATATAATATTAATGTTGTACGTTTAACTTTTTCAGTTAAATGTAAAATTGTTCTTGTTATTTATGTTAAAATGTTAGAATATTAAAATTATGTATGTACATAAATTATAATACATACAAAATGTAACCACTATCACAGATGAATGTATATATTTAATATTTTTGTCTATGTATCGGTTATATTATATTATGATACAGACATTTATACTATATACTTGTGAAGTGTACTTACGCTGTTTGCCGTAAAAGCCGAGCTTGAGTCGAATTATAAGGCCAATTTAAGCACTTGAAAGTGCAGCGATGTAAACCCGATATCTTCTAGCCACTAGGCCATCTCGGCTCCATCAGTGCGATCACTTCTTAACTCAGGAAGAGTTTGAAGTCGATGAACTCAAAAGATTGCCTAACGTCACGTATCTTTGGTGCACTAAACTTGCATTGTAATTGTTTAAAAAAAAACCGACGTTCTATTTTGTTCATGAGAATACTTAGCAAAGTTGTTTTTAATTATTATAATGCTTTATCATGATTTAAGCGTATTGATCTTCTGGATCTATTTATGTATTTAAAAAGGGTCGTTTAGAAGTTGATGCGTCTATAGTCACTTATGGATTTGTATTTAAACGAAAAGTGCGGTATCACTGGAAGGGTTGCGGATTAATGCTTCAAAACACCCCATTGTCGTGCTTACATAAACAATGGGTTATGTTCAACGCATTTTGTGCAATCATGGCGTTATAGATTATATTAGAAATTTTATATTTTTTGTTACATGAATTTTGTAGTTTTTTCTTAGTGGATGATTATTTTATATATTATTTTAAAATAGGTAGACTAGCGAGGTTGGAATCATTCGCTAAGAAAGTATCCCGGGATATATGTATAATCTCGGCATATAAGCTCTTTTAGAAAGTATATTCAACATGGATTTACTGGTGGTAGGGCTTTTTGCAAGCTCGTCTGTGTAGGGACCACCCACTCATCAGATATTCTACCGCAAAACAGCAGTATTTGGTATTGTTGTGTTTCGGTTTGAAGGGTGAGTGAGCCAGTGTAATTACAGGCACAATGGACATTACATCTTAGTTAACAAGGTTTGTAGTGCATTGGCAATGTAAGCGATGGTTAACACCTCTTACAATACAAATGGGCGTCGGTGACCATTTAAAAAAAATGGAAACATACTATATGTATATGTACGTATGTCCACCCTGAAGTAATAATATAATCTATAATAATTAGATAATTTCATAACGATCAAATCGGTAGTATTTCATAATACTACTACGATCTTTACAAGCTGTCTATTATTAGAAATAAATCTAACCGTAGTTTTAATTGCACTTTGGTTCAGCCAATCAGCTCGTCTTATTATAAAACCATAAACATATTACAAACTTGCGTGTCTATGTCAGTATCGTTAAACGCTTTTAACCCTTTAAAGAAAAACAAAATGAGTTCACACTCGAAGGAGTCTGAAGGGCCTAACCTAATTGATAATAATGTCTTAGCAAGCGAACCATAAAGAATTGCCTACGTTTTATTCTCATTACCTCTGAAAGGGGTGACCACCCTGGTCTTGATTGTAATTTATGATATCCTTCAAAAGTAATGTAATATTATTATGCTTAATATGTAATTATAATTATATAATTACGGCCTTATTAATTTTACTTAGTGACTGTTTAGTTAAACAATGGTTCCTCTCTTTCTGTCATTATTCATTTTAAATTCAAAAGAAGAAGACAGAGTATTGTTTAACTAATCCCCCATTAAACAATGTTGTAAGTAAGGCCGTTATAATTTTAATCAATCATTGTTACCACCGCGTTGGTCTAGCAGCTATATGTAAGAAACATAAAGCATTCCGTACACCACCAATGCGCAATGCACCGTCAACCAGGGGAACTAAAATGTTATATCGCTGGTGCCTGAAGTTACACGGGCATACTCACCCCTTAAAAACGGCACAATCACACCTTGATTTCGACGAGTCATCCACTGCTGACCAGAAATCGCTCAACTTTTGTAATTGCGAAGCCATTGTAAGTGAGATTATTATTAATATCTAAAATGATGCATGTTGGTCATAATATTTCTCATTGTATAGACAGTCCAGCTTGCTTGTATTATGTCTCGTGCTCTACTTAAAAGAAGTGTTATGTTTAACAACGCTATGGGAGTCTGTATGTGCTACAGTAGTCATGAATTATATTCTAATTAAACAATTTTTTGTTTCGTTTAATATTATATAATTGTTTTTATAGCATAGGAAGACGGACGAGCATATGGGCCACCTGATGGTAAGTGGTCACCAATGCCCATAGACATTGGCGTTGTAAGAGATGTTAACCATCGCTCACATCGCCAATGCGCCACCAACCTTGTGAACTAAGATATTATGTCCCTGTGCCTGTAATTACACTGGCTCACTCACCCTTCAAACCGGAACACAACAGTACCAAGTACTGCTGTTTTGCGGTAGAATATCTGATGAGTGGGTGGTACCTACCCAGACGAGCTTGCACAAAGCTCTACCACCAAGTATACAGAAGACATATGTGATAATTTTAACTCAATCGGTTCGGTGGAATTGCTTTAAAATTCATCGGGAATTTTCATCGGGCAATAATCATTGTAACCAAGTGATTCATGATTATTGTAACCGAATTTAGGTGTAGGAATCTTGGGGATTTTGAAAATACATTTTTTCTTTATATAATTATGTGTGTATATATTTTTTTTCTACATATTCATTTCGCTGAACTGCCACGACATCTAGTAGATAGGCTAATATTGGACTTGGTGGCACTGTGGTCGGGTGTTCTAAAAATAAAACTTATTTTACTTGCACAAAGCCGGGACGGACAACTACTATATATTTAAGTTATAGAACATATATTATTTTAATATCATATATTGTATTTGAACAACAAATTTTCAAAATGTTCAAAATTTTAACTTGTTCAAATAACAGCTAAAATTCTCCATAAACGCTTCGAAGCATAAAAGGTCATAGTCCATTAAACGGGTTCATAGCTGTATAGTTTCCTTAAGGGTGGTAACGCATTATACGGTGGACGAGTCACCTAATTGAAAGAAACCGCATAAAGAGTAATTCCTTACAAATGATATAATAATAGTGATCTGCACCTACGCTCGGGCCCTGTAATTCATATTTTCTTTCTTCATCAGTCTGTAAACATTAGCCCTTAGTATAGAACTACTAACCTAGTAAAATAGTAAAGGAAAAACCTCGTGCATTAGTGAGTGATAGCAGTGAAACTATTTAGCGTCAAAAACGTTACAAATCAAAAAATCAAAAACGGCTAGTGCAAATCATTCTTCATGATAGCACTAGCCGTCGTCGCGTTTGGACTCTACTACCACTTACCATCAGGTGGAGTAGAGTCATTTGCCCTCCCGGGCTATAAAAAAAAACGTAGAAACGTGCTCAAAGTTTAGTTATTAATGACCATCAGCAGTCACTATGCTTACACATGTAATAAAAAACCTTATTCGGTCTTAACATAAAGAGCGCGACTCTTCAAGCCGGCCACAACATGTATTTTAAGGTACAATATACAATTATTTTAAATTCACCGATATTTCGAGAAATATCGATCGTACGCTAATTTTGTAGAAAAGTATTTGCAAAATTGGCTAAATGATTTTAATCTATATTTTAAAAAAAGAACCACAGGATCAACCAATCGATATTCCTGACACCAGCTGACGAAGAACATAAGGTAAAAACCATGAAGAAGTATGTAACCAGTAACTTAGATATTGGACATTATGTACTAATTATTATTCATAAATAAGTTTCGTAACGATACGTTATAATTAAGGTAATTATATTGTAAAGTCAAGTCATATGGTTCTTAAAATGATTATAAATAAAGATGATTAGATAAGAGACCCTAAAATATTAAAGGAGTAGTCTAATATCAAGAAGGTCATCTATAATAACTATTACCGAAGCGTAGGGTTGCCATCTGTGAAAATAACCAGATTAACTTGTAAAAAGGATTTTATAAGCATTACATACGAATTTTTATATTTAAATAACTAACCAAACGTTTGTGTTTAGATTTTTCCTTAGCACATAAACGGTGATATCGATAAACGGCCGAAAATAAATGTCCATTACATTTTTTTAAATAAATCTTACAGCTATTAGAAATCTAATTTGAATTTGGAATTCTATGTAGAATGACTTCTTTCTTACTGGCCAGTGCAACAAATCTGCATTTTCATAGCTCATAATATAATATTATTGTATGGGTTAGTATTTTTCCTTTATACAATGTGGTCGATCCAGGGATATCCTAAAAATTAGGTCAAATCCGGCGATACGAACGGATGCGGTGCTCTCTGGAGTGAATGACTTAACTGCTAGAAAAGGCCATCGGCTTCGACATTAATGTTTATGAAGTTACATGTGGTATTAAAGGCTGATTTCTAGATCCCCTAATCTATATGTTTTTATGAAATAGGTCGAAAGACTGGCATACCACCTGAAGTTAAGCGGTCCTACCTATTCTATTCTTCTTCTCAGTCGCACACTCCTGACGGAGTGGTCGTGGTAAGGTCATGGAAAGTCTGATAAATAGGTTGCGGCTTTTGCGAGACTTCTCCATTTCTCTCTATTGATGGCACTGTATAGTTATTTGATATATATATACAATTACCTGTGCTTTAGGTATATAAAAATAGGTAATTGCATAATACAGGTGCAACAAACAAAATTTATTTGTTGTAATTATTTTGAGAGTAATAAATTACTTAATATTTATCATAAGCCTTCTACATGTATTCAGTTAATAAACAATAATTATTTTTATAAATTAAAAACAAATCCAAATGTATTCAAATTCTCCAACCTTTACAAAATAAGTTTCAATATTAATATTGTAAATTAAAAATCGACATCGCTAATATTTTTCGCTTACAAAACCACATAGGAATATTTCATTTCACTACAACAATCACACCCACGACTAAATAATTTCGGGTGCAATGAAATATATGTAATAATATGTACACATTGTCCGTGTATGCTGTATGCGGGTACAGTATGTCCGAACTCCAGATGTTTCTAATGATACAGAAAGCGCCTGGTTATTGCAGTTAGTGGAGGTATCACAAGATAATTTTACACACAAGCTTTACCATATAAAATTAAACTATATATGTATAAGAAATTAATAACAATGATTATACAATTACAATTAAGAATTAGAATACAGGTTATTATACAATTAATGATTTTATGGATGTTAGCACACCTTGTTGTAACTGTTTTTTTTTGTATACAAAACATGATAAAAAAAAAACCCACTGAGTTCCTTTCGCCGGTTCTTCTCAGGGCTGGTTGATTCTTTTCCGAATCGGTAGTTTCTAGTTTGACTATCAATAAGCAAATGTACTTCAATGTTGAAATATTAAATAACTAAGCAAAATAAGCTAATAATTATTATATTGAAGTACACTTCAAAAATTTATTAATAAATATGCATTAACTTTTTCTCTTATCTGTTTACAATTTTGCCATCGCGTGTTACGTTACTTCATTAAGAGAAGTAAGACATCGTGAAGATTCTTATATGTGTAAATTCCACTCATCTGTTCCATAAATAGTGGAACAAGTACTTAAAATGAGTCCATGCCCAGTTGTGGGACATTGTCGTTGCTTTTTTTTAAACTTTTCTAAACAGAATTAAGACTGTAGAGCTAAGGTAACTCGGGCGTAACCGCAAGAGATTACCGTTACCAAAATTAAATATATCATAGAGACCGGCTGCCTGCCTCTACAAATGTTAACCCTTCCGTATTCAAATGAGTATCGTACCGACATATGCTCTATACCGTACACTTAAGCACGAAATTATTTAATTGATAAATATTTCGCACGGATACAATAACTTAACATATAATATATTATACCACCTATATTTAATATGAAATAGCCGAGATGGCCTAGTGGTAAGACCGCGTGAATCTTAACCGATGATCGTGAGTTCAAACCCGGGCAAGCACCGCTGAATTTCATGTGCTTAATTTGTGATTATAATTCATCTCGTGCTTCGTGAGGAAAAACATCGTGAGGAAACCTTCATGTGTCATATTTCACTAAAAATCTGGCACATGTGTATTCCACCAACCCGCATTGGAGCAGCGTGGTGGAATAAGCTCCAAGCCTCCTCAAAAAGAGAAGAGGCCTTAATGGGACATTCACAGGCTGTTATAACTATAACGAACCTATATTTAAATGAAGAATGATTAAGAAAAATATAAAAAGAAAAGGAACCAGAAACCTTTACGCAGAAGGAATCATACATTTTTCGTCACAATCTAATCTATGTTTTAGGATGACAAACATAGATTTGTATTTATGTAGGTAGATATAATATTTTTATTTATTATAAATACGTTTTTATATCACATATAACATTTACACAGTAACATTTCAATTCTATTTTTTATTTTAGTTTTTATTTTTACTTTAGTCTAGACTCTAGGCTAAAGTAGGTAGGCGGTAGTATGCACACGCGATCCCGTGCCGCTCCACCAAAGACGATAAAGGTACGCTGGTTTTTTAGTGGGTATTCCGGAGCCTTCAGCACCGGCGAGCCCCACATACCCCCCCCCCCACTCCATGTGGGGGAAACGCATTTACGCAAAAAAAAGACTAGGCTAGTCAGATGTATAGATGATTGCAGATACTCTGTTGTAGAATTATGCCTACCATACTAACGAATGTTTGTTCTTGTTCGCATGTTTGTTACAAAATTAAATAACACTTTTGTATCAAACTGTACGCGTTTGAATTCCGATCGCACTTAAGATATAGGTACACAATTTGCATATAAAATTATCGTTTGTCGATTTGTCCGTGTGTAACGTACGTATTGGTTTCGTGGTTTTCTTACTGTTGTTGTATTGTATTGTATGCGCTCCATTAATTTGATGTTTGATGACGCACTAAGGCGCTTTCACACTGACATGTTATTCGTGCGATAATATGAATAGACAAGGACAACGCTATATATTTGTATTGTATATCTATACTAATATTATAAAGCTGAAGAGTTTGTTTGTTTGTTTGTTTGTTTGAACGCGCTAATCTCAGGAACCGCTGGTCCGATTTGAAAAAGTCTTTCAGTGTTGGATAGTACATTTATCAAGGAAGGCTATAGGCTATATTATATTTTCACAAAAATTGGGGATTCTTACTAAAAGTCCAATAATGTAACCCAAGGTGTAAAAAAAATGACCCGAAAAAATCCTTACACGGCGTGCGCTGCGAAAACTATTTACTATAAAATAAAACAATGTACTACCACTTTGGAGAACATATAATTGTCTACAAAAAATATCACATCACCATATGTCTTACTATTGTAGTTATCTCACAACAAGTGTTTTCTTTTATTTGTTAAATAAATTAAAATGCCGTCTGTCTCAATAAATTAAATGCCGCGATAATCTTATACAATACTACTACAGTTTTTTTTAGGAATATTTACTCTGCTACTCGGGCGAAGCTGGGGCGGGTCGCTAGTTATATATAAAGTATATTTTTTTAATTTCATGTAATTTTTTTTCTTTTTTAAATTTTAATTATTTTAATACAGAAGCTTTTTACTACTTATTCATACTTACTTATATACCGATTGTTGAATTAAAAAACTATTGTTTTTATTATATATTTGTTGGTTGCTTTATAATTTCAATGATTTTAAATTGTTTTTTGTGTGAAATGATTTTTTTAATGTATCATTTATAAAATTTTTACATCATTATAACGTACCGGCTTTTAATTTCTTTTTTAATTTAAGGTAGGAAAGCACGTAAGAGGTCATGTTTAGCCATAGACAATGGTGTAATAAATATTATCAGTGCCGAACAATGCGCCACCAGAGACGATTAAATTGTTTTTTATACATATACAATATATATGTTGTATGTACGTTGTATATATGTTTATACGTACTTATTAAAAATGACGAAGCCAGTAACAGTAGCCTTCGAAGTTGAAATTAAAAAAAGGAAAATTATAAATCGCTCGATGTAATCTAGATAATCATAGAGCATTGACCTCTACCGCCCTTACTAACCAAATAAATATCTGACTGTAATTATTTAAAATAATCATATTCAGAGACACGTCCACATGCGCACGCGCATATATAATTATATTAACGAAATAATTAGGTCGCACTTAATGCAAAAATGGTCAGCCATTACCGAACAATCGGCTATTGTTGAATTAATATATAGTTTAAATTGTTAACAATGGGCGCGTGACCAAATGTATGTGACTTGGATAAAGTTATATTCTAGAGGGAAGGGTTAGACGTCCCAGCATCTGTCGCTACAGCTCCACAATTGTTTTCAAATCTTTCGATTTACGACAATGTTCTATGTTAACATCTATTTATGGAATTTTTATGCAATTACTTAGCAATCACTTATTTAATATTAAATTACGTATATAAAATTAATATTCATAGAAAAAATAATTTTGTTGTTTCATATTCAAAACGCCTCTTTCGCTACAGTATTATAGACGAGCCGGTTGGTGTTGTTGGTAGTTGGTACACGGGTACTCTACTTGCCTTTAGCGCCGCAGTTCGTGTGTTCGATTCCCACCCAGGACAGACATTTGTGTGCATTAACTGGTCTTTTTGTCCTGAGTCTGGGTGTAATTATCTATATAAGAATGTTTGTATTTAAAAAAGAAAATTAGTATTTGTAGTATATCAGTTGTCTGGTTAGCTTGGGATCAGATGGCCGTGTGTGAATAATGTCCTAGGATATTATTATTAATGTATTGTTGTAAAGCGCTTGTTTTCAAGCGGCGTTAACAATATATTCTATATTATTATAAATTATAATAGAATCGCATATAAAACAAATTGTTTCATATTTGAGTGCATAAAACTAAGTCAATCTATACTAATGTTAGAAGTAACTCACAACACTCAGTACAAATTGTAATGAAGCGAGCTTGAAGTCAAAGGACGGACATAGGCTTTTGTTTACCTAATACCCGTTCCTCTCCCCCTAATAAGCGGGCAAAGCCGCGAGCGAATACTACTACTCTGTATATTAAACAGTAGAAGGGCAAAAATCCTACTCACCAATATATATATTGTGTGAAGAGCTTAAATTTAATTAGTGACTAAGATCTCCTATTCCAATAAAGTAAAACCAAGCATTCCTGTTTCGCGCTGGCTTTATAGTATCGTTCGGGAGTGCTAGGTTTTGTATGTGCTCGAGCAAGACCTTTACGTGTGCAAACGTTGGGTCAACCAGGAGCGCTTTGTTACGCAGCAACTTTTACTTGCGCAAGAACTTTTCTTTGTATTAAATTATTTTGCGCCCCCAACCGGTACTGTATATTTGAAATCTTGAAATATTTTATTCTAATAATATTTACTTAAATAAACAGTGATTTTATAAATGAAATTTAGAATCGAATCAAACGAATCAAATAAGTCCCTCTCGTGATAGTTTGAAAAATTACACGATAGGTAATAAATAATAAATTGTGTTTACCCCCAATCAATTGGCAGCGGTGACGATACAATAGAGATAATGACGTTATAACGTGCTGCGCACGCGCAGCCCCTAATGATCATTTAGAGTAGTGTGGCTATACGGTACATTGCTGTGTCAATTTTGAAACAACATTATAGTTACGAAAATATAAAATTTCCAATTAGTGTTAATAACAATAATGATTTTATAAAACTACTAAAGTGGATCAATGAAATAGGTGTAGAAGTATATCCTCAATGCTACAAACAATTTTAGAAAATTTATGAAAGAAAATTAAATCAAATGACACTATGCAACCAAAACAAAAAGTTTGCAGCGAATAATTTATTTAATTAATTATTTTGAATACATTGCTCAGCATTATAACATAACTAATAAAACTCTAGTTCCAGCCTTAAGCACATTAATATAAAAAAAAAGTATATTATCTACAGAACCCAATGTAAGTAATGCGCATGACGCTGTAATTTATTTGTATTAGTGTTGTTGTGTACTCTTAGTCGTAATGTTACAACGGATGTCCTCACTATAGTCGTTTTTCGACGCTATGCGGGTGACAGATGTAATGTGCGAGCTGCTTCATAGCATTTCTATTATATTTTTAACAGTTTTTTGAACATGAGTGAGACAAGTACCTACTTATAAAATCGTTAAAGTCCTGACTGACTATTAACGAACAGCTAAGCTGAGACTAGATAGATAAAATTTGGAACGTAGGTCTTTTTGATAGGTAGGCGGACGATATGGGCCACCTAATGGTAAGTGGTCACCAACGCCCATAGACATTGTCAATGTAAGAAATTATAATCGCTTACATCGCCAATGCGCCACCAACCTGTGCCTGTAATTACACTGGCTCACTCACCCTTCAAACCACCCAGCAGTATCGTTCGAACAAATTCAATTCTATCAAACAAGAAATATATTACTTTTAAATTCCATTAAATACAACGAGTTTTGACTGATTCATAAATGAATTTAGTTTTATATCAAAGCATGGCATTTCGAATTATTATTTTCTTTATCAGCTTTATTTATATTTTAAGCTATTTTAAATATAATCATGCCTCAGGCAAGAAGCATGGTCAGTTAAATAAAAGGCAAGCGCGATTGTCATTCAAGTGGTACAATGTCCACTCCTGATAAAACTGGTTATTCAAATGATAATGTAAATGGACAATCATTTGATAATACAAATAGAAATAATAGAACAGCGTTTGCGGAGTACGATTTCAAATGAACTATTTGTTTTTTTTTTTAATAAATAATAATATGATAGCAGCAGTGTTATAAGTGCTATAAGAACTCAGTTACTCACCCCAGGTGATATTCTATTTTCATGCGTGTATGCTTGAAATTATATGATTATTACTGTCAATGTCGCATATCACTTTCTGACCATTTACGACCTTTTTCTGCGGCGAGTTTTGAGTTTGTTTTACAGAATAGCCCTACTGTAATGAACATATAGTTAAACCACACCAAATCACGGATTCAAATAGGAACAAACATTACTTTCAAGTCGTCTAAAACCTGCACAAGACGAAAGTAGTTTTCATTTATTCTGCAATTAGAAAGAAGGTTTGTTTTTTACAAGTTAGTCCATAATAAGGAGCTACGTCTATTAGGAGACTTATTGTTCGACCAATTGTGATAAGGTTGATTTCGCTGAGTTTCTCTTGCCATGTCCCCTTAGGTCTTTCGAACTGATGGTAGTTAGTCCCGGCTTACAATGCACGGTTCCAAACTACCTACTACTAATGTTATAATTTTATCTCACCTAACTGGAATCTTCGGAATAGAAAGCCTAAAATGTCAGTGCCAGAGGAACTTGGATCTCTAAGTCCGGGCCTAATGGTAGATTATTAATTTGACTATCAAAAAGTAAGTATAATGTTTCAATAATGAATAGAGTATGAGCATCGATCATCATTACATAATAACTAAAACAGTAACGTAATAAATTGAGTAAACAAATTATCCTGTGACAAGTAAGCGACCCTTCATAATCGACGACCATAGAAACAGTATCGCACGCGTATGACATTTGGACGCAATTAATACAAGAGACGCGTGCCTGATGCGTTTTTAAACGCGAACACATGTACTTGTAATTGTTTAGCAATTTGTGACGCAGATGGCATTGTTTTCAATTATCTCATTAAATAACATCCCCCGGACTCAAACCCGCGGCGTGTGACGGACGACAACAATAAATAATTTAATTTACTTGGTGGTAGAGCTTTGTGCAAGCTCGTCTGGGTAGGTACCACCCACTCATCAGATATTCTGCCGCAAAACAGTAGTACTTTGTATTGCTGTGTTCCGGTTTGAAGGATGAGTGAGCCAGTGTAATTACAGGCACAAGGGACATAACATCTTAGTTCCCAAGGTTGGTGGCGCAATGGCGATGTAAGCGATGGTTAACATTTCTTACAATGCCATTGTCTATGGGCGTTGGTGACCACTTACCATCAGGTGGCCCATATGCTCGTCCGCCTTCCTATACAATAAAAAAATATATATATATTTGGTCGATTCACGAGTTTGAGATTTTGTTTTGTAAAAAATGTTCAATATAAATCAATATAAGGTTCTGTAAGCGCTATTATAGCTAACCTCAAAGTTATATCATAGTACATGAAATCTAAGTTGGCCGCCCTGAATGTCAAAACCTTCTAGAATGTGAAAAGATAACGACCTCACAAATAAACGTTGCTTCTTAGCGAGTGATTAGTGACAGGCAAGGAACTGTGTCTTCTTTTTTCTAATGTCAAATCAATAATGACAGAAAGAGATAAATTATAAGTAAAATAACAATAATTTTTTTATATAATTTTTCTGCCCACGCTCGTCGTTTTTTTCCCCTAAAGTATACTTTGAGTCAATGTGATGAATACTGACTGACAATTCGATAGTTAATCTATCAAAATAAATCAATAATAAATTATAATCATAAATAGCTATTAGATTCACTTGTGAGTGGGTTAAATCTTAGGTGCTGAATGTACTCTCAAATCGGGTATGTAGTCATTTTTATTATTTGGAGAGTTGTTTCCCGGCGGTAGTTTCTATCAGGGTGTGAGAAGAGCGCAGGAGTAAGTTGCTTGGTTACCTTCTCAATACTCTTGGTAGCGTGTATGGAAAATTTCATGATGATCGCTTGAGAAGTAAAGACGTAAATTCGTAACAAACAAACTCACATTCGCATTTATATTACTAACGATAAATATTAGCTTATAAAAATCAAGGTGACAAATGAAAAGATATTTTTAGCGATACAAAAAAATTATAAATGTAAAATATAATTTGAATGGTATAATTATGGAAATAACAATCGAGAATTAATTGCAATATTATTCGTTACCATGACAACAATACGAAAATCACATAAACATAAACGCAATCGGTAGCATTATAATTGCAAATAGCCTGCGCGTGCGCAATCCAGATAAGATCGTGTGCAGTTTAACAATCGGATATGATTTTATCAAATCGCATGTTTCGGCACACGTTGCGAATGTAATATTTTAACGACTCCTTTTGGGTGCTTGATAATTTGATATTTTATATTATAATAAAAAAGTTGGTTAGGTTAGCTTAAATTAATCTTTTACGGCCATATAAATATTGTAGAGCGTGTGATCAGATAAACAATGATGTGTTTTATTCTATTCCTCGAATGTTACCCCTCACAACCCCTTCCCTTCAAACGTGGCTAGTCCAGTGGACAACTAGTAAATGATATGTGTTTAGATATGACTAAGAGCTACGCTGTCGAAATGAAATTTTAACCACTCTTAAAATGAAAACTAGCTTTAGAAAATATATATTATATTTGTATGATGAATGTTTATATAATGTAAGGTTCAGAGAACCTAGATGATTATTATTATTATATACACAAATGAAATAGTAGTAAACAGAGTACATGGTTATTTCCTGAATATGAAACCGCGATTTTTTTTATTTATTTATTTATTTATTTATTTAATGGAAACAAACAGTACATAATAAATCTAATACATATCAAATATTGACAAATCATTACCAAAAAAAAAAGTTTCCAATGATTAATAACTAATACATAACAGGCGTAGACGCATAGTATAACGGATAATATTAACGATCAAAATATGAACATGAACACAGAATGCGTGGATAATATTATCCACGCATTCTGTGTTCGACTCTTGATAATGATTATTATATAAACTGTGTTTAATATTTTGATTGAATCATGTATAATGCAACATTATAGGCCCACATAAAATCAGGCAAAGAGTATAATATCTTCAAATCATCAAGTACATTGTCGTAAAGTAGAAGTGGAAACTATGTTGCCTTCTGCAAAAAAAATCTATAAAATGTTTATATATTATGCTGTTATGCTGTATGTTTTCCAATAAAAACATAAGTAAAAACCACCAACCTTGGGAACTAAGATGTTATGTCCCTTGTGCCTGTAATTACACTGGCTCACTCACCCTTCAAACCGGAACACAGCAATATAAAGTACTGTTGTTTTGCGGCAGAATATCTGATGAGTGGGTGGTACCTACCCAGACGAGCTTGCACAAAGCTCTACCACCAAGTAAAACATTTTAGTTCCCAAGGTAGGCGGTGTATTGGCGATGTAAGCGATGGTTAATATTTCTGATAACGCCATTGTCTATGGGCGTTGGTGACCACTTACCATCAGGCAGCCCAAATGCTCGTCCTACCTATGCAATAAAAACACATATCACGGTTCAAAACGCTTTTTTCGGCATAGTCCATACTTCGCAGAATATGCAACATACATATATAGGATATAAACATACTATATACCCTATGTTTTACCTCAAACTATATACTATACTATATGAATATTGCATTTCAATCGCATTGTAGGTTTTGTATGAAAATGGAATGAAAGCAAACCTTACCTTTTTAATTTTAGTAGATTTATCGTATTAGTATAACAAGATGATTTATAGACAAACTCCTTATAGATTATCTTGCAAACAAAGCCTTCCTTATAAGGGTTTGATTAGAAACATAGTGTTGTCGTCTTTAGTATGTAAAATCAATAACGATAGAAAGCGAGGACACAGTATTTAATTTAAGTTTATAAGTAAGGCCGAATATTTTTAATACAATTAATAATAATGAAACTATGTCTTGAGAATGAAGTATGTTGTTTTTTATCTCCTACCGAAAGGTTAAAGGTTACATGAGATATCACGGTGAAGAGATGAATGTAATCACCCAAACCCACCAAAGTTTTTAAACTCATATCCAATTCAACCAAAACAGTCTGTATTCGTAAGATATTTTAACAAATTTTAAAGCGATATTATTCACCTGTCTTCTATAGAAAATTTGTTATAATTCAGCCCTTAATTCAATGAATAACATCCAACCCTTCCAATCAATCAATTTATGATAGAATTTAATTTAATAAAAACAGGTGATGGCATTTGTTTACTTTTAGAGTTCCGCACCGTAATGGAAACTGTTTCTTTTCCTACGTTATACCAGTTGAATTGATATTTGTTCAATAATATTAGAAATGGTATAAGGTATGTACGGAAGTCTTAGGGCCGGCGCTCACTGACGGCGTGGCACGGCATGACACGGCAGGTTGTGCTGCGGCATCCCGTGGCGTTCCGTGGCATGCCGTGGCATTCCATGGCATTCCGCGGCATGCTGTGGCATCCTGTTGCAATCCGCGGCATGTCATGCCCTGTCGAAAGCCTCAGCCTTTAACCTTATTTCAACTAGCTTAGCAATCATATTTCCTCGGCACAAAGTGACCCATACGTCTCGCGGGATGCAGTGGTCGCCCCAGCGTCCCGCGGCGCGTCGCGTCTTGCCGCAGCAACCCGCGGCAGGCAGAATTGGCGAATTGGTCAACTGAACCTTGAACGAAATACAATAGGCACAATAAACAATAGGCACAATAGTGCCTGTAATTACACTGACTAAATCTCCTTTCAAACCGGAATACAACAATACTAATTATTGCTGTTTTTCGGGAAAATATCTGATGAGTGGTGGATACCCACCCACACAGACGGGCTTGCACAAAGCCATACCACCAAATATTTATAGCTACTTACGAGGTATTAATGATATTTACGAGCAGTTACCAAAATGCTTCATAAATATACATGAGGGTGGTGTCGTAATAAACAGATTGTTTCCTACGGTATCAAATCATTACAGCGGATAGGGGCGGCAGATGTCGTCGACGTATCATGTTGAAAGTGTTTTTTTTTTTATATATTTGCAATGAATTGATCCCACTATTAGGATTACTTGTGTCGCATACAGTCAGTTATTAAAAAAACAAGGCAAAATATCCTTCTTATATTTTATACTAATATTATTTTATAATTTACGCCATTTTGTTTTTCTTAAGTAATTGAAAAAAATAACGGTTCTCATAATAATAAATTTACGATCCATTATTATTGCATTATTGAATAATTGTATTTCTTAAAAAACAATCATAACACTAATTATAAAATCCTCCTCCTTCCTCGATAAAAGGAATATACAACACAAAAATATTTTTTTAATTCGAACCAGTAGTTCCTGAGATTAGCCGGATCAAACAAACAAACTCTTCAGCTATATATTAGTATAGATTATACAAAAATATAATATTTTAACATTATTTTATTATTATGAAGTCAAATACACTAATGGCAGTTGACTTGTAATATTAAGATATTTGATCAAAGGAGTGCCTTTGGTTGCCTTTACCTACGTTTTTAATGTATATATATTTTTTTAATAGTCCATTTATTGCGAAAGTTTAAAAGTTATACAACAGAACTGCGACCAATGAGAGAGTGGAAGTAGTTTTTAATTCTCGAAACCAAATGGAGCACCTCTAAGTTTTTTTTATTTTCTTATTTATTCGATGTTTCTAATCTAGTTTTACAAAGTATATTTTACGATTTTAATTATGTAACTAAAATATAAAGTATTATATACATTATTTACAGCATACACCGCATGGACAACTTTACTATTTCGATTACATAGTTGTGCCTTTTAATAACACTACTAAAACGAGCTTCTATTTAGAATATATATTAGCAATACATTTTCTTAATAACATACATTAAACATTTGTAAAGAAAATTAAATAATTGATAAATGCCTTAAATTAGTAACGAAATTACAATCAGTGGTGTTTGCTAATTCTGAAATATTATTTATTAAACAGATAACATAAGCAGTTAGTTAAAATGTTTTATAATATGTAGACCATTATTAATATATATGTAAAGCTACAAAGAATGAAACTTAATATAACAGCTTTTTTAATTTAATAAATGATGCGTACACCTATAACACACACTAAATTCGATTGTCAGGCTGTTTCCACTTAAACACATGACGTTCCAAACTTTAACAACATTTAAAAAAGTAAAACTGACAGGTGTTCTGTCAAACATAAATAGAAATTGACTTGACTCTTATTTCTTATCATTAAGGTTCTTTTTTGTTTAAATGAAATGTAAGTTTATCTTTGGTTTCATGGTGTTGACAGAATAGTGATTACGATCAAGTATAAAAAGTAATTTTTATTGTTATTGGATTAAACATTGTTGTTTGATGTCGAAACGGTTATTTTGTAAAACATTTGGGCGAGAATTTGTAGTTTCATTATAAAATAAATTAAAAATTCATCATTAAATTAACAAGTAAGCGTATCTGAGATATTACTATAAAAACAGAGAATAGTCTACGATGTGTGTGTTTTTTTCAGTCAACGATATCTTTTAAACGGCTTGGACCCATTTAGATTTTTATTAAGGCACGCGCCCAGGTGGTCAAATGTAGCTATGAAGTAGGTACAATAAATATACTCGTAGCTTTGATTTTCAACCGCTTTCCAGAAAATGTATTCTTCAATAACGTGACAACCGATCTCGATTATTGAAAGGCTAACCTAGTTAACACACGTGCTTAAAAAAAAACTTCAAAGTATTGTCACCGACATATTTACTTTTTAGCGAATTTTCTACTTCTTAAGTTGAATTTGCTTATTTTTGCTTAACTTTTTTGTAGTTTTTTATTTGATATATGCTACAAAATTTTAAATACTCTATATAATATGCATTATTTTAGTCCAAAAACCTCAAAATATAAAATATATTTAATTTATAAAAGAAATAATCGATTGAATATATTCAGTTTATTATTATTAATAATATAATACCACTAATAATAATTACCTATTTATTTTACAATTCTTACAATCGAAGTATTAATATCATGCATTCAAATAAGACTGTTGCCAGATTAAAAAAAAAAGAATGAAACGATTGCAACTACCTACTCATTGTTCACTTTAAATCTTTAAGTTCATTGAAAAAAACATGAAATACACCCAGCTGTGCCACGTGCTACAGAATGCTCTACATTTCTTTGTGCAAAGTAAAGACGCCCGCGCCTTTAAGATTTGTTACATAAACTAATTGTATAAAATATACAAAGAACTTTTAACTTTGTACACTTGCAATAAAATCGAAATTCGTATGACCAATGAATCTAAAGTTTAAAAAAAGAATAATGCCACAGTAAACTACAGCGTAACATGGAATAAACAATATATGTAAGTAATGTGAAAATACTTCGACGTATATTAGTCTCTAGAGACATCGAAATAATACTGAATGTTCTTTGAACTATTTCGCGTGTTAGTGATATTGTACATTCGATTTAGATCCTAAAGCTTTGACGCAAATCGCTGTACAATGGCTATATTGTAGCTAAATGTATACGTCCGATAATACCTTCAACAATATGTTTGACAAATTATAAGTTTACTTTATTTTTGATGTAAACATTGAACGTGGAAATATAATGTTCAGGCTCCAATACATCCACACCACGGGGTAAAAATAATTAAAAAAAACTATACATATAATATTACAATGAGTATTAGGCATTATATAATATATACTATATAAATATATTGTTATATATTTATCTGTACGCAATATAGTCTAAGCGGTGACAGCATAAAGGGTAGTCATAAAATATAAGTACAAAAATATACATTCCATTACTTTTGGAATATTAAAAAAAACAATTATCAAGTTACAGACTGCCAGATCAATGGCATTTTATTTGTCTCCATCCAATATTTTTCGGACATATTTATGAAATTTTCGGTATTATTGAAGCAGTTCAGGTGCCCATTGGTTTTTAATATCCTCCGCGAATTTAAGGTGACTTTCTTATGTCAAAGTAGGTCTGAGCAAGACATTTTGAAGAAACGCATCTATGGAAACTAGTTTTAAATCGATGTTTTCCTAACAGTATATTATACTTTTAGCAAAGTTAACCAATATGAACCAGTTTCTACTAGTAAAAACTTGTTCGAACTGATTACGGGTTTTGACTGTAAAATATTTAAAATGTCAACAAATTCACATGTAGATTTTAATGCATTTGTATTCGGCGTGTTTTGAGTTTGTTCTATCTGAATAACTCGCTCGTACTGTTTGTCTTTTATATAACATTAGTATTTGGATTTACACAATTTTATTCGAAACACGCGCTGAGTACTCTAAGAGATCAGCCAGAATCCATCTCAGCTCAACAGACTTGAACAAAATTACTAACCAAATGTTTAAAAGACAACATATAAATCGATTATATAAAAAAAATACCAAAAATGAGTTCTTATTGGTTTTTGTTTATCTTTCAAATTACTTTTTAAAGGCTTTATGTTATTTATTTTAATTATCTGTTAAATTACTTTTACTTTTTAGGTTCACTCTATGTTTCAATGTAATTGTCTAAACTATGTTGGCTTATGTGAGACTTTGATTTTGGTATCAAATGTTTGTGTATTCTATTATGCCGTATGTTTTCCAAAATAAACTGATACTGACGTATGTGATTACGTATGGACAGCCTTATAGTCGCACTTTCAAATGACGCAAAATGTAAATAATAGCGCCGTTGGACGTATACCATAGATAAACTAGACTTTACAGATGCTCCAAACCTTTGGTTTTTTAATTTTCCCGAAAATTTCAAAAATATTTGTGATTATATAAAGTTAAGTATGTTAAGAATGAAGTATAAATTTTATTTGATCGATTTTTCGCTTTAATTTAATGAGAAATTTCTTTTTCATCTGTTCAGATATTTGAAGTTATCATCTTGATGAGGGTTAGAGTAAAAATTGACAAATTAAAGCTGACGAGTAACTTCCATGCGACTTCGATATGTAATGGTCTTCCTGACAGATTTCGGCCACGGCGGCCAATCTCAAGGTAGATTAGCCAACTGCGCAGGAGATATTATAGTGCACAGGTGTGTGCGCAAACACAGGTGTACTCTCTATTCTCTAACTCTCATAACGCGATGGGGCGGCACGGAGTTCAGGCGCAGGATCAATGACTTAACGTGCTTTCCGAGGCACGGGACTGTATACACTTCCAACTTCCAGACTCCGGGCTGCTACTGAGAATTTTCTGACAGAACACCCCGACAATTATTTGTTCCGATAAAGTCACAAAGTTCCAATGACCGATTCTATATATATTATTATGTGTGATTACTTAAATACAAAGACGGCTACGCAATGGTGTGAAAATTTCAATTGATTTTTAGATTTAAACTTATAAATCAAAAAATTACAAGCGTATTTTTTATATTCAGTTTCGTGAATTTTTTTTTTATCGTCACCAGAAGCAAATAAGATTGTCCGTAGCACGCGCCGCACCTGGCCAATAGTGATTTCACGCCATATCGATAAAATCAAATAATTCATTAAAATATTTTTTATCTTTTTATTATTTACAATATTAGAATTATTCTAATAAATATCGGTACACAACCCTATTAAAGTTCCTGCCTGAAAAACAAAAATATGTTTTTTTATAGAGGTTGGCTGGAAGAGATCACTGTAAATTATAGTATTCTTTGCATAAATGTTTGTAAATTGTGCGCAATAAAGGCTTAATAAATAAATAAAAATAAATTAATATTAAGAATTATCTCAATAGTAATTGACTCCATCGTTACTAGTGGCTAGATATAAGACCGTAGCTCTTTAAAGTCCTGGGTCCTGCGCAGTAGGCTCTGTCTGTCTTCAGATCGGCTGCCGTGTTGCTATCATCATAAGAAATATGATGTGTAACGACCCTCCCGTTACACAACATAATATTATACATACCCATGCAGGATATCGCCCATTCATGAGATGTTCTACGAGTAAACTTATTATTGTCGTGTTCCTTACTAATTAGCATCTTTGTTTCTAAGATTAGTGGCGCATTTAAGATTTAAGGGAGGGTTAATATTTCTTACAGTTAGGCGGTCGTGACTATTTACCATCAGGTGAACTATTTTAGCCGTCCGCTGAACATATTTCGTATAATATATATACATATTTAAAATTTATTTCACAATTTATCGATGTTATATTTTTGACAACACTAGAGATTCTAACAATCGTTTAACCGCATTTCTTCTCGCGAAATCTTGAACGGAACTCCTTTAAGAAGCAATATTTTATTCCGATTCATACAACAAAGGGACCGGCAGCTGAGTTTCTTTTTTATACACCGAAAACTATTCACTACTTACTTATGCCTATCATAACAAACATACGTACAATATTAACCTCTATGTCTCTCATGATAGAGACAAGTTTTAAATTTATCGTTTGTAAAACTAAGTAAGTCGGTTTACATTCATAAATAATTAGTACTCAAATTTCTTGACTTCGCTCTTATAAACTTATATATCTGATTACAAGGGATCAGTAGTTGGGAGTAATTAAAAATGGTGTAAACGGAGCCTAGTGTTTATTAAATGTAAAAGGGGTTCAGTTTACTAAAGTTGTCATTTAATTAAAGGTGTTAATAGACGTGTAGGATTTAAGTGTCATATTTTGAAATGCATTTGTACTTATATAGGTAATTAGATGTAGTTTTTTGTGTAGTTAATTATAATATCTTAATCTTAATAGAGGTTATGAATAGTTATTAAAATACTTATAATGAAGTTTTATTCGATGTCCCGATTTTTTTTAGTAAGTAAGTTAAAAATATATTAGTTTTCCTAATTGTGAAATTGATTTATTTAAATTAAATATTAAATAAGATTATAATATTACACATTTGTAGATGACTTCTTCCGCTAAACGAACTTCAGACCCCTATTTTGATCTAGTTCGTTCTTCATGTTTATTCTTGCATGTATAACTAAATAAATACAGATGCTGTTTTTTATGCGTTTTGTGTGTGCTCAGACATCCAAGGACATCGCGACATGTCAATGTCAAGTTGACATAAGCTGTCAACGCCCTTGCCATGTTATTTTTTTTATCGGACGTCTAGTTACGCATGCAATGAAATACACGTGTGAGTTGTTCAGGATAAAAAAAGTTCAGATATGTTTTATTTCTCAGTATAAAGAATAAATTTTCATAATATACAATTTAATTTTATTATTGTTGCAAAATTATTTTCGTACATTACTGATAAATAGAATTGTTTTACCAAAAATTTACTTAATGTTTAGATTAAGCAAGTACTTACCATATATAAGTTTTGTTTTTTAAATATTTAGTATTAAATTTTAGAAGATACTAAGATACATTTGAGCGAATTGTGCAGTGTCTGTCTAAAGTTAAAAACGCATTTTATATTTAAGCTTATATTAGCAATAAGGCTAACAATTAAGTTAGTCTAAGCAGATAACAACTACGACTTACTTCCTGTCTTTAAGGTTATTGAAAAACATAATAAGGTCCCTTTTCTACGTACCTTTTCGATAATATAACATAATTATAATAAAAACAATTTTAAAATAACTAGCCATGTACGTATTATTAATTACATATAAAACGTTAAATGAACCGAATCATCTATGAATGCACTTGAAAAATTGTCGCAATTACGTCTGAAAAATCGCAATAATAAATAAGTCTAAATATAAAAATAAGTGTCTTTATTCATAACTGTCACGTGTGACATGCGCGGGCGCACATTCGACCGGACATGGAATTAAATCTATTAACCCTCCAGTTTAATGCTAATGCATGTCAATCAATGCATTTGCATGTACGTTATGGTAATTCAACGAAATATGAATATAAAAATATATATATAACTTCCTGTTTCGTGTCTTTTCTAATATTTTGATAAATCATATATATGCATATAATTAAAATGTTTATTATCTATGTTTGAGTTTTCAATCGGAAAAATAATGGTTGTATTATATATTTCTTATATAAATCAAATAAGTTCTTGTTTTAAAAATATATTAATTTTGTATTAGAATTTTTACTAGGTACATATAATACCTCCTAGGTACAACTAACAGCTGTACCTAGTAGGTGTAGTACTAGTTCTATGAGCGAAACATTGTTGTATAGTAATCTTGTCACAAGTCTTTTTATACATATAGATAATTCCAATAATACTTTATTGATTTTTAAAATGCATTGCCCGTTTTTAAGAAACATTCCTGATTCTCCAATATAGCGTGTAGCTTGTGTTCAGAGTTTGGAGGTGTATAGTCCAGGGGATATCCATAAAATGAAATGAATGGGTTTGATTGATCGCAGGATTCGTAGGGCTGCAAACCATACGATATGTTTAATTCAATAAAATTATAGATTCTTTTACATTATCGTCTATTTTTGACTTTGCCTTGATTTAGCTGGGGGCCCCTTGAATCCACGGGGCCCTGGGCTGAAGCCCAAAAAGCCATATGGTAGATCCGGCCCTGAACGACAGTCACATTTTCCACGCGTCTTCCTCATAAAATACAGGTAATAACAATAATGAATCTTTTCACATGGATACTTCAAAATTAATTGCATTTCTATAACTCGTTTCGAATTCGAACCAGAGAGAAATTTTATACGAAAAGACTGGGGTGAGCTCACAAATAAATCAAGCGGTTTTGACCCCAGCCGTAACCGGACTCCTTAACGATCTTGCGATGACATTACAGTATTTATATATCGTTGTATATAATGTACACGCGTACTCGACTTGAAAATATAACATACAATATATTATATGGTCTAATATTAATAATATCCTGGGACATTGTTCATACAAGGCCGTCTGATCCTAAACTAAGCAGAGTTTGTACTATGGAAACCAGACAAATGATATACTATTTTTTTTTGTAAATACATACTTATAAAGATAATTTTACCCAGACTCAGGACAAACAGACATGTTCATGCATACAAATGTCTGTCCTGGGTGGGATTGAGCAAAACAGCAGTACTTTGTATTGCTGTGTTCCGGTTTGAAGGGTGAGTGAGCCAGTGTAATTACAGGCACAAAGGACATAACATCTTGGTTCCCAAGGTTGGTGGCGCATTGACGATGTAAGCAATGGTTAACATTTTTTACAATGCCATTGTCTATGGGCGTTGGTGACCACTTACCATCAGGTGGCCCATATGCTCGTCCGCCTTCCTATACAATAATAAAAAAAAAAACTTGTGTTGCGAGAGGCAATTATCTATCAACCTCGCCAACAAGCTCGTCAAATTGCTTTTTCTTCTAAATACTAAATTTTATGTTGCACTTATACAGGCGCGTTGAGGGTAAAATTTTACAGTGAAACGAAAATGTAACATCGCTTACAACGTAATGCTACGAAGTTAGTTGCGTAAGAGAGCTAAATAAACAATTATACAATTACAAGTTAAAGTTGCAATGCGTAATAAAAGAAATACATATTATGTTAAAGCTTAATCTTATTTAATTATATTACTTAATTTGTAATATGGCCATGTACACTTTTTTTTAAAAAAATTAAATTACTGTCATACATACTAATATTATATGTAAATGTAAAATTAACATTGCCTGTTTATCTATCTGTCTGTCTGTTACTCTTTACCGGCTATACCACTAAACGATTTTCTATTAAGCAACCCCAAGGAAGACCTTAGGTTACCTCTATAGATTTTGATATACCTAACGTCTGCCTCCCGTAACGTTATATCCGCTGTAAAACTAACAATATTATGAAATGAATATTTCCTTAAAATTAAAAAGCGCTGTGAAATATCAAGCGCTGTATTTTATGCGAACGTAATATACATTGTAACAGCGAAGTCATTAATCTGATATGAATTTTCATATAACATTCCGCTTCAAGCGATTAATTTTATTTATTCATCCCAAAGTCTCTTAAAGCCTCAGCCGCTCCATAGAATAGCTGCTTTGTGAAAAGCGTAGGTTAGCTTTTCTTGTAGCTAAACTTTAAGGTTATGGAAAAAATTGTGTTCTAATAATACTTTAAGGGAACTATAAGGCTTCGTCCAAGCCTATGTAGATATATGGCTCCTGTAGTACAATAGCGATAAAAAGATAGTTAATATATTGGGGTTTGTATATTTGAATATACACGATAACGCACAATATGGTTTTTATATGAAGACTGACTGTTAAGAATATGGGGACAGCTATATGACAGTAGTAGTAGTGTAGTCGTAGTTGACGTTCCTTAAACACGTACGAAACGATTTGCTTCCTGGTTTCTTCCTCGTTCGCACCGCTAAGGCCTGGTCCCTCCCGACCTCTTTTTGAGAGTGAGTGAGAAGAGTGAATAGGTATATTCTAGGCAAGCGCGCTCCACCTTAGGCTATATCATCACTTTCCATCAGGTATGATAAAAGCCGAGCGCTAACATATAAAAAAAGATAACATATAACATATAAATAAATGAATGACTACTAAAGTAACGACAAATAGACGTTCAATAGCAATCACGACTATCTCTCGTAGTTAGATTAAATTTAATATAGCGCTGGGGTTACAAGTTTTAATGTTTCGCCATGCTACGTCAACACCAACTTACATCAATCAAATTTATTTATTTATTTATTTATTTTATAGGATCACCAACAGAAATGACAATAGTATTACAAATATTATATAGTTAACAATTGAACACACTTGATAATTGTATTTCTTTTTATAGGTAATCACAGCATGCACTAAATATATTAAACATTAGTAATTATCACAAGATTGTTTTCTTTGGATCAATTATATAATTAAAAAGAAATGAATGAATTATTTAATAGTTTTATAACAATATCAATTGATTTGCATTTAAATGAACATATTGAAATGCAAAATAAATTAAATAAAAAGTAAACATTTTTTAAATTAATTTTGAGTTAATAACAATAGTTAATAATTTTAGTTTCAATAATTTATATTATTTTTTAAGAAACTTAACAAATTTGATTTAAAAATAGGCACAAATTTCACCTATAAGAAAGTTATATTACTTTATTACTTCCAAATGGACAAAGACACTAACGTTTTATTCAACGATTTTGTCGTGCAACGTTAAACCAACGACAAGGTTCTAAATGATAAAATTGCCGTCACGGCGCAGTGAACACGGCTAGGCAATTCGTTGATGATAAAAAAACATGCGACATATATGGTAACAGTGATAGACGTTTATGTAGAAAAATCGCAGGTGGTATGTAAATAAATAATACTAGCGGTTCAACCGCGGCTTTGCCTTTTTTTCGCTGGAAATTTCCATTTACTCGTTTCACCCTCATGAAGTGGAGTGTGCTCGCTGGTGCTGAAGGCGCCGGAATACCCACTAACAAACCAGCGTACCCTCTTCGGGGGAGCGGCATGGGATCGCTTGTGCATACTACCGCGACGCCCCGAAACCGCGGCTCTGCCTGCGTCATAATCAAATTTCCATTTAAACGAGATAAAAAGGCCAAAATATGTTAATTATATCATGTTTTAGCTGTAACAAAACATGAAGAAGTAACATAATTATAATCACAATATTCTCGATGTTTCGTGTTATGAGTATTGATTTGGTTTTGGTAACCCGCAAATAGCTGTATTAACATTAAACTTCAAAAATGATGGACACCCTATACAAACTTTCGACTTGGTGATTACACCCTCTATCTTTTCAAAGACTGAAAGACATGTTTATTTATTTCTAACCAAAAGCTTGTATATAAAAATTTATGCTTGTATCTTTGAAAATGACGGATTTCCATATTCACCCCATATTTCACCCCTTAAGGGATAGAATTTCCAAAAATCCTAACCCCTGTGGTTTAAGCTCTGCGTTGATGAGTCAGTCTGGAAAAGTCATTAAATATATAATTTAGATTAACAATAGTGTTAATAGTGTCACTTTATATCGGTCAAAATCTAAATACACTTCGAACTAGGAAGTTCTTATAAGCTATAAATTATCACTTTATAGGATTAAATTCTAACTGAACTTGCCACCGGTTTCGAATATAGACGAGCAAGAAACTCAGTAATTAATCTTTTCTATGATTTACAATAAAAAAACGTAAAATATGTATGTAACGCAATATAATTATGACGAAAAATTATTTATCTTGATGAAAAGTAACAAATACAACTTCTATATTTTTATTATAACGTCTTACTAATTAGTATTATTTTAACATGTGATGTTAATTATATTTATTTAATAATTATTCATTTACTTCTTCAATTTAGTTAAAAGTTAAATACCAAATGTTGCCATTTTCCAAATTTATATACACCGTTTAGTCTTGTAAAAATTTACTCGGTGACTGTGCAACCCCGTTTGGGTACTACCCTCTCATTACATTCTACCACTAAAAATCTATACTTAGTGTTGTTGTTTGAAGGGTGAGTATGTAACAACAGTCACAGGAGATACATCTCAGTTTCCAAAGTTAGTGGCGCGTTAAAGATGTAACGGGTGGTTAATATTTCTTACAATGCCAATGGCTATGGACGGTGGTGATCAATTACCATCAGGTGGTCAATAAAATAAACACAATTCATAATATAAGAATATCTATTTTAAAATAAATAATACAAAAATTGAAAACTGTTTTTTCTGTTACACATAAATAAATTAAAAAAAAAAAACGAAATAAAATTTGCTATCAACTTCACAAAGACACTTAATTTAAAATTTGTCTTATAGTACGCTTATCTGACAGTTGATAAGGTACAAAAAGTAACGATAAAACGACACGCTACGTCTAGAAATAACCACTAACGAGTGGTTAAGTTAACTAAGCTATTTGAACTTTGCAAACGGCCAACAATAATAATGTAACTTGCGATAACCATGACCTTTCTCATATTACGAAAATAATTAAAGCAGATGCAACACATGCATAAGATGTCATAAAATGTGTTGAATTTTACAGCGTGGTAGTGGTTGTGGTGATGTAGACATTAAACTTATATTTTTTTATTGTAAAACTTTTATATTAATTATTACTTTTTTAATTTTTTCTAACAGCTAAAGTCTTGAAGTTATACTGCAATCTTTCTACCCGGTCTACGTTTTTTGTACGTATTTTAAAATATTTAATCTATAATATAAGTCATAAAAAATTCACATTCAAAAAAATATTTTGCGGCTTGCCGCCTATTTTCCGTTAATTTTTATACGTATTTGGATATCTGATTTAAAATTTTGAAGTAAAAATTAGAATTTTAATGTATTTTTCTTTTAAATTAATAGTTATGTGTCTAAGCGGCGCACGGAAAAAAACGAACTACTATAAAGTCCATTTGTTTAATTTATAGTTAGCATATTAAAAATTGTAATCACTTATATATTCACGCAAACTTTTTATTAGTTTCTCAACACGTAATCGGTATTATGTAAATAACTAAGTAAAATAAATAAAAAACTAAATTTCCATTTATAGGTACCGAAGGCTATATACAGGATATACCTTTAATTGATATAATAATTGCATTATAATTACTTAATTTTCTAAAAAATAATAGTATTATATTGTACCAAAATAAACTAGATCCAAACTAATATTTTTGTTTATCTATATTCAAAAGAAAACATAAAATAATTAAATATCTAAGCCGAAGATGTTTCACGTGTTGCTAAATTTGTATGTGCTTAATTTGTTAAAATTAAGCACGAGCAATCGCGTGCTCAGCCAGAAGGAAACCTACACGTGTGGGTTGAAAATCTGGCATATTTTTAACCACAAACCCATATTGGTGCAACGTAGTGGAATAAGCACCAAACCTTCTCCTCAAAAGGGGAGAAGGTTTTAGACCAGCGTGGGACATTACTGTGTTATTTTACTTAATTTTATGAATAGTATATATGATTTTAACTTATTAAAGTAATAAATCAAGTGACATTTATTGTAATAAATACATATTCTTATCCACATATAGATAGAAGGTAAATTATAGAGTTCAAATTTCTCACCTCAACGAAATCATTATTTAAAAATAACAGTCTTAAACCAAAACCACCCTCGGCCATAACTCTCTCTCAAGTAGAACAAGCCCCGTTCATTCCCATAACATTGTTGACTTGAATAAATCAAGAATTACATGCGAAAAAACAAGTTCTTGGGCTCGAAAGGATCACTAAGGGTCTATTGTATCGTATTTCGCACACGGAAGTTCCCTACGATACATTTTTAAAGGTAACAATAGTTTGACAATTGGACTGTCAGAAGGGTGGTCGGAACCAGAGCACCCATTGTTGGGGCAGCTGATAACAGCGTCTTCACATCAATGGAACGTAACGTATATTCCTAGTTTCGTGTTATTTGCTCCAATTTGTGAGGATTTATTTTCGATGTACAGCTGCTAAGGAGACGATGTATTGTATGTTACGTACTGGACTGTAATTTTGAATATTTTAAAAAGATTTTAAGTTTCATACATAAGTCATGTGAATAGAAATTTTCAACGGTATATACAAACATACGTACCGAGTACCGACCAATCAAAATCCAGCAATTTTATTTGACCAATATTTAATCTCATTCTCAATTTAAAATTTCGGATTCAATTGCGATATTTTTTTAATTTTGTATATCAGTTAAGTGTTGGTAAAATAGAGCCAAAACAAACTTACCAATCTTATTCAAAATATAAATGTATTAGTTATAGATATTCATTGTTTATTAAAATTTTAAAAATATAAAATTATATAGGTAGGTACTTGTATAATGTATTAAAGTGATCCGTTAAAAAGAAACACTGATATGTTTTTTTTTCGAGATAATTCTTCATGAGCAAAGGCATCGTGACCTATACAGCCTTAATAAAAGTCAACGCTTTAAAAAATATAATTTCCAATACACCTGTGCGTAACGTGTGCCGGCTAGATAGGTTCTAGGTAATTGTTGACGGTTGGCAGATGTTAGCAATTACATGGACTTTAGGACGACATTTCAAATGTCATGCATACAATAATACTTTCTTAGGGTTGCGCAATTAATATGTATTTATGGGTTCAGATGACGACGACGACTTGAGATTCAAATTAAAATATTTAAATATTACCAATTATGAAATAAAAGAAATCTGTCATTAAATACTACACAGACGTCACAACGGCTGTTTATCTCAAAATAAAAGTAAATATATAATACTGAAAATAAAATAAAAGCAGTCTTACGCGTACGTGCACTTTTGAACTGAATATTTGGCTATTAACTAATTCTCAAACATTAAAAGAAATTAAAAAAAAGATTAAAAGTAAAGTCACAACCTCTAATGTCACCTCTTTGTTTTGAGGAGAAGGTTTAGCTCAGTCCACCATGCTTCTCCAATGCTCTAACAATAATAATACCTAACTAAAAATACCAAGTGAATAGTTTGTGAGTGGTGTTATTGTGTGACATCAATTCAATGTAGCCTATTCCAATAGAAGAAAATAAAAAAAAAACATTACATTTATATATTCCACTAGCTGAAGGGCGAGTGAGCCAGTGTAATTACAAGGCACAAGGGACATAACTTCGTATTTCCAAAGGTTGGTGGCGTTGGCGATGGTTAACATCTCTTACAATGCCAATATCTATGGGCGTTGACCACTTACCATCAGGTGGCTCATACGCTCGTCCGCCTTCCTATGCAATAAAAAAAATGTTACCCAATTTGCCAATTTAATGCTTTATTAATTTTTTTACACATTTAAAATATACTGTACAAATCTTGACCGCGTGGAATGCAAGAACGCTAGCAGCATTTCCCCTTTGAATCGCAATTCCGATTCTCTGGGCGAAAAATGAACCAGCCCTCCTGTCATGCCATCGGAATTGTCTATCTGTATATATTTATTGGTATATCTCTCGTTAGCAATTATAACACGTACTTAATGTCGTACTGCCGTTTAACACATCTGATATACGAATTGATAATAATTCTATAAACATTTAAATATTGACATGCAAATTTCTACGGAAATACGAATTATCGTCACAATAAAACATATCATTATTGATATTTGATTTCTAAATGAATCTTTAGTGCGTTTGAATACGGGTGATAGTGGCTTGAATTATAATTAAAATTGCAACTTGTTTTATCGTATATTGCTAGGGCGTTTCGTAAGATCAAGACACAATGGACGAATTTTGCTCCGTATTGATCATCTGTCAGTCTGTCACATTAATTCATACGGTAAAAAGGTCTCACCCCCTTTTTGTATATAGTATAATGTGTTTTATTCGTCGTCTTTGTAAAAAAACGTGGGTAACAGATAAAAAATAGCATAAGATGTTTTTGTTACGTTTTTTTGGCGTGAGAGTCTTGTTTGAAATTGAGTTAGAACTTAGATGGCTGGTCTTATAATATATTTAATTTTATAGTTTCATAGTATTGAAGTTGGTATGATTAACCTTTATATTGCTACATTGGGGTAAATAATAAGGACATGTTAACTGTACTGCAAAGTGCTAAATGATGTTATTATTCTGGTTTGACTTGAATTATGGAGGAATTCTTGAAATGTTATGACTAAGTTTCCTTAATCGTGGACTGTGGAGCACGTCGCACCTCGGCAATGTGATAAAAACCCTAAACATAAAGAGGAAGTAACGTAATAGATATACAAAATTCAAGTAAAATAAAATGTTACAATCAATTTTGTAAATCAGTTTATAAAAGAAAAGATTCAATCATGTCCTTATTAGGTAATTTGGATACATTCCTCATTTAGCTCATTCGTCGGGCGCGATACACGTTTGCTGATCCGTTGTCCATTCTAGTACTTTTCTGCTCTAAATCCCACTGTCATATCAGTAGGGCTATCCTTTAAGAATAAACTCAGAACTCACCCCAGAAATCGGTCGTAATTTTTTTTATTTATTAATGATTATAATGGTCAATGTCAGTGATACGCGACATTGACCATTATAATTATAACATTTCAAGCATACACGCATCAAAATAGTATATCACTTTAAATCGATAATCAAAATTTCACGGGTGAGTGATGGAGTAAATTGTTATAGAATAGCCCTGCTGTGCTAATTTTGCAAGCTATGTCGGTTACTACGTCAGTAGCACTTATTACAAATAAGACATAAATTATTTTTATTTTGTTGTATGTATTTATTTTAATAAGTAGTCATATTGAATACAGAAAAGTAATAATAAATATGAACTTTGTTCTAATTATTTACAATGAAGGGAACTTAATTTATTAAAAACCACTTTTAAGTATGGTTTAAAAAATACATACAACTTGTATAACAATTTATCTGGAGCAATATTGATAGATCAAAAGTTTGTGATATACCTTAAGACACATGATTAATAAAAATTAAAGTACATAAAACACAGTTTTAGCATTCATAAACCCTAAATATAATCCATTATTAATAGAAATAAAACACATAGGTAGCTCGAAATGTAGAGTATCAATACAAGCCGGCCATCACCACTTGGAAACAAAATATAAAATCGCTTCATTACACCTAGCCCTGCAGCGTATTGACGCCTCAGGCGAAAAAACATTAACAATAACATAGCACGTGTCGAATTCAGTGTTCATTACACGTCGATTCATGTCAAACCCTTTGTCCAGAGCCCGTGCGTGGACAAAGCGCCCACACGCTGGGCGCCGCGGGTCGCCTCCACCCCCGTGAGCGAGGCAAGGGTTGAAAATTGCAAGAGTTGACGGACACCGGTACTTCAACTGAAGATCGCAGAATCCCTTACAAACGCTTAAGTTTTTCAACAATATCATTTGTTTACAATTTGTTTTAATTTAAGTTGAAAGAAAACATTGTTACTAACTATTATCTATATAATAATAACGCGAGTTTGTTTATTCATTTGTCTGTTTGTTTGTTACGATTATACGTCTTAACTACTCAACCAATCATCATGTAGTTTAGTATCCACGTTGACAGGGCTACATAAATGGACATAGGGTACCTGCATCTGTACACCTGCCTCCCCCCTTACAAGTAGGGGAAGCTATAGACGGAAACTAGTATTGAAAGAAGATGTTTGCTCAACGGAGGGACATTTACAATCTATTACTTGATCGAAACTATTTGTCGACTGTCGAACATGATAAATATTGGAGATTGTAATTACGTTAAATATGAAACTATCTATGAAAAAGCTAACAATAAAGTAATTAAAAAAAAGTAATGCAAAACGACAAAATATATACAACATCTTACAAATATTTTCAAGTTACTTTTTTTTTTAAATTATTTATTAAATAAAAAAGGTTTTATATTGATTAAAAATAATTATTTCGTAGGCAAACTCTACGCATCAGTAAGAGTCGTCGAATGCGCGACAACCCTCGCTAATTGAATTGTTCCAACCTGGACGCGCGCTCGTTAGACTCAGCAATGAACAGTATAAGGCATTATTTAAAATTTTAAAATGAATCACAAATCCCTTTATTTTAATTATAAGCGTGATTTAAATTTAGAACATATTCCCTTTATACGTAACACAATGAAATGCATAAATAAATAATTTTATTGGTTTCATTTGTACGCATTGCTTGAAAAGGGATTTTATTACGAACTAGCTAGCTTTCGCTCGTGACTTCGTCCGCGTGTTCGGTACATCAAAAGGACTACTACGTCATGTTTTTTACAAATGTAAGTCTAACGTGAGCTTTGTACTGCATTAATAAGTATTACACGAACTAGTGATATTACAAGTTCCCATGTAACGTTTTATATTCAGATTGTTACTTAGTTACACTGGCATTGCGCTGTCAACCAATGGATCTAAGCTGTCAAGCTCTTAACACAAGCTTAGTGGTGATACATGTTACTCATTGCTAATGCGTTACAACACGGAAATTAATATAATAATGCCTTTGAGACAAGATAATCCACATAGGAAGAACATGTCCATTCGATTGTGATGATCGAGTATGGTGGTGGTGGTGTGTGGTGGTACCACATACCACCTACATCTACCTATGTTAAGAATTAGTTTTACCTGTTAAAAGAGTGCGTTAACACTAGAGATAGAAGGATAAGGATAAAAAAATACATACTAAGCAGATACAAATTTGGCCAAAGCGATCTCTTTCAAGAAACCAACCATATTAAGATCTTAGTTTCTAAGATTTGTGGCGCATTGGCTAATAAGGGAATAATTAATATTTCTTAAAGTTTATGTACTATTTACTTACGATACACATTTGATGACGTCATCGATATTTTTTACGTTTATAAATTCGTAAAATAATAAGCTAATTCATAAAAACGGGTATCGATATTTTAATTAAATCGTGTGAGCGAGAAGTATAATAGGTATATAGGTATTTTAGTATCGTCGAAGGAGATAGAAAAACTAATTTAAATTTTTGAGCAAAAACAAATTTGAATAAAAATGAGTCTAGACTCCATTGGAAATATACATACTCATTCAAGGAGGGTTCCGTTCAACTGTAGTCGAGTGAATTGATTACCTATTATCGATTTTTTTTTTAATTTATCGCAGTACTGAAAGAGAACCTAAGTCATATAAAGGGCAGGAACTTAAAGGTCAACGTTGGAATGTAACGAACGCAGCCGACCTTTGCAACCACCTTGCAACTTCTTAACATTTAATAATTTTATCTAACTTCAAAAAATGATTCTGTTTTATTTTGAAATTAGTTTAAAATAATATATATTTAATTAATATTCAACAAATATTTTATAATAGTTGATTTTCATGTTATATACTTCGGAATAAAATCTGATATATAAACTGTTATCCATCAATACGCATTGGGGCAGAGTGGTGAATTAAGCTCTAAGGCTTCTCCTCAATTATGAAAAGGGCTTTACCCAGCCGTGGGCCATTTTTTGATGAATCCTATAAACTAATATTGAAAAGACACGAAAGTTTGATTCAGTGTTAGAATCTGAGGCAGTACATGCCCACAATATCACAAACGTTTATCCAATTATCAAAATCATAACTCAATTACGTGCGTCTCCCGTGATTCAACGTCGGAGCATTAAATGTCAATAAACGTGGTAACAACTGTCGGTATCCACATCTGGTGCAGATAATCTAATTTGTTGAATCGCTTGTAAGCCTATAAAATTAAAACCACAACCTATAAAGACGTAGCAGCTATTCTTTCATTCAACTTCCAACCGCAGCTACGCCCGCGTGGGAGAAGGTACACGTGTTAAGTCAGGGTATAAGTATAAGCTAATTCTATTCTAAATTTCGTTCAAATTATTTCAGTAGTTATTGCCTGAAAGGATTAAAAAGTTTCATCCATTCTCACGAGCTTTCGTGCTTGTTATATTAGTAGGACTATTGAGATTTGTTATCAAATACAAAGTAGTAGTTTCGATCCCAAAAGCTTAATCTTCTATTTAATAACCTCATTAAACAAATGATTAATCAATAAATATGAATGTTTCTTGAAAATATATGGATATCAAAAATATACTTTAAGGACGGAAAAGTATTGTCCAGTGTGTGTGTTGTTAACACTCCAAGGCTAAGGCTGTTGCACTAATACATCTAGAAATCTTTATAATCATAATAGGCAGACTTTAAAATGAACCTATATATTGAAACTAATTTTATCAACTTTTGATAAAACAAAAACAAACAATGGAGTTTAACAGCTGACGATGCTGATGATAGGCTGTGTGCCAACTTCCAAACGGTGTAACAGTTGGGGTTTATTATATAAATGAGTCAATTAATTTAAAATCTTGGTTCAAATATGTATAATAAATATTTTTCACAGATAATACAATACAAATTTATTTATGCTTTATGTAAAATTTACTTAAAAGTTTTATCATCGGAACAGTATGGACAAATATTATCCTTTGTTTCTATTTTATTTAAACATACAAAAATCAAGTTTGACTCCGTTAAATATTAAAAGAGTAACTAGCTTATAAAGCTACAGAGCCCAAGGTCCTGGGATCAAATCCAAAATCGGATGATTAATAGTTATTGAGTTTTTCTGTCTTAGTGACAGTCCGTTGCAGGTTCGGAAAGCACGTGAAGCTCTAGGTCCTGCGCAGTTGGCTCTCCGTTGAGAATGGCCGTGACCGACATCGGTCAGGATAACATCAATCAATGCCATCGACAGTTTGATAATATATCGAATTCAGTTTATGACGAAAAACCTTTAAAACTTACCATTTTAGAGTGCATAATATCTGTTTGAATTATATTTTAAAAAATATTTAAATTATTAGTTTTCCAATTTAACCTAACTAGACAAACTAGCAAATGGGCCATATCATGGGTAGTTGTCAACATAAACATTGACACTGTAGGTATTTGAGGGTTAGGATACCCGATGAGTGAGTGGTATCTACCCAGATGGACTACCACATATTGGATGGACTACTACAAATTTTAGATAACAATTTAAATCATTAAGCGTTTACAATTGTTTGGCAACGCATTAGGAGTGAAATTGAACATTATTAAATACTTAAATACCGCTGTACTTTATTCGAGTCGCATATATATATTTATTTATTTCATAGGAAGGCGGACGCACGTGGTGGTAAGTGGTCACCAACGCCCATAGACATTGGCTTTGTAAAAGATGTTAACCATCGCTTACATCGCCAATGCGCCACCAACCTTGGGAACTAAGATGTTATGTCCCTTGTGCCTGTAATTACACTGGCTCACTCACCCTTCAAAACGGAACACAACAATACCAAGTACTGTTGTTTTGCGGTAGAATATCTGATGAGTGAGTGGTACCTTTTTTTTTTTCGCTGTGGGAATGCATTTACGCATACCCCCCGCAAGATGAAAAGCGGGGGGTTATGTGGGACGCGACGGCTGAAGTGCAAGGCCCTAATACCCACTAAAACCACAGCGTATACTTCACCGCCTTTATGGGGGTGCCAAGGGGTCGCGTGAGCATTCTACCCTGACACCCCGACGGATAGCCCGAAGGCTACAACCTCCTTGGCGACGGATTAAGATGTTGGGCTCCGCCGCCAAAAAACACCCTGACGGCCGCAGAGGACAAGGAGGACGGCAACCTGACAACACCGCATCTCCTCTTCCTCTGCGGCCCCACCGCAACGCAACATATGGGGGCCCTTATTCGGTCGCGGGAGATAGGGCGCGCGGCAACGCAACACCGACACGCCTCTCCTCCCGCGATCACTCCCGACTGTGAGTGACAGACAGAACTGTCCCCCGCACCCGCCCCCTGGGCGCATCCAACGCAAGCCTCCTCCTGAGGCCCACGAGGAGCGCCCCACGTCCGGGATCCCGCTTAGCTTCCCCGTGGCCGACCTTACCACGGGTACTGAGCCCCCCTCACCACGACAAGGTGGAGATCCCATGCGGGGGGGAGTGAGTGGTACCTACCCAGACGAGCTTGCACAAAGCTCTACCACCAAGTAAATAAAATACCAAGAGAAAATGAAATACATTATTATCATGTAAGCAAAAACTATAACAGCCAGTCACCATGTTTTGTCCTCGCCCTAATTTACCATTACACTAGTCAATATCGAACTAAATAATTAAATCACAATAAAACGGCTCGTCACTATCACAGAAAGCAATGAACCGTGACATCACTATAAAATATCGATAATCGTAACTATTGAATGTATACCGTATGTAAGTTGCGTATTGACGTACGTAAAGTAAATTTATCATATGGACCCCATGCAGACTATTTTCGTATCTTTATCCTACAATACACTTTGAACTTTAGTCCTTAGGAATAAAGTTTATATTTCAATGTCAAGAAATATGTCGAATCATCCCTTTTAATAGACTCGTTGGGGTCGTTTTTGACACCATGGTGACATCGTCGGTGTTACGATGTTTGGTTTATTTAATCATTAGACTAAGTTATAATAATAACTCTATATTTCAGAACGTACATATTATACTAAAAAAGTAATAGAAAAAAATCGCAATATTGTTTGGCGAGTGGTAAATAAAAAGTGATATATATCTCTATCTATCTTTCTCTTTCTATCATCATCGATTTGACATTCTAAAGACGGAGACAAACTTTGTTTAAATATTTACCCGCTGAACCATTTTGATAGGCAAAGCCGTAAATTAATTTTGTTCTTACTAAAGGATCGCGACCAAAATAGTCCTAACCGTTATACTAACGAAACAGTTTTTCGTCTGTCATCGTTTAACATTTTGATATATAACAACAGCAAATAAATTCAACTAAATCGTGATTTCCTTATAAGTGAAGACTTTGTCTGTTCTGCAAGTAAAAAGTAAAGCCTGTCAGTATGCGACTGCTAAGTTAGGGCATCCTCTTTTCCTTTGAGTAGAAGGTTTGGAGTTTATACCACCACGCTGCTCCAATCCGGGTCGTTGATTACATATAAGATCATTTGAATTATAGTAGACGCCGAGCATAAGGTAAAGGCTCTTGTTCTGGTTTGAACCAGCGAACTTAGCTTTGATTCACATGGGTTCAAAACATTTAGTGTTTCTACTATCCATTAACAAAACGAAACGTACTTTGATTACAGTAATCGGTTTACGTGTTACATAACATATCTCTGGTCAATTTGTATAAAAATACTAATTAAATATCACGGCCGAAAATTGAAACGATATACGCCATATTGTGCAACAGGTGCATTGATGTTTGGATAAGATTGAATCTAATTTAATTTCAACGCCAAATTCACACACGCAAATGTGAACGGTTACATTCCTAATTGATGGAACAGATTAATTCGATAGCTGATTTAACGGATTTAAAACTTTATAGTTATTTATAATAATTACTATTTTCCTTTGTTTTTAACGTTTTTTATTTTATTGAACATTATTTATTTAAAAGTTGGTCCATAGGCTGAAAACTAAAAAAATGTATGAGAATGACATCTCTTAACGATAACTCACGTGGTCAATCTCATACAATTTTTAGTATTCTATTAGCGTTTACAATTGTAGAATATCAACTTGGCTAGGGCCTCAGATAACGCTGCGCAAAAATTTTGCACTAAGCTAGTGAGCAAAGTGACAGTCTATATATGTTCCTCTACTGGACTAAGTTACCTCTCGCTTTGAGGAGAATTGTTAGCTTTTTCCATCAAGCTGCTTCAACGCGGTTTGGCAGATACAAATACGACAGAATATCAGTGAAATTAGGCACATGCAAGTTTTCTCATGTGCTTTCCGTAACTGCAGAGTACGAGATTAATTGTAATTTTTATATGATTTTATTTCATCATAAATTCCCTAAAACTTGCCCCCCTACTTAATAAACAGTCAACAATAATTATGGTTAAGCAATCACCTCTGTCTATTGGTAATAGCTTAGAAGAAACTTTATACAACGTAATACGGATTTCTGGATCTGGATAATTACATTAATTAACTAACAGCGGGCGGTTATCACTAAATTTAGCAATTGACTTCACTAATCAATAATTATTAATATAATCAAATGTATATATATTAATATGATTAATTAATTATCATGGTGATATATAATGCAGTCATATAAATATACAATATAGTCCAATATGACAAGTATGTACTAAATTACCGGCCTAAAACTTTTAACTTTGCTTAGCGGTTTAGTTAAACAATGATTTCGCTCATTCTGTCATTATTGACTTGTCATTCGAAAGAAGAAGACGACATTATGTAACTGATCGACCACTAAACAACGTTTATAAGTGAGACTGTATTCCATTTTCAAAAACGCATTGTTAATCTATGAACAATAAGAGCTTCTCCCCGCGTCCGCATTATTTTTTTCCCTCGTAAATCCCATAATTAATATGCCTATGCCCTTATCCAGGCCAAATAACATTACGATCGGTTCAGTGGTTTAGCTGTGACGAGGTAACATACAGATATGCTTACTTTCGTATGCTTATATACATGGAAAACTAAGTACACCATATTTTTAACTGACAAAAAGAGTAGGAAGTTCTCCATTCGGTGATATTTTTTATGTTTGTTAGCTCAGGGTCCATTCGCAAATTATTATTTTTTTGTTTGGGTCGGGACTTTTGGTCTCATATAAATTGAAGATTTAGGAGTAAAGGGTAAAAAATAAGGGATGAATTCTATTATAGACCCCAATTTTATTTTAAATCTTTTTTGTTTTTAAAACATGTCTGATTCATGATTTATTATCTGTAATTGAAATTTTGTTTACAACTCGTGATGTACATATTTCTTTTAAAACAAATACACCATCAAAATAATGATATTGTTATACATTTTATTGATAAGCCTAATCATAGTTATTTATATAGACTACATAATTTCTCCAGAAAAAAAATCACAGTTTATCTTTGCATCATTAAATCAATAGGAGTTAATTACAATTACGTATATACTTTAATTGTTTTAATTATTATAGTAGTTATGCAATCTATTCGCTAACATATCACGAATATATTCTACGGTGAGTTTGGAGTTTGTTTTTATAGAATAAGTTGTTTCCAGTTCACTCGGCGTAAATAAAAATGTTAATATAATTTTATGAATAATTAAAAATGTACCCTTATATTATTCTATTAAAAAAATAATAAGCTTCTATTAAAATCCGTGTGTAACAGTCCAATCTTGATTGTAACAAACACCCAAACACAAACTTTCGCATATTTAATGTTTAAAATTCATAAATTATGGTATAAACAAGCAATTGCGTTTAAAATTCAAACATTGATGAGTTTTAATCATACTAAATACAAATATAAATAAATACTCAGTTATTTTAATATGATATGTCACTTATTTAAAAATTACATATAAATTAAGCCGAGATGGCCTAGTGGTACGAATGCGCGAATCTTAATCGTGGGTTCAAACCCGGGAGGGCACCACTGAATTTCATGTGCTTAATTTGCGATTTTAATTAATCTCGTGCAGGAAACATGTATGAGTCAAATTTCAGTGAAATTCTGTCACAATTGTATTCCACCAACCCGCATTGGACCAGCGTGGTAGAATAAGCTCCAAACCTTCCCCACTAAAAAGCCCAGCCTTAGCCCAGAAGTGGGACTTTCACAGGCTGTAACAGTAACTTATTTAAAAGGCATAGACATGTAGACACTGTAGGCAATAAGACCTCATAAACGTACCATAGCCAAATCTTAGTTGAACACCAATTTCGCCTTTTACGTCATTTTTGTTTTGACATTACAAAGAAGAAGACAGCATTGTTTAATTAATCACCCTCTTAAGATTGTTTGTAAATAAGGCTGTTATTATATTCCAACAACAGAGAAATAGACAAATAAACAACATTGACATTTAATTGACATGATATCATTGGAGATCTTAAATAAATAATAATCTATGGCATTTGACATGGATTTGTGAAAAAAAAATGTCTTTTATATATAGAAGTTGGTGGTAGAGCTTTGTGCAAGCTCGTCTGGGTGGGTACCACCTACTCATCACATATTCTACCGCAAAACAGCAGTACTTTGTATTGTTGTGTTCCGGTTTGAAGGGTGAGTGAGCCAGTGTAATTTCAGGTATATACAGACATAACATTTTGGTTCACGGGGTTGGTGGCGCATTGGCGATAAATCCACCAAGTGCGTCCGCCTTCTTATGAAATTAAAAAAAAATATATATACATATATATATATTGTTTAGTAATTAGTGTGTAGTAATTTATTAACTAGGATGATTTTAAAAAGCTTCATACATCGTAATGATAAAACCATTCATTAGAATTATCAACGTAACACGTTAAAACAATGAGCGTCAACCGTCGTTCCGGTGCGCAGGCGCAGGTGTTCTATCTAATTAAACGACACGTGGGAAAAGTAGCAATTTACGCGCACTACCGAAATTACGTCACTATCATAATGATAGGTGATGTTTTGACACGTCTAATTTAGTGAATGTAACAGCGGGAAATGTATATTATTCTGAATAATTGAATTTAATACTCGGGGACACTGCTATTATTGACAACAGGTATGATATTATTATATTGTATAATATAATACAGTATTTATGACAAAATTGACTGCCTCGTTGGTCTAGTGGCTAGATATAAGGCCGCAGACTCGGCGGTCGAATTCCCAGGTATTCCCAGGAAAACCCAATAAATAGTTATTGGGTTTTTCTGTCAGAAAATTGTCATTAGCAGTCCGGAGTCTGGAAGTTGGAAGTGTGTACACTCCCGTGCCTCGGAAAGCACGTTACGCCGTTGGTCCTACGCCTCTCCGGTACAACTCTTTCCGGTCGTGTCGGATTGCCGTCCCATCGGATTATGAGAGCTAAGGAATAGGGAGTGCACCTGTTAAGTGTCTCTTAAGATTGGAGGACTTTATTATTGACAAGATCTATATTTATTGTGCTATACACATTTTATGAGACTGCTATTCTGTAATAATTGGAAACTCTTCGAAGAAAATGGTCGTGAAATGACAGAAAGTGATATGCGATAATAGAACATAATAAGTATAACGTTTTATGAATCCACGCATCAAAATGGTATATCAACATAAGTCGGTTGTCAACATTTCACAGCTGAGAATGAAGTGTGTTCTTATAGAATCGCACTGCTAAAGTCTTCCTGACCAATTGACTGACGCCCATTTACAAAGACTATGTAAATGTGCTTAAAACCTAAGCTTATTACGAACCCGAAGCGCTTTATGGTATCTGCACAGAGTATCCAGCTATCTAAGTTATAATGTTTTTCATGTATTTGTAGTTATTTCGGTTACCATAGAGGAAAATTGAGTTATTTTGGAATCTTACTCGTTAAAATCCTTGTTTTTAAATCTATGGGTAAAATTGATGGGTAATAAATTAGGAATGATAATTTCCTTTCAATTTATGTACATAATACACACACAAACATGCATACACAAAATATGTATATACAAATATATCTTGAAAAGTTAATAAATATATTTATGACGAGGACTGGATTTTTTAAAAATTAGGTAGGCGTACGGTTAGCAGCCATAGATGTTACGTCCCTTGTGCGGCTCAACTGAGCCCATAGCTAACCTGGCTCACTAACCTCTCAAATCGGAACACAACAATACTTAATACTGCTGCGAGCGTACTTACCCAAATGAGCTTGCAAAAAGCCTAACTACCAAGCAGATAAATGATGCATACCTATGACACAAGCTATGACATAGATTATTTTATATTATTTCTATTATTTCGACAAACAAATCATTTATTTTTCGTCTTGAAAAAAATCACCGATGACGTCATAATGTGGACGTGTGGATATTTATCATAAGACAGCAGAAAGGCACCTGTCGCGGGCCTTGTAATTATAAAGCATTCGGGAAACATTTCGCCGAGTATCAACATTTGTTAACAAAAGTAAAGCCAGTTGTCGCCAAAGTATCTTAGTTATCACGAGATTGAATTTATTATGTAATTTTTTTTTGCACAGTAACACCCACTAAGATCTCCATTTTGAGGAAAAGGTTTTGTAGCTCACCAGCACAATGTTAAGTAATCTTAAAATTGCATATCAATTCTAAACAAATCTATTTCTTTTGCTAAGCTTCAGTTATATGGTGTTAAAGTCAATCTTGCTTTAATTGAGATTGAAGTAATTATTTCGACGCTGTCGAGGCCACTTGTACCAACAGCAAAAAGGGTATTCGAAAAAAAAGGATTTCAAGAATATCGTTACAAAATATATTATAAAATAGTATTTTTTACCCTTAATAGGCTAGCGTTTAATTTTTTAATAAAAAAATGAAAATATACAATATTTAAACATATACTTCTTGTAGCACAGGGCTTATTTATAATGTTACTCGAAAATATGCGTTATTCCATAAAACTATACAGGGTTATCTTTAATGACACAGCAACATCGCAGGACTAGATAGCTAACATCATACGCAACAACTTTTGTTCTACGACTTCTGACATTACTCAATACATGAAAATAAAATGATTTTACAAGTTTTTTTCGTACTGTCGAGACATTTGTAGGTCTATATTTCATACATACACGATGCGACGCGTTGACCTTTGCGTTGCGCGTAGATTTATAAACGTTCATGAGGGAAATTAAATTAATACTTATTTTTGTATGAAAATAAATTCTAACAAATTATCAAAACTCATTGGTTGCTGGGTCATTAAAATAACCCTGTATATATATTTCACGGTAAAAAAGAGTTTTAGGTAAAACTCTTAAAATGAATATTTGGTCAAATAAAAAAAAATGGTAAAAGTTTGAGCAACACATATTTCGTAGCAGGTGCTTAACAATCGAGATCAGACATTTAAACAAACTAAATATAAACAGAATTCTCTTCCTACATCCTTACAATATCAATAAAAGTTTTTACATAAATTAATATGGCCATATGGCCTAGTTAATTTAATACGGAAAATCTTTATTTAATTTAACAAACGTAGCATAACCTATATACCCATTAATTTACTTGGTGGTAGAGCTTTGTGCAAGCGCGCCTGTGTTTGTACCAGCCACTCATCAGCACATGATGGCCCATATGCTCGTCCGCCTACCTATTCTATAAAAAAATGTAGTATTTGTATTCAACCATCGAACTATTTCGTTGGTCTCATGTGTAGGTCCTGAGGGTAGGAGCAACCCCAAGTTAGACTGAAAAAAATTCCTGAACTATCAGTTCAGTCATTATTTATATGAACTATAATTATAATATTCTAGAGTAGTACATATTACAGTATAATGTAATATGTACTACTCCTACTAACGTGATGAACTGCTACTAAAGAATAGAGTTATATTATAATATCGCAGGTTTCGTGAACCTGACACGAACCGTGGTGTGCTTGATTGAATCTTACTTCGCATGATAGTCAACGGCGCGGGGCTGTCACACAAAGACGCCACGTAAACTAGAAATAAATATATATTTAACTTATGGTAGATATAATTAAATATCTAAAGTATAATGTAGAAGTTAAATGAACGCAGCGAAATGACGCAAAAAGTTTTACACTGACGCAAGAATGAAAGAGCTGTGATGTCCCAGTGTTTAGAAAATGTGGATGTTAATCGACGATTCCAAGTTCAAACTCGAACATAACGGAGAGGAGGCCTTGAAAGTTGCGATCCCACCAGCCAAGAAAAAAAAATTATAAGATAAATTATCATCTAAATAACTACATGCTTCCCTATTTCCTAGACAGTAATATTGATAAAATATATTGTAAAAATATCCTAAAAACACTACAATACAACGTTCTATGAAAATTCTCAACGCTCTTCGATTTAACATTTTTTTCCGTAAATTCCAAACGACTTCAATCGCAATTCAATTGCGTCACAGTTTGATTAAATGAATAGCATTTCGTTACATCGAATATATTTCACGTATCCGAAGTTTTTATGAGGATTACTGCTTTTTATAGAGTCGTTATTTCATTGTTGTCGTTTTTAAAAAACAGCTCAAACGTTTTTTTAACACAATTCATAAATAAACATCTAAGAATAAAAGAGCGTATATGAATTTTCTCATCGTCTTGTTAAGTAGTCTTTTAAACCGTAAGAGCCGGAAAGTAAGCGCAACCATAAAGATTTCCATGCTAAAAACTAGGCGAGGAAATCGTTTAATTGCCACGGTCGTATTCGAACCCACTGACCGGGATAGAACCGCTATGTATGTAGAGTTAACGGATTAACGATGACTTGAGATTTCGTTGTCACAGTTTTAGATTGTAATTGTGTCTTCAATCGTTATTAAAAGTATAGATAAATTGAATAGTCATGAGATTTTTCTTTTACATATAATTTGATTTTCAATACAATACCTATTATAATTATATTACAGTAGTCATTGGAATTATTTCGATTATAATATAATGTATTGCAACAATAATAACTACTTATAATGTAATTCAATAAAAAAACTCTTAGGCTGTTGGAGTTTGATCTTTTACTTTTTGAAATAGATACTATATAATTAAAAAAAAAAAATTCAAACATATTTTTAGAAGAAAGAAATCACAAAACCACCCTCTGAACTTAGTGAAAGTTAAAAAAATCTGTACTCACTACATTTCAATGGCACTTTATCAAATAGATACGGTTATCATGATCAAGCCGCAGAGATAACCCGCGAAAAACAATGAGCCGGTAAAAAGAAAAAAAAAAGTTGCCCTCGACATCTTTGGGGTTCCGCCTTCACAATACATCGGCCATCCCATTCACACGTACTAGATTATTCGACGTGTAATAAGGATGTAAAATACGTGGCAAATGACACGGTGTCCCCAGGTAAGTTTCTTTTTGAATTTATTCGGACGCCGGCTTTGCGCGGGAAAGCACGTGTTTCGATGCGCAATATAACTTTATAAAGTTTACGATAATTTTAATTTAAAGTTTTTTAATAAGTGAATGGTATTTTGTGTTTTAAGCGCATTTCTGAGGGACTGGTGTTGAAATGTGTTTTGCAGTGATGGGATATTTTATGTGAAGGATCCTTTTGTATTGTGCACAAGGATTATACTACTCAAGGCGGGAATCATATCGGTAAGTATAAACTACCCCTTCATATTTAAGTACTGTCATAGTAATGTCATCTGCAAGTTTTCCAATTGTAAGAACCGACATCAAATCTGTTCGATTAGTTACATGTGCTTTTAAAAACTTACATATTTTTGTAGAAAATATTTTTAATATTAAATTTTTAATGTTAAATAATATTTTAAATTAATAATTATATTTATGAGTGATATTTTGAATCATTATTAAAAATTTATTTTCATATTTTAAAGTTTAATATTATATCCAAAATATTTGAAAATTTAAAAAATATAAACTAATTCTTATTATAACTATCCTAGTGAGCAAAAAATGAGTTTTTTTTTTTATTTCAAATATCGAACGAATCGATAAATCTTCATATTGTGTCACAGTTTTGAAACTAACAAATGTTCATAGAAATATTTCGAATGCAACCTTTTTACTCATACCTCGTTTATTGGTTTAGGTCCATGGGCAACATTTATAAAGGACGTAGGCAGTTTAAATAAGTTATTCGTTCTTTTTATAAAATAATACAATAAAAAAAAGATAAGCTGCTTTCAAAGTGTAGAAAATTGTAATTATTTTTGTTCTCATGTTCAAATTATTTAAATATTGTTTTTGTTAAACTTGAACGCGATTGTAATCAAATATGAAGTTCACGGTAAGTAGTTATGAAGCAGCGTAGTTTTAAGTAATTAAGTTTAGTACAGGTATCTCAACGGGTGAGCTGATTTTTACTCAGTAATAAGACATTAGTACGTCAAAATTATTGTTGCGTTGTTTTTGGTGAAGTAAATATTACTACTATTGATATAAAAATTCGTCCAGGAATCTGAGTCCAATATGGTTTTTTGGAAGTTAAAACTGAGAATAGAATTATTATCATATTTTGCAGGTAAAAGACCTGCAACTATAACCTTCATTTTATTTGAAACAGTTCAGAATCATTAAAATTTAAATTACTAATTCAACTTATCATGTTCATCGTTGATATATCTAAATTACTAATCTTGAATCACTTCTCTTTATATTTATTATAAAAAAAATTGCAATGGCAATTATAAAAATTAACTTTATCATGCTGACCCTACGCTAAAAATTGCACACATACAAATCAAAAGTCAATTGAGTGTAAGAATTAAAAAAAACTTTATAAGGGTCCTTACACACTCTCATAACGAGAACACAATAAAACAAAGGATCATAACAACCACTTCTCACGCACTCGAATATATCAAGCTCACCTTCAAGGGTCAGTTATGCCTTTAATTAGTGCTAGAACGTGACAGAGGTACATACCTTACAAAGGAGGGAAAGAGAGATCAGAGTAAATAGATTATAATAACGCACCCTGAAGTAAGCGGACCGTGCGGATTTTTTTGCGCGAACCTCCATATATATATTTTTTAATTTCTCTTGTGAGAATTAAGCTTTACAGTCTACTGATTTTACTTCGTTAAGGTTTTTTTTTAAATAAAATGATCATGAGAAAAATTACAAGAATTTTCCGTTAATCCTACATTAGGTATAATAAAATAATGGAAACAATCTTTAGGCTAAAAATATTTTAATTCGCTTGTCTAAATACAAATTCATCAACACAAAAAAATACAATGAATATCTATTAAGGAGATAAATTAATATGAGACATTTTCTTTGTGAAAATATTCTATTGTTTTAAATACGTATAATTACAATTAAAAACGTTGCTTAGCTGATTACCAAACGGTTTCGAAAATTAACCTATTCTTTACAACCGAGCGATATAAGGATTTGATTGCAAGCAAATGATTGTTTCTTTCATAATCTATACATTATGTTGCTGTTTTATTTCGAAAGGTGAGTGAGTCAGTGTAATATATACAAGGGATGTTCAATCACATGATCAAGTCGATATGTATTTAACTAACTACGATAGTTGTCATACTATAATTGCTTGACCACTTACCATTTGGTGGTCAACCTACATTCCTCTGCCTTCCTTTTTAAAAGAAAACAAAAACAATGTGTTCGTGGCACATGCGTATTTGATTTAATATGCAATATAACTTATTAGATCAATTTATTTAATTATCTCAGAATCCACAATATCTACTTTCGATATTGTACGTTATGTCCCGAGTCAACGAAAGTTTAAAAAAATCTACATAATTTTATAATATTCACGTTGTACTAAATTTAACTCAGAATAAACAAATGCAATTAGTTTTTAAAACCACTCCAAGGCATGCACCCCTGTGTATTCAGCCATTAGAAGATGTCACAGACAAACAATAAAACAAATCTTAGATACAATAGAGTTTTTGTTATTATATTAATGATTTGTGTAATAAAAATAAAATAATATTTATACTATAAACTTTAAAGTCTAAAGTTGAATGTTTTGTTTGCAATAAAATACATATAATATCTTATTAGTTTTAAGCCAATATAGACTTTATATAAATGGAGTTAAAAGTCAAAATAATTTGTTATTTGTTTATTAATAATGATTTGCACCCGCCATCACTTAACACTTCCTTATGTCATCCAGTTTTTAAAACTGTCTTATGAAATTTGATTGTTATTGTAATATATTTTTTTGATTACGAACGCGCATTTGATTATATAGTCGAGGGGTAGAATATTTGAATAAAATATCTGAAACAAACAACTTTAAGAATTAAATTAATAGCAAAAGTTAGTTGTGGTAGAATTTTGATAGGCTCGTTTAAGTAAGTCATCGTCCCACAAATTATTCTACCACCGAATATTATTATACTTATTAATATTTGGTTTTTAAAGTGAGTAACCGATTGTGATCATAGACTAAGAAGATGTAATATTTTAGATGATCTGAATAGTTTGAATTAACTTGTATAGCCAATATAGACTTATAACAATCCGCTGACAGCTAGTCTGCATTCCAAAAACGAATATAAATTTTATTTTTATCTCTCTTCCATTGAGTTTCTTTTAATTATCAATTACAGAAGGTAAAAATACTTTTACCGTTCCGTTGCACGAGTTAAAAACGACCACAAACAATGTAATTTAATGACATCCTTAATCAAATTGCTTATTATAAATTAAAACTCTTTTAAACAGCCAAGACATAATAACAGTAAATAAAGAATTCACTCATTAACAAAATTATAAATGATTCATATAAAGTCATCTTTTCTCACGGTCCCAAGAGCGGAAGCTAATGTGATAAAAGAAAAAAAAACAAAAAAAATAATATTAAGGGTGATCGTCCTCGGTCCGAATTAACTGATACGTATCAAACATGTTCCGATTTGCTGACTTTTTTAATACCACTGTCCTAGTTCTACCATACACTACACTTCGTAATTATTACTTAAAAAAGTCGTGATGGCCCTGTGGTAAGAACGCGTGAATCTTAACCGATGATCGTGGATTTAAACCCAGACAAACACTACTGAGTTTCATGTGCTTAATATTGTGATTATAATTCATCTCGTGCTTGAAGGTGAAGGCAAACATCGTGAGGAAACCTGCACGTCTCAAATTTCAGTGAAATTCTGTCACATGTGTATTCCACCAACCCGCATTGGAGCAGCGTGGTGGAATAAGCTTCAAACCCTTCTTTTCTCTCAGTGGGACATTCACAGGCTGTTACTTAGTTATATAATTAAACCTTAAATAAATATAAAAGATACTTTGTTTACCATCACTATGTTAAAAGCAGTATTGCATTCTTAATGAGGTGTTCTTGCATTTTTTCTCTTGATAGGGATGAGCAAGAAGATAGTGCGACTGCGGAGACAAAAGAACAGCGATATTCAGTCTTAAGTCTCTTAGTATATACATTCTATCATGGATAAATATAATGGAATCAGTGTAATTCAAATTCGTATTCCAAAGAGTTACATTTAAATTTTCTGTTGTAATTTTATTAAGTTAATTTTGTTGACGAGCCGGTTGGCGTGGTTGGTAGATACTTACCTTTCGCGCCGTAGGTCGTGGGTTCGATTCCCACCCCGGGGTAGACATTTGTGTGCATGAACATGTCTGTTTGTCTGGATCTGGGTGTAATTATCTATATAAGTATGTATTTACAAAAGAAAAGTAGTATATGTAGTATATCAGTTGTCTGGTTTCCATAGTACAAACTCTGCTTAGTTTGGGATTTGATATCCCTGTGTGAATGATGTGTCAGGATATATTATTATTAAGTTAATTTGAACTTAATAGCTTTTAAAATATGTCTTGGTGACAAATGGACGTAACTTGAAATTTGCGTGAAAGATGCACAGACACTTGTGACGTTTTATAAATCGCTCCGTTCAATAATGACATGAGACGCAATCTTAAGTCCGTTGCAAATATGTAGAGAACATTCTCCTTGTGACAAAAGCGTCATCGAAGAAAGGATTCACGTTTGAAGTCTGCAAACAATTATTGTGTCACGATTTTTATTATTCACTGAGAACTTGCCATCCAGGAATCCTTTGAGACTCAAGTATGCGAATGTAATACATAAAGAATTAATTGTAAATTATCTTTGAGATTGCATTTCTCATATTGTTTGACATAATCTGCAATATGTCTCAACCATCATGGAAGCTAATAAAACTTATCAGAGTAAAGATCTTGTGAAGTATCTCAATGTTCAAGTAGTACTTCTACTTTAAGGGCTCTTTTCTTTCAACAATTTTCTTGTTTTCTATCTTGTTATTGAAATGGAGGTTGTCTGATGCTTTCTAATAACGTGAGTCTGATGCATTGATAGCGAGTATTTACTTGAAGAATATCAACCCATTCAAAAGTATTGTACTCCCTGTTATATTATTTGTCACATGTAGAAATGTCAGCATTTAGGCAACGTATCGCTATATATACAGACAGACAGTTTTATAGGTACCGAAAACAACATTGCAGCTTCAAACACCTCAATTTATTATATAGATGTGTAGTAAACGAAACCTAAGAATATATAGTCATAATTAACTTTAAACATTAATTCACTTTTAACATTAATTCACTTGGTGGTAGGGTTTTGTGCGAGCTCGACTGGGTAGGTACCACCCACTCATCAGATATTCTACCGCAAAACAGCAGTACTTGCTATTGTTGTGTTCCGGTATGAAGGGTGAGTGAGCCAGTGTAATTACAGGCACATGGGACATAACATCTTAGTTCCCAAGGTTGGTGGCACATTGGCGATGTAAGCGATGGTAACATCTCTTACAACGCCAATGTCTATGGGCGTTGGTGACCACTTTCCATCAGGTGGCCCACATGCTCGTCCGCCTACCTATGTAATAAAAAAAAAAAAAAAAAAAAAAAATTAAGGAAAATCCCAATGTTTCAATAATTATTTCCTGACATTTTATGAATTTCCATGTATTTCTATTTAAACTCTGTATCTTCACTCAGTAAATAAAACATTAATTCATTTTAAATATACCATATTTAATATTTATTTTACAATATTTTATAATTATTTAATGTAACCATATATAATTAATATCGTTACGCCCGAAAGATTATATTTTTTTATGCACTAAATCATTATTGTATAGAATTCTTTAATTTATAGCCCTGTGTGGAAGTTTTAATTTTTATTACACGTCTGTTCGTATCAATACTACGTTATCGTTATACAAACAAGATCCCTCAATTAATATTTGTATGACACTTTTAATGCTACTTAATTTTCAACCATATCTCATATGTTTAAAGTTCATTTTAACCTACAAGGGTGTACTGCTGATGTATAGTCTTGATACATAATAGCCTGTATGGTAAGCGTAATAAGAATTATTTCTTGATACTTGTATCTTCCCCAGGTGTTTTGGCTATAAATCACCCTGCTTGGCCTCCTGACCTCCGGGTTTCGAGGATTAGGGGATTGGTTCCCAGGACCTTACAAGGTGCACTAATTTGTTTAGCAGTTAAAATTGAAGTTTTATACATGTTAAAATTAAAACCCACAGACATTTTTCTCGTCATTATTTTTCACAACCGGTCAACGTACGAATATAATAGTTCAAATAGTCGTTATAGCCTTAGAAATAATTACTAAGTATATGCTCTTGAAATAAAACCTTCTTAGAATTTTTAGTTGATAATATAATTCGGAAATTGAATTAAAAAAAACTGATATAACTTGACATTTATGTTTTTATTTGAAGAAACTGCCTAAAGGCAAAATGGCTTAAATGGTACTTAAAAACGAGTCCGTTGTGCCATTTTAGTGCAAATCATCAACCTTTTCGTAAAGAAACAGTTGATTTTATCTTTTGTTGTTACTTTGGTAGTACTTAAAATGACAAACCGATAACAATCAGAGCAATAAGTATGAGAAAGTAAAATCCATTAGTCGCAAAACCCAACGGTTTTTAAAATCAGAACAGGATTTAGCACAATATTCAAAACGTCCTAGAACACGTTCCTTTTTTAAACTATTTTAAAGTTGACAATAGCTTTTTTTGCGAATAGTACGCTAAGGAATAGAGCTCCAAGTCCCAACAATGAAATATCGACTGTCAAGGGGTGTACAAGTACGAACAAATTAAAAAAAAAAACTACAATAAGTATTTGACACATATTACCGTTACAGTTAATAATGTAATCGTTATAGATTTACTTGAGATAATAAAATTTTTACGGCTCTATTATTAAGTTACGATTTTCTTTTTAAATTATCTCCTGATATACCGAATTGTGTACGCGTGACTCGCATTGATTTAACTTGGCAACTTTTATGGGCCATTTCATCTTTCATTACTTTTTTTTTCTTTTTTATAATCTGTGCTGAAGAATAAAAGATCAGTATCTAAATAGGTTTGAATGAAATAATGGTTATGTTTTAATACTTGATTCAGATATGATGAGGAGAAATATTAATCAAATAAATATATTTTTACATCGCTAACTGGATAATGTAAGTAGTGAATAAAGGACGATTTTATTTTAAATATATTAAAAAGGTACATATGTTACTAATAATTGAATAAAAAATAATAATTATTATCTTAATCAGTCACACTCATTAACAAATGTGTATATTATTAGCAATTAGCAATTTAATTATGACATTTTGATTACTCTTTGTACTAAAAATAATTTGTAATAAGAAAAAACGACTACATGCTTTCGATATTTGATTAAACTTGCTAAATTCTAGCATCTTGCCATAGACAGGTAGATCTTGCAATACTGATAATAAAATCAAAATTAAAAATTGGTCTTCCGTGTTATACATATCATGCAAACGTATATATTATTTATCGTTGTACAAACTTCGAAGCTAATAATATAAAAACATATAGGCTAATAATAACTAAGGCAAGGAATCCAATATTCCCCGCCCCTCAATATCGCGTCGTAAATTTCCCATAGCGCAAGTCTCAAGGTATTGTTGTCAAAAATAAATCATAGCATTTAAATGAAAGGTCTTTGAAAAAAAAAGTAGATCGCAGGACCAATCTAATGTATACTAAGAAAGCTCATATAATAAAGTTCACTTAACGAAAGACAGATTAAAAAAAAATAAAGCCAGGTACAGACAGCTGCGAAGTGACCTTACGAACTCTAAGGGCGCATCTACATTGTCCCGAAATTTTGCACACTTCCTCAAACAACAAAAGGTATCCCAGAGGTTAACAATAGCGGGAAGATTCTGGAGCAGCTCGAGATTGCATAACAATTATTATTATTGTTACTCCAATTTCTTGGGTTTAAATAGAGCGATTGTGAAGAGAACAATGCTTCCAATTTGGTAGCTAAGGGTATGGGCATATGACAGCAGAACATCTGCTTTTGCATCAAATCAATCTTAAATTAAAAAGTAACGTGAGACTGGCTGGCATATTTCTTAAATATAAAAAAAATTAATCGTATTTAAACGCGAACTCTTTCGCTTTTCGTTATATAGTAATACGCTGTTACGTCTAAGTTTTTAAATAAATTAATACGATTATAGTTTTATGACACTGGTTAATGTTTTATGTCTACAGAATTCAATAGGTAACATGCTATTGCTATGCTAGATGCATAGATTATCAATGCATCTATGACAGAAAAACATCTGTTATACAATCTATCTTATAAAAATACTTACCAAATAGTGACAAATGCAACCAAATAAAACTAACAGCCGTCAAATTAAATACACATTTGAAGAAAGCTAGCATACCTTAGACGGAGCTAGTCGCGACAGCTGTGTTGGTACATTTTATTAGCCTGGATCTTTTTAAATGTCGTTACGACACACTATCTATATAATTTATCATGTTTGAGAAATCAATATTTTTTTAATTGAACATCGACATCATTCATTTTGTTGTTGCCTTATTCTTGGTTATTTAAAAAATAAATTATCTATATAATTATTAAGTGTAATGTTAGAATTATTAACTTTAAAATGACAATACGTAATGCAATTTTTTTCTTATTATTTAACGTTTATTTTATTAAAAATGCGACATGCAATCATTCTCTTGAATTTTTTTATTACAATTAAAGAAATCAATATGTTGTTATACATCAAAAAAATATCCAATATATTGGTACGACTAAGTATTATTTATTTATACATACATAATAACATGTTTAAATGACTGTGCTGGCTCTGATTATGTCTTGCTTAAACCTTATTAAAATGAAAATATAATTTTCATAAACTCTCGTAAATTTCCTAATAAAAAAACTAATTTAATTGTCTATCATAATACAAACTCGAGACTAAACTATTACGGCAACTCTATGGCGCTACAGGCCATATGGTAACATTTATAGATAAATATCATAGATAAGCTTATTTGAACATATTGTTATGACGTTAACCAGCGACACGCGGTAGCTCCCTGGATCTTGTCTATGTGATAATATTATAAATTATGTAATAAGTATAGTTTTTACGATTTTATATAATAAATAAATTGATTCTTTATATACTAGCGGTAATAACAATGTTAAAACGTTAAACTAAGTATATTTTAAAATCATAATTATTTATCAAAGGTTTAGTCTATCAATATCCACATAAAAAAAGTTGTTTGCTCAATTACGTCAGATTGTTTTATTATATATCTACAAATATATTCATACACAAGCTCATAGTAAGTTTATTATGATTAACATATATATATTAAACCTATTCCAATCGAAGGAGGAGAAACAAACAAAACTTAGATTACATATTCAATTAGCTTTGCTTATGTATCCGCTATAATATACACAGCATACAATTTTTGATATGTAATTATTTATAATAACATTTTAATTCAACTTCTAAAGTTCCGATAACAACTTTACCGACAATTGAAATGGCGATTTACAAATCATAAACCATAGTTTATATTGATCTCGACCAATTATAAACTAAGTAATTTATTTGTCCTTAGTCCTGTGATTGGAATAGGCTATAGACTGATTCATAGAAATGAATATATATAAGCACATAATTATTTGCTCTACAATCCCATGCGTTTGTTCTACTTACATAATTTAAATTAAGAACGTGTAATCTGTTTTTTTCTTAATTATAGTGGATCGGTAGTACCTCTATCATCTCAACATAGTCACTGGTAATGTATTATAAACCATATCGCACCGCGATTGTATTTTCAACTGGATTTCACCGGCTAGCTTTCCCCTTAATATTAGGTATTGATGTCGGCCGTAGCCTGATGACTGGATGATACCAATAGGAACATCAAATCCTACCATCATTTCTTAGTAAAGCTAATGTTAAAAAAATAATAACAATTTAAGTACAAGAGGTCGTATGTCCAAAGAAATGTTCCAAGTCTAAATATGAGAAATTATTTAATATAGGTAATTATGTATTAATTAGTGAAATGCTTGAATTATATTATATTATCATATAAGCATTTATAACCATGTTGACAGATACAGAAAAAGATATGGAATTTACACTAATGTAAGGAATGCACTCGATCCAACATTTTTTTTTAAAGTATACAATGTTTACATATGACCTTTTAAACTATTTAAACTTTATTTTTAAGTCTATAAAAATACTGTTTTATCTATTTTAAATGTTTATCTAACACAGCTTGTCATGTGACATATATACCAGCTGCTTCCATTTATTTATATTTGACCTTTTGAACTAAAAGTAAAAAGTCTTACATAATAGTTTTAAGAGTAAAAGTGTAATTGTATATAGTAACTGAATATCGACGAAGTTGTAAGAAAATGTACTTTATAAAATACACAGTCGTAGCGATAAATGCATTAATTTACGTTGTAGCAATCGGGATTGTAATTAGAGCCACTTATCGAGTGTAGGGGGCGGCAGCTGCGTTGACTTCAATTACTACAAATTCTTAGGGCACATTCACACTAGTATTATGTTTCTTTTATAATGCCTTTTCACATTTTTCTTAATATCAAATGAATCGTGTAAATTGTAGTTATACCGTTTTCAAATACAAATTAAGTATGTCCATCCGAAATTAATATAGTATTATTAAAATATATACTAAGCATAGGTATATATGAATTATTTGCTTATACATATAAGTATATATTCTTATGTAAGTTATGTAAGTATAGTTTATGTAGAAATTTCATTGCACATAAGGGGTACGTTTTGTTCAAAAATTGTCATTGTCATTATCAAAGGTTGTCTGGATGATTCCAATGCAATAAGACCTATTTGCATACTCATGTATATATATACTCCAAGTTTATGTTGACTTATGTAATATTTTATGTATAACATTTGTAAATAATCATTTTTGTTATTCTATTTATTTACAACAAAAGGCCATTGTGGAATAATTTCATCTGAAATCCGACAATACTTACCAGCTTCTATTTAAAAAAATCTACTGCTTCATAAATATATGTGTACTTACTTATTCAAAAGTACAGTAATAGCGCAGTGTTTCACTGCTGGGTAAAAATGCTCCTTTCCTTCTACAGAGCAGGCTTGGAGTTTATTACACCACGCTGCTCCAAAGAAAGTCATGGATACACATGAATATTTTTTTCTATCTTTACGTATGTGTATATAGCACTTGCCTTATTCTGTGAGGTTTCCTGGATAACATTGCTACTTCATTGGTAAGGCCTGAAACGTTCTATATTTATTTTCTTATATAATTTTATGAAGTTTGTATAATTAATAGATCGCTACTTATTTAATATTCTGATGGAAAGTATATATGTATGTAATATGTATAAGTAAACACGCGAACCCCTTTACGAGGAAGGGTGAATGACATAAAGATCAAATAAACATTATAAGTACAGACAGCAAAACACAGACGTAAATGTTTTTTTAAAGAAAAATTACTATATATTTGATACAAATATTGAATACCTTAATGTACAATATTTAAATTGCGTAAAATGTGAATTCAGCGTACTTCCATGTCCTGTAGTGATTTTAAAATACGTTAATTTTCCCTTTAAACCTTGACCCATTAAATATATGTAATCAAATGTCAAATATTTGATCATGTCATTGTTTTATTATAATATAATTAAAATTAGAATAATTTTACTTTATACTTCTACAAACACCATAAAACACAAACATATATCTATATATTATCGAATTTGTTAAAGTAACGAATAATAGGGCCTATTTAGATCCCTAAGAATTTCCTATACCTGTGAGGAATGGCTTAAAATTTCCGTTTACAATTTCCCTGTCCATAAATAGGACGCGCTGTAACTTCAACCGCAGCTTAATTAAACAATGGTGAATCCTCCTGACAGTGCTTGTGTATATGAGTAGAGGTGACTACGAACCATCCCTAGATTAATTTGTTCAGCCTTCCTGCACATAGGAATGCATATACATTTTTTTATAATATTGTCTGACTACTAAATAGTAACTCCGAAAAAGTAACCAAGAAAAACGGAAAGAAAACAACATACCAATGAAGCATTCAAAAAATATACAAATTCGAATAAAAACACAAAGAAAAAAGATATAGAAATTATATGAAAAGATCGGAAGTTAATGACCCATAACAACTTAAAAAACAGTAAAGTACACTACATAAAAAACCTCATTTATTCGTGCGTAAAACCGCGGAATGTGTCACTATTTATGTGCATATATTATTTAAATGAAGTCCTCGTAATTCGGGAAACATAGTCAATAGAAACGGGGCGCAAACAGACATACTGGACTATATGAATTATTTATGAATGAACGCCACCTGCCACCAACTGGCGATAAACATTATTTGTTAATAAATAAAAAAATAATCCTTCCTTTTTTTAAAATTTCCAAATATTCCAAACCAATTCAAAAATTCCAAATATGTAGAAACATACAGAATAATAAAGTTTTATAATAATAATACCAACCAAAATTTTCCTAAGATTCAAAACCTCGATGACCGCACCACTATTTTCTTCCAATAGCTACAATGCATGGTATGTTGCTCACATTACGTAATAGTGGAGCGCGTCTTCATGGATTGAACTAACTACAAAGGACGAATCAAATATATTTTTTTAATGAAATTTGGTAACAATCTAGTTTTAACCTCGAGGATTGACATATATTAATATTGCTTTTACAAGCTAACTTGGATAAATATTTTTTAATATAATTGATAGCTCCTATAAGTCCCTGTTTTCCAGAAATACTGAAGAATTGAACGTGTAAATATTAATTAGATACCTCGAACTTCCCCTCACTTTTATACGTCGCCTAGCGAGTGATTAGTTAAACAATGTGTCTCTTTTCTTTAAATGCCAATTCAATAATGTCAGAAAGAGATAAATCAGGTTTTAAATAAATAACAACTAAGCAACGTTTAAAACTTTGTTAATATTTAACAAAGTATCTAAACATTAATGATAAAATTCATCATTCATTTTCAGCCCACTTTAATCCACTGCTGGGCATAGTCCCTCACCGGCGCACTAATTCTCCCGGTCCTGTGCTAGTCGCATCCATTGCGCACCCGCTACTTTATGATAAAATTGCAAAAAAACAATTCAATAGGGAACAATTAATACAGTAACTTGTTTCATAATTATAGATTTTGCAGTAAAAACATCTAGTTATGAGAAATAGATAGATAGAGCTGCAAAAGCTTAAAAAATCACATGTTTTTTTTTTATAAATGATCACTAATGACCAACACCATTCACCAATTGTATTGCCGCTAATAATATTACACACAACATGAGAAATTCAATGTTCTCAAAGATCATTTACAATTAATTCTTTATGTATTACGTTCGCGTACTTGAGTCTTAAAGGATTCCTGGATGGCAACTTCTCAGTGAATAATAAAAATCGTGTGACATAATAACTGTTTGCAGTCTTTCTCCGAAATAAGAATCCTTTCAATTTCGATGATGCATTTGTCGCAAGTAGGATGTACCCTAAATAAATGCAGCGGATTTAAGATTGCAACGTCTTCCATTATTGAACGAAATACTTCTTAAGAACGCTACATGTATCCGTTTTGGCACAAGCCGGTTGTTCTTTTCACGGAGATTTCTAGATACGGTCAATCGTCTACAATACCTATTTCGAAAGCTATTAAGTTCAAATTTACTCGATAAAATTACAATAGAGATTTTTAATGTGACTCTTCGGACGTTCCGAATTTGAATTCCGCTAAAACTTGTTCCATTTCATTCAGACGAATGTCGTTGACGCTCAGCACGTACCATACAATTCTAAATTTGAATTTTTCGATAAACGAAACCTTATTCCGTTATACGTTCGGTAATTTCTTACAATCGAACTGCAAAGTAACCTATGTCGCTCAATAAGAAACTTTTTGTTTGCGACCCCATGTTTCCCGAGTCGAGACGTGCATTCGATATTAAAAAATGCTCCGGGAGAAATCTTAAATTCAATAGTAATTTGAAAAGCAAGGGAGAGGATAATGGACCAAGTCGTACGCCCTGTTTTTGCGGTGTTGTATTTAGTTCGCGAATTCTTCAGGGTCGTTTTGTGTACACACTGGTTTCTGAACGCAGCATGTGTCTGTCAGACTATGGCGGGTACAAAGCGCGCCAAGATTCTAATTACACAGTCAATTTGGTACAGCGGGAAATATGAATTATTGCCTCGGCGTAACCGAGATGAAATCGGCCATATTTGAATTCCAACAAAGGTTTTTGTGAAGAATTTCAAGGCAGGAGTTTGCATAAGAATGACTTATTAATATTATATTCGTAAGTGATTAGTTTACTATATGGATTATAATTGAGTCGATTTGAGCATTAGGGAAGTCGTTTAGCCTTTTCAATTGAATTTAGAAATATTAAATTACCTATTATTTATAATTTAATCGACAAAAATTAGAAACTCATTTAAGACAAACAAATATAATATTTTAAAACTGCTGTATACATTAAGGTATTATATATTATAAGTTAGGTACATTTTACTATGTAGTTATGTACCATAAGCTGTACATAACGAATGTAGCTTTTTTACCCTACTGCGCAAAAATATTACAGTATACGAAAGTATAAAAGTATTTCGGAAAGTTTATGCTAAGAGTTCTTCTATGAGTAGTCTATTCACTCACTGTCCTAGTTAGACGGGAGGACACATGTAAATATATATCAATCTTAAGACAAATGGTTTTACGTTTTTTCCGAGATATAAATATGTCCGATTATAAGAAAATCTGACGCCTTATGTAGCCGGAGATATAATATATTATGTATCTCCGAACGTATGATGAAAATTATTTGCATTCGAAAACAATCCTTTAATGAACTTGAATAACTACTATTAATATACTTCATCGAAAGTCATATATATGTAATTATGTATATCTATGTCTTCCATCGAACTATGAGAGTAAGGACTAACAGCTTTCCGAGGCACTTACGTATATTAGAAGACATAATATCATTGACCTAAGAAAGCTATTGTTGAAGAAGAGAAATTGGATAGGTAACCCAGTTCAAGAATGATGTAGCAGTTTAACGAAATGACTTGTCACGTTTGTAACCTGCGTATAATATGTTAATGTTATGCTTGCAATGATTGTAATTACAAACAATCGTGAAGTGCTTAAGTGATCTACAAATAAAGTCATTTAATTCATATTTTATTTGTTAATTTATCAATTCATACATTCTAATCAAATGTTTTTATTCACGTAAGCTTTACAATAAAGAGTTTTGGATTCGTCACTATGGTAACTCTACCACCGTTTAGGAAAGCAGTCTCTAGCGAGAAGAATCGGAAACCTCGAAGGAACGGTAATAAACGTTGATAACCAGCTGATTAGTTAAACGGTGATTTCGCTCTTTCTGTCATTACTGATATGACATTCTAAAGAAGGAGACACAGCATTATTTAACTAATCACTCGCTAGGCAACGTATATAAGGAAAATAGGGCCTTTAAGAAGCTCGCATTGAATTGAATTTTAGAATTGCTCAACAATACTTATAAATAAGACTGTAACTAAATTCAAATTACAAATAAATCTTAAGCGTAATTGTTTTTGATGTAATTATTATTAATATGTACTTAATTTTTAATGTATACTTTACGGAATACTCAATTCCCTTATGTCAAAATATATACAATGATAACGTAATATTGTCATAAAAACAATGTACTTTATTGTACCGGAATAGCTAGTAATAAAAATACCACTTCCATCAAAAGGCTTTCAAGTCGAATTCATGTTACTGAAGTTCAATTTCAAAGTCCAATGTTCTCAACGGTTAGTCTAATCGATGTCGTGATGGCCGGGACGTATATCGACGTGCCGTGAAATTGTTTCATGTCCAAGTACATACATAGTATAGCAACGTCATAACGGATCTCGAGAGAACGTGACATATCATCTGTTTAATGGAGTATGACAATGAAATCTATGAAAATATAACAGCCGTGAAAATTATTTAAAGCGAGGCATATTTGATGTAGTTAAACTAAATTCTTATTAATTTGTAAATCAAAGTAAAAAAAAATCTGTACAATCATTAACATATTTGTAACGATTTATTTTTATATTACAACGAATTATGTTAGTCTAAGGCATTTCCGTTTGGATATCATTCCATACACTGTTAATATGTGGAACATATAAAGCTTTCCTTACTATATTTTCAACCACCGCTGAGCACTAAATACATACATGAGCTTAAGTTCTGTGTATAACGCAAATCAAACAAGTGAAAATGAAATGGTGCTTGTCTGTTCAATCCGTAGTCATTTTATACACAAATTACGCATACATAATACATATATGTATGAATTATATATATACTTTTATATGTTACTATGCATTCCCTTTTCATTAATATTCAATACAATAATATTTCAAAATACCTCGACAATAAGTGAACCCATTTCGTTTAAATTTTATAGAAAGTCTATAGCGTCTAATAAGAGAAAACATATCGGAACTTACGGAGCGTTATTACTTGACACAATAATTCGATTTGTTGTTGTACGACCGCTCTCTTTTATTGCTTACTGTATCGCACCATTCCATCATTTGTTACGGTGATTGATCTCATAGAAAATACCAAATACGAAGCTTTTTGTTATTATTATTATATACATATGAATACGTCACTACATATTTGTCAATACGAACCATATTAACAATATAGAAATGTAATGAATTATGTCGACAAAGATTGTAATAAAATTTTCGTTTTGTTCCAGATCAACAATGCTCAAGTGGACAGTATATGGAAAAAAGAATCCAGATGTTCAGGTCGTCAATGACGAAGGATTAAGCGATGTCGACACATACGTACATAAGCCATATAATGATAAATCAAGGCGATCATTAGATGCGCAAACCGTTAAAAAAAGCAAAAAACCAAGCCGGTATCAAAGACGATCATTAGGTGCCGCTGCCAGAAAAAATTGCTGTCAGAACGTTGACAAGGAAAATTTAAATTGTATTGGTAATACGCCTAATCATTTTCGAGACGGATATGTTAAAAAAACAGAAAATATTGCTTTGAAAGACGTAAGTAACATAACACCTAATTCGATGACACCCAACTTCGATAAGAGAAAATTTTACAGAAATGCTTCTAAAGAGGATATCCATGCAGATTTACCTCTTACTCCTCCTACTTATAGTAGAAGAGTTAGAGAAGCGAAAAAAAGAAGGCTAGAAATGACTGTTTGTAATAATAATGAAGTTTTCACCAGAAATAGTTGTATTTATAAATCAGAAAGAAAAATGACCACAGATAGAAGTTTAATAGCATCACCGAAATTAATTCATAGCGTATCAGAGCCATCATTAAATGACCTATCAGAGAGGTTGAGTCTATCATCAGAGAATTCTAAAAATTCATTTGAGATTGTAAAAGAAATACACAACAAAAAATCAATAAGTACAACAAAAACAAATTGTGAAGGATTAGTAGAAATTGAATATGATAAAGATTTGGTAATTAATTGCATTGAAAAACCTTTAATAGTCGACAAAACTAAATTAGAAAAATCTACTCTACCAATATTTGGTCATCGAATATTTACAGATAACCCCTTATATTTTACTAAAAGTGAAGATAGGCCACCTAATATAAGGCCCCTAAAACGTACTAGAAAAAAATCAAGTGAATTTGAAAGTTCTTTTAAATCTCCTTCAATTGATAAAAAAGATGTTCACGCTTTAGTTAGAGATGGCTGTTCTCCTATTTCAATAACACCCTTATCTGTGAAGCTAGCTGCTTTGAGATTTAGTACAATAAGTACTCATACTAAATCACAACGAATCGTTGAAGATAATGATGATACTGAATTTTTCCCAAAAGTTGAAAACCCTTTTACTATTCCGATTAGAGATGAAGAATGTTCAGCAGAAATGGAAAACAAATTTATTCTATGTAAAGAGTCCTTAACAAGTGTAACGGACTCGACGGTCTCAACTACCGAAATGGGAGATGTCACATTGGAGAAGATGATTGAAGATATCATTAAAAGTACGAAAATAGTAAAATCTAAAAGAAGAATTTTTAACAAAAATGTAGAGCGTAATCTTGATATTGAAGAAGAGCTTGTAACAGCGCAAGCCATTAAAGATCTCTTCGTTAAACCACATACTGAAAATAAAACTAATTTAATTAAGGAAGCTAGATATGTCAATTTGTCGAGAGAAAATTCAGTTTCACCCAAAACGACGCCTATAAAAAAGAAGACTCCGGTTCACAGAGTAAATGATAAATTGCTTAAAAATGTACCTATTGGAGGTTTTATTTTAGATGACGGCGATGGCTATAATGAAAGAGAAGTAAGAACGCCCGATAATTATGTCGATATAAAAAAGCAACATTCTTCTAGTAATCGCAGAAATGTATCTTTAATAAGATCACAATCTATGAGCTTATCGACTACAGAGCGAGGTAATTTAGAACAAGTCTCATCCGAATCAACGCCCGATTTACATTCTACAATGAAAGAAAGAAACAACAGATTAAAAAGACAAAAATGCATACGCAGAAAAAAGTCTACAGTGAGCAATGAAAGCGTGTGGAAACAAAAGCAAATGGAAAACAAATCCTCACTCGTTCTTACTTTAGAAATGGGCTTGCCGAGTCCCGCATCGGAATTACAAAACGTTTCGTTATACGAGCCCCCTAGTACATCACTTCATGAGATCGTCTCTGAAAAAGACTATCCATTAATGAACAACTCTATAAGATCGAATGTGTCACACAGCAGTCTCAAAACCTATGGACTAGTACAAAACATCAGGTCGAGAGAACTGTTTGGCTTAACACTAGAAAATGGAATTCCAAGTCCTATTACACCGCTACCGAATCTAAAACGATCGAGTAATGTGCTTAGCGAAGAAAGGGCACACAAAACAAGTAAACTTGGTGAAGATTTACTGCCTAATGATATAGTAACCCCGGTACTAGAACATAAAACATCAAGGCGTTGTCTGACATATTCACCAGAAGAATGCAGTATAAATAGTAGTGAAGAAAAAAGAAGAAGTGTTGCCAGTAATCGTTTAGAGAGAAGCGCCGATCGTTTTCAGTTATTAAAAGCGACAATTGATTTAGAAATTGTTACGCGAAACGACATTATTGACGTGCACGGTGAGTGGTGACTATCGAACCCTTTTAATAAGTTTTTTTTTTATAAAATTTAAATATAGAATTTTCTAAAGTTATGTTTTTTTTTCAGTTATTCGGTGTCGAGACCTTCAGCGATCGTCAGGGAAAATGGATGACATCAATGCATACGCAAAGGTAAAATAAATAAAGTTTTTCCATGATTAAAACATTGACTAGCTCAGTGCCACTTACTAAGTACATATACAGTTGCAAGTACAATCTCCTCTGGCAAATATTGACATATGAGTATCGTAGTGTTTGCTTTGTTTGCGATTTGAGAGCGGACATCAGTCTGATCCGTGATATAAATTGAAGTAATACATAACAATTACATAACATATGTAACAAATAATAATGAAAAATCAATTGCGATAAATACAACGTGTTATTGAAATATATGTACAAATGTAAATAATATAATAATTATTGTTATATAATATATACATATACATATCAAGTTCTTGTATATAATCGTTTTTTTATACTTCAGGTTGTGATCAGTGGCGTAACCGAGGACTTGAGCTTACCGTCACAGCGATCAATTTTTCAGCGGACCTCCGTGCTCTATGGGAAGAGAGAGCCGGAGTTCCAGCGTCACCTCAAGCTACCATTACCAACAGCAGTCTACGACCATCAGATGCTGCACATTTCAGTTTGGCATAGAGATAAGAAGTACAGGTAGGTCTCTTGAATATTTCAATCGAATAAAACGCCTTAGTAATTTAAAGATTATGTATTCGTATTGTTTGTATGAAACACATAATTTATCTGAAATTTATAACAGACTTGAGATGCAATAATTATTCACTATCAATTGACCCAACCAGGAATACTTAACGTAACAAATGATCCAATTATGCATCTGGTGCAGCGCTTAAATTTTTAATATCATATTGTTTTCGGTAAAAGCTAATGAAACCGCGACAACAAAACCAGACTCATTAATATTTAATGAGATAAAATAACGAATACAAACGGACGTGTATTAATATACAATTGTATACAGTGTACAGTATCATTAATATTACAAAACCCACTTTCCGAAAAAACGAAGCTACCTACTAAATTACATTTTGAATTTTGTATGAAACGATCCAATCCAATTACACTACCATGTATTTTATTTCACATTACAATCAAGCCTGAAACAGATTCTAACATCCCCTAAGCCGTTTAGAATAAAACTATAATATGAGTTACTGATCCCACCATTATGAAAAGAGATTACCGTCATAAAAGCTCCTTGACAAACAGTAGCCACACGAGGGAGACCGCCGTTGCTGAGTATTTTTCACTTTTCCCTGGCATTGCTTTCATACATAAGATATAGGGGGTGGCCGGAGTGACGCGGGGCGCAAGAAGTATGCGCAGACCGATCGATTCCCATTCGACGCACCCCGGCCAGTCGCGTTTCAGACTCACCCAGGTTAAGTGTCCATATATCGACTGTTTAAGAAAATTACGCATTGTAAATTACTAAAAAAAAAAGTGTTTTGTTAAGTTGTGTTTGTGCAGTGTGCTAGGGAAGGAACAGCGTGCTCATAGTTAGGAGAGAAGCTGGTAAGAGTACCATTGAAGATTCCGCGCCATTTTTTTTTTTTTTTTGAAATTTTAATTGCTTCTCTTACTTACATTTTGCTGGTAAAAATATGCTTCACTAAAAATTTATAACTACATTTAGCTTACGTATTTCGATATAACCTGTGTCAAGGTAATCAAGTGTACGTGTAGGTATCATTATTATCAATATATCAAATAGATTATACCTACTAAGGCATGTTCTAATTTCGGTCGAATGTAGCTTTCCGTTCAGTAACTTGTTTTTTTTTTATCATTATAATACATTTCGTTAGGTAAAAAGCGTAATATATTCAAGTGAAAAATAAAAGGAACTTTGCGTTTACGGAATTCGAGATCTTATAGAACCATTTGACCTTATATATAAGAATATATTTATTTCTAAAAAATAACATTAACTCGAAGCTAAGGCTGCAGAAAATCAACATAATCGTGACAGGTCTTCAGTTTAATGACCTTCCTTAAATTAATTTCGGGTTGTATTATATGGTTATCTTTATATAATCTGTGAATACTATGTATATAAGATAATAGAATTAAAGAATGGAGAGCGAACAAAATCTATTCAAGAAGGTTTACAAAAAATGGGACCAACTGTAGTCATCTTAAATTGATTGAAGCTTTAAATTTTAAAGCACAGCTATCTTTATATCTTACATTTAATTGTAAAATAATATTGTGTTCTCATTAATATTAAAAAAAAAAAATTTATAAAGAAAATAATTAATATTAGACAGTAAAACATTATTAGGTGGAGTAAAATATTATTTCCAAGTCATGAGAAAATTTATGTTAATGTTGAGATAACAAAAGCACCACACATGGTATGGTATGGGTTAGAAATCTGCATAGCAACAGCATTAAAATGTTAGCGGTCACAAAAACTAGTCTAAAATATAGTTAATTTGACTAAATGTCACGTAAATCCCATCATATTTTGCATAAAAACTCGACTTCCGTATCTACGTCAAAAAATATTGAAATTAATATTGATTTAAAGATAAAAATCAACTTGATGTATAAGTATAATATCTGCAATCAAAGAGAGTCATTATTTGAGTATTGGCAGACGCCCAAGTGATTGAAACTTGAGGTTCTTGTATGTTTGGACAATTTATAAAGATCAATGAAGCTGTACGGTCAAGGAAGCTAATATAGCAACGGCATAGCAAAGTCTGTACTATTATTTACTTATATACTCATACTTTTTAGTGAGCTATATGAGGGTGTTGAGTACAAATACGTTAGTGGTTCGGAATTTCAAATAAAGTATTTTCATACACACTTCTAAGGTAAAAGTTTCCTATCCATTGTCCCATTTCTATCTTTGACAGGTGCGGGCTCTATCGTAAAAAACCGACCAGTATGGAAATCCTAATAGAAAGGGATACCAAACAAAGAAAAACTAAAAATTCTGAGTATGATAACATGATATTTTATTGAACCAACCGATAAAATAATTTTCTGAATCGTACATGTGGATGTAATAGACAAAGTAAATAACAACCTTTTACTTTTTATACGTTACTAGCTGTGACCGGAGATTTCACCCGCGTGTAATTAAAATAATTTAATGAATAAAAATTATATTAGAACCTTCCTCCATGAACAACTATATAACACAAAAATATTTTTTCAATTCGAACCAGTAGTTCCTGAGATTAGCAGGAACAAACAAACAAACTCTTCAGCTCTATAAATTAGTATAGATAAAACTCACTTAGTATATATAAAACAACTCACTCAGAAAATTAATAAAGTACACGTTATATTTTTTACTGGCTTCATATTCATTGAATTCAAATTATCTTTTCCCATTAAATCCGAATCATTATTACATCCAGCAAAAACAACGTCAGGAAAATTACCATTTTCTAATTTTGCTTTATAAACCAGGCGAAATTGCCTCATGATTATGCCATTATGTGGGGACACTTTAAACTCTCGCTAGTGATCCGCGTTTAGAGATCTTACATTGAGTTCACAGGCTTTCAGACAGCTTTGCGACCTACTGGATAAACTGTTCGTTTTCACATAATGAATATTCTACAGAATTATTCATGTCTGCTGCTGTGTGGGTGTGTCCGTACGCAGTGCGGTTGTGTGCTCTAGAATAAAGGTATTTTTATGATTTGAAATAGCTGTTCGGTTTATGTACGTTGTGTTATTGCGAGTACCAAGCGCGCTCACAAAATATTTAGGTCGAGCGGTGTATGCTTAAAACTTTATATTTTTCTCGAGCGCCAGCAATTCATCCGGCTTAAATTATGACTTAATGGACTTAGTTAGGCCAAAAGGAACCAAACCGCAAAATTAAAAATAAATCTCGATTATTCGAAAATTCTTAAAATAACTATCTCAACATCAAAATATCATAACTAACTATATCAATACACCGAATCCTTTACTTTGAGATGAGACAAAAATACTTTTATAACAAGTTCAGTTAGTTGGAAAAGGTATCATCATTTATTACGTATTTTTTTAATCATAACATTATACGTTTCTATTTTTTTTATTATACGGACTCTTTTCAGCATGACTTTTTTGTGTCAAACTTTGAAATCGAAGACGTCAACCTAACATTGGTTCTATTTTTACTCTACCTCGAATTAAAATCGATGATTGGAAAGCAAAACAAATACCAATTCCTAATATTGATAAGCCACAACATGAATATATTATTGGCTTTTATTAATAGAATACCTTGAGTTTTCCTTTAATCAATATCTTACAAATTATTTATTCAAGATTAATTATGGCTTATTTTCATAAACTGACTGTCTAACAATTGTTTTATTTATATATATGACTGGTGTTAGCTCAGCGTTCAAAAATCATAATCATTATTGACAATTTGAGTAATACATTTTAGTTATCAGTTAGTTTTGCTTATGCCTTTATATATAGATTTTCTGGTTTTAAATACATAACGTATCATTAAACACGCAACATACAAAACAGCCTGTTAATAACTCACCGTTGGGCTAAGATTTTATCTACTTTTGAAATAAAGGTTTGTAGGTTACTCACCACGCTGATCCGAAGCGTATTGGCGTGTAGACATGTGATAGTTTTTCATCTAACAAATGCAGGTTTCTTATAGCCTGTACCTGTAAACTCTACTGATGATATTTTAATCTGATTTTTATATTTAAACATAATACAATTTCATACAAACAAATGTTCTTTCAAATTTGTGTATGTATCTATGGATGTAGATAATACACACAAACACTTTACTAAAAACATCATTCATTTTGACACATTCTTCTGTGAAACGCAGTACAAGTAGAAATAACTTTATTTTCATACGTTATTTGCACTGAATTCAACTGTATTAGAATCAAACAAACGTTTGTATGTATGGCTTGATGGAAATCGATTTTTATGTAAACACTACCTTCTGCAATTGAATTTAACTACGATTTTATATCGCAAGTCTTGGCACTAAAACATCATAAAAACATATTTTATTAATTACTTCTATAAACTATCTATATACAGGACTCTTACGAGAGTTTCATCGTCACATTACAAGACTAATGTGAATTTAAAGTAAACTATCTTTTTATATTATTAATCTTACCAAGAATCTCTCTCTCTCTCTCTCTCTCTCAGAATTAACTATATTTCAACCATAAAAAATATTCTCCGGCTAGTCTCTGGAACTATTGGTTCGAATTGAAAAAACCTTTTTTGTTGGATAGCCTATTTATAGGGGGAGGCTTTAGGCTATATAAGATTACATTAGCATCGACAAAAAATGTTCCAAAAACGAAAAAGTGCTTTTGAGAGCTTTAGTTAAAGTTACGCAATAATCATGTATGACAGAATTGTTCCTCTCAAAATTTTCTAAAAAAAAATTATACGCGGGTGAAACCGCGGGGCACAGCTAGTATATTATATACGCGTATCAAATTCTATGAAAAAACAGAACTTTAAATATTACTATGTGAATTTAATTTTAATTATAACTAAAAGCTTACTATTGATTTATCTGAATCAATTTAAAAACTTATTATTACGTTTACAACATAAAAATAAATATTATTACAAAATGATATTAAAATGTAAAAATATTAATATAAATTTAAGCACAACACTTCACAGAACATCGCAATGATAATCCTTCTTGCATCACAATCGTCATTTCCATAGACAACCATAGACAACCTATATACCTCTATGAATAAAAAAATACAGTGTTCGCAATACAGTGAAGTGTCCTCCGAGCAATGCGGTTATGAAACTTTCATACCAACTTGTCGTTTTAATTAAATGACTCGTATTCATACTCATAGACGAGTATTCACTTATTGTGCCGGTAATGACGTGTATCGCTAATTATATAGTGTTAGTTCTTTAACAAGTCTTGTCGCTATGTTATCTTTACGTTTAATAATTCATCGCTTATTTGTTTATATATTTAATGAATGAAATAATTAATATCAGTAGAATGCCAAATGGACTGCCATGGTGGTATAGTAGCTGGAAAAGGCCGTGTGTTCAAATCCCTGGTTGGCTTTTTTGTCGAAAAGTTCTTGCTCTTCTATTCTTTGCTGTCTCTAATGTTGGATGTGTGTACACTCTTGTGCCTCGGAAAGCACGTAAAGGCACTGATCCTATGGTTAACTCTTTGAAGTCGTGTTGCATGTAGTATTTTATCGGACTATAAGCGTTAAAGGAATAGAGAGTGAAAGACCTTGAGGTTGGCCGCCGTAGCCGGAATCTGTCACGAGGACATCATATCATACAAATTAAAAAGATGACCTCGGAAAAACATGCGCAAATATTAACCTATGATCGCAATACATGTAGGATTTGAATTTTCGTTCTTAGGTTAAAATTGGAACACCACAAAATTTGTGCATAATATGTATATATAATATATTTCCACTCCTGCTCAGCGGTGAAGGAAAACATCAGGAGAAAAACAGCCTGTCTCAGCCATACAGGTTTTACTTGGTTGTTGGTGGCCGTTTTACTTGGTGGTAGGGCTTTGTGCAAGCTCGTCTGGGTAGGTACCACTCATCAGATATTCTACCGCAAAACAGCAACACTTGCTATTGTTGTGTTCCGGTTTGACGGGTGAGTGAGCCAGTGTAATTACAGGCACAAGGGACATAACATCTTAGTTCCAAAGGTTCGTGGCGCATTGGCGATGTAAGCGATGGTTAACATCTCTTACAATGCCAATGTGTATGGGCGTTGGTGACCACTTACTATCGGGTGGCCCATATACCTTCCTATGCAATAAAAAAAACAATAAAGAGTAAAAAACATAAACCCTTTGACCAACAGTAGGATTTACTACTTTAAAAAATAATTACAATTTAATTATTTTCTAAGTAACTTTATAGTATTAAAATTATTAAATATATTGATTTCAACATGAATCGTAATCCTAAATTAAGGCAATTTAGGATTACGATGCATGTAATAAAAATATTTAAAAGTAAAATAACTCTCCGTACGAATACAATTACAGTAGTTTTATGTTCTCATATACTTGCGGAGGCGTTAGCCAAACTCTGTCTAGTGCTCATAAAACGCCACCAAACTCGTAAAACGGAACGTTTCCATTGGATTACATAGAATCTATTTGTGTTCGTTTTAGGTTATCCATGAGAACAGTTGTAATTTTTTATTACCACTTACTTTCGAGGTAATAACTGCAATAACTTCTAGGTAATTATTTATGTTGACTATATAATGTTATACAAATATAATTATTAATAATAATATCCTGGAACATAATTCACACACGGCCATCTGATCCCAAAATAAGCAGAGCTTGTACTATGGAAACCAGACAACTGATATACTTACATATACTAGTTTTCTTTTGTACATAAGTACTTACATATAGATAATTACACCAAGATTCAAGACAAACAAACATGTTCATGCACACAAATGTCTGTCCTGGGTGGGAATCGAACCCACGACCTGCGGCGTGAAAGGCATGTATCTTACCAACCACGGCAACCGGTTCATCAATTATATTAAAATATAAACAATATTATAATATCGATGATACATGTATTCTTACAAAATTCCGGCTATCTGTTGGCCCCCGTGTGAGGTGGGTACGTTCCTATGTGTGTTGTAGTGGTATAAGGTATGTTCTTTTTCAGTACCCCTGACAACATGTATGGAAATTTTCATGATGATTGCATTAGTTAAGACATGACGTAACCAATATTCGATTTTCAAACTCGTTCATCTAGTCAACAACTCATTCGTTGAAACAGAACATTCACATTGACATGATTTTTTTTTATATTGCAATTTGTTGCGTATCACGATATAACATTATGTGCTTAAATATTTATATATTATATAAACTTGTTGTATTATATATTTATATATTTACTATGTTTAAATAAAAAAATGTTTCATTTTTTATGTTTATCTAGCAAAATTTCATAATTGGCCATAAAGATCTAAATATAAATATAACTGTGAGGTCGCTTGTTTTCCCCAAAAACGCTATAAAATAAATCCATACTAATATCGTAAATGCGAAAGTGAGTTTGTTTGTAATGCTTTCACGCCAAAGCCACTAAACTGATTTCAAAAATTCATTTACCAATGGAAAGCTACGTTATCAGCGAGTAACATAGGCATACATTTTGTCCCCGTATTTCTAAAGGAACGGGAACTACGCGGGTAGCAAAACGCTAGTAAATAATAAAATAAAATCGCAACCATTTAACACAAATATTAATTTGAAACTTTATATGTTTTATTTCAAGTTTATAAATCAAAATTGTTTCTATTTATCTATTAATACATTTAAATCTTATATTAAATAACTTGCTTTTTATATTTATCTAGCAAATCTGTAACCGCCACTACCTAATCTCGCCAATTCCGAAACTGTAACAGCTTTGTAATAAATTATAAAAAACACTTACTAGAGCCTAATTGAATTAAAAAATAATTTATTTTATTGTTATTCTCTCGTATTTGTACGTAAGCATGTTAAGTCGTTGGTCTTTCGCCTGAACTCTTTCCGGTCGTGTCGGATTGCCGTCCCATCGGATTATGAGAGCTAGGGAAGAGAGAGTGCACCTGTGTTTGCGCACACACTTGTGCACTGTAATATCTCCTGCGCAGTTGGCTAATCTCTCTTGAGATTGGCCGCTGTGGCCGAAATCGGTCTGGAGAACTATTATTATTATTATTATTGCACCTATATACTATTAACGTATTAATCGTCCCTGAGTTAATTGAGTCTTGCTCACAGGCAGCGTTGAGGCAGACTGACAATACTATCTTATGAAATATATCAAGATGAAATCATAGACAATTTTTAATACTTTTAATAGATGACATACTCGTATACAAATTTACTTCAGCAGGCTAAACCCTGGTTTAATAAATCAATGAAGACCAAATTCCTCGGTGTGCGTGCGACGATCTTTCCGTCAGCTGATGTCGGATGTAGTCCTGCTGATGTCTCTGTCGATTGGCTTACTAAATTTGCAAGTTCAATGCTTCTATTCCAATTGTCTAATTCTATTCATATCATTCAATGCATGCTATTTTGATCGATTAATAGATTTGGAAAGCGTTCATATACATACATATGCTATTTTTTTCTTATTTCTTGAACCTTGAATAAAATTTGTAGTATCTTGTTAAATCATAATTATAATAAATGGGAGCTAACCATAGACTACGCGACACGTTCTACTTCCGCTTATCATGAAAAACCCAAGCTGTCTCGAAACTAGGACAGTTTTAATGAGCGTTTTATGAACACTTAAGGTGAAGATAACATAGAAATTTGTATAGCTTCGTAGTTGTATACGAGGCTTTAATACTCAAATGACTGACGATTTTATCACGTCATGAACTGCACTCATTACGCGAACGGTGCATATTGAGATATGTTTTAGTCGTTTAAATATCGAATTACTTAAACAATACTTTATTCGAAATTCAAATATTTTCATTTTTTAATTTTACTTAATTTGTCAATGGCTAGCACATATAATTATTATCCTTACTAATACTATAAACGTAAAAGTTAGTTTATTTGTTTGTTACGATTTCACGACTTAACTACTCAATCGATCGTAATTAAATCTTGCATACACGTTGTCAGGAGTACAGAAAAGGACAGAGTGTGCGAAACAAGTTCCCCCTCACCAGCGGGCAGTAACTAGTAGATTAATAAGTCGAGCAACTTATTTTGCACGGCTATAAAAAGTCCTAATATTCTATCATAGCCATTAAAATTCTTATTACGCCAATGCAAATTTGTGCTCTATCATCTAACCGTCCTGTTATTAGTTTATAAAGCCAAGGAGCTTGGCGATGATGGGAGTAGGCTCTCATGGAGACCCTTCTCATTGAGACCCCTTAAATAGCATATTAAAATTGAAGCGACAATTTAGGTTTAGGTAACAGAGGTAATTAATTCTTAAATAATTGGAACGCAGCCTTACAAACTAAGCCTTTCAATAAAGTGAACTTTATTAAGGAATCCGAAGAAATAATTTAAATGTTCACTTCTGTATATAATGTATAATATAAAGGTCTATAACTTGGATTATTGTTATCAGATTTGTAGCATTATTTTCAAAAACCAATTAATAAACAAATTCTTACAATTTTTGGTCGGATTCACCTAGATTATATATATACCTAGACATTACGCATACGTCTATATAATGTATTCGCGGAAAGTGACAAACTCATTTGTCAAGCGGGCAAATCCTGATTCAGCTTTGACAGCACATCACTCCATATCTCTGACTTACATCTACCCAACATCAATCATACATCAAGCCGCTTTTTAATCGAGTCGCTATATAAAATAGATGGCTTATACTTAAAAAATAATAATAGGTAGCATGCGATAGCTTCTCTTCTCTCTCTCTCTCTCTCTCTCATTCTCTTTCTCTCTCTCTTCTACTCATATCAAAATAATATATACATATATTATATAGGAAACATACATAGGTAAATTTAATGTAAATATGCCCAAGGTTGGTAGCGCATTGGCGATGAAAGCGATGGTTAACATCTCTAACAATGCCATTGTCTATGGGCGTTGATCACCACTTACCATCAGGTGGGCCATATGCTCGTCCACCTACCTATGTAATAAAAAAAATACCGTAGGTATTATTTAAAATTATAAATTCAAATATATTTCAATAGTTTGCCTTCGAATGTGTTAGTTATTAAAATTTTATCACGCCCATAATTACTGGACATCTTGACACAGTTTTAAAGTAAAAATATGTTATACCCTTAATGTTCAAAGTAGGCCAAGCACTTCATGACACTCTCATTTGAAAACGGCATATACCTAACTATATACATTCTAGGTTTCTATGCAATGTTTGCAATCATTTGAAACGAATATATTACATCATTTAGGTATTACAGAAGTGTAAAAGCTAGTAATTTGAATTATAAACAAAATAATCGAAGGAATGGTGAAACATTACATGTATATATTATTAACCGATGATCGTAGGTTCAAACCCGGGCAAGCACCAATGAAATTCATGTGCTTAATTTGTGATTATAGTTAATATCGTTATTGAAGGTGAAAGAAAACATCGTGAGGAAAACTTCATGTGTAAAATTTCATTGTAGTTCTGCTACATGTGTATTCTATCAAACCGGATTAGAGCAGCGTGGTGGTATAAGCTCCAAAGCTTCTCCTCAAGAGCGGAGAAGCCCAGGAGTGGGTCATTCACAGGCCGTAACTTATTATATACACTTCTACATAATTTGTATATATGTACACAGCCCAGACGTCTGCCAGAATCTGTTTTTTTTTTATAATATCCGGGAGGGCAACACCGACTCAACTCCACCTACTAATATTATATTATTATAAATGCGAAAGTTTATTATTTAGTTGGTTATGCTTAACTACTAAACCGATCATTGCATAGCATTGGCCACGGATTACATAAAACCTAACTAGTACAATATACAAAGTACAGTGTAATCTGGTTTAAGTTATCTCAGACATGAAGATAATATTGAGAGTTCGAAAGTTATTGTTTCATGGTTAGAGAGCAAGTTTAAATTACAAGCCCTCATGGTTTGCCAATCCTAAGTTCGAAGTTTGCTGATGTGCATTGAAACGGTGAAGTATGGTTGAGTGATCCCAGAGGCTGGGACTTTGATGATCGTCGATCGCGTCGAAGTAATTCAAATATAGTATTATTGACTATAAGTGTTTTTAATTGATTCCTTATCCAGAATAATCTTACTTTGAAATGCGTAAATTATAGATGTATGTTACAACGTATAAATATAAAATAATTATAATTAATACGATATGTTAATATAAAAATACTTATCATCATTATAGATTATTATTTACGAGTCATAGTTAGTATGTATTGATTTAAATGGATCACACATAAGATTTATTTTATTTAAAAAAATGTCTGAAAGTGACTTTGACAGTAAAATGTAAGGTTTCTAACATATTCCATATATCCAAATCTGTTCAGGCATTTATAAGTTATAGTTGTATGAAGAAACTCACATAGATACATACCTGAAAATATTACATGCATTTTTTGGGGAGTCTTAAAGAAAAACTAACTACTAAGTTACTTTTATCTTCTCGGAAGAATCTACTTTTCCTTACTTGCAGTTTATACTTTATTTGAATCCTTTAAAATGAAATTGCTTATAAGCCTATTCGCATCCTATTCGTATATTTTTTTATTCGTTTCTTTTGACTGCTTACCTGCATCAGACAATATCAATTTAACTTCCGTTAATAGAAATTATGTTTTCTATTCTTAGTCCGCTGAGCTGTGAAAAATACTCATAGTACTTTTGATGCGTTATATATATATATATATATATATATTAATATTGTATCACAAACGAAAGTATTCGTGTAGTTTTATGTATCAACTTAAACAAACTGGCGACAAGCCAACATTTTTCTATTGTGTTGTTTTCTTCGATTACGCCCTTTGTATGCAATTTTGTATTGTCATATAAAAGTAACAAGGGAAATAAGAAGTCGTATACTAACAGCGTAAAGTTTACTTAATATTAATTATAAATAGTAATCAATATATTATCCACCTTAGTATAACTTCTTGAACTAAACCCCAAAGATTTATTTACGAGGACGGGTCAGCTCTTCAACCTCTGGTGTAACCGCAGCATATTTTGCAAATATATGTCTCATAATAAAATAATAATGAGTCGTACATACGACTCAATCAGTACCTATTTTAGAATATAACATAGATTATTATACTTCTTATGATTTATATTATTTTATAATAATATTTTTTGATATATAATCAGATATTTATTTTATGCTCTTTGACCTTTCCTTGCCTTAATAATTCTTGTACACTTTTTCTTAAGATAATCGTCCCAATCTAAAATTACAAACATTTAGGCAAAGGCAAAATGTTATAAAAGAAAACGAATCAAATAAAGAATTAGTGAAGCAGCTGTCGTTGCGTGTTTTTATATAATTTGTTCTCGCCATACTTATAAAATAAACTTATATTCACTTTTATAAAATCATTATTAAACTCAACACGATGTCGCTTCAAACTTACTCGCCTTTCTGGCTTATTAGGAAAGTAAAATCGAATTACATCACTTTACTATAAAATAAATATAGTATAATCTCTTTCATTTTGGGGATATAGTTGCTTAATAGCCCAAGTACAATCATTAATTTCTTAATCTCTACATTCAAATAAAAATATATAGTTAAATTAAAAGGTCAATTAGCTATATAAAAAAAATCCCTATGAAATTTCGAAGTTCAATTTTAAATATAGTATAAGTTTGCAATCGTTTCCAGTAGACCAAAAAGTAATAAAAGAATAACGAAGATGTCGTTCGTCTCGCAAACCGTCGCTGGACTGAGCCAGACCCGTCGCGAAGAGCCGCCACCTCGGCAACATTGCTCCCATCAGCACGCGCATCGCAACACCCAACTTTGTAGGAAAAATAGCTTACCTGAATGGGACCCTCCAGAACCTAGGGCTAGAAAAAATAGCCTCCCAGCCGATATCCACGATAAAACGGAGACCTCACACACGGGCAGCTCTCCAATTGTTGAAGAAGAGTGACAACTATCCCCGTAAGTGACTCCCGCTTGGTGTCCCCCGTCACTCTAGTCCGCATGGATATGCACTCCAATGTCACGAGAGGAAGAAAGGCTTTTTGGAACAGCCCTTGCATGCTTAGAAGCTTTTGTGAAACCTTAGGGAAGCACGAACACTATATAGATGTGTATATCAATGTTTAAAATTATAAATATATATATATATATATTAATTGATGTTGAGAGATGAAAAATATGACAATTTCTAAAAATTTCTAAAACTTACTAAAATATATTTACGTGAAGTCGAATTACTTTATATTCGACTCCATAAAAAAAAATTTAGACTATATATTTTATGCAAAGAAATTTCAATACATCAATGATCGTCATTAAATTAAAACTTAAAGAAAAAAAGAGATAATTTATATTAAATTATTATAAGATCAAATAACATGCGAATACTGTATATAATGTAAAAAAAACTTGATGATTTAAGTACTATAATTGCGATGAAATTAAGGCAACATCCTGCGTTACACGGTGTGTACATATTTGACAAGGTAAGGAAATGCAAAGACTGATAATTTGTCTCGTAATCGAATGACCAGAATGATACATTCAATCAGTAAGAGGATATGGACGCATTACTTAGTTGTCACTAAGTAAACCGGCGGATCAGCATTTCGCAATAGCAAATGATATAACTCTCGCTGTATCTGCTTCTTTACAAATTCTAGAAATCAATCGAAGTATACAAACTGAAATATTTCTAATATAAATGTTGCTAGCTTAGAATGGCGTATTATATTTGACGCAATACGAATATCAAGGACCTAATAGTTATAAAAACCTAAGGATCAAGGCCATAGACTTTCTCCTTCAAGTGTTTAAAAGCGATTCGAACATGCAACCATTACGTACCTATTTTTCAAGAACTAGTGAAAGTTATACTGAAAATCGATTGCACGAATAACTTATATATAAAAGTGAACGTCTGTATAAAGTTCTATGATTTGAAATAAAAAAAAAGTGTTTATTTTATTTTATTCACATTTTATCGTGCGTGCCAGGTATAAAGTTATACAAAAGAGAATGTTTGAATGATGTTCTTCCAGCAAACCCAAGAACGAAAAATAACTGAGAGGTTATATTATTAGGTAAAATATAAAGAATTTTATCGTATTGAATATTGCTGATTAAGAACATAAAAGAGAGAATTAATAAACGACAAAATAAGAAACTAGAATGCAACAGCAAAAATTACGAGAGAATGTGATATAATTTGTAATATTGAGATGTTTGACCTACTTCTACAACGATGGAAGCCCAATTTTATAAAATTGTGCATGAATTTTGGAAGCGTGCATTATGATAATGACTACCTATGTGAAAAGTCAGCGTGAGGCTTACATTTTGATTCATCGCCTCTATATTATATTCATCTAATTACACTCATGGAAGCGAACTGAGGTCAAATCCATTCGGTGTAACTTGACACACAATGATCTGAAGAAAATAAAACTGCCTACTCACTAAAGTTTTTTATGTCTTCTTTTCGATTTCATATTTACTTATTTTCTTCTTCTTCTAGTGTTGCTGTGCCATTGTCCCTTTAAAATGTGTTAATTTTAATATGTATAAAAAGTACCTTTGAAATCTTTCGTTTGTCGTTATTTTCCTATCCTTACCTTACACCTTATATCTGTATTCGTCACTTATTTGTTTTCTAGTAATTATATAACAAAATTAGCAATTAATTAAATATTTTTCGTTGTTACAGACGGAGCGAGTTTCTAGGATGTGTCTCGTTCCCATTGAAAGATGCAATTAAGAACGACATCTCCGGCACGTACTTCTTGCAGCAGGGGCGGCAAAGCGCGCCGGCGCAGGACGCCTGCCGCGTGACCGACCGACGCAAAATGGCTACAGATAATACTGAAACTAGCACCAACGATGGAGCAAAAGAGAGTACCGATAAAGGTACGTTTGATCAATAATTGAGAATAATCAGTTTATGTTTACAAAATAATGTCTTATATTTTAAGCATTCTAAATGCTTCAATAGTTCAAAGACGTTTTAAAAAATCAAGCCATATCAATAAGATCCAATAACATGCCATAAAAATATCATGGTGACTTTAAATATACATATAGAATTGATATATGATAACAATAGTGAGTTTTAACGTGGTTAGGAAAATAAACACTTATTTTTTTCATTATTGCAATATTTCAATTTATTAAACAATCAATTATATAATTACTACTTATTTAATTCTCGTTTATAAGGGCAGTTTTATCAAAAAAAAATTTAAGGATTTATTTTATATTTTTATAAAGAAACTGACATTTGTAGGTGTAGCGTCCAATGGCCCGTCAACAAACCAAGCGCAAGTTGCAGCAGCCTTACAACGGGAAGCTGATGAGCACCTGTTCTTACGATATTTGGAACTCGATCCCCCAGAAGATCCCACAGCACCTCGACGAACACAACGCCATGGACGAACACCTTTTACGACAACTAGAAAGTTAGTAAAAATGTTTCTTCATAAAAAACCTATTCAGTCTTACTCTTCTTCTACTTGCAACAAATACGATACTATTTTTTTTTTTATTCTAAAATTATTACAAACTTCATAGGTTATTACGAGGAACGACAGGAGGTTTCGGATTTACAGTGGTGTGGACACGCCCTCCCAGAGTTGAGAGGGTAGCAGCTGGTGGATCGGCTGAGAGAGCAGGCTTAAGGGCTGGCGATTACATTGTCTTTGTTGGAAACAAGAATGTTGTTACCGCATCTGAAGAGGAAGTCCGTAATCTTGTTAAGTAAGTTAAAATATTGCGTAACGTTAATCTTGGTTAAAAATGTCGAATCTGCAAATGTAGATTTTTTAAACAAAATTATACTTAAATTTTGGATGTTATTTTGTTTTTTATTTTGTTTATAATTTCCTCGCTTTTAATAGATATAGAACAGAATTCACGCATATTTTTCTCGGTTAAAATTACCTGAATTTTAAGCAAAGCGATTTTATTTTCAAATTTAATATTTGGAAATAATATTCTTCAACACATTTAAGAAAGTATGTTTAAAGTGACTCACAGATCTAAATATATTTATTTTAACTAAAACCTAATTTCATGACGTCAATTTAATTACAGGTCAGCAGGACAAACATTAAATTTGGAAACCTTCAGACGAGTACCACAAAATGGAGCCGGTATCAGGCCACGTCTTGGTCAAGCGACCATACCAGCTCCAGAGTCCACACCACCACCAGCACCAAAGTCCCCTCGAGCAGCCGCTCTTGCTTCTCCAGCGGCAGCAGCAAGGCCACCTACTGCCTGTTCCTCCACCAGCCAATCCTTAGACAGGCGCAAGCTACATCTGCCACAGGTCACATTTTCCAAGGAGGTCGGTAACGGCATCATAGTTTAGATTTGGTCTAAATTTTCATAGTTGGGAAGACATAAATTATTTATCATATTATTATAAGCACTATTTTCATAATTTTAGTTATAGACATTACAAGTTGGAGATATTTTTGAAATTGTATTTTATCACATCTTTCCCGACTATTTTCGAATTAAAATTCATACTAGTCATCTGTAAAATTTTCGATCACAAATTATATTTTGAATCTAAATTCAAATTTAGAATTTTTAGAAAAGTGGTGCTAGTGTTGACCTAGTTTGATCTAATTTCATAGATAATAAATTTTATCCTTAATTTTTTTTAAGTGTGTGTTTGTTTTTAATTTATATTTTCATAATGATTTTTTTTTATCTGTTACAATTGTGTACAGTAGTTTGTATCGCTATTTTTAATACTGTAGATACATCTAGATTACACGAACTTCACAATACATTCCACTATCTTATAGAAATGTTTGCTTAATTTAGTTTGACTTTAACTTGTACAGATTTTATTTTTTTTATTTTTTTATCGTCGTGTGGAGTTTTATCTTCGTCAACGTTTATTACAATTAGTGACAGAGTTACTTTGTCTAATTATATATTCGATGAGGTTAATTTACGAAGGGGAATCGTTACGTTTAAGAATACTGTTTCGTTATTATTTATTTTGTTAATTTTTTTATTTTTTTTTTGACAAAGATCGTCGTGTGTTATTCCTTTGTCAAAGTAGTTAAGTATAATCGTGAAACATTTTTAGATTTAAAACTTTGTGTTATCGTATTATTTTGTTTATTCTGTATAAAAAAAATCATTTTATGTCGTGTGTCTTAATTTAATTTATTTTCGTAATTCGTAAAAATTTTGGTTCCTGTTATTATTATTTCGTTTCTTTTTTTTCTAATATGTTTCTTAATATTAAGTGCAAATAAATTTATTGCTTATAATTATTTTTTGTTGTTTTCATTTGTTTTTTCGTTCCTCGTTATTTTTTTTATAATTTACGCATTTTCATTTCATTGGTATAAACACAATATGTATATAGAGAACACTTCTTAAGAAAAACATGTAAGTATGTAACATTTAGTTTGCACGTACTGCCAACTCCCCATTAAGCACCCTTAGATGTAGTTTAAAATTGCTTTAATCGTCCACTTTTCAAGCACTGTTTTATTATTTAATAAAATTCTGAACGGATTTTTATTATTGTAAATAGAAAATATAATTGGTCTGGAGTCGATTTTAAAAACAAAGAAATATTCATGAACGCATATAATTATTCAGTTCTAGCACATACGTTTTGTCGTTTTTTTGTGTGAATATATTATAATAATAATAATTGTTTATGTTGCTAATGCAATATTTTTATATATTGCAATACTTTTTAGTCTCTTTTCAAAATCATAATACTTAACGTAGAAGCATTACACTTACTTATTGATAGTCAACCTGGAAACTACTTTAGTTTCTTAGTAAATAAAAAAAATGTTTTAATGTATATTCATATATAAAATAATAATATAAATTAAATATTTATAATAGCCATAAAATATAAATTGAGCGGTCGGGGAACCCCCGTCAGGAACGAAGTTCTGGGTGATATTTTTTCGACTCAAACCGTGTTTAAAAATCTTGATTTACTTGATTATATTACTGTATTTATTACACAGCAAAAAGCACCTCAATCTCCTTTATATCTATATCTTTAAAATTCGAACACCCAACGCATCGCTTTTTGTAGCATTTGGTAGGCACAGTGTGATCCCTTTTTCGTTTTATGACATGACCTTTGGCCACTGCCATTTACTCTACTGTAAACCGCGTAAAAGAATTTCGTTCCAAAAAAATGTTCTTACGTTTTATGTCAAGCTACACAAATTGCCCTCCCATAGGCCACAAGCCTGACCACAGATGGAAGGAAGCGAGCACTCTTAGCCGTTGTGTCGAGGGAACAACATTACGGAACATGTCTTCAGTTCGGCCTGGTACGATTTGTGTCACCACTCGCTGAAAGAGCTGATCTGATAGCACCGAGCGATCATCAGTTGTTGTTCCAGAATATTGAGGAGGTATGGAAAGACGTTACGATCTTAATTGTTATAAAGTTTACATATACAGATATATACAGGGTTATTTGTAATGACCCATCAACCTAATAATAAGCATCATCATTAGCAACAACTTTTGTTCAGTTTTGTTGTTAGCAATAATGCTTTTATTGCTTAAATTTCTCAAAATTTCGGCAATTTGGACTTTTCTTTCGTTATCATTAAATATGTGGCGTTAAAAAACGGGTTATAAAGTTTAGGTTTTTACCAGGAAATACCTTATAAAAAGTTGCCACAAATATATAAATAAGAGGCCAGTATTTATAGTCAAATAAAGAGTTTCAAAGTTATTTTTGCCTGAAGTTACGAAATATTAAAACTGACACAATAAGAAAAAAAATTTCATTTAAGTTTATGAACAATTAACACAAATTTAAATGATACAATTATAATTACATAAATGAGAAAGTAACAGCTAAAACAATATTTATTTTAGTATATTGTGGTGGTAAATGTATATTTCTGAGTAACGGCCTCTTCTCCTCTGGAGTCAAAGTTTGAACTTTTTCAATTTTTATTTATTTATTGTCTTTATTACGCACAACTTACAAACATTACATGCACATACATTACAGCACAAGCAAGTATGCAGATGTAGGTCCTGGTGACGCAAAAGAAATAACAAGAACGACAGCGTTAAAAATATAGCAATTCAAAATTGTCAATGCCACACAAAACTGAGAATGGCATTTTTTTTTAGAGGTTATGTTTAATAGAATTGAATTTACAATTGTCATAGAAATATTATATTACAGATCTTTAGATTATCAGAAGATATTTTGGATCAAATCGTTCAAGACGATGGCGAAATACAAACATCGACAGTTGTGGCCGTTTATTTGCAAAAGACTCCTGTATTCTTAAGTCTTTATAAGAAATACTGTCTAGGACTAAAAAGAGCCGATTGCGTATTGGTGAGACATCTTAGTTATATCAGTTAAAAGATTTTCTAGAAGAATCTTTGAACTAATTGTTTTTAATTATGCAGGTAAAAAAATCGAAGGACCCAAGTGGGGCGTTTTCAAGGTTTTGCACAAGTCCTCCAATACCAAGGAGGAGACCTGATATCACATCCCTTGTTCATAAACCGTTGGAACAGTTCAGAGAGCTTCTTAGATTAATGAGAGCAGCAGCTAGCAGTAATGGAGCTGGCCCCTATGACCAGCTTGAGAAAAAGCAACTTCAAGTCATCGTGGAACAGCTTCAGGTGAAATTTATGAAACCTTACATTTGTAGAACTGTTATGTAACGTTAAAAGTACCTATTTAAAAAGGCTTGTTTAATTTTCAAAGAAATTAAGATACAATCATCACAGGAATGTTATATACGTGATTCGGCCCTGTCCTTGAAATATACTTATTTTGCAGCCTTAAAGGCTTTATTGCAGCCTTCAGCCGCGCGTTAAGTAAACACACAATAGGACTGGCCGCCTACAGTATTTTTATTTCATCTACCTACTAGAGATTCTTTCTAGTGTTGCGATTGTATATACTGTCAAAAAAATTAACGAAGTTATCATTTTGTAATTTGTACAGAGTGGTTATCAAGATGTGACTGCTGGTTCGGGCTTAATGGGTCTCGCTGGTGATGGAAAGCCATTACTGTCAGTCGCCGATTTGGAGAGTCGCCTCGTGTTCACTAGATGTAAGGTAAGTGGTAACTGACTTGATATTGGACTTTCTCATCTGTGAAGAATTTGGAATTCTGGTCATTAGGAATTAGCTGACAAATATATTCTAAGAAAATAATATGTTACCTTTCTTAACTTACAGCCATTCGTCCTAAGCACGGCGGGACGGCAATGGATATTCGGCGGAGAACTCTCCAGGGTAGAAGGCAGAACAATCCGACCGTACTGGGCGCTACTATTCACTGACCTGCTGCTATTTGCCACTGTATCCAGGGATAGAGTATTATTCGTGACGGAGGAACCGGTGGCTTTGGGAACTGTATCGGAAGCCCAATTTAATATCAGGAAGAAAGGTATGAGTGGAATTGTTACAAAATTCCTTTATTTCTATAAATACATGGTATTTAGTAAAGATATTAAAGAACTATTTAATTCGCAGTGACTGAATTCCGACTGATCCTGGGTCGAGCGGGAGGGGAGAGTCCACTGGTGTCGTGTGCGCCGCGGACACCGGCGCGCTCACGACCCATCGTCTTACGAGCTCCTTCCATTGACCTGAAAGCTGTATGGCAGAGCCTGTTGCAGAGACAGATGTAAGTTCTTTGTTAAACATTTTCCATAATATTATGTTTATAAAGTTATGTGACAATTACATAATTCCACTGTAATTATAATTATTTCCTTGCTTATTGTAATTAACATAGTTACAAAAAACAAACACATAAAACAAAAATGATCTTAGTGTAATTTTTATTATAACTATTCAAACATTATTTATTCCATAGATTAATGTTAAAATATTAAATTTCAGTTACCGAGCACATACGATGTCGGGGACGCCACTCGGTTCTCCACTTGACTCTCCCGACCCGCAGCTGACTTTTAGCTTGGCAACTCTCGACTCTCAGCAGCGCCAGGTATCAGGGTCCAGCATACAACGACACTCGAGCCTCGCCCTTCTACCCGCGAGCTCATACCGTTCACACTTAAATATGCTCGTAGAAGAGCGCCCAGAAAAAGAAGTTAGGGTTAGCTTTGATGTTAGACCCAGCTCCGCTTCCCCTCATCCGCAACCTGTGAGGGGACCTCTCAGTACCGTTTGGAGAACCGCACCAACGCCAGAAACACCGTCTGCAAATCTATCTCCAGCTGATTCTCAAACATTTTCGTCCCATTTCGTATCTTCTTCCAGCATTGAGAAAAATGACGTCCCAGCTTCCCCAAGTGCTCAACTCACACCAGAAGGCGGGGAAGATTATTCAGAAATGAGCCCCTGTAGATGGGAATCCTTCGAAGCTGATTTGGCATTAGCCGATTTAGACGTTGATCCGTCTTACAAGCATGCAGTAGAGGAACGTATATTTCTTCCCGAAGATCCTCTCCTACCTCGTGTGCCACTCCCTGAAAGGCCAACACCACCAGCCTACCTAGAACTTTGATCTGCGGAGTCAGATCCGGAGTTAGTTGATTCCTACTTTCCCCGGATTCGAGGAAATTTCAGTTAAAGTCCGCAAGCATTTTAAATTTCGGACAATATTCTGTCCCTTTATTCAAAATTTGATAACCGATGTTGACAAATTGGCTTTTAAAATTAATATAAATTGTAAATATTTGGAACGGTGTAACTTTATTGGAATGGTGACATTGCTTACAATTGGCGATTGATATTAAGGTTGTGGCAAAAACTTTTGAGAGACATATTTTCGGACACGAACAGTATTCCGAGATCTCGGTATTTTGGCTATTGATTAGAATATTCTAGATATAAGTCAGCCCTTTCCAAGCAATATGATATAACACCAGCTGGGTAAAAAAATGGAATTTAACAGAACTGAACTGAAATATTGAGTTGAATATATTCCCTTAACTCAAATATGTGTGCTGATATTTTACAATTTACCGTATTATAGGATTCAGTGTCAAAAATGTAACTATAGGGTACCAATCGTAGTAGTACATATTTATACGACTTTAAACTAATAGTTTTATAATATCATCGTTGCTTCTCAAGTCTTCCGTCCTTGTCTTATGACGTTTGTTTAGTTGAAAAGGATTTACTGCTGTTTCTCCCAAATCATCTTATTCCGATGACTTTACTGGCAATGTTAATTTTATCGTTTACAATTATATCCGAATCAATGTTAATGATTTCTATGTACGTTAAGATGTTTCACTGTACATAACCTTACAAATTGTACAGGTCATGTGGATATTTGGCGATTAGTTTTGCGAAATTGAATTCATATACCATTAAAGCATCACTGAATTAGTTTTTATTTCTGCATCGCTTTCTTTTAATGCATTGCCATTAGAATAATACGTGTTACAATGAAAAATGGTAGTTGATGATACTTATTAATGTGTTAAATTTAAATGTAGTTACTGCTTTTTGTTATACGATCGAATGCATACATTTTAAACTGTGTCCATAACTGTGTGTTTATCGAAATAGAAGAGCGCGTATATATAATCGCTGGCATCGTAAAATGTTCACATAACCTAATCCCGGGGTTTTCCAATGTATATGACCTTATTTTCGACTAAAAATTTTTAGTAGTTAGAATCAATAACTTTCGATGTCTTTGGCTGTGTAAAATAAGTAATAGATTATGAGGAAAAGAATGATAATTTTGAGAAAGCCTTTTACTTATTGTTCTGGGTTCTTGTGACGTATTATGACTTTATAATAAAAATTTGGATGTTTTGTTTAGATCGAAGCAGAAATATCTAATGATCGGTGAATAAAGTGACTTTGTCGATGGTGATTATTTTTTTTTATTTCAATTAGTTTATATGGACCTTATTTCGCGAAGCTATCGAATTTTTAAATTTGAGTATTTTAAAGCGCTGTTCATTAAACAACAATATTAAATGTTCTATCTACCATTTTTCTATGTAACGCAATGATTATTTATTCAATAACTTATAATTATATAATAATATGATTTTAATAAGCATTGAAAAAGAATTTTCGATAGTACGGTGAATAACTTTAAAATCATGGTAATGATGATATAAAGAAAAAAAATACACATATTTATATATCAAACAACTTAATTTTTACATTTGTTGTATTAAAAAGTCAATTGTACATTATTATTGATAATATAAGTGATGAGTATGAAATTAAAGAATAAGTACATTGGGTAAGTAGAATGAACTTTATTTTATGTTTAAAAACAAAATATTAAACTGTTTTAAAAATTGTTCGATTAATGCAATTTTATTGAATAATATTACTTGAATATGAATTTAATTTAAAATGCCACCTAATATCCACTTGACTCTAAAGTACAAAACACAAATTGTATTCTATGAGAGATTTAGATAATTATATAATATTTAAGCAATTCTATATTAATAAATAATATACTAAATACGTTAAAAAAAAAAACAAAAACAAAAAACTTGTAGACGCGTCGGAGTTCAGCAGAGACACAAACAGGTGGAGCTGGAAGTGCTGTTGAGGGTGCTAGAAGCAACAAAAGCCGAGGATCCACCTTACACCTTCAGAGATGGATGACTCAACTACCTGAAGCTGAGGAATTAGATCCCCCAGAACCAGATATGGAAGTAAGTATGAAAGATAAGAATAATAACAGTGCCATATTCATTATTCTTATGTCTTCTTAATCTGCTTATAATTATTCTTTGTGAGATTTAAATTAATTCAAAGCTTGTACTAAATAATTTACTAATATTTTAGATGTGGAGTATTGAAGAGCTTAGAAAGAGATCAAAGGAATTAAACCTATTAGAAGTAGCCGATCTGGTTGAAAATAATATTGAAAATAAAGAGGCTGCAGTTGTTGCAGCTATTGAGAAAAAGGAAAATGATAAGAGCCCATCAAAAAGTAGTTCGGGTAGTCAGGTAAGAATTCGAATATATTTCACTTCTCGACAAAATCTAGGGAAACAGCTATGACCCTCAACAGCCTTCGGAAGAGGGTTCTAATACCACCGGTGAGAGCGAACTTGTTCTATTTTCAATTAATCTTGAAATGGATTTCATCCATATTCAAGTAGAGTACTTAGCCACCAGTCGCCAGAGTCAATAGCAGAATCTTTAGGAAGTACAACCTCACCAAATTAGTACGTTTTTTCCAGCTGAGTCGGTTTTGGCACTATATAAGTTTTTGATATATATTTTCATTGTCACTTCAAGCTTTGTATTATCATTACTTATTATTTAAATAATAATGAATTTTAAATAAATAATACCACTTTTATTGATGCTAACATTTTCGACGAAGATATGTGAAAGATATATATAAGAATTACCTTATCTATCCTATGTTGTATGTATCCTACATTGTAGAGTACTACGTCTTTAAAAATTATATATATATTAATCACAGTACTATATTTGCAGATAACCGTCCGAACCAGTCCAGTTGTGGTAGACACTATACCAGTATGTCGACAATGTCACAAAAAGTGCTTATCTAAGCCAAATAGTCCATTAGTTTCACAAAAAGAACCACCAGTACCTCCAAAACCTAAAATTGAGGCCTCGCCTCCAGTTTCTGCCTCAAATAAAAGTACTCCTAGTAGCTGTAGCGCGAACTGTAATATTCGTAAACAAAAACACTTTACTCATTTAGAACGCAAAGGTGCTATTAGAATACGCCCAGAAGATGGTCCTAAGGCTGCTAAGAAAGTAATTGATTCGATTGAACAAAGTCAAAGAATGCTTAAATCAAAGTCGTATGAACTCAAAACTGACTCTCCAGTTTTAAATAAAAGCATGACGAGAAGTCGTACAAAAAGTCACTTGGAATTGAGAAAAGAGAATTCCATTACGTCACCTAGTCCCACTTCAAGTAGTAGAAATAGTCCACTGTCCACTAGCCACACAACATGTAGCTCTATGGTATTTAACTCTAGTTCGAATGACTTAAGAACGTCTAGCTCAAACATAGCTAATCAAGTCCAATGCGTTATAGCGCAAGAGAAATATATAAATGAAGTTAAATGCGTCGAAAGTATAATGCTATCGAAACCTAAATCTTCAGCGTCCCCGTCTCCAGCGACTTTAAGGAAAGACGAACGAACAAGACAAAAGGCTGAAACTGTACTGAATAAAGTTTTAGGAATGAATATAATAACAAAAAGAGAAAATATTGGCACACGTCTTAAAACATCGTCAGTATTTTTGGATGATGATTCCATACATGAGGACGACAGTGACTTCAGAATAGAAAGGGGTTTGAGAAGATCACCTAGAATGGGTATATCAGCGATGAGTAAGATGAACGGCGACATTAACAAAAAAAATGAAATCATAGAAGATATAAACGCAAATACAAATGACGTGTTATCGGATGAGGATTCAGAATTAGGACCGCTCATGTTGATGGGATTATCAGCCATAAACCCTGCAGCTCATTTGATGAGAGTTGAACCTTTTAAAAGAACACATTTCGACCATATAAGTGTTAGTTCCAACAGGACGAATTCTAGACCTGGAAGTCTTGGTTCTATAAAATCAGAATCACCTGTACCTAACATAGCAGTTGTCCCACCGACGCCAGATTACAACAACACCAGTAAAACTGTAAGTATATAATTAATAGTATATTATTTTACGTAAATAAAAGATTCTTGTTAATATTAAAATATTTCTTTAGGATGAACTTGTAGACGAATCACCTGATTCTCCAGATGTTCCAGATGATTTGCCGTATGTTACTTTAAAAAGGTTAGTTTAAAATATTTGTATTTATGTATAAATAAATAAAACCGTTTAAAAACAGATCTGCGGTAGGCAAACCAGCCTATGCAATGATTCTAATCTAGGATGACAGCTGACAGGGAGAGATGGCGAAACATCCTGAAAATTATAAAATCAGCCACTACTTCATGACATACCACGACCGCTCTGCCTAGAGCGTATCGACTAAGAGGAAGAAGAAATAAAACAACAAAATAGTATATGGAAATAAATAAAAATCGTCGCTCCGTTTCGGCAGGAGCATACTGTTGTAGACTGTAGTAGTAGATAGAAGTATTACGTTATGTTTATTTCACTGTTTATATTACTTCTATGATTTTTCATAAAACAACACTGCCGTATTTTTGAAATTGAGTCTATGGTACTACAATAAATTAAATATTATTAATAGTTAATATACTATAACCGCATCCTCAGATACGGCACAATGTCAAGTCTCGAACGACTACCATCCGATGAGACTGATGACGGTAACGTAAGACTGACGCAAGAACCAGAAACCACTAAAGCATATAATACAGGTAGATAGATAGCCAATAAATACATTTTGTGTCACATAAAGAGCAATATAGTTAAGTTTATATTTGTAATAGTCACCAGTGCCGCTGGAGGTATCATGGGCTGGACCGCGAGAGCTGGGTCATTCGTTGTCGAAAAAATGAATATATTCAGTCATACAGAGAGCGTGCCAAATACTTCTATAGCGCATAAGCAACCGTCGTTCTTGGAAAGGTATGTAAATGTTACCATTGTTCCATACATTTAACTGAAATTTAATTTTACTTCCTTGTTATATTACAAATTAGGAAAATTATTCCTTAAATGCTGAAATGATCATAATAATATTTATGTTTTTTTACGAAATAGGTGGAAAACTACACAGTGGGGAAAGAAACGCTGAGTATGTGTATGAGTTCGATAACTCTTGTTTGATGATTGTATTAGATAATGCGCTATTTGTTATACTATGACAAACTTTATAGAGAATTTAGTCGATGCTAGATTTGAAGATATTTCTTAGAAACTTAATATTGTACAGAAAATGATTTATTTTATAGTTTTGAAGTAGATCTGAGGTTTTGTAACTTTAAAGCTAGTTTAATCATAATATTATTACATTTATTTATTGATATTAGAAAAATATGTTTTACAATAAATCTGAAGCATAGGTGATAGTTTATATAGTTTAATTTGAAAAATCTGATTTTACTTTATTAGATTATATTCATATTGTCTATTAGTAAATAAAAAAAATATAATATTGATAGATTTTAGTGATTTTTTTATAGAAATAAATTATTTTGACTTTGTAAAAAATTTTATTGCACTGTGGACTACTTAAGAATGAAAGGTATGATTTAGGTGCCTTGGGGTCGGTGATTGGAAGTCAGCCATAGGTACCGAGGATGGTACGGTAGAAACAGGGGAGGGGAGTGGTGCCAGTGGGGAAGAAGCTTGGGGGACTCCATCTTCAGGGGATCTATCAGACAATCTACCAGATTCAGAACATGGTACCCTCTCTGTGAGTATTCCAATAGTAACAATAATAAGTATTATAATATCTTGTAAATGTCCCACTCCTGGGGTAAGGCCTCCTCTCTAGGGAAGAACTATCTCCATAATGCTCCAATGCACATTGCTCATGCAGGTTTCTTCACAATGTTTTTCTTCGTCACCGAGCACCAGATGAATTAAATACAAATTAAACACTTAAAAATTCAGTGTCGCTTCCCGGGTTCAAAACTCATCGGGTAGGTTTCTCGTCTTTAACCTCTGGGCCATCGCGGCTTCTATTAACAATAAAGTCAGCAGTACAATTTCAATTTATCCATCAGATTTGAATTCTAATGATTCTACATCGAGCAAAGTCTGTAGCTTTTTTATTTAATTGAATGAACAGAAACTAATATTTCTAGTCACCAACGAAGTCTTCATCGTCATACGCTGGTGATGATGACACTGAGCTTATGATGGATGAGCTCCTAATGGCACCAACACTAACAGGACCTACAACATTAAGACCACTACTTCCTAGGTATGTAGGTACATATATGTTAAGTAGAAACTTAGTCATTGATGAGCCTATAAGTACATTCATTACCTAGGCATTGGGTTTTTTGTCTAGAATATTTAAGACGCACAAATCTAAAAATTTGGCTAATTTCCACTCCTCTGCCTCGGAAAGCACCTAAAGCTGTTGATTATATGATATATTTGGCCGTCTTATAAAAGTATGAGAAGTTATAAGCAGTGCATCTGCTTTTGCGCAATCACTTGTGAACTATCAGATATATCCTGCGCAGTTGGCGACTCTCCATTGAGGATGACCTTCATGGCCGAAATCAGGTTAGAAGGACATAATTAGGAATTCCTCTGCAACGTGTATAATCTTGCAATTATTTATAGGGATGTATTTAGAAGAAGATTAGAACCTCTACTAGAAGAGGATGGATCTGACAGTGGAAGTGAAGACAACAAACCTACACCTACCAATTCTGAAGACCAGGTGAATACCACAAATGTGCTTAGTTAATAGGGTAATTTTATTTGAAAAAAAAAACGATTCGTGTAAAAATGAATAATATAACTACTTTATTTATTTTAATTAACTACTTAAGTGTTTTCTGTTTTATTAGTATGAAATGAGTAAAATATTATACTGTTTGCATAATCAATGTCATGATCTGGCAAAATTGTCTAACTACTAACCTGTATCATTTTTAATAAAAAAAATATCCTATAAGGTTCACCTTTACATAATAAAGTACGAAGCAATGTTGTCAGATAAAACAAAAATAGATGTTAAGTGAACGTTGGTGTTAAAATAACCATAGCATGTAAATGAACCATAGAATGAGATGCGATATACATAGAAAGTAGTTTGTTGCATGACCCTAATCCGTTTAATGTTAAACACTTTACATAGGTTTCTGAGCGGGGAATATCTCGAACACGAAATTATACATATATCGAGTACAACAAATTACATAAATTCGATGTATATTAGGGGGTTATTGGCAGTTCTTGATCGCATAGACCGTAGCTAGGTTGTATCTCACATTGTGACTGGTCCGCTGGTGCGGCGCTTGGCGCAGGGCAGCGAGCGTGGCCTCGATGCTGACGACTGCTGCGCCGCGCCGCACCGGCCGTCCTCTGCTTCAGAGCCAGGTAATATCAAAACTTCACTTGTTTATTGAGGAGAATACATTACGATTAGAATGTGAAATTATGAATAACTCATGGTAACAACCATCTTAGAAACATTTGTCATATACAAACATATCGTTTTTTGTGTTTAAAAGTAATAGTAAATAGTAAAAATAACATATTTGAAGGCAGTACACAAAGTTATAAAAACACTCGACATACAAATACTAACAGAATACATTTTGACAGCAAAGTGGACTTCTTGACTAAACATGAAAGGTGAGAGGGAGGAAGATATTTTCGTACATCAGTATTGTTCACTCGCTATTGACTAAATACGATACAGAGCACGATGCATGCATGTTTCTCCCTAAGGGACTGAGAACAATCCTTTAAAATTATTGTTGTCTTAACCCTAGCATGCGATGACAGAGTTTGCACACCACTAACACCTGTACGTTATTTGTGCGTATCATTTGGAGAAGTAACGTAACGTAACGTAACGATCCACGGTATATCAGTGATCACCTTAATATCGCTTTATATCGCAGCTTGTATTTCGATTTTAATAACGGCATCTCAATAAAATACTATTTCGAACACGATGGAAACACAAAACATACGTAGAAACTCGAGCCGTGATACTTTAGACTAAATATGTGGTATTCTACAGAAGCGGAGGATGGTGCTTGCGGCGCGGGGGGCGCGGGGCGTGTCGCGGAGCTCGCTGGTGGCGCCGCGTGCGAGCTGAGTCCCGACCGGACTCCTACCAACGAGGCACCTTCGATGCCCTTACAATCTGGTACACATAGGAATTCAAGCAATGCATGCACAAAGCTCTGCTACGAAGAGACGAGACATTTTGTTCTTTCTCGTTAGCTCTATGTATAACTGATTTATTGATCGGTCAAAACAGTTTCAAAAGAGTGTGTGGAGCGAGCATATGCTGCCGGCGTCCGTCGGGGCTCGGCCAGTTCAGCCAGCACGCCCTCCACACTCGAACGCACCACCATCCACAACCCCACACCCCTACATCAGCTGTCACCAGGTAACTCGATCAAACTAGGACTTTATTATTAGCTCTACGGTATATAGGGCACCTCTTCTAAGCGTTATCTTCATTACTGAAGGTCGTGTTTAGTATGAAGAATTGATCGCTCGTTGCACTATGCTCTTCCACGTGTTTCTGATACCTATCCATGGGTAATTCGCAAGATCCGTTCTGAACACATTGGCTATCCCAGCTATTTTTGCCCCGCTGATGAACATTTACAGGCTGTTATTTTACTATTTGTATTTATCTTTGTCAGCTTCGGAACCACCATCAGTACAAGAATGTTCACGGGAAGAGGTGAGACCATCATCGCCGGAGCGACTCAGCCCCCGCGCGGAGATGCGCCTGGCGCTCGACCAGGGGAAGGACATGCTGGCGGAGCAGGAAGTGGGATGGGTGAGCATAAACTAGCACGGAATTACAGTACATCTACGCCAACATGAATGCATTGAATTACTGCTATGATTCATCACAGAAATACCTACTTAATTCTTAGAAGATTATAATAATAAATATGATTTATTAATTATCAAAACCGCACATGAAATGGTCGTACAGTATACATAACCGGTAGTGTGTGTCGGCAGGGTGGCGCGCGCGACCACTGGTCGTTTCGCGCGGCGTGCCAGCGGTCGCTGGTGCGGCGCGTGGCGAGCGCGGACGCGGTCACGCTGTGCCGCACCGCCCCGCATACTACTTCGCGCAGTTCTGTATATGCTTGGAAAGGTCACCTTTTGCTTCTATTTTAAACATTATTATGGATTGTTTGTATTTAATTACGATTAACATTAATCCATTCCTTGCCGATGAGTTTCTTCACCTTTCAAAATTTTTATCATTAAACTAGTTCTAGCTAGTTATTACCCTCAGCCTCGTTGCTCGTAAATGTTATGAGAAAAAAGCAGCCTCTATGCCAATGATAAAATCAGCCTATAATTTAATTTACCTTTCTCCGACTACCGTTCCTGTAGCGAGCTAAACTTAAACCACTCTTTAAATCTAATCATCTCAAATGTATACACATTTGTTTATCGAAATTTGCCAAGTTCTTTTTGCGGAAACGTTTTTTCATCATTTAAAAAAATTGCAACACAATAGCTATACTGCCTCGTTGGTCTAGTGGCTTGATATAAGGCCGTAGACTCGGTGGTCCTGGATTCAATTCCCAGGTCGGGCCAATAAATAGTTATTAGGGTTTTCTGTCAGAAAACTCTCAGTAGCAGCCCGGAGTCTGGAAGTTGGAAGTGTGTACACTCCCGTGCCTCGGAAAGCACGTTAAGCCGTTGGTCCTGCGCCTGAACTCTTTCCGGTCGTGTCGGATTGCCGTCCCATCGGATTATGAGAGCTAAGGAAAAGAGAGTGCACCGGTGTTTGCGCACTTGTGCACTATAATATCTCCTGCGCAGTTGGCTAATCTCTCCTGAGATTGGCCGCCGTGGCCGAAATCGGTCTGGAGGACCTTAGCTTACTTATTCTTGATTAAGGATATACAGCTACCAATATTTTCAAACATAATCTTTAAAATTGTTTTGATAAAGTAATGCTGAACAAAGAAGGTCGTGATATTGCAGCTCCAGAAGCCGAATCGAAACTTATGGAGATGGAGCAACTGGCACGAGCGGAAGCTCAGACGATGCGTTCGCGGACGCGCTCTCAATGCCAGAACGGGAAGATGTGAGTAATTATACAAAACCAAATTAAACAGAAACAGTCGGCCAATTACAGTCACCACTTCTCAAAAAAAACATTGAAAGCTTTATAATAACTTTTATTGAATGTGATTTAAAATTGATACAATGTTTAATAATAAATGTTATTATATAATAAATACTGTAATGCATGTATTGCAGCACGCAGTCAGACCCTGCGTGACTCCCATGTACGTTTGTTTGACCACCATGCTATGATAGTAACGTTTTGTTTTACCAGTTGCTGCTAGAAGTTAAATGATTCCAGGGTAGTAACGACTTTAATACGTAACGGTTAAAATTCCGGTTGGCAACTCGCTTAGTGTAGAGAATTCCTTACGCCTTCCACAATACTAATTTGTATGGTCAAATGCTATATCCTATATTAAGATTGACTTTATGCTCGCCTGCCTTCCAACACTTATAAATAAAAATATGCAATCAAACAACAGCGAAACGACTGCATAATTTGTAAATTCAGAAAAAAGTTGTATATGAAACACGATTGGAAACGTACAAATATTTGACACAAAATCTGAAGCAGATTGGGATTCCTCCGTCGTCGAGCGTCCTCCGATAGCCCTCGCCGCGAACCGTTCGTCCTCAACGCCCGGCCGTTCTCGCCCCGCAGAACCTCTGTGAGCAACAAAGGCTATTACAAGATATGCTTTGTCAATGGCCATGTCTAATGCACTAGCTTATTGTGTTTAGGTCGTTGTTGGTTGCATTTCATTTTTATTTATTTTGTCTATTCACTCAAAATTTCCTACTGCCCCGTTTGATTTAAAATATTTACTTACCGATAATCATTTTTGTCACCATATATGCATAATCAAACAATTTTCTAGTCGTATATTTATTTAGAAACTTCAATTGATGTTTAAAATATTTAAGCAATCAATTACCAATTTACCTTATTTTACACTCATGAAATGCAATCGATAATGGCCTTTGGATTGGCTGGATTTAAATGTTCTTTGACTCGTAGCAAAACTTTTGGGAGTAAAATTACGACAATGAAGACGAAATTGAGAATTCGTGACTACCATTTATTTATACTAGGGAAAAGTCCAATTAATCGTTATTGTTTAAAAATTAAGAAGGAATCAAAATTCCAGTTTAGGTAAAGTTTTTAATTATATCAAAAAATATGACCTCAGAAATTGTTAAGAAGAATGGAAACACAATGCATCACACAGTGCATCTTTGAAATGGTCAAATTTATGATATAACTAAAATAAGTATAGTAGGTTGTTATAGATTAAACGTTGAATCGGCCAGCAAAATGCCTTTTAAAATTAAAGTATACCAACTCTATTGTTAATGTGTGTATTATCTAAATTATAATCGGCCTTTACGATAAAAATATTTGCGAAATTGTTATTAGATTATCTTTGCACTACGATTTTTCGTCAATTGTTCTTGCTTATTATCTAGTGTTTAAATCCAGCTTATAAAACAATTTAGATTTTTCGTTTCTGTTCTACGAACTGATCTGTCCATTTTAATGGAATGTTTTGAAATATATTTTTAATGAAATCCATTCCGCTTTTCATTCACCCCGCTTCTTCGCTTTCCTTTTTCCTTTATCGAATAGTCCAACCATTGATTGTCATATGGCTGTGCAATTTAGTGTCATAGATGTTTTTCTCTATCCACTTTTTATTAATTCGATATGTTATTTGGATAATTAAGGAAATAATTATAAATTTATAAAACACATATTAACTGCACATTCCCTATACATTAGTGCAAGTATCACAAACACTTTTATACTAACTAGATGAAGGAAATGTCGAATAAAACCTTCATATGCCTGTGATAATTTCCCATTCACATGTCTAATGTAATATTCTTACAGGAGAAACAATTCGACAAACGATTCTGGAAACAAGTTACCAGAAGACGTCAATCTTGCGGCTCCATCAGCCAAATATAAGAGACTAAAAGTTTATCGAAAAAGACTATAAAAACATATAAGTGTTCATCGTCTTGTAATTAACGGTAATGATAGAAAGATACGAAAATCGAATAGGACTCATATTAGTTTAGATAGTGACAGTTGCCACGTTTAAATTGGACCAGGTGAAAGATAATTGTAACCAGAAGCTAAAATAGAACGAGCGAATGAAATTAAGGCAATGAGTGATGTGAATGGGTAGATGATTGAACGGGTAGGTAGGATGCCAAATGTTGCCACGTGAGAGGATTTGCCAAATGATGACGAATGGGACCTGTCAACATAACTTCATATCGTAGGTAGAAACCAAATTCGGTTGAATTAGACACTGCTGTAGATAGGAACACGTGTAAGGCCTAATGTAATTAAAGGGAATGTTTATAAAACTGTCAATAGAACGGTTAAAAGTTTCTCGTAAATAGATGTAAATATAGCAAATGTTGTAGATAAGCTTTTTTTAAAAGGCTTTATCTTTGTATAATAGTTGTTTTAGCAATTTTCTTGTAACGCTGTTGACTATTGAAAATTAACGTCTTTCATACACTTCGTGGTTAGTTAGTTATATTTATTAAGTGTATTAACAAACTCTATGTATTTTGATTTCTAAATATTTTAGAGCTTATATAAAATTTCATTTTTTAGAAAATTTGAAATTATATTTACAAATAAACAATTTGTAAAGGGCTTCTCTTCGATATCTTTGGGAAATGATCAATGTTTTCATGTCATTTAATAAACTTTTAGATATATTGGAGTTGTATTTAACTAAATCGTCGAATTTATTTTTAATCAATATTGTACCTAAGGGTGACTTTTAACATGTCCTTTGTATGTATCTCGTTTCCGACGTCACAAATAAAATTCTTAAATTCCTTGATATGCTTTCATTTTTACCTATGCCTTTTAATTGAGAAAACACTTCACTATCTAAAACTGTTATCAAAAGTAAAATGCGAGGTCGTGGCTACCGCTTTATCAGCCGTACCAAAGATACGAGGCCCCCTAGCTACAGGAGCTTACCCGTGTAAGCAAAACTTCGGAAAATGTTATCTCCCTCGAAGTCTAAGACCTTACCCTAAATATTCCGGGAAAAAATGAAAATATCATACACATTTGAAAAATAAATTTGAATAGCTATTTTAACTCGTTGGCGATCAATGCGCTAAATTCGAGCACTCCACCAATTTGTCACCGGAGATGTCGTAAATATTTTAATCTTTATATATGAATGTCATTACTTGGTGGTAGAGCCTTGTGCAAGCTCGTCTGGGTAGGTTATCCCACCCACTCATCAGATATTCTACCGCAAAACAGTGGTACTTGGTACTGTTGTGTTCCGGTTTGAAGGGTGAGTGAGCCAGTGTAATTACAGGCACAAGGGACATAACATCTTAGTTCCCAAGGTTAGTGGCTCATTGGTGATGTAAGCGTTGGTTAACATCTCTTACAATGCCAATGTCTATGGGCGTTGGTGACCACTTATCATCAGGTGGCCCATATGCTCGTCGGCGTTATTATGAAATAAAAAATACTCCATTGATAAATAGTTCGGTTTAATTTTAATTAAATATATTTTAATAAAATAAAGCGAAAACATAAATATAAAAACCAGAAAACAAATTATATCAATGTATCTCGAACGCAGTTAGGAATTAGGGCCACCTACCAAATTTTGATACATGGCCCGGCAGGGGCAAGATACGCCCCTTACTCCAATCTTGATTATGGAGCGAGTGTGTCAAGTACCAGGAGATCATATACAGTGAGAAGGAAGGGTGTGAATAGCGAAAAACAAAATTATAAAAAGAAACAGAAAAGAAGTATATCAATGTATTGCGAACGAACGCCGCAGTTAGGAAAAAGGTCCTCCTACCCAATTTTACCCTACGCAAGCTACGCCCTGATAAAAATGTTTATATACAATAAACGCTTTGAAAATATTAAATAGGGAATTAAAAAAAAAACAAATAAAATGTTAAGGCACGTATATTGATTAAAATTATCAAAATACTATATAATAATCAGTATGTAAATATGTATTTAGGTCATTTATCTCCTTAGCACCGCTTACTTTTTAATATCTCGTTAGTTTTATTTAATAATTGTCAAAGTCACATTAAATGTTTAAAAAAATATAATCAAAAAATATTTTATAAAATTATTGAATTTGAACTTTATGGCTATGTTATTAAGATTCATTTTCACATGTTACGAATAAGCACATCTTGAGCACTATAAACAAACCTTCTCCCATACATCCCACACATACATAGCAATCAAGGCAAGAATGATATTCATTCAAATTATAGACTTAGCAACACAAATAAAACAAAATGTCATTTATGTCATAATAAGTCGATGACAGTAAATATCAAGTGTCATTTAAAATTATTAATAATAATTTTAAGCACACGTCTTGCCTCAGCTGCTAGGCTTTGTACAATCCATTGTTTAATATATTTACAACTAAATTAAAATTGAAACACCACTGGTACTACAAGATCAGAAAGTTTTAAAGATGCAAAAATGTGGTATTTTACGTTATATAGATATTATGTAGATATATATCTATATTTAAACAAATTATAGATAGATAAGTCAAAATAACTTGAAATTTTCAAATTTGGAAAACAAAGTATCCCAGTATCCCAATATTGATTTCTTTTTTTAAATTGTATTCATTTTTAGATATAGATTAAAAATACCACTTAGTATTTCAAATGTCTTGTAACAAGTTTAATTAAAATTAACATAATTATATTATTTGTCCATAATGAATATTTTTTTATTAATATTGCAAATAATATAATTATTATTTAAAATATCAATGTATTTTATGACATTATTAAATATCTATTGGACGGACCAAAATATTGATTTATTTACAATAAAAAAAACTCCAATAATTATGACTAAGTCTAGAGACTTCTAGTTCTTTATAAACGAAAATATTTAATTAAATTTAAGCGTTTTTTATTAGAGCGTATTTTTTAGACTTTTTATCCTATTTTAATACATAAAAAGAAATAGGACGGATATATAAATCGTTACATTACTATAATTGAGTTCTTTCCTATTATAATTGAACAAAACTGAAATTGTATTTGTGTATATTTAAAGATACAATATTAACTGCATTTTTGTTCTGGCAACTGTGTTTAGAACACAATACGTCATTGATGCGAAAAATTAAAAATAATTAAAATAAATTCAATTAAATTTATTTTAAATGGATAATCTTTCATTATAGATTTAATTTTGATGATACGATTGGTCAGGGAGTCGGCGAGCATTCCTTTATTATTATAACGTTCGTCGCTGCATTTATGTGTCACAGCGCTTCAAAGCGCGTCATTAGTGAATCATATAACAATTTTCCTTCCCACCTTCCCACCTTCGCCAGATCCCAAACCATATAATGTAATTGGAAATAACCCAATATGAAACCATATAAGGCAGTGTTTATCATGTACAATAATTAAAGATCTTTTTATATTTTTTACATAATCTATAAGGGCCTTTGCTTTACGTCTCAAGATATAAAGAGAAGAGTATTTGATAGATCTGACTAATAATTATGACATTTGTTTAGCCCTATTATATTATTTAAACACCGAATTTTAATTAGACATTCGATATCGTTCATAACTGTTGGCATTAGAACGAATCATTATAATCCGGTCTTTTCATTCGTTCATAAATGTCATTAATTATGTCATTGCATTAATCGATTTTAAATCTATACAATAATTACTATCAAATGTTTAATTAAAATTGGCAACTCGTTTGTGTTGACTCCGATATTAGTCCCGCCATTCTCGTGACGCTTGGAATGTACGAACTTCAGACGACGTGAAGGTGGTAACGCCTTGGGAACCTGAAAGCATTTATAATATTAACTAAATGTTTTTTTATCATTATTGTGGTAGAAGATTATTTTCCTTTTATGATTAAATCAATATCATGGACGGAGATGGAGGATAAAAGTGCTTGATCAAATCTGGCAAAACTCAATTGCGTTTTGCTCTTATTTACAATTAATTAACTTAATATTAGTAACTGAAATTTAAATCTTATATGAGCAGAGGACTTCTCACCATCATGTGAAACTTTTGCTCATCTGTTGTCCTAAGATATATTTGAAAAACTGTTTTGTAAGGAATGGCTTGAATTGAAAGAGGATGAACACATTTCCCCTTTTTTGACAAGAGTAGTGTTTATTGTCTAGCAGCTTCTCGTAGTATGGCAATCATACCTCTGGCTCGGCGGCCCGGCGTGGGTGTGACGTCACCGTCGGGCGCCGTCCACTGCTCCGTGAGCTCGGTGGCGGAGCGCGCCAGCGACGGCTGGCTCACCGAGCGGTGCAGCGAGTGGCGCCACGACCTGCGAGCCGGCACCACATCCTCATATACCCCTCGTATTATGTATTCATATTATAAGCAATTAAAAATTATTTACTATGGAGCAATCATTTAACAAAAGATTTCAACAGCATTGTTTCATTCTTGGAAAAGACGTGGATGTTACAGCCATAATGAGATATTTATATAATTTTGATTGTCAATTAAATAGGGCTTCAATTACGATGTACGATGAACAATAATGTTATAAAATTAATTTTAAGAATATATATAAAGAAGCAGTCGTTGTTGTAGTGGCTAGATATAAAGCCGTAGACACCGAGGTATAATAAAATGTTACTGGGTTCTTCCTGTCGAAGATTTTCAGTAGCAGCCTGGAGTCTAGCAGTTATAAGTACAAGAGTGTTCCCTTGGCTCGGACATCAAGTAAAGCCGTTGGTCCTGCGCCTGAACTCTTTGCGGTTGTGTCGGATTGCCGTCCCGAAAGTACACATATGTCTATGAACACACTTTTGCACAAACCATTCGTTGGTTTACTCACGGGTTATGGGGGTACTGATGCTCGGAGTCACTGTCGTCGTCGTAGTACCTGCCGAGTAGCGTGCCCGCTGACACTTCGGAGTGAGTGTCCGCCTGTTCTCGAGCGTAGTCGACCATCATTTCGGACATCGACCTTCAAAACAGGAAAAATCACTTTTAGTTTCAGATAAACATGCTTTCAACTCTATTTATGAAAAACAGGAAGAATGATGGTTCGTACTTTTTACTTGTCTACCACACATAACTTAACTGATATTTCTCTAAATGGCTAAATGGCAATGGAAGCTCTCTTACAATTTGTAAGTATCTACTTAAATAGGCCTGATTTCCAATGTACCTTCATATGATTGGGCCAGTGTGGAAGAGGTTATGGACTACGCCTATCACATTTACACAAATTGGAACGTTATAGTTCAGCCTAAAAAATAAATCTTCAACCCCCCATTGGCCTTACTTTTCCCCCTTCTCCACCTTTTGATTGTGCATATTTTACTCATGATCAGAATTATAATAAATTCTGTATACATTTTTAAAAAGCAAGCTCCAATTATAAAATCGTCAGATCACAGTGTCGGCTCACGGCTGTACACATAAGGACGCCCCGAGGGTGGGCAGTACCCGAGCCAGCGAGCGGACTGACCTCATGTCGCCGTGGTCGCTGCGGTAGGAGGAGCGGCGCGAGCGCGGCGGGTCGCGCAGCGAGGTGGCGTCGCTGTCGTACTCGTACAGCGTCGGCAGCGAGCTGCGCCGCGACCGGGACTCCCACTCCGACTTCTTGCGGTACCGGTTCTGCAAATACGGTCCCGGTTACATTGCGCTTGGGGTGTTTTGTTAATAAGACGACGCTTTATGAGCCAATTGAGAAATAGAAATAAAATCCAATCCAATATCCACCAGTATTTTTTTTCCATTTTAACCTAACAACTCCTAAGACTATCTTCCATAACCTACCTTAGGCTTATCAGGCGGTGGAGCCAAAATACGTATGATGACCTCCCACTTGGGTGGAGCGTACAACGGAGCAAAGCGGTGGTCATGCGCCACGCGAGTAAAGTCCTCGCGGGTGGAGGAGCGAGCCAGTTCCCGGCGGAGAGTGCTCTCGTGAGTTATCAGCTCGCGCCAGCGGAGACGCTCCTCGCGGGTGAGGCGATATGATCGCTCAGTTTCTAAAAGCACCTGCAAAATAAGAATTCATTACTTACATACTTTAATTTATTTTTCAAAAAGAACTGTAATTAATTCAGGTATAGGGAGGAATTGTATAATTTAATTATATATGATCTGTTGATATACCTTTGATAAATAAGTAACTAAAATAAAGCTCCGTCCGACTCAAATATCCATATTTATATAATTCTTATAAACTTGTATATATTTGTCATATGTTTTTATACGTGACCCAGTCTATCTATACATCCACTTATATTCCAACATATTCAGTTGTTTAACCTTAGTGAGTTAACAGACAGAGCCATCTTCACATTCAAATATTAATAAAGAAAATGATAAATTTAATGCTTTTATGCACATTAAAGTACAATTTGATTATATTTTAATTTTTCACCTCATCCTGTGCTTCGGTCTTCAACACCCTGGTGAGTACGTTCCAGTTTGGTGGCACTGGGGGTGCTGGAGTAGGTTCTGCCACATCTTCGTCATCTTCTTCTCTGTACAAGGGGTTGCGGGCCGGCGGCAACTCAGGCAGTAAGGGCAGATCGGGAGACGACGGAGACGGGTAGACCGCACCCGTTTGCTTGATCAGTTCAGGGGAGAACAGATCTGGACCACCTTTACCTGCAATTTTTTTAATATTATGATTATGTCATTTAAATAAATAAATAAGAATACCAAAAACTTTGTCTTCAATGGAAGCCAGTGATATTCTCACGAACATGAGTGATAATAGGTCTTATAAATATTAATTTATTTAATAACAATCAGTCTTTAAGTTTTTTTTTCTCTTTCATACATTGTTTTACTTTGTTTGAGTGGGCATTAAGGACATTTATGAAAATCATATATTTGAAAATTTTGATGAGTAACATCTAATACAATGGTCATCATATAATAGGCATAAAATTTTTGTACATGAATACACTGAGATAAAAAATGATATAAATTCTTACCAATGTACTTTTGCGGCGGGAGCGACAAAGGCACCCTCTCCATCTTGGGGGTCAGCGTCATGCCGGAGGCGCTGCTGATGTCGGAGAAGTTCTCCCACTGCGCGTCGGGCAGCGTGTGGTTGCGGATGGTGACGTCGAACTGCGGCGGCGGCGGCGGCACCTGACGGTACTCCGTGACCAGCCGCTTGTGGCGTTCGATGTCTTCGATCGTTTTTTTCTCGGTGATCGTGCGGAGGAAAACGTCGTCTACTACGTGAGAGGTTATTTCGGGTTTCCTGAAAAACAAAATAGTATATATTTAATATAGAATTATACTAAGCAATTTTAAAACACGAATATATGAAGATCAAAATAATTGTTAACGAGATCTTACCTAGCAGGCATAATGGGCGTCTCCGAGATGGGCTCGAGACTTTCCATGAGCATTTCTTGCTCCTCAGTTTCCAGACGTTCCTTCATCACAGGAGGCGGTGGAGGAGGTTTCTGAGCAAAAAAAAATAATAAATATCTTTAGACTTTGTAATAAACTTCTTCAAGCATTCAGCTAGCAAGCGAGAATACACAATTTAAAAAAATCAAAGCCAAACTTTTACTATGCTTTTCTAAATCGGCACTTATTTGGCACATACTAACTAAAATCTTGAATCAAATCCCATTAAACAATCACCAAATATGATCCATTATTAATGCCGTCACCGCGTAAATGACGTCACGAATACCTTGATGTGGAACATCCTCGCGTGCGAGCGGTCCGTGACCTCGGTGACGGAGTGCGTGTCCGTCATCTCCGTGTTGAGCGACGCGATGGAGCGCGGCCGGCGCGCCCAGTCCTGGTTAGTGATGTGATAGTGCACTTATGTGGTGATCATAAAACCGTGGTTGTTATACTTCATTTAGGTGATAAGATTATGATATTCAATTATCGAAAGGATATTAACTGAATATAATAGAAATAAAGTAAGAAGTGTAGGTAAAGAAATTGATTCAGTGTTTTATAAATAAATTGTTAACGGTGCATATAATAAATATAAATTCGATTACGTCATAAATATATACGTCATTATTAATGTATTTGTGCACAATGACGAAAGTGTATGATATGAAACCAATATATTATTTAACTATGAATAGACATGAATTAATGAGATTGTGATTATTAAACTGTTTTCAGATAGTTTCAAAATATCAAGTTCGCTTTCCACCAGATGAGCAATCTTATCATATTTAAGACCTTCTTAAATCGATACTCTCAGACAGCTAAATGGAACAGGTATTGTATTGCTACTGTGAACGCATTTCATACCTGTCGGTCTCTGCTGACTTCAGAGTAAAGGACCGGTGGTCGCGGTGGTCGCTCCGGTGGTACAGCGTGCGCTGCTCGTGCTGGTAGCGGCAGAGCGCCCGGTGATACTGTTCGTACTGATTCTTGACGCTCGTGTTCATCTAGCATTGTCATTTGCCTGAAGAATAATTGTATTTTTTAATTATTGCTTTGTATTTTTGAAATGTGACTAGTAGCTGCCTAGACCATGGTACTAACCCTCATCCAAATTCAAACTGAAACACAGCTATACTAAGTATTTCTGTTTGGCGTATGAATATGTGTAACAAAAAAGTTCAAACTAAGTTAGTAAGTTGATTAACTTACCTCATGCTACCACCATCTACCTCAGTGGTAGTGATCGTCGAGATGGGGGAAGGCGGCGCTGGTGGTCGTTGTACACGCACGCGCACGTCGAAGGCCGGTGCGCCTGCGTGGGAGTGCATGCGCGAGTGAGCACTTGTTTCGTGTGATTCGCCATAACCTGTTAGCGGTTTAATATTTGTTAGGAAGTGAAGTGAATATATGCTTGTTAGAAGTTTTAAATTTTATGACTTATTGAAATGATAACCATGAATTAAACAACAACTTAATTATGAGATGAATTAATACTTTGTGTAAATGTAACAATGACACATAGATTTTTTAAGTGACTACGATTTTTGTATTCAATTCAAAATATGTAGTTTGTTATACTGTAAGTTGTAAGCAGAGATGGTCCAGTGGCACATGTGAATCTTAACCGATGATCGTGGGTTCAAACCCGGGTAGGCACCACTGAATTTTCAAGTGCTTAATTTGTGTTTATAATTCATCTCGTGCTTGACGGTGAAGGAAAACATCGTGAGGAAGCCTTCATGTTTCAAATTTCACTCAAAATTCTGACACATGTGTACTCCACCAACCCGCATTGGAGCAGGGTGGTGGAATAAGCTCCAAAACCTTCTCCCCAAAAAAGGAGAAGAGGCCTTAGCTCAGCAGTGGGACATTCACAGGCTGTTACTTTACTACTTACTTTACTGTAAGTTTACACTATATTAAAGTTCTGTTGAATATCATTAAGAAAAAGGAATTTGACAAAATACTTGAATTAATGAATGATGCGTCCGATGTATTGTATGTTTGTGATATCAACCTAAGAGTGAATGAGTGAATGAGTAAGGTACACTAAAGCAAGTCTCACCCTCGCTCTGGTACTCGTCGATCATGAAGGCCTGGTTGACGTGCGCCTGCTCGGCCTCGCTGGGCGTCTCGGACGGGTAGTCGGACGGGATCGTGTCGGACGCGACGCTGGCGCTCTCCGCCGTCACCGGGTACACGGGGTGCGCGCGCGGGATCTTCACCTCTAATGACACATTTGAATATATAATCAAATATGTTTTTCCAAATAACAATGTTTAACTAAGTACTCGTCTCCTATTCTAATCTGACATTTAATAATTATTTGTATTTCTTGAGTTACACATTTTTCAAAACAGTTTGCTTTGGTGATGTTTATTAACTACATCTTGTTAACAAAACATTGTAAAGCAGTTCGATGTTACCTTGAATACTCTCTCTGCTGATGATTGAAGCTGAGGAATCATCGATTAGTCTTCTCGGGGCCGGCACGGCCCGTCTCCTCAGACAGAGGTAGGAGACTCCCAGACCCAGGAGTAGTAAGGTCAGGAAGAGTATAGCACAGATGATCATGAGAATATGTGTGCCAGCGAGTGGAGCTTTCGCCGGGAGCGGTCCCTTGGCTTCTGGCCTGATGAAAAAAAATATAAAATCAAGTTATTGTAAAAAAAAAATCTAAATCATGTAAATCTTTATGCAAAAAGACTCTTATTAGCTTTTTAATCGCCATGTTTACATTGAAAATCTACTTCCGTTTTCGGTTTTAGTCAAGATACTCAGTAGTTACTATTTTTCTCGAATGAAATACGTCAACACTAGTAGTAGTAGTATACAATTAAATGTATTTGTCCTGCGTGGAAACCAACGAGTAAGAACTACGCTATTTTACCATCTACATATTATTATATTTCGTACTTAGTCAATTGAAATATTTAACAAAATATTGTAATTTGTGAACATGCAAGTGTAAAAGTAAACCACATGAAAAATAAGTAGCGCTCGTTTAATAGGTAGGGTAGGTTTATTTTTATTGAAAATTTTGTCGACACGATAATGACATAACAACCTTCATAAAACTGCAATTTTAATACACGCGTTAAATCAATGTTATTAAAATACTTTCGCAATACATAAACAAAACACACACATACGGTAATATCTGCAACTAAGTGCAGCTCTGATTGCAGCCAATAATTATATGTATTCACAAGAAAAATAATATATAATGATGTTTTTCGCGCTCGTAATTTCACGCCTCAATGCCCTGAAGGATCAACGACGAACAATAATTATAAAACAATGAAGTAGCGAATGGCGTTTGATCAGATAAGGGCCCTTTAAATATTCGCAGACGTTATCATTAAAGGGAAGTGCTCTTGCGTAAAATAACAAAAATTATAACCAATGGTATTCGTATACGTGGTATTTATAATATTGACTGCATCGTTGATTTAGTGGCTAGATATAAGGGCGCAGACTCCGAGGTCCTGGGTTTAATTTCCATATCGGGCGAATAAAATGTTTTTAGGTTTTTCTGTCTAAAATTCTCGGTAGCAGCACGGAGTCTGGCAGATGTAGGTGTCACCCGTGCCTCGGAAAGCAAATTAAGCCGTTGGTCCTGCGCCTGAACTCTTTCCGGTTGTGTCGGATTGCCGTCCCATTGGATTATGGGAGCTAGGTAATAGAGAGTGCACCTCTGTTTGTGCACACACTTTTGCACTATAAAATGTCCTCCACTAAAAAATTGGCTAATCTCTCTTGAAATTGGCCGAAATCGGTCTGGAGGACATTATTATTTTACCTTATAATATGAGTATTTTTTTATTGCATAGATGTTATGTCCCTTGTGCCTGTAATTACACTGGCTCACTCACTCTACAAGCCGGAACATAACAATAGCAGGTACTGCTGTTTTGCGGTAGAATAACTGATGAGTGGGTGGTACCTACCCAGACGAGCTTGCACAAAGCTCTACCGCCAAGTAAAGTATAGACAAAGTAAGCATAGATAGATATTGATGTACAGGTACACCATGGAAAGGACAGTGTCAATTATTTACATACGTGTATATGAGAGGGTTGAAGACTGGCACGATGGGTGGTGGGTAACGACAAACGATAGTGATCACTTCGTCTCCATCCATTTCGAGTCCTGGATGAAACCGAACGACTATGTTGTTGGTGAAAACTCGGAGAGGATCCTGGAAGATTTGAACGATATATATTGAATTACTTTTTTTAACCACTTTTGACGTTTCTTAGCGTCTGGCTCAGTATAGCTCCGTATGGGACCACTCATATCAACTTATTCGTTATTGAAGATTGTTAAGTATTAATTTAAAGTTTAGATTCAAGTGTTATGTTTATTTTTATTTATTTTTAAATACGTTTTATATATTTAGAGTAATAAGAAAAGAATATTAGTTCTAAATAGTTTAATTTCATGTAATTCAGAAGAGGGTATTTGAAGAAGAAAGTGTCGAGAATTCCTTTATAGATAATAATGAATGATTTATTAAATATTTAAATAATTATATGGATCTTCGTAGTTACCTGTTTGGTACCACATCCCTTTAACGGCAGCTCCAGTTTGTAGGAGGTGGCGCCCTTGCCGGCGACCTGACATGCTGAGTGGCGATCGAAATCAGCATACGCGATACCGTAGAATTTTTCATTGAATTTCAGTTCGATCTAAAAAAATATGTTTAATTAATACTTTAATTAAATTTGTTTAGTGTAACATATAAATTTGTTTAAGCTTCTAATATGTTATTGAATTAATTTAAAATATTACTATATAGCATAACAAATAATTATAGTTATATAGTTCACTATAATATAATAATTATTATATTTCACTTATATTACATAACAAATAATTATTTCTTTGGTTGCTTTTAAATCAATATCAGCAGACACTTTAGTTTCAGTCGCTCTAAAATCGATTGCTCAAGGTGTCTTGTACATAAGGTGGTGGTTACATAAGCTCGTCCGCCTACCTATACAATAAACAAAAAAGTCCTATTGGTTTCTTTGAAGAGAACACTTGACTCCACTTTGACTGCAGTTGAGTTTTAATGTTAATTGTTGATAATTATAGTGTCGTGCTCAGCGCTGAAGAGAAACATCGTATTTCCAGCAGTCCTACAAATAGGGCATTTATGGACCTTTACATTCCAGACAGATATATGTGTTTCCAACATAAATTGATATTTTTTATGTTGGAAACACATATCATTACTATTAAATAAAGTGTAAGAATTACCTGCATAGACCCGGCAGCGCAATTCAAAGTAGCTCTCGTTCTGTTTAAGAAGATAACAGGGCTCAAGTCATCTAACTTTGTCACCTGTAATGAAATAGTTTTAATGAAAACCGAGAAAGTAAATGTTTAATAAGACCATCACTTCACCGCTGCGTAAAGCATTGTATAATAATCACGATACGATAAAACATTTTATTTAGACCCTCATTTGACGCGCGCGAAGCCGGGACGGGTATCTAGTTTTTTTTTTATGTAATTATTATATAATTATGTAATTACTTTTTTAAAACACGACAAGATATTATCGAGTATTAAGGTGGACGAACTTTCATCCCACATTTAAAAGTTTATTTATTTTTTCTTTATTGCACAAAATTTACAAATTAATAACGAATACAAAGATCAAGTATTACATATTACAGTATGCAATGGCGGCCTTATCACTTACAGTGATCTCTTCCAGGCAACCTCTATAATAAAAAACATATTTTGTTGTTGGCCGGGGGAATTGATCGGGCATAGTGTGCGAACAATTCAAAGTTCTAAGGAAACGCAAAATTTCATGATTCTAAATCAATCGCCGTAAGCTGGCTATCATATAGTCAGTCAGTGTTAGTGTTGGATTTGTTAAAAACCCCAAGTAAGATGATAGCATGGTTTATAATGATAAACCATGCTATCATCTTATAATTTCGTTTTAATTCAATGGAATTAAAACGAAATTATTTACATTAATGCTTATTTACATATATTTTCGATATATGGTGTTGTTAATTTAAATTATGATTTTTGATTGTTTAGCAATTTGATGAAAATCACGTGGATTTGTTAGGTTATTTAAGTAGGTAATATAAAGTTATTCGAAGATGATAAGGTTTCTCAGAAATGACTAACTCTTTAACCAAAAACATTAAAATTGTGCTTTATATTTAGCTTTTGCTTCGCGGTGATCGTCATAAATCCACATAACTAATTATTTGCCTATGGCGATTATCTTCCAATGCACATTTCCATTTACCCACGAACTTGGTGATTTCAACGCCATAACAAACTTCATGTCCATTTAATATAATACAGAAAAAAAATGCTTAAATCTTAAATATGTTAAAATATTACAAATTATGCCGTGACAGCTCAGTGGTCAAGAATCTTAACCAATAATTACGAGTTCAAGCCAAGGCAAGATTTATATAATATGTTTGTGTTAATAATTATTGGGTGAGTGAAAACATCGTGAGGAATCCTGCATGTGAACCTGAAAATCTGGCACGTATCCACCAACCAGCGTAGCGGTGTAAGCTCTTAACTTTTTTCAACCCTCATCCCACAACTCTTTCATTATGCAATGGCAAGGAGGCACGACCGAGACGACCGAGAAATATTCAGGCATAGAACCATCAGCTTTACATTCCAATTTACCTATCCAGGACATGTTCACTTAGCCAGACAAACGAGGGACCAGTAAATTAAACCCTGATCAAATAACATTGACGTATCAGTGTTGCAATGTATTATATATTTTCCGAATTTAAAATCGTCTCCGTAACAATGGAACCGTGTCAAGCGATATTATCTATAAATAGCGCATCCATCACCTCGTTTAGGCCAAGAACAATGTGCCGTAAACATTTCAGGTCTTAGCTTTTTTATGCACCTATTATGGTAACCCTGTAATTACTATTTGTCTAGATTTCATGGTTTCGACTTTGCGATTTCTTTATTTTTTTACATCACGAAGACATTATTTTATTATTTATTTATATATTTAAATTATTTTTAAATACACAATATATTGTATAATACTTTAAATACCTATACGTTTGTAAAATTGACGAGGAAAATCATTTGTTCGATTTTTGAAATTATAATTGCCAGTAATTAACTTAATTGTTTAGAACCTTTACCTTTCCATCTAAAATAGTTTGCTCCGGCAGTCCATCCCCTTGGTACTCGATATTGTTCGCCTGGGATCCATAGTTGGACTGCGCGTACGCAACCGACAGCGCGCATGTCAATACACACCACAAAAGAGCCATATTTAATCTGAAACAAAGGAAAAAGTCTTAAGCATTAAAGAAACAATAATAAATCATTAACAATATGTACAAAGCCTTATATAATATCACTTGCAATAACAAAACCTCGCTTTTAAGCTGTTCTTTCGCAGGTTCTTTTCATGTCGGGGTATTTGTTTTCTGAACCGGTGGTAATTTTACTTTGATTATAAATAAGTACATATTGTATATAACGATTACCCAATAAGATACCCATAGTACAAGATCCTTATTATCAGATGAATCAGATGAAAATTAATGTTTTTATATAAATATATATATATATATTTCATTTCATTTTGTATACTCAAAAATTACGAATATTGTAGGACTAATAAAACATACCTTTTTTGTTGTAGGACATTGTTTTATTTGGACGAAAAATATATTAACCTATCACGTGATACCTTTGTCCTACAGTTACTAATTCAAAAAAAAGGCTTGCGGTATTGACAACTTTTGAGCGTAGGACCAAGATGACATACCACGCAATTTGTAGGACAATGTGGGTGGTAAACTATGCAAATATAAGCTAACCAATAAAAAAAAATCAGCTGGTTAGTAATTATTTTTCATGACCTTATTTATGATACATGTTGGAGAGGGGGGACTCCCTAACGAAACCTTATATTTTGTAGGACAAATATTTTTTCACGTTATTTAGATAATTATCTCGATAATTAACAAAGAAAAATTCGGTTAGTAATAAATTTTTAAAATTCGTGAAATCAACATATTTTATCCTTGCTACCCTAGTAAGCTACCATTTACCAACGTTACTGGAAGGAAAAAAAGTTGGGCGTCTAGTCATTAGGAAGCTACTCACGAACAAAACAAAAACCGACTTCATGAAAAAACATATTAATATGCACTAAAAAGTAAAAAAATAATTGCGTATTCTTCTATAATTTGATAATAAACTTACTATTTTCTACTCATCAATATGTAGGTACGAATGTGTTGTGTGATTGATAATTTATTTACAATTATTGTTACTTTTGGAGTCGATGTCAGCTAAGGAAACACTATAATATACCTAGATTAATTTAGATGTTGTTGCCGGTAACGTTTATAGGTTTGTTTTTTATTTATTATAAAAGTTTTTTATAGCAAAAATTTATAGCAATTGTTTTGAGACTCAGATTAAATGACAAATCCGTTAGACTTTGATCAGCCTTTCAATAACTGAAAGGCAAATGATAGCTTATAAAATAATACATATAAATATAAAATATTCATAAATCAATTACTCTAATTATATAAAGTTTTTAAGTCTGTATTCTATTTTGGTATTTGCGTTCTATGCGACAAATGAAAAACGAGACAAAAGAAGTACACGCTGCAATGATATATGACATTTCAAGTGGATAATCTCAACAAGGACGTCGAGCGCCGACAGTCGCCCACCGCGCTAACCTTTCACCGTACACACACAAGCCTGGACTAGGGTGACCAACTTTACTGGAAAATAGAAAGACGGTTATCCATTTCTCACCTATAAAAATATGTATTTCTATATGTCATTTGTGCCTGTAATTACACTGGCTCACTCACCCTTCTTGCCAGAACACCAAAATACTGCTGTTATGCGCTAGAATATATGATGAGTGGGTGGTACCTACCCAGACGAGCTTGCAAAAACTTTACCACCAAGTAAACCAAGTATCTACTATATATATCATATCGGGAAATAATCTATACAAAAAAACTAATGTAACAAAATATATTTTTTTTCTTTTTTATCCATAAATATTATTTATTATAGTTACCCTATCCTCAGCAGTAATTCTATAATACGCTATTAGCGCCACGCCCTAGCTGCTTATAGACGCTTCGTCTGCTTGCTTAATGCTATTCAAGACAGAAGTTTTTTTAAATAATTTTCGTCGACGCAATTCATATTTTAGTTATGAGAATTACATAGGTCATTAACTTTTTTAAAACAACCTAATATTTCAGGAACTCATAAATAAAAAAACACAGTTTAAATAGAAAATGTATATAATCATGAAAAGTTTTAAACCAAATCTTAGGAGTTTTTAATACATCTCGAATATATATTTATATCTTTAAATCTTTACAGGACAAAGTAACATTAACTGCCCAGCTTAGCGACAAAACATTCGATAAACTTGAAAACTACTGTTTCGATGGAGTTAGAGAGCTAGATGCTTGTATTTACATTCCCACACATCAGCAACAATGTAAAGCTGTTAGTTTTGCTCCTACATTTATGCCTGATTTTCGTCTCATTTGATATTAAAGTAAGGAAATAGAGAGTGCATTTGCTCAAAACACAGACGTGAAGTCTCAAAATCAAGACACACACGCACACACACAACACACACACAGACACACACACACACACACACACACACACACTCACACACACACTTACACACAGCGAACTTTATACTATATTACTTTAATTCTTGATAAATTCATTTTTCATTTATAACTATTTGTGAGTTTTTCATTGATGACAAATTATGCAAGTTTGGTAAATGACTAAATTGATAATAACATCAATGAATCGTTCATAAAATTAAAAGCCATTGTGATTATGAATCGACCACAAAAAACTAAGTGAAAGCAAATAATTAACTTTAATTATATGAAATTAATTTCGCCGTGGGAACTCAGTTGTCTCGGCACTTAGCATCTTAGTAATCACCGCAATAATGTAACAACGATCTCTGTCGATTCTCGAATCGTAAAAGCATTGGTGTATCATTAAAGCTTTTTGTCTTATTGCTATCTTATAACCATTATGTTCGTATTTATCTCAACGCTGCTATTCTGTTACTGACTTCATTGCTAACCCGTGAAATGTCGACAGCCGACTTATTGTGTTATACTATTTTGATGCGTGTATCAATGAAATATTATAATTATTACGGTCATTATCGTATAACACTTTCTGATATTTTACGACCTGTGATGAATTTTAGAATTTTTAGAAGAAATAAGAAATCAAATTTAGAACAAATAAAAGAAGCGCCACCCGAGAAATACTAACAGGCGACCTGTGGTTTTCTTCAACAATTCCGCTTCACCAAATAATATTTCCTGATATTTATTATATTAAGTCCTGACTTTCATGGTGATCGATAAATTGGAGATAGGCAAATTGAATTGCAATATTCACTATACCTAACAAACCTAACAACAAGCTTTGGTATTTTGTAGCAGTTAGTGCCTGAAGGACACTCACAACCCACAGCATTACAAAGTGGGCTTTACAACCAGGCACCGAAGTACCTATATTTAATTTTTTTATTGTTCCTTATTCAAAAATTGATTCGACTTCATTTTTTTTAAATAAGTTAGATGTTTCATAATTTATCTTAATGGTTTTCATTTTTTAAAGCAAAAATAACCGAAACGAATATGACTGTATCGAACGTTCTCGAATTTTAAATTTCATGAAATATCATTTGTGCAGCATTAACCGCCAAATTTATAGCCAGGAACGCCATTTTGCGATATGGAGGACGTTGAACCATCTTGGACGAAAGAGTTTTTATGTGTTTTCGTTTATTATTTTTTTCATTTTTTGGTTAACTGTTCCTTATCGAGACATTTATTTATTGCATGTTAATAATTTAAAATTTATCGGTTATCATTTTATTAATAACTAGCTGTGGCCCGCGGTTTCACCCGCTTATTATTAATAAAATATAATGAATTAAAATCAGCCTAGAGCCTTCCTTGGTAAAAGGACATATTTTTTACTACGAAAATATTTTTTAAATTCGAACCAGTAGTTCCTAAGATTAGCCGGATCACGCTTCAGCTTTATATATTAGTAGAGATTTTTCAATTTTGTAAATGTAAGTTACATAGTTTTTCTTTCATTATTTAAACAGGTAACTACATGAAGGTACTAAATGAAAATAGATAAAAGAAAGATAATAGACAATTTATTACTACCAAATGTGCATTTGAAATAAATACATTTTTATTGTAGTTATGGTTCACTATTTTGCCTATAATAGCTTACACATAAGATAGTACCTTGCTTTTGTTGTAGGACTATTTAAGATAATCATATCCATCATACATTTACATATTATGTACAACTCTAGCGGTTTTGGCAGCGCACGCCAGAATAGCTCGCACATGGTAGATTTTTCCGACTTACTTCAAACTTATCGTCATATTTAGGACAATTCACACAATATCTTTATAAATTGTAGCCTATGTGTTATTCTTATGTATTTATTGTAAAGTTTCATTAAAATCCATTTAGTAGATTTTACGTGAAAGAGTAACAAACATCCATCCATACTTACAAGCTTTCGCGTTTATAATATTAATAGGTATAATTACACATATATTATCATTAATAATACTACGCTTTTAAAAATGATAAAAGCTTTTTTTGAAAAAAAAATCTGACCAATAAAATAAAACAATTATTAATTAAATAAAATGAAATAAAATTGAAATTTTTAAACAAAGATTCATAATTTACCTTTGATGGCTAAAAACCTTGCGTCATAACAAAGGTGTACAACACCATTTCGGGAAAAGAGCGCGCGGACAAAGTTAGGTTTGATCTACAAATGTCGTAAATCCGCCACGGTTTATGAATTTATGAGCTTGTATACATTTCTAGGAAATTATACCATTATTATAATAGATAAAAATCAGTTTGTTTCACGAGCTATTTTCACACATATATTAATCTATAGTATAGAAATATTATAAATGCGATATATAAGCCTGTATGTTTGTTTGTCAGTCTGTCCATTACGCTTTCAAGGCTCAACCACTGAACTGATATTAATGGAATTTGTTATAAAGAGAACTTGAAATCTAAGGAAGGGCGTTGTTATACCTAACATTAAGATCTGACGTCATACTCCCTAACAAACGGGTGAAATGCAGTTACATAAATTTGTATATCCTAAAAATACTAATGATAGTCCCGGTGTTAGTTACGTATTGAAATGTAAAATGAGGGATACCTTTCACTCCCTTTTCTCACACTAAAGCAAAGCCGTGGACAGGAACTAGTTTAATAATGCTTTTAATCTAACGACATTTATATTATTCATAAAAATATTTGTTTTTGTAAAACATTACATTAAATAATATGAATTTATACTATACAGTTATATTTATTTAAAAGTATTAAATATATCTCATACAAAAATTAATACATGATTATCTGGTCGGTTTTATTACTGAAAACCACATTCCTAACCATAGAATAGATGCGATAGAGTTGTAAACTTACGACTTTAAGACGCTTGTAAAAGTCTCATGGAATTATATTATTTAACAAGCCTTTTCCTGTTTACTGACTTCCTAACTGAAAAGAAATACTTAAATTATCTCACAAGAAATTGGTACCTATTATAATATATTATATGTATCGAACATATATTTTAATTTGACTCAAAAATGCAATTCGCGTCACGTAGGGGGTAATTAGCAGGCGATTAGAAGTGAAATATAGAAAAACTTGTATATATGTTTCTGCATTGCTTTCAGCACCAAAAATAACAAATTATATATATTTATATTTAGTTAAAGAAGGGCTGCCCGGGTAACGGGGCAAACCCCGAGATCAGTAACGCATTGGACAAACACATGAACATTCATTTGATTTTCATTTATTTAGAATTAATCTTTTTCCTTTTTTATATGATCTACACGTGAACCTAACGTCTTTAATTAATATGCTTGCAAGCAAACATTTAATATTCAAAATAGATAATTTAAAACGTAGAAGCAGTAATTAATAAATATGTAGAAATTACGACCGCAGCGTTCGAACAAGTCGCGACTAATCTATAAGCATGCACTAAGCTTAACATTTAAAAAAGGAACACTGTATTTTAGCTCTTATAACCATGACAGTAAGATACATTATATATATTTAAAAATGTATATAGAAGTCAGCGACCAGTAATACTTGTAGTGATTCAATTAACACATTCAAAAGGCGTTGCCGCTTACTGATGTCGTGTCCCACGGCTTGCCAAGTGTTAATAGTGTACACTCGCTTAATAAATAACAGTTTTTTTTAACTTAAATTAAGGTAATCGGACTGGTAATTTGTCATTGCTATTGGTTTGCAATACTGCATATGTATCATGTGTAAGCCAATTATAACAACATAGCTATAAAATAACCCGTGAGCGTATAACATAACTAGAAGCCTCTTCTTCGCCTTACTGAAGTAACAGCCTGTAACTGTCTAATCCAGGAATTAAGACCTCTTTGTTGAGGAAATTGAAAGTTAATTTCAACAGGTAATAACACAACAGGGTCTAATTGATATTTACACATGAGACAGATTTTCATTCGAGAACTTTCTTGGCCAAGCACGAGATGAAAAACATGAAACTACAAATTACATGAAAAATCAGCCACTTGCATTGATTTGAATCCGTTATAATTCTTAGATTTACGTATTCGAACCACTAGGCCACCGAAGCTCATACGTATTTAAAAGCTAATCAATTTAAAAAAAGAACTATTTCAAATATAGAAATTGTAAATACTTAGTACAATTGTTTTTAGTTGTGTCAACAGGGCACAGTTTGTATCGCCAATGTCACGTAAGAGCCATTAGGAATACTGCGTTCATTATAATCTGACAAGCATTTGACAGGATCATATTCTCATGACATTACAGAGCCTTTATAAAATGAAACTTGATTCTTATTGAAGGTCATATGCAATCAATAATTTAAAATATATACTTAATAGAAGAGAAGTCTATCGAAAATTATTTGAGATTAGGCTTACACACTGTAACTCATTTCATTATTCACCCGTTGACAACTGACGTATGCTGATATACTTATGATATACGATTTTGATGCGTGTATTCTTAAAATCTTATTATTACAACGGTCAATATCGCATATCACTAACTGACATTTCACGACCATTTTCTACAGCGAGTTTCGATTTTCTCCTTACAGAATGTGTATCTATATGTATATGTCCAAATCCGCTACCAATTTCTAAGGCTAGGCTACTAGTGCAAGTATAAGTATTTTTTTGAACCGCACTGTAAATATTCGGTACGGGATACAATAAATAGTATATTTGATCCATGTATATAGGCATAAAATAAATACTTTTGAACTGCCCCAACACTGAGCAGTAAGCGGTGCACCTCGTATTGTTATAATTATGATATTTTGTTTAAATTAGTTTGTTAATATCTCTTATGTATGACAATAAAAATAACAAATAGTACACATAATACAATTTGTATTACTTGTATGTATTTATTACTTCATACCACATCAAAATCGTTTCAGTGTTGTAGCCATGATAGCGTAACAGACAGAGTTGATGTCGCATACATAATATTAGTATGTATTTCATTGTTATATGTGGGCGATGACATTGCTCCTACGCGTGTTTTAATGACGCTTAACAAATTGATATTCAAATGTTTTAGTAGGATGGTATGACTGAACGAATAGCGTTGGCCTGGACATGTTTTCGTTCAAGGTATTTTTCGGTTAAATGTTATTCGTCGAGTAATTTGTCAATTGTCTTCTTCTTTCGAATGCCAAATTAACAATGACAGAAAGAGTGGAATCAGTTTTTAAAGAAACTGCAGCTAAGCAACTTTTATAAGTAATGCTTGTAACTCAAAACATTTCATTTTTTAATTTAACTTTCTACCACAATTCTTATTTTGATACATATTTTGATACTAGATCATTAAAATTCATTTGTTGTTATAAAAAAGCAATATTTATATAGCATTATATTTTAGTCCATATATTGAATAACACACATTTATTTTTTAAAAATATTTTCTTATATCTTCATACAAATAAATCTATAGGCGAATATTGAATTTAGTACATTATTATTCAATGAAGACGAATAAAAATATCGCTAAAGTGAAAGTGGAGATAGAAAGACAATTAAAATGTAAAGATTTTATATTCGAATGAATAAAAAAATACAAATAAAGTCATTCATTCGATTCATTCATTTTTGTGGATATTTATCAGCATTTCAAGGGCCAGTGCTACACCTGGGGCCTTTCCTACTAAACTCCAATCCGACCGAACACCGCGCCCTCTGCACATTATTTAAATTTTAATCTTAAATTCTAGATTAAATAGGTTTTTTATCCAAATGTATAAAATAATATTGCACAAATGAAAATCAAAATTCATGTCCATTCTACGAAAAAAACTACAGAGCGAATGGTCCCCTTAAAACTTTTAAGGTTACATCAAGTATATGAACATAGTGGTAAAGGAACTTGAACTTTAACATGTTAACAGTAGAGTTCTTATCATCGATAAGTGTAATTGTGTAGGATGTTACATGACGTAACGACCTCCACGGTACATTTTTGGTTGTTACAACTTTTACTTTTTGCGAACGATACTCATACGACGTCGAGCAGGTACCCATTGTTTCATCACGTAACGAAATATCTCCAAATTAATAAGTTCGTTTAATATATCTATATTGCATAACGACATGTTTGGAAAAGACTGACATTTTCTACTAGGTAACATAAGGTTGGACTTTGGAAAAGAATGTTTTTGTGCAGAAAAAAAAAATATCTTTATTAATATTATAAATGAAAGCTTTCGAAGCTAAGCCTAAGAAAGCTTGACTTCAGCGCCATCTATCGGATTTAAGAATAACTACTTCTCTTCTCTGTCGTCACACTCTTGGCAGAGTGGTCGTGGTCGTCGTGACAGTGTTGGTGGCAAGCTTTACAATACGTCGCCATTCCTCTCGTCGTGTTGCTTGCCTCGCAGACGACACTACCCTATTTGCAACAAGCATCGGCAATATGGAATCCCTGCTAACCAAAATGGAACAAGTGAGCCTTGATTTCGGCTTGAAGATAAATCGCAGCAAGACGAAGATTATGATCGTTGATCGACTCAACAATAACTCGCCCGAAGTAACGAATATCGCGAATTGTGACGTCATACAATCATACATCTACCTAGGAGCACTGATATCGAACAAAGGTGGATGTGCGGAAGAGATCAAACGGCGCATGGCTATCACCAGGTCCGCCATGGATCGGCTTGGGAAGATATGGAGAAACAGAAACATCACACAGGCCACTAAGATGCGACTTGTCAGGGCATTAGTGTTTCCCATATTTCTTTATGGTGCCGAAACGTGGACTTTAAGAGAAAGTGAGAAAAAGAAGATAGACGCTTTAGAAATGTGGTGTTGGAGACGAATGCTTCGCATAGACTGGACACAGTTTCGAACCAACGCCTCAATCCTCGAAGAACTGAACATAAAAGAACGTCTTTCTTCCATCGTTCAAGGTCGTATTCTCACTTTCTTCGGACATATTACACGTCGAGAGGACACGTCTGTGGAGCGACTCGTGATCCAGGGCAAAATTGAGGGCACGAGGGCGCGCGGTAGAACACCAATGCGCTGGACCGACCAAGTCAAAGCTGCACTAAATGGTCCACTCCATGAATGCACGAGAATAACTACTATATAACCTTTAATCAAATAAATAAAGTGACTGCGACCTCAATTTATCGACTTATTCCGAAGGTACAACACCCCGAGTGTTGTACGGAGTCTACATTATAAACGTATCACTTAAAATAATATAATTTAAAAGAAAAAAGATATTTTTTTACATAGTTTGTTTGGTAAACACATTAAATGAATTTTATTTGTTTTTTAAGTAAATAATACGCATTTCTATCATGTATATATGCGAAAAATATTAATACCATAAATTATAATTAAAACAGTATAGATAATACCTTCATGAAAAGGAAAATGCTTCTGTTAACGACATGACTATATAGTCATGTCGTCAGAGCATCAACATGAATACGACGGCAGTCTGTTTCAAATCAAATAATAATTAATTGGTAAAGTATGAACTGCCACTCAGCTCCAACGCGGATTGATGGATACATATGTGGCTATGTGCATATGTGAAATTTTCCTTACGATGATAACGAATAGAATTATAGACACAAATTAAACACATAAAAACTCGATAATGCTAACCCGAGTATGAATCCCATCTTCTGAATCACTGAGCTGGTAGTTTTTTTTTTTAAGTTTAGGTAGGCGGACGGGCAGATGGGCCACCTGATGGTAAGAAATGTTAACCATCGCTGACATCGCGAATGTCCTTTGTGCCTGAAATATATAGGCTCACTAACCCTTCAAAGCGGAACACAACAAGTACTGCTATAAGTAGAATATCTGATGAGTGGACCTACCCAGATGATCTTGCACAAATCCCTACCACCAGTAAACCTCCGTTACATAATTATATAACACGCATGTACATTTATGACTTTCGATTTCTTAAAACCGCAGGCGCTTATCACTAATATCTTAATGGAACATCAATAATAATTCGTAACGTAAGTAAAAAAAACTATAACAATAAAAATACAACGGTAGTTAATTGATTAAATCTTAAATGCTATATCTTAAAATTGTGAGTCAAATCCGTCACGATTTTCGCATCGAAATCATCACGAACTGTTGTAATATATCCTAGTTCAAAGACCTACGACCTTTTTTAGATAGGTAGTATTTCGGTTCGGTTATTGACTGCCTCGTTGGTCTAGTGGCTTGATATAAGGCCGCAGACGCGGTGGTCCTGGGTTCAATTCCCAGTTCGGGCCATTAAAATAGTTATTGGGGTTTTCTGTCAGAAAATTCTCAGTAGCAGCCCGGAGTCTGGAAGTTGGAAGGTGCCTCGGAAAGCACGTTAAGCCGTATAAGGACCTTAACTTAAGTATTTCGGTATTTTTTTTATACTGTAAGGCCATTATTTCTGGAGTAGATAAACATTATATTCTGTGTTGTGCTTACGGGTGCAAAGATACGCGCTAATAACATCTTATTGATGTAAAAATCCATATTATCGAGCGATATTTTTTTTTATTCATTTTATCCACAGCGTGTCTACAAACTCAGTAACAGTGTGAATGTCTCACTGCAAAGCTATGGCCTCTTCTCGTCTTTTTGAGGAGAAGGTTTGGAGCTTATTCCACCACGCTGCTCCAATGCTGGTTGATGTAAATAAATAAGGTCCTCCAGACCGATGGCCACGGCGGCCAATCTTAAGAGAGATTAGCCAACTGCGCAGGAGATATTATAGTGCACAAGTGTGTGCGCAAACACAGGTGCACTCTCTTTTCCTTAGCTCTCATAATCCGATGGGACGGCAATCCGACACGACCGCAAAGAGTTCAGGCGCAGGACCAACGGCTTAACGTGCTTTCCGAGGTACGGGAGTGTACACACTTCCAACTTCCAGACTCCGGGCTGTTACTGAGAACTTTCTGACAGAAAACCCCAATAACTATTTATTGGCCCGACCTGGGAATTGAACCCAGGACCACCGCGTCTGCGGCCTTATATCAAGCCACTAGACCAACGAGGCAGTCAGTTGATGTCATACGCATGACAGAATTTCAGTGAAATTTGACACAATAGGCTGGTTTCCTCACGATGTTTTCCTTTAACGTCAAGCGCGAGATGAATTATAGTGACAAATTAGGCACATGAATTAATTCAGTGGTGTCCAGGGTTGAACCCATGATCATCGGTTAAGATTCACGTGTACTTACCACTGGGCCATATAACATTATTTATATTTATTATGATATTATAAAATTTTATACTTTAATATTTTTGATATTATATTTAAATAGTCAATGATCAAAAACAACTATATTTTGATACCTACATATATTTGTATAATTGTAGGTATAGAAGTTCGCGATACATTATATGAAATTACATATAAATAGGTCGTAGTCATAGCTTCTATAGTAACGCTTAATACTTTTAACACAACGAAACACAAATCGGCACGAGTACATCTGTCCGCCGTCCTTGCGACAGCCGAGCCGTGCCCCACATTCAGAAACGCTTGTATTTGAATATAATATGCCATTGCAAGCGAGTATATCGATGTCATTGCTTTAAAACCATATGTTATTTACGGAACATAGACAATATTTATTCAATATAGAAGCATCAGACATTATTGTTTAATAAATAACTAACACTATTTCGGAAAGAACCATAGACCTAAGAAGGAAAATCACCAAGAGAAAATATCTTTATAATACATACATAGAAGGGTCTTATTTTTAAACTTAATATTATAACTATCCATAATTCTATATATATATAGACTGATCTATCAAATACTTAGTGATTGTAAGGTTTATTTGTTTCTTTTATGGTAATCTTTGTAGGTGCATTATAAGTGATTAGAAGAAAAAAAAAAAAGAAAAAAAACATACAGACGAATTGATATCCTCCTCCTTTTTTTGAAGTCGGTTAAAAATATTATTAAGGGCCTTTAAACGTAAGCAAGTGATTAGTTAAACAACGCTGTGTCTTCTTATTTCGATTGTCAAACCAATTATGACAGAAAGAGATAGATAATATGTATTTGAGTAAATAGCCACTAAGCAATGTTTATAAGATCGTCAGATTCTTACCGGTTGTTCTCTTTAAAATTTTGATACCGAATATTACGTTGTTAACCTTATAAAAATTCATAAGTGCATGTACGAGACTAGTTGAATAAAAAAATAATTTGTATGTCTATATAAAAGATATATATGTATATATAATTATATACAATAACCTTGCAAATAGTTTAGCTGTTTCTAGAGATTCGCTTGTGTATTGTAGATATATATTGTACAATAATATGATCAAACGAAATAATGAAAACATATAATACAATTATAATCGAATACGAATCGTGTCAAGATCGTTCTGAAAACAATGCAGTTTAATCATTCATATGAATTGAAATGTGCTTAGATATTAATTATTTGCAATAACCGGTTCAAGCAACCAGTCTAGCGACTAAACTTGTCAGAGACTTGTATTGCAAATAACTTAGCTTACTCAATAAGGAACTGGTATACCATTTGTAATTGGGTTCAGTTCAAACGGCCCTTTGTAGAGCTTTGTGAAAATTAAATCTTTGATAGTTTTACAGACTTAACCGAATGCTTTGTCTTCTTCTATAAAATGTCACGTTAATTATGACAGAAAGAGACATAACTAGCGGACTAAGACCTCCTTTATATTTAAGATGAAAATTTCATCACGTTTCTTCAATGTAGGTTGAGTGGTATAAGATATTGCATATTGTGAAAGATACGCAATTTTGAATACAAGACTTTGCAAGTTATATCGATCAAGACTTTTTTTTATTAAACTTGTAATGCAAAAGGACTAACGTAAACTGCCAAATGCACATTCCTAACACTTAAATCAATATCAACATTTTAAGAAACGACAAAATCCAAACCAAAAAAAAAACAAACACTAACTCTAACTCACTATCTCAAATTCTCAATATAAAGATTACACAAACGAGTATATGTTAAAGTCCAGTTTCGCGAATCGCGATGATGTCATGATTATTTTATATCTTGGCTTTGTGGTATTTTAAGAAAAATTTGCATTATTAATGTTTAAAGACATCCCGTGGCAATCGGATTGTTTTTTTTTCTTTCTGATTTTTTGCACTGACATTTGAGAAGCATTTACTTGGTGGTAGAGCTCTGTGCGAGCTCGTCTGGGTAGGTACCGCCCACTCATCAGATATTCTACCGCAAACCAGCAGTATTTGGTATTGTTGTGTTCCGGTATGAAGGGTGAGTGAGCCAGTGTAATTAAGGGCATAAGGGACATAACATCTTAGTTCAAGGTTGGTGGTACAACAACAATAAATTATAATATACTAGCGACCCGCCACGGCTTCGCCCGAGTAGCAGAGTAAATATTCCTAAAAAAAATCTAATGTAACCATTTTTTTAGACATAAAAGTGGGTATAGTTAGCTATCCTTAAAAGATAGACATATGCCATCACGGACTTTTCTGTAGATCTTTGAAAGGGGAACAATTTCACCATACATTATTTTGTGATAATTCAAAGGTATTTTACAGCGTTTTCGATGAATCCCCAATCGGCTCGTTTTTTTCCGACTTCTTCAACAATTATCATCATATTTCAACAATTTTATAGAAAACATTAATAAATTATACACGTAAACCTTCCTGTTGAATCACTTTGGTACTTGGTGAAAACCGTATGAAAATCCCTTCGGTAGTTTTTTAGTTTATCGCGTTCATACAGACAGACAGGAACCGCGGGTGACTTTCTTTTATAATATGTATTGATGTAGTGATTTGTTTACTGTGTGAGTATACCTATTCACTAAGCATAGTATATAACTTGATACATAAATAACTATGTTTATTACTATATAGGACAGTGATCTTTTTATAGTACTATTTATAAATTCACCAAACACCTGATACTTAATATTGATGACTTTGCTTGGCTTCTGTTTAAATTAACTATATTTATAAAATACTTTTGTCTAGAGGACACTTCAATGTCAAAACGATATGCTGGTTAAAGAATACTTAATTTTAAATTCAAAAACTTGTACTTGAAACATTGCTATGCTACAAAGTCGACGATGATTCAACCAAGTTAGCAGTAAACATGAACTGAGACTCTGTTTTGCAGTGGCTCTTGTTTTGACGACGCGATTTATCACAAACATGCGAACAAACTACACGAGAAACCGTTACAGAAACTGTACATATTATGACGATTAATTTAAAGCCGCTGAGATTGCTAGTTCGTTATCGTGGATTAGTGGCTGAGCATCGTTTTTTTATTATTTATTGCTTAAGAAGGCGGACGAGCATATGGGCATCCTGATGGTAAGTGGTAACCAACACCCATAGAAAATAGCCCGTTTTTGTGTTATCATTTGCTAGCATGCAGCCAGTTTGCTCCCTTTTTAAAAATAAATAAATGGTAGTGGGTATTTTTTTAATGAGTTCGGTTCACCTAGTTTTTAGTGATCGCCTTCCTCCATAAACACTGGTACTGCAAGAAGTATAAAGCGCTCCACGGTATACCGTTCAATCGATGATACAGAGCCATATCCATGTGGCTGTAAGCTTTATTCCGTCCCGTTGCGCCTTTGCAGTTTACACAACGCAGGTTATTATTTGCACAAATTTTACAAAGGGAAAAGAACATTTTGCCAAAAAGTATACTCTCCCGATTAAGTTTTAAGCAAGCATAAAGATAAAACCTACAATACACACAAAATTACATGTATGTTCTATAACAATGTTCTTATGAACAGAAAAAGAAACTTAATCATCTGATAAAACTAAATAAAAGGAGAAATATTATATAAGTTGTAGCTTAAGAAAGTTTTTTAACATTGTTCGTAAATTACTTTTTGTTAATCGCTTTTCTTGCGTCATTGGGAAGTAAGTTTCTAAGCCACAGTCTTCGCGTGAACGGACTTGGGGAGAAATTCCAATTTCCTTAATAATCCTTCACCGCTAAACACGAGACGAATTAACAAAAAGTTACAATAACTCAAAAAAACTCATTAAAACAATCGCCCGAACTCAAGGTGTATTTTGATCTCCTGAATCTGATTTAAATTTTTCACATAAATTCAATTTCAAAATCACGATAAGTCCAAACTGAATTACCCGAATTTCGTATCTCTGGCGGACGTTTCGAACATAATGACCCGAAAAATATGGGTTGCGTTCGAGAAAAACGTAATTTATGAATTTTTTTGCGAAGTGATGAAATCAATTATGTCAGAGTTAGCGAAGATACGCCGCTAAAGCGAAGGCAATTCTCCATGCAATTTTTTCATACGAAATCGTCCCGACTTTCTGGAATCACTGATTACCCTAAATGGCCACTTGCTTCAAGAAAGCGAAAATTGCCAAAAAAGTAAACACCTTGAAGCGCTCCCGTAGCGCTCATTCGAAAAAAATTATAAGACGGCAATCCCGAAAAGGTAATTCTTTTTATGTATTTTAATGTTCTCGGACTCCGATATCATTTGCTAGCGCCGCTTAATATAATAATTATCTTATGCAAGAGCAACAATGTACTAACCATATTGTATATAAATAAAAAACCTTTGTACTAAAACAAATGCGTGGATCAGATTGTATTGTCTCCAAAACGATTTTTGCAAATCAAATTCTTTCATTCTCCACACGTTTAAAAATCAATTGTGATATTTATTTGTCCCACATATACCAGCACGCGGAGTTTTTTATAATGTCGCCTAATTTATACATAATGTAAATAATTTATAAATAATGTAATGTCTGTAAATAAGTAAGGAAAGTCTGTTGGAAAACATTGTTAAAACGGTGATTTGATGCATTTTCAGATTAATAGCTTACCGAATCGCTTCTTACAATTTACTTCCATAAATAATGAAAAAATATAACGCAAAAATAAAATCAATTCGAATAGCTAGACCATAGAAACTCTCTGAAATACTATAAATGTACTTAAACGTATATAAAAACGAAGACTGTCGGTAAAACATTCGTTCCATGGCATGGTGGTCCCACTTTATGTCTAGACCATATATATCCGAGCGGGAATCCACGTCCATTGGTGAAGGAAGCAGGTTTAGTCGCAGTACCAATAAGTCTTCGATAATTACTACTAGTTATATATTTTTTACAGCTCATATTATTGGAAAGAATTTAAATTATTTTTATATTCAAATTATTACATAAAAAACCGTTTGAAATGTTTATTTATCTGAAACGCAACGCTTACAAAGTATTATTCTTTATAAGGTTCGAATTTATTTTATTTTTAGCAAACCGACATACATTTTTTCGAATCACGTCTGAATACGTTCAATTATTGAATGCAAAAAAGTTGAATAGAATAATTCATGAATGAATATATTTGAATGAATGACAAGGAAAAAAGAATGATAAAAAAAATTAAAGGGTTAATCGAGCGGATGTCTTTTAATAGTAACGTCCATTATTTTATTGAATACCCAAGTATTGTATATATTACTGAAATACATAAAACATACGTGTCGTCATCGAGTTTATGATAACTATACTAATATATAAAGCCTAAGAGTTAGTTTGTTTGATCACTATTGAATCGTAATGTCAAAAATCTTGACATACCAACGCTTATTTGAAGGCTCTACTACGACGAATCGGCAATAGCTAATTAATGACGAGGAAGGAGTTTAAAATTAGAATTATAATAGATAAACATTCGGCCGCTGACATCTGACCAATGGCTAATGGCCGTCATCAAACAAGACCGGCGCGGCGCGGCGGGCGGCGGCGTTCCGATTGCACGCAACGGTGCTGCCACCCGAACAAATGCGGGAAATAATTATATGTACTATAAATATGAACATACATAAATAGGTAATTTATGTTAAGCTAACATGTAGTATGCATAAAAAATTAAAAAACAAAAGTTTCTCAAAATCGACGTCTGCCATTGGTAAGACTGCACGAAGTTTTCTGGGTAGAAATCACAACTCGGCAATGATTGCACTATCTGTTATTTTATTATTTATATTTCAGTTAGAAAAATTAATAAGTTTATGTAATTACAAACTCTAAGATTAAGAATATAGCGTATTAAATCCCATGACATCTAATTGACAAGATAAGAAGATATTTATACTTCTTACGCTTACAATACAGCGAATGCGACCTTTGGTTAAGGTGAAAAACCCCTAGATTTTCCGTCTCTCTTTCGAATATATGAATAATAATCAAAAGTAAAAAGTCATAAATCAAAAACTTTATGCAATATAGAATACACTTATTAACTATCAAAACATCTGCCACCAGTTTCGAAAAAACACATCAGACCCGAGAAGACCGGCGAAAATACTATAGGATTTCCCTTTTTTACCAACAATCCTTATTTACAGTGCAATTATTCATATTTCTATTTGAAACGGCCTGGAGGCAATCGTTTCCGAAATAAGCTGCATTATCATCTACAACGCAAAACCTTTAACGAACAAATCCTGTTGTAAAAGCATATACATTATACATTGTCCAACAATTTTTTTTAACCCTGTTTATCGGGTACCATTCGTATCTTGCTCATGATTGTTCCTGGTATAGTATAACCGCATTAATTAATTATTTTAAGTTATTATAGGCTAATGTTAAAGTAAATTTTTGCTACGTAAAGGTTTAGGCTGTAAGAGATCTTTTTTCTTATATAGCATAGGTAGGCGGACGAGCATATGGGCCACCTGATGGTAAGATGGCTGACATTGGCATTGTAAGAGATGTTAAACATCGCTTACATCGCCAATGCGCCACCAACCCTGGGAACCAAGAGGTTATGTTCCTTGTGCCTGTAATGAACTTATTGTTAGTATCTAGCTGATAACCGCGTCTTCGTCCGCGTTGCTTGATATATTAACAAAGTTTTCTTATGTACGAAGGAAAAAAAAAAAAAGATCGCAAGCAAAAATATACTTTGTTTAAACATACATCACTGAACACGCAGTGCATATACAAATCGTTGTTTCTTGAAACTTTAATAACTTTTTATTAAATGAAGATATCGCAATCATTTTTTTTTTGATAAGGGCCAAGTGTCTAAGAAATAAAATTTAGAAAATTTTATTGAAATCTATTCAGTAGTTTTTCCGTGATGCGCGCAAAACTCTTTCATTTTATTTATATAGATACCGCCTGTGCATAGTGTAATTTGCAATATGCGTCATTCTCAAAATCTATCTATTGAAATATTATGTTCTCAATAGCTTGTAACTAATGTTACCCGACTACATAGGCTTAAAAGTTTCCCGCACGTTCGTGGGGCAGCACCATCGCGTGCCATCGGAAAGCTGGGTTTGTTTAATGACGGTCGTTAGCCATTGATCAGATGTCAGTAGGCGATTGTTTATCTATTATGATTCTAATTTTAAATTAAAATCTTAAGTAAAAAAAAAACCCTTAAATATAATCTTTTATTTTCGTTTCCTTTCAAACAATACAATTGAAGGCTATTATCGACGTAGTAAGCCTTACAAATCTAAGCAGAATAAAGTCAAGTAAACAACTAACAACGGCCACGTCTGGGCTACCCACTCTCCTCACTTGAACCTTAGTTACACATTTGATAAATTATCATTTTCATTTCATCCGACACATGTCCTGAACTATAAACACAAATTAACACATGAAAGCTCAGTCGCGCCTGCGCGGATTTCAACCTGCAATCTTCGATAAAGATTATCATATTCTACTGGACTATCTCGGTTTATTCCATTATCATTGTATCTATATTTAAAATGCATACACTTAAGGCAGTATTTAAAACATAAATAATTAAAAATCCGTATTCTGGTACATGTGTCGATACCAGTTCCTGCGCCATTGAAGTGTCGTCCGTAACGAGTCGATCCGAGATAGCCTTTACATTCCCATCTAACAGCTCGTTACCCAACGATAAAACGAACCTTATCACAACGGATTATGGTGTATAATTGATACAGATATATCCTTTTAAAACAGTTTCACGTTGAAATTGTATTTCATCTCGTACATAATTCTATATACGGTATATAAATATGGCGACATTGTAAAAAATGGTTTGTTATCGAGATTATCATAAATCAGAATCTCCGCTTTATTTATCTTTTGTTTTTTTTTTGCGGTTTTTCGTATCAGATATTCTTTTGTCTTAGATAAAATGCGTCATAGTATTTTCTAAATATAGTTATTCAATAGAAAATGTACTTTACAAATGAATAATTTTAATAATCCTTGTTTATGCTATATTAACAAAATAACCGAAAAATCTATTTTTTTCTTACATACAAAATCAAAATATACTTTCTTTAAGTATTTTCTTTAAATCACATTTGAATCCTCATTTTAATAGATTCAATCTCATTCTCATTAGATTTAAAGTGCAACCGCTGAGGAATATTCTTCATTTTTTTTAACTGATCGTCACGCATTGCAACTTACACCAATCAATTTATATTCAAATAAGGTTTCAATACCATTTAAAATAAATTATATTTTGGAACGTACATTTTATTTATTTATTTATTTATTATTTATTATTATTAAGATACACCATCGACTTATCATAATAACTAACACAATATTATAATGCACTAAATATACAATCCAGTATGATTTGCCTTTACAGGTGTATACAACATTGTTGGCATTTGTTTGTGTGCGATTACATGATGCTATTAAATATCGACTAAACAGTACAAAACCAAAACAAAATAAAAGCTAGGTGTAAATAAAGTAAAAAATCGAGAATTAAACCAATAACAATATTAATCTACTTAATCTAGGTAAGATAGAGAAATAAAGTGCTACAAATAATTATTAACTATTACTACAATCATTCTTCGTCATAAATAATATCTAAACACTTTCTAACAAATTTGGCACAACCTTGAGGGTGAAAGATATCGATATCACCCTTAGACGAAAATTCGTTATATGTTGCCATGAGTCTGTTCAAAGGAGAATATCTCCCTACGTTGGTCCTGGAACTTTTCAGATTAAAAATATTCGTAATAGGGTATCTTGGAATAGATCTTGGGACATTTATTGGGATCTGCTGGAGAATATCAGAGCATAATATTTGACCATGGAAGAGCTTGTAAAGTATTTTAATGTCACTAATTTTTCGTCGTATTTCAAGAGTACATTTAAAAATAGAATGATTTAAATTTGATTTGACAAAAGTATTTTTTGTTTAATTTCATCATAACTTTATTTATAATGTAGCTATTTTAAGGCTACTTTATATAAACATTACATATAAAGTATTTAAAACATAATGATGCATTCTAACCTCAATATATGCACATCCGTTACTTGCATGCAATCATGTCTAATGACGCTTAATAACACGACTGTCAATGAGGAGGCAATCATGACACAAGAATTTAGAAATTGTTCTTATATTGTAGACAAAGGTCTTATATTCCGTGATGATTGTAATATATTTTATTTTATAAATATAAAGTGCAGGAAAGCAGACTGACGGCTTGGTGATGAACTTGGCTAACTCAAACCCAAAAAGTACAAACTTCGGTGTTAAAGATTAATGATTAAAAAAAAACTTATTAGAAAAAAAAAGAGAAAAACCGCCTGTTTTCATATATACTCGCGTCTAGCTTAGTATAAAGCAATCACGACGAGCCTGTTGGCGTGGTTGATAACATACTAAATTAGTATATGTAAGTATATCAGTTATCGAGTTTCCATAGTACAAGCTCTGCTTTGCTTTGGGATCAGATGGGTTTTTGTGAATATTATTATAACCACGGATTCGGAATAAAGATTATACCAAGAAGAGCTGGCAATATACTCAGCAGGTACTCACTTTCATCTATATACATGTAACAATCATATATAGAATATGTATTTATATCAACGAATACTAACAAAAAGCTCTTATATCATCGATATACTCTTGTACAGTATAACATACCTTATTTATTCATTTATTTTAGCAAGAACTTTGAATTGTTTTATTGGCCAATAAATGTAAGATGAGAAATTAAGTTTAATTATAAATAAATGCAATTGCAGTTTGCAATAAAGTTCATGACAATAAGAATAATAGTTATATACATGCATGTATTAAAAAAAAAACGTAATATTTTAAACTAAACGTACATCTTACATGAAAATTCATTAGTGAATAGCAATTACTTCTAAGTATATTGGACGCAAGCGACTGCTAGACATATTTCGTACGTAGTTTATGACAGAACGCGACAAATATGTGTGCACAAGTACGATCGTAGGATTCGTGCGTGCGCATACGCTCAGCTGAATCGTCATGCAATTACTAATAAAGTATTTTAATAAACATGAAGAGAAAAGGCTGAATCTTTCACAGATTTTGTCGCTTTTATTCTTATTATTGTTTGTAGATTAAAAAATAAAACAAAAAACGGTTAAGTGCTAAGTGTGTTGTATACAAGACTAATAATTAATTATTTTATAATAAACATCGTTACAAAGTTTTCATACCTACATTTAGATTTTTATTATTATAGTATAATTAACCCTTAATAATGTATATAAAGAAAACATTTAAAAACTCTAAAGCATTTTTAAACTCTAAAGCACTTAAAAAAATATTTTTAAGCTGTATGTAAAAATAAATAGAAATTTTAGCTTGTGTTTGCGTGTGCGTGTTTATGTGTGTGTGTCTGTGCGTCTGTTACCGGTTAGCCTTGCATTATAATAGTTGTAAGAGCATCCTAAGAATTTGATTTATTTAATACCTGAGCGCACCGTAATAAATATGTTAAGATATAAATTCAATACTTATATTAAGTACTACTAAGGTTTATTTATGTATAACGGTGCAGAATTTACTGGGCGTCGTATTTCTAATACTAAATATAGAGCCGTACTTACAGTAATTGATTAGAATTTCGCGGTAAGTGTTAAGTTACTTGTTCAATGGTTACTACGATTATAATTTTATTATTAGCTAATTAAATACGAGCTTGTATAATATATGAACAAGCGTAAATGTGTTTTCTATAAAGACTTATAAGATCGTGTCTTAAGCTGAGAATTTAAAGCTCCGTCTCCACCAAATAAAAATTGTCATTAGTTCTGTTGTCAATACGAATTCATTGCAAATGTTTTTTGGCTATATTTTGTCATTATACGTATTTACAAATAAACAATCGATCAATTTGATATATACTATTATTTATAAATATTAACGATCGCTTGTAAAATTTATTTATATAATTTCTTATTATAATGAAATCAGGAATGACGTTGACATTTCGTACTTTAACTGGAAATTTCATATTTATTAGGAGATTCTTATATTTTTTCTATTATTTAAATGTAAACTTTATATTAAAATAAACGTAAACATTAAATAAAAAAAACGTTTATTAAAGACGAATACAATAATATTACCTGGTAGTTTGCTTTCAAAAAACAAGATGGCGGACACTCGTGGCGGGAACGCGTCGTCACATTGTCGTCTTAACTGTAACAAGTAAGGACAAAGTTAAGATTTTCCCCGGAAAATTTCATTATTGCACAAAAAAATGTACAAAATTCACTCTTTATAATGAACACAAAACATTTTATTAGATAAAGTTTATATACTCTATTAACATAATATGTATGTGAAGCCTATTTCAACCACAGGAGTAAAAAACTAGAATTTAAGCGATATCTTATATACTTGAATAATCTATTACTTTCAAATATAGATTCGTAAACAAAATGGCATCTTAAATGTCGGCGAAGTCATTATAGAAACTTTAGAAGTAAAATTGAAGTTTCTAATTTGTAGAGCGAAGTAAAAAATGAAAATTGAAATCATAAACAAGAGCATGTTTGTTTTTTTTTTATAAATTATAATAGATGCCAAGAATATTTTTATTGCAACACAAAACATTTGTGTTTATCATAGTCGCTGTTGCACATCACATTGTTGTAATTTTATATCACTCGACATTTACCAACATATAATCGAAGTGAATGAAAAAAAACAACTTTTATTTAATATTTGAATTTCGAATAACATTTCTATGACAAACAATATTAATAAAAAATACAAAATGCAAGTATCATTGTTACACGAAAAGCTCACCGTTATTGATACAATCGCCAACATCACTCATCACCTTTGTATGTAGATATGATGACAAGATAACAATACGGTTACACGCCTACCGGTATCTAATGCTTCGATATCTATCTCTAATGAAACACAATGATTTTTATCTTAGATACATATATACATACCCCGAAACATATCTCGAGCGAAGACTAATGATTATTATTTAACTGATATAAAAAATAAAGAGGTTATGCTTTTAATGTGTTTTTTTATCTATGCATATAATTTTTTTAACAAAATCACAATTATTTTGACACTTTTTTTAATCTGCTTTTTTTAATCGAATATTATAATTAGGTTAGTTTTATTTGTTTGTGTTTACTGATTGACGAAAAACCAATATTTCTAATGAGCATAGCCTTATTTTACCATTTATTCCTTTTTTAACCGTTGTATTTTTAGCGTTTTTGATGTTATTAATAATCAAAGAGAATATTTACATCTCCTAAATGTCTTTGAAACGTTCGTTGAAAGATTGGCCACAGAAATCATTTTTATATCAGATTTTAAATAGTAAATAGAAGGCATATTTACAAATCTATCCAAAGATAGTGGATTGTTTTGTTACAATATTAGACCCACAAAACATGTATCTGATATCCGGCTGCGTTTGGTTTATACATATGTCATTCTGAGGCAATTTTACACATGAAAATATATATGTTAATGAACGAACACTCAGATTTGAACTCGGAAAATTTCGCTAAACTGTCTTGAGTGAAATAGTTAGTCAGTGCACCGCATCAATGGTAACTAAGGCGATACAATACGATCAGATTATTATTATTATAACCGGATCAATTTAAAAATCCACACGATATGTCTGCTTTATAACGACGTATACCTACGTGTATGCAGCGACGCATACTTTATCATTTATCAGTATAATAATGTTGTCACGATGACAAACGTATATTGTATTTATTGATTGAAATTCATGTAGAGTACAAGCTAATAGAAAATATATTAAAAAATATACTGATTGTGAAAATAAATATATTTCTTCTTATAAAGCCTCTTCTCCTTTTTTGATGAGAAGATTTAGAGCTTGTTCCACCACGCTGATCCAATGCGGGTTGGCAGAATACACATGTGGCAGAATTTGAGTGAAATTTGACACATGCAGGTTTCCTCACGATGTTTTCCTTCGTCGTCAAGCACGAGATGAATTATAAACTCAAATTAAGCACTTGAAAATTCGGGGGTGCCTGCCCGGGTTTGAACCCACGTACATCGGTTAAGATTCACTCGTTCTAGCCACTGGGCCATCTCGGCTTTACATTTTACTGTACTCGTGGTTATTTTTCGCAGGCTCAGCAGTCATTTTACCGCCCAACAGCAATACTTAGTAGTACTATGGTTGCAAGAGCGATCCAATCCAGTTTCAAGGGCGGGTAAATCAGTGTAGCAATGACTTTGAATATTAGTACTGGTTCTTATAAAAGCAATAGACCTTAAACATACACACAACTGGGAAATGAGCTATTTTTAAATATAACAAAAGTCAAGATAAATCACGCAAGAATAATATTCTTAAAGCTTTGTTACTTGTACAGTTTCGGATACAATAAAACTATACAAAGGCAGCGTAGGATATTGCGATAAACGGATAGCCGGGAACATGCATGTTTTGTATAAAAACATATTTCGCGATGAAAACTTAATCAAGCACAGTCAAGGCGGTACGCAATTATATATTCAGGAAACAATCTCCACTGCAAGACTGAGAAGTTGAGTAAAATTTAAATGCAAAATAAATATCAGTCATAAAGATTCGCACACTTGTACCGGAAGCAGAGAATACATAAAAAACAAATGTTTAACCGATGCCGCACAAGATGTTAATACACTGAGTCACCCCACTATTGTCATTCTATGCATCACTGTATGCTAACAACGTTACTTGTAAACGCATTGAACATCAATACCTAGAAATATGGTTTCTACTTACTTCTCTATATGCAGAGTTCATACAAGCGATAAAAAAATGTCCGAACCGTTGTTATACAAAAAATTGTAAAGTTTTACGATAAATTATTATGAATTATAAAACAAAGTCACTGCGTCTGTCTGTCTGACCGCGATAAACTCAAAAAGTACTGAATGAATTTTCATACGGTTTTCACCAATGGACGAAGTAATTCATGAGGAAGGTTTAGGTGTATAATTCGTTAATGTTTTGTGTAATTTAGCTAAAATATTAAACTGTTGAAGGTCAGAAAAAATCGTACTGACTGGATGCTATACTCGCGCGCGCCACGTAGATCAATAAAATTTGTTTATATTTAATATTAGGATACAATAGTTTTATGTAGATCCATTCTTACCCGTGCGAAGTCGGGACGGGTAGCTGGTATAATTGTTTTTTTGATATAAACAATATTTACATAGACGACTTAAATATACAAATTAAAATTAAAAATAGCAATTGTAAATAACTGCTTGAAATGACAAAGAAATCCAAGAATACTTGGAGTGTTTCCACTTTGCATTGCATTCTCTTGGCGTAAAATGAACCAGGCCTTCGGTAAACAGTGGAGGCAATGACACGGGCTGTTATATGACATAAAAAGGTCGATCCAAAGTGTATTAACTGCTAACGAAATAAATATATAATTTGGTAATTTGAGACGAAAAAAAGACGGCTGCTATTTCTAACCAGTATTGTAACAATTTACGACGTATTTTGTTATAGTTTTAGAAGCAAATATTGAACAGAAACACCAAAATAATCTCCGATTATATTGATATAAAAATAAATTCTTAAAATATACAACATACATAAATACAGTAATACGCTGAAAATATAAACTATATGGTGTTAAAGTGGCATAACAATTGGTTTAGTAGTTTATTTTATAAACGATAATAAAATTCACTTCTCTATTATATTAGTATAACATTTATCTATATATCTATTTAAAAATCCTTATAATTCACACATATCTACATATATGTAACACACGAACATTAAAAGGAAACAAATATACAAGAATTTATCGCCATAATCAGATAAAATTACCGTTATTTATGAAATAAAAAACAAATTTTATGTGAACATCGAAATCTGTTTGAAATAAAACGTGAAGCCTTTCACGCATATTTTTATGTTATCAACTCGATAATTTATTCCATCAACACGCTGCTTGTCATCCTCACGTCAAAATTTAAGGTTGTTTGCATACGATACAGACAAACTTGAAATATATACCCGCTGAGTTTCTTTCGCCGCTTCTTCTCAGGGCTGGGTGTATCTTTTACGAACCGGTGGTAGTTTCTAGATTGACTATCAATAAGCAAGTGTAATACTTCAATATTGAATAAAGTATTTTTAATTTGAATTTGAATTTTGAATATACGAATCTCTTCCTTTACATAGCATATTGATTGTAACTTTTAACTCTTTAAATTTAGATGCATGTGTCTAGAAATATATGCATAAACAATTACTTATTAATTTACATTCATAATTATTTAGCAAAGATAAAAAAATAGTTATTTTCTTTTGGATTAAATATAATATAATTAAATTTCCTTGCAGTCTTAGAAATTAAAATATAAATGTTATTCATTTTTTTCACAATTTTCTTTAATTGCTACATTTGAACTTATACTAACAATACAAGTTCTAACAAAATGCGTTACGTGAATCCTTACAACCAAAGCAAACACATAGAAACGACCATAAAGTCATGGTTTACACAGAAAATTGCAACATTCCGTAAGATTATAATAAATGTTGCTATCTTTGCACGTATCGCACATGTCATTAAACAAATGGGTGCACGTTAAGCCACATTGAGATGCGAGAACGTGAGATATACACGTATCGTTAAGCGAGAACCTTCTGAATGATTATTTTCTATTTTTTTTTTCATTGAACAACTTTAAACAGCCAGTGTAGTCAATTTTCAGTTTACGCTCGAATAAAAGAAAAAATCTATCTCGGCTGTTTTCTCGGATGTGATTTTCTTTGGCTTCGCATGAATGAATCGAAACGTTGTAAGGTGATATAGATATAAGATGTCATAGAGAAGGCGACACCTAAATCCAGGGTAAGCAACATCTGACCCCGTAGGAAAGGTTGTCATATCTTCACTTTAAACTTAAGTGCATAAAAAGAAAGTACAGCAATAATTTATACGTAATGTATATGTTTATATAAAGAAAAGTAAAGTAAAGTAACAGCCTGTGAACGTCCCACTACTGATCTAAGGCCTCTTCTTCTTGTTTTTTGTGGAGAAGGTTGGTGGAATACATATGTGGCAGAATTTGTAATAATATAATTTATATTATTAAGTAAAAATGATATATTGTCTATATTTTAACATGACGTGGGCCAAAGACTAAAACAATATATAGAAGTGACACGACATGTCTTCTACTTATTGCGATAGACACTTATGATACTTGATACAAATAATTTACGGAATTGCTTAGACAATGTTTTCGCTCTTTCTGTCTTTACTGATTTGTGATTCGAAAGAAGAAGACAGCTTTGCTTAACAAATCACCCGCAAAAGAACGTTTATATGTAAAGCCGATAGTTTTGAGCTTTTTAAATAATTTATTAATTTTAATATAGTTACAGGAACAACAAACATATCAACCTAAAGATGAAAAAAATAACATGATTAGATTTTTTTAAATAATATTTTAAGACTCAAACGACTTCATTTAAATACTACTTTAAATACTAAATATACCAAAATAACAACATTATTAATAGTACTATATTATTACAGTGTAATTACAGGCACAAGGGACATAACATCTTAGTTCCCAATGTTGGTGGCGCATTGGCGATGTAAGAGATGGTTAACATCTCTTACAATGCCAATATCTATGGCCTTGGTGACATTTACCATCAGGTGGCCCATATGCTCGGCCCACCTATACAATAGAAATTTTTTTCCCTACAAACGGGAATGAGATGTAATTTTTAATTAATAACTAATTATATCAGTATATTATAGTATACGTATAAGTATTATGTCGCGATACTTTTTATAATTTATCAAAGTCATATAAACCCGTTTCGTCCACAACAACGACCTTTACGTTTCATATAAAAAACTAAATGATTAAAGCATATGCATAAAAAGTTTTACTGTCTTTTATTTACACAATGTAAGAAAAAGAATAAAGAATTTTGCTGGTAAACATCTCAGCCGCCATCTTTGAATCGTTTGACACGGCCGGTCGAGTCACTCGGGCGAGTACTCGCCTACGATGTGAAGATATTTCCAGCCTGATTTCCAGCTCTGTAGGACTATTCTATAATAATAATTAACGCAACACTCACCGCAAAAAACGGCCGTGAAATGTCAGAAAGTGACATGCGACTTTTATCATAATAATTATGACAATTAAATAATACGAGCATCAAAATAGTATATCACTGTATGTCGGTTATTAATATTTTACAAGTGAGTAATAAAGTGACCTAACAGAACCACAGCTGTTCTAATAAACATCGAATATGTTATTTTCATGACTGTTCGAGTGATCATTTAGATTACTATGCGATGTTACTATTTATAGTTTGCAGGGATATTTTTGTACCATAAATGCATTAAAAATAGTAACCATTAACCTGTCTCCTTGATTACACGGTAGAGTACGTAAAAGAGAAAATGATATAAAAAACCGCATTTGTTTCGATTACATTTGAAGCTTTAACGGTTATTGTCATACATATAGCCCTAGGTTTGAGCCTGGGCATAAAAGGCACCGGCCTATCCATTCAAAAAAAAATTTTACCCGCTTCGCAACGGCAAGCCACAAATGTCAATGTGCCTAGGAGTCTTGGATCTTTAAGTCGCCCAGACGTATATAGATATCTATATATATCTACTTTTATAAATCGGTAAAACTATATAAGCTGTATAGTCCTTATAATAAATCCTTTCAAAAGTAAAATAAAAAATTACACAAATCAGTGTTTAACGAAAGAGCCGCTTAGCAACAGATTTAGCAAAAATTTGATTCAATATAATATATATTCATAGATAAATATAAAAATTATTTTCTGCTATACATAATGGTCAACTTAATGACTAAGCTGGCGTAATCAATACACCCCTAGTCGAATGGGGTTTTCATAACTATTATAATCAAGATAAGTGTTACTTTCCCTCTAAAAGGGTGTCAAGCGACAACATATAAGTTACAGAAATACATTTTTTGGTTGAAACTTATTTGGGTGCGATGAAAGTCAAATTTAAAAGACGAACCTAAGTGAAAAGGGTAGGCTTAATACAGTGTTGCGAGTATTACGCGCGTAATTTTTTTTGTCTACAATTAACTACATTAAAATAACAGATTACCGAACATATGACAGGCAAATGATGTTTTTTTTATCTGTGCAGAAAATCTGCAACTGTGTGACAAAAATTAAAGTCGAAAGCAAATAATTGTATTGATTTAAAAAAAATCCTACACTTAAACAATTAAGATATTCCATCCGGACTTATTGCTGACAGTATACTAAAATTAGACATTAGCAAGAGGGTGGTTGGCACTGACGGGCGACTACTTCGACTATCTAATAAGTGTTATAAACAGTTTAAATGCTTTTACGCTTGTCTAAATTCCATCTTTTTCTATTTCATTCAATGAATTTCGTTATGTGTAAATCATCTTAAATACAGCTGGTTAATAAGTGCCTCATTATAAATGACATTTCTAGCATTATCGCTGTTCTACGAACACGGTACGAAGTATGTCGCTATGTTAATCTGTCTAAGTTAATTCCAACGATGATGAAAGAACGTCATATTAGGGCGATCTTTATTGAGTCATATATTGCACAGATCCGGTAGCTAGATGTATTATTCAACACAGTTTTGTAAGCACATTTTAGATGCATTTTGATAAATTAACGGTACGGTAACAGCCTGTGAATGTCCCACTGCTGGGCTAAGGCCTCTCCTCTTTTGAGAAGGTTTCTCTACCTCTCTGGAACACAATCTATGCATACTGTAAGCTGTGTAAAGATGCAAAAATTGTTTCAATTTTACCTCGCTTATACTTTTGGTTATTATAGCGGTTCAATCAAAAGAGAAACTCAAACACCTGTTTGTAAATGTAAATGTACTATTTGTAAATTTGTAAATCATCAATAAAAACTTAAACAACAAGCTCCATGTTGGAGTAAATTGCAAAAAAGTAAAAAATATGGTAATGTCGGTAATTGTAAAACCAATAAAAGAATAACATATATTTAAGACATATTTGAATACTATCATAATATAATAGGTTCAAATGTCGGAATATAGTTGTTATATATGTACTACCTACGTCTAACCACAATTACTTTTAAAGTGCTGGTTATATACTATTTCAAATGCTGAGCCCTAAAACTATTATAATATGTAGTATTTTTATTTCCGGTCAATGTTCATAACTTAAGGGTATTGGATATTGTTAAAGATATTGTAAGTTTTCCATTTAGTATCTGTCGGTCTGACCGGTAGGCGTCATGGTGGCCAATTACTCATTTCCGGTCACGGATGTCATAATGACTTATGTATTCAACGTGCCCTTGAATATTTTCTTAGCAACAAAGCAAATAATTTGATTTTTTAAAGGTGCAAAGTAATATGTAAATTTTTATATTATATATTTTCTTAAAAGTATTCACACTATATATATATACATATATACTGGTCAGCTTATTAATAAAAACAACAGATTATTTCATTACCTAGCTAGAAGTACAGAACTTTTATTGATTTTATAAAAAATACCATGTTTAATCTATACTTATGAACAAAGTTTATTATTTATTAGTATAAATAGATAAAATGTCAATAATAAATAGATATTACACAATAATTGGCTTCTTTGAATTTATTATATTAACCTTCCACATTACTTACATGCATTTTATTATATTTTATATTTCTATTAAGAACATAAACCGGATCTTCCGAATTCCTTTCTTATTTAATTATTAAATCCGCGTATGTGTTAACAGAATAACCTTATTATGTATATATTTAACGAAATTAAGACCTTGCCTTAGTAGTCTTGTTACAATAGCACAATGGCTCAGTGTCCAATACCATCGGAAATGGCCAGGGCCTATCGAAGATGACTTACTATCGTGTCACCAAACCAATTATATCATTTATTTGATTCACTCCTAAAATAATTGAAGAAGACTGCCTCGTTGGTCTAGTGGCTACATTGAAGGCGGTGGCCCTGGGTTCAAATCCAAAATATCAAAATGTTATACATATTTGCTGTCGAAAACTCAGTAGCAGCTCGGAGTCTGGAATTTGGAAGTGTGTACACTCCCGTGCCTCGAAAAGCATGTAAAGCCGATGGTCCTGCGCCTGAACTCTTCTCGATCGTGTCAGATTGCCGTTCCATCGGTTTAGGAGAGTTAGGGAATAGAGAGTGAATCTCTCGAGATGAGCCGCCGTGGGCGAAGTCGGTCAGGAGGATCATTATTTTTATTATTATTCATTTGAGAAAATTATTACGTCATAAAAATATAATAAAATAAATATTATTCATATTGCATTGCATGATTTAACTATGAAATATATAATATGTACAAAGCTATTATAATAATTATACAAAATAATTGAGTAAGCGGCCAACGAAAATGTTTCACATCTACTCCATAGAAAAGATTTCAACGATACGATACTTAAAATATAAAACACTACTTTCATCACACGAATATATGCTATATATGCTTTTTTTTTTTTTTTTTTTTTTTTTTTTTTTTTTATTGTATAGGAAGGCGGACGAGCATATGGGCCACCTGATGGTAAGTGGTCACCAACGCCCATAGACAATGGCATTGTAAGAAATGTTAACCGTCGCTTAATCGCCAATGCGCCACCAACCTTGGGAACTAAGATGTTATGTCCCTTGTGCCTGTAATTACACTGGCTCACTCACCCTTCAAACCGGAACACAGCAGTACAAAGTACTGCTGTTTTGCGGCAGAATATCTGATGAGTGGGTGGTACCTACCCAGACGAGCTTGCACAAAGCTCTACCACCAAGTAAATGCTAATGTATATGCTATTTATTTTTCGTTCCAATAATATTATAATTTCATTATTTGCTTATAAGTATGTCAGCCCTTGAATGTCCCACTGCTGGGCTAAGGCCTCTTCTCCTCTTTGTGAGATTGTTTGGTGTAAGCTCCAGCTCCAGTTGTAGTGAAGCAGCGCGGTGGTACTTATACCACCACCGGGTGGAATACAAATGTGTTAGAATTTCAATGAAATTTGGCACATGCAGGTTTCCTCACGATGTTTTCCTTCACCGAAAAGCATGAGAGGATTTATAATCACAAATAAAAATAAATACGTATAATATGTGTAAAATAATATATATAAAAGTGTTAAGAAGAAATCTTGTTTTATTGTTATTTATAATCTCTAATGGCCGAATACTGAAACGTCATTCAAATATTAAGTGGGACTTAATTATTTGGAACGAAATTTCGAAATTTAGTATGCTAAAATTTTAATATTAAGAGTATTATCATCGATATCGTTAGGCAACCTGTTAGAATATGCCTTGCCATGTAATTGTAAGTATCAAAAATATGATATAAACAATGGAACGAAATACCTGAGCTTAGCTACGGTTACTATTTGAAGAAATAGTCAATATTGGATTTAAATATTGATCGTCACCGTGGCGGACATCGACAGGGGTATGAGATAAACAGCGCTTTTAACCTTCTTAGAACTGTTTGTTTTTTTTTTATTGGATGTCACACAAAGCAATGATACAGATAAACTATTGATATAATCCAGAAATATAAATCTTTTAATTCATCCTTGAATTATGAAGGCTTGTAAAAATGTATTAAAATACTTTTTAAGATTGCATCATAATTTAATACTTGATTATATATCTGCGTACTCGTATTATATATATCGTACAAATAATATATTTTTTTTCTTACATTTGTGCAATATTTAAATATCGTAGTACGTAATTTCTAATGGTAGCGGGATACGGGCGGAGAAATCGTTTGATGGATAATACGAGTTCTACCTCATTTTATTTTAACAGCATTTAAGTTTCAAGCCTTGATTGTATTTGTGTGAAGTTACTTAATTGTATGCATATATTTAAGTTCATGACATTATTGTTTAAAAAAAAACATTCTTAAAATAATTGTATTTCCACACGATTAAAAAATGGTCGATGACACAACGCCAAACCGCCACACCCACAAGGTGATGATTATGTCATGACCTTAGATTAAATAATTCTACAGAATTACAAACTTGTGAATGCAAGCAGGCTGTTTTTACCGCCGCCTTTGTGTTTTTATTAAGTTAACAAAACCATTGCTAATAAAGTAATAATTTATTTATTTTTCAACAACCCAATCAAATCCGATCCTCTGATCGAAATGAACTTCATTTAGTAAATTTTCAATGTTCATATTAAATCTAAATTAGATAAGAAAAAATAAGAATCTAATAGCCGATTTAATCAATTTAAATAATACATTTAAATATTGGAAGTCTTTCTGTTTTTTATGTCTCTAACCAATAGGAATTGTTATTAGGTAAGCAAATGGAATATAAAGAGAATGACGCACGCTGTAAAGGAAAATACGGAGCCGCTGCACAATATGTATAATAATCTTGCGTCGTTCAAATTTACTTTATGTAAAATATTAATTTGCTATATATTTGCATATCAAAATTTGAGAACTATATTTTTTTATAGTTTAGGTAGGTGGACGAGCTTATGGGCCACCTGATAGTAAGTGGTCACCACCGCCCATAGACATTGGCATTGTAAGAAATGTTAACCATCGTTTATATCGTCAATGTGCCACCAAACTTGGGAACTAAATTGTTATGTCCCTGTAATTAAATTGGCTTGCTCACCCTTCCAACCGAAACACAACAATTCAAAGTGTTGCTGTTTTGCGGTAGAATATCTGATGAGTGGTTGGCCAGACGAGCTTGCACTAAGCGCTACCACCAAGTGCCAAGACTAGCCAAAACGAACTTATTCCTATTCTTTAATAAAAAGTTACTGTCAAAGTCAAGCATTCACGATAAGCTACAATTATGTACGCTACGAATACACATTACATAAATTACAGTGTACGATTACAAGAATTACAATCGGTAATTACGTTATTACCGTGTAACCACTACGGAGTGACGTATTGCCAAATTATCGCATATTTGGGGCGAAAACATGGACGCGAAGACGAGTGGGCGTGTCTCGAAAATGTTCACCATATTAACTTTATATCGTATTACAAGAGATCAGATATCTAGGTTCTTTTGTTTAAAAAAACTGTATGATGTATGGTGATCTTATAATTGATTAATAGCCTATAATACGAATTTACAAAAACTAGTATGTACAATAATATTAACAATGTAAAGCCGTAGGCAGTTAATGATATATTTTTAATTAAGTTTTTATAATAAAAAATAAATAACAAGCAAAACTACATAATGAAATGAAATTACCGAGCGAACTGTTAACATAACTCTGTTAAAATAAAATATAAACTGGCGCTTAAAATAGCAAACTAGTAAGAAAAAATATTTAAAGATGGCGGAATTAAATCTTCAGCTCGCGCCATAAATCGTCGGGCATAGACAAGCAACATTGCATTCTGTTCTATATTGTCTCTGGCCCACATACACTTTCTTGGACAAATGTTTAGAAATATTAATAAAAAACAAACTTAATGACTTAAGGTTTAGAGTCTATTTTTGTCTATCTTAAATATAGTGCTTTAAGCTACGGTCTGCGATGACAATCAGGGTAATCTCCCGTAGTTTTATTGTGTGTAGCGTTGTAAAGCTGGAGGCGTATCGCGTGAATTATTATTATTGTTTTAATTGATACAAGATGAGCGTGAAATAGTACGAGCATATTAAAGGGACCTGATATATTGTCTAAAGTGAACAACATCGCTTATAAATTGGATATGTGCGAAGATATTGCATTGCAACTATGTGATAAATTTTATTGATTAACATAATATTGTTATTTGAAATGGATGATTACGTAATATTTTTTATAAATCATTAAAATAAATTGTAAAACATAAACATTAAAATAAACAAGCATTTGCAACAATTATTTTCTAAACAATATTGAATTTTAATGGTTCTTAATTTGATTATTTTTTTTTATAAACATTTGTTTTTAAAAGGCTTACAGAAGTTGACAGCGAATATATTTATATTTATAACAGATAAAAAATATCTAACCTGACAAATACACGTCATTAAAAATATAAAATCGTATAATTACCTCGTTTATTTGACGTCAGCTGTCACCTGTGAGGGCGGCATTGAAGTCAGTCGATATCTGCACAAGAAAAAGCAAGTCAATCGAGTTTAATTAAGACTAAAAAAACATAGAGTATATACTAGTAAATTTATTTACAGAAAATAACTGTTAATTTACGTCTGACGTTGGGCTATTTATAATCTGTGGTTTCTGATTATGGTCTGTAGATAAATAAATACTAGGGCCCGCCCTTTCACGGCCACTCTATATTAAGAGAGTAAAGAGTTATTTGTTTAACTTTTTATTTATTTTCTAAATAAACCGCGCATGTTTTTATTATTTATTTTCCTCTACATATCTCGGGGCGGCGCGGCGCAAGCTCCAAGTTATTAGCTGTTAGTTACAAAAACCTAAAGTTTTCCAATTAATTGATTCTTCTCTTCTGATCATCAAAATCTAATCAATTTTACATTAAACATAACATCTAATCATTCGAACAAAAACTTAAATCGTAATAAAAATCCTTATATTGTTAGGGCTGCAAATCGTAGATAGGTACTCCTTGTTTATTCAAGCTTTTAAGATTCTTTTTTTAATTTATATTACAGGTAAATGGGCCACCTGATGGTAAGTGGTTACCATCACCCATAGACATTGGCGATGTAAGAAATATTAACCATTCTCTACATCGCCAATGCGACACCAACCTTGGGCTTACATAAAGCCCCACCGAGTAAATCTATTATCAAATAACATCTTAACGAACTTCATTTAGGGCTTTGTATTTAATAACAGATTATTTGTTTTTAATATCCTACCACTATCAGGCTATCTAATTTTTATTAATTCACATAGAGTATATAATAATATTGCTTTTATACTTACAACTATTTTTAACGGTAATTTTATATGCAACAGTTCGCAGCCCTACAGAGACTTAACAAAGCCAACATCAAAGGTTTGTACTTTTTGTCTCACAGGATTCGAACCAAGGTCCCGTCAATGTGACTCGTTTGACATTTCCCGGCCGGTTCCAATGTTATAATAAGGTATTTGTTTGATATGCCAAAATAACCTTTGTTTCTTTAACATAACAACCAAAATCTTATGTTAATTATTTAAGAATCGTTTTCGAAAAGAGAACGAACAATACATTAAAATAGCAATTCTTATTTTTTTTTAATTAGTTGACTGAGACTAAGACCGTATATATCTGCTATTTACATCCTCTACTACAACATGCTTTTCTTTTTTTTTATTGCATAGGAAGGTGGACGAGCGTATGGGCCACCTGATGGTAAGTGGTCACCAACGCCCATAGACATTGTAAGATGTTAACCATCGCTTACATCGCCAATGCGCCACCAACCTTGGGAACGAAGATGTTATGTCCCTTGTGCCTGTAATTACACTGGCTTACTCACCCTTCAAACCGGAACACAACAGTACCAAGTACTGCTGTTTTGCGGTAGAATATCTGATGAGTGGGTGGTACCTACCCAGACGAGCTTGCAATAAGCCCTACCACCAAGTACATCACTCTTAAAACATAAAAACATAACTCACAAGTATTATTAAACAGCCAACCATAAAATACTACTCCACGAAATATCATAATCTACGCACGAGATACATAGTGAACAAGTGAGAATGCAAACACAGGTGCACTCTATTAACACACGATCAATGCAACGGTACAAGACCAATATATACGTGCATTACAACGTACAATGGTGTAACACTATCAATTTCCCAACTCCGAGTTCAGTGAATTTCTTAACTGAAATTTGAATCCGAGACCTCGATGTCTACTTTCCATAATTTTCCACAACACCAACGAGGGAGTTAAAAAATCACTTTACTTATAAACGTTGCTTGATGTATTGTTAATGCCGTGTCTTCTTTCGAATTTCAAATCAATAAAGACTTTTAACTAGACAACCGCATGAGTAAGTCTCGTATTTACAGTTATTACGTAACGTGAATGAATGAATGAACAACAATAACTTAGTTCTTTATTACAATTATTAGTAAAATAAGTTACAGGTGAGCGAATGCGTATACACTTATTGCACCGATGAGAACAGATGTTATTGCTTTTGTTACGAAGTTCGATTATTTTTTATCTGTATTGTTTTACATGGGATTTCGTTTCGCATGTACTTAATTTAATTCAAATCAACTTGGAAATTTAATTAGCACGCGTTTTATTGTTAAAACGAACATATTTCATTATGATAACAAAACAATCCGACTTTCAATCTATTGCTTTGTACGTTTTTTATTTTTGTTTATTTATTGGTTTATATAATGATTTAGATAATTACATTATATACGTGTTATAAATAATTAACTTGCCTACTATATGAAAAAGTTAGTATGAGAACAATTTATAACTTGTTCTTTATGATTGGAAAAGGCTTTTATATCGTTAATTTATTACTTAATTGCGCCATCAGACTTAATAATAATTACCTACTGATTTTAATATATTTTTTATTAATGGGTACAAAACATTGTTCCGCGTTTCTTGACCGATGCCCACGCCACCTGTGGGCTGCGCCTGCGACGCTGACTAACACTTACAACATAATTTAAATGCCAAATATGAATTGCAACATCAATTAAGCTGTTTTGGTTACGCAAATTTTCATCCGAGAACAGCGAATTTAAATTAAATTCTGTTGGTATATCTAAATAAAGGTTTTATGGGATATATAAATTATTTTAGAAATATTAAAAAAAGTCTCCTTTAACGACGAAATCTGCGATGTAATCAATTGGCGAATCGTTTTAATATAATTATGCAAATCATGGGCAACTGTAAATTAAAGAACATAAGAAAATACCGTGTGAAAACTATTATTTTAAAAACAACTGTTGTTTTACGTTTGTGTACCTATATATCTTTAAAAAATAAAAAAAACAACGGTTTGTACTCCGGGAATGCCGGCAGAAGTGAAAACTTGACGTTGTGCATTTTGCACGAATTGCTTTAATTATCAGTATAAAAGTACTATAATTTATGTGATAAAATACAATATTTATTTATTGCGTTATCGTACACAAACATGACAATTTATATAACATAAAAAATTTAAAGTTCAGAATCCGTCTTTCGAATTTTCAATCAGGGTCACGTGACCTGACGCGAGTTTAACATTTTTTACCCATCACAAAAAAGTTCACAACGCCGCTAAAGAAGTTTTCACTACAAAAAAATTCTTCCGACTTTATCAATGAATAAATGCAATTGTTATATTTGAGAATTTAATACCAAGAACGATACTTAAACATTTATATACTAGAACTTTCTTATAACTTCAATACCGGTTACCGCAATCAGTCATAAAATTGGGTCTTATAGTTTCTACGTAATGTGTTTAAGTATTACCTATTATCGGTTAATAATGTAAGGTTATACTGAGTTTTAATTATAGAGTTTTTTATAATGGTAATATTATAATTAAATTAACACAGGCCGGAAATTATTGAGCAAAAACAAAAGCAATACGATAAAAAATAGAACAGCATTAAATGGAGTCGCTCGATGGCTGTCAGCGGGATGCATGCAGCATTCCAATGAAAATTGTAAAAAAATGTATTGTTAAATATTAATTAGTATCATATTATAAAGTATCAGTATAATGCATTCAATATTCTACTTCTTTACATACGTCGAGACCTGAATTATTTTATACAAATCGTATAACCACAAAATTCCGAGTACCGCTAAACAAAACGACATTCACAAACAGCCTTCACGGTGTTTATGTAAGCTGCATTAGAAGTCACGAATGTTATATTTAAAAAATCATCATAGTCGTTAATATTAAATACAGATTTATATAGATTTATAAGCAATTACTTATAAATGATTGAAAGTATAAAGAGCGTTTCTGAACGTAAACATTTAATATTAAGATTTTGTGTCTTGATGAAAACATGGATGCATCACATTCCTAATACTTAGGTACCTAACGGCAAGATACTGGGACGTCCCTCAAAGTTAAACGCTACTTAACATTGAGAAGCTCCTAAATTAGCATGCGAAATTTGAAATTAACGGCGTCTCAAATAATTAAGTTGCATTTAATGTTTAAGTGACTTTTTTTTTTATTGCATAGGAAGGCGGACGAGCATATGGGCCACCTGATGGTAAGTGGTCACCAACGCCCATAGACATTGGCGTTGTAAGAGCTGTGAACCATCTCTTACATCGCCAATGCGCCACCAACCTTGGGAACTAAGATGTTATGTCCCTTGTGCCTGCAATTACACTGGCTCACTCACCCTTCAAACCAGAACACAGCAATAACAAGTACTGCTGTTTTGCGGTAGAATATCTGATGAGTGGGTGGTACCTACCCAGTCAGTTATTCACTTTTAGGCTTAGGTTTCATTCTACAAGTAACTGTTAACCAAAAACTATTGTTAGTTTGAAAATCGAATCATGTTTGCATGGCATTACATTTGATAATTATTATGACGCGACATTCAGATTAAACGAGACGAATGTAGTATTAAAAAGGGTCACAAAAGTCGTGTCGTGAGGTATAAAAGTCATATAACTGTAATGACGACCGTCGGGAACGGTATAGCACGGGTTGTGCCGCTTACTAACGTCACCGTAGATAGATATAACAAAAGCTTTTATAGTAAGATGCTGGAATTTTATCTTATACAATCATAATTATCATCAATAAATGTCATAGTACTTGACTTAATATTTATTATCTGTATTATTTGCAATATATTTGCATTTGGTACACGTATTGATAAAAAATAATACTAATGACTGCAACAGTTTATTATTATTAAAATAAACTTTAAAATAGAACTCTTTACAAAATAAAATGACATTCAAATTTTACTCCATTAATATCAATTAATCTATTTATGAATTTTGTTATTTTAGTATAAAATTTACTAAGAAATGTGAGATAATATTAAAGCAGCTATACGTAACTACTATGATAGAATCTCGAGCAATAATCAATAAATAACTAAAGGTAATTGCTGAAATAATTCTTAAGGGTCCTAAAAAATGACGTCAAAATTGGTCCGGTGATTTGACCGTGAACAAAAAACGGTAGTTGTGTGTACTCTGTAGTGAACAAATAACAGACCGACCGACAGTATAACACTCGCATTTATAAATTAGGTATGGAAGATTGAATCATATTTTTTATAAATAAAATTTAATAAAATCAATTTCAAATTGCTTAAAAGATTTATTGTTTATCTTTTAAGCAATTTGAAATTGATAGAACCATTTCTAATATATTATTTATATTTTTTATACTTAGGTTTTGAGAGCGATCATGCTGTTTTTATCTTATTGTGTTCGATATTTCGACGGAATTGCACCTGTCGTGGTCACGAGTCGACTGGATAAAAGAACAATCGCGGTCATAACCTGAATAATATAATACTTTTATAAAAGGTATAATATATCGCGAAACTTTTCAGTTTACAATTAAAAGCACCTGACGTTAACAATTGGCCGTACTCATAGACGTTGCGTTGGAAGTGTTAAACACTGTTTTCTCTTCTTTTGTCATAACTGGTGTGACATTTAAAAGAAGAAGACACAATATTTTGTAACTAAACTCTTAATATTTTTAAGTCAGTCAATGGAGGCATATATAAGCAAGAATCGTAGCATAGTACCATTCTTTATTTTAGTTTACTAGCTGCGTCGCGGTTGCTTTGTTCGTTTGTCGCGTGGGATTCAAATTATCTGTAAAAGTACAAATTTCTGGTTGTTTAACAAATATCAATATTTCAGACTTAAATATTATTATTGCCTGAAATAAAACATAGTCTCTTTTACTTTATAATTGTGAAATAATTATAAAATCGATTTCAGAGTTTATCGATTACTATTATAAGTATAGAGTATATATAGTGTAACATCGTGAGGAAACCTGCATGTGTGAAATTTCACTGAAACTTTGTCACATGTGTATTTTACCAACCTGCATTGGAGCAGCGCAGCTTGGTGAAATAAGTTAGATACCTTCTCCTCAAAAGAGGAGAAGAGGCATTAGCCCAGCTGTGGGACATTCGCAGGATGTTACTGTACCGTATAGATGAGAGAGAGTGTAGAAGCATAAATTAAATAAAGACAATAATTAAAAATCAGTAGATACTTGTGGTAGATCTAAGAAAACGGATAGAAAGCTCGTGAAAGATTTGCTATATGAGAATATAGTTACAAAAAAGCAAAAACAATGCATTATACAGTAGACATCGCGTCAGTCCGGATCTATTGTTGTGTTACATGAGAGTTTTACGGGTTATAAAACGTTACATTTTCGCTTTCTTCTCGTTATGAATGGATATTTTAATTCATAATATGAAATATATTATTCATCCTTTACAAATATACGTCATGTATTTTATAAATTAATATTAAACAAGTTTAATTCTGTTCACATTTCCTTTTTTAATATGGTGTCGGTGATTCGAATGCTTTCTCTCTTTAAATTTAAATGAAGTTCACGCCTAATTATTTTTTTATTATATTTTTTTTTAACACTAATAAAAAAAAAATTGTGCTGTTTATCCTAACTAATATTATAAATGCGAATGTAAGTTTGTTACGCTTACACGCCTAAACCACTAAACCGATTTTAAAAATTATTTCACCAATTTAAAGCTACATTATCATCGAATAACATAGACATTTTGTCTCCGTATTCCCACGGGAACGGAAACTACGCGGGTGAAACCGCGGGGAAAACGCTAGTATTATATAATTATATTCTTAAAATTTCCATCTGTTTGCTGCTTGTATCGTGTTACTGTGAAAAACATAAACTTTCACATGTATAATATTAATATATTATACAGTTTTAATTAACTAGTATTTTATTAATCAAAAAACGCGATAATTGTATCTGTGTTTGTACATAATGTTATCATATTATTTTTTAAACATAGGTTATAGGTATTAAGGTTAAGGTTAATTAAATATAGGCAAATCCATTGAAGTATAGCAATTGATCGTGAATTTTTCGTTCGTTAAAATGGCAACGGTAAAAAAGTGTTGTTTTTATCAATAAGTAATCACAAAAATGAAGTGCCCTTATAAAACTATCTCTTAAAATATGCATCAGCAAGTTGTATTAATGCTAAACACTGGTCAGTAGCGAGTTAGAATCTTTGCGGAAGTATAACGAGTTAGACTAGTTCTAGCCGAGCGATTAGATAACCGTAGGGACGAAGTTTTTGTAACCTTCACTTAGAAAACTTATTACGTACCTTACTACGACACCATATTACGACAAGAATTTTTAAAAAGCTGTACATAGTATTGACCCTGACGTATATAATCGTATCGTGTTTCGTGGGCAATGTATATTTATATCTATCTGTATCAATAAAAAATTGAAGTGCCTATTTGTGATTTAAGAATATGTGCATCATTTTTTAAGTTAAAATAGCTATTTGTGAATTACCAAAACCAAAATAAATCATTTTTTTATTTTAGATTAGGTACTGCTAATATTAACATCTATATTTTGACGAGCAGGTTAGCGTGGTAGATACTTGCCTTTCACGCCGCAGCTGCGCAGGTCGTGGGTTCGATTCCCACCCAAGACAGACATTTGTGTGCATGAACATGACTGTTTGTCCTGAGTCTGGGTGTAATTATCTATATAAGTATGTATTTACAAAAGGAAAGTAGTATATCAATTGTCGTTTCCATAGTACGAACTACGACCTCTGCTTGATTTGGGATCAGACAGGGCTTGTGTAAATAATGTCCCAGGATATTATTATTACTATTATTATATGTGTAGGCATTTATATTAATAGCAATACGCTTTATATACTTTAAAATGGCATTTATTTTAAAGGAACTAAACTGTACTCCATTCGGGAACTTACCTGCGGCTTTTGCTGTTTAGAAATATCGTTGGAAATGTTGTGTGTCACGAAAGCGGCTAGAACAATATTTTCCGACTGTAACTTATTACAGATTTTTAATAATCAGGATTTAATTGACTTGAAATTTTATTAGAAAATGCGAGCGAAGTAGCAACTGACAGAAGAATTCTTATCGTATTTTTTTACGATAAGAATAAAAGAACGTAGTTACTTTATAAGATAAAAAAGTATTAATGTAATCCATATTATATTACTACACATACTATTACTGTTTCCTTCGACGTCACATGTAATTCATATTGTTATTAATATTTTTTTTTACAAAAAAGATATTGTATTTAAAGAAACTTAAATTTAAAATTAGTTCTATGGTGGTCAGTTTGAATGAAAAGTAAAATGTTGCGGCCATTTTTATTTGACAATAATATTTCTCAAGAAAAAAAACGTAAGTATTTTTTATAATAACAAGAAATTATAAGGATTTATATAATGATTACGAAGAAGATCTACGTTTCAAACCGCAATCGAAAAGCAAATATATAAAACAATTTTTGGTTAAAGGCAAGCGCCTTTTAAAACGCAATATAGATTAAAAAGGAGAATGCCCAATAACAGTATCGCAAAAAAACTTCTTGTGTCTCTTCTTTATGAACTTAGTTATTATAAAGTAAAATTAAACAAATTATTTTAAATATGATGAGATTATAATATCTCCGGATAACTTCAAACCAAAAAAAAAGTAGTTGTTTCGTCTACATTGTATATTTATAAAATCGATCAACTCAGTCCGATTATGATGACGTTGCGAGTTTCGATTCTTATTTTTAAAATTAATTTCCAATATACATATAATAGAATTTTTTACATTTTATCTTAAAATACTTAAAATATGCATAACACTATTATAATATATGCAATATGCATTAAAAAGACTTTTTGTTTATATAGATACAATTTATAAACAGATAATTAATAAATAAATAATCGATAACTAAATCGATAATAACTTTTACGTCTGTCTGGTGGCAGCACTAGTAATATGTCACTCAGTAACTGTTTTCATTGTTTGTTTTAAGCTCGTGGTAATATTTTAGTACGTGTATAACAGCATTGGTGTTAGTATAAGCTAGTGATTGTGAGGCTGAGACTCCTTTGCTTTAGTTATACTTTTAATCCTTGCAGAGTTTACCTTGTGACTTATAATTTAGCCACAGTGATTGTGAGGCAGAGACTCCATTAGTTGAGTTTTAGTTGTTTATTTGTTACGTGATTATTAATTATTTACAAAACGACAAACACGTTTTGAGACAAAGACTCTATTAGTTAAGTAATTATGGAAAATTCATCTCATCGATGTATTAATTGTTCCATCCGACTGCAGCATTTAAGTTGGCAGTCGTTGAGAGAAGTTGACATTCAAATGTACAATACTCTGGCATCTTGGATTTCACCAACACCGGTAAGTAATGTTTATTGTAATTAATAACATTAAAAAGTTATATTATAGAACGATTTGTGCTTACAGTTGTTTTCCACACTTTCAATTAGAGTTAAAGTAGGATTTGTTATTTACTGAGTCTTTATTTATAAATGGCAATATAAAATAGTTATAGAGCGATATACCATATTATTATCAAAGATTTGTTATTTACTGAGTCTTTATTTATAAATGGCAATATAAAATAGTTATAGAGCGATATACCATATTATTATCAAAGACTTGGTTTTGAATTATTAATTAATATATAGCACATACATATACAATTGGAATTCAATGATGCAAATGAAATTACTAATGTTAATATTTGATTTCACAGATTTCACATGAAGATTTAATTTGCACTGCATGTTTTAATTCTATCCAACAAGTTTTGTCAGCCGGAACGACACCAACTCCTTTATTTGGACACACAAATGTATGCTTTGCATGTGGTAAATCTATACTACGTGTACGAACATCAAGAGTTCATCCAAACTCCGAGGAAAGAAAGATTATTTTGCATTGGATATTCCCACACTTGGTTCGTATACTAAGCTTATGTATAATTTAAAAAACAATTCATTTCAATTGTAACAAGATTGCTATTTCAAGCTACAAACATAAAACAATATGTCATTGCTACAAACTCATGAAACATTTTAACAGAGGACCAACATTTTAATAATGTAGTTTTACATCATGTAAAACTTAAAGAGTTTGTTAGTATATTCATTAAAAGGTAATAGAGTAGGTAGGTAGTAAGGTAGGTTAATAATTATAATTGTAACACATTACAAATAGTGACAAATAAATAGCTTTTATAAATGTGAATGCTCACATAATTGAATTATTAATTAAGTTTTTTGTTTATCAGGGGCAACACCTGCACAGAGTGTGCCGAGCATGTTGGATGGCTGCTAAAAGGAATGTCCAACGACAGTTGCAACAAGATGAAAAGAAGTTGGGGTCGGCATAATGATATAAATGCACCAGCCCAATTTTTAGATAACATTTTTGAAGAATATTGTTACGAAAATGATTAATATTAAATAAAATTATTTTTGTATATTGCCTAATTGTTTTATTTCTCTCTCTCTCTCTCTCCATCTGTCTCTTTCTCTTTCATTCTTTCAACAGCTGTCACTGCTGAGCTTATTTTCAAACCATAGCGTACCTTAATATAGATTTAACAACTACTTTTATTTTATTAATAATAATTTTATATTTATTAATTCCGGAGTTTTAGCCATGTTGTTTTAATTTTATATGTTTCTGTAGCATTATCACTATAAAATAAACATGAATTAAATTTGACACAAAAAAATTTGTGGCGATACTAAAGTCCATAGTATTTTGGGCATTCTCCTTTGCATAATGTGTCTTATTACGTAACGCCTTGGTAATTCATAGCGTGGGTGATTGACGGGTAACACACATGTGCATGTAACTAATTATGATTCTTATATCTATAAACATAAACACTAAATTACAATGAAAGGATTGTTTCTCCTGTCACATTAAGTTAGGAGCTGATGCGATTTTAAATACCTACCTCTAAATTAAAAAAAAAACAAACGTCTTTTTAACTAAATAATTTGACAATGAAAACAAAACAATATGTTGTTACTAAAGCTTTTTTATGATTAATTTTAATTTACCGACTTTTAAATATTTTTTTTTGTTTTTGATTTTTTTGACAGCGAAAACAAAAAAACGCAAAGTTCCGCTGTCAAAGCTATAAATTAAATATTAACTTTAGATTATTAAGAAAAATTATTATCTCTGTATCTCGTGTCTTAGTCGGACTTGACGACTTCACGTGTCGAACATAAGCGAACCGTGTCATGGTCGTGACATAACGATTGACACGCGTGACTACCTTATACGGCAAAAACTATTTACTTTTACCGAAGTCCGAAATTGTGTGTATGTCCGAAGTTGTGTACCCCAAAACTACCACTAAACTATAGACAAACCTAACTTGCAGCTGTTTTTTTGTAAATTAATGCTGATTTAAATTAAGAATATAATATGTACAGAATATTTTCATTGATAATAATGGACAATTGGGATTGGGCACTTTTAAATAAATGAAAGTTTAATTACTTGTTGGAATTTATTTGTAATATTCACTTACAAAACATAGAAAATGGCGGACAGATACACATACTTACATGATTTAATAACAATTACGACATTGAATTCCATTTTTAAAATTGAAACAATATACAAAACAAATAAATATTACAAATTAATCTGTTTCACAGTGATTTTATCGACGTAAACTTATATTTAAAAAATTAAATGCCTTCAAAATAATCTCAATCAGAGGGTTTTAATAATAATTTCATACATCGTCTTTACCTGACTACTTATTAAATTACTAAGGCTGCAGATTCTGAGGCGTAGGTTTCTAAGTCCCGGTCAGGTTAAAAAGTGCTATTGGGTTTTTCTGTCAGGAACTCCTAAATGGGAACCCAAAGTTAGGAAGTTGGTACTTCCCAAGGACTATATTATACTGCGTTTCCTGCGTTTAACCAATGAATACAGACGTTAAATCTGTATTCATTGGTTAAACTCTCCGGTTTAACCAAGAAATTGAGATATCAACCTGTTTTGGGCACACTTGAGTACGATGAAATCTGCGTGGTTGGTAAATCTTAAATCCGCCTAATTGATAATAGCCGACGGGATCAAAAACGATCAGCACGTCGCCATCATTAATATTTACGTACGATTAAATAAACCCGTATCGTATCGTGCAATTATATACTAATGAAATATAAAATGACAGCCGCATACACGTTCGTGGATTCGACAGCGGCAGCAATACATATGTAAACTCGTCCGACCTATTTTGTACACAATCTTATCTTAATTGAATGAATGAGCAACATATGTGAATATTCATGTAAAAGGCTAATCTTGTCTAGCTTACCACTTTTAAAAATAGAAGGTAGGACAGGAAATGTGATGTTGTCGATGATGACTTTTATACAAAACTTATTTATCCTTAAGTATATTTATCGGAAATACTATGATTAGTTATAATTAATTATACAATAAGTTAGTCTTTTCTTATGAAAATCTAGCTCATTATTACTTTAATTCTACTTTACATGTTCTATTAAAGTTGCATATAAATATTGAAATAATACAATATTGTTTACAACAAGTAATACCTGATTTACCAAAAAAAAAATGTTTAACTGTAATTACTCTTACATTAAATTATAAAATTTCAAAAAAAAATTTGATATAAAGAATAACATCAAAAAATGTATTTAAAATTAAATTAAATAACAAATAAAAACACAAATGAAACAACTAACATATAAAAATGTACAATTAAATTTTAGTTTTCGATATAAATGAATATGAAGATTACACTCGAAACAGATGATATAGGTCATATTCCTTAAGATTCACTAGCCCTGTATGTCCATTTATCATGCAGTAGTATTCTGATCCCAAGATGTAGGATAACACCAAGATCCCAACTAGACCACCCAAAGGCGTTGACTTTGGTAGCAAAATTCCAGTAGTTATAATCAGTCCAACATAGGTCATGTACCTTAAAAATTAAAGTTATAATTATAAAAAAAATGTTATATATTGTTATAAATAAATAAAATTGCGATATGTATAGTGGTATTTAGCATATATAAATACTTAAGTTTTTATAATAGAATTAGAAATACCTAAATAAAAAGTAATTATAAACAATCATTTACATTATACATGTAATAGAAACAATATTATATAGTCTAAAGCAATATACTTTGTATGTTCATTCTGAGAAAGCTTGGTTTTTGACTCTGCATTTGAATGTAATGAGATGATTGCCAGTATCAAAAAATAAGTTTCAATGGAACTTTCAGTTAATACTTTGTCAATAATATTCTCAAAAATAATTACATATATCATTTAATATTATATTTATATTATATATTTGAGATTATAAAAGTTCTGAAGTAAATCTCGATAAACTGTTTTACATGCAAATGAAATGAGAGAAATGAAGAGTTAATGGTCAATGTTGCTAGAAATTATACTAAAAATAATATGATTTCTGCCAAAATAATAATGAACTTTCTTTTATGTTAGTTTAGATGACGTTAAATTACTATGAAAACTGTTAAATTTTATGTTAGTGATAGTTCCCTCCACCCAAAATTGAATTATTAATAAGTTACCTATATTTAAACAATGATCACACTCAAGCTTACAATTCTTCATTTCTGTAAGAAATTTGAAATCATTTAAAACAAACTCATAAAAATAAAAAAAATCATATAAATTTATCCACCATTATTACCTGGCACTCGTCAATCTCTGTGATGGTTCTTCCTGTTCCACATCAAATGTACAAATTTCGTCTTCATACAAATAACCTTCAGCACATTTCACGCATGTATCGGGTCCATCTCCAAAGCATCCCTTGCATGATTTATGACAGTCAACACATGCATATGATCCCATAGAATTTAAGCAGAACTGATCTTCTGTACATGTTTTATCATCTCTACATTCATTTATATCCACACAGCCCTCTTTGGGATCATGTGTGAATCCCGGTTTACAAGCTACACAGTCTTTTTGTGTTGCCTGCCGACAACCTCCTAAGCAGGATCTATGACATGGTACACATTTCTTAATAGTTTTATCTTCTTGTTCGAATTCAAAATAATCTAATGCACATTGATCACAGTTGGCGCCAGTATATTCTGGATTACACAAACAAGTGCCATTGCCTTTTCTAGTACCGTCTCCCCTACATTTACCATTACCACTGCAAAGATTATTATGATCACCGATGCAGGGTGCACAATCCTTGCCAAAATGATGCTTCGGACAGCAGACTTTCATTTTCTCTATACAAATATAAGTATATAAATCAGCAGATTCATCTGGATCTTGAGCCCACCATTCCTCTATATACGCTTCAGCTTGTTCGGCCATATGGTGACACTGAATTGCATATTTAGACACCTCGGCACATATGTTTTCTTGGATATCAACCAATCGGATTTCACTTCGCTTGTATGACTTCTTTAATCTTTCTTCTTCCCAAGCTGCATCACCTCCCTCGTACTTCCCTCTGGAAGTTCGCTGTAAACCATTCTTGAATGATTCGACAAATAGTTTACAAGATTGGCACTCACCAAGTGTCTTAGATGGTGTCAGGAGACCAGGATTCATTGTTGGAGGTTGAACACTACACGACACGTAAGAAATGCCGACTAGTATAGTAAACAAATCATACAAAATCCGCTGTTTTATTTCCATTTTGTAGCAACCCTAAAAATAATACATATATCACATTTAACATGCACTTCTATTGAAAACTTTTACAGAAAACAAAAAGTACTGACCGAATTATAACAGTAAATCCAAAGTGGATTAACGTTTAAAATACGATATCGGCACAAGTTTATGTATGTAAAAAATATGTTATAAATGTGATTATTTAAGCAGTTCTTCTATAATAAAGAATACAAAAACTGACGTGTTTTAATTCTACTCGCTAGTCGCTATTCATTCTGAATCTGACAGCTCGGCAAATCAGTCTCAACTCTCAGCTGTCGTCGTGTGGATTTGACATTCGCCAATCGCAAATCAAGGTTAGACTTGTGCGGAGTGGGCTTACACTCCGTTCTACGGAAAAATATGTTTCTTATAAAAGATTACGATTACACATAAATGTATGTATTAATATTCTCTACAAACCTACTTGCTATGGTAATCGTTATAATATATACTTTATATTTTTTTATTATTAATAAATATATTCTCCCTTTAATTGTATTATTATCTCATCTACCTCATGTGAGGGAAACGCGTAAATGTGTTGTTCCCGCGACGAAAAATGGCATAGATATGACTCGTCAATAATTTATCACACCATGTAGAGTATATATTCGATTTTTACTATGACAAAAATAGAACTTTGATTGTAAATCTATAGCTAATAAATAAAATAAAAACGTTTATGACATCGTTATAAAAATTACATATACCATCCATTATTCCATTCAGCCCATCTCGTTCGTTCACAATATCTGTAGGGCGTGACCGAAATGAAAAATGATCGATAATGTACGATACGAATCGATTTCGTATTGTGCGAATGATGAATAAAAGCACTATCATTAGTCTTACATCAGCGATCGATTTTTAAATTTCTTTTATATATTTTTACTTCATTTATGTACCTATGGTTATGTTTACCGATTCTATTATTTAATAATTAAAGAGAATCGTATACAATGTTGCCATTTTAATAATTTGTTCGTATCTCAATATAATTCACCCACTTTCTGTTAAATATGCCATGAAACAAAACAAAATAACAATAAATGTTAATTATATTAAATTATATTATGAAAACAAAACAAAATCAATACACTTAATTATCTCCTAGTATTTTTTATTTTCTTACTCATTAAGATACACATTTACCATTTCAATCCCAATGGTTGACAGGACCCATGTTAAGAACTAATATTTCTATTGACAGACACGGAGTTTAATAGATTGCCATCGGATAGCCGTTTTTATTTTTCGCCTCTCGTGTACCTTACTTACCGTAGATACAATACACACATATAAAAATCGTGGCTTACATTCTAGAGATACGATTAAGATGTTTATCTTAAGTTAATCAAACTATAAACGTGTAATGATCAATCATTATCAAGAAATGTATAAACTGACAAGGATCAAGGATAGTTCAGAAGAGAACTTTTTATTTTTTTTTCTTTTTTAAGTTTAGTAGCTATTAACGAGCATTATCAATTTAAATGAAAAAATGTAAATATTATTTTTTTACTCATATTTTCAATAATAATTGGGTATTATTGAATGTTTAGAACATTTCGTACATAAACAATCATAAACATGTAGCAATTTACGTCTAGGAAAAGCATAGATATACTTGTTTATAGCACGTTGAACGTTAAAGCTTCAACAGCAATAAAAGGTCTAGGAAATGAAATGAGAACAATATTACGATTCGAAGTCTTGACAAAGAACTTTACAAACGCACATATACATAATTACGTCGACTGAACACTTGCATAACTTCCTACTTTCACCGCAACAAAGAGTTCGAGTATTTATATTTCTATGCCGGTCATCTTGAGAGCTAAACTGTGTTTGTTTGTTTTGAATATTCTCAATAATTGTACACTTTTAATGACGTTATTGTTTATGAAATAAAATAGGTTTTAATTTAAAATTTTCAATAACAGTTTTTAAACTATTTTAAAACTTTTTTTTAATTGTATAGGAAGGCGGACGAGCATATGGGCCACCTGATAGGAAGTGGTCACCAGCACCCATATACATTGGCATAGTAAGAGATGTTAACCATCGCTTACACTGCCAATGCGCCACAATCCTTGGGAACTAAGACCTTATGTCCCTTGTGCCTGTAATTATACTGGCTCACTCACCCTTCAAACCGGAACACAACAATAGCGAGTACTGCTGTTTGGCCGTAGAATATTTGAGTGGGTGGTACCTACCTATCCATACGAGCTTGCACAAAACCCTACCACTTAAGTAAACTTAAATAATATTTAAAAATATATTTTTGTATGCATTCAATTTATACTAATAAAAAAAGAAAAATAAAAATAAAAAGTAAATATAATAATGCAACAATACAAAGACTCGCTGTTAAAATTTTCTAGTTAATAAAATTCAAAACTTGTTTCAGTACATAAAAATATCGGGATTAAAATTATAAAAGAAAATACAAATAAGTATTATATATAAACTGTATAAATTATCATGAAGTAAACGCAACAGACGTGCGCAAACAGCCGTGATATTGAGCAAAAAATACCTCATAAGTAGATGCGCGAGGCGTACTATTGTATTAATACGATTAACCATTACTTACAAATAAAATAGTAAAAGTCCAAGTACGCATGAAGCGAAGATTCACAATGATTTCCATCTACGTACATGAACATCGCCTTAGTGTAATTTGTGTAAGACGACCGATACTATTTCTATCACTGTGTTCGACACAACACAATGTGTAAAAGGATAGGGTTAACCGCGCAGTTTATACGCTTCATTTAAAATGCGGTGTTATAAGGCAAATGAAAAAAAAGTAAGCCATATAGATCCATTTCGACCCATAAACTGTAATTTAAATTTTATGTGTGTTTTTTATGTGCGGGCCGAGGTGGCCCGGTGGATAGAACGCGTGAATCTAAGGCAAACCGGCTGTTATCTTGAATTTTTGTGTGCTTAATTTGTGTTTATAATTTATCTCGTGCCCGGCAGTGAATTAAAACATCATGAGAAAACTGCATGTTACAAATTTCACTGAAATTCTGCCTCATGTCTATCCAACAAACCGTGCTAGAGTAGCATAGTGGAATGAACTCCAAAAAAGAAAGGGAAGCCATTACAATAGTAGAACATTCCTACCGTAATATACCTACTGTTTTATTAGCACTTTGAGTTAACATACTGTGTTTCGGTTTTTCTGTGGTAAGTAATTTAATACTGAATAAAAACTACATTATATAGGTTTTAAGATTATTTTCTGCACGTTGCATCGTAATTCGTAAGACCGAAGAAGTTTACAAATATCCTTATGTCATTAGTCTGAACCTAGCTTTAAACTGACATAAGTTAGCTTAAACAGTCTCCTGAAATTAAGTCCATAATTGCTCTACGCGTAAAGTCAGCGAGAAAAATGTAATACAAGTGTTGCTGTTAACATTCTCTTATGTTTATATATAACTTTAGTAAGAAAGTTATTTCCATAGAAAAAAATAATTAGACTTAATTTAGCATTGCGACGTTGTAATTAAAGCACGGCTGTGTTTACAAACTATTTAGTCATTACTTTTATATTATGCACGACAAGACGCCGATGTACTATTTAGATAAATTACTCAACACGCTGCATTACATATATATAAAAATTAATGCTGGTTTTTGTTCGTATTCTATTCATGCCCCTGAGATTGAGACTGGTTTACAATTCAGTTGAAAGGTTTGTTGTTCAACACATTCGTTGAATAAAAGCTGTATTTATCACTACCTACAGTATATACCTAAAAATATAGAGATAAATTAAAATTAAAACTCGATTTTTTGTAATGCAAGCATGCGTTCGAATCTGAACACGTAATAAAATAAAAAAAAATTAAGTATTTTTTTTAATTTGTCTTAAAGTTCAATAATATTAGTTTGAGTTTAAAGAATATTCATAAATAAATAATATATCTCTTGATTTTGATGACAAAGAGAGTCGAACTGGCAAAGCACAATTAGAATACTTGAATCTTAAACGAAGTTTATGGACACCACCTCATTTTCAGAATCTTTGATGCAATTACAAAAACATTAAGCCCATGAAGATCTGTGGTGCTTGATTTTAAATCAGCAATCTTCGATTCACGTTGTGTAAGTCATAGGGCCACCTCGACTCCACTCGACAACCATGTAGATATTACTTATTCCAAACATAAAGTGCTTGAAACAGAACAAAGCTTGTGTAGATATAAAATCAAGTATGAGTTGCAACATTCATTGGGAGTCGAAAAAGAAAGAATTTAAAGCATTCATCTGGGCGCAATTAACCCACGAGTTTGATCTTTAATCAGTTATTAATTACCTACCTATCAGATAACTCGTAAAAGATGACAGTGCGTTTTGGGAGACAAGTATCTACAATATTCTTACATTATGAAGCTATTTTTGTTCATTACTTGATGTTCAACTCTAAGAGCCTCAGTCCCTTAAAATATAATGAAATAAATTATAGCGTTACTATAAGTATGCTCAAGTCATGGTAATATTAAAAAAATACCTCGAAGGGTGTCGGAATCTCGGAACCTTATTTTTATTTCGTCTCCTTCAAGCAATTACTTCAACAAAAATCAATAACTTGATTCCACAGTAAATAAAAAAAAAATCCTAAATTATCGTTTTTAACAAAACATGAGGGACATACTCAAATATTGAATCGAAGTTAGTGATCTGGTGAGCTCATCCTAATAAATTAAAAAAAGCGATTTAGCGGGCAATCTTTTCATTGAACTCTCACAATATTCTAATTAATTGTAACTGTGTACGTTACAATTACCTCTACATTATTATTTTAAAAATAAGTAATTCTAAACTATCGTTTGCTAAATAACTAACTAATTTTTTTAATCATAAAAATGAATGCTATGTAAGTGATTTTATTTAAATATTCTTAAGTCAACAAAAAACTTTGCTTCAAACGTAGTCGTATAAAAAATATTCAACAGAAATGTTTATACCAAAACGAGTTAATATACGAACCTCGTAAGGACAAACAACTTGGTGACTTGAGTCAGTGCATGACGTCAACTTAATACCAACCGGACAAGGCCTTGTCGCAATCCTGCGATTGATCGACAAACTAAATTTTCATCTTATAATATCACAAGCTACGAATGGAGTCGCCAGTCCATTCGTATGACGAAAACATGAAGCATAACATGTCATGCCTTGATATAACATAACGTATGAAATTTTTAAGTTTATTTATCCGCCATTCATACTTTACTTCAAACTTATATAAATATTACCATGTGGGAAATAAAGAAAGAAAAAGTGTTTCATAATTTCATAAATAACTAAAACCGTCACGCATATCCGAGCGCGCATCACATAAAACATAATTAAATAAGAATATTATGATATACAAAGAAATAATATTTAAATTATTTCTTTAAAGAAATTAAATGGTCATTTTATGCTACGTTTAATAAGAATATAATAAAGATATGTCATCGCTATTTAAAATCAAAATATATTCGCTTTTTATGATCGGTATTTGATCAATCCTATAGTTTTTTCAATACCACACGTAGATCTAGTCGAGTTTATCAGCTAGTTAATAAAATATGAAAATGACCAACATTTTACTTACAAACGATTAAAATGAAACATACCAATTTAACACAATCTACAACATATTAAGATATTTTATCATTGATTATTTCAACAAATTGTGACTTTTATTTCAATGAACATTATTTTTACGAGCGCAGAGTATCTTAATCTTGTATGATACAAAGCACAATAAAATACGATAGTTATAGCGCTCAAGTGCCGTAAAATGGAACGGGACTACAATTCCCGCCACAACAACTTTCAAAATGAACGAAGGTGACGGTAAATTTTCAACCTAATGTCGGCTAAAAGGAATATAAAGAAGGTTACATTAATACATTCTAATTTAAAAAAAAAATAGCTGAATTGTTTGTATGAAAAGAAATTAATATCTGAGATAAATAAAACTATAATTTTACTTGAAAAAGTAAATTTAAATTATTAATATTCTGTACTCTGTTAATATTTATCAAACTACTTATTGCTGGTAGCTTTGCTAAAGCTCTGTAGATGTTTTTTCTATCTGATTTAAGTATGGCACAGACCTTCAACAGTTTAATGGAATATATTTGACAGTCTGATAAATCTAAATGAAAATAAATTGACCATATGGCGCTGAGTATAAGTTCGTTTCATTCGATTTATCAGTAATAAACAAAACAGTATTATGACATTGGCAGAATATTTTTAGCGCTCAACTAGTGTTGATACACGCCAGAAAAAGGGAAAAAAAGAACAAAGTGTTACAGAGTATAATTTTCGTCGTCGTTCAATTAAGTCTAAATATAAAAATGTAATATCTCCCACCTACACTGACGCGATATAACGTTTTTACGACAAATCTAGTTTTTAAATCGTGTAAAAACTCATAAGCCATGAGTGTACGGACTACGAAGGGGTCTATTAGGTTTTTGTCGTGTTATATTAAATCGCGAACTGTTGGAGTTGGAACTAATAACTGAGTCACGTACAGACATACATCCTGCGAGCGTCGCTACGACTATAAAAAACCACGGCTAATCGTCGGTCATCGCTCCCTATTTCTTTCGTAAAAATCTACACTTCTCTATTCATATTTTTTATCTGCTTATTTGGACTCAAATGTCTTAATACAATAACTGACAAAAAAATGTGTGTGGGTTCATGCAATTTTTTTTCTTACTAAGCGCCACGCCACGGCTAATATTATTTTTTCCAGAACATTGATTACATCGAAACACAAAAAAATTGACAGGTGTCTGAAACGCTGTAATATAATCGCCAGCTAAATTTTAAGATATCTAACAAAAGTTATGACATAACAAAAAATGTATCACCAAATCGATTCACATGTAGTCAAATAAAAATCAAACAAAATAACCTTTTATAGTTTATATAAATACGTTCCATCCATATTAAAAAGAAAACTTAAAATGCAATTTCATTTTGGTCGGTTATATTGTAAACTCCAATCTAAGACATGAAAAGTCTGACGCAAAAACAACATTAACACAAAAGAAATAATAAACCCAAAAACTTGTATTTCTGGTACAATAAAATAAAAGGACATTACATCTAAGTCGATATAAAATTCCGTGATTTTATAATATAACAGTACAAGCAGAGCAGGGGTATAAATCGTTTGTATAATTGCCTTTAAACGGGTCTTCCATTTCACGTTTATGTACACAAGTGTTTCTGGTGCCGTCGTATTGCCTAATTCGGTACGGTACCGGACCTGATAATAGCTCAGTTCCTTTGTAATATTTTTTTTGTTTACCGAAAACTTGAATTATTTTTCTTTAAATTTCAAAACGTAATTTAAATTCCTAAATCATTCAAAGACACGCCCTAATTTCGAAACACGATCCGAACGGCCCCAGGTACTAATCATACGCTATTAGGTCCATTATAGCATTATACTAAACCTTAGTGCCGAAGTACAATAATGGGTTGGAACCCTGAAGGGAACGGCCATCTTTGTTCATGACAACCTGGGGCTAGTCTGAAAATTATGACTAATATTACTCAAATAGTGGCACGATTGAATCTAGACAATAGATGTATTATTTTTTAATTTGTACCCCGAAACCTGACTATTATCTTCATATTTTTAGCTTCAAAGTTATTTTCTACCGTACCATAACATTCACCCTAGTATAATTGGGGTGACCATAAACCATGAAGTACACACATTTTTTGGGAAGGCCAAATGACAGTCAGTTTGCATCTGTTACCGACGTTTAAAATCAACCGTCGCCAAACTTCAACTTAGCAGCTTACCATTTTATTTATCTTGTATAATAATAAAAAATGTGATTTTATTTAATAAATAAATATATGTATTTTATAATTGTTATCACTGTAAAATAACAATAGTGTTAAAGATTATGAAAAGATATAAAAAATACTTGGCGACCAGGCACTATGAATTCATTATCACAACACTAACACATTATAATCTTGCATATTTTAATAAGTAAAGAAACAAAAACTATGATCATGAATGTACTAGTGAAACACAAACGCGCGACAGATAAAAAAGTGCGCATAAAATATCGATTGCTCGCTGCGGGGTGCCTTGATATCTCGAGTAAATAATGATGCATTAACTATAGTTAATCCAGACAGGACAATATAATAAAGACATTTTTTATAAGCAATTATTGGTTTATTACTAGTACGTAAACCTTTTTTGTGCTTCCATTAATATATTTTAATCAAATACACTTAAATGGCTTAATTTATTCAGGGCATAATATACAAATTAAGTATAGTGTGAGCGTTCAAATGTATTAAGATAACGATTCATGATTGCAAAGTCGGACTAATTTGTTGAACATTTTAAAAACAAGTTAGAATTTAATGATGTAGTTGAAAAATAAACAAATGAATGCAGCCTTTCAATCGTCTACGATAGGAAAGGACAACGGCACTTGACTGGAGATTAAAAAAAAAAACAAAATCTCATTACCATTCCAGAGTTAACGGCTCACTCTCGGAATTAGTTTCGTTAATAACGAGGGAATAGTAAAGGATTTATGAGCTTTAAGCTTTCTTTCTGAGCTACAAATTAGAGGCATTGGCAGGCAATAAAGATGAATTAGTAAATATTAAACTGGAAATCATATTCCATCGATGTAATTTTTCATTGTCACTTAACATTCTTGAGCAACGTTTACATAATTCTATATTAAAACTGAAGCAACTAAGTCTAATTAAATACAACAAAATATAACATCAATGAAGTTATTTAAAACATGACACTTCTATCTGGCGTTTTACATTTATAATATTAACGGACAATTTAAGTAACAACGCTAAAGATACAATGCAATAAAAAGTCAAGATACCGCTATATCTCATTACTTGAGTCTACGAACAGATTCCCGCCATTTTACCGTCGCCGGCGCAGGCGCATCCAAGGCGGAACTCAAGTAATAGGCGCATTCCGCCGGCAGGCCTGTGAATAACGTGTTAGATGTACTTAGAATGTCTGAATGGCTAAGCGTACTATCCAGTTCAATCCGGAAATATAAGTAAAAGATTATTTATTTATAAATTAACTCAGGCATCGTTGATATAAGTTGAATTAGATATTTATTATGAGTTTTGTCATTGAAAAGTTTTATAGCGATTCATTAGACTTCAATTACATGTATAATTGTATATACATATGAAATTTAACGAGACTAAACTATATTTATCGTCGAGCACAGTCGGAAATAGTCTAATTTCATGCTATCTAAACATAAGATTTTTCTATTACTCTGTTCGTTTTTTAACTAAAAATAGATAAATTTAGACCGATACAAACTTGCTTAATTATTAATCTCCAGCTAAAATAAACACAAGTCGTTTTACGTTAGTGGGATTATAACCTAAAACTATTTAAAAAATAATACTGTGAATAATTCAAACTATATATAGGAACACTTATCATTTTTTTTTTCTGTCAGTTTTTAACAAAATGTTTCACATTACACGTTACTGCATCAGATTTATGGTTAAGATAAAACCGCTCCATACATGTCCCAAAATAACGTCAGACCAACTTAACTTCTTTTTTGATATTGCATTTTTTTAAACTAAAGAAAAGGATAAAAAAGCGATCTTAATATTTTTAATGTTCGTGATTTTATTTGTTTAGATGTTACTAATTCACACTCCAAAGAACATTTTGTCATTGTTCACAATAAAATGCCGCTAAAATTTCCTTACGGTATACAGATAATTTGAAAAAATTATATACATCAGTGGATAAAGGTGATATACATTGATAAAGGTTATATATACTTCATTATTTTTTTTAATTTTTCATATTTGTGATTAGGTATTATATCCCTATATTTATTTTCTTAGGATTGTCATACGAATTTCACGAAAAATTTGCTTATTTTATCATATTTTTTTGTGCGTAATTAAATGAACGGGCGGAATAGAGTGTTATGTTCCTATTTTTATTGATAAATCTGCTTTTGTCAGCTTCATTAAATTTTTCATCAATAATTAAAAATTCTTCACAGCACTATGACACAACATTTTTTTTGTATCTAAAAAAAAGTTCAAATATTCGAAAATAAGAACTTTTGAAAATTCTAAGCTCATTTCTATAAAATTACAAAACTGACTTATCATCTTCATCAACTCATGTGGCAGAATGTCATCCGACACATACAATTCTCGAGATATTTTACTCTAGACTCTAGAACACGAGACAAATGAAAGCTATGAAAAATGAACGGTTTTTATCCGGATTTGATCTTTGATTAAAACTAATTATTTCCATCCACTTCGACTTAATTTAAAATACATTTGTAAACATTAAAAAGAAACCGTGTCTAAGTCATCATGGACATCATTATTAATACGTACACGTCATGTGAGACGATACAATTAATGACTTAACCGATTCTTATCTCCATCGTTAAGCCTTACGTGCGAAAACAGAAGACGCTAAAGTTTTTGCCAGGATGTAAAATACAATTATACAAACGTAAAGATAAATAAGAAATCAGAGGATATATCTAGAGGTGTTTATATAATTATGAACTATAAAACGAATGATTTTTATCAATTTTTGTAGTTATTAAGGACGGTGCATTTAATATGATAGTTAGTTGAACGTATTTTTGTTTTGGTATTTTTTTTTTAAAAAAATAACGTTAATTCCATTTTTTATTATTTGAAGGTTTATTAATGAAATACAGTTGCCAAAATAAAATAAACGAATTAAAAAAACAAATAACTAATCTTAATTTTTAATCAGCAGTGGGGGTGATAATTTATAACAACCTACACCAAATCACTTTGAATAAATAAATTTAAAAACTTCTTTAAGAAATCTTGCCTTAAATATATCAACTGATAACAACATAATTAAGAAAAAACTTAATTTTGAATTTGCGTCAGTGTTCACAAGCACTTACATCTGAGAGTGTATATAATAATTATATAATTTAAGTTGTTTTTTTTTCTTATAATGTTGGAAGGAATTTAATAATACGTGTACACGTGGGTGTAATAAAATAATAATTGCACAACTGAATATTTAATGAGTTATGGCTGCGTAATGCCAATATAAGTACATATATTATCTGGGCATCAATCTATGAAGACATCACAGTGTAAAATTTACCAAGTGTTATAAATTAGATATTCAAACATTTCTTTTTAATATTTAAACAAATATATAGCTTTTATTGCTAAAAAAATGATGATATTATTCTAATAAGAATACTTCTTCCGGAAGCGGTCACGGTTACGTGATTTTTATTTTGTTAATTTAATAAAGAATCCTTCGTCGCAGACCTTAAAATAATTTCTCGAGGTCACAAATTAGGTAATACGTACCACGCAGGCGACCGTAACAACTAATGAATGGCCTACGAAACGATGCAAATGAACCCGCGACCACTTACTTCATAGATCTAAAACCGCAATAGTTCTGTGTGATAGTTAGAAAAAATAAAATAGAATTGAGTTCGACAAACCTCTTTAGAGTCGTTAGCTGAGTGCGGTACTTCCAATGTTATCGTGTGGAAATTAAAAAAGTAAACAATCACAGATTATGAAACACTATTGTAACGGCACGTTCGACACAATTCGCGATCGAGGCGGCGCGTTTTCGATTGACGTGCGCACACGCAGGCCGTTCCGCACTGACTGCTAGAGCATAGGCGATGGTGAACGTAGTGACCTTCCAATCTACAGAGCTTAGCTCAAATATATTTTCCTTATAGATTAGTTAGAAACTTTGGTTTACCTTATATTTATAAACATCTAAATATCGTGTAATAACCTATACTTATTGTTCTAATAAATATTTTTTTAAAAGATAACACGAATTTCATTCTTCCAAGTATTAGATATCAACGCGCTCTCATTGTCACACTTTATCTAATACTATATTCCAGTATTCTATATCTTTCGAATATGAAAATGTAAACTTGTCGCGTGAACAAAGATTTAGAAAAGGAGCGTTGCGTACCTTGTATAGCAAGAGCAGAAATATTTCTGTGTTTGAAGTCTCGTCTCTGTCTGTATGTCTTTGATACGCGATAAACTTAAAAACTACCGAACGTGTATGAAAATGTCATACAATTTTCACTCGTAGACGGAGTGATTCATGAAAAAGGTCAAGATTTAAAATAATTATTCCTTAAGGTTCGGTGCAAATTTACTAAATTAAGACGATAATTGTTAAAGTTGTCTGAAAAGTTCATGCCAAATAAAGTTAAATACTCTACCAATATGTATAGTAGCTAGATCTTACTTTTTTATTCTACTTGTCGATCTATTTACTTGGTGGTAGAAATTTGTACGAGCTTGTCTGGGTAGGTACCACCCACTCATCAGATATTCTACCAGCAAAACAGCAGTACTTGGTATTGTTGTGTTCCGGTTTGAAGGGCGAGTGAGCCAGTTTAATTACAGGCACAAGGGACATAACATCTTAGTTCTAAAGGTTGGTGGCGCATTGGTGATGTAAGTGATGGTTAACATCTCATACAATGCCAATGTCTATGGGCGTTGGTGACCACTTGCCATCAGGTGGCCCATAAGCACGTCCGCCTTCCTATGCAATAAAAAAAAACTATAAGTAAAAGTGAATTAATATACTTATGATACATAATTATATTAATATGTTAAATATGTTTTAGTTTCATTTACAATTTAAAAATGTTGACGAGGTTGGCGTGGTTCGTAAGGTACTTGCCTTTTACGCCGCGGCAGGGTCGTGAATTCGATTCCCACCCAGGACAGACATTTGTGTGCATGAACATGACTGTTTGTCCTGCATCTGGATTTAATTATTTATATAAGTATGTATTCACACATGAAAAGTAGTTTAAGTAGTATATCAGTTGTCTGGTTTCCATAGTACGAGCTCTGCTTAGTTTGGGACCATATGGCCTTGTATGAATAATGTCCCAGGCTATATTATATTATTAATTATCACATAGTTTCAACATAGATTCAACTTTGAAAGTTTAAATATTTGAAAGACGAACGATCGATGCCGATAACTCGAAATATTTTTGTAATATCTATAATCTTAGCACAAGTAATGTTTGTATATAGGTTAATTAGTTATGCTTATACCACATAAATTACCAATTGACCTTTAACGTAACATTGTTAGTTATAAAATAATTACTTTATGTTCTATTGAATTACAATGATTACGCAATGAAATAGATAAATAACTTAAATTCCTTTTTTAAAAAGTTTACTATAACTAAATCACATTAATACGGTATTAACTTCAAAATTGCTTATATACGTAGCTTTAAACATAATTTCTACGTGTAAGCTTAACAGATGATCAAAAATGTATTCATATTATAAGCATCATGTTTGGTAGTCATTATGTATTTTCTCGATCAATAATATGAATTTTTAGAAGTCCTTATAAATATAATATAAAAGATTAAAATTAATTCATTTCACATAGCATTGCAACATAAAATGCAAATGTCATTAATATGATAACCGTTTGACAAATGACAGTGTTTGTCGCTTGACAGTTGACTGTCACCACTCACCGGCATCACAGTCGTCACTCAGGCCGCAGTGTTATTGTGAAACGTCACACACAAAAATATTTTTTTATTAATCAAGTATTGATATTTGTATTGACAGGTTAAATAAAAAGTTACCGAAAACAATAGCTATAATTTATAATATAATTGACAATGCATTCTCTGCGACGTTTTTCATTAAGTTTAAGTAAGCTATTAGGTTATATAAACTTTGTAATGAAACAAAAAATGTATACTTATTGAACTTGTTTGTTATTTTAGGAATAAGATATTCAAAGAAGCCAATAAAGCAGGGTTTTTGTAAAGAAAGAGTGAGATGTTTGTCTACAATTGAAAATCCGCCAGAATTAATAACAAGTTCACAGTTTAAGATACCAAAATGTATAGTTGGACAGCCAACTTGTTACACTCATCCGCACATGATATCGGAAGGCTATTTAACGTGTGGTATAACTCAGCAGGAGTACAAGGAAAGGAGAGACACTTTCGTGAACAAGTTATTAGCTGTATCAGAACATGCACACAAATCGCATGTTGTAAGTATAGTGTAAATAAAATTTAATTTCACAGTCTTGTGTTTGATCGAAATAGCTTAGTATAAATTATAATTATATTTACAATTAATTATGTTATACTGACTGATTTTGGTGGTCAATTTTATGGGAGCCTACTGTGCTAGACATATTATAGAACACAAGTGTGTGTGCGAATACAGATGCACTTTCTATTCCTTGACTCTAAGAAGCTCCAGGATCAATGTCTTTATATGTTTTCCATGGCACGGGAGTGTACACACTTCCAACTTCCAGACTGGGCTGAGATTTTTTTCGTAACCCAACCTGGACATTTAACTCAAGACCTTGGGGTCTGTATGCATATACCTACTAGGCAGTCACATCATAATTAATTTGCAAATTAAACACAAATAATCCTTAAATCTTATTTTGAGAGAAGAAGACTTACAAATAAAATAAAACTGATTTAATTAAAATAAAAAAATGATGATAATTAATAAAAAAATATATTAGATAATTTTACAATTCAAATTTATTTAAATAACAAGAATAAGTTCGTAATTGCATAAAATATTTTACAGATTGTAATTCCAGCCGCTTGTAAGCAGTACATGTCCGACAAGATACCCTATGTGTTCCGGCAGAACTCTGATTTCTTTTATTTAACGGGATGCCTGGAGCCCTCTGCGATTCTTGTTATGGTCAAGTCAGGACTAGGAGATAATTATACAGTAAAAAATATTATTTTTTATTCTTTTTCATTAGTGAATAACTTTACAATTATTTATTAAGATCTTGTAATTGGCATTTTTAGCTCTGAAAATGTGCTTTTATATATGCCACACAAGAATAATACAATAATAGGTGTTCATATACATTCAAAGAGGTATATATCAACATTCTCAATAATCTTTTCCGAGCTACTGACGACATTGCAAATCAAATTTAACAACTAAGTCATTGACAAATCTTTGTAAGAATGACATTAGTGGTTGACCGATAAAAATAAGTGAATGATGCAATAATTTCTGCAATATTATAATAATACATAAAGAATGAATCACTTCGCACTGTACTCAGTGGTAGGGCCTTGTGCAAGCTTGCCTGGGTAGGTACCAGCCACTCATCAGATATTTTACCGAACCAAAACAGCAGTACTTGTGTATTGTTGTGTTCTGGTTTGAAGGGTGAGTGAGCCAGTGTAATTACAGGCACAAGAGACATAACATCTTAGTTTCCAAGGTGGGTGGCGCATTGGCGATGTATATCTTGCCTCAATTTTTTTATTTTTATCTTTGACTCTTTCAGTCACTGATTCCAAATTATTTTCCCAAAGCAACCAAATGTTACTGACGTCATCTTATTTTTACAGAGTATAATTTTTGTACATGAAAAAGATAGCCATGCTGAATTGTGGGAGGGCCCTCGCACTGGATGCGCGGTCGCAGGGTCACTATTCGCAGTGGACGAAGCACGACCAGTCGAACATTTTGATAATTTTATTTTAAGGTATAACGAAGATAAGGAAAATAAGTTTATCTTACCTATAACAATAGAAATCGCTATATCTGAATAATCTATACTATAAGGCTATATAAAGAAGAGATTGTTTGTTTGATCCGGATAATCTCAGGAACTACTGGTTCCAATTTAAAAATTATTTTTGTGTTGTGTAGTCCTTTTATCGAGGAAGGCTCGAGGCTTATTTTTATTCATTGTATTTTTATTAACTATACTCAGGTGGAACCATGGGGCAGAGCTAGATATTCATAATTATAACATTCATATTACATCATAACAAAAGACAATAAATATGACCATGACATTAAACATATTGTTATTCATAATAAGAGATGAAAATTTCCTTAACTTTTTACTGAACACAGCTGCAATTTTTTGTTTATACTTATCAGTGCCGACTGTGGAAACAATGTTGAATAGAACTTGGGTTGGTTTAGAATCTTGAATTTGGGGTTTATAAGGGTTTTTATAGAGGTTGATTACCTCTTTATAAATATTTATTTTTGTTTTATAATAATTAAAATTCGAGATAAATAAATCCTTAAAGTTTCCTTTGATATGCAATTTTTGCAATTCCCTAAAAGGATTCTACTGTTATATTGAAACTAACTTACTGGGTAGTAGGTTGTTGTACAACTCCGACGAAGTAGGAACCACTCATGAGATATGCTACCGCCAAACGACAATATTTATTATTACATTTTGGTTTAAAGGGTAATTGAGGCACAAGGGATATAACATATTAGTTCCCAAGGTATGGAATGGTCACTTACCTATGTGCCAACTTGTCTACCTTTTTCATAAAAAAAAACAACGGCTTGCACTCCGGGAGTGCCGGTAGAAGTGAAAACTTGTATTATTAATTGTGAATTTTTGATGTTTTGGTGGTCACGTGACCTGACGCGAGTTTAACATTTTTTACCCATTACAAAAGTGCACAACGCCGCTAAATAAGTTTTCACTTCAACAAGGTTGATACTAAGGAAATATATGAGTATCTATTTTCCAGAATAGTCTCCACATCAAAGCCAGCTGTGCTCTGGTATCAGAACGAGTGTCCACCGAACCCTGACATACACGAAGTCGTCCGCTCGACACTCCGTCAGAGTCACGTGTCGCTGGACGATCCTCAGAAGTATCTTCACCAGATGCGAGTAATCAAATCACCGTCTGAGGTGAAACTCATGAAGGAGACGTGCTACATCGGTGCACAGTCTGTTAACCTGGCCATGGCGTGTACGAAACCCGGTGGGTATGTTACTTTTTTAATAGAAATTTGAGGTTTTCAATAATATTTTGTAGTGGTGTTTGATAAAATAGCTTTCCCATTGCAATTAACAAGTGCATCAAGTGCATGCTTCACCATCTTTTGGGCATAATTATAAAGAAAAAAAACGGTAAAAAATTCTCAAGGTCCGTACGAAAGGTACTACTGGCTTGTATTAAAAAAAATAGTTTTATTTTGGGTTTTTATTAACAGTTGCCTATTATATATTATAGCACTTGGTGGTAGAGCTTTGTGCAAGCTCGTCTGGGTAGGTACCACCCACTCATCAGATATTCTGCCGCAAAACAGCAGTACTTTGTATTGCTGTGTTCCGGTTTGAAGGGTGAGTGAGCCAGTGTAATTACAGGCACAAGGGACATAACATCTTAGTTCCCAAGGTTGGTTGTAAAGATTGGCGATGTAAGCGATGGTAAACATTTCTTACAATGCCAATGTCTATGGGCGTTGGTGACCACTTACCATCAGGTGGCTCATATGCTCGTCCGCCTTCCTATACAATAAAAAAAAATAAAATATATGTTACTTTTATAGGTCAGACTATACAGTGTGTAACAAAAACCCTGTTCGATCCGTTAAGTGGTATTTCGGTATCGCGAGTTGGTTCTTTTTATGTAATCCTTTTTAAAATACTAAGCAAAAAATTTACCCCGAATAAATTTTCATTTTTTTTTGCTTAGTATTTTGGTAATAATCACTTCACGGGTCGGACAGGATTTTTATTACATACTGTATATATAGCGTTATGTAAGCTTAGCAATAGGATTTTTGTATGGTAGTTGAAAGATTTAAAGACAGCGGACCATGTAAAGTTAAATGCCTGAAATAATCTTTAAAATTTACTTTTGGTTCGCTTCAGTATAAATATTAATTTTAATGGTGGCTGATTTAACTGATGAGAAAAATGGCTCTTCTTATGTATATACGACGACGCTGCATGGGAGATATTACAAAATGCTACTGATATGTTCTGGGTTTTTTTTTTAAATTTTCGATCGTTAAACATAAGTCTTAAATGTAGGTATTCCCAAGGATTCATTTTAGGACCTTTTCAATTTTTGGTATATATAAGTGACTACGTACAAATATTTTTGATATAATATCTTTGCTGAAAAGTCTACGCAATGTGACAGAAGTAACAACACTTTGTTCACTTCGAGAGCCAACGGTCTTCGACCCTAATGAGCCCGCTCGGTGCGCAGGCGCGAGCGAGCAGGCCGTGTGCGCCGCGCTGGAGTACGGCGCGCGCGCGGCCGGCGCCGAGCACGCCGCCTTCCCCGCCGTGGTGGCGGGCGGCCCGCGCGCCGCGCACATACACTACGTCGCCAACAACCAGCTGCTCGCCGCCGGCGACCTGCTGCTCGTGGACGCAGGTACATACACACACAGGCGCGAGCGAGCAGGCGGAGCACGCCGCCTTCCCCGCCGTGGTGGCGGGCGGCCCGCGCGCCGCGCACATACACTACGTCGCCAACAACCAGCTGCTCGCCGCCGGCGACCTGCTGCTCGTGGACGCAGGTACATACACACACAGGCGCGAGCGAGCAGGCGGAGCACGCCGCCTTCCCCGCCGTGGTGGCGGGCGGCCCGCGCGCCGCGCACATACACTACGTCGCCAACAACCAGCTGCTCGCCGCCGGCGACCTGCTGCTCGTGGACGCAGGTACATACACACACAGGCGCGAGCGTTCCATCGTCATTATGAATTTCGTTTGTAAATTAATCAAACAAACGAGACTTCTATCGTAAAACATTGACAGTTCGATCAGCATTAAAATTTTTGCAATCACAATGTGATCAGCAAAATCAAAGTCAACTCGAACTCGAATTCAATCATAGTGCTCGGTATAGAATTAGTCATTTATCGAACAAATTTTTACATATGGTTATAATCAATATTACTCAGGTATATTGTAAAAATCCCCAGGTAGTCAAAGATGGCTGTACAATTCTGACATTTCAAGGACATGGCCGGTCTCCGGAAAGTTTTCAAAACATCAACGGATTTTGTACGAGCTAGTACTCACAGTGCAGGTAAGTTTTCGACGAAATACAACCAAATTGTATTTGTTATATATTTTTAACTGTCTAGTAACCTCCATTATTATTGTTATTATAATTAGTACTAAACAATAAACGGTACGACTCGCCATCTATTGTAGGTGGATGGTACTATGACAAAAACCAAGCAAGTACCATCAACTGTACTACGTTTCAACTCAATTGGATAAACGATGCGCAAGCGATCATGCGAAATCATGCGAAGCATAAAAATAGACTGAAAAAAAAACAATTTTATTAAAATATACCGAATGGCCGAGGGCTATGTCGGACGGCAGTCTAATCAGAGGCAGTAGTCTTAGCGTATCAGCATCATTACCGATTTTTTGTTACTTTGTTATTTGTTTTTTTTTTAAAGAACTAGAAAACTTACCTAATCAACATTAGCCAAAACTCATTATTACTTACCTCTTAATTAACCATAGAATATTGAAACTAATATTATAAATGCGAAATAAGTTTATTCGTTACGCTTTCACGTCTTAACTACTAAACAGAGCGTCGTGAAATTTTATACACACTGGGCGCCAAACCATAAAGAGGCTACTGTTCTTAACCATAGACACTGCTTTCCATAAATGCCATCATTTATGTAAGAGTTGAAAAACTAGTACTGTAGACAAACTTACATTGCTCCACAACTACCAGTACATAATTATATTATTTCATCTTTCTAGAAACGTCTAATAGAAATACTCGGTGAACATCGCCCCCCTCTGGACCAGCTGTTCGACCACATGTGCCGCCTGCTCGGGACACACTTGCAGCAGGAAGGCATCCTGCCGCGGAACATTGACTCTAACGAACTTATCGGGGTGAGTTTGCTATCAAATTGATAATCGTTTCGATATCAAAATCATTTAAAAAAAATTAAAATAAATAATAACATAGTTATTATTACTGTTGCAACGTTGTATCACACTTCAATTAATAATCGTCGTAATTTATTGTTGTTAAGTTTGTGAATACGTAGATGGCGTTTCTCATGTCAATAAATTATTTTTATAAAATACAATAAATAAATATGAAAAAATATAAGTCATAAATATAATTTATACTATGAAATTAGTGTCCTATTTGAATTTCAGAAAATCCCTTGTAGATCACGACAACGCCACTGCTATAAATAAACTCATAATGATCACGAAAGACGATAGAAAGCCATCATCTAAATAATATATAAATCCTTCAAAAGGATTTTAATGTCCCACTGCTGGGACAGTCTCCTCTCCATGTGTGTTGAAGGTAATCTTCTATCTGTACTTGTGTCGTGTTACAGAAAGCGTACCGCCTGTGTCCGCACCACGTGTCGCACTACCTGGGGCTGGACGTGCACGACTCGCCGCTCGTCCGGCGCCGCGTGCCCGTGCAGAGCGGGATGGTGGTCACCGTCGAGCCAGGTACCGCTACCAGCACTGATGTGTCGCGTATTCGACACTATTACACTGCTACTTATGTCTTTTTATTTATGTATATCGTTATTCAAATTGGTATGTAGAGAGCGCAACCTCTGCCGGGTTTTACTAATTATATAGTATACTATAGTTAATTGTTCTGAAGTGTTTGGGCCGAGTTGAGGTTAGAATTCTTTCATTATAAAATCGCCTCCTTTATCCTAATGTCTAGGTTCTTGAAGTCCCGTATTGAATATCTGGGTCAGTCTAAAAAAAAGTCATAAGGTTTTACTAAACTCTCACTAGCATCCCAAAAATTTGAAATAGGTACTTTGTCTACACTCTGAACTTCGGAAAGCAGTTGGTTCTGCATCTGTCTTCGATCTTATCCTATTGCCTTCACATCCGGATTATGAGAACGGAATAGACAGGTCACGTGTGTGCGCACAACCTTAAACCAATTGTAACATTGGTTGCACAGTTGGCTATAATAAGTTGAGAACGCCTGCCCTGACCGATATCGATCGAGATGACGTTATCAGAACCTCAACGATAATGTTATAATTCAAGTGTTAAATCTGTTCAGGTATCTACATTCGCCCGGACGACACTTCCGTACCCGAAGAGTTCCGAGGCGTTGGCATCAGGATAGAGGACGATGTCCTCATCACTGATGGAGACCCGCTCGTACTCACAGACACTTGTGTGAAGGAGGTCGAAGACATAGAGAACATTGTTGGCAAACAAAATATTTGATTGATCTTCAATCGTTATTAGACGACAGATAGCAATTGTTTTCCCATTTAAGTGTCTATGTAAGATACAATTCTTAAGTGTAAAAATACAAAAATAATTGAGACACAAGAGTGACTTACAAATGATTTATAATGTATTACATATTTTTAAAGTTATTAGTAAATTGTATTAATAGTTTCTGTACAAATATATCTTAACCTGTACGTTAAATAAATGTCAAATTTATGATATTTATGCTTTTTATTTACATATATGATCTTGGAGAACACTTGGAGAATTGTTTTAAATCAGTTAATCTCAAGCTCGACTCGTTCTTGTTATATGAACAGAATACAATAAAAAAACATTTTGTCTAATTTTTCAACTTTCTGTTACACTTGGCCTTTTTGTCTTAAATAACGCAATTTCTGTTAATTTTATGGCGGCCATGTTTATTAGACCCCAATCTTAAGTCAGATATAAATAAAAAGTACAGTAAAAGCTCTTTATTCGCGGGGTATAGAATTTCCGGATTCGGCTCTATGGAATGGGGATTGGAATTGGCTCGCAAATTTATCATCCGCGAATAGCGAAAACGCGAATAAAGGAAGCGTGAATAAGGAGCTTTTACTGCAAATATACATGCTATAAAATTGTTACCATTTATTTAAAGGTATGCAAAATTTATCACTAGTGTTTAAAATGTAATATGAATTTGAGCCACGGATATCAACTGAATTTAAATAAATGATTGGTTTTAGAATACATTTGAACGCGTTGATTGTGTATAATATATAATCAAGGTGCATTGGATTTAAGACTAAGATCCATTGCAGTCGAAGGAGTGAAGATAACTTTAGATTACTTAGTGATGAGCCTTGTTCAAAGTTCAAACCCGTAGGTACCACACACTGATCTACAGCCAAACAGCCATAAAGGTTTGAGGTAATAAAACAATGAAAAGAGTCCCTAAAACATTTATTTATTATAAATTCTATCAAATAAAACATCGGAATGTACACGTAAATACTCTAAGTTATATTTAATAAGACAGGAAACATTTCAGATCTATCCTATTCGATAAGGCACTACATTCGAGAACTTATTAATATATATAGAAAAATAAACAACTATTCAATTTATTTTTCTATTTCATTAGCGTAATATTCGGTGAACCACTTACGTAGAAATAAAATGGCAATATGTATCTTTTGTGAAATACAATTATTTATTGATCCACGGCCAATTACTTTTCTTTATTATAATTGTCATTAATTAATTATTTTTATTATCAATGTACTCATGACTTTTTTAAATTGTTAGATTGATCTAAACAATAATTGTTATTATGATTATTTTCAATCAATTGTACAATTAAAAAAGATATAATAATTTTCGTTAAAAGATACAGTAGTAAGTCTCATTCGCGCTAAGTAAAATATCGCTATGAAGGAAAAGGACGCCAATATAAAGGAACTTCAAAATAAAGAGAAACTTCTTTGTTTTACTAATACAACGATATTGCGCGAAAAACAACCCTTCTAAATGTCTAAACATTAATAAAAATATATTTGTCGAAACCAGCACGACTAAAAAAGAAATAAATCTATAACTATAAAATACAACCTTAAAATATAAAAGAATTAGATTTATATAAAAAAAAAATATTCAAATTACATAACACACATATAATAATGCGCAAATATTTAAAAAAAATAAAACCAATTTTTTCCAATTTTCTTTTTCGAAATTTAAAATTACACCATTATAATGTAAACTAAATGCAGAGGCTGATATTCAAATATCTGGTCCCTATTAGCTATAATCTTATATGCGACCTTACTTATAAACTTTGTTTAGCGGGTGTTATGTCAGACACTGATGTCTCTTTCTGTCATCATTTATTTTACATTCGAAAGAAGAAGACAGTATTTTTTAACAAAGCATTCCCTAAACAAAATTTATAAATAAAACCGTTAGTCTTTTGTTTAAAACTTACATAACTGTAGAGGTATTTACCCTTAAATATATTAAGAGGTTTGTTTAAGTCAGCAAAACCTCTAAGTTCATTATTATTTTTTATTATTCAAACTAATATGTACTTTATTGATATATGTATAAGACTCTTTTTTAACGTTATTCCGAAACTAAAAATATAGTATTCGAAGAAATCGATACGCAAGAAGAATATTAAGAAGAAATTGACATGAATTAAGTAATTTAAATGTTATATATTCCAGAAAATCAATATTTCCTTTTTAAAATTACAGTACATAATCGTATTGGCAATACCGAGGACAGAAATATGTTATTTACTTATTTATTAGATAAAGGGATACATAAGAATTTCAGTATTTAATTTGTCCTTTAAAAATACATTCAATATTCGAGTATTGTTATATCATAATCAAATAAGAGGTATTTTTTTTAATATCATAATTATTATATAACCTAAAAATATAACATGCGCCTTTCACACTATAGGTTCTTTCCAAATATTTGAGGATTTCCACAGAGTATATAAAAACGGTGTGGACAAATTATTAAGTATTAACTGGTACTATAATGTTTAGGAAAAGTAAAGACATTATTATTTTCACATTTGTTTTTTTCTCTGTGGATCTACTTATTTATATCGCGTACTCACTAATAGTACCGCCAAAAACGGTGCAATTGTTACAATGATATTACGAGAAACTGCTCCTTACTCCATACAGAATACGTTCTACTTTCACCAGTCGACGTCATCGGGCAGGCCGCCCGGGTACTCCCCGGTGAGGCACGCGGTGCAGTGCCCGCCCACCCCGTCGCTGGGCGTCACCTTCATGTTGTAGTGGATCGCGCTCACGAGACCCTCCACGCTGAGGTACTCGAGACTGTCAGCGCCTGTAACAATATATTACCACGTTACACTGAAAAACTATTCATTCTCTTTCGTGCATTTGTTAAAATTGTAAGAACATCATCATTAAAATTGTAAATATATCGTCAAGACAGAGACATCGAATTTATAAATATAACCGTTAGTCTTTTGTTTAAAACTTACATAACTATAGCGGTATTTACACTTAAATATATTAAGAGCTTTTTTTTTTTTAAATCAGCAAAGCCTCTTAAGTTCCCGAACTAATATGTACTTTATTACGGGGTATATTTGAATCTTTTTAAATGTTATTTCAAAACTGAAAATACTATATTCTAAAAAATCGATACGTAAGGACATCATCATTAAAATTGTACATATCTCGTAAAGACAGAGAAATCGAAATAAATTTATTTGTAAAGGTCACATATAACCTAAAATAAAACATTGTAGAATTAATTAATTAGGAATCTATTTACTTATGTTTCAATATAAGATATAATCAACTCACCAACGTGTTCGGCAAGTTTAAACGAGTCCATTTTGTTAGCGATGAGCTCTTCTCTCGTTGGGATATTGATGCCCATGTAGCACGGGTACTTGAGGGGCGGAGACGCTATCCTGATGTGAACCTGTTATAAAAAAGTTGGCTCAGTCATTTATTTTATGAATCTCCTTCTCCTTTCTATCAACTTGTAAGACATGACAGCAACTTACGATAAGCATCTAAAACGTCTCAAGTTCTCATGATTAGCGATGAAGGAATGGTTAATATCCCTTACAATGATGTCTGTGTTAATGGTTAGTAGAATCACTCGGGGATTCCCCATTTCCTTGTTTTTGTGTGTGTGCGTCTGTGTGTCTAACTAAAAGATATGAAAGTAAGAGGTAAGTATCGATAAAATTCTCACCTCGGCCGCCCCCGCGTCCCTCAGCAACTTGATGATCGGTCCGATCGTATTCCCTCTCACGATCGAGTCGTCGATGAGAACGATCCGCTTCCCGCGCACGTTCTCCGAGAGCGCGCCGAACTTCTTAGCGACGCCCAGCTGGCGCAGTCTCGTCGACGGCTGGATAAACGTTCTGCCGACGTATCGGTTCTTGCACAGGACTTCCATGAACGGGATACCCGACTGTCGAGAGCAAGACACGCATTAAAAATAACAAACAACACGATATAAATCTAAGCTGAGTGCTTGAAAATATCAAATATCTAAGTATATGTTATTCTTGGCTTTTCTAAGAAGTAGACGGTCGGCGGTACCTGTCGCGCGTATCCGTGCGCGGCGGCGGTGCCGGACTCGGGAACGGACGACACGATGTCGGCGTCCACGGGCGACTCGCGCGCCAGCATGCGCCCGCACTGCAGCCGCGCCGAGTACACCATCTGACCTGCGGCGAACGGTACTGTTAGCAGAGCACTTAATACCCAATAAAAAAATGCTGTGCGTCACTAGATTAGGTGATTTATATTGGAACTGTTATCATATGGCGAAATTTGTAGAATTTTCGGCCAAACTTCGCCTACTGTCGTTAAGAAATATTATAGTGCGCAAGTGCGTGCTCAAACACAAGAGCGCTGTCTATTCTTACGATCGGATAAACATGCATTCCGAGACGAGGAGAGTCAAATGAACTCGCAACTCGCTAACTGCAAGCGCCGATGTCAGTATGGCGGCTCGCATTACCCTCGAAGATGCTGTCGGCGCGCGCGAAGTAGACGTACTCGAAGATGCAGAAGGCCTGGTGCTTGTCGGGCGGGCGCTCCACCACGGCCACCGTGCGCACGCCGTGCCGCGACATCTCGATGATCTCCCCGGGGAGCACCTCGCGCACGTAGCGCGCCCCTGCACACACGTAGCGTTAGGCAATGTATAACATTGAAGTCATCTCCACCAGAAATGGGAGATAAAACTAAAATTTACATTATAACACCACAGAAATCGGAATTTAAGACATGGCTTCTGTTCTCAAAACAATGAAAAATAATAATAAAAAGTACTGCTGTTTAAAATATTTTTCTCGTACGCGATACAACTCGTAATTCTTTAATAACTATTTATTATCCATTTGCATAGCTTGGTGCCCCAAAATACGCTCTAAATCTTTTCAAAAACCCCCTTGAAAAGAAGGTTTATAGGTTAACAATACTTGACACCATCAATTTCATGTTTGTTTGTTTAAATTAAATAAAAAAATAACTCGCTCTTCACTTACCAATAGAAAGGAATCCACAGGACTCAGACGAAACGACCCAACCTTCGGCCCTGTCCTCCATACCGTTCTTCGCGGAACCATTCATAAGGACTGCAATTAAATTTCAATATAAATAAATAAATAGTTTCAGAAAATAAAATACATTTTAAATCATAATATCAAATAAATTAACGTCTCATGCATCATGTGATATTTAAAGAAACCATAAATGTATATATGAAACGTAAGTGCAATTTATGCCTTCATATGTAAAACTGCTTTGTTTTTTTTATTTAATTACAAAATAACGTTGATTATTCTGAGATGAACAACATTACTTCTTAGTAATGACAGTTACATTATAAATCAAAGACCGAATGATGAATGATTTATAAATCACATTCAAATGGAAGGAGTAGTAGAGTATAGACACACCTTAGATTTTCATATTCCATGCGATTTTTTAAAAGCTCTGCTATCTTATGCACTACAAACAGTTCTTGATTATAATATATTTATTTCTTTGTCAATTAACCTCTGATGTCCACTTTAATTTTACTACCAAAGTTCTAATAAAAACTTCAACATTGACAGCCCCCATTTCTCGCGATATATTTATTTTTTATCTCTGCTCAACTAGATCATATTTTAACATCATTTTAAATATGAAAACCTTCAAATCAAAATTTATTGTAAAAATATTTCAAATACAAAATGAGTTTTATAATAAAAAATTCTTGTATGAGAAACCCCCATTGGACATGCAAACGATTTCACACCAGAGTGAGTGACTATTGAAAGTATACATTGCAAATATGGTAATATGCCAATATGGACCTTGCAATATGCCGCGTATGTTTGAGCGCACTCTATGTGCTCTATCTTAAATTCCACTTTTATATGTCGACCTATTTAGACTACGCTTATATGACATGATAATTATGTATATGTTTTAATTAAAGAGATATTATGAATGATTATGAATATATGAATGGAACATGCATTACCAGCCGCATGCTTCGATGATGACGATTTGTAGACATCTGCAAAAGTACAGTCACAGATAAAAAAATGATTACAGTCACATGATTAAGTGGAAATTAAGTGCAACACTGGACATTGCATGCAATATATTCGAAATTTAAAATTATTTAAATTGTATGCAACGATTTTACAACAAACTTTCGATAAGAATCAATGGTTAGATAATGTGGATTTTAACCGTAAATCGTAAATTATAATAATTATTATTTCATTGTATCTCGCTTTTGGCGGTGAAAAAAAAACCTCATAATTAAATCTGCTGTATATTCCCCAGCCTAGCAGATTGGTGGAACAAGCTCCAAACTTTATCGTCGAGAGGAGAGTACTCTACCCATCAGTTGTACTTATTCCAATTTAGTTTATAAATATTAAAAATTATAACTGAACTTCAGAAACTTTATCACATTAAAATTATATTAAAATCTTTTTATCACATTAAAATTATATATAAAATATTAATATGAAATAGTGCAGTTTTATATTAGTGAAAGAATTTTAATTAGCTATTAGACAGTTCCATAGATTATCCTCTACAAACACACAAACAATTTTTACCACTCTATAATATTCAATAACTGTTATAGTAGCTTATGTATTATGAAAACATTATAATATTATATTGTAACTACTATTATTATTAAAACTATTTTAATTATTAACAATTTACTTAACATTTTATGTATCAGAAATATAATTGAGATAATACAAAGGTCACAATCACAATGACTGGCAAAGGTCAAGATTAAATATAAAAATGTGATTATAAAACATCGCTCACGTCTCCGCGATTGTGTTTTAACTTATCTCCGACGATATCTTTCCAATTTATAAAATCTTCGTTTTTATTATACTACTTAAAACATTAAGCCCTACTTTTAAAAGGGGCCGACTTCGTTTCCTATCAAGTGGCCTTATTAGAGAATATTGTTCAGTGTACTCACATGAGGAGCCCAATGGCAGAATCTTGCCGAGGCAGAGCGGTCTGTTGCCGTAGGGATCCCGAACTGCGTATATCTTGTCTTTGAGCATTATTACTAGGGAATAACTGAGGGGGGCTAGCCTGGAAGAAATTGTCAAATATTAATTACACCATTCGTTTGACATAAATACATAATATGCACTAATTTTCTGTACCCTTGACAAAATATATGCAAGATTTTATAACGATCGGTTGAGCGTAACAAAGAAATAAACACACACTCGAAATTTTAATAAAGATTACATAGTACATCACAAGTCACATGGTAACATATTTGAACCCAGGCCCTTGGATTTTGAGGCATTACAAACTAGCCAATAGACGAACGGTGTCGATGTCGCTGTTGTACTTACCTCATAAGATGGTTGATCCTGGCGGGCCAGTCGGGGCCATTGGTCTCTCCCTCCGGTGGGTTGAGACATAGAGCTTGTGTGATCAGCTCTGAGTCTGAATGTGTGGATAGTCCCACTCCTCGGCCTAACACCTGTTAACAGTCATATTTCTGTTTCACTTTATTATTTATGCTTTGTGAAAACATATGGATTGATGTCCCGAGCAACAATAAGTGACTTATTATAAGTCTACTCCGAGCGGTAGGATTAGGCGAGTAAAGTAAAGTAAAGTAACAGCCTGTGAATGTCCCACTGCTGAGCTAAGGCCTCTTCTCCTTCTTTGGGGAGAAGGTTTTGAATTAGGCGATAGAGACTATGTAATAAAGTAAGGCTATGTAAAAATGTTCCCAATATTTTCAATGTCCCGAAAGTTTAAGGAATATTTAAATTTCTTAAAGTAACAAAACTAAAAGTCGATGAGTAATCGAGATAACTAGTTATCAGTTTTGTCTTATTATCATGCACTAGCTGCTCCACCAGGTTTAACTCTGCCTCTGACAGCGGTAACGTGAATTTGAATAATTTATAACATTTCTCAAAAATTAATATCAAACGCAAAAAGGTCATCGAGATAATGATCTCACGAGATTAATAATTATTAGCAGTATAAATATTTAGATGAGTGTAGACAAAGAATATTTAAATAAGCAAATAAAGTTAGGTGAGATAAAGATAATTCTAGTATATAATTGTGGTACCATCTTTCGTAAGCTGCTGCAATTAACGAGCTCGCCATTGTGCGCGACCGCCAGCGCCCCGTGCGCGGTGTGCACCACGAACGGCTGACAGTTCACCTCCTCCGACGCCGCCGATGTTGAGTACCTACACATTTAAATAAACCATTATAATTTTACTGCTAAGTAATATTAAAATACTTATTACTACGAAGAATAAAAACGTAAATTTGATCTTGAAATTTTACTCCGATTGCACTCAAAAAAGTTTTACTCCATCAAGTCTTTATTGAAGTAGTGAAGCCGGAGTATCGGCCCTGCCAATATAGACTATTGTCCAGGAAACAGTTCGAGTGAATCTGAAGTGATGGTCGCATGTTGAAAACACTATTGACAAGTACTAATTACAAATCCCTCAACCGGTGGTGGTTCAAAGAAACTCACTATTTACTCTTTCTCTTTCAAACAAATAAGAAGTAACAAAATAAATAATAAATGCTGACGATATATTATCCAGCTTAATAAACACGATAACGGTAAAAATATGAATAATTTTAATAAAAAATATTATATTAGTCACTATAAAATTAGAAGGACAAATGATTTTCTGGGGTCAAGATCAAGGAGGCGCTCACCTCGTATGCCCAATTCCAAGGTTGCCCTTAAGCTTCCTCATGGCTTCGTCATTAAATATATTGTTGATAAGGCCCATGCCCTTGTGTGTGTTGAACGTGCGCGCGCTCTTGCCCTCTGACGTCACTATACCCGCAGATTCCTGACCTCTGGAAACAAATGAAACACGCGAGTTTAATAAAATTCTTATTCGTCTACTTAAGTTGTGTGTTAAAATATATTTCTTTTTTCATCTTTTTTTATTTCATTATGTTATGTTTGTGTTATACATAAAATAAGGGAACAGCTGTCGTGTGTACTCAACAATGAGGCGACTTGTGCTATTACGACCTCGTTCTCTCTTTCCCTCTTTCATTTTTCATTAATTCTCTTTCTCTCAATACAGAATTTATGTTTATCGTAATCTAAGAATTTACATTTGAAGACAAAAAGTATTCCAATTGCCAAGGTTTTTTTTAAAAATATTTATCTCCGTGTTAAAAGTTCACGTAAACGATTACAGATAAAATATCAATTCCATATTCAATGTTTTAATTTAAACTGATAAGTTATTACAAATCAAACACCGGTCCGGATCTGGTCAAAAATTATCGAAAAAAAAAAAAAAAATATCTTTCATCCGGCTTGAGTTATAACGATATGTTACAAATATCGGAGGCAAATTGACTACATCTTTAAGCAATATAAAACCTCCTTATTTCTATATTTCCTATAAAAGTTAGCCTTATGTATAAAAAACATTTATGGCAATACGTGGTAATGCAATGCTCGTGATTTTTGAGGATATACGAATCACTATGTTCAAGAATAAACTTATTGATTTTCTTTTTAATTATATTATAATATTAATGTCTATTAATGTAATAAAAATTAAGGAAAATAAAGTTAATAAATGCGAAAATAAAGAGCTAATTTTCTACGGCTTTTTACACGACTGCCCAAAAAAGGAGTATAATGTTTTCAGTTCATGTCTGAATTTTCTTATTCATTTAAATAATTACTTTTTAAATTTTAAATATTGCAGGTATCGCGAAATTGTTTTTCCTTCAATGCACATCGCCACTGACTTTTCGTTGTAATTGCGACTTTTTCACATATATAATATGTGCCTGCATGACACATACGAATTTATTTATTAACGTATTTTATTACCAGAATTAAAAGCTGTCAATAATATGAGAATCGAATTTGAAAGCATTACGTAATAAAACACTGACAAAGAATGTATTACAATGTAGATATGACTGTACGTTTGCGTAATGAGACTCTACTTCGGTTTTCTCTTTGTAACAATATTGCGGTTACCGCGGTCAGGTATTGTCGCAAGACCGTAATAGACTTGTGCTGGCTTTGTTACCAATCGTAAGGACAGTTCGCATCAAAAGCATTTGTTAGAAGTACCTAGATGCAACATTTAGATGAAATACCCATTATTCTATTCTACCCAATCTACAGAACAAGAAAAGTGTAACGTAGCGTGAAATTTAAGCATTTGTAAAGTTTACACTATTTCTGTCTCAAAATAGAGACAGAAATAGTGTAAACTTTACAAGTAATGACTAACAACTTAACATACCTAATGTTATTTTTGTAATTATCTTTTTTTTGAAGTGATAACTTTTTTAGCATCGTGATTCGAAAGTCGATGAAACGAAAAAGCAACAGTAAAAAGAGACAGACACATAAATATAGTTATAGTTATATAAATAAAGTTAAATATTAAGATGTCCGAGATGTCCCAGTGGCTAGAACGCGTGAATCTTAACCGGTGATCGTGGGTTCAAATCCGGGCAGGCGCCACTGAACTTTCATGTGCTTAATTTGTGTTAATAATAATTAATCTCGAGCTTGAGAAAAACATCATTGATAAGCATTGGAACAGCGTGGTGGAATAAGGTCCAAACCTTCTGCTCAAAAAAAAACAGAGAAGAGGCCTTATCTCAGCAGTGGGACATTCACAGGCTGTTACTTTTATTTATCCTATTTTTTGACGATCATTATGTATATTTAGTTCTTCATTTTAAATAAAGAATTGCTTCAAATATGAGACTAATCATTGATATGTGTTATAATATATTTACCGATGCTGCAGCGCGACAAGCCCGAGGCATATAACTTGTGCTACGTCCACTTGAGTCGGCCATTCTCCTGTGCCGATTGCGCCGAACACGCCGCATTCGTGTGTTAAACCTACAACAATGAAATAATTTCTACATTTCATAATACTGAAAGAGACAGACATATAAGTGCAAACGTCCATTCCCTCTCTCTCCCTTTCTCTCTCTTACCATAAACGATATTTCTTAGACTGTTTTAAAAATCGCCTTTAACATATTTTTTAATCGTTAATTTATAATTATATAGAATGGATTAGTATATAAATTTGAGACATTTCATTATTATATATAGTTAATGTATTTTTGAATTAAGAGGTTTTTATGCTAACTTATTTGTAAGCCGCTGGATTGCGCTTTCAGACTATAATGAATATCGTTCCAGCGATCGCTGTGACAAATGCTAGGCAGGACGCCGGACAATGTCTGCTGGGTTTCCCTAATCTATACACATTCTATAAATGCTAAAGTAACCCTGCCTATTCGTATTTCTGTGACGCTTTACAGCTGAACCGATTTTGATGAAAATTTGGCATGGAACAAGCTTAAACGCCAAGGCAGGCTACTTTTAATTCCTAACAACTGCATCCCTTAAACATACGGGCGAAATCGAATATATATATAAGCGATATTCTACTAGAAAACTTATCGCAATTATAAAATATTTATGTATTTTAAATAGAATAAAGGTGTAACTACTGAATTTCGTCATCCTCTCGGTTCGGTGGAATATTTATTCCAAACCATAGTAACTTTCCATCATTAAATATTGTAAAAAAAAAAAATACATACAGACGAATTGATAACCTCCTCCTTTTTTTGAAGTCGGTTAAAAATGACTAAGAACGCAATTGAATAAAATATGTTTTGATATAATATGTTATGATAAGATCTATTCTAATTATTTCCCGGAATAAACAAATTTGTTGTGTTGTTGATTTTTAAGTCTTGCAGAAGATTTCATAAGCAGCGAAGTTATATAAATTGCATGTATTATTTGATCGGTATTGACCTCCCACTCTCGCCTACACTATCCAAAGTATATAAGCAATATCAACGTGAACGGCTTGTTTACTAAAAACAAATATATCACATATGAAAGTTAAAAACTAATTTATTAATAAAAATGATGAAATTTACAGAGGTCATATCAAAGAAAAACGCAAATAGTCCAGAGATAAGTGGGGCGTTCTCGAGACCCGATAATGGACATCTGTTTGTATCTATTTGTTTAAATTTTGCAACTACTTCGATAAGGATGTATTCGAATCTTGAGTTTGACACACTTTCGGAAGTTTTGCTATCTATCAAACTTGACTTGGGGGACTATCTTTCAAACTTACGTTAGGATTTTATTCCAACTTTAGACCTTTAAACAGTATAAAATAGGATTGTGAGTCAAATAAAATTTGCTGATAAATAGTTGATAGCATAGTCTGATTAACAAAATGTTACATGAATACACACCTGATTCTACCGCTCCCCTGCCAAACCTCTTACTATTTATTTTGACCTCACTCTGTGTTCTGTCACACTGACAGCTGTCATTCTGACAATTATCACTGTTATTTGCGCTCAATCTTTCTGTGATATCTGTGGTTTCTCCTCTTCCCTTTCGTAGCTGACATGGCGATGGTCCTGCGGGACCGTCCATGTTTGATCTGAAAAAATAAACGAATATTTAAACATAGGTTTGAAGATTTAACGAATAACTTTTACTCTGTGGTAGAGCTTTATGCAAGCTCGGCTGGGTAGGTACCACCCACACATCAGACATTCTAATGCAAAACTACAGTACTTTGTATTGTTGTGTTCCGGTTTGAGGGGTGAATGAGCCAGTGTAATTACAGACACAAGGGACAAAATATCTTAGTTGCCAAGGCTGGTGGCGCATTGGCGATGTAAGCGATGGTTAATATTTTTATATATTTTTTCTTATTTTCTGTGAATGCCAATATCAATGGGCATTGGTGACCACTTACCATCAGGTGGCCCATATGCTCGTCCACCTACCTACAATAAAAAAAAACTTTCCAACATTGATTAGTGTATTGGATCTACTTTATATTCTAAAGACAAAAGTAAAAGTGACATGTGGTAAAGAAAGTGCACCTCATTCGAACTGGAATGCGAATTTGCAAATTAATTACGAGAACTAATAATATTGAAACCGATGCTTTTAATATTGACGCCGATTTTAACAATGATTTTCTTAACATATGTATTTGGAAAATTGTTAACATCAATAACTATTTTCATAGTATTAACGTTTTGATGTTAATAGTTGTCTAGCTCAGTCAATGTCTATATTTTCATTATTATTCGATATATTAATACATAGGAGTCATAACGAATCAATTTTTTAAAGAATAATTCAACAGAACCATACATAATTATATTATTTTGACAAATATCCAACACATCTTACAAATCATAATTATTATCATATTCATAATGCCGTGTGGTTTCCAGCTAGCCCTGAGCCCTATCTCAACCGCTAAGCCAAGTAGGGTTTTGTGTGAAGGTCCTCCATGACTGTATTTAAAGAACTCAGCGCCTCAACAACTGATATGGCTCTTAGAATTTCTGTAGCGCTGACGACTGTAGTAACTATTGCTTATCTCTGTAGATATATATCTATACATATGCTTTATTTATGAACTTAATATGTAAATCTAGTACAAGACACTTATGTATTATGAGATACTAATATAGGTATTGCGGTGTGGTTTCCTGTTATGTATAAACCCATTCAAACTCTGTCCTTATAGTTATACTCACTACGAGCCTTAACGTATAGCTATTATTTAATTCTGGAAAACCCAAGAAAATTATTGATTAAAGTTACAAATAGTACCGCACTTAAGTTAAAAATACGATACATAATTTTGATAGAATAATTCTTGATCGTTTAATTCGAATGAGACATCTTTCCCATGCGAAAGCATTCTTAATGAAAACTAGGCATGCGGCCATTTATAAAAGTACAAATCATTTATAATTACAGGTCAACTACATAAGGGTTACTGTGAGAAAAATATTTTAATTAAATAAAAACAAAACAAAATAAATTTGAAATTTATAAAACCGTTATAAAACTATATCACTAATTTTATCTTGTGTTGATTATCAATAATAACAAACATTGCTGAAATTATATTGTCTATGATTAATTTATAAAAAATAAACCGATGTATCAATCATTCAATTGATTGATAAAATAAACTTTCATAAAATCAAAAACTTACTTAAAATAATAGAAAATGTTTATAACATCAATAATAATTAGTACATTTATATAATATAGAACAACGTCAATGCGTATCACTGACCCTCAGTAACTAACCAAGAACGTAACGCAACACCAGATTATATTTGACGCAAACCACCAACGAAATAAATATCAATATTATTAAACTGATAAATAAATCGAGCAATTTTTTAAATCAGCTGTCACACAAACAGAACTAGCCTCTATTGCAATAGTTGAAACATTGTAACGAAATAAAAGATCAGCATTACGTTTTTGAGGTCATCAAAACAAATAAGTGTCGCAAAATTAGACCCACATACGATCTGTGACGTCATTTGCCCAAAGGCCGCGTTGTTGCTAAATGATTAGACGACATATTTCTATCAATAAAAAATATTTATCTATACTAATATATAAAACTGAAAAGTTTGTTTGTTTAATCGGACTAATCTCAGGAACTACTGGTTCGAATTTAAAAATGATATTTGTGTTGTATAGTTCTTTTATCGAGGAAGGCTCTAGGCTTATTTTTATTCATTGTATTTTTATTAATTACATGCGGGTGTAACTGCGGGGCACAGCTAGTTCAATATATAATAACAATTTTATGTTATACTGTATCGATAATACCGATCAAATAACTTGTCAAGGTCGATATTAATTTCAGCAAAAAATGTTTTTTTATTCGTCTAATTTTAGTGAGGCTGTTAAATGACAAAAATTTACACACAATTTGATACAAAAAAAAAAAAAAAGTTTATTTGCGTTTTAGTTTAGTTGACGCATCCATTCCATCTGTGGATTTAGTTGCAGCACAAACAAAATATCACTGTCAATTTTAATTATAATAAAGATTGTTTATAGTAATTTTCTACTCATCATCATTAAACACTTCAAAGATTGAAACCGATTTATCTCTCATGTGTCATCCTCTTTAATCGTGACATTGGTACTTGGCAGAATAACGCTCAACTACCTACACGTCAGAAAAATAAAAAAGTAAAATTGTTTATAGAAATGAAAATAAACTTAGAACAGAATTCCCGAACATAGATACTAGCTAATTATAATCTATATTGATATGCTTCACATGCTAATGTAGTGGCTAATTACATAATTGTTTGTTGGCGACCTTTACTATGATTAATGACGGCCTGAGTAGATATGTTATGTACCTGCACGAGATGAGTTCATGTTTTAAAGAGAATTGCATACACGACAATTACATAAATTGCAATAAATTTATTTTAACTAAAATTCCTTTTATATAGTGTAAAGTACCTTATTTCTTATTGGTTTAGTAACTTTTTTTTTAAATAAGAAAATTAGTTGTAGATATTCTCGATCCATATTTAAGGGTAAAATCAACATTAGGTAAAATCTCCAATTACAGTAAATTTATAGACTTTAAAAACTAAATGCAAAGGAAACGAACGAATGCAGCGTTGAATATTAAACATTTCGTACATATTTAAAAATAAATATTTTATTATTTATATTTAGCAATAGTAGTCTCAACATTATAAATGAAAGTAATTTTGTCTGTCTGTTAGGCTTTCACGGCTAAGCAACTTGAGCTATTTTGATAAAATTTCGTGAGAAGCAAGGTTGCACCCCAAGGAGAGACACACCCCTTCACACGGGCGACACACAGGTAGTGATATAACTTATATTGTAAACCGTGTAAACGTTACTTTATTATTTATGTGTGTATGTAGCTTTACATTGTTTTTTTTTATAACTGATATCATACGTGTTCCTAGTTAAACATAATATTAGAGAGAAAATATATTGTGTAAGACTTCAATCACTTCGGAATCATTTTGAATAATTAAAACTAGTTACGTTAAAATTGACAAGTCGAGTATGACCAATCTTCTACTACTAGTCTAGTCTTGAAAGATTAAATAAAAACACTAACGTGCTGAAATTCATTATTGTATATATACTTATTACTTATATATTTTTTATAATATCTTTATTATATGTACAGTCCCTGCAATTCTCTCTAAAGTGTCATCATCGTGTACCGCCTGAGCCGCGGGGGGTCAGTTATCTTATGACATTACGGGTATCTTTCCACAACAGCATCACTATAAACAAATAGATGATAAGGTCTCGAATCTGCGTACATAATAATACAAATATTATCTCTTGGAACTTTAATGCTATTTATAGAAATACTTTCGAGATTTTCTCACGATGTGACCACGAACATAACATTTTGACAACACAAAAAATTTAAGATTACAATCAAACTAAAATAAAGTATAAAGTTTAATTCCTTTAAAAAAATGCGCCGAAATTAGAGTTTAAAATTGGTTGAACCTAACTTAAAATCATTATAAAACCGAACAAGCTGCCTATGTCCAGTGTAGTCTAGTATAAATTATATAAAGTATTGTAAAAAAAAATCACGCCTTAGTAGAACTGATGATGATTAAATACTAAAAATAAATTTAGTTTAATTTATTTCAGCTTTAAACCTACCGTCAATCGTAAACTTAAACTTCAGAATGAAAATATTACTATGAATGTGTGTTCGACAATTGCCTGAAAGCCTAAGCACAATATGTAATTATACATGTCCATGACTGTAATTCGCCTAAGACGAAGACCACACTTTTAATTAAATTTCAAGGATAGAAAGAAAATTAATGAAGGCACAAAAAATATACATGCCTTCATTCATTAAAAAAAGATTAAATTGGCTGCTTAAAAACACATAAATATTCCTTCGCCTAATTTAAATAGCAAAAGTTATTTCTAAAAAAAAACTAATAAAATTGAGAGTCGTCTAAAATAGATCATGAATAGGGCAAGAAACTTGAGATGATAATAATGTCAGCAAATTTTAATATTCTCATGGCCAGCTACAATTTGTTTACAATTTGCGTAAGTGCCGAAATACGATACAAATCACGCTTGCTAAGTACGACTAGAATGATGAAAGATCACTTATATAACGAACAATCGTTATTATCTAATGATATACAGCAACATAAGGAATTTTATAATAATAAGATAAATGTTATTTTATCCTGAACACGTGTTTGTAATTAATAACTAAAGTATATTTTGTTACAATTTTTAAATGTAATGTTTCAAATCACATCTGTATCAAATCCGGAAAAGAATAAATTTGCTTTAAATTTTTATATGTATTATTTAAATATGTTATGAGTTGTTGGAAAATAGTTACATACTTTTATTATATTTAATAAAAACCAAGATTTATTAATTTTTTTATAATTCTATTTAGTTTTAATCAGATAAATAGTGAAGGGGATATGTCTAAAACATTTTAAATAGTTGATCGAAAATAAATTTAAAAAAAAGAGTGTGTGTACTTATGTACACGCGTTAGAAATTATACTTCTTTGGCGTATGGGAAAAAAAATAACTAAAATGCAGTAGTGATTAACGATAAATATAAAAATTGATAAAAAATATTTTATTTAAATAAAAAAGGTTTTATTAACGTAATAAAAATACTAGAATATACAACTTGAACATAGTTATCGATTTTCATGCCTCCTAGAACTAACTTCACGTTGTAGAATTCAGGTGTCGGTGTGCGCGCGCATCGTAAAAATTCACTCTCATCAGTTTTCTCCATCGCGCCAAAAGAAGTATAACTTCAAAAAATAGTACAAATGATCACAAAACCCCGCGTCACTTAATCATACCAATTGATTTAGCAAATGCATTGAATAGTTAAGAATTATCATCCATGAGATCCTAATCCAAGATCAATTGGATAATGAAAGGCTTTCAGAGCCTTTATGTAATAGTTGAAGTCGATTAAATCTCTTGTTGTATAGACCTTTTGACTGGCAGGCCACGGAATGTGGGCCAATAACACATTAGCCCAGGCTTACTGATAATATCATATTATTGTTTACGTACAAACTAGCGCAAACATTATTTTTCATATACATGTATTGCATCATGTTATTAATTTAAATGTTTATAGAAATCTCTATTTATTATCAGATGTTCTTTACGTGTCATATTTAAATATTTTTAGTATGACGTCTAAAAATTTTAATGTTAGTTGTTATTTCAAAATTACGTATTATTTTTCGTAAACAATATTTGTAACTAATATTCAAATGTGGAACGAACGTAGATATTTTTAATTTGCACTAAAAAACAATTCAATGGCTTTGTCTATGAAAGGAAGTATTTTTGGATTTGTGGTAATCTCGTTAGTCATGGTTTAAAACACAGAGTAGGTTTTTTCGTTCTGTTACGTTTTTAACATTGATTTTTTGTATCAATGAGATATCTGGCATCAAAGAAAATATATATAAACTACGGTAAATATTTTTCGGAGTGCAATTTCTAAGAAAGAGAGAGAGAAGATTTTTTTATATATATATATATATATATATGTATGTATAATTATATATTTCTTAGAAATTGCACTCCGAAAAATATTTACCGTTACCATATATATATATATATATATATCGATGCAGCTAACCAAAACTATATATACTATTTCATTGAGACACGTTCTCTAATAAGTATTTTCGTCAGAGATACAAAATTTAAAAAAAAAATTGATGGTTTTTGGAAGTCCAAAAATATCGGCTGAAAATTGCTACGTTTTATCGTCAGTATAAAATATCGAATGCATATATTTTTTTACGTTTATCTTGGATGCTTGAAGAATAGGTATATATAGTATGTATATAGGGTATACCGGACCGGTTTGTTTAAAATAATGATGTGGGTTGCCACCTACTTGTTTCGATATAATTACCTTACTGTAACTACCTTCTGTAGATTTGAAAGATGATTATATACTCTTGTGGGGTTTTTTTTACCACAGTGCACCATATTAGGACACAAATATGTGCGCAAGAACAAGTAACAAGACAACTTAAAAACTGGCCACACTAGGCAAACTAGCTCTGAATAGTATAATGATGGGCGATGATTTTAATAGTTTCAGTTATTAATCCTAGCGGACCTAGCGGTAAAGTAAGTTAGGTAAAAAAAGCAAAATTATTTCTTTACAAAAAAACAATCTATTGATGATGACCCTTGGTTTCCAAAATGTTCCAGATGGACCCCGAGGGGCCCACGGGAGACTCGACGAGGGTCTACGTTGACGTGACAATGAAATGGGGATCAACAAGTCATAAGCGGGGGTCTACGAAAATTCGTTTGCTTTCGATAGTGAAGATCTAAAAAGTTGGCTTACTTCACCTATCAATGTATGCAGAATATTTGTTGAAAAAAAAAGGTCAGCGACAGTGGGTATAAGTAACTGTCGCTCACCTTTTTTAGCAAATTTTAGGAATGGGAATATGGTTCAAATGTTGCTGCAAGGGTTCTATCGGAAGCAGCTAAATGTTGAAAGTTTTGAACATTTTGTCAAAAAAATGTTTGTGAACATCTGATTCCACCTTTTATTATCTACCTTTTTAAACTAAGTGAGGATGAATAACAAAAAATTGTAAACTAAAGCAGATATTAGGACATCTGCTAAGCCAGGGTTCTTACCAAAATAGAAGTATGCCTACAGTGATTACCAATGTAGTTTTGTTAAAATGTTTAAGACGCCTAGTTATTATTCCAAGATTTTCCGAAGAATAATAAAACCTGAAATTCGATAATATTTGCGTAATTCTTGTAATAAAACAAGGTGTTCAGCAAATATTGGTACAACAGCAAATTTGGTTGAACAACCCTCACGTTTAGTACCAGCAAACCCCTAAGGATAATGGCAACCTAGCATATGATGCACTCCATAGAAGTATGACCAGACTGATGCAAATTTTTACGCAGCTTACAGTACAGTGAAATAGCAGTGGCCCAAGGTCTCGTGAGTAACGAAATAGCGTTAATACTGTGCCTATCAAATGCTACAAAATGCGATGCGTTCGAAATTAAGAGGTCGATATGAAGGAGGTTGAGGTGGTTTTCGGTGTGACAAATATACAGTAATAAAATCAATTAAAATCTACGTTTTAAAACATGGTTTCAGTTGAAAAAATATCGAACAGAACTTCGTTCCTGACGGAACCGGGCGGGGGTCCCCCGACCGCACAATTTTTATCTTATTTACTCTATTTTGCACTCCAGTTAAGACAACATTTCAAACACATGAACACAAAAAAGATCGACATTTAAAAAAATGCATTAGTTACGACAAGCGGAAATCGCTACATCGTGAACTCGTCCAGGCAATCTTTAGGCAGAAGACTAATTACAATTGTAACATAATATGTGGGTAGAAGCAGAATAAATAAAGATTATAATCATTATTATCACTCAAGAAGTCTATTTTGAACACCTCTATGTCTTCACCAATTTGTTTTGCTAGGTCATTCAAGTCTCAAGGAGAGAAAAACCAGTTATGTTTTAAATTATCTATCTTTAATTTCATGATGTGATATAATTATAAGTCAGTTTTACTGTGTGATATTAAGTATTAGAATTGTTTGAAGAATAATTATGTACAATTATACAATTTAGAAATCCATACTTAAATATACATTTAATTATTAATATATAAAATAAATTAACTGGTATATTAGGTATATACTTTACCTTATATACTATTACCTTACCTAGTCATAGATCGTATCATTTTCAACCTAGTTCACTTGGTATAAGGTATTGTGCAAACCCATCAAAATAGATACTACCAAATTATATCTATAAGTTTATCGCCAAACAGTTATAATTTATATTGCTGTATTCTTACTTAAATAGTGAGTGGTGCACTAAAGAGATACTAAGGTGTTAAGTGTGTGTTATACACCTTAGCTCTCGTATTATGTTGGTTGGTGCATTGGCAGTGCATGGAATTATGTTTCATAAGCTGATAAAAGTCTTTATATGTTGTGAGCTTTATTATGCCTATTCGATCATCTGCCTTATTTGGAACGGCAACACTAACTGAAATGAAGTCAAGATTCGAAGTCAAGAATAAGAATTTGCACCTGGAATATGCCTTCTCCACAAAAGAGGAGAAGAGACCTTAGCCCAGCAGTGGGACATTAACAGGCTGCTACTGTACTGTATTATACATAGAATATTAGGTCTACTACATCAGATAAGAATCCTTATCTTGTTCTCATTGATTATATATGTCTAATCTACACAATACTACAACAACAAATGTATGACGATAGACGATTGAACTTTTATTCATTTCTTGTTCTGAGAAAACATTCAAGGCAATCTTTACCTGATAAGTGCAACTAAATCCAATAAGCAAAAAAAAAAAATATTCCAAGGTTTGTATAAAATCAAAATTTATAATATGACAATTGATATAATTTAACAAGTTAATATTAATTATTAACATTCTTCTGTTATATATTATTTGTTATCTTTATTTGTATCCATAGACATCATGAACATAATTTAAGGTTAAAGATTAGTTTATCATATTACAGTTAAAATTAAAAAAAAACTTAATAATATAAGGTAGCTTGTTATGATACTGAACTAATATCGAACAATTTTATTACTCCTTGATAAGGAAGATAGTAAGCGCATTATTGTTAACTGGAATTAAATAGAATTATTATGGATTTAAATTTTTATCTGATCTGCCTTTTAACAGTAATGTGCAAAGATTATCTCTGCCTTGACATAATTTTAACTTTATAATTACTGGTTTAAGTAAAGAAGTGATATTATATAGTATTTTATTTTATTATTGCATTTAATATAAACATAATTATTTCATAAATCTGTATTCATTTGGTTTTTTTAAGTGCAAGTTAAGTGAAATTTTATGATTATAGACAGAGATTATATGACAGGTACAGAAGGCATGACATTCAGAAACAATAATATTTTTATAATCGTAATAATAAACTATTTAAATTACATTATATTCATATTGGCCAATATAAATAGTTAACCCTTAAGTTAACCAAGATTTTCCCTACTTATAATAAATATTAAATGAAAAATAAATTAGATAATATAAAGTACTAGTTCAATGTTCAATTTATAAACAAACAAACATGATTTTTTTAATGAAATGCTTCATCCGATTCTTTATATTAAAATCAATTGAATTAATTGGTGATTCTGCGCAGAAAACCGACCATGTGGATTCCGCAAGCAATCAACGGAATAGCCGTAACAATTAAAAACCACACCATTATTACAAGACTTCATACAGAATATCGACATATCAAATTTCGTCGCGTAATTAATTTATTTACTTTTTTTACCCTAACCTGTATGTAACAGCTGACTTTAAAGAGGTTTTATTAAAGTAAAAAAATAAATTCAACGTACCTTAGTTATAAAACTATACACAATTATCGCAAACTGAGTTATAATTAAAAACAACAACGATCTTGTCGGAGCGTAGCTGAGTGACAAGTATCAAGATATAATTGAATGGCCATACATTATTTGAATTTGAATTGAAAGCAACTGCGCGTGCGACTGAGCAAACGTTTGGAGCGACTGAAACAGATACAGCTATACTGCGATTGGATAATTTTGAAACGTATCGTTTATGTGGTTGCAATTTTTAATATTCCGAAATTGTAAATTTTTCCCGTATTATTATTATTACTTAACAAAATTTCATGCAAGAATATGAGTTTGTTATGTATGTTTGACATATCACCGTATAAGACACATATACGGTCTTTTTTTTATTTTATCGAAACTGGTTTTTAAGTTTTGTTCAACGTTATAACTCTATTATATGTATATAGAAAATTGTAATTTTAAATAAGTTCTTAAAAACATATATATTTAATTGTAGTTATTATCATACGTTTACACTTATTTATTCGAAATATTATTTGAAATCGAATATAAATGTAAGTATTTATTTTTTGATTAAACTAAAGATCAAAATCGTGCGTATACGCTACATTAACTTGTTATCAAAAGTGGTCAGATCTCAGCCGTCAAACTAGTGCGTAGACAAGCACGTGGTGTTATTTCTGATGCTGGATAAAACTTTATAAAAGGCACCGGCTTTGCAACAGACCTGACGCGCGTTCTCTCCTCTACCGTCAACCCGCTTCATAACCAAAACTAACAAATCAATAAAGAAAATGTCTACCCCAAAAGAAGGTGAGTTTTTGTCACATTGCGTGCTTTATACATAATCCGACTAAATTGTATTGACTAGTGTTCTGTAAAGGTAACTACAAACGTCAAGTGTTTTTAAATTGATGTGACTGGCAACAGCATTTTCTTCGCAACTTAAGTATTTTTTGCGCGAGTTTTTTTATTTTGCACCTTGTAATAAATTATAATTAATTTATATAATAAACTTTATTTATTGTATGTATGTAGTGTTTTTATAATATTAGTGATGCAATAATTATATTATCTTGAGACCTTGATAAATGATAAACTACTGACTCCTACTAACTGAAACTAGTTTTCTGAATTTAAACCAACATGCCATATTTTGGATTGGCGGAATATACTTTAATGTATTTTACTGTTATTAATATTTTCATTGTTGTATCAATTAATAATAATGAGATAAGCAAGTGGAAAATGTGACAAAATAATTAGAATATAATATACCTTTTGTAATTTTGTTATAGGTGGGTAGGTAGCTATATCATTTTTTAAATCTTACTTTAAAAAACTAGTTCATAGATATTATATCTATGAACTAATTTTTGAATTGAATACATCTTATATTTTCCAGTTGGTGGCTACAAACTCGGCAAGCTCATAATCGAGGGTAAAACCAAACAGGTATTCGACCTCCCCGAAGTTCCTGATCACTGCCTTCTACTCAACAAGGACAGAATCACAGCTGGCGATGGCGTTAAGGCTCATGACATGGAAGGCAAAGCCGCCATATCAAACCAAACTAATGCCAAAGTCTTCGAAATACTCAAGGCTACTGGTAAGTTCGAAATTATAGCATATAAAATAATCAGTCTAAGCGATAACTTATTTAAATTTATATATATATATATATATTATTATATATATATATATATATATATATATTAACGATGTATCAGCTTAAACTGAAAAGTGAAATAATTTCCATTTTATTCATACAGTACATACATTTATACATATATACATATATTTATATAGTGACGAGTCTTATAAATTGCAATACATGTAAAATGCATTGTTGAATAGATAGCTAGAAGAAGGTTTTTGCTTGTCGAAACTAATATATAATAATTATGTAATATTTTGCATCTGGCAACCTTAAATTATTAAAAACGTTTGCTGTATTTCACTACAGATAATTTTGTTGACTTTCATGACCCCAAAGTAGAAAATAAAACGTGATAATCTTTCGCACGTCATTATTATGAAACAATTGTGTGGTATTACTTCACTTTTAAAATACAGATACCAAATCACGATGTCAATATTCTCGGTCACAACACAGTCACAAATGATAATGACCTTTTTGATTAAAATTGTTTATCGTCTTTATTCCGAAGTACCTATGTATGTATGATTGATTCATGATGATAACTTATTAACGGGGACAGACTCATTCTTATTAGTTTATCAGGAGACAGGATATGAAGTCGGTTAAAACTAGCTATTAACTACATATCTTAAATGAAAATATATTATATAGTTTGATGAATACAAATTTAAAAAAAAAACTGATCTTTTTTACATAATATAATTAACTTCAATGCAAGATGTTGTCTAATTTTTTTAACGAAATTGAGAATAATCAACGATACAGAGACTTTTGAACTTATAGTGAGAATTATTATGATATTCTGACCTGGGGGGCCAATTCTACTAATCTATAACGATTAAGATACGTTCCCGATTCAATCTACGATCAAACTTTGATTATTCTACATTTAGCAATTAACTCATAAAAAAAAAACAATAAGATTAAGAATACAAAAATACAGTCCTTGAGCGATGTTTCCTCGATGACAGACACCCGACCGATGCCCTTTAAGCGGGTTGGACCCCGCTTTTATACCTTTTTCCATCTCCATAAGTCGGCTTCCCTTACTCTACATTTATTCGGATCGGAAACGATCGTAAACTTTTATCCCAATAGTCCATAGTTAAATTGAAAAATAGTAAACGTATAAGCGGCAACGATCACCTTCGATCGATCTCAATTGCGATAAAGTGACAATTTGTTAGTAGAATTAATCTACTATTATTTTACTAAGTAATTTTGAATAATTTGTTACCAATATTTACGCTCACTAAGAAATACGCGTCCACGACAATAGAAATTAGAAAATGAAGGCAACATGTATGCATGTAGTATGAGTATTTGATATATAATCCAATAAATAATACAGTCCCCCAATGTTCGGAAAATATTTTTATTTCTCAATTAGGTATACAGGATGCTATTTCGAAAAACGATATTAATTGAAAGCCCAGCACTTGTTATATCCTACAGTAGAGACGACGACAGAATTGAATATCAATATCTCAACTTGTGCTTTATTCGGTGTGCAAAATACAATTCATTATTCTAATTTATATTGAATTCATAAAAACTTATTTAGATCCAATGATTTTTTTCCTAAAAATAATTGGTAGTTCTTAAATGTGCCTAAATCGTTTAATTACTATAAAATAATACTTATTTTAGGTGTTAAAACCGCCTTCGTAAAAATCGCTTCGCCTACTGCTTTTATTTCTAAAAAATGCGATATGGTTCCCATCGAGTGGGTCACAAGGCGTTTGGCAACTGGTTCGTTCTTGAAGCGCAATCCTGGCGTACCTGAAGGATTCCGGTTCACTCCACCGAAACAGGAGACGTTCTTCAAAGATGATGCGAACCATGACCCTCAATGGTCGGAAGAGCAGATCGTCTCCGCTAACTTTAAAATTAATGGACTACTTATTGGTAAGTTTCTGTTATAACTATAAATACGGCTTGTATTACATTATATAGTAACAGCCTGTGAATGTCCCGCTGCTGGGCTAGGGTTCGTTTCCTTTTTGAGTAAAAGGATTTGGAGCTTATTCCACCACGCTATTCCAATGCGGGTTGGTGGTATTCACACGTGCTGGAATTTCAGTGAAATTAGACACATGCAGGTTTTCTCGCCTGTTTTCCTTCAACGTCACATGAAAGTTCAGTGGTGCTTTCCCGGGTTCCCGGGTTATGTTGTACGCATAAATATGTTTTGAATTAGAGGTGTTACATCAAAGGATTATCAGATGATATTTTTTTTCCACAGGTCAAGATGAAGTGGACTACATGCGCAAAGTCACCATTTTGGTCTTCGAGATTTTAGAAAAGGCATGGGCGTTGAGAGATTGCGCTCTCATTGATATGAAGATAGAATTTGGAGTCGATACTAATGGTAATATCGCAATAACAGTTTTTTTTTATTACATCGGAAGGCGGACGAGCATATGGGTCACCTGATGGTAAGTGATCACCAACGCCCATAGACATTGGCACTGTAAGAGATGTTAACCATCTCTTACATCGCCAATGCGTCACCAGCCTTGGGAACTAAGATATTACGTCCCTTGTGCATGTAATTACACTGGCTCACTCACCCTTACTCACACTCACAATACCAAGTAAAAAAAACATGCTTGTCATGAAAAATACACTAGACTAATATTCTTTTTCTTTTTAGGTAATATTCTTTTAGCTGACGTCATTGACTCTGATTCCTGGAGGTTGTGGCCTTCTGGCGATAAGAGACTGATGGTTGATAAACAGGTATTTAATTATTATGTAATGTAGATTATTTAACTATCAGCTTAACAATACTGTGCCTTCATACGAATTTCAAATCATTGATGAAAGACAGAGAAATCAGTGTTTAACTAAACGTTCGGTCAACGACGTTTATAATTAAAACTGAGAGTATATTTTACATTGCAGTATGTTCATTATTTTGATATAAATACTGCCAAAATCCAGACTTTTTATTTAATTTTATTTAATTATAAACTATTGGCTTGTATTATAATTATCATATAATTAAAATAATCGCTTAATTGTTGCCAGGTAAGACAAACAATATCTTTTTTTCTTTAAATGGCTACGCCATTTTAAAGATCCATTGATCACAATATTTGCTTACTTGCTTAATAGGTGTACAGAAATTTAGCAAACGTAACAGCAGCCGATCTTGACACAGTAAAACGTAACTTCGCCTGGGTGAAGGATCAGTTGGACCACTTGAAGCCAACCGTACACCACAAAGTTGTCGTATTCATGGGCTCCCCAGCTGATCAGGAACATTGCCAAAAGATAGCTAAAGGTTTTTTCTTCAAAGATTTTATTATTGAAATATATACAAGTTTTCACATTAAACATTGGGTATTTATTCTTACAGCTGCGCGAGAACTCGGCTTAGACGTTGATCTCCGCGTTACTTCAGCCCATAAGGCTACTGAAGAAACACTTCGCATCATGCAGCACTATGAAGACACGCACGGGGCTCTGGTCTTTATAGCTGTTGCTGGAAGATCAAATGGCTTAGGGCCAGTGCTGTCTGGCAACACCTCATATCCTGTTATCAACTGCCCACCGCCTTCAGATAAACTTGTTCAGGTTAGATTAACACGTGAAATCTATTACCAAAGATAATGGTCTGGTATCGTACGAATAATATAAAAATAGTTCTGTAACATTTAGTATTGAAAATGTTTAGTAGAATTCATAAATATACTAAAAAATAATTAAAAAGGTAACTACTGTGGTGCTTGCTGGTTCTTCTCGATGGAATCTACATTCTGAACCAGCAGTTGCTTTAAATTCAATTTGTCTTGTAGAATTTAATTGCCTCCGTGAATATGGAACAAATTTGATTTTTAGCACTAAAATTAACTTCTGGTTTTAGGACATCTGGTCATCTCTCTCGGTGCCATCCGGCTTGGGTTGTGCGACAGTCATCTACCCAGACAGCGCAGCTCTGATGGCTGCACAAATTATCGGCTTACAAGATTATCTCGTGTGGGCGCGTCTTAGAGTCAAGCAACTAGATATGGCTGCCGCCCTTAGAGTTGCTGATAAAAAATTGAGAAATCTTAATGTTTAAGTTGTTGTCAATATTTCTTACGCATGTGTCTCGTTCAGTATTTTTATTAGGAGACAGTGAAATACCATCTTAACATAATACGGAAATCTTTATCGACGGAGTCAGAATAACTATAATATAAGTAACATTCCATCGAATATTTGAATAAATGTTATAAATGAATCTGTAATTTTTTTTGAAAAAATCCTGAATATTATTCAAATCAATAATATACTCAAATTTAAGTTACATAAATTGAATAGTAAACAACTAGTGATGCAAACTTCTCATTCTTATGGTGTGCAAGGTATAACGAAAGTAATAAAAAAAAGTGAATTAATGCTTGACGCACTGTAAGCGCCCCAGTACATTGGCCACGCTTTCGTCAGAATCAATCAAATGAAATTTGTAATCGTTATAGATGATTACACGTTGTAATCGTATAGACATAATTGTCCATTTATATAATACACCTATTTAACATAATATTATTAAAGGTGCTGCATTATTGAATTAGAACAACGTCCTGTAATGATATGTACCTATATGTAAAGTTTTGATTAATAAATAAATAAAATATTTAAGAGAGGCGTGTGATACATTTTTTTATTGCATAGGAAGGCGGACGAGCATGCGGGCCAACTGATGGTAAGTGGTCGCCAACGCATATAGACATTGGCACTGTAAGAGATGTTACCATCCCTTCCATCGCCAATGCGCCACCAACCTTAGGAACTAAGATGTTATGTCTCTTGTGCCTGTAATTATACTGGCTCACTCAAACTTTAAACCGGAACACAACATTACCAAGTACTGCTGTTTTGCGGTATAATAATCTGATGAGTGGGTGGTACCCTACCCAGACGATAATATATAGTATATACGACGATACTTTACTTGTTTTTCGACGGATAGTATCGAGTGTAATTTGACTTAATATACGTCAAAATATGCGAACTTAATTTCAATTTTCAAGTGATTAACCAAAATAATTGATTAACTTATGTACTTAAACTTTATATGAACTGAAGAAGGATCTTATTTTCCAATTTCATAAGAATAATCAATTAATTTCACAGCTGATAACAGATAAAACTAAAACTTTATATATTTTTACTTTGTAAGCCCCACTCGTAAGTCGCAAGCAACATTCCGTAGAAATGTCACTGTCACAGATCCTTCAAAAGGGTCGTGTTGCAGTGAATTGTGGTATTTTAGGTGTAAGAATATCTAGAAAATACATTTATACCCATAAAATGAGTGAGAAACCAGCAGAACATACAACTACCAATGGCTTTGAGAGCAAAACTCCGTTCCTAATAGGAGTGGCAGGTGGTACAGCTAGTGGCAAGGTTAGTGATCACAGGCAATTTTATTGATTTTTGCGTCGTTTCTTTCATGACATAGTAGTTATGCAACGCAGTACACCAAAATTGTATATGTTTAATTTGCCACAAACACAACATTACATATTTCACGGTTATTATTAGACATGGGAGTGTCGATACAGGGAATGTGTACTAACCTCTCATCACACATACATTGTTAGCAAATAAACTTCCGTTAATATAATATGGCACTTCTCAAAAATATTGCTTTTTTATGCGGAGATGATGAAATATTTACAATTCGGTTCTAGATAACAATAATAGATAGTCATCATCAATATAATTCATAATACTAATTTTGTTTGTTTGTGCTGCCATCTTAGTAAAATTTTCCAAAATTATTTGTTATTGACAGGCTGATTGATAATAAATATTCATTAAATTATAATCAGTACAATATTTCTGTCAACATCTAATTAAATTTTGTATTTATATTTTACTTCAGTTATTCAAATCATTCATATTTATTAATTTGACTTATTTATCAATGTAACAACAAATTAATTTTAAAGCATGGATGATTAATTACAAAACTTAAACTTTTCTGTTTTATTTAGAATATGATTTAATATATTATATTCCATTGCTTTTAACACTATTGAATATTCAAAAGAAAAAAAACCTTTTTTATTTATTTTATATTGGCAATTAAACTTTTTTTTTTCTTTATTAAATATAAAGAAAAAAAAAGTTTAATAAAAAATAATTTATATCACAAATTATGATGATGTGTTTAAAAAATTCCAAATATCAATAACTTTGGAACATATTGTATGATTTAAGATGTAATTCATTAACTCATCAACACTTAGGTATACAGTTTAAATTCTAGGATTATCTAGTCATTTGTTTTTATTGACAGATGTATTGCAATATAAACTTATATTCACACATACATTCTATATATACATAGCTATACTATATAGATTGTTGTTGTCTAGATTACTACAGAATATGGTTTTGGTGAATCGGATGGTTTTAAATGATTTCTGGTGTTGAACAAAAATTTTCTTGTTTGTTTAAATAAAAAGAAATAAATTTTCTTTGTTTTGTTGGCAGTTTCTAAGATTTGTATGTACCTAATTAAATTCAAATTTGCTGATGCTTATAAATCAGAGGTTTTCAACTTTTTGTTGACCAGGGACCACTTTGAATTCCTTATTATTTGCAGGGACCACAAGATTAAAAAAAAATGTTTAAATATCTTCTGTAAATTTTTTCGTATTCTTGGGATGATATTTTTGCTCAAAGCAACTTGCATATCATCACCTACTCTCGTCCCGGACACCTTGCCCCTCGTTGCGCTCCCTATCACCGAGGCAAGTTCATTCGGTTTGAATTTTCATGGACCATATTTTAGTTCTTGCGGACCACTGGTTGGAAATCACTGTTATAGAGTATTCACTTGTTAGTTGTATTAATTATGTAGGCTCTGCATACATTTTTGGCTTAATAAATATTAAGACTTAAGAATTTTTCTGCATACCATTTTATGAAAGTTTTAAAGTATTGGAATAAAACATTAATTTAAATTTAATGGAAAAGATGCTACGAACAATATAATCCTACTTGGAAAAAGATTTCAATTTCCATTTACTTAGACATGAAATAAAACTTGATATTTTAGTTACTTTGATTAATTTTCTACATACAAATCCCTATATATATTTATATATACATACATATATTGGAAACATATATATATATATACATTTGATTGTTAATTGATTGTTTCACTGTAAATTGGGAATATTTGAGCAGTGAAGTATTGGGGCATTGAAGTATCTCATTTTAATAATAATGGTTTAATTGAACTTTGTGATTAGCTTACATTTGAGACTTATTAGCAATGGAAAATTTTGCCTACAAATCTCACATAATAGAAAATTTCTAATAGTCTATAGGCCATTAGACAATATATATTAAGAAATTAAATGAAATGAGAAATTAAACAAGGGTCTAGCAACATAGGCTACTTGGCAGTTACTTCATAATTAATGAAAAAAAAATATAAATACATAAACATAGAACTACAATACATTTCATGATGTACAAACTATTTGGTCATATCTTAGTATCCCATTTTGCCCTTGAAGCTTATTATAATGTTTCAAATACACACTGTATGCATAGTCATTCCAATGTGCCTCACTAGTCAATTTAATAGCTTATATAGTCACTGTCAAGTCTATAACAGAAACAAAATATTCAGTAGCAACCTGGAGTCTAAAAATGGACAGGGTATACATTCCCTGGATTCGGAAAGCACATAATGCTGTTAGTCTTGTACACAAACTATTGCCGGTCGTGTAGGATTTGCCGTCCCAAAGGAGTATGAGAATGAAGGTTTAGGAGTGAACTTTTGCTTTATAATATGTTCTACGAAGTTGGCTACTCTTCTTTGAGATTAATCGCCGTAGCCGAAATCAGTGAACTCATTCTCATAAATATGAACATTTTTTGCAACTCTGTTAATATTTAGTCAACAGTATGCCAAAGAATCATGGAGAAGCTTGGGCAACAGCAAAAAGAACAGACCGAGAGGCGTGTAGTCTGCATCAGCCAGGACTCCTTCTACAGAACACTAAAGCCATCTGAGAGGCTGAGAGCTGAACGTGGACAGTTCAACTTCGATCACCCGGATGCATTCGACGACAAAAAGCTTCTGTCAATACTGAAAGACATACTCGCTGGAAAGAAAGTTGAAGTACCTGAATATGACTACATTACAAATTCTATAAGGTTAATAATCTATTCAAATATATCTTAAGGTGTTGTTAGTTGATGATGGATGGTGAAAGCCGAGGTGATCCAATGGTGAGAACACGAGAACTTTATTAGAAGATCGCGAGTTCGAACCAGGGGAAGCGTTATTAAATTTTCATATTTACCTATTTGTGGTTTTATTACAACTCGTGCTCGGCGGTGTAAAAAAATATCGCGAGGAAACTTGCGCGTGTCATATGAAAATCCTCGTAGAATTAGTGTCGTGCAATAGGAGTCAATTTTTTTCCTTTAAGGAGCATATAAATAGGCTGTTACTTTAATATGTTTCTTCTTTAACAGCCATCGTTCACATACCATTTACCCAGCGGATGTGGTACTCATCGAAGGGATCCTGGTTTTCTACTTCCCGGAAGTCAGGGAACTTTTCCACATGAAGCTATTCGTCGACACTGATTCGGATACCAGGCTTGCAAGACGAGGTAAGTGGTGAAAGAGGTTTCATAAACGGCTGATTTAGAAGTTTAAAATAAAAATAATGAAAACTTATTTATATATACAAAATAATGTATTAATTATATAGCTGGATAAGAAAGTTTCGTTTATATTTTAAAACTACGAAATTTTCGATTTTTTTATTTGATGATACTTAAATTAAAACATGCAGGCAGATTAAAAATAATCAAATAATGGAAGGAAACACCAAAGTTATGGACAACACGTCTAAAGTGCAATAATAAAAAGTCTATTATATCTATGCTTCCGATTTTTCTTAAAATATTTGTATCAACAGGTTAAATCATAAAAAAAACATAACTATCCATATCCTAATTAATATGAATAGGAAAATAAATAGGCATGTACACTGTTCTTTCCCACACTTTCATAATACAATGGAAGTGAATATTTAGGTGGTAGGGCCTTGTGCAAGCCCGACTGGGTAGGTACGGGGTACCCACTCAGCACATATTCTTCCGCAAAACAGCAGTACTTAGTATTGTTGCGTTTCAGTTTAAAAAGTGAGCAAGCCAGTGTAACTACAGACAGTAGTCACATAACATCTTATATGACATGTAAGAATTGGTTAATATTTTTTGTATCGCCATTGTCTAATGGTTGTGGTGACCACAGACCATCAGGTGAGCCATTTGCCTGCCTGCATACATTATCAACATACAAATTCTTTGACGTCTTAGGTTTTTCTACAGTTACGTTACGTTTACATCACAAATACGACCCAAGATTATTTTTTATTGTATAGGTAGGCGGGCGAGCATGTGGGCCACCTGATGGTAAGTGGTCACCAACGCCCATAGACAATGGCATTGTAAGAAATGCTAACCATCGCTTACATCGCCAATGCGCCACCAACCTTGGGAACAAAGATGTTATGTCCCTTGGGCCTGTAATTACACTGGCTCACTCCCTCTTCAAACCGGAACACAACAATAACAAGTACTGCTGTTTTGCGGTAGAATATCTGATGAGTGGGTGGTACCTACCCAGACAAGCTTGCACAAAGCTCTACCACCACGTAAGTATTAGATTATTGGACCGCCTTAGATACGGGTGCTGGTATTTATATCCGGGTTATGTTTCGGGTATGAATACAGTTTATAATCCGGTGGCTTATCAGTTAGACGGCCAATCTCAAGAGATAAACCAACTGCGCAGAACATATAATAGTGCACAAGTGTGTGCGTAGACAATGGTGCACTCTCTATTCCCTTACTCATAGCCCGATGGGACGGCAATCCGACACGACCGAAGAAGTATTACTTTGATTATATCGTATCCTAACCCATATTATAGACGCAAAGGCGAGTTTGCTTATTTATTACACTTTTACGTCTTAACTAGTCAACCGATACAAGTCAGGAGTACCTAATAAGAATAACTGACCGCACACGCTGACGTACCTGCGGGCGATAACTAGTATAGTGTAATGGCAATCCAATATTAAAGGTCATTGCTCTTGTGCTTAAGACCAGCAAGTAGTTCGCTTTGCTCATAGAACGGGCACAATGGAACATTAATGTTGTCGTAATTCCAGTGCCCCGCGACATCATGGAACGCGGCCGCGACCTTGAACAGGTTCTCAACCAATACATGAACTTCGTCAAGCCGGCCTTCGAGGAGTTCTGTCTTCCGGTAAGTTTTATAACATGACAATGTTTATTGTTATTTAACACGATATTTTACGACACGCACAGGCAACGCACATATTAAAATGCTCAGTGTTTAAAAATGACAAGCCATTTAAAAATATATTTGTAAATAAAAATCTCTATACACCTCATCAGAAGCAGTATTGTGCGTATAACATTTTTTTCAGGCGTGTTTTGAGTTCTTACGTATAAAGAAGTAGTGAATGTCTTCCTTCGGATTCAAGCTTGCTTTACACCAAATTTCATCAAAATCGGTTCAGCGGCTTAGCTGTGAAAGTGTAACACACATACCTAAATCTTTTCTTATATTTATTGTAACTCATTTTCATTTAAAATATTGGAACAGTATATACCCTATTCCAATGGGAATAGAAATAAATGTAAACACACCGTAGATTTACAAATTGCATGCGATTGTCAAATCGTTTTGCATTATTACGCACTGCAAACAGTTCTTGATTAATTTACCCTTATTCATAATACAACACTCTTCTACTTAACTAGTTATAACCACATTAACTTAACTTCCAAAGTTCCGAATACAACTTCGCGGACATTGAAAACGCCATATTTTCGCGTATCCATAGTGAATGTCATAGATTATTCAAGATGTCGACCAATGACATCGCGTCAATTGATATCGATGACCAATGATATCACATTAATTCGGTGTCAAATTTGTTTATTTGGGTTTATTCCTGTTGTGGTTGGAATAGGTTATAGGTGTGAATGTGTCTAATAAAATATTATTTTCATTACAGACAAAGAAATTTGCTGATGTCATCATTCCTCGTGGTGCTGATAATTTTGGTGAGCTTTTATATTTTTATAACAAAATTTTTGACGTTGTTAAATGTACTATTATTTATATATATGTACGTGTTGATATATTATTTCATTTTTTTTATTATAAGCTTGTTCCTGCTTAATAGTGTGTCAAAGCATATTTCTCTTTGCGGCCTATTCAAGATATTTCCTAGTTCGTAGTTTCGCCATTTTTTTTCCACTGCTGATTGTTAATCTAAACACAGATAAAAACTTTCAACAGATTATATATACAGTAATGTCTCAAACTCAGCGTCTAAATTAGTCAATATAAATACGTCTTTTTTCATATACACTTATATGTGCTGTACGTTATAATCATTTTCATAGCATATCCTGTCAATGTGAGAGAAGTGACATTATTTATTAATAGGTGTACAGATTACAAACGTTTATTTAAAGAGGTAAGTTTAATTTAAGGTCATAGCCACTGCAATAAGCGCGTAAAGTTGTTCTTAAAAAAATCCCTTCTTGCAGCGGCTATGCTCTTATGTAGCTGCTAATCTAAATTCGACTTTATGAATAAATATTTAAAGTCGGTTTTCCGTTGTTGCAGTGGCTATTGATCTTATCGTGCACCATATATGGGATATTATGTATAAGAAGCGTCCCGAGATAAACGGATGTAATGGACACTTGGAGGTGGACGAAGCGAATGGAAGGAGGATGTCCGGCAGCTCTGAAGACACACTGAGTCGATAGTTTTGATGTTAAATATTTGGTAATCAGCGGAAAAATGTCCAAAATTGACTGTGGGAGGTATTTTGACTAATACGATGTTTTTTTTTTTAAATAATTAATATTATATAATGTGTATATGTGTTATTTACATTGGTAAATACATATTTAAGTTTAAAGCTAAAATCATTTTTGCGCTGATCGGTGCTTGTGATTGACCATTCAGGTATTCTATATAATGATTAGTTAATATACAGTATTAATTTGTTTTAATTTAAAAAGTATGTAATAATATTGTAATTCTGACATAATAATTAACGTTTTAATTTTTTTTCGTATGTATATTATAGGTATTAATTTTTAACCGATGTAATTTATTTTTTGGTATTTATGTTTGTAATTATGATGAAGTGTATGTAGTGCGGGACTTATATCTTAGATATAACACATGTTTTTTTATATATACAGGGTTATTAGCTAGCATTTCAATGACTACTATATTCTAAATTCAAATTCGTTTATTTGGTATCACAATTTGTAACAATATTGCCAGAGTCCTCGCACTAGGCTTCGCCTGTATCGCGTGGAACCAATTAAAAATGACATAGTAGAATTAACAAAAGTTACGTAAGAGATACTCGATAAACAAAAATTACAAAATAAACTTAAATAAAGCTCAAATTACATACAACTTTTGTTGTATGACTCGAACCTATTCGATTTTCCAAAGAATCGTTAATGATAATAATCATTATGATAATTTAAATAAATTAATCAAATTTAATTAAAGAAATGAAAATATATATTTTAAACGGGTAAATAAAATGGATATATTTTTTATTAAAAAAAGTAATTGACATGTATGAAGCAAAATTATGTACGGCCTTACATGTAAATGTTGTTTAGAGTGATTAGTTAAACAATGCTCTGTCTTTTTCTTTCGAATGTCTAATCAACGATGAAAGAAAGAGAAATCAGTGTTTAACTAAGCTGCTACACAATGTTTATATTTTTACAATGTTTATGTGTTACCAGTAATTAATAAAAATATTGTACCCGAATGGTCAGTCATAAACTGTGTCAAAATGTGTGAAGGCGATATTCTTTATAAATTGACACGGATTGAACAATCAATATTTGTTGATCTTATTCTTGAAACTAAGTGGAGTTTGTTTTTTTTATTTATATTAACTATTTTTGGTCGGAAGCATTTACATTTTTTTTACATTTCTTAATTTGAAATAAATATTTTTCGTTACTGACAACATATATTAATTTCAAGTGATGAAAAATGGTAAATTAATAATGCATTTGTGATCTTTGAAGATATCCTAATGTTGGATGCTACAACAAAACTTTTATTTTGAGTTCTTCAAATACTATCAAATGCCTAAACAAAATGAATATGCATGCATTTTGCACAAATGTTTATACACAAAACACTGTTATATTTGACATATAACAGATATATTAACAGAGTATTAATTCCATTGACAAATATGTCCTTGTCTGTATTGAGTCACAGACTATAAATATTTTCATGTAAACAAATAAAATGGAAACAAGCTTTCAAATGTTCTCGAATGTTTAAATACAAAAATTGTGTTATAATAGAAAAGTTTGGCATATAAATTGTAATAAAAGTCAAATGATAAAAAAATAAATATTTTTTAATAAATATATGTAAAAGAATAATTGGAGCTTATATTCTGTTATACGCATTCTCTAAACTGAATTATGAAAAAAAAATGATATGATTTTATAAGAATTATTTATATAGCTTTCGAGCAATTCATGAACGCTTGGAATGACGACAGGAATGCTCGGCTTAATAATTTAATAATTAATTAATAATACTCCAGAGAATCTGAATTGCGATTAGAACCGAGGGGTTGATTGAAGATATAAAAATAGGTAGGTGGATTGACAAATGGGCTATCTGATGGTGAGTGGTCACCACTACGCAAAGATTCTGGCGCTGTAAGAAATGTTAATCGTTCGTTACAGTGACCATGCGCCACCAATCTTGAGGACTAAGATGTTATGTCCGTGTTCTTTCAAGCTGGAGCAACAACTAAGTACTGCTGCTTGACGAATATGTGATAAGTAATAATGATATAAGGATACCCAAGGTGTGCTTGTACAAAGCTCTACCAAACAAATAACCACCTGTCACTTGTTAATATAGACAGTAAGGCAGGATATTAATAAAATAATTTCAACGAAAATATATTGATATTTCTTTCTTGTGTGTGGAGTTAGAGAATAATGTTAATAGTGCCCGTCAATAAATATTGCACACCGACCTTTGAAAAGAGACAATCGACTGACCTCGTCATGGTAGAGCGTTATCTCTGTCTTGTATTAGTTCTGACAATTTAGTTTAGATTTTGCGTACAACAGAAAAACTGTAATGTTTCCACTGTATACGCATCCTCGGTATCATATTTTAGTTTTATAATTTAAAAAAAAGCTTGTATACATTTACACATCTTTAACTATTTATTGAAGTTTCGACAATTCGATTTAAAAGTTTTTATTGATTGACTGAAAATTGCTAATGAAACTGTTCCATTTATAAACAATTTATACAATTTAACTATAAGGTCGCGGGTCTAGATAAAGTCCAATTGATAATTTTGTCTTAATTATTCAATACACGATAACAATACGTCAATGTTTGGTCACGTGACCGATCACCAATACACGTGAGTGATTTCTACGAAGCAAATCGTCAATCGCTATGTGATTTTGTCTAGACCCGCTGGTTTCTTTAAGAATGGGATAGAATTAATGTTCAGAAAAATACTTTATAAATTATTATTAATAATTATTTCCTGTGTAACTTACGTTTTTTAACGAGGAATTCTCGATATATTTCGGGTGGGGAGTAATTGATGTCTCCGGCTGATGTCGTAAGGTATCCTCGATATAATATTTAATTGTGACTGGAATATTTATTAACAATAATACTATAAATAATCACTGTTCGTTAAGCAGTGAAACTACATTATTCAATTCAAATATCGAATTCCGAGTTAACTTCTACTACTTAAACTAGTTTTATATACTATATAATATCTTATTTTAAACTTTTCAAATATGTATTAGTTTTTTTCCAATGTATTATTTATTAGTTAGTATGATATAATTATACCGTTACATAATTATAAGGCTGATACAAATCGTAGAGTAAGAAAAGGTGTTCAGTAATATAATAATCAACTACCTAGTACGAAATATATTCAACGCTAAAACTTACCATTTTATCATTAACTTGTTGTCGTTGATTTACTTAAAAAGTGATTGTTCGATACAGTAGTCCCGTTTATCCGACTGAATGGATTCGGATCGGATCTAACAATAACAAAGTAAAATTCACCATAAGTACCTTAAAATAAGGTTACAAATAAATGATGACGATGATACAACTCTTATGCTCCTATATGGTGAACATTCAGGAAATCGTTGATAATGACTGTAAAAGATTTAGCTTGATCGGATAAACGGTAAAGAACGCATACCGGACAACCAAATAATTCATTATATATATTTACGTTTTGTTATTCATATCTCAGTTCATATACGGGGTTATTTTTAATGACCCAGCAACCTCGCACGACCAGATAGCTAACATCATAAGCAACAACTTTTGTTCTACGACTTCGGACATAATACATGTATACTCATACATGAAAAAAAAGTTTCACAAGTTTTTGTCGTACTGTCGTGACATTTGTAGTTCTATATTTTGTTCATAAACGAAAGGACGACGCGACGCGTCGATCTTTGCGTTGCGCGTAGATTTATAAACTACTAAAAAAAAGCGGTGGCTGGGTCGTTGCAATATATATACGAAGTGAAATAGAATTAACAAAACGGTTGATTTGTTTTTACTCCGGCCGGATTTTGCGAAATGTTCGGACAATCGGGACTTCTGTATAATAAATGAAATAGTTCCATTGTGTGTTATTGGTATTATATGTGCATTTATATATTTCATATCGGTCTTCCAAAGTTGTATTGGAGTGAATTATTAGAAGGTTTATGTTTAATAATTTTCTGAAGTGCATTTAAACATTTCTCAAAGAATAGCACAAAATTTTTAAATTCGTGTTGTATATGGGTAAATAATTTCGAATGTTGTTTGTGATTCCATAAAAGCCAAGTTTTATTCGTTCACAATAAATAACTATGGTTTTTTCAATAACTTTTTTTTTATTTTCGGTTTTCGATTACCAACGTTATCTTTTAAGCGATTGTTATGCCTTTTATTTAGTTATATGTGTGGCTTCAATCTATACAGCCATGAGACTGTCAAACATTGGCTATTTACCGGCATTACTTAAACCAAAATGGGTTTTAGGTAATAAATAATTAAATAAAATGGAATTGAATTGTTTATGTTTTTTAATCGATTACAGTATGTCTACTTATATACATTTTTTATTATATTTTTCCATTAACACATTACAAATAACCTATTTAGTAATCTATGCGATCTCCATCCGAATTCCGATAAAAACGTATGTGATAAAATTTAGTGAAAATAAAAAAAAAACCGTTAAATAAAAAAATACCTTATAAAGTTGTATTCTAAGATTGTAATTTAAGGCACTATTACCTATATAAACACTAAGGCATTATAAATAAAAATAAAATACATTATAATATGAATATTTTTACAGCGATGCTTTGAATGTTAAAATTTATTACATTAAATTTATATACAATTAAAAACGAACGTAATCGAACGCATATACATATATATCCACGACGCGTATTCTTACTTTTTGTTATAATCTACTAAATTATAGTATTATTATTTAATTGATGCATATCCTTTTAGTTTAGTACCTTTGTGACTATAATGAAGCTGATGAAAACAATACAAACCTGAATAATATTTAATCTAAAATAAACTGGATAAAAGCCATAGCTGAATGGGGTAAATGAAACAATAGATTAAACTTAATAGCTATGGCTGAGCTAAATTGTTTCTGAACGTAAATATACTCGAATAAATTATTGAAATGTTCAACATGCCCAAATATTTTATTTTATTATATAAATAGAAGTAATTAAGTTTAGTATATATATTTAAAGTAAATATTATTATGAATGACGAAATCATTCATCTTAAAAAGATATTTACACGCTAGAAGTATCATAATACAATATAATATTATGAAATAAAATAACTGACACAGATACAAAAACAAAATATCATTTGCTTGATATACCATTAAACGTAGTCCTTAGTAAACAATGTTTTTTTTTTAAATATTAATGCATCTTTTACGAGCATGTTCATAGACTGCTTAAATTTTTTAATTAAAAATGTAATCTGTAATCAAATGTATTCGAGTGTTATCTGTCAGCACAAATCTGAAAGAGTTTTGAGTAAAATTCAAAGCTACTTTGCGTGTTGTAATACATTATTTTAAGCAACAATTGTAATAAGCCAACTTAAGCCAACAATTTACAATAATAAAGTGTTTGCAAAGGATCCTTGTTTTATTTTATATGTTATTATTCTTGATTCGAAACATCAATGACATGTCGAAATCATTAAATAGAATAGATATGATTAATAAAAATATTTCTGCAAATTTATAATTTTTTTAAAGGGTAACTAATAATTAACATTTTTAACCTAAGTGTTGCCACGAACTACAACTGCGGTCTCACATTACAAGAGTTACCCTTTAATAAAATAAAAATTAAATTTCGATTTTCTCTGTATTTCGTTTTATGGACTACTGAGATTTGAACCTATACATCCCGGTCAGAAGAGCAATTTCCAAACCGATACGCCAACTTCAACCCTTTTGTATTATGTGAAAATTGTCATCGCCTTGTTTGTTGTATTGTATTAACATGTCTTTTTTTTCCTTTGCAGTTGCCATCGATTTGATTGTTCAGCACATATCAGAATACTTGAAGAAGAGTACTTCGGACAAAGTGCAGTTGCAGTTGTCGACTCTCGCGCCCTCCGTACCCAGCAGCCCACAACGAAGCGGTAAGGTAGGGCGCCCTCATTAAGATAATTGAAGATTTCAAAGAAATATTTTTTTCAAGTCGAAACGGAAAGAGACTGGTTTGAACTAAAACAACCAAAGTTTATGTTATAATAGAAATTGTTTTAAAAATACTTTAGAAGTTGTAAAATTTTTAAGCGCGATATTGGTGACTAAAGTCTAGTTTTTAAACATTTTAAAATTTTAAGTATCTCCAGATTAGTATTCATGCACATTTTAGAGCGATTGTGCCTAAAGACGACAAAATATATTAAGATAAATTTAATAAATATAGTAGTAATATTTTATTACCAATACTATGAAGAGTATGAGCAATGTCATTACAAAGCACATTCAATTCTTTGTTAAGGAACGAAATTAATACATAATCCAGTTTAAATAATAATATGAAATATTCTTTATTGACACTGAAAATAATATAATACTTCAAGTGGTAATGTTGGTATGATTCTATTATAGTTCTAGTTACCGACAAGGACTAACGTCTATACCAGGCCGGGCCTGAATTTTAGACGTCAGTTTTGTCTTTTCTCGTTTTGCTTCTTATTAAATATATTTTTATTAATTAAATATTGATTAGATGCCTTCGTATATCAATAAGATCCAAGGATTTTTCTTATTGTTACTGATAAGATATGCCATTGCCAAGCGCAACAAAATGCTATAATTAAATAAATATTTAACCCTAAACCAAAAACTATCAGTCAAAAGTTGTCAAAGACATTTTATTAGTGAGCCTACTTATAAATTAGGTACAAAAAAAATGTATTTAGAATTAAAGTTAGAATATGCAAGATATTTTTTTAATTTATTTTTTTAATATTTTGAATTTAATGTGTAAATTAATATATTACTATTCTGAACTAACTGCTACTATTAATCTGAACAAGATAATTGTAAATCGATTTATAATTTTGCAGCTGAACTTTATTGTATGTTATTTTATTTAAGCAAAGATTGCTATATTATATAATTAACGCTTAAAATAAACAATATATTATCTGTATAAAACAATTCGTCTTGTAACACTAGTCACTTTAAACTGTAAAGGTGGTTTTATTATAAGAATATTATGTAGATTTGTTATCGACTAATTAATATGTTTAAAAATTTTAAAATTTAAATTTATTTATAATTTTAAACGATATCACTTGCTATGAAAAGCTAGCGATCAATTTACTTAAGAGTAAACAATTTCGCATAGTTCCAAACACGGTCTTGCATAAAGGTCTATCAACGGAGACCAATTTCAGTGATGAGAGATTGGTGTGATTATGATATAACTTTTATTTCGCGCCGCTGTACGTCGTTGCTATCGCACGTGGTTGAGTGACACGCGGCATATATTTTTGTCTCCCAAGTTTTGTGTTATTTAATCATTGTTACATCGTTTTGTTGAATTTTACGGATTTGTTGTTATTTTTGTTTTATTATTTAACTGTTTTGTTTGGATTTAAAAAAGTGTTCGGCACATCCATCTATCGATCGTAATGCCTCTGGCGGCCATAAATTGAACAGAACATCAATCATTTAGCCGAAATACCCGTCTCTTGTCTACTGCAGTTGATAGATCTTTGTATAAGACCATGGTTCCAAAGCTAAGTAGACAGTGGCTTTACAGATTAACGCTAAACTTTTGGAATGTCTATCGTACATTTACATTAGGCGTTCGGAAGCGGCGTTTTTGTTATACTCCGGAAGAATAACATCTACTATTATAAATAATTTAGCAGCTATTCACTGCTTAAACCCACTCTTTTTTCCTTTTAATAAAATTAATTTAATTTTATCACGCTATTTTGGTTTGGTTTGGTTAGACCGATTAATACATATTATTTTAAATAAAAATATCAAATCAGCATTCTCTTTAGAGTAACTAATGCAATAAATAAACAAATTTTTGAATTTAGAAATCTTAGCAAAAAATATAAATACAATCAAAATTTTAATGTCTATCAAAAATTTAGAAAGTATTTTTTTTTTCTTTAATTACTTTTGACTTGTTAGGGAATTTCTTTAGTTAAACAAAAACTGATATATTACCCATATTAATAAATATGAATAAACCTTATTTAAAATAGCAATAATCACTTAATTAATTACTATATCATATTTATTACTGGCAACTGGCTTAAGGTATATAATATTATGACTTATGTAATGTTTTATATGGTGGTAAAAGCGTTGCACAATATCTAAATCTTTTAAGTTTTAAGATCTTACTTGTCAATATTCTTAGTCCTGTTAAATTAGAAAAGAGATTGTATACAATAGAGTAAGCACCAAAACATGTTTTATATAATAATTAACATTCACAAATAATTTATACTTATATTAATGACAATATAAATTTAATAGATTTGACAATGAAAACAATTGTTATTTCATTTAAATTAAAGAAAATATTTATTAATCGAGTCCGGTAATGATGACTTGTTATATTTAAAAAAAAAACTGTACCAACTCATATACTTATATGACTGATGATTACTAGTCAGATAAATAAATTGTATAATTTATTATTTGTAATTAAATATTAATTGACCGAAATTATTGAAGTATTGGCGCAAAGCAAGTGGAGGCTGTTAAAATTGGTTGTTATTTTAATTAAGTTATTTTGTAATCAATGTTACCGATTGTTTGATTGATGTTTTGTTTTTAATTCATATATTAACGGCCTTATTGGATGTTTAATTAAACATTGATTTCTTTTTTTTTATTAACATTTTGACATTGTTAAACCAATACCAATGAATACAGACGTTACATAGAAGCGCAGTTCTAATGGGCGCTCTGAAGACAAACTTTCTGCGACCCAAAATGCTGCTTGGCAGCGTGGCAGTCGCGCTGCGGCAGCTGTCTCTCTCTTACGCATTGCGAAGGACGTTCCCCCAGCGTATCTTAAACCAGAGCCGACAAACTACGAACTAAACTGGGGCAGACCCCACTTGGAATCGGCACACGAAATCCTTAAGAACTGCGCTTCTATACAGGCTGTAACAATATTCGTGTCCGACCCGTGAAGGGGTTATTAGGTATCTTGAGTCGATTTAATATATGTAATCAATTTTAAAATACTAAGAAAAAAAATTACCCCGAATAAAATTAATATTTAACTAAATAAAATGACGAAAATCACATGGCAACACAGGCGTGACGACAGCGCTTGCTAGGTACTTACCTATTGGGTAGCGAGGACATGGGGTCATGAAGTCATCTCAGTTGAAAAATAACTCGGTGTTCACACTAATGTGATGGCTGCGGCGAAGAGTTGAAACGCACGCTCTGATGGCACTGGAGTACCTTGTGTAACTGCGGACCGTGTCTCGTATTCTTTACGAGCCGTTGCATAATTGCAGTCACTTTTACCCAGACACATTAACATGTAAAATACTCTTGATTAGAATACATATCGCGGAACATAAACTTAACTGCAAAACGACCACTCTTAATTAGTTTACGCGCCAAACTGACCGAATAATAGAAATAGAAAAGTAGTTAGTAATAGACAATCGGTTATTTATCTAGTGAATTAAAAACAATTGTATCGATAATTTATCGATAACAGTGACACGTGTGCAATTTGGAATACTATTTATAAGAGCAATACGATCCGTACTATTGATATTGATAGTAATTTATTCTATAAAAACGATAGTGTCGATTGTATTGCAAAATACATTAGTTTTAACCAAAACCTATCGATACTATTAATAACATCGATGGTTTTGTACTATCAATTTAGTTAATGAAAAATCATTAAGATCAAAACCATCGGTGAAAATCGATAAGTTTTAGTTAAAACTAATGGGTATTGCAATACTATCTACACCATCGCATGCGTTACTATCGATAATCAAACTATCGATTATTCTACAACATTACTTCTTCACATGACACGTGCCGACGCTCGCTAGCCGCCTCTTTGAAGACGCCGACATAGCCTTTCGGCGTGAAACAGCGGCGACTCGCTAGCCGCCTCTTTGAAGACGCCGACATAGCCTTTCGGCGTGAAACAGCGGCGGCTTGACAAAGAAAAATATTTTAACGAAAAATAATAAATATTTGGTAATAGTTTAGGGCAGTCTTCCATCACGCTCATTAATTTATTTTTATTTTATATTTTCTTTCTCTTTAGTCTCTTATAAGCTGTGTGGTTAATGTTATTGTTTATGTTTTAATTAGTCATGGACACTTGATTGTGTAGGAAAAAAATGTATCACTTATAAGTATAAAATTATCAGTTAATTAGTATGTGTCCCTGAAAAATTTCCATGTCCGAATCCAATCAGCTCAGATCATTTGCTGAGTGTGAACTAGGTGATTCGTGAGCTAATTTATTTTAGTTGAAAATTAATATCGCACTATATCGCGCTTAGTAGTAGTGACACGGCCTTACACGTTCCAGCGGCGTTTCAAAAGCACTCAAAGAAGCCGCCTAACAAATCTGGTGTTGTCATATTTCGAAAAATTTGCTCGATGTTGGGGAATTAGGGCACAAAAATGGGAATTTTAAATTACAATAACTATTTTAAATTAATGAATATGGGATTTTTAATATTATTTTTAGTAATGTCCACAAAACACCAATATTCCCCTTTCGCGCCAGATGGGGGTTTTGTTACACGCTGTATAATACCGCTAAACAACGCAGTAAATAAAGTAAAGCAATAATATTATAAATATGGCTAAAATTAAAATGGACTGTGAGGTACAGCATTTTTAAAACATTGAAATTTTAGCTATTATTTTAATGTCGTGTTTATATATTTTTATATTTCAAAACCAGCACACATCTGGTATCTTTGGTTTATTATTAATTATTTGGTTTTGTTGTAAAATAACCACTATATCAATCTATTTTCAAATGCTTATTTATCTTTTTTTGGTGTTATTTGAAAGTGAAAAGACAAAATGAAAGATGAAAATAGTAATTCAACAAACTTGTAAAAAAAATGTTGTTGCTATTACATTTGTGTGTCAATTTTTATTTTTATTTAAATTCAGTGATAAAATACGTCATTATAATATACTTTCATTACGAATTCTTAAATATAATTCAGTCAATTTTTTTTCGTACAAAGTACTTGTTAGTAACTCTATAAGTTATTTAAAAAAATCTCTATCGATGTAATTAAGTGAAAGTTTAATTTATGATAATTTTACAGTCGATGTCAATACAACTCTTGACGCCTATTTATAATATGCCAAAGAATATACCTATATATTTTTGTAAATAGGAACACTATTTTTTTTAAAGTTGCCATGTCATTACCAAACTGCAAAGCAAGGAAATACTTGTACAGTTAGCGTGGAATTTAAATCCGTCGCTAAAATGTTCGCAAAAACACACTTTAGAAGGAATCCATCTCTATTAGCGTGGCGAAACCAACAAGATATTCATTAGATTTGAATTATTTTTTTGTGGCTCACTACACTTTTACAAAATGCGTAATTTCCTATTATTAATAAACATGGTATTTATAAATATATTGTTTATATAATCGTTTTTAAAAATATAATGTTACCGTTTGTGCGCTTACTTGTTTTCTAGTTTTCATGCGGTTTTTTTTAAATTAAATTATGGAATCTAAGTTTATTTCCAAAAAACATTAATATTTAAATAATTAAGTACTATTTCAAAATATGTTGCCCGTACGATGTTGGGGTCCTGAGTACCATTTATAAATAAGTTAAAAAGACGTATACATCTTAGCTTTACAAAAAAAATCAAAGTTAACTTCACTCAAAACGCATTAAGTTTTGCGTGTACTGTATGGCTAAGAACTCAAAGTTACCTTCACTCAAAACGCATTAAGTTTTGCGTGTACTGTATGGCTAATAACTCACGGAGCGGTTTTTTCCCGTGCCCGCCGCGGTTGTGGATCTACGGTTTTATTTCTAAACTCACGAGACCGGTGATTTGCGCGATCCCGCAGCCGTCGCGGTTGAGATAATCGCCCGCAAACTTGGCGGGCGTCGATCGCAAGACGGGCGGTCGCAGAGCGCGCGAGCGCAACCCGCCGAGGCTGCGGGTGACCGCGGCCCGCGCGATCCTAAAAGTTGCCCGCCGGTGCACATATAAATCTGCATTCTATAGAGGTAACGGACCCGCAACCGCGGCGGGCGCGGGACAAAACCGCTCCGTGAGTTCTTGGCCTACGTGTTGCCATATATGACTTAGCAGCCTTACTATAAATGTTGTAAAAAGGGTGCTCAATTAAACTCTCGTCTGTCACCGCTTATTTGAAATACGACACAGCATTGTTTATCTAACCCAAATATTATTTATAAGTAAAGCGTTAAGAGTTTTAACTGGCGGATATTGAAGTGACAAGGAAAGACGTATTTTTGGCACGTAAAACACTAATTATTCTGCCATAGATGATACGTGGTTTCGTTTAGTACCAACTAAAATAAATTAAAAATTACTTTTTTAAATAAGAGTACTTATGTAAGTTATGTAACTGAAGTTGCCGTCTATGTTACTAATTTAAAATAGAAATTTATTTATTCAACTATGTATAATGATTGTTTTTTTTTATAATTTTGTTATATTAAAATGCCACATCCTTTCCGTAGTATTTATTAGCTTGTTAATTAGTAAACACAAAAAAAATTGTACAAAGATTATCAATAAAGTTATTTTATTTTAATCAAATGTATTTTTTTTTATTCTATTATTATATTAGCCACCTCGTCGATTACGTAAGTATATATATTTATTAATTACATAACACAATGTGTCACGGCGGCCATACTCTCTTGAAATTGGCCGCCGTGACCGAAACCAGTCTGGAGGACCTTATTTATTTAATACAATGTGGGGTGTCATCCTGTCCTCCTAGATGATCTTCAAACGTTTAAATGTTATTGTAAGAATACACTTAATAATATTAAATAAATAACAACAAACAAGAATTTATGAGCGAGTTTCTCATGTACCAGGAAATCATACACACCGAACGTGTGTACCAGGAGATTATAAACAGTAAGAAAAACTTAAAAGCCACATTGAAGCTGTCATATCTTCCATTACATAATAATAATAAAAATGTAACTGATCGCTGTGTGTAGATGGAAGATATGTACCAGGAGATTATAAACAATAAGAAAAACTTAAAAGCCACATTGAAGCTGTCATATCTTCCATTACATAATAATAATAAAAATGTAACTGATCGCTGTGTGTAGATGGAAGATATCATTCATCAATTTAAATACAATCATAGCGAGCATTTATTCGATTTTAATGGCAGGGAACCAACTCACCGCATCAGGCTGGCAGCTCGATTATATAAGTCCTTCAATTGCTTTCAATGCACAAAGTGGGCTGATTTCAAATAAATGGAATAAGGGTAAGTTATAATATACATATAAAGTATATTAATCAATGAAACAAATTGTACAACTTGATCCGCATTTATTACAATACACATTAACATAATAATCGCAATAATTACAAAGGAAAATAAATCGTCGCTTTATTTAATAAATTTAATTTTAGTCTCGTAACGAGAGCGCGCAGTACGCGCGGACTAGGGTTGGGGGGGGGGACTGTTGTTGCATAATTCAAACTACACAAGAAACGACTGCCTCTCAATCATAATTATAGTTAAATAACATTCGAACACTAATCATCGCAAGCTTGGATTATATATTTTCTTGGAATTATAACCTTGTGCCTTTGATATAATATTAAAAATATATATTTACACTGAATACAGAATACAAACTGAATGAATCAAATCAAGAAAGCAGATTATCAAATGTTTTATGCTATTTGTTTTTTTAATTATTATATATTGTTTAATGAGTTTTTTTTTGTTAATTTAATGTAACTGCTATCGAAGCTTGCGACAAGTGGCAACTAATTTCAATTTCAGTTCGTTATTTTGAGAGTAGTGTCATTTTATTCGGCTTCCAACTTATATTCCACTGGTTATAAAAGATGCAAAAAACACGTTAAAAGCATTGACTCTGTTGCGAATTTATACGTGACATTCTTTATTTAAAATATATATTTTTTTAATTAGAATCACTTTCTATAAACAAAATAATATATAAAGACTCGAATAATTTCCAAGTTAAAAGCGAGCCAGTGAAAATATTTTAACTCCATCACGTATATTCTATATATTTTAAAAAAGTAATTCAAAAAGAAATTTAATCGAATTATTTATATTTAAATAGTATTTGATTCATGATCTGCTTATTTCATTATCATCTTACCATAGAGAAAATTCAAATTGAATCAATTAATTATTATATGTACTATATATTTTTTAATAAATATATCACTAGAAATAAAGAAAATAACAAATATAAGCATAAATATACGAAAAACAAAACCTAATAATAGACAAATTTTCTCTATGGTAAGGATGTCATTCGCAGCAATAGAAAATATGAAATAAAATATTTATTATATATTTGGTAAAAATTGCGTTTACAAACTAATATACGAAACAGAACGAAGCTGTAAATATACATTGTGCTATTTATTATGATAACTTATATATCAAATTCTATTAAACTTCTATAAAATAAAACTGCGCTTAAATATGTCGTTTTACTTATCAATATAATACACGATATTTACATTGTTTTTTTTTTATTATTTTCAACCATCTCGTTATCGAATAGGAATTAAGGCAGATTCACACTAAGCTTACGTGACGTGTACGAACGATAGCGTATAATATAAAACATACGACTCTAATAAGGTACCCACTGATGCATCGACAAGACAAGTTAGTGTGAACCTGCCAGTACTCGCCGCGGCCGGTGTCTAATTAATTATTATCAATCGCACTAACGACAATCGAAGATCGAAGATGAAATATCATAACAATGCTGACCGTACTTCTACTACCAAAATCCTGCATTAATTGTTTATTTTATATAACAATATTTAATTATATTATATCCATCCCTCTCTCTCTCTCTCTCGTGTATATTGTAAATATGTCAAGCCCGTCAAATAATTTGAATACCTATGCCGTAACCAACCGTTCAACCGTTTTAGAGTCAGTAGGGTCAGTAGCAAACACACTTAAATGGCAAAAAAAGATTTTTAAGTAATCATAATTGAATTTACCTAAAAGTTGAGAAGGCATTCTCAATCTTCGATTGGCGAATCATAGTAAGTTTAAAGATCGATAAATTGACGCGAGGATTTACAAATCCCGATACACATATATCTCTGACAATAATGTTATGTAACAAAAAAAAACTATTTTCAGAAGTATATAAATCTAAATATGGAAGAATCGTTTCGGTTCTCTATGAATCTTTATTTCGAACCGGAAGTGATTGTGTGATAATTAAACCATTTAATTAAACGACAAATAGACCGTTATAAGAATCTAGAACAATTACATAACGAGTTTGACTAACGCATTTATTATTACCATTATTGTCATGAGAATATATCAAATGTATCAACACTTCAATATCTTCACACTTGTCATTTGAATTAAAATTTAAAGCAACCATTATTGTCTTCACCATTAAATCTAGACAAAAAAACTCACAAACACGTCACCGACCGCGGCCACGAAACGAAGCAGACACAACTACAACTATCGTACAATCTAAAACGAACCTTATTAACATCGTATAAAGCGCAAAATACACAATTTCGTTAAATATACACAAATTTTACCTAAAAAAATCTCGCTTCGATAATAACAATAATAATTATTCGCAAACCTTAATATATAATATATACACAATTCATATTGACTTGAACGTACTTTTTGGTGTTACTACTGCGCTACGTCTATTTCGAGTTCAATGTTTCATGCAACTCATACAATATATTCATGTTTATAATTATATTGTTGTGTAAGTTTCAATAGAAAAATATATAAAAAATATTTCTGTCATAGACAATACTACTATGCCGGTCATTGTGTTGTCAATCTGTAGAATAGTTAAAGTGGCTTTCTGTGATTTTAAGGTAACTTATTTTTGAAAGTTCATATTGTTATTGACTATTTACAAGTTACCAATTAATATTTTTTTGTTTGTTTTAATAAATAATTATAGTCAGATTATAGTTTAGTATTGATTTTATAACAATATTGACTGAAATACTTACACTTAAATATGTATCTGATTTTGTATTGGAAGAAGTATTGCTATGCTTTCGTTTAAGGACCATTACAACCCTAGCTTTGCAAATCGAAGGTCAGGATTTGGAAAGAACTATATAGAAAGCGATGCTCCACAGCCTTGAAATAAATCACACAGTTAGCCAATGAGTTTAACTTATTTGTGGAACTTTCGAATTTAAGATAATGTTTATGGATAAGTGTAAAAAAAAAACAGAAAATCACAAAAAAATATTAATGGCACTCCCGTATTTAGACTCAGTTATCGTACCCATCGAGAATTTTGAAATTAATTTTATCAAATAGTAAAGTTAAAACTATAAAGAAGTTTCTGAAATCTTCATTTCTTAATAAACATATTCTTATTTTGTGTAAAACAATCACAATATGCTTTTTGGCACGAATTTTCATACAAGCGCGACTACAGACCAGATGGCCGAGCGCCTTCGGAGTGAGAGCACGTCGGTTTGCGCCGCCACGATCAGTGTTGCGTAAATAGCGTATTTAGTATATTTTATTTGAAAATTTTACAAGTGACAAGACTGTTCATCATCAATTTTAGGACGCGCACCTACTTATGTATTCTATTTTTTTTGGTAGTTTCAATGCTTTATAATTTGATACGTAATTTTACTGATAATAAATTTGTATATTTTGTAGTTTGATAAAAAAACAAAAATATAACTCTAGTTAAAATTCTAACTAGTAACAGAATTATAACACTCTCATATACTATTATACATTGCCAATTTTTTATCGTTAATTTTTTTATAAATAAATATTTTTTTTGAAATAATTTTATAATAATTATATAATTACTTATTTCGTCGTTTTATTTTATTAGCTAACGTGTTCAGGCAAATACAGTCTTTAAGTACTTAATTAGTAAGGTCGTTATTTGTGTAATAGATTTCCGTAGAATAAAGCTATCAAATTATTTTTACTTGTTTATCTACACAAGTAAATCTCGCGATAACGTCGATGTTTTCTTTCACCGTCAAGCACGAGATCAATTATAATCACAAAGTGGTGCTTGCCCGGGCTTGAACCAACGATCGTCGATCGCGTTCTTACCACTGGGCTACCTCGGCCTGTTAAAAATTCAAATTATTATTTTCATTCATTACATAGAACTAAACAACGTGCTTATATTTATAAAAAGTGTTTTGAACAAAAACAGGAATTATACATACTTCTTTAAAAGTTTAATTATTTTATGTATTTATTTACATACTTTTTTATATTGAGTAGTTAAAAAAAAAACATTAATTTTTCCAGTAATAATAAAATTGTATTTATGACGAGCCGGTGGGCGTGATTGAATATATAATTAGTTATTTCGTCGTTTTATTTTATTAGCTAACGTGTTCAGGCAAATATAATCTTTAAGTACTTAATTAGTAAGGTCGTTATTTGTGTAATAGATTTCCGTAGAATAAAGCTATCCTTTTTACTCCGCTTTGTTTCTATTGGTTAGAAAGAGAAAGCGAATTTCATAGTACGGAACAACAAGTTTGCGGTTAGATATTATCGATCTGAAGATCGTAGGTATTTGGTTAGGCCAGGTTAATTTTGTAAATTGGATTTTTAATTTTTATATTCATAATAATTAACGAATATATTTTATGTTTTATAGGATAAATGTTGTAAAATAAATATTTATTTAATTTTTTATATAAGAGCGAGATTTGTACTTGTATTCACTTAGTTTGAAAATTTGAATAGATAAAATCAATCATCAATTATTTTTACTTGTTTATCTACACAAGTAAATCTCGCGATAAGGTCGATGTTTTCCTTCACCGTCAAGCACGAGATTAATTATAATCACAAAGTGGTGCTTGTCCGGGCTTGAACCCACGATCATCGATCGCGTTCTTACCACTGGGCCACGGGGCCTGTTAAAAATTCAAATTATTATGTTCATTGATATTATTTTTTTATTATTGATTTATATGTTAGGGGTGCCCTCTAAGTATAAAACCGAGTTTGTGTCATCTTAGACTACGAGCGTCAGCTGCCATCTTGAAAAACGTCTCTAGGCAAATATCTTAGAAACGCTAGCTAGTTAGAACTCACCATATTCATAATAACTAACAATTTTATTTTATATTTTAAAGAATAAATGTTGTAAAATAAATATTTGTTTTTTTTTTTATTATTATTATTTTTATATAAAAGAGCGAGTTATGTACTCGCTTATGCTTAGTTTGAAAATTTGAATAGATAAAATCAACCATCAAATTATTTTTACTTGTGTTGAGGGAAGGTTTGGAGCTTATTCCACCACGCTGCTCCAATGCGGGTTGGTGGAATACACAATTGACAGAATTTCAGTGAAATTTGACAAATCCATATTTCCTCACGATCATTTCCTTCACCGTCAAGCACGAGATTAATTATAATCATAAAGTGGTGCTTGCTCGGGCTTGAACCTACGATCATCGATCGGGTTCTTACCACTGAGCCACCTCGGCCTGTTAAAAAATCAAATTATTATATTCATTGATAACGTAAAACTAAACAACGTGCTTATATTTATAAAGTGTTTTGAACATTAAATAATAAAAATGACCAAATTCCATTTATGCAAATAACGAAACGGGTGATGGCGCATCTGACAAAATCATTAGGTTCTTCTGCCACTTCCACGCATACAACGATAACGTCTAACTAGAGCTAATGTTCTAAGCAAAGCAGTGGCATGAAACTAAGGAATTCAATTCAACTTAGTAGGTTGCCACGCTTATATATATAGTAAGCTGCATTGTAAATTGGATTTTAATTTTTTTATATTATGTATTTATATATTTTATGTTTTAAAGAATAAATGTTGTTAAATAAATTATTTATTATTTTTTTTATATAAGAGTATCGTACTCGTATTCACTTAGTTTGAAAATTGCCGCGTTCTTACCACTGAGCCACCTCGGCCTGCTAAAAATTCAAATTATTATGTTCATTCATAACGAAGAACTAAACAACGTGCTTATATTCATAAATAGTGTTTTGAACAAAAACAGGAATTATACATTTTTCTTTAGAAGTTTAATTTGAAATATTTGTATAATATATAATTACTTATTTCGTCGTTTTATTTTATTAGCTAACGTGCCCAGGCAAATATAGTCTTTAAGTACTTCATAAGTAAGGTCGAAGATTGTGTAATAGATTTCCGTATCATAATGCTATCCTTTTTACTCCGCTTTATTCCTATTGGTTAGAAAGAGAGAGCTTATTTTATATTAATTCGTTTTGATATATCGGACGTATAAAACTTCAAATATATCATTTGTTATTGTAAATAAAAATAAAGCAATAATATAAAAAATAACTTATAATTATATTTTATTAGCTAACGTACCCAGGCAAATATAGTCTTTAAGTACTTCTAGTAAGGTCGATGATTGTGAATAGATTCATATATATGACGCACGCCTATAGGTAAATCTAGCGACAATTTATATTATATACATTGTGTAATGACGTTATAAGTTGATAGTAAAAGTTTTAAAGTAAAACTTAATACTTATTATTTTTTCTTTTTGCGCTCATATTATCTTATCATAGGCTCATCTTCCTAATTAAATTTTGTATTGTGCAAGTAAAATAATAAAATTATAATAAGTAAAATTTTTGACAAGTATTTGACAACATTTCAAAATGAGTGACAATAAAGTAAAAGTTAGTTTGCGAGACTCCGAAGTTCGACGACTCCACTCTGCCTACGTATATGTGTGCGTGTGCAGTGCCCGAGCCTCGACCGTTGCGACAGTAGCGCCAAAAATGTAAAATTCAGCGCGGCGGGTTCTCAAAGAATCCCCTTAAGGCATTTATATTTCATTGTTAACACAAAAACGCGTTTAAAATCAAGTGACACAGATTATACAAAGAAATAGTGGCTTTCCTCGTTCGTATTTTATTCGTTCACGCATCATTCATCCAATTCAGTTCGGTTACGATTATTGGATTTCTGGCAAAATACCAACGTAAACTAAGGAGTTGGGAGTAGGGGGTGTAGTGTTTGTATTTAATAATAACTATAGTAATAGTTATTTACACTGTCTCATGCTCACGTTATGGTGGGGCGAACTTCATTCGAGTGAGAGCCATTGGCGAGAGCGGACGTGTCGCTTGCGCATACGGTGTGTTGTCGAGCCAGTGAACCGTTTAACATAGTGAACACTACAGGGGGTGCAGTTTTAATTGATAACTGTTTAAACATACATTTGCAACGAATGCGTTGTCATTTACATAGTGTAATGATCGGATCACTTTCACCCTTGCAATACGAATTTATGTGTAATACAAACAATATGTAATTAAAATAATAATTAGTTCATTTACTCCTCGAGATCACGCTTCTAAATACTTTTATTACAATCCTGTCGCCATTTTTAAAAAAACGATATCACATATAAAGTTTGTATTTCATGAACATTCTTTATATATTTTTCTATTCGAAACTCAAACATAAAAAATGAAATTAATATAATTTTGTACAATATTTCATCTTTGCATCGTATCACTCACCCGGCCTTCGTAGTGTTAATTTTTTTTTTTTTTAATATTTTACCCATCAGACAAAATGATAAATTTGAAAAGTTTCTATTGTTTCTAACTTGTATGTTAAACCGTTACATATATGTAGTGTAATAACGTCGTAAGGGTATGTATCGCGGTGGCGAGGTGTCGGGTGGCGAGGTGGCGGGTGGCGAGGCGGCGGTGGCGGCGCGGCGGGTGGTGACCGCTAGTCGGCGGGGCGCGGCGGCGGCGCACGCGGCGGCAGGGGGGACGCCGGCACGCTCCAACTCTCGCTGGTGCTCCATCTACACACCGCGGCAACAATCATATTAACGATCATTTCATTTGTAATTTCAAGTTTTCCGCTTACTACTTAAAAATTAGAATGAAAATTATTTTTAAAATACTTTAAAAAAAGGTTCTTGTTATAATTTTGCCAACAATTAGCTTTTATGATTATGAAATATTTGCAAAATAACGAATTTTAAGATGGCGTCTAGTTAGTAAATGGGCCACCTGATGGTAAGTGGCGGACGGTAGGAGAAGTTATCTGTTCCTTAGACGTTCAATTTGCCGCACACGTGACCGAAGAAGTTACATATCTTGTGCCTGTAACACTACCTGACCCCCCGTTGGGTGAGCGCTACTCACTTGTGTCGCGCGGCGGCGGCGCGCACGGGCTGGCGCGCTGCAACGTGATGCCACTTGACGTACCCGCTGAGGCGGCGCTTCACCAGCCCCGCGAGCGAGTGCAGCCAGCCTACGTCAGCGCACCGCTATACGCGCTATCCCGGCCCACGCCCACGCGCCCACACGCACGCCCGCTGCCCACTCTTTGCCGGAGACCTCTTTGGTTCTTTGAGACTTTTGCTATTCCTTATACTGACGTAGCTAGCCTTTTTACTTTTAAATTGATAATTTAAAAGGAAAACTTAAAATATACTTCTTTTTAAAGACTTTTGTTAGGACTTTTTATTAGGTAAAATAAATTACTCGAAAATGGCTCACTTAGCCAATAGTAGCCAAGAGTTTTTTTTAACTTTACATTTATTAAATCCTATTTATGATGATTGTAATTTAAGATAATATAAACTTCTTATTATAATCAATTCACGTTTTCATAGTTTTTCAATTTCAATATCTTTTTATATTATAAAGTAACGCGAACATGAATAGCACTTTTAATTTATATTAATATAAGTATGTAATTAGATGTCGAACCAAAGAGCTCCCGGCGCCGTACCAAATGCCTGGCTACTGTTACTGAGCGATGAGCGAAGCCGTGATCCGGGTCATGGAGATGATGGCAACATATACCCACACCGCGCTATTACACTCGGGCCTTTAGGACATTACATATTCGACCCGTTCATTTACTCTCGACTATCTTAAATTACAGACAAACTGCCGCTAAAGACGCTATAAAAAATCACTAATAAAAATGATAACCAAGAAGAAATCGTTTTATTTATTGAACGTAACGTAAAAGAACGGATCGAGCGATTTGTGAACGTCCACATGGTATGATAGAGTAAGCGTAACCCGAAGCATCCCTTGCTGTACAATAGCGGGCGTTATTAGCTATGTGTTAAGGTCGTGTTTAGTGTGGCGAGGCATGTGATAGAGCAGATGGCAGGCGATGTGGGGCGTGACAGCGGCAAAGCACAGGAGATGAGGACACGAGTATTTGAATCTAACATTAAAATACTTTTCTATATCGTATTCCAATCACAGGAGTTGAGATAAACAAACACTTACATATTCCATGCTATATTTGCTAATAGTTTTGCTATAATAGAAACTAAAAACAATTCTTAATTATTAAATATCTTTATCTTACAAAGTTTCATAAAAACTCCAATAACAAACTTATGTCCACTTTAATTTTACTAATAACTTATGTTTGACGTAACCATAATGAAAACTATAGATAATTTAGATCATTGAAGGTATGACACGTCAATCAAACGTCAAAACTGTTTACTTATCTGTACCTCTCCCGTGTTTGGAATAGAATAGACTAAACATTGTACTACATGTCGAACTACACATCTATAAATTCAAATACTCATGCACCACAGAATAACAACAATTTACACAGATATATTGAAAGTACATAGTAGTTCTCAGACAGCAGAAACGTTTCGAACCACCGCAAGGGAACGGCAACACATGACGTAACGTATGACGTAATCAAGTCGAGCACGTGTTACCCGTCCGTCACGACGCTCGCGAGATCACGGATAAGAAACGATACATTTATTTAGCGATGAGTATCTTAAGCGGTGTTAGTTCAGCTTACATTACTAGCCTCTCGTACTAAATATTTACCGAACATTACATTACATAAATATCATTATCGTTAAATGTTCTGACTCTATATTGTTTATCGACGAATGCTCGACATGGTTTTTGTATTAAAAATATTAGACAAACCGGCAAATGTGAGCATTATAGTAAGTGGTCACCACCGCCCATAGACAATGACACTTTACGAAGTATTGGTCATCTCTTACATCATGAATGTAATCGCTACCAAGCTCGGGAATTAAGATGTTATATCCCTTGTATAGTAGTAACCCGGAGGCTGGAAATTGTAAGCGTGTACGCTCCCGTGTGTCAGAAAGCACGTTTGGGAGTGACCACCATTGAAAAGGGAGGATCCTCCGACCAGACGGGTGTTGTGTCTGGTGGGCTACTGCCCGACGGTTGTTGTCGGGTTCTTGTATTTATGTTCTATCACTCTGATAACTTTAATAGCGCGATGTAGGATACGTCTGTTCATAGTTCGTATGTGGCGAGATAGATGTCGCTACACTCGTAAAGCCGTTGGTCCTTTGCTTGAACTCGTTCCGGTCGAATCGGATTGCCGTCCCATCGGATTATGAGAGCTAAGGAGCAGAGAGTGCACCTGTGTTTGTGCACACCCATGTGCACTATAATATCTCCTGCGCAGTTGACTAGTCTCTCTTGGCCGCTAAGGCCGAGTTCGGTCTGGAGGACATTATTTTATATGAATGTCATCAACTTGTCGAGCAAGCCTCGCTAAACATAGCAAACGAAACCGGAACATTTAATAAAAATGATATATATTTAAAACAAAAACCGGTAATTTAGTAGTAAAACATAAATAGCGTTTTATATTATATATATAAAAAAGAAAATCTCTTAGCAGTCCGCCAACCTTTTGTGTGTACATTTGATATATTATTATTAATGTAAAATTCAGCCATATTATAATTGTTTAATATGGCGTAAGCTTAACCGCGAAGCACTAAGCGATCATTTCATCTGTATCCTAGCCCTATTAACATAAAACACAATGATAGGATACCGTGAAACAGATATGTGATGGTGGTAATGGCGAACTGATTGTATGGCGACTAGTTCATATACTTAGTTTATGTACACTTATACTATATGATATGTCTGAAATCATATACTCGAAGTGATCTGAGATAACTATGGATGTGTGATACATATAAATAATAAAAAGTATTTATATTGAAACGAAAAAAATATATATATTATCTGTATTTTTTTAAATTCGACGTAGTTTTTTTTTTTAAATTAGTGCAATTTTAAACTAACGAGACCCACAACATTCATAAAGAAAATTTTGAATACATCTGAGTGTACATATATACATTTGGTACATACAATCATTTCCCATAAACAAAATGGCGTAGAGTGGCAAGCGCAGCATATCGTTACACCAATTATTTACACGTCTCTATAGGCTGGCTGCCCTCCAAAAAATTTACACAAAACATGTAAAAGAACATAGAAACAAATTAAAAAAATACATAATTTGTTCGACTGCGTGACACATGTGTGTTTATCGTTATTAACAGACATATTATAAGAGCGAGGTAACGTTATCTGTAAGTAACGTTATTTGTTTAACGATACCGAATCTGTAATTGTACGCAATCTCTTTTAAACACACACACTTCGATCAATAATGTACTAGATTACCGGCAAGCGCTTCAAAAACGGCCCGAAAAGTAAGAACACAATTACTTTTGTGAGGTTATTTCAAATTAGTATGGTCCAATCATAAGTTATTGCTAAGGAAATAAGTTTGAATATGGAACAACCGTCATTGTACATTTCTTATGTCTTTCTGTCATTCATGGCGTAAGATCGTAAGTGAATGTCAATACAATCTAAACCGCACTTTATTGCTCGGGAACAAGGCATAGTTTAGGTTGAAATTATTAAGCCGTTTTATGTCGTTTTCTTCATTACATGGTCGGTGCAACATTTGAGTATTGTTTTTGTTCGTGACGCGTTATCTAGTAGGATTGTTGATCGAAGTTATTAACAGATATATAAGAGCGAACGTTATTTTGTACGCAATCTCTTTTAACCTGTATTAAGTATCGAAAAATGTATTAGTTTAGGAGAATATGTACAATAAGATCGGTATCATTATTACAGAAATAATGTTACTTTAAACGTTATTGTTGATCAGAATACCGTTACACTTGAACTAATATAAGAGCTTGCGTGTCTCTGTTACATGTACAAACGTTGCATTCAAAATCAAACCTTGAAATTTCATCAAAATGTTTGATTTAAAAAAAAAAGGAAATATGGCATGAAGTTATAAAATTATGTTAAAAGTAAGTAAATGTTAGTTTTGGGGGAAATTTGTGACTTAAAGTTATGTTTGTGTGTAACGATTATGATCAATGTTTGTGTCATTGTGATATTCTAATATTATTATTAATAATAAAAATAACGAATATTAATGATCATCAAAAATGATAAAATGAAAATGTTTTTTTTTTAATTATTAATATATGCAATCATTCTGTTGATGCTATTTAATAAAAAATCATTCCACGATTCAGCGAGAACTAAGGACATTTATTTCATATTAAATGACACTACTTAAGTAAAATCTGTAATGTGAACATGCTTAATGAATTTATTGTTTTTTTTTTCTATACAATGATTATATAAAAAGCGTAAATATAATAAATTACTTTTATTGGTGACGTAGCTCCGCATGGCTGGATAAACAAACGCGTAAATGAGTCAATGGCTCCCTGTAGTCGTCCATTTCAACTCTTACGTTTATTGAGTACTATCTGACACTTGGATATAATACTTTATATATAATGTATTGAATCTGTATGTATGTATGTATGTATGTATGTGTGTGTGTGTGTGTGTGTGTGTGTGTGTGTGTGTGTGTGTATGTGTGTGTGTGTGTTTGTCGGGTAATAGGAGCATATGTATATGTATAAAAATAGGAACGTTTTCGTAACATGTGTTAACTTGATAGTGTTCAAACTGACTAGTGGAACAAAGTTTTTATGAGTGTAGAACACCCTGTATGTATAAATGAGCACATATTTTTATACGCGTGTGATAATTTAGCGTTGCTATGTGAGGTAGTGTGCGCGTGGGTGCCGGCGTGGCGCGCTCACCCTGGTCGTCGTGCAGCAGCTTGGAGGGCGCGGCGGGCGGCTGGTCGGCGCGGAACCCGTTGCGGAGCTCCGCGCGCGTCAGGCTCTGGCTGCGCCCTTCCGACAACCTGAAGCCAAGCGATATCTATATACGCTTTCCTATAACATGACGCTTCACACTGGCATGACAACATGCGCGAACGTTTCAGAGAGCTAACTTCACTCACAACAATAATTCTACATACTAACGTTGTACGTAACGCCTAAATTAATTATTATGGTGGAATCCTTACCTATCATTGCTAAGCAGTAAGGGTGACGGCGGGTGTAACCGGTCGTGGAGCGGCGGCGGCTCGAGTTCCATGGTACCGTTGGCTGCGAAAGTTTAAATCATTTTTTTTATATAAATAACTTTGAATCGCCATTTTTAAAATAGCGCCGTCTAGTGACTGAAAACGGAGTTCCATAAAAAACGCAGTTAACGTCAACACTATCAAATAAATAAAAAATCTCGCAGTAAAACCACGCGCAGCAGCTAGTATAGGATAAAAGTAATCGTTTTATAGCGATATATACAGCAATACCCGGTACTTGTGACAGTCGTAAAATGGGGACTTTGAGTTTGAATCGTGGTGACTGCGATTGTGATTTGTAGTGGTAACATATATGACGGTGATACCTTCATGGGTAAGCAGATGTCTGGTTCGCGGCGGCGGTTCGGGCGAGCGTCCCGTGCTGTGCTCGCGACTGAGGCTGGAAACACAAACATCATTTCCATTAAAGCAAAATTAAAAACAAAACTTTATTAAATATAAAAGCATTACATTAGCTAATTGATTTACGAATTATTCCCCACTTTATCCGACGTTCTGTATCTACATAGTTTATCCCCCCCCACCCCCACATTTACAAAACATTACGGTTTACATCGTAACAGCCTTGCTACACATGGGCTGTCACCGCAACTGATATTTAGGAACCCATCCGACGAGCACGCACAAAGTCCATTAAGCGATTATATCGTATATGTATATAAAAGAGAAAAGAATATTTCTCACCTCCGATGTCTCGGTGTCGAATGCAAGTCCACTCTCGACTTCCGTTGTTGACTTTGGTGATAGAACCTTTGTAATACTATAGGGCTCGTGTTACCCGAACTCTGTACGGAAATATATTAAGATCAAATTATTTTGAAGTATTTAAAAATTGAGTATTCAGTTGTAATCTATACTAATATATAAAGCTGAAGAGTTTGTTTGTTTCATTCGGAGTACTCACGGCGGGCGAGGCGCGCCAGCGGGTGTCGGCCGACACGCGGCGCGCGGGCGCGGGCGGGGGGGACGCGCACGCGTCGATCGTCCTAAGGGGAGTTGTTTACTAATTACTCTGGCAACCACATACTATATAAGTACAAAATCATAAATCCACAGTGAAAAAACCTTTGTATTGGTATTTGAACTCATAATGGAAATAAGCAAACCAATACATTCTCTATTCATGTATCCTCATACACACGCTTCCAAGTTACAAGTGATATAATACCTGCGTCTCGGATAAGGCGAATAGTTCGAGAGGTCGGCCTCGAGGCTCGCGGGCTGCGAACTGCTTCCACCCGGGTTCGCCGTAGTCGCCCACCAAGCCCTACGGACCAACAATTTATATAACATTAGATTTCTTACTGATTGACGTCTTCAAGACACAAGTCACAAGAAGACGTCAGTCGGTATATGGTTCATTAAGAGTTTACCTTTATATTGGCGTTTTAATTCACGTGACAAAAAATATTAAATCTTTGACAAATGTCTTTTGCAGCGACGCAGTCAAACGTGTCACTTCTAGTCGTTAATGCTAACAGCATAATTATATGAAAGCCGAAGCACAATAACTCTTACAAAAAATAATAATGTTTTAATAAAAACCGGTTATTAGGTGTTATGTACCGACAGCCCCCCCTTTCAGTACCCCTTCCCTTACAACGTGCAAAATTGCTAAATGTGCAAAATTTTATCATGATTGGCAAGTGTATTAGTATAAGCGTAATAAGCAAACAAAATCGCTTTCGCGTTATAATATTAGTAAGTATTCGGACATATATAAATGTTACGAATAATAGATTGTAAATAAGGCTACTCACCGCGCAGGAGTGGGCGTGGCCTGGTCGGGCGTCCAGTGCGAGGCGGTGACGTAGTTGCGCGTGGGCTGCGGCGTGGGCGGCGCTTCGAGCGTGCGCGTGGGCGTGGGCGTGGACAGCGACGCGTACCACGCGCCCACTGACACCGAGTTGCGCGCCGACTTTACTACGAACGGGTGCTCGAGCAGCTTCACGTACTTCGGCCGCTGACGGTAGTTCTTCGTTAGGCTGGAAACGACATTGTTTAATGTTGACGTGAGAAATATCTCGTCGTAATCATTCAATAAAATGATGAACTATCATCGCAAAAACGACTTTAAAAAGGGAAGAAAACGAAAAAAGAAATACATTTTTTTTTACTGAAAGTTAAGTATTTCATTAATGATGATCTTACCACTGAGATACAAATGATTTGAACTCGGGAGTGAATTCAGTATCCTCTGGTAACTGTGGCGGGTCGTCTGCTATTACCTATAACAAGAAAACTAATTTTAGTTTATGAGTTCTAGACAATTGATAAGACGATATTTATTTAATTATTCACAAGCTCATTTTTTTCTATATGTAGTCCATTTTAACTAACAAGCAAATAAGTATGGGAATGGACTAATAAATTAAAATTGAAATATAAAGGCTTTATCGCTTACCACCATTTCAGCTAAAGATTTGCCGAACAAATGTCAAACAGTGTCAAATACTCACCCTGGTTAGCACTTCGAAATCGTTTTGACAATCCCTGTAGGGGAAGACCCCGGTGGCGAGCTCCACCAGCGAGATGCCGAGCGACCACACGTCCGCGCGGATGTCGTAGTCCGGCCGGCTCGGGTCCGGCGGGTCTATCCGCTCTGGCTGTGAGAACGAACAGTACAATCGTAGAGCCATAGTCACGTCACTTCAGTTTCACTAAAAATGGAACTACTACTACTAACGACTACTAACCATATATACTAATAACTACATCAGATTTCCCCAACTGGAGTGGTCTATTAAGCGAGGATTGGAGATATTAACGTATGTATGTATGTCTGTCCTGTAGGTTTAAAATCATAAATCCACATAAAAAAAGTCAGTAATGACATCAAGATGAAGCAGGGGAACTGCTTTTTTATTGCTGAGCAATGATTGTAAAATATTGAAAAGATTGTAAATCCTTGAAGTAGGACATCTTAGATAGGTGTACGTAGTGTAGTATATCAACTGACAGCCATGTAGGCGGCGCAGCCCGCACTGCGCGTCTTCGCCTTGGAGTCGACGAGGCGGCCGCTGATGCCGAAGTCGCACAGCTTGACGTTCCCGCGCTCGTCCAGCAGGATGTTGCTCGGCTTCACGTCGCGGTGGATCACGCCGTGCGTGTCCTTCAGGTACGATAGCGCGTTTACCGTCTGAAATATTCCATAACGTCATATGTTTGTAACGGTAAGTACAACTCTGCACAGCTTTTGTAATCAATATGCTTAACTTGCAATCTTTGTTAACCAAATTCACATATTCTAGCCACTTGACTATCTCGGCTATACTATTTAGTATTATGTATTTATTTATTTCATGTAAAAGGGTAAAAATTAAGCCTATATATTCCGTCGTAGTCATACACTATTACTTGAAAATAATTTTATTTAAAGTTAATAATTTTTAAAGCAATATACGTACCGCCACGGTAACTTTCCCGAGTATTGCTTCAGGTATGGGCGCTCCAAGCCTCTTCAACAACTTGTCAAAGCAAGACGCCATCAGCTCCATACAGATCCACACGTCCGCGTCGGTCACGAAGCAACCGAGACACCGAACTATGTAAGGACAGTCGTGCGACCTGACCACCACGTCCAGATCCATTAGGATACGTTTCGTTTCCTCTGAATTACCGGAACGACGCATTTGCTGGAACACAAAATTAACGCTATTAAAAATAATGTAAAATGTAATTGTTAAAATAAGTATGAAATAAATTATAAATTACTTATTTTGTATACAAACTCTAATCATAAACTCTTTGCTGAAAACAGTTTTGTACAATATTTATTAATAAGTATTATTATTACCTTAACAGCAATCACAGCTCCTGAAGACCTGTGTAACATCTTAACCACATGACCGCAGGTCCCACTGCCTAATTCACCCAGTTGTTGAAGGTCATCTATATGAGACCTATACTCAACACCATCCACATTCAGCTTCCCACTCACCTATTTGTCAAAAATTAATATAATTAGTCATCAAGTTGAAGGATAAATTATAAAATGAGATCTACTGTAGATATTGATTTGACAAGATCATTTAAAAAAATAAAAATCCTGGGACAGTGTTCATGGCCATCTAATCCCAAACTAAGCAGACCTTGTACTATGGTCACCAGACAACTTGCACTTACTTACATATACTACTTTTCTTTTGTAAATACATACTTATATAGATAATTACAAACAGTCCTGGGTGGGAATCAAACCCATGACCTGCGGCGTAAAAGGCAATTTTGTTACCAACCACGCCAGCGGGTTCGTCAGATATCATTAATCGAGTTCTTGATGTTTTAATTGTCGGCAAATTTGTTATACGAACTTTGGAAGTGATAAACTTCAATGGAATACAGTTTCATTATGAATAAAGATATAATAATCAAGAACTGTTTGTACTGCATAACAGAAACCGTAGGTTTGTTTATTTTTACTCCTTCCTCGATTGGAATAGGCTATAGGCTGAATGACATGGGATAAGTTATTCCAGTTGGTACAAATTATGACAATAATGATAACTAGCTAAATAAATAATTCAATGGACATTTACTTTAACTACTCTACCTTGTAAACTTCTCGCATTCTGTGTTCAGTATCGGTAGCTTGTGGAGATCTTGGTGGGAATGGTGGTATTTCTCTCGAGGAAAACATTGCTGCTGCAAAATAAGACCAAGAATATATTATCTTACTTGCATAAGTAATCAACATTTCTCATTTATAATTAATGAAATATGAAATATAAACTATTTGATATTATGAGAAGTAAAATAGTAAGTATGTGGCAACTGACAAAGATTATTTCCCTTATTGAAAGTATACTTGACTTTAACTTAGCTAGATCCAATGGCAATCAATGAGCAGCCTAATATTAAATCCTTTCCCTTATATTTTAACCTGCATTGTATCAGCTTTAATTATTACAAGACTAGGCTATGATTCCTTCTATGAATACCCTATTTCTAATATCTCATATACAAAGTGATGACATTTGTATTGCCAATAATGCTGCCAGCTGTAATGACAGTCTGCAGAGAATATATCGTAATGATGAGTGATTTGTGCTGTTCTATAAATGTTGGGTAAAACCAATTACCTATATGTATTTAAATTATACAGGTTCATATAATTTTAAGCATCCTTACGAATACATCTGATTCAAAGATTCCTCTTATTTAATTATGCTTCTTGCAGCATTCACTGATTTTTATTTACTGTTCATCATTTTTAATAAAGAATAAACATAAAGAGAATGCAATGAGAAGGCAAATAAGCTTAGGATCAAAATAACATTTGTAGTAACAATTACACATTAAATTTAACCTAGCTTATGTTTTAAAATTTGTAATGTTATTAAATTATAAAATTTATCACTCATTATTAATAAAATAAAACTATAATTTCCTAAATATTGATGTGTGAATGTTATTCAAGTAGAATTCTTGACATATCATTTATTTAACGCTCAAATCTAATACTACATATACGTGTGAATATTATTTATTATTTATATAAAAGATTAGGGTCGTAAATTTTACCAACATCTAGTATAACCTTTTCGTAGGTGATTGCTGGATAAAATGAAGCAAAACAATGTTTTGATTATAGACAGTTGGCACTTATAAAATCAAAATTACATTATAAGACAAACCTCGATAAAAAAATGTATATATATTAAAAACTTACGGGGTCTCGGTCTTCGTGTATTCCCAGTCTTGGGAGCCCCAAGTCCACCTTGATTGTGGAGACCCTCTCTTCGAATACGCAATTCATTTTCGAAGCGCTCTTGCAAACCTTTTAATCTACCTTCAATATTTGACATTATTATGACTAAAATTATTCACTAATCACATCTAGACACTTATTGCTAAACATCTATTATAATTATTTACACAAAAATTAAAGTCAAAAAGCTGCAGTCCAAAGATTTCTTTTTTCCATCAAACTCTATCAATCTGTCTATCTTGCATTCAGTCTTTTATTATCTTCATATCTTAAGCATATCATTCAGTCAAATTGTCATTCATTCTCACAGATAAATAATAAAATGCTGATTTTAAAATGATCACTTTTTGACACTTTAATGATATTTACTTACATAATCTTTTTAAATGTATTAATATTAATTCTTCTTTATTTAGTGTTAACTTAGTATGTGCTAAATTAATTACATAATTAATTGTTAATCAATTTTAATAACAAAAAAATGCATTATTTCAAGTTGCAAGTGTTGCAACTTATAAATTCAAATTGTTCATGAACGAAATTACCTTTCAATTTTCATTCAACTTGATTTTTAATTCATTTCTCGACTCTCGTTTTGCCTTTTGCTAAGTATTCAATACCTACATTATTGTGTAAAATTATTTAGTTCAAAACGGCAACGAAACATTTAGAGATATAAATATAATCAGTTTTTTTTCTTTGGAAATGTGGAATGTGATGCAGTTAAAATAAAATCATAACACAAATAATATAACAACAGTTGTAAGCAATAAAATAATCATATTTTCTTTGGCTACAATGAGATAAAAATAAGGTGTTTAAAATAAAATGTGCTGTTGCTAAGTGTATAATCAAAAGCATGATGATGCAGTCATCGTCAGAAGGCTGTATGAACATCGCGGAATTGGCGAACCAACTTCGTAGAGAAAAGATCTTTATAAACTCAGAGAGGCAGCTGCTCCACAATCTCAATGAGGAGTTGGAAAAAACTGTTTTGGAATTGCTCCAAGCTGCTTGGATATGTTCACAACAACGCCAAAATCTAACAAATTTGGTAACATCAAGATGTGAGGCTGAATCCATTGCAGCCTGTCAGCGGGCTAGTCTGCTTGAGGGCACAACATTCATAGATGCTCATAAAGTTTTAAAATACAAGGTATCTTGACATTATAATACACTAATACTTATATATATTATTGTCAATATTATAATAAAAAAGTTGTTTTAATATAGTAAGTAAATTAGTTGCATTTTTGAATTATCAATTTGTTGTTTTTATATGAATGGTCTTCAGTTACATAAATCCACCCCCTTTATTGATATGAAATTACACTATGATATGTTTCATTTCATTTATTATTATTTAAAATAATCATATTTTCTATTTTTAACTATAAATTGAACTAAATTCTTAAAAAGTAATTGTATAAACTTTTTGTGTTTAAAATGTCAATATAAAGTTTCCTTGTAGTATATGATGATAAATTACTTTAAAGCAAAGCAATTCACCTTTTTTTTTTTTTTTTTTTTTTTATTTCATAGGAAGGCGGGCGAGCATTTGGCCACCTGATGGTAAGTGGTCACCAACGCCCATAGACAATGGCATTGTAAGAGTTGTTAACCATCTCTTACATCGTCAATGCGCCACCAACCTTGGGAACTAAGATGTTATGTCCCATGTGCCTGTAATTACACTGGCTCACTCTGGCTCACCAAGGTGGTAGAGCTTTGTGCAGGCTCGTCTGGGTAGGTACCACCCACTCATCAGATATTCTACCGCAAAACAGCAGTACTTGGTACTGTTGTGTTCCGGTTTGAAGGGTGAGTGAGCCAGTGTAATTACAGGCACAAGGGACATAACATCTTAGTTCCCAAGGTTGGTGGCGCATTGGCGATGTAAGCGATGGTTAACATTTCTTACAATGCCAATGGGCGTTGGTGACCACTTACCATCACGTGGCCCATATACTCGTCCGCCTTCCTATAAAAAAAAAAAAACCTTGTTGAGTTTTAAATTTTTTTATAAGACAAAATAAATATTGTAAATTACAATTTAAAAAAATATATATTTGTATATGTTAATTATCAATTGATACTAATATTTATTAGTATTTTGTTTCAAGTTACACTCCATTCATAGTAAGTTTAAGTAAAAACCAGTAAATGTCACACTGATGTGCAACAGCCGCCTCTCGCTTTAAGGAGATTCCCTTAAAGCTTATATCACTTTGATGTTTCAATATCTGCTTTAATATTCTACTTAATGGTTAGAACTGGCTTAGAATTAAATTGAACCGCACATATTATTAAGTGAATATGAATTTAAATAAAACTTGTGAAAACTTTCTTTTTTTTTAAATGGAATATATGTTAACATAAGTCCTTATGTATTCATTGTATAAAAGTCAATTTAATTCATAATACAGGAGGTACAAGCCCTAGGGGAACTCCTGGGATGGCTCCGGGACACACCAAATCTCATGGCTCTATGTCTTATGCTTGGAGAGAATCATATGCCACCGAGTCTCCCATCGTCACTAGTAGCTGGACTATATGGCAGCTGCCGTTCGCCAGCAGACAGGGCTAGGCTCTTGCAAGTCTTACGATCCTTGATCAAACATCAACTTGCTCCTTCAAGCGATCCAAGAAAGTAAGTTCATCATTTATATAAACAAATATAAAATCTCGAAAAAATTAATAATTTTGGAATGTTTTTGATTACTTTCTTTCCTTTAAAATCAAGTTATAGTAGTCCTATTTAATAGCATTCCACCCTTAATGGGGTGGCCCATAAATTAAACTGAAATCTATTACACAGCTATTTGATAAAAACATCAAAAAATACCCCTAAAATATCAAGTAGGGTCTTGTAAGCACTTTTGAATTTGAAGTCTACCAAGAAGAATAAATAAACTTAGTAGTCACGTTTTTTCATCAATTATATTTATGTATATAAATTGTACTACTAAGCAGTTACAAGTAATATAATACCTGTGTTTGGAGTAAATGCGACGGGGCGGTCTCGACGCTCGCGGGCAAATCGCTCTTTTTCTATTCAACGTGCTACAATATTAAATACTGCTACGTGCTACGTGTTCAAATTTTGTATGAATTTTCCAAAACTTTGCTCAAATATCCCACTTTTAAAATAAATAGCAATAGTAGTAGCAGCCTTTGTATATCCTACGGCGGACTAAAGTGTGCTCTTCCTACGAGGCTCAGGGCTTATTCCATCACGCTGATACAATGGGGGTTAGTGGATACAAATGTAGCGGAGTGGTGCTTGAACCTGTAATATTCACGTGGTCTAGCCACTGGACCGACACGGCTCTTGCTTATGTGTATAGATAGCATGTTATGTAATTGTCCAGGATGTGATATCAACTTTCCTCTATTATAACAGCTATCAGATACAAGTATTTCATTCAACGGAAATAGAAAATACTTATTTCATATATGAATACGTAGTTGCTGATAAAATAATTATAAAATCGTTTAAAATTAGATTTTTATTTATAAAACGTACGTCACATCTTCGCGTATGTTTATTTTGAACCGACTTTTCCAATCCTTTAAAAACAAACACAAACTTACAAATTGACTTTTATTCGCCTCGTTAAGTTGCGCGTGCGACACAAGCACATCTCACCTATGACTATGTATGTAGTTTAAACCTTGGCTGACATAGACTCCAAAAATAACAATAATTGTAACTACATTATCAACCACAACACAATCGTACCTACATATTGATGAGTAGAAAATAGTAAGTTAATTATCTAATTATAGAAGAATACGCAATGATTTTTTTACTTTTTAGTGCATATTAATTTGTTTTTCCCTTGAAGGCGGTTTTTGTTTTGTTAAATTTTTTGTTTATTTTATGTTATGGTAGACGCACGGGCGCCTGATGTTGTCACCACTTCTCCTAGCTAATAACTATCTCGTAGCTAAGAACGAAAATGCTTAACCTTGTGCCTTGTGTAACTGACACTGGCTCACTCGCCCTTCAAACCAGAACGCAACAGTACTTATTTATTTATTTATTTTTACTTGCAATCAAAAGCGTTTTTTACAATGGTTGTACATTTATTACTTATGAGTTTTCACGGTTGAATGCGCAAGCGATCCCGTGGCGCTCCACTTAAGACGGGAAGGGTACCGCTGGTTTTTTAGTGGGTATTCCGATGACCGGGGTGCACTCGGTGCCCTGGACATGCGGCGAGTAAGGAATATACTCTTCTTATTATCAAATTTCATTATGGTTACCGCCGCACACATTTGCAATAATTATAATATTATAATAGCTGTGTTTCGCGATTTTACTCAAGTTCATTATCTAGTACCAGGCGTGACCGGGTCTCATAATCCTTAGAAGTTGCGTTTTTTAAGTAATACAAAATTTGGATGAAATCTTTAGAGCCATATCCGAGGTACACGTAAATAGCAATAAGAAGTAAATTTATACAAAAATTGATCATTTAATATATAATAAATAATAATATAGATGATAAAATAAAGCCTAACAACATTAAAAGAAGATAACGCTTTTATCCTGTCTCTGGGTATTTCTAAACTTCTGAAAACAGTTTAATATTATATAGTGTAAATAGTAGTAGTAGTGTATAAATTACCTAAAAGAGTTATTAATGTAAATTTGGAAAAATTCGGGTTATGTGGTTTTTGACCAGGCCTCGGCGCGTTCCACCCACTCACCATTTACACTACCTCGAAATAGGAATTTCTTTGTATTACTTAGTTTTATGGAGTTTCGGTTTGATGAGTGACTATATAATTACACGCACAAGGAACATAACTTTAATCTCGTGATTAATATTGGCTTGTATTCGGTCAGTGCCAGTATCGAATGTGACCACTGGCCATCAGATTGTATTAATTACCCTCCGTTCATTATTTACGATTATAAAATAAGCAACAAAGTTATTTTTTATTACTTTTCGATTCAATTTTAATAAATAAAAATGAATATCACTGATGCAAATCTTACTGGCTCGAGATTGCAAATAAATTCAATGAAGACATCTTAACGACCTCCGTTAGAGATGAGATTAAACGAGTGACGTCACAGCCGACGATGATGATCAGGTGAAACTGTCCATTGCAAAGGATGATGTCATTATCGCTGTGTCACTTTTACAATGAAGATGTTAACAAATGTATTTATACCGCCGGTAATGAGTAATGTATGGATGAATGTAACGACTCGCCTCTAGGCTATGTAACCTATTCATACCCCTGATAAAGGTGTGCGCAAAATTGTTCGGACGAGTACTTGAGACGTAAAGTCGTAACAAATAAACAAACATACTTTCGCGTTTAAAATATTAGTTAGGGTCGTATGATAAATTATGTAAACAATCATGAAGACAAATTAATGTTTATTGTTTTTAAATATTATAATATAATACACGGTTTCTTTCGCATGTTTACTTTTCGGTTCTGGTTGTCTTCTAAATAGATTTATTATTTTTTGAGTTAGCTAAACTGCAATGAAAGCATCTTGTTTTGAATAGAATTTTATCTAAATTCACAGACGAACTAACATATATTTGTAATTAAAAACAATTTTCCATATCTATTTCACTTATAGTGAAACTCCGTTATGGGAATCCGAATATATTTTTCGATCGAATCTAGATATTTTGTATTCAACGCGTACTATATCAAGTGCGATATTTGCCTGAGCGATCATGATAAAAACTCTGTTGACAATTTTTGCTGTTAACACACACTAAGTTCTACTTTATCGAGCGACTCTCGGAACCGTACACAGTGACGTAAATGCGCGCGGACCCAAATATAAGTAAACGTAGGTAGATATTGGATATACGAAAACGGCTCACAGAACGAAAACGAGTATTGGTCGAAAATACAACTAATTATGGTCTCTGTAAAAAACATCGCAAAATGGCTGTTATTGCTCGTAAGGAATCACTTATGACCCCTTGGGGGGCAAATTCAGAGAGACCACACGAAGAAAGTATCGTGACTAACATGCGATTCGTACACAACGCGTTTTGCTAATGGGGATAAACCTTGCTTTTACTGAAATAATCGTTAATTTAAATGTACGTTATAACTATTTATTGGTTATGAGTAATTACATTTTACCAAAATTTAATCGTTGGTTAGCTAGCTAATCGGCAAATCCCGAGGTCCATTCCCGGAGAGAGCCAATAAAGAGTTATTGGATTCTTCTGAAAAATTCTATGCGAGCCTGGACGTAGTCATAAGTATGTATACTTCCGTAACCCAATATGCAAAGACTGCCTAGTTGGTCTACATGTAAGGCCGCAGACACGGGGGTTCAAATCCCAGGTCGAGCCAATAAAATCTTATTAAGATCTTTTTCTAGAAAATTCTCAGCAGGAGTTTTGAAGTTTGAAGTGTGTAGTTGTGTACCCACCCGTGCCCCGGGAAGCACGTAAAGCCGTTGGTCCTGCGCCTTAATTCTGCCCGGTCGTGTCGGATTGCCGTACCATCGGGTTATGAGTTAGTGAATAGATAGTGCACCTGTGTTTACGCACACACTTGTGCACTATAATATCTCCTGCGGTTAGGAGGACCATTATTATACGGTAAAGGTATTGGACCTGCGCCTGAATTTTTCTGGTCGCGTCGAATGTTTTGTCTTAAGAAAATGCAATGTTTGCGCTCTAAATTATGTCTTTTCTCCCTTGACAATGGTTATAAATAACTATAATATCAGTTACTTTAACACGATCGAAACTGCCTTGTTAAAACATGGAGTAAAAAGTTAACGCTAAAACTATTATATTAATAACTAGCTGTGCCCCGCGGTTTCACCCGTAAATCTCCTTATTATTTAAAACGTTTATACAAGATATAACAAAGCAGCTATGTTTCCAAATTGTTCAAATCGAAGTCGTGATCTAATCGATAATAGACTTTGGATATATTTATATATTAAACAATAAATGATGCTTCGTTGTTGTAAGCAAATACACAAGTATCGCAAATACCAGTAACGATTGGTTAAATATAGGAGCTGGCCATTATAAACAGCGATCGATGCCGGTGATAATGTTGATGTATATTCGAGGTCATATATTGTCGATACGTAATAACAGCATTGCATAGACGACCCGCAAGTCTGAAACACTCGTCCTTGTCCTAAAACAGATGTTTCATCTAATTCTATACGCCCGTGTCGGTGTCGTTGACCTAGTAATTTCTGCGCAGATAATAAGGTATCTAGTTCGAATCCCGGTTTGGGTCGATAAATCATTCAGGTGTTTTCCTGTCGATTAATACGCAGGAACTGGAGTCGAGTTAGGAAGTTGATGTTGCCATCTCATGCCTCGGAAATATGTTTTTTTTTTTTAATATAGGCATGTATGTGAATGGGCAGATGGATCACCTGGTCACCACCGCCCATATTCATGAGCGCTGTAAGCTATATTAAGCATTCCTTACATCGTCAATGCGCCGCCGACCTTGGGAACTAGGATATTGTATCCATTGTGCCTGTAGTACTGCTGTATAGCTTCACTGTAACGTATAAACGACTAATCGTTTCTGATTGACGTCGGGGAGTGAGGGGATTGGAAGGGCATCTGTTTGCACTCTAATACTTCGTGTATAAATTTTCTAGTGTTTGAAATCTTCCGCCACCGTTCCTACTGCTATTTATCTTTATTGTATATTTACATAGGCCATACCAAAACTATGCCATTATGTATATTATAATTATAAATGCGAGTCGTAGATATAACAGAAGAAAAGTAATATAGTGTTATATTACTTATGGCCGAATACTGAAACATCATTCAAATATGAAGTGGGACTTAATTATTTGGAACGCCATTAATTTTAAAATTTCGCATACTAAATTTCGTATTCGGCCGTTAGTGTCATTGAAGAGACAAAAACAAAAAAAAAACAGTATTTGTTACTTCTATTTTTGTCAACCGATTAGACTATTGATGAGACTAATGGCCGAATTCTAAAACGTCTTTCAAATATGAAGTTTCAGTATTCGGCCGTAAGTGTTGTCAATAAAAAATGGACATTATTGTGGAAAAATAAGGTCGAAGTTTGCGTTTCATATAGATAGGAAAACATTCTCTAATTTTCAATAATGTGTCATATTTCGATCACTGGACGGATACGAGTATTTATTAAACGACATAGTACACAAAATTCAGGTCATTTGTACTAGTATGGCGACTCTTTAGGGGTCCGTAATGACGAAAAGGAAAATGATGGTTATAGTGCTGGTACCAGCGGGCCAATCGCGTGAGCGTTAATCGAATGTGTTGGATAAATTACGAGTTTCGAACGATTTGTTCCACAGAATTCATGTATTTTCCAATAATCGATGAAAAACGAAGTAGTAGTAGCGTAACGCCATACTTCTCCGGTGTACCTTACAGTCCGCCATACCGACGAGAACAAATTAATTAAAAAAAAAACAATTCAACCAGAAATAAGTAAAATTGTCCTCTTGTTCAATAAAATGTTCAAATCGACAGGCGTTTTTATTTAAAGGCGAATGAACGAAGAGTGTTTATATAGAAATTCACACGAAAATAACATTCGTTGTTATCATTAAACAAAATGATATATGATATCGAATGTTGTCACTTTCACTGGGAAGCAATTTATGAAAGTAATGAACGAACGGCTATGTATTAATAAATGTATTCGCGTTAATGTTAGTGGATCGAGTGTGTGAATAATGTTTCTTGAAATTATCTCCCTGTAACACGTTCGACGAGTTATCGTAAAACGTTCCCACAAGTAATAAAACGTGCTTAACATATTTTTACTATAAACCGAGATTGCATACTATTATATTATATTTTTCTCTTGAATATATGTATTTAAATAACGCTATGTAATTTAAGGTCATAAACGTAATCACTACATATTATGAAACTAAGTACCCCAGTAGTACAGTAGTTGACTAAGTCGGACATAATCATACCGACTGGGAGGTGTTAGAGTTTTATGTTTTACGATATAAAGGTTTTATGTAAATCTTTTTCCTTAAGCCAATACACGCGGCTAGTAGGATATTTATCAGTAGCCCAGCTTAAGAAAAGTTTGTTCATTTATGATTATATAAGGGATTTACCATAAATGATATATTATTATATGTAGTTTTAAAGCTAGGATTCAGTATTAAGAAGGTTTTTTAAAGAATAAATGATTGATGAAAATGAGTGACTACTGAGTTCTGTTCGAAAATCTATATTCCGAACTGGTTTAATATAATCAATATATAAATTGTAATATGTTAAGACAAATCAAAAGTGCTTATGCATGTATATTTAAATAAAATATATTTTTTGTAAGCGTACAAAGCAGGAATATAATATTAATTAAATACTAATATTTCTTTTGGCAGATTGTTTCGTACAAGCAAAAGCGCGTTCTCATCGCTGTACGCGGTGTTTCGGGACAACCATTCACCAGCTAGACAGTTCCTGGTGCAAGCGTTACACGCGCCCGTGATGGCGGTGCTGCACGAGGACGAGTTCTTTCTGGACATCGATCCGGATAAAGCTATGGAGAGGTAAAGTATTCATGTCTATAGGTCGTTGTTTGTGGTTCGTGGAGTAGAATAGAACCCAATGTCATAAACATGTAATCAAATCAAATCAAAATACTTTATTCAATATTGAAGTATTACACTTACTTATTGATTGTCAAACTGGAAACTACTACCGGTTCGGAAAGAAACACCCAGCCCTGAGAAGAACCGGCGAAAGAAACTCAGCGGGTTTTTTTTTTTTAACTTTTTTGTTTTTTTTTATGTTTTTTACAAAAAAAAAACGAAAGAAATAGCCATGCGGCGATCGTCTCATTCCCAAGGTGTGCTTTCTGGGATCCTGTTGTAGAAACGTACACATAGCCCCACAAAAGAGTTACTGACTCTATGCAGTCGAGTAACGGGAGTAATTAATTTGTGTTTGTTCCTTGTACCAATGTTATGAGTATCACATTTACTCACAAAATCATTAATCTTTTTCCGTACATACATAACATTACATAATATGTATTGAGAAGCAACAGTTAATATTTTAATTTCTTTAAATTTCTGTCTTAGGGATTCTTTAGCTCCCATGTTATAGATCGCGCGAATAGCCCTCTTTTGCAGCACAAATATCGTATTGATAGCGGCCGCATTACCCCACAACACAATGCCATATGACATTATACTGTGAAAGTAACTAAAATATACAAGGCGGGCCGTATCAACATCAGTGAATAATCTTATTTTCTTAACCGCAAAAGCTGCCGAACTTAGTCTATTCGCCAATCCGTCAATATGGGGGGCCCACTGCAACTTGGCATCAACAGTAATGCCAAGAAATACAGTAGACTCAACAGGATCCATCGACTCCCCATTGATATGTACATCAGCCTTTACATTTTTTACGTTCGGCGAGCTGAATTTCACAACCTTTGTTTTTTTATTATTTAACAAAAGATTATTGACACTAAACCAATGTACTATATCAGAGATAGCATTGTTTACGTCGTCATACTGTACTTGTTTTCTTTTAATTTTAAAAACTAAAGAGGTATCATCAGCAAACAATACTATGTCATGTTTGTTCCCTACAAGAAAGGGCAGGTCGTTTATGTAAATGAGGAATAGAAAAGGACCGAGAATTGATCCCTGAGGGACCCCCATACCAACTGAAACACCAGGAGATCTTTTCCCATTAACGTCGACCTTCTGAATTCTATTCTTAAGATAAGAAGTCAAAAGCTCGAGCGCACCTTCTCTGATTCCATAGTGATTTAATTTAGAAAGTTATTGGAGAACTACCAGATTTAAATATTGGAATTACTTTGCTATGTTTCATCAGGTCAGGAAATATACCACTCTGAACACAATTATTAAATATTATTATATTAAGTGTCATAACCTTCAAAATATGGTACTCCGCAGAGTACCTTCATTATAAGCAAGCGAAGTGGGACCCCGTAATTCGATACACCTCTCGGACTGTCTCCTCCTAAGCATTGCTGATTGGCGGTAGAATATGTCATCGGTGGGTGGTACCTACCTAAAAGACCTTTAAACGAAGCCCTAACACCAAGTAAATTCTGTCCCTGGTCCCCCCTTATGAGGACAGTACGCCACAGAACTTCAAGTGTTTTATCACTTAATGAAGCACTCGATTAAAACTGTCTAAAATGTTATGTATTTTTATATACATATATGTTTTCGTTTTGTCCTAGGTTCTCACCCCCTGATCGTCTCAAGAAGTTCGGTCAGACCAACAGCAGTGAATACAACGCTAAAGTGGCTCGCTACCGGAAATGGACTGTGCAGTCCCTGTACAACCTCACCAATAAGTTCATCGTATCGCTGAAGGAGCACTGGGCCAACTTCCCCGCGACCATCGCGTGGGTTGTCCAACAGATCGTACATTTTCTGAAACAAAGTACAAGGTATTTGCCGCTTTGTTAACCTAAAGTTAGTTTTAAGATATTTCTCTGAAAATGTGTATTGGCTTAAACTCCAAACCTTCTCAAGGAAAGAAGCCCACTTGTACCGATAATATTCCGGCTTTATGAAATATCTCCCCAACCCCTGCTACGTTTACAGAACAACCGATCGCGAGATCCACGCCATCTGCACGGAGCTGGTGCTGAGCAACTTCATCTGCCCCGCGATCGTGAACCCCGAGGCGCACGGCGTCATCGAGGTGCCCGTGTCGTACATCGCGCGCTTCAACCTCATACAGGTCGCGCAGATCATTCAGATGCTCTGTCTGGCCAGGTACCAGGAGGTGAGTGACCGCTCAGCACACACATACATGCTTTGAAAGATAAAAGTTAGTGATATGTAAAAAAATTATAAAAGAAAATTACCAATTATGTAAATAGGCGAATACTATCGAAAATTTTAACCCAAATAGTATTCTTTTTAATCAAATCTTTTTTTAAATAGTTAATAAAGATTTGATATTATGTATTATTATAAATATTTTATCGTTGATTAAAAATATTAATTGTAAATAATGAATAAAATATAATATAATGTTTTTATTAAAAACATCATATTATGTTTTATCTGTTACATATAACATGATCCCATTTAATAGGAGAGAATCTATATATAATTAATAATTATAATCTTAGCTTGAATCGGACTACGTCCTGACCTAGTAGTGATAGGAGATAGTAAAGTTGATAGAGTATTTTGTACGGTTAAACTAATCGATTATTCGAATCCTCCCTAACCACACTACGCATGCCGAGCGAGAGCAGTAGGAACTTGAGAACCACGAGTAATCGGAACACATCAGAGCGTTTCTTAATTTCTGTGCATCCGTTTTACCGTGACATTCGAGTAAGGACGGGAGCCCCGAGGGACAGTGTAGCGGCGCGTGCGGTCGAACTAAAGTCCGTAGCGTGTGCGCGCAGGTGGAGCCGAAGGTGCGCGACCTGTACATGAAGTTCGAGCGCTCGTGCGTGTGGTCGCTGGTGGAGGGCGTGGGCGGCGAGGGCAGCGCGCCCCCCGCCGCGCCCCCCGCCGCGCCCGCGCCGCCCGCGCCGCGCACCGACGCGCCGCCCCCGCCGCCCGCCGCGCTCTACACCGCGCCCGACGCGCACCTGCTGGTGAGCGACCCTATTGTTACACTTATTACACTATATATTTGTGAAAAAACTAAATTATTACGGTCGACTGCATCTTTTTTAATTTATCACATTGTTGCCTAATGGGTGCATATGTTACAGATAACATTCCTCAAAAGAATATCGTCTAAACTGAACAACAACACCCAGAACGGCAACGACGAGAGTGCCAGCAATACACATAATGCCGAAGAATCCGGGTTCAGGTAATTCCGCGTGGCCGAACAGATCTTAAATATTTGTTTCTACTAATCTTTCACTAGTACTAAACTTCTTATTAAAGTCTTTAATGATTGATTTTTTGATTGATTTAAATTAATTACCTTATTATTTTATCATAAATACAGAAATGCAGAAACAAGAAATGTGCCTTCTGTTTATGGATGGTCACCTCTGTCATTTATATATTGTCACCATAAAAAGTATAAATCACTGTCAATCCGCTGCCAACTATGGACTCGGAGATCTTAATCAGGCGTGACATCACTTTATATGGATGTTATCACATCCATAAAAATATTTTTATTATATTTAAGAAACACATAAAATAAAAGTGTGGTCTTAGATATGTCAACTTAATGTTAAGTATGAAAAAACACATTTCTTATATTGTTATGAAGACCTTTATATTTATATTCAGAAACACCAGAATTTTCTTGCAAAACAATCGTCAAACTCAAAGTTGAATTAAAGTGAATTTTTAAAACCATTTTTAATAACACATTTCCACCACATTTGAGAACAACAATAGGGCTTTTAAAATCACATTTTATATTAATAATATTCGAGTTCTCACAATTTAATAAGTAACAGACGATTGGTTAAATGAATTATCAATGATCATATGGTAGAATAACGCCAAAGGAGATTGACAATGAGTGACTATAATAGTAGGCATAATGTCTAACATATGATAATTGCTCAGTGAGCCTGTGGAGACGGAGGAGGGCGAGGCTCGGCTGACGGCGCGACTGGCGGCCGACGAGCCCAACTACCGCGCGAGGCTGCACGACCTGCTGAGGAAGATGCCAGACTTCTCCACGCTCAGGTAATCATCTCTTCGACTATAACTGAGATCGAGTAAATAGCGTATTCCAATTTTTTCTATCAAGTATGCCATAATTATACTCTTAATTTATTTATTTAAAATTAACAATGATGGATGATTATTCTCCCAGATCTTCACCAACTGATACGAAGGACACGCTGTCAGAAAACGGGCACAGCAAGCGTGGTATCCTGAGCAAGGTGGGCAAGCCTCGCCTGCCGCGCTCCATGTCCTCGGACGAGAGGGTGGCCGAGCGCGACGAGCCCGAGGTGCTGGTCATCAAGCTGGCCAATGTAGACGAGCAGGACTATGTCGGTGAGTTGGCACCAATGTCACAATGTACGGAGATTTACACAACAATACTTTTTACAAATTAGATTTCGTCGATAAAGACAAACATCTCCAGCAAATCTAAATCATAATTTTTTTTAAATAATAACATCAACCTATGAAGGATTTTAATATTTTTCTGAAGTACTTTAACTAAAAATATAAAAATCCTCATAATTTTATAATTTGTTATTTTTAAATCAATTATAACATATATTGGGTTGCTATCAGGTCTGGAGCCGGAGTCCAAGGTGCTGGAGTGCTACTACTGCGAGGGGGACACGGAGGTGGGAGGAGCGCTCGCCCCGACCGGAGTCGTCGCGCCCGTGCAGAAACGGACCAGGTGCTTATCGCCGTCTAAAACTGTCGCTTGTAGACATTATTAACGTTTCTTTAAACCAGGATTTACACAACGAAAGTTTTCATTTTTTTTATTTACTATAACTTAAATTTTGCTATGTGCACAAGGTTCTCGGTGTCGCACGACGAAGTGTCGCTCGGGAACACGTCGGACAACCTGGAGGCGGTGTCGGAGGCCGCGTCCAACCACAGCGTCACCTCCAGCCTGGAGCTGGAGACTGAGGATCAGAACGACAACCTGTCGGACATGGTGAGACATACTAACGTTACATTCGACAGAGTCGTAGTCCGTTTGCAAATAACATTTAATCGATGGCTCAGTTCAAAAATTAATGAAATAAAAGATAACAAACCATCTCATTCTCAGGTGTCGGCCAACGTCAGTGGACGCGGTAGCCCGAACATATCGGGCAGGGAAACACCCTCGTCGCAAGTAACTGACGGAGATGCTGCGGGCGACGCCCAGCCGAGACGGTATACGCTCAGACTTTTCTGCTATTACATCTAAAATAATAAATCGCTATATATAATATTTATCACTCGGTGGTACAGCTTTGTGCAAGCTCGTCTGAGTAGGTACCACCCACTCATCAGATATTCTACCGCAAAACAGAAGTATTTTGTATTGTTGTATTCCAGTTCGAAAGAAGAGTGAGCCACTGTAATTACAGGCACAAGGGACATAATTTCTTAGTTGCTTAAGTTGGTGGCGCATTGGCGATGTAAGCGAAGCGTTGGTGACCACTTACCATCAGGTGGCCCATATGCTCGTCCGCCTACTTATACAATAAAAAAAAACTATTTTTTATAGTATTCAACCAAATACTCCAGTGAGCCAGGCGGCCAGCGCCGCTCAAGCGAAGCTACTGAAACAGACGCGAAATGATATTGAAGATAAATTTTGCAAATTCGAAATTAAGGTGGGCAATTACATTTTAAACTTCGACAGTGTTATGAATAATATACCATCGTAAAGATAAAGTATTTAATTGTATTCGTTTATGTCCAGAAACTTCTCGAAGGGGACGAGACGATCAGCATAATGTCGGACACGTGGAGCACCGACGTGCTCGCGTCGGACTCGGAGACCATCGGCGACTCGTGCGAGCAGACGCAGGCGGCCGCCGGACAGGGTCAGCCAATGTGCACTTTATAGCTATTACAATTGGATTCATTTTTCAATAATGATCATATCTATAAAGATACAACATTATTATACTGTTATTTGTTATAAATAAAGCATGCAATAATGAGCTTTCGTTTAGTAATGAAGTATATTTATTATTGTAAACAGGTAATGCGAATAATACAATCGCACCGGACGTGTCGGAGACGGCCAGCGAGTCCGCCTGGAGTATGGACTTGCTCGCCTCGGACAGCGACCGGAACACCGAGGTGAGAACACTCGTTCCGATACACAGACTAGAGGAACTATTTTTAATGATACCTTATATACGCTCTGTGACGTTACCCATGTTGGTCGTACTATATTATCTAATGATGACGTTTGACAAATAAATATATATACCCTATTCCAATGGGAATAGAAATAAATGTAAACACACCGTAGATTTACAAATTGCGTGCGATTGTCAAATCGTTCTGCATTATTACGCACTGCAAACAGTTCTTGATTAATTTACCCTTATTCATAATACAACACTATTCCACTTAACTAGTTATAACCACAATAATTTAACTTCCAAAGTTCCGAATACAACGTCGCATTGAAAACGCCATCTTTTCGCGTATCCATAGTGAATGTCATAGATTATTCAAGATGTCGACCAATGACATCGCGTCAATTGATATCGATGACCAATGATATCGCATTAATTCGGTGTCAAATTTGTTTATTTGGGTTTATTCCTGTTATGGTTGGAATAGGCTATACATATGTTCAGACTTAAAATTGAAAAGTAGAATCAAGTCACAGGTTCTGTAGTATTAAAGGTGCACTAATTCGAAATATCCAAGTTGACGGTTTCTGATGATGAGAATTTAAAAAAAATGCTTAATCGTATAAAATGATTGGGCCTAAATACATCAGTAGTCGTTTACTACCGTCTTGCATGTGTCATGTGTCACGTCCGAGCGGCGGTGTACAGTGAGCGAGTGTGCAGGTGGACACGGACGACTGCGTGTCGGTGGCGGCGCGCTCCGACACGTCGTGGCCGCGCCGCGCGTCGCAGCACGACGCCCGCCCGGTACGTGCGACCGACCTTCCTCGTTCGTTCAACTCATTCGCTTCCATCTATTCATTCGCCATTCAAATATCAAATAAATATATAAAACTTGACATACGTTATTGTTGTTAAATCACAAGGCTGACTGAATTTCCCGATGACGCTGGTAATACAGGCTCGTTTATAAAATATACGCATAAAACTATTACATATTTAAAAATATTGAAGAATTATTTTCTAACACTATTTGATTCAATTATTCGTTTATTTATAAATTTTAAATGACTTGTTTTTTATTTTAGAACGGTAACGCGAAACGAGGTGACATAGGCAGCCCTCGCCACACATCGCGGGCGAATCTGCCCAACAGGTGAATACGATACCATTTTATAGTAACTTTATATAGTATAAAACAATTTAATTAGTTTAGTTACTATCGTATTACATGATAAAACAAATCTGTTTATTAAAAAAACAGAAGCGGCGGCTACCTGAGCGCCACGGCCGCCCTGTGCCGCGGCGGGGAGCTGGACCTGCTGGCGCACCACGCGCACCGCCCGCACCACGCGCAATACCCCATCGAGAACCGCAGGAGCATCCTCGTCAACGGGTACCCGGTACGGATCACCATGAGTCTTGCACTCATTCCATTGATTCTCAAAAATGTTATACAATTATTATTAATTAATACAATTATAGTATGACCGCTTTAATTGAGTCCTCGCCTGTGCGGTACAGAGGCGCCTAAGGGGACTGAGGGCGGTGTGGGCGACAGGCGCATTTTTGACACAACTCATTTCATTCGCTACTACATCGGCAACTTTAAATTTAGAACAGTATATTTGCATGCAGGTGATGACGTGCTACGCGTCGGCGCCCGAGAGCCCGAGCACGGCGGCGGCGGCGCTGCCCGGCGACATGTTCGACTACGTGCCGCAGAGCACGTACGCTCCTAGCTCTATTTACTCTATCACCATACTTCACTCGAATTCACGTCACCATTTTTTTAATTAATATTTCTTTGTGGTTCGTTTTTAAAGTGCTCTTAAATATCTGGTCCCATAGAGAATTTTAGTTGTCAACGTCTCAATACTTGTTTAAATTCTTTCATGAGTTTATTTTTCCAGTACGAATATTCCTACCGAATCAACGGCGGAGGGTACGGGTGGCGGCGAAGTCCCCAACCCTATATCCGGTGGAGGCGCCGACGCCACCAGCCAGTGGGTGGACGACAGCTTCCCCACTAAGTACATGCCTTCATCGTCCAAAGCGTACGACGACAACGATCTGATGGACAGGTAGTTAACTTATTCAAATATTCTTTATTATTAGCACGCTTCGTACATAAGTGTGATTTAAAATAAAAACATCAAATTATCAGTTCAGTAACAGCCTGTGAATTTCCCACTGCTGGGCTAAGGCCTCTTCTCCTCTTTGGAGGATAAGGTTTGGAGCTTATTCCACCATGCTGCTCCAATGCGAGTTAGTGGAATACACATGTGGCAGAATTTCAGTGAAATGCACATGCAGGCTTCCTCTGTTTTCCTTAACCATCAAGCACGAGATTAATTATAATGACAAATTAAGCACAAGTTAAGAGTCACGCGGTCTTACCACTAGGCCATCTCGGCTTATTATCTATACCCAGTTATTTCAAACTGTGCTTTAAAAAAGCAAACAATATTCTGGTAAGTCAGTGTAAATGAAGGCTAATTAAAATATATAATAAATAACTGGTATTCTTACTGCACGACACTTCATAGTAATTATATTGTTATAGATCACTAAACTCAAGCGAGAGCTCATTCAATGCTCTCTCCGTGTCGCAATACGACCGACGGTTCGACAGCGGCGTCGAGACCGACCGACCGGAAGCAGAATCTCGATCCGCGATATCCGACCTCATGACCCGAATGAGTTCCGCCACGATATCGACTTCCAACCTCGTCAACAACATAACATCCAGGATAGTCAAGACGGAGCTACGGACGAGTGTAGTGAATATAAGTTCGTCCAGGATCGACAAGAAGCGAGATCCGAACGGCATATCGCTCAGCACGCTCTCCGTGAACAGCGTCGACACGACCGCGTCGGACAAGAGCTCGAGCCAGGACGTGAACTCGGAGAACGTGACGGAGCGCCGGATAAGTCCGCCGCCGGCGAAGACGGCGTCCACCGGCGCCATACCGAAGAGCATCAGCTTTGACGCCACAGCGGAGAAGTCGCAGCGGTGAGTTACAATGAAAATGTTCCTAAAAGTTGTATTAAATAAGGTTTAAAGTTGTACAAAACCGTTTATACCGGTTGGCGGTTACAATTGATTATCGAACACGTAAATAAATGATTGAATCCACAGAAGGCGCATAGTGGGTGAAGATGGACTAGTGGGTAACTTGGACGAGTTAAAGAATAACGTGAAGCGTTCTGGTGGCAACCTCTTCCACAAGATCAAGATGTTCCGTCACAAGGGCAGATCGCACCACCAAGGAGGTGACGTTATGTTTTATATATTTAACAGTTACAATCACTGTTATTATTATTAATGAAACACCCGAAAGCTAAGAGTAGGTAAATAAGCACCGGTACACCTCGTTTCAGACATCAAGGTGTCCGAGGAAGAGGTGGTACTGGGGGAGGGCGAGAGCTCGGAGGAAATCCTGGCCAAGTACCGGCGCGCGGGCGACTGCGTGCCGCGCCGACCCTCGCGCCACGAGCTGCCCGACGCGCACGCGCACGACGCCGACCGGTACGACGAAATATAGATATCACTGTATCATTTATATATATTTTAATTTATGGGAAAAAGCTATTCAGTTTCCTGCCGATCATTCTTTTCAATCCTTTTGGGCATGTGAAATGTGTAATTACATAAAAACTGAAATCAGATTTATTTTGTAGGAGCGAAGGCGTAGTAGATCTGAACGACCCGGAGGTGTTCAACAGTATGAAGCGGCGCCTGCGCGTCGTGCTCTCCAGCTCGGACTTTCATTCCGTCGAATACGTGCCCAACGTGAGTCGATATTAGTAAATATAGTTGAACAAATGTAAGCCATCGCCGCCTGTCTTATTTATTTGAATCACTAGATTAAAAATCGTCATTTACAATATTAAATCCTTAAGAGATATCGAATTAGTTAATTTGGGACTCGGGTTCCAGAGAGCTGGATTGACGTAAGCGTACGTTTAGTAAGTAGTATACATTGTCGTGTTGCAGCGCTGCACGAGCGCGTCGCTGGCGGAGTGGGTGCGCGCGGGCGGCGGCGCGGAGGCTGCGGCAGCGGCGCGCGCGCTGGCGGCGGCCGGGGCACGCGCCGCCCGCCTCGCCGCCGCGCTGCGCGCCGACCTCGCCGCGCGCCGCCCCTACGCCGCCTACCTCGCCTCCTGCCGCGCCGCGCTGGCGCACGCGCTGCACGACCTGCACGAGTCCGTACCCGCCCCCCGGAGCGTTGGCGAACACGAGCGAACGGCACATCTCACGCGACGCCGTCTGTCCGCAGTCAGATCAAGCTGGTGCGCTGGGAGTGCTCGTGCTGCGCGCGCGCGGCGGCGGCGGCGCGCGTGCTGGAGCAGCTGGAGCGCGGGCCCGCCCTGCGCCGCCTCGCCGCGCACCACTCGCACGCGCACGCGCTGCTCAACGGTCGTTGCACGATGTCTTTATATTTATGTACTAGCTGTACCCGCGACTTCGTCCGCGTAGAATTAAACAAAAAAGTTAATCATTTTTTATTATCATTTTTTTCTAAAATAAAAGTAGCCTAAGTTACTCCTTATTACATCAGCTACCTGCCAATAAAAGTCCCGTCAAAATCGGTCAAGCCATTTCAGAGATTAGCCGGAACAAACAGACAGACAGACAGACAGACAGACAAAAATTGTAAAAAATGTTATTTCGGTGTATGTACCGTATATATATTCATATGCATGTAGTAAAAAGCGGTTATTTCGATATTAAAAACAGACACTCCAATTTTATTTATATGTATAGACTAGTATTGAGCCGATTCCGGTGGCCGGATGAGTGCACATCTTTAACCTTGAATTGAAATTACATAATTGGTCGAAATTTAAAATAATCTATCCGATTTATTATGAAAGGAAAATTTGTTATGAACTCTGGCAAAAATGGTATCGGAACTTTAGAATTCAACCGAATGATATATTAATTGAGAGCTTTTTATAATACATAATATAGTAGATATTATATCGCTTTGTACTTGTAAATCTAATGATAAAAAATCGTTACCCGTCGATACAATATCATTAAATAAGTTGATCATTATTTACTATCTATTCGACTTAAAAATAATCTGCAATTACGGATCCAGGTGGCGAACTGATGGACGAACGAGCGACGAGGCTGACGGCCAGCATCAAGACGATCACCGCTGAGGTCAAACAGGATCCCTCGTGGGAAGGTAAATATAACGCAAATAACGAGCAATAACCTATTTGGAAGATTTCGATTAAAAAAATGCAATATTTCAGGAGCTACGTCGACGATCCTGGAGAGCGCTGAAATAACAGTGGAACGAGCCGTGTTCTCGCGACTGTACCTGCACGTACTCTTCCCTAACGGAGACGGAGATATCGCCCGAGATCAGTCAGTATTTGATTCATTCATAATGATAATTAATTAATCACAATTAAATTACTATGTAGCTAAGAACCTAGGAAAATTGTTTAATATTTATTTTACTTTATTACTTTAATATTATTAAAAAAAAAAATATTTATTGATCTGTCGATAAATTGTACTGGTAATGGTAACCACCATTACAATTGTTGATATTATGAATTATTAAATTTTACATTAAGTTGTTTTATTAACCTACATATTTATTATCTGTTATCCATTGTACAATCAAAGTTAAGCTATTAATTTTTAAAAATTAAAATTGTTCACGCAGAGTGCTGAGCGAGCACATCCGGCGCCTGAGCGCCAGCACGAGCGGCGCGCGCGTGGGGCTGGCGGCGCGCCACTCTTGGGCCGCACCCTTCGCGCACGCGCAGCTGCAGCTGCGACACCTGCCCGTCTACCGCGCGCCCCGCGACAAGGTGGGGTGTTATTACATAAACGCGTTCACCGGAATTTTTAATGTTATATTTTCTTGTTGGACAATGCTTTCGACAGGTCTAATCTTTTTGAATGTTACATCACCAGTAGACAGAAGAATGTAAAAATGTGTTGGTTTCATATTATTTCACGTTTTTATACTCGTACCTAGATAGGTAATAGTAGTAGTATATATGTATATTCCGTGCCGGCAGGTGTCGTGCGTGCTGCGCTGCGTGCGCTCGCTGGCGGCGACGCTGGCGCTGACGGACGGCGCGCCCCCCGCGGCGGACGACATCACCCCCGCACTCGTGCTCGTCATCATCAAGGTACGCGCCACTCTTTATATCAGTATGGTTCATAAGTACCAACATTTTTATATATCACAAAAGTAATTTCATAAGTTTTACGTCCAGATTCAGAATGTCGGGATTGAGTTTATAAAAAACAAATTAACTAGTTATGCCCTGCGGTTTCGACCGCAATGAAGTTGCTCGTTTTTATAAATATTATGAACCAGCTACACACAGATAACCGAATGCACCGACAGTTTTATAGTTAGTGTTGTCTAACGCCGAGCATTTTTTAAATTCAAAACATAGTTACCTAAAATTACCCCTGTAAACCTTAAAAACATCATAATATAACCTAATCCAGGTGAACCCGCCATCGCTGCTGTCGACGCTGGAGCTGGTGAACGCGCTGGGTGGGTCGGTGCTGGCGGGCGAGGCGCTGTACTGGTGGACGCAGTTCTGCGCCGCCGTCGCCTACATCAAGACCATGGACTACCCCGCCCCCGCGCCCTCCGCTCCCGACTCCTAGCCCGAGCGGGCGCTGGTACGTACATATATAGTAATATATATTATATAATAAGAAGTCAAACGGGTACCACCGTTACCACGATGCGAGCACTGACTACTAGGGTTCAAGTTCAACATTATCTGCCATACTTATAAGTTGTTAAGTGGAGTGTTTAGTTAAACACTCTTCACTCTCGTTTCATGTCATAACTAATTTCAAATTCGAAATAAGAAAGTAGCATTGTTCAATTAATCACCTAATACACATATATATTGTATATACATTATTAAAATTATTAAAAAGATTGTGAAATGATTATTAAATTTACGAGTATTGACTTAAATATAATTTTAGAGAAGAATTTTAGAATAAAAAAACATGTCATAATCCTTATATAAGTAGTAAATAATCAAATTGGTTTTAGGTAATTTAAAATGTTGCGTTTGAACTGAGACAGGCTATTATGGAAAACATCCAAATCAGCTACTAGTTTTGAAATGCTGTTGTATGAGTCAGATAAGCGGGGTATAACTGTTTTTTCCCTAAATTTGTCCTGTATGTTCCTGTATGTAACAGATTATCTATTCGTCTGGAATTGGTACGAGGTAAATTAAATGTCAGTGAGGCCAAAATCTCGGGACTATCAATATTATTATTTCAAATATTGTACAAGAAAGTTAGTAATAAAAGTGTTCTCCGGGATTCAAGACTAACGGCCGAATACTGAAACGTCATTCAAAATGAAGTAGGATTTAATTATTTGGAACGTCATTAATTTCAAAATATAGTATGCGAAATTTGAAATTAATGGCGTAAAAAATAATTAAGTCCCACTTCATATTTGAAAGACGTTTCAGTATTCGGCCATTATTCTCTCAAAATGTTTAAGTCTCTCACAATATGAATATTGGCTAATTTTAAATCGATACGACATATGCTTCAGAAACCGTTTTTGGACTCGCTCAATTCTGTCAACATGTGTGCTGTAATAAGGTGCTCAGATTATTTATACGACAGTATTCCAGTCTACAATGAACATAGCTGTCAAAAAGTTTGATTATAGTTGAAGGTCTTTTAAAATCTTTGGAGTACAAATCCGAGAGATTTATTCGCCTGTTCCACGGTCTTGTTAATATGTGAAATAAAACTAAGCCTGCTGTCAAGCATGACACCCAAGTCACGTACTTCATTTACTTCAGTCAATTCTATGTCATTTATATAATATTTTGATGGAATTACTTTATTTTTGCGATTGAATTTAATGTGGTAGCATTTATCGATATTTAAAGTAATTTTATTGATTCTACACCATTCAACCAGCCTAGCGATGTCATCTTGTAATAATCGTAAATCGGAAATCTGTTTAATAGTACGGATCAATTTCAGATCATCTGCGAATAAGCTAACAGTGGAGTTTTAGAAAATATGCACAATATCATTTATATATATATTAAAGAATAATGGACCCAAATTTGACCCCTGAGGGACTCCAGAGTAAGCTGTGAAGTTATTGGACTCATAATTATTTATAACAACTTTAGAGTGTCTGCATTCACGATATGAACTGCACCATTTAAGCACGGTACCCGTAATCCCGTATACTGATAGTTTATTGAGGAGCAAACAAAGATTAACTTTGTCAAAGGCTTTGCAAAAATCTGTATATATGGCGTCAACTTGATGACCAGCGTCAACAAAATCTGTAAGCTTTGAGACGTGGAGCTACATTAGTATTTGTCGATCGCTTAGTCATGAATCCATGCTGATAGTCGCTAAGATACTTTTTAACATGACTATATAGTAAGGGGTAAACTAAAGATTCAATGACTTTTGCTAAATTGCTAGATAAAGCCACTATAGATATATAATGTAACGTGTATGTATGTATCATGTATGTATTATGTATGTGTGCGCAAATGGTATGATTATGTTAAAGTTTATCGTCAACAACTAATGACTTGTTACTAAGCCCTCCAAGTGAAACTCGAGTTTAAGTGTATTAACACTTCGTTGTCTCTAATAGTAACTTGAGCGTGTGAGTAAACACACACATAGCTCCATAACGTTGCCGGTTGTGTTACTGATGTTTGAGTGGAACTAAGATAAGGCTATACATATCTATATAATAAATGAATTACTTAATATAAATATTAGTTTAAAACTTTTACTTCGTATCAAGTTATTAAATAGTCGGTGGTTGTGGTGTGGCTGTATTTTGTCCACTTATATTGGATAGGAGACCCATAACTCGTGTTATTAGTGTGTAGGGCACACGGCTGCAATTAATATCTCCTAAGTATTTGACTTGAAATTTAATATTAATAAAAGAAATAAGGATGTAGTTTTTCTTTTGTTATTATATTCGTACTTCCTTATGTCTACCTCCTGTTACGTTGTTAGTTTTCCTTGTTATAAAAATTAAATGTCATATTTGTTTTCAGAAATCAGCGCGAATCCTCGAAATGATATTGTACCGCGGCGTTTCGCGCCGTAACCGTAGAAACACTATTTAAATGAAACGAAAAGTTTCAATAAATAAATAAATAATCAATATTCTAAAGTTTGATCTAAAACATCTACTACTTAATCATTCTTATTCAAATGTATCGTGTATATAATATCATGTCTTTTTCAATGGAACTTGTACAAAATATTAAACAATTGATAACTTTTAAACTAGGCTATCGATCTGAATTTGAATTTTAACCTCTGAGCGCCATCTCAATGTTTCAATAATTATACAAATACACTTAAAATATAATTATACTTTTGGTTGTAATACAAACTACATTTATCAATAATACTATGTACAGTTTCTTGTTGAAAAACACTTAACGAAGTAGAATACTAAGAACATTATTAAATATTTTATAAAAATAATCACTTCTAAGCTATTCTGTCGTATTTATAAGCTGTTCTGAATTGAATGTCGCTACTGTAATAGTTGGCAATATCTGTGTTTGTAACGTTTTACTATTGTTGAGAAAGTAACCAACATTTTGTTTTTGTTGAAAACACAAATACTAATTTCGTGGATTTATTTTTTAGTGGAAATACAATTTATCATTTTTAACAATAAATCTATGCATAATGAAAAATGTAACAACTGAACTGTAATCCAAGTGTTTTTAAATTGTTTAACATTCTGCATTTAATCATTGTATATATAATATAGAAACAATTCATTGAACTTGTAAAATTTTATGTATATTTAGTTAAATTACATTCAAGAAAAATAAATGAAATCTTTGCCATCATAGATTTTTTTACATAGCATGGGTATTGGGTACCGGTAAAGGTTGGAATTCAATCTTTCTAGAAATATCTGTAAAAAAACTACGAATGAAAAAAACCATTAAAAATTTAATCGAGATCGGAGATAATTTCTGGGTGTCTTCGACCATTTTTTTTTAGTCTAAAGAACCGGTTAGTCTTTAAAACACAACCATTCCAATTCACGCAACAATTAATATTATATTAGTAATTATATATTATAGTTGAAGTACAACATCACAATTTGTAGACTAATGGCCGAATACTGAAACGTCATTCAAAATGAAGTGGGACTTAATTATTTGGAACGTCATTAATTTCAAAATTTTGTATGCGAAATTTGAAATTAATGGCGTTCCAAATAATTAAGTCCCACTTCATATTTGAAAGACGTTTCAGTATTCGGCCATTAGACACAGTCCTTATTTTAATTAAAATTATCAAATGTCATCGCCCCCATGCTGTATGAAATATATTATATAATTTGTCTCGAGCCTCATTTGAAATGATATATCTGTTGGAATTATGATCTTTTATTTCTACTGCGTGTACTGGATTACACAATCTGTTTTAATTAAAGGGGGAATCCCCTCCTCTTTTTATTACCAAACTTGTAATATGCCGATAAGTGACTTTTCCCACAAGTATTCTTTATAATGTATATATATATATAAATTATATATTTTCTTATGTTTGATATATAAGGTCCCAGCTTTGAAGATTCATACTATAACCATGGTGTCTGTGTGTAAATAGGACGATACAATACTACGTGTAAGTTAATCGTTCGTCGTTTGTAAGTTGATATTATTAAACAGTTAATTTATTTTATATACTTTGCTCATGTTTTTACAAGTATTTAAATATTGTTATAGGACCTTTAGTAATTGAAAAGGCTCGAAAATTTGTGTATGTATCTAACTTTGAAGCTGTTATTAAATAATATGTATAACTATATCATATTAATCTTTCTAATGGCCGAATACTGAAACGTCACTTAAATATTAAATGCAACTTAATTATTTGAGACGCCGTTAAATTCAAAATTAGCATACTAATTTAGGAGCTTCTCAATGTTGAGTAGTGCTTAACTTTGAGTGACGTTTCAGTTTTCGGCCGTATGTAAATTTCCCATGAGCTCCTGTTTCTTGAGCTACGGTATACGACTATTGTATAATTTGAAATTGTCATATAACGATATTATCAATTGAAAATGTCGTTATTCATAGTTCCTTGTACAGATTGAAACTGAGTATATGATAAAGATTTGTTAATTTTATACACTGAACATTGTTTGTTACCTCTAAATTTATAATTCTTCATTCATATGATCGGTACATACTACAACACTTGGGCAAAATGTAATCAGACTAATGGTTGTATAATGTAATCATCACTGACGATTGCAGATTAACTTGATTGATTCTGAAGAGGGTGACTCTCACTCACTCTACTTTTTTGATTACTTTCGTTATTCTGTAATCGTGATTAATGGTGTAAGTCGGTGTAGTCTTGCCAGAGGGCGCTTTTTATACTTTACAATTATCGAGAAACTCTAAAAACTCTTTTCGTATTTTTAAAGAAAATTAAATATATATGATTTGTATTTTGTGTGTAGTTCTGTGCTTAAGTCTGGTATTCAAAAATATCCTTTAAATTATGTAATGAATTCGTCTTAACATTTAGGGCCTTTCGACATCGTCTGTGATTCTAGGTTCGGCTATTAAATACTCGAGGGAATGTATTTTTGGATGGGTCTTGTGTAGTGACGGTTGAAAATATGATATAATATATACTATTTTTGAGTTTTGTAAAAAATTTTGGATGTAGTTATTTTGAATGGATGATTTTTATGTAAATACGTAAATTGTTCACTACTAATGGCATCTGATGTTACCAGATTAAATATATAATTATATGTTTAATTAACACGTGTAACATCGGAGCGATTATTTCTATTCAGGAAAAAAAATATATAAGCGAGTAAAACATAAAAATTGTTTAAAAGTTTTGTATTTGGGTAAACGAGAGTAAGCGAAAGTTATAAAAATAATCTACATATTTATAGTGTGATAATTCGATATTTTAGATGTTATAAGCTTCGTAATTTCCATTGAATTTAAATTTAAACACCGTATGTACATAATACGAATGTTACAATTATTATTTTTTTCTATTAAGTTGTCACGTCCGAACAACGAAGTCTCAATATAATATAGATTGTCTTATCTTGGACTTACAACCGCGAGCAACAAAAAAACAACAAACAAAAAAAAATTGTAAGTGAGTAGTCATCGTGTAGCCATAGATTTAACGGCACTAGTTTCGTTCGCACTAATGATAAACATAAATTATATTCATCGTATTACATGTTGTTAAAAACTTATATTTCATAATTAGATATGTCTGTTCGAATTGATTTAGATTTGTTTTAAATCTTTATAATCATGGAATAAATAAAAACAGTGGATCTCGTCGATACTTTGGTTTATTGTTTGTTTCTTGTATCAAACGGACAGCGGCGTCTTAGCAGACGATATGTTAAACTTACTAGAAATGTATATCTTTGGAACTATTAATGGCTAGATCTTATAAACTGTGCCTTTACATTGTCATCGTTGCTTTATCTATTATGAAAATTATTATAATAAATTGTCTTCGAAGTAATACGGCCACATATAAAATTTTATTTCTCAGTCAAAGATTTTTCCATATAAATTTTATCGAACGCATTTTTGTTATACATTTTATTAAAATGCATCTTAATTATTCTTCCTCATTCTCTTAAAATTATTAGTTATTAAGTTTTATCTTTCTAATGACTATTATGTAAAATTATTAATATCGTTAACATAAATATTTAAATTGTGAAATTAAACACTTATTTTTTAATTATATTATATATATATATATATATACATGTCGCAGGTATATTGTCAATAACACCAAAGCTAGGCCGTTGAATTGTAAGAAATGAAGTCGATTGACAATCTACCGTTTAGTAATATCACGACTTTGACCGCATACCCGCGCCATATCTATGTATTACATATTTCCGATTTATTGTATTTATTTAAGGCTGGCTTTACATATGCCTATATTCAGTGCACTAACTGAAACTATTTCATTCATACATAACACTGTAAAGGCACAGCACTTCAACCACACGCTACTGTATGAAATAAGTAAACTGAATTTAGCCACGTGTATGCCAGAATCAGTGCTTATTGCAAAAAAAAAAATGGTGTGTTTAGTCAATTTATGATAAAAGTGTAAAAAATATACTATCAACCGTATATCTAACTAGAACTAACTCATATTTATTCACTATTTATCTTGCCTAGAATTTAAATTAGACAGCAAGTGTATAGCTAACATATTTTTAAAAGCAGTTAATATGTAATCAGAGTAATTAAATATATTTAGCAATAAATAAGTTTCGTTTTATTTTCTATCCTTCTAACCGAATGGTATTTTTGATTTTTTAACTAATTAATGGCCGAATGAACTGACACGTCTTTCAAATATGAAGTGGGACTTAATTATTTGGAACGCCATTAAATTTCACATGCTCAATTTTGAAATAATTAAGTCTCATCATATTTGATTGACGTTTCAGTATTCGGCCGTTAATCTTGCCCCCGAAAGTAATACCTGTTCCACCCAACTGACCGAGCATCAATTTTGCGGACAGAACATTTACTACATTATTCCTTTCAGAACGTTACAATTACATGGACTAAATAGTTTGTTTTTATTTAGTTTTTATGGGAAAAAAAGTACCTTACGTTTACAACAATCTTCTCTAATTGTACATAAATACAACATTGACAAATAGTTTTAAAAAGGCTATTTTAAAGGTAATAATCTTACCTTGATTACTTTTCATACTCAGATGTTTATGATTGATACTAATGTAGGCTTTTTCATCATTTTTGGGAATCGAGATATTTATATTAAGTATATAAATAAAAATAGTATGCACTTCTCAATTGACAATAATTATTAAAATCAAAAGCAACAGGCTCATATTAAAAAAAAACTAATGGTTGGAACAATTTTAAATCCAACTTATACTATATTGAAACCTATTTTGTATATAAGAGTAATAATTACTCTTATATATAAACTAGCGACCCGCCCCAGCTTCGCCCGAGTAGCAGAGTAAATTCCTAAAAAAAAACCGTCGTAGTATTGTAAAAGATTTTAGCCACAGTTGGGCGACAGCGGGACAGCGGGGGCGCGCAGGCGGTTGCATCACGCGTTAGTATGATCGGTGGGACTTCTTGAATTTATTTAGTGTGCGACAGTTTTAATATTACGATGACTACTAAGATATTAATTTAAATTGGGTGGTGTAAAGGGCAATTATGATATACATGAAATGCTTAAAGTAAATAACCTATTTACTTTGATAAGGATTAGTATCATATCCGTTTTTACAGCTTTCCAATTATAACATTATTATGTAACCTTTTTTTATTCATTGTGGGTATAGTTAGCTTTCCTTAAAAGATAGACATATGCCATCGCGGACTTTTCTGTAGATCTATGAAAAAGGAACAATTTCACCATACATTATTTTTCAGTTTGTATGGAAATCATCACATTGTTTAATACGGTTAGTCAGTTTGCGAGTTGCGAAGAGTTAAAAATCCACTAAGTAACGAACTTAGAGAATCAAACCAAACTTGCGCATGGGGTAATTTAATCAAATATTTCTTAAGTTTTAACACCAGACTTGTAGATTACCTACTTGAAATGCTCCTCGTGCACAAAAGCGTTTGTTTCAAGATAACATAATGTAACTGATGTTATCTCCAAATCAAATATAGAGAATGCGAAATTTATTCTGAAACCACAAGTATATAAAGGTACATTTATTTAAAAAAAAAACTACTGAGATACTAAGAAATTACTAAAATGGACAGTGGACACAATAGTTATAGAATAAGCACTCATTTTAAAGTGTACTAAACATGTTAAATTGAAATAAAATTAGCACCTCGACTTGACTCGAATTTCTACTTGTTATTCTGAAATAATATTAATCTTATCACTAAAATAGCAGTAGCAAATAAAAACCAAAAAACCACTAACAAACAAGACCAGCTCGAGAGCCTTAAGGGGTTTGCTGCTGCTACCGTTACTATATTCGGGACCGTGAGTGTTTCAGTTCTAAGGCCTCCTATTCCGATTGCACCAATAATATACACAGAACTTTAAATCTGCTAATTAAGTCAAATAAATTGAATGTGCTTATGTATATGAAATTGAGTATTTGGAAATTTGGTTAAAATAAAAAACAAGTTTGGCATACACAAGTTTATTGTGTACTTGATTTTAGCATTTTTGTAAATTTACACTTATGAGCAACACCACTCCCGGCAGCACTGAAACAAGGAAAAAAACATTTTATCTTGATACAACTAACTATTTAGGAATATAATCATAGGATACAATCAGTTAGAGTGTAACGTCACGGCATTCAGCAGTAGCAAATAAATTGTATTTACATCATTTAATACATATTTTTATACATATTTGCTATGATACATACAAAGAATGCATCTTAAATTGAGATATGAATGTGGTCAACAAAATATTGATGATTCAATAACACTATTCTAATTTTTCCTTAAATAAATAAATGCATTTGATTTGAAATTGGATGCATTATTTATATGATCTGTATAATTATGCTGTATTTCAAACTGTTCTTGTGATATCACAAATTGATTTAAATTTATTTGCAAAAATTGAAACTAAGTTTAGCACAGTGGACTTTTTTATTGACTAAATTACATTTTTGGTTATTTTAATGCTGTTGTTTGTAACATGAAGTTTGCCTAAAAACCTGCCATAATACAATAAACTAATAAACTATGTTAAGAATATTTATACCAAATTATTTTAAATCTAAATATATACCTTATCACAATGAAGTAGATCTATGACCTAGGTCTTTCCTTCTTTTCTTTGTACAGCGCTAGGAGTGAAACGTTGGCCACCTTCACCACCTAAATAATAAATAAAAATAAATATTCCAGTTGATGAAAAGATTGCTGATCAGAGCATCTTGACTGTTGACTGTTTTGATCAAAGAATTGAAACTATTATATTAATTATCAAGAAATTTCATATTAATTTGTATTCAATCATTCATTTACTATGTAAATGTTATGTCAAACTTCTATTTGAAACAGCTAGCAGTTAGTGGATATGGCTTGATTATCAGTTACAGTAACTTAACAAAATAAAAATATTTAAAAAAGAAAACAACTTTTGTATTAAATATTGTTTGCTGGGTTCTCAATAAATACCATGATAAACAAATTGATGTGTGATATAACAACTACTACAAACCTTAAATCTAACTCCGGGAATGTCACCAACGGCGTGACCCTTACGACCGAATCCTGCTACTAGCACTTCATCGTTCTCCTCAATGTGGTTCAAACAACCGTCACGAGGGACGAACGCGGTCACCTTCTTGCCGTTTTTGATGAGCTGAACACGCACACACTTCCGGATGGCAGAGTTAGGTTGCTTAGCTTCTACGCCACTGTAAAATTTAAACTAAAGTCACGACACTTAAAAACAATAATTAAGGTTATGCATATATTTCTACTGAATACCGCTAGAATGTCTGTGTAAATAAAACTGGTAGTAAACAAACACTCACGTAAAAATGCAAAATAAAATAACGGTATTAAATATACTGCGTAAACACCATGCTTGCTCCCCACGTGAAGTTCATTGACCCACATGTATATAGCGCCGAGCTTCTGTATTTCTGTATGATCGATGAGATGCGATGCAGCCGCTCGCAGTATTATCCTGTGATTGTAGCACTTATTAACACATTCACAGGAATAAAACCGCGCGCGGACACATCGCTAAGTGACCAATTCCCAGAAGACTGCTCCGCCGACGCCGACACACTTTCTTGCACGTACACACGCACTGATTGCTTATACACTTCATTAACATTCTTTGCACTATACTGCACACTTTCCATGTAACAATCCTCCAAACGAACACAAATTTCATGCACAATACGAGTGAAACTGAAACGTACTTTATACTTACACTTTCTCCAGGACGATGCCCTTAGCATGAGAGGCACCACCGAAAGGGTTAGCCTTCCATCTCGTGCCCATGTGGGCTTTTTTGTATTCTTTGTCGGCCCATCGCTGCTCACGGCGATGGTTCACGTGCTTGCGCGCCGTGCGTATACCACGGGGCTTACCTGAAATTTTAAATCGCCGGATAACACTTATGTTTATATAGAACACTGAAATCGATACACTACACTATGTACACGATGTTATGAATTGCAAATGTTTTGTTGTACCTTATAACCATCGTCGCCTAAGGGAGATGGAAAAGGATTTATTTATACACCACGAGAAAAACATGTCTGCGCCATGGCCGACACCTATGCATGGAGATATGACATAGTATAATTTAGGTTTTTCAAAGATTTTTTTGCATTTCATCACTTTCACATAGCAGGGAATAAATCTACACTTATCAAGCACAAGTTGTTACAAAAGTAACTCAATAACGTTAATTATTTGACACAAAACTACTCCTTACCCATAAGGATAGCACGACACCAATCGGCTACGGATAGGAAAAGAAATAATATCTGGCCAACCAATGCCTCCAAATCAACAAGACTGCCAAACGCAGAAAAAAAATTAAATGTTGCTAGTTTTATGACGTCTATAATAATAATATAAGCTGTAGTTAAGTATGTACTTACAGACTACAGTTATATTTTTCTCGGACAAATAAATGTACATAAAATATAAAATACCTACTTAATTTAAGCTTAAACTTAGCTCACGTCACTTCTTAGATCGAAAAGTATACAATTTACTTAAAAGCTTCGAGTATGCTGAGAATAATGTTTTAGTCTGGAGTATGAAAAATATTTTTTTTCCCTTACCACAAAAATGTACCATAATATTATTAAGCGAAAATTATTAATTAGATAAATAAGTTATTGAATGATATATACGAAAAAAAAATTAGTAACACCTATTCCTCATAGTCATACTATGCAAAAAATCGCTCGTTAAATTTAGTAATACATAGGGCCATATTTTCTCATTAATTGTTAATATAGTTTTTCTTATTACTTGTTACTCTTGTTTTACGTTTAAATGTTTTAATGAATGAAATGCATACTACTTCAATTCAATAAACAATAGTATGTTCTCAATCTAAGTCACTGATTAAAAAAAATAAACAGGTTCATATAAATAAAACTTTTATTTTGCATATTAATAAGACAATATTTTCAATGATTATATTTTAATACATTATTTGGAATTTAAAACGTAGGTACCCTCCGTACTTACCAGGTATCTTGATACCTGTTTGTGTAGTGTACATAATATAAAAATTTAAAATAAAAATGTCAATCTAACGTTGTGGTTACCAATATACTCTGTAATGTCAAATGTCAACTGTCACGACGACAATTGGTAACTTCATAACTTGTCTTAATCAGAAACTCTCTATGTTTTGTGTGGAATTTGAAACAAACTTTATTTATACCGGTTAACCTTATTCTATATTCAGCAGAAACAAATAACTTAATTTCGAAATGAATATCGGTAGAAAGGATGGTGGACCGGGCTATGTTGGTATTCAGTTCTGCCAAGAATGCAACAACATGCTTTACCCGCGGGAAGATAAAAACAACAAAGTTCTTATGTATGCGTGCAGAAATTGCGATTATAAACAATTGGCGGACTCAAATTGCGTATACGTAAACAAAATTATGCACGAAGTAGACGAACTAACTCATATAAATCCTGACGTAGTTAGCGATCCTACTCTACCCCGTACTAAAGATCATATGTGTCCAAAATGCAATCACAGGGAAGCTGTCTTCTTCCAAGGGCAAACGCGACGAGCTGAAGAAGAAATGAGGCTTTACTATGTATGTACAAGTTGTAAACATAGATGGACTGAGTAAATACCATTTTATTGCTTAAGAAATCGGATTAAATTATAACTTATCAAGATATATAAAAGTATAGGGCATAAAACATCAGTCCTGTGTCACGTATTACATTGTTGCATTTGGTAATGTATGAGTATTTTTAAATAAAAGACCACAATTTGATTTGATAGTTTTATTTAACTAAAATATTGCCAAGCCACATATCTAGATATAACAATTAACAATTCACAGCCATATATTAATTAATAATAAAATTGAACATTGCTACAAATGACACAATATTTCTCTCTGGTTTCATATGTCTATATAACAACCAAGTTCTACGTTAAGTTTACTTATAATGACATAATATTTTGGTTAAAATAAAATTAAGTTTATTTTAATTTTTTCCAAAATCACTATATCAATATATAGTATATTTATTTAATCCGTCTATATATTTAAAAAATATATATACATAAAAAAATTATACCATCATATATTTTAAGCCTGATCTAGTATCTGTTGCCTTAAATAACTGCAGATAACATTTTAAAAAATATCATGCTATATTGTTACATTGTTATTACTTTTAAATAAAATATAAATCAGGTCTTGGAACTTTATGCAATGTTTAAAGTTATATCAATGCCATGCCATTTTAAGTAAACTTCACAAAAATGCAACACTTAAATCTATAAATTTCTAGATTAACATTTAAAGTTCACAAATTGACAAAATATAATATGAAGTACTTAACATAATTTTGCGTTAAATAATAATTTTCATACCTCAGACACACCTACACCTTATAGCTTTATTTAATCTGTGTGTCACAGATAAAAAATATATATTGAAATTATTTTAATAAATTATTAAACATTTCTTTAAAAATAATTATTATAATTTTATTCTGACAATATTATATTGTAACAGAAGGGCCTTTTATATGTTTAATCGCAAGCAAGTCTATATAATTAGCTATCTAGAAGCTCTAATTTATATTTATAGTGAAATTCTAGTAAAGTTGATTCTAACTATACTCTTGCAAGTAAGGGAAAATAACCTATACCTTTACATTTCATTGTTTTCTTTTTAATGGAAACATAATGAAAGTGGAGCGAAAACTACATACTGTTAAAATGCTAAGTTTACATTAAAAAAAGTACAATAATTTTATTCTTATAATTTACTAAGCAACAATTTGTCTATATTTATTCTTATATTATTTTTCGATGTTTGAATAACTGAGCCTGTTTACATACTATTTTGTTTAAACTATAGGCCTAGGTAATATATACTTTTACAGAAATTTATAATTGCAGTTTCTGCAGAATTGTTTAAAGTAAGCTGAATTTTGATTTTTTATTTTTGTCTGCCGTAATTATATTAAATTCTATTGAGTAAATAGGTGTGTAGTGTTTTTTGTTTTTGTTTTTATAAGATGTTTGTAATTAGTTATTATTATTGTTGTAATACCTCTTTCTAGTTCCCATAAACAAATTAAAAAATAAATAAAATACTACTATTTATATAAATTATAAATTACTACCTAACATTGGTTGTGATTCATTTTACAAAATTTTTAACAACAGTTTTCATGATCATAAATCCTTTAAAAACAAAGTTAGTATATTTTCAAGTTTACATAATGGATTTGTTGAATCGTAAAAGCAGGGAATTTATTTCAGATATGATGATTTCATTAAATGTAATGATTTGATATAGCTGGAAACCTAGGGCCTTAACTTAAATAACTGTTTTTAGTTATTATAAATTCTCAAACCAAAAAGATTGGTATTGTTTTAAACTAAAATATTAGTCATGGAGCTTAATTCCATAAAAACTGTTGTAACTTTTGCACTTCTGTTTTCAATAAACTTGGGAATAAAGGTAATTTATTAGCTAGCTATTTATTTAACACCAACAAAAACAAAGTTCTTATTGTCTATTTACATTACAAACCTATTTTATTTATGCTAAAAACTCTTTTCATTATGTATAAGAATAAAAATACTTTGTTATAATTCATAAAATTTGGTTACTTTGAAAATCTTCAGCTAATATTCCGTATTGCAGTGAAGGTCCAATATATCACCACAGACTTTACAACTATCTTAAGCTATGTTTATAATATGGTGAAATTTAAAGAAATTGAGTATTGTGTGGTATTGTCATAATGAAAAGAGTTTTGTTAGGGATATTAAGAAGATTATAGATATAAAGCTCATTTAATATTGCATTGTAAACGTAACAAGTGTACAGGAAAACTACGATAACAGATGAGGAAGCCCGGGATTACAAATAACAGGGAAGACCGAATTATGTACCCACAACCCGGTATTTTACATTAAGTTTTTGATAATTACTTATGAATAGGTTTTTCTAAAACTTCTAATTGAGCTATTTAGGTACATAAAGTCGAAATATGTTTTCAATATTAATAATTATTATTAGTTATTTCATAAATGCATAGTAATTTAAAATGTTTAAAACCTGTTATTATCTAATATATATAAAAAGTCGAAAGCTCATAGATATGCCTAAACTCGCAACTAGTCATGCGTAAAAAGCGTAAAGTATCTGAAATTCGTACAACGCCTTGGTAAGAATAGATCAAGTATGTAGTTTAAATAGTAGGTATAACATTAAATAAAATAAAAAATGAATGGGATATAAGTTCGTAATAGCGGAATGACAATTACAGGCACCGAAAATTATGGTTACATGTCACGTATCATTTTCAATCGTTAATATTTTTACCGAGCAGCATTGGACTTTTATTGGGGTAGAGCGATATTTTCTTACGGCGGCCCCTTGGTTTTAAGCCATTTAAGCAAGATTATAAGAGCCTAAAGCCACGTAATCATGAGCTTATCCAAAAAATAAACTCGTTAGATCCTGATCACAGCCGTCTCAGTCATGCAGACCTGTGAATCTATTCATTAGCATCTTAGCGCCTCCAACCACTCGTACCTACCCGGCGCCTTGAAAGTCTGCTCCTTACTCCTTTCACTCTACCCCACCGACACTACTCGGCTACTGAGAATCGCCAACTTTTAATAAGTGACACTTCCAAACTGTAACATTTGAAAAACGTTTAGGCTGGAGCGTTTTGTAAAGAAGAGTCCCTTATATTTTCCTAACCTGCCCAAAATATTTGAACCTTCTAATTTCTCGATTATATCTCCGGAGCCAAAACTTTGGCCTCGAAGGACTACTGATGGTTCTGATACCGTCGTCTGTGAAATAATAGTTCACTCTGCTTTCTTCCTCTTCCCTATACCAATATATAAAGTTGAAGAGTTTGTTTATTTGATCCGGCTAATCTCAGGAACTACTGGTTCGAATTTAAAAATTGTTTTTGTGTTGTATAGTCCTTAAAACGAGGAAGGTTCTGGGCTGATTTTTATTAATTATATTTTTATTAATTTTTCGCGGGTGAAACCACGGGGCACAGCTAGATATAATAACAATCATTTAACTGCTCTTTTACTATTCGTTACTGCATTTAATATTCTTTAACATTTTACATATAATAACGAACTTCATATAAATATGTATGTGTGTACTAATCGTAATATTTATTATAACCTATCCGTTGCACGTATCAAAACGTTCCGTTGCACCTTCAAAAGATCATGATTATAATGTCTAATTAAAATTATAAACGTATACTCTATATTTAATTACGAAGAATGGTTAAATGGCAGGATGTACTATGTATTACATACCTATATGTGCGTTTTATTAGGCAAGCTTTAACGTTATCAGATAAGTATAAGCTCAGGCAAAACAACCGTTATTTCTATATCTAATCACAAACTACGCATTCTACTTTAAGGACATCTATGTCAAATTCATAAACTCATTTATAAAAGTAGTACATTAACTTTTATATAAGTTTATCAAAAGTCTCTCTTTTTACCATGTTTAATGGGAGTTTTGGATGTCTGGATCCGTAAAATTGGAATTTCACGCCCTGATCTTCTAGGGTTTTGTTAATTCAATTGATTATTATTACCGAAAATGATTAATTTAGGCCAGAAAACCTTTATAGACCGGATTAATACATTGTTACGTATTTTATTTTATACTTTGAGTTACGTACCTAAGTGGAAACAAATATTCGAAAGTATTATAAAATATATATTTAAATGGAAAGAGTATTTTTTTTCTGATTTACTGTTTTGAAAAAGTGTAAAATTTTTAAAATGATAAAGAAATGTCAATGAAATTATAATATTAAAGTGAATCTTTTAGATAATTTTTGTTATAGTATCAAGATTTATAGTAACATCATCAATTTTGGAAAATATTTGTGTTTTTCGCTCGTGAATCATATAAATTGCTCGGATATTGTTTTATTTCCTAAACGTGGCGTCGATTTTGAGCCGTCTGCCACGTATGGAAATTTGTCGTCAGTGTTCTGGTTGAGGTATGTCCGGAAAATTGTCCGGGAGCGGCGGCAAAACGTTCATCTCAAACTTTCCGTTCATGTTCCCCGGTGGAGAGTAATTCGCAACTACTATTACCTTGCCGGCCCGAGATCTAGCTTTGCCCACTCCAAAGAATCGCGTAGCCACCCAGACCATCTGTGTGAAGTGACCTGAACGTAACAAAAAAATATTAATTTTAAAAATCTTTGCATAAAAATAACGAAATTTGTCATAATTTTGGCTCGGTTAATGAAACTTTGGTGAGCTAGTATCTAATATAAAAGGAAAAGAGTATTTAATAGCCCATAACTGTTAACTCACTGTCGGGTTCCTTAACCCTATTCACTACTTTTGAAGATATGGTTTATTTATTCACCTTCACTTTTGATACGATATTAGTGCTAAAAGTTTATTGTATGTTTGCTTATAATACTATTTACCTGCATTAACGTTTGCATGAAGAACATCAGTATCTTTAAAAAAGTTGTACTGACGAACTGCTGCATACCAGTACGATGATACCTCTTGACCTGAAAATTCGTATTACCCATTTAAAATAAACTATTTGCAAATTAGATTTTAATTGCAAATAGTGATGCGAGACTACTTCTTAAAATACCATCATATAATTAAAATTTACACTCATGTGACCAATAATTGGAAAAAGTTCTTAAGTCGTTTTTACTCGAAAGCGATCTGTTACGGTAAATAATTTCGTTGTTATTGTTCAGCGTCTATACAATTAGAATAATATCTCACCGGTCACGTCAGGCTGAATATCGCTTACGGGCCGCTGGTAGAGATTCTGTCCAACGTCTCGATCGTTTCTATAACGGAATTTGTTGGTGTGCGCCAGATGGTTGGCCCAAGCTTGGGCGTAATCGCACAACTAGAATATCAAATAATGATCATTCAAACGAAATTCCTCACTAATTATTAACAAATAAATCAGGAGCACAGAAAATATCAAAGCAATAAACAGACGAGTAGTAGTTTAATGGAAAGAAAAGGCAGAAGTGAAAACTTTTAAAGTAAAAATATATGTGGAGTACTTCATTCAGCTGGCTTTTTATATCGTCGAGTTACAGGATTAATGATGAAGCTACTACTGGTTCGGAAATTTCTATTTACCTCAGGTGCCATGTAGAGCTGAGGAGCGCCGTGCCTTTGACGATACACATTGTGCCAACATAAGCACTCTGTGATAAAATCACTGTCCTGCCAAGCGGTGCGCACTTCACTCCATTGGACCACCATGCTTACCGGTTTCGATAAAAGTATCTGAAATTAAAATATTTTTAAAATATCTTGAACGTATAATAAAACTGTAGCAGGAGTATGTACATAATGATTTAAAATATTATTTTTTGGAGATAATGTATAAGTATATACTAGTTGACTATTTGTCTGACTTTACACGGATATCACACGATGGCATAATACACGACGACACGGATATGACATAATATTTTTATTTACTTATATTTCATGTCATGAAAATTGATATTAATTTAAAATGAAATATATTTTTTTAATAAATTATATTCTTAGTAGTATGTATAAGAATTGAGCGATCGGTGCGAATCAATGTGCAGTTATAAATACTAAGATTCGAATCCTGAGCCGAGAAGGCCCAATGGCTATAATTAAACGATGTTTTTTTTTATTGGTAACCGAAGGTCAATTATGATTTTCTTGAATTATCTTCATAATAATTATTTTATTATTTGAGATTAATTATTCATCTCAAATCTCGTGCTCGGTGGTGAAGGAAAACTTCGTGAGGCAACCTGCATGGATTGGGTGAAAAATTGTCACATGTACACCCGCCAAAACGTATTGCAGCATGCCCTACTCGGGCATTTCATGTTACTTCATCTCAATTTTAAAAAAATTAACAAAATATACCTATATATGAAGTAATACCAAAACTTAATATCCTTTAAAGGAAAATCCATTAGAGTTCCGTCTGCACATGAAAGGGATCATGAAATCAATCACTTTACCGTACATCAAACGTCATTAACAGCGGTAAAGATGATTGATAGCGAGACGCGAGGATATATTGGACCAAGAGTATCGTTCTTTTAACAAAAAAACGAACTTAGTTCTACAGTAAGTCGAGTAAATGATTACGGTGAATTACAGTTAACTTTTATTTGTTTTTTTTTATATAAAAGAAATTATCAAATAACATAAATATTTAATATACTGAATTCTATTGAATATAGGAGAATCATAGTTTACTTTGTTATAGGGCTGGGTGCAAACCCGTCTGGGTAGGTACCACCCACTCATCAAATTGCTGAAAAATTACTGGTTCGAAATAGGGAAAACACAGCTGATTTTTACATGTGTTTAATTTGTGTTAATTATGCTTGTCCACAATAGGCAGCGATAGAAAACATCGTGAAGAGACCTATACGACATGACAGAATTTCTGACACACATCAATCCACATGGAACCAGCCTGGTGGAACAAACTTCAACCCTTAAAGAGAAGAGGAAACCTGTAGTGACATATATGATCTTTAGTATAAAACACAAATTAAAAAAATATTATTATTGTCATTTTTTTAAACCAAATCGTTATGTTAAATGGGTAATAAAATACATTTTATAGTTTAGATAAGAGGATCGCTTAGATCATAGACTCGAAGATTTGAAAGAGTTAGTGATGTGCAATTTAAAAGTTACGGCTTTAAATCAATAAAGTTGCAAGTGAACCGATCGGATTGGAGCCGCGCCAAATTTTACGATTGAGCGGTTCTCCATTTCATTTGCAATGCTTTCTAAAAATAACTTTTGGCATATTATGCCTCCTAGTGTGCCAGCCTCATAATTTTGAGAAATACTATGTATTTTGTTAAGGAAATTGTTATATTACATTGGGCTTGATCCAAAAAAATATGCAACTTCATAAATTTATTTATTATTTATGAAGTTTAGTATTTATGAAGCCATTATTCTCTATTGTAATACTTGTTTTGTGACCAAAGTTTTTCTTATCTTAGTAATGGCAACAAAAAATTGATATAAAGTAACACTATGTAATAGGTTACATAAAAGTATTATATATTGTATCATGATAATCCGAGCACCGTGGCTTTACGTGCCGACACCGTATACCCGATAAATAACCTTAATGAGCGCAAAGCCGTTCCAACTACGAGTGTATACTGAAGCACCGACCGGCATTTGCATCCAAAGTACTATTTTTTCGAACAAATATGCTAATTTTATACTGCGTTCGTCGAGACAATAACATTGAATATCTATTGAATTTAAAAGAGTACTTGCATGGCATAAAATGTATTAAATATAATGCTTATATATAATACTTGTGGATATTGTTAACGTTATTATTTAGTCTCATTATTATTTTTAAAATTAGTAATGAGATAATAAAACAATTTTAATGCATTTGATTAAAATAAATTAACGGTAGAGTTACACGATCCCGCAGTCTATCCGATCCGTGCCGAGAACAGCCATCGCAATGGTTTTAGTGGGTACACATAACCTGGTTCTCCCCCAAGGGATTCGGGTACCTTTCAGAAGGTTTCATATGCGTGAAAAAATAGTGGTCTGTACTTTAATTACACGCAGTTGTAAAGTATTATGTATTACAACATTTTTAAAAAAAGCAACTACTACTATACATCATAATCACAAGGATTAATTATTGTTTAATAAAAATAATTATGTCAATATTTTGTTTACTCAAGGGGGCGCCCGGGCGCCACATACCTACAATATAGTGAGACATTACATAGCCCATACAAAACGGGCGTAGCCATAAACATCTAGTCTTCTGATGATACCGAATTTGTCAAATTAGGAAAGGTAGTTTAGATGATAAGCAAGGACAGGTAGACATATATACATAGCCTTTTTTTTATTGTATAGGAAGGCGGACGAGCATATGGGCCACTTGATGGTAAGTGGTCACCAACGCCCATAGACAATAGCATTGGAAGAAATGTTAACAATCGCTTACATCGTCAATGCGCCACCAACCTTGGGAACCAAGATGTTATGTCCCTTGTGCCTGTAATTACACTGACTCACTCACCCTTCAAACCGGAACACACAGCAATATAAATAAAAATTTTAACAAAACAAAAACCGACTTCATAAAAGAACAAATTAATATGCACTAAAAAGTAAAAAAATAATTGCGTATTCTTCTATAATTTGATAATTAACTTACTATTTTCTACTCATCAATATGTAGGTACGAATGTGTTGTGTGGTTGATAATTTATTTACAATTATTGTTACTTTTGGAGTCGATGTCAGCCAAGGTGGGCTTATAACTACATACATAGTTGTAGGTGAGATGTGCTTGTGTCGCACGCGCAACTTAACGAAGCGAATAAAAGTCAATTTGTAATGTGTATGTTTTTAAAAGATTCCCGTATTATTATTGCTAGGTATATTATAGTGTTTCCTTAGCTGACATCGACTCCAAAAATAACAATAATTGTAAATAAATTATCAACCACACAACACATTCGTACCTACATATTGATGAGTAGAAAATAGTAAGTTAATTATCAAATTATAGAAGAATACGCAATTATTTTTTTACTTTTTAGTGCATATTAATTTGTTTTTTTATGAAGTCGGTTTTTGTTTTGTTAAAATTTTTATTTATTTTTCGATTTTTAGTGAATCTGAAGTACACTCACTAATTTGTAGAATATGGGTAGACCTACTAAACGTGCAGCTCATATGAGACAGCGCCATTTATATTATTATTTAAATATATTAATCTAAAACAGTGAAACATAAAGAAAAATGCATTTTGGTACTTAATTAATAAATATTAGTTAATATGGTTAAATGTATGAATATAAATTAACATGTTTTGATTAAATAGATTTAGTTGGTGGGGTAATTTAGTTGGGCAGCCATAACATAACCAAATAGTTATTTCTAGTAATAATTAAATAAACTGTATGTTTATAGATGTTGTGTTATACCATTCTTCACCATAAAATATGACGGAATGTCTGTATATTAAAAAAAGGGGAAGTATCTATATTATCCTAACTAATATTATAAATGCGAAAGTAAGCTTGTTTGTGACGCTTTCACGCCTAAATTACTAAGCCGATTTAAAAAATTCTTTCACCAATGGAAAGCTACATTATCAGGGAGTAATATAGGCTACATTGTCCCCATATTCCCACGAGAACAGGAACTACGCGGGTGAAACCGCGGGAAAAACACTAGTAATCAATATATAAATATACATAAATATAACATGTATATAAGAGTACTTATACGATTATATATATATATATATGTATAATTTTCAAAATTGGTCTCAACTTTTAGGAGATGTTCAAATATGTTTCAATTACAAACATATACATATATACTAATGCTTACATGCATAACTCATATTATAAAGAGGAAAGATTTGATTTTTGTTTGATTGTTTATTACGATTTAAATCAAAAACTACTAGACCGATTTTAAAAATTCTTTCACCCTTATAAAGGAACGTCTTTACCGAGTAATATAGGCTTTATTATATTTTCAAAAACTTATAGATCCCTACTTAAAATGGAGCAATGTAACCCAACGTATCAAACTGTTGCCTATAAAAGTTATTATTTCGCGCGCGCTGCGAAAACTATTGACGGTATATAAAGAAGTGTTTTTTACAATAGTACTATAATTACTTGATCATAACGATGTTATGGTAGGTGAATGAAAAATCTAGATAGCCTATAAAAGATTCGGCCGTGTATCGTTAATTTGCTACTAAGAATTGAAGATTTCCGTTACTTTGTCATGGATCCTATAATCAGAATCTAACCAAACTATCATCAAACAACCCTTGAAGTATACTCTTTCTAATAAAAAAAAATCATCGAAATCCGTTGAATAGATATCGAGTTATTCGTCCATTTGTCGCGCACATACCTCATGCAAATTTACGACTTATATGGTTATCTCATGGATTCCATTGTCAAACCTGGACTAAAAAAAAATGGGACCCCATGGGAAGCAACCCCTTTCAAATAAAAAAAAAAACATCAAAATCGATTCACCCAGTCGAAAGTTATGAGGTAACAAACACAAAAAAAAAAAAAAACATACAGACGAATTGATAACCTCCTCCTTTTTTTGAAGTCGGTTAAAAAAGTACTGCTGTTTTGCGGTAGAATATCTGATGAGTGGATGGTACCTACCCAGACGAGCTTGCACAAAGCTCTACCACCAAGTTCTTATAACTTTCTTCGTAAAATAAGTGTTTCTTATATAAGTTATTGAACTCTAATAACATAGTTAAAATTGGCGCAAACTTTAAATTGCCAAGAAACTGTTACTTAAGAGGTTTTTCTAAGTTATCTCAATAAATATTAAAAAAGAAAAAAGCGGTGTGGGCTTTTCGGAACTTTATCCCATTTTTCGCCCAGAAATTCGGAATTGTGATTCAAAGGAGAAATGCTGCTAGCATTCTTGCCACCATTCCACGCGGTCACAATTCGTACAGTAACTATTTTTATTTTTAACTAGCTGTACCCGCAACTTCGTCCGCGTAGAATTAAATAAAAAGTTAATCATTTTTATTTTTATTATCATTATTTTCTAAAATAAAAGTAGCCTAAGTTACTCCTTATTACATCAGCTACCTGCCAATAAAAGTCCCGTCAAAATCGGTCCAGCCATTTCAGAGATTAGCCGGAACAAACAGACAGACGGACAGACAGACAGACAGACAGACAGACAAAAATTGTAAAAAATGTTATTTCGGTGTATGTACCGTATATATATTCATATGCATGTAGTAAAAAGCGGTTATTTCAATATTAAAAACAGACACTCCAATTTTATTTATATGTATAGATGTATAGATGTATAGATTATCATTATTTTCTAAAATAAAAGTAGCCTAAGTTACTCCTTATTACATCAGCTACCTGCCAATAAAAGTCCCGTCAAAATCGGTCCAGCCATTTCAGAGATTAGCCGGAACAAACAGACAGACGGACAGACAGACAGACAGACAAAAATTGTAAAAAATGTTATTTCGGTGTATGTACCGTATATATATTCATATGCATGTAGTAAAAAGCGGTTATTTCAATATTAAAAACAGACACTCCAATTTTATTTATATGTATAGATTGTATTTATTTAAGGTTTTAATGTAAATAATGAATAGTGTGGCAACTGGCAGCACTATAATGTAATGAGACTTTATTATAAGTACTTTTACAAAATGAATGTGCTTTAAAATATTTAAAAACGTTGGAACGATCGTGGAAATTTACGTCATATCATGCAAAGTTATACGAGCTCTTGGTATTATAAGTTTTAATAACATACTGGAGCTTGCAACCCTGCACTTTTAATAACTTATCCCGTATCTGCTATACCAGTTACCATTCACATAAATACTTCAGACACTCTATTTAATTATACTTATAAGGACGAGAGAAACATGTTAATTATAATATTTATAATTAAATTTACATGATGATCATCTTGATTAATTATTATCTGGCTGAATATAATTCTCAAGAGAGTATCAATGCGAGGGACATATTACAATGATCAAGTATGTGCGCCAAATTTATATATAAGTCCACGTCAAACAGAAATCCAGATGAACTCTGTGGCACAGGAATATAATACTGTCAATTGACAGACTGCGAGTAGCTTCTGAGAATTTATTAATAAAAAAACGCAATTACATTTTAATAGCCGACCAGGGATTTGTACCTTTGACCTTGGAATCTTCAGCCTTATATATAAGTTATTAGTTAGTAACCTACACACACACTTCACACACTATTTAATAAAATTATACATATAAGGAAGAGAGAAACATGTTAATTATAATTTAATTTACACGATGATCATCTTGATTAATTATTATCTGGCTGAATATCATTCTAAATACAACTCTTTATCGTCATAATACTTTCTAATCTTATTATCTATATCGCGATACCATGAAACCCTCTTTATACAAGTCGCTACATATGTACGTATATACATGTAGTAATAATAAATGCAAACAATCAGATAAAATAAATAATATAATACAATAAAAGTAATAAGTGCTACCTCATAGCGTTATCTTAATCAGATTAAATTAATATAAAAATCAAGAAGCTCAGAACACGTCTTATAAACACACGTGTTTAAATTTGGTTTGACTAATAATCCTAAGCATAAAAGCATTCAAAAGCCAAAAGTTCCGAGTTATCTCTGGTTCCGCAATGCAGTCATAGCCTTAGATATGAAAATTTTGTTTAGTCATCTTAGACCTAAACTTTGCGTAATATACTTATTATTTTAATGTTTCGAAATCGTTTAAGTATTGAAATTTAACATACAAGCTGCAGGCACGTTAAACCCAATGGTTAAATTTATATAAATCTGTAGATAAACTAAAATTTTAAAGATGAATTAATAAAATAACTATCAAAACATTATCTTAATGAATGTCAAAATTTATTTATTTATCAGATCTAACAGACTATTATATAAATCACACACGAAATACATAATAATATACTAACACATAATATGCACTTCGGTCTTCATTTCATAGTTGAAAACACGTGTTTTTAGTCTTAGATTGAATACCCATTCAAGTTCAGTAATTCGCTTACTAAATTGAAACTGGAGTAATATCAGCGTGCCGTTATGTGAAGCTTTTAATCACGCTTGAATTTCTTTCACAAGCAAGTACAGTTACGAACAAAGTGCCAGTATTGAAATGTTGATAATTAGTATGTTTCTGAATGTACCCTTTTTAAACGAGAAAAGCAGGGGCTGAATTCTACTAATCTGTTACAATTACGATACGTTGCCGATTCGATTCCGATAATACGTTACCATATACCGTTATCTCAAAACCAAACTTATCGTTAACCTTTATGCTAACAGCCGATACATAATTAAATTAAGGAATGGGAAAACGGATAAACGGCTCCGATCAAGCATCGTTTCGATTGCGGACTGCGGTAGAGTGACAAATTGTTAGTAGAATTGTCCACCAGTATATATGTATATATTTTCATGGATTTAATTAACAACATTTTGAATGATGGCCGAGGTCGCCCAGTCGGAACAAACTCGGGCAAGCACCACTGATTTTTCATTCATCTCGCTTGATATTGAAGTAAAACAGCGTGAGAAAACCTGCATGTGTCGAATGAAATTGTGAGATGCGGGTTGCTTTTGAGAAACGCGATGGAATAAGCGTTCAGCATTTTCCTCAAGAGGCATTCCATTTTAAACAAGTGAGCATGAGACGAATTATGAACACAAATTAAGAGCATGAAAACTCCGCATTGCTGCACCGAATTCGAAATCAGGCCAAATTTCGCAACTGAATATTTGCAAATAACTTTTATTTCCGGTAATAGTACAATATAATATATATTATATGTTTATATTAAATAATGTATTTATAGAAAATATTCATTGACATAGTATGTAATATTTATTTTATATACTAAACGTATGAGTATTACACAGCGACTAGCTAAGGCTTAGGAGAGGATCACGACTCGCGACTCGCGACGTCTCCGTTTCCGCTACGGACATGCTACAAGTTTTGTAGAGCGCCGTAGCAATCTTACAGCAGTGTGGAGAGTATCCATTTTTTTTTTCGTTTATCTTTGAAACAGATTATATCTTCTACTTTGTATGATATTTAGGAAAGTGTAATGTATTATACATAAGTGTAGTGATGTTTTTATTTACTCAATACCATATAAACAAATATATTTAATTTTGTTTTTAATAAAATATGTGTATTTTAATTGTAAGATTTTTTTACGAAAACGTAGGTTGGCTTAATATATAATATACCTACCAATTAAATTGAATCGTAAATCGAATATTAAAGAAACCTAGTTCTCATTACAAATGTCCCATAAATTTTCTGCATGCATTTCTCTTCAGTCATCTCTTTGAAATATTCTTTAAACACGACTACGCCGCATTCGTACTATCTGTACTCACTACAGCTCTGCTTTGTTTATACAAGTTTCCACAAGCCGTTCTATATTTAGAACACTTATTTTTTATATGGTCGGTTAAATACGTTAACCTAGTTCAAGCTTCTTAAAAATCTGTTGAAAATTACTATGACCATAGACAAAGTTTAAAATGTTTAAAAATATTTTTATTATTTATTATTAGATTATATTATTAGATTTTCTTCTTTATCAAGATTATGTTAACCGTCAGCCACAGATGTAGACCAGCAATTAGTATACATTTTTATTAAAAATTTGAAGCGCTCTTAAAATCGCAACAATGGAGAGTGTTATTTAAATGGACCAAATCGATTCATATTGACCACGATTTCAAACGACACATGAGGGAATCATAAACAGAAATGCTAACCAATTCTATAATTACCCGATATTAAAAATAACTAAAGTAAAATACTATTTCTACGGATCAAAAAATTATTAAAATAAATTGCAAAGATCCCGTAACGAAAGGCGTCATAGTAAGTTTGCTTTATCACCTCTTTGAGTCTTTGTGTAACAGCAGCTATGCAAATTTAACCTCAATTTGCGGTTAGACTTTTAAAGGGCAGAATCATTAACGTTTGCTTAACTAATGTCGCTTTACCTCTACAAGTGTAATTTCACTAACAATATTTCCATAATCGCAATATAAATGGCACAGGTTTAACTTAATCGTGATAAAAGTGGTAAGTTCGTTTTACAAGTTCGTTTGGGTAGATATTTGGTTATTCTACCTCCAAAGTATTTATACTTTATGTTGAACCCAGTGAACTTATTCAACTAATGTAATTAGTCATAAAGCGCGTAACAATTTATATTATTATATTATATTTCATGGATGGTGGCGAATTGTGTAACGGTGTAAGTTATGGTTTGAATTTCTAATAACATCAATGTTTATGTGGTAAGCTAGTCTATGTCTAAGGATAGTCCGTTAGTCTATCTGAGGTGAACTCTTAATAGAATTGAACCTTGTTCTAAATTCAAATCGTTATGCAGTTTTATATTGTTGACCTTTTTAGTGATGTGAAGAATCACATCACTCACTAATAATAAATTAATTACAAAGGTGACCTTTCTCCATCATGGTTTGTCTTAATTAATATTTCATATTATAAAACAATAGCAATATAATTTTATAACGACAATTATTTGTACTCCTACTCAGAATGCATTTTTACCCGTAAGTAAAACTTTGTACCCGTCTTCAAGTACATCGCGCGCATGGAGAGATGTGAGCTTTGGCCTGGTTAAAGTTTATAATGGATAAGAAGTGCAGAAAGCTAAAACGTATATATAAAAATGTGTTAGATATACATTGTGTTACATAAAATAAAACATTTATAGTCTATCATTCGTTTGGTCAAAAAAGGTTTGACCTTTCATTAGGTTTACTTTTTTTTAGTCATACCGACCGACACCAACAGTAAAATTAAAAAAATTAAGCAAAGAAGATATTTAAAAAAATATATATTTAATGTTAAACCTTTTTTACCTTTATATTCGAATGATAAAATGACAATCACCAGTTAAACTTAGAAATTTACATAATCGTAAATGAATATATTTTTATTCTGAAGGTTATCTATATTTAGTAACTTTATACTTATAATTTTGTATGATTCGAATTTCCAAACTAATGTAATCTCCATTATTGCCAGACAATTTTATTTATGAGTGCAACTTGTATTCATAATTGTTATTATTATTAGTCATTTATTAGTCTTTGCTTATACACCTATATATATGCAGCCTTTATTCTTACATAAGATTGTCAGTCCTCCTGACAATCTTATGTAAGAATAAATTAAGATACCGAGATGGACATAGACAATTTTAGTGCTTTCTTGGTTTGACATATTCCTACCAAAACGTTTCTGACGAAAAAAGGTTTTAATTCCGTCACATGTAATCACAGAAATTTTCTTTTTTCGTTGTTTTAAAATAAAAAACGTGATTAGTTACAAGCGCTTTTTTTATAGAAAGCGCAAGTTATTTTATAGAAATTATATTATGAATTCGAAATTGATGGCATAAAAGAGACTAGAGAGTATAAGTAGTTTTATATTATTAGGTTGGATATATTCAGGGTTAAGGCGGTCTCGTTTCCTATGCGGTCAAGGGCGCGCCCTATTTCCGGAACCTTCGATTACCAAGGACTTTGTTGCCTGGAATAACTGAAGCGAGACTGTGCTCTCATTATCAATACGAGAATAACGATGTATAATTTATATAACACATTACTATAATCAGGTAGAGCTCCAATACATCACTGCCAATTGGCTATTAAATGAAATAAAACTACAACCTTACGAGTACTTACTTAGAACTTACTACAATCATGGTAATTTAGAGAGACGTAACAAAATACAATCAAAGCATAAAAAATGCACAATCAAGTAGTTTTTTGGATAAAAGAAAAGACTATTGTCTAATCTAGGTGTCGGAAGAAGTTCTAATAAATTAACTTATGATAGTAGCCATATTTATGGTTTGTCAACGAAAAATAATCTTAAGTCTTTTAGTAAAAAACTTTACTCTTATATATATATATTTGTATTATAAACGCGTCAGCTGGATCTTTGATCTATCCATCCTCACATTCGCTATGTTAAGCTGCTGAACAGATTTGAATGAAATTTAGAATAGAGATAGCTTAATATATATTATTGTAACTATTTGTCAATTGTCTTGTTTAAGTTAACTAGCCTCGAGAGGGACTGTCAATACTATCTTATTAAAGATATCGAGATAAGATCAATAAGACATTTTTAGTACTTTATATTGTTTAGACATATTCCTAAGGGCTTGTACCTTGATTTAACGTTTAGGCTATCTAGCACATGCTCCTTCCCTTAACACACGGGCGGAAGCTCATTAGTCTTCTTTTATCGTAAATTATTATATTCAGTAATTAACTGCCAGTATGTCCAAATGCTCTCAACTGGCATGGATGACATAACCTCTCTCGTATCATTCTATTCCATTTTTTTGTGGCATAGGAAGTGGGACGAGCGTATGGGCCACCTGATAGTAAGTAGTCACCAACGCCCATAAACATTGGCATTGTAAGAGATGTTAACCATCGCTTACGCATCGCATCTTCAATGTGCTACCAACCATGGGAACTAAGATGATATGTCTCTTGTGCCTGTTATTACACTGGGTTATTCACCCTTCAAACCGGAACACAACAATGGCAAATACTGCTGTTTTGCGGTCGAATATCTGATGAGTGGGTGGTACCTATCCAGACGAGCTTGCACGAAGCCCTACCACCAAATAATAATAATATTATAGTTGCGAGATCTGTTTGTCAGTTATGTTACGATGAAATCTCTGAACAGATCGTAATAAAATTTATTGTATTAAATAAACACAATAATTCACAGAAGGCGTAACTATAAAAAATTTAAACGGATGAAATCACGGAAAACGTCTAGATCTTAACACAATGAAAATAATCGAGGATGAGTGAATCGCGATCTTAATTTTGTAACGATAATAGAGCTCTACTACGCTACGCCGCCTCGCTTGGCAGACTGCGTTACAGTTTATTCAATAAAATCTTTCATAAGCCGTTTCATAACGTTTGAATCATTTTGCAAGATAAGTTAAATGTCAAGCTGCCAGCGGTTTGAACTTTAGATTCTACCAATAAAAAAGAACCGGCAAAGAGTAGCAAGTAGCTCTTTTTTATTTATTAATGAAACAAGAATTACTTTTCTACACTACCGCCCAAAAAGAACCTACATGCATATATATGTGAGTTTCATTATTACACCATATTTATTAAATTCCTCAACTCCTTATGCCATTGAAATACACTTTATAGATAAGGCGAAATTGATAGTTCTTTGCCTGTAGCTGAGAAAACCTCATAACATACTTATTACTTGTATGTACTTCTTACTTTATTCTGTCGTTTCTGCATTAAGTCATAAAACTTTTTATATTTTTTTTTCAATTCATTTATTTATTTCTGAATAAATGTTATCATAAAAATACGTTTTATTTCTACCGTGAGAATATCAAAGAAAGCTTGTTCTTCAGAGTCCTGACTGCACAATGCCCAGTGTCACTTGTAGGTGACACCCCAGTAAAAAGAAATGGGGGTAGTTTATATTTTTTAACTATTTATTTTTGTGTTATCTAAATGTAGCTACGTTATTTTATTAAAAAAGAAAAGGTTTTATTTCAATATTTTAGACATGGGAATTGAAGAGTTAATGTTATTACTTACCCTTTGCAAAAGTTTTGGTCTGTTGTCTTGCTGTTCATGGTCACTGTCTTCTTTGGGCGGCTCGGGTTCTTTCCAAGGTTTTCTGAAAATTAACTATAATTTTAATATTTCATAATTATTACAACTAATCTCTAATTCTCTTAAAATTATGAGCGATATCAACCACTAAGAAATAATATAAACCGGTTAGTTTTTTTTTTCATACAGAACTCTACAATAATATTGTAGGGGAACAAATTGTTTTTATTACATGTTTTATTAATTACTGAATCACTTTAACACGTCTTAAATATTTTATAGCTGTTTTGACTGTATTTTGTTTACGTTAAGTACCTATTAAAACGAAGCGGAAAGTTGTATTCGTGCAAAATTAGCTTGGCCGGAAATGGAACATTGGCTACTCTATTTGACCTCTACAAAGGGAGACCTGCGTGTTCGTAGCTTAAAGCTTTGATAGAAGTAAACACCAGTTTCTTTGCACGCGATATTCAAATAGTCACCATAATTGTTATACGTTTAAATAATTACAAACTGAACATTTTATACAATAACAAAATATGATGGTGAAATATTATCATGAAACCTCACGAACGATTTCGGACATAATGTAGGCAGTTTAGCTAACTGCGCAGGATTAACTAAGTAGTAGTAGTTCTAGTCGAAATTCAAAATAATCATTATAATTTGAAAAAACTTTATTCTTTCATAATTTAAATTTTAAATCCATACTTGTTTATATTATTAGATTATTGTATCTTTTGTCGTATTACTGTACTGCGCCTATTCGACTTAATTGTTTTGTAATTTTCTCTGTAAGTGATTTAAATGTAAATCTTTTGAGAAAATAAATGTCTCTAACCGTTATAAGTTTTTCTTAAAAAAGGACACAATGAATGGCTATACTTATTGTGTTCAAGCTATTTTGCCATAATATTTATTATACACAAATATTGCTTATACGTATCAAAATTGATTTTTCTTTTTAATCAAATGGATGGCAAAACAACTAATAAACAAAAATATATGTAACTAGCTAATCCCCACGGTTTCACCCGAGTATCTATACTAATATACAAAGCGGAAGAGTTTGTTTGTTTGATCCGGCTAATCTAAGGAACTACTGGTTCGAATTTAAAAATTATTTTGTGCAGTCCTTTTATTGAGGAAGGCTCTAGGCTGATTTTTATTCATTGTATTTTTATTAATTATAAGCGGGTTAAACCACAGGCCCGAGTAATAGCGTTTAGAGAAACGAATAATTTGTTATGCTGACTGAAATAATGAATAACAAACAAAGTATGTAATCTCGAATCGAATTAACCAAACTTTCTTATTAAATAACACAACATTTTAACAAAAGAACATGAGAAAAACATAACTACAGTATTTTTCTTTAAATAATATATAATTTATATGACATTAAAATAGTTAGCGTTCTAGTATATATATATATTAAAATATATAGTATAATAGTAGATCAAGTGTATAAGCAATGCATATATGTATTTTTACAGAAATACGTGAGAAATTATGAAGCAGGTCGTTTGGTAAAAAAATAATGAAATAAATAAGAGATACCTGGCATGGTGTAAGAGTGCAGGAGCGACTTTTTTTCTTAGATTCGCGAGTGCCGTGAGCTCTTCGCGTTTTCGAGACGGCGGCGGCGCCCCGCAAAGCGTCAACAGTGGCGTAGGCGCAGGCTGCGATGAACGGAGTAGTCTACGAACAAAAAGAAAATAAGGTAATAAATGGATTAAGGTAAGGCAAAACAGTGGTTCTTATTTTTTTTACGCATTTACTATTTAAATAATAACATATTTAAATATTCACTTAAATCGACGCGAGCATGATTTTCTAAAATATATATATATACACATATATACAGGATGCCCCATTTAGCCCCATACTCAATTCAAAAAACCATAATGTATTTTAGTTTTATTTCAGCCGCAACAGGAAGTAATACTTACTTTATTTTATGAATTGTTTATTTTATTGTAATTTACATTTTGGTTCAGTTCCGTCAACAATACACTTTTATGGTAAGCATGACCTGATTTTATATCCGGGATTGGATCCAGACGAAGAAACTCTTCAACGGTCAAAAGCAAAGGCACAGAGTGTTGTACATACATTGAATTTTGATTGTCCAGTTTTAATTGTACCATTGCTGTGCCCAGGGTAAGGCCGAACGAAGGCACTGCTCTAATATAAACGGTACAGACACGAAAATTATATATTCAGTTAGAATAATCCATTCTAAAGTCTGGCTTAAATCGGAGTGCGCCTTGTTTGTTCTTATACCATGACTTGTTTAATTTGGCGAAATCGGTGTCGTTAGAATTTGCTTTGCTACTTGTCTTAAATGTTAAACGAAGACTGGTGCAAATTTTTATTTTTTTTTTATTTCTTAGGGCGGACGAGCATATGGGCCACCTGATGGTAAGTGCTCACCAACGCCCATAGATAATGGCATTGTAAGAGATCGCTTACATCGCTTACATCGCCAATGCGCCACCAACCTTGGGAACTAAGATGTTATGTCCCTTGTGTGTGGGTGGGTGGTATCTACCCAGACGAGCCTGCACTAAGCTCTACCACCAAGTAACTACATATTATGCTGTGCAACACAAAATACGGGGTTGTCCTGTCGATCAAGCCTTGTAGGCTCAAAGATCTTCCTTTTTAGCGAAGCATACATAATTATGTCGTGCATAATATGCCCATATTATGGGCCACGTGGTGGTAAGTGGTAACCAACGCCCATACACATTGGCATTGTAAGAGATGTTAACCATCGTTTACATCGCCAATGCGCTCAACTCAAACAATAATTTTATTGAGTATATTTTTTTATTATATATACTCAAAACTCAATAAATTTATATTATAGTATTTAATTTATAGTAAAAGTAAACATCGATGCTGACATTAATAGCATGCAAGACAAACCTCAGTGGCGTTTTTGTAATGCTATAAAGAGTGATAAATTATAATTTTTCTTTTTTGTGATTGTGAAAGATTAAATTTAAAAAAAACTAAGCTGTTATGTCTCTTGTGCCTGTAAGTATACTTGTAGTAGGCTTACTCACTCTTCTAAACGGAACACAACAATACGAAGTACTGCTGTTTTGCGGAAGAATATCTGATGAATGGGTACCTACCCAGACGAGCTTGCACTACCACCATAACAATTTTCTATCGAATATAAATACATAATACAAAAGCGTTAGTTAGATTTCGTTGATTTTCTGGCAGCACTGAACGTCCTGCCTTACTTAATTTTTATATTTAATCATATAAAAGGTCCTACCTAGGTAGTGAATACAAACTTAATTTAATATTAGATAAATGAGTCGCGTAAGCAATTATTCTCAAACGGGAATAAAGCTATATAATATAAAAATGTGAATTTAGTATATTTTTATTATGTTTAATGTTTGACTGTCAGAATAATAACAATACATCACAGTCTCAGTTATATTACTTGGTATGAATGTATTGATAAACAAAAAAATATAATACAAAATTGATCTCTTCGTACAACTGTTCAACATAATTACAATTATTTACATATTAATTATTATTACTTACGTCTAATTTACTCAGTGTTATTTGCACTTTTTCGGGTACCTACCTACTTATCAAATACCATATTTTTTAAAACGATATAATTCTGAAATAGCTAACAAATAAGAAATTAACAAAGGACAGTAGTCCTAAATAATAATTTACTTAGGATGTAACTTATTGGCAATACTTACTAAAATATAATTTCAGGTATGTATTACAAATTCAATTTCAAAACATAAAGGACCACTTTTTCAAAACATTGATTGAAAGGCAACTTACCGTTTTGATGCCGGTGTACGCTTTGACAGGAGCGTATAATCGTACAAATTTGAGCTGGAAGGATTATTGTTAAAAACCGGCGACGGAGGGTAATAAGCTTCATCTTCCCTGTAATTATTATTCACTAGCATTGATTTTAGAGGTAATAATTCGACATTGTCGTCGGCACGTCGGTCGCGGGGTGCCGTCATAGCGCGGATAACATCGCGCAACGCGCTCGGCTGCTTGCAGCCTACTGTAGTACTGATAGACGCGGCCTTGAAAATGCTGCATAGCGCCGGGCGTGAGATGAAATTGGACAAAACAAAAACCTTTAGTGAAACCCCATTTTCGTCTAAGCCTTTTCGTGCTTTCGTTTAATTAAAAATATCGTCTTACGAGAAACCAAGCATAAATAGAAATATTAAAGGAAAATATGTATAATGGGCTACACATTTTTTTGTTATTTATCTTTTTTTTTAAACACATCACATTCTGTACATCGACATATAGGTAGGTACTTATTTAATTTGCTTTTATATATTATCGTTTGTTTTAATTAATCAATATACTTTGAATATTAATTTGAAAAGTCATCCATTAAAAAAAAAATAGTTTTAAGTAGGTAGGTAGGTAGATAAATTTGTGCTCTCCAGAAACTGGATGGCCTCGTGTCACTTTTTTGTAAATTACAGGTAGGTGCCTATTTTCAGTGGACAGGACACGAGAACAAACTGTGCTTGGCAGAGGTTGAACTGCACATGCGCAGGTTAAACGTGCGATTTCTCTGCAACTAAACGTTATCAGTCTCAATTTTTCAGTGAGTTCGGTCAGAAGCAGATAGGAGTACATTAAAAATAACTTACTTATATTGCTAATTTATTATATTTTTATCTACCCAGGCAGTTTTTGAGTTATAAAAAAATTAAATGCTTTGTTGTACACACACAGTTACAGAAACATACACTAATGGCAAAAAGTAATATATTCCGATTGATTTGTATTACATAAAGAATGCATAATTTGTAATTATGCATTTTAAGTTTAAGCGTAATTGTAAACGATTGCAAAAAAACGTTTTATTTTAAAGCTGTAGACACTGGTTTTGAGGATATGAGAACAAAAAACGATAAACCTAGGTGATTCAGTAGGTGATCCACTTAGACAAAGTTTACACCGACTTGGTCAAAAATATCCAGTCAAGTGTCACTAATAGGGTAAGGCCGGGCAAAGTGGGCAGCCAGCACAGGCAAAGCGTATATTCTAAAGGTCACATGTGAATAACCAGCCAGTCATCATAAGAGCAAATCAACGTAGCTAGTTGAGTTTTTACTGTCCTGTTTGTCTGTCTGTCTGTCTGAAATGTAATCTTGCTAGTTACATTTAACACACCTGCCAGTTTCCGATCGATAAGAAATTCTCCATCCATATTATTTTTTACAAAAAGTTGACATAAAAATCGAAAAGCTGGTGATTTAGCACTTCTGTAAAGGATGTCAAATAACTCAATTTTTAAATGCACCAAATTATTGGAGATATAGATTTTGGTGTTCTAAAAATCTACGTTTTAATACATGTTTTGAGTCGAAAATAATTTTTCAAAGAACTTCGTTCCTGCCGGTGATGCCCCGACAGCAGTACTTGGAGTTGGTACTGTTGTGTTCCGGTTTGAAGGATGAGTGAGCCAGTGTAATTACAGGCACAAGGGATACACCATCTTAGTTCCCGTTTGGTAATGCACTACGCATCGGCGATGTAAGCGACGGTTAACATCAGCTCTTACAATGCCAATGTCTATGGGCGTTGGTGACCACTTACCATCTCGTGAACCATATGCTCATCCGCCATCATAAAAAATAATAATAACAATATCCGATGAGTGAGTGGTACCTACTTAGACGGGCTTGCAGAAAGCTTGTAAAAATTAAGAAAAGAATCCATGTTGTCGGGAACTGCTACTGTTTTTTTTTTACATGGTAAATCAAGGGCTTTATGTATTGTAAAAGAGATGTAAATTAGAAGATTTTACTTTACTTTTTTGTGATCATCTATTGCTAAATAACAATTTACAGATACTTACTATTTGTAACATCACTGATGCCAAACTGATGCTATTTAAGATGAACTCTACATATCTGATGTATGAGTCTAGTTTAATATATGTATTACTAAATATTAGAAATAATGAAAAAAAGCTTTTTTAAAATACATAGAGTCAACTAAAATTGTAGTTCAGATTTATTTCAAAAAATAAAATCGTAATACAAGTCTTTGTCAACTCCATTCTCCAAGATTTGATTGACGTTAAGAAATAAATTGGCATGGGGATCTGGCAATACCGAATGAGCTGATTGCTGAATCGATTGAACAAACAAGTGAATAGGTCTTCTATCTTTGGGCTAGTGTCATGTCTGAGTTTTTCTCAAGAAATCAGTGAAATATTTATTTGAAGAAAATAGCATACAGGACAGGTATCCTAGAAAATGCCCTAAAGATTGAAACAAATATACTCAGTAGAGTATACTACAACAATAGCGCACTGGATATTTTTAAAATAGTGAGTAGACGGTACTTTATTATTATTGTTTTCTTATTAATATAATATTTTTACCAAATCTTTAATCAATTACTATTTTTTAAAATACTGTTTAATATGATATTTGTGTCTGTAACTGTATGTAATTTATTCAATTGCGTATTTGATTATGTTTATTATAAATTGGTAAAAATTATTAGCTTATTTTTGTATAAACAAAAACAAGAAAGGGCAACAATCAATATTAATAATTATCTTATAGTTTTATTTAATTAGCTTTATGGTCATAATTTTCATTTTTGTTGACTCATATACAATCCTTATGATGCAATAATTATAACAGTAATGACTCATTGAAAAAGAATTTACAATTGTATCTGAAAAAAAAAAAATTCAGAACAGACATGATAAAGCATATTTTGTTATACAGATAACATAATAAAAATGCTGGACGAAGATCTATTTGTTCTTATGAATGATAGTGATGAAGATGAACACCATGATTATAGTTCTGAGGAGGAATTCATTGATAATGCGAATGATGAACACCATTTTGATAAAGATGGTTTAGATAATGACGTTGATGTTGAGGTATAGTAATTATATGCCTAAATTAACTATAAAACATTGTATGAAAATTGTTTTAGTTACTGTAAGTTAAGTTGCTTACAAAAGTGTATAAAAAGCCTTTAAGTGTTTCACTTCAGAGCTGAGACCTCTTCTCCGTTAGATGAGAAGTTTAGAAGCTATTTAATCCTGTTACTACAACTTCAATCAGATTTTTACCCAACACATGCATGTTTTCCTTCATTGCATGGCACAAAACACTAATCGAGCACATGAAAATATAGTGGTATAGGTGTTAGAACCATCTTGATTTCTCAACTTTGTAAATTTCAAGAATAAATTATATTTAAAGATCATTTCAAAGCATATCTTTGTAACATGTTTCTGTATTGTTTGAGGTAGTACCTATAACAGTATAGTGTATAGTTTTATTAACTATTGTCCATTTTCATTTTCAGTTTCATCGAGATGCAGTCACAGCACTTAATCAATGTTCTACTGTGAAAGCAAGAAAACTCTGTGTTTTTAATTTAGATTACAAATTACAACACAGTGACCAATATGACATAGGTGGCACGTATAGTAAGCAAAAACCTAATTTGTGGTTCTACTGCACAACATCTGTGTGTCCTGGTGGAAATTACCTTTTGAATATTTTCGTCTGCCATCGGAACACAGGTACATTCAAAATCAATATTAGTGATATCGAGACACGTATCCAGATGAAAGATGTGGCATCGTTTTCAAAATATATATTATTGCCAAATAATATGACTTCAAAAACATTTACATCTTTTCAAATTAATAAGAATCATTATATAAAATCATTTTGCTTTTCAAAAGAAGTTGTTAATGACCTTCACAAAGCTCTTAGTATTCCAATTGAAATTGTATTTCAACCAAAATATCCAGTTGATGACCAGATCTTAAGAAAAATAAAGTTTAAACATTGCTCGTCTGGTATGTTTCAAAGGCAAGAAAATACAGATTTTATTCTAGAATCTAAGAGTGGAAATAAGTATAATGTACACAAAATACTTCTAGCAACGCACAGCAATGTGTTAAGAGATATTATCAAGAATTCAGAATCAAACTCTGCTGTTGTTGATATGAATGATGATGAAATTGAAGTGTTACTGGAATACTTCTATTCAGTTTCAGATAAATCAAATTTAGATGAAACTCTTTTTATGCTTTATAATATAGCCAACAGATATAATATACAAAATCTTATTTCGTTAATGCATGATAAGCTCCTTCAAAAATTAACTACTAAAAATGCAATCAAAATGTTTGCACTTACAGATAAGTACAAACTGGAAAATTTGCAAACAAGTGTTATTGAATTTGTTAAAAACAAACCAGAAGTATTTGAAACTGAAGATTGGAAGCAGTCAAATGATGTTAATCTAACAAAAATGTTGTTGAACAAATGTAAACAACTACAGTAAATAAGTTAAGTTATGGAATACCTACTTATAATATATGCAGTAATTGATGTTTTATATTGTATATATTATTATAAAGAAACTAATTTAAATCTTTGTAAGCTATGTCATCATCCATAAATGTTGTGAAATAAAATGGAAACCTATTTCTACACTATTTTTATTTTACCTTTATTATTTTAGGTATAACAAACTAGTTAGCACCCTGTTATATTGAATTATTTTGTTATATTGTTAATTTACGCACAATTATCACACAAATTAATGAGGTAGATTCATTTACATGTACTTAATTAATTGTTGTAAATACTATCCTTTCTTAGAAAACATTTGTTATACTTATATAAATGATATTGTTGTTTAATCTACAGCAAAAACAATCACTTGTGTAATGTGATTTTGATTACATTTTTCTTCCAAAAAAATACATATTTGCTATGCTGGAATTGCTTTAGTTTTATTACATTATTTATTTATTTATTTAAGGATCTCCAACAAAAGATACACACTTACAAGTAAATTGAATAATAATATAAAACATGTGTGCTCCTTCAATTACAGGAGACCACATCAAGCACATAAAGTAAATATAAATATAAACAAAAAAACGCTGAACGTCACATACATACGTACAAACGTATAACAAATTTAATCGTATGGTTTGCTTACACTTTTCGATTTTATTAATGTACTATTTATATTTTAATACTATAGTAACGCACACGCGCGCACACACACACATATGGCTACTGGTAAAAAATACGTAATTAACGATTTGAAATTAATTTTCATAAGATACCGCAGGGTTTACCGATCTTACATTTGCTCCATCGAATGTTCTTTGAGTGTACCAACTTTCATCAAGATTGGTCAAGCCGTTCTTGAGTTATAAGAAGACAGACAGATAGACAAAAATGAAAAAAATAGTATAATGTGAATCACTGCATCATAAAACGATTACTTATCACAAAATTAAGTGAAAAAATGTACAGACAGAACCAATTGATTTATATATATCAGTATATAAATATAGTAGTAATTTATTTTCATCAAATTCGATTTAGTTTTTACTTCTATTCTTTGGGCCATCTCGGTTCGCTCTATCTAGACTCTTTGCAGGAAATGAATAGATCTAAACGTTTTACTCCTTAATTTTTACGTCGCGTAGGTACTATAGAATAAAAGTTATTTTTAGTCATTGAAATAATATGTACTGTTTTAAGTCATATTTTTTTAAATTATATCAACAAATAGCGAAGTGAAACAATACCTACTAGATTATCACGTGCACGTTTAAACGTTCTAGGTAATAAAAAAAACATAATAATTCTAATCATCATCATCATCATCATGTCAGCCAAAAGACGTCCACTGCTGGACAAATGCCTCCCCCAAGGATTTCCATTTTGGCCGGTCTTGCGCTGCCTGCATCCAACGGCTTCCCGCGACTTTTACGATGTCGTCGGTCCATCTTGTAGGGGTCTCGGTCTGCCCACGCTGCGTCTTCCGGTTCGTGGTCGCCACTCGAGAACCTTTCTGCCCCAGCGGCCGTCAGTTCTGCGAGCGATGTGCCCCGCCCACTGCCACTTCAATTTAGCAATTCTTCGGGCTATGTCGATTACTTTGGTTCGCCTGCGGATTTCATCATTTCTGATTCGATCTCGCAGGGAAACTCCGAGCATAGCCCTCTCCATTGCTCTTTGAGTGACCTTGAGCCTTCTTATCAAGCCCATAGTGAGCGACCACGTCTCTGATCCGTAACTCATCACTGGCAACACACACTGGTCGAAGACTTTCGACTTCAGACACTGCGGTAATTTGGATGAGAAGATATCGTGTAGCTTCCCGAACGCTGCCCAGCCGAGTTGGATTCGCCGATTGACCTCTTTCTCGAAGTTGGACCTACCTAGTTGGATCGTCTGACCTAGGTAAACATAACTGTCTACAACTTCGAGTGCAGAATTTCCAACCTTTACTTGAGTGGGTGCAACATGGACGTTCGACATGATTTTCGTCTTGTCCATGTTCATTTTTAGACCCACTTGTTGAGATACCCTGCTGAGGTCATCGAGCATAGTGCCGAGGTCTTCCAAGGTCTCAGCCATAATCACGATGTCATCGGCATCGGCGAAGATGAGTGATGTACTCGCCGTTGATATTGATGCCAACTCCGTTCCAGTCCAGAAGCTTAAAAACATCTTCCAATGCAGCGGTAAACAGTTTCGGAGATATCACGTCCCTGTCTTACGCCTCTCTGTAGTTGGATAGGTTTTGAGTTCTGATCCTGGAGTCGGACCGACATGGTGGCGTTCTCGTACAAGCACTGTAACACCTTGATATACCGGTCATCAATTTGGCACCTTTGGAGAGACTTCAACATGGCCCAGGTTTCGATCGAATCAAAAGCTTTTTCATAGTCCACAAACGCTAAGCAAAGTGGCTGGTTATACTCTTCGGTCTTCTGTATAACTTGCCGCAGCGTATGTATGTGGTCTATGGTGCTAAAGCCTTTTCGGAAACCGGCTTGTTCGGGTGGCTGGAAGTCGTCAAGCCTTCGCTCGAGACGATTCGTAATGACCCTCGAAAACAACTTGTAGACATGACTCAGCAATGAGATGGGTCTGTAATTCTTCAAAAGGGTTTTATCGCCCTTTTTAAAGAAAAGCACCACTACACTTCTGTGCCATGCCTTTGGCGTTTGCCCTTTGGCTATGACGGAGTTGAATAGCCTCTGAAGAGCCCTGAGGATCGGTGTACCACCCGCCTTCAGAAGCTCAGCTGTAACACCATCATCACCAGGTGCCTTGTTGTTTTTGAGTTGTTCGAGAGCCATTCTAATCTCGAAAAGGCTGACGTCCTCAAAATCTTCGGTGTAATGTCGGGTTAGTCTTGCTCTTGGATCTGCAGCTTGACTATCAACAGGTGATTGCCTTGTCGTGTACAACTGACCGTAAAACTTCTCAACCTCTTCCAACAGCTCGGATTTGGACGTGACGATTCTACCATCCCCAGTTTTCAGCCTCGTCAGTTGACTCTGCCCAACAGATAGATCTCTGGCGAACACTTTGGAGCCTTTGTTCCGCTCGATGGCCTCTTCAATACGCATCGTATTAAATTGGCGAATGTCGCGAGTCAGAGACTTCGAAATCCGTTTGTTGAGCAGCCGATAACTGGCAGCATCATTTGGGGATGTCAGAACCATTTTCCGTCTTTTCTCCATGAGCAGTAGGGTAGAGGCAGAGATCTTTTTGGTTTCCTTTGTACGGCTGGTCTTGAAGACCTTAGACCCAGCCGTATGGACAGCTTCCACAAACCTGTCGTTGTATACGTCCACATCTTCGCAGTCTGCTAGGCATTCGAATCGGTTTTGGAGTTCGAGCTGAAAGGTTTCGGGATTTTGGATTTGGAAAGGTGATGGTCGGAGCGTAGACTTCATCAGTCGGGACCTCTGGAGTTTGACATTGAGATTCAATGAGCCTCTTACAAGTCTGTGATCGCTCCCAGTTTTTACGGCATTGATCACAGAGACTTCATTGAATATTTGTCTTCTCGTCGACAAGATGAAGTCTATCTCATTCTTGGTTTTACCGTCAGGGCTCACCCAGGTCCATTTACGGTGACCAGGCTTCTTGAAAAAGGAGTTCATCATAAAGAGTCCCTCCTTCTCCATAAAGTCGGCCAACATCTGGCCCCGAGGGTTGCGGTCTCCAATTCCATATGATCCCACCTTTAGCTCATCACCGAACCTTTTACCCAGCTTCGCGTTTAAGTCTCCCATGACAACGGTGAAATGAGTCTTCTGGGTATGTATGGCTCTAGAAATATCCTCATACATGACCTCAACTTCATCGTCGGAGTGTGATGACGTCGGTGCGTATACCTGTATGACCTTCAACGAATACCGCTTGGTGATTCTGAGTATAAGGCAGGCCACCCTGGTCGACACACTCTCGATTTTCACAACGTTGTTAACAAGAGACTTGTGGACTATGAACCCGACACCACCGTGGGACAGTTGATCACCCTCTCGGAAGTAGAGAAGGTTACCGGATTTCAGGATTATCGTATCCTCCCCCTGTCTTCGGACTTCAGATAATCCAACGATATCCCAGTGTAACCTGCTCAATTCTTCCTCCAGTTCGATAATCTTCTCATCGGTCCGCAGTGTACGCGTGTTATATGTTGCCAGGGCCAGAGGTCGTCGGTGTTGGTAACACGAAATCTGCCGGGGATTCTTAGCACCCCTTGCCTCGCCGTTACCAAAGCTGTTACCGAGGCTAGGAATAGCAGGGCTGCCGGGGACTAGGGGCCGTTGTTTGGTTGTACCAATCATTGGGGGGATATGCCATAATCGCCACGCTTGGCAGACGGGTTGGCGATCGCAGTAAGATGGTCACAGTACTCGGAGATACGCTGCTGCCCGTTCTCCGGTATATATTCCCTCGGGTCGACTTCTACGCCCCCCACGGGATGAAATGGGGTGGTGATATTCTACGCCGTCACCACGCAGCGTATATATAATTCTAATAAGTTACATTAATCTTTATGAAATAAAACATTACAATTTAGACAATTACAAAATATTGATTCGTGAGACAGACAAAAATTCTAACATTTTTGAATTACGGTACCAATATATGGTTAGTTATCTATGGTTATAAAGCAGAGAACAAAGTACAATAAGTCGAAATATTGGTGATACATACTTAAAAAAGTAGCACTATCTTAATATTTTTCCGTTTTGTAATTGCCTGAAAAAATATATTAAATTACGGAAGAATATCGATACTCTTTTCCTTTGTAAGGCTAATGTTTCAAATAAGTCTTTGGATATTTTCATTGATACGCACGATACTTAGTTAACTCGAATGTTAATCATATTACGATCATAATCATGAGCAAATCTACTAAATTATTATTATAAGTTTCTATTATTTATTAACAAAATAACCACTGACAAATGACAATATTAAAGAACGCGTGTTTACTTTTGCGGACTTTGACCATAGACAAGACACACCTACATTCACAACAAATTAAAATTTCTCCCTCATCCCGAGGTACTGTATCGTCCCGTCAAGCGTGGCTAATCAAGGCACCAAAAGGTGAGGTTTATAATGATTAAATCGTCATTTATACTACAGTTGATCTCTTAAATCAAAAGTTTTGTGTATTTTTTTGTTTCTTGTTCAAATTGACATATAAACGGCGTGGAATTTTATAAAATAGGCAAAGAAATATAGGAATGTCATCAAATTTAACCAGACTGTGTTGACTATCAGGCGTTGTGTTTTTTATAGCCAATTTTGTTTAGGAAATATCAGTTTCTTTTTATTTTTTAGGAAAATGAGCAGCTCGGAGGAGGTATCATGGATTTCATGGTTCTGCGGCTTACGGGGAAATGAATTCTTTTGCGAAGTAAGTAGCACATAGTTTGTGTTACTTGTATTATATGACTCGTTATATTGATTCGAATTTTAATTTTTAGGTGGATGAAGACTATATAAACGATAAATTTAACTTGACTGGACTCAATGAGCAAGTGCCTCACTACAGACCAGCCTTAGACATGATTTTAGATTTGGAACCTGGTAAATATACTTATTTATAAGGGTTATGTTATATTATAAAAAAGTAACATATTGTCCTTAAAATTTTAGAACAATTTCTTAATATAGGACATTAGGATTTTTAAAACTTTAACTACAGAAACCTCATCTTCTTGTTTCATGTTTATATATAGTCTATAGTGAAATGAATCATGTTTTATTTTTAAATTTTAGATGATGATCTTGATGAGAATCCAAACCAATCAGACTTAGTGGAGCAGGCAGCCGAAATACTTTATGGCTTAATACATGCTCGATACATTTTAACCAACCGGTAAGATTGTTAATTTCAGAATAGTTGACTCATAACTTTGCCAATTGCTAAAATACTGTTGTTATTCATGCTTTGATTTTATACTTAAGTAATGTACCTACTCTTACAAATAAAACTTATTTGTTACAGAGGCATCGGTCAAATGTTAGAAAAATTCGAACAGGGTGACTTTGGCCACTGTCCACGTGTATATTGTGAATGCCAAACCATGCTTCCCATTGGTAAGTTAATTTTTTATATATTACTGGATATAGCTTAAATCTATTTTCCATTATGTCTAAGTCAAAGCACTAAGTCAAAAAAAATTTGATTAGGACCAAACTACATTATAATGAACATACTTATATTATAAATACTTATATTATAAATACTTACAATTTTAAAACCATTTGTACCTTTTTTAACTCATTTTCATCATATATGAGTGAGCTATGTTAAAATGGAAAATGTTTATTTTAAATATACTAATTCGATAATAAATTTAAACAAAATAAAAGCCACCTTGTCTTTTACCTATACATAAGCAACATGTCAAACACTATAGAACATTCATATTGTTGTAGTTTCTTTGTCATTTTTACATCCAAAAGCAATATGTGTTTTGATATTTTTATATTCAGACATTATTTTATATGATAGGAGCAGTTATTAACTTCTTAATTGAAGTCCAAAGACATTTTGATTTTACATGATTTATTAATATTTGAACATTTAATTCTAACATCTAGTAAAAATGACCCTGAAGGTAGATATCTTGAAACACTAATAGTGATCTGATTCTGTCATTTAAACCCAATATTAAAACAATGTAAAACCATCTGTAATTAAAGTAAGCACTCCAAACTGTTTATTAAACCTTTGACTGTTTTATTGTTGCACAAGTAGGTATGTACATTATTTAATTAATTGGTTCTTAAACATTTATTAATTAAATATTAAATTAGTAGACATCAGTAGTAGACATTTCACAATTAATATACATAAATTACGTACGTGATTACGTAAATCCTTTATTGATTGATGTATTAAACAATCTTAATTTTAGTTCATAATCATTTGCCTGTTGTATTATTACTGTTTTACATGCACAAACATTTCAGCTTAGCCTTACTGACTTAAATTGCGCATATTGTATTAGGTTAACTTTACTGTAATTGGGTAATATAGTGCTAGTAGGCTTAGCACTTGACCGAACTATTTTATTACCTCATTGACCAACTTGTTTTTTTATAAGGTCTATCAGATGTTCCTGGTGAGGCAATGGTAAAGCTTTACTGTCCACGTTGTATGGACGTCTACACGCCGAAGTCGTCACGACACCATCACACCGACGGTGCTTTCTTTGGCACAGGATTTCCACATATGCTGTTCATGGTCCACCCTGAGCACCGAGCCAAGCGTCCGGCCTCACAATTTGTGCCTCGGTAAGTGCACTTAAAACAAATATTAAATGCCCTCAAATTTAAATTTATTTGCTAAAAAAATTTATACTATAAATAAAGTATGGTAAAAATACTATATGGAAGATAATTACATGTTGAAATGTAATTTCATAGATTTAATAGAAGCAGCAGTCCTAGTTCTGTTTCGGCCGAATACTGAAACGTTACTTATATATTAAATGCAACTTAATTATTTGACACGCCGTTAAATTCAAATTTCGCATACTAATTTAGGGGCTTTTCAATGTTAAGTTGCGTTTATCTTTGAGGGACGTTTGAGTATTCGGCCATTTGTCCAAAGAAATTATGATTTTACTTTTATTAGTAGTTGCTGTTATTTCATAAAAAATATTACGAATGAGTTTGAAAATACTTACTCTTATTTGTAATAACTGTTCTTTCTGGATATGATAACATAAATTAATGTTTCATTTTTACAAATTACAAATTTATTTAATACGCTATAAATAGGAAAATGTTTAAGTGAAATTTTGTTGACAGGCTTTACGGATTTAAGATTCATCCGCTTGCGTACCAGATTCAGCAACAGGCGGCAGCAAACTTCAAACCCCCAATCCGGACCCTCGCGTATAACAACGGTAAACGTTAGGGCAGCGCCACGCAGCGCCCCTGCGCTTCCTTTTGATACAGATTTCTCCTTTGCTGTGCAAGCAAAGCCGAAGACTCGTGACCATTGGGCAATTAAGTTACTAAACTATTGCCAGCAGAAGCTTCATTCAAACAATATTCGTAAACCTTTAAACTTGGCTGTATACATACTGATTAACCATACATTAACATTTTGCTTTATGTTTAGTGAAGCTGAATGTTTGTTTTAATTAACCAAATTAATGGTTTCTGTTAATCTTACATTTGCGTGTGATTAAATGGCTGGGGGAATCTGTATCAAAACCATTTATACAAAAGGACAATGAAATGTGGGACAAAATGTTTTATACAAAATAGTGACGGTTATCAGAATGTTATTGTTTCGAAAGTTTTCGTGTAACATCGCGTTAAACACTCGGATTCTTAAACTGCATTATGATGTGTTCTTGCAGGCTCCATTGTCCATCCCTAACATGTAGATATCACTATGAGATAGCAGCATAGTTTATATGTGGCTATATACATCAAAGTAGTTCACTGTTCACTAGCTTTACCATCATTTAGATTAGCGTGAAAGTATGTTTGTAATCAGTTATTTCCATGATGTATTTGTTAAAGTTTAATCAATGGCAATATCCACAAAGCCAATAATAATAACATCTTATATTTATAAAGTTTCAACTATAATAGTTTTATGTAAGTTTTTATTTTTATATCCATTTAAGTTTCGGAACATAGGTCGTTAAAAATTAGCGCGTTTCATTCGTGAAGACCTCTTTGGTTATTGTATGGATTACCAGTAAATATAAATAAATATTATGACAACATTTGGCCTTTTTCTTGCTTATCCTGCATGTATTTCCTTTTGTAAAGCTAAATGATGAATTTTTTGCAGTTTGTATTGCCTTGTACAAATTATTAACAATACATATAATAACTTGTGTGTAGATATAACGTCATCCTAACCTCAATTGTAGTAGATAGATGGCTAATTATTTTTTGTCATTAAAAACCTGTAAAAGTAATATAGGTTCCAATGGACTAAATAAAGCTCCACAAAATTGTTTTGTTTATAAAATGTTGATTTAAGCTCATGCTATTAATGTTTTTTTAACCTCAATAATGTTTTTTAATTAAGTGCATTAAATAATGTAAACTTGTCATTCATTTTAATCATATTATTCATAAAAATATTAAGAGAAATGAAAAGTTATAACTAAATTACTGTCTCATTGTATTTGAAAGATTTAATGATTTTCATTTTTATATTTGTTTGCTGCAGAAACGAAGACTACGAGTAACATTCCAAAATGATTGTAAACCCACCGATGTGATGCAACCCTCATGCTGATGGATGGCAAAGATAGTGGTGCTGAATAAATATACTTAATGCAAAGCAAATATTTATCAATACTTAATAGTTTAATTAAAAATTTGTTTAAAATTAAATAAAGTTTATTTTAAGTTTACATGTATACATTTTCTATATTATTACATGCATTGCATAACATAATATAACATAAAATAATATCAATAAAAATAAATAACAGAAAAAATATACAGTATTTAACAAGGTATGAGGAACTGACATACTTCTTTAATTAATTCAACATTGTTGAGCTCTTTAAACATCTCACTATGGATAGCAATCTTATTAAGTTTTATAAATTTTAATGCTGCCAATTTCAAGCCTTCCGAGTTATAAAAATCTGCCACAGCTAAAGTTTCAATGCAATTGTCAATTGTGAGTTGACTAGCAAGAATATGCTCAGACAATTCTTTTAAGGCTGCGAGATTATACTTTTCAGCCAATATCAAGAGATTAAAGAAGTTGGCAATGTTTATATCTTCTATAGCACCTGTATAAATGAACTCCAAAATACACTGGAGGTCCTCTTTACCCACATCAACCATTTTCAAATAACTGTTTTGGCTCTCTACTGTGTTCTCTTTAAGCATCGCTCTAAACACCTCACTGTTGGTGCTCAAAAGAATTTTGTGAACGTTGAATTTAGCACCATCTGTGCTTTCTATAACAAAATCTGAGTCTAATGGATCACTTAACATATTCTTAAAATCATAGATCATTGATATTCTATCAGATATGGTCTGGGGTGATGATTTAAGTCCACATGATACTGCTATGTAAAGTTTCATATTTATCAACATTTCAACATCTATTCCAGAGAAATCATAGGTTGTAATATAGTATTGTGGCATTTCTTTACAATTATCAAATGTATATGTTTTGAGAGGTGATGTAAGAAAGGCCTGGTTATGTTTCTTCTTAAATGATAAAACATTGCTGCTGCTGACAGACACATCGAAGGAACCTACAGTTCGATTGTTAACGAACAGGTGTAACAGATGGATATCAGCTATCATTTCAGTCCTGTATATGAACCAGTAATCTGCAACATCTTCTACATAAGTGCCGCCGATGTCATACAAATTTGGTCGATTTAGCTTTTGATAAATATGATCGATACATAGCCATTTTGCGTTAGCCGTCTGGCAGAACCTATGACCGAATATTACATCTGTATCCTGAAATTTTAAACGGAGACAATGAGTCATATTAATGACTATCCATTTATCATATTTCATGAAATATATTTAACATAGATTACGTACCGGTTCATCCGAATCGTTCATTTTGTTTTCCTTAATTTCAGACAAAAATAAATAACTATTGAATTTCTTACTGCTACAGAAATTATTTTATATTTGGATTTATAAATTATTTTTAAAACATCATTCGTAATAGCTAAATGCGGCTTATAATTTTCTCACCATAACTATTAGAATACTTAAACACTTTGGCCCTTGATACCTCAATTTCCAAGCCTAACCCAATCAATATTCAATAGACAATAACGCATCAAATATCAACAATTCAACAACTTGATGAACTTGACGCCTACCGCCTACGACAATGAATAGAGAGTACAGAGTTACAGATACAGACGTTCTTAAGGATTTCGTGTGCCGATTCCAAGTGGGGTCTCCCCAGTTTAGTTCGTAGTTTGTCGGCTCTGGTGACATTCTCCGTCTCTCTTGCTCTCGTTGTTAAGATACGCTGGGAAACGACTGCCACGCTGCCAAGCGGCATTTTGGGTCGCAAAAAGTTTGTCTTCAGAGCGCCCAAAAGAACTGCGCTTCTATGTAAAGTCTGTATTCATTGCCTACGGCGAACTTTTTTTTCGGCTTGAGTTCATCTCGGCCCATCCCGCCCGGTGACGCTGTAAAGTCCAATAGGGCCAACAGCATTACACAATACAAAAAAAAAGAGCGGCATTCCTGACGGCGCAGTCAGCACAAAACTTAGTGTATCTGTGGTTAATTTGTTATGACTTATGTATTTCTTTCCTTGTATTCTGTGGTAAAAGAAAGCAGAAGAAGAATAGCACTACTTAAGCTTTCATTGGAATTTACAAACAGATTACAGAATAATCACTATAACGTAAAGAGCGGGTTATAAGTTTATTTGTTACCTTTAAAAAGGTAAAGCTGGGAAGCTGAAGAGAGAGCTGGCTGGCTTATTATATGATTTGTTGATGTTTCATACCGAGAAGATTAAAGTTTAATGATTTAAGTTTCTGCGTTCTTGCGCCCGCATCAAATTTTACCGTTCTAAATGTACTGAAAAGATAGCTGCAGTAAAAATAACAAAAAAACACTAGACACCAAAATAAGGTATTATTTCTAGAAACGTAAGATCGATACACGTTAGTTCATGTGATATAGTTGCTCGTAATCCACCAACGAGTCATTTACTTGGTGGGAGGGCTTTGTGCAAGCTCGTCTGGGTCGATACCACCCACTCATCAGATATTCTACCGCAAAACAGCAGTACTCGCTATTGTTGTGTTCCGGTATGATGGGTGAGTGAGCCAGTGTAATTACTAGCACAAGGGACATAACATTTTTGTTCCCAAGTTTGGTTAGGTTAGGTTGTCACGGCGGATAATGGCGGCGAGAGTCATCAGAGGATACCGAACAGTTTCCTTTGAGGCGGTATGCGTTCTCGCTGGTTCCCCACCTTGGGACTTGCAGGCGGAAGTTTTAGCTGAGGCGTTTTTCAGACGGACTGAATGCCGTAGGTTTAATGTTCTTCACCCTGTCTCAGAGGAAAAGGTATGGAGGGCGAACCAAATCTCGAAGCTTATGCGAAAGTGGGATGAGAGACTGGCGGAGCCCACTGCAGGTTATCCAACTATCGAAGCAATTCGGCCAGTCCTAGTGAAATGGTGTGAACGGCAACGTTCTCCACTGACCTTCCACCTAGTTCAGATTCTCTCGGGACACGGATGTTTCGGGAGATATTTGTGGAAGATCGCTGGAAGGGAACCGACTGCAACTTGCCATGCTTGCGGAGCGGTTGAGGACACGGCGATGCATACCCTGCAGGGATACCCGGCATGGGAGGAACCGAGGTGGCTCTTGGTCGCAGCTGTGGAGGAGGACTTATCGCTGCCAGCTGTGGTAAAGTCCATGGTGAACAGCGAAAGTTCCTGGTCGGCGATGATTACCTTCTGCGATACAGTCATGAAGGAAAAGGAGGCGGCGGAGAGAGAAAGGGAGAACGTTAGTCTCCCTTTCTCTCTCCGCCGCCTCCTCGCAGACCCGATACGCCGTAGGAGAGCGGGGTACAGACGGCGTCACAACGCCAACCAGCCTGCATAAGTAGAACCTCAGGGCAATGATTAAGGGGGAGGTCATTACCTAAAAAATAGGGTCCCCCAGGTGGAGAAAGTTATGAGATGAAGGGTTCGTAAAAGAACAACCACTGGTGCAGGCGCTGAAGAATGCGCAAGCGTGCCCGTACCCCCACCTAATGTGGATCGCAGGAACCGTGGTGGTTTTAGTCGGTAGGAGTCCGACATAACCCTCCATCAAGTCATCAGATATGGAGGGTATCCAAGAGGATTTCCCCACGTTAAAAAAAAAAAAAAAAGGTTGTCACGCTAGCATGCGCAAGCGATCCCGTGGCGCTCCCCTTAAGGCGGGAAGGGTACCGTGGTGGTTTTAGTCGGTAGGAGTCCGACATAACCCTCCATACTACATCACATATGGAGGGTATCCATGATGGATTTCCCCATGAAAAAAAAAGAAGGTTAGGTTAGGTTAGCGCGTCGGAGCGTCACGGTAGCATGCTCAAGCGACCCCGTGGCGCTCCCCTCTAAGACGGGAAGGGTACCGTGGTGGTTTTAGTCGGTAGGAGTCCGACATAACCCTCCATCATGATATGGAGAGTAACCATGATGGATTTCCCCACGTAAAAAAAAAGGTTAGGTTAGCGCATTGGCGATTTAAGCGATGGTAACATCTCTTACTATGTCAATGTCTATGGGGGTTGGTGACCACTTACCGTCAGGTGGCCCATATGCTCGTCCGCCTTCCTATGGAATAAAAAAAAACTATGTATTATGTATATCTATGTGACTATATCTATACATATAGTATAAATCTAAATGATCGCTGTCTGTACATGGAAGATATATGAGTAAAAATATTATCGGGAGCCTTTTAGCCCAAAGCCATATAATTTTTGCCTGTGCGTTAGTGCACGCTAATCTAGGAAACAGCTTAGCTGATTTGATATTATTGATGATTATCTACAAAAAATAATATATCTTCTGTACTGTTCATTAACGTTATTTTCTTATATAATTTTAAGATTCTTTATATCAAACCTTTCTAATAATAAGGCGATAATACCGAAGCTGACCGGCTCGTTGAGCTCATCTAATTAGCTACAGATTCCATGCTAGAGCAAATCTCGTTCGCAGAAATTGTGATTATTGGTAATTTTAACTGCTAAAACCATGCCGAATGCCGAATGGCTTGGCTCACGTACCACGGCTTGGCATATGATCTGACACAACTGGTTGCATTGCCAACGCGAATTCAAGATGTGGAAGATCATACAACGACGATCATACGACGAGTAGCGGAACAAACTTGTGTCTGCAGTCGAGTCTGTTATCAGTCTCGGACTGGAACCGACTAAATTTGGTCCAATTCACCTCAATAAGGCTCAAGTTTACGTATTAACCGCTAAAAGTTGCTTTTTGTCATATCTCCGCATCTTGAGAATAGTCCCCACGCTGCCACAGCCAGCATCACGATACTTAGCGTCGAGATTTTGAATGTTGTAAACAACAGAACTAAAGTTCTGCGGTCAATTGGAAGGTTAAGCCAAATTGGCTCCTTAAAAGCTTGGTGTGCTCAACAAGGCGAGGCAGTACTTTGTACCAAAAAAAGTTGGGAACCTCTGTTTTATACGGACAAATAATTCGGAAAATAATATTAAGGTTGGACTGTATGGTATAGAACTTATGCCTCTTCAAAGGGATATAATAAAAGAATTATAATAACAATGACGTCTGCCGTGTGATGATGAAAATGATAATCGACGAATTTGACATTGACGTTATTTTATTTGTCCGAATGGATATAATTTGTGTTTAGAACTTTTCTTTTCCCTTCATATTAATTAATTTCCCAGTTTTTTTTACTGATGCTATGACAATTATCGAGGCTCTAAGCCTCTTTAAAAATGGTTCTAAACGCTGCCGTGCAAATGTTAAGGTTGGTTTTTGTTTTACAAGAATATCTTTTACTGTTTCGCACAACACATATTTTCGCTCAAACATATTTCGTAATTTCTTAACCCGCATAGAAAAAATGGCTACAAAATACGTTTCACTATTTTATGTTATTCTCAAACGTTACTATGTATGTAAAAAAAATCTTTGCATTTTAAAGCATAACATTACATTTTGTAACACTACAACCATACTACAACAATATTTTATATTCATACTGAAAAATAGTCATCAATTCCTAAATAATTCGCTGTAATAAGTGTTAATCTTAAACATTAATATTTAGCTATCAACACACACATTTATCAAATAAAAGATTTGTCATGTTTGCACATTAAATTGAATTATCTTCATTTAATATTAAAATAATTTAATGAACTTATGTAAGACAGTTGAAATCCATTCACAATGCATTTATCATGTGCTAGATAGCGACTTTAACACTCCACATGTCTGGCGAGAACAAATCATGGTAGATTACAAAAATAATTGATATTTTAAATTTGAAAATAGAATTAAAAATACACCCAGTTTAAGAAATCAAAAATCTTGTAACTTCATTACTATAAAAATCCTGTTTGGTTTTATTTTATTTTTAAAAAAATGAAGGGAGAAGATTCTACCAAAATGTGTTTGTGTCTAAAAAAATCCTCTATTTAAGGTAGTCTATAAGGTAATTTTTTAAGAGAGGTTAATTAAAAATATTATATTACTTTTATATTCTTAACAATTACAGGGAGGCAGAAGAGTTGAAACAGAAAATTTTAAAATTTAACAGTGGTATCTCAATGCTGCAAGATAAGAGTCTTTGGGCAACACAACAACAGTTACAAAAGGTTAATTTTAATGATTATTATGAACTGGTTTTGGGACTTTACTCACTTAAGTTTACAAGTACATAACATTTTACAAATTTATTAAAGTAACAAGTTGATAAATTGTATTTTGAGGTTAAATTGTGTTATTGCAGGTTTATCAAAAGGTTCTTGAGCTTGACTTAGATTATGCACTTGAGAAGAAAGTAGAACAGGACCTTTGGAATGTTGGTTTTAAACAGCAAATTGAAGCGTTGCAGGCCATTTCTAAAGACAGAAAGGTATACAAAATGGAAGCCTTTTTCATTTCTTAACAGAAAAGCTTCTTGTATTGAACCGTTAGTTTCAACTGTAATCATTTTGAAAAATGATATTTTAAAAGTAATTGGATAAAATATACTTGGTATTTAATGTTCATTCAACTTCAAAATATATTACACATATATATAAATTTATGTTGCAGAATGCACTCAGAAGTGAAGCTCAATCGATGCTATCATGGGTGCTACAAGCGGCGGCAGGGTTCTACCTGTGCCTGTTACATCAGATCTGCACAACATTCAAGTTAGACCTACCATTTAGGTGAATTTCTTTTTATTTAATTATAAAAAAATACAAACAATACAAATGAGGTTTAGCTTGACTAAAGTATATAATATAAGGTGGATAGTGTTTTAAAAATAATATATAATTAAATACATATATATTTTGGATTTGGATGGGAGACCTTCTAGTAGATGCTTAGAACACATTCGAGCCCGATTCAATAGGGAGCATAGACCACAGCGGGTATTCTCAAGAAAACTGCGAATTTGTGTTTGGCTGCTACAATTCGGCTGCCAATTTCAGGCTCATCATAATGATTTGTACTTCGCCTTTTGAGTTTCCGTATTCGTTATCCGCAAACATTGACATATGATTTTGAATTCGACCCGTGATGCTCACAGACGTCGCGCGTCCCTGCTGGGCGCGGTGGAGGGGTGGGAGGCGAGCGCGGGGGCGGGCGCGGCGGGCGCGGGGGGCGCGGCGGCGGCGGCGGCGCGCTACGCGAGCCAGCACTGCCTCGTGCACCTGGGGGACCTGGCGCGCTACCGGCAGCAGCTGCGCGTCGCGCACACCTTCTACAGGCACGCGCTCGCAGTATCCGTGCACTCGGGGCAGCCCTACAATCAGGTAGCTATTATTTCTTGCAGCAGCCGCTCTATGTAATTACTTGCCAAAGTGTACTTACCATTTCGGTATCGATGTCTACTGACGTGTGTAAATATCGCTCGCGCAGCTGGCGCTGGTGTCGTGGCGGCGCGGGCGGCGGCTGGCGGCGGTGTACTGGCACGTGCGCTCGCTGCTGGTGCGCGCTCCCTTCCCGCCCGCCCCCGCCAACCTGGCGCGCACGCTGGCGGCCGCCGCCGGGTACGTCGCTAACTCCAGTGTAGTGGAGATGTCCATTTTGCACGTCGTCGAGTGACGTCGTTCGATGAGCCGATGCTCAATAGATGCTGATGTTTCAATAGCAGTCAAACTATCAAACAAACTTAAAACTAAGATTGCATCGTTCGTTAACCTTTCGAGTGACTGAGATGAACTAACATATATTTTTGCGCCCGCCTAGAATATCGTTAATAAGGTTTAATGGAATAAAATAGCGATTAGGATTAACCTAACCAAAATTGCTGATGTTTAACAAAGACATTACGGAACTATTCTCCGTGTGTTCCGGCCGCCAGGCGCGACGCGCGGGAGACGGCGGCGCTGCCCGTGCTGCCGGGGCTCGAGTGCGGCAAGGCGAGCGCGCCCGACGTGCCCGAGCGGCTGGACGCGCACTCCTACGTCAACGAGCTCGTGCGCGCCGTGCACTACCTGCACAGCGTGGAGCAGTAAGTGTTGAAACGGACATACATACATACATACGTACATTGATAATAAACCTTTACACTCAAGAGCTCATTTTAAAACTAAGATCACAATTTACTTGATCATCTGTTGAAATGCCTGATGGTATATGTATAACGATTTAAACGTTTTATGTACACTCTTACTCTACGTAGTAGACCTTCTCGTTACCGCCTTCACGGATTTCTGTTTAGCCTAAAGGTTGACTGCATAGAGAATACCTTCAGGCAATCCGCTTCCAACATACATGGTGTACTGGTCAATAAAGTTTTTCAATAAAATAAATATATCGCTGCGAATGAGCCGGTTGGCGTGGTTGGTAAGACGCTTGCCTTACACGCCGCAGGTCGTGGGTTCGATTCCCACCCAGGACAGACATTTGTGTGCATGAACATGTCTGTTTGTCCTGAGTCTGGGTGTAATTATCTATATAAGTATGTATTTACAAAAAAAAAAGTAGTTTATGTAGTATATCAGTTGTCTGGTTTCCATAGTACAAGTTCTGCTTAGTTTGGGATCAGATGGCCGTGTGTGAATAATGTCCCAGGATATTTATTTATTTATTATTAATGCGTTTAGCAATGATCCTTGTGTACTTGTTATCAATAAAATATATTATTTTTAGATTAGAAACTGCGGCAGAGTTAGTGACCACCCTGAGCACTTCGCTGTCACCGTTGATAGCTACAGACAGCTTCGACTCGATGACGCTTATAAAGGTGATGATAACTAATAATATAACTCGAGCTGACCTACTCCCTGCGAGGGGTATTTGAGATCATATTGGAGATAATAATGCGTAGTCGTTGTACATTACATATATATATATATATACAGCTGATGTACAAAGACTATGCATTATTATTATATATATATATCTATATTATCATTAGGTTTTTGTTATATTTATTTAATTTCTTTCAATTTACACATAGAGCGGAAGAAGTAAGACCGTGCAAAGCATATCAGTAACAAACTAGTAAACTATTTATAAAATTAGCATGACTGTAAGAGACCACTAAGCAACTGAAAGAGCCAAATGCCAATCCTCCTATAAAGTTCACCCAAATACACTCTTATAAGACGTTTAAAAGCCTGTATATGTACAGTTGAGTTTCATTGCCATGAAACTTTCTGAAATATTGTCAAAGTGATCAGTGTAAGAGATAAATTAATTGGACATAAATTTTTTTAAGCCTACATAGCATTATAATAGTGATAGTACAATTAATATATATGTATAAGACTTCATCAAGTACTTATACTATTTTTAAGTGGAAATTTAGTTGGTTTATATCCTAGAATTAATTGATTTATGAACTGTAATACTAGTTTTAATTTACTGTCATATCAACTAGTAATTTAGGTAATCTGATATCGGCAAATGATATTAACGAGGAATGTGCTATCACAGATGGCGTGTGTGCTGATATGGCTGGTGCAGTCCACCACCGAGGACTTCGCGGTGGAGCTGAGCGCGCTCAGCGAGGGGGAGGCCACCGCGGCGAAGCTGGCCGCGTCCCTCGCCGAGGCCGTGGTGCTGGCGCTGCTGCTGCCGGCCTGCGCCAGCGACGAGCCCTCCCAGCGACCGCTACCTGCACGTACGTCTACACCTCACCCGACACGGGCGTTACCGATGTTAATTACACAGATTCTTTATAATTTAATTATTTCGTCATATCTTCAATATTACTTTTTTTGCTTGTAGAAGAAGATTTCTTCGCGTATGAAATTGAGACATGTGTCCTTAGAAACTGTAGTTGTAGTGTGCGTCCACAGTGAAGGTGTGGCTGCAGTGGGCGAGCTCGCGGAGGGAGGCGGCGCAGGGCTGGGGGCCGGCGCTGTGGGCCGCGCTCGCGCACCACGCCGCGGGCCTCGCGCACCACGCGCACACGCACGATACTTGTGCGTACGACACACTAATACTTTATTATGAAAACTTATTATAACCTTTTTTAATTTATTCAATTTCTATTATTACAAGTTTAGTTTTACAGAGCTAAACATAGTTACTTAAATTGTAATCGATTTTTTATTGACTTAAGTTGATCTCACCGGTATCCCGACCGAAGTTAAAATGGTAACGTAACATTCCAGATGACTCGATACCTCTACCGGAGGACGAGGAGCTCAACGGATTCTTACCTCTGGAAGAATCGTTCAAGGAACTCAAATTCAACAATCACTCGAACTGGGACTCTTCCATGCTACCGGACGTCGATCCTCACGACGACGACACGGGGTGAGCGGATCGGACGTTTTCGTAAATAGGGACACCGTCTCGTTTCCTTCGCGCCATCTTACACGTCGATACGATAAGGGTGCGTCACTCTCTCTCGTGTTAGCCTCACCCTCGCAAGTCTATCGCAGGTCGTGGTCGGCGAGCGCGCTGCAGGCGTCGGCGGAGCGCGAGCGCGGCGCGCGGGCCCGCCGCCTGCTGCGCCTGACGCGCGCGCTGGCCGCGCTGCACCCGCACCGCCTCGCCTGCCGCACGTGAGTACCGCGCCGCCCCGCACCGCCCCGCACCCCCCGCCCGCCCGCTCTAACGCGCCTGCCCCGCAGTGACGCGGACGGCTCGCAGCAGCTGGAGGCGCCGGGGGCGTCGCCCGCGCTGCTGCAGCAGGCCGTGTCGGCGCTGGCCGCGGCGCCCTCCCCGCCCGTGCCCGTCGTCATCTCCGAGGCGGACTTCAGGGAGAAAGGTGACCCCTCGACGTTACCGCATCGAATGCGGACTACGCCCCCGGGATGGACTCGTCGCTTTCGAGCTGGCTGTGCCCTACAACTTTATGTACTCGCGTGGCATACGAGGACCAAAATAATATACCTGATTGTATATTGTAATTAGTTCGTAATATCTCTTATGGATCCGGTCAAATCGAGGAAGGAAATGATTTACAAATTTAAAAATGAGTTATTACAGTACATATTGAGCTTAATGGATTTATTTAGAGATCCAGTGGCTTAAATGAAGACGACATTAATGAGAGTGTCACTCCGTGCTCCTGGTCCGTGCGAGTGGAGGCCTGGTAATATGTGAAACAGTTATCACTAGTATGGATACCAGTCTCTCACAAAGGAATGTGAACATTGTTAATGGTTAAAATATATTGATCAATCAAACTACTTGTAATTTCTGTTGTCCTGAGAAATAAATATAATTTAATTTCATGTCACTCTGCAGTCCGCGAGAAGCGCGTGGGCATCCTGAAGCCGCAGGGCTCGCTGGAGCGCGCGCGGGAGGAGCGAGCGCTGGCCGCGCACGACGAGCCGCCGCCGGTACGCGCCTCCCTCTCCGCGCGGGTGATGCTTTGGAAAGCTGCACTGAACTAAAAATTATGTCATTTTTTGCCAGGAAGTTGAATGCGGAGACGAAGCGGCTAAAAGTGAGGATAAGAAAGAGGTTCGAAAGTCACGCGTCAACATCGCCATGGCGGCGATCATGAGGAAACAGGAGGAAACTAACAAACAGGTGATCATAATATACTGTTTAGTGCGCTTCTTTGAAGATAAGGTTTCTCACGTAAAACTACGGAGTTTTAACACGGCAAAGATTTTAGCACTTCTAAATACAAGTGCACTTTGTTTCAGGTTAAATTTGTAACGCCACCACCGACCCCGGATTCGGTTAGCGAGGTAAACGACAACCCCAGCAAGGACGAAAAACCGAAAATGATTCAACCGAAACCGATCAAGTCCCTCGCCAACATACCGATCGGTAGGAAAACTGGAGGTATCCTATCGTTGAAAGACAAATCCGCCGGATACCCACATTTACAGAACCCAGATCCCGAACCAAAGAAACTCGAGAAAGACGAAAAGAAAGACTCTAAAATCAATCAAGCTAACAGTCAAAATTCACAAAACTTTCAACCGAAGAGAGATCAGGCTACCAGTTGGCCAAATGTGTCTGCTCAAAATTATAACGATGGTCCTCGGATGACATTCCAGAAAAATGCATATGGTATCCAAAGTGCAGGCATCATCTATAACCCTAACTACCAGGCACCGGTCGTTAACAACCAAGGAATAAGGCTCCCGGTGGTCAATCCAAAAGAAATAGACGTGAGAACGGCCGCGCTACAAAAGCAGAGTTCTAGACAAGAGCTGTTCCAAGATGGTCACAAGTTTGGCAACCAAGGATATCCGATTACGGGGGGAGACAAAAAGAACTTCTTGAGCGACTTGCCTCCAAGATTCGCTAACCAATACCGTTACTGGCAAAACGCGCAAGAGAATCAGTATAATGATAACAAATTCAGAGACGATAGTCCTAGAAATAACTCACCGTTTAACGCGCAAACCTCGCGACCGAATTGGCCAACGCCACAAAATGAAAACTTCCAACAGCCAATATCGTGGTGGAAACCAGAAAATCAACCCAATTTCAATCCTCAGAATTTTTCCACACCGCCAATGAATTTCTATTCTTCTTTACCGTCGAATATGACAAACCCTTACACCAATATGCCATATAATCAGATACAAAGTCAGAATTTGACCCAAAACTTACCAAACATGGGACAGAATTTAAGTCAGAATGTACAGAGTAAGCCTGAAAATTTGTCTCCCACTTATGTCCAAACTGCCATCGGTCAACCTCAAATTCAAACTCTCCAAAATCTGGTTACAACGCCAAATTTTAACTCAACTTTGAACAGTTTCGCTCCGTACAATACATCGGTGAGTTACGATTCCTCAATGTATCCTCAATTCAAAAAGCTCGGATACCCCTTGCAGATGAATATGATGGATAAACAAAACTTCCAAACTCAAGGGAATAAGGACTTGGACGTTGGGCTCAACTTTGGGACCAATGTTTTAGACATGCAACAAAGAAATCTTACTTACGAGACATATGGCAACGAAAGCACTGCTACGAAAAATTTGGACGACATCGACGTAAGTTTAATATCGAATAAAATACCTTTATCAAAGTATTTCTTATAATATATTGAGAAAATAATGTTATACAATTTGCACATTATCTCTTTCAATGTTTCAATTATTTATTTGTAAATGTACTGTCCCTGAGAATGAAATGTAAGGTCAGTGTTGTGTGTTAGCAGAGCGCGGGCGAGGCGAGCACGTACTCGCTGTTCAGCGGCGCGCCCGACGCCGGCGCCTGGGCGTCGCGGCGCCCGCAGCAGGTCGGTACCAAACTGTTCTAATTATTATCTAAAATGAGAGTTGAGAGTTTTTTAAGTTTCCATAGTATCGAATGTTATTTATACGATTGTACTACTTAATATTGATACATATAATAATAATATAAATATTTTCAGTCCCTATGGTCGGGTCCTGGCCCGTCTCCACTGGAGCGCCTGCTGGAGCAACAGAAGCAGCTGAAGCAGCCCCCCGCGCCGCACTGACCGCGCACGTGGGACGCGTGTTCAGTGATCATTCGTATTGCAATATAAATACATACATACATATAACAATCGGTTTGAATTAAAAAAGTAAATTTTTTAAAGCTAGAATTACGATGTATAAAATTGATTGTGAGTTTGTACGATACTATCACTTGTTAAGTTTCAATAAAAGACAAAGTATTATAAGGTCTGCTACAAAAAATATATATATTAATTGAAAAAGACGGTAACTTTTACAATGTTTTTGAAACAATATGTATTAAAGCCTGCCCATGCAAGTCGCCAAATCAAAAAAGGAATAATTGTCCTTTTTAGGCTCAAGCGAAAGTTTATTTTTTATATCTAGTGAATATTGATCAAATTTACCACATCGGTCATTTGTAAACCACAAAATATAACGGTGTTTTTGTAAATAACAATTCATTTAATATATTCTCTGTTACACTATTTCATTTGTTATCGGTTTTGAATATTTCAATGTAAATTCAGTACCTAGAGCTGTTTGATCATATATTTACTAGTTTCTAAATAAATAATATATTTGTGCTAAGTGGAAATCAGTATATCCATTGTGGGTGGGATGTTTTGTAATAAAGTTATTTTTGTTACGACATTTGTATTATTTTCACAGGGCCCTTATTAATTAAGTGCATGTGTATAAATAAAACATGGGACAGAGTCAATAATTTATATTTATGTTCTTCATTATATTCTAAACGAAATTGAAATACATTTTCTAATTATAAAAAGCGTATTTAATAACCTAATCATATCAAAAACATGATATTTACAATACATATAGCTAATTAGTAATATTATAAAAACATATCATAGGCATAAAATTAAAATTAACAGTGTAAATTGGCTATTTTCAAACATACTATATAAAACAGACTGTGAACATTCTTTTCGTTACTTAAAACTTCTTAGTTTAGCAACGTAAGTTAAAAAAAAGCTAATATGAACGATGATGAAATGCAAATTGTTAAATTTTAGAATTCGAAATATTATTAAATATTTTTATTATTACATATGTTATACGCAGTCCTTTATTATTAAGACAGCGAACATTGTTATTAATCATAGTTCACGAGTCTATTTTATATACATAAGTTTTACATAAATATATATATATATAACTAATGACCCACTTTATGTGAATAGTAACAACCTGACAACGTCGATCGTATGAAAACAAAACGAAATAACAATCGAAATTGTTTGGTATATATAATGAACGACAGCGAGCGAGTGAATAAACCCTCGGATCAGTTTTAACTAACTCGTCAACTCACTGAAACCGACGTCTCATAACGTACTCGAGACGTGGGACGTTTGAAATATAAATCAATTATTATTTTTTTACAAAATAATATTGTAATGTAAACATACATCAACTGAGATTTTATTTAGTTTCTTAATAATAAAAATTAAATATTTAAAAATAATGTTGAAAGATATGTAATAAATTGACATATCAAAATGATTAAAAAAAAACGATTTGGGTAATGGAGATCACAACCCTTATGTTAGTATTTTTAATAAATAATTACTTTGAGAAATAGTCGTTATCTTAGAGTACCAGATAATATATAATAAAAAACAATAGAAAGTCAGGACTTTTTCCAGACTAGACCAAGCACTATTCTTCTCACAGAGTATTACAATTTCAGCTCAACGACGGAACGCTTTCGCTTTGGTAACCTGATTGAAAAAAAATATTGTACTATTTATTATTTTGTATATTTGGCACGATATAAATTCATGTGACGTCGATTCATTATTCTAAAAATAAAAAACACCGTTTATGACACATGTTGAAATTTAAATTGTTAAGAATATATAAAATTCAACAAAAAACATTTGCACGTCATTATGAATTCAAATTAACGCTTAAAAATAATAATAATAACAGCCTGAGAATGTCCCACTGCTGGGCTAAGGCCTCTTCTCCTCTTTTTAAGGAGAAGGTTTGGAGCTTATTCCACCACGCTGCTCCAATGCGAGTTGGTGGAATACACATGTGACAGACTTTCAGTGAATTTGACACATGCAGGTTTCCTCACGATGTTTTCCTTCACCGTTAAGCACGAGATGAATTATAATCACAAATTAAGCACATGAAATTCAGTGGTGCTTGCCCGGGTTTGAACCCACGATCATCGGTTAAGATTCACGCGGTCTTACCACTAGGCCATCTCGGCTTTTTAGAATAATCTAATAAAAATAATCTGCAAAAATATTCCTTAAACAATAATAGCGACAGCGTACATCGCGATTTAAATATATGACTTTACAGCGCACCCAAAGGAATTATGAAAAATAATTGAAATTTAATAACAATTTGTGATCAACCATTAAACGACTTGTATTACGCTCAAGAATTACTACTTCGGTACACGTCAAATACGCAACGGTAATAGCGGTGTAACTAATAAAATATAAAGTTTATTAGTTTTTTTTTCATTTTAGTATTATAATCATTATATGTAATAGGTATTTTCTATATGTAACCAAATGTCCGACCCGTTAATTGGTTATTAGGTATCGTTAGTCGGCTTTATTTATGACGTGTATAGTAACAGCCTGTGAATGTCCCACTGCTGAGCTAAGGCCTCTCCTTTTTTGAGAAGGTTTAGAGCTTATTCCACATGTGACAAGTGTATGTAATGTGATAATAATATTGATAAAAATACCTAAAATGACCATTACACGGATCGGACAGGGTTTTTGTTACACACTGTATGTTACAGTGTACCAACCAAATGGATGTGAGAGTTCATACATAATTATGATAAATCAATCATCGTTAAATTGTTAGACATCCTAAACATTACAATACTCACTGGAAGCTTAGAACCGTTTGTTTATGTATCGTCTAAATGGACTATGACTTCTCTCCTCACTCCACAGTGAGGTAGGTAAGGCTTGGCACTACAGTGTACTATATTTCAATAGCAGGAGTATTAAGTGTAAACAAACCTTTGATTTACATAATATACCAGGCAATTCGCTTATACCACAGATAATTTATACATTTAGATCTCTACCAAAGAGTCCAAAGACACTTTTTTATTTATCTATAATTTTCCTGGAATTGAAATTGACTTTAAGGTTTGTAAGTCCGCACAACAAGCACGGGGGCAGACATATTTTTCACACCACATACATAAATAAAATATGTATATGAATTCAATTTGTAATTAACCATCAACGAACAGTGCGTCTATTTATATGGGATATCCTGCTATGCAATGGGTATCGCTTGATTAATTGTAAGTAATTAATTATGTTGTGCAATATTTATATTTTAAAATTGATTCTTAGAGAAGTTCTCATATCATTTTCAATTTTATGCTAAGAATATCCACATATCTGAAATATCGACATCGTCGTTATATCTTTACACATTATCCTAAATACAAAATGCCTTACTAATGCTCATATGACAATTATGTTGACGGGTGCGTTAGGAATCGATACATAACATATCATGTCGAATATTTCTTATATATATTAAATAAAACCATTTTCAGTTTAATGGTAAACCTCATTTGTTTCACTTTTCTTTTAATCAATGCCTTCATTTATTATTTAAATATTGTCTATATTTCATATGACGTTTGACATATTAACTTATGACTTTTACAAAAAATCATTTGAGTAACTAAGTTTTATTCTATTTGTATATTTCGTCAAATAATTAAATTCACCGTCATTTATAATACACTAATGTCTGAATCCACACTTAGATCGGCTTGATCCCTCGTTAATAATTACTTCAGTCTTAAACACCAGACGGTGCTGTCAAGGCCTCGCTACATTCTCCTTGTTCACAACACTTTGAATCCTAATTAAGATATGTTATAGATTGCTTTTTATTTTTCACATTAAGAAAACAATATTTCGCTTGTCTATAACGAAATCAAACACTGCCATATTAATTTATTAATTGGCAATTATTTTACAATTTTACAAAAAAAAACCTAATTTATATTTATTTGTATATCTTTCAATATAATAAACTAAATATAATTGTGTTTTCTACAGGCACTAATTCAAGTTTTTTATTTATTTATATACATTTATATAAATAAAACATGAGTCGAATTAATTTCAATACATTATAAGTTATGGATTATTATTACATTATCTTATGCTTAATTATGCTTGTTCCATATTAATTACCTATATGTTGATTCCATTACTTTTAATCAATACTTGATAATTATTGTATATATTATATATAATATATATTATGTAACGAGGAATTATCGTCGGTAACATATACAAGTATACAAGTGTACACTCTGCTTGTAATAAATATTAAAATATAATGTTACTTCATCCATAGCTTATCAATAATGCTCGCCATCTCAAATTGTCATGCAATCGTCGTTACAATATTTCGTCAGTCAGTCTGTCGCAGAGCGCGCGGTCGAGCGGGATCACGTCTGTCGCTCCACCGAGAAGTTGTACGGATAGTCGCGGTCCAGGTCGAAACTGGTGCGCTGCTTGATCACTGGCAACTGCGTCTGGAACGAAAATCATGGAGACTTCTTAGAATATGTTAGAGTAATATTTGTTTAATATAAGAACGCCGTTTTTAAATATAATTATCATAGTGTTGGTTATGGTTTTGGGTCTGGATATTGAAAACTGAAAATACCTAAAACATAACTCACCAAAGCATCACTCGGCAACCCTCTCAGCTTGGGGTTTAGAACAAAAGGAACTCCCTCCATGCCGTTGTATCCGCCCAGTGTCTGGTAGTTGAAGACCTTGGGCAGGGGTGCGGGCCCCTTCTTCCTGTGGAGCGCGGCGGGGGAGGTGGGCCCCGGGCTGCCGTGCGGGACCGGGGACTTCGTCGACGGCGGCCGGGGTGCCGGTCTTGCGGGCTTCATATTGTAGGAGGGGCTCAGGGCTTCGTAGTCATGGTCGGAAGTGAATTCCTCGATGTTCGGGTACCCTGAAGGGGACTTAAGGTTGAGATTGTTGAGTTCCGATACGAGAGGCGACAGCTTCGGAGGCCGTTCCGGGACCGGCCGCAACCTGAAAGGACGAAACAAGAATAGTAACTATTACATTCAATGAGATCATGTTCATGTGTGTCTCACAGTCACTGTCAGTCACAGTTGCTTTGCAGTGTTTGCAGTCTTTAATTATTTCCAGGAAAATAATGAAAATTAAAATACTTTTTAATCACAAATAAAGTAAAATATTTTAATCAATATTTAAATATATTTAAATCAACGCAACCACCGTGTTGTTTCGGTTTTAGTACTGGTGCAGTTAACGATATCATGTCATGGCAATATGGTTAACAAATGTACTAATCTGCTAATAGATATTATAAAGTGGATCTGGTTAAAAACTGTACCACTGAAACTATTTGTCTTTGATCTACTTTATTTAATTATTCACAATTTCAATTCACAATATCCGGCATAGACATCTAATCAAAGATATTAGAACGAAACAATAGACAATTTAGTATCGTGCCCGTCAATAAATATTGCACATTGTAACTTTGAAAAGTACTCGGTGGTAGAGCTTTGTGTAAGGTCGTCTGGGTAGTTACCACCCAATCGTCAGATATTGTACCGGAAAGCGGTAATACTTAGTAGGTACTGTTTTGTTCTGGTTAGAAGGGTGAGTGAGCCAGTGTAATTACAGGCACAAGGGACATAACATCTTAGTTCCACATGCTCGTCCACCTAGCTAAAGTATTTAAAAAAACCTTTGAAAACGGAAAATCTTCTAATTCAAACAGTTCTGAGTTAAAAATTAGTGTATTTTATTCATTTACACAGACACAACTCTAACTGTTTTAACGACTCCTAATATATATCAGAGTGTTAGTGTTTTTGCGACAGAGATAACGCTCTACAATGCCGAAATTAGTCGACTGTCTCTTTTTAACGGGCACCATAATTTTTAATGCATTGAAATTTACCTTACTTAAACTAAAATGAATACTTCGAGATGAGTCGTTGTGACAATCAAGTAAAAGACCGGTTGAAGTGATATCTCAGCGTCGATAGAAATGTTTTCTCTATTTAATGACAACACAACAGAACAACAACAACAACAATTCGCGGTGTTATATTTACAATGTATATGAGACGTATTTCATTTATAACATGTATAAAAGTGATTGGGCAATCCACTACAAAGACAACATGCTCGTCCATTAATAATGGGTAATCTCAAATACCCCATACAGCCTCCCCACCGTGTTTTCAACTGTTTGTACAGTGTTACGGACAACGAACTGAAAATAACGACGATTATTATGAAAAAATCAACAACGCATAGAAAAGCTTATTACAATTAAATTATGTATATATATATATGTGTTTGTGTGTGTGTGAGTGCATGCGTGTGTGTAAATTACTTTTCGAAGGAGATGAAATATTGCGCAGACAACCATCAGAATAGTATTCGCAAACATTATATTCGGTTCGTCTCATAATATTGCAAACCGTAATATACAAATATTAAATAATTTCAATTATCACAATTATATTTACACTAAGAACACCGAAGTGAGGTCGTTTTTAGCGCATCGTTTTAATATTCGGGCAAACTAATAATATTCGGGCTGCGGTCGTGGACTGTACAATGTATCAAAAATAACCGATACTAAAACTTTGTACTTTACATTACATATCAATTGTATATATTGCGGGTAAATCTCTAACGCAATCCAACTAAATCGAATTCCGTTACTACACTCGTACGTTGTACAGACTTGTATGGAATAGTAACAATCAAGTGTACCTACAAGACTCTACAGTTCAAGTAGGTAGTACTTGAGACGTTTTTCTCATTCCTTACGAGTTGGTTGAAAACAATACAATTTGTTTCGACTCACCTCCTGGCTGCTTCAGGCGTGAGATTGGTGACAACGTTCTCGTAGTCGTTGGGATGGTGCGTCGGAGACGTCTCTAAGCTACCGCCGCTCACTTTGTAACATACCACCTTGCCGTTAATCTCACTAGAAAATACACGGGAAAGTTGACATAAAATCACTTAGTGATTTTTGTAGGAATTACAAGTCTTACGATTAATAGAAGTTAAATTACGATTTTTTTTTCTAAGTTGGGCTCTATGTAGCTTTAAGGTCATCTTTTGAAAAGTATTTGTTATTTAATTTAGATAACCTGGAAGCCTGCACCGTACCATTGCAAAGACAAAGCCGTCATATCACAAATTCGTCAAGAGTTATCAACCTTTGAACTCACCCCGCCAGCAAGAACCCCTGCGGTGCAGCCCGCATCTTAGAGCAGACGATGACGTCGGTGACGAGCGGGGTCGCGGCCGGAGCCTGTCTCGACACATGCGTGCACAGTCGCCGCTTGCCCGCGCGCCCCGCCACACTGTATCCCGCGGGAATCGCCTCCCGCTCGCCCAGCACCAGGACCCCGTCCATCACGTACCCCGGCACTCCTGGGAATTGTTGTGTTTAAGTTTTATCAACATTTACCGGTAACATTACATACACTCATTCCGCTGAATTCCTTCCATTCCATTATTGTACTTCAACACAATGTTTGTAAACAAAAATGCAATCCTGATATACGGCTTGTCTTAAATTTCCCGTTGCCAATATCCGAAACAGGTTTATAACGTGATTAAATATAATAATATGTCGCTTAACGAATGTGTAATTAAATGTAAGTGCATTTGTCGTACGCTGGTTTAGTTTCTTCGGATAGTTTATTTAGCATTAATTATAATACTAACGTAAGCCTAAGCCGACTAAAGCCTTGCTCGCACTGTTTCTTTATTTTGCCGAGTAGGAAATAATTTAGAGACGAATTTTAATAATCACTAAGTATTAGTTTATTCGTATCGTTTATCTGCCCTTCTAACGAATATTCATTATAAATACATCATTGAAAATGTTATCATTGTTAACTTTCAATAAATGTTACAATTATTTGCTAAATTACGTATAATGAATTAGTTTTTTTAACTAGTAGTTGATTTTTATTTAAATTAATCGCGCTATGTAACGCTGCGTGGTGACGGCGTAGAATATCACCACCCCATTTCATCCCGTGGGGGGCGTAGAAGTCGACCCGAGGGAATATATACCGGAGAACGGGCAGCAGCGTATCTCCGAGTACTATGACCATCTTACTGCGATCGCCAACCCGTCTGCCAAGCGTGGCGATTATGGCATATCCCCCCAATGATTGATACAACCAAACAACGGCCCCTAGTCCCCGGCAGCCCTGCTATTCCTAGCCTCGGTAACAGCTATGGTAACGGCGGGGCAAGGGGTGCTAAGAATCCCCGGCAGATTTCGTGTTACCAACACCGACGACCTCTGGCCCTGGCAACATATAACACGCGTACACTGCGGACCGATGAGAAGATTATCGAACTGGAGGAAGAATTGAGCAGGTTACACTGGGATATCGTTGGATTATCTGAAGTCCGAAGACAGGGGGAGGATACGATAATCCTGAAATCCGGTAACCTTCTCTACTTCCGAGAGGGCGATCAACTGTCCCACGGTGGTGTCGGGTTCATAGTCCACAAGTCCCTTGTTAACAACGTTGTGAAAATCGAGAGTGTGTCGACCAGGGTGGCCTGCCTTATACTCAGAATCACCAAGCGGTATTCGTTGAAGGTCATACAGGTATACGCACCGACGTCATCACACTCCGACGATGAAGTTGAGGTCATGTATGAGGATATTTCTAGAGCCATACATACCCAGAAGACTCATTTCACCGTTGTCATGGGAGACTTTAACGCGAAGCTGGGTAAAAGGTTCGGTGATGAGCTAAAGGTGGGATCATATGGAATTGGAGACCGCAACCCTCGGGGCCAGATGTTGGCCGACTTTATGGAGAAGGAGGGACTCTTTATGATGAACTCCTTTTTCAAGAAGCCTGGTCACCGTAAATGGACCTGGGTGAGCCCTGACGGTAAAACGAAGAATGAGATAGACTTCATCTTGTCGACGAGAAGACAAATATTCAATGACGTCTCTGTGATCAATGCAGTAAAGACTGGGAGCGATCACAGACTTGTAAGAGGCTCATTGAATCTCAATGTCAAACTCCAGAGGTCCCGACTGATGAAGTCTACGCTCCGACCATCACCTTTCCAAATCCAAAATCCCGAAACCTTTCAGCTCGAACTCCAAAACCGATTCGAATGCCTAGCAGACTGCGAAGATGTGGACGCATACAACGACAGGTTTGTGGAAGCTGTCCATACGGCTGGGTCTAAGGTCTTCAAGACCAGCCGTACAAAGGAAACCAAAAAGATCTCTGCCTCTACCGTACTGCTCATGGAGAAAAGACGGAAAATGGTTCTGACATCCCCAAATGATGCTGCCAGTTATCGGCTGCTCAACAGACGGATTTCGAAGTCTCTGACTCGCGACATTCGCCAATTTAATACGATGCGTATTGAAGAGGCCATCGAGCGGAACAAAGGCTCCAAAGTGTTCGCCAGAGATCTGTCTGTTGGGCAGAGTCAACTGACGAGGCTGAAAACTGGGGATGGTAGAATCGTCACGTCCAAATCCGAGCTGTTGGAAGAGGTTGAGAAGTTTTACGGTCAGTTGTACACGACAAGGCAATCACCTGTTGATAGTCAAGCTGCAGATCCAAGAGCAAGACTAACCCGACATTACACCGAAGATTTTGAGGACGTCAGCCTTTTCGAGATTAGAATGGCTCTCGAACAACTCAAAAACAACAAGGCACCTGGTGATGATGGTGTTACAGCTGAGCTTCTGAAGGCGGGTGGTTCACCGATCCTCAGGGCTCTTCAGAGGCTATTCAACTCCGTCATAGCCAAAGGACAAACGCCAAAGGCATGGCACAGAAGTGTGGTGGTGCTTTTCTTTAAAAAGGGCGATAAAACCCTTTTGAAGAATTACAGACCCATCTCATTGCTGAGCCATGTCTACAAGTTGTTTTCGAGGGTCATTACGAATCGTCTCGAGCGAAGGCTTGACGACTTCCAGCCACCCGAACAAGCCGGTTTCCGAAAAGGCTTTAGCACCATAGACCACATACATACGCTGCGGCAAGTTATACAGAAGACCGAAGAGTATAACCAGCCACTTTGCTTAGCGTTTGTGGACTATGAAAAAGCTTTTGATTCGATCGAAACCTGGGCCGTGTTGAAGTCTCTCCAAAGGTGCCAAATTGATGACCGGTATATCAAGGTGTTACAGTGCTTGTACGAGAACGCCACCATGTCGGTCCGACTCCAGGATCAGAACTCAAAACCTATCCAACTGCAGAGAGGCGTAAGACAGGGAGACGTGATATCTCCGAAACTGTTTACCGCTGCATTGGAAGATGTTTTTAAGCTTCTGGACTGGAACGGAGTTGGCATCAATATCAACGGCGAGTACATCACTCATCTTCGATTTGCCGATGACATCGTGATTATGGCTGAGACCTTGGAAGACCTCGGCACTATGCTCGATGACCTCAGCAGGGTATCTCAACAAGTGGGTCTAAAAATGAACATGGACAAGACGAAAATCATGTCGAACGTCCATGTTGCACCCACTCAAGTAAAGGTTGGAAATTCTGCACTCGAAGTTGTAGACAGTTATGTTTACCTAGGTCAGACGATCCAACTAGGTAGGTCCAACTTCGAGAAAGAGGTCAATCGTCGAATCCAACTCGGCTGGGCAGCGTTCGGGAAGCTACACGATATCTTCTCATCCAAATTACCGCAGTGTCTGAAGTCGAAAGTCTTCGACCAGTGTGTGTTGCCAGTGATGACTTACGGATCAGAGACGTGGTCGCTCACCATGGGCCTGATAAGAAGGCTCAAGGTCACTCAAAGAGCAATGGAGAGGGCTATGCTCGGAGTTTCCCTGCGAGATCGAATCAGAAATGATGAAATCCGCAGGCGAACCAAAGTAACCGACATAGCCCGAAGAATTGCTAAATTGAAGTGGCAGTGGGCGGGGCACATCGCTCGCAGAACTGACGGCCGCTGGGGCAGAAAGGTTCTCGAGTGGCGACCACGAACCGGAAGACGCAGCGTGGGCAGGCCCCCTACAAGATGGACCGACGACATCTTAAAAGTCGCGGGAAGCCGTTGGATGCAGGCAGCGCAAGACCGGCCAAAATGGAAATCCTTGGGGGAGGCCTTTGTCCAGCAGTGGACGTCTTTTGGCTGATATGATGATGTAACAAGGTTAGATCATTTCTTTTGTAGTGTACCAGTGACGCGTGACGCATTCTCTCAGCGGCCGGACTTTACATTAATTTATTTTTCTATTTATATTAAAATAAATATCTATTGTATAAAATATCATATTACAATAATCATACAATTAATCTAAAACCTTCAGAACAGCCTCTTTAATTCTTCTTTAATAAGTACTTCGAAAACATTTTAATTATATCGACGCATTCAAGATATGCGAGGCGTTGCATGGCAAGATTAAATTATTGGCGCGTATATTAATTATCTATAAGTTTATTCTAATCTAGTCTGATTAAAAATATATGAATATCGCTATGTTTATTATCCATTTTTATAATTATTAGCGTTTTTTGTGGACTTCAGCCGTATAAAGCTCGCGTCATGACAGCGAGGCGAATTATCAACAGCAGAAGAACTTACGTTAAGAAACTTAACTTTAATTAAGAAAGTAAACTTGAATTTATTTTCTTTAAATTCGATACATAGCAATGTTTGTTTCGTTAATTAATTTTCGAAAAATCATTTAAATGTAATTGTTTTTGTTATATAAAACAAGCCGATGCCATGGTCCACGGACAAATAAAAAAAAACACGTAATGTTGTGAGCTAAGTTCAGATGAAAAATAAGGTCAATTTAGCCGACCATCTAAGCCGGAGTCGTTCAACCTTCGGCTCCTTAATGAAAGTTCCCGCCTTTTATTGCGTCATTCACTTTCATTATTAACGGTGCTATTAGTGAGTAGGGTTCAAAGACCATGAAAACGCGTTACATTACGCTACTAGTGACAAAAACTTCTATACATTAGTGTAGAAGTGATGATATTCGATATTTAAAGTTCATGGTTTCTTTGGACATTTTGTTCTTTTACAATGCTGTTCATTTGAAAACAAAAAGCTATCGGCGTAACTTATAAACCTTACTTAGCAGTTGAAGTTAGTTAATTAAACTTCCGCTCTTTCGCTCTTTATTGATTTGACATTCGAAAGAAAAAGACAGCATTGTTAAGCAAATCAGCCACTAAATAGGTTTATTAGTAAGGTCGTATGATATTAAAAATACTTTATACAGGCGAACAATTATTCGGTTAATATTTAAACACAATCAATAATGTAATCGAAAAACAATTTAGAGATTAATTAATGTTAATTCTATTGTATGCAATCTAATACAACTAAATAGATGTTAATAAATATAATTACTTATTGTGTAAAGATTATTATGCTCGCACATCTTGGGAATTAACCGCCCGCCTCTTGGATATTTTCTTATTTTACTTAAAATAAGTTTAAACAGATACAAGACTAGATGAGAAAAAAACTCGCTCAGCTCCTTATGACGATTTCTTCAAGTCTGTTTTCCGAAACGGTGGTAGTTGTTAAGCAAATAGCTAAGTACGAAAACGTCAATAACCGATGATCGTAGACTTAAATCCCGGCAAGAAGTAAGTTCCATTTGCTTAGTATAAGACATTAAAGTCCGTGTTTTTAAAAGAAAACATTTTGATGACCTAATTTCTTTGGTGATTTCTGATGTTTACGCTACTCCAGTGCGGGTGGGTACCCGTAACATACTCAACAATTTTTTTAATCATGTATTAAGTAAAGAAGTAAATGAGTTCTTTTATAATTAAATAGGCATGGAGTCCCATTTGCCTGTCCGTCTACATATTTATTACATATAATTTAAAAATAAAACGCACGATTCAATTTTAAACTAACAATACAGATTTATTTATCAATAAAATTAAAATTCCTTTTATCCAGACAACTTTAAAGTAAAATATGTTAAAAAAAAAGCTCTAATATCGGATTCCATGGGGGAATACACCCTAAGTGTAATGGATATTTATTAGACACCTTATACAAGGAGGGATGATACTATAAAAATATAAGCGATTTAAACTAATACGTATTCTACACTAGAGTTCAACAGGAAAAGTATTATAATTTTATATATGTAGTAGTAGTAATGTCAAAACCATCTGCAATATTGTCTAATTAATAATATTTAACTCATACATATAAATATATCGAAGATTATTAAGTTTTTAATTCGCACTCATTTTCATCTTTTTTATAGATATACAAAATTATCTACAATTATAAAATTGTTACGTAAAAGTAATAATCGATCATTATCGTCAACAAATCAGCAAAACAATTGTCTGACAAAATAATAACCGCCATTAAAAACTTAATAACAACTAATTAGATAATGGTTTCTACAAAAAGTTCACGTAACGTCAACTCTATACTAAACCGAACTAGGGGCTTCGTAGTCGGCGATGCGATTCATAATGACAGACAGACATTTATTAACTTCCTTAATAAAGACACTTATTTTTATTAGTCTGGCCAAACTAAGGAGCAGTTACACGACACGTAGCCTGTTCCAATCGCGGAACAGTTAAGATTTAACTTGCATTTAAATATTCCATCATCATCATCAACCACTGTTGGACATAGGAATCTCCAGTGGCACGCCACTGAGCTCTATCTTCAGCTCTGAATATCCATCCGCTGCAACCACTTGCCAGCCACTTTGCGTATATCTACACCACACTCCGTGCGATTTGCAAAATAGTTCTCATGCACTATTTATATTGTATCTCATAATATTCGCTTTTATATAACTTGTCGAGTACCGACAGCAACATCGGGACGATTAAATCGTCATTTTTCACGAATCAATCATTAGTTATTATCTATTAAATCTCGAGCATTGATGTCATATCAATTAATTTATTTATTTGTCTGTAGATTTAACATATCGTATGATTAATTATATTTATTATTTTGTACTATATATAAAAAAAAGAGTCAAAAAAACCCGCTGAGTTTCTTTTGCCGGTTCGTCTCAGGGCTGGTTGTATCTTTTCCGAACCGGTGGTAGTTTCTAGTTTGACTATCAATAAGCAAGTTTAATACTTCAATATTGAAAAAAGTATTTTGAATTTGAATTTGAAATAATATAAGCTTCGGTCCGTCTCGTAGTCTCGTATCAATGGTGACAGACATACCAACTAAAGAGGACGTTATTACGATGACGGAACCTATCACACCCGCGTTAGGGTTGTGTCAGCTCTCGAGCTCCCACTTGTTCGAGATAACGAGCATTAAACTATATTTGATGCATATTTACCTCCGAGCGAAGTATTCAACAAAGGATAATAGTTAGGTTTTATCCTTAACGCGCGTTGGCGACATCATGTTTCAGTAAATAACATATTTAAGTCGTTAACGGGACTTTATATACTGACGTTTTTGTTAATTAAAGAAGTTGGAACAAATTGCTTTTCTGCTGTATTCTACGTAGAACGAAATAATATATATAGAAAAAAGTATTTGCTACCATGTTACAAACAATCGACATTTGAAATAGATTTATTTGTTGATTGTGTAGGTAAGCAGACGAGCTTATGGGGCCCCTGATGGTAAGTGGTCACCAACGCCCATCGACATTGGCATTGTAAGAAATGTTAACCATCGCTTACATCCCCAATGGGCCACCAACCTTAGGAACTAAGATGCCCCTTGTGCCTGTAATTACACTGGCTCACTCACCCTTCAAACCGGAACACAACAATACAAAACACTGCTGTTTTGCGGAAGAATATCTGATGAGTGAGTACCTACCCAGACGAGCACAAAGCTCTACCAAAGCTCACCAATATACCGAGATAAATAATAATTTTGAGTACCTACTACTGAAGTAGGTGGTACTACTTTAAAGGGCGGGTAATATTAATCGACCACTATCTAAGTTATTACGTACGTGTGTATATAATATCGCGATCATTATAAAGTTCATTATTTATCAATGAACGCTTCTTATGGATGAATCGTATCTTTGTTAATAGGTATTGCTAGCGCCAAGTAATAATTTATTTCGACATGAGTCATTTTAAAACCACATTCAATTTATTTAATATTACGGATTTTCCTATTACAATCTAGTTCCTATATATATCTATATATATATACAAGAGTGGTATCGTCGAATTACTTGGTCATTATTTAAATGAGTACTAATATAAATCGATTAACTTAAAAGGTTTTCAGAATGTAATAAACAGTCACATAAACAGTCTCATTATATTATAAAAATAACTTAACAAACCAATATTTCAATTACTGTTATAAATTTAAAAAAAAATGTCGCGCCTTGTTGACATTTACCATTTTATTACTAATATCTATAAAATGTTAACTGACCCTTATGAGTAATATGAGAGTCACAAAGGACACCAAAACAGGCGGTTGCCATTGATTCTCAAGTCACCCATTTGCTAGTACACCTATTACTTAAAAAGAGTTTAATTACCTTTCTTTGTATTAATAAATAATAAAACAACATTATTATCAGAAATGTCTTCGTACTAATAGGTACTTAGATCTAGAATTCTAGATTATACGATGACAAACGACTATTACTCTCTGCGTTCAAAAGTTATATATTCTCTTATAATGGGCAAATTTTACGGGTAGCTATAATAATGTCGACTGTCGACTTAGCACTAACGGATATGAGCCCTACAATAAAGATTTCCCGTCGGCTTATTGATCGTCTGCACGATCTTTGTGCACTTGTTATTATATTTTAACCTTGGACACTAGAGTACGCGATATTATTATAAATTAAAACAGATTCGCGTAAACTACTTACAAAATATAAATAGTTCAAATTAGATCCAAAATAAACTTACAGATCTTTTGTTAATTTTTTTTCTTACTAGAACTGAGACTATACTATCACTTGTAGATAACATTTTTGAATTGAATCTATACTAATATATAAAGCTGAAGAGTTTGTTTTTTGATCCTACTAATCTCAAGAACTTCTGGTTCGAATTTAAAAAATCTTTTTGTGTTCTATATGTATAGCGTTTTTATCGAGGAAGGTTCTATGTTGATTTTTATTCATTATATTTTAATTAATTATACGCGGGTGAAACCGCGGGGCACAGCTAGTCTTTATATAAACCAGGAAAATTCCTAATAGAATTAAAACATATATAAAAGTATACTGTATAGCTTATTGATGTATTCAACTGGATAGGATGAGTAGTTTTTACGATAAAACTACATACATTTTTATTATGCTAGCAAGAATTACTGCGTTCACAAGATTTGAAGCAGAGTTTATTTCAGTAACTGATAAAAATATAGGTCGACGGGAATGAATAGGGTCTTTCGACATATATAATATATAGTTATGAATGAACGAACCGCGCACCATACTGTACGCATCTTGTATTCATGTATATATAGTCGCTGGAAAATAAATAATGACGAGACTTTGTTGTCTTAAACGATTAAGACGCGTGCTAAACGTTGCAAAAGAGAAATATTGCTACACATACATCATAATATAGAAGCATCACAATTAAATTCGACCTACAAATTAAACTCATTAAAATTAATTTGCATGTTCATATTCATCTTCAAATGGGCGCCCATATACAACTCAAAGAAAATTCTTCGGTTTCAAACTGCTATAATTCCCATTTTTTTTTTAATTTATTGACGAATATAATAGCAATTTACTTGGTGGTAAGGCTTTGTGCTTAGTCTGGGTAGGTAACATTCGCTCATTAGGTTTTTTTACTACTTCCAAATACTTAGCGTTTCAGTTGGAAAGGCGAGAGCTAGTATAACTATAGACAAAAGGGAGATTAAATTTTAATACCCAAGGTTGGTGGCGCATTAAGAAGATAGTTAATATTTCATACATCGCCAATGGCTATGGGCGGAGGTGACCAGTGACCATCGGGTGGCCCATTTACCCGTCTTTCAAACCAATTTAATATAAAAAAAAAAAACATTAAACATAACTTGCTAAAATCGTTACCAATAGAACATGTCGTTATAATACAATAAATCACATAATATAAGGCAACTCACCCTCAGACTTTGACAAACATATGTAGTGGCTCGGTTTCTTGCCAAAAAGACCGGATTGACGCAGCAGACCCGCATCGGCGTCCTCGTCGTACGTGCGGCTGACGGGCCAATAGCCAGCGGGGCACTTGGCCAAACTATCCACGATCTGCAGGGACAGCAGCGGTCTCTCGTCGGGCAAAGCCCCACCGAGAGCTGATAGCACCTTCGACATTGTCACTTACATCATAACACTGACATGTTCACTAATTGGAAACTCATCACATAGCACTTATAGTCTGGTTTAATAGACATACGGAATATTGAGCACAGTTACGAAGAGCATAATGTTTGAATGACGCGTATTATTTGTATTTAATGTTGGCACAGAGTTCGCTAGACTTGATCAGGGTAATCGTTTAAGTTCCCTATGGCGTAACTTACACGACGGTATCCTTTATCACTTTAAAAGCACCTGTAACAAATAAAAATATTCTACAATGATTATTTTTTAATAGATGAAATTTTACAATTGGTTTTTGTATATCCAACTTCTAAGTTAGTTCTCATTATAAGTTTTCTAAAGGAATTTAATTTAATATTGTGTACCTTTTAAAATAACAATAAGTAAATATCATATAAGTAAGATACACTTATAAAATTAAAATTTTCGATTATTATTATAAAATACATATAATTCTTGATTAAATTAGCTGATTGACACATAAGAAACGATTATATATATAATATGATACAAACAATTTAGGTAGGTATTTCTTAGTGCTATTAAGTCAAATAGAAATGAAAAATATATTAGAAAAGTCATTGAGTAAATATATAAATACCTAAGATATTCTGAATATCAACTATAAAATTTATAAAACATTCATATCCCCTGATATGTTGTTTAGTGTAGTGATTGTTTGTGTTGTTGTTTGTATTTCATGAGGTATGTACAAATATTAAGTGGAAGTAACGGATGTTGTCAGTGGAAATTCATACAGATATGCCTTTGTTAGGCCCTGTGGAACAGAAATGTTATTTAACAAATAATTCGTATTTATGACTATGGCTGATTTTTATTATTTATTTGACCAATGTAGCTCATGTAGGTAATGCCTGTAATAGGAGCAGAATCAGCCGTGGGGTAGCAAGAAAAATGCAATAATAACGGAATACGGCGAGGAATCTCGCTCTACCCTGAAAAAGCGCTAGTCTTGGTGCAGCAGAGACTGTCTATACATTTTTACATTATTTTAAACTTTTTTTTAATTGGTCTTTATGAAAGTCCATCTGTGTAGATATCACAATCTTGTCAATTAATCTACTACCAAACAGCAATCATTTGGATTGCTACTCATCAATGCTTTTTATTGACCTTAAAGAATATCACGCAGATCAAAATAACTTTCTAATATAGGTGAATGTAAAGTGTATCTTTTCATTGTTCAATACATTAAGAGAATATATATCAAATATTTTTTATATTTCTTGCGTCAATAAATTAATAAGTAACGTTGTTAGTATAATGTATTTGCCTTTTGATTTGATGAAATCTTTTGACTTCAGTACCCGATTTCTTTGTTAGAGCTAGTGTGTTAACAATTATCATTGATGATTCACGTTCTCAAAAAAAGTGTAGCTGTAAAACAGCCTACATAAGCATGAAAGCCATTAGAAATGTCATTTTTACCTGCAGTATATTTATATTTTAGGAGTTGCTAATTGTAAATATCAATTGACTTGGGATGTGTCTTAATAAGCGTTGAAGGTTATATTAACAATAATACTGTAATATTATTCTTGATAGATGTCTAAAATTTATTTAACAATCTAATTTGAAATTTTAATTTGGAATATGTTCGTGAACAGCTGCACCGAATTATTAACGTTTAAAGAATTAAACATTAGTTATGCCACTGATGACCGATTTGGCAAAATTCCACGTATTACTACACGACCTATGTGGCGTGCAATCTCTGTAACAGTTACATTTTAAAGAAATAAATTTGTGATCTCTGACGGGTTATCGAGAACAATGACCCCACCATTCATAATAGCCATTGAAATAAATGATAAACTCACCGTAGTCATGACATCAAGAACAATAACAACACTCAACACTTGTTATAATTCGTAATTTATTCTATTGTTCGAGGGTTTTCATATAAAATTGTATGATCTTAGATGTGTAACCTGATCTATATAAAAACAAGAATGTTTCATTATTCCGGTCAACGGAGTTTCTTTTAATACTCCTTCATGATTTTTCGCAGATCAATGAAAATTTGACAACAATACTCTCTTGAAAGAAACTACAAAAGAACACAGATTAGAGATTACACGATAACCATTCGTTTTCGTAAGGAATGAGACTGAGGATTCAAACTCAACTCAAAGATTCGAACTCGAATGAAAATTGAAATTGACAACGTTTATTTCGTTTTGTAACAAAGATGTTGCCAAGTACAAAAATATATAATTTTTATTTTCTCAATTTATTTATTATCTTTAATATTACGGAGAATGCTTAATAGTCACTTTAAAAATTTCAAACAGTATATTGATTATTAAACAAGGATTTTTAAATAAATCAAATATTACTGCGATAGGCTTATGGACGATTTTAGACAAATCAAGACAAGTCTTTATTTTTAAGTGCACATTTATTTAAATACAAACTGTGTTTTATATAAGTGAATTCACAATATAATTGTTTCACAAGATAAAGATTACATTGCATTGATTGAAGATAAAGTCTAATGCATGTCTAATGTAAAAATCATTCATTTCATCTTTAGACCAGTAAAATTCGATCTTTTCCATACAATGAAAATTATATTATAATTTAACTTGTAGTTTGTTATACCCCAGCATTTGGAATTTAATGGTTGCCTGCCAATGACCTACGTTTCCTTAATATACTATATTATATTTACTTTGAAAGTGAAATAACTGGTACTTTTAATACATATTATAATACTGTTTACATAACTAATGTATATTTTTCCCCGACTAATTTGTATTTGAAGAGAAATCTTCAGATATAAGACCTTTTTTAGAAGTATTGATGTTTGTAAGTCAACTAAAGGTAAAAAGTATATCTTTTAAAATTATAGGAACATTATAACAATGTAATTTATTTATTGTATTTAAATACATAACATCTAAATAAGCTAAAAGGCATTTACTAATTTTTAAACATCACTTAAGTTTACAGTAAATACTGCAAATCTTAATTTTAAAACATTACTATAATTTGTGTATATGCTGTTCGCAGAAGCTGTTCTGCAAAGTAATGTCAAAAACTTCATTTCAATAGCAATAAATATAAACATATTTTATCCCTGTTCTAAAAATATTAACAATTGTGGTTTTTGCAGATTAATTATCACACAATCTTTATTTAATAATATTAATTATTATTCTAGGACTTTAAATGGTTGTGAAGTGCAATCAGAGGTGCCCGATGATGTTGTAAAGTATGGTGTTACATCAGAGAGATAGTTGCGAGGAAGAAGACCAATAAGTAGAGCTATTTTTGCAGCAATTGGTGCCTTCTCTACGTCATCTATTATTGTATCTTGGTCTGGCATCACCTGTAAAATAATTTATCTTAACAACACCGAAAATACAACAACTAATTGATACTTTCCAAAGTCATTCAATAGTTAACACAATATTATTTTGTAATCATTTTGTAATGGTTATAAACACAAGTTTATACAATAAAAAGTAATAAATTACATGTATATAATATAAATTACAATTAGTTTACCTTGTCTGCTACATGTTTCTGAATGAGACCATCAGAACCAATATAAAATGTTGAAAAACCATCATACCACCTGTAAAATAAATAAAGATATTTTAAACATGAAACTCATCTAAGTCAAAATAAAATATTACCATGCTAAGTATATGTGCATGCTAAGTGTATGTAAAAATTATAAACCAATGCTTTTAGCATTGGTTTGTAATTTTATTATCTGTTTCATGGTTATGTTATATGAATGACCAATATACTCACAGCTCCTGATCTTGGAAAACCTGCTTCATGTTCCAAAGCTTGTATTTCCAGAACATAAAGAATACTTTAAGGCCGGAAATACCTCTGATTCTCCATCTCATCCTGCAATAAACATTTTTTTTTATTTATGATCCATGTTTTGGTATGTACCAACCATCTTCGACCATATTCAGTCAATCTTTTATACAGCGTGTAACAAAACTCCCATCTGGCGCGAAAGGGGAATATTGGTGTTTTGTGGACATTACTAAAAATAATATTAAAAATCCCATATTCATTAATTTAAAATAGTTATTGTAATTTAAAATACCCATTTTTGTGCCCTAATTCCCCAACATCGAGCATATTGTTCGAAATGTGACAACATCAGATTTGTTAGGCGGCTTCTTTGAGTACTTTTGAAACGCCGCTGGAACGTGTAAGGCCGAGTCACTACTACTAAGCGCGATATTGTGCGATATTAATTTTCAACTAAAATAAATTAGCTCACGAATCACCTAGCTCACACTCAGCAAATGATCTGAGCTGATTGGATTCGGACATGGAAATTTTTCAGGGACACAGACACACACTAATTAACTGATAATTTTATACTTATAAGTGATACATTTTTTTTCCTACACAATCAAGTGTCCATGACTAATTAAACAATAACATTAACCACACAGCTTATAAGAGACTAAAGAGAAAGAAAATATAAAATAAAAATAAATTAATGAGCGTGATCGAAGACTGCCCTAAACTATTACCAAATATTTATTATTTTTCGTTAAAATATTTTTCTTTGTCAAGCCGCCGCTGTTTCACGCCGAAAGGCTATGTCGGCGTCTTCAAAGAGGCGGCGGAGCGAGCGTCGGCACGTGTCATGTGAAGAAGTAATGTTGTAGAATACTCGATAGTTTGATTATCGATAGTAATGCATGCGATAGTATAGATAGTATTGCAATACCCATTAGTTTTAACTAAAACTTATCGAATTTCACCGATGGTTTTGATCTTAATGATTTTTCATTAACTAAATTGATAGTACAAAACCATCGATGTTATTAATAGTATCGATAGGTTTTGGTTAAACTAATGTATTTTGCAATACAATCGACACTATCGTTTTTATAGAATAAATTACTATCAATATGAATAGTACGGATCGTATTTCTCTTATAAATAGTATTCCAAATTTCACACGTGTCACTGTTATCGATAAATTATCGATACAATTGTTTTTACTTCACTAGATAAATAACCTATTGATTGTCTATTACTAACTACTTTTCTATTTCTATTATTCGGTCAGTTTGGCGCGTAAACTAATTAAGAGTGGTCGTTTTGCAGTTAAGTTTATTTTCCGCGATATGTATTCTAATCAAGAGTATTTTACATGTTAATGTGTCTGGGTAAAAGTGACTGCAATTATGCAACGGCTCGTAAAGAATACGAGACACGGTCCGCACAGTTCCACAAGGTACTCCAGTGCCATCAGAGCGTGCGTTTCAACTCTTCGCCGCAGCCATCACATTAGTGTGAACACCGAGTTATTTTTCAACTGAGATGACCTCATGACCCCATGTCCTCGCTACCCAATAGGTAAGTACCTAGCAAGCGCTGTCGTCACGCCTGTGTTGCCATGTGATTTTCGTCATTTTATTTAGTTAAATATTAATTTTATTCGGGGTAATTTTTTTTCTTAGTATTTTAAAATTGATTACATATATTAAATCGACTCAAGATACCTAATAACCCCTTCACGGGTCGGACACGAATTTTGTTACAGCCTGTATATGTTATCTTCTACATATTATAAAGTAATATTCTAGTGTGTAAGTGTATCTAAGTGTATATGAATGTAAAAAGATAAAAAATAATGTAAATCTAAGTATAAAGAAAAGTGAGAAGTATCTTACCAGTCTGTAGCAAATATTTAAATTTTTTTTTTATGTACATACATTTTTGTAGAAGTAAGGTATTATATGACTTACCTAATAGAGGAATCTTCTGGATGAGCTGTAATCTTCAAAATTTCAAAATTCACATAAGCAAATTTGATGTGTGCCACCGTCCGCAAAAGTGCAATTTGCTTGACATAATGGAATAAGCCTCTGAAATCAGTAACATGCTATTGTCAATATAACAATTAAAAAATTTACTTTATACCTTAACATAACATAGAATAATTTGCCAGTGTCATAAGATTGAACTGTTACTATAATGAGAGAATAACGAATGTGGCAATGCAAGCGGGATGCTACCTTCGTTTAGTAAATCAATACAAAACATGTTTGTTCACATGTTTGTTTATTTAATTAATATAGCTTTAATTAAGAAGTTGAAGGGGCTAATTAAAAATAATTGTACCTAACTTCACTTAAGGTAATCTAATGGTATGTACCTAATCTTTAACTGAATTTCTTCGGCCTAGGCCAGAAATCAACCTTTCTTTGGACAAGATATCATATACAATTTTTTTTTATAGCCCAGGTAGGCGGACAGGTTGCAGATAATATAAGCAAGTTTTAAAATATGTTAAAATACTACGAACACAAAAAGTTGTATAACATTAATGAACTTACACAGTAGTCACACCCCTAATGTTATTAACAAAAACTAAATTTGGATGATAGATTGAGTAGTCCAATGGCTTGATAAACAAACTTGGCATCTGAAATGAAAATAATTTCTATTAGAAGTTACCATTTAACTTTCGTCCAATATGGCAAGGCCAGCGGCAGCACTTCAAGATCACAAACTTGGTTTTTCATAAGAGTATAAACTTAAATGACATATTTCAAAATTGTAACTACACCACCTTTTGCAAGGTAAAAATCCCCACTGACAAGTATATTTATTTTAAGTATGTAATGACAAGTATATTCATTTTATTTATTCTGATTATTATTACTTTATTTGATATTTATACATGCCCATACTTACAGTATTTGATAAAATATGAAATATTTTCATTAACTGCTCTTCGCTTGGTTTTTCCTGATCACTAGTTTCAGAACTAGATGGTGACATTTGTGCCGAAATAGAGGATCCACTGCAGTATGCAATAGCATCACGTTCAAAATCAGATAAGCATGTTGGCTCGATGTCCTAAAATATATATTTATTTTGTAATATTATTTTTCTTACTTTGGTTTGATTATTGTTTTACATTACAGGCTAATAAATGAAATATCTACCTCATTACATTTTGAGAAGTCAACATCATTCATACTTATTGATGGCATTTGATTTAAATTATATGATTTTTTCTGTTCTACATAATCATCACAAGTCAAACTTAAAGTTTTCATTCCATCTGTGCAGTAATTGAAATAATTTTCTATATTATCGATAGCTGCATTTGCGTCTTTGTTGTCTATGAATGTTGGTTTTGATTTTACGTTCAAGTTTCGGGTTAGGTAACTATCGGCGTTGGTAACTTCTTGAGCACAAACATCGTCAACGTTACTTTCCGTCGTACATTTTGGTGCAACCCGGCAGCTAGATATGCGTCTTTTACTAAGGAACTGAAAAAATATTCAATAAAATCGTATTATTTTACTATAATTAACTCGAGGTCAAGCATGATATCTTTAGATATATAGTTACACTTAGGTTATAATATAATTTATTGAATATCTATAACATCTGTTATATAAATAAGCTATGAGGAAAATACTCACATCTTCCAGAAACTGTGTTCGGACTGGAATTTTCCGAGAGAATCGATTGGAATGATTTTTTGTAGTAACTATTCCATTTATCGGTAGTATTTTATGAGAAAATGTACGTAAACAGATAGCCATTTTCACATTTAATATTTTTATCTGCTATATTCAGATATTCGATAAATAAATTCGAAATTTTTCGCAATAGAGAAACATAGCTTAACACTCACACCGCACATGACATTTGCGTTTAGTATTTATATGAAGGTTAGCTTTGTGAAATACTACGAAAGCTTAAAAAGTTTATACTCAAATATTTAAACTAAAATAAAATAAAACTCGCTTTATTAAAAAAAAGTGGAGAGAGAAGTAGAACAGTGTTTACAACGATTTTTTACAATTAATTTTTAATATTTCTATGTATTCAGATTTCAGGTAACGTTTATAAATTGCTAACGTTTGTAAAAATCAATGTCATAAGCTCATAAGTCATTAGACTACTATCATGGCCTAGGTTAGTGTGTTTGACGTTTTGAAATAAATACATGGTAGACTTAAGAAGTTTATTCTTTCTGTAAGATAATTATAAACAACTAAAAGAAATTTGTAAATACGATAAATATTTAATTTAATTAAAATGAGCATACAAAAAATCTTACCAAGAGTATATGGACTGCTTGTTTCAAATTTAAAGGTAATATGTCGCATCTTTCTCATTCAAAAATAAGGAGTTACAATTTTATATTACGACTTTTACTATATAGAGACTTACGTAATTAATAGTTATGTTGTATTATTTTATGTGAATAAGAAGAATTAAGAAGTTCGTAAGTGTTTCAAAATTTAATTTAGTGTGTTATATTATTTTAAAACATACAATAGTAATACTTAAAAATGCTTAGAGTAATTGTTTTATAGTTCTTATATCTTCCAGTCAGCATCATGTTGTACCATGGTAAGATTACAACACAGTAAGAGTGATGTTAACGAGCACAGGGCTAAAGTCATGGCTCGGGGCTTGCCTGAAAAGAAGCCCTTAGATAAAGTTAAAAGTATAATACTGGTTGCATCTGGTAAAGGAGGTGTTGGAAAGACAACTACCGCTGGTATGTTTGAATTTGGCAATTAGAATTATTTAGTATATACTTCGCACATTAACAAATTGATTTTGTATATTACCTTACAGTGAATCTCGCATGTGCTATGAAAGTGATAGAACCTGACAAGGAGATAGGACTTTTAGATGCTGATGTCTTTGGTCCATCAGTCCCTCTAATGATGAACATCAGTGGGGAGCCCATGCTGAATGATGATAATCTAATTGAACCCCATGTCAACTATGGTGTTAAGTGGTATAAATATTTCTTTTGTGTTTGCTTCTAGAAAAACTATTTTCACTGTGTTGCATAATCGTGCCATTCAACATAAATATTCTTAAAATAAATTAATCTGAAATTAAAATTATTAATTGCAGTATCTTAGTGTATTTCTCTATTAAAAAAATGGCAATTTTTTTTCCTCATATTTAAATTTAATTTAAAAATAAATACTTGAATATTCAATCAGGTATTCATGATGTAATATTCAACAGCTCATGAGTGTCACTTTTTAAGCTGTTATGCATATTATATTTTTTAAATTTAAAAACAATATCTTTTATTGCATATTACAAGAGATACTTTATATGTAGGTTTCTCTTGTAATATACAACCAAGATCTATATTGAATAACTTTAGTCTGACCATCTCTAGTATGAATAAAATAAGTAACTAAGATATTATCTAATAATCAATAACCATATATTGTGTGTGCATTTTGAACTAGCTACATTCACAATAGAAGCTACTGTGGCAATTTAAAAGATGTTAATCTACAGCATGTCAATGGGCTTGTTGGTCTCGGGTGAGAATGCAGTAGTATGGCGTGGCCTTATGGTGATGCAGGCATTGGAGCGACTTACTCGAAATGTCGCATGGGGCCCACTAGACTGCCTCATAGTAGACACACCCCCTGGTACTGGGGACACCCATCTGTCACTCGCACAGAATCTGCCCATTGATGGTAAGAGATTGAAGAGTTTGTAGTGCAGTTTTTACATTGACTATTTGGTTTGAAAATTTGTCCATATTAATTACTTTGTCCTCTTTTTATATTGTTTGTTATAATTTTGTTATGTAATAATTGAAGCAAAAGATAATATTTACTCTTGTCTAATAGATTTCTTGTTTCATTAGGTGCACTTGTTGTGACAACACCTCAATCTGCAGCTTTACAAGTTACTAAGAGAGGTGTAAACATGTTAGAAAAACTCAAGGTCCCCATTATTGGATTAATTGAAAACATGTCATATGCAATCTGTCATAAATGTGGTACGAAAAACTTCATATTTGGTAATGAAACTAAGCAGACAGCTGATCAGATGGGACTTAAAATTATTCAGAGCTTTGAAGTGGATTCAAATATGTCTGAATGCATTAACAGTGGGAAACCAGCCATATATGCACTTCCAGACAGCACACATGCAGAGAAGTATAGACAACTAGCAAACACAGTCTTTAAATATATTTCGGATAAAGATAAGGCAGAAGCCAAGGCAACCGAGCAGTAGACCCACATAAAATATTTACACGTAGTTGTTGAATTATGTTTATTATATTTAAACATTTCACAAATAAATCTGTTATAAAAAAAATGTTGTCTTACTTACACAATAATATATAATATGGCAAAACGCAACAGCTATATAGTAGCATAGAAATAGGTTACGAAAAAAAAAGGTAGAAGGTATTATGTCATATTTATTCAAAACATTTCATTTATGAATTCGACTATTCTTCACGAGCGTACATTAAAAATAAATAAAAAATACTATAAAAATATTTTTGTCTTTTTAAATATACTTTTGTAGAAATTAAGTTTATAAGGAAGAGAAAAGTGCTATATGATTAATTACAGTAAAGTCGCGTCTGTAGACTTGTCACAACAGCAGATATAGGCTACAATTAAATTTTATGTTTTAATTAAATTTCTTTTAATTTACAAGTCATCAGTCGATAAGTACAAATATTATTTACATATTTGTCACATAATTCGAAATGAAATTGATGTATTTGGTTCTACATTCAATTTTGCTACTTTGTATCTATACTTTATTCATACTATGACATATATTTTTATCAATGAACATAATAACAAATAACTATACAACAAAACGTTTATATGAATTTTAACAACCAAATAATATAATTTTTATCCAAACTACATACATCAAAGAGAATAACATGGTTTTAAGAATAATAAAATTGTGCACAATGTATAAATTTAAGATACAATCTTCAATACTATTTTATATCTATTAATGAAAAGTTCATAGTGGTTACTTATAAAGAATTATGTGAATACTTAACGTATAAAATTGAATAAAATTTTTATTCATTCTTGTATTCTAGAAATGGGAATTCGCATATAGAGCATTTTTTAACTTACTGATTTTCATGTAAGCTAGATAATACATAAAATGTTGAAAAAAACCCACATTTATTACATTGATATTATAAAATTCTATATGCATTGAGAATGCTTATAGAATTTATATGAGAGTTGGAATATGAGATACAAAATGTTCTGTCCAATTTAGTAAGTTTTTGCTATGTCATAAAGATTAATTAATTCTCAAAAACTAACACATAGTAAATGTCGTTATTTTTTTTAATTCATAAAAACAATATAATCTAGCTCCTCAATGCCCCCTGGTGATGAAATAGTCGACACATGTTGGAACTTGCATATTTACATACAAACACCATGACAATATATTCAACGCACCGTCAACAATCTTAATTGAATAATATCAAGAGTCTGTGCACAGCGGACTAGGTCCGAGTCACTTCTACCACTTCTTCTTGTGCTCGTCCATACTGACGCCTCCGGGCCCGAGGTACACAATCATCAGGAGACCGCCGATCACTGATAGCGTCTGAAAATTATTATTTTCATATGTTATATAATTGGAAAGTTTTAAATGATATCATTAATCTTAAAACAAATTAACATCATATGATAATGTTAAAAAATATTAGTATTAAGTAGATTACTATAAGGGTAGAATAGTGGTTAGAATAGGTGAATATTACAAAAAAATAATCGCCTTAAACGTGGACAAGCACATCTGAATCATAATTTACTTTTAGTTTTTTTTATTACAAATATTGGTTAAAAAGGGCTTGGCCTAGTACTTCGACTTAATACTTGTAAAAAATAGCTATTGAATAACCTTGTGCTCGCTCTGTATTCAATAAATATTGACTGCGTTGGTCTAGTGGCTTGACATAAGGCCGCAGACTCGGTGGTCCTGTGTTCAATTCCCAGGTTGGGCCAAAAAATAGTTATTGGGGTTTTCTGTCATAAAGATTCTCAGTAGCAGCCCGGAGTCTGGAAGTGTGTACACACCCGTGCCTCGGAAAGCACGTTACGCCGTTGGTCCTGCGCCTGAACACTTTTCGGTCGTTTCGGATTGCCGTCCCATCGGATTATGAGAGCTAAGGAGCAGAGAGTGCAACTGTGTTTGCGCACACACTTGTGCACTATAATATCTCCTGCGCAGTTGGCTAATCTCTCTTGATATCAGTCGCCGTGGCCGAAATCGGTCTTGAGGACCTTTCTACTTACTATATAAAAATAATTTACCTGGAAGAAGTCATATTTCAAGAAGTCTCGTAAAGGCTTGTAAGTCGGCACAGCCCACCATGCGTTGTGATAAAGGTTGAGAACAGTCAGCACTAACACCAGCATCAAAGCCGATAGCTTGGTGCGGTAGCCTACTGTCACCAGGATCATGAGGATGCTGCCGAGAAGGTCCTGGACGATCTGGATATACAGGAGATGACAATATACTTGTTTCATTTACTAAAAGCTGCATAATGGACGCCGAAAGCGGTATTTATTTAAATAAATAATTTACAGCCGATATTGCCTTTTCGATCGAATGAATAAACAGGATAAAAGAATAGAGAATCGTCTCGAGGAAAAATGCATGTGTCTGATTAAAAAATGCCACATGAATATCTACAAACTAACAGTGTGTTCTATAACTAGGTAGTTGACCTGCGCCTATCAGTGGATGGAGTGGTAGATTTATAACAATCAATAAGTAAGTGTAACGCTTCAACATTGAATAGAGATATTTGAATTGAATTGATCACTTACAGGATCTGTGTACAGTTGCAGTTTTGTTCACTATTTATGTTAATATATCCATATTTTGTTACCATCCATATTTAATTAGAGACGAGCTTATGAATAACTTATTTCAATGGTGGATAATTTATTCTATATAAAATGTAAATAAGACAACACTACCCACTGGACTGATCTAACCTCTAGTGATCTATATTACACTTGAATTAACCGAATAACAAGATCTAATTTGCAAACTATTTATATATATAGAGTATAATAATTTATATAGTATATTTTTAATATATTATTTTGTAACGCGATGTTATAAAGTCAATAACATTTCGTAATAAATATTTAGGGTCAAAAATTAATTCGGATTACTAAGCCCTGAGCACATTCAAACATACAAACTACTCTTTAGCTGTATAATATTAATACATAGGTAAGTATGTATAAATTTTATGTAACGGTGATATCATACCTGTAGGAACGACACTTCAAATCGTAGCAGAGTTATAAACATGAAGGCTAGAAGTATACGTCCGGCGAGTTGCAGGTAGGTCTTCGGCTTGTTCTCTCCCAGCGAGGGGACCCCGGCGAAGAGGCTGCGGCCTTCAGCTCGCGCCTCCGCCAGCACGAGCAGGAGAGCTCCGATGAGCGCCAAGTTACGCAGCAAAAACTGCATGTCCCACAGTATGCTGTAGGCGAATGTCTGAAAGTAATTCATCACTTTATTATAATTTGAAACATATATGAATATATTTGAATATATATGGGATGAACACTTACAATCGAGTGACCCTTTTAGATTGTCTACTCTTACGTAAGAACAGTAAAAAAATAGAGTACCGTATAAAAAAAACATAGTAAGAACCGAAATGATCGTGAAAAAAATCATAAATAAATAGATCATCACGGCGGTAAACCTAACACTCTCCTTCGCTTTATAATAATAATGATATCCAGGGACAATATTCACACATGGTCATCTGATCCCAAACTAAGCAGAGCTTGTACTGTGGAAACCAGAAAACTGGTATACGGTACATATACTATTTTTCTTTTGTTAATACAGTATGTATTTACAAAAGAAAAATAGTACATATTTAGATAAATACACCCAGACTCAGGACAAACAGACATGTTCATGCACACAAATGTCTGTCCTGGGTGGGAATCGAACCCACAAAGGCGGCGGCTGCGGCGTGAAAGACAACCACGCCAACCGGCTCGTCCAACGTCGATGCTTCGACAAGCAGTAGGACATTGCTATTGATTTACGTAACCCCTGGTGTACACGTTCCTAATTATTATTTTGATGTCGCAAACTGTATAGTGCTTAATAGTAATAAAACAATAGACATTTTTTTTTTCAAATAAACTATAATGCATAAATGCACAATTTTTTTATATTTATAAAGAATTCTAAGATAGTCAAAATAATTCAAAGGTATATTATTATTTTATTTCACAACAAACTGATAGTTCATCGTGTTATGAAAATAATTAAGTAGCATAACATTATATATTTTATCTACGTGCTTCCGACGGGAGACTTATGTTGTAAATTAATCGATAAAAATAAAACGTGATACGAACTTTATTATGTAAGAAGTTATCAGAAGCGCTGATAGATATCGGATAAACTAATGATTTCTAAATTAATTCAATTATAACTAATAATTCACAATTACTATATTAACTGAAGAAAACACTTAATAAAATGCAACAGAAACCGCAAACCTTGGCACAAGGGACACCACAAAGTTAATGGTGCAATGACGACGTACCTTGATGATGATGAAGGGGATGCCTTACATCATCATTGCGCCATCAACTTTGTGATCCTTATACATTATAGTGCCAATGGCTATGGCAGCGGTGACCATTTACCAGTCAGCACACCCATTTTACATTAACAAAAGAGAGATTGGCGCGAAAAGCTCAGATAATTTTAAATGTTCACTGACGGAACAATAAGATCAAGTCATTGTATTTTTCAAAAGCGTGTCGACTTGATGCGCATTTGGCTATGTTCTTATATTTACTTATGAATTTAGGGAATAATTAAACAATTAATTGACAGTGCGCCAAGTCTGAACAATACAATGTACTTAAATAGCATATCGTTTAAAGAAAAAAAGAACGACGTATTCAATTTGTTTTTGCGTGCGAACGTTCGTTTCATAAATTCCAGTGTTATAATGCAATATGCGTATTTATATGACATAAGTGTACAAACATATTTAAACCAACAGGAAAACCTATAACTAATGGACACAATTTAAAATATTTTAAACCTTGAATTTATCTAAGTTTTTGTAGTAGGTTTTCTAGTGTAAAAGGTAAAGTTTCTATGAACGTACTAATCTATTGAAACTATCTATTGATAGTAAGAACTATCAATATATAGTTTTCAAAAGCAAAACTTTATCTAAATACAAAATTTGAGCTTAATCATTAGAGCCTTTTCTGAGATACACAATATAAAATCAACAATTGGTTATTTATTATTATATCTCACGGAACGTCATTTCTTATGCGCTTTTTTAAAAATCTATATAAGCATTATCTTTAAGACTAATATTTTCTGTAGCCGTTTTGCAGATCTGCAAACCTTACACACAACGTGTTTGTGTGTTTGTTACGTTCTTGGCAACTATTTCGTATAGTGCCCAGACCGATTTTCTCTTCGACTACGATTATCCTCACCTGTAAAACGACGATGAAGAAGAGCATCCCACACGCAATGTCGACCTTTAACCTGCCCAGCACCATAACGCAGCCGCCCAGCTGTCCCAATAAGTTTACTATCTGAAAACAGAATTTAACATGTCATACATAAATTAACAATCAATCGTCCACCCGATTACTTCGCCTATTTTTGAGAGGAGGAGGAGAGGGGAGAAGGAATCAAATGTTAAGTAGCCTATATATTAAGTCAGGGTATAAGCTATCCGTATTTGAAATTTCATCGAGATCCGTCCAGACGTTTTTGTGGGAAAAAATTACAAAACATAGAAACTTACACATTTATGTTAGTTGGACATGGCATGCTTTTTTTTCGGCAATCAGGTAAAGTTATCCGATTATCATAGATCTACTTCTGACAAGTTTGCTATCAATAAAATTAGGTAGGCATACTATACTCTATATTTAGCAATCATTATGACTGAATATATTTTATAAAATAGTAGTTCCGGAAATCAAAAAGCCATAAAAAAATCAAGTTCTTCATCACATTGACGTGTAACAATATAATAATATGTATTTCAAGTCAAAATTGCTATTGTCGAGAGCCTACGGTCAAATGTACTTTTGTCTGATTTCGAATGTTACTATTACTTTGATTGGTTGGGAGTTTTGAGTTTTTGACTGTAGCAAGAATACTGTTGAAAATATGAACGTAGTCCGAACTCATTATTACTAAACCTCTTTAGTGTCACTCTCTCTAATAAAAAGAATATGTCTGTCACTGTAATCACGCTCCGTCTTTTTATTTAATCTTTTCTTAATCCATCTATTCTACAACTATAATCTAACTATAATACTAGTTTTCATTAGGTTATGGGCCCAGACGCCCGAATAGTTTCGATTAGGAAAAGTATTTTTTGCGAAAAGTAATTTGAGGTTCACTAATCTCAATCCGGCTCGGTCGCAAATTTTCCAGATAAATTTTTCAGCAAAAGAATTATTGTCGATCATTAACAATGACGTCAAATGGTAACTATATCAATATAGAAAAATTAAAAGGCCGTGAAAATTATACAACATGGCGGTTTGCTATAAAAACCTATCTGGAACACGAAAATTTGTGGAAATGCGTGGAACAAGATGAAGAGACCACCTTCACAAAAAGCGACGACACAAAAGCGAGGACGAAAATCATACTAATGGTTGATCCTATCAACTATGTACACATTCAGGAAGCGAAAACTTCTTATGAGGTATGGAATAACCTGCGCAAGGCTTTTGATGACTCCGGCTTGACAAGGAAGGTAGGTTTACTACGTGAATTAATAACGACAGACCTAGAGAGCTGCGGAAACGTAGAAAATTATGTAAATAATGTAATTACTTGTGCACACAAGCTCAGAAACATTGGTTTTCATGTTGATGATGAGTGGCTGGGTACGCTCCTCCTAGCAGGGCTACCAGAATCATACAAACCAATGATTATGGCAATGGAAAGCTCAGGTGTGACCATAAGTACAGACTTGGTAAAAACAAAGATTCTTCAGGATGTCAAAAATGATAATGACTCAGCGGCTTTTTATTCAAATTTTCACAAAAATAATGCAAAGGCTAACAAACCTTCAGGCAAAGGCCCCCGATGTTTTAAGTGCAATAGATATGGTCATATTGGTAAGTTTTGTCGCACAAACAAAGGCTCAAGTCAAAATAGAAAATATAACAAACCGGATGATAAGTCTGATGGTTCTTCTGGTTTTGTGGCTGCTTTTCCTGCATCTCCTGCACTGGAAAAATGCTGTTGGTACCTTGACTCTGGAGCTGCGATGCATATGACTAATAATAAAAACTTACTTTATGATTTTGAACATGCGCCAATAAACAACATAACAGTGGCTGATAATAAAAGGTTACCTGTGAAGGGCAGTGGTAAAGTAAATATACAAAGCTATGATTGTGAGAACAACAGGTTGATTGGCACTGTACAGGTGAAAAATGTTTTGTATGTCCCAGAATTGGGTGTTAACTTGCTATCAATACATCAAATAACCAAAAATAATTGTAAAGTAAAATTTGATGAGAAATATTGCAGAATTTATCATAACTCAAAACTAATTATGACCGGATATATACAAAACAGCTTATATGTGATTAACGACGAGACGTACGCATTATTATCTTCAGCTCACCTGTGGCATCAAAGAATGGGACATCTAAACTACAACAGTCTACAGAAACTTAATGAGGCTGCAGAAGGAATAGATGTAAAAATTAATCAAGAGAAGAATGTGACATGTAATACTTGTCTACAGGGAAAACAGACTAGGCAACCGTTCAAAAATGTTGGCACAAGGGCTTCCGGTCTTCTAGAGATAATACATTCCGATGTATGCGGTCCGATGGAAGAAAAGTCTCTTGGTGGTGCCAGATATTATGTCACATTTATTGACGATTACTCAAGAAAGGTATTTGTTTACTTTATGCATTCTAAGTCTCAAGTTCTTAACTGTTTTAGAGAATTTAAGAAACTTGTTGAAAATCAGTTGCAAGCCAAAATTAAAATATTACGAAGCGATAATGGTAAAGAGTATGTCAATGAAGCATTTGATAAATTTTGTAAAGAATCTGGTATCAAACGTCAATTTACTATACCTTATTCTCCAGAGCAAAATGGTTTAAGCGAGAGAATGAATCGAACTCTCGTAGAACGTGCCAAATGTATGCTTATTGATGCCAAATTACCAAAGAAATTTTGGGCAGAGGCAGTTTCTACTGCTGCTTATGTAATAAACTGCTCACCAACCAAATCTATAAATTATAAGACTCCTGAGGAAATGTGGACAGGTGTGAAGCCTAATTTGCAACATATGAGAAACTTTGGCTGTTCAGCCATGATGCATATACCCAAAGAGAAGCGTTTAAAGTGGGATTGTAAATCAAAAGAGCTTATATTTGTTGGATATTGCCCAGAATCAAAAGGATATAGATTATTTGATAAAAAAGAAGGAAAAATAGTTAGAAGTAGAGATGTTGTATTTTTAGAAGAAGATATTAAAAATAATTTCGCACTGATGCCTCTAAATAGATCTCATAATGAAGAAGAAAACAATGAAAATATAAATGAAGCTGTAGACAGTGAAGCAAGCTCTTATGAAAGTATTAGCACAGTAAAGGGAAATGATAGCCTACAAATCAGCGACGATGATATTGATGATGAAGATTATGTTCCTAAAGTTAATGTGAACCTGAGTCCACCACTCACTACCACTCGAAACCTGAGACCCAGAAAGGGGAAAATGTGTCAAAATGTGTCAGGGAATAGTGGTTTGATGCTTGACCTCCGACGGTCAAGGAAGTTTTAAGCTCAAGGAAGTTTTAAGCAGTAAAAATGCACATAAGTTGGGAAAGGCAATAGGCGGTAAATATAACTTATCAATAGATAATATCATGTACCGAAGAAAGAAGCCGAAGCATCACCATTCCGTTCCGTTCCTGATTGGCATGGGTCTACGTTCAAGGGAGGATGTTGAAAATATGAACGTAGTCCGAACTCATTATTACTAAACCTCTTTAGTGTCACTCTCTCTAATAAAAAGAATATGTCTGTCACTGTAATCACGCTCCGTCTTTTTATTTAATCTTTTCTTAATCCATCTATTCTACAACTATAATCTAACTATAATACTAGTTTTCATTAAATACAACAAAAAAAATTGTTATGCAAAAAGGCAGTCATCATTTACAACACGTTTTTTGCCTCTTTCTATAACTAACGGCTAGTATAGGTCAAGGATAACTAGACGATCGAACGACACACGCAGATTTACATTTTTTTGGCTTACAAAAAATTTACACGTATAACATAAATTTCACATACAAAACTAGATTTCATTACTAATAGCCTTACTTGTAAACGTAGCTTAGCTGCCGTTTCGTTTTAAACACTGATTCCGTTCTTAATTTCGTTTCTGTCATAGAAAAAGACACGGCATTGTTTAACTAATAAGTGTGACCATAAGTAGATTTATATTTCTCATTCAAATAATATCGTTAAAATCAAAATCAAAATTAAAATCAAATTATTCCTTATTCTTATATACTTATAAACTCTTAATCGACACGTTACAATTTAATTAAATGCAAATATTTAACCAATTTACGTAGATATGTTAATTAAAAACAATTAAGTTATATTAAGTTATATTATAATTATATCCTGCATGAAACTTAACGTACTCACTTCTTGGTTTTTTATCGTCTACATATTATATCAGGTACTTAAATTACTGTATTTACGTAATAACGTTATTTGACTACTCATGATGATTATACTATTTTTATTCAAAAATTAAAAAATGTTTATATTTTACCGAACTGTACTGTACATATCGTAAATTGTTTAGTCGTCATTGGTAATTAGGTAATACGAAATCAACATACTACCATGTCATAGTCATCGTCATGATATCTTTAGGACGTTTTTTGTAGTCAGCGAAGTGTACTTTTAAAACACTGCAAAAAGAAAAGGATTTAAGCAGCTGCCGAAAGACATTTAGGTTCTGACCGATTCAGGAGGCGACGACGCTGTCGTATTTTATATAATAACATAGATTATATTATATACTTTTTTATTGCAATGTTAAGTTTCGTTTAGGTGCCAGCTACACGTGGCCCACTTCTTTAATAGAAAGGACAAGTAAACTTTCACTTCTTGTTAGATCAGTTGAGTAGGCGAGTGTTCAACAAGACTCTACAGCTCTACCCTGGATCTAGATCTCACAAAACATACAATATTTATTATGTTTTGTAGCTTTGATCTCTAGTTATTTTAAGATTTAATTTATTTATAAGTAAGCGCGATGACCATTCGTATTTTTTAACATTATATTTTTAACGATAATTTTGGGTAAATTATTTTAAAGTGTATGTAAATAATAAACATATCATACATACATGTAAGTGCGTTTTGTGGGTTTCTCATTCTTTCACGCAGCAACAGTCGGGTCAACCGTTGATCGAAAAACCGATCGACGTGACTTTTTTTACATAAAGATTAATTTTACGAGCCTAAAAGTATCACAGGCTTTTTATCACAGGATAAACATGACTTTACTTAGGCGCCTAAAAACACTGAATATTGCTAAAGTTTATTTGGGCACGACTTAATCTAATCGCTATTTTCGCTTTATTAATCATTATAGATTTTTTTATTTGGGTAGGCACTAGGCTTTCGTTGTCGGGAGCGTGAACATTCCTGCTTCTTCCTGACTACGTCCATGGAAACCAAGGGTCAAAACTAGTGGAAATTATTTGAAGTCATGTTATTCATATGTATAATAAAAAAAAAACTTATGTAAGTTATTTTGTAAGCAAGTTGAGTTATGTGATCACATTTGCGGTTGAATAAATCCTACATTCAGTAACACGTTATGAAAACAATGGTGCAAGATAGATTCATGAGAAATTTTGTAACTTCAGTTTCACTTATAAATTTTAAAATACTTAGTTACAAATGTTCGTGACATCAATCTTACTCAAATGAAATGATTAACAAACAGAAAGAAAACTTCAGATTATTTTATAAATAATTGTATAAATTAATTATAATATAATTTCCAATGAAAAGGAATAAAATAAGTATCTACATAATGACAATTCATGAGAAAAAATAGATATTTATTTTTTTAGATTACTTCACACAAACAAATTCAACAAGCCTACTTATATTGTGTGTGTACTCAAGTAAACTCGTATTTTTGCTTTCAATTAACAGGTGCCACTTCTTTCAACAAAATGTTTCTTTATCGCAATCGAATCGAAACGTAATCGTTGCCGTTTAACCGTCGAAGAACTAGAAGTTGAATCAGAATAGAATTTCCTTTCCAAATTTGTAGAATTGTTTATTTATGTGAGGAATAGATTCGGTAACCAGCCCCGAATTTATGTCTACGGCACCGGTTTAGCGGCCCTGCCGAGGAACCTTATCCAGCCAAAAATAATACATTTTTATTAGGGCCTATTAGTAGTCGTAATAAGTTAGTAGAATTGTCTGACACATAATAACTGTGTATAGTGTAACAGATAAGGCAGTTTGTGAACTTAGGCTAGTGATAAAATAGGTCAGTAGGTGAGGCATTCAAATCATATATGTATAACATTTTAAATATAAATGGTTTTTTTTTATATCCTGCATATTAATAATTAAGATAATTTTTAATAGTAAATACAAGAAAGATGACTCTTTGGACCGCAAATGTATGTGCCACAAATCCGGGATTGACCGCGGGAAAGAATTTTTAGGATATAATATGTATTAGTCAATTTGAAAAAAACACGCTCAATGAGTCATCGGTTGCCATCGTCCAAAATAATTATAAGATTTTGACAAGCGTTTTGGAAACTGGAGATATGTAGCTTAACCGCGACACGGTGGTTATATATTTATTATAATATTGACATATTTTTATAATAAAGATATTTGTATTTTTTGTTATTTATAAATAAATACTTTAACAATACACAACAAACTTCAATTTATATTTATTATGTAATTTATTGTAATGACAATCAACTGTCTGCGTTTAATTTTAATATAAAAATAAATGTTCTTTTGTAAGCATGTTCCAGATTTATGAAGCAACTACAAAACACATATTTAATTTCGATATTATCATATCCTTGGTAAAATATCATTAAACATATCATAAAGATAATTATTCTGACGGTAAAAATATTGCAAGTACAAGCAATTATTTATTAGCGAGCATCATGTTATAGATTTATATATAAAACCTAGACCTCGATTGTAATAAGGAATAATTTATCGATAAATTACGCTTATTTTTTTTCATGCTTATTTAAATTAAATGCAATATAATTGTTACTAAAGGTTTTCTTTACATAACGAAATATATTTTAACACGATAAACTGTTCAAGATAAAGTGTTCAAGTAAAGTACATACTTAATTATTTATTGCTGTACATAATTCGAATATAAAGACGAATTGCGGTAACACATCACAATTTTTTTTTACATATTTAATAAATCATTATATAAAAAGTATTTTTTTTAAAACTTAATGATTATAAAAACAATGAATTATATTACAAAGTACATACCATTAAACATGGTTTACTTATTATTTTAAAATGAAGGACTGTAGGTATTGAACATAACTTTACTTGGTGGTAGGGCTTTATGAAAGCTCGATTGGGTAGGTACCACCCACTCATCATATATTCTACCGCAAAACAGCAGTACTTGGTACTGTTGTGTTCCGGTTTGAAGGTTGAGTGAGCCAGTGGAATGACAGGCACATCTCTTACAGTGCCAATGTCTATGGGCGTTGGTGACCACTTACCATCTAGTGGCCCATATGCTCATCCATCCTCATATGCCATAAAAGTTAACGTAAGAATTAAATTATTTATTAGTTAAGTAAAAATATGGAAATGAAAAAGACAAATCGTGTCCGCACGAAGGATACTTTGGCTTTACGGAATCCAAATCATTTGTCTTGATAAGTTTAAGGTTTTAATTTTCGAAAATATAATTTAATTTAATAATTATTATCCATATTATTGTATTGTGCTACAACTGCAAGTATTCCTACTACATAAAAACAACTCGAAAGGAGTTGCAAAACTGTAAATAGTCCAGTCGGCCCTTTTCGTAAAATGAAGGCAGTTTCTGTAGCAAATGTCAAACGAAATTGTTAAACTACAATACTTACTATAAAAACTACATAATATACTAATTGTGCAGTAGGTATAAATAACACATGTTACCTGTCAAGTTTTCTAATTGTCACATTTCTAAGCTGAGAATCTCCAAAATAATTAGCACAAATGGTTTGATAATGTAATTATAACAACCTAAAGTAACTATTCATATAAATAGTTTTGGGTGATATAATTGAATATTTACCATAAAAAGTTCAAGTACATTTGACACACTACGCTACATAGTCAAGACACTTGGACTTGATTTTCTGTCCATCTGCGTTATCATAATTAGCTATATCATTTTTTTAATATTAGCATTAGCAATGACATGAATGTTAAAAGTTGTTCTTATATGCATGTAGAAAAAAACAAATAAAACAGTTCTGTTTATAATACTATTGTAATAAATTGATAACTAATCTTATAAAATATAATATCATGGGACAATAGTCTACGTATGACTGATAGAGATGTACTTTAATTTGTAGAATAGATTGACTAACGAGTTTCTTGATAGTTGTTTTTAGTGTAATCTAAACCAGTATACAATACATTCTGAACCAGTATTAACTATCTTAAAATTAATTTAATAGTGTACGATAACAATTTAAAAGTGCAAATAAGAAGTGGATATTTTAGAAACGAGACAGACTTTTTAATTTCCATTAAACTTAATTGCCAGGTTAACAGATAAACACAATAGTTTTTAAATTAGTTAACTCATTGATCTAATGGCTAACTGCCAGTCAAATATTTAAATAGATGGTCAAATATTTCAGTGTGTTATACAATCTTGGTTTTTTAAATAGGCATATTATAAGATATAAACATTCTATTAAGAATTTAAACTCACCACAAATATTGTAGCAAGGAACTTCCCGCAGCTCCAGGACATGTCCATGTAATCTCTCTGTTCTGACCATTGGAACCACATTCTGAGACCATCTTCCAGAAATGTGGATATGAGACATAATCTCGCAACTGTTGGCAGCACATTCTTGCCTTTTCTAATCACCTGTAGAAAAATATTGATAATTAAGTATTATCAAACCACACCATATGTTTAACTAAATTCAATTAAGAATAAACTGATATTGCTTCGCTTTAAACTGACACTATTAATTACACCTAGTTTCATTATAATAACAATGCTTTATAAGGTTTTTAGATTTATATAGAAAAAAAATTACAATCAATTATAAATATTATAATTTATATTAGATTAATTTTAAACAATACATTTGAATATATTTTTAAATCACACAAATTTAGGATTTTGGTGATACCCAGAAATTGTCTGTAATTATATGAGTGATAACAAAAGTGAAAGGAAAATATGTAAGTAGTTTAAGTTACTAATAGTAACAGTTTCACTATTACTTTAATTATTTTTGGATATTAAAAAAACATGTAAAATGCAAATTATTTTTTTCGCAACTACATAAATATTAATATTTAAAATAAAATATATACATGAATTTTCTATTGAGTGAAACAGTGAGTACCTTCGTTCCTTATAATACAAGCTTAAATTGCATTGATTTTAGAAACATTTATTCATTCAATATATTGTTAATGTGATGGACACAATAGATGATGAAGTAAAAATTTGAACAAATATGTGTAGCCATGGGTCTTTTAGTATTACGAAGAATTATTATTTTTAAAAGAAGCAATCATAATTATTACTATATGCCTTGCCAACAAGAATAGTAGTCCGGTGACGTGACAAAACCTATCTAAAGTACATGTATACATTTATTTTTAAGTTTAAATTGAAACGATGAATACAAAATATTTCTAAAAAATATTTTACCTGGTCTGCTACATCCTCAGCAGTTGAGACATATTCATTAGGAATTTGCATTTTCACCACTAAGTCACTACACTATCATCAATAAGAAATTTCACTGTCGTTGTATTGTACTCGTCGTCGATCTTCGAATGACGTGTGGACAGTTGGATACACTTCCTGTTCATGTAAGCAACATAATTTACAAAAAATTTGTAAATCAAAGCGATTTACGTAACTTTAACGTTTTACTTAAAACTAATTAAAAATGAGTTTATTTTCAATAAAAAATATATTATTTCTTAACTCGACATTAAGTTTTATTTAAAGAGTAACATAAGGCGGATGTTTTTATTCAAGAAGCTGTATCCCGTAACATATGTCACATTGACAATGACAATAAAAAATCGTGTGTTTTATATTGCAAATACATATTATTTACTCATTAAGTTACTTTCGACAATGCTTCAAAGTATATAATTTATTTGCTCGCTATAATTGCTTTTAACATATGTTGGAATAGTTATTTTATAATGTCTGGGTCTTCCTTTCATATGGTCTATGGTTTTCACTTTCGATAAATTTTAATTTAAGCTCTTTGGAGGTTTGGATTGGAAATGTCACAGTCAACTTGTCAAGTAACATTAGCATTTAGCGTTCACCGTTCAGTTTATTTATCATCGGATCAATAAAGAAGAAATAAATAAATCTAGTTGAAAAGTTACAACGTGAATATTTGGTCTTTTTATATAATTCAATATGTAAAATCATATTTTTCATTTATTAAAATAATTACGATTGACATAACACAATATTATTGTGCATTGAATATATATAACCTAAATTTATTTTAGAAAATGTTGGAAGTTACATGTAACGATCGTCTAGGCAAAAAAGTAAGAGTGAAATGTAACCCCGATGACACTGTAGGCGACTTGAAGAAACTTATAGCGGCACAAACAGGCACCAGATATGATAAAATTGTGTTGAAGAAATGGTATACAGTTTTCAAGGACCACATTAAACTCTCAGATTGTATCCTTTTAATTTTAATATAATTATATATGATATTAGATTTAAAATTTATTAAATGTAACCTTTGAAACTTGTTACGATAATGGTGAAATTAGGGTATTGTGAAACATAAATGACAAACCAAACTATTATACATAATATGACAATGGTATATTTTATCTATACAATTTTACGACTTGCAAATAAATGATAAATATTTAGCTATCTATTTATCGCCCATAACAACTCGTTCAGTATCTATCTTTTGTTATTGTTACAGTGAAATGCCATTGCTAACAAAATCTAACAGTAAGCTACATATTCTTTTTCTTGAATAGGAAATTTCTTCCTCATCAACTCTAAGGAATACACAGCAGTTATTCACCATTAGGGCTTATTTTGAGTGAGGCTCTTTTTGTGTTGAAAATGTAATCTTTGGAAATTCTGGATTTTTCCTTTTTTTTCGTAGGAAGGCGGACAAGCATATCAGCCACCTGATGACAAGTTGTCACCAACGCCCAAAATAAATATTATTATATACAACGCCCAAATAGATATTGGCATTGCAAGAGATGTTACCATCGCTTACATTGCCAATGCTCCACCAACCCTGGGATCTAAGATGTTATGTCCCTTCTGCCTGTAATTACACTGGCTCACTCAGCCTTCATACCGGAACACAACAATAGCGAGTACTGTTGTTTTGCGGTAGAATATCTGATGAGTGGGTGGTACCTACCCAGACTAGCTTGCACAATGCCCTACCACCAAGTAAAAGAAGATGAAGATAATCTCATTTGAAATAATTTTTATTTTATTTTGAATGATGAGATATGCTAAACTATGAATTATCGTAATAGGACCACCCTTAGTATTCCATCCATTACCACCAAAGTAACAGTTTACCAGATTCTGTTTTTGAACTATAAATAACATATAACATTAATTTTCTGAGCACTATTTCAGATGAAATACACGATGGCATGAATTTGGAATTATATTATCAGTAACAAATAGTTTTAAGTTTTTTTTATAAGTAAAATTGATGTATTGATAAGAATTTGTAAATAAAAAATAATATGGTTTAAATAATTGTCTCTTACTACCTGCACTATGGTTATACAAACTTATAAGTATAACATGTATGAATAATTTATTTTGTTAAAATATAAAATATAATGAGCTTTCTGCAGTGTTGTATTATATTATGATTTATTTAAAATTCCATCCATAGTATTAATGTTTGTAGTGTACTATCTGTGTGCGACAACCTATAGTGAGGGCTTCTAATGCAAAGGATTGTCTCTTAGAATGTGACATGAACCCACAAGTTAAGATTTATGACTAACTGAACGAGTAGTAGCCGTAAACGCAGCATCTGCTGTAGAAACCATTTCGAAGTAAAGTCAGTTCATCTTAGAATTGGGAGCTCCTTAATACCGTGCCTCTAATGCATGTAAAGGTAATAGGTATTCGTTCTGCTGCTTTATTACAGAGCTTAACAATTTGCTATGAGGTAAAGAGAGAGAAAATGCAAGTGAACAAAAGTCGATATTATTATTTTTTATCATTTAAATGCGGAAATATACACGCCTGTATCTTGTTCAGTTGTATGCACCTTGTACGCATCAGCTTTTTTCATTTACATATTATGTTAAGTGGTACGCAATAAAATTGTTTTTGTTCATGATAATAACATTATTATTGTAAGCCCAGGACATTATTTACTTAAATTCGAATGCTTTCCATTGCGCAAACTAGAAGTAGTGTAGGACCTGTAGTGAGGGGCTGGCTCATGTATGCTTATTGCAAGTAATGTAGACTTGTGTGAAAGTTTGTCGCTCGCAAGCAAGATATAAAAAGATATATACCATACTAAAGTATATCAGTATCTCACCATTTCCTAAACTATATATTTATATCCTAGTAATAATATTTAATTCAGTTAAACTCAGAGCGAGTACCACCTTTAGAAATAGGCATGCTAGAAAGTAAATGGTGAAACTTGAATCCAGGCTCCTGCTCCCTTTTTACAGGCATGTGTATCACCGCCTTTACTTTTTCGACCTTACGATGAGTCGATGGAATAAGGATGAAATCGGCTATTTTTTTATAACATAAGTAGGCGGATGAGTATATAGGTCACCTCATGCTAAGTGGTCACCAACGCCCATAGACATTGGCATTATAAGATATTATGTGAATCATCGCCAATATATAATAGCTTGGGAACTAAGATGTCCCTTGTGTCTTGTAGAACACAACAATACCAAAGTTGTTTAGCGGTAGAATATTGATGAGTGGGTGCCGGGTGATACTTACCCAGACTTGCCCAAAACTCTACCACCTGTTTAAAAACAACTAAGCTTTTTTGAGATTATAAGAAAAAAGAAATTAACAATATAATACATCCCAGACAATGACCTATTTAGGTCATTTTGTTTAGGTAGTGATGAAACAAAAAAATCTTTATAATATTAGTATGATGTTTATTAAATATTGATTATATCATTTATTCATGATATTCTAAATATAAGACAGAGTGAGCTGTTTACATAAAAGGTATTTATGAGTTATTATTTATATTTATTGTGCATAGAATGTGATGAAATGGTAGGTTTTCAGTAAAATAGCAATTTGTTTGGTGAAAATATGGTAACACTGAGACTAAATCGTCATTTACTATGCACGTCACGATAGCTATTTGTTGCACGTTAAATGTAACTTGGTTGGTTTCTTTTGGAGGCAAAACAATATAAAGCTTTCCATAGCGCTTTCAATTGTGACATAGTTTTCTTCTCAATTTATACGATAAGTATTAGTTAATTAGTTATTGTTAAAATGTCTGAAGTTGAAGGTATGTTTTGTCTTGAGCTTTCGTTAATGTTAGGCGACACTTTTTTTAACGATTTACATTTTCAGAATACAATCAACAGAAGCCTGTAAAGACAAGCAAGCAGCATAACGTATTACCAATATGGGGTAATGAACAAACTATGAATCTGAACCCTTTAATATTAGCGAATATTCAAGGTTCTAGCTACTTCAAAGGTAGGTAAGCAAACAAAACAACACCGAGGAGTATGGATCACAATCATTTCCTGAATTTACATCCTTTCTTTCCTATTACATCGTTGTGGTTAATGTTATTATGTTAGACATTAAATTAAAGTATGGTATTGTCTCCAGTGCATCTGTTCAAGTTGAAGACATATCATGAAGTTGTTGATGAGATCTACTATCAAGTAAAGCATTTGGAGCCGTGGGAGCGCGGAAGTCGCAAGACGGCGGGTCAAACTGGCATGTGTGGCGGCGTGAGTATGTTATTAAATCAGTGATTAACTTGACAAAACTATTCTTTTAAGACTTTATGTTAATTAGCAAAACTTCCATTTATTTGTAAGTAAATTTTGGAATGCAAAGCAATTTAAGCAAAAAAATAAAATTATTTGATATTTATTATAGGTTAGAGGTGTTGGTGCAGGTGGCATTGTGTCTACTGCATTTTGCTTACTGTACAAGTTATATACTCTGAGGCTGACACGAAAACAAGTTAATGGCTTGCTGCAACACACTGACTCTCCATACATTAGAGCACTTGGTAGGTATGACTAGAAAAACCATTTAATTATAACCACTGTTAATGTTTGGCTATGCCTATGAATTTAATTGTTAAAGATTGATATTGGTGTAGTATTTAGTGTTCTTACTGGCTGACTGGAACTTTTTATTCATATAATTTATCTATTAAAATGGTATGTTTTATTTAAAAGCAGCCCCACTATTTCTGTTAGTAGTTCTCAAACAAATAAAAAAAGAACTTAGAACTCCAGCCAGTTATCGCTTAATGAACTAGTTATTCTTAAGGTCACATGTGTTTTAAATATGTCATACAAATGTAATTGTAATTAAATTTCTATTCTGTACACTGTTATCTTAAATCCTGTCACTCCAATTGTTGTTATTGTTATCAGGATTTATGTATATTCGGTACACCCAGCCTCCAGCAGACCTCTTTGACTGGTATGCAGACTACTTAGATGATGAGGAGGAAGTGGATCCCCGTGCCGGTGGTGGAGGCTCCACAACCATGGGTGCCATTGTACGACAAATGCTAATCAAATTAGACTGGTTCAGCACACTGTTTCCAAGAATACCTGTGCCTATTCAGAAGCAAATTGAGCAGAGGTAGTGATTATTGATATTGTAACATCTAAGAATAATAAATTAAAAATATTATACTAACAACTTTATTTTTTAATAATCAAATAACTATTCAGAAAAAATAAACACAAAATAATAATACTAATTTATGATAAGTGTACTTTATTTTATATTATAAAAAAAAAGTTTGCACATTTTTGCTTATGCTACTAATTTTTGCTTTCTTGTTTCAGGGAGTTTAATATTATTTTTATACAGTTCTATTTGTTTTTTGTCATGCTTAAATTGGTAACCTAATAACCACGCAGATAACAATATGATAATGAGAGACAAAACTTATTAATGACTGCATCAGTTTAAATCTGTTATACCATCATCACCTTAATAGTGAAAACTCATGCTTTCCACATCTCATACTTTTTTAAATACGACAAAATTAATTTGATGAAAAAAAGTTATACTAATCTAGGTTACACAGTCCTCATGATAACAATGAATATGAGTTGTGAATAAGCAATGTATATTTGGTTTATTTTTTTTATTATATTGACGACTGGCGATATTTTAAGCAATTAGTTGTAAAATTATAGACCAATTATTGTAATTTTTTGATCTAAATATTATATTTTCTGACAAAGATTAGCAGAGCACAATAGACAGAGCAACGCTGCAAAGCCTGCTGCCAACTACCGCAGCGGCAACAGCAACAGCAGTAACAATGCCAACACAAATTACAACACGGGACGTATGGATTCCGATCGCCGTGAACATGATGATCGCGATAGACGTGATTATGGAGAGGGGGACAGGTAAATACTTTTAATCTTCTATACAATAGCCCTCCGAAATAAACGAATGCCTAACTTTAATGGCTTAAACTCTATTTGTTTCACTATTATAAATTAATTTATTATTGATTGCTATTTTAGACATGCCAAAGACAGACCTCCTCGGCGCGAAGAGAGGGACAGAGAACGGGACAGGGACCGCGACCGAGACAGGCGCGATCGTGAACGTGACCACAATCGTGATCGCCATCGCGAACGATCACGTTCGAGAGACCGTCACCAAGACAAAGCACGTGACCGACATCGTCAGAGATCTCGCTCTAGAGACCGACGTTATAGATAATATTATGAGGTCCTAAACACCTTTTCAATTGTTTACGAATTGTGTATTTGACAATTAATTAAATTTAGTAATAATGTTAAGTGTAGTTTTATTGTAACATTTTTTACTGTATTCGGATAGAAAATAGTAATTCTTTTGCATCTTTACTGTATTTGCCATATGGCACGGTATCTTGGATATGACAAATTTTAATCACAATTTTAATAACCAAATGATGTCTAACAAAAAACTCGACTCGCTCGTCTTACACATAACACAGTCAACTTATAGTAGTATTGATCTATTGAAACATACTTCTATTATACAAATTTTAGACATGCAAAAAAAGGGTTATTTTATAGTTATATATAATAAAAAAAAATACTGATTGAAAAAAAAAGAATACATCAAATATAAAGTAATTTTATTTCTGCAATTCAAGCTTAATATTAGCGCCAATAAATACAGTAGATATTAAATATAATTTAACAAGCAGCTGAGCCAACACGAAGTTGCGTCATGTTTTACGCCGCAGCACCTTTCGCATTTTCTTGTTGTTCAAATTTGGGATACTTATCTTCTACATTAGCCCAAGATATTTTACTATTTGCCAGATCTCTAACAACAGCTGGTACATCAACTAACGGTAATCTGACTTGGCCCATGCTGTCTCGTTCTCTCAATGTAACTGTATTTGGTTCTTTCATAGTATCAAAATCTACAGTGATAGCATAAGGTACCCCAAGTTCATCTGTCCTGGCATATCTTCTACCAATTGAACCCGATGAATCATCAACTTTATGAGAAACATCCACATTAGTTAATTCCTGTGATAATTGTTTAACAAATGGCTGGAACTCAACATTGCCACTTAAAGGTAGAACAGCACATTTCATTGGTGCTACAGTTGCAGGCAAGGAGAAATAGGTTCTTTGCTCGTCACCCTCCCTCATCTTAAAGTTATGCTCAAGAATACAGTAAAGAATTCTTCCAATTCCAAATGAGGGTTCAATAACACTTGGAATTATTTCTTCTACATGAACAGTTTTTTGACTCTTTTTAACACTTACAAGGTTTGGAGTAAGCTTAAAGTCACCCTTGGTAGTGGTCAGTGTATACTCTCCGTTAGATTCCAATTCCGATTGTAGTTGCTCCAAAGTAGCAGTCTCCATTGCTGCTAAAGCATCATTTATGAGCTTAGCATCTTTTTTAAATTCCTTTCCGATTGTAGCTTTATTGGGGACTGCTTCTACTATATCTATTTGTTTCGGTGCAGGTAGCTTTTTCTCTGCAGCTAACCTGATACCGGTTGCTTTAGTATGCTGGGTGAGGTCATATGCGGACCTGTCTGCGCAGCCAACACATTCTATCCATCCATAACTTGACAAGCATTCAGCATCCCAACAATCACAAGCATAATGAGCCATTTCATTACCCATGTGCTGTCTAAATCTAAGCTTCTTAGGGTCAATACCAACTGCTAACATGTATAAGTGAATTCTTGCCATAAAGTATCCCAGTGTTTCATTATTGACAATACCCTTGGATACAGCCTCACCTATGGTTAAAATTTCAGCTGCTTTGCCTTGCTCCTGATTATCAGCAGAATATAGGAGCATTTGAGTATCTTTAATTGATTCAAATTTAGGGTGATCTTTTGAATCACAAAAGTGTTCTATTTCACACATTGTGAACTCTCTAACTCTTAAGAGTCCAGATCTCGGTGAGATTTCATTTCTGAAGGAATTTCCAATCTGTGCCGCAGCAAATGGTAGGCGGCCTTGATTGAATTCTAGCAGACGTTTGAAATTGACAAAAATACCTTGTGCTGTTTCTGGTCTAAGAAAACCTTTAACTAGCCCAGAGGGACCAATCTGTGTGTTGAACATAAGGTTGAATTCAATAGGTGGTGTCAATTCATTGCCACTAATAGGTGATTTCATGTCAAACCTTTTCATCAAAGCTGACATTTCATCAGCATTCATACCATCAAGTTTTACTAAAATATCTTCTATTTCAGATTTCAGCTCAGCTTTTATATTCTTCTCACTTTTTATTTTTTCTAAGTGTGCTTTAATAAGGTGATCTAATCTAAAGCACTCACCCGATTTCACATCCTTAGTCATTAGATCAGCAAACCTTTCAACATGTCCAGAGGCTTTAAGTACAGGTTCGGGAGTTAATATTGAGCAGTCAACTTCTAACATTTGCTCTTGAAGTATGAAGTACTTTCTCCAGAGTTGAATCATATTGCTTTTAAGTGCACATCCCATTGGTCCGAAATCAAATTGGCCAGTTATACCACCATAGATAGCAAAAGACTGATCATAGAAAAATCTTCTTTTAATTAAGTCCTCCATTTTTGCCCTATCGAATAATTCTTCCGCTGGTGTTAAGCTTAATTCCTTATCTTCTAGAACTTTCTTCCTTGTCTTTAACTCAGCAACAGCTTTTTTAATATCGATCTCTGGAGCTTTCTCTTCCTTAAGTTTTCTCACTAAATCACCTTGTTCCTTTACATGGGCCCGAAGCGGAGCAAGAATTTCTTCAATTTTGGGATCAGCCATGATGAGATCTTTGTGAGGATTAGGTATTTTGATCTTCCGATGAACCTTATTGCTTCCCCAATGTGAAAGATTGTGTGTGAGTTTAAGGTGGTTAAGGAGAACAGGTAGAGGTTTACTAATAATACTACACTTATAAACTAAGGGTAAGATGTGTCTCATTTAAATATGTATTAATTTATCTTTAAATTAATACATCTGGTACCCGGTGAAAAGTAGATGCTCGCGTGGTACCTAATAAGCTGACGAAATCCACGAAATCAAGTTAGAAATTGACATTGGCATATTATAAATGACAACGTCATAAAAATGAATTAATGTTATTTACCTTTATCTGTTAGATCATACATCATACAATATGTTTTGTTTCAAAATATGAAAATAATTCCTTGTACAAGAAAGTGGAGTAAAATATTCTACATCGAGTTTTATTAAAGTTAAACGAGAAAATTGAAAACAAATTTTCATATCGATCGGTTTTAACAGAAAAGAACAATATTATATGGGTCATAAGTTTTATTTGGCAACATTTTACTTACTATCTCTTTCGTTCCTTAAATCACAGCTTATATGATTACGAGATGAAGCGTGAGGGAAATAGTTTAATTATTTGTTTTCTTTTGCAAATATTTTAGTCTTGACAGCACAAAGAAGTCGGCCATTTTATTACTGCCTGAAGAACGGAGGGAGAAGCCAAGGCTTCCCAAGCAGAGCTTTAAAGTAGTTTTTGAATTGTTTTTATTTTGTGAAACAGGCATTATACCACGTACAAACAAGTATACGTATGTAGTGTAAGTTTTAGGTGAATTTATGTATTGAGTGTTAGAAAATGGACGATCCGAACAGAATGATGGCGCATAGCGGTGGTCTCATGGGACCTCAAGGCTATGGTCTTCCCGGAGGTGATGGGGCTCCTGCTACGGGAGATGGTGAGGCGCGTAAGCAAGACATTGGTGAAATCTTGCAACAAATAATGAACATCACCGATCAGAGTTTGGATGAGGCACAAGCACGGAAACACACGCTTAATTGTCACAGAATGAAGCCTGCGCTTTTTTCAGTTTTATGCGAAATAAAAGAAAAAACAGGTAAATTGTAAATTTTTATAGATCTGAAATTCATATAATAGGATATACATAAATTAATCAGATAGTATTTCCTTAATAATTTTTTTTGTCGTATAGTTCTATCACTCCGGAATACCCAAGAGGAAGAGCCTCCAGACCCTCAACTGATGCGTCTAGATAACATGCTGATTGCTGAGGGAGTTGCAGGTCCAGAAAAGGGTGGTGGGGCTGGTGCAGCTGCATCAGCTTCAGCTGCTGCAGGAGAATGGGGTAATTAATGATTCCTTACTGTTGACTATAACATACAGTAATCTGGGGGAAGGTGTAATATGGAATAGTTTGATAAAGGGTTGTTAAAATTTATATATTACAAATTTTAGCCCTTCTTATATATTCTATATCAATAGAGTAAGATCATTTTGATGGTAGACATAGTAAGGAGTCTTAGATTAGATTGATATCATTGTACTATTGTTTCTGTTAAAAAAACATTGTGTAAAATATAAATCACAATGAAGAATACAAAATTTCCTTATTTTAACTAAATGTTGAGCTGAATAAAAGCTTGTTATAAGTCTTGTGTAATTAAAGATATGTATGTTGCCTAACTTTATTTATATATTTTATTTTAAATAAAGATGTAGTTAATTTTTTTGTACAGTTACTTATATCTTGTATGATTGTAGTATAGGGGGAAAAGTAATTCTCAAATATAACTTCTTATTATAATATGTGAACTTATGCAGATAATAAAATATTTGGTGGTGTATTTATATTAAATGCAAATAAGTATTTATCTTAACATTTAAGCATAGAAACGTAGTACACCTAACACTAACCAAAACCATAAGAAAAAAAAATGTGTATAAAGTAGAATTGTGTAGTTAAAACTGCATTCTCTGCCTTGATTTAATGAATCAATAACTAACAAGGCATTGGGTCAGATTTGCATGTTCTCTTTCTGTTCCTTTTGCTGCAACTTAAGGCACTGTGGCCCAAGCAGATAACGCGATCGAGCATTCCGACTACCGTGCGAAGCTGGCGCAGATCCGTCAAATCTACCACCAGGAGCTTGACAAGTACGAGAATGCTTGCAACGAGTTCACTACTCATGTCATGAACCTCCTTCGAGAGCAGAGTCGTACACGTCCCATTACGCCTAAGGTTAGTGCACATAACTAGTTGTTGAATTAAATATGGTTTATATTGTGGTATTAAAATAGTCACTTAAAATATCTTAAATTCTCCAATTTTCCAATCCTATTGGTATACACATTAGTGAGTATTATTATATATATTAGTGACATATTTTGATTAAATAAATTTCATTCTCTTCTATTTATAAATAAATATTAAAGAAATTATTACAACCTTTTATATATATATTTATTTGTAAAAATATTTTCGATGTAACAGGAGATAGAGCGCATGGTACAGATCATACACAAGAAGTTCAGCTCCATCCAGATGCAATTGAAGCAGTCCACTTGTGAGGCTGTTATGATTCTACGTTCACGGTGGGTGTATTGGGTTTTCTTAGTATAGCACTAAGCACTATATTATAATAAATAAAACATTATATTGTATGTTAATTTCCTACTAACCTTTATCTGATCGATTGGCTTAATAATGCCGCCTTCAAAATTACGTTTAGATAGCAAGTGTCCAGCTCAACCTCGGCCTCACACAAAAATGAAAATATATGATCGCTTGCAGTTTCCTGGACGCTCGCCGAAAACGGCGCAACTTCAGCAAGCAGGCGTCCGAGATCCTGAACGAATATTTCTACTCACACCTGTCCAACCCCTACCCGAGCGAGGAGGCCAAGGAGGAGCTGGCGCGCAAGTGCGGCATCACCGTGTCCCAGGTACTGCCGCGGTAACGCTCCCCCTGCCCGCAGCTTCCTCGACGCGCGCCGCAAGCGACGCAACTTCAGCAAGCGCGCGCTCGACCTGCTCAACGACTACTTCTACTCGCACCTCGCCAACCCCTACCCCGGCGAGGACGTCAAGGCGGAGCTGGCGCGGCGCTGCTGCATCACCGTGTCGCAGGTACACTGGCACTGCGACGGCACGTACGGTGCGGGTGAGCCGGCACACAACAGCTGATGTCACACTTGTATTTAAGTATATACAGGTGACATCGTTATTCTTTGCATGCCTCCCATCACCGTGTATATATAAAACATGTTACTGGATATTGCTATCATCATAATCGTATTCACACATTATGTACTTCATATTTATTTTTAATTATTAAATGAATCAAGGTATACCAGGAAAAAAGTAATTGAAATTAGAAATACATAAGATTTATTGTACCATGTACAGGTATCTAATTGGTTCGGCAACAAGCGCATTCGCTACAAGAAGAACATCGGCAAGGCACAAGAGGAGGCGAATCTCTACGCCGCCAAGAAAGCCGCCGGTAAATAAACACGCATACAACATAAAACCTCTCAGACGATTTCTTTACTAATTAACTTATAAATTTAATATTTTTTGATAGATTTAATCTTGCAATTCTATAATTTTAATAACATTCGGTTAAATGTCAAACCGACGAAAACGGTCACGAGCCATGTCTGGTGGGACCATGAATTCCATTAAATATCTTATTAACAATTATTTCGATTGCTACGAAGAGACAACGAGTGACATTGTAGAGCACAGGAGACATAACGGCTGAGTGCAGTCGGCGGGTGGTGTAGTGGGTGGTGTAGTGGGTGTGTAGTGGGTGTGTAGTGGGTGTGTAAAGCGTTTGTTGTACGCGTGGTTTCCGCACACAGACCTGTCTTGGGCGGGCGCGGGCAGGCGCGATGCGCGCTCTCCGGCCGGCCTCGCCTCGTACAACAGTAAACAGATTGCATTGCCCTCTACTCTACGTCCTAGATAAGCATTAAGCTCCGGCTGAACTATTGGTTACAATTTCTTTGCTTTTAAATATTCTAAATCATATCCGTTGTCCCTCTGTATGAATGCTGGGATAGAATTGGATATCGACCCCAAGTTACAATTAAATGTGTTGGATTAAATTAAAGTAACGTCATTTAAAATTACTTTTTTTTTTTAAATTGACCCTAAATTATAAAAAGTAATGGTAGTTTAAATACGGGGACAACAATAAATAGTTAAAGAGGCGCTAGTGCATTCTCGACCTAGCGTCCCCCGGGCCGTCGCTACAGAGCGCCGTTTGTTCCACAGCGGCGGGCGCGTCCCCGTACTCGATGGGGGCGGCGTCGGGCACGGCCACGCCCATGATGTCGCCGGCGCCCACGCAGGACTCCATGGGCTACTCGCTGCCGGCGCCGCCGTATGACCAGCCGCAGCCGCCCTACGACGCCTCCATGGCCTACGACCCCATGCACCAGGACCTGTCGCCCTAGGCGCCCCGTTACGGTACTTGATGCGAGCTTTGTATTATACAAAATGAGTAAATAAAACAGTTTCATTTACATTGCGCGTAATTATGAGATTGTTAAATTTATTGTAGTGGTTCTTTGAAATTAATAGCATAGCAACATAGGTGAGAGCTATATTTTGTTTCTCCTACCTGCTCTTTTCTACTGAGAACTTCTCAACTCGCTGTGGATTCACTAAGTCAATGTGGAACAAAATCACATAACTAGTGCTGCAAGTTCCGCTTAACAAATATATTTTGTTCCAGGTGCAAGGCATAATCGTGCAGCTTCCACAAAATTGCCATTACTATAACGCGGCACCGAGCGGCAACGCCGCGCCCTAGCTCGTAGGACGTTGTATACTAATCCCACACCGTTCTTAGAATATATGCAATTTTTTTTATTGTGAAAATGTATAATTTTTATCGTATTATTTACATTTTAAACTATGTTATTGTCCAGTATTTATTAATATATTTTTTAATGTAATTCATAAAGGCAGCTCTCAAAAGTATTATCTTCGTTTGGCCCGGTGATTTCTAAAGTAATTATTTGGCAGTATTAACCACGACAGCGAGTGGAGGGATCTCGTTTATAAGTTCACTAAATAATCGTCACTACGGTGAATATAAATATACGATAGTTGTAAGTTAATGTAGTGTAATGTTTATATCTGTAAGCGTTCAGGTATTTGCTGGCTAGTGTTCGACGCAGGCGAGACTGAGGGTCGGGCGACGTACGACTCACTGTGCACATGACAGCGAAACGATGCGTTCCTTTTTAAAAATTATACTATTTATATACACTTGTTCATTAATCGACTCAGATACAAAACGTCTACTTAAAATTCAACGTAACGTTATGATCGGTTGCTTCGAAACCGACAGATAACACTTGATGATTCGAAATACAAAAGTATTTGTATACATAGTTATGTATTTGGGACGGCGTATGAACGAATGAAATTCTTATTATAATTGTTTCTTTAAAAAACTTACTTTTTAGTAGTGAGCAGTACGGTCGGTCGGCTGTCTTCAGCTGTGCCGGTATAGTGTGCAATTTTAATATTTTATTAGATGGTTGTGGTCGGCGCACACGGAGTATACAATCGATACACGCGAAGATCTATCAGCAGATAGAAATTTTATCCATTTACATAATCATGTATTATTTTCTCATTGCTATTCGGGTGTTGTGAATATCAGAACGATATATTATATTTTTTATGCGGTGCTAACGATGTTGCTAGCACTAAATTTTATTTTTTCATTTAGTGTATAAGTTAATGTTAATGGTTTCTATTATTATTATTTTATTTCGTCGTTCTCGATCAACGAAGCGTGCAGATAATATATTATACGAGTGTAATTGAATCGATTGTTCCACTTAGAGATAGTTCGGTTATAAAATTTGTAGAAGTAAGTCTTATGTGTTCTAAATCAAGATATCTGAAACAGTATACGAAAAAAGATAAATTTAATTGGAGTTAAATGTCAGTGGAACACTAACTGCAGCACGCCGCTGATTCGTCCTTACGATAAAACTAACGGAAAATATTTATACGATTTTCGTAATAGATTTTAATGAGATTTCGATAGATGTAGTGATACGATAAGAGCCAGCGGCGTGGACACATGTATACGACGACGAGTTCAATGTTATTGCGACCATCAGATTGATTAAATTACATTTTTGTGTAGTTAATGTGTGACTTTTATTTTTATATATTACCTCTTGCCCCCATTCAAATTTCCCCGTCATTTGTTATGTAAGTTCCAAGTTCAAATCCACCAACCTATGCCCATAACTATTGGAGCCGATATCTATTTTGATATTGTTGTTTATATACTTAACTAGTCCTGTAATAACAGTTGTAGTTGAGTAAGTGCATTAATTTTAATTTTACGTTTTTGATATCAAAAATTAAATTAAATGTTCCCATTAGATTTCCACGTAAACCAATAACACCATTAGTAAGACCTTTCCGCAAAACTGTTTTAGGAAGCAATTCACCTGTATCTCGCTTATGTAAAATTTTGAATGAGCACAGTGCTGTTTTAGACCCTTTTGGAGACTCATCAAACAAGTTTCACAAAAAAATATTGTCAAAATTGTCAGCTAACTAATTTATTTTGTTTATATTTGTATTTTATTGTTTTACTATTATTGTTAATTCTTATCATTCTTAACCTTGATTTACTAACAATTAATTATTTGTAAGTTTGTCATCTCCAACTTTATCTTTGCATGTGGTATTCACCTTAATAGGTAATGCATTTAGTTTTAAGTTGTATTAAAATTGTATACCTTTGTACGTGTTGATGTATTTACCACTGGTGAATCTTAAAAATAAATAAATAAATAAATAATGACAAATTCAGACAAGGATAAAAATATATATTGATTGTATGTATGTAACCTAAATTTATAAGGTAGATCTCAAGATCGAGATAAAATTATAACTGCAAAGAAGCCATCCACCTTGAAATAATTTATATGGTAAATATCAATACATTGGGTCAATACCAATGTTTTAGCCTGCTTTATTTTCTTTATCCATACAACCACTACAAAAATATTCGAAAATTTACATATTTATTGAATCATTGACTTATCTTAGTTTGTCTGTTAAAAAAATCAAATTGCAAGTAGTAAGTTAATGTATATTGTAGTAAACCGTATGTTATGTCCCACAGTGCAGCGGGACTAAGACCACTTCTCCTTTTGTAGGGGTAGTGTGTGGAGTACATTCGATTTTTGTATAAATCTTACTAGAACTATTTGAATATTGTAGATAAGGTCCATGCCTTACTCAATGATTGGTATACGACACTCAACGGCATTCTATGATTGACAATTGACATGTTTTATTCAGCACCCTCGAGCGTGTGCATGTGACCTAGATCTAGAATACTAAAGGATAAGTTGTAAATCAATTGTAAGTTTTTAGTTGCATTAAATTTGCCGCTAAAACCGTATCGTGTTAGTCACTATTACATTCACAATGAAGTCATCAGTATTGCCGCACGAGTCGAGCCAGACACTTGTGTGCAGTTGAGTTAAGTATGTTAAGGTTTCTGTCAACCTTAACTAGAAAAGTAGCCGTAAACAAGAACCGTAAGTAGGAAAACTTTGTATTATTTACTTATAAGGAACTCACGACGGCTCGGGGCAGAACAATACAAGGGAATTATTATAATGAGTTTAGGTAAAATTGCATAATATTTACAATACGTTTTAGCGTCTCCAATAAGTAGTCTCGTTTATGGCACCGATGTTTTAAATTTGAATTTATTTTGTGTATCTGAATAAAACATTGTTATCTTTATTTGTTTAATAGATATAATTCTATTAATCTCTGATAAATCAGCAATAGTTTGTACAAATAAAATGTACCTAATCGCAGGTGTACATGTAAGTTGTTTTTGTATAAATCGAAAAAAAACAAGAATAATTAAATTAAATATTATGCGAATGATAACGATTGTTAACAATATAATAGTATATTTGAATTATATACCTATTATTTGCAAAGGTTAAGTTTTGTGAGTAATAAATTATAATACACAGAGAAAGAAAATGTACCCCAGTTGGGCTAAGTGCTACTCTCGCGAGGTTTAGTTGGAGCTAATCCATCATAATACATGAACTAGCAGTTACCCCCGCCTTTGCCCGCGCTTAATCTTAATAATAATAATTTAACTATTTTAATTTGTAATTTTTCCATGATTCTGAACCTGAACAAACAGACAGACAAAAATAAAATGTTTCTTTTGGTAAATCGAGAGAGAGAGAGAGTCGGCAGTTATTTTGAAACCACAGACATACACTTAAAATTTATTTATACGTATAGAATAGATTAAACACGTGGTAACAAAGTAGTGCTCGCCTGAATATAAACCCGAGACATCGAATAGGAACCTCTTTCATAAACGGTACCGAATAGACAAACTATGATGATTGACAGAAATATATAATATTTATTAACCTTTTCAGCAGCGAGAATGACAAGTATACACAGTGCATATAAAGAGGATGTTCACGATGTGCCAATGTCTGTTATAATCAGACCATTTATTCCTGAGTTGGACGAAGCAAAGGTGGAATCTCTTATGGACACTATTCAGGTACGTGTATTAGGTATATATAGAATTTCTAAATTAAATGTAAACGCTTATTAATTATACACAATTTTCGACAGAGTTCAGAGACTGAGTCCATCTGGGGAGGTACACTTCTTAGTTATTCTAACAACAAACACCAATTATTTTGCCTTACAGCATTCGGTTAAGTAGGGTCAGTGATCCAGTGTAGTTGAAGGCTCAAGTGGAGCTCTCAAGGGCATTAGTGGGGACTTAACGTCTTAACAAGAATAAAGAAGGAAGGACATGATAAAGTTTATTGGAATACACAATAAAATAATGTAGTTCTTAGGTTTTTTAATTGCTCACCTTGTGAAGTCTCAAAAAATTGCGGCTGCGGCAGATACATAATATATAGAATACTAGCTGTGTCCCGCATGGTTTTACCCGCATGTAATTAATAAAAATAAGCCTAGGGCCTTCCTCGATAAATGGACTACACAACACAAAAAAAATTTCGAACCAGTAGTTCCTGAGATAAGCCGGATCAAACAAACAAACCCTTGAACTTTATATATTAGTACAGATCGCAAAAATACTCAAATGCGCCTCGAGCTCGATTTTAGTAAAGACAAGGAATTGAATTCAGGAAAATTTCGGGAGAATTTCAGGAATTGTGGGTTCAGTGAAATGTCTTTTTAAAAATGTACATTTTAGTACAATCCTTTATGAAATCTTTTAACTGAAATATATTGCTGTTTTAATTAAAATAATTTCGTTACAGAAAGAAGAAGTGCAGGGCGTAGTTCCTCCAATAGACGTTCTCTGGATTAAGGGTAGAGAAGGTGGCGACTACTATTACAGTTTCGGAGGGTGCCATCGTTTTGCGGCGTACAAGAGACTCAACCGACCCACAATACCTGCAAAGATAGTTAAATCTACAATCACAGACTTACAAAACTATTTAGGCAGCAGTACACCAGATCTTAAATGACCTCGACATAGACATTGGTATTTGGTATCGTCGGAGTTGATTTTAGTTGATTTTATTGATGGGTACCAACCCATCAATAAAATCAACTTATTTCATTTTCATTTCATTCAATCAACTTGTTAGAGGGAAAACATTCATTATATTGTGGAAAAAAATGGTTACAAATAATAAACTAAATAATATGAAGACATTATTTTGTCATTGTATACCAATATGGAATACATTTTAAGCGATTTATTTATAAATAACACAAAATAATTATTTATTTAAATTAAATAAAGTGTTATTTTTAAGTATATGTGATATTATTTACTTCTACAAAGGAATATAAAATGAAAGCCTCCAAATTCTCCAACTTTGTATTTATTGTGGAGGCACCTTATTTAACTACAGAACAATGAGATATGCGATTTCTGTATACATAATATATTTACAAACGTGAACATAAATAATATCAAAATACATTTACACAGTAGCTGCTTCACGGGTGCTTCGTCTACTACATAAAAAGCGTACTGAACACAAAATAATTCTAGCACCAACAATTATTTCAAGCATTGCGTACGTACTAACAGAGACAAATATAATTATAATTAAAATTATTATAAATAACCCTTTCAAATTCATGAACACCAAACAATACTAACTAATGCTAATGAACTGTTTCGCATTACGGGAACTACTCGCGTCATCTATGACTGTGTTTACAACTCAAACAGTAGATTCGAAAATACCATTTACGAACATTTTTTGTACGATTCATTTTTAAGTATACATTTACGTCGTCCATTTCATTCTATATAACTTCAATTTGATATTGTAAATATTTGTTAACTTTAAAATAGACTCTTGGAATAGTCGTAATTTATTTTATGCAAACATAAAAACTATCTACGAGAGATACATTATAAGATTTGCTAAAATACATTATACATGAAAATAGATTAATTTAATAAAATAACTATATTGATAGGCTATATTTGTACATGGAATTTGATATTAAGTATATAGATATATAGTAATCAAATTATATTAGCACATTAAAGAGATCATGAGTGTTTTTTTTTTATAATTTGGCACGATGTATTATTATTATACTGTTCCAATTGTTAATTTTGATTTTGCATTTATATTTTACAGATAACACAATAACAGGAAGACAGGCGGGTACATTGATAAAATGATGATCAATTGTAATGATATATGTTGCCATTATAAGAAAAATCTTGCATATTCCGTGCTTGAAACCACATATAAAATTTATTATATTTTCATTTATCAGTTTTGAATATAAAGCAAAATATTGGCAAACAAGTTTTAAATTCAGAACTACATACCTTATATTTTTAAACAAAATCATGCTATGTGGATATACAGGATTATTTTTAATGACCCAGCAACCTCGCAAGTCTAGATAGCTAACACCATAAGCAACAACTTTTGTTCTACGACTTTGGACTTTGGTTTGTAGGTCTACATTTCATTCATACGCGAAAGGTTGACGTGACGTGTTGATCTCTGCATAGCGCGTAGATTCAATTAATACTTATTTTTGTATGAAAATAAAATGTAACAAATTATCAAAAGTCGTAGAACAAAAGTTGTTGCTTATGATGTTAGCTATCTAGTCCTGCGAAGTAGCTGGGTCATTAAAAACAATCCTATATAACCAAGAGTCGTGTATTAAAAATATACATCTATACATTGTCACAACAAACATTATATCTCCTACGACTATACCAATATCATTCGCTTTATAACAACCCCAGTACCACATTTCCGATATCACGTCCATTTATTAATATATATATTTTTAATATTAATTACATTACTCTTCACGAATACATCAATAATTTTATGCTTATATGCTTTATATTATATCAGATATGAAACATTTGCAAGTTTTCATTAATAGGTACAGATATTTGTTTAATTTTTTTAAATTAATATAATTTTCATTTCTAAGTCGGAAGAATATCAATTATTACTCATTTGTTATTACAATCATTTCATTATAAAGTATTGCATTTATGAATAGAATTCTCATTCTCTCCTATAGTTTAATAGTTTCGACATAGTGAGTTAGTAATATTAGACGGACTAGATTTTATATTGTAACTTTCGTAATGCATGAATAGAAAATATATATATTTTTTTTTATAGCATAGGAGGGCGGACAGCGTCTGGGCCACCTGATGGTAAGTGGTCACCAACGCACATAGACATTGGCATTGTGCATAATGTTAACCATCGCTTACATCGCCGATGCGCCACCAACCTTGGGAACTAAGATATTATGTCCCTGTGCCTGTGTAATTACAGATTATATGATAATATTTATGATGCATTATTGAAGTTAAGTCAAAAAGTTATAGATAATCCATTAACATTACCTAACTAGTCAGAATATTATTACACAAAGACATGATCCTTCTCTCATTTGAAAACATCTAATCTACAAGTTATAATATTTAGTTTTACTCTTATTATTTACTACCAATATTCGTAACATTTTAAACAATTTGTTTTAAGCAATTACCATTTATATTCGATTATATATTTATTTACAATACAATATTATAAATGCTAGTTTTAAATTATATTATCAATTAATTGTAACTGGGTTTAACATGTTACTTAAATATCTTAAGACATTGGTGGGTCAATCATAATGGTTTGTTCACACTAAACTAGTTGTTTGTGATTGAAGAAATTCATTTGCAAGTGTATTTAGATTGTATAAATTTTTTCATACAACTTACGGCCGAATACTGAAACGTCATTCAAAATGAAGTGGGACTTAATAATTTGGAACGTCATAAATTTCAAAATTTTGTATGCAAAATTTGAAATTAATGGCGTTCCAAATAATTAAGTCCCACTTCATATTTGAAAGACGTTTCAGTATTCGGCCATTAATGTTGTTTTTCACAAAACAGAATTATTTCTTTTTTGACACTGCATATAATTCAATTAACTTTTATTGGGTAGAGCTTTTAATTTTATCTATATATATAAAAATCAAATCCATTTTAAGTTTTTTTCTTTTACAAACATATATATGCTGAACTTGCTGGAGCATATAATATGAATATGTTCATTATAACATTTCCAAAGTAAGCTCATTTATTACTTTTAATCATATTGATTAACTGTATAACACAACATATAGTATATATATATATATATATATATATATATATATATATATATATATATATATATATATATATATATGTTGTAAGTTATTATTCTTTCAATGAAGACTATGATACATAAATACAGTCGAGCTATAAATGCGAATTCCTAATGTAATACACTGCCATTTTGACATAATAAGCTACCTTTATTTTGAAATCTTAAAAAAAGCTTAACTTAAGATAAAATAAAGTGTCATGACAATGCCAAATATTTTAAACATTGTATTTGTTCATATAGTTGTTGTGCAATGCAATTAAACTCTCCAATAAGAATACAAATATCATTTAAGAATGTGAATATAATCAGTAAATATTTATTTCAATTAATATTATTATATATTTATTTGTCTTGGAATGTATAGCTAAAATACTGTAATGGGCGACCTCTCTAAAATATCGTAAAGTAAAAAATATATATTTCTCAATCGACAGTTTAAAATGAATAGGAGTAATATATTGATAGCAATTTTAATTTAGTTTTTTATATATAGATATATAACTATGTTCATATAATTATATGTGTTTTACTTTTAACAGTTTGGCACGCATTCTCACTTTATAACAGTTTAATTAAAATATTATTGGTACCATTCATCTAAATAATAGTCTAAGAAACTAAAATTACTATCATTTACAAAAACAATTTGTTCAAGTAGGAAGTTTTAAAAGAAAATGGCAGTAATCTCTTGTTTTGACAATGTGTTTCAATGTCAGATATCATTTTGAGCAATGAGAGAATTACAAAAACAGAGAATTAAAAAATAAAATGTCATTTCAATAATATAACGCATAGAAGAGAGCTATAAACCTTTGGGATTTCATACCAAACATTGTATTGCGGTACACACACTGGTACCAATATGCTTTATAGATATTTTTATTATTTTGTCTTGCACTAATAGTTTTGTGTCGATTGTTGAATTAATGATTTTGCGCCATAAAACACAACATTTATTATTATTTCGACTAATAATGTTCGTACCAGAATATAAACTATATCTGATGGGCCAAAAGATAAAAGTTGTTAATAAAGTAATGAGTCTTTTCTACTTAACATCAAAGACATTGAATAGTTTAGTTACAACATATTTTACGCTTCATTTTCGTACTATTGAACGAATTTATTACTAATGATTGAAAATATTAAGATAGTAGATTTACTTATGCATATATTTGCAATACACATATTTGATATCTATATGATTATATCATATAATAAGTAGTTCATATTCGTATGTTGTTAGGACATGAACTATGCATATCAATCAAGTTAACTCATTTTGTATATTTTCTAATCCATCAAATATTATACTTTGTAAATTTTAAACATACAATTCCATAGTACTTCATAGACTTTAACATTTAACTACAGTAGATAAGTTAGAGGATTCATACTCTTAAGCAATGTAAGGTGCATTGAAATTGCATTGACAGGATATGATTGTAACATTTTTATATCTATCTAAGTATTATCTATGACTTGAAAAAATAACTTACATAGTTCACAAAAATAAATATACATTTGATTCGCTTCTAGAACATCAACAATAACATTTATCCACGGCGAACATATCGCTCGCTAAGATATATTTGATACAGACTAAACTCCACCGTGCAATTATTACATAAAATATCTTGTATTGCACATGCAATATTTAATAGATTTCTTTATAAATTAAAGGACAATCGTCCTTTGTACATTCGACATAGAATTCTATATTGTAAAGCACGAGTATTTAAAGCACATTTTATTATATTAGCACAACAAGTAACACTTATCCCATACATAAGTTTGTTCGATTCATACTTCGTAAATTTTATACTCAACACATTTGCACTTCACTTCCAGTTCATTTTGAATATATTACCATAATTAACGAAATAAATTAATTTGCTATACGCCCCCACGTCGTCGACGTCGACTTTTCAAAATGAGTCGAAGTCGAACATAAGTGGTTTCTTTCATGTCGGCGCTCAGACGAGGTCGCCGTGGTCGTGCTCGTCGAGGTCGGCGGGCGCGCCCCGCTGTCGCTCGGCGACGCACAGCGTGCATCAGTCCAGCGCGCCGATGCACTCGGGCTCCTCGCGCACGCACTCCTTGGGGAAGTAGCCGGATCTGTTGTCGCCCTGGAATTTCAACGCACAGAGTTATATGGTTTACTACACACGCCGGTTATTCCACATTGCATTGCTTAGTATCGCATAACAAGTAAATACTAACAATAACAGAAAGATGCAAGCAGAACAGATATCTCATATGCCAAGTGAATGTCTGACACCCGTCTCACCTTGTCGAGCGTGCGACCTTTCCACCAGCCCCGGCTGTCCCCCTCCTTGCTGAGCACGAGCACCTTGGCCCCGGGTCGCAGCGCCAGTTGTGACGCCTCCAGCGGCCGAAAATCATGGATGACCGTTGCCACTACTCGCCGGAATGGCCAGCGTAGGCTGGAGTTTAGCCTACAAACACACAAGAGAGATTCCGTTATTAAATATTCAATGGGGTCGAAAAAGTAGGGTGTAAAATTAAAGGTCGAGAAATTATGGATTTTATTTTATTACTAGTTTTTGTAAATTTGTAAGCACATGACATATTTTAATTTATACGACTTAGTATTTTACTTGGTGGTAGAGCTTTGCGCAAGCTCGTCTGGGTAGGTACCACCCACTCATCAGATATTCTACCGCAAAACAGCAGTACTTGTTATTGCTGTGTTCCGGTTTGAAGGGTGAGTGAGCCAGTGTAATTACAGGCACAAGGGACATAACATCTTAGTTCCCAAGGTTGGTGGCGCATTGGCGATGTAAGAGATGGTTAACAGCTCTTACAACGCCAATGTCTATGGGCGTTGGTGACCACTTACCATCAGGTGGCCCATATGCTCGTCCGCCTTCCTATGCAATAAAAAAAAAATAGTAAATGGCGATGTTAACAATTAAATATATGCAACAGGAGCATCTTACCCAACAAAATTCTCAGAGAGGCTGATCTTCTCGTAGTAGGAGATCAGTTCAACGATGCTGCGGAAGAACCGCGACTCCGAGAGGAAATAATGCGGCACCTGGTCGATGGGCTTGCGGCATACACGCATGTGCTTCACAGTATTCTCCGTTCTGTTCATTTTTAAATAAAATATGTAGCAAATCACGATGGTAACTTGACATATCTAGATTGTAGACATAAGATTAACCACTAGGGATATGATGTGAAAATGATATTGATTTTTGGATAATATATACCCGAGGTGTAAATAATGTAATGTAACTAATTAATTAATTTTGGATTAATTTGCAATATGTTATTTTTTTAAATACTCTTTATTTTGTTTTTATTTAACTATGCACACATATTAATGAAAGTATTAGGATACATAGCCAAGCTTTCGTTCGTCTCAAAGAATAAAATGAAATATACATATTAGATTGTATTTTCATGATCACCAAAAGTGTGTGTAGAATATTAGGTCGGTTTTACTGTTCCAAATTTAGTCGTAAGAATGTAAAATGAGATCGGTATTTGATGTGATCGACTACACACGAGACACGAGAGAGCGCGTACTTGAGCGAGAGCGCGTAGTGCGTGTCGTTGTGCGAGGGCGGCGGCGCGGCGGGCGCGGGCAGCGCGGCGCGCGGGCGCACGCGCAGCAGGAACGTGCCGTCCACGCGCCGCTCCAGCCGCGCCGTCGCCAGCTCGCGCCCCATCTCGCCCACGTACCTGCCACAACGGGAACTATTACGGCCGATGCGACTACATACATCTTATCAGGTAAGTACGACGAATTCGTTTCCTTGTCGATTGACACCCCGTAAAGGAGGAACTTCGAGTTATCGTACCACATGTAGTAGTGCAGGCCGGTGTCGGGCTGGTGCGCGTGCGGCGGCAGCGGCGGCGCCGGCGCCAGCCCGCCCCCGCAGCGCCCCGACAGCGCGATGCAGTCCTTGTGCGCGCACGCGTTGCACACCGAGCACAGGTAGCCCTGCCGTCGGACACGAGTGTTACGCGTAGTCTTCGCTTGTATATTGTATGTAAACGTTACAATTCTGACCAGTCAGTTCAGAGGTCACCACGAACCTGGAAAATTCTGCCCTTGAGGAATTTGGAGCAGTGATGACACGTCGCGGGCTTCTGGAACGTGTGCAGGACGAACTTGTGATTTGTGCTTCGACATCCAGGCGGCTCCAAATTGTCTCTGTCGAGGGAGGAACGAGTATTTTTTAGGACTTACGTTGAAAACAAGTAAGGCACAGAATATCTATGTTTTGTGCCTCTTTCGTTGAGTCATGAACGAAAAGTGAACTATCGAGAACAACGTACATGGCGTCTTTGATGGCCTTGAGCCACTTCCGGCGACAGTCGTCGGTGCGCGCGTACAGCGTGAAGGTGGAGTCCTTGGAGCGGCGCACGAGGTAGAAGTGCGCCGTCCAGCGCGCGTCGCCCCGCAGTGCGCGTCGGCCCCCGCCCTCCTCCACGCGGTACTCCGCCAGCCGGATGCCCGTGCGGTACGAGTACTGGTTGTCCTGCCGGCACACACTCGTCAACTACCTCGCACACTCTTGTGCATTACGAGTACTTGCATTTCAAAAAATCACTTAAAATGTAAAGTCTACGTGCATGCGTTCTAACATCGATATAATATATAATATGTTGTTTAATAGTCATCAATAGCATTTCCTTTCATTTAATAGAAGACAACTATATCTAAGATATACTACATAAAGTTAGACTACGATTGTATATAAACTATTCTTTGACAAGTTAACTATACGTCGATCGTAGGTCAGCATGCTGTGGAACCTTATCGAGTACTCGTGTACATGCGTGCAGTCGAATATTTCAGTCTGTTAAAAACGTACTAATTCATCAAGTCACTACCTCACGTCGGACTAGGCTACGTTCGAACACTAGGAGGGCGCACGCAAAGCTACGTTAGTAGTGTGGGTCGATATTTACGGTCGGGTAGATCACCTTGACGGGCTTGCAGAGCAGCATGAGCTTGTCGAACACGAAGACGTACCGCGAGCGCAGCTTCTGGTCCTCGTGCGCCTTGACCTTGAGCTCGCCGTCCAGCAGCAGGCGCCCGTACGCCGCCAGCCCCGCGCCCCCCGCGCCCAGCGCGCCCGCCTCCCAGTCGATGATGCTCTCCTGGACAGTCGACGGGAAACGTGAATGGATGAAATACAATAGAGGATTTATTCTGTCAACCATGGAATTTTATATCTTCATCTTCGCCGTTCACTGCAACTTCAAACCATAATTGAGTAATACAAAGAATTAATGGTAAACTGATTGAATTACTCGATAACCCTTTGGTCGAATTGGTTAAAGATATCAAATATATTTTTTGTCTTGAGACTAGTCAATAAGGCTCCAGGTTTCGAGGGCCTGGATCTGTTACAGCAGACGCAGGATGCGTCTGAAATCTGGCCGATCACATCAGATGCCGCTTGTCCACTTTAATTTGCAGTGACCAAAATCGATCAAGAGAACACCATATTTCTCGATATTTCTAACAAAAAATATTTGGTAAACAATAAGATAGCGTAAAATTTCAGTACATTTACTGGTCATCGTAATTACCTGAACCTTAGACAGCAGCGTCAGCACCTCGCTGTCTCGCTTCACCTCGTTGATGTACTGCGCCACGTCCACCATCGCCTCTTTCGCGCGCTCCAAGCCGCGGAACTCTTCATGGTTCTAACATATAAATCGGAATTGAAAAAAAACGCCAAGACGAAATCGAGCGACGAAGATTATAAATTATAATAAAAAATATATTTGTTTTATATTTATTAGCAATTACATAAACTTTTAACAAATATTGAGTTAACGCCTTAAAAAGCTAGAATTCTTCGACACCAAAAGCCGAATGGTATTGCAGCATCAAATCCGGACCACCACCAGCTTTTACGCGCTAATTTGCGTTTATATTTTATCCGATCCTTAGCTATAAGGAAAACAACGCGAGAAAACCGGCACCTACGGATTTAAATTACGCAATCAACAAGAAAGTCAGTAGTTAATCTTTTTCATCAATGACATACATATGTTCTGTATGAAAATCGACAAATACTAACTACAAGCTAATCTATAACGTATCCTTACCACAACAATTCCCTATGGCGTAATAAAATAAAGTGCGATAGAAGACTCGGGTTTTCGGGATCATTCCTTTTAAGGAGTATTTAATTAACACATCATCGGAATCGAATCCCAGCATAATCGTTGACGTTCAGCTTTTTCCCTATTTAACTAACACAACGACCTAGTTTCCTCCTCGACAGAACGTCAAAAGTTAACAATTAAGTTCGACTTTGACATAGTTATTTAGCTTTATATAATTATGGTGACATCATAACGATTCGATTTAATGAGGAATAGTTGCAACTGGATCGAAATCCAATCGAGAAAATTAAACGTTTTTCATTCGTGGAATTGGCCTCCTGGTCTATAAGACTATAATCGCATTATTTATATCAAACCAAATGCATTTTATTCAAGTGAACTCGACAATAAAGCCTTTCTGAATCCTCAATGTTTATTTTAACTCTACGAACGTTTTAGAGAATAGCCTAGGGAGAGGAAACAAAAAAATATCGCGTATTTGCTCTTTTAAAATAAATCAAATTTACAATGAGGTTGGTTAGTGCTTTTATTATTATAGATCTGTGTTGAGTTTGAAATATTACAATAATTCAGACAGATAATTCTTCCAAATTATTCTTTTAATGAGCACTAAGATTTATTGATTAATTATGTATTGGTATATTAATAATATTATATATTTTATTAAATTAATAAAAGCATCGTTACCGGTTGTGTTTCATGTACGAGTTTGTCCAACAGCAGGTGGTACTTGAGCACTCTCTGCATCGGCACCGACAGGATGTCTCGTAGCTGGATGCGACCGTCGCTGTGCTCCTTTTGACATTTCTAGAATAAAACAGATTAAAAAAAAACCATCATTAGATTTAAAAACATTCGTTGATGAGTACATGAGTCCAATTTATTTTAATTATATTTTAGGATGGTGGAAGAGCATTCGCAACTTTATTGTTAATGATCAACTCATAGACATCGACCTCGCTATAAAATAATACACGCTTTACACCTTACCTCTCAACCATCTCTTACCCTATAACCATCACACAACAATACAAAATTATTGATATTCTCCAGTACGATAATAGATCAGTGGGCGGTGGAAGGCCGATGGATCCTATTGTAACTTGTTATACCTTAGGAAATTATTATATTGAATATTTTGTATGAACAATGAATATTTATTAATCAGCTTTCTTCTCTTTATTGCACGGTCAGACAAATTAAAAAACGATTTCCCAGTAATATTATAATACTACATACTAAGATAATAAACGAGTTCGTTTGTGATTGTGACGATGAGTGGATCTTTATTACTCTTTCACACTAAATATTATAGGATACATTATAAATATTACATGATAATAAAATACATAAATTTTACATGATAAGATAATAATTTTTTATTATATTATTATTATTAAAATATATTTCATATTTCAAAACTGAAAAAAATAACTGAAAACTAACAAATAGGAACTCTTCAAGCTGTACGGTCTCAACTACAAAACCTTGAAAGTAGGGGGCCGATTGTAAACACGCACGAAACTAATAAAAATACTCAGAACACGACTGAGATATTTCTATATAAATGTTTACCACGAAAGAGAAAGAATCCGCAAACATTAACATATCCAGTTTCAATCGGTCACGCCAACCAATCGAACCAGTATTATAAATAAGCGAATTATCTCTTATTTAGTTTTAATATATAATAAAGATATAATTACTGCGAGTTGTTTGCTGAACGTAGAGTCTCTCGCGTCGAGCGCCTTGAGCGTGTCCTGGGCATTTGTGAGATTGGAACAGTAGTCGCCGTACAGGAGCAATCTCTCCCTCCACGCTAGGAACACGTCCGCCAGCCTCGGGGCGCCGTTCCCCGGCACACAGTTCTCTGTCGCGAGACGCAACTGTCTCAATAATCCAGAGTGAATTTCGTGTAGTTCCTAAAAAGCAAGATTACATTTACACAAATAATTATATAAGGCACCAAATTACAAGAAATATTTTACACTCTTTATACATACTTAAATATAGAACTATCGCACACCATTCCATGCTTATCAAACATAGTGGGTATAATGCTATATAAATAACGTACCTTGACACCAAAAAATATGACTTGCATATCCTGGGGTTTCAAATAAGGCGTCAGCGGCCTCAGGAAGTATTTAATTATTTTACTAAGCACGTCCACGTAATTGCACTCCGTGTCGACCAGTTCTCTAATAACATAGTCTCTCTTTTCTAGGCTGTGCGACGACGTCGCTAGCTGGAAATATTAAAAAAATAAAATTATATAAATATAACTGAAAAAAGAAACAAAATGTCTACGAATTGATAAAAGCGTTCGACAAGCATTTAAATATAAATAGCGTTAACCATTCTCTGCTATCAACATTATAGACAACTAACTACATGGCGGCAAAAAATCAAATGGCATCGGAAGTAATGAGTGTATGAATAATTCAAACGACGATCGGAACGTAATAATATGGAACTTTTACTCGTTCACTTAAAATTCCAAGTGAGGCATGAAAATGGGACCGTCAGTGAGAGCTCGGCGTAGAAACGACCAATCACGTCGGATATTATAATAATACCCCTCGAGACGATGTACGAAAGTCATTTTTTACTTGTGTAAAAAAATATAATATAATTAGTCATACGGTTTTATATACGAGTAGTGATGTGTTTTGACTGCCTCGTGGGTCTAGTGGCTTGATATAAGGCCGCAGACGCGGTGGTCCTGGGTTCAATTCCCAGGTCGTTCCAATAAATAGTTATTGGGGTTTTCTGTCAGAAAATTCTCAGAAGCAGCCCGGAGTCTGGAAGTGTGTACACTCCCGTGCCTCGGAAAGCACGTTACGCCGTTGGTCCTGCGCCTGAACTCTTTCCGGTCGTGTCGGATTGCCGTCCCATCGGATTATGAGAGCTAAGGAAAAGAGAGTGCACCTGTGTTTGCGCACACACTTGTGCACTATAATATCTCCTGCGCAGTTGGCTAATCTCTCTTGAGATTGGCCGCCGTGGCCGAAATCGGTCTGGAGGACCTTATATGAATTGTAAGTCTGTCCGATCTTAAAAAAATATCTTAAATAAGTAGTATAATATAGTCTTAGTTGCCAGTATCCAATTGTATAACATATGATATAAGATCAGAAAATGCCATAAACTCATTATTCCTTTGCCAAAAAAAAAAAACAAAAAAAAAACGCGTACTGCGCTGAAAGCGATCGGATGGTGCGGGGCGGCGGGCGGTTCGCGCGCAGGTCCCTTGACCGCACAGAGGTCGTGGTAGATCTCCTCGTCGTGGATGCGCGCGCAGTAGCTCGCGTATTCCCCCACCTCGCGGCTCGCACTCGCGCCGCCGCTGCGCACGCGTCCCAGTTATAACCGAGGCAGATCGAACGAGAGCCACGAATTTCAACAATATGTAGAGAATTGACATAGGATTGATATTGTGTAATTACATATATAGATATGGATGCTTATGCTCAATCACGTTATACATAGGTGTCCTACGAGTGATAGATTCGTTCGTGGTAAAACATTATTTAAATCTCGATCAGAAAATCAAAATAATAGCAAAGGGATTACAATGTACAGTCTACTGCGTACAATATTTTTTTTTGCAATAAATATAGGCGATGAAGTAACTAATTATTGAATTATAATATAATAAAGAAATATGGACAATTCGGAAAGATATATTTCCAGAGACTGAATAAATTGACACAATATTATATTTATATCAATGCAAACATATTTCAATAGTGTACCATATTTTAGATTATCAAAAAATAATGTAACAGCCTGTGAATCTGCCACTGCTGGGGTAAGGGCTTCCTCAGGCCCTGCGGGTTGGTGGAATTGTCCCCAATTGATAGATTATGTACATCTAAAGTGAAGAACGATGCTTTAAAAAGTTTATTTATGTAGTGCCTTGCGGTTATGGTGAACATCGTGAGGCAACCTGGGGGACCAATTATAATAACAAATAATTAATTATTACGATACGTTCCAGATTATATTCCGGAATTCTTTAGAAGTTAAATTAAAATGGTTATAAGTAGTGAAATGGAATAGTGTTGTATGTAATAAATAAAGATAATTAATCAACAACTCTTTGTAGTGCACATTATAACAGAACTGTTAGCAAATCGCTGGGAATATGTAAATCTAAAATGTTTTTCAATCATTCTACGAATGGAATATTATATAATTCGATACTGATATATGTGTATATCTAGATCAGACACGAAGAATGTTACAATAACCTTCACACCTCTATCTCAGGTGAACAAGGCAGTATAGTAATACGGTTATTGTTTCCATTCGCCTATTAAGATCTTTCTAGCATTTTTTAAAAATATTTTAATAATATGTTTACTGCTACTACTAGTTAGAAGTTTAAGTTAGTTTCTATCGTGACTCGTCCTTATCGTTCGTGATTCGTAAATGACAAAATTTGGGTTAACATAATTTTATCTGAATATAAATTCCGTTCGCTCTCAAACTATTCGACACTCGTACGCTTTCGTTCGATCTATTTGTAACGGATATTACAGATGGTTCCATACAAAGTATAAAATAACTTTGGTATATTTTTATTTCCCGAACGTAACAGCTGTGTATTGTATACAAATCGTATACAATTTTAGACGCGTGTGTATAATATAACATAGTTGTTAAATATGTTATTTTTCAAGTTGTAGTAGTAATTCGATAATTTGAATAGAACCTTGTAATACGCTTCGAAGTTACGTAACACGAGGCATATCGCATTTCATAAGATTCATCATATTTATTTTAAAATTAATTTAAGACGTATTGGAAAGGAATCCATTGCATGAAATACTATAGCCTTGGTATAATGAAGCAATTATATGACACGCTGATAAGACATCAATACATTAATTTAAAAAAAAATTAAAAACATTAAAAAAAATCGGTAATTATATTCTAAACGTTTTCATCATTATGTTGAGTCTGTCTGTATCGTTCGCTTATGATCTAATGAAATAATTAAAATATTTAAAAAAAAAAATCTCGATTCCTGATTTCGAGTCTGAAATGAAAAACCTCCTTTTGAAAGTCGGCTTAAAAATAAAAATAAAAAACTCATCTAAAAAGCATGTGATAATGATCTAATGGTCTAAGTTTACGTAGAGCTATATTTTACGTAAATTATCGCCATTTTTCTATACTATACGCTACGTGAACACTAAATAAATGAAACATCAAACAATATTCGAACCATCATACAAAGTCGTATACATGGAAGTTAAAGACAAAAGTATGCCGATTGTGTCTATATGACGATATCTTAAAGTAGGGGTATAGATAACGACCAATCATAAGTGACATTCTAAGAAGCACCGAACGTACGAAAGTACTTTACGATAAAGATCGTATCTTCACAAAAAAGTAGAATTATAATACATATTTTGTTTATGTATAAGTTTTATCCCAAAATAAATCGACTTTGAAAGATAGTTCAATATTCTGAGTTCGCTAAACCATCAGCTTCGTTGCACTGCTTTTATATATTTCACAATTAAACAATAATAAAATAAATTAGCAGCAGGTAGTCAGCTCGTAAACATGACTTGTGAACAATCAGAGATAAAGATAAGCGTCAATGACAATCAAACGCCACCTCAGGCATGTCGGAGGTGAACTTGACATAGCAGAGGTCCTCGTATATCTCCTCCACTCGGTCCTCGCACGTGACGCTCGGTATCGTGAACTGTATCCACGGTACCTCCATAGCATTCGAGTTATCTTCGTACGATACCACTTCGTAGGGAGGCGGTAAATCCGTCGCTTGGTTTGCGCTATTACAATTGCATATGTTTGAAAAGGAATACTTCACTAATATCTTTTGTACGGTATAAATGATAACTACTTACACAGCCTGTAGATCTCTGTAAATATCCTCTTCGGATTGCGTCCTTCTAGCAGAGAATGGTCTGTAAAGATTGTTACGTATGAAATAAATGTGATTAAAAATTATAATACAGCAAAATGAAACTGTGAATATACTCACTGAACATTTCTTGCTATTGCCTTTGGGCACTGACTAAGCTTCGCAAGTGTACACAACACTCTATGAAAGTTGGACAGGTCGAATAACATAGACGGGTCAAACAAGTCTGTCTCCCTGAGTTCAAACACTTCATGGCATGTTCGTAAAAATACTTTTATATTTCGCATGCAAAGAAACTGTGGACAAATGGAAATCTATTTTGTTATTATGTTAGCTGGTATTCTTATCAGTTTATATCTCAACATTGAAAATTGCACACCTCAAGCAAAGCAAAGTATTATTATATTTCAATTCACTTAGCTTTAAATGTTTTTGAACATTTTATTATTGAGGTACACTGCTATATATACTTGCTTTTTTTTCAGTAATCATTGGCAAAGGTATGTTATTCTAAGATGTTACGACAAATAGGATAATTTATTTTGTTATATGATTTATAGCTGCAGGCTAGGATTTTAGTTTTTGCAAATTTTACTATATATGTCATAACTAGAATGTAACAAATCTTTAAATGAAACTAAACTTGTTATAATTTTTTTAAATAAGTGATGAACAATTAGATTTAAATTCTTATTAATAAAAAAAAATGATATTTTTAATATAATTGCCAAAATAATTGTAATAAATTATTTATTATAAAGCAAGCACATCATCATCATTATATAGTAGCACAAATAAGTAAATGTATCACATTTGCTTATTATATATGAGATAATGTTAGATTACATCAAGTATACCACACACACATCCACCACTATAAAATATATATATACTATATTATTTGCTACATATGTGTGTACTGTGTATTTAAAACAATCATCATCAATTTTTCTAATTAACTAAGAGGCTAACCAAAGTCAAATACTACCTTCTTGTTAAATTAAAAGCAATTAATAAATAATGTTGATGTACTTGAGATAAAATGTTATCTGGTGTTCAATACGATATAATGTAGGTATTTCAGGATATAAATGTATACACTGACCAGTTCATTCATTAGTTTCTTATATAGATAGAGCTGCATTTAACACATTTGATATAGTCATCAATGGGCTGCTTGCCATTCATCAAAAGCATGCATAATTAATGTAAATGAGTATAATATGTGTAACATCATTTATTGATAAAACAGCTCTATCAAAGAACATCCTCTTTATTATTCTAGATCTGTGTCGACAGTTTTTTGACCTGTCGTAATAATTGATTTTATATTTAAATTTCAACTAGTTAATAACTAGAATCATATGTTATATTCATATTGATTTTATTTCTATTATTCAAAATTTATGTTTTGAGTGTGTAGGAAACAATCAAATGCAATTTCACTAAAATAATAACGGTTTAGTGTTAATTAGAGCGAAGGTCGCGTAGCTGTTTCAAATACCTGAGCCATCTGTGGGCGCTGATTGACGTCTTTCATATCGACACATCCTGGATGCAGCACGTTTAGAAGATTACAGAGAAGCACACCATCTCTTAAAGTATATGCCAGATCGTGTATGGAACTCGAGTCCCAATTTGACTTATGATCGGGCCGTAATAAGCCACATCTTGTAAGCCAGGACGCGCACTCGCGCCACAGATCTTCGCCGCCGGCAGCCATTATTCACGCATACACTATACTGTACATCGATAGTAGTCACACCAAGCTCTGCTTTTTAATAATCAACAGGCCATTATTAACAAGGGTTAATTGATAATTGACATACAAATTGATACAACAAACATAGAGACAGCCATAAGTCATAACAGAAGAAGTACCTCTGACAACTGACTTCCAGTGTGGATATACTAAAAAACTACCACAATTTAAAACATGGAACTCATGACAGCTCATCCTTATCCTATTTTAACATTTTAATATATCTATAAAGTTTGTTACTTTTTGAATTGTATATATACATTTAAATATAAGAAAACAAGCTTCTTGTTAATTGTAGTCATCCAATACTTTTGAATCTTTTAAGGTATAGAATTTAGATAAAATGGTAGCATACTATTATTAAAAAAGGTTACTTATGGCCGAATACTGAAACGTCTTTCAAATATGAAGTGGGGCTTAATTATTTGGAACGCCATTAATTTCAAATTTCGCATACTAAATTTTGAAATTAATGACGTTCCAAATAATTAAGTCCCAATCATATTTGAATGACGTTTCAGTATTCGGCCGTTAGAAATATTGGTGTGAAATCATTACTACCATAAAGATTCTCATTTTGAGTTCCTATACTCAGATATAAACAGTTGAATAGTTTTTGAGCTTTGTACCCCAAGTACGGGTGAAAGAGGCTTCGTATTTAATGTGTCTGAAGAGATTTGTTTTGTTTGTAATTAATATGGTTAAACTTTGTCAACGACTTATGCTCATATCAATGTAGTAGCTAAAAATGTAAAAACATGATTTTATTAACCTTAATACAAAATCGGTATTTTGACAGCTATTTTTTTAATAGCAACTAGCAAGTAGTAAGAAAGAATACAGAAGTAGCAACTACAACTAGCAACATTTATGTAGGTGGAGTGACGCGACCTGCATGTCGAACGAACGATTTTTCTTTAGAAAACCCATTGAAGTGTTAAAAAGTATCAATAATCAGTTTATGTGCATCAATTCAGTAGTTGGTAAGTCCTTAAGTATTATTGTATATATTTGTTTTTATACTTTAAGCCATCGTAATTTCTATTTTCAATTTTTTTTTCTTATCTGACACACCCATGTATCGGGCTATCGGCTAATTCCATACTTCTTAATATTTCTCTATTTTCTAATATTTGAACTATTAAAGCTTAGATTACTTTTATTGGATATTTGTACTGATTGTACTTAAATCTATTTCAACAACGGATATATATTTATAGTGCATACCGTTATCCTTATTAGGTTTATTTTGGAACATTACGTCATTGTATATAATAAGGAAGTGTATAGGTGTATATAGGTACATAGTTGTATCGAAAGACCGGACCCCGATCGTTGATGCGTGCCGTCTGTGGAATCTAGAACACCGTAGCGAAAAGCTGCAATTACGGTCTATACCCTCACAGTCTTTTCTGTTTCGTGAGTGTTGTGAATATTAAGAACTTTTATATACTGCATTGCTGTCTATTTTATTGATTTCTTAGGCCCCATACATATCATACCTAGCACTTAAGTTAAAGAGGTATACTATAATTTAATTAACCTTAATCACAGTAATTGACTTTTCGTATTACTTAGATACTAATAGGGATATTAATAATTAATCAAGTTTTTTTTTAAATTATTTTTCAAAGAATATGTTGTGTAAATTCCTAATGACAAATAAGTGTAAATTAATATAAAAAGTTTGTTTCATCTTTTAAAACATGCTAGCCTTGTTAGATTTTTTCAGTTTGACAGTATTCTGTATAATAAATACGAATAAGAATCTTACTTGAAGTGTGAGTACATTTACTGAATGTGACCTACATCACATAGCCAACTAAATAAGTGCTTGACAGATAAAATTAAGTGCATATAATAGCTTGTTTTATTTCATATTATTGTTTGCTATTTATTTTATTGATTTAAAAACAATTTCAAATTAGTGATCTATAATAAGATTAAGGATTTTATGCCAGTTTGTCTAAGTAGATGAGGCTTACTTGTAAGCTCTATTTTTAAAATAAATCTTAATACCTTCCACAAATTGAAGACTTGTGTAGTTAGTATTTTTTTTAGTATAATTAAATTCATAATAAAACATTTATAAGTAAAATATATATCATTAGTAAATATATATCTAACATCAATAAATAAAATGAATTACATTGTATGGATTTTAAAAAAGTCACTTTAATTGATTGCCTAGCTATATATAGACATTGAGGTCAGCCCTGTTAGTTACCACTTGCTCTACTGCTACTAAGTCAGGTATACATTATATACATTGTTTTAATTAAATGCTATCCTGTTCATGCAGTGTAATTGTTTGATAATTGTTATCTGTTAAGATAATATTACATATTAAGATAGTTGAAAACATTGTATCAAATTAGATTATTTTTATTGAAATGGATTTTTACAAGCACTTTTGAATGATCAAGCATTACCACCAGTTTGGTGTATTCTACCCAAAAGAAACAGCGAGAAGCTCAGTAGTTCCTCTTTAAGAAAATGTATGATTATAATCAAATGTAATTAGATATTTTTCAACAATCTACTTTATGCTTTAAAAGATAGATTAAAAAGCATCTGACCACTTAGCGTTGCCTCTCATTTATTTTATTCTAAAATGTATGACAATACCCATTTCCCCCTCATTATATATATAATATGTCATAGTAATCTCATAATTTTGTTTATTTACTTTAATTAATTTCATATTCAATGTGTTAAAATATTGTATATTTTATTTACTGCACCATTGGTCTAGTGGCTAGAATTAAGACTGCTAACTCGGAGGTTCTGGGTTCAAATCCCAGGTCGGGCCAAAAAATGTTATTTAGATTTTTTGTCGAAAATTAGTCCGTAATTTTTTGTAGTAATTAGTTAGTTAAAATCAGTAGCAGCCCGGAGTCTGGAAGTTGAAAGTGTGAACACTCCAGTGCCTCGGAAAGCACGTAAAGCCAGGGAATAGCGAGTGCACCTGTGTTCCCGCACACTTGTGCACTAGAATATCCCCTGTGCAGTTGGCTGATCTCTCTTGAGATTGGCTGCAGTGGCCGAAAGCGGTCAGAAGGACCATCATTATTGTTTTGTTTTTTTTAATTATTTGTGATTGCAATCCAAAATAAGAAATTAAATTGTATATTTAATAGTGTATTTAATAATAATAAAATAATGTATTTTTATAAGTTGCCAAATTTTGGATACTATTACAATGTCAATGATACAATGGTAGCATGGTTTTTGTTACAAAAGGTCATTTTATCGTACTTAGCGATGAATTACACTGTGATGAGTCACAAGGCCATGTGATGTAATCATGCAGTTATGTCAATTGTTGTCTGACCTTAGGCTTTTCACTAATTAGCTTATTTACTTGGATATTCATAAAGTGAAAATGTATGACAAATATTTAAGTACAATAAAGATAAGATACAATTGTGATAACTACCAATGATGAAGAAAATGTTAAAAGAAACACTTTCGTTTCGAGCTAGTTTCATGTACAATCTATTAAAGCTACATTAAAATTGTTTAATGTCATTAGTGCTAATTAGATAATACAAATGGACACTGACAAAATAATGCTTTTTCATATTTGAAATTAATTTTATGAGATTATAAAATCATTTTAATATTGTTACGAATTGTCGTGTCTGCCTGACCTATTTCGACCACGGCGGCTAATCTAAAGGGATACCAGCCAACTGCGTAGGATATTTTATATTGCTGAGTGTGCGCAAAACATAGGTCTACTCTCATTCTTATAATGCTATCGGATGGCAAATCCGACACAACCGGAGAGATTTCAGCCGGAACTAACGATTTTACGTGCTTCCCGAGTCACGAGAGTAGACTGCCTCGTTGGTCTCGTGGCTAGATATAAGGCAGCAAATCGCGAGGCCCAGGGTTCAAATTAAAGGTCGGGCCAATAAATAGTTTTATTTGGTTTTTCTGGCGATAATCCTCCAGTAGCAGTCCGGAGTCTAGAACTTGTAAGAGTGTACACTACAACAACAGACATTAAAGTTTATAGCATAAATACTAGGTCATTAATAGGACCAGTCCTGATCTAAATAAGAATAGGATGAATAAATAATGATGTGTGCATATTCTTTTTAATCATCGTTGTTCCAGCGTTTCGAGACGATAATCGTCTGTTAAGATTTTCCAAAGCACAACTCTTTATAATATCGTAGTTTTCGAATAGTAATGTACTTGAATAAATCGTTATTAGGCATCTGTATGTCCGTTACACTTTATTTAATGGTACCACGCCCACTAGACGCACTACATTCAATCAGTGCGTGCGTTCAGTTAAATGTCTACATGTCGACATAGTCTATCTCTGCGAACTTGTCGACGGAGTTGCGTCAATGTATTGTTCCATTTTTTGAATACAGCACGTTTTCTGTTGTTCATATTTAACACTTCATACGTAAAATTAAGATGGAATTTGTCTCTTAATGTAGATTGTTTAAATATATGTATTTTTTATATATATGAGGGCGGTCCGAACATTACTTAGCCTACAAATAAAAAACAAAAAATTTGGAAAAAATGCAATTTATTTTTCAATATAATCCTTTTAGTTCGATACACTTGACCGAGCGATGCTCAAAAGTTTTCTAGAGGTCTTCAAAGTAGGCCTCTGTGGCGACGATTCTCATTCGAGTGAAATTTCTGCCCGGCGAGTGACTTTTCAAGTTGGGAAACAAAAAGAAGTCGCACAGGGCCAAATCTGGAGAATGCGGTAGATGGGGTAGCAGTTCGTAGCCCAATTTGATCAATTTAGTCGTGGCGAGTGCGGAGGTGTGAGCCGGAGCATTGTCGTGGTGGAAGGACACTTTTTTCTACGCCAAATGGGACCGTTTTTTCGAATAATACATAAATAATATCGTTGGGTCGAATCGGTCCAATAATACGACATAGTACTGCCCTGTGACCGTTTTGCCCTTTTCCAGGTAGTCAATGTATATCACACCTTGTAAAACCCAGAAAACGGTGGCCACCACTTTTCCGGCCGATGGGACAGTCTTCGCCTTCTTTGGAGCAGGTTCACCGAGTAAAGTCCACTGTTTCGACTGTTCCTCGGTCTCTGGTGTGTACCATGCTTCGTCGACGGTCACGTAACAACACTTTTGTGTTGCGGATGCGGCACTCTTTCGGATTGCGCTTAAACAGAACCAACCACTGTTCTGAAGAGGTCACACGGTTGCGCTTGTTATCCGGAGTGAGCAAACGCGGCACTAATTCTTGACGGTCGGCATCCAAGGAGAAGCGTCCCCATATACTGCATCCAAGCGCTCTTTGATTTCGCTGCGCGATTTCCCTTCCAAAAACAAGAATCGAATCACCAAAAAAATCGATCGGGTATGGCATAAAGCGCTACTCTCCAAGCTTCCATCCTACGGGCTTCCCGAGAAATTGTGCAAGTGGATCACCAGTTTTTTGGCAGATCGGAGCATCAAGGTCGTTGTCAACGGTGCATGCTCTGACTTAAAATTCGTCAATTCTGGTGTTCCACAAGGCTGCGTCCTTTCACCTACTCTGTTTCTTCTGCATATCAATGATATGTTACAAATCAGTAACATTCACTGCTATGCATCCGACAGCACTGTAGACGTTCTTTACACCGGCCGTGCTAATATTTCTCGGGAATACGTCGACGAGTATCGGAACAAACTTGTGTCTGAAGTCGACACCTTGTTAACCAAGGTCTCGGACTGGGGCCGACTGAACTTGGTCCAATTAAACCCCAATAAGACTCAAGTTTGCGCGATACCGCTAAAAATACTCCTTTTGTCATATCCCCTCATTTCGAGACTACTCCCCTCGCTGCCACAGCCAGTATCGGTATACTTGGCGTCGGGATTTCGAACACTGTTCAGTTCCGCGGTCAATTGGAAGTTAAAGCCAAATTGGCTTCTAAAAAGCTTGGAGTGCTCAACAAGGCGAGACAGTACTTCACGTTGGACCATCGCCTAAAACTTTACAAGGCGCAAATTCGGCCCCACATGGAGTACTGTTCTCACCTCTGGGCGGGAGCTCCCAAGTACCAGCTTCTTCCTTTTGACTGCATTCAACGTAGAGCAGTTCGAATTGTCGACGATCAGGCTATTACCGACCGGCTTGATCCTTTGGCTTTGCATAGAGATGTTGGGTCACTCTGCATCCTCTATCGCATATATCACGGGGAGTGTTCGGAGGAGTTGTTTGGATTAGTCCCGGCAGCTGAATTTCACCACCAGACATTGCGCTAGAACTCCAAATTCCATCCCCATCACCTCGATGTCTGGAAATCCACAACAGTGCGCTTTTTAAGGCATTTCCTGCCTCGCACAATCACTCTGTGGAACCAGCTTTCGCCGGCGACTTTTCCGAACCGATATGACATAAAAACCTTCAAGAAGAGAGCGTACTCTTTCCTCCAAGGCCGGCAACGCACCTGCAAGTCCTCGGATGTTGCAGGTGTCCATGGGCGGTGGTAGTCACTTTCCATCAGGTGAGCCTCCTGCTCGTTTGCCCCCTCTTATATAAAAAAAAAACCAACCGATATTGTTCATTATCCATTTTTTTTAAATCAACGGACACGCTTGTTTTCACACGCACTCAAAACAGAATTATAAATCATGTCATTATGTCAGTAGCCGTCTGCCGGAAGGTACTATCCTGTAGTGTATTTCTCTTGCGATAGAGGCACCATCGGGCAGTGAGGCTAACTTGTCGGACCGCTTACGTATTTGGTCAATATATAGGATACCTCTAGCCAAAAGATTCTACTACTCTAGATTAAAGGAGTTTTAAACTTACATGTTTATTTGTAAAACTGTATTTTTTTTAGATAATTGAAGACTACCAACATGGAGCAGATTCCACCTCCTAAGGAGGTGAAAATCCTTGAGACAGCGGAGGATATTCAAGAGCGTCGTGAGCAGGTTATTTGACGACACTCTTTAATCCACTAATGATAATTGATTAATGTCACCCACACCCACACACACACACACACACACACACACATAAACTCCCACACACACACACACACACATACATTCATACATACATACACACACACATATAGTTTCCATATACCTACATTGTTAAATTAAATATCCAATTATTGCGTTGTCTATATAAAACCATTTTCTTTAATCCTAAAAAGGTGCTCAATCGTTATGAAGATTTCAAACAAGAGGCTCGAGCGAAGCGCGAGAAGTTGGAGGACTCGCGCCGGTTCCAGTACTTCAAGCGCGATGCCGACGAGCTTGAATCGTGGATCCAGGAGAAGTTGCAAGCTGCTAGTGATGAGAGTTACAAAGATCCTACCAACTTGCAGGTGTAACACCAGCGTACAAACTTTGTAGTTCTAAAATGAAAACTAATAACTTATTTTATGTGTATGGTTGGTAAATAATTTATCTCGCATATAGAAATTAAAAAATGTATTATGTTTATTTTTCATTTAGGCCAAGATACAGAAGCATCAGGCATTCGAGGCGGAGGTGGCTGCGCACTCTAACGCCATAGTAGTTCTGGACAACACCGGCAGTGAGATGATATCTGCTGGTCACTTTGCGTCTGAGACCATTCGCAAGAGGCTCGATGAGCTGCACCGTTTGTGGGAGCTTCTGCTGTCGCGTCTCGCCGAGAAGGGCATGAAGCTGCAGCAGGCGCTCGTGTTGGTGCAGTTCCTGCGTCATTGCGACGAAGTTATGTTCTGGATTCATGACAAGGTAATCCATTTGTTCATATATATATGACGCACTACTACGGCCCCCCTCTCCTCCATCCTAGTACCACCACACTCTATCACAGCCTTGCACAGTAAATACTTCAACCCTTAACAACTTTTATTTGTAGTTCATTCTTCATTTAGAAATGAATCAATATTTAAGTATGTATTGTGTTTCACTTAACTTTTAAATGGTTTCCTAAATATATAATAATAATAAATGTGAATGTAGTCAATATTTCACATACACGTAAATAATTCAAATTTCTAGTTAATAGAGTACTAAGTATTGTAGTGATCAAACTTTTGTCGTATTTAGGAAACCTTTGTATGTGCGGACGAGTTCGGTTCCGACCTGGAGCACGTCGAGGTGCTGCAGCGAAAGTTTGACGAGTTCCAAAAGGACATGGCGGCGCAGGAGTACCGCGTCACCGAGGTCAATCAGCTCGCGGAGCGGCTTGTGCTCGAGGGACATCCTGAAAGGGAGACTATTGTAAAGAGGAAAGATGTAAGTCCAATTGGTATAACAGAATTATAGATAATCATATATTTTTATTATATTTTGAAGCTTAAATAGTTGAATGCTCAACAGTAAACAAGACAAGGTTTTATCTTAAGACCCTATATCCCCGACAATAGTTCAAGGGGAACTATTGTCGGGGAAATTTGTACTAGTAATAATTGTTCCTGAATTCAAGCATTGTTACTATGTTTTTTTAAAATTATATTGTATAATCTATATGAAATATATTTTGTAAATTCCGCTAAAATGTATTAATGATTGTTATAGGAATTGAATGAGGCCTGGCAGCGTCTTCGTCAAATGGCGCTGATGCGTCAGGAGCGACTTTTCGGCGCGCACGAGATACAGCGGTTCAATCGCGACGCGGACGAGACCATCGCCTGGATCTCGGAGAAGGACGTAGTGCTGGGATCAGACGACTACGGTCGTGATTTGGCTACAGTGCAGACTCTGCAGGTTTATAATTTGTATTTTATAGGACTGTTCATAATACTGGCTACTGTAATCTATTGTAACATGCATAAATGCTTAGTTGTTTTAAAAACATGGAGTTTATATTAAAATACAATCATATTTAATTTAATACCGTGTTATACACCAATAATCACTTTTAAGTTTTTACTATAAACATTCTGTGTTTTAATTTTTTTTAACAGTATTATAACACATGTTACCATTTATATCTTTTGTCAGCGCAAACACGAAGGTGTAGAACGAGACCTGGCTGCATTAGAAGACAAAGTTGCCACACTGGACGGTGAGGCTGCGCGCCTGGCCGCCATACACGCCGACCACGCACCCGCTATACATTCCAAACGCGATGAGATCGCCCAGGCGTGGCAGCGTCTTGTGCAGAAAGCTCAGGTACTAAACATTGGCATTGTCTCTCCAAATATGAATTAAGTATATTTTTATAGATATATTAAATATATAACGTTATATTGTACAGGAACGTCGCACGGAGCTGGAGTCGTCGCACGCCCTGCACCGCTTTCTGGCCGACTACCGCGACCTCATCTCGTGGATGAGCGACATCCGCGCGCTCATCGCGGCCGACGACCTCGCCAAGGACGTGCCCGGGGCGGAGGCGCTGCTCGAGAGACACCAGGAGCACAAGGTCACTCACTGTTACCACTCGAACGGTCGGAGCCCCGTCCCGTACAGCGAGCTAACGAGAGCGCGGTCCGCAGGGCGAGATGGACGCGCGCGAGGACGTGATGACCGCGTGCGTGAGCAGCGGGCAGGCGCTGGTGGAGGGCGGCCATCGCGGCGCCGCCGACGTGCAGGGCGCGCTGGACACGCTGCACCGCGACCGCGCCGCGCTGCACGCGCTGTGGGAGCAGCGCCGCGTGCTGTACCTGCAGTGCATGGACCTGCAGCTGTTCTACCGCGACACCGAGCAGGCCGACGCCTGGATGCACAAGCAGGAGGTACTCACTGTTCCATTATCTGTTATCGTTTTATCGGTATTATATTTTTAACCAAATCTTTTTCTTTGTGATTTAGGCGTTCCTCGCCAATGAGGATGTCGGTGATTCTCTCGACTCGGTGGAAGCTCTACTCAAGAAACACGAGGATTTCGAGAAATCTTTGGCGGCGCAGGAAGAAAAGATTAAAGCGCTGGACGAGTTCGCGACTAAACTCATCGAAGGTCAGCACTACGCTGCCGACGATGTGGCGCAACGTAGAGAGATGGTGAGGCTCAATGTTTTAAATTAGGTAAAATGTACACTTTGAACAATCAATATTGTTAAATAATATAAAACATTTTAAACCAGCTTCTCGAACGTCGGGCGGCACTACTAGAAAAATCCAATCAGCGTCGCGCACTGCTAGAGGACGCCTACAAATACCAACAGTTTGAGAGAGACTGCGATGAAACCAAGGGTAAAATTCAATCATAATAAATATCTCATTTATTGATTATAATTTGTAATCAAATTATTTTCCTCAATAATGAATGAGCTAGAAGAGAAGCTTTATTGTAAAGTTCTATATTGCTAGGCTGGATCAACGAGAAGCTAAAGTTCGCCACCGACGACTCGTACCTCGACCCCACAAACCTGAACGGCAAGGTGCAGAAGCACCAGAACTTCGAGCAGGAGCTGCAAGCCAACAAGCCGCGCGTGGACGAGATCAACGCGCTCGGCAGCAAGCTGCTTGAACAGGAACACTTCGCTAAACGTCAGTAGTACATACGGTTATATGTATTAACAAATACTTATTTTACTCTTTATGTTTTCTTAGCAACTGTTTTTCACATATTTATAAATGTGTGGTTAAATGGCAATTTATCGCTCATTAAACACATGAGATGCCTTGACCTTGAATTAATGGTTATATAATAATCAAAAAAATTGTCACAGCACAAATCGAGGCACGCGTTGATGAGTTGGGTACGATATGGGAGAGACTCGTGCAGGCGTCGGAGACGAAAGGCAGCAAGCTGCAGGAGGCGGCCGCGCAGCAGCAGTTCAACCGAGCCTCCGAGGACATCGAGCTGTGGCTCTCAGAGGTCGAGGGACAGCTGCTCAGCGAGGACTATGGAAAAGTAAGTTCTCTTATGTATACAGTTGTAACAGTTGTCATGTCTTTGGTGCCATGTCAGAGAATATTAATTTTTTTTTTTTTTTTATTTATTAATAGTTAACTTATGTTATCGTAAATTAGAAAATCATCGTTAAATATTCGTTATTCTATAGGATTTGACAAGCGTGCAGAATCTGCAAAAGAAGCACGCGCTTTTGGAGGCAGACGTGAGCTCGCACGCGGAGCGCATTGAAGCGTTGCGCGCGCAGGCCGAACAGTTCATCGAGAAGGGACACTTCGACGCCGACAACATCAAAGCCAAGCGGGTATACATTACAGACGTCCAATGTGTCATGTGTAATAATAACATTTGGACGAGACGTTAGGTTATTATATCTGTTCGTGTTACCCACCAAGGACGCGCTCGTGGCCCGTTACGCCGCACTCGACAAGCCGATGGCCGTACGCAAGCGGCGGCTGCTCGATTCGCTGCAGGCGCAGCAGCTCTTCCGGGACCTCGACGACGAGACCGCCTGGATCCGCGAAAAGGAACCGATAATCGCATCGACCAACAGAGGTACCCGCCTCGAGCGCGGAGTCGAGTCTTCAGCCGCGTGCTAAATATTAAATCATTAATCATCATAATTCATAATGAAAACGTCGGTCGGCAGGTCGCGACCTGATCGGCGTGCAGAACCTGATGAAGAAGCACCAGGCGGTGATGGGCGAGATGGCGCAGCACGAGGCGCGCGTGGAGGCCGTGCGCGCGGCGGGCGCGGCGCTGCGCGACGCGGGACACTTCGCCGCCGCCGACATCGCCGCGCGCCTGCACGCGCTGCACTCCACCTGGACGCAGCTGCAGGAGAAGGCGCTGCAGCGCAAGCAGGACCTCGAGGACTCGCTGCAGGCGCAGCAGTACTTCGCCGACGCCAACGAGGCCGAGTCGTGGATGCGCGAGAAGGAGCCGATGGCGAACACGCAGGACTACGGCAAGGACGAGGACTCCTCGGAGGCCCTGCTCAAGAAGCACGAGGCTCTGCTCTCCGATCTCGAGGCCTTCGGGAACACCATCAAGGCGCTGCGGGAGCAGGCCAACTCGTGTCGGGTGAGTCGTCACTCCACGGCGAGTCTCCGTGCGTACCGAGACACAAGCGAGTAACATTCGACGCGGTCGTGTGCCCTCAGCAACAGGAGTCGCCGGTGGTGGACGTGTCGGGCAAGGAGTGCGTGGTGGCGCTGTACGACTACGCGGAGAAGTCCCCGCGCGAGGTGTCCATGAAGCGCGGCGACGTGCTGACGCTGCTCAACTCCAACAACAAGGTGAGACAACAACGCGCGTCGCGTGTCGTGAACACACACGAACGCTTCTCGGTACCTTCAAATGTTGTTAACCGTTTTATCATACACGTACTTTGTAAACGCATTTATCTCTTACGTCAACTGAAAGTGCAGCAAAACTTCTAGAAATATCTTTGAGCAAAACAACCAATGAGACAATTGATGTCTACACACACATTTTACCTAATTTGGAGCCATATAAATTTGTAAAAAAGATTCGAGTTATTATTTGTTGTTTTCAATGCAAGTTAAATATATTTTAAACGTCAATTTATGATCAATTTATTATTGGTAATAAAGAACAACTAGACAGTAAGTATATTACCAGCTGTTCTCGATAGAATCTACATCCCGAACCGACGCTAATATTAAATATAATCTTGTTAAATGATTATGATTGAATTATTATACAATAACGTAATCTAAGTGAATGAAATTGTATAATTAATATACAATACAGTATTGTACCGGCACTACTTAATGTATGCTTATCGTAAAACGATATCAGTAAATATTTAAGTAGCTGAATGTTTTTTTAAAACACGAACGTTCCTGGTGTTATCAGATAAATTATCAAAACATTAATACAGTCTTCATGTTCCGCAAGATTACGTCGAACGTTAAAAAGTAAATTTAGTGAGAATCATTAATTAATTATTTTAATATTAAACTATTTTGAGGTTATTTATTGAAGTCCAAAAATAAACGTCACGTACTTTTAATGAAGATATAATCATAATCGTGGATGCAATGAACGCTTTGGATACACTCGTTTGATTTGCGTTTGATATTGTTATTGATTAATCTTTAATTTGTGTGCTTTTCATATAGAATTCAAACATTAGAATCAAATTATGTAAAATATACTAACCGCAATATATAGGTACGTGAAAGATTGTGTTTCGATGGTTTCTCAATCACACTAATGTCGGTCCGAATATAGTTTGGTGCGGTGGTAGAATATAACGAGAATATTGAATGTACTTACAAGCTATTATTTGACATAATCCGTTTATATGTATGAATCTATAATCTTGTGTATTATGTGTATGACAGTGAAAATCCAGTTCCACTCCACCGATTTGGTTAGTCTTGCACACCGAAGCTGGTGATGAAACAATGTAGTAATCTAATTATCGTAATTTATGTCAGAAAAATATAAAAAAATATGACTAACATATGTATACTATCTATATCAATGTATATTGTATACGGTAACATGTTGACGTATAAGATATTATTGACTGAATATAACTGTAATTTATATTAAATTGAAATTGATTAGCTCGATTGTCTCTGCGTAAATAGCTAAAGTTGTGAACGTTCAGTCGATGTAAATATTCACGGTGATTAAGTTCTTTCAAGAAAATATATCACAATCGAGTGTAACTGCGTTACGTACTTGGTTCATAAATTACTATCTGCGACTGGTTCAGTTCCGTCGCGAGTCTGCCTCGAACTGGTCGCTATTATATAACACTACACATGGCCCCAAATAATATTGCAACAAAATATATTTGTATTAAAAAGTTTTAATATTACAAATATTACATATATTTAACATCCATTTTTTATAATTATTAAAATTTAAATTACTTGATTTTGTAAGGAATATCAAAATGCAACGAATAATAAATTTTATTTGCGAACATTTGGAATATGTGAACTTTTGAATAAAACTTTCTTCCCATCGGTGAATCGATCTGTGATACAATAGTGATATATAGCGTACAGAATGATAGTGTTAAGTTGGTTGTGTGTCGCGTTACTGGAAGATATCTTTATATATAATAGGAGAAAGGAAAAACATTTAACGCACGTAAGTTGTTATTAAAATACATCCAGTTTAATGTAAAGACAATTTTAGTTCAGATTCATTCATATAAAACTAATTAATTATTTATTAGAGCTATTTTCTACAAATTTCAATTAAAAAGTATAATTAACAAAGAAACTATATTAAAAATATAAGCAGTTTCATATAAATTTTTCTTTTTTTTTGTGAAACTGTATTTCAAATTATTGTTTCACCCAAAATAATAGTTTCTTGAATTTAAAAGAAACAGAACTCCATATTATTTATATGTAAAATTGCGGTCACCTTATTTGAATGTGATAACTTTTAATGTAAACTTATGTTTGTCAATTCAGTATTGTTGAATAAATATTACATCTGATCTATTTCAAATTTGAATGACAGAACATGATTATAAATTAAAGGTAAAAACTGTTAGGATTTACATCTTCAATACATAATTAATTGTTCCAAGTCTGAAATGAAATTAGTTCTATGATATTATGTGTTATATTAGATCGTTTTGAAACGAGAAGCGGTTTTGTTGATAAGATTCAATAACAATTGCGGTTAGGGTTATAACACGAGACATCGCGGCTTAGCGCTGCAGTGCTATACCGTCAAAAGTGGGGGACGTAGAGGCCCGAACCTCACTTTTGAAATGTTGAAAACCAACTCACTCATGGGTTAACTCTTATTTTTTTTTTTTATTGTAAAGGAAGGTGGACGAGCATATGGGCCACCTGATGGTAAGTGGTCACCAACGCCCATAGACAATGGAATTGTAAGAAATGTTAACCCATCGCTTACATCGCCAATGCGCCACCAACCTTGGGAACTAAGATGTTATGTCCCTTGTGCCTGTAATTACACTGGCTCACTCACCCTTCAAACCGGAACACAGCAATACAAAGTACTGCTGTTTTGCGGCAGAATGCTGATGAGCGGGTGGTACCTACCCAGACGAGCTTGCACAAAGCTCTACCACCAAGTAAATAAATAACAAATAAAACAATGGTTCTACCGTTTCGATATTACGCAGATATATTTTACATCTTCTGCAGTTGCCGAACAGTAAACTATTATCTCATAAAATTTAAATGTAAACATACACCATCGATGTTTTTAAGTAATATCCCGTTCTGTTGTGAAATTATTTTAACAGAATCGTTTTTTTTTTAAGTTTATATTTAACTTGCATACTCTTCAAATATAGCTCGGGTTATGTTTCAAAACATGTGTGTGGAACACTTTACTGACGTTTTAAATAAGCATACAATATAAGACTTAAAAGATTTAGTTATAAAGTTCAAAAACATAAATAATTTCGGCATTTAAACAAATTCAAATACTTTATTCAATATTGAAGTATTACACTTACTTATTGATTGTCAAACTAGAAACTACTACCGGTTCGGAAAAGAAACACCCAGCCCTGAGAAGAACCGGCGAAAGAAACTCAGCGGGTTGATGTTTTTGTTTTTTTTTTTTTGTCTGTTTTTTGTCTTTTACAAAAAAAAACAAAAGGAAATAGCCATGCGGCGATCGTCTCATTCCCAAGGTGTGCTATCATCCATAAATTCATTAATTGTATAATAACCTTTAGCACACAAGCGTTCCTTTACAATTTTTTTTAAATTTAGTAACTGAAACATTTTGAACGCTTTCTGGGATCCTGTTGTATAAACGTACACTTGCCCCACAAAAGAGTTACTGACTCTATGAAGTCGAGTAACGGGAGTAATTAATTTGTGTTTGTTCCTTGTACCAATGTTATGAGTATCACATTTTCTCACAAAATCATTAATGTGTTTCCGTACATACATAACATTACATAGTATGTATTGAGAAGCAACAGTTAATATTTTAATTTCTTTAAATTTCTGTCTTAGGGATTCTCTAGCTCCTAGGTTATAGATTGCGCGAATAGCCCTCTTCTGCAATACAAATATCGTATTGATATCGGCCGCATTACCCCACAGCATAATGCCGTAAGACATGATACTGTGAAAATAACTAAAATATACGAGACGGGCCGTATCGATATCGGTAAAAAATCTTATTTTTTTAACTACAAAAGCCGCAGAGCTTAGTCTATTCGCCAATCCGTCAATATGGGGGGCCCACTGCAACTTGGCATCAACAGTAATGCCAAGAAATACAGCGGACTCAACTGGATCCATCGACTCCCCATTGATATGTACATTAGCTTTTACATTTTTTACATTTGGCGCGCTAAATTTTACAACTTTTGTTTTTTTATTATTTAACATAAGATTATTAACACTAAACCAATGTACTATATCAGAGATAGCATTGTTTACATCGTCATACTGTACTTGTTTTCTTTTAATTTTAAAAACCAAAGAGGTATCATCAGCAAACAATACTATGTCATGTTTATTACCTACAAGATAGGGCAGGTCGTTTATGTAAATCAAGAATAGAAAAGGACCGAGTATTGATCCCTGAGGGACCCCCACACCAACTGAAACCCCAGGAGATCTTTTTCCATTAACGTCGACCTTCTGAATTCTATTCTTAAGATAAGAATTCAAAAGCTCGAGCGCACCTTCTCTGATTCCATAGTGATTCAATTTCCTGACCAGAGTTTCATGTTGAACACAATCAAATGCTTTGGATAAGTCACAGAAAATCCCTAAAGCGTCCTGCGACTCCTCCCATGCTTCATAGATATTCTTAATTAGTTCAATACCAGCATCAGTTGTTGAACGACCCCTTGTGAATCCAAATTGTTTTCTATGAAGCAGATTGTGTCTGTTAAAGTGAGCAAGCAATTGATTTAAAATAATTTTTTCAAATATTTTGCTGAGGGTTGGTAGTACTGAAATTGGCCTGAAGTTATTGGGGTCTGAAGAACTACCAGATTTAAATATAGGAATTACCTTGCTATGTTTCATCAGGTCAGGAAATACACCACTCTGAACACATTATTTATTTTTTAACAATTATTTGTCTTCTGCATTAAGGATTGGTGGAAAGTGGAGGTCAACGACCGTCAGGGCTTCGTGCCGGCGGCCTACGTTAAGAAAATCGACGCCGGCCTGTCGTCTTCGCAACAGAACCTCGTCGACTCCAGCTCTATCGCTGCCAGGCAGACTCAGGTGACATTAGCATTTAATACACATCAAATATATTTCTGTCCTCTCTCTCTTTAATAAATGACAATGATGTGAATGTTTGTCTACAATATAAACATAATTATTATGTAGACACATATGCTAAGCCGGGCCGGATAGCAAATATTTATAACTTATTAGTATTAAATAAGGTAAAACAGACAAAAAATCATATAATTGTTTAATAATTGTATCACATTTTCTTATTATCATAATCGCAATGTGACGTTATTTAGATCGAGGCGCAGTATGACAACCTGCTGGCTCTGGCCCGCGAGCGCCAGAACAAACTCAACGAGACGGTAAAGGCGTACGTGCTAGTGAGAGAGGCGGCGGAGCTCGCGACATGGATCAAGGACAAGGTGACAAAGTTATTCAAAATCCAACACGACGCGTCCAATATAAACAATAATTGTGCGCTAAGTAATATAATATAACATGTAAGAACATAATCTTATATGAAATGTCTTTTGTTAATAGGAGATGCACGCGCAAGTGCAAGACGTCGGCGAAGACCTCGAGCAGGTGGAGGTTATGCAGAAGAAGTTCGATGACTTCCAGAACGACCTGCGCGCCAACGAGGTGCGCCTCGCCGAGATGAACGAGATCGCTGTGCAGCTCATGACGGTCGGACAGACCGAGGCCGCGCTCAAGATCAAGACCCAGATGCAGGTAAGATCTATAACAGTTTGCATAGTAGTACATGCCGGAACTATAGAAACATTTACAGTTAAAATGATAAATTGATTCATTATGCTTTAAATAATTAATATTTTATACAATAATATCATAACTAACAAAAATGAATGGTAACAAATAATATGTAATACGACGTCCCCTTAGGAGCTGAACTCGAAGTGGTCGTCGCTGCAGCAGCTGACGGCGGAGCGCGCGGCGCAGCTGGGCTCGGCGCACGAGGTGCAGCGCTTCCACCGGGACGTCGACGAGACAAAGGACTGGATCGCGGAGAAGGAGCAGGCGCTCGCCACCGACGACCTCGGCCGCGACCTGCGCTCCGTGCAGACGCTGCAGCGTTAGTGCACCCCTCTCTCTCTACCGCATTATATAAACAGACTTACTTGACATTCTGACAAGTTATCGGTTATAACTGCGGTCTCATGGTAGCTCCACTGTACAATGTGTTATTATTCAAACGATTATAACAGTTACCGTCTCGCACAGGTAAGCACGAGGGCCTGGAACGCGACCTGGCGGCACTGGGAGACAAGATTCGTCAGTTGGACGACACCGCCAACCGGCTGATGGCGACGCACGGGGACTCGGCCGACGCCACGTACAGCAAGCAGCGCGAGATCAACGAGGCCTGGCACCAGCTGCAGGCCCGCGCCAACGCGCGCAAGGAGAAGTTACTCGACTCGTATGACTTGCAGAGGTACGATCGATGATCTTTATACTTTGTCATAATATTTAACAAATGTATGATATTATACTATGTAAAACATGGGTCAGGATTAGAGTTTTATAATCTGTTAAAAATTCATGTTTTTTTAACAGATTCTTGTCTGACTATCGCGACCTGATGGCATGGATTAACTCCATGATGGCACTCGTGAGCTCGGAAGAACTTGCCAATGACGTCACGGGCGCCGAGGCTCTCCTTGAACGACACCAGGTTCGTGTAGTATATCTTATATAGAATTTTATGAAACAAGTTATAAAACTAGCACCTTGATAACTTTAAAGCGATTGTGTTACTTCAGCAGACACTTGTTCATTTCAGTATGTTGTAAAATAAAAATAAGGCCTTACTTAAAAATGTTGCTCAGCAGCACATTAGTTAAACAATGCTGTCTTTTTCTTTCGAATGTGAAATCAATAATGACAGAAAGAGCGAAATCTGTATTTAGCCAAACAGACGCTATGCAATAAGTGAGGCTGTTGATCTTAATGTAAATTTGTAATTATTTTGGGAAAGGTTAACTTTAGTGACAATTTAAGAATAATTAAAAAAATCAAAATAAAACTAGAACATTCTATTCTTAATTTTAGATATAAAAAGCAATTTATATTAGTAACTAATCGGGTCGGGTATTTAAACTTTTCTCAAGTGTAATATTTGTAGTATACATTCAGATTTACGTTCTCAAATTTTAAATATTAACTAATATTAGTAAATTAATAAAATTATGTGATTTTAGTTGTGATATGTATGTTGTGTATTGTATACATATGGTTAAGAACAGGTGTGTTTCTAGACCCAGCGATTGGAGATAGATGCGCGATACGGCATACTGCCGCAGGTTAGATTGCACGCATGTGTGCCTACGACACTTCTGTGCGGTGTTCACTTGAGTTCTGTCACACTAACACTGTACACTGTTGTCAACTAATTAAATAATAGTTTAATATCGAGCCATTTGTTCAGCAAATGTTAATCATATAAACGAATTTCATAAAGATATATATATTTATGGAAATATAATGAATTAATTTACATACATTACAGTTATCATATTTTTAAGCTATAAAAACTTAGCTAAGTCGACTTATATTTGAAAATAAGTTAAGATTTCTATAAAAATTAATAACATTATTTTAACTGAGTCATCGAATAAAACTGGAGTAAGCTTGTTTCTATAAACTTACAAAATATTTTGTGAAAATAATTAATTGTACGGAGTAGTGAAAGTGAGCTGACATAAATGTTTACTGTTAGTGTGACACAAGATCTATACTATTTTATAAACTCGTATCTACGATCCGCGCTTGTCTTCTAAAGTTTCTTCCTCTAACAAATATAGACTTATAATAATACTAAGAGTTGCAGTCAATGTCCAACTTGGACAATAATATCAAAAATAATAATTTATCTTCCACTAATTTAAACATGATGTAGATAATTCAAATTTTACTAAATCATAAAACAATAATAAAAAAGAAAAATAAACTTTTGTTATATTTTTAGATGATTTGTATAAGATGAGTTATATAAGTCTGTCGCACAGTGTTGTATCTTTGCTTCAAACAGTAAAATGTTTAGTACATATTTATAAAAAATAAGCGCAGTGTTGTTTTTTTCCTGGTAAATTATTTTACCTAACAAAAATAACAAAACAAAGTCACTCTATTTTTGTTTTCTTATAAATTATTTTCGTGGTTATTTTTTATTGTGAACTGGTAATGTTTCATTGCCATCAATTTATTGTTTAATTTTTGTGAACCACTGAAATTCTTATTTTCAACATAATTTATGACCCAAATTCTATATGCACTAAACTAACATATCGTAAACGGAATACATATAATACTCTGGTAACAGGAGCACCGCACCGAGATGGACGCGCGCGCCGGCACGTTCCAGGCCTTGGAGCTGTTCGGACAGCAGCTGCTGCAGGGCGGACACTACGCCAGCGTCGACATACAGGACAAGCTCAACGCCATGGCCGATGCGCGACAAGATCTCGAGAGGTCAGTCCGATATCGTTTACGCGATTAATGATCGCAAACGAAAATCGAGTCTGAACAAAACCTGTGTTAGTATATATAATAACGTGTAACCGTCCGCAGGGCGTGGGTCGCGCGGCGCATGAAGCTGGACCAGAACCTGGAGCTGCAGCTGTTCTACCGCGACTGCGAGCAGGCGGAGGCGTGGATGGGCGCGCGCGAGGCCTTCCTGGCGCCGCCGCCCGCCGCCGACGCGCCCGACGCCGCCGACAACGTCGAGCAGCTCATCAAGAAGCACGAGGACTTCGACAAGGCCATCAATGCGCACGTAAGCTCACCCGCGCTCAACCTGTCTCGGTCTTTATTGATGATGTACTTTGTTGGAGGTACCTTCGATTCATTGATCTTTTATTTCTAGGAGGAAAAGATCGCTCAACTTCAAACGCTCGCCGATCAGTTGATCGCTTCCGATCACTATGCGGCCGACCCTATCGACAAGAAACGTAAGCAAGTGCTGGACCGCTGGCGACACCTGAAAGAGGCGCTCATCGAAAAACGATCCAGGTACTATTATGCAATTGTTGTATGATTTAAAAAGATAATTATATTATTCTTTTTTAAGCCGTATGATGGTTTACAAAACGCTGTCAGAACTTATCTGGCATCAATATCTTTGTAAAAATATATGTTAAGAAGTAATTTCACTGTTTTTCTCGAATATGAAATGAAAAATCTAAACACTTACCCTAGGTTGGGCGATGAACAAACTCTGCAACAATTTTCACGCGATGCCGATGAAATGGAGAACTGGATTGCAGAAAAATTGCAGCTGGCTACCGAGGAAAGCTATAAGGTAATTAAATAACTAATTATTCCAAATAGACATACATACATATATACAAGGATCATAATATATATATGAAATAAAAAATACTATATAAACCAAAAATATAATGTGTCACATGTGTTAGGACCCAGCAAACATCCAGTCCAAACATCAAAAGCACCAGGCGTTCGAGGCAGAGTTGGCCGCTAACGCAGAGCGCATCCAGTCCGTGCTGGCGATGGGAGGAAACCTCGTGCAGCGCGGACAGTGCAGCGGCAGCGAGGACGCGGTGCAGGTAAAGTACAAATTGTATTATATAAAATCAGTTCTAGTAAAAATGACTAAATTAATAAAAATAATTTGGTTTATAGTGTACCAATTATTTATTTACATAACGTAACAATATTAATCGACTTATTATTATTTTAGTAAATTACATTAAAATACTTATTTCGCAGGCTCGCCTCGCGTCGATCGCTGACCAATGGGAATTCCTGACTCAAAAAACGACTGAGAAGTCGCTCAAGCTGAAGGAGGCCAACAAACAGCGCACTTACATCGCCGCAGTTAAAGACCTCGATTTTTGGCTCGGCGAGGTGAAAAAATACAGACAACAATAAAAAAATCATGTTTATGAATTTATTTCGCAATGTATAACAATTTTTTGTTTATAGGTTGAAAGTCTATTGACGTCTGAAGACTCTGGCAAGGATTTGGCATCTGTGCAAAATCTCATGAAGAAACACCAACTGGTCGAAGCCGACATACAAGCTCACGAAGATCGAATCAACGGTACTTAATTCAAAATTAACTTAACACTATTAATTAAGTTATAAAGCTAAAAAAAATTATACCGATTAGCGTGTAAGGTCTGACTGTATCGATGGTCTGGTGGCTAGATATAAGGCCGCGGACCCGATGGTCCTGGGTTCAATTCCCAGGTCGGGCCAATAAATAGTTATTGGGTTTTTCTGTCAGAAAATTCTCAGTAGCAGCCTGGAGTCTGGAGGTTGGAAGTGTGTACACTCCCTCGGAAAGCACGTTAAGCCGTTGGTCCTGCGCCTGAACTTGTGCACTATAATGTCCCTTGCGCAGCTGAATAATCTCTGAGATTTTCCGCCGTGGCTGAAATCGGTCTGGAGGACCTTATTATTGTTGTTATATTGTTTTCATTGCGCCCCCCAGACATGAACGCGCAGGCGGACGCGCTGGTGTCGTCGGGGCAGTTCGACAGCGCCGGCATCGGCTCGCGGCGCGCCGCCATCAACGAGCGCTTCGAGCGCGTGCGCGCGCTGGCCGCGCACCGCCGCGCGCGCCTGCACGAGGCCAACACGCTGCACCAGTTCTTCCGCGACATCGCCGACGAGGAGTCCTGGATCAAGTGAGCGAGCATGAATTACACGCATATTTATCTAACTCGATGTTTTAATCGTTTTTAAATTATTATAATCATTGTTTTTAATAAAGGGAGAAGAAACTCCTCGTTGCATCGGATGACTACGGTCGTGACTTGACCGGCGTACAAAATCTCCTCAAGAAGCACAAGCGACTCGAGGCCGAGCTCGCGAGCCACGAGCCCGCGGTCCAGGCGGTGCAGGAGGCTGGCGAGAAGTTGAAGGATGTGAGCAACGTGGGCGTGGCTGAGATCGAGCAGCGCCTGCGTGCGCTCGCGCAGGCCTGGGATGCCCTGCAAGCGTTGGCGGCAGAACGCGGAGCCAAACTGCAGCAGTCACTCGCGTACCAGCAGTTCTTGGCCAAACTGGACGAAGAAGAGGCCTGGATCAGGTGATTACTAAACCATTTTTATTATGGCAATTAAATTATAATCTATTCCGACAAATTGAAGTAGTAGGTATTAGTAAAAAGTTTTGATATTATAACAAGACTGAATTTGTGAGGAAAAAACATATGTTATGAATACGAGATTACTTTTTGGCAAAAGCCTGCCACGACTGCCATTCTTAAGAGAAATTAACCCACTGGACAGAACCTAACTTTTTATTGTTTGTCTGGGCCTTAACCTAGAGAGATGCAGGCTAGCCACTAGCCCAACGACGAAATTTAATATATAATTTAATCTGTTGCTCTACTAACTGGATAATTCATGGCGCAGCGAAAAGCAGCAGCTGGTGGTAGTGAGCGAGTGCGGTGATAGCATGGCGGCAGTGCAAGGGCTGCTGAAGAAGCACGAGGCTCTGGAGGCGGAGCTGGCGTCGCGCGGAGAGCGCGTGCGCGAGTTGACGGCGGAGGGCGAGCGACTGCTGGCCGCCGGGAACCTGCACTCGGAGGCGCTGGCGCACCGGCTGGACCAGCTGCAGGTACTTCTAGAAACAGAACTACATGACACAGCATGTGTGTTACTGATCATATAAAACATTTGATAACGACACAAATATTACTTTTTTATGGTTTTAATGATTATTGTGACGTTTAGTAGATGTAATATTATACTGAAACCTTTCCATTCACTATGATATTTGTGTGAGCGTAAAACTTATATAGCTATATTGCTTTGTCTCAGTCTAAACTGGAGAAGTTGACTTCTCTTGCGGCCCGTCGCAAGGCCGCGCTCGTGGACAACTCTGCGTACCTGCAACTTCTGTGGAAGGCGGACGTGGTAGAGTCCTGGATAGCGGATAAGGAGACCCACGTCCGCTCTGACGAGTTCGGACGCGACCTATCCACGGTGCAAACCTTGCTCACAAAGCAGGATACATTCGACGCAGGTTTGTTAAAACTTAGAACCTTTGCTAAGCTACGGGCTACTATCTTCCAGCCTAGAACAATTCATTAAGTATCAATCGTACAAAAGTCTCCCAATGTCCGATTAAGTTATAATACTTTAAATCATTCTTTTTTATTGGTTAAATTGTATACGTAACAACATATTACCGCCAGGTCTTGCCGCGTTCGAACATGAGGGTATCCAGAACATAACAGCTCTGAAGGAGCAGCTCGTAGCCGCCGGCCACGAACAGAGTGCGGCCATTTCGCGCCGTCACGGTGACGTCATTGCGCGTTGGCAGCGTCTGCTCGCCGACTCGGCCGCGCGTAAGCAGCGCCTGCTCCAACTGCAGGACCAGTTCCGACAGATCGAAGAGCTGTATCTCACGTTTGCGAAGAAGGTAGAGACTCTAATCTAGAGATTATATAATCTTCGAGCTACAAACTCTGTAACTGTGTTGACTAAATAACTTTTATTTTTCTTAAGGCATCAGCATTCAACTCGTGGTTTGAAAACGCAGAGGAAGACCTCACTGATCCCGTTCGTTGCAATTCTATCGAAGAAATAAGAGCACTGCGCGATGCACATGCACAGTTCCAGGTAAGAAAAACTTTAAAAATAATCAATGAAATGTTTAAAGATTAAAGTTTGTTGTATGTAATATAATATTTACGATTTACGTATGTCGCTAAAAAATGGACATTCTAATTGCAAAAATATTTGTTTATGTTTGTATAGGCGTCGCTGTCTTCAGCGCAAAGTGACTTTGAGGCGCTGGCAGAGCTGGATGCGCAAATTAAGTCGTTCAACGTGGGCGCGAACCCCTACACCTGGTTCACAATGGAGGCGCTCGAGGAGACATGGCGTAACCTGCGCAAGATTATAGGTAATAAAAAAAAACTAAAAAGTGACCTATGACATACTTATTAAGAGATTCAGTTTATGTTGTTACAATTTGATTTGATGACTTCAAAGAAACAGTTAACTGACTTGACATTAATGTTATCGTTTACAGCGGAACGCGACGTGGAGCTCACGAAGGAGGCTCAGCGTCAAGAGGAGAACGACAAACTGCGCAAAGAATTCGCTAAACACGCCAACGCCTTCCATCAATGGCTGACTGAGACTCGGTATGTATTTAAATAACTATTTTGATAAGAGACACAATTAGTACAACCTAATCCAATCGAAGGATTAACGCTTAAAAAATAAAAAAAAATTGATAACAACATTGCTGACATTCAAATGCCATTGTTTGTTTGAACCTATAATGAATATCATACATTATTCAAGACAACCTGTGATACCGCTTCACTTCAATGTGAAGTTGTTTTATTTATTGTGATTCTTTAATTCTTTTATGGTTTAAAATAAGCTAAAGTTAAGTATGTACTGTACTGTGTAATTTACAGCTTAAATTGTACTTGATTAAGCCGACCATGGTTTGAAAAAAAGTGGGCACAGTTATTATTATTTCACAGTCAGTAGTGGGTGGGTAAAGTTTATACGTATCTTGGTGTCTATTTGACTAAAGAGTTTTTATGTTTTTCGTTTATTATATTTTAGTACTGTGTATGTATTCCAAAGTATACAATGTGAGATTGGTGCGCAGGTACCGGCTGCTAGGCTGGGACGGGTAACGTATCTGAATGATGCGTGTAGTTTTACTAAAATGACAATGTGCTTTAGATGTTTGGTCAAATCGAAATTGTTTATATGAAGCTTCACATTATGATATTATGTATATATTAAATTATACATTCCTCTTTTATTATAATTACTTATTATAATGCGGTGTAACTTTTTGGCCAAACTATTTATTTCTGTACGCATTTCGTACATCGGTGTTTTAGCAATATATAATAATTTGCTTATGATCAAAAATTAAAGATGATTCTGTAAATATTAAAAAAAACCTAACAATTAAGTTTTTTCGATTCAATCTTATTTTCTACTAATTTAATTATTTAAAACAAAAAAATGTTTTGTTTTGATTTATTAAAAACGTTTTTTTTTCCTTTGAGGAGATTTCTTGTTTGTATTAAGTGTTATTTATGTACTTTTCGTTTGGTTTTTATTGTTGTATATTAATATTTCGTTACTAATCACTTGAATCAGATTGTATAAAAGACATTCATTTATTTTCATGCTTACGTCATGTTACATAATTTATACCATCAAAGCATCACAATGCTAATGAATATATTTGAATTTTCTCTTTATGCATACGCAGTACATCTATGATGGAGGGTACCGGTTCCCTGGAGGCGCAACTGGCAGCGTTGCGTCAACGTGCAACAGAAGTGCGTGCCCGACGTAGCGATTTGCGTCGTTTGGAAGAACTCGGTAAAACAATATTGCTAAGCTTTTTACTGATTATATCAATAGAAATCAGTTGAACACATGGCACGTAATATATTATGCTCAAACATTGTGATATCTATATAAAAAATATATATTGATAAATACGTGTTGCTTAGGAGCGGCACTCGAAGAACATCTCATTTTGGACAACCGATACACGGAGCACAGTACGGTGGGTCTGGCGCAACAGTGGGATCAGCTCGACCAGCTGTCCATGCGCATGCAGCACAACCTTGAGCAACAGATCCAGGCCAGGAACCACTCTGGTAAGTGAGCTCCAATATTTAAAAGTTTTTTTTTTCATTAATGTTATACTATAAATAATAAATTACATTTAATAAATTAATTTTACAAATCTACAAGAATATTAAAAATATTTTTATGAAATCGAATGTACCAACGACGATACTAAGTAAAAATTTTGTTGCCGTATTCTACTATTTTTCATATCTTTGCACAAAGAAAAATTCCCAAGAGAGACACCATTTTATATTAAAAAACATTTGCTAATACACAATCTGCATGCATGTTTACGTATCTGCCATTACACTTAAGAATATGATCATCTAAGTACAATAGTGTAAACGGTATCCTTTTACAGGCGTGAGCGAGGACGCTCTCAAGGAGTTCTCGATGATGTTCAAACACTTCGACAAGGACCGCTCCGGGCGCCTCAACCACCACGAGTTCAAGTCGTGTCTGCGCGCACTCGGCTACGACCTGCCCATGGTTGAGGAAGGCCAGCCCGACCCAGAGTTTGAGGCTATACTCAGTGAGTAAACTGACTTGTTATAAGTCTGAATATAATTACTATCAAAATAATATAGAATATCTTGATTCTATATATACATAGATATTATATAAAAACTTCTAGGTTTCATACCTCATACCTTTCTCTTAAAGGAATATATTTTCTATTAATATAATTTATGTGAATAGATGTCGTGGATCCGAACCGTGACGGGCAAGTGTCGCTGCAGGAGTACATGGCATTCATGATCAGTAAGGAGACTGAGAATGTGCAGTCCTCCGAAGAGATCGAGAACGCATTCCGCGCTATCACTGCACACCAGGATCGCGCATACGTCACGAAGGACGAACTATATGCTGTAAGTGTTCGCTAAAGCTAACAAATTAGTAACTACTTACAAAAATATAATTGAAACTTCACAAGCAAAATAGATTAAAATTCACAGTATGTAATTTTACTCATTATATATACTCTTGTCGACAGAACCTTACCAAGGAGATGGCAGACTATTGCGTTGCGCGTATGAAGCCCTACGTGGATTCGAAGACCGAGCGCCCCATTCCCAATGCACTCGATTACATCGACTTCACGCGCACGCTCTTCCAGAACTAAAACAGCGCTGTTTTTCCCTTCCGCGCAGTTGTTATAATTATCCTATCCTATCATTATTATAACTTATTAAAAAGCAAAAAAAAAGTTTTTTAATTTATCAATACCTAATCTTTGAAACTGCGCGGTTGGGTACCGCGTTTGTGATAAGCTTGCACTTTGTATTCGCTATTTAAAATTCCAAGTCAGACTGACGTGTTTAAACATTTCTTACCTGCAGAATTTATTAGAATCTGTTAGCTGTTGCGCTTTTGTTAGTTTGAAGAACACGCGAGGCTTTGATAATAAAGCTGATCTCGCTCGTTTAATATAAATATCCTAACTGTATGTCTACACGGCTGTGTAGTGAAACAGTGCTACCATCTGGTATTGAGTTACAGTATGGGTATGAATTCCTTTCCTCTGAACAGCAGAGGGATACGAAGCTCCCTTGACGGTTTTCTAATAAAAACTCGCATATTTTTAGTGATTGTCTAGCATTTATTATTAATCAATGGTTATAATTGCATTTTGGTACATAGTTTTGCAAGCTAAGTATAATATTGTAAGCTTAAATTTCATTATTTACTGTAAGTTTTGTCAAGGTACACTGATACTAAGACCTTTATTTATTTTTTGTATTCACATAAAAGTTCTAATAAATATATTTAATCCCTGCAAAATAAATAAAAGATTCTTATTTTAACTATGTACATACACACTACCTGCAGTTAGTTACTAGAACTTGTTGCTAATTAAAATTCTATACAAGTCTTGTTATTTTGAGTCAATATTTCACTCGATAAAATTTTAATTGATTAATATGACTAAACTTAAATAAGCTAAAAAAACAGTTATTAAAGACCATTTTCATTCAATTACAAGAGAAATGCTACGCGATACAAACATCAGTAAATATTATTTACTTTATATTTACAAAAAATATACAGTGACTATTTATACACACCTTCGCTAGTACCAAGCTAGCTTCTAACATCTATGTACATCATTAATTTATTTTAGAACGGACCATAAAAATCAGTCAGTAAAAGTCAGCAGCTAATTTCACACAAATGATCTTGAAGTTTATAATTGTGCTTGCTGCAAGAGTCTGAACTCATCAGCAGACACATATTGCTTCAGTTTGTCTAATAATGGTTGTGGTAACGGTACGCGTGGCGGCTGCAAATGCTTTACAGCGAGCAATTCCCGCACCGACGGCCTCGAACGAGCGTTGTATGTTAGACACCATTTTAACGTTGCCACCAGTGATGAAGGTAGATCTGACAAAAGTAAAACATCAGTTTATTGACTTTTTAAAAAATAAACTACAAATGATAAAAATATAAATTACAATGATACTAACGATCAGCGGCTGGATAGTCAATCCGGTGATTGGGATCAAGGATTGCTGCCAACTTGGCTAAGTTGGGGATGTGACCAAATGGAGTACGTCCATACACCATGCTGTATAAGATGCACCCCAATGACCAAACGTCTGAGCGAAATGATATCTGAAAATATTATTAACAGCATGTTATTTTGTTTTAAAAATTAACCACCTTAGAACAAAACACTTCATAGTAGATGATTAGTTAAACATTAATTTTGCTTTTTCTGTCATTTGAAAGAAGAAGACAGCATTTTTATACTAATCATCAGCTAAACATTTCCAAGTAAGGCTGTTAATTTAAAACCTTAATATCCTATTACTTATGCATATTAATAGAAAAATGCCTAAGCAATATAAGTAAAATATTTGTAACCATCACGACAACTTTATTAGAACAGGATAATCATATGATGAATGAATAAGTAATTTTATATTTAAATATAAGGTATTCCTTGCGCTACATGGGTGAAGTAGCCTTTGTTCTTCTGTTTTCTGAATGTGTAGGTCGTGAAAGTGTAAGAAATAAATTAACATTCGCATTTATAATATTAGTAAAGACAACCAAGAACATACTTTGATATTTGCACTGCCGCCGTAACCACCAGCACCACCCATAAGGGCTTCAGGGCTTATGTATGAGTAGGTGCCTGCAGCCTGCGCGCGCACCACACTAGTTGCGTCACCGCTAATTGCCGACGCTATGCCGAAGTCTATTAGCTTCAGTCGCCCGCAGACTAATAAGAAGTTTGCCGGTTTTAGATCCGCATGGATTACTCCTGAAGATAAGATATTGGGATATATGAGATACTAAACCTATGAATTTATAGTGTGTTTAAAAAAGTAATCTATCAACCAAAAAGTAAACATAAATTTATTTTGAACACCATTCATTGTATAAAGAAAATATAATTCATACCATGCTCATGTATGTAATGAACAGCATGTAACATTTCTTCCCAATAATGTAGCACAAGAGCGGGAGGTAGGCCAGCTCCACGTGCACGAAGAAACGAGGACAGATCTGTCTCGCCCACTTCTAGCACCATACGTAAGAATTGATTCTGACGGTCATATTCACTGTAAAGTAAAATTTTTAATGGATTACAGTAACTATAATCACATAAATCAACAGTTAGCTGCACCGAGTGAGTGTTATGTAAAATGTTTTTGTCACTATTATAAAAATTAATAAAATAAAAGGATGCACTAACTAGTCATATAGACGAATAACCCGATCTGAATTTTGTAGTTCTCGCAGCAGCCTCACTTCATTGATATAGCCCTGAGCCAGGTCCTGATCTGTGGCCAGGTACACACACTTCACTGCAAACTCACAGGATGTTCCTACTTCTAGTACCTATAGAAAATACTGCATTTAATACATCTTTTTGAACAGATATAAATATATGGTTAATAAACGACAGCATTTGCAAGCATTATTGAATTATTCAAACTAGACTAGTGGAAATATCAAGATCAACTTAGTTTAATCTAAATTAACATAAACTATACATATAGTGACTTTACTTGGTGGTAGAGCTTTGTGCAAGCTCGTCTGGGTAGGTACCACACACTCATCAGATATTCTACCGCAAAACAACAATACTTGGTATTGATGTGTTCCAGTTTGAAGGGTGAGTGAGCCAATGTAATTACAGGCACAAGGGACATAACATCTTAGTTCCCAAGGTTAGTGGTGCATTGGCGATGGTTAACATCTTTTACAAAGCCAATGTCTATGGGCGTTGGTGACCACTTACAATCAGGTGGCCCATTTGCTTGTCCGCCTACCTATACAAAATTTATTACTAAATAAAATAATTCAATAATATTTTTATTGAGCTATACAAGTTTTATTTAATTTTATTAAACATTTTGTTTTCTTATTAGCATGATTTCTTCATAATATATAATATAGTTCTATATGATAATATCATTCATCAAGAATAACATTCTTTTAATGTTTAAAAAGCTAAAAAATATATAAGAGTATACCTTATAAACTTCGCTGGATCCCCCAGTACCCAGTTTCTTAATGAACATATATTTTTTATCTTTAATGGATGTTGTTTTGAACAAAATCTTTGAGTTGTTCCCCACTATGCCTTGTGGGTAAGATGGTGTTGCTGCATAGGAAGCGGGCATTGGTTTTCTATTAATTGGGGTTTCAGGTACTGGAACAACAATAGGAACTGGTGCAGGCTCTCGGGGTGGTGGTAGCTGTTCATCCTTCTGCTGATTATGTCTAAATAATTCACATCGTACTTTATCTCTGTTCTGAATTACGGTTTGCTGAGGCGTTTTCTTTTGACTGTGTTTTGATGAACCAGGTGTGAATTTCCTTATTCCAGATTTAATTTTAGGCGTCGCTGTTTTCGTTTTTTGACTGCTATTCGGTACTTTAATATCTGGAGTCTTTTTATGAGCTGAATTAAGTTTATTTTGTACCTGTGGCATCTTTACATTACTGTCATGTTGCATGAGTACATACCGTTTTTTTGCTTCCGAATTTGGATAAGCGGATGTTTTAGCCAATTTCTGACCACTAGGTAAAATACTGTCTTTAGAATAATAATTATTTAATTGCTTATTATCGTCAGCATTCTCTTTGTTATGGTCGTTTATGTTTTTCTTTTCGGAGGCATTACTTTGAAAATCTTTTGTAGGTTTATACTGTGGAGTTGACGACATGATTGTTTTGTTTTTAGGAGGAGTTTTCATTGAAACTTCATTCGAGGATACATCACTCTCGTCTGTTGTAAAACTAGAGTCAGGACTATCCGAACTTTGTTGTAAAGGCATCAAATTAGCGAGTAACGCCGACATAGGCATCGGCGCAAATTTGATGCTATTAGATGTGGATTCAGAATTACCGTTCATGGTTTTAATATAACTCAACACATTAGGCAAAAAAATCCATAAGGTTACACTTATCAATATTCTATAATTCACTTTAAATTATTTTATTTTGGATACAAGATAAGATTCCGTTAAACTTTTAAATACAATTATTTTGACATTAGTTTTCATAAAATAAAATAGGCAAATATCTAAAACATACAGCCCAGATAATTAATGTTGGCAGCTAAAAAATATAGCAATCAATGAATTTGTTTTGTAGAAATTATTAATTAAATATTCTATCTCAGCCCGTTAATGAATAAACGTAACTCTGTGTCTGTTAATAATAAGTTGATTTAAATTACTGATTCGGTTAATTAGATTTTTTGTTCCTAGTTTTGGTTGGATTTAGTAAAAGGTTATGCGAGTCTCACCATTCAGATATTATACGGTTTAGATCCTCATTTAATATTGGAATAGTTGAATGAATAAATAAAATTCCGCAGGCGGAAATTATACAGTAATCGTGATTGATGATTACATATTGTAATCATAATCGTTAATCATTAATCTGATTCTATTTTTCCCAAGTCTGAATACTTTACTATTGCTACTTCAGCTTTGTTTTCAAAGGTTTCCGAAATTGGATTCCATTATGTCGATTTTTTCTTTCGTCTTCCCATATCCCAATGACAAGCCATAGAAATTACTTGTGTTTTATTTAGTTTTAATTATTATTGTTTATCTAGTGACTGGTGCAAATAATATCTTATTCTTAGGTTGCCTTACGTTTACGTTACTCTATGCTCACGACGTTCCATAGGTGGCGCTTTACATTTCGTATTTTCAGAAATATGTCTTGTGAAAAATGTCTAATCTTCTTCTGCCAATGAAAGAAAGAAAGAAAATCAAAAATTGAATTAATGGCTAGGGTGTATTGCCGTTTATATTTGTTCATGTTTCATATCTATAACGATTCAAGTTCAGATCCTTAATCAACCGACCTAGTCCAGTTAATTAAAGTCCCATGTTGCTGAGTTTTCGATTTACAGCACTTGAAATTTGTAAAATTAAAAGCGGTACTATCTTATTTACAATTTGTTTTTATTTAGTTTTATTAATTTGAATATTTAGGTTTATCGATTCCGATAAGTATATAAAATTATCACAACTAATTATAACACAGGTTAAAGGAAAAGAATCATATTTTTATATCTTATATCTAAAGTCATACTTATTACAATATAGTAATATTAAAATATTATATACATTATACAATAATAATGATTGGTATAAAATACTTAATATTCTATCAATATCTATATGTATATAATTACAAATAGTTTATGACTCAGTTTCTTCGGTGGTCTTGGTTGGGTATCTGCAGTCGAGAGCCTCACACTCACACTTCATCCATTTTGACTTTACTGACCAGAATTTATCACCATAATCAAATCTGAAAATTTAAAAATATAAGCTGCTTAGCTTGGTTTGTGGATAATCATGTGGTCGAATTCCATTTGACACAAGGACAAGGCTCTCTTGTTAAAGTCAAATTCAAAAGTCAAAAATCTATTCAATAGAAGCGTTATACTTAGTTATTGATTTGTCATAAATCTATCAAAACGTTAAAGCATGAAAATGAATAAAGCTGATTGAAATTAAATTAAATTTATATTGTATTTACTGGTTCATCTTGGCATATAAACCAAAATTTAATTTGATTTTTTTTTACGATTTAATATTAGTTTACAAGCAGTTTCTTTAATATATTAATATAATATAATATGATGTTAATTTATAACAGTTTGTTCCAAAAGAGCTGTATTACTGTTAGGGTAAGTTATAGTGTTTATATTGTTATGTTGGTAGCTGGTCCTTACGTAAGCGGGTGGCCCGCGGGCAGATCTCGTAGGGCAAAGAGCGCCACGTGCGGCAGACGCAGATCGCGAATGGAGCTGAACACTCGCACGGGCGCCACGCTGGGCCGGCAGCTGTGGTTCATGAAGCGGGCGGCGCTACCGAACCTCGCCGCGTCCACACAGAGCTGAGTCTGGTCACGGCATTGCTGTTAAATTATTAAGTATTGAACATTAAAAAAATAGTATTACTTCTGTGTCTCTGTGAACATTTCCAACACAAATACTCTACTGAACTATCTCTCTCTATACTTAAAAAATACAGCACTTTAGTAAGAAATATGAGATGGTGGCGCATCTACGATGTACTAAATAGTCGTGTAAATCCCGCTAATCTCGTAAAGGATGCGTTAACTCTTCAACGCCAGTGACTATATACCTCCAGGAGATCCGGCTTGAGGTCGAGCGCGAACATGTACTGGTCGTCGGCGCGCGAGTCGGCGCGCTCGTGCGGCAGCAGCTCCCCGCGGTACAGCGCCACGAGCGCGCCGCGCGCCACGCGCCGCAGTGCGCGCAGGCCCCACCCGCAGCGCGCCGTGCGGTACACCTCCACCGGCGTCGCCAGCGAGCCGCCGCTCTCGACGCGCCCCACCACGCGGTTCGGGCAACGTTTCTACATGCAGAACAGTACATTAACAAAAGACAAATACATAACACTCATACATCAAACTCAATACGCGATAATTTGATCATGTGTGCGTGCGTATTTTAGTTTGTTACCTCTCCGGTCTCATTAATTCTTTGAAGAAATATATTACTATTCTTTGTGGAAGTATATATTGTCGGTGTAACAAAATGTCGTGCACGTTACCGCGTCGCAGGCGCAGGTCTGGTTGCACTCGAACAGCATGGGCGGGTCGTGGTGCGGGAAGGCGGCGGGCAGGCGGCCGGCGCGGTACCAGCCGCGCACGCCCAGCACGCAGCACGCGCACTCCGCGCCGCACTGCTCGCACGCGCAGCCCTGCGGACATGGGAATAATGAATACCACCACAGTGTCAATGTGATGTGGTAGTGACCACTTATTATCAGGAACATGTAAACTGCCTTCCGCTATTAATAAATTCGGATCAAAATGCATAAAGTTGTTCAGTGCATTTTATTACGAGCCGGTGTAATTCGTAATACATGTTATACCTGCATGGTCTCGATGCCGTCGTCGAGGGGCACGTGCTCCGGCATCACGTGCTGCGACACGTACGTGAAGTCGTCCGGCAGCGTGGCGTCGTCCACTTCGTTCACGCACGGCACGGGATACGGTTCACGACCCTTTGATATGTCGCTGTGTGAAAACCGAATTGTAATATATCTGAACTTGGAGTAAATTAAAGTTATTCTGTTTTTATATCTTTTGTCAAAAAACTTTCAATGGCAACAACGTATTTTATATGACGTCCGAATGACCTGTCTGTCGGTAAATAGATAAGAATTTTACTTCACTAAGTAATATGTAAATTGGTGGTATTGGTTTGGATTATGTCGACTATAGATCCTTTACTCATAGAAATATTAAACCTGGAAAGGATGCGACTTCGCGGTATCTTATCCTTAACGGCCATCGTCATCTGCATGTTGAGCAAGATGGCGTTGTGGCTCGGACCGCTGCAGACGTCGACCGCCAGTTCGCCCGCTGAGTTTTCCCGATCGGTCTGAAACGTTCATTAATTAGCAATACAAAGTAAGGGAAACAAAACGACAATTGAAAAAACATACCCTAGCCCCGTGAGCGAGGAGCACGACCACGCAGCCGTAGTGACCCTCCCTCGCCGCCACGTGCCTGCGTAAATGAAAACGTAAACGTTATAATACACAACGAATAGAGTTGATAATCGCGTGTGCGGCGACGTGGGTCACGGACAGCGGCGTGTCGGTGTGCGCGTTGGGCGCGGCGCGCGTGGCGGGCGCGGCTCGCAGCAGCAGCGCCAGCGAGCGCGCGTCGCCCGCCAGCGCGCACCAGTGCACGGGCAGGTTGCCCTCGCCGTCGCGCGCCGCCGCGTCCGCGCCGCTCTCCAGCAACATTCTGCAGAATACCATTCGAGTTGTCATTTTGTAAAATCGTGACGGAGCTCCGGAGGCTCGAGCCTTCGGTCGGCGCGGTGGAGTGAGCGGTGGAGTGAGTGAGCGGTGTACCTGACGACGTCGGGGTGCTTGTTCTCGGCGGCGCGCACGAGCGGCGTCCAGCCGCCGTGGTCGCGCGCGTCGACGTCGGCGCCGGCCGCCAGCAGCTCGCGACACACGCGCGCGCTGCCGTGCTGCGCCGCCACGTGCAGCGCCGTCATGCCCTCGGGGCCCTGGCCGTGTGCATCAAAATTACTTCAAATACGATTAAATATTGTAACTATATATTTAAGTTCACACTACCCGGCAGTAGGAAGAATTGAGCTTACACATATTTCCAACAACACATAAAAAAACTTCCCCTAAAAAAATATATAAATAAAAAAATCAAAATATTATTAATATATTTACTACGGGATATACCGTAGTAAATATAACAAATATAATTAAATAAGGTGCTGAAACCGAGAATCGATAGAAATGCTGACAACACAATAAATGACATTTGCTTAATATAACTTAATTGGTACCTGTTTATTGACGTCACAGCCCGCTGCAACCAAATATTTAATAACTTTCATGAGATCTTCTTCGCTTGGCTTGTTGGGGTCCTCATTGTTGTCCTCGTCTTTCACATCAGTCTTATCCTCTTCTTCAGTCTTATCGTCTTTCTTTGCTTCAATGTCGACTTCTTCGTTTTGTTCCGGAATAATCTCCTTACTCTCATTAGTTTCCACTTCATGGATTTCATGTTCGGCTTCGTCTATTGACTCCTTATCTAATAATGCTGTATCAATAATAATAAATATACCTTTAATAAATAATGTTTTAAAAAAAAAAAAAATTATAATTCATTATTCAGTTGGGGCTAGGCCGGTGTAAGTATAGTAAAAACTTGTGTTTACTTGAGGTCCAGCCGCGAAAGCGTAACAGACAGCTTTCCGTCTGTTACTTTCGCAGTTATAATATTACTATAGATGATAGAGAGCTCATTTTATTCGATAATATATACCGTTAAACTTTAACTAAATACGTCAAGTATCAAAGCGACCTTATCGACGATCGGTCACGACGCAATATCACAAAGTGTATTAGACGCCAGCGTGCACTGACCGAGTATGGCGCGCACGAGCGGCGTGCGCGCGGCGGCGTCGGGCGCGTCGAGCGCGGCGCCGGCGTGGTGCAGGCCGACCAGCGCGCCCAGCCGCCCGCGCGCCGCCGCCGCGTGCGCGCACGTGCCGCCCGCGAGCGCGCCCAGCGGCTCGTTCAGGTGATCGCTGCGAACTAAGAGCGGTATTTATGTTTAAGTTAACTCTGCCGCTCGTAGACGTCGAATTAGCGTCAGGGTTTTTAAAGTCCGGCGTGGTTTCGGATCACCGATACGCTCAGTATGTGTCCAAATAAAGACTCATTTTACTGATGTAAGACTTACTTATTTTCGGTATTAGCCGATCGAGGGGCTCCCCGTTTATGATCGCCTCGTATAACGCCTGCGTCGAGTAGTCGGCCGGCTCGTCCTCGGTGTCCCTTTCGAAAAGCTTTTTGATATCTAAAGGCGTCGCAGATACTAACTCCTCTGGAATCGGCGGACCTTCATCTAACTGGGAAGGGTCGATGGGCGAAAAGCCTAAAAATGCTGGCGTGCTGAAAACAATAGAGAAAGAACATCACATATTAAATTCATTCCTGTCGTCTGTCAAAAATCGTTTTAAACTTTCTTATTATGAAAAACGCCATTATCAAAAAAATTAAAAAACGTTTTTCGCGGCGTGCCTCACCATTGCTCCCGCTGGTCGGGCAGGAAAACGCGCTTGTTGCTGCAGTGCATGTCGACCCGCACGCGCCCGTACTCGCGGTTGACGGGCTGCCAGCGGTACGAGTGCACCCCGCAGTGCGGACACCCGGGCTTCTGCTTGGAGTCCCCGCCTTGTATACCACACTCTAAATGGAAGAGGTGGTTCTTGGAACATTGGAAGAATATACCCTGAAAACATTTTCAGTATTATTTCATCGGTTTCTCCTGAATATAGCGAACACAATGCGCACGACATGAGCACCCGCTCACAAAATACAGACTAAATAAAATAAACAATATATCGAATTCTCGCAGGGCTGGATCGCACCTGCGTGCAGAACAGTCCGCAGGTGGGGCAGCACATGTGCGCGCGCAGCTGCGCGGCGTGCAGGCGGCACGTGAGCACGTAGGGCGCGCGCAGGCCGGCGCGGGCGAGCGCGCGCGGCGGGCGGGCGCCCAGCGCGTGCGAGCAGCCCACGCGCACGCCGTCCACCAGCTCCACCGCCTGGCAGAACACGGGCTCTGCGGGACGCGTCGCGCGTGTGAACTTCATTCATTGTATTGTATAACAACGTATTATGCTTATACAAGCGAGCGTTATTATAAATTACAAAGCTCTACCACCAAGTAAAGAGGTGATTGTTGTACCTTTTAATTCCGAGGGAGCAGCGTATATGTTGCTAGGTTCTTCACAGAGGCACGTGGCCACGATGGTGGACGTCTCGGCCGGGCACGCCGCCTCCGAGTTTTCCTCCGCGCCGGCGGCGTCCGAGACACTGTCGTTCATGTGTAATTCATTTATAATCATTTTGAATGAATGATTTAAAAAGTACCAGAAATCGATTAAGTAACCTATTATAATTATATTTTATGAGTGTCATTTAAAAATCAAATAAAAACTTACATTTTCGTTTCCGCCTCCCCTTCAGACTGTGCGTCGTCACCGCCGTGAGATCGTGTATGTTTACGTTTGGGTTCGTAGTCGCTAAAATATTTAAAAAAAATTAAGTTCCATTTCCATTGTATATATATATGTTACATGCATTTTAATTCTAAAAATTAAAATGACACACGAATCACCACTCATTTTAATTTAAAGTTTTAATAAATAATAATTTTGGTCAATGAAGCACGACTTAGAGGATAAACAGTTCAAAACGTTGGATGATATGCGTAAATTCGTCGATGATTTTATCGCCTCGAAGCCTGCAAGTTTCTTTTGCGACGGCAACCGTATTCTGCCTGATAGATGGCGTAAGGTCATAGATCACGATGGACAATATTTCTTAGATTAAATTCGTTGTCCACTATATTTTTATAATAAAAAACCCACTTAAGAATCTGTAAAAATTAAGTCATACACCTATTTATTACAACACCAATGTCTACGGGCCCTTGTGACCACTTATGTTCAAGTAGCCTGAACTTACCACACCTAACAATTTTATAATATAAAAATAACGTGATTTTATGCTGATTGCGGGATTCTTAAACTTAATATTAAAAAAAAAAAACATACCTGTCGCCTCCATCGTCGAAAGCAAATGTGTCGTAATAATATAGTCCTAAATTTGCTCTCCGGGACGATCGCCGCAGGGGCGCACTGGAAACAAAAATAAAGATAAAAAATTTAACATTTTATAAAACTAATATTAGAAAATATACAGAATGACCCAACAAAATAAATAAATTACAAATAATCTAATTAACATGCAATGATAAATAAATAAAGCATAACTGAAATGTTAAATTAGAATCTGAAAAAAAATTAGCATAAGAAAAAGAAGTCTAATAGAAATCAATGAACATCTAGATCACAATTGTACAGGACGGTTTCAATTAAATATCTTATAAAAGTCACAAGTTTTTTCCAAAAGTAATTGAATTAAAAAATATTATAAACCATTTTATTTCATTAATGAAATCTCAATTCAATACCAAAGTGATCTTCAAACCTTTTCAAGATACAAATACTTTCTAGCATTTACACTAAATACAAGGTTTTTTATATGATATTGTTGAAGTTAAAAAACATTAAAATTAAATGATAACTAGGTAGTAACAAGCCATACTTAAATTATCTCGCATCTATTTTAACTAAAACAATATAAATAAAAAAGTAATACAAAATTAATCTAAAATTGTCTTTCACAAGACCCAGCATGTGTATCTTTGTAAGGTCAACAAGACTAATGTTTAAAACATCTATTTGAGCAACTGTCTGCGCGTACGGTGAGCAGTTTCTTCTTGAACGTCTTCTCTTTGTAGATGTCTCCGGACAGAAGTCCTCATCGCTGGCGCTCTCTTCATCCGCTTCTAAAAGTTTGCTTATAACTTCTGTGTCATCATCAATTTCTTCATCTTCATCATCTTCAGCCGCCTCATTTGCTGAACTTTCTGTTATTCTAAAAGCAAGCGCATAGCCATAATGTAGCAAATAACTACATAGCATTGGCTTCTAGCTCACACTTCAATGAGGTATTATGATTATATCTTTTAATAATAATAATTAGTAGGGATCACGACATTTGGGATTTTAGATCTAGCATAATACAGTTAAAAGTAAAACATTAATCTAATAAGTGTCTCGTCTTAGTAAGAATCAACTTTTTGGAAAATTTTAATTGTAAGTCTCATAGCTGTTGTGTTTTTGTAAGCACAGTTAATTTTATTTATAACAACAATTTGTAAGAGTCCATCTTAATTCTACTTATATACAAAGAATTACTGATCAGAGAACAACATTAGTAGTATTGAATTAAATATTGTTATTACTTGAAAACTTGGATCACATACTATCACTGATATACTTATCTATATAAATAAAATGATAGAGGTCTGCAGTGGTGCGCGCATCAGGGAAAATCTATCCAAGATCTCAATGAAATTTTCTAAATTTTATTTGTGAGACACTTGGCCCTTATCAAAAAAAAATTGCATTTTTATTACGATATCTTCATTTAATAAAAATTTATTAAGGTTTCAAGAAATAATGGTTTGTATATGCACTGTGTGTTCAGTGATGTATGTTTAAACAAAGTATATTTTTGCTTGCAATCTTTTTGATGTTGTTTCCTTGGTACAAAAGAAAACTTTGTTAATATATCAAGCAACGTGGACGAAGTCACGGGTAACAGCTAGTATATAATATATATGCAATGCATTTAATGATTTCATATAATGTTATGTTTTCTTTTAAAGCTCTTTTAAACATGTTATTAGTGGTTTTATAATTAAATTGCTTCAATTGATCATTTTAAGCAGTATATATACATGGGGTCAATTACTGTCAATTTATCATCACTTTGGAATATTTGTCAAGAATATCTATACAAACGATTAAGTTACCTGTTTTCTGCTTCACTTGATTCATCATCCTTGACTTTAAGACCTAGGTTACATAAATGTATTAGCTTCTTGGAGGAATGATCACTTTCTTTATCTGAACTCTCATTTGCACTTTCTTCTTGATATTTACGTTTTGAAGACCTTTTCTCTGAAGCGCAATCAATATTTCTTACTTGGGCTGACCGCCTTGTTCTTACTCCTTCTTCTGGAGTTTTATCCGTGGAAATTCCAAGACGAGCATTATTTTGTGACTCTAAACCCATTCTTAACTCTTCGTTGGCCAATATTTTAGCAGTTGGCTTTATTCTACGGGACAGTCTTTGAGTGGGAGCAGATGATGATTCATTATAATATTTCTCTTTTCTAGCAATAGCATTTGCAACAACATCTGTGAATTCTTTACTGCGGCGTCTGGTTGAACGTTTTGGTGCATTAGAAATTTCAGTAAGCTCCTCAACCTCGGAATCTAAATGGCTTACATTATCATCATCAGATTCTTTTTTCGTGTTTCTAGTCCGAATAGAACGTCGTGGGGAGATTTCATCATGTTTCTCTTCATTTGACACAATTTTCATGTTGCTAGTTTTAGCACCAGACTTTTCCGATCGAAAAGTGAGAACTATTCGCGGCTTCGGATCTTCTGTATCACTTTTTTTCTCGGATTTCTTTCCAGTGTCAGTTTTATCAAGCCTTACACTAACGTTATCAAGCGACGTGTCGTTACTGTCTTCTGGGTTAATGACGGGGGAATCGTCGTCAGTGTGCATGTTGCCAAGGTCGCTGTTTTTTATACCAACACAACTTAAAAGCGTCCTTGCTTAACGCTTTCTTTTATGGTTTTATGAAATGGAAATTTCAAGAATACATTTCCTGAAGATAACCTGAAGTCAACTTAAGGTTTTTATTTCACAAAAATAATAGAATGATTCTAGTAAAATAAATATTGAAGATATATGTAGAAAATAGAAACAAAAGTCACCGTGAAAATATCAATGCAAAAAATGTTCACAATAACAGCACAAAATTGCCGTTCTTTTACGTATCTAAGTTAAGTTTTTTATAAATACATTTTAAGCCTAACAGTAACTATAATGGAACTAAGGGAGTACATAATTAGTAATTTTTAATTTATTCCGCAGCCCACAAGTCAGAATTTATGAATGTAAAATATAAGTAAAAGGTAACTGGTAATAGCTTGTTGTCTTCTTGTCATCTGCCACTTAAATCATAGAGAACACATATAAAAATAAACTGTACAGAACTACAGACTGCAAGATTAAGGATAAAGAATAAAGACAGCAAAATATTTATATTTTCCCAGTAGATTCGTTGGTAAATACTAAATATAACTGTAATTATATAATCAATTGTTGTAATTTATATACAACATTTCATAGCGATTTAAGCAGTGTTTTTTTAATAATTTATTTAATCTTTATTGCACGTAGGTAATGTAAAAAATAAATAAATAGGGTAAATTAATATCAATATTATTGTATCATTGTTCATGTGCTCCTGAAGTCTGCAAGTCTGAAACTGAACTCTCATGTACCTATCTGTTTGTAAATAGGTATAGTTTTTGTGGATTTAAATGTAATTTTAGCATTGACCATTAAAAATAATATTACTGAATTGGTATTGATTTGTTCATAAAATCTGCGCAAATAAAATATTCCCCTGAAGCGTTAGGTTATTGCATTAGCTATTTTGAAAATTTCGCACAAAACCATATAAAAGTCAATCTATCAACGTCACTTGTCATTATTTAATTGACATTACGTCTTACAAACTCGAACTTCATTATCATTTAGATTTATCATTATTTCATATTATGCAGCACTAGTACTTAGTACAAAGTGTATTATTTATCTATTCAATTTTCCAATACGACTTAGTCTATATTCGATATATAATACAAAGTGGTCAATACATTGTAATATCTTAATTAAAATTTATATCTCCTTACCATATAAGGTATACTGACTTTTAATTTATAAAACGTACTGCACTACCCTAGAAGTATTATTTTAATGTTATTTGTTGTTGTATAAATCTACTTTACTTTAACTTTGTTTTTATATTTCCAGAAATCGACTTCAAATCATACTTAGTAATTTTTTAGAACAGTGATACAATTGAAGTGATTTTTTTTCAATATGAATCCTCTATTCTTGAGTCCAGAGCATATCCTTCAGGGAGGTTACTTTAACGCAACTCTTCGGAAGCTGCAAGAACCGAATACAAGTATTGAGCCACAGAATATAATGTATCCAGTTTTCTTACTGTAAGTAGTTTCTGTACTATCAAATATAATAATTGTTGAACTGCAATTTAAAATTATATTAACAAGTGTTAATAGTAGTAAAGAATATACACCAATTTTTCTGAAATTTATTTTTAACATCTTGATCCATCATATATTTAAATTCATAAGATAATGCCATTTTGTATGATACTGGCAGTATAAAATATCATTTCAGCCCTAGATTGTTTACTGTAATAATTAAGAAAGACCATGCTATTTTTTGTTTGTATTAAAACTGCATGCTACATGATATTTGCAAAATAATCTGTTCTTCCTTGGCACAACTAAAACTACAATAGTATTTCATTAATATTGTGTTCAATGATTAATGATGTGGTGTGAAATTACATAAAGAAATATCCTACTATAATCATATAATACATTTAACTATGATATTATTATTTTTTCAAAATATGTTTACGCCGAAAGAATATCTGGTGATCAAATGGTAAATGAAATCAAGGAAGAGCTTTCCACTGTTCACACTATTATTTATTGTGTCTGATTATTTTAACAAAATTACTTTCATTTTATGCGTATTGAGTAGAGAATCTAGATAGCACAATTCAGAAAACTGACAGATTTTATTACCACCGTCTATCACTACAAAGTAGTAATATATGCTATTATACACATGTAAATTACTATGACAATTAAATTCGACACAGGAACTTAAGCTAATTTTGCATGATTATATTTAAATTTATAATTGCCAATAATGTTCTCTTATTAAAAGAGAAACTGTATAGCATGGGAGGTACAGTAACAAATGTAACCTTGTTGTGTGAAACTTAATAACAATCATTTTTGTAATTGTGTAATGTTTTTTAAATTTTGTTAGTTTTGTTTTTATTTTATTATTGGATACAAATATTGTTATTATTGTTTGTATTTAAAAATAATAGGTATTTATGGCTAGTTAAATATTATGAATTATCATAAAAAGGATTAATATTTTACAGTCTATTGAAAGTTACAAAAACTTTTACCTTCACTGACAAACTAACTCATAAAATTACATTTTCAATTATTACCTTATCTATAGCAAGCACATTTGATTATTTAGGGAAAACGATGAAGCAATGCAAGCCGTGTCGAGTATGCCTAATGTATTCAGATATGGAATCAACAAACTAATGCCTGCACTCACTGAGCTAGTTAACAATGGACTGAAATCTATTCTCATTTTTGGAATTGTTGAAACATTGCCGAAGGTATTTTAAAATAACCTAAGGTTGGCTAAGTTGCACTACTAATTTTATTTATTAACATAATTCATGTACACTTCTGATACTTATGTGTAACAAGAGATTTTACAAATAATCAAAAAATTTAACCTTAACAAGTTCTTAAAATTTGTTATAAAGATATGTCATATATTATCTTTATTTAAAATAATTTTAGGATGCTACCGGATCTAGTGCAGACTCAGTCTATAACCCAGTAGTGAAGGCTCTGTCTAAGATCAAATCTGCATTCCCTGACTTGACGATAGCATGCGACGTGTGTCTCTGTCCGTACACCTCGCACGGCCACTGCGGTGTGCTAACAGAGACTGGTGCTATTGATCATGCTGCTTCAGTAAAGAGGATTGCAGAAGTGGCATTGGCATATGCTAAAGCGGGTAACTTTATTGCATTAATAAAACATATTAATTGTTCCAAGCTATAACATAATAATCTTCGGCTAACATATTACATTAAAGCCTTAAATAAATAAAAATTAAGAATAGTTATTGTTCAAATCGTGACCGCGTGGAATGGTGGCAAGAATGCTAGCAGCATTTACTCATTGAATCGCAATTCCGATTCTCTGGGCGAAAAATGGACCAGCACTCCCTTCAGCAGTAGAGGCAATAAGACGGGGTGTAATATTATTGATGAAAGTTTTTGCCCTATTACTCCAAGATCTAAGTGTTTCAACTGCAAACGGAACAAAAGTATGATAATAATAATAAGCGTAAATAATATTGTATCGTAAAGTATATAGTATAAATCACCACCCTTCTGTTGAGCGACATTGTCGTAATTGCTCTAAATATTGAAAACTATAGAAGAGGTATATCATTACTAGAAAGAAAATTACTTGATCCTTCTCTATAAAATAATATATTTGATAGTTAATAAAGTGTACGAAGGCCGTCATGTGTGTTATAGTTTTAGTGCAAAATAAGTTATTATTAAAAGGTAGAGATAAATGCTGATGTGCAATTTTGTCACCAATAAGGTTATCATTTACTTTCTGAAAAGTTATCGGATAGATATATAAATGTGATGTATATTTTTATTATTTCACATACATTACTCTTATTTTTATCATTAGCGAAAATAATAACATTTGTGTTACCTAGACGAATTTGTTGATAATTGAATGAACAACTGATTTCTTAAAACATTAAAAAAGTTTTTTGTAATAAAGAAAAATCTACATTGTTATATAAGTTTAATAAAACAATTTTGTTTCTTCTTAATATATAATAACTAAAATAATTAATAATAAACAGATGAGCCCTTTAGGAAGTTGTAATCAGAGTATCAAAAAACGGACAGTAATGTTAAATCTGGATATTGATAATGGTTTAAATAATTACTTTCAGGGGCTGACATTGTCGCTCCATCGGATATGATGGACAACAGGATAAAGGCAATCAAAGATGCATTAATAGCGAACAGGCTGCAAAATCAAGTTTGTATAATAAATAAAGTTTTATATATATATATATATATTTATACACAGTTTTTATATATACCAGAATTTGACTGCCTTGTTGGTCTAGTGGCTTGATATATGGCCGCAGACTCGATGGTCCTGGGTTCAATTCCCAGGTCGGGCCAATGAATAGTTATTGGGGTTTTCCGTCAGAAAATTCTCAGTAGCAGCCTGGAGTCTGGAAGTTGGAAGTGTGTACACTCCCGTGCCTCGGAAAGCACGTTAAGCCGTTGGTCCTGCGCCTGAACTCTTTCCGGTCGTGTCGGATTGCTGTCCCATCAGATTATGAGAGCTAAGGAAAAGAGCCTGTGTTTGCACACACACTTGTGCACTATAATATCTCCTGCGTCGTTGGCTAATCTCTCTTGAGATTGGCCGGCGTGGACCTTATATACCAGAAATAAATGCTCTTTGCTTCTAAATTTAATTTTATACTTACAGTTACTTCTACATAGTGATGTAGAAGTAACTAAACCGTTGCGCTTTTGGCGCTTTTTTAACAGAATTCAAAAAATATACTATGTTTAAAGCAAAAAGTAATTTATAAATTACTAGCTGATACCCGCGTCCGCGGTACTTCGTCCGCGTTGATTGATATATTAAGTTTCCTTATATACGAAGGAAAAAACATCAAAAAGATCGCAAGCAAAAATATACTTTGCTTAAACATACATCACTGAACATGCAGTGCATGTACAAATCGTTGTTTCTTGATACTTTAGTAACTTTTTATTAAATGAAGATATGGCATAATAATTATTTTTTTTGGTAAGGGCCAAGTATCTAAGAAATAAAATTTAGAAAATTTCATGGAAATCTATCCAGTAGTTTTTCCGTGATGCGCGCACAACTGCAGACCTCTATCATTTTATTTATATAGATATTTTTGTCCAGGTATCAGTGTTGTCATACTCGTGTAAGTTCGCGTCGTCAATGTACGGCCCGTTCCGTGACACGATGAAGAGCAGCCCTATGGCCGGCGACCGCAAGTGCTACCAGCTGCCGCCCGGCAGCGCTGGGCTGGCGGCCCGCGCCGCGGTACGTGTACACACATATTATATCATATACGAGATCATTTAACAGGTGTCAGTTATTCACTTTATTTAAATAATAAAACTCTATGACTTTTGTATTGAGGCATTTCATTGTGAAACTTAATAATATTATCATATAATCATAATATTGCCATGTATATTATGTAAATTAAAGTAAATGTTTCTATTGAAGGCCCGCGACGTAGCGGAAGGCGCCGACTTCCTCATGGTGAAACCGGGACTGCCGTACTTGGACATCGTTAGGCAAACGAAGGACAAATATCCTAATCATCCCCTATTTATTTACCAGGTAAGTAAATACATAATAACTTAATATTAATTTGGAATAGTGACTTAACTGATTGAGATTTCAAGTTCCGGCTTAGACTATGTTTAGTCGGTGATGAGATTTCGATTGTGATGCTTCATATCAATTCCGATTAAAACCGAGGGGTTGATTGCCGATGTAATAAAAAAAAAGAAAAGCATTATCTAAGAGCTAAGATGGTCCGGTGGTAAGAATGTGTGAATCTTACCTGATGATTGCGGTTTCAAACCTAGACAAGCACTACTGAATTTCATGTGCTTTATTTGAGTTTGTAATTCAACTCTAGCTCGGCGCTAAAGGAAAACATCGTGAGGAAACCTGCATGTGTATAAATAACCTCCAAGTCTTCTCCTCAAAAGGGAGAGGAGTTTAACTACATTATATATATCTTACTTTTTATCATACTCTGTTGTTATTTTTTATATAAGGTGTCTGGCGAGTACGCAATGATATCTCGCAGTGGAGACAGCGAGATGGAAACCATCCTTATGGAGACGCTCACATGCATGCGAAGAGCTGGTACGTTATTTTATTTTCTTATGATAGCCATCATGATTTCCATAATTTGCATTTAGAATTTATTGTCATATTACGCCTGATTTTTAAATTGTAAATTAAAAGATACATACATATTAATATTTTTTTTTTTTTTGGGATTAGAAAGTAATGGCTGATATACTTGTTACATTGGTAAAATCCATTGTATCTGTAATTTATTTTTCTTTATCAATCTACAAAAACATTGTTCTCGACTTTATTCTTATCATTAAGATAAGAACTCAATACAACATTGGGTAAATAATGAAAAAAAGTGGTCGAGTTAGTGTTTTTTTTCCAATTCGAAGTTCCGCAATATTAGTAATTAAATAATGTTATTAGTATATGACATACTACTGTTTCTGAGTATATAAACAAAGTTGCACGAATTGAATGATTCCTGGACCTCGTTTGAATTAACTAGGTGTATGTTATTTATACAAATTTGTATTTTGCTTGACGGACTTGCCGGTATTTCTCGGTAGAATCATAACATCGTTCATTCCGAACCGTTGGTAGCGCTCTGCGATTCAAAAGTACTTGTATAAGTTTATTTTGATATAGATTATTCATAAATAATTGTTATAATTTTAGGCGCCGATTGCATCATCACCTACTTCGCTCCGCTCATCTTGAACCTTATATCGAAGAAGCAATAAAATATCAGTCAATGTAATTGAATTAAGTATAAGTGGGTGGACTGTAGTATAAATTATATGGTGACTATGTATAGTAAATTGTATATAATATTGTTACTATTTGGTGTTTAATAAGTACATATCCTGTTGTAAATTTAATTATGGTTTTAATAAAAAAGTTAAACCGTACGTTCCTTGTTTTCTTTACCTTTTTTATAAAATAAAATCACGTAAAATTCAGATACTTTTTTAAATAGACTTGGCAGAGTTTACCAGTTCAGATATGTGACAGCCTGGGTACATCGCGGCAGGACAATCTTTTGGACTGCACGTATTTATTACAATACAATTCGTTTTGGTTCTTTTATTTCAAAAAGGAGGTTGTATGTTCAACGTTTATGTTTTTCCATTGAATATTTTATATTTTATTGCATCATCTTAATTGAGCGTGTAAACAAATATTGATAGTTAAAGCAACTCTTGAAAAAAAATGATTTGCTTGTAAAAAAATATGAAATCCAGATCACAGAAACCTATCAAATTAACTGACTGTACTTATTTTTATTATATCTAAAATATTTAGGCTGGATAATATATAAGATCTTCTCGATGTTATCTACATTCTGAACTGGTGGTTAGCTTTATAATTAATACTTTTAAATGCTTACTTCGGTAATGTATATTTTAATTTAGATTAACATTACTAATTCTGTTGTTGTCAATTGAATACTAAATAATAAATGAAAATTTATTATTATTTTTCAATATATTTTAAATCCAGGACAGCAAATAACTGGGCGTTCTAATAGTAAGTAGTAAATAGTGGTAACTGTGTTCATGGCCGCCAATCTAATATGCGACCTATAACACTAATATGTCCACCGCGTCCACCCTTCAAATGATAAAAAATATTGCTTAAAGTTAAACGATGCTTAAACATAAACTTAAATAATTGTTTATTTTTACAGTTTAAATTTTTAAGTTGCTCAGCTAGCTAAGCTATCTGGAAAAGCAGGCAATTTTTATTCAACTAAAGCTCACTTTTTAAGTTGATGTTTCTTTTTTAAATATAATATCAAATATTACATAGGATATGAAATTTTCTGAGAAGTTGCGTGTTTAAATTGCGACATTTTAAATCTTACGCCAAAAGGCAGTCGTGCGTTTTCGAGTACATTCGAGTTTTTCGAGTCGTCAACGTAAGAATTTCTCTGCCACTGATTAACGTGGGCCAATCCAATTTCGACAAATCGGTAAACTTGTTCCAATCACGTGTAAGCTTTAAATACGTCATCACTCCGCTGGCCAATGGGGTAAGCACACGATTTACACTAGCGCTAAATAATTACGGCGGCGGCGTGGACAATTTCAGTTTCTGTCGAACATTGGAAAAGAGAACAACTTAACGCATTGTGTACAAGTAAAATTTTAATAAGTGATTTTTCAAGTGTGACTACGTATTTGTGAATAGTACTTTACTTTGCAAATCTTCGTATTATTCAAGGTAATTATAGAAATAAGAATTACGATTCATGTAAAAGCTTATTTTCTACGAAGAAGTTACTTTAAATTTAAGCTAGATTTGACATTTCAGTTTTTTTCCAATTCATTATTGAATTCTTAAACAGAAATATACATTGATAGTAAGTCATTTACAAAATCAAAATAAATTTAATTTCTTCAAATTAAAGAAATTCGTTTATAGTACATATTTGCATTCGTGGAATATTCTCGACTCCGGCGTTCAGTGAGCCGGCGCGGTGGCCCACATACTGAACGTACCGTTATGATGAACCCGTTATACCTATACCTATTGACACTTTCTAATAACTGTAGAACTAGGTACTGTCCTATTTTGAATCGTCATCACTTTGTCGTCCTTAACAATGACGTGTCGTCTAGTGTCAAATTACGTGTCCTTGGCGAGATTATTGAACTCCCTATCTCAACCGAAATAGATCACTTCTAATAAGTCTATTGGTAAACTACAACGTGTTAAACGTTCCAATACGGGAAATTATAATTTTAAATTATCTTTCAGTCTGAACATTGCATGGTGAAAATGCGGTGGAATCTGTTAGCTTTGGCGTGTGTCCTCGCGGCGGTGTGCGCCGACGAGAAGAAGGAGAAAGATAAGGACATCGGTACCGTCATCGGTATCGACTTGGGTACCACGTACTCATGGTGAGTACAATTAACTAGTAATAGGTTTTCATTATGATTACATTTTTTTTTAATTGGGAGACTTTTTTATTCAAAGATATATGAGTATGTATAATATATGTATAATAATATCTATATAAGTATGTATTTACAAAAGAAAAAGTAGTATATGTAGTATATCAGTTGTCTGGTTTCCATAACACAAGCTCTGCTTAGTTTGGGATCAGATGGCCGTGTGTGAATAATGTCCCAGAATATTATATTATATTATATATATTATATATTATATAATAATTTGTTTAATTAACATCATATTCGATTTTTACATTCCAAAATCAGTGGCAAATTTTTAATTGAGTAGTACTATTTGAGTAAAGTATATTTAGACTATATGAAATATTTGTATATATTTCGACTATATGGTCGCTTAACATATTTAGAATATATGCATATTACTTTTAAATGTTTTAAAAAACAATTACTTGCTTATTTAAATGTAGCAAACACTAGACTGATTTTAACTTTTTAACCAACTTCAAAAAAAGGAGGAGGTTATCGATTCCTCTGTACGTTTTTTTTTTTTTTGTGTTGTTACCTCATAACTTTCGACTGGGTGAATCGATTTTGACGATTTTTTTTCGACTCTAAAAATAACAATAATTGTAAATACATTATCAACCACACAACACATTCGTACCTACATATTGATGAGTAGAAAATAGTAAGTTAATTATTTTTTACTTTTTAGTGCATATTAATTTGTTTTTCCAATGAAGTCTGTTTTTGTTTTGTTAAAATTTTTATTATAGTATAAGTTTAGTCATAATCAAAAATAAAAACATTAGATGTTAGTTAATATTAGAATATTTTATCTTAAGGATGTATTTTTGTTTGTCCACAGTGTTGGTGTATACAAAAATGGACGAGTGGAAATTATTGCTAATGACCAGGGTAACCGAATCACTCCATCCTATGTAGCATTCACTGCAGAGGGTGAACGTCTTATTGGAGATGCTGCAAAAAATCAGCTCACCACCAACCCAGAGAACACAGTTTTTGATGCCAAACGTCTTATTGGTCGTGAATGGAGTGATTCAACTGTCCAACATGATGTCAAGTTCTTCCCCTTCAAGGTTGTAGAGAAGAATAGCAAGCCCCATGTTTCAGTAAAGACCGCTCAAGGCGACAAGATCTTCGCCCCTGAAGAAGTGTCCGCCATGGTGCTTGTAAAGATGAAGGAAACTGCTGAAGCTTATCTTGGTAAGAAGGTTACCCACGCCGTCGTCACCGTCCCCGCCTACTTCAACGACGCTCAGCGTCAAGCCACCAAAGATGCTGGAGTTATTGCCGGTCTTAATGTCATGAGAATTATCAACGAACCTACCGCTGCTGCTATTGCATATGGTCTTGACAAAAAGGAAGGTGAAAAGAATGTCCTTGTCTTTGACTTGGGTGGTGGTACCTTTGATGTGTCTCTCCTTACTATTGACAATGGTGTATTTGAAGTAGTCGCTACTAATGGTGATACTCATTTGGGTGGTGAAGACTTTGACCAGAGAGTCATGGAACATTTCATTAAACTGTACAAAAAGAAGAAGGGTAAGGATATCAGAAAGGATAACCGTGCTGTGCAGAAATTACGTCGCGAAGTTGAAAAGGCCAAGAGAGCTTTGTCTTCGAGCCACCAAGTCAAGATCGAAATTGAATCTTTCTTCGAGGGTGATGATTTCTCTGAGACTCTTACCAGAGCTAAGTTTGAAGAGTTGAACATGGACCTCTTCAGATCCACCCTCAAGCCTGTACAAAAGGTATTGGAAGATGCTGATATGAACAAGAAGGATGTTGATGAAATTGTACTGGTCGGTGGTTCTACCCGTATCCCTAAAGTTCAACAGCTTGTCAAGGAGTTCTTCAATGGCAAAGAGCCATCCCGAGGTATCAACCCCGATGAAGCCGTTGCCTACGGTGCGGCTGTCCAAGCTGGTGTCCTCAGTGGTGAACAAGACACTGACGCTATTGTCCTCCTCGATGTCAATCCTTTAACCATGGGTATAGAGACTGTTGGAGGTGTGATGACTAAATTGATCCCACGTAACACTGTCATCCCTACAAAGAAGTCTCAGATCTTCTCTACCGCCAGCGACAACCAGCACACAGTAACCATCCAGGTCTATGAGGGTGAACGTCCAATGACCAAGGACAACCACTTGCTTGGAAAGTTTGATTTAACTGGTATTCCACCAGCGCCTAGAGGCATTCCACAAATCGAAGTCACGTTCGAGATTGACGCTAATGGTATACTCCAAGTATCCGCTGAAGACAAAGGCACAGGAAACAGGGAAAAGATTGTCATCACTAACGATCAGAATCGACTTACACCAGAAGATATTGAAAGGATGATTAAAGATGCCGAGAAGTTTGCCGATGACGACAAGAAGTTGAAGGAGCGAGTTGAGTCCAGGAACGAACTCGAAAGTTACGCATACTCTATCAAAAATCAACTCCAGGACAAAGAAAAACTTGGCGCCAAGGTTGGTATTTTTTTATTATGCAATTATTTAAACAAACTTTAATTAAAAACAAATTTAAGCACTAAGTTTATGAAATAAAAAGATTATAAGTTTCTTTTTTTTTGTTTTAGATCTCTGATGATGAAAAATCTAAAATGGAGGAAGCTATAGACGCTGCAATCAAATGGCTAGAAGACAACCAAGATGTTGATTCAGAAGAATACAAAAAGCAGAAGAAATCTCTTGAAGATGTTATCCAGCCAATCATAGCAAAACTCTACCAAGGGCAAGGCGGCGTTCCACCACAGGGCCCAGGCGGAGAAGACGACGAGTTCAAGGACGAGTTGTAACATGACAGACTGAATACTAGTGACCGTAGCCAAATGTGATCTCCGTAAAGGTCACTACAGATTAGGTACATTGTAAGAATCTGTGTATGGTGTACATAACCTGTAAAGATGAACGGATACAAAGTGTTTTAGCCGGTGTTGTGTATATTTATTAGTGTGACGAGTGTATGGGCTGTGCGGCGGTCGGCAGGTCTGAACCTCGCCGTATGCTCGTTACTAATAGGTGGCCGCCGCGCATGTGTGTGACTGGCATAGTGTGTTACATGTGTAAATTGATGCATTTTTTATTTGTAAAGTAATCAGTCGCGAATCTCGTGAAGTCTGTATATCTTAAGCTCATTCTTCACGATCGCTAGAGACCATGACGAATCTTTAGTCTCAGGTCACTCGGAGACTACCTCAATGTTTGATGATTGTTCATTCCTGTATGTAATTGTTTTGAGACTGCCGAGTTGTTAGGTCTTAATTAGCAGATAATATTATAATTATGTAGTTATAATTTTCGGTCGGAGTACGGAGGAGTACATAAATAAAAAATATTTCTATGAAGACATGTATTTTATTTTTTTTCCAAAAATCAATAAGCTAATTCATCAGCGCGGACGTTTCGGAGCTGTGAGCAACATTCAATGTTATAAGTAGGTGCTGAAATGATGGCTGCTTGCATTTTCACTTGAACTTGATCTGTTAAATTTAAAAACAAATGCAAATTATTTAAAAAAGTAAAAATCCAATAAAATTATATTAAAATATTCATATATCATTAATATGATGTATGAATATTTTCAGCACGATGACAATTATTTACTTATTTTCTAATAATAATTTAATTCATTAAAGTTAAATAGACACATAAGAATTAACTATAAATTATTCTCACATTTTTGTAAATGAAATTTATAACAACAATTTAGAAAGTATAATTACCAATCGACTTATTGCCATCTATTTCAACAGCTGTAAAGCCGGCAGCGGCTCTGAGTTCAGCCAGATTTTCCGTAAAATAAGCATCTAACTGTAAATTTTAAAAAAACATTGTACTTAAGTAGATAACATTCATGACTTACGATAAATAAAGTAGGCATTTCCTCGATAATAACAGGATTATTGCCGGTATCATTTCATATTATTATTCAGTCGCCATGACAACAGCTACATACAAAATATATGTAGTTAGGTACATACATAAATACACAGCTCATTTGAAATCATTCTTTACATATATGTACATTGTACATACATAGTGGAATTCTGTATACTGTGTATACAGTATGTAAGATAAACCTTGTCCCACACGTGAAGTATCAGGTATTATATTGTGAGTCGGTCTTGTTTATCTAATTATTTTTAAAATTTTATTGAGTAAAAAAAAATACCTGAAATAAAATTATAATCATTATGTAACATTATTCGTAATAAATATATTTGTAACTTAATAACTTCTCATATGTATTCAGTACTGCGGCCTACTGTTTTATATGCTAGGAGCTTCGCTGGGAGGTATTTCAAAATATTACAACCCTTAGCGATATTTTAGTTAACGCCATAATGGTAGGTACATAATAAAACTAATAAAAAAACTGGACGTAAGGAACGCCTAGTACATATGAAACGTCGAAATGGATGACACGATTATTAACACTTAAAAATTAAAGAATACAAAAAAAAAACAGTTTTTTTTATTGCATAGTAAGTCGGACGAGCATATGGGCCACCTGATGGAAAGTGGTCACCAACGCCCATATACGTTGGCATTGTAAGAGATGTTAACCATAGCTTACATCGCCAATATGCCACCAACCTTGGGAACTAAGATGTTATGTCCCTTGTGCCTGTAATTACACTGGCTCACTCACCCTTCAAACCGGAACACAACAATACGAAGTATTGCTGTTTTGAGGTAGAATATCTGATGAGTGGGTGGTACCTACCCAGACGAGCTTGCAACGCCAAATAGTAATACTCAGTGTTGTTGAGTTCCGGTTTCAAGGGTGGGTGAGCCAGGGAAATTTCATAAATAAAGGACATAGTATCTTAGTTTCCAAGGTTAGTGGCGTTATACGGCGCCAATGTCACCATACACATAACTATCGCGTGATTCATATGCATTATAAAATATGTACATATATTAAACAATAAAACGAATAAGATTATTATGGGACTACGCAGATTAATTGACCCGACTATCTAATGAGATGCAATGGCAGCAAATTTCACCTCAAGATCTATAACTTTCTCAAGGTCTGGCTGCAGAGCAAACACCCTCGGCCCGGAGCCACGCGGTGCCTCCCGTCCCGTGCACCAGTCCACTCCCCGCGACAATGTGCGTTTCTTACAGACATCCCAGTCCGTATTCAGGAATATAATGCTGTTAGGATAAGTCTTGTTGTTAGAACGGTTAATTATATTTCCATTTTATATGCATTAAGGCTCTGCCCACTACCAACGTTTCATATAATGAAGGTGATAAGAACGTGTCCGACAAAAAAATATTATTCGCAGTAGAAAGTATTAAACTATGGCCACTAGACAGCCCCTTCAGTCATCGATCAGCACCGTTGCCAAGCCGATGCGCGCAGGCGTTGATTATACGGGTTATAAACGCGTTTGATGACCGTAAATCATGTAACGTCGCGGTCGTTTCATAGAACTATATTCTATTTCTTCTTCTTCGTCTAAAACAATAGCTATCATTGCCAATTCCCTCGATGATGATGTAATCGCTCGCTTTTCCTGGCATCGGAAACCGCGGTCATGGTATAGCGCGATATAGTGTACAGACACCTAAATAAACATATCAAAACCTGAATAAACATAACAATAAGAAAATACTTAAAATGACAGTTAGTGTTTCTTTATCGAGCGAGGTTGTTAAGTTGGAACAGGTGAAAAATATAAGTAAGTGATATTAAGACGAGGTATAATAATAAAACTACAACGAGTAAAGTATTTGAAAGGCGTCTGAAAGTTTTAGAATAAGTAGCTACGTGTAGTTGTCGGTCGATATCGGATTCAATCCCATTGTCGAAATTTACAGACTTTCACTTTGAAAGTAATCAAAGTGGATTCGTTTCAAATGTTATTAAATAGACTAACTTTAGGCGAAAACTAAATGAGTAAATAGAATAGGTATCTATCGTTATGTATTTTTGGGTATGTGGTTAAAGAATTTATTACTCATAAGAACTTTAGCATAACATAATTCAGTTATAATGAGCTATAACTAAAATAATGTATACATACATGTACACACTTATTCACACATATACAGTGTATCAGTTTGAGTGTATATTCGTAACAATCATACTTTTTTAGGTTTATTTAAAAATCTTCATCAATTTATCATACCGATTCGGAGGGGTGGGCATCCGGTCCAACTGTTCGAAATCTTCACCGGTTTCAGGATATCCGGTTAAGATCCAGCCGTGTTCAATACAATCCTAAAAACGTTAAGTTCCTTACACGGGCTGTATGGAATAGTGAATTGTTTTTTGTTTAAGGAACAATATCTCTTTGGAGTTAAGAGCTGATTATTCTTGTGTTTAATTTATGTGTTTATAATTTAGTGCTACAAACACATCGCGAGGAAACCTGCATATGGGAGATTAATATCTGTCACATGTGTAACCATGCAGAGCAACATCTATATTCTATACTAATACATAGAACTGAAGAGTTTGTTTGATCCGGCTAATCTCAGGAACTACTGGTACGAATTTAAAAAATCTTTTTGTGTTGTATATTCCTTTTATTAAGGAAGGTTGCTGGTTTTTATTCATTATATTTTTATTAATTATACGCGGGTGAAACCGCTGTGCACAGCTAGTATTGGGATAAACTCTAGCCTAGATCTCAAGATTTTACTTTAAATCCCTTTTTTAAATCTAATTATTAATCTGTTTCATACGCACTATAAAACCATCACATTAATTACTGTTATTATACTACTTTACATGAAAACACATTAATGTCACCTTTTGAGCTATACGGCGTTTAACTATTTCCGACCTTAGGCGAACGCTAACACCAAACTTTCGTAATTTTTCACCAATTTCGTCGTTCCTCAATTCTGCTTGCTTGAATAATTCTTCAAAGTGCACTATATGAATAAAATATAGGTACTTATTTGATAAACAAAAGTAATGCTGCGCTATATTTAAGTAAAAACTTTTATTATAAAAGAAAACCATCGTTCCATGAAACCCTAGTATTTTATTTGAGTTAATATGAAAATGTTTATTTAGTTTGAAATTTTGAATATATGTACTTAGGTAGGTACTTCACTGGGACACAATTTACCACATGCGCAAATACAATATTAGCTTTATGAAGACACGGTATTAGTACAACTTTTATGTTTCACACAACAGCAGATGGGTGAGAAATGTAATTTAAATTCAATTCTTACACCGACAATGCGCAGCCGTCCAAGGATCTAAGATGTTATGTCCCTTGTGCCGGTAATTATATACATTGGCTCACTCTCCATTCCAATAGGAACGAGTTGCATCTACGAGCCTGCACAAAACTTATTCCGTTTAAATTGCAATGTATTATATAGTTATAGTATTTGAAAGATAAAATAAAGTTTTTACAATAAACAATATCGAAATGTTTAGCGGCTGCGCTCGCTTGAACTTTCCGCCCAGAGCCCCGCGGCCCTATGAGCACGACGCGGTACACGCTCGGCGCGCCCCACACGTGCAGTCCCCGTCCCGAGCCCTGCGCGCCGGCCGTGGCCGCGCTGATAGCGTTCGCACATTTCGTGACTATCTTCTCCGGACTATCGTCTGATTCGATGTAAACCTCCTATTAAGGAAGTAGATAACATATAGCATATTAAGTAACTATTATGCACACAATAGCAAGATATATGCTGCAAAACGCATTGAAGCTATTAGGACTAGGTACTGAGATATAACTTAAAACGCATTAAACAATGAACGAGCACGCTGAACGTTATTGCAGGCATTATTTTGTATAGTTATAAACCATTAAACTGTTTAGTACTTCATACAAACCTTCAATGTCGCTTTGTAAGCCAACTTTAGCCCTTCAAAGTCTTGTTGGAAGAAGGACCTTGCAGGGGTGCGAGCGTCGACTGCTTTAGAAGCGGCTGGTGGCGGTGGAGTGAGGACCAGAGTTACAGTGGGGAGGATCCCGTCTTGTTGTAGACAGCGCGCTTCTTGTATTGTGCAGGGATGGTCTTACAAAGTTAACAATAATCATCAAATCAAAATTAGACTATTTTCATTTCAATTTCATTTAAATAAGTACGTTAAATATTTTAAATACCATGTATTTGACTTATAGATTTATCGCCTGACATATATTATCGTCATTATTTAGAAATTGCTAACATTATATATTTACATTGTACGTATGTACAAAATGATCTGCATCGCAAATTTTGTTTCTGATAAAACAGTACAGTAGCGGATAGGCTTTGTTTTATAAATAATATAATATAAGGAATTTTATTTTATTACTTGTGTTGTACTAAAGGCGGTAACATTTTTAAAATACATTTACCAAACATAAGCCACCCGGCCTGCGGCACAGGATCCCTTGATGTCATCATTTTTGTCACTTCAGACAAGAGAACAGGAGAAATGCATCCAGGCACGTACTTATCATGCTGAAAACGTGACAATGTTCAAAATTATACTCAATATCATTCGAATTTATATATTTTTATCTCTGAAATTAACCTTTTCGTATCGATCCATCACGCAGCGTCGAGTGATAACAAAGTATCCGAGATCTTTTATAATGTCTCTTGCAAGTCTCTGCATATCTATAAATGTTGATAAATAATATGGGTTCACCAATATAAATTAGCTATATTCAATAAAAACACATAATATGAAATAAGAAAAATATATGACTGAATTTTGAGATATAAAATATGGGTTTTACGGGAAAAAAGCCTTGCATATTAGGTATATATATATATATATATATATATATATATATATTGGTATGGTATAACCTAACCTGTATATATATATAATAATTAAACAAAAAATTAAGCAATTATTCTTATTGTCATTTATATGATGACAATACGACGCTTTCAACATTATTATAAAAATAATTTACGATATAAGTACCGATATGAAGCTCTGGCGATCGTAGTATGATGACTCTACCAACGTCTTTGGAACTGTGGAGGTGACGACCGAGGAACACCTTCATGTGCTTGAGGTGGTCTTTTGGTAGATTTATTATCAGGTCTTGTACCATATCCTTCAATTAATCATTAAAAATATGTAAAATTACTTAATATATGTATTTGCACATTAAAATAAATACGCAGAACATATCGAATAGGAAATAATCTTTGATTGAACTTTACATGTTAATCTATACATCTATACATACATATAAATGAAATTGGAGTGTCCGTTTGTAATATTGATATAACCGATTTTTACTACATGCATATGAATATGAATATATATACGGTACATACAACAAAATAACATTTTTTACAATTTTTGTCTGTATGTTTGTTCCGGCTAATCTCTGAAATGGCTGGACCGATTTTGACGGGACTTTATTGGCAGGTAGCTGATGTAATAAGGAGTAACTTAGGCTACTTTTATTTTAGAAAAATATGATAAATTAAATAAAAATGCATAAATCAAAAAACGAATTAACTTTTTTGTTAAATTCCACGCGGACGAAGTCGCGGGTACAGCTATATTATATATCTTGATATTCAACTAATGAAAGTTAAGTTAAATTTAAAACGATCTTTAGAAAAAGTTGCAACCAACCGATTGCACCGTAAGTTTTCTCACACTGTGCTGGTACATCTTAGCTTAAACTTACCTTAAAAAGCTTATATATCCTGTATTTTTCTAAATAAGGAAGAAACGTTTCTGGCATTTCCAAAGGACGTTTGGTTGCATCGGTTTCAGTCATTTTATATAATCCAAAATGGCAGAGAAGTTAATAGATATTAAATATAAAGTCAAATGCAACGGCAAATGTCACAATTGTTTATACACTGACGTACTATTTTCTTTTTTCAAATAATAATGTATGCAACAATGCCTGTTACAACCGATGCCGATGCGACGGCGTTTAACAAGAATTATCTTTTGTTATAGCTAATCTAATACAGGACAAAGGGAAGATTAAAGCAGGATCAGGGGCGTTGCTTGCCTTGTTGGCCCTGTATCAAAATTTGATGGGGGGCTCTTCTTCTTAAGTGTGACGAAGCCTTAGTGAAAAATAAAATTTTGCGTAATGAACCGATTGTAATAAAACGCCTTTCTTTTGTTTATTAATATATTTCAGTACTTTCGGTGTGAACATTTAATACAAAGTACAACTGTTATACTGACAATACTAATTACTAGGGACAATAATTACGACCAGTTGACCAAGTGACTCTTGTCAGTGCTGCAGATGAATTAAAAATTATCGAGCAGCCCCCCGGTTTTTTTATAATGCCCCCCATTATAGTCAAATCACTTACTTTTTTAACAATATTAAATAAAATAGTCAAATCACTTACTTTTTTTAAGAATTTAACAATATTGAATAAAATAGTCAAATCAAATACCCTTTAACAAGCTTAAACGTCAAATGAAAGACTTACTTAAAAACTAATATAATTGCTTTAGGACATAGACAAACTAATAAAACAAGTAATATTTAAAAATAAAATACAAATTTTGAAAATCATCACATTCGGCCATCCGACAATGTGTTGCCTCCCGGCACACATACTTAACATTTGTTTATTATTTATTCATTAATATTTTAACAATTATTTTGACAATCATCACAAATTTTTGCTTAGACACATATTTTTATTAAACTAGTCGCAATTATTTACAAAATTTATTTATCACTAGTTTCACTATCACTAGAATCACTTTTCCGTGTGTCCGTATTATCTACCTCTAATGCTTTTACATGTATCCAAGGTCGAATTCTGTCAACCGCAATAACAGTGGAATAAGGTTTTCCTTTTTTTATAAAGCCAGGCACATCAGTTATCCTATAGCGGTCATTGCCTAAAACTTCATTAATTCTGTAAGGACCAACAAACTTTGACAGAAGCTTTGTACTTTTACCGTCATTATCAAAATTATTTCGAGAAATTTTAACCAAATCACCCACATTATACTTTACTGCGGGGACCCGATTTGAATCATGAATTTCTTTTTGTTTAACTTGATGCTTTTTAATATTGTCACTTATATGCTTTCGAAATTCTTGTAAATTATGACTACTTGTCGATGTTTCTGCATCGAGCTTGTTTGACAAAATATCGCGCATTTTTATCCCAAACATCGCTTCTGTCGCCGTTTGCTGGGTTGAGGCATTAACTGTGTTATTAATGCCCCACTGAATTTTTCCCAGACATTTGTCCCAGTCTCGCTCATGGCCGGAGAAGTTTTGTGTTGACAATGAGTTTAATATGGTTTGATTAAATCGCTCAGCCTGGCCATTTGCTCTAGGACAAGCTACTGCGTTTAAAATATGTTTAATGCCGAGATTACTACAAAACGCTTGAAAGGCTGTTGATGTAAAACACGTGCCACGATCCGATATAATTCTAGCTGGAATACCGAAATCATAAAATAGTTTTTCTAGAATTTTGACTGTACTTTTTGTTTTTAAGTCCCTGACTGCCCTTACAAATACGTATTTCGTAAACCCATCGACTATGGTAAGAATATGCGTATTTCCGTCTTTACTCCTAACAAAAGGTCCAAGGTGATCTAGATCAATCGTGTGAAATGGTATTTCGAACTTTTCTAAAGGGTATAAATATCCAGACTTTTGCTTTGATATGTTATCCTTATTATAAGCGCACTCTAAGCAAGCTGAAACATATTTCTTTACAAATTTTCTAAGTTTAGGAAACCAATATAAATGTTGTATTCGTTCAAGGGTTTTAGCATATCCCAAATGGCCAATATCGTCATGATTAGCGCGACATATTTGCCATCGAGCGCTTCGTGGAACAGCCAAACATAACCTATCATCTACTTTCCTATATACCGCGTGATTCTTAACAACAAAATGTTTTTTAATGTCCCTACATTCTTGATCATCTTCAGGTTTAAGGATTTTAAAAATACGGGATATTTCAGGGTCTGCTAATTGCAACGAAAAGAGCCAATTTTCTTTTTCAATAGTATAAACATTAACAGATGGATTAACGTCTGGCTCCGCTAATAGTATTGTGTTTCTGCTTAATGCATCAACGTGAGACATTTTGATACCTGGTCGGTATTCAATTTCGAAATGAAATTCACTTATTTGCAACCACCACCTAGCTATTCGCGGAACTAAATCTCTTTTACTTAATGTTGTGCGAAGAGCAGCACAATCGGTGACAACTTTAAAATGCATACCTAAAAGATAAACTCTGAATTTCTTTAAGGAACACACAACAGCGAGTGTTTCCAGTTCGTATGAGTGTAGATGTTTCTCCTCTGGAGTGGTCTGTCGACTAAAATATGCAACTGGTTTTAATATTCTAACATCGTTTTGCCACTGCATAAGTATACCGCCTACTCCTAACGAACTAGCATCGGTATGAAGTTCCGTCTCAAGAGTCGGGTCGTAAAGGGCTAAAACGGGTCTATCGAGTAGTTTATCTCTTAATGTTAAAAATGCTTGATTTTGTGTTTCCGACCAGTACCACTGACTTCCCTTTTTGAGTAAAGACGTTAGAGGCCGTGCAATCTCCCCATAACCCTTAATGAATTTTCTAAAATAACCAGTTAATCCAAGAAATTGTCTAACTTCGTGAATATTACGCGGTGTAGGAAACTCCTTGACGGCTACAATCTTTGTTTCACCCGGGCGGATACCACTGGGAGAAATATCATATCCAAGGTAACTCACAGAGTTATTAAAGAAACTACATTTTGTAAGCTTTAGCGTTAAACCAAATTGCCTAAAAATATTCAAAACATCTTCTAATCTTTGGAACATTTCATCTATATTTTTAGATGGGATAAGAACGTCATCTAAATAAGCTAACGCGAATTCAAATCGTCGGTTACCGAGTATTTTATTAATCATCCTTTGAAAAACGGCTGGTGCATTAGCTAGGCCAAAAGGCATTCTTTTAAACTCAAAGTGCCCATCGGGTGTGACAAAACCTGTAAGATGTTGGCTTTCTTTAGCCATAGGGATTTGATAATACCCTGATGCAAGATCAAGGGTCGTAAAGAAACTATTACCACTAAGGTTAGATATTTGGTCTTCTATAAGGGGTAGTGGAAAACGGTCTTTTATAGTTTTATTATTTAAAGCACGAAAATCAACGCATAACCGTTGTTCACCAGTTTTCTTTTTAACCATTAAAATTGGACTAGCATAATTGGAGCTAGATTCTTGAATAATATCGTTTTGCAATAATTCTTCTATTGTATCCCGAACTTGTTCTCGTTCGTAGTGAGAGAGACGGTAAGGACGATAGATCACGGGTTTATTATCAATTAAATCTATTTTCATTTCTACACCAACTGCACATCCTATTTCCGCGAGATTTGTAGCAAAACAATCGCGGTAACTTTGTAACAATGAATAAAGTCTGTCTAATTGTTTGTCATCTAGCCCTGGTCCAGTTTTAATGTCAGCTCTATTAAGCGGTTCTAAAGTTGACGGATCTCTTACTATTCGATTAACTTTACACAATTTATGTTCATTAAACGGGACAGCTCTTGTTAGCAAAATATTTTGACCGAGAACAATAGACTTTGGGGACAAATTAGTAACAACAAGGTTTCCCTTGCCGTTGATAATATTAAAAGCGCCTCTTAAGAGGCGATACTCACAACCCGGTTTAAAGGAGTCATAACCATCGATAAGTACATCTCCGGAATAATTTGAATCGCTATGAATAGGGACAATACTGGTATTAGAAATTTCTACTGAAGTGGTGACATAGAACTTTATTAAACTTTCAAAACTGTCTATTTCGTCGGGGCATTTATAAAACGTTAGTTTGGAGCTATTCTTTAAGACTGTAATAAACGGCAATTCTGTAAAATTTTGACCTACTATTAATGGCGTTTGCATATGTTCGTCATTTACAATTAAAACTTCGATAGTGGCTTCGATGTCATCAATCTTTACATCTACGTTAGATTTGTACAATGGTAAAACCGAAGATTGACCAAAACCTTTTACTACTGGGATGCCATCAAAATTCTTAGATAACTTTAATGACTCTGCACTAGATAAACTTAAAAGTGTACATTCGCTACCAAAGTCGATATATGCTTCAAGATATTGTTTATTAACAAAAATAGTTTTAAAATATTTATCATTGCGTTCTTTGCAGGAGTTTATTATTAAAGTTCGTTTTTCATGAGTACTCAATTCAGGACTAGATTTAGAATTTAAAGGTACCAATGGTTCCCACTTACACGCATCGTTATCGTGACCTACTCTTTGACATTGCTTACACTTAATGATTGGTTTTGGGCATTTATAATAAGGGTGACCCTTGGAACGACAGTTATAACAAGTAATGCCACTTGAATGAGAACTATTTGAACTTTGGCTATAAGAGTTTGATCTATGTGTTATACGTTCACGTAATTTATTCACAAGCGGCTGTGATTTTTGGGACGTTAGAAAATTAAGTAAATCTTCTGGTTCTGAACTATTTAAGGCCTGTGCACCGTTTCTAATAGTTCGATCACTAATTCCGTACAGGATACAATCAACAGCCTTTTTACCGGTAATTTCACATCTATTTAATAAACTTAGCTTATCGTAAAAATATTCGCGAAGACTTTCTTCATTACGTGAAGTACGATTTAACATTTCTTCCAAAAGACGCCCATAGTTATCCTCACTTGGGAAAGCCTTTTTAAGCTTTGCTTGCCACTCCTCCCATGTGAAGACAACTGTGGGTAAAGTCTCAAACCATCTTTTAGCTAATCCTACCAATTTTTGTAAAGAGAAATGAACAACTTGCTTTTCATTCCAGCCATATATAACGGCACACTCGTTAACTTTACGTAACCAGCACTCAACAGTTTGACTTCTATTTGACGGATCGAATTCAGGAATAACATTGTGAACATTGTTATTATTCAAAGAATATCTAGAGCTATCTTTTGTAATGTGCTTCATTAATTTTAATATATCTTCCTTAGAAAATTGTTTTCTGGTCTTACGCAACTTCCTTGGTACGGTGTCACTACTGGAACTAGATGATGAAGATGGATTTCTACGTCTAGCCTTTTTGGATCGTCGTCGTCGTGGAGGCGTGTCAGGAGGAGTCCCAGCTGCATCGTCAGACATCATTGATCGTTACTGAAATCAAATTATTCACGGCAATATTCATTTTCATATATATATATATATATATATATATATATATATATATATTTTAAATTAGAGAACCAAAATAAAAAAAATTCATCGAGCAAACATAACTCGTATTATATTATTGACTAGGATATTATGGTCGTAAGTAACTCATTATCCAGTGGAAACATACCACTCAAAGTCACAATTCCGGCGACCTATAACTTACTCAATAACCGATGGAAAACATATCCACCCAGAACCAGCAGAAAACATATCTACTCAGTATCCGATGGAAAACATATCCACCCAAAACCAGCAGAAAACATATCCACTCAAAAATCGAGCAAGTTACAGGCGTCATTGTACTTAATATTATTTAACTATAAATTAATACGAAGTCCTTAAGATTCATACTAGAGCATGTTGCATGCCATCAGAGTGTAGCCCTGATCAAGCATGCATCGTACTCCACTAACAGGTATTCACAACTACCCACGCCAGATACTGCCAGAGAGTAGCCCCGGCCACGCACCGACGCAAACAGTTATGTACACCAATATACGCAAAACTTTATCAAACTAGTGTTATGTAACAATAGTGCGACAAGGTACTACCGGAGAGTAGCTCCGGCCACGTGCCCACGCGCACATCATTACACAAAGAAATCACACATCACACCACCAGAGAGTAGCCCTGGCATAGTGCGCTGCACGATATTCAAAATGTTATGAATAAAAAAAAAAAAATAAGTGTCATGTAACAATACTGCGATGAGACACTACTGGAGAGTAGCTCCAGCCACGTGCTCATGCACACATCACTACACACACAGAAATCACACCTCACACCACCAGAGAGTAGCCCTGGCATGGTGTGCTGCGCAATATTCATTTTCTTTTCTTTCCTTCATCATATCATTCGTTACGACATTTAAGTATCTATTTTAAATATTCTACTGTTATTATTCAATACACAATATCTTTACACATAAACATAGTAGCTTAAAATACGTACCGTATTGGGTTTATCCCGCTTCTGAAATGTAATTAAACGCCTTTCTTTTGTTTATTAATATATTTCAGTACTTTCGGTGTGAACATTTAATACAAAGTACAACTGTTATACTGACAATACTAATTACTAGGGACAATAATTACGACCAGTTGACCAAGTGACTCTTGTCAGTGCTGCAGATGAATTAAAAATTATCGAGCAGCCCCCCGGTTTTTTTATAATGCCCCCCATTATAGTCAAATCACTTACTTTTTTAACAATATTAAATAAAATAGTCAAATCACTTACTTTTTTTAAGAATTTAACAATATTGAATAAAATAGTCAAATCAAATACCCTTTAACAAGCTTAAACGTCAAATGAAAGACTTACTTAAAAACTAATATAATTGCTTTAGGACATAGACAAACTAATAAAACAAGTAATATTTAAAAATAAAATACAAATTTTGAAAATCATCACACGATAGGCCAACTTTTCTGTTGTTTAAAGGTTCATTTGTTTTTCTTCTCAATATTTTCAATGTTCTTCAGTATTTTCAATGTTTAAATTATCATTGTCAGACGTGATACATTGATTTCTGTTGTGTCGCAATTTTTTGATATATACCAGGATATAGTATAGACCAGGGGTCGTCAAATGGCGGACCGCCGAGCCAATTTATGAGGACCGCCAGAACACACTACATGTACTTGCACTACAGAGTACCAAATTTAATAAAAATGTAGCCCCCGCATTATCTTTGTTGACGTCAATATTTGGGTCAACATATATTTGTGAGAGAGCATTTTCGAAGATGAACTTCATTAAGAATTAATTTCGATCTCAACTTACTGATGAACATCTCCAGGATTTAATGTCAATAGCTTGCACAAATTTGCTCCAAACTTCAGACAGATAGTCAGCAACAAAAAATGTAATTTTCTCATTGATATGTAAAAAAATACCTTTATTTCTGTAATTACGTTTGTTTAATACATTTTTTTTTCTATATTATAATGATGTGCGGTCCGCACATCATGGCGGCGATGGTCATTTGATTTCTTAAAACAGACTCCACACGAAACTAATCGGTGACCCCTGGTATAGACTATATTATACAGGTCAGGTTTCTTCAGCGAAATATTAAATTTTAAAACAATTTATAGAATTAGACATGAATTTGGCATAGTAATTGGAATCTCCCTGTTTAGATGTATTTTTTAACGATTCTGTGGGCCGGTCCCGGCGGCACTGCAATGCCGGGTCGACCCGTGACGGGAGTGGAGCGAGCCCCGAACATCCCGTCGTGGTACAAAAATCAGTTTAATATACTGGTCCCGCAGTGCGGGAACTTTCAGATATTAAGCTGAAAAGAACAGATTAAAGGATTAATTTGACAAAGACTACCCCTATAAACGGGGTGAACTCATACTTGCTTGTCAAGCCTATCTGTCACTTTGCGACCGTATTTGCTTTTCTACTTTAAAAATTTTTTAATTCTATACCTTTCCACGCCAGAACGATGACACACACCAGAGGACACCACAACACTCATACACCTACATATAGACAGGACCCACATAAAACAGAATGCATACTAGGGCCCGTCAGTGTCCATCCTTTGTCCGGACACATGCTCCACGTATATATCCCGACTCCACCGTATGGTGTCGCTAACCATGAACCGCCTCATCATCGCCGCATATCTGCTGTTGATTCTAAGACGGTTCAGGACTGACTCATTACGACCATCCCACCCCCCCAGGGCACCCACCACGAATGCATCGACCGTGACCTTGTATCCCTGGCTCTTCAGTTGCTCGGCTAAGGCTCCGTACTTGGCACGTTTCTCGTTACGAGCGTGCTCAAAGGCCACTAGCCGGTTCTCAAATGGGACACATACGTCGACGATCGTAATGCGGCGGCTTACATCGTCGCGAATAACGATATCCGGTCTCAATGCCGCCGCCAGGGCCTGGGCGCCCCGGACGGTGCGGTTCGTTGTTATGGAGCCGGGACACCTTGCTGCTTTCACTAGCCTATCCTGCAGGTTGTTGTGCCTTCTCTGTCTTGCCGCCGCGTGTATACCACAATGATTGAGCACATGCGGGAGTGTCTCGGATTGGTATCCGCATCTGCGACATCTCTTGTCCACCTCCGTCATCCAGCGTAGAGATGCATTGAGAGGGAGGACGTTGAGACGGGCGCGATGTATGAAGCGCCAGTCGCAGAAGCGAGTATTCCTACCAGTTCGGAGAAAGTGGTTTGAGACCTTCGATCTCCGAGTGACCTCGAGACACTTGCCTTGATCTTTTTTGGCAAGTAAGGCTCCCGCATAGTGCTCAATTAACACGCGACGCATTGTGCCCGAAGCTTGTTGTCGTTGGCTAGGCATAACAGAGAACTCTGCTCCACCGTTTCCACACATCAGGCCAAACACCTCCTCCTCCGGGTACCATAGCCACCTCAGGCCTATTTTGGCGTTTAATCTCGAGGCCGAGTTGCGCACTTTGGCCCAGAAGGATGTCCGGGCTCCCGAGCGTGGCAGGTCAAGATCACCAGAGAGATAACGAGCCATATCGATGTTACTGGCTCGTTTTCTTAATCTCTCTGACACCGTCTTCCTCATCAAGCTTTTTGCTATATTTGACACCGTGACGTCTGCACAGTACAGAATCCTGTATGCGTGTGCCACGGTAAAAATGTCATAAAGATCAGCCAGCGGGAGTAGCCCTCCACCCCCTTGTGACGGGGGAAGGAAGACCATCTCCGCACTGGCCCTCTGGGGAAGACTCAGCCATTGTTTGGCTAATTTTTTGATGATCCTGTCCGCCTCGCTCAGGTATTCCTTTTCGATGCATCCTCCTTGCATAATAAAGTCTAGACGCGGCAGCAAAAACGAGCTAACCGCGTCCAATTTCTGCCAAGGGGCAAGCAGAGAGGTATGGATGGTTTTAACATCGTCAAGGAGGCCCTGGATGGTGTTGACTGGAGTTTGTTTGACCTGGTAACCTGTGGGAATGCCCAGATGTTCATAGACATCGGTGGAGCTCATCGCAGGAATAAGCTCGTCCTGAATTGTGAGCGAGGACCGTTGGACCTCACCCCCCTTTATGTGGAGGGTGGCGCATTTTTTAGGGTTAAATCGTAGTCCAACGGCAGTCGCTCCCAACTCAGCTGTCTCAAGCAGCCTCCGCATTCCCTCTTCGGAGTCCGCCACGAGTGCCATATCATCGGCGTACGCGAAGTTGTTGAAGCGTACGCCCTCGAACGTGTATCCCTCCTCCGTATTAGCAATGCCTCTGAGCACTACTTCGAGTGTCAGGTTGAACACGTCCGGACTCAGCGGGCATCCTTGTCTCACTCCCGAACGAATGCGAATGGGGTTAGTCCATCCTTCTGACACTCGAACCCTCGTCCTCATGTCCTCGTAAAGGGAGGCGATCATGTTCCTCACCTTCAGGGGCACACCATGGCCCTCAAAAGCACGAAAGATGGAGGAATGCGGCACGGACGGAAACGCGTTGCTAAGATCTAGCCACGCCACAAAAACCTCCCTCCCCTTGCCCCTGGCCTCCCTCAGGATCTCCTGCAAGATAAAATTGTGTTCGAAGCAACCTTCGAACTGCAGGAAACCCTTTTGGGGCTTGCTATAAATAGCATTGGTCATGGCCCACGCCTTGATTCTATCAGCTAGAACCGCCGCAAACAGCTTCGGGACCGTATCTGCCAGCGATATCGGCCGCCAATTGCTGATGTCCTTAGGGTCCCCTTTCTTGTAGAGGAGTATGGTGTTCGACTCACTCCAACAAGAGGGGATCTTCTCCGTGCGCCACACCGCATTGAACAGCGATGTGAGCACCCGGGCTCCAGGGTCGGCCTTTTTGAGATCGGCATACGTGATCCCGTTTGGACCTGGCGAAGAGTTCGCCCTTTTTCCAAGACAAGCTTGGACCTCACCGATCTCTATAGGCTTGCACAGATGTTCAGTGCTTTCCGGAGTTGGTTCTCCCCGATTAAACACAATCGGCCAGTCCTCCTCGCCGACTCTGTGGGCAGCCAGTCCTGAGAAGTATTCTTCTGCTGTTGCTATATTAACTTCGCAGGACTTGTTGGGTCCTGCGAGGACTTTTTGGACTGCCCTCTTCCTGTTGTTCCGGAAGAGCCGCTGAAGGTTTTTGGCCTCGGTGATATGATCGGGTACCTGGGAGACATGGTTGCGACGGTTCTGCTGACACGCATCTTTTCTCCTCGTAAGCCGAGCCAAATAATTATTAATTCGGCCCATCACCGCTTCGAGTTGTTCATGAGCGGTGATTTCATCCAACTCGGTTACCAGAATTCTCTGCGGGTCCGGCCTCCGAACTGGGCGAGGAGCGGCGGGTGGACGAGCCGCGATGGGCTGCGGTTCAGCTCTGTTGACGTTGAGCATAGGAGCAACGGGTGGCTCCACGGTATTCTGCGAAGGGGCATCGTTTATACGACGCCGAGGATTTCCCTCGATGTCTAGAACTAGACTTGATTCGGGTGATTGCGCTGTGGTAGAGTATCGCGCATTCTGTGGAGATGAACTGTCCAGAGGAAGGGTGGGCACGGTGCGACCTCGAGAGGAGTAGGCAGAGTTCCCCGCCACCGGCTGTGCCACTGAAGAATCATGGAGCGATGAGGTCGAATCTTCAGCCGCCAACAGGGTCAGAGCCCCAAGCGGCGCGGAGCCGGAATCTTCAATAATTCGCCGCTGTTCAGGTGGATTTTCAACCGGCGGCGAGTTACCTCGCAACTCACGCCGGATTTCATTTCGTCGAGCAGCGTCAGCCCCGCCCGCGCGAATACCTTGGACACCAGGGAGGCAGGTCTCACAGTGCTGCGACACGACTTTACGTGGATATCGCTTATTAGGGGGAGCAGTATATCCACATCCCCAGCACTGAAAGACCACGTCATTATTAGGATGTTCCGCTTTTTGATGACGTATAAAGTTCTCTATCTTTGTCTTCCCCGTGTACCGACCACGCCCAACACAGATTGGACAGAGTAAATGCTCGTCCAAACGTATTGGCAAGAGTATAGTCAAAGATCCCCCCTCGAAAAGGACTTTACGCTGTGGTTCCTCCGCCATATGGCCAAGCCAAAGTAAAAAAAAAAAAAAAAAAATAAACGAAACAGTACCGATGAATAGCTGACAGAACAGCAACTTAGACGTTGTAGCCGACAGAACAGCTATTTAATATTTAACTTTCAGATATTAAGCTGAAAAGAACAGATTAAAGGATTAATTTAACAAAGACTACCCCTATAAACGGGGTGAACTCATACTTGCTTGTCAAGCCTATCTGTCACTTTGCGACCTTATTTGCTTTTCTACTTTAAAAAAAAATTTTAATTCTATACCTTTCCACGCCAGAACGATGACACACACCAGAGGACACCACAACACTCATACACCTACATATAGACAGAACCCACATAAAACATATACTACACTTTGATCTTAGCCAAAAGGCCGAGAAGCGATGAAAACAATTTATAGAATTAGACATGAATTTGGCATAGTAATTGGAATCTCCCTGTTTAGATGTATTTTTTAACGATTCTGTGGGCCGGTCCCGGCGGCACTGCAATGCCGGGTCGACCCGTGACGGGAGTGGAGCGAGCCCCGAACATCCCGTCGTGGTACAAAAATCAGTTTAATATACTGGTCCCGCAGTGCGGGAACTTTCAGATATTAAGCTGAAAAGAACAGATACTACACTTTGATCTTAGCCAAAAGGCCGAGAAGCGATGCCGTAACTCAGCGATCCCGCGAACCTAATTCTCCGAGAGAAAATCTAGCCAGCGCGATGCAGAATTCGCTACGAAATGTAAAGCGCCATCTATGGAACATCGTGAGCATCGAGTAACGTAAACTTAAGGCGACCTAAGAATAAGATATTATATGCGCCAGTCACTAGATAAACAATTATAATTGAAACTAAATAAAACACACGATTTATAGACTCAATAAAGGTGTATTATATAATTTGCTTTTAATAAAATTGTTTATTTCGTCTACAAAGTCTAAAAAGCGTTGATTTAATTATTGATTACGAAATAACAAGAATACGTAGTAAGAAGTTACTCGGTTGTAAAGTTCTGTGCAAGCCCGTCTTTGTGCAAGAGCTATATTCACATAAGTGTGAAATATAGAATACTGTATATGTGTATTTATCGATATATACATTAATTAAGTTTAAAAATCACTTAAGAAAATATTCTTTATACAATTTAAGTGTTTTCTGTTTCTAACCACTACGGAAGGGAGTAATTCTAAATACCAGATGAAAAGGAGGATTAATATTTTGTAACTCGAACTGCAGCGCTATGTCGATTGGGGGTACACATTTGTCTCAAGAATATTTATTTATAGGCCTGTGCCCCTGTGGGCAAACATTTTCTTTATACTTATAAAAAACAGCAAACTTTCGAAGCACACAATTAATTCGTAGTATTCGATTTTGATTACTATTATAACTTATTATTATATTTTAATACAACGCACTTACACAGTTACTATGTACTATTAATTAAGATTTAAATTTAAAGAAATTAAAATAATGACTGTCGCTTCTCAATATATATTTGATAATGATATGTATGTACGCAAAAATATAAAAGATTTTCCCAGAAATTGTGATTTGTGACGTACCTACATACTGTTAACAAGTATAAACTTACAACCACTGTTACTAGATTACACAGGGTCACATTAGGTTACATTAAGTCTTTTATGGGACAATGTATACGCTTTTACAACAGGATCCCAGAAAGAGTTCAAAAATATTCGATTGTGAAATTTAAAAGGATTGTTAAGCAACGCTTGTATGTTAAAGGATATTATACAATCAATGACTTTTTAGATGATTGCACACCTTGGGAATGGAACGATCGCCTCCTCTTGTTTCAAATAAAGAAGAATATTATTATTGTATTGTGTTTATGTAAATCTATAATTGTAAAAATGACATGAAAAAGCCCGCTGAGTTACTTTCGCCGGTTCTTCTCAGGGCCGAGGTGTTTATTTCCGAACCGGTGGTGGATATAACAATAATGTAATTTAATTATAAGAAAGTGTAGCACTTCAACATGAAATAAAGATATTTGAATTTGACTACATTTATTATGTTTACGATGCAGCTTGTGCACCGGGCAACTGCTGTCGAACGAGAGACCCTCTGCTTTGTCGAGCGCTGCATTTTATAGTTTTGTGTGGTGGTTGTTGATGCATGTGCTGCTTCACAAACAAGGTGGTGGCGTCGCCGTCATATTTATTGTGCTTAAGTTAGAAGTTTAACTGAAATAAATCAAAAAATATATATATATATGAAATTACAATGGCAGAGATTATTATCAGCAGGCAAGCGCATAAGCAACGTTTGTGATTATGTATTTACATCAGGCGTTTTACATTTGCGCCTATAGGGTTCTATAAATTAAAAAACTGTTTACTTACATCCTTCATTAAAACCGTTCATAGTCCCGAAACATAAGAAATCACTACCGTACCTAAAAAAAAATCAAAAAAAAAGAAAGAAAAAAAAAAGTAAAAACAGCATATTTACTTTGCTTGCGGCCCGCGACACCATGAGTCATGACTACTAAGACTAACACGTTTGTGGCCCTTATATAAAAAAAGGTTGAGTATCACTGCTATAATGTAATCATTATTATGGATTATAAAATGATCTCATGCAAGGGACGGTCTTATCACTCAAGTAGTGATATCTTCCAGACCCAACCCTGCGTTGAGATACTTGCAGGACATAACGGGTGAGTATATAAATATAAACAACACAATATACGAAGATACATTATATACAATACAACATATACATAAATAACGGGTCACATATGTAGCATTAACAGTGGAAATATGAAAGAAGTTAATAGATAGGGTAAAGGGTTACAGTGATAAGTAATATATTTTTGTGCAAAATTTGAAGATGGCAATTGAAGAGCATTGATGGATTGGCTGTGAAGGAGTTTGCATTTTTCTATTGTCTTTGAGTCTATAGTTCGTGGATGATAAAAATATTAATTAATTAAAATAATTGAATCTGCAATCACAACTTATATCTGACGAAAAATGTGGTGGACAATGTCTTCAATTTAAATAATTGAAGATAAAAGTAAAAACAGCATATTTCATAAATAATTTTATTGAATATATATGTATATTATTCAACAGTTAATTGAGTATCATTAACATCTAACAATCGGTCAATATCTGTGAGCCATGAAATTAGTCTCTCTAAGTAGCCACCATCTTGTTTATAACTTAATAGCAAAAGCTGCATGTGTCGGAATGCTGTTGGCTGTTGCAGTAAATATTCTAATCTCTTATCTCTTATAGATAACAACCGAATGAAAATAATAGCAATTAATGTCCACTGTATTGGCTTAAACATAATGTTATTTGGCTTTAATTTGAATGTATTTACAAGTAATCGGATATCAGAGCTAATTGTTAATGTCAATAGTCCAAGAGACTTGAGCAAATCTGGTAAAACCTTATTCAAATGTTGGCATACAATTCGTCGACGTAATGCATTCTGTGCATTTTTGTCTACTAAAGGTAATTGTGTTGTATTCTCATCTTCATTGGTACTATCTGTCTCCTCATGCCTAACTTCTGGAATTACTGTCTCTCCAGCGAAGAATGCTTTCACTTTTAATTGCATTTTCTTACTTTCTTCTTTTAATATAGAGTAATCTGGCAATGGTTTTGTTTCCCTGGACAATGTCTGTGCATCATATCGTCTATCTTCTAATTCCAACATATTAAGCTTTCGACACAAAATCTGATATTGGTCATATGAATTTGAATTGTAAAATATGCTTTTTGAGTAGTTGTTTAAGTAATCTTTAATGCACTGTCCCTTGTCAGCAACCAGTTGTTTCAACTTATCCTCACCAAAAAGATATATTAATGTGTCTAAAGTAAACCACTCAGCCAAACATTTTTCTACTTCATTCATTATAATGTTTATAGAAGGTTGTTTCTTCTGTTGTGTCAATTTTGGTACAGTTGTATTTAAGTTTTTAGGCAGAGCACTGGATTTATTAACGGGTGAATCAAGTAGTATGGGATCAATTTTCTTTTCTGGTTTTTCTATTATTTCACCTACTATATTTAAAGGATTTGAGATAGAATTTATTTTTGAATTTATCCCTGTAGCTGTATTGTTTTTGTTGATATTTAATTTATTTTCTTTTTTCATACCATCTTCTTCCTTAGGCTCATTGCTGAGATTCAATTTATGAATTTTTTCATTAAGTTTAATTGTTTCACTATCAGTATTTAATACTTCTGTTTTTATAGGATTCACTTGTGCATTATTATTATTTTTATTTTCGAATGCATTGATCTTGTGTAGTGTAGCATTAGAGAAATCATGTATAGATGTAAAGGTTTGTAATTCAGATTTCAAATGAATCTTTTCTGTTAAACTTAAATCTATTTCTTGTCCAAGACTTCCTGTTGAATCTAAAGGTAAGAGGCAAAATTTGGGAATCTCTTCATAGTCTCTAAACCAAAGGGGACTTGTTAACATTTGTTTTTTAATATGCATTGCTGATTTAAAACAAATATTACTACAAAAACTTTTCCTTGCTGTAATATCATATACTTTATTAGTTTTTACCGATATGCGGTATTTTTGTTTTGGTATGTCTTTCTCAGACAGTGTTCGCTGACATAAAGGATAACCACATAAATGCAATATAGATCGTTCTTCGATCACATCATCGAAGTGGCTTTGATTGATGTCAAACAAACTATTGAGAAAAAAGTTTGCGTCAACACATTTTTCTAGCAGACTTTCTACTATAGATTGGGCTTTGGCGTTACACTCTTTTTTCTTAATAATAGCTTGTCGTATTTGTTCCTTTGTCATTTCTTCAATTTTAGTTGGTTTTCTTAAAGGTCTTTTTTCAAGCGTTTCCATTTTATTGTAAAAAATTATACCTCAAAACTCACAAAACGTATTTCGAAACAATAGTGACAATAAATATAATAATATGACAATTGACATTAGGTAATGACAATTTACTTGACATAACATGACATTAACTAATAAAAGTTGTCAGTTAAAATATTATTGTGTTATATTCTTTCTTAGTTTAGACATGGTTTAGACTTTAGACATAACAGTCATCATAAATTGGAATAGTATTTTGCTTATACGCAAATGTTTTTAAAATGCTTTTATGGATAACATTTTAATAAATATGTAGTATACAAAAACTGCCTGCCTTGTTGGCCTAGTGCAAGGCCGCAGACACTGTGGTCAATTCCCAGGTCTGTCGAACCAATAAAATTTTATTGAGAATTTCTGTCGAAGTTTTTCAGTAGCAGCTCAGAGTCTGGAAGTTGGAAGTTGGAAGTTGGAAGACACTCCCGTGCCTCGGAAAACGCGTAAAGCCGTTGGTCCTGGGTCTGAAATCCTTCCCGTCGTGTCGGATTGCCGTCCCATCGGGTTATGAGAGTAAGGGAATAGAAAGTGAACCTGTGTTTGCACACACACTTGTGCACTATAAAATATCCTGCGCAGTTGGCAAATCTCTCTTAAGAATTGAGATTGGTTTCGGGCCACCGTGGCCGAAACCGGTAAGGAAGACCAAAAAATTAAATTGCTTATTTATTATTTTAATGCATGATTTTGTGGATTTTAATTACGGCAATTACATTTATATTATCCTAAATTTTTCAAAATATATAATGAGCAACAACATATAGTTTTTTTTTCATTGCATAGGAAGGCGCACGAGCATATGGGCCACCTGATGGTAAGTGGTCACCAACGCCCATAGACATTGTAAGAGAATTAAGAGATGTTACCATCGCTTACATTGCCAATGTGCCACCAACCTTGGGAACTAATATGTTATGTCCCTTGTGCCTGTAATTACAGTGGCTCACTCACCCTTTATACCGGAACACAACAATAGCGAGTACTGCTGTTGTGCGGTAGAATATCTGATGAGTGGGTGGTACCTACCCAGACGAGCTTGCACAAAGCCCTATCACCAAATTGGATAATTTATACCTATTTTTCTTTACATTTCATGTTTACAATGCGTCTATATGCTGCAGGGGCATATTTTTTTCGTTTGATTAATAAGGGTACACCATATTATGTTTGTATTAAAATTATGCTAAGATGTGAATGTACCGTTGAAAAGCATAAATAACATTATTATGTGAATATTATTTGAATAGTACGAAGAATAAACATGTAGGAAGAACATTGTAAAGCATATTTTTAGTTAACGTTTATAAAGTGCTTCTCCAAATATACTTTAATCATGTAATAATTGTTTAGTTATTAAAAAACTAATTAAAGATCAAATCAGTCCAGTATATTATATTATAAACAAAAACAAATTAACTTTTAAATAATTTATTACAAAATTATAAGAATGAATCACGAAAGACTTTTATTAACATCTGGTTTATGAAAATTATTAATTAACAAAATAAAAGTGATGCACCTAACCGTCTATCGCGCTGCCTCCAGCAAAAGAGAGTCGACATGACAACCTATTTGACAGCTTGACATATGGAGGTTTGAAAAAATAAACGGATCTCCTTATACGGCCTCTCCTGACGCCCTGGCGCCCTCGGCAGGCTGAGATGATCGTTCTTCCTCAACGGAATCATATGTGCCGGTGACTTTGATCTGGTCATCAAAACTGGAAGAGGTCGTCGACTCTTCAGATTGGTCTACACCTGGAAAGCAAACATTAATTCTTTTGCCGAAACTAGATTACAAACAAGGTCTAGTCACTCAAGACTAGACATAAACATCAAGGTCTAGTATAATCACAAGACTAGACATAAAACATCAAGGTCTAGTATAATCACAAGACTAGACATAAAACATCAAGGTCTAGTATAATCACAAGACTAGACATAAAACATCAAGGTCTAGTATAATCACAAGACTAGACATAAAACATCAAGGTCTAGTATAATCACAAGACTAGACATAAAACATCAAGGTCTAGTATAATCACAAGACTAGACATAAAACATCAAGGTCTAGTATAATCACAAGACTAGACATAAAACATCAAGGTCTAGTATAATCACAAGACTAGACATAAAACATCAAGGTCTAGTATAATCACAAGACTAGACATAAAACATCAAGGTCTAGTATAATCACAAGACTAGACATAAAACATCAAGGTCTAGTATAATCACAAGACTAGACATAAAACATCAAGGTCTAGTATAATCACAAGACTAGACATAAAACATCAAGGTCTAGTATAATCACAAGACTAGACATAAAATATCAAGGTCTAGTATAATCACAAGACTAGACATAAAACATCAAGGTCTAGTATAATCACAAGACTAGACATAAAATATCAAGGTCTAGTATAATCACAAGACTAGACATAAAACATCAAGGTCTAGTATAAAATTCGTAAGACTAGACATAACACAGCAAGGTCTAGTATAATCACAAGACTAGACATAATACATCAAGGTCTAGTATACGTCATTCAAAGGAATATTCACTAGCAAAGAAAGCAGTGCATTCATCAGGAGTCCACTCCCCTTTCCAAGGCACCATAAACTGAGCTGCAGCATAAGTCAGTTTTCCATAGGCTCCAGCAACAAGTTGTAACTCATAGCGCCCATTCTCCAAAACCTTTGTCACTTTATAAGGGCCACGCATTCCGGAATCCAATTTCCCCTTCGATTGTGCGTACTTGATGACAAAAACTAAATCGTTAACATGAAATTCTTGTAGAGGTTTGCGTCCTTTATTGACACGTTCATTCTGATGGTTTTGATTATCCTTTAAGAGCTCGGCTGTCCTTTGCCTGGCTTACTCCCGCAAGGATTGGCGATTACTTTCATAACAATCATCAGCTACATCACGAACCAAAGCTCGTATTACAGGAGTAGCTCCTTCAATTCCGACCACAAGATTTAAAGGAGATGCTTGAGTCGTCTTTTGTTTGGTAATATTGAGTACTAGTTGTAGACGCCATAACTCTTCAGACCAGTTGCTTTTCTTATGATTAGCCTCTATACGCAACATATTCAGTACAGTACGCGCGTATCTTTCCACCTGGCCATTCGAATGATGCATTTCAGGCGTTATATGATGGATACTACACCCAGAATCATTCATCTACTTTATAAACTCGGTGGACTCAAACATTCGACCTATATCAGTAACAATGAGCTGCGGGGCACCAAAGAGGGACATAACATTTTTAAATACGCGCTTTAGTTCATCAAGATCTTGTTTTTGTAAAGCGTATAAGAGACAAAATTTTGATAAAGCGTCAATAATTATCATGACATGTTTATAGCCATTAGATCCAGGTAAAGGTCCCAAAACATCTACATGAAGCGTGTGAAAAATAGTACCAGGCTTCGGCCATGATGTTATAGGCTGTAATGGTGAGATGAGGTTAGATTAAGAGCATAGTTTTCGATGTATTTCCGAAAATATCCGGCTAACCCTAAAAACTATCTAACCTGCCGGACGTTTTCAGGCACAGGGGAATTAATTAATGCAGTTATCTTAGATTTAGAGGGACGTACTACACCGTTTGTAATAATTCGACCAAAATATTCAATCTCTATCTATCTTTAATCGTCACCCTATTTAACGCGCGAAAATCAACGCACATGCGATCTGTACCGTCTTTTTTCTTTATTAAAAGTATAGGACTCGCATACGCTGATTCAGATTCACGAATAATGCCTTTCGATAATAGATCTTGAATTGTTTCACGAACTTTTAATTTTTCGTTAATTGATAATTTATACGGTCTATAATAAATAGGTGCATCACTCTTTAAGCGAATGTGCATGCTATCCGTCGTCACAGTTGAAGTAGCAATACCAGTAATCATTGAAAATTCCTTTAAAATCTCATTAAGTTTATCTAGATCACTACCAATCAATGATGTCGTGATAGGATGTTCATTCGCCTCTACAACCGAGACTTTTGCGGAGACAGAACTACAAATTAAACGTTGGTAATATTTCGTTCGTATGTACGTCACACCTTCACGATTGAGTACGTCTGTACCAATTATAATAGGCGCGTTCATACTTTCACTAGGTACAATTAATAAACCGACTTCAAGTGTGATTTCTTCAAATTCGATTAAGAGGGTAACATAAGAAAACACCCGTGTGATAGTATGTCCGACACCTTTAACTCTCGATAAATTGGTTTCATAGGACAAGCAAAATAATTAACGACAGAAGATGAAATTAAAGACACGTCTAATGCACCGCTATCTATAAGAATGTCAATTGGTATCCCTTGAATTACTCCGACTATAACGTATTTAGAACCATTTAATGTAGGTAACGAACAAAAATTGACGTTATTTTTTTCGTTCATCAGAACGCTGCTTAGCAAAACAAATACTTATATGGTGTCCTACTTTCTTACAATACGCACATGTTATTTTAGGGCTATGTTTTACATCAGCATTAGTCGTATTGTTACTGGAAGACTGTTTTTGATTAATAGGACAGGCCGTTTGCTTATGTCCTGTTCGACCGCAAGAATAACATTTAAATGATGTTGCGGGTACCACACGTTTATCGACATATGGTTTTATTATCGGCCGACGCATTGTGGAACTATGGGATACGGCGATTTCATTTTTAACATTAGTTGATTTAATGAAGGTAGATAAATAATTAACTAAATCGCTAGGCAATAATTTTTCATTAGTAGCCGATGCTTTAATATGTGGGTCATTAATACCACGTATGACAATTGCGCTTATGAGTTCATCACTCAAGCCCTTAACCATACGCAAGCGAAGTAAAGATCGACGAGCATATTCAGCAAACGTGAGGTAGGCATCAGAGTTAGTACTCATAACATTGTACAAAATACTAGCTACGTCAATGTTTTTAACGCATAAAGACTTAAAATCTTTCTTAAAATTACTCCACGAGCGATCCGTGGTAAACCAATCATCTAACCATGTTTTCGCGTCACCTTTAAGACAATGACCTATGCGTGACAAACATTCAATATCACTCCATCGATTAATACATTGAGCACGGTCTACTTCATCAAACCAAGAATCAACATTATGCACATTAGGATCAAAATTAGACACGTAATAATCACGAGTAGAATTAGTTTTTAAAAAATGAATTGCCTCAACTATTTCTTTAGTAGAATCATTAGCCGTACCGCCTATTTCAATATTAGAATTTGACGAAGTCGCCACCGTAGATCTATCCTCTAACGCATTCAACCGCGTAATAATTGTCTGTAACGATTCACGAATTTCCGAATCGCGAGATTTACTTCGAGATCGCGAGGTAGAATCACTACGGGATCGGCGGCGACGACGTTTCGACACGTTTTGTTCCCTAGAACGACTGTGAGAACGCTTCCTTTTACCCATTATTAAAATCACTCACTACAAAATACGATTACGCAAAAATTTTGAAAAACCAAATGTACACGATTTAAAATGTCAAAAATAATAACCAGAAATTAACAAAAGGTGAAGTGAGGGCCTATCCCACTTCTGATATAAACAAAAACAAATTAACTTTTAAATAATTTATTACAAAATTATAAGAATGAATCACGAAAGACTTTTATTAACATCTGGTTTATGAAAATTATTAATTAACAAAATAAAAGTGATGCACCTAACCGTCTATCGCGCTGCCTCCAGCAAAAGAGAGTCGACATGACAACCTATTTGACAGCTTGACATATGGAGGTTTGAAAAAATAAACGGATCTCCTTATAATATATTATTTTGTATAGTAATTATTTTTAATTTTTATTTGTATTTAGTTAAGGTTTTAATGTAAACAGTCCAATTAGTACTTTAGATGTACTAAACAATCAACATTATATATTCCAAAAGAAAATAAAAACAATTAACCATGGTCATAGAAGACCGTGCAATAAACTTATACGTCACATAGGTATTATCACTTTGATGTCTAACGTCAATATAAAAATAAAAACATATGTCAAGTGTCAAAACACTTGGTGACATAAGTGAACTGGCCTCTTTCTCAAAATAAATTGATAAATATTTGAAGTTCGGTGCTTGTAGCCAGCAATTGTGTTTCAATTTAAAGAAAAAACTACTTTGTCGCTATCATTTTTCAAATTACTTGATCTAATTGTTTAGTTTTAATTGAATAACGTTTAACCATAGAGCATTGCATTAAAAAAAGTTCAAGGAAAAAGTGGGTTATTTATATTATATTATTTACATTACTATTAGATAAATCGTCATATGATAACGATGATTTTATCGAGTGGAAGAAGCATGGATTTGTAAATAGAAATGGAGTTCAGACAGTTAATAGTGTTATCTATATAGGTGAGTTGCATTAAATTTTATTTTAAATTATAATATATACTTTCACAAATTATTTTCAAGTATTATTATGTACTAAAACAGTCTCAAAACAACCAAAGTGAATAATACATATATACAAAAACAATTAAACCTGTTTCATGTTTATTTATCTGTTATTGGAAAGAGAAGAGAAAGAAAATTGGTTAGTGCAACTTTTTTAGAAAAATAAAGCAAATAAATTGAAATTTTATGATTAAAATAAACCTATAGTATACCCCACAATATTGTCACAATTACATTTAAATAGGTAATCAATAAAGTATTTGAATATATGTATAAAATATTTTTATAAAACTTGTATTGCTTACGTATATCAGTAGCAATCAATTGGCTGAAAAGTAAGTTTGTATATTATATATTTTTTAATTTAAACTTTTAAGAGTTTGGATAAGAACCTTTCACTTCCACAGTCAGGAGCTCATAAATACTTATAGTTTTCTTTTTGGTTTTATTGAAAAAACTGGAAAGAATTAATAAAAAATATATATTTAAGGAATATTAAGGAAACTCATGATTATGTAGATAATTGTATGGTTTATTGTTGAGAAATAGATATGGACATAAAAACACATGATTAATAGAGCATGAGATATTAAAAGAGTGTTCGATTCATTTTACATGTCAAATTCTCTGTCAAAATAATTTTACAGATCTTTATTTTTAGTAAATAACACCTGTTACTCATACTAGTTTTTATTTCAACACTTAAAATTTATTTCTAAACTGAAGTGTAGATCACTTGATTAATTCATAAACTAATATAATTATTATATCACATACATTTTAATATTCAATTTCTAATATTAAAAAATATGGTATAGTGTTGTATTATAAATAAAGATATGTAGGTATTACTAAGGCAAATAAATTAAACATAAACATCTATCAGATAAGATACTTGTTAAACATTGTAACAAATTGATGTTTTATTAATCTTACTTATAGTATTATTATAGATTAATATAGATTAAAACAAATGATGCATGTTAATCAGATATTTTAAAAATAAATTTCTTATCTAAGTAGGTAGGTAGGTAGATACCTAATAACAGGAAGTAAACTTATTTATTAACTTAAAAATTACCACACAGACACTGAATTATTTCCCAAGATATATTTAAATAAGTATAAATAATTAAGTTAAACTTTTTATTTGTGAAAAGTATACTAGCAAAGGAGGAGTTCTTATTTTCGTTTTTCCCCTCTAGTGAAGCGCTGTTTAGGAGTGACGCGAGTCGCGAGTTTACGATCGTTTGGCGTCCTGTTAATACTATTGATGCATGGTCTGTTTAATATTTTTCTATAACATTGGTACCTTTCATTTACCACTAAACCGATTTTGATGAAATACGAAATGAGGCGAGCTTGAAGCTTCAAAGAAAGATGTAGGCTTTTTTTTATTGTATAGGAAGGCGGACGAGCATATGGGCCACCTTATGGTAAGTGGTCACCAACATCCATAGACAATGGCATTGTAAGAAATGTTAACCATCGCTTACATCGCCAATGCGCCACCAACCTTGGGCACTAAGATGTTATGTCCCTTGTGCCTGTAATTAGACTGGCTCACTCACCCTTCAAACCGGAACACAGCAATACAAAGCACTGCTGTTTTGCGGCAGAATATCTTTGAGTGGGTGGTACCTACCCAGAAGAGCTTGCACAAAGCTCTACCACCAAGTTAACTTTTTTATACCGAAAATACTCGAAGAAGTCTCGAATAGTCTCCAATAAAAACGAAATAATAATAAAGCCTGCCAATTCCCTTGATATTAATCAAATTTGTATAAAAAAAAATGGCTAGCCTATGTTTCAGTTGATACGTTATACAGCCGTTAATTGTTATCGAAGCAGTAAAATCATTCATAATTTTATTACATATTAATGAAATAAAATCGATTTTATTATGACTTAAGTATTGTTATGATGCATATGTTATAAAATGATAATACTTCAATATCACTTCAAAGATATTATCATTTTTCTTTGATTTTGCGTCAAATGTTTAGCTTAAGATTATTTATTATTTTTTAACTTATAAATATTTAAAATTAAAAAAAATATGACATATATGTATATTCCCAGACGATCATATTATGGCGATCGATATCGATATCGATATGGCGATTGACTTTTGTGCTTGATAATAATCATAGGTTCAATGGGTTTTCTGTCCAAAGCACAGCCATGCGAAATATTTCTACCGGAAGTAATCATAACAAAGAATTAATTGTAAAGCGAGAGCAAAGCGAAATGACCATAAAGTTTTGTCAATTTTTTATATTACTATAAAATATTTGTGCTTATATCTCGTGATGTTATGTTAACAGATAATATTCTATAAATATAAACGGCCATTGTCTCTTAATGTTTACAATAACGGAATTGATTCTAATTATTTGGCTGAAGACAATGGTCGTGGTGAAATTTCTTAATCCATTAGAGCGATAGAGAAAAGTTGCTTCTGTGGTTGGAAAGAGAAATAATCGTTCCGTGCATATTGGCTGCTATATATTTACCTATTAAATAAATGATACGGTTATTAAAAAATAAACAAGTTCACAAGTTTTGTCTTCGTCCAGGTGGAGAGAAGAAGTCAAGATGCATATGTGGATGTGGTTCGGTTACGATCTCGGCGAGTTCCTCTTCGCCGGGCTCACGATCAGCACCCGGTGGGCCTTCGCCATAACTTGGATCGTGCTTTTTTTCGTTGCGTTACTCTTTGAAGGCTCAAAGGTAGGATTATTATTGTTTTTTTTTTTAATTTTATAGACTTGAAATACCCATAAAAAGTATCTATACTTATGTGTTTTCGTTTTGTATTTATTTTAATAAGTAAGTTATGATGTAGGTAGTAGTTATGATGTTTGTAAGGCATAACGCGCCTGTAAAAAAAATCAGCCCTAAAGTCGCTGGCGGCGCATTACTGAATAATTACCTAAATACCTATACTATACATACGCGTTTTATAACATTTTTTTTTTGTCTAAATGTAATATAATACTTTGAATATTATGTAATAACTATGAAAGTTCGCCGTGGACTTTCCGTGACCGTGCGTGCTAGTTCAGGGAGCCAATTCTAATAACAAATTGTCACTTTAGCGCAATCTAATTGAAACGTTATATTTTTTATCTGCTGAGGAACTGTAGAAAACAAATATTCTATCGTTTTAGTTTAGTGTAATTTTAATTATTTACCCATATCCATATCCTCATCCGCAACTCTTGGCATAAAGCATACTTGGCAATTGTTATCGTGACATTTTTGGCTTTAAAGGCTAAACATATTGCACACGTCTCTATAAATGCAACACCGACAATTAAATTGTAATGATTCTCATGAATACATCCATTATTATTATATTGATTTAAAAACTAAAATGTTAACTTTTGCATAAATAACACAATTATAATTGATTAAAAAGATATATAACTTGGCAATTTTAGACGAGCCCGTTGGCGTGGTTGGTAAGACAGTTGCTTTTTCACGCCGCAGGTCGTGGGTTCGATTCCCACCCAGGACAGACAATTGTGTGAATGAAAATGTCTATTTGTCCCGAGTCTGGGTGTAATTATCTATATAAGTATGTATCTACAAAAGAAAAAGTAGTATATGTAGTATATCGGTTGTCTGGTTTCCATAGTACAAGCTCTGCTTAGTTTGGGATCAGATGGCCTTGTCTGAATAATGTCAAAAAAATTTTAAAACTATAATTACGACTGTAATGGGTATTGTTCGTGATTATCAATAATTGACAATATGAACTTTGTAATCGCATTGCATCCTTTCTTTTCCATAGTCATGTACTATGCACCTTAAATATGACATAATGACAGAGTTGTTATATCTATAGATACATTATTATAGATAAAATTCGTTTACTATTATATTTTATAGAATTTTGAAACCCGATAAGTAAAACTATATTTAATGATATTTATATTAGTTTAGATGTTATAGCCATGCTTAGACTTTTAAAAAAAGTTTATAATTGTTATTTTGAAGCCACGGGAGGGCTCGGGTTGTTCACAAGCGTCGATATGTTTTCGGTTCATCCACCAATTTTTCACATCGCTTTTTCTAAGAAAATCTATGATAATATTCATTATTTGGTCCTTAGGTGTACCTGGCGGGAGTTCAGAAGGAGGCTCACAAGAAACTGTACCCGTATCGCTCAGACGAGAGACGTAATCTGCTATGTGATCGGTAAGCTAAATTGTAATAAAATATCTCTATATAAATATGTATATATAAGCGAAATACCAATGTAGAAGCTACTTAATTTCTTGTAGTCCTAGAACCTTTGAAAATTAATTTAACTGGCAAAAACTGACGGTAGAAATATGCCTGGGAGAGCGCTTTGTATAAAATATGTTTTTGATTTTGGTACCGATTTATTATTCGATAGTGAATTTTAATTATATTTAATTATAAACTAATAAAATTGCAATAAATTCTTTGGTTTACCCATGTAAAGTCGCGATGTGTGGTTTACCATACACTTGGCTTGGAGCACAGGCTTTTCAAATAAGAAAGCGCGACTTTATGTCGTGATTAATATGACGTATTGCATATTTATTTATTTAAATCAATTCAAAACATAACAGAAAACCACCAGCGGTACAAATCAACTGTCGATATTATGTCGATGATGACGTCATCCTGACTGATTCCGACCACGGCTATCATTCCCATGCGAGCAATGATACTAGCCATCAGCGCAGGTCATATTATACTTTATAATTGTGTTTACAAATATAAGTTCACTCTTACAATCCAATGACACGTCAAATTCAGAGCGTACGACTATCGGCTTATAGGTGCTGTCTGAGTGATGAGTAGTGTAAATTCTGCCAACTTCCATTCTGGACTGAGATTAATAACATTTTTATTAGTCCCAAACCCAATAAATATTTATTGGCCCGACCCGGGAATTGAACCCGAGACCACCGGGTCTGCGGCCTTATATCTAGTCACTAGACCATGGAGGCAGTCGATATACTAACCACATGAATGATACGTTTATGTATTTATAGGTTAAGGGTTAACATAACTACTACTATTATCCCTGACCTCAACTGATCAATAGGCTCAAATACATAAAAAACTCCCGTTACAAGTTATACAATAATATAATATATAAGTGTCTTTTAACATCCATTTGAAATGTTTAAAAAATACAAAAAAATATTTCTTGCTTTTGTGTTTAATAAACATTCAGTCAAGTAAATATTCCTTTCGAGATAAATTGATTTATCCGGTGTACCAGTTCTGAAGGTCGTGTAGCTTATAATGTAGGTTACTATGTGGACTAAGATTGATTGAAGGTGCCTATTCAAGTTAAAAAAATAGTTCCGTAACTTGTATTTACTAACATATATCGATATTTTAAATTAAAACACACGACCGCCATTGACAATAAAATCATCGCCAGTCTCACTCGAGATGATGTAAGGATTCTAACGATATATAGAAATCTGTTAAGGCATTTAAAGGTTATGGTGTAATAATGAAACTTACATATTTACATGAACCTTAATAACATTACACTCCTTTTTTTTGGCAGTCTTGTTAAAATGTATGGTGCTATATTTGTTTGAGATGAATAGAATACGACGCCATTACCATAAAAGTTAGCAGATATATAAGTTTATTTTTTCATGGAGAAGGTTTCTTTATTATTAACTTTGTTGGAAATCCTACAAAAATCCCGTTCAACACATCGCCATGACAATATTGGTATACATTCGAGCACAGTCATTATGTTAGTTTAAGATAAATTAGTTGACTGATTTAGAGAGGCAAATAGGCAATACAACGTCTTATGCATATCTAATATATAAATTAAGGTCAATTTTCAATATGTATCAATCATAATATAACTACCATTATTGCCATATACTTTGTTGCTGTCAACTTCTAAAACTTCTATGTAATATATTTGATATCTACCCATATCAATCTTTTTCTTAATTGAATTTATTATACTATTATTGATAGTTTTTAGTTTTCTATACACATTTTATTTTTGAAATACATATTATATCTTTCTGTTGACTTTATCCTTAAGGATGTTTGTGAAATAATCTCTACTCGGCTCGGAACAACGTCTCTATCCAAGTAAAGAATAGTAACGTAATACAACTTTTAAGTATTTAATGGATACTTATTTATTATTAATCGAAAGTGATATAGATATACTTCGACAAAAGTTCGACAACCTCGATGTTTGTTGATAATATCATCTTAAAACTCAATAAGCTAATACTTCGCATCGGCAACGTATTTCAGATAAAATGTTATCTCCAATAAACAGTCACTGTATTCGCTGTCAGCGTCAGATAATATAAATAAGCAAAACATGTATTTTAATACTAAAACGTGTTGTTATAATATATAACTGTATCGTAGTTTCTCTTGCGGATGTGACGAATCGCTCGCGGCTTTATAAACTCTATAACAATAATAATTGATAAATGTTATTTACAAATAATATGTTAAAGGATAACTACATTTTATTAGTCAAGGAAGTTAATTGTTTAGGGTACGTAATTTGAAAAGGAAATTGCGGATTCTACCCTCAAACCCCGGCTACTACCAGTGACGTTTCATGTGCTAAATTTGTGTTTATAATTCATTTCTGGGCCGGCGATAAAGGAAACGTACACGTTTCAGATAAATTTCCCAAATCGTACCAATCCTCAATGGAGCTGCGTGGTGAAATAAATTCCACACATAGGAATAAAGCATTTACTCACTCTAACATTTATAGGCTATAAGTCTTAGGTCATATTTGAAATATTTAATTAAGATTGTTTGGAACTGTCGTCTGATGGTTAGTTTGCATCAAACATAGGGATAGTATGAAATATTTTACGTCCCATGGATCAGTGGCATGGTGACGCTTGCTATTGGGTCACTTACCCTTCCACCGGAACAATGATGTTAAGCAATTGAATCAATTAGTAGAGCTGTAAAGTAGTGATGAGAATTTCACAAAGTTATACAAGTAGATACTAGTAGTATGGATAGACGTCATAGAACAACATCTTTGAAATAACAAAAAAAATTACAATGGTTTGTTCTGCTGGAACCATTCTTAATATAATTTAATTTAAATTGAAAGCTATTTACTAATATAAGAACTACTTAAGATCGAGGACTTAAATAAGTAATTAAAAGTCAAAGTTTAAAATAGCTTGGTACTGTATAAATCCTTCAGCCACGAGAGGAGGCAATAAGACGTTAATAAGAGTTATATTTTATAAATGTTCTTTACACTATCACTAAAAGGTTAAAATGTTCCATTTCCAGCGAAAAAAAGTCCAAATGTTCCAACTGCAAACGGGAGAAAGATATTATGTATACGTATTGATATTTCCCTTAATTTGAATTACATTAATATAATACACAAATACATAAAAGTTAAAATTGCCGACAAATGTTGATTTATGTATATACTGGCCGAATACTGAAACGTCCCTCAAAGTTAAACGCTACTTAACAATGAAAAGCTCCTAAATTAGTATGCGAAATTTTAAATTAACGGCGTCTCAAATAATTAAGTTGCATTTAATGTTTAAGTGACGTTTCATTATTCGGCCGTAAGTCATAGGAATAAAGTTGTTTATGGAATTACTAATATTCCTTTTTAATTTAATAATATTCCTTTTAAGGCGACATCGACAATAGCCAAGCATCAGGAATCAGTACCGAACCAGACACTTTTACATCGCTAGGCGGACCGCAAAACATTTGGCTAGTAACACAGCTAGCAAAAAAAAGCATAAGATTTGAAATATGTATGATAGTAAAATAAGTGAAACGTATATAGCCGTTGAATTAATTATTACATATATAAAGCTAAATAATTTACATATAATAGCAATTATAACGAATTTGTCGTAAAATCGACCTCGAGAAGTTAACGGCGAGTCGGTACCGTTCTAAATTCTAACCCACGTGTAAGACTGGGACCTTGTATCGTTGACCAACTACAACTGGTGAATGGGTAATAAGTTTTAACTGGATTAGTGAAATGGAGTTGAAGTAATGCTTAATATTTGTAATGTAATAATTTGTTAAACTAATTCCTATCATATTTAATTCAATAAGCTTAAAAAAAGGGGTCGTCCCGACTGATTATGGAAATTATTATAATAATTAGTAATGAACAGTAAAGTAATAATTAAAATTGTTTCATATCAAGGTATTTATTTTTCCGTGAATGACTTTAAAAATCATATTGTATTTATGAGGCTAGAAGAGAAACTAAATAATAAACATAATTTAGTTTTCAATAAGGTTTTGATACAATATTATAATGAAAACCGGCGTATTTTTTTAATTCATTTCTTTGAGATATAAGCTGATGTTAGAGAAATCTATTCATAATTAATGTTTTTTTTTAATAGGTTCTTATGAATGTAATGAATAAATTAAGAACACGAAGCGTGTGTAATATAAATATAATTATAAATGAATGTAAATTGTCATAATATTGATATATTATACAGGTTGTAACAAAATTCGTGTCCGACCCGTGAAGTGGTTATTAGGTATCCTTAGTCGATTCTATTTATGTAATAAATTTTAAAATTTTAAGCAAAATTTTACCCCGAAAAAAAATTAATTTGACTAAATAACGACAATTATATTGCCACACAGGCGCGGGCGTCAGCGCTCGATAGCTCTTACCTATCGGGTAAGTCGGATACGAGGTCAAGAACTCAGTTCTCCATGAAATTTTCGTCATTTACAATTGAAAATGAAAAAAGAAAAAAATTTATGAGTAATTTTTTTGCATATTTTAATTTTTTTTACATAAATAGAACCGATTCACGATACCTAATAACCACTTCACGGGTCGGACACGAATTTTGTTACACTCTGTATATTTTGTATTGTTAGGCTAAGTTTATAGGATTTAATAAAAATTGTTATTAATTCACTACAATTTTCAACGGTAAAATATTATTTACTTATTTTTTTTTTTGTTCGTTTGTAGGGATCCAGGTAGTGCCATGGAGCCAACGACTAGCCGCAACACCAGTTCCGGTCAAGTCAGTAGATGGGCGTCATTTCGTGTCCGGTAATAATTCAATTACTTAGCTGTCTAATACCGTTTTAATTATAGTTTGGTCTCTTACACATATATCACAATACCAAAAATCACTAGCGACATTCGGAGTTATTGCAAAAGATATAGGTGTAGCATTACATACTCTACTTCTTTGGTCATAGACAATATTTAATTGAGGGTGAGTGAGGGCGGGTGAGTGTAATTACAGGTACATGGAACATAACATCTTAGTTCCCAAGGTTGGTGGCGAATTGGTGATGTAAGCGATGGTTAACATTTCTTACAGTGCCAATGTCTATGGGCGTGGGTCCGCCTACTTATACAATAAAAAAAAACTTACCATAAGCTGGCCCATATGCTCGTCCGCCTACATAGGTACATAGTATAGACTATAAAAAAATCTCTACCAGGCGGCACTAAGTGTACAGAGCTTTCAGAACGTTGGTGAACACGCACCAGACGACGGTGTTCGTGGTGCACAACGTGGTGGGCTACCTGCTCATGCTCACCGTCATGGTTTACAACGTGCATCTCCTCTTAGCCGTGGTCTTCGGAATGATGCTTGGTAAGCAGGGGCGTGGTCATCTGTTACTCTTGTCTTACGAATTTTTAAATGTTATCACCATTGCTATAAACATGATGAAGAAGCTTATGTGTAACAATACTATAAGTTTTAGGTTTATTATGATAACTAGTTAGACATTACACAAAATGTCTGCAAATTTATTATTATAAATTATACAAATATACACCCTACTAAATTATTTAAAATTCACTACAGAACAGTTAAACTTAAGTTTTCAACAATGACGTGCTTTCGTAAGATTTTTGTAAAAAAATTTATCTTACAATTTTAAAAATTATTACATAAATAAAACCGACTAACGATACCTAATAACCAGTTCACGGGTCGGGTAGGGTTTTTGTTACACGCTGTATATATAATGCGCACTAGGCTAACATATCAGATGAAGAAAGTTACTCTAATTCTAAACAATATTTATAAAAAATAACTTTTTTATTTACAGGGTATTTCCTTTTCGGGACGAAGTTAACTCGATTACAGATGCAGTGCTTCAGCACCAAGCGGTTGGTTATCTGTACGCCGGAGTGCGACGACACAGGTATATTTATTCGACTTTACTTCTTTAATGTCAAATAGCTTCAATTACAATAACATTGACACGCATTTGATTATTTACATTTCCTTTGGTAGAACTAACCTTTTTATTTTAATTTTATATTCAATATTTAAGGAAATGTTGTTAAAAGTTTTTCTGATAATTTCTAACACGTTTAATAGAAAATAAAAACTGAATTGAATTAGGTACGTTAAAATTTTTATTAGTCACTCTCCGCATTGAATAATATTTTTATAAGAAACTAGCTGTGGCCCGCGGTAATAATGTTATATAATGAATATAAATCAGCCTAGAGCCTTCCTCGATAAAGGGACTATACAACACAAAAACAATTTTTAAATTCGAACCAGTAGTTCCTGAGATTAGCAGGATCAAACAAACAAACTCTTTAGCTTTATGTATTATTATAGATTAAAAAAAAAACATTTAATATTCAAGAGAAAACCTTTCCAAATATCCAAGCTATTACGTTTACCACCAAAGTTATTTTTTTTAAATAAATAATAATTAACGGATATTCAACGAATACCTCGCTCCCATCCCTACTCCCAGACCGCTGCAACACTGAGAAGTGTAGCTGGGAAGTGTGCGAAGGCAAGCTGTGCAAGCAGCTGGACGCACTGGAGCTACAACAGGCCGACACCACGCTCGGACATGACTCCTACCGTCCTAAGTACACGATATCCAAAATGACAATTCTCTAATTTTGACTAATGTTGCCAGATTTCAAAAAATAATTGTGATATTTCTTATGATACTGCAAGATTAAAAAAAAATAAAATAAAAGGAATTCATTGGACGTTATAATAAAGTAATTTAAATGATTGGTCATAAAGTTGGGTTGTTATTTAAATAGTTGTCTGGTGACCTTACTCAACATTTTTACATCCGTTCAGTAGATTGTTATTTTAGCTATATTTTAAGGTTTTCTCCTCATCCTCTTCCCTAATGTTCTTTTCCTTTTGATGTTGTATAAATATTAGGTAATACAGGCGTCTAGATTAGTTTTACTTTTATAGATTGTTCTGCACATAGTATTGTATTCCTGAAAAATTGCAGTAAAATCGTGCTTTAACCGTTTTTTTATATTTTTTCCTTAATGGTATCACGATTACAATTTTATTTTGCGTTGTACATCTCATTTATTTCATATGTCAAATACATTTCATATTCCCTTCATGTCGATAAATCAACTCATAGAGAAGCTTCTTAGTGGCATGATTATACAATTTTATATTAAATTAATTTGTAAAAATTTTTCAGCTGAAAACACAACTCCACCGCTATTAGACTCACCTGTTAGTTCGGAGTCTGATTTGTTCATATGTCAGACGAGAACATGCATACAGCCATCGCATTATTTCCCCGTCAGCACATCACAAGATGCAGGAGAAAGTAGTAACACTACATGCCATTATGGCGCCAAAAAGTGTCCATCAAAAGTTGCCAGAGCGAAAAAATTACTAGCTGGGACAAGACAATGTCATAGTAGTGGAAGTGAGAAGGAGGACAGTCCGAGTGTCGAAGACACACAACTGTTGCGCAGTGAACACGGATGTTGTAAAAAACAAGAGCAAAAAGAGGAAAAATGCTGCAAATCTAGTCAGAACACGACGGTCGTGATACACGAAACAGAGAGTAATGACGATTGTTCAGAAACGAAAGTTGAATTCAAAAGTAGAGAAGACAGTCCACAGATTACGTGTTGCCATAATGCGAAAGCAGCACCAAGTGAAAGTCAGGAACAGATAATTAAGTGACGTCTATTGATTATAATGTACGATAATTAGTTTTGTATGGAGGCTGTTAGATTATATATTTACAAGTTACGAATATGTTTGTACAGGTTTATGTTTTTTACAATTGATAGAATTTTATTTTAAGTTTTGTTTATAACAAAAATGATTTCAAATCATATTGTTAACGTAGTTAGGGTTGCTCAATGTGAACGCTAATATATGGCAATAAAAAGCAATAAATGTATGTTCCAGTAAATATAAGATTTTAGCTTTAAATAAAGAACAAAGTATATAGGTAGTGCTAATGTCTTCAGTTAGGATGCCATTTTTTTATTTTTACGTATGCCCACTTTAATTTGTACTTTAAAAATTGTTATCGTTGGTACTCATTTGTATAAATTCATTAATGTTTCAGAAATAATAAACACCATGTAAATATGATACTTATTATGTTTTCTAATTGATTGCACAATGTTTTCTGAAATTGGAACTTGCGCTAGTTTGAAGTTAAACACAATGAACAACTTTTGTAATTTTTTATTCATAATAGAACATTTAATGAATAATAAAATAATATCTTACCCTATCTTAAAACTATTTTTTGTTTCAAATAATCACATCATACGGCGGGCGCGGTTACATCACACTAGAACACTATTTCTGAGATTCGGACAATTTTTTTCAGTTTGTATCGTAATAGGATATTTTTGAAGCCGATAGACATGACGTAGACTTTTGTTTTAGGAAGGTCGATAGGGAAGCCCAGACCATTCAGTATCTGGGGGGTCCCTAATGCCAGTGCAGTGTAGCTACTATATTTTATTTTTAAATATGTATGTGTTATATCTTTCATATAAATACATATTCAACATGATGCTCCTTTATACAGTACCAGGAGCACTATAACACAGGTGCCAAAAACATCCTAATACAATACCAACACTATGGTCCAAGGTATAGAATTTATAAAACTTAATAAATAATCAGTTATTTCACATAATATTTGTACGGTGTGGTTATTGCATATGGAGTTGCACCGCACCCAGACTGCGAGGCTCCGACAAAATAACAATAATAATAAATATGGCCGTCGTCAGAAAAACCCAGTTAGAATTAATTATATAATTAGTAAATTTCTCAAAAGAAATTTCATATTTGATAGCGTTTCAACTAAGTGGTTGGGGACGATAATAAAATTGGAATGAAGTATAGGGTTAATAAATTATATTGAAAAAGGAAGACTAATACAATGTCAATGATTCCATTCAATAATATTAAGAAAACTAAGACAAGTGTGTTTATGCATTTAGATGTCAGATAGTTTCAACTTTGTATGTTGCCTTTTTTTTTTTTTTTTTTTTATATAAAGAGGGGGCAAACGAGCTGGAGGCTCACCTGATGGAAAGTGACTACCACCGCCCATGGACATCTGCAACATCCGAGGACTTGCAGGTGCGTTGCCGGCCTTTGAGGAAAGAGTACGCTCTCTTCTTGAAGGTTTTCATGTCGTATCGGTTCGGAAAAGTCGCCGGCGAAAGCTGGTTCCACAGAGTGATTGAACGAGGCAGGAAATGCCTTAGAAAACGGGCTGTTGTGGACTTCCAGACATCGAGGTGGTGAGGATGGAATTTTGAGTTCTGGCGCGATGTCCGGTGGTGAAACTCAGCGGCCGGGACTAAACCAAACAACTCCTCAGAACACTCCCCGTGATATATGCGATAGAGGATGCAGAGTGACCCAACATCTCTACGCAAATCCAAAGAATCAAGCCGGTCGGTAATAACCTGATCGTCGACAATTCGAACTGCTCTACGTTGAATGCGGTCAAAAGGAAGAAGCTGGTACTGTGGAGCTCCCGCCCAGAGGTGAGAGCAGTACTCCATGTGGGGCCGAATTTGCGCCTTGTAAAGTTTTAGGCGATGGTCCGACGTGAAGTACCGTCTCGCCTTGTTGAGCACTCCAAGCTTTTTGGAAGCCAATTTGGCTTTAACTTCCAGTTGACCGCGGAACTGAACAACGTTCGAAACCTCGACGCCAAGTATCCCGATACTGGCTGTGGCAGTGAGGGGAGTATTCTCGAAGTGAGGGGATACGACAAAAGGAGACTTTTTAGCGGTTAACGCGCAAACTTGAGTCTTATTGGGGTTGAATTGGACTAAGTTTAGTCGGCCCCAGTCTGAGACCTTGGTTAACAAGGTCTCGACTTCAGACACAAGTTTATTCCGACACTCGTCGACGTGTTCCCGAGAAATATTAGCACGGCCGGTGTAAAGTACGTCTACAGTGCTGTCATCCGCATAGCAATGAATGTTACTGATTTGTAACATATCATTGATATGCAGAAGAAACAAAGTAGGTGAAAGAACGCAGCCTTGTGGAACGCCAGAATTGACGTATTTTAAGTCGGAGCATGCACCGTCGACAACGACCTTGATGCTCCGATCTGCCAAAAAACTGGGGATCCACTTGCACAATTTCTCAGGAAGCCCGTAAGATGGAAGCTTGGAGAGTAGCGCTTTATGCCATACCCGATCGAAGGCTTTCGCTATGTCCAGACTGACTGCTAATGCCTCCCCCTTGGACTCAACCGCCGTAGCCCATCTGTGAGTAAGGTACACTAGAAGATCACCAGCTGAGCGACCCCGACGGAAGCCGTACTGGCGGTCGCTAATCAGCTGATGCTCCTCTAGGTACCGCAGGAGCTGGCAGTTAATAATGGACTCCATTATCTTGGAGAACAAAGAGGTGATAGCAATAGGCCTATAATTTGATGGATCAGAGCGATTGCCTTTTTTAGGGATCGGGTGCACTAAAGCAGTCTTCCAAGAATTCGGGACTACGCCTAATGAGTAGGAGTGTCGGAAAAGACGCGTTAAGACCGGTGCCAGCTCGGGAGCACAAGTACGCAGCACAATCGGAGGAATGCCATCGGGCCCACTCGACTTATGGATGTCCAAGGAAAATAGTGCTTTACGAACTGCACTGTGTCGGAATTTAATTTCCGGCATCGTGGTATCACACCGCAAGATTGTCGGTGGTGTCTTTCCTTGATCATCAAGAGTCGAGTTGGACGCGAAGAGAGATCCCAAGAGGTCGGCTTTGTATGTTAGCCTTGCCTTGCCTTGCCTAGTGTTTGCCTTGTATGTTACAAGGCAAAAGATTGTTGCTTCCACTTGTAATAATGCACAATTTCATTTGTGTATTAGTTACTAATAAAATAAATTTATTTGATCATTCCAATAACTGATTCCATAATCAGTTTGTTTATTCATACAATATGAGCATCTAAATACATTTCAAACACTGTTTTCTTAATCTTACGAGCGTTCAGCGCAACAAAAAACAAAATAATGTATGAATCTAATTTACTTTTTTTTATAAAATGATAAAAAAGATTTAATAAAGTAATAACGTTTCAAAAAAACAGTAGGAACGAATTTTACAAAAGGAATTATAAATTAAATGTCGCTTGACATTAGTAAATTTTTACAAAACTTAAAATTAACTTAATACAAAAAATAAATAAACATCACAAATGGTCTATGTTTGACCACAAATTATAGAGTATACAAATTCAAACTAAAGAACATCAGCTCACAATCAGAGTCGTGTTTCTTAAATGTTTTTATTCAGAACAAGAGCAGTGTTGCGCAAACGCTTGTAGTCATAACGCACACATTTGCTAAGTTAAAAGAAAATGACAACTCCCTAAGATAAATATACTTTAACATTAACTGCAAAAATGTATGTCAATACTTATACCTAATTAATAATGTCAGATTTCAATTAATAGCTAACGTTACTGGGATTGTTTTCGACCATCAAGTTCTCAATTAATATTAAACGTGAATAATTTATAACTTAAACATAAAAATTAAATATAAGAATAAGTAAACAACTTGGATCTTATAGTAACATTTGTTTCGGTATAAAATTATTTATTAAATGTAATTCTGCGCACTATGCACTCACAGGGTTGTGCTGGTACATAAACAAGTTTTGTAAAGTAAGGTTACAAAAAACAAGGGGAAGCACTTCACCAAAACATATGTACTCTGAGAAGAACCTTCGATTTGAAGACATTGATTGGATTCATATTCATTTTGACAAATTTTAATCATATAAACTGTGTATCCATATAATAATACCAGCCCTTTTATTCATTTTTCAGTGATAAAATACTTCAATTCCTATATTACATGACAGATTGATTTTTTTGGTCGTTTCTTTCATTACAACAATGTCAAAGTTAAATGATCAATATATTGGGAACATTTAGTTTTGGTGTCTTTTTAGAACTTTCTTGAATGAGTGTTCATTACTGAAAATCCTAAGTTTTCTATGTAAATTGGCAGATTTCTGTGATATGATCTCAACTCTAATACTTTTCAATGAAAACTATAACATTTATAAGTGTTGATGAAAAATAATTAATCTTGATAGTTTGAATAAAGACCAAAACTCCATTTAAATCCTTACACCTCAGGATGTATGTATTTCGTATTCAATATTTTTATAGTGAATTTCAAGCTGTGAGTTCCCAGTACTGTAAAAGTCGCTCACCAGACGGCAGTGCCATTGTTTGTGGTCTGATGAAGTTCACTTCAATCGTCTTGAACCTCTTCTTCAATTCAGCATCAAATAACTGCAATATAAATATTTCGATTATTTTATGTCGATCATCTTCATTCACTTGTGTTTATCTTATAATTTGAGTTGAGCCGAAAAAGGATGGGCGCCCCGCCTGGCCTCAATTCTTTTCGGAAATGCTTTTGCTACTGGTTTTCTGTGACCTCGACCTTGCTAGTCGTTGAGAAGAAATGAGGTGGAGGTAGTGATGGTATAATAGAATGGGGGTTAAAACGAAAATTGCAAACGTTCTTTCCTCAAAGGCCGGCAACACACCTGCAAGTCCTCGGATGTTGCAGATGTCCATGGGCGGTGGTAGTCACTTTCCATCATGTGAGCCTATTGCTCGTTTGCCCTCTCTTATATAAAAATAAACTGACCGCCGAGTCGTCGTCGAGCGCGAGCGAGGCTGGCGGGTCGCGGTCGGCGGCGGCGAGCACGCGCGCGGCGGCGGCGCCGACGGCGGGCTCCCAGTGGCCGCGCAGCGCGCGCACCTCCCACAGCGACGAGCCCAGCGCGCGCGACCGCGCAGCGCTCGACTCCTCCATCACGTACGGGTCGTTTGACACTGATGAAGATGACATATTTTAAATAAAAGCAATGCTTTAAGCGATTCGTTTACTAATATATAAATATTCATTTTCTTTAGGTAAAAAGAGACATGCCTTAGGAATGCGGTCGACAGTAACCACGTGCAAAAGTTCGAGTCATTGAGCAAATTTTTTAGTAGTTACTTAAACATAATTTTGTAAATATAGTACTCGCCAAACTTTATGGCCGCTCCGAACATAGCCGCATTACGCTGCGCAGAACACAAAATCAGGTATCAGAGGGACGTACGCGGGGTGTGGAGGCAGGGCACGCCCGCGCGCGCTGTCTTCCACCCGCAAGCGTCCTAACCTCCTGCGCGTCAGTGTGAGTGCTACGTTCGTACACGAATCACATATTCGCTGAGCTCTGACAGTATCGTCGCGTTCAGAATAGTTTCATATAGTTACTTGTTTGTTTTTTTTTTCTCGTTGTAACAAAGTTATACGCATTGAGGAGGAATATAAAAAGAGCGATGTTGTGATAGATGACTTAACCGATCAATTTATCATACACGTGAGCGAAAATGAATCGGAGGAAGAGGATGGTGATTCCGAAATAAGTGAAGAAAGTGACGAACAAAGTTCTTCAGATGTGGAACCTTCTACGAGTATGGAAGATGTTTTTATGGAAGGTGTAGCCTCTTTATAAATAAATATAAAAAATAAATATAGTTTTGTCGTAACCAATGTATTTTTTATTATTTAGAAGTCCCTTCATCTAACTGAATTTCATTAATCGAATTTGATTGAATAAATAATGAAACAATATAATATAGCTAATCTAACAAAGTAACTGAAGATTTTAATTTTATAATTTTAATTTTCAATAATTACAAATATTTTTACCGATTACCGATTTTACCATGCGCAAGTTCGTACCGACGGCTACATTCAGAGCGGTCATAAAGATTGGCGAGTACTGTAATACTGACAATTTATGATCCTATATAAACTATACTCACTGATGGCAGGCGTGTCTTCGCAGCAGATCATACGCTTGAGTGCAGGGTGCCGCAATAACAAATTGGCTACCAATTGTAATAAGCCTTTGGAGTCCTCCGGGGAACCAATCAAAGCCAAACGAGACATACGTTTAGCAAAAGCTGCCACCAGACTTTCAGGCAAATGTCTGTAAAAATTAATATAGAACTATACATTTAAAAAATATGGAATATACATTTAATCTTCTATATATAAAAAAACTTGTCCTGAATGACTCATCAACACAGAGCCTAAAGCACTGGAGTATAAAGGAGTTAGGTCTAAAGGAGAGAGTTATAAAGGATTTTTGGAAATTCCACTCCTAAAGGGGTTAAACTGTTCATCCCTTCTGATTGAGTCGCGTGCAAAGCCGCGGGTAAACCACTAGTACTAGATATAAGATTTTCGTTGTGTGCGGTTTATTTTCATATACAAGGCAGGTGTATGACAACCTATCTCAGTAGAGATATAGACACAGGTGCAAAATGCTGCATTGCAGTGCAGTGAGGAAAACTGATGTGCGCCTTCGATCGCATAAGCAGGACTTACGCGGCCATAACCTTGTCGCAATATGTTGTGTGACAACAGACCAAATATTCGGCCAAACAACTATACATTTCATCATCTTATGCTTTATAGATAGATGCACTGTTTATAAAATTAATTACAATTTTTGAATGAAAAGTAAACTCACGTGGAACTGAGGAAGATATCTGTGAGATGCATGAGACGCTTCTTATAACGAGTAGCGAACATTTCCGGTTCAAACATGGCATAGAGACGATCATATATGTCCGGGTAGTCGATGTTGTGGTGTCTCACAAGCTCTAAAACACCTTGTAACGCGAGCATGCTGATTGGCCCTCCTAATTAAGAAAACAACAAGATATAATTAACACTCTTCTATCAATATTTTTATAATTTATAAAAGTTCTTAACAAGACAAGTCAATTACTTGTGACTTATTGAATATTACGTATTTATTTATACGTAAAAATATCTTACCAGCATCAAGACTGTCGCAGAGCATATCAGTGGCTAAATGAGGTCTGTTTAGTAGTGGCATCAAACGTTCAACGAGCAGCAAGAGTGCGCGGCGTTGGGTGCGGGGCTCCTCACATAGCGGCCACTGGCAGGCGAAGCTCCAGCAACGGTTGGCAAATCGACGACAAACAGCAGGATTGTATGGGAAGTTAGGCTTGCCTACAATAATTTTATTCATTTTTATAACCAGCTGATATATATTTATAGTATATGTGGGGCTTAGTTTTACTTGGCAATATCATTATCAGTAGACAATGACATGTTTATTATCTGTTGATTAAATTACACAACAATAGCATATCTAAGCATTACTTAGTATTGTTATGTTTTAGTTTAAAGGATGAGAGTGAGTGTAATTACATGCACAAGAGCCATAACATCTTAGTTCCCAAGATTGTCGGCACAATGGTAATGTATGGAGTGATTAATATCCCATAGATAGTGGTGGTGGAGACCACTTACCATCAGATGGTTCATTTATTAATTTGTGAACCTATTTTTAATTAATTTAATTGAAATAATAAATATATTTAATTAAAAATTAAATTAAATAGCTCGTTGGGTGCCTAATATTCATTTCATAAAAATTGCAATAACCATGGAATTGCTAACCCCTATAAACCATTAGAAAGAGACTATCTCACCTTCTGAAGCACACAGCACCTTCATCTCATTCTCTTCATTATCTCTATCTTTGCCCTTCACTTTATTATCCAATGGAATCTTTGCTGCTAAAAGTTTGTCTAAAAGCTCTAAAAAGTTTTGCATGTAAATAGGTGATGGGGATCTAAAACCAAAAAATTTACATATTAATTTTAGTAGAAAATACCCTGACTTGAGAGCAATTGTCCAAAGATACTTGGCAAAGTTTAATTCCCCAGGTTTGCTATGATCAAACCTTTATGAAACTTTCTAACAAACATTGTAATTTTTTTTTATTCAGCATGATGCAGTTACTGTTTGCCAGTAGGTTATGTCCAGCAGTGGACAACAAAGGGATGATGATGATGATGATTGTAATTTTTTGTTTTTTTATTCAGCATGAGTCAGTTACTGTTTGCCATTGGAGAGGGTTATGTCCAGCAGTGGACAACAAAGGGATGATGTTAAAGCAGATTAAATGCTTTTTTGAAATTTGGATTACACATACTGGCTTAATAGATTGTCTGATTGGTTGACGTTTAAGGTTACTGCTCCCCTTTTTACAGTTGTGACCGCAATTAACAATTATGAAACAAATATTTAAATTGGACTGATAATTCCAGTTATATATTGCAGTATAAAACAATATACATTATCCTCTTACTTCCTGAATGCGAGTGCAGCAAGTACTTTCAGACCATGTTGTTGCATATCTCGATATTCTGTGAATTCTTGAAAACGGGTTATTGGTGCAGACATTGAAGTTTCAGAGTCTAGTAACACCAAGAAAATATTCTGTTGAAAACAATAAAATATTATTAGAATTAATTGACATTACAATGAAATACATATCTATTATCATATTATGTTTATAACAATAAAAACAAAATGTAAAACCACAAAAATTTCAATTTTTTTTACATTTGTCACTTAGTCTAATGCAATCGAAAAAGACTAAAAAAAATAATTTAGATTTACATATTTACATGCGATTTGATAATAACAATACAGATTACAAATAAATCTTAGTAATGTATCTTTATTTGTAATACAATACTATTCCACTTAACTACTTATATACAACATTAATTTTACTTCCAAAATTCCAATAACAACAATGCTATTTTGATACAAATCCATAAAATTTTATATATACATAATTATGTATATTGACCTGATAAAGGTATGATATATTGTTTAAATGTCAAAGTCATTTTTCTTTAATTCATTTATAATTGAAATAAGAAGACATAATATAGTATCTTTATATGTTCAATTAAAAGATCAGCTTATGAGGTAAGCAAACTTAATGGGTTACAATTTGACATATCATTTTCATTAATACCTATGTACATATATGAACTATTGCAATATTTTCAATAAAGAGTATATTATAATTATTCCATAATATCAGCAATTTTTAAATTATATATAGAACGAACTTCATAAATATGACTCATATTGTTTAATCTTAGCAATTTGTTGTTAATTTTAATAAATAGTACCGTAGAATATACCTTAAGTCTGACAGAAGGGAAAAAGTAGCCAGTAGTATGTTCTAAAGGATGCTTCCCTTCGGCCTGCAGGAGTTTGCAAGCTGTCACAAGAGCTTGGAGACGTGAACTGGTCCGGCCTCGCCTCATACATTCTAGTGCACGAGAAATGGCTGCTTCGTAGCACTCGCACAACCATCTTGTATATTCTGCTTCTGGGCTGTGATCTAGGCAGAAAACACGACATAAGAATCTCAATCAATATATTTTGTCATAATAATTTCTTTTTATTTATTTGTTTATCAGCTATAGAATAAAAAAGTAGTTCGCATCATATTGTAGCAGTTGTACAAATTACAATAACATACAATTTATCAACAATTTTTAGTAAGTTAATAAATATAAAAGTAAGAAACACATTGCATATTATTTATTATATTGTGTATAAATTATATAGAATAACACTAATAATAGAAATAACAATTTTAGTTTTATGAATATATTTGGAATAAAATTGCATAGCACAGAAGAATGCCTTTATCTATATTCAGCTTAATTGTTATTGGAAATAAAGAAGCATTGTCACTAATTATATAAAATTGATTTATATTAAAGACAGAATATTCCGTAATCAAACTGCTTACACAAGTGTTTGTAGGTCCACTGTCGACCCTAGATTGTACAGAAGCAAAAATGACGCATTTATAAACTTTATATTATATTTATATATTGGATAAATACTTAAGTTGAAACGGTACATTAAACAAGGGCTCCTAAAATAAATATCTCTTCGTATTTATGAAAGAGGAAATTTTCCTCTAAGGGGATATTTCGGGACAAAATCAATATTTAAAACATGACAATACAGTTTACCGCTTAACATACCTTTTGGCTTCAATGGGACGATGTGTTGGATTAAATCACCTCTTTTTAATAACTCTGTGAATATGACTTCTATGGTTAGCAGCAGCGGTGTATAATTCTCGGTTTCAGCCTGAAATAAATTGAAAAATAGTTTACATCCAAAACGTAACCTAAGACGCAATTTTCTTATTCAAAACAAATAAAGCATGGGTTAAGTAATGTTACCTCAAACATTTGTAGGATATCAGCGAGATTATTTGCATGTTTTCGTGAGTTTAAAAACTCATTCGCTTTATTGCGTAGCTGTGCTGAAATCATTTTCGATAAATTTGGTTGAACAGCAGCCATTTTTGTATTCAAAAAGACTTTAAGGCAGGCGCCACAGACTTAGAATTACATTTATAAAACTCAGTCTCACCCCACCCTACTATTTATTCACAAATACAAATATATTAATTTCCTTTTGTTCACAAATACTGAATAGAATTATTTAAATTAATTCTCGATTTTTTTAAATCTTTAATACTATTAAACAAAACGTTTGCAGAATATTATGCGAATTATAAAACTTTTACTTTTGCTCATTTATTAATCATATATTAATCATCTGTAATAAGGAGCAATAGACTAGTGAAGTGATAAGTGATTAGATTTGTCGGATTATAAACTTCTGTTTTCTGCCTTTTAGGTTATATGTCAAATAGCGGCGTTTGTTTTGTTTGCGTCTTTTCATATTCATAACTGAAATAAATATAAAGTAATACAGAATGGACGGTGATTTATATGATGAATTTGGCAATTACATTGGGCCAGACCTGGAGTCCGATTCTGATGATGAACAGAGTGTTTATGGGCAAGATAATCGTGACGCTGATGAAGATGCTATGGAGGAAGACGAGGATGCAGACGCTGAACCTGAAGTTGCTCCAATGTCTGTTGTTCTTCATGAAGATAAACGGTAATGTGATCACATCTAGCTAATATAAATAACCAAGTAGGTACTATCAATAAAATGATGCACGATAGTACCCACATCTGAAATCAAACCTAAACTAGTACCACCTCTAGAAGAGAACAATAAAACAGTTTTTAAAATTGTATGTTTATAGTTTTAATTGTATAAATTTGTAATGTACTCATGACCTTAAAAATAAAGTAATTCTTCAATATTATTTATATTTCTTAGGTCTACTTTAATGTAATTTTGTATCTGATTAGATCAAAATAATTATTTATATTGTATTATTCTAGATATTACCCCCAAGCAGTTGAAGTGTATGGACCAGATGTAGAAACTGTAGTTCAAGAGGAGGATACTCAAGCATTAGACAAACCACTCATAGAGCAAATTAAACACAAGAAATTTCAGATGCAAGAGCAGCATCTGCCGGAGACAACATATGACATGGAGTATTTAGCGGATATGCTAGATAATACAAATTTAATCAGGAATGTAACCCTGATGGGACATTTACATAATGGTTTGTATCTATTTGTTTCATTAAATGTATATTTATTTTTATTTGACATAAAAAATATTTTTTTTTATATGTGTTATATGGTGGTAGTCACTTATCATCAGGTGAGCCTCTCCCCTTACTAAAATTAGACTGCAATATGAGAATATAGTACTCTATACCAAGGCAAAGGAAACCAATTTTATATAGCTACTGTTTACAATATCGACTTAGTACATTTGGGCATTATTGCATGTCTCATACTGTTTAGTTTTAATAATTTGAGTCTAATTTTGTTCCATGAAAAATGTCATTGGTAAAGCACTGTTTTGCATTGTGATACAAACATTTCTGTATTGAAAATATAGAAATTATATTTCTTATAAAAAACACATTTAATTCCTATAAAATACATAAAATCTGAAATGCATAGCTATAATTAGTTTGAAGTGAAAAACAGTTGAAATAAATTGGCTAATCACTAAACTTTTTTATTGATTGCAGGCAAAACATCGTTCGTTGATTGTCTAATGCGACAGACTCACCCAAGCACAATAAACAATGAGACAACAATACCCATGCGTTACACAGACACACTGTTTGTTGAGCAAGAGCGTGGGGTGTCGATTAAATCTATGCCTGTCACCTTGCTTTTAAAAGATATTAAGGGCAAGTCTCACTTATTGAACATTATGGATACACCAGGACATGTTAATTTTAGTGATGAAGTCACAGCTGCCCTAAGAATTTCAGATGGTAAGAATTTTTTATCAATAGGCAACACTATATTTTTATATGTTCTCTGTCTATAAGAAATATATTAAGGTTTTATTATATGTAAGGTTTTTAATAAAGTAGAGCTATTTCAATAGACTTTTTGTATGTTTTATATTGAGTTCGATGCATTTTATGCAAACATATTCATTCATTAAATGAAAGATTTATTTCAGGTGCTGTACTGTTCGTTGATGCTGCTGAAGGTATAATGTTAAACACAGAACGCCTCCTTCGTCATGCAATTCAGGAACGAGTTCCCCTCACTTTATGTATAAATAAGATTGACCGGCTCGTGTTAGAGTTGAAGTTGCCTCCTGCAGACGCATATTACAAGTTACGTCATATAATTGATGAGGTGAATGCAATGGTCGAAACTCACCAACCTCAAGATAATCCAGACGAACCGGCGACTATATTCTCTCCATTATTAGGTATATATACCTCAATACATATATCAGAAATTTGTTTTAAAAAAATTAACTGGCATTCCATTTTTTTCATTTTGTATATAAAATTTGCATGCATGCTCATGGTTTTAATTAATATTTTAATTTACTCTTTTTTAACATATACATTTATCATGTTAATTATCATATTAAAATAAATAATAATAACTAAAAATGAAACAATGAATCAAAGCAAGTCTAACCTTGATTTTTGTTTCTGTCTAAAATAAATTATTGTTTATGAAAAAACCATTTACTGTTGTTAATCAAATAAAAACACTCTTATTTATTACAATATTGTCTCTGTCTTGTCTAAAGTTATGTATTCACCAATACAAACATTTACATAATAAACTTCCCTTTTCAGGCAATGTATGTTTTGCTTCTTCGTTGTATGATGTGTGTTTCACTTTGGAGTCATTCGCTGCGATGTACGCTAATGCTCACGACTGCGGCTTGCGAGCCTCCGACATGGCGGCCTGGCTGTGGGGAGACGTGTACTTCAATGCCAAGACTAGACGCTTCACGAAGAAGCAGCCCCATGCTTCCGCCCAGAGAAGTTTTGTGGAATTCATTTTGGAACCTCTGTACAAGATTTTTGCACAGGTGAAATTTTTAATTTAAGGTTTTATTCATAAAATTATTAAATAATAAAATGTAATTGTGTTTTTTTTTAATGTAGGTGGTCGGTGACGTCGATGACACTCTGCCGGCCGTGCTGGACGAACTCGGTATTAAACTTACGAAGCTGGAATCTAAGCTGAATGTACGCCCGCTGTTGCGTCTCGTCTGTAGTCGGTTCTTTGGAGATTTCTGGTAAAAATTGTTGTAATTTGAAAAACATATTGATTACATTTTTTTAAATTAATTTAATCGTTTATTGTAACCGAATGGTTCACATTGTTATTTGTGACGAATAATATAATAAGTTCATAATTAAAAGCTTATAGCGTTGTAACCCCATCTGGGTGGATTATTTATTGCTATCGTCCTGTCCGAGATATGTCAGCGAGGTACAGTGTCCGTGTGTGCAGCGGGTTCGTGGACATGTGCGTGCGGCACGTGCCGTCCCCGCTGTGCGCGGCGCCGCACGCGGTGTCGCACGCGTACCGCGGCGCGGGGGGGGCGCTGCACGGCGACATGACGCGCTGCGACCAGGCCGGCCGCCTCGTCGCGCACACCACCAAGATGTACCCCACCGACGACTGCACCTTTTTTCTGGTGAGCTAATGACCGTACAGATTTAAATCATAGTAATTAGTTTCGCTTTGGTCGTCCATTCATATATTAATATACTTTCATATGGTCAAAATGTTACAAGGGTATGGGTTTTAATCATAATCAGACGGACAGCTCATCATCACAAAGGAGCTCTGGCGAAGTACGGGTTAAATATGATATGATCGCGGTCGGACCCGACTCCTCACATGGTTGTATAGTATACGGTAGAGTAGTGAGACGCAGTACGCACGTGTCCGCAGGTGCTGGCGCGCATCATGTCGGGCACGCTGTACGCGGGGCAGAGCGTGCGCGTGCTGGGCGAGAACTACAGCACGCAGGACGAGGAGGACTCGCGCGTCATGAACGTGGGCCGCCTGTGGATATACGAGGCGCGGTACAAGGTAACACCCGACTTACTCTTCTTATTTGGATACTTGATTTTATATTGTTGCTTACTGCTTTTAAAAAGGACATAGAGTACCTAACATCTGAAGGCTGAAACTAGTTGTTATATTAGATCACAATGAAATAAGTTTTAATAATTCTCTATTATTATTTAAAGGTGGAGCTAAATCGTGTACCCGCCGGTTGCTGGGCCCTCATCGAGGGTATAGACCAGCCAATAGTTAAGACTTGCACCCTAGTGTCAGCCGATGAAGATGAGGAGCTACATACGTTCAAACCACTTCGCTTCAACACCCAGGCGGTTGTTAAAATAGCCGTCGAACCGGTTAATCCTTCTGAGCTGCCGAAAATGTTGGACGGTTTGAGGAAGGTAACAAACAATTACTGTTGTTAGGAATCTTTAGGGAATATCTCATTGGTTGTTTTTGTTATTCTCTTTAAATTTGTGGTGTTGTAAGGACTGTGATTGGCTCATTTGACTCTAATCACGCATGACAAATTTCTATAATGAAATTATTTATTTCTATAATGTACAATGTTCTAGGTGAACAAGTCGTACCCGGTGCTGTCGACGCGGGTGGAGGAGAGCGGGGAGCACGTCGTGCTCGGTACCGGGGAGCTGTACCTAGACTGCGTCATGCACGACCTGAGGAACATGTACTCCGAAATCGATATTAAAGGTGTAGTCTCACACAGACAAATGCTTAGAGATTTAATGTTTTCTTTTTATCTTATGTATCAAGTTAACTTCTAGATTAGTTCAATTGGAAAATTAACACTTTTCTATGTGATGCCTCTGAAAAATTCTTACAAATAAGTAAATATAATACACGACACTCGTAAAAGAAGTATTCAACGTCAACTACACTCTAACAATATGAGAGGTTGCAGTGGCGGACCCGGTGGTGTCGTTCTGCGAGACGGTGGTGGAGACGTCGTCGCTGAAGTGCTTCGCGGAGACGCCCAACAAGCGCAACAAGCTGACCATGATCGCCGAGCCGCTGGAGCGCGGCCTGGCCGAGGACATCGAGGCGGGCGCCGTGTGCGTCGCCTGGGACCGCCGCCGCCTCGGGGAGTTCTTCCAGACCAAGTGAGTGAGCGCGCTGTCTAACTAGCTGCCCATCCCCATTTCGTACGGGTAAAATAAGGATTTTATCCCGTAAATTTTAATAAATCGTATTGAGAAGCAACAGTTCATATTTTAATTTCTTGAAATATACATATATATTTATTTATTAAATATGTATATTTGAACATGTTGGTTTAAAGTATTTTTCACATTGAGTTCAGTATTACATGTGGTATACGTTTAATAATCTCCAGATACGATTGGGACTTGTTGGCGGCTCGTTCCATCTGGGCGTTCGGTCCGGACGCGACGGGTCCGAACATCCTCGTGGACGACACCCTCCCCTCCGAGGTCGACAAACATCTACTGGCCTCGGTCAAGGATAGCATTGTGCAAGGTGAGTGCAGTTTCAGTTATATAATAAAGAAGCTAGGGACATAATATTATGTACCATAATTAATGTATTAAAAACATACTACATTTGAATTAAAGTACTGATTTGCATTTATGTCAAGACATCGCAGTATAAAGAAATTAAGAAATACAATTCCATTTGAAAACAGTACACACAAGTTTTACAGATATTTAATATAAATTAAATATACACAATTTTAAAACAAAACAAAAATACAACTTACAAAAATGATATCAACTATCCTACTCTAAAACATACTTACTCTGTACTGATGACTTCCATGCAGAATTTTCTCACATTTAGCAGGGTGAAGGGCGTTTTGTAATTGTTACATGCGGGAATCTATTATTAGCGAAGGTACCTTACCATACCAGATTATTTTACTAATAAAAATGAATCTGCAGGTTTCCAATGGGGCACCAGGGAGGGTCCGCTGTGCGAGGAGCCAATCCGCAACGTCAAGTTCAAGATCCTGGACGCCGTCATCGCCCAGGAGCCGCTGCACCGCGGCGGCGGCCAGATCATACCTACTGCGAGACGGGTAATGCATCTACTTATTTTCTTCTTAAATTTATATAAGATTGATTAAATTATCGTTGGCAGTAATCTGCGATAATAAACGATTTATTCTGGAGTAGAATGTTTGATGACTGTTATTTTACCTCCAAGGTGGCGTATTCAGCATTCCTAATGGCCACTCCCCGTCTGATGGAGCCGTATCTGTTTGTGGAAGTGCAGGCGCCCGCCGACTGCGTCTCCGCAGTGTACACCGTTCTAGCTAAACGCAGAGGTATTAAAACTCCTGTCATTTGTTATATACAATTATTAACTCCCACCCATACGATAGCTTTTCTCAACATATAAATAAGAAAAATATATAGAAGTTCATTAGAATCCTTGAACTTTACTTTTAGTTTATTGGGTAGTAACATAGAGGTCGTTGATCAACTTTCTATAAACATTTAAGTATGTGTGTACAAGCCTAATGTATTCTGTACTTCTTTTGTGCGAGACAATTAATTTACTATCATCTATACTAATATTATAAAGCTGAAGAGTTTGTTTGTTTGTTTGAACGCGCTAATCTCAGGAACCGCTGGTCCGATTTGAAAAATTCTTTCAGTATTGGATAGTACATTTATCGAGGAAGGTTATAGGCTATATAACATTTAAAAAAAAATTGGGCATCCTTACTAAAAGTCCAATAATGTAACCCAAGGTGTATAAAAATGACCCAAAAAAATCCTTACACGGCGTGCGCTGCGAAAACTATTGATTATAGAACAAGACAATGTACTACCACTTTGCAGAATATATAATTGTCTACAAAAAATATCGCGTCACCATATGTCTAACTATTGTAGTTATCTCACAATAAGTGTTTTCTTTTTTTTTTTTAAATTAAAATGCCGTCGCTTTAAAAAACTCTTTATTTTGTACCTTGGTATTAATCCTTATCAAAATACCATTCTAGAACTTTTTGAATTATTAAATTCGGACGTTTCATTCAAAAGATATAGCGATATTTAAAATGTAAGTATTAGTGTTGTACCCAAATAAGTATTTGTGCGCGCATGTATGATGTGGTGGGCGTTTATGAGGGGGCGAGGAGGCGGTAGCCTCTACGAGATACCATGCCAGGTCGGCTCCTTACGGAACGATTGTGCTCAACGAACTAATTTTTTTTAATACTTCTTAGACGAAAAATTTGAAAGTTATCGTAATTTTAAAACTATTGCGCACTAAATAAATTCAAGCGGTCATACTAACGCGCGATGCAACCGCGTGCGCGCCCTGGCCCCGCGTCCCGCTGTCTTTTTTAGGAATACTTACTGTGTTACTCGAGCGAAGCCGGGGTGGGTCGCTAGTGGCCTTATAAGATTACAAACTAAATTTTTCATTCGCAGGTCACGTGACTCAGGACGCACCGGTGCCGGGTTCTCCACTGTACACGATTAAGGCGTTCGTACCCGCCATCGACTCGTTCGGCTTCGAGACGGACTTACGTACGCACACGCAGGGTCAGGCCTTTTGCCTGCAGGTGTTCCATCATTGGCAGATAGTTCCCGGCGATCCTCTCGACAAGAGCATCGTAATTAGGTATTAATTAGTAACCAAGTCATCATGGTAATAGAATGATTATAGTTCACCCTTTCGGTCTATCTGTTACGAATATGTTAAATACTATACTAAGTTGTCTATGGTTTCATCTTGGCTATTAATTAAATAAACAGAGAAAGGCAAATAGTAACAATAATACACTATTTTTTTTTTATATTTATCAATTGCCATTATTTCAGACCACTAGAGCCACAGCCCGCAACGCATTTGGCGCGTGAGTTTATGATAAAGACTCGAAGACGGAAAGGTCTAAGTGAGGATGTGTCCATCAACAAGTTCTTCGACGATCCCATGTTGTTGGAGCTCGCCAGACAAGATGTACAATTTAATTAAAATAAATATATTTCTTTTAAGTTCTTGTCTTGTTTATTTATTTATTTATTTAATATCGAACTACCAACAACTTTATTATATTACATCACACAATATAAAATGTAACAAACAAGATTAATTGCAATTTTAATTATAGGCAATTACAGCATGCTTATTGTTAATCTTGTATCAACTGAGTAACCAATATATAACATTAATTATACTTCGTGCTTTGTCCTCGAGATTAGTTTACTTGTAGTAGACACTAGGTGTCGCCAGTCTGCACTGTATTTGAGATATCACTTTTTTTTTTTTTTGTATGTGGGTAGGCGCATCACCGTTGATGTCGGTGCCACTTTCTAATATCTTCATTACACGTTCAGTGCTCCGCCAGTCAGTACGCGTCAAATTATTTTGTGCGATTTAAAACGTTCCGTTGTAAAAGTGTTTATTAAACACGTATACGTGTTGTTTCGGAATTTGTTAGCGATGAGTACATAGCTAACAAATTTACAAAGTTGGAACAAAAGTTTATGTGCACACGAAGCAGTGTTCGACATAGGATATCGAGATCGAGGAGACTGTCACCGTCGACGTCGTCGCCGTCATATACATCGCGAGCGTCATCCAACTCGAGTCCCGAATTCGCAATCGTTGCTGACAGAGCACGTATATTCGGGCGGCGCCTTTGCGGGCGCACTGCCGTTGGAGACGCTATGCATAGAAGGTATAGTATAGGCATATTCTTTGTTTAAATCGATAGCATGATTAACTCATGGGGTTATCACCTTATTGATCGAATAACATATTCTTACGTTATAATAGTACTGTGGGTAGTCTGTAGGACTACCACTTTACTTTAATTAACGTAGTCAAACACTAAAGTAAAGCAGTTCATTACATATTTTGACTAGCTGAGAATAGCAATAAATAAATAATGGGTCCGCTACTAGGGCTGTCACTTTATTTAATATAAAAGTATTGATTTGAAAATGCGGTCAGTCTATGGGACATTCACTTAACTTTTACAAATTATTAAGTTTAATAGTACCTACTACGGGTAGTCTTTGCGACTACCACTTTACTTTGATTAACATAGTCAAACACTAAAGTGGTAATGCGGGCATTCTCTGGGGATGTCACTTAATCACATATTTTGACTAGCTGAAAATAGCAATAAATAAATAATGCGGTCAGCTACTAGGGCTGTCACTTTATTTAATATAAAATATTGATTTGAAAATGCGGTTAGTCTATGGGACATTCACTTAAGTTTTACAAATTATTAAGTTACAATAGTAGATACTACGGGTAGTCTTTGCGACTACCACTTTACTTTGATTAACATAGTCAAACACTAAAGTGGTAATGCGGGCATTCTCTGGGAATGTCACTTCATCACACATTTTGACTAGCTAAATAGCAGTAAATAAATAATGCGGTCAGCTACTACGGCTGTCACTTTATTTAATATAAAAGTATTGATTTGGGAATGCGGTCAGTCTTTGGGACTGTCACTTAAACAAAATATACTACCTGAATTTTATATACTATTACGTTACAATAGTACTGCGGGTGGTCTCTGGGACTACCACTTTACTTTGATTAACGGAGTCATTCACTAATGCGGTGATGCGGGCATTCTCTGGGAAGGTAAGTATTGATTTGAGAATGCTGTCAGTCTTGAGACTGTCAGTAGCAGCCTGCGAATGTTCCACTGCTGGGCTAAGGCCTCCTCTCTTTTTATGAAGAGACGTTTTTGGAGATTATTCCACCACGTGGAATACACATGTGACAGAGTTTCACAGAAATTAGACAAATGCAGATCTCACGACAGTTTTCCTTCACTGGTTAACCCGAGATAAATTAGAAAGCATAAATTAAGCATATGAAATTCAGTGGTACTTGCTCGGGTTTGAACTCATGATCATTGGTTGATTGGTTGATTCACGCGTTCTCACCACTGGGCCATCTCGGCTATGGGACTGTCACTTAACCAAACCTACACTTTAAGTGGGATTTCATTAGACAGGTGCCACAGCCGCCCGCCACCTTCATTGTCAACAGCGTCAAGGCCTCCGGGTCGTTATTGTACACTTCCGAGCTGCCTTCAGGTAGTGCTGACTTCTTCTTGGGTCATCGGAACTATTAATTTCGTTTAATTGTATGAAACGACCCTACCCGAGTCTTTGGTGAAGATGTTCAACCAGATCTAGCTACAAAAAGACATGGCCATTATAGAAGCTGTGATTAAATGAGACAGGCAATCTAGAGCAGTACCTCCGTAACTCCGAACCTCCGTAGAGTCATACGTAGCCATGCTTACTTCCCTTATGACATCAGGTACAAGAACAAATAATACTGACCTCATTCAAACATTGATGAGCTTATGTGCAAAAAGTCAGTACACTAATCAATATCAGTAATAAGAAGAAGCTTCCTTCTTAATACATTAAGAAAGAAGATTAATGGTCAATTGCAAAGGACAAAAATTCACAAGTTGCCTTTAGCAAAAACCAAACGAAAACTAAAAGCAGTTAAGGCTATCTCAAAATTGGGCTGAAAGAGACTCGGAGGACGAAGGAGCCTGCAAAAAAGGATCGCGTCGACAGATCATCATCTTCGAAGCAGTTGTCGCGTCCAGCGCAGCATCGCAGCCGTAACCACCATGAAATAAGGTAAGTTCCTACTTTCGCAGACATCGGTCACTCGTTATGCGTGACAAAATTATTCTGTCTTTGGTACAAATCCTCTTCTCTCGTCTAGAAAAATAGACAAATATTTAAGTATCAACAACACTTTCCGCCACGGAAAGAATAAAAATACGAACGAGTCTATTCGTGATCCTTTAGAAATAGGAACTATTACGAAATGTAAACCCTGTCAGAACCAAATTCTATCTCCTGTATTTTTAGTAGCAAACCAAGTGGCAATTATGTATGTATATAGTGGTATATATAAATACAAAAGCATTGATTAAACTCATCGATCCCTCACACTTCAAATTCGAAGACCTGAGGAAGGCATTAAAGCTTACCAAGGGATTTTTTATGAGTAACGTGGATCTGAAAGACAAATATTCTTGATCCGTATACATGATCGTTCTTTCGAATGATCTAAAGTACCTACTGATTTCAATAAAAAAAAAAAAAAAAAAAAACCTGCCTTATGTACTGCCACTTTCGTATTCACCTAGATTATGAAATCTGTGCCACTTACTTATCCACAATATATCTAGATGATATTTTAATGATGTATCATAGTCTGAAATCGCGTTTTAAAACATACATGATACAAGGAGGCTTTTAGAAGCCCTAGGCTTTTTTATAAACACAAATAAAAAGTATATCTCTAGCTTCTATATTAACGACGACGAGCCCGTTGCACGTTGGCGTGGTTCGTAGATGCCTTTCGCGCCGCAGGTCGGGGGTTCGATTCCCACCCAGGACAGACAATTGTGTATATGAACATATTTGTTTGTCTTGAGACTGGGTGTAATGATCTATATAAGTATCTTTTTACAAAAGAAATGTAGTATACATGTTTAGTATATCAGTTGTCTGATTTCCACTGTACAAGCCCTTGCTTAGCTTGGGATCAGAAGGCAGTGTGTGAATAATGTCCCAGGATATTATTATCATTATTATTACTAATAATGTTGACCTCACTTTCAAATAATTCAGTATGACACATACTTAATACAATGTTTTATTTTGCAAAAGTAAATAAATATGATTAATACCTAGGATCTGTATACCATATTATAATATTTTTAACGCAATAAGATGAGTCTGGTGCAAAATATGGAAATTTGAATAGCTGAAGACTATCTATATATTTCTTGCCCAAGAAATAATAATATAAGATAATCATATCATCATATAGAGATTAAAAAGACCATAAAAAATAATAATAATAATAATAAAAATAATGTAAACAGCTTCACTTGCAATAACGACAGCACATAGTGCAAACGAACACATAATTAATATACTTATAGCCTATTCCAACCACAACAGGAATAAAGCCAGATTAACAAATTTGACACCGAATTAATGTGATATCATTGGTCATCAATATCAATTGACGCGATGTCATTGTTCGATGTCTTGAATAAGCTATGACATTCACTATGGATACGCGAAAAGATGGCGTTTTCAATGTCCGCGAAGTTGAATTCGGAAATCGGAAAGGACAATGGCAGGTCTCCATACTAAAAAATGTCTGGGAGCAAATCGCTGCATCCAGTTATGAAAAAATTGTCAAAAGATTCGGCGTTAGTTCCAGAGTCTATAAATAGGTCCATTTTTATTTGGGAAAGCCGGAAAAAAAAGATAATCGGGTTTAATTTTTTGAAGGTTATGAACAAATTATTTGAAATAGCCCATTATATTAAATACTTATACTTCATGCACATAAATCAAATGGAAACGGATAGATAACATATAGAGAAAGAAAAAACGTCAATTGTCAAATTAAAGTACCTAAATAGAGCTGACAGTGTGCTAACATGGTCGGATTCGACTATGTTTAATATCGATACAATATCGTAATGTTTCTTAGCTATTTTAATCAATTATCAATTTGATAAGGGTAACTTCGCTTTAATGATGTCAACATTTGACCACTATTTTCATTAAAAATAAATTGCCACCATTCCACGGGGTCATGAGTTGTATAGTAATTTTTTTTTTTTTTTGTATATATTTAAGGTTTTAATGTAAATAAAGTATATTATATTTTTATTAAAGATAAAAAAAGCACATTTCAATCAAAACGTAAGTAACCAGTCCATATCGAATTTTCGTTTAATTAAATCGATGCAGTGACTACTTATATTAATACTTATACTCTACATCCCTATTTGTTGGGATGACGTTTTATTGGCAATTCATAAATCAGCTGTTTATACAATATATAGCTGTTGATATACTTTTAATAAAAATAAATAACGTCGGCTCTAACAAAAATGAGGATATATTTCAAAAATGTTAAAAAAATAAGTTATTTTTTTTGCTATAAGTGAAATCTAAGGACGTTAAAAAACTTCCAGACATAGATCTGCCATTGTTCTTTGAAAGTTAAATTAATGTGGTTATAACTAGTTAATTGGAATAGTTGTTGTGTTATGAATAAGGGTAAATTAATCAAGAACTGTTTACAGTACATAATAATGCAGAACGATTTGACAATCGCATGCAATTTGTAAATCTACGGTGTGTTTACATTTATTTCTATTCCCATTGGAATAGGGTATAATATATATTTTGACTGCCTCGTTGGTCTAGTGGTTTGATATAAGGTCGCGGACGCGGTGATCCTGGGTTAAATTCCCAAGTCGGGACAATAAATAGTTATTGGGGTTTTCTATTAGAAAATTCTCAGTAGCAGCCCCTAGTCTGGAAGTTGGAAGTGTGGTACACTCCCGTGCCTCGGAAAGCACGTTAAGCCGTTGGTCCTGCGCCTGAACTCTTTCCGGTCGTGTCGAATTGCCGTCCCATCGGATTATGAGAGCTAAGGAAAAGAGAGTGCACCTGTGTTTGCGCACACACTTGTGCACTATAATATCTCCTGCGCAGTTGGCTAATCACTCTTGAGATTGGCCGCCGTGGCAGAAATCGGTCTGTAGGACCTTATTTATTTTTTATTTATATATTTTAACGTCATATCCTTCTCAAAGACGTGGCAAATTTCTGTATTGCGATTTGCATAGGTATTGAATTCAATTCACACCAATGAGTTGTGGTATTTTATATTCGTGAATATTGGGAAATTAAAGTGATATAAATAAAAATCTCAAAAAACTCGGCATTACAACGCCTATTCTAGACGTAAATATTCTCATAAAATCCTTTAATAAGATTGCTATCAATAACTATAGATTAAGATTTTGATATAAAATGTCAAATGGTTTGATAAGTATTTATCTTTCTCTGTGACCCACTATGGTCGAAGTTGACAAATGGTACTAAAAAGTCATCTTGCATTAATTGCTTAGTATTTTAAAATAAAAACTCAGATTAATACTCAGAGATTAATACTTAAAAACTGCACCACAGTTTTACACTAGCAGTTATTATGGTTCAAATCTTGTTTATGATATAATATGATATTTAAATAGATAATTAAAATATATATATATATATATATATATATATATATATATATATATAAAACTACATAGTAATTAATTGTTGATTTGTTTTATTATACAATGGGTACTTTTTTGACCACCAGATTTATAGTCAAAAGTTTACTTTTGTAAAAGTAAAAAGGTTACTTTTGTAAAAGTACGTTTGTCAAATGTTAGTTTGATTATCAGAAGAATATAAATATATAAAATGTACTGTTCTTTGAAAGTTGATATTTTCACTCTCAACATCTACAAGTAAACTAATCTCGAGGACAAAGCACGAAGTATAATTAATATCCTTAATTATCCTTAATTAATATTAATATCCCTCGTATAATTATGATTGAACTTCACGTACAGGTAAGTTCGTTTAATCATTAATTATATTTTCTAATAATTAATAAATAACATAATATGATAACAACAAATAATAATGTATGATAATTAAATTTGATTTTTTTGTACTTAGTATTGATTGTAATTTTAATTGAAATTAATTAAATGTTAGTTTGAACAATTATAGGATATTGTCTAGGAGAAAAAAGAAGTGTAATATTATAGTCAAAAGTGTCAAACATAATAGAGAAAAGTAAGATTAAGATTGAATTCAATTAATTGGAACTAAGTAATTAAATAAGAATAATGTAAAATCGTTATTTACTACTTGCCATTCTTCAGATGTCTATTTATTTTTAATTTAAAATTATTAAGACTGGCCTGAAAGATGTCGAGTTCTTTGAACGACATATCCTGGTAGGTTCTGGTCAGTCTATTTAAAGGAGAATTTTTCCCCAAATTCGTCCTATGCTTTGAAGTATGAAATAAAGGGATTGGTTTTCTAACAGTGCGCGTTGGTATATTAAGCTTGATTGAGGCAAGTACTTTCTCACATTACGCGCTTCCTGAGTTTGACACCAGATTCCGCAAAGGCTTCTTTAGAAATTAATTGATGAAACATAGCTATCTTCACCAACACTAAGATAATTAAAGAAAACGTCACAGGATTATGCACGCACATCGAAAAGGCTTCGGACGCGATGGTGTAGATTTACCTTACCTCATGGCTCGCATAGCATGATTATGTATACACTGGCTGTTCAAAAAATAAGGTGAATTTACAATTTTCTCAAAAAATATTTATTTATTTATCAATTTCTATTTTGTCCCCTTCAAAGTAATCCCCCTCAGATATCCTTTTTCTGATATGCACTTTTTAGTATGCTCTTGAGCTCTGTCAGCGATTCGGTTTGTATCTCCTCAATCGACTCAAAACGCCGCCCTTTCATAGGTCTCTTCAATCTTGGGAACAGGAAAAAGTAGCAGGGGGCCAAATCTGGTGAATACGGTGGCTGAGGCATGATTACGATATTGTTTTTGGCCAAAAAATTACAAACAAGCAATGACGAGTGAGCAGGTGCATTTTTGTGATGCAAAAGCCATGAATTGTTTTTCCACAATTCTGGGCCTCTTCCATTGGGACGATTAGACTTTGGTTTCGATGTCGAAACCAAGAACGACGAAATATCATGCTTCTAACTTTGACAATGATGGATTTCTATACAATGGTTCATCCCTTAAGGGATGAACCCTTTGGCGGTGGAATTTCCAAAAATCCTTTCTTAGTACGCGGTGTCATCATAACAAATTTTACTTGGTGGTAGGCAGTCATATATTAATCCTTGGTCTAGACTCTAGTCAACAGTGTCATCGAAGAAATATATTGATTTATAGTCTTAAGTATACTCGAGTGTATAGTGCATATAGTTTCCAATGATGCTAATGCTAAACATGTAAAAAGAAGTAAATTTAAAAACCTTTTTAAAATAATTGTTTAAATATCGATTATCATATTATCGATATTTGAACATTGATATATGTTCCTCATCCCTAGCATGCTATTGCCAACTAAACCTGAATCTACTGTCAATGTTGCCAGATGGGGCTATTTAGCGCCAATGGGGCTATCTCCCTTACCGAGCGGCAATAATATTTTATCCGCTGACTACAGGTAGCCGATTCGGCTAGCTGTAGTCAGCTCTTTAGCTGCTCTTTAGCTGTAGAGCTCTTTCTTTACCAATTAGCAATGCTGATGTTGAGAGGGTATTTAGTGTGATGTCTATTATAAAAACTCCCCAATCGAATGCTGCTTCCTATGCTCGTTGCGTTGATTCGTATCAAAATTCACATGAGTGTATACAGATATTGCTGCAAAAATTATACACCTACAGAATACATGCTTCAGCTTTTTACGAGTAAAATTTATGAAGCTCGGAGGACTCAGTCCAAACATCTGAAACTAGTGATGGTGCGCTTATCGAGTCACTCAACTTGATAGAGGCGGGTGAAATAGATGCTGAATAGATTTGTGATAAAATTAAATTAGGTAAATTATCTTGTTTTCGTATGTTAAAAAAATTTCAACTCAGATTTATGAGTGATTAATATATAAAAATATTTAATATTTATTATAATACTTATTAAGACAAAGTGCAATCAATAACAATAAAAAAATCTTGGCATTTGTACTTATATAATTGAATTTTATTTCTGTTTAAAATAAATTATTGTTAATTAATAGTACGAATTTAATAGATATAAGAGCAATAATAAACTCATGAATTTATTTCAAATTTCCCGCCTGAACAACCTGTGCACTATGATGGGGCTATCTCGGGGCTACACGCACGCACCGGCAAGGCGATTCGTGAAAAAAATATTCTGGTAACACTGTCTACTGTCTATGTCTAGTGTCTAATTGTCAATAATCATTCATTCGTTTATTTTTTTCTAATTTTCTTTCATTTCTCTCTAGACCGTTGTCCGTTACCGTGGATAGAACATTAGCTTAACTTATTTGTTGTATCTGATTTAAGGAATATATTAAAAATATGAAGTTTTAATAAACAAATGGAGGAACCTTATTGTAAATAACATGATAATTTGAAGTAACATTGTACTAATTTCAAGATGGAAACGGATAAAAAGATGGATGCTAATGGTGATGTGTTTATTCATCGTTTGAAAGAATTGACAGACGACGAAAAGCAACGCTTGGTGCAACAAAACTCACGTATGATACCAGAAGCTAAAGCTGCCAAGTTAGAACGGGAAGCCAAACGGCATTGGGACATATTTTATAAGCGCAACGAGACGAAGTTCTTCCGAGACCGGCATTGGACAACACGTGAGTTTCAAGAGCTAATAAATTTCGATCCAGATCAAAGAATTGTATTTTTAGAGCTCGGATGTGGCGTCGGCAATATGATATTTCCTCTAGTCGAGGAAGGATTTACAAATTTCTACTTTTACGCATGTGACTTCTCACCACGTGCAGTTGAGTTCGTTAAAACTAACAAGTTGTATGATGAGAATAGGATGAAGGTATTTTGTGCTGACTTGACTACAGACGATTTGTTCGAGAATGTTCAAGAAGAGAGTGTTGATATAGCGAGTTTGATTTTCGTATTGTCGGCTATTCATCCATCCATGTGGTCCCAGGTAGTGAAGGTAGCGTTTAAAGTTCTTAAGCCGGGTGGAGTTGTCTTGTTCCGAGATTATGGGAGATATGACATGGCTCAGTTGCGATTTAAACCAGGTCACAAAATTTCGGATAACTTTTACATGAGGCAGGATGGCACTAGGTACATTAAAATATATTTCAGAATAAATGACGTGACGTCTACGCTTATTTTCCCAATTGTAACCTTATTTTTTTCTTTTTCAGGAGCTATTATTTCACAGAAGAAGAACTGGCAAAGTTATTCTCTGAAGCAGGTTTTGAAATCATCATGAACACATACGTCCAACGCAGGACAGTGAACTTCAAGGAAGGCATTGACGTCCCTCGTATTTTTGTACAAGGCAAATACAAGAGACCAGCTATCTAAAGTGAGGATATTTACACATTGTGAATTATAATAATACTAGGGTGTAATTTAATAACTAATATTTTTATTTAATCTTAGCTTATATAAAAGCTAAACGACCTTACATGAGGTAAAAATACTTTTTCATTAACAAAATTGTTTTATAAAACTTAAATGATGAAAAGTGCTAACCATTGAAAACATAATGATTTGCATGTATATTAGCTCTATCTGATTTCAAATAAACAAAAAAGATTATAAATTTTCACCACTTCAAATTATTAACTTGTACAATTTGTTTCAGATGGTGTTATTTTTAAACGTGGACAACACTGGAAGTACTAAGGTAAAAAAATAGATATCCCAGCTCATGCTACCTAATTAAATAACTTAGTATATTTAAACACATTAATGTTTCATTATAATGATAATGATGACATCGCAGTGCAGCTGAAAACCTTCTGTTGCCTCACAATAGGCATAATTCAGAGTAGGGCTCTGATTTTGAATTCATCATTGTACAGTATTATTCATTTCATTAATTTTTTATTACACCATTAAATTCATTTTCATTCAATTTATATACATAGGGTTAGACTAGGGCCAGCCAATTGTGAGGTCTGATGGAAAAAAAACCATGCTTTTATAGCAACCTGAATGCTGTTAACCATTTTATTCAAATATAAATTGTACTCATTTTTATTTTTACCTAATGTTTATCTTTTACAGGTACATGGTGTTTTTCTCTGGCTCCATACATTGATAACAGGTATGTCAAAAATTTAAACTGTGTTAAAAAACAAACTAATAGACCAATATATCAAGTCAATATTAACAAAAATAATCTGATTAATAAACAAAAAACAGTATATATATCATATATTTCTAGTCAACAATTGTAAGATGGATATTATCTTTCAAATAAATGTTTTGTTTATTATCTGTATTACTTATAGTTTTATGTTTAAATGATGAATTCATAGTTCAGCTGAGTACTTTGATGTTATATAGCATATTGTCTTTCGCTCCTATCTGATTATTTTATGAATGCAAATTAAAACTTTTTACCAAATATCCTTAGATTGATCAATAGTTTTCAATTACAGAAACTTTGGCAGCTTACCATAAGGAAAGCAATTGTGGATACCAAATATAATGTAAGTGTTACCGAGTGTAAATTCTTTAACAGCCTCTTTGCAAAATGTCATTAACTAATTTTTTTCTATATCTAATATTTACTCAAAAACTTAAACAAAAACCTTACTCGTACTTTATAATTATTATGTATTGTTAACCAAATGATGATTTCATAGTTCAGCTGAGTACCTTGATGTATATTGCAATTTGTCTTTCGCTCCTATCTGATATATTTTTTCAATTTAAAATTTAAATGCTCAGTATGAATTATTCTCATTTTATAATTTCTTTCTTTCAGATATTGCTTAATTTCTGGCTTAGCTGCAAGAGGAACTAAATGCAATGTAAGCAATACATATTATATAAAGTTGTTTTCTTATTAGGAATGTGTTAGAACATATACTTTATCTAAGTTGATTTTCAAACAAACAAAATGTGGGTCCTATGCCCAATGTCCGTTAAAATATTATTCACACACTGCTTAAAGAGTGTGCCAAAGATGCAAGAAAGTTTTATCTCTGTTTGATAAATATTGCATAAATGCATAGAATATAAACAAAAATAATTATTAATCTTTTTATACATAAGTTGAAGGGAGTGCAATTTGATGATGATTTCAGATAGGGACATCTGAGTATATAATGCTGTTATCTACTATCACACTGATTATATATACCTACAGTTTTTATGTGCTATTGTTTTACTATCAGTGCTAATTTAGATTTTTTTTTCTCAGTAAGCAGAAATTCACTAAAAGCTGATTCTGAAGAGGTAAATATGCAATTTTGTACTGAATAGTTTTTTTTTCATTATTATACCCAACTGCATCATTGTAGACAGTGTTTTATTTTCAAAAATGATATTCCATGACATTTCAACAAACAATCTGTAGTAATCCGTAGTTGGGGTGCGTATTATGTTCATATGATGATTTTAGATAGGGACATCTGATTATGATGCTGTTAACATAACTATCCTCACTGATATTCATTTTTTTAATTATTATATATTACATTTTGCTGCATTATTCTAATGATGTTGTTTCTCTTACAGACATAACATGGAAAAAGAAGAGTTCAAGAATCGAAAAAGAAAAAAGGTATTATTTTTAATAAATTATTTTTAGTAATGTATAAATATATAACAACTATTAATATTCAATAGTTTATATATTTTTTTGACTTTTGACATATTACAATTTTATTTAATTGATATATAATGATGACTGCATAGTTCACCTGATTTGTTATGATGAGCAATAGTATGTGTTCCGCTGTCTGAGTACATGTCTTACAAATGAAATGTTGTTGTTTTCTTAGAAAAATAAATTATAATATATTTACAGGGACAACCATCTAGTGAGACTTAAAGTTGATACAAATGATTAAAAGGTAAATATTGTAAAAGTAATATAATATATTTATTTCATTATTATACAAACTTATTATTTGGCATTATTAAATATTTTTTAATGTCCCAACTTACTTAGTCTTTTTTATTTATCAATATGATGATTCGACCTATCAGGTCTCCCTCAACAGAGAGAACCCAATAAACCATGTTGACCAACCAAACGCGTCTGACTCTAAAGTACAAATTTTTATTTTGTTGAACAAAGGTTGTATAGTATTTTGATGTGAATTGTATTCTTGCAGACAACTTCAGTTGATGAGCGATGATATAAATGGAATGCAGAAAAGGTAAGCATATTTGTATTTAAATAGTTATTTGTCAGTAGGAACCCACAATATTTACCACTATAAAATAATTGTTTTGAACCCAAATTTAAACATATTTATAGATACTAATCAAAAATATTTAATGGGCATTATAGGCACTAAAATTGGCAAAATATCATTAATTTACTTAATGCTACATGATTCAATATTTATTAAAATCAAATTCAAATACAGACATTAATTAAAACTTAGGAGACAGGAAAAGATTATTTGGCTTGGTTTGTTAATAATTTCGTGAGGATTTTCGATAATGGGTATATTTTTGTATATGATGAACTATCTTCAATTATCTAAATGCATAGTATATTAAACAAAAACAGCATCTAAAACAAAATATGTTATCAGCTAATTTGTAGCAAGTATGATGATCTGACCTTTCAGGTCTCCCTCAACAGAGAGAACCCAATAAACCATGTTGACCAACCAAACGCGTCTGATTTATAACACTTTCTATCTAAATGTTTTGGTTCCTTTAACTCATATATTAATGACCATATAATGTTTTCAGTTAATGATGCAAGCCAACCACTCGCAGAAATAGAGGTGAAATGTAAGTTTCTTCAGTACAAATTGTTAAATAAAATAATAGTGATAAAAAAGAAGTATAAATCTCAATCTTACTAATTAAATTTCATCTACATTTCTAGTAGTTATTTTTCTGTAAATGAAAAACGTGTTAATTTTTTTTTGTATACAATGATGTCAGTAATAGTACTTGAATTTACTGTAATATTTACAGTAAGATCTAAAATCTAAATGATGATCCGACCTTTCAGGTCTCCCTCAACAGAGAGAACCCAATAAACCATGTTGACCAACCATACGCGTCTGATTTGATATCTGCGATAACTCAATGAAAAATCTATTGACTCTTTTGTTTATGTATATTATTTCTTAATTTTCAGATTTTCTAGTCATCTTTGCAGTGAACTTGAAGAGGTGGGTTAAGTGTTAAAATATGCTTAAGTTTTTATATTTGATAAGTAAATTAAATATTCTATTAATGTATTGTAGATAATTATGTACTTAAGCTCAAGTAAATGGACGATTATAAAGCCTACTGTCTGAATTCCTATGAGAGAGTGCTTATTTCAATAAGTGTTCTTTGTAAGCCAGACAGAAATAGCTGTAATCAAAACTGCCGAGAGTAGCTTTATTTCGCCTCTTTGGTTATAAAGATTCACGACAAGTTAATCCTATCTCAAATAAAAGTAAAACTTATAATCATTGAATAATTTTGATGAAAATTTAATATTTTTCAAAGTATTAGATACATATTTCCAACTAAAAAAAATGTATATGTTTTAAAATAAAATTATCTTTACAGAACTGAAATAAAATTAGAAGATAGAATTGGATCTACTACCGTTTGGGAAGAATTACATTATGTATTGCAAACATTTACATCGGAGCTTTGTAAATGTCACCACCATTACATAACCAGCATTGAGTGATCAAATCCAAAATGTCGTCGTCGTCTTGGGAATTATCACGTTGCGATATTCTGATACCCACATCCACCAGCAGATATCGTTACCTACTCCGACATATTCATCAAAAGAATATTTTTTTGGCTCAATTCCAGAGGAATATGCCCGATTAATAATAAAACCGATCTTTTGTACAAGACGTCGAGCGTGCATTGAGGCTATAAGAAAACTATTTTGAGCATTTGTTAATAAGATTAATTGTTTTAAAAAACCTGTAATAAAAGTCTTGATTTTCTATTGCTGAATTTTTTTTTTCGACTAACCCAACCGAAATGACACCATCAATGCATGATCTGGTGAAGACATATTGGTCTATTTATTGTTACATAACTACGAAGCCTATTCCAACCACAACAGGAAATACATAAATAAACAAATTTGACACCGAATTAATGCCTTATCATTGGTCATCAATATCAATTGACGCGATGTCATTGGTCGACATCTTGAATAATCTATGACATTCACTATGGATACGCGAAAAGTTAGCGTTGTCAATGTCCGCGAATTTGTATTCGGAACTTTGGAAGTTAAATTAATGTGGTTATAACTAGTTAATTGGAATAGTGTTGTATTATGAGTAAGGGTAAATTAATCAAGAACTGTTAACAGTGCATAATAATGCAGAACGATTTGACAATCGCATGCAATTTCTAAATCTGCTGTGTGTTTACATTTATTTCTATTCCCATTGGAATAGGGTAAAAGAGCAGACTTATATTTCAGTATATCGAAGCCTAGATATTACACTTTCACTAGTGATAACTAAATGGTAGATTTTTAATTTGTCAATCGACTATCTAATCATCGATGCTAATATGTATATAAAGCTTAAGAGTTGGTTTGATTCGGCTAATCTCGGGAACTACTGGTTCGAATTTAAAAAATGGTTTAGTCTAAGCTGAGGTGCGTTAAACGACGTACATATGTCAGCATAAACTGAATTCCATTTAGTATGATTGATCGTATAGATCTGAGCTCAATTTCAGAGCAGCACTTGAGGTATATAAATTAAAATAAAATTTTGTAAATTGACATAACTTTGTTATTTATAAACCCCTTGAAATAAAAAAATACTAAATTTAAGTGAAATTAGCCACAATAATACATCAGTAAAAACCACAGCCAAATACATTTAGCCGTTTTGAAGATTAGCGTGCACAAACGCACAGACATCAATTATAACAATCAGAGAACCGCGTAAATGCCTTTTTTCAGCGACATTACAAAAAATATTGTACACCTGGCCAGGCGAGGCCCCCTCTCTCTTCCTGTTTTATGGAATGCATAAGCCTTCGAGACGCGATCCCCGCTCGGACCGCAAGGCGGTTGCCTTTTTTTAACGCTGGAAAAACGCATTACGCGTATCCCCACTCACCGTATGTCCAGGGCACCGAGTGCGCCCCGGTCATCGGAAACTCGTCACTAAAAAACCAGCGGTACCCTTACCGTCTTAACGGGAGCGCCACGGGATCGCTTGCGCATGCTACCGTGACCCTAGGCGGTTGCCTACGCCGACCACGCCTAACGCCGCCTCTGACCGTAATAAACCAAAATAACTATGATCTGAATAAGGTTGTGGGACGACTGGATGTGGAAGACGGTGAACACCAGGCGCCTTGGGAGAGGCGTATGCCCAGCATTGACTTGTGATTTGCTAATGATTAATTGAAAAACAATAATTGACTATTTACGTAATATTTAAATGCATACATTTTCGCACTTCTATCCTTGTTGCTGTCTTTGCTTATGTAAAATATATGTATATGCAGATTGTCAAATAGGCCACATGATGATAAGTGGTCACCACCGCCGATAGTCATTGGCACTGTAATTTTAATATTAAATTGTTCCCCAAACTAACTACCAATGCCCATACAATCATGGGAACTCCGATGTTACTTATATTCTTAGTGCATGTATTCTATTTACTACTCATGTGGTCGAAATAATTTCGCTGGCACACACACCTTTCAAACCAGAACACAAAATTAAGTAGGGAAAAAAAATGTTGCATGAGTTTTATTTTATAAAAAGAATCGTCGTCTCGACGTTTCCATCTGGTGTCTCCGGCCGGCGATGATCCACTCGTAGTCGCCGCGCTTCGAGTCAAATGTTCCCTGCTGCAAGGAGATTAGCTTCAGCGTGAACCGAGGCCCTAGTTCGCGAAGCTTAGCGCGCTTGCCGTCTGCTGTAAATTCGTATCTGGAAATAATTTTGTTAAATAAGTAAAGGGTACTTAACTTTTAATGAACATAATTAAATTACATTGCACATTCATTTCATTGACAATGTTCAATGTGTGTTTTCTATAAAATAGCTTTAGACTATTGCCAACTTTTATTTGAACATTAGTAGGAATCTGACAAATCTTTAATATATTTTCGTTTCTGCAGCAAAATCTACAACATATTTGCATACTATACACTCTATTTTCGTCAGAAACTATAAATTGATATAATATGAAACTTCCATGGAATCAAATTCTTATTTTTCATGTGAATAAACAGAATAAACAGAGAAACATGTAGTATAATATGCAAAAACCTAGCCATGGAAAACACTCATTTAAATATTATTCTTTTAAGTAGGCACTAACCTAGTTAATAAAAAAAACGTATTTTCATTAAAACTCTTCAAAATCATCTTTGACTAATCTTGTAAATTCCAACAATACTAAAATGACATTTGAGAAAAAACAATACAAAACTGCAAACCTATGGTGCCTAAAGAAGATATAGTCCCGCTGGTTATGGAAGGTGACAGCGCGTCGGCCACGGAACTCCGGTTCGTAGTGGAACAGCGCGCCTAACATGCGCCCTACCGTTAGACCTAACCTGGTACTGAAGTTGTTGAGGATCACCTGAAATGCATGAATTTAAATTATTGGCAAATTAATTATGGCAAATACTAGTTGACCTACTTAGAAGGATGAAGCAATAAATATTGAAACAAAGACAAGATATTACTTTAAATAGCAGTATTACATAGTTCAGCTTGAAAATCAGTTTATAAATTTTAACACAGCTGTGTTACCATGGTTATAACTGTATAAAAGATAAGACAATATGAAAAAATTGCAGTCTCAATACCTTTTATAGTAAAATTGACAAAATACCATATATGGTGATGGGATTATTTATCTTGTTTTCAGCTGTGAGGACAACATTTGTGAGGTTGAATGAATATTAACAACAAGCCTTTGGCTAGTGCCGCAGGCCCAGCAGTGTCATTGATACAGTTTGCTACTTTATTTACTCTTGATAAGATTTTTAAGCATCACAATGTCATATTATGAAAACATATATTATAAAAAGATAGTTACTTCAGGTCTGTGTACAGTTATTTCTTTGTGATCCTTATTCAATTCTTTTGTAATTTTACAACTTGATAGTCTGAAATGTGCTGTCGGTCCACTTGGTAGGTGTATCAAGAGGAATCCATTTGGCTGCTTCTGATTTTCATTAACAATTATCACATCTGTAATTTGTTCTCTGATTGCTGATTGGACTATTCTCTTTACTGATGATCTGTAACAAGAGTTTACATAATTTAATTTATTTTGTGAAAATATGTAAATTATATACAACCAACATGATTGATTCTTCAAAAATATATTTATAATTAATAATTAATTTTTTAATGAACTTCCCTTGTTTTAGTTCAACCCATTTTGAGAGATTGTTTGCAATTCTGTACATTCTGTTTTGTTCAGTAAGGCATGTATACTATAATTTGTCTGTGCAAGCTAGTCTTTGGTGATGGTGAACTTCATTTAAAATTGACTTAATTATGTAGCTCAAACTATGTCAAATCTACTAATGTGTTACTGTTTTTAAATAAAAAAAATATAAATATACCTTTGTCTATATCTTGATAATGAATTTGGTATCATTCTTGAAAGCTCCTTTCCAAATACTCTTGTTTTAGAATGAGGGTTGTCCGAGTATGTGATCAGTACCTTGGGCTCGTAGGAATTTTCAAAATATGATGATAACTCATCCAGTTCCATATCTTTTTTTGCCTAAAACATAAATATATATTTTTTTTCAAATGTTTATTGAACTTTTTGCCTATTTCATTACATTTTTATAAATTATTACTCCATGCCAAATAGATAAAACATTAACTGTAGCAAGTTATATGTACATATAATTAAAATATATAAAGAAGTAATAAGGCTATATCTGATGACAAGTCCTATTAATAGTTGATTGATATCTGAAATTATGAGCTAATGCAATTTAAAATATTTCATACACTATATTTTTTATTTTATATTGTTATATACACTTTCAGATATTTAGCACTATTATAATAATTACTAATGTGTTATTTTACATTGCTAGGATCTCCGGGTCTATAGCCTTACGTCTAGCTAGACAACAAAGCAGGGAATGTATTAGTATTGCTATGGAATGGAATATATTTACGCGCATATTAAATCTTTGAGTTGTAGATGTAATATCAATTTCGGCCATGATAGACACACATTTAAGATTGTTTTTCATTATCATCTATACAGTAATATTTAAGTATATTATTCACGTAAATTTATAATAAAATATTGAAGGATTACAATTACTCAATCATTTTAAATGATATGCTTACTTCTTCTTGTTCCTCTGCTTCCGTATTTGCCAACATCGTTTCATCTTTTTCACGTAGAGATTCCAAGGTATGTGGAACTTTTTTCGGTACATCGTCACCTTCCTGCTTTTTCTCTAATTTGCGTCTGTAAAATTCGGTTATTTATTCAATAACTTATTACGAAAACATCAACACGAGACATAACCTATATCAGTAACACTGACTTTTTCTTATCTTTACCGCGAGCCATCTTTCTTGTTATTAATTTATTAAGATATTTGTTATAATCTTCTGTTTTTAAATAATATATGAGAAGTTATTGAAATTGATTAAGAAATAATTACTAAAAAAGCTGCGTGTTTTTGTTATTACTGACAATGTCAATTGACCATAGACCACTACGAATACGAACTGACATATGACAGTATGATCAACAGATAATATCCCAAAATACATATTAAATATATTGGCAAAGACATTTTCAAAAATATTTTTTAAATTAAATGTAGAATTCCCTATTACAGTCGTATTAAATGTTATTTTCACGTACCTTTAGCTCCAGTAGTGCCATTCAGGTAATTTATGGAACGCTATATTACATACATTTTGGTAGACGCTTTTTCGGGTGAGGCTCATATGAGATAGTTACTTCTCCTCACTATTTACATCCAACATGTAATAATATCACTATTCAATATACATATAAAAACACAATTATTTTCGCTACCAAAACAATTAATACTTTATGTGACTTTTTTAAAAATTACTATAGAAAATTATTCTTTCTAAAAATAGGAACTAAGCTTTATGTAAGAATGGTCTTTTAGAAAGCTCAATATTTTTTAAATTATCTAGCCAAAGTAAATATATGAGTAATAGATACGGCCATTGCGGCCAAGCATTCTCCACAGTTAGCGGGGTCAGACCACGGGTCCGGCTATACGTTAGTACATATTATTTCAATGGGTCAGACCTGCACGGAGATATTATGGTGCAGGCTTGTATGCGTAAACATTTACTCAACTTTGTCCCGTTTATTTGGAGCCAGCACAGTGTTTAGCTGAAGAAGAAGATTAGTATTTTAGACTAGTATTTAGCCAACTCTTTTTAGAAACGCTTTAACGTACTTTAAAGGTACGTATTTTACGCGTATTAGGTTGTCAAGTTGTAACTACCGCAAAACAGCAGTACTTGTTATTGCTGTGTTCCGGTTTGAAGGGTGAGTGAGCCAGTGTAATTACAGGCACAAGGGACATAACATCTTAGTTCCCAAGGTTGGTGGCGCATTGGCGATGTAAGAGATGGTTAACAGCTCTTACAACGCCAATGTCTATGGGCGTTGGTGACCACTTACCATCAGGTGGCCCATATGCTCGTCCGCCTTCCAATGCAAAAAAAAAACTAAGTTTTATGTTAATTTAAGGAAACCGTCCACACGTATTTAATAGTTAAGTTAGTTCACTTAAGATGGAAGATCTGTAATTAGGTGGATCTTGCCTACACCCATGAGTTAAGCCCATCTCAATTCCATATTGAGTCAATTATACCCCAATAATGATATATTCTAAATTGTATATATTCACCGTGTTGAACATCAACATAATGTTAAGCATTCTAAAATATTAAATCCGTTAAAAAAATACACAAGTTGAATGTACCTATCTAATGTGAAAATAGATGCAGCTAAACTTATGTGTAATCTAAATCTAAAATTAATGTTTGTTTACTTTCAACATCTGACAGTCGTCAATCGTTTGAGTACGACAATTATTATTCTTCAACTTCATATAATCACATTTGCTTCTATTATTACCATACAACACCTTGCTTTATGATTAAGATATTTTTTTAAATTGGAAACAGGTAGGCAGATGAACACATGGGTCACGGCCCATAAACTTTACAGTAAAAAAATATGCTTTACTTATGGCTCATCGTCAATGCGCCGAAACCAAGGGTATGTGTTCATAATCTGCCTCACTCACCCCTTAGCGTAGAATAATTCATCAATTATAATTCTAATTATTTGTACACTGATGAGTTTGCAAAAAAAAGTACTGTTACTAAGCAGATTGTCTTCTCAAATTAAATTAATAGTTTTGGAATATAATATAATGCAGTTCCTGAGACTGTAAATTAGTTTGAGCAATTTGTTTATTGTTAAATAATGATCATAATATAATGATGATTGGTGTTATGTAAATTTTTAATCTTTGTGGTATACAATAAAGTATATTCTATCTATCTATCTAAGGAAAATGGTTTGTAGGTAGATTGTTAGTACCTACATTTCGAATGGAAATTGCTATTCATCATTTGCTCTGTTACAATTACAGGTAAAAGGGACATTAATATGACACGGTCGGCAGCGCACTATTAATGATAGCCCATGGCTAATCCACCACTTAATACCAACATCGTAACTATCATTCACGTCTGATATCAAATTATAAAACTTGCTGACAAGTTTTTAAAAATTACGGTAATAATCGTGATGAGAGATATTAAGCAAATATGTTTCAAGTTATCTGAATACGATACTTTGGTAACTAAAAAAGTTAAAAAAATTAAACAAAAATAACAAGTTTTACGTAAAAACAGGAGCCAATGAGGCCACTAAAGCGATTTCTTACAGGCAACCTCGGGTGTAGAGCGTACTTTCAGAAAAAATTGTGAAAAGAAATTATTTGCATGCATTATAATTATTTATGATGTTTTTTAATATTTGTATTCTAGTTCAAGCTTGAGTTTGCTTGTTCTTAGTGTTTTTGAAGAATTCTCAATAAAAAGACAATCATTTCTATAATTAATTAGCGTAATTAATACGCTGACCCTTATACGTGACAAGGAAAAATTGAAAGAATATAGTTATATTTTGTTTATTGGTGCGAAGTCTTTTATGATAAGTCCTAACAATCCCCTAAGATATTCTTATAAGCGGGCTCTAGCTTGTTGTGTATAGGCCCATAACGAGAAATAAAACAGGAGAATTTGGAGAACTTAGAAAACGTGTATTCACAAATTCTGTATGTGCATACGATTTTCTTGCACATTCAACGTAATTATCAAAACTCAAAGTTCACTTTTCAATTTTTAAATTAATTATCTCAACTAGAATATCCACTGAAATATTAGGTTCTGCTAAATAGTCGTTACGCTTGAAGGTCTTATAAATGCGAAGGACATAATATATAACATTCGCATTGTTTTACGGATGTTCAAGAAGCGAAGGTAGTCTGTATTAAGATGATATATGCAAGACATATTTAAAAAAAAAATGTTTACGCCTACACGATCTATTTAATCCGTTCGTTGGTTTATCGCGTTCACAGACAGACATACTTAGCGGGAAACTCTGTTTTATTATATGCATTGATTTAATTTAAGTATTGTTAACTTAAAGAAAATTGTAAGAATAGTTGAATTGTAACGGTAAATTCAATGGAATATTTTGATATCTATGATAGAGATAGTTTAAGCATATGGAATAACAGCAAGTAAGTAAACAACAGCTATTGTAATAACGTACCTTGTTCTGCTTACAACTAGTTTTCTTGTATACCTATCTATCTACTAGTTATGAGTGCAGCGTATCAAATGACGAACACCTGCGCAAAATGACGCCTCCCTCACCGGGACACGGTCATTTATTATATAAATAGTATGATTGCAATGTTCTAATCTTTTATATTAGAACAATCGCTTCTCTAACGGCCGAATACTGAAACGTCATTCAAATATGATTGGGACTTAATTATTTGGAACGTCATTAATTTCAAAATTTCGCATACTAAATTTTGAAATTAATGACGTTCCAAATAATTAAGTCCCACTTCATTTTGAATGACGTTTCAGTATTCGGCTGTAAGTGATGCTTTTTAATATATACATATACCGGAATAATTATTGGTTATGTACCTAAGTGTCTTCGGCTCAAAAAAGTTTTGCAATTGGTTGGGTAAATTTAGTTAGTTTATTATAGCCGAATACTGAAACGTCATTCAAACATTAAGTGCAGCTTTATTATTTGGAACGCCGTTAATTTAAAATTGCGCATACTATTTTCAATGTTAAGTACTAAGTGTTTGTTTAGTGTTTAGTATCTAACGGCCGCATACTGAGTAATCCCTTACGTTTCATTATTCGGCCGTTAGATACTTATATTATAATAAACTCCGCTTTATTTATTTAAAGGTTAATACTAATATTTAGATATATTTATATATTATATACCTAATACAAGAAATGTGTATCGTACTTACTACTTAGTTAGAAATTGTTCGTTTGCGCTTATCGTTTCGTGATTGTTTTATAAACAACGCTCCTTTGTTTATTATAGAATAGAATAGAATAGAATATGCTTTATTGTACAACACATACATGATCAAGGAAACATACAGTTATAAATACTATTTAAGAACAGTGTTAATGCACAAAAGGCGGTCTTATCGCTAAAAGAGCGATCTCTTCCAGACAACCTTTGGGTAAAGGACACAAGAAAAATAAAGCGGTAAGGAGGTGCACAGAATCTAATTTTACGTTTAAATAAATATGTATAATAAATATACATACATAGTATGATATATAAATAAAAATAAATATATATATATATATATATATATATATATATATAAGTAAATAAATATAAATTAAATTATATATATATTAATAATTTTATATATATAAATTATATATGTATATATATACATACGTACATAAAAATATATAATGTGTAACAATAAGTAATTAAGGTAATTATAATAATAAACAGCAATAATGCGTCAGCTGATAAGACAACATCACACTATGTAGACAAATAATAAGCCTTGAGTCGGATTTTAAAAATATTTATACTCTGAGACCGTCTTAAGTGGAGCGGTAAGGAATTCCATAGGCGAACAGCTTGTACAGAGAAGGAATTGGTATAGAAGGAAGAAGAGTGAGAGGGAATTTTAAGGACAAGATTATCACCAGATCGCAGAGATCGGCCGTGCGAGTCCTTAAGAAACTCGAAACGGTGTTTAAGATAGTGAGGAGAATTTGGATGAAATAGTATAGAGTACAGAAGAGAAAGAATATGAGTATTCCTGCGAAGTCGGATTGGGAGCCACTCGAGTTTTTTGCGAAATTCAGAAATGTGGTCATATTTACGAAGCCCGAATATAAACCGAATGCAGAGATTTTGAATTCGCTCGAGTTTATTTAATTGCTCCTCTCTAAGATCAAGATAGCAGGTGTCGGCATAATCAAGGATGGGCAGGAGAATAGTTTGAGCTAACACAATTTTGGTAGGAATTGGTAGAAAATTACGCAGTCTGCGGATGGATCCGATCGAATGAAACATTTTCCTGCTCACTTCGCTTATTTGTGACACCCACGAGAAGTTTTGATCGATGTATAAACCTAAATTTTTGACTTTGTTGCTTAACGGAATTACAGTATTACTTAAGATAATAGGTGGCAAAAAGGAATAGTCTACCCTCGGCAATAATTTATAGCTACCAATTATAATAGCCTGGCTTTTAACAGGATTGATTTTAAGTCCAAAAGATAAACTCCATTTTGAAATTTTGTCTAAATCAGAATTAATCGATTCAATAGTCTGAGGTAGGTCACTAATTTTGGAATGGGCATAAATCTGGAGATCATCGGCATACAAGTGGTAGGGAGAAGAGATATTTTGAGTAACAGAGCTTATGAAGATAGAGAAAAGAAGAGGAGATAATACACCACCTTGAGGGACACCGGCACTTACCGACAGCCAGTCTGAGTAGGAATCCTGTACTCGTATACGCTGACGGCGACCATTAAGATAGCTATCAAACCAATTGATTACCGATGGAGACATATTAAGAGAATTAAGAATAGCCAGGAGTATGTCAAAATCTACTGTATTGAACGCACTACTAAAATCTAGCAATGTTAAAACTGTAAGTTCCTGGTTATCCATGGCTAGCCTGATGTCGTCAGTAATCTTAGCTAATGCAGTAACCGTACTATGGCCAGATCTGAAACCAGATTGAAAAGGATTTAGCAGATCGTAGGAAGACAGGTAAAGGTTAAGTTGTTGATACAAAAGACGCTCAAGGACTTTAGAGAGAAATGGGAGGATGGAAATTGGACGGTAATCACCATAACTCGAAGGATTGTGTTTTTTAGGTAGAGGGACTATTTGAGCGTCTTTCCAGGAAGTAGGGAAGGTGCAGGAAGTAATGGAAGTCTTGAATATGCTTGTTATAGCAGGAGTTAAATAGTCAATAATAGGAAGGATCATTTTACGGCTAATGCAGTCAGAACCAACGGCATCAGAAATTATAGCTAAGATATTCTTCTTAACATCTCCTTCGGTAGGATCAAGAAAAGTAAAGGGCAAAGAAGTCAGAGTCGATGAAGCAGAAAGAGAATTTAAAGTGTTAGATTTGGTTGTACTATTCATGGTAGTCGAAGATGCAAATGTATGATTAAGTTGGTTGAGATCTAGGTTACGAGTGGACGTGTCAGTATGTGACTTACCAACTCCAAGAGATTTGAGAAATTTCCAGACTCTGGAAGTGTTGTCGTCTTCAACAACAGATTTAAAAATGTGCCTTTGATGAGTATCCCTACACAACAAGTTGCAACGATTCCGGATTTTCTTATAATTTAATTTGTTCCTATCTGATGAATTGATCCTATACTTCGCTTTTGCCAAATTTTTCTTCTGCTGGAGTTCTTTAATTTCGGGTGTAATCCAAGGTGCTGGCAAATGCTTGATTCGTACACGCCTAATGGGAGCATGAACGTCGTACAGTTGAGTTAGAAGAGAATTAAAAATATTAACTTGCTCATCAACAGTTACACCGTTCAAAGCTCCTAACCAGTCTATTTTAGCAGCATCCTCTCGCAACTGTTCCACGCACATTCCTCCAAAATTGCGTTGCAGAAGAATTCTAGGCTTAGCTCTAGGGGGTCTAATTTTATAGGAAAGGAAGAGGAGATCGTGGTATGAAAAAGCGAGTGCAGCACATTGCCCATGTTTCTCAACATGAGCAAGCGATGACACGAAAATCAGATCAAGTAAAGAGGGAGTGGAGTTTGGAAAGGAGTGAGTTGCAGAAAGTGGCAGAACATTTAGATTAGCTCCATTGATAATAGAGGATAAGCGTAATGATCGAGTGTCGTTTCTGAGGAGGCAAGTATTAAAGTCCCCCATCACCACAGTGTGAGGGTACAAAGGAGTAAATGTCTCTAGTAAGTTCTCGAAGGATAAAAAGTAATCAATATTCTGCGACGGACAATAGTATACACCCAAAAGTACCTTTGTATGAGACAGAACAACTTCAATAAAGAGATGCTCTGGCTCACCAACTGTATTCGAGTTAGAAGAACTTACAATAGAAAAAGGTATATGTGGTCTTAGGTAAATGGCAACACCACCACCAGTTCTTGCCTTACGATCATTACGGATCAGATGAAATCCAGGAAGGGAATAGGCTGTCGATGGTAAACACGGCTTAAGCCAAGACTCTGAAACTAAAATTGCATGTAAATTATTAATTTGAAAAGAGGATAACATATCAGGGTAATGTGCTGGGATACTCTGCGCATTTATATGTATAACGTTAAAATTATTAGCAACATCGGAAAATTGGGAGTCAAGGGAGTCGCAAAGAGGAGGAGGAATACTATGAAAACTACAATCACTATTCAAGTCATCGGATGAAAGAGAAAGAAAGAGGTCGTTGACGCTGTCGTTTACTGCCATTATTTTAATAAATTATGAAATAATATAATAATATATAAATAGTAACTTTAAACTATAATACTATAAGTAATATAATAATAACAATAACCTAATAATAATAAATATATTATAAAATACCTGAATTAATAAATAATTAGTATAAAATATGTGTGCCAATAAGATTATTGCAGCATGTCCATAACCCGCCAGTTAGCATCTTAAAAGGAATAATATTAAAGAAAAGATTTCACTGCAGATTAACAACAGAACAATTATTACTAAAAGAAAAATAAACAAACAAAAAATAAAAAATAAAAACAATTAATAAAAAAAAAAAAAAAAAAAAGAAAATAAAATAAACATGAAAAAAGAATAAACAAATACACAAACATTTCATTACTACAACTCATCATTCTTTTCCTTCATTTTTCTTTTTTTTTTTTTTTATCTAGTAAGTATCCGAACGGATTTTTTAGTCTACAACTGACATTGACATTTAATATTGACAGTCATGTCAATGATGCGTGACACTTAACATACAAAATATGCATTATGAAAACAAACTACAGAAAAAGAGAACTATATAGATATAAGAGGAAATATAGCAAGAGGGTTAATTGCTGTTACTTTTTAATCACCCTTTTAGTGCGTGAAATAGTCACCTTGTCACTTTTATTGTCGGTAGTCTTCAATTGGACAGGAAATTTCACATTCGACGAGCATGGAACAGCATGAAGATCCGACAGGCATTCGACTTTATGCCGAGTACCATCTTGAGCTATGATGTATATAAAACCATCCCGCGTCCAGCATTTGGCAATACCGAAACGAGATCTGGCTTCAAGGAAGACATCATGCCTACTTTTAGTTAAAAATTCCGATTGCGTGACTCCAGTTCCTTTAAACTTTGTTTTGGCAAACCACACTTTGTCTCGCATCGTGACGTCATGGAACTTAACTACAATAGGTCTTGGCTTCTTATCACTTAAGCGACCTAAGCGGTAGGAATTTTTAATGCATGCACTAGAAAAATTCGGAAGAAGCAGATGCTTAGCTACGATACCAGTGACGCAGGATGTTGTTTCCTCTGACTTCTCTTCCGGCACTCCATGTAAAAGAAGCATTCTACGTCTTCTGTGCATTTCCTGGCGATCCAACTCTCTTGCAAGATACTCAACTTGACGCTGCAAGTTGTTAAGTGCAGAAATAACAAACGACTTAAAGGTCGTAAATTCTGAAGCCAAAGAAGTTGTAGTAGTCGGCGAGGATGATTTTTGTAGGTCTTGCTGGAACTCATTCATTCTGTTGTTAAACAGTTCTGTCATGGCGGACAAAGACTCTTTAATGGATTCCATAATGTGCTGTTGTGATGAGATAGTGATTATACAGTGAAATTTTACAGGAGAATACTTTCTGAGGGGTAATGTAATGCTACATATGAAAAATCCTTAGTGAAATACACTTAAAACATTTTTTTTAAATTAAAATTATCAGAGCAACTAAAGCTTGACTATATTGTTTTACTCCTACCCGCAGATGATATATAATGTAATAGTAACGGTTCTTCTTTGATATAGCAGATTAACAATATCTAGCGTTTGAGCAGTGTTCGAAATAAAAGAAATTAGAAATGGAATTTCACGAGCTCTAGCCACTAAACCATCACAACTCTAACTGATAGTAACTGATATTAGACAATAAGAATAAAAGTGACGTATTAATTTGTATTCGCACTTGACGGAGTTCTCGATTGCTTTAAGCGTTGGAAGTCAAGGAAGGCGGAAAGCAGATTCAAATTCAAATTCAAATTCAAATATCTTTATTCAATGTAGAAGTGTTACACTTACTTATTGATTGTCATAAGTCTACCACCGGTTCGGAAATAAACACCTCAGACCTGAGAAGAACCGGCGAAAGAAACTCAGCGGGATTTTTTTTTTTCCATCTCATTCTTTACAATATTTATATAATATATAATAACAATACAATAATAATATTCTTCTTTAATTGAAACAGCCTGGAGGCGATCGTTTCATTCCCAAGGTGTGCAATCATCTAAAAAGTCATTGATTGTATAATATCCTTTAGCACACAAGCGTTCCTTAACAATTCTTTTAAATTTCACAATTGAATATTTTTGAACGCTTTCTGGGATCCTGTTGTAAAAGCGTATACATTGTCCCATAAAAGACCTACTAACCCTGTGTAATCTAGTAACAGTGGTTGTAAGTTTATACTTGTTCCTGGTGTTAAATGGTGATAAATTGGTCAACGTCGAGGCCACGTAGGTAATAATTGCAGTTTCCGGCGCGGCACCTCTTTACTCAATTATTAGGACAAATTATCACCATATTGTAGTATTTTAGTTATAAAATCCTTTCGTTGTTTTTAAATTTGTTTTTATTTATTTTTAGAAATTATTAGAACATAATTTCGGTTTTTAAAACAACTATCGCGTAAATCAGTTAATACGATTAACACGAATCAAAATTTGCTATTGTTATTATTATATAGAAATGAAGTTACTTAAGTAGTAAAAAAATGGACTGAAATGGTTACATAATTCATTGGATATATTATTTAGTAAATTATTCTCTTACAAAAAAAATGTGTTAACTTTCTCCAACCTTTGACTTTGTGCGATTGGGTAAGTGTGACCCACATATTTACATATTCTTTCGCCAAACAGCAATATTATAATAGATTATTATGTTCCACTTGGAAGGAGAGCCATTGCAGCTACAGACACAAGGGAAATAACATCTTAGTTTCTGAGGTTGGTGGCGTATTGGTTATACAGTAAGAAATGGCTATTATTTCTTACGGCGTCATTTGTCTGCCCCCATTCCTATATTATATAAAAAATAATGATTAAAGTCGCTATCCATCACGAACAGTGTATGTATTATTAGATATTGTGTAAAATAAAAAGAAATAATATGTTTTAAAAATAAATAATTAATTAGAGTCAACCAATCGTCGATAGCATCGTACTCTACGCCTTGGGTATTTTACCATTCAGTTTTATTTTTAAAATTTTTGTTTGTGTACTTCGTTTGTTGTAAATTTTTTATCATATTTTTAAATTAGTTTTATATATATATTTCCCGATAGATACAAGTTTGGTGTCTTCAAATCAAGGGTTAACACTTAACAGGTATCATCTAGGCAAGCGTGCTACTAGACCGTGCCGATGCTTAATATCAGGCAAGGCAACGGTCAAACGCTAGCATATTATGGGAATAGAAGAATAAATAAAAATATGGAGGGTGTTCTGCTAAAGGTAGAAGTTCCGGTTTTATTAATTATTTAATTGAATTTAATATAGGGTGCTTTTGGTATCGTTGTCAGTCTAAGTTTAAGTTTTATTGAACCTACAATACCCTCGTTCAGTATATATCTATACTAATATATAAAGCTAGTTTGTTTGTTTGATACGGCTAATCTCAGGAACTACTGGTTCGAATTTAAAAATTATTATTGTGTTGTATAGTCCTTTTATCGAGGATGGCCGCGGGGCACATCAATTATAGAATAAAGTATTAATCATTTAAGTCGGTCACATAAGTTGAGTGACCATATGTCAAAAATATCACCATGTCTTATTTTGAAGTCGGTTAAAAATCTTGTAAAATAAGCCGTTCCAATCATAAAGTAGACAAAACGGCGCTTCTTGGAACGCCTTTGTTTGCTCTTCAAACGTTCAAACAAAAGAAATCTATTTGAGAATCGTGTGAAAGCATTTTACAAACCAGTCAGGTGCCTGTTGCCTATTCAAAGAATCTTAAAAGTTAGAACGACAAACAAAACTTGTATTCTGCACTTTGTTTGGTTACAAAAATGTATAAAAAAGGGTCAAAATATACTACGAATTCATCGCATAATAATGCCATAATGCCATAAACAAATTTGTATTTAAGTTATGTGGAAATATTTCATGTATTAAATCTTGGTTATATTGTCTTGCACATATTTATAATATTAAAACGTTTATCAAATATTTGATGCATGGGAAATAATTGCGTTGATCGGACAACTCTTGAATGAGGCAAGTAGATTGTAGGTACTAGGTAAGTCATACGTTTTTTTTTTAAAGTACATAAATTTATTGCGAATCTAACGCCATCTATCGCATATCCATGAACATTATGTTTATTACACGTGCTGTAGGTGGCGCTACTTGTTAAATGAATGAAATTTTTTGACTCTCCGACACTGGACAGCCTGTCTGTTTCAAATTCCACGCTTTGTATCTGTGTCGTGCATTGTGCACATAACATTATTTGTATATATATAGTGGCAACTGATGTTTGTACATAATATAACAATAAAACAACAAAATAATGTGGCAGTAAATATATTTAGAAAATATCAACCATAATCGACTCGATTTCGTCAGTATAAAAAGTATAGACACATGTATTTAATTAGTAAAAATTACGGTATTGTCGCTAACCAATTCCAATAATTGATCTCTTAATACTAATAGTTCATTATTGCTTTATACAATATCGTATCGAGTATAACATTCGATAACAAAGAAATTACATTAGATAACTATCTAAAACTTAGGAATAAGCCAGCCGTCGTCCACTCGATCAATCGTACACGATAAACACTTAATTTAGATATAATAATAATTACATATCACAATGAGACGTCCCTTCCACGCTATTCACTCGCACACGAACAATACAAATTACAAAACGAAGGCACGAGATCTATCTATTATCTACGACTATCGTAAACATGCCCTAAAACGTTACCCTAAATGCACGCGCGCGGTGGCACGCATCAGTCGAAGTCATCCGGGAGAAGATGCCAACTAACATTTTTTCATACCAGCAGTATAAAGAGTTTTAAAGCGGTTCTGGAATACAATGACTGGCCCGCCGGAGGTCGTTCCCCGCGTCGGGTGTAGGTAATGGAATGTCGGTGCACGGCCGCTCCCGGCGCTCTTTGTGCGCGGGCGCGGCGCGGCAGGTAGCGGCGCCGTGGCGGGCGCACGACGTTGCCGCACTGCGCCCGCGCGGTTCGCCCTAGCACTCACACGTCACAACTACCCACTGTCCACACGCGCCTACTATACTGTGTCCTTTCCTTCGAACTTCTTCGCTAAATCACCCATCAGTTCCTTGTAAATAAGAGGGTCAATGTTCTTCCCGAGCTGGTACAGCACAAACCAGTCTCCGATTTGTAATTTGCGAGCCACCGCTTCCACCTGATCCTGTGGAGCGAGGCGACTGCGTGCACGTAACAGGTAAAGACGCACACGCGGTCCAGCAACGACGGCCGCTCGGTAAATCAAAGATATGCCACTGAGAATTGATAAGATTATGAACCAGAACCATAGGAATACGTAGATCTTCTCGTTAACGATATTCAGAGGCAATACACACAATCCATCGAACCTTTGCACAGTTCCCGATGGACCATATTTGTGGAAGGTGCATTTAGTTACTTTAGGAAACACTCGAGCCATCGGATCTTCCCTCTCTTCAGGTTCCATCTCAGTAAAACGTACGACATCTCGGCCGTACGTTGAGAACTCCCCATCGAGGAAAAAGTCCATGAAGTATATTTGTCCCACTACATTAATAAAGTTTAGTACCTCGCAGATGAAGAAACGGAATGCATAAAAGTTTTGTGTGTGGAGATTTGTGTGAAAGTAGTCGACGAGTAGCTTCTTTCGGTCCGCTTTGCAGTCTTCACCGACTACCGGGCAATTTAAATCCAGCACGAGCATTTTAACACGTCCACCCTCCCATGTCTTCCATAGATAACGTGGCACATAAAAGAGGATAGCTTGGAAAAACAGCACAAAGCACACCCACTGATAGTATTTGTGATATTTCACCTCGTCCTCTCCATCAACATGTGAGGCAACGCCGGGCTGCGCCACGTCTTTTCCAACGCGTCCAACGAGTCTGTTCGGGATGGTGAACGTGGAGTAGATCCAGCAGTAGGTGTCCATCACGGCGTACGGGATCTCATCTACGATGCAGTCGATAGGGTCTCCGATGTACTGCCGCGAAGTAACGAGCAGCGAGAAGGCGATCAAGATGATCACGGTGGCCTTGTAGTGCAGACGGAACACATTGTTGTCAATACAGACCGAGTCGAGCTTGAGAAGGCCCTTCACAGAGCCGAAAACGTCAAACATGGCGGTTAAGTTTGCCGCGGGCGCGCGGCGCGTCGGTCGCGATTATCGATGAATCGGGCGTGCGCTTCGCCCTCGTGTCGAGTGCGGAATGCTAGCGGCAAGCGGGGCAAGACTCAACAAGGGGAGCAGGGGCCGGGGCGAAGCCGCGGGGCTCGAGGGGCTCCCCGCACACGCAGTCGCAGTCTCCCTCCGCTCGGATCAACGACACAGCACTGACCCTATTTCCACCTATATTCGTGGCGTCATCTGGTAGCCGCCGCCGCCCGCCGCTAGCTACGCATCTCAAAACAAGCATTAAAATTACTCGCGGCATTACAGCCGACGAGCACAATTAAATACGCACTTATCTATTGATTGCATCATTTAACGAGTTGTTGATGAGAAGCGAATGCGGCTTGTGGTGATTTCCTGATAGGATCATGAAACGTTTGGGGTGATTTCAGTTTTTGTTGTGGCCTAGCATGCCTATCAAAATAAAAACATAATTACTTAACTACTTATCACCTACCATGTAATATTAGCGCTTGATTATATATATATATATGGGTTAAAATAGCGTACTGGATATTTATGTGTAAAGGGTTCAGATCACACCAAACGGCCGCGAGGCGATAAGCAAACTATTGTGTTTCACACCCCCTTCGGTGCTTAAACAAGCAATGCATATCTATTATAATATTTAAAATAGCTTGCTTGCTTCGGTGTTCAGATAATATTGAGTTATATTCGTCGACGTCGTTTGTTGATGGAAGCATAACTAGTTATTCAAATGGACAAAGTTCAAATCCACGTTATCATTTACCAATATTATTTACGCTGACTAAATCAATTTATTTATTTATACTTTATTTGACACCACAAGAGAATACAGAAATGCTAATAACTAATTAATGTGTAGTACAAGTAGTAGTTTTATGACGAATTAGCCATTTGGAAGAATGGACAACTGAGCTGAAAAAAACGCTAAGTGGTACGAGGTGCAATAGACATACATATAAATATATTATACAATTATATTCATGTTTGGAAATGTTTAATTATGTTTGAATTTGTAAAAGTAATTAATAGTATAGATTAACTTACTTCCATGAACTTGACTCATGACTGTCGGCATTAACATACATTCATTTTATTGGTGTCATAATAAATTAGATATAATTTTTTCATTTCAATTTGCAGAACGCTATTAACGCAAACTATATTCAATTAAATAATTATGAACATTACTATGTACATTAATTATTTATTTTATATAATTAAAATTAGTAATTAGTAATGCGAATCATGTATAAGTACATACATTACAAGACGACTAAGTACCTATATTATTATAATAGAAGATCTATATTAAAAATACTATCAGCTTTAATTTAATTTTATTAAAACTTGTGTTTACCACTTGTCACTCAAAGGGCAGTTGCCCTTGTTATTGGGGCTTATGATCAGTCAAATGAATACACAGACAAGTATTTGGCAAATTACGTCCAGTCGACTTTCTTTTTTTTTTTACGCTGGAAAAACGCATGACGCGTTTCCTCTCCCCTCGGGTGTGGGGTTGTGGGGGGGTATGTGTTACTTGCCGTATGTCCAGGGCACCGAGTGCACCCCGTACATCGGAATACACACTAAAAAACCAGGGTACCCTTCCCGTCTTAAGGGGAGTGCTACGGGATCGCTTGCGCATTCAACCGTGGTGCAGTCGATGCCATACGCCAACCCTTTTTTGTTTTTTTTTTTCGCTGTGGAAATGCATTTACGCATACCCCCCGCAAGATGAAAAGCGGAGGGTTATGTGGGACTCAACGGCTGAAGTGCAAGGCCGTAATACCCACTAAAACCACAGCGTATACTTCACCGCCTTTAGGGGGGTGCCAAGGGGTCGCGCAAGCATTCTACCCTGACACCCCGACGGATAGCCCGAAGGCCACAACCTCCTTGGCGACGGATTAAGGTGTTAGGCTCCGCCGCCAAAAAACACCCTGACGGCCGCAGAGGATAGGGAGGACGGCAACCTGACAACACCGCATCTCCTCTTCCTCTGCGGCCCCACCGCAACGCAACCTATGGTGCGCCCCCATTTGGTCGCGGGAGATAGGGCGCGCGGCAACGCAACACCGACACACCTCTCCTCCCGCGACCGCTCCCGGCTGCAGGGGATGGACCAAACCGTCCCCCACAGCGACACACCCGGTGGCCGCAGAGGACAGGGAGGACGGCAACCTGACAACACCGCATCTCCTCTTCCTCTGCGGCCCCACCGCAACGCACAAATGGTGCGCCCCCATTTGGTCGCGGGAGATAGGGCGCGCGGCAACGCAACACCGACACGCCTCTCCTCCCGCGATCACTCCCGACTGTGAGGGACAGACAGAACTGTCCCCCGCACCCGCCCCCTGGGCGCATCCAACGCAAGCCTCCTCCTGAGGCCCACGAGGAGCGCCCCACGTCCGGGATCCCGCTTAGCTTCCCCGTAGCCGACCTTACCACGGGTACTGAGCCCCCCCACCACGACAAGGTGGAGATCCCACGCGGGGGGGGGGGGGGGGGGCATACGCCAACCCTGTATGTACTGTAATAGAGAATAGTTTTGCTAATAGTTTGGTTTCCAATTACCTTATAGGCTGTTAAGGTGCTAAATGTTAATGAGAGGTTTAAAAAAAAAACAAATATGTACAAAATGGACCTGTACCTGAAGTGACATACAATTTTCGAGTCAAATCGAACTCTGACAGAAATGTGTGGGCAATATTTAATTGGTTATCAATATTATTTAAATATTACAAATGTTCTAAGAAGCATACTCATTACACTAATTGCAGCAAAAAAACTGTCACCTACTCAAACTATTTAATTAAATTCTATTACGTTACGATATAATTGAATGAGTGAACGATGTCGTCAAAAATATACTTGTTACTATAATTTTTTTTTTATTTAAAATTTCTTTTCCTGTATTAAATAGCAATAAAATATTCTAAAGAACTGCTAAACCTTAGCACAATCTTATCGACGGCGTGATAAAGATCGAGTGGAGCGGTGTAATGTCCAATCGTAGGGCACTTCAATTCAAGGTCTGACGAATTTCGTCTGAATTTTGAAACATTTAACAATGCATGTATTAATATTTTGTTTATTTTTTTTATAATTCTATAACAATATATATATATATATATTGTTATAGAATTCTACCGCAAAACAGCAGTACTTGGTACTGTTGTGTTCCGGTTTGAAGGGTGAGTGAGCCAGTGTAATTACAGGCACAAGGGACATAACATCTTAGTTCCCAAGGTTGGTGGCGCATTGGCAATGTAAGCGATGGTTAACATCTCTTACAATGCCAATGTCTATGGGCATTGGTGACCACTTACCATCAGGTGGCCCACATGCTCGGCCTTCCTTTGCAATAAAAAAAAAAAAAACCAACTCACGATACTTAATAACCACTTCCCGGGTCGAACACGAATTTTGTTACACTCTGTATATATAATATAAAAGTTATAATTTAAAAGATTAAACCTCATCAAACATTTAAAATTATGGCTAAATTAAAAATAGTTCTTGAGATTAATAGTTGCAAAAATCATCCGGATGAAAAATACACCAAAAAGGCCCTGAAGTACTTGTAATTTATAACAATATCAACTATCTTGTATTTTGGTTGGTTTAATATTGTACATATTCATTTCAATGTCACCTTGTGTGGATTTATTGTTTTAGATAACACACACAATTTATTTTTTTGTCGACGTTGGATGTAAAATTGTTGTTTTAAAAAATACGGTAATAATTTTAAAACTTGAGTTACGAGTGTGATTTGGAAACAAATGATGTGAATATGTACACATAAAAATAATAAATTAAATAAGTACATTATCGTCTGAATGAAATTCTCTAATTGGTTTGGTGGGTTATAAAGACTTTGTACTAGCTCGTTTGTGTGTGTTCTTATCTTATCGATTGTAATAATTATTACACCATTGAATTTACTAAAATGTAGTACCTAGCAACATTCTGAGGCAGCATTCTCCGAGATCCTGATGTTAAACCGTAAGTCGGGAATTATCCCGACCGAAAATGTAATTTTAATAAAGTATTCGATATATCTGAATAAATAAAATTTGTACATTTTTATTGATTTTACACGCACATTGACACTTACACACAAATACGGTCATTCACAAAAGGAAAAAGTTAACATTTAATGTCGATACCTATTTGCAGCTCCATTTCATCGTGAGGATATGATTAATATTTGGGTTATTTCTGTATAGTGTACATTTGAATTTCGTGATAAAAGCTTACTGATGCAATGTTTGTGAATGACAATCTATGATCGTAACAAAACTAGTAAGGTTAGCAGAAGTATTAAAAAATCATAATATTAATTATTACAATGTTATTTTCCCTTTTTTGGGTTTTGGTGTTGAACGCACAATTTATTATAATGTTATCTACATCTCTGGTAACAATAAGTAGAAAATAAAGTATATAACAAATTAACAATGAAGAATAATGACAATACCTACTTATATAAATTTTTAGAATTTTGTTATCTCTGTAGTAGCTTTACTTTAATTCTGTAAAATGTTGATTCAAAAGTGAATAAAGTATGTCTTGATTTCATTTGATTGATTGCACACGCTCGATTTGTCGGTGTCATTTTTTTATTGTAATTAAATAATTAAAAAATTCACTGACATGATTGACTTCTATGCTCAATATTAGAATGACTTTAAGCAGGGGTTCAGTTTTAAATATTAGAAAACTTTTATGATAAATTTACGGTAAATAAAAATTATATTAAATCTTCATTTTGTACATTGTCAACATGTATCGAAAATCACATTATATAAAAGGGTCGTATATTATCCTCGTATTTAGGGTAATTTACAGGGAATCCCACGTGGTTGGTTTGCACGTTTGCATATCGCTTAGTCATGTTTAGCAGAAAGACCACAGAAAGTGACTGGTCTTAAGTTTCCTACGTGACTTCTTGCCGCTGTCGAAAGCAATCCGTGCTCGCTATTGCGTAGACTTAGTAAAAGATGAGAACTTGTCTCCGTGCTATTTAATAATGGAACCAATCTATACTAATATATAAAGCTGAAGACTTTGTCTCAGGAACTACTGGTTCGAATCGAAAAATTGTTTTTGTGTTGTATAGTCCGTTTATCGAGGAAGGTTCTAGGCTAATTTTTATTCATTATATTTTTATTAATTATACGGGGGTGAAACTGCGGGGCACAGCTAGTTATTTATGAATAACTCTGTTGACTTATCATCTTAATAAGTCATCAGAAATTTGTAGTAACAAAATATTGCTCGACCGGACGAAGTAAAAGTATAACACGATTATTATAGTAGAAATCAAAGCATCCTTGTAGAAAACATTTCCGTACGTGCCCTTACACTCGTAGTTGAACTTGTAGTTAAGACGAGTATGAGACTACTTAAAAGTTTGTTTTTTAACTTGAATTAAACTTTGAATTGGTTAATTAAGCGTTTTAATCATTACAGTTTTTATAACTTGATATAAAACCAAAAGTTTCCTTGTATTGTATAGATCTCAACGCGTTTAAAGGCGCGATGATTTGTCTATTTAGGTAACAATATCGATTAAGGTAGGTATTAAATGGAATATAATTAATTAATCGCATTTAATGTATCGTTGTCTATTTCCATTAAATGTATGTCGATTTAATGTTTTTGTCTATTTTATTTTATGTTATATACTCACTATAAACTAATGACTTATCTATTTTATTTGGTAATCGTTACATAGATTCAGCTAAAGTAGATATCGTTTAATCTTGTCTGTTTTATTTCTGTTACATGACGTATTTTCTTAGCGATGTAAGGAATGGTCAATTTCTTACAACGTCTTTTTTATAAAAATATAAATAGAAACTCGAAAATATGTAAAGTAAATAATATTCTGATGAAGTTCACACGAACGCCGAGCCTTACCGTTAGACGGTTTGTATTACCATACATATGTACTTTCCCATGCCCTATGAATGTTAAGCAGGTTACCAAGAAAACATAAACATGCTTTTTCAAGTCGATTTGTATTAAACTTTGTATTCAAGTCGAAACATTTGACGACTCTGTTGGCGTGGTTGGAAGATACTTGTGTTTCGCGCCGCAGGTCGTGGATTCTATGCCCACCCAGGACAGGTAAAAGTTTGTTCTGAGTCTGGGTCTAATTATCTATATAAGTATTTACAAAAGCAAAATAGTGTATGTATGTAGTATATCAGTTGTCTGATTTCCATTTTAATTAAGCCTGGAGTTTAGTCTTTAAATCTAGTCAGAAATAAATCAGAAGCCGTCAGTGATTTTAAGCATAATACAGGATTACATATGTAGATGCAACTCAAAACCTTGATTATTATTTATGAAGAAATAATACCACGACAATAGTCAATACGTCTTATAAAATTGAATGAGTAATGCCAAATGATTTGGTATTGGCCTTATTGGATTGGATTATTAACCATCACTGCGTATTTAAAATGCTTGTGATTATTGAGATCAAGACATGCGGTTCTGTAATGGTACTTATATATTAAGTATTCATTATCCGTCACCGTTGTAGGCGATTTTGCGGTTTCATCGTGCGGAAAATACCTTTTTACCGAGGATCAACTTACAATGGATTTTAAAACGATATATAACAAAGATATTCTATTGTTGATTTTCGGTGTTCATTCACAGGACTGTGCAAGCACCTCTGGCTGTGTATCAAATCAAATCAAATTATCTATATAAATAAAACGATAAAGGTCTGCAGTTGTGCGCGCATCACGGAAAAACTACTGGATAGATTTCAATGAAATTTTCTAAATTTTATTTCTTAGACACTTGGCCCTTATCGACAATAAAAAATATTGCGGTATTTTCATTTAATAAAAAGTTATTAAAGTTTCAAGAAACAACGATTTGTATAATTATGCACTGCGTGTTCAGTGATGTATGTTATTATTGCTTGCGATCTATTTGATGTTTTTTCCTTCCTATATAAGAAAACTTTGTTAATATATCAAGCAACGCGGACGAAGTCACGAGTATCACCTAGTTTTCAATAAATATAAACTTTTGAAAGTAGTTGTGAATCGTCAAACGCTAATACTGCTTCCTATTATGGAAGAAGCGATAGTGAACTCTTACAATCAGGTCGCACTAATACCTTAATATTATGATAAGTAAAATTGAATTAATGTAAGAGAATGAACAATGCATTCGTTTGGTTTTATTATTCATTTCGCTCACAGCGTCTGTGAAATAAACGTAAATTCGCACTAGTTTAACAAAATATAAATTCAAGAATAAATCGAGTGTTAGAATAAAGATATTGTACGTATCAAAGTGACCGCCGACGTTTTTTATGAGTGAAATAAAGTGCTCAGAGGTTTAGAGATAATGCGTATATATGACAAGTTAATGCCGTTTTATGACAGAATTGTGAAAGACATGTCGCCCAATTCATGCTGATAATAAAAAGTACATTTAATTTTTTTTTAATGGCAAAGACTCTTAATAGATCTTATAGTATGAAGTTTTTATATACAAAGTGTAAAATGTGGTTATTTAAACTGTGATGATGAGTACCTACGTGTTTAGTAGCATGTAGGTATATATGACGTATGTGCAATAGAGTAAGCATATACTATAAGCATATTTTATCGATATAAATACTTACATAATATGTACTTGCTTATCGTAACTAAACTGAGAGATTTTAGTGAAATTATGTGTCAATATGACATAAAAATATTATACTTTTATAATCTGTGCCAAAGTTGCACAAAAGAACAAGAAAAAATTAAGATGTATTTTTAATTAAATGACTGATGAAATTAAACATGCAACTTTAATAGCGTGTCACAGATTGTGTAACCACACAAAATACTATGACCAATACAATTTTTTTTTATATTTTTTTTTTATTTTTTATAAATTTTTTTTTTAATTGTTCAAATTCTAGAAGTAGCGCTATTTCATTAACGATAAAGTAATCTGACAAATAACCACTTAAGATTACGTTGGGAGTTATATTTAATGATAAATAATGCTTTATTAAACTTATCAGGATATTTTTATGGGTTTTACTTATTTTTTATATATGTTAGCATATAACCGTTAGTTTAATAGAAATCGCTTATAACTTTTCGATGGATCTGTATACTATCGTAAAGATATAAACGACGCATATATATTTTTTATGTTATCGTTTGGTCGAAGGGAAAATGGGCTACCTTATGGTAAAAAGTCACCACAGCGCATAAACCAACCACCAAACTTGGGAACTAAAATATCCATTATGTCTGTCGTTACACTGGTCCACTACAAACCGGAACGCAACAAAATTGCGGTAGAATATCTGATTACTAGGAAATTACCCAATCGGGCTAGCACAATTCCCTACCACCCAGTAAAAACTTTTTAATATAACGGACTCGTTTGAGTTATGAGATTAACGGCCGTAACACTATCATAGCCGATGACTATATTATACATCGTCATTATAAAAATGAAGCAAGGGCAGATTTTTTTTTGTTGATAAATTTTGTTGAAATATTTTAAATATAAAGACATATGTTTTAGGTTTTGGGCTTAATATTCGACAGACAACATAGCTTGCTTATCAAAGATCGAATATATAAGTCAAATAATGCTAAAAAAATGCTTTGAAATGGTGAGATGTGAAAAAATGAATATCAATAAAAATAAGATAACCATGACGATAATTATGTAATCGTATGAGTTAGAAATATGTATTGAACATAAATAAAGTTAGAATGATTTGATACAATATGTCAGATTTTATCAAATCATTCTAACTTTATTTATGTTCAATATTTTTTTACAATATCTGTGATATTTTTTTGTGTTTGCATTAATAGAGCTCTGAACAAAACCGCTCTTATTACAACAAATACATACATTAGTGAATTATATCTGTGCCACTGGGTTTGGATTGGGTGGCGTTACACTGATATCAGAAAAACCGTCACGTAGATGATAACTTGTAATATTATTTAAAAACACTTTCTTCTTGCCTTGAATATACTTTAGAATTTTATATAATATATTTTCACAATACCGCAAAAAATATTATTTGCTACAGTCCACAGATAATAAATCTGAAATTAGTTTAAGGCCTGATTATATAAAATATTTATGTACTTTCGATTGACCATTAATAGTCCTTCAATCGATTATTCAAAATTAATATTCTTGAAACACATTGAATACTATTAATAATAAATTATATACTTATTCAATATAAAACAATTATTTTTAACGCTTGAAGAATAATTCCATTTTCTAAAGCTACTTGCTTGTACCTGTGATGAAAATGTATATTTTAAACATATTGTTCTTATAAATCATATACTTATATGAGCTCTATATATATAGCGCAATATATTGCAACATATATCGCAACATTTTTAAGTTCTTAGTAATTTCTAATTAAATATAATGTGATAAAATTATTATATTTGCACTTTTTAACTGTACAAACTCTTTATCGATTATTTGTATTTCAAGATATTGCATTTTTTAAATTAAGTGAATTTACAAAGTCAATTACTTTAATCTATTTGCAGATATCAACGCCGCGCCCTTTTAATTGAAGTGATAATAATATTAAATACTATAGCCTTGCAATGAGGCGTGGTATATTACACATCTTTCTACAATTTATTATCGTTTCTAATCAAAATAACTCAAGTATAATAGAATTATATATTAATATTCTAATAATCTTGTATTTAGTTGCTTATGACGTTTTAGCACGTTATTACAACAATGGTGTGTACGCTTATGTAAGAGTTGAATCTTTCAGACTTTGTCTATATATATGTTTAGGCTTTTTAAATAAGTCATCACGATATGACATGCATTTTTGGTTTAGTAGTTTTGCAGGAATGCGTTCTGCATGTGTTAATTTTTTTTTTATTACATAGGAAGGTGGACGATCGTATGGGCCACCTGATGTAAGTGGTCACCAACGGCCATAGACAATGGCATTGTAAGAGATGTTAACCAACGTTTACATCGCCAATGCGCCACCAACCTTGGGAACTAAGATGTTATGTCCCTTGTGCCTGTAATTACGCTGTATCACTCACCCTTCAAACCGGAACACAACAATAGCGAGTACTGCTGTTTTGCGGTAGAATATCTGAAAATCACAAAAAAATTAAATTAATAAAACAATGTTTGTGTTTTTCAAATATGTGATGATGATTTCTTTCTCTTTCTTGACGGGCAAATTTCTTGACCGAAAAATCTTATCTCATTTTTGTAACCCTGTATTTTGAACCGAGCACCTCTGGATTTCCAACCTTGTAATGTAGCCATTAGATCAACGAGGCAATTAAGAGATAGCTACGAGTATTTGAGCAAAAATACCGCGTTTGAAGCATATTGCTTATGTTCTTGACTCCTTATTTTTTATGTAAAACCTCTGGCGAGCCTTGGGGGTAATACCGACTCGTATGATGTGAAAACAAACTCTCTGTCGCCACTCTTCAGCCTTGTGTGTTCGTTGTTATATGTTCTATAACAATAAGAAAAATAAATTTAATTTACTAACAAAGTTCCATGTTTCTTTTTATTGTATTTCATATTGCTCTATTGGTTAACTTTAATAATATATATTTTGTATATAAATCATCAATTTCGGTGTTTCAGACAAACAGATGACGATTCGTATTTAAAGAAAAAAATATGTGTAGTGCAATATGGATTAAGAGAGAAGATATATCAGAGATATGATATTATGATAATTTCCTTACATTTCTTTTTGAGACACAAAAACGAATACTTCAAAACTTTATCAGTCATACCCAACGCGCTTAGATACTTGGAAAATGGATTGGATTGAAGGCCGACGTTTATACTTATCTTTCTAATCACGTCAATTGATACATATGGTAGGATTGATATCTAGCACAAGGCTTGCAGGCAATATCGATCTAGGAGCTGTCCTAAATATTATCGAAAAATCTATACAATTGATTAAATCGAACAGAGAAAATATTCGGTAGTAAATGCTACTTGGTATTAGTATAGGAAAGGAGGAGGATGGTTATTTAATAATATATGAGGTATACTTTACCCACTGTTAAAATAAAGTTAAAGTGAAGATCTTTTTTTTCTGATGAAGATGACTACTCGAAGTTGATGTTTTTATGAAAGAAAAGTGTTATAAAATAAATAATTTATTATTATACAATTAAAATCTGACCAGTGTTAAAAACCGATGGTTATTTGAACATCGTGGAAACGTGGGTAGACTTACAACTCTACGATAACTTAGTCTAATTTTTAGTCTTCATCTGAGCTTTAAAATTTACTTTTTTGTGCAAGAAAATATTGCATCCTCTTATTAGTGCTAGCTTAAGAGGATGCAGATACCAAAGCCACGGAGCTAATATAAATTGTTGGGTTTTTCTGTTGAGAAATCTTAATAGCAGCATAATGTCTGGAAATTGGTAGCACTTACATTCGTGCTTCGGAAAGGATGTAAAGCAATTGGTTCTGCGTCTGATATCGTTCCGATCAGATTATGACAGTAAGAGAATAGTGATTGAACTTTACATTGCATTTTACTAAAATATTCCAGCGCAGTTGTCCAGACTGAAGTCTCCCCTCAGATGTCCGACGTGACTAGGAAAAGACCACGAACGAGAAAAAAAAATATTTTATGCTATCACTTCACACGATTATAATTAGTATTAAATCGTGCACAAGCTCGAATAAAAATAGTACTTATCTTAACACGCATGAGACGACAAAAAACGGCTCTTGGCTTGGGATATATTGATTGATTATATTTGAAAACATTTTGGCGCAATCATCATTACTAAATAAAACAAAATAACGCTTTTATCGATTTTATTTACGAGACTCGTGACAATAATCTAAATGGACTCAACTCACTAAATGGACTCAAACGATGTTGATGATTTTTGACGAATTGATTTTTGTAGTTTGCGAAATAAGTTAAACGAAAGATGTATATCTTATTAGGTTGTGTCTCTATCATTTAACAAGATTATTTTTAAAATGTAATATAGTTTTTATCAATAAATGGCGTGGCTCTAAAGAAGACGAACGTAAGACGACTTGATGCCTGTTTTCCTTTCCTGCTTTGTTTTTGTCAGTGTAGTTGTCGTTGGAATTTGTTAAATATTCTCTGGAATAGTTCCTTGCATGTACACACGATGAAGCGCGTATCAGATAATAATTAGAATAATATTTAAACATGATTTTCAACGCACGCTTAGTATATAATAGACGCTAAATATATACATATATGTATATTATTACTCTATGCTTATTAGCTAGTATTAGTAAGAATTATAATATATAAATAATGTTGTGATTCTGTGTACTATATAGCACATCATGTATTTTATAGACAATTCTAGGAATAAATAGTAATAACTAGATTTCATTGAATTTGCCTTATCCTAGACTTTATAGTTGCTATTTATTGGGTGGTATTGTATATTTTGACGTCATCAGATTTATACTATACATATATTTACATGTATAACTATTTACATGGAATGAAATAGTTACACAACAAATCAGATTCTAAAGTGCTTAATGACCGGAAATGCCATAGTGAACTTCCGTTATTACAGTCCAATTCGGCAGTTTATAGATGTTTTGAGCAGTGACCAGTATTAAATAATTGTTTCATTTAAAAATCACGTCTAATTAATTTATTACTTAATTAGTATCAAGGAACACTAATGGGATAATCTTCTGACGTGGCACGCTCATTTAATCCACATAATTACTCAGTCTAGAAACCTGCGCGGGCGCAGACAGTCCGCACGGAGGGGGATCACGTAGCGGGACGGGGGAGGGCAGCGAGTAACACGGAACCCGTCAAACCTGCAACCCGTAGCCCCTCTGCTTCTCGCGAAATGCCTTGCGTACGAGCAAACGATTACTTACCTTTCTCCTACGTTGTTTTAGGTCAAAATCGCGTGAGGCTGATTAAGATTACCTTTCTATTCCTTTTACAGTATTCAACAAAAATGACCCGACCACATTCAATATTCAATCTTCGCTTCTGAAGCCTTTGACATAAGTGCCTTATTAGTGTGTTCCGTGTAAATTATGATTACTTGAAAATACACTCTAAAGGTTATGAAATAAAGTTAAATGTTCTTTGTTCCTTAAATAATAACATATTACTTTCCACGTTCGCGATAGATAGTGCACAAGACATTCGAGTTTCAAAGTTCTCGGAATTGAAAATGCCGTGTCGTGTTGCTATGGCGGGATTTTTTTTGAAAATTAAGTTGTTATAATTCGAAAACCATAAACATTAGGTGTTTATTTCTTTGTATTATTATTTTGTGTGTATTGTTAATTAAGATAATGTATGTATTTACTTAACGGTTATAATACTATCGGTCATATAATCGGAGTTAATCAGCGACACGACGCATTCTCAAGTGAATTAATAATTTCGATATAAAACAACTACTACTCTTGTATTTAAATTATATAAGGATTCTGTTAACGTTGTAATTGCTCACGAAATATTAATCAAAATGTTGTAATAAGGCAGAATAAGAAAATTAGTTCCAAATTAAAAAAAAAATTAAAAAAAAGTTTGTTTGAGTAGGTACACATCATATAACATCCATTTTATTTAAAATGATTATGTTAGGTTTGTGCATTGCTTTTTTTATACAGAAACTAGTCATCGTTTAAAAAAAATGTTAGAAAAAATGCCGGTTGTCAAAACCTGTAGTGCCACGAGTGACGTTACGAGGTTATTTACCGGACCTTCTGTTTGATTTTCATTATGCTATTAAATATTTTGTCTGTTGCGAACGATGATTTATTATTTTTTATCTGTATCAAAGAGGCAAGATTATAAAAGATTCAAGCAAAAAGGTTCTAATTTAAATTAAACGTATGAAGCTAAAAAATACAGTGATCGTAAACATTTATGGATTGTTTCATGTAATTTGGATTTATTAGGTCGTTATTCAATATGGCTATTATCTGACAGAAAAAACATCACACCGTGTTATGGGATACACGTAACACGAAAACTATATAAAGTTCAAAACAATTTAGATCTTAAATTATTAGGTTCAAGCTATTAGGGAAATATGGTAAATAAAATGTTTGTATAAATCAATGCCAAGGTGCTAACTGTCATGACACACTGGCACTGGTGAAATGATGTCGGACTCTACCAATATCAAACAGATTTATCAACATCCATTTTGCATATAAGGTCTGTTAGTAAACATTTTTTAAATATATGAAATATATGAATAAATAAAAGCATTTTTTTATAATTTAAGGAGACGTTATACACACTGTAAGAACTTTATACATTTTATTTTTGTTGTGGATAAGTGCAAACCTTTCTGAGTAGGTATCTCCCATCCACTCATTCATCATTTATTCTGACGTTAAACAACGCTATGGTTTATAGAGTGAGTGAGCCAGTATAATTATAAGCACAAGGGGCGTAACATATTCGATCCTGTGGTTGGCGGCGCATTGTCGGCGTATAGAATGGTTTAAAAACTATCAAATGCTGATATCTATCGGCGATGACGACCACTTAGGTGGGCCGGTTGCCTTCCTGACTTCCTGCTAAATAATAACAGCATTTTAACACTGACAAATAAATCATGTTTTATAGTTCTTAATTGGATAATCAAAACATTAGGAATAGTATGTTATTGTGAATTGCTCGTTAGACGTTCAGTTATCCTCTAAAAATTTCTTACAGACAAATTTAATGACTCAGGGGTTTTGTTAGACAAAGGTTTTGCAAGCGTTGCTATCCAGACCACCGACGTAACTACCTACACTGACTAAGGCTGTTTTTACACAAATAAAAAGGTAGCGACTTACAATCAATATCTGTACAAGAAATATGTTTAACTTTGTGTCGCTGTACGATTTTCGATTATTATTACTTGTGGTATTCATTAATATCTATTATTCATCATTTTAATTTCTAAATTATTACGCATATTATTTTTAAATTATGTTATTATTTTACAATTTTTTTACAATTACCAAACATTTACATAATCTGTTACCTTTGGTATATCTGTTACACATGTAAACTGATCAAGGTACAACTATTACCTTATTACATAGTTCTAGTTCCCGCCCGCGGCTTCGCCCGCGTTTTAGAGGAGTGGGTATATGTTAGTAGTATATTCTTTACTTTACCTCAGTGTATGCAAAATATAATAATGATCAGTAGTAGTTACGATGTAAAATCGTAAGTGATAAGTCCTTTAGTACGTATGTAGGTGACACGCTAACGCAAAATAAATCATAGCTAGTGTTACACTTTATGTAAAACAATTACAAAGGTTATCGGAAACGAGGCAACATTGGTCGAGGTTATTACGCTATCTTGGACGCCAAGTTTACGGCCAACAGGCCAATATTGCGATAACTATTTCCTTCGTTGTAGTTAGTACAGATAGAGCTTGTGCAAAACGTAACAACGAAAACTATGAAAATTATTGAAATATTTTTGTAATTAAGATTACTATACAACTGTTGTACTACAAGATACGAGTACATAAAAACGAGCAATAGGGCAAGCAGAGGATAATCTAATCTCTTTCCAGAGATCTATACCAGAATATAGATTTTATTGACAAAAGATTTGCTACGTGCCTTAAGTAGTTTGGGGACAGTATAGGTACCAAAGAGAGTCCAGGGCAACTTAAATCAAAAGGCAATAAAAAAAAATATATCCGAGAGACGTTTTTAGAAACAGCCTGAACGTATTTTGGAAGGCACATAAAATCGACGGTCGTCCCTGATATAGTTGTTTCGTATTTGATAAGCTTTTAAATTTATTATAAAGAAATAACGAAAATAGTAGTATTTCCGTTATTTCTGACGTAATTTACATAATGGCGTTAACCAAAATATGTGAGTAATATTGTATTGTTTAACATTTAAAGTTTTTGTTTTCCGTGTTTATACATTACGTACGTACATAATTTTAATTTGTTTAAAGCCATTTATTAGTACCGATTGTTTTCGTCGAAACTTCTAACGTACGCTTACAGCATTACACATGTATCATATGATTTTAATGTTAGTCATATTAATGAATCACGGATATTTTATATAGGCACATTTAATATCGGGACCTACATTTTAATCTGAATTCAGTGAGTATTTTAAGCATTTATAATAAACAATAGTCACGTTTGTTTGTAGTTATTAACGGAATCTTGATGCTAATGAGTAGAACTAGCAAAAAATTCGGTCCAACAAAGTGTACGCTTCTTGTGATTTCAACTGTGTGGAGGTTGATTTTGATCAGCTTGAAGATTACTTATTAAAAATGATGACTAATCCTTTTTAACCTCAAACATGAGAAAGGGATAGCTATATTCTGTATTGAATATTATAACACTTATCATTTAAAAAATATAGTGTATGTTGTTGGTGTAAAACCAAATATTAGGTTGTTTCTTGTTAAGCTACATTACTTGTAAAATACATAATTTATAGTAGTGACTGACTTAACGTGATAATCTCTATGACCTATTTATATAAGACATTATTATCACTACCTATTTAATTATTAATACCTATTTATTTACTTACGAGTTACGTATCATAAATGCAAACATTACGTATCGTAAGTGACTTGAAGTATTAAAATATAATATTGAGTATGTTTCATTAGTATCGGAATATTATACCCTTCACAACTATTTAGTGTAAAAATTAAATGTAATACATAATGTGTATGAAATAGAAATGAGATGATTAAGAGGAACTTTGGAGAGGTGCGGTAGGAGCAAGAAAAGTAGTGTCGTAAAATGGGCTTCAGGCGATTTCGATGTCAATCAAAACTAATATTAGTATCATTTTCTTTAAGAAATAGATAGTCGAGCAAGCCATTGGACATAGACATTGTTGGCGCGTTGCTATAATCGTTGCTCACATCGCCAATGCGCCACCAACCATGTTTTGTCTACCTATAATTTTTGAAGTCGTTATAATTTTCACTCCTAATTGACATCAAACTAGCAAGTCCATGTAAGGAAGAATTGTGATGTTCTGTTGGAAGATAAATAAAACTCTGCAACCATTTCGGGTAAATGAATAATGAAAGTAGAAGCCACGGACACAGGGTAATGAGTACATACTGCTGCTGAGCTAAGGCATCTGCTTTTGACCATGCGTACGAAAACCATTTTAATATATTTCAAACGCTTAGGTCTTAATTATAAACTATTAAATTGCAACAATTATTAGCGTAATTATAATAGTTAATAACGATTTATGCATAATACTTAACAAATCGTTACCTACTTTGTGCAACTTCAATGACATTATTAATGTAATGTAATGGTACACAATCAGCACAAACTTAATTATTGTTTTTTTAAACAGCATCAATAATGAAGGGTATTAATATGATGTGACTATTGTTCTCAATTAATTTCATTGTTGCGAAGCGCCGCGCCGCCGGTGACGTGTTTGTGCTTCGTGACGTCACATACTATGATTCAAGATCATGTTTTCTAATTGAAGGTTTTGTTTGTGTCATTGTTATTGTTTAATCCTTCTAAACTATGATTAATACTGTCAAATTATAACTTAATACCTGATGTCGACGATTTCGCTTCCGCTTGAAGTTTTTGGTAGATTCATTTATTGTTACCTAACCCTTTGTTAAATAGCATTAATAAATTAGGCACCTTAATCGACGCAAGAATATATATATATGGAAGTGTGGAGTTAGTATTTGTTGATTTTCGGGATATGTATATTTAATTTGTTTTAATTTAATTGAAATTTAAAATGGGTTAATATAACTTTATCATTTAATAAATATAGTATGTGCACGAATAAATAATCTTCTTTAATTTAAGTACTGTGTATAGAAAATAGCTCAAAAGTTCTACCTTAAGAGTTATGATGATAATTTACCGTGTTCGTGTTGCCGTGTTATAACCTTTGTTCAAGTCTCATACAATTATACGATTGATAATCAAACAAATAAGACCACTTAAAAGGGCAGCGGTGTCACGAGATACTCTACGGCAAATGCGCATGAAACTAATATAAAGATAAGAAAAATATAACGAGTGGCCAATTAACCCGTAACACTACCAATAAATGTTATACGACTAAATAAAAAAAAACATAAGGTTAACCATTTTTTTAATTACAGGCACAAGAGACATGACATCTTAGTTCCCAAGGTTGGTGGTGTATTAGCGATGTTTTTTTTTTTAAAGAAATATACAATATCAATGTATATGGGCGTTGGTGACCACGTACCATAAGTTAGCCAATATGCTCGTCTCCCTACCTATACTATAAACAAATTTAAGCAGTATTAATGAGGTAAATGTGCAATTTGTTGCTAATTTTATTCCTTTAAGTAAAATATATCAGGCAATTGTAGTTTTAATATTGGTCATTTGACTGTTAGCATGTTCGCCAAAGAAACAATCTACTTTTCACACTGACAATGTCCTCTGGCCGTCCTTATTATATGTACTGTCATTATTAAACTCCTTAAGTGGTCCACACGAAACTGACGGCCGTATTCATATGCCGTAATCAGTCATCAGTCTCAATGTATATGTGTATTATTAAAGTTACATCATATCAGTGAATCTATTCTGTAAGGACAAGCTCGACGTAGAACTCGATCTTAAAATGACACGATCGTGTCAAGCATCGTAAGTTAAAACTTGTTTCAGAATAACTTAGTAGTTAATAATATGATGTTTAAGAATAAATTATTTAATAAAGATAATCATATAATTCAAACGCATATTAATAATATATGCGAAGAGAGAGTTAAGATAGTTGGATATAAGGCCTCGTTGTTGATTAAATACTGTTAGTATCTGTGGTCAATTTCATTATTAAGCTTAACAAAGATACTTAAGCAAAGTGAGGAGGTCAAGCGTGTGTCATGAGCAATGTCCCTCAGAAGTACATACATTAGAAGTGCCATGACGATATACTAACTCAAAATAAATTTGATGTTTTATTTGAAGGTCAGTCAGTTTAATTAGACACATTCACTCCCAATAAGAGATCTCTTCCAGCCAACCTTGGGAGTTGGTGGTCAAGTTGATAGACAGAAAGTCTACAATGTCCAAGACCAAAACATGAGATATAATGAGCGTAAAAAAGACGCACTCTACTTAAATGCATACAGTTACATACACAACTCAAATACAAACACACGTAACAACAATAAATCTTCCTTTGTACTTATATTATTAATGAAGATTGATAAAATTATTATATGTTTTGTAAGGTAAGAAGATAAATGGGATCTTCACATCGTGTAATAATAATAACAATAATGTCCTCCAGACCGATTTCGGTCACGGTAGCCAATCTTAAGAGATATTAGCCAACTGCGCAAGAGATATTATAGAGCACAGGTGTGTGCGCAAACACCGATGCACTCTCTCTTCCCTAGCTCTCATAATTCGATGGGACAGCAATCTGACTCGACCGGAAAGAGTTCAGGCGCAGGACTAATGGCTCTACGTGCTTTCAGAAGAACGGGAGTGTACATACATCCAACTTCCAGGAACTTCTCTGAGCTGCTACTGAGAATTTTTCTGACAGAACAACCCACTAACTTTTTTATTGCCAGGGGCCACCGTGTCTGCGACTTAGACCATCGAGGCAGTCAAATCTTCTAACAATTACATGTCCAAAAGGTACAATACAGTCTAATATTGTAAATGTTATTATTAGAAATAAAATGTTTTTACTTTTTCACTTAAATTACTTTATATTCCATAGCTAAATAAGCTGGTCATGAGATCAACGTATCTGTTATAAATATCCATTTTAGTTAGCTATTTACCTTATGCTCATACGACACTTCTATTTTATTATATATTTTGAGGACCGGAGTCCAGACCACTTGGTACGATATGTAGCTTAACATGAGGTCTTTGTTAGAATTCAATGATCCCTTCTTAGAATTTGTGGTTATTCAAACCATTTTTAAAATAAACGTATTGTGCCTTGACTATTGAAACGTGAAAAGATCTGCTGTTATTTTAAATAAGCTAAAATTGTTTATCTCTAAAGTTAAGTAATTTATAGCAAGGTTCTAAGCTAAATACTTTACTCAAATCAAATTAAATTTATACATTGCTATCCTTTACTTACACGTAAAGTTAAAAAAGAAAGCGATCCTTTTAGTACTGTGAAATTTGTCTTAGAGGTTATGTGCAAGTAATTGTGTATTGGTGCTGTCGTACGTTTTCATTTGTATTATTTCGGTATGAAGCGTCAACTATACGAATGATTTATAATCAAGATAAGCTTAATGTCTGTTAATACCGCCGAATATAAATCATGAGATGGTTAGTTTAGTTGTCTATTGATTAACTAAAAATAGTAAAGTCGGTATTATAAATTCAAATTGATTATACACATCTAAAATCTAATTCACTCATCTAAAATAAAATCTCTATTCGTATAACGTAGTAAATACTCATATAATAACTGAACAGATAAAAAGTTTCACTTCTGTCCGGTTAGGTATTTTTGGGTCAGATACGTTGAGTCAGAAGTGAACTTAATATTGAGTTTGAAATTTACTTCTCATAACGAATTTTATTCTAAGTAAGACAAATTGTTCTCACTTGTAGACGACCGTGTCATATGTGGCACGGTTTTATCTCATTTCAAACACCTCCGTATTGTTATTGAAACAGATCCGTCACATATAGTTCCATATGTTATCAAAGAACAAATAGCAAACTGGGTGACTGACTGTTGATTCATACCGACCTACGTACTAATCGTGGACGCATATTTATGTGTTAAATACCAACATGTGTCTATGAAATGTATTTCCTTGACACAGTTGTCGATAATATTTATCTGACTACTACGTTTACTATGTGATAACTTTTGCCAGTGATTGCACGTGCAATAATTTAAAATTATTGGACTGTGATAAAAGAGTTTATCCATTTCAAGCTGCAAAATGATCGAATAAATTTTAACGAGATTAAGTTGAATTTTATAAATTTTGATATTATCAGGAATATTAACGACTAAGGTCTTTTAGTTTTCATTTCTTTGATTTATTTTTGTAATGCATTTCTTTGATTTATTTATGATGCATGAGAAAATCTTAAAGAAACTTTCATATGTCTGGTGAGGTGGATACCGTGGAGTAAGCAATGTTTCTCTTTAAAGCAGAGAAGGTCACAGCTGTAGTACTTTTATGATTTGTTTCTTTAGAGCATATATCCAAGATGTAATAAGATGTGTCTTATATCGTTATTATCGATAGATCGTTATTTTAACGGCGACTTTTTATACATTATCTCACAAAATTATGTTTGCAAGAAAAAAATTGGCAGTGTAGAAATTGTAAGCAAAGGATCCTTCAAAAACTGGTGCTAAAACTTTTTGTTAAAAAATTATTTGAACCTTACTAAAGTAAGTATTTTTTTATTCAATAATTATAGAAAAAAAACTAAGTTAACAATTAAAGGCCAGTGTAATTGCTATTAAGCCAAGAATGCAGTGTTGATGCTATTTCACATAAACTGTCTTCCTCATCTTTTCCATGGACGAACGTCAGGCACGAGGCCTGACGTTCAACGGTCAACGTTGCCTTTGTTTATAACATTAATGTCGGCTAAAACGAGTTATGTTTACCTCGGCAGATGTGTAGTCGATATTATAAAGGCAAGCAATAGTGCCAACTTAATCCCGCCTCATTTTATATCGTGGGAAAAAACGCTTTACAAAAAACACATCATTTGTAGGATTCATGCTTCCGAATACCTGACAATGCAATATAATGTCCAACCTATCGTACTCAACTGCCCGTTCGTCCAGACCAGGTTTTCGATTTCAAGACTACAGGCTTGAAGGATTGCCAATGAGTAAGTTTACATTTATAAGCATTTGTATTTATTGCTTTAAAAGTAAACACTTCATATTATTTCAATTAATTGAGCTTTTCCTATACCTTTGTGACGTTATTGATGAATTTTTATTTATAAATAATAGTTAAAACGTTCTGTAGAAACTGGTACGCCTAATGCGAAATAGTAACCTTCCATAATAACCATTTCGTAATAACATAACCCGTTCCTTACTTCCTTGGGATCTGTGGTGTCCTTGTATCAATAAATAATGTCTCTTTTATCGCTAAAACCGGTACACAAAACATTAATTACTCTTTAGGGGTACTGATAAAATGATTGTTTAAATGCTTACACGACTCTCTTCACGTCGATGTGAAAGCTGCCTATATTTTTCTCATAATACAATGGAATGCGTTGCGCAAGTACGCGATCATATGGACGCAAGTTAAATCATACGACCTATAAATTACTTTAATTTGTTTCTATTACTAAATATCTTTAACTAGTTTCTTACGTTTAATTTGTGACTTTAAATTGTGTGTCAATTACGACATTTTCTCTTATAAAAAATTATCATATTAATAGTGACATTGCTCAATCAAGGAAGTCAAAGTCAAATCTGAAGATAATTATTTATGTAACAATAACAAATTTATTTATTTATTTGTGTATATAAAAAATGTTAAGCTTAATATATTCATTAAATAAGCATATCTTGTACACAAATTAAATACTACATATAACAAGAGGCGGTGCAATGTCCAGTTATTATTTTTTTGTAAATAATTTTCCTATATAATTAGGACTGTAATGGAAAACTTCACGTAAGTGTCAGCAACGACTTTATAAGGTTCTGAATGAAAGGTTTAGGAACAGATGAATCCTAAAAATGTGTCGAGACTCGATTTTCTTTTTTTTTTATTTCATAGGAAGGCGCACCTTGGGGAAGATCAATATTCAACAGATGATTAGGATTTGGTTGAATGATGACTATGATGCTGATGATGTGTTGCTAAAAATTATCTATTTATGTAAATCTTATATAGTTTTAAGCTTTAAATCTATATAAGATGTGAATCGATCGACCTTACTATGGCGTATTAGCTAGAAGTCGTGAAACTGCGTTGCGTTGTTGTAATAAGTCTTGCAATTAAAAAAGTATTTTAAATAGCTGTTTAAATATGTTATCTATCATTACAAATAGTAAAGCTTTTATATTAAATTTATAATGTATTCACGTAGGTCGTAGGTATGTTAAGGAAGTACTTGTGTATCAAAGTTCTTCAGGTCAAGCGTAGGTAGAGCAGGAACGTGAAACCTATACAGTGCTCATTAATAGCAGTTATCTCGAAGATAGATCGGCAAGGCCAAAGCAATTGCCGCATCCCGCGGGACCCCGGCCAATTAACTGATCCCGTGACGAGGTGCACATCATGTTTTCAAAAGACGGGACAGGTTAAAGAATTTAACGAGTTAATCGGATAAAAGAAACGAGATTCCGTCTAAAGAAATTTACATTCCGTTCATAGATAAAAAACTGATAAAAATATGGCGTCTGTAGCGTTAAATTAGATTTTTAAAGTTTTAAGAATTACAGTGTAGGTATATGCGATATTTTCGTGATAGAATGATTTATCGAATTTGACTTGAAACTATTAACGAACTTATAACCTAATTTATGTATGTATTATGTTATTTAATAAATACTTATATAGTGATATGATACTTATATTGTTATTTTATTTACATTTTCATAACGTGTGGAAAATCGCCCTATTGTAACATATATATGTATTCCAAATCGCGTAGGTCTGTAAGGACATCCTCCTTTTTGTCCCTACAATTGCGATTTGCGAGATAAATTTGTATGTATACTTTTATAGCCACAAGGTTTGTACACTATGGCTTTAAGGAAATGAAAGATTATGTGTGTTATGTCTGTCTTTCTTGTTGTATATAAGTAAATTAGATCGCAATTCATTAAATAGTAATGTCTAAGGTTGATGGCGGTGAACATTTACCTATTATCGAATGGTCTCTTTCAGACTAACATATTCTGAAAAATATATATTAAAATTGTCTGTATAAGAGCGTGTTTGGAATGGTCTTAATGACAATTACGTAATATATAAATTGGAGTGTTGTGCGCAATTAGCAGCGGTATCGGGTTTATAATTTATATCAAGTTTCTCTGTTAAGTAATGTATTCATTAAAACTTATGAAAGTCGCATTTGTTGTGTACTTTTGCTAACGGATATTTAATCTATTTTCTGTTATGTTTACATTTCCTTTCTCTGTTTCATTAAATAATTTAGCACATACAAGAATAATTGACAAAGTATATACAAAAATAAAAAATAAAATAGCCAGTGTTCAAATTATGACCATGTGGAATAAATGTTTCATTATTGCAGCCATGGCATGTTTGGACCACATCTGATCCTCTGGGAGGAGGATTGTTAAGTAGCTTTTGCCTTTTTTGTGCCCCTGATAAAGTGTACGTAAAACATGATGATCGTTTGAAAAGTTAAGGCGTGAAAGCGTAACAAACAAGCAAACTTACTCTCGCATGTATAATATTAGTAAATATAAGTATTACTTCATGTAACATTCACAAATGGCTTTATTATATAGTATGTTCAATAAATAAAAGTTTGATAGTTTTTAACTCATGAGTAATCTCTTAAATTGGACAAGGCTTTCATTATAATTAAATAGTAAATGAAGAGACTTTCAAACTAAGAAACTATATATAATACAGCGTTATGGAAAAAAAATCGTGACAATTTTAAATAACCATTTTTTTGGAGGACAGAAAGGTAAAGTTATTTCATTATTGGCTCGACTTGTGATTCGTTGAACGTGTTTAATTATGTTATTTGAACTTTTAAGAGTAATTGAGTGAGTAATTTACAGAATGATTTTGTTGTTCTATTTTTTAAAGAAAAATTCAAGATTTTTATATAACCAGTTACACTTCTAGTTGCTAAATATAAATTATTATTAAGCATGACGTCTAAATACACGTAAATACAACAAGAATGATAGAAGCAAAAAGTTTATCGTCTTAATAGTCAATCTTTAAATCAATCCATTTATAAGTTACATAAGTATAATGGTGTGAACGAGGCCGCCATTAAGCCGATGATGAATGTTCGTCTGAGTCACGGGCAGGTAACTCAGAACCTGATCTGTTTTTATCTCTCACCCTCCGGTTAAGGCTGTGAAGTGTCGATGTATTTGGTATGAACGGTCATCTTTATATCGATCTTATTTTTTTTTAATTTCTTAATTATTTTTTTATCTATATTTTTATATGAATTAGAAATAAATAAATAAATAATCATGGTACTTCTATAATTAATAAAACGTTAATTTTCTAAATTATGGGTAGCTTAGTATATAGCGCAATTTAGATAAATAATTATAATAACGTAGGAAGTGAATAAGTCACAAAGATTTACACACCGAGATGAAGAGAAGATGATAGGTGAAGTAAGAAAACGGAATAGTCCAAGAATCCGACATATAAACGTCGATCAAGTAACAAGAGGAGTAGATGACATTACAGATGCCTTGGGACGAACCTGGTAAGGACTAGCATAGGAACATGAGGACTTTCACAGGCAACCGAAGGCTTATATCTAGCAGTAAGTTGAGTCTGCGGATATTTATGATCATGAATATACTTTGTGGGTTACATTAACCCCTAAAATAATTACAAGAGACATGCAAACTTGTAAAGTAAATATACCTTCTAGTATATAAATATCATATATATCATAATTAATATCATAATTGCCCTATAGAATAGAAACATCGAATCCTTTCCACGGATGTTACACAAGATGTCAAGTCTGTGGAGACATAATTTTAATTTAAAAAATGGTGTTAATGTATTATAGAAAAATTGTACAGTTAGATATGGTTATTGTATATATCAATTAAATATGTTGTGTATGGAATTTTATTGCAATTTATCAGCATACTATATATATATATCGCCCACTCCCTCTTCGACATAGATAAGACAATGACGACGTAAATGACTATGTACATTGCGTATTTTGTATGCTATGAGTATTTTTTTTGAATGCCTTTATCTGACCAATAATTTATGTGCAAACTATTCTGAAGACACAAAGGTGTGTAATCAGTTACTAAACTTAATGTATGATGTAATTTTACGGTGCGTTAATTGTTTGTCAAGGCAATTAAAAAATAATGGTCATAATTTTTGATTTCTCGTTATTATGTTGAAAAAAAATGTTGATTATATATATATGTTTAAAATACAAATTTCGTATTATTTCAATTATTTCATCATGTTAATTAAGATGTTCATATCGACATTTTAATTCACTCATTTGGGAACATGCTTTTGATTAAATATTGTGTTAAATATTATTAATATCTGTAGGACTAACGAAATATTCATATCATACCGAATTATTTACATTAACTTGAAGTTTTATGTATACATAATGGACTATAATAATGCAATGAACATCTACAACAGATCATTTTTGTTCGTGTCTATATTACCATACGTGACAATTGCAGAATATTTCGCGCATAAGTCAATTAAATAAAAACCTATCAGATTATATCCATTCATTCGTTCATCTACTCGTGTTTATATGAGGTTTAATTGTTCATAAAACAATGCAAAACAATTGAATTCGTCAAACATTTTAATATTCAGCTGAGTAAAATTTACAATAAAATGTTTTATGAGGCTTTGTTTGAAATATTTAGCTTAAAATAGATCAGCTGAAAATAACACATCGATCGATTGAGACCGACAATAAAATAATAAAATAAATGTAATCCAGTCCTTCACTGCGCATGCAGCACATGGAAAATATTGGATAGATTATGATAAAACTATATTATATCTAAATATATTTACTTCTAGAAGATAAAAAAGAACAATGTAAAAATTAAATTAAGCAAGTAAAAAGAATAAAAATATATATTGCGGAAGTTTACGGCTATAAAACATTGCGCTTATACTCTATTTAGAGCAGCTGCAGTGGCCATAAATGTCAACCAGACTGGTGAAGTTCTTAATAAGATTAACAAAATCATGTTCGGTTTTATTCCCACTGATTCACATCCTGGAACTAATATTATAAATGCTAAAGTAACTCTGTCGGGCTGCTTGTAACTTAATAATAGCCAAACTGCTGAACCGATCGTAACGAAATTTAACATTTAAGTTTAAATGAAGTCTAGCCTTTATTGGTGTTTTTCCTTTCACAAAAAATACCATTCATATTTCTTAGTAATGCGGAAATAAAACCCGATAACTGTTTCATTTGTCACAGATAGTGAATGTATTCAATTATTGCTAATTATTATCAGTTGTTAGAATTATTCGATAATGATTACCGGATGAGATTGCGTTTAGCGTTTGCATTTGCACTATTCACACTACTGGGGTATGCTAATTTGATATTATAATACTGTCATCTCTTTTTAATTGATTGGATTAAAATAGGATAGCAATTATTTTAGTTCCGTCAAATTAGAGATGTATATTGATAGTTTAGAGAGTATAACTTTATGAATGTTACACCAATTTATAGCAACTTAAAATAAATATTTCTTAAGTGTAGGGATAAATCGGATGACGAATGTGGTTTTGATATTGTGATTGATATAGATTATATGATAAAAATATTTACGCCTAATTGATTTTACATGTAACCAATATAATGCACTCCGATGGATATCTTGAGAAATCCATAAGTATTTCGGATTACAAAGATAATTCTAGATCTGAACTGCTCGGAACATATAGTGCCCAAACATGCGTGCATTTTCTATTCCTTGGCTTGGCTTATGATACGATATGACGGAAAACCTAATTCGACTGGAACGAGCTCAGGCGTAGAAAAAACTGACAATTTTTTTTTTTTTTATTGCATAGGAAGGCGGACGAGCATATGGGCCACCTGATGGTAAGTGGTCACCAACGCCCATAGACATTGGCATTGTAAGAGATGTTAACCATCGCTTACATCGCCAATGCGCCACCAACCTTGGGAACTAAGATCTTATGTCCCTTGTGCCTGTAATTACACTGGCTCACTCACCCTTCACACCGAAACACAACAATACAAAGTACTGCTGTTTTGCGGTAGAATATCTGATGAGCGGGTGGTACCTACCCAGACGAGCTTGCGCAAAGCTCTACCACGTGGTAAGCATGGTATCTAATTTTTATCTGTCAGTGTGAGATATATATGTGTGATCTATTAATGATTTGATATGCATAATTAGTTGATTAGAATAGTTTCTTTCGCATCTGGATAAAATATCTTAGATTAATTATTATTTTTATTTAATATTTCACTTATGCCCTAAAATATTATGTAATATATACCTGCCTACCTACTTAGTACATTTCATTCCCATCTAGAAGTTAAATAAATAGTAATAATGTATGCCATACAGAAATAGACACGACCACTTGTTAACATCCTGATGCCAATAGAAAATTCAAGTAACGTTTTATTTAACTTCAAAGACCAGTTATTATGCAAATGACATCGTGTTTTTGGTCACGCATCGACTTGTATAGACTGGAATTTAGCCTAGACAAAGTAACGTCTTTAGATTTTGAAACGGAGTACAAAAAGTTTTTGTTCATTTGTTAAATTTAAAAAAGGAATAAAAAGCTTTTCTTAAGGAACAAAGCTTTCTGGCGTATTGGTAATGTTAGGAATTTAATTTAGTACGTTTTTGTCTCGTCACTAAATATTGTTGACAACACAAAAGTTGCCTGTTTCGCTTTGAGTAGACGTAGACTTAAGTGTCACTTATTGGTCGATTTATTCGATCGGGAAATTTGAATATCATGTTTTTATTATAATTACGGTAATAAATGTTCAAATAACGAGATTAATCGGTTCTTGACATTTTATTTTAATTCGCTCATTATTTTGTAATTTTTATATAATAGCATGAATTCTTGCTCAAAGATTTTAATTTTTAAATACGTCTAAGTTACATCTGATCGTAAATATTTTTATATATATTTTTATTCTTAACTTAGTATAGTGCAAGACAACTTTAAGTTATAACTTACCAATCGCATCTTTAATATAGTGTGACTTAAACAGATTATAAATAAAAAAGTAATATAAAGCTCAATATATGCGGATGTTTTCCTCCATATATTTATGGCCCTAAATACATTGCTTAATAATGTTATAGATTATTAGCATATAAATCACTTGATAGTAAGTGAACGATGGCCTATTAATTGACCTTTATAGGTTATTGAACAAAATCAAAATTTATTCAAGTGAGCCAATCAGTTTCTTTAAAAAAAACAGCTTAAGAGCTATACATTTATTACGTAAGACGATTTTTACTACTTTTTTACGGCTAAATAAGAGAATGAGGAGAAATATTTTTCTTTTAAATCTCCAAAGTTTTCGATGTATATTTAGGAAAAGGTGTGAAATAAGATATGTATGCCTATCTATGTCTCCTATCCCTCTCTAGATCTCCTATCTAGTCTATGCCTCATAACAGTGTATTTTTTAACCAATAACCTCACGTGTGATAACGTGTGCTGCATGTTCGTGAAAGGATTTTTTGACATCGACTCGAGTAATATAATACTTTGCTAATTACGACACTTTATTATGGAGTATGAATGATTTCGATAACTTTAACCTCATTATAGCTTTATTAGGCAATACAAGACCGCAAACGATATTACATTACGAAAGTCCGATCGTATTCAAAGTGACGCAGCTCGTAATATCGACATGTCGCACATCACTATCCATGCGTAAACGTGGTAGTCGCGTCTACTTTCCTAACGGGTCATCTTGTGTCCCTTTCGCACGCATTACTATCTATCAGCTGTCCTTATCTGCGTGGGAGTTAGTCCAACTATTTGGGAAGATTTTTCAAATCGTCTCCGTGAATTGGTATGAAGACCGACAATTAATACGTCCACATATTTATGTCTCTATTTCGTTAACCATAAGTACCTGAGGTAGATATAATAAGAAATGTATATGTTAAGATTATTATTTATTTAATTAAACTACTGTTTTTTTTATTTAAGACTACATAATAATGTAAATATTTCTTATGGATAATTCGAAAATTCCACGCTGGCACTTTTTAAAAATATATTTATAATATTGTATAAAGCATATTACAATTTCTAAAATAAGAAATATAGATAAATAATTATCTTACAGAACTCTTACAGATAAAAAATCAAGTTAGTAAAACTCACTTGCGTTCATATCAGGAACGTGTCTCCTTCATGTGTGTATATGTGTAGTGTAGACATGAGTATAAGAGTTGCATGTGTGTCGCGGGTCAGACTGTGGTCAGGTTTTGAATTGGACTTTGTCGCTTAGGTCCTGTTATGACCTACGTCTAGGTTAACAATTTTAAGGACCAGGTGATTTATGTGACATTATGTTAACCTTGATACTTAATATCACTGTTCATTATAATGTTTTAATGTTGTTTGTTTAGTTTTCGTTATTTAGTTAACATATGACCTGCTTATGTTGGCTTTATTTTACACAAAGATAACTAAATATATGTTACCAAATTTTTTTTTTAGATTAGTCAAAGATCTCAAGCTTTGTATTTTATATAAATATAACAAAATAATGTTAAACGAAAATGAATACTTATTTGTAAGGTTATTTACTGTTCCAGACTGTAACTCAGAAAAAGAAGACATCTATTTTTTTCGTTTTCCTAAATTAATTTCCAAGTTATATGAATACCTAATTTAAATATCTACCTTAACTGACATAAGCTGACGTCAAAAGTCAAAGTCAAACATATAATAAGATATATGTATTTTGTAAATAGTCTTTATATAAGAGCAATCAAGCTAAAGTTAATTTTATAATAGATTTTACCGAGATCATAAAAATTCATTCGTCCCGTTTTTCAACCAGATCGCGACGAAGAATGCAGTCTCACTGGCTCCAGACACGCACACACGCGGAACAAACTAATTTACTTGTTTATTGTGTGTGTGTGCCTACTATGGTACACTACTGGTCTATTATAACATTAAATACTTTTTTACGTTACATAGTTCAATAATATCCTAAAAAGCTATTGTAAACTGTATTTATAATTTAACACCTTAATAAAATATTACAATAAAAAAGTAAAATATCGTTTTTTTTAATTTACTACAAATGACTTAAAATACATGTTTAAATAACATTTTTGACGTAATAAGCAATTGCATTGTTCTTAATAATTGTTTCGTTTTTGAACGGATAATTTTTAAACTGCTCACACGTGGTAATTTGATAAGCATCATGTATTATGTTGGTACATGGAAAACAATATACATAATATGTTACATACAAAGGTACAAGGTACAGCAGTCAAGAGTTAAGTGCAGCGTGTGATGAAAATTTAAATTAATTTTTTGTACAGTGTGTGATTGTCGTGTTGGCAGGACATTTCGACAATTGTTTTTCTGTTCGATAATATCAAAATGCAAACGTTTTCTGTTTGAAATATTTAAATTTGACTGAGGCTATTTGATAATTTAAGCACGCAAACAAAATACCTTTGAAATAGATTTATTTATTCTTCAACCACAATCAGACAATAGTATATATAAAACTTAGATAAGGAAATTTCTTAATGTCCATAAATAATTGAATTGAATGACGTTAGATCCGTATTTGAGCCATTTTTTCTCCGAACTAATCCTGATTGAGAGAAGACTCTATTCGAATTTAATTCAAGAAGAAGAACCGACAAGAAGCTCAGTAGTAACTCTTTTGACGTGACAACGTCTTATAAATTGGTTTGCCGGGTGACACTTCAAGAAACTGCGTTACGCTCCGCTCACGTTATGCGCTCACAATGAGAGCGAGTGAGAGGCACGCGTCCCTTCCACTCGGGCATGGTTAGCCCGCCTAAGAGCGAGAGAGACAGACATAAAAAGTGAAAGGCACGCGTCCCTTCTAAGTATAAATACGTATGTATGTGTAAAGGTATAAATAAAATTTTGTTAATATGAAATTCAGTGCGAGATTCTTTGTATAAATTAATGTTTTAAATATAATTCTTTGTATAAATAAATGTTTTAAATTGTTACTATTATTTCATCCTTTATTTATATAGTCATCTCGTATAGTCTTCCTACTATACGAATGAATATTCACATTAAAATTATTTTACCACTCAACGTCGTTGTCACGTAAAACTTTCGCCCGTATACCGACTTTACAGGCAACCAATTTTTTTTTTTATTAGAAGAATACATATCATAATAATAATAATCATATAATATATATTTTATATAAAATCCTGGAAGGGCATATAACTCTACCTGATGGTAAGTGGTAGTAGAGTCCAAACGCGACGACGACTAGTACATTTGAGTCGGGAAGAATGATGGACTCTTCAAGATGCCTCTTTACTCCTCGTTTGAAGGAATATAGTAAATTTATATTTTTATATATACTGTATGAATATCAACGAATACTAATTCCGAGCTTTTCTATTATTTATATTATCCATTACAGTGTAATAACTTATTTAAAAAAATTGGTTGCCTGTAAAGTCGGTATAAGGGCGAAAGTTTTACGTGACAACGACTTTGAGTGGTAAAATAATTTTAATGTGAATATTCATTCGTATAGTAGGAAGAAGGATGAAATAATAGTAACAATTTAAAACATTTATTTATACAAAGAATTATATTTAAAACATTAATTTATACAAAGAATCTCGCACTGAATTTCACTTTTTATGTCTGTCTCTCTCGCTCTTAGGCGGGCTAACCATGCCCGAGTGGAAGGGACGCGTGCCTCTCACTCGCTCTCATTGTGAGCGCATAACGTGAGCGGAGCGTAACGCAGTTTCTTGAAGTGTCACCCGGCAAACCAATTTATAAGACGTTGTCACGTCAAAAAATAAAAATTTTAAAGCTATAGCCATAACTATAAACTAATATATTGGTAATAATCATTGAAATTGGTACGAAAAAAGCTACTCGGAATACCATACAACTAACTCAGTATGAGTGTCCTAAAGGCTTTTATTATAATTATATGTATTATTGTACAATTTTATGATCTTATTTAAAGTTAAGTACCTACCCAATGAGTGATAGAAAATTCTAGTGAACAAAGAGATAAAACTGTTAAAACACTCATCGATTAAAAAGTTAATAGAAACACTTGTGAGAATTAAAGTGATTTCCGCGTGACTTTAACCCATAGTAACTCCACGTGTCTTAGTAGTCGTGAGCCACACATTTGCATTTTTTATTGCAACAAATGGATTTTTAAAATTCGATACTGTTACTGGCTTTCCAGGAACCGGTAATATTATGACATTCGTTAATTGATGACGAAGAGAAATATTTCGTTATTATAATGAAATGATTTGTATAATTATAATTCATTCGGCTATAATTAATGCCTTGTTAGTCTAAAGAGTAGCTTTAGTTGCTTCAGATCACGAGGTAATGTTCGAATACTGGTTCCGTCTGGAGCTGAAAGCACGAGTTGGGCCTGAACAATGATATATCATATTACGGCATAAGAGAACTACTTTGTTCCATGGATTTGTAAAATTGAAAATATAATAATAGTAGCAAAATTTACCGACTTTTAATCTATTCAACCCGCAATGGAGTAGCGTGGTGAATAATCTCCAAGCTCCTAAAGAAGAGAGAGGGCTTCTGTCATTAACAGGTTGATATCTAAAACATTTTTCACGAGAAAGCTTCCAGTAACACACTAATTTTAAATGTTAAGGTTGTGCGCCACAAACATGTCTAAACTTGCATCGAAGCAAAAAGTAACAACAAGCATTATATTACAATACTATGTAACAAAGTGATATTTTTTTTACTTGGTGATAGAGCTTTGTGCAAGCTTGTCTGGGTAGGTACCACCCACTCAACAGATATTCTACCGCAGAACAATAGTACTTTGTATTGTTGTGTTCCGGTTTGAAGGGAGAGACAGTGTAATTATAGGCACAAGGGATATAACATCTTAGTTCCCAAGGTTGGTGGGGAATGTAAGGGATGGTTCTTACAATGCCAATGTCTATGGGCGTTGGTGACCACTTACCATCAGGTGGCCCATATGCTCGCCAGCCTACCTACAAAAAAAAGTTTGGACTTATAGCGTTCGTTTACCGCTTGCGACATGACGTTAACTAGTAGGATTAGTAGGCTAATAAGTCACATGATGAAAAATAAGCGTTGAGAGGCTGGTACCTAGCCGGGATTGCAAAAAGTGATTTTTAAAAAACATCACTTCAAGGAAAATAAATAGTTACTCAACTTGTTATATCCTGTAAGACAATCAACAACTAAACTCCATCTTTTATATCAATCTCATATTAAGTATAGAAAAATAATAAGTAAATTTATACTAATGTTAAAGGATACTTTCTAATTTAACAAAAGGAAGTTAATAATTATTTCGATTGAATGATTTATTTATTATTTGTTTCATTGTATAAAGAAATGAGTATTGAATTGCAGGAAACAGCTGTTATCTGATGCGTAAGTCAGATATGATAGCGTGTTAACAGGACGTATGACTATTAATAGATATGACGAAGAAACTTGACATTATAATATATCGACTGTCATTGTTTTCGAATAATCCGAAAATTTCATTGAAAAACGTGTGATTTCTATAATAAGTTTAAAATAATAACCTCTATTAAAGAGAAAACTTTTTATTTCAAGTTCTTTATATTATGAAGGCAGACAAATGAGCTTGTCAAGCATGACCGTTGATAAGTGTCCATTCACGTTTGTAGATACTGAAGACTGGACTTTGTTAGAAACTTACCTACTTATGTCTAGTTAGAAACTTATACATAAACTAGCAACCCGCCCCGGCTTCGCTCGAGTTACACAGCAAATATTCCAAAAAAAGACAGCGGGACGCGGGACCAGGGTTCGCAGGCGGTTGCATCGGGCGTTAGTATGACCGCTTGAATTTACTTAGTGCGCGATAGTTTTAAAATTACGATAACTCCTAAGATATTAATTTAAATTGGGTGGTATAAATAACAATTTTAATATACATGAAATGCTTAAAGTAAATAATGTATTTAATTTGATAAGGATTAATATCTTATCCGTTTTTATAGCTTCCCAATAATCACATTATTATGTAACCATTTTTTTTTAAATTAATGTGGATGTAGTTAGCTATCCTTAAAAGATAGACATATGCCATCACGAACTTTTCTGTAGATCTATGAAAGGGTAAAAATTTCACCACACATTATTTTGTTATAATTCAAAGGGTTTTTACAGCGTTTTCGATGCAAGCTCCCAATCGGCTCGTTTTTTTCCGACTTCTTCAACAATTATCGTCATATTTCAACAAATTTACAGAAAATATATTTAAATTATACACTTAAACATTCCTATTGAATCACTTTATTCATTGGTGAAGGGTAGTACATTGTTTTGTTCTATATAATCAATAGTTTTCGCAGCGCACGCCTTGTAAGGATTTTTTCGGGTCATTTTTTACACCTGTAACCCATTACATTATTGGACTTTTAAATAATAAATCTTTTAAAGAAAATATAATGTAGCCTATAGCCTTCCTCGATAAATGTACTATCCAACACTGAAAGAGTTTTTCAAATCGGACCAGCGGCAGCGGTTCCTGAGATTAGCGCGTACAAACAAACAAACAAACTCTTCAGCTTTATAATATTAGTATAGATACAATTCTGAGAATGTCATTTCAAACATTTTTTCTCTTAACCAAACTATACTGTTAAAAATTGAATTTGGAATAATATTTTTTTAAACATCTTATTACGTATTGTTCATATAACTACATTTACGATAAGCCTCGTCGATAGCGTTGATAACCTCAATGTTTTATCCGAGAGCGTTCGACTTGAGCATATATTACGACCTATATTCATATGTAAGATCGTTGTTATATTTATTAATCCACTCAAACAAGGTATTATATACGCTTATAGTTGAAGTAAATACGACTAGACGACATTCGGCTGATTGTAAGGTAGACAACTTATTGCAGGTGTTTTAGGTAATAGACGACGGATGTACTTGATTGTATATAATATATATAATTTTAAATGAATGTATAAATACATAATTTATACTTAAGGGTCGTCTCTCGCAATCGAAGGTCGGAAATGTAAAAGAATTATATAGAAAATGATGCTCCACAACCTTGAAATGAATCAACAACTATTCAATAAACGTAACTTGTCCTTGAAACATTCAAATTTAAGGTAATGCTTATGGATAAGTGTAAAAAAAACAGAAAATCAATAAAACGTGTAAATCGCACTCCCGTATTTGGACTCAGTTATCGTAATCATCAAGAATTTTGAAATATTTTTATTCAAGTAATAAAGTTTAAAATATAAAGAAGCCCATGAAAACATATTCTTATTTTGTGTAATAAAATCACAAACTTGCTCAAAATTTCTATAAGAAATTTATCTAAAAACTGAAATCTTTATTTCTAATAAACATATTCTTATTATGTGTAATAAAATCACAAACTTGCACATGTTTTTTGCTCAAAATCTCCATATAAATTACTATGAAGCGGGGGACTCAGTTGTCAAAATATGTGGAGCATCGTTTTCTATATAATTTCATACCATATCCCGACTTTCGATTTCGAGAGACGACCCTTAAAGACACAATACAGCCGGACTCGAGGTAGAGAATCCGCAAACTCGGAGCGAAAGGGCCATTGCGAAGAGGTCGCGGAGTAGAAGCGTGAGGAGAGTGCCGTCGTCTCCGTCGAGTTGACCAGGGAGGTCGGTAGTATGCGCACCGTTATGATAATGAAATAATAATATTTGCGAATACGCAAAATGCTATAAACTAAATTAACAAAGTGATATTGCTACGCGAATACACTCAACCGTTCAAGTTGTCGCTTTGACAATAGGAACCGCGGTGTGCGTTTTGTTGTAATTGTCAACTTTCTCTCGGTTTGTCGAGAAGATGATAATCTAAGAATAGGTATCTTAATCTGGCTGTTACGTAACTGTTACGTTATAAGTGGTTGGAGGAATATAATAGAATTTAATGTTATATTTTTTATTGACAAGCTTGCGGGTAATTCCGCTGTTGGTCAAAATCCTAATTAATATTTTAAATGCGAAAGTGAGTTTGTTTGTCTATTACGCTTCCGCTTCTTATATATTCCAGCTTTCATGATAATTTTAGCGAACGTATCAGGGGTACAAAAAAGACGAAAGGTAACCTAACCAACCATAGCACTTGGCCGCCAGCACACTCTAGAACTAGTTAAAATAATTTAGCATACAACAACAAGATTCATACAATCTACCAACAAAACCATCCTCGTACTGTAGGTACCAACTTATACGCCTTAATATAGTTCAAATTATGTAATGCAAGAAATCCATCAAAAAAAAAATATATATAATCAAATCGTATATCAATTTTTCGTTGACAAAAACATTTGAATTAATCTATTCGTAATCCAAATCACCGTTTATCTATGATTAGAACTATCAACACTCAACCCCAGTTAAGCCTTTAACCCAGAGAGTAATTATAAGAAACGAATTTATCACGTGATTTTTATTGACTTCTGATTAGAATTAGATGACGTCAAGCTATTTAACTTGAATGATTTATTAGCAAAACAAATTAGAACTCACGGTGATTAGTACTGACCTACTTTATTGAACATATCGTTATTTCTTGGTGTATGGTAGACATGAAATACATCCTACCAATTTTAAAACTTTGTATAGGAGTTTCTGTTTGAAAGGTGAGTGAGCCAGTGTACTTGTACAAGGGACGATAGGGAAGGGAGTACACCTCCCTTGACGGTGTAAGTAGTGGTTTTGACTTCTTGGATTGTTAGTGTCTATTAAGGAAGGTGAATACTACTCTATCATGAGATTTGGTATCATGTTAGTGTATACTAATATGTATTATTGGGCTAAGACTTTGTTGAAGTTTGAGTTGAAGTTGTTCTAGAGATGCCTCAGTGGTCATTATGCTTGCATCTTAACTAATTAACGCGGGCTAAATCCTAGGCAAACACAATTGAGTTTTCATGTGCTTAATTAATGTAAGGAAAACATCGTGAGGAAACCTGCATGTCTAATTGTACGGAAACTCTGCCCCATGTGTATCCGCCAACCCACACCCAACAACTCCCACGGGCTAGGTCGCGGGTGAAGTCTAGCTTATTTTATTATTATCTCTTGGTTTATCGTATATTAATGTTATATAATGACATAATGGTGATGATATGGGTAGTAGAATGTTTTTTAATCATTTAATTGTAAAATAAAACATGAAAAAGTTGACATATAAGTGTCAAAACTAAGGACGGTTGTTTACAGTTAATGTGACGGTTGTTTTTTAATAATATTTTTTCTTAGCGAATATTGAAAATAACCTAATTGGAATAAAAATAATATACAGGGTTATTTGTAATGTAAAATTTGTTGCTTATGATTTTAGCTACCTAGTCCTGCGAGGTTGCTGGGTCATTACAAATAACCCTGTATATGCATTGGTATAAATCTATGACATGGGTATTCACCGACTATGGGAATCAGCTAATAACATTTGGATCGACGTGGTGGAATATGCCTTCTCTGCCGTGCGAGAGTTATTCGTATAAAATAATGGGGCCCCAAAATGCATCGCATCAACTCATTTCTATGATAAACTTTGAGATGATTTATCGCTAGTGATACGATCGAGAGTTGCGATCTCTAGATATAATCTACTACAATATTCACATATTTTGCATCGTTTTTAAAGATATTATTGAAAGATGTATTAGAAATATAATATATTATATAGAAATAATACATAATATTTCAGAAAGTTCATTACTTTTGTAATAATACAAAAGTTTTATATAGGATTCCTTCTAGCTAAGTGGACTAATGTGGACCTGAATAAATTTGCAAGTGCCGACTGGATGTAGATGGCAGAGGATCTTGGCCATCCCTAGGCATTCCAGCAGCGATAAGCAACGATAGGCTGAGTGGCTAAGATAGATGAATATCATTAAAGTTACGGATACGCACGCTATGGGTTACTAAATAGACGATTATGTATATCATATACAAATGTCTCAAGCGACAATAGACGACGTAAAATTGCAATTTAAAACGAATGAGAATATGACGACGAAGTAATAAAATATATAATAAATATATAGAATTTATTTCGAAGCTGTCATATTTCTGTGCATAATTTAAATAATTTGCAACAACATGCTATGTCCATTTAAATTACAGAAAACATGCAATAGTAACCCACTAACTTGGATCAATAGTACACCTTTAGCTGTCGAAATCGTATTATTGTTTATCACTAGTATCTTATCATTATCAAATGATAGCGCTGACATACAGCACTCGGCTGAAGTGTGAAGCGCACGCAGTTACGCGTACTGCTTATGTTTTAAATTTCGGTGATTACTGATCGTGATAAGTTAATGCAACGTTGATGATTAGAAATAGGGTGTGGAAGAAACAAGGTGAGTTATGTTATATTCTAGAATTTGATGAAGATGGTGATGGTAAAAACAAAAGTGTTTTATTAATTGGACATTTGAAGTGATATGATTCAAGTTACTTTATTCGAAACTCCATTCGCTTTGCATATAGATGGAAGAATTGACGTTGACATTGTTTTGTTAAAACAGTAGTGCCTGTTATATTTATCAATTTACTTTCCGTTATTCGTTGGCATCTAATCCGTTAGTCGCCACTGGTATCTTTAGAATTGTCTATCGTAGACAACTCTTTTTAAGCAAAAAAAAACAAGCAAAGTCCATGTATGTTTTTCATTTTAGGAGCCGGAAAACAGCTGATATAGTACGTAAATGACTTGGTGAACTAAATCAAAATGTTGGCGGCATCTCTGACCACGCTCACACCGCGTATGCGGTTCAATTTCTCTAAGCCAAAGATAGAGAATTTGGTATTCAAATTACACTACAAACTTACTGTCACCATACTCCTAGCCTTCGTTATCTTGGTTTGCGGGAGAGAATACTTCGGGGAACACATCAAGTGCATTTCGGACCAAGGAGTTCCAAATCATGTTATACAAACTTATTGCTTTTTTATGGCGACTTTTACAATTGTAAGTTTTTAAATGAATCACCAGAATTTAATAAATGTATAAGGTTAAACAATGAAATATCTTATAAAAGTACATAATCATAATATGAAGATTTTTTTGAGTGTATTTGTCCATATTTTTTGTAAATGCTTAGTTTTTTGTTGAAATATCTACTAAACTTAACTATTTACTAACTCTCAGGTCCGGCATTACAACGAGAGCCTCCTTGAAGGCGGTTTCCTACCTCACCCGGGTGTGGGACCTATTCTTTCCACGGATGAAACATTGCACCACACCTATTACCAGTGGGTGCCTTTTGTACTCTTCATCCAGTCAATATGCTTCTATATGCCACATTATATATGGAAGAAGAAAGAAGGTATGTCAATAAAACGTATTTTATTTACATAAGTGACAAACAATAAAATTAGACTCAATTGAAAAGTTGGTATATATATTTTGTCTCACTTATTTTTATGTTATATTTGAAAGAGAGAAATACGTTTCATTTTCAGCAAGCAGTAATAGGTAAATAAATAAAACAATTAATCATGACTTAGAAATATTGTCACGGTCACGTTTAATCATTTAGTATTCTCTTCAAAATCTACTCTATATTTTTAGCTATTAAATGTTTAAAATAAGAACATCGAAGAGAATGTCAGTCCTATCTTATCTAAATAATTCAGGTTAATGTGATGAATTCTGAGAAAACAGCGTAGTGTTTTACGGCTATGTCACATTTTCTGCATTTTTTGCAAGTAGGTCTCCATCATGTAAGCTTTATAGCTTTATTTGTACCTACTACTACTTACCTACCTTTGATTGTGCAAAATTCTTTAAATTATGAAATTATCAGTGTTATATTTTAGACATGAGTTCAACAGTCCTAAAATTTTGTTCACAATTTTATTTGCTTTTAAGTTCTTTGTTTAGTTTTTTTTTTATAAGTGGGTCTTGGATTTTGGAACAATCGTTTTTAAAAAGTAAATTTGCAATATATTTAAAGATCACCACATAAGTTAATTGTATTTGACCGATAGAATAATTTGTATTGTTTTGTTGATCGGATTACTGCACAAAAAAATATTTAATATCTAGACAATTTGCTTAGAAATTCCTAAGTAATTATTTACTTGACCCTTTAGTTAGTTGTTTCAGTGTAAGGCATTTGCTTGTTAGGTTAATTGTGACGTATTTCTATCAAATAGATTAATCTAAACAAAGCACTTAATGAATTGTTATTGAATAATGTTTATTTTGCAGGAGGTAGGATAAAGGCACTCGTAGATGGACTGCAATACGCAGGTTTAGCATTAGCAGAAGAGGATATTAAATTCGGCGCTACGACAGTACCTTCGAAAAAGTCTTTGGAGAATAGAGTTGATATCATAAAAAAAGATATAATTTTAAGGTATTTTAGGATACATTTTTATTTAAATATTTATAGTACAAATTTTAAAAATAAACCAAAAAAGATGTGCAGCTTTTAGGGTGGCGTTTTATTAAGTAATTTTGTTGTCGTTGAAAACTTATTGGATCTTTATTCCCTTCAGGTTACGAGTAAGCAGAACTTGGTCGACTTGGCTGGTCTCGATGGAAGTGGCCAATTTGCTTCACGTCATGTTCCAAATTTGGATGATCGACATATTCCTTAATGGAAAATTTATCAGTTTAGGAGCAAGTGTCTTTCGATATAAGGAATGGAATATGATTGCTGATCCATTAGAGACTATTTTCCCTAAGGTGACATAGTAATTTACAAATGATCAGAACATTGAAAGCATACATGGCTAGCATGAGTGGCAATCGAAGTCGATGTCAATGAATATGATAAATTTATGATTTAAATTAACAACAAATTAAATATAAGAATAAAAAGATGAACATAACATACAATGATCTTTATAATAAATATTAATTACTATGGTCAATATTTAGAGTGCGGCAATTATGACGTGATTATTAGAAGAAATTTTATTTCATTGACATTGCAATCGCCTCCATAATTAAGTGACGCTTATGTTATCTTTTTGTAGGTGACAAAATGCACGTTCCACAAATTCGGTCCCAGTGGCTCGATCCAGCAGCACGATGCACTCTGCGTGATGGCGCTCAATATCATCCACGAAAAGATATACGTCGTACTTTGGTTCTGGTTGTTGTTTCTTTTCATCGCTTCCGCGCTCGGTAAATATGCAAAAATTATCCTGCAAAATTATGAAAAACATTCTAATATTGATGTTGTTTATATGTATATCATTACCAACTTCTCTTTCAGCTGTTATATGGCGTTTGATTTCGTTCTTCTTGTATCGTCGCTCGCTAAGATTCAACGAGATGTTGCTACGTCATGCCTCGCATAGAAAGTTCAATCCATACAATGTGATTCAAGTGGTCAACGGATGTAAATTTGCCGATTGGCTCTTCTTATATTATCTTGCAAAGAACATGAAAGGAATTGTCTTCCAGTAAGTTTTGTGTTTAATTTGTATTTATAGCTCGAAGGCCGAATGGTAAATGGAACACTTGATGAGACTGGTTACCATTACCCGTTGGCTTTGTTCCGCAAAAACTCATAATCTTTGAGAGGATCGTTTTACATAAATAGTGTTTCTTTTAGGCAATTATTTGAACGCTTAGCAGAGGAGTTGGAGAAAAGAGAAATGCCATTTGATCAAGATGGTCATGAAGAAAAAGGCGCAGAACCGGTGCTTTTAGGCAAAATTAATTATGCTGACGAAACACTTCCGTTGACTCAAGACTTAAAGGAGAAATCCTCATAAAAGTATCAACTCAGCTGAGCTGTGATAGGAAATACGATGTAACTCATATTGTGATCATCGTTTGTAGTTTTGTACTGATGCTCAAATTTTCTTCTACTACATATTTAATTCTACACGAGACATGGAGGTTCTTAATGGGCAATATAAAAATAGCAAAAAGTCAATATTCAAAAAATACTTTTAAATTTTGCTCAAACAAGAATCTTTCTTCATAAATGCCAAAGACATGACAAAGCAAAATCCTTAAATTGATTTCGATATATCTTTATTACAACATCTTCAATCAAATTATAGCTTGTAAGTTATAGCGTAAGTTTAAACGGACCAGGGTATTGACAAGAATGATTATCATCAAATTTTCAGTCTCATCGTCTGCCTTATTGTTATCTTTAAAAAAGAACAAATAGTTAATAGCTTTGTTGGTGTCTGTGCACATAAAATTGATTAAAGAATATATCGAGCTGACGTTGATGAAACACCAATTGCGATAATTGGTGCCATTGTAGTCGTTTGTTCAAAATTGGTACAATTTTATCATTAAAGTTTTTCTTCTAATACTACATTTTTATTTGTAAAAATATATATCTGCGGAAAGAATTGAGTGATGTTAAATGGTAAGGACAATAAGTATTGAGTAATCTTATTTCCCAGTGCTTTTTGTATGTTTAACAACACCATAACGCACATTGAATTACTTTAAATGATAAATGATTTTGTGTGAAATTGAATTAAATGTTATTATTTATTTTGACAGTACAATTGAAAATATTGCCATTGTTTTAAACACATATTAATTTGAAGGTGAAAATAATAACTGTTAAGAGGTGTGCACTGTGCATTGTATTATATAAATAGGTTGTAAATTTTATAACTATGTAAAGTAATAATTATTAATAGGTATTATTGTAATAAATTTATAACATAACAAACTTTTTTATATTCCCATTTATAGTTAAGATAAATTTTAATAGGCTCTTCTAGTGATTAATTAAAAAAAAGAAGCTAAAAAGTAAAAATACGCATAACGTATTTTATGACGTACCATAGTACGCCTTAACTTGAATTCATCGAGATTTACAAAGAACTATAACTTTATGTACTTAGGTACCTGCTAAGATTAATGTGACTGAGTCGCCTATTATTTAATATTTTTGTATAATTAAACAAAATTGTAAAATATAGATACGGTACTGCAATATAATTTTCGATACAAACGTAAAGAAGATAAATATAGTGTGAAGAAAAAAAATACTGAAACGTCTTTCTGAGATGAAGTGGGACTTAATTATTTGGAACGCCATTTATTTCAAATTTCCCATACTAAATTTTGAAATTAATGACGTTCCAAATAATTAAGTCCCACTTCACTTTGATTGACGTTTCAGTATTCGGCCGTTAGAATACGAAAACAATCGGATCCCCGAAAAAAATATAGATATAATCATAATTTTATAGATAAAAGCTGAGGAAGTGGCATTCACAGCAGCTTTACTAACTTTTTGCGCAGGGGGGCGCAGCTTGAGAGACGACGGACAGTGAAATGGCTTCTTTTTTAAATTATTTTGTCTTGCAAATAAAGTTACTGCCAAAAGCTAGAACGGTTAGCGCGGCATAGAAATTGATTCTGTTTTTTATTCATGCAAACATTTAAACGAATACTAGCTAATAGTTAGCATAAACAAAAGTGCGAGTTACTCTTTTGTAGACATAAAGTAACAGCCTGTGAATGTCCCACAGCTGAGCTAAGGCCTCTTCTCCTTTTTTGAGGATAAGGCTTGGAGCTTATTCCACCACGCTGCTCCAATGCGGATAGGAGGAATTCACATGTGGCAGAATTTATGTAGACGTAAATTCAGCACTATTTTATTATCAAAGCACTAGACGTCGCGGCTGTCTCTACACCTACGTTTTGGGCATTACATCCATTCATTCGAAGTATTTTTCTTTGATTTACCTCTGAGTGGCAGACTCAAATAAAATGCCACCTGGCAGGCAATAATCTTCGTAAAGTATTTTATTTCAGATATTTCGCGATAGAAAAGTTGCTCAATGGGTAGTACTGGTAAATGGTATTGTGAGAGACTGCGGATGCGTTGTCAGAACGATCCTGTAGCTACTCCATTCCGAGCGGAGGATGGTAAAACCTGGGTTAGAGGGTTAGAACCCTACATAACCCGGATACCGAGGAAGCCATTTAGTGTTTGCAGATTTCTCCAGCTTAATAAAATGTTGATTCTTTACCTACCACCAGCAAATACCAGACCACGTGTAACGATAACTTATTCTGTAAGCGGGTTTACTTGAGAGTATTGACCCTAGACGGAGGCTGCGGGACGCGTTCTAACCTACTTGGAAAAAAAGACAGCTTTGTATTTAAAATGTCATTAAAAAAATTAGGTAACTCGATTTTTCAATCAACGTTTCAAACTGGATTTTCGAGGTTAAAATATTTTGTTCGAAACATACGTACGATAAAATATAACAAGTACCTATTTTTTTTATTTAATTTAACTTCTTCCAAAAGCAACAGAATATTTTTTTTACAATTAATTTGTTATTGCACAAATGAATAGTATAACGTCATCGTTTTAAATATTTATAAGATAACCTGAAAACTTCCTTATTCCTTGATGCGGTATAAAAAATCTTCATTTACATTTAATTACTAACTATGTTCATTTATAAAAATAATTCTTATATGCATTAAAACCAAATTGGCCACATTTTAATTTTAATAGAATCTTAGCTGGATCCATAATGTTAATTATTTAACATCTAAACATCTTTTCTGACGGTAAGTCAGAAAAGTTATCGACATAATAATATAAAATATTTTTAATAAAAAAAACACAAGCCAACGTTCGTTTTTTACGGTGTGTGACTAAACAGTATAGATAAGAGAATTATAAAAGATTTGTGACACATTTTAAGAGAAAACCTCTATTACTAGCACAAGAACATTTTGGAAATGTAAATACCGCCAAAATTTACGCAGTAAATCCATTTTGCTTATAAAATTAAAAATTAATATTTAATGTTAACAAAAACTCAAAACTTTTGAGTTTATTTTCTTTTTATAAACCAGATTTGCTTTTGTTTAATATTTAAAATAGTCGCTTGGATACATACGTCCCAAAGCATACGAATGTACCTGAAATTTTGGCCTCACAGGTAATATAATACATTCAAACGATATTATGTACACATCGATTAGTTATGTAAGACTTTGCTGTGATTGCGAAGTTGTCTTGATTATATTGCATTTCTACTAAGAAATTCTAACTTCATGTTTATTAAAGTAAAAGCTCCTTATTCACGCTTCCTTTATTCGCGTTTTCCATATTCGCGGATGAAAAAATTGCGAGCCAGTTCCTATATTTGCTAAAGATTTCGTTATTCGCGGATCTAATCAGTACATATGAAATAAAAGGATTCGGTAAAATAAAACAGACCTTACTACAAAATATCCAAAAATAGAAATTCTTGATCGTTTACGTGTTGGAGACTCACTTGCATCCATTTTAATCTTATTCGAATTCAAACGTTAACCGTAAAAAATGCCTAAATTGCGAATAGAATACGACAAGATATAATCAAGTGACATGCAGGAGTTGCATGAATCGCGAGATGTAGATTTGACTGAAACCGATTTGGAGAAAATGTTAAATCCGCAGGCCACTGAAGAAGAAGAGGCTTTATCAAGCACTTGAAAGAAATGCCGTGTCATTGTGATTCTTTAGGAAAACTGATCCGTCTACGGAACGGAGTCTTATTTTTAAGAGGCATATTGCTAATGCCACCTTTGAATATTAGTCTAAATTGAAGCTTTTTAAACTGGTAAGCAAGAAAAATATTAACAAAGTTCTTTAAAGCATTGCCTAAACCTGATGATAACAACTAATCAATATTATCAAAAACTTCTATTCATATTTTATATTTATTTGTTACTAGCTGTACCCGCAACTTCGTCCGCGTAGAATTAAATAAAAAGTTAATATTTTTTATTTTTATTATCATTTTTTTATAAAATAAAAGTAGCCTAAGTTACTCCTTATTACATCAGCTACCTGCCAATAAAAGTCCCGTCAAAATCGGTCCAGCCATTTCAGAGATTAGCCCGAACAAACAGACAGACAAAAATTGTAAAAAATGTTATGTTGGTGTATGTACCGTATATATATTCATATGCATGTAGTAAAAAGCGGTTATTTCAATATTAAAAACAGACACTCCAATTTTATTTATATGTATAGATGTATAGATTATCATTTTCTCTAAAATAAAAGTAGCCTAAGTTACTCCTTATTACATTAGCTACCTGCCAATAAAAGTCCCGTCAAAATCGGTCCAGCCATTTCAGAGATTAGCCGGAACAAACAGACAGACGGACAGACAGACAGACAGACAAAAATTGTAAAAAAAATTATTTCGGTGTATGTACCGTATATATATTCATATGCATGTAGTAAAAAGCGGTTATTTCAATATTAAAAACAGACACTCCAATTTTATTTATATGTATAGATGTATAGATTATCATTTTTTTCTAAAATAAAAGTAGCCTAAGTTACTCCTTATTACATCAGCTACCTGCCAATAAAAGTCCCGTCAAAATCGGTCCAGCCATTTCAGAGATTAGCCGGAACAAACAGACAGACGGACAGACAGACAGACAGACAGACAAAAATTGTAAAAAAAATTATTTCGGTGTATGTACCGTATATATATTCATATGCATGCAGTAAAAAGCGGTTATTTCAATATTAAAAACAGACACTCCAATTTTATTTATATGTATAGATTTATTTTACCACCTAGGAACGTATCCCCTATAATCCCATATAAATTGCCACTGTATTATTTTTAATATTAAAAAATATTAGCTATCCTTCCCGAATTCGCGCTGGTCTGGAATTTATTATATTTATATTGTAATACATATAATTCTATTGGTTTACGCAACGCACTAATAAAACTCCAAGTCGGAATGATTTTGCCGAAATTCTCACAAGTTCGTTTAGTACAACAATCGTTATACTTCAGTCAATTTACACAAAACCATATTTAATTTTACACCTAAACCTAGCTCATGAATCACTGCATCCACTTGTGAAAATTGTAGGAACATCAGACAGACGCGAGACGTAGACGGGCAGATAGATAGACAGACATCAGACGCGGCGCGGAAACTGTTTTATAATACCTATTGATATTATGTCAATAAATTACTAAATTTAAACAAACTGGTGGAAGGTACATTACATTTACCTATTACATAGATTGTAAATAATCTGATGACACTAAAATCTATTTATTTTGCTTTATTCTATATTTATTAAAAGGAATAAAACTTTACTTTAATATAATAAGTTTAATAATGTAAGTACCTACTACCAAATAAATGTCAACCAAGTTCTTGAATAAAACCCTTATTTATTTCACTGCATATTAAAAAAAAACTACATGACATTTTTATATTTGTTTGATTATACGTATAATCAAACAAGTATAATATAATGCTAATAGCATAAATAAGTTGATTTACGTAGATTGAAACGTTTTTACTACGAAATAATTATAATGGTAACATTCACGATAAGATGGCGCCAGCCCGCCATTGTCATAGGTAAGAGCAGACATTATTAGTGTTGTCTTATTCTATCCCTTCATTAGAAAATATTGTTATCTCTTTTTTACCTAGCAGACAGATGTACCGGTGCTGCTGCCATAGTGAAGTATATGTATCTGTGGAAAAACAAAATAAATTGTCGAGTGTACGGATCAGCCGTGTGCTAGATCTATTCAATTTGTCGTTCGTTTTCTTTCGTTTTATGTGTTATAATGATAAATAAAACGTTGTTTTACTTCGACATTAAGTTTTATAAGATCGTGTTATATTTTCGTATTTAGAACTGACGAGAAAGTATGAATTTAAATTTCGAAATTCGATAAGTTTAGAACTGGTGGCAAATAAACATTGTCGAAAAGAGGCAAAAGAATATTGAAGGCAGCGTATTGGTGAGTAATATAATTTAAAATTATAATAAATATTAAAAAAACATACATTTTAATTCATAATTTACTGTTTGGATACGAAATATGTTGAATTTTTAATTTATTTATTATTTTTTAAGACAATTTTTACGTATTGTTTTTATGTATGTTGTATTATAAATCAAACAAACAATGTTTTTTTTAATCTATGAAAAGAAAAAATATTGCACTATTTTCTCATTAAAAATAAATTTATAATATAAATAAATAAAGAAACAATATTTTATTCATAAGCAAATCATATACATTTTGAGTCATTATACTATGGCATTTGCTGGGTTATTTGCCTTTCTGTTTACATATTATTATAAAAAACTATTTAATTACACGAATAATTATGATAATACATTGAATTAAAAACAATAATTACTCTTAGGTAATTGTCCTTTAATGCAAATGTAACAAATTAATGTTAAAAGCATTCATTGACAGAATGGATGTTCTGCCGAGAACATTTGAAATTTTAATGTGTTAACATTATTGTAGTCATTCTTAATTATCGAGTTTAATATGAGAAGCCATTAGTAACATATTTTCATAATAATAAAGTATTTATATTTATATAGAGGTAATCACTACATGGCTATAATCACTACATATTTCCCAAAGATAAGGCGTAAGTTGGTGTCTTTAGGTTACTTTCACTTTAAGAAAAACTACTAAGCTCAATAAAATTTCACTGGCATGTCTAGAAAGCCAGTTTCTGTAGTAAACTAAGTTGTCAAAAACAGTAGCAACACATACCTAAAACTGTACTTAACATTTCATTCCTTGAGAATTTTTTTTAACATTTTATGTAAATTTAATAATATGTTTAATTTCCTGAACATATAGAGAGACGGTCATTATGTAAGTTAATAATTATGAGTCTGAGATTAATGATAGTAGATAAATTATTGTATTTAGTTTACTCACTTATAAATAAGACAATAATATAAATATTTTAAGTCAAATAAACAATATTGTGCAGCCACCTGGCGATTTGTATCAGTTTTGTATTACAACTTAAAATTTTATAAATTCAATAATTTGCAGTGTTAATTAATTATTTATTAAATTATGTAGATTCAAGTAACTACAAATGTATAATAAATTAATAATATTAAATGTTATTTTATATACTATATATCATGTATATTAGAAATGTTTTATCTGTTTAGGTAAAAATAATAATTGCTACCGAAAATGAAATATTGAAGCAACTCAACTACCTAACAAAATGAATATAATAAATTCTTACCCAACTAAAAATATATACACATTCTAATAATTAGAAATATAAAACAAATATTTTGTTGCATTATCGCAAATTCTTTGGATAAAATTCCTTCTTAATATTTTCTTGTATTAAAAATTCGCCTTTTGCAATCTCATGATGAAATATCTAGTCAAATATAAAACCAAAACCTCTCTCAAGTTGTCTCCGACACAACTAAAGCCTTATTTGAAAAAAATAATTTGGCGCACGTGCGTGACACATTCGGTCAGGGACCGCGGCGCATTTTTGTTGGCCACACCGCGGTCAGACCGTATAATTTGGTCCATCCTGCTCCCGCTTTAATAACCTTTAATGGTACATAGACTGGGGCGGTCTCACTTGATTTATGACAACTAGATCAGAGACCACCATAAACGGATCCATGAGCTTACATACAGGTCAAACTATTACCACATTTTAACAGTTCAGATTTCACTGGAAACTTCTCGTCGATTATTCTAATGGCACTTTTCGTAAAGATTATGTTTTAGTTCTGGATTGCATTGATTTATACTTGTTTTAAAAATATGTCGGCACGTTGCTGGATACCTTAATGGTTTTTTTTACGGAGGATGAAGACTAATTTGTTTGTAAGTTCATCAGAACTATTTTCACGTACTGGTATAATTCGGTGCATGTAAAATGTATCTTCAAACGGCTTTACATATAATTATTTTTCGAATTATGTTCAACAAAACTATGCCTTATTCTTCTTTTGAATGTCAAAACAATGATGACAGATTGAGAGAAATCAGTGTTAAATTAACAACCGCCACATAATATTTAAGCGTTACGTCGCGTCGTCGTCTTTGTATTTATTTACATTTTGTTTTTATATTTTAACAACGTAACGTAATTTTTTTTGAATTTATATACAGTCTATACCATATAATAAAAAGTAATGAAACCTTTTTAAAAACGACTAAGATAATATAGTTTTTTTTTTTATAACGTAAGTAGACTGATTGGTGCCCGCTGGATGGTTACAACCGCCTATAGTCAGTGGCTTCGTAAGAAATAATAATTATCCCTTATATCGCCAATACGTTGAAATGCAACGGTAGAATATCTGATTAGTTGGTGGCACCTAACCGGGCCTGCATAAAGCCCTACCATTAAATAAAGTATACGGAATCAGCGCCAAAAGTGTGTGCAAAGTTTGTTTAATCGATTGATTAGGACTGGTATTCAGTTGCAAGATTTGACCCATTTAGATAAACTGACGACATCAAATCGGCATAATTCACACAAGTATAAGTAAAGTAACAGCGTTAGGCTTTCTTGCATTTTGAGAAAAATGTTTTAGAGTTTCTAATACCATGCTGCTCTAATAGCCAGTGTTTGTGTGTTTATATATTTATGTGGTATAATTCACTTCACATGCAGAATTCTTCAAGACGTATTGCTGCACTGTTGAACGCATCACATGCCACAACCGAATTGGGTTGTCTAAATTATTTAAAAAAAACCTACTCGGTTTTATACTATGAACATGGGTCGATTTGGTTCTGGCTTGTGCTGGCGATGTGCTTTTTCATGTTCGAAGTCCGCATTTTTTCCTCCTTCCGCATGAAATATCATTCATTATTGATAAAAAACGTCATAGAAATTTGGAACCAAAGCCGCGATTGTAAATATTTACCTAAAAACTAATTAGGTGCGTGAAAATTATGTAATGCTCGTCCGAGTTTGAACCCACAATCCACGGTAAAGATTCACATGTTCTAACCAAAGGGCCTTGCTGGAAACCAGCTTATTTAGTAAACCTTTATGAGGTTACGTCTAGACTATCAGTTTTAATAGAAACACAATACGGAGCAGTACACCTGCTCGGAGCTCGCTCGCCTTGACCGCGAAGGGGACTCGTTTAAACCTTACATTTATGTAAATTATATAGCTCAGTTAGGCTTATCGATGAAAAATTTATTGATATGAAAATATCTTCTATTTTTCATTGTTTTTTTGCGTAATTTCTTAAACTAGCTGTGCCCCGTTGTTTCATCCGCGTATAATTAATAAAAATATAATGAATGAAAATTAGCCTAGAACCTTTCTCGATAAAAGGACTACTATACATCACCAAAAGTAAGAACAAACAAACTCTTTAGCTTTATATATTTGTATAGATTACAATCATAGTATTGACCGATAGTATTTATATCCGTTGCTTTATCTGTTGTCTTTCAGGTTGATACTAAATTAGCGATGAAGTAAATCCCAGAGTTTCCATTAGTTTTAGGTTTTGGCGAATACAAACAGTCCATAAACATTGTGGTAAACCTTTTTTTATAATGGTATATCATCATATCAAGATGAATAATATTTATATTTAATTTATTTAAATGTAATGTGATCATCAAATAATAACATTGAAAACATTTAATAAAGAAAATGTATGATAGTTTTGGAAAATAAAATAAAACTCTTTTATTGGATAATTTATTATTTATCGTTACAAATTAATTTTAATTTAAAAGCGTTTGCTTTCCACTAATATTCGCCCGATAGTTATCGAACAGCTATCGCTGTTGTAGACATTTTTTTTTTTATAGCTAAGGAAGGCGGACGAGCCTACACACCTGATGCTAAGTAGTCACCAATGCCCATAGACATTGGCGTTGTAAGAGATGTTAACCATCGCTTACATCGCCAATGCGCCACCAACCTTGGGAACTAAGATATTATGTCCCTATGCCTGTAATTACACTGGCTCACTCACCCTTCAAACCGGAACACAACAGTACCAAGTACTGCTGTTTTGCGGTAGAATATCTGATGAGTGGGTGGTACCTACCCAGACGAGCTTGCACAAAGCTCTACCATCAAGTAAAGACCTAGAACAATGTAGCACGGGGAAAAAAAGGACAAGTGCTACAAAAAGTTAACATTATGAATTTAATGTACAACAATGAAGCTGTTATTAAACAAATGATATACAAGAATTCAAAACGTTATTTAATACGTAGGTATACAATAAAACTGTTTGACCTTAAAGTTGCATAATATTCGTGAATTAGTGTTATTGTGAAGGAATTAAAGCAAAGATGCAAATAGCGAGAGACAGTCTCTTAATTCAATTTGCGTCTGCATAAAATAAAAATTGTTTGTAACAAAAGTTTTTGTTATCAAGAAAAAAAAAATTACAATTAACTGTAATTGTTGGTACCTTTTGGTAGAGCTGCAAACATTACGAGGTGGTAGGGTTTTGCAACCCCCTGGGTACCATCTACTTATTACATATGATACTATCAAGCAACAACTTGTATTTTTGTGTTCCGGTTTGAAGGGTGATTAAGTCACAGATCACACACAAGCCACAGATCCAAGGGACATATCATCTTACTTTCCAACGGTGGTGGTTGCGCATTAACGACTTGGAGATGTTTAACATTTTTACTGCCTTACTGCTACAATTATACTGCCTTATTTAAATAAAAAAAATATGCCAAGTATTTCACAAAGCTGAGCGCTTCTTTAAGTTTCAAATTTAAACAGCGAAAATGAAACGTTAATTTGCGTGTACTTGCTTATCATGAATGGGGTTTGGTATTCTCATTAATATTGACGTATTTGTGAAGGCGATGACATAATAAGCTGAAATTGCGATGTTGCAATTGTTTGTAATTTAAGCAGGTTTGATTTACTAGAAACAAATTGTTGTCAATTAAATGAATAACATTATTGGTAATTTAGCATTCGTGTTCTTTCTCAGTCTCATTTGCGTATTGCGTGCGCGCCGAGTGTTCGCCTCTTCGAATCATCTCTGTAACTTGGCATATTTTCAGTTACTTCATTGTTTCAAAATCTGTTGTGTAGTCCATCCATCTTACTTTAGGTAAGTTACCTTATAGTCATCAGCTTTGGCTTTTCTGTCATCTGTCATTTAAAATTCTTGTTATATTTGCATCTCAATCGACGCAAACTCGGGCAAGTACTAAAGTTACGATTGTGTTTAAATAACATCTCGTGTTCCGCCTTGAAGGAAAACAGTAAGGAGAGAATACTATATGAATATATATATACATGTGAGGAAATTGTGATAGTAGCTCTTGTGAGATTAAGCTTCAAGAGTCTCGTGATATGGACAATGGACATGTAAAATATGAATTTTATATTACACTATACTGTGCCCGCGTAGAATTAATAATAACTCGAGAATACAACACAAACATATTTTTTGAATTCGAACCAGTAGTTCCTGAGATTAGCCGGATCAAACAGACAAACTCTTCAGCTTTATATATTAGTATAGATTAAATGTAAAAGGACAGTCTGTCAATGTGCCACAACTCAAAATTCCATCCCCATCACCTCGATGTCTCGAAATCCACAACAGTGCGTTTCTTAAGGCATTTCCTGCCTCGCACAATCACTTTGTGGAACCAGTTTTCGCCGGCGACATTTCCGAACCGATATGACATAAAAACCTTCAAGAAGAGAGCGTACTCTTTCCTGCAAGGCCGGCAACGCACCTTCAAGTCCTCGGATGTTACAAATGTCCATGGGCGGTGGTAGTCACTTTCCATCAGGTGAGCCTCCTGCTCGTTCGCCCTCTCTTACATAAAAAAAAAATCCGATCAAAGGCGTCCTATCTCTTTAAATGTTTAAGCTTATTCCACCACACTACTTCAATGTAACCTACATTGGTGGGTAAAAAATAATCCATAAATATAAAACATTATTAGGTAAACATATTCATACTCAAAGCTATGTGACATTTGCAATGAATAAAATATATTGCTGTCCAGCAAACCGTGATCAATTTGTTGTGATTTACAAAGTATACATAATCTTGCGAACCATTATGGATTCGCAAGATTATTCTATAAATATATAAAACCTATTTTGAAAATAAACTACTTTGAATTTAAACCAAGTCGAATCATGTCGTGACTCGAGTACGAATATTAATTTGTATAAATGTGTAATGTAGGTACATATATATCACTATGCAAATGTATACTTTTTATGAAAAGAGTAGAAGAGGCCTTAGCCCAGCAGTGGAACATTCACAGGCTGTTACTGTACTAGTATATATAAATGTTAATTTATAGGATTATAAATGTTCCCAAACAAAATATTAATTCATAACATATATTAAAATTGCCTTCATTGACGCAAAAGCGATGTTTCTACTGGGATCTAAATTTGCCCTACTAATAAAAACAAATAATTTTTAATACAATATAATATGTAGTTTCACTCAATGTTTATATATTTATTACAAGTCTGTTGTTAAACTCATCATTATTTTATTATTTCAACAAGCAAGTGTCATAATGGACTATATTTTTGTTTATTTGTACAACGAATGTTTGTTTATTTACTAATAACAATATTATTTGTGATGACTATTTATAAATTGTTGATTGGTATATACATATTATTGGTATATTGACCGCAGCTTTACCGCTTGTTAGGCTAAAAGGGGCGGGTATTAGCTAAAAAAGTAGCCTATTTCCGTCCGTGTTGTTCAAGCTTGCTTCATTTCTAATTTTCATCATAATCGCTCTCTGGTGCGTATACTCACATGTGATTGTACAATAATGACATTTTTCTAACCCTAAGCTCTCCGGCCTAACCCTAAACTGTCAAATTATTCCATTTCAGGGCTGCCAACAATTTATTGTAAAAATAATAAATATAAAATGAAATTTTAATCGCAAACCACATATAATACAATCAAGTTAAATTGTAACTGAAGTTCTTTCGTATTATTTTGGCTACTCGGATTTCAAATTTGATCAAAATAATAATTATTTATTAATTTTCCTTTTCTTTCTGTCATGTAATGATGTTATTTTATTGGGTTTACGGTTAACCGAATGATACTCATTTTGTTGTATTTATTTTCACAGTAAGAATAGGTTATTTCGAAATTGTCTAAATTCTCGCATCTTAACAGACATTCTATTTAACAATTTAACAAACTTCTATTTAACAAACAAACAATTTTTATTCTATTTAACAAACATTAAATTTACATATTCCACGCTATTCTCTGATAACTCTTTATAATACAAAACTATTCCATTTATTTACGTAAAGCGTATCTACTTTCGTTTTAAGTTTAAAGTTTCGATAGTAACTTCACCGACAATCATAACGCCATTTTACACGAATACTATAAATACCATCGATTATTCAAGATCCCGACCAACTATATCATGTCATTTCAACGCCAAAGTTGTTCATACATTACCATATCATAGCTTAGTTATAGTTTTTTTTTCATTAAATAAAGCAAATTAAACAATCGTCTTTTTTATTTATGATCTTACGCAATGCATTCGAAATGCATTCGGTTGATTGGTTAATGTCAATTGGTCATGACACGTCAATTGGCCAATTGGGGCTGAATTAGCCCCGAGTAGCAAATGTAGTCGATACATTATTTACAAGAGTTTTTATTGTACTTGGTGGTAGAGCTTTGTTCGTCTAGGTAGGTACCAACACACTCATCAGATATTCTACCGCAAAACCACAGTACATTGTATTGTTATGTTCCTGTTTGAAGGGTGAGTGAGCCAGTGTAATCACAGGTACAAGGACCTTAGTTCCCAAGGTTGGTTGCACATTGGCGATGTAAGCGATGGTTAAAATTTCTCGCAATGTCTATGGGCTCTGGTGACCACTTACCGTCAGGTGGCCCATATGCTCGTCCGACTACCGATACAATAATAAATAAAACGCTAGAGAAATAGTACTCTCTTTACTAATTGATAACTTAGTGTTGTAGCGTTTGCTTAGCTATTTGACAAGTATTATTTACTTATAGTGACTATCGACTGATTCGTTCAACTAATAGATAGAATAAAAGCCGTCGATCTCGAGATCCTGAGAACAAACTCAGGTTAATATAAAAATATTTGGTTTGTCTGTTGAAAAGTTACTGTTATAGCCTTTAATATGGATAATTGAAGGTGTTATTCGTGAAGCACGTTAAATCGTTGGTCCATAAAGCCATGCGATAGGATTATGAGAGTAAGGGTATAGAGTGCACCTGTATTTACGCACGCACTTGTGCTCAATAATATTATTGCCTTGCTTAGATGGTTAATATCTCTTGAGTACGTTATCCGTATCTGAATGTGTTTGAGTGAGCCTGTAAATATCTCACAGCTTTTGGTCGAATGCTCTAAAGCGAATTAGTAGGTTTTCTTGCGATGTTTTCCTTCATCGCCGAGCATGAGATGAATTTGTAATTCATTATTTATAAAAAAACAATAAACAACTAAGTACATGACGCAATGTTGCTCAATAATTTACATGTAAATGTTACGAAATCTAAATTAAATAATTTTAGGTTAAGCAATTTTAATTGCGTAATACTTGGACCACTTCTCAATGTCAAGCTCATTGTTAGAGATAATTAATTCATTGACACAAAGGTAAAATTTAAGCGTTTTCCGGTAAGTCTAATTGTATTTTTATATTACATGCATATAGATTAGTTCCATTGACCTCGGCTGCGTCATTACATAGACGAGGAAATACCAGCTGTAAGTAGGTATTTTGTTGGAACAGCTGATCATTTGTAAATATTGTCATAACTACTTTACCTTGTTAATGATATAGGTTACGTTGTATCAGTCAAGTTATATGGATGTCATTTGACATTACCAGATTAAGTGATACTTTAAGATTTGTTAACGGTAAGGGAATGATATCTACCTCTTTAAATAGTATAATGAAGTAGGTTATCGCGTCTGTGCGTTCGTTAACATCGAAACTAAACCTTGGATGTTGACGCGACACATGAGGCGACCAGCATCGCCTCATGTTTTCTTACTACGCCCAGCATGAGACTAATTGTTAAAAACACAAATTAAGCACACCAAAAATCACCTAACATGATATTTTAATGATATATAATGATTATTACTCAATAAAAGACAATATAGATAAAAAGCGCTAGTAGTCGTTGATTTTATGCAGAATAAATAATATATATAATTCTACATTCAAAATCACATCTATCTTAATTGACGGAAAAGATTAAGTATTGAGTTCCATGTCAGTACGTTTCTATAGAATCTACATTCAGAACCATTGGTTGTTTTCCCTTTAATTCAATACTGTATTATGACAATTTAAAAGGTCTTCTTGAATAAATAATATTTTAATTTTCGATTCAAATATCTCACCTATGATTCTGTAATTGTGTCACTAGTAACTCTGAGTAACTGATTTTAAGTCTTTAAGTATTAGTCATGATACATAGTATTTGTTTCGATTCGACCTACGTTATTGCGTCATCTCACATTAACGTCATTATAATAATTGAGTTTAATAAATGGTTTATAAATAGCATTTGATTCCATTGTTATTAAATCAAGGCAGTTTTCACTGTCGCGGAGAAAAACGATTATCCTTTTATGCTAATTCAAGCTGTTTATATTTTTCTATCGTTTGCATAATATTATAATAACAGATACTTTTTTTGTATGCAAGTATTAACTTGTTCTACTTCGGGGTAGCTCATATAGCTGCTCATTGTTAGGTCCGGGGTTCAAACCTGGGACGGTTAAATAATAGGTATTTGGTTTATCTGTCAATAAGTTTAATTAGTAGTATTATTATGGAATTTGTTAGTGTCAACAATATGCGTCCGTGTCCGTCCGTATGCCTCCATGTCCATGTTGCACGTAACAAAACGAGCATCATAACGGTAGCTGTCCTGCACTTCTAACTCTTTTTGGTTATGCCAGATCAAAGCAAAGTTGCGCACTCTTACGAGAATGTCCGGCGTGAAGGAAAACGGTGAACCATTCAACCATCACTGATTAATAGCACTTAATTATAATGTGTTTGTATGCGCATATTAACGCGTAAAATATATCATCAGTACATCGCTAAAAAGTTTTCCCAAAAAAAAAAAAATTTACTTTTCGATTTTTCGTTCAGCATGATGCAGAAGACGATTTTGAGATCCCAAGCCTACATTGCATTGGTAATATAAGATGCTAAACACTCATAATCTATACTCAAATATAACGCTGAAGAGTTTGTTTGTTTGATCCGGCTAATCTTAGGAACTACTAGTTCGAATTTAAAAATTATTGTTGTGTTGTATTGTCCTTTTATCGAGGAAGGTTCTAGGCTGATTTTTATTCATTATATTTTTAATAATTATTATATTTTTAATAATTATAAAACATAAGTATTAATGAGCAAGGATGGCTGCATAGCAGACATGATGGGACATTCACTCATCTGCGTCACTATTACAAATCACCAAATTCAGTTGAACAATGTTTATAAATTCACTTAATATTTATTTTAAGGTATTCTGTAAATAATATATTTAAAAGACTTTCAAGATAAATAATGGCTGTGATGGTTTCATAGATAACGCTCCACTTAAAAGTTACTGAAATAGTTCAACGTCCCTACTTGTTGTTATTTTATATTTCTTCAAGTTACTTTACTCTAAAATAAGACATCATGCTGGCGTTAAGACATCGTACAGACACTTTGGTTTCATTCAAAGTAATAAGTTAACTAATTTTTGTCTTCTTCAATAACTAGTGTTTGGTATGTTATTTACGAAATATTGAATACTTATATATGATATCACTTATTTATCAAGTTAGAGAAATATTTTTTAAGATATGATACTTATATAGTTAATCCATGTGAAAGAAACATTTGCAATAGTATACAAGATAGTTTTGCCATCAGCACCAAATATCATATTTTAAGCTCTTTCCGTTACAAAATTTAACCCACATCTAAGTGACTATATATTTTTTGTAAAAGTTATATAAAAGTGTTACTATTATATTTTCTACATTAATACGTAAATGTTGCAATTCTTATTAAAATGCGAAATCGAAATCAAATGTCAGATATAATGACATTATTTCAAGATATATTTACGATCGATACATATCGTACGTAAGCTTACGCACGCACGTATATCTTGCGTAAATTTATAACGGTTGTCACAATATATTGGTCTTGGTAGTTGATATATCGGAAACTTCGGTTTTTCCACATCACCGCCATCAGATGAGTTTCATCTATCATAACTTACTTCAAACATTCGTGTGGTACCCTAATTAGTATCATCGCTAACTGCTTCGTTATTCTTAGTAAACCTTATTTCAGTATTTCGGAAATTAAAATATATGAATTTGTTAGTGATTGGCTTTTGGCTTTGGTACTCGTTGTTGGCTAATCCCTCTTCAGATTGGCCGCCATGGCCGAAATCTTTCTGGTGGACCATTATCATCTCTAAAGCCCTATTATTAAAATGATTGTTTTTTATAAAATAGACAATCCCGATTTTTATTATAAAAGACATAAATATATATAAATATGTGTGTCTAATACGATGCGACGATATAATAATACGTCTCTGGTCTGTCTTATTTGTTTGAAAGCATTATAAGGTAAGTTTTGATCATTTATAGGCGATTCTATTGTCAAGCTTCTCTGTATTGCAATATTCGAGTTTTGTGAAACGAGCCAGTGTGATAACAACGCCAACGAAACAACTTATGGTCACGGATCGTTTCGTATTAGCAATATAAGGTTGGCTTTATGTGAGAATCATATGATTCTTATGAATATATACATGACTCGAAAGATGTCGATGTCGATATTTGGTAAACGTCAGTGATGTTTCATAACCTCTTTCTGCTTTCCTTGTTAAAAAAATCAAGATGTTATATTAATGAAGTTCGTGCGGATTATATCTTATAGTGAAAAGATTTCTAAACATCATTGTTGGTGTTATTGCTTAGAAATTATAATAGTCGCAGACATGGCATTTATTTCTTTTTTCAATCATATTTTATATATTTGGTTGCCATGTTGAAACTGGGGTTTTGTTTTTCGTGGCCATTTTGTTATATTTTTTAAAGTTATTAAATTTGGTGGAATTGTTATGTCCAAGATAAACTCTTCATTTATATAATTCGTTAGTTTAACATTCAATTCTATACTGTAACATGACGATTCGATCAATAAATGCCCTGATAAGTCTACTTGATTTGGTATACAATCAAGTATATATACGAAACGAGGAGAGATACATAAATTATATCTCAGGATCGCAACACATTTGCTCAACAGATTTTCTAACGGTACGTTATCTACATCTGTGTAAACATGTTTTATATATTATTGAAGGACATTGTACACATCGTAAAGCATGATATTGTTGGCAAAATCAACACGGACTTCATGCACATAATGTAGAATTCATTGTTCCCAGCGATGCACCATTGCCCAGTACAAGTGAAATTGTGCTTTAATGCTTTGTAATAAGGATCTGAAATAGTCAAATCGGCTCCACGGAAATATTATGTACCAGTAACCCAAAACAGTGGGTACACGATCACGAACAATCGGTCATTGAGCAACGAATGTTTGCACAACTGCTGCAAATGATTATGTTAAATTACATCGTTATAGAATTGAAGTAAAATTAGAAATACATGATTATTGAAACATACATTCAATTGACAAAAGGGAACGCCTTTTACGTCTGTGGCTGTAAAGTCACTATTAATTATTATTTATTAGTACTTTTATAATGAGCAGATGGGCCATTGACACGAGCACTGCATAAGTATTAGCCACTTCTAATACTGTCAATTAGACCCCAATCATAGGATCTAAGGCAGACTGTCTTGCCTGTAATTCCATTAGTTCACTTTCCATTCAAAATTGAGTACAATGATTCAGACTGTTCATATATAATTAAACAATAAAGCGTTATCCAAAGCACTACTTCAAAAAAAGAGATGTTTTTTGTTTGTATTTTATACCTGTTTGTCTTGCTATAAATAAATAAATAAAAGTGCTCTTAGTAAAACTTTTAGTAAGATTTTGTTGTATATTCTACTCTTATAAAGTAAATTTCTATGCAAGTATCTTATGTTATTCTTGGGTTAAGTTTATGGTAATTTTATCAATGTTATTTCCTAGCTGATTAACTTTCATTTAACCTGAGCTGATTAACTATAGAAATATTTACATTAGTAGTATGCGATAAAAGAGCATTGAACTCAATAACACTATAGTTAGAGAAGTCCATCTGAATAACGTACAAAGCTTTAATATTTTTCTTAAACCGACATTATTAAATTATAACGAAGTAGTACTATTGTATAGTAATGGCAAAACCCACCAGGCTTTGTCCACTGCGTACATACATAATAATATATACAATCATCCTAAAGATTGGGAGTGATCTATGTGTGTAGTGCTATTTTTTGAGAAGCTACAGCAAGTGGATTCTATGACAACTTTCTTCATGAAAATAATTTACATGTGACATGTGGAAACTTTTATGATGATTTATCAAACTATATATATTTTTATATTTAAGATTGTTATGAAAACAATACTTGTCAAACAGACTTGTCAAACTGTTATTATCTATAACTAAATGGATATTTACAGAAATATAATATGACAAAAGTATTGTCCTTTGTCCTATAATATTATCGTAAGCTGTGAATTTCAATAATACGATATTGATATTTATAGTAATCTATACTAATATTATGATTGCGAAAGTAACTCTGTCTCCCTGTTACGCTTTCACTGTTAAACTTCCACCGTTTTTTATGCAATTTGGTATGAAATAAGTTTAAAACCCCAGGGATTCATTTTATACATGACACCACTGAACCTGCGGACCAAATCTAGTCTTTAATATTAAAATTCTGGGCAAAGATTCTACTGAAAGTAGAGTTCTAAGTGAAAGTATGTTTATAGTTTGTTTTTAATTAGCACCTGTTTGCAGTGCTGTTTAGCAAATAAAAAACGTAACTAGTTAGCTGTTAGATGGATAAATATTTCCTTATATAGTAAATATCTATTGATGCTAAAACACCTTTCAAAATGCATATTACTTAGTAAGTGTTAAGTGAGTGATCACGACAATTTTATAATCGACTTCGAGTGTACATTTTGTCGAATTTCTCACTTATTTAGTAATATCAATGTGAACATTTTATGAAGAGCTTTTACATTTTATACAGGGCTTATTTTCTTATGTAATTGTCCAAGTTAACACTAGCTTAAATAAAGTTACATTGTTTTATTAAAATATTTATTTATTTTAAGACCCACTGCTGGGCTAAGGCCTCCTCTTCTTTTGAAGGGGAAATTTTTTTATGAATAAAAAAATAAAGTAGCATATTATAACCTATTAAACAAAGTAATCGAATTCTACGCTAATTTATTTTTTGATCCCTCCCACCATTCAAGTGTGATCTATCGTATTTCTAATATTCAATATATGACGAGGTCAACAATGCTCTCTCTGAAGTGCATTTTTTAATTTTAATAATTTACTGTTAAACAGTAAAAAGACAAAATGTATTAAATTCACTGTTCCCAGCGAGAAATTTGTAAAAACGAGTGTACTTCTTAATGAGGAACCTTTAGATTCTGTAGAAGCCACAGAATTTCTTGGTAGATTCAAAGCTTCAATGGGGCCCTCTTCAGTAACACTTCAACATTGAATAAAGATATTTGAATTGGTTAGATGAAAAATATCTCCATTACTGCAACAAACATAGAGAGTATTTATGTAATATGCAAGTCAATTGCAAGTGCACACAGCACTTTCAAATTCATAGATTAAAAGTAACAAATAACATACATCAAATAAATAAAGTAGTAACTAAATTATCTTTAACACGAGCGGACCCTTCGTTGCTAAAACCTGTCTGTCTATTATTATATGTCTATTATATATAATAGAAGTATTACGTAATAACTTGCTTAATTTATATTCATTAATTTTATTAATTTGTATTTAATGTGAAGTCAAATTAGGCAAATGAATTGCCAAGTTTAATTAATATTATACTAGCTGTGCCCGCGGTTTCGTCCGCGTATAATTAATTAGCCCGATCAAACAAACAAACTCTTCAGCTTTATATATTAGTATAGATAAAAATATAATGAATAAAAATTAGCCTAAAGCCTTCCTCGATAAAAGGACTATACAATACAAAAATATTTTTTAAAATTCGAACCAGTGGTTCCTGAGATTAGCCGGATCAAACAAACAAACTTTTCAGCTTTATATATTAAGTATAGATTATGTTACTTCCTGTCATTAGTTTTAAATATCGTGACGATTTCGTTGGACCTGATATATCTTATCGTATTTGAATATTGACTCTGTAGTTGCTTGACGTCTAATTTGCAAGGTAAAATATAAAGTGCAATCGTTATAAAATAATAATTGTTTTATTAACGTATCTGTGTGATTTTATGTCTATTTGGTGAAAAAGTAATTACCGAGTTATTTGTCTGTTCTTCTCCGTAGAATCTATATTGTGAGCCAGAGGTAACTATAAATTTTATTTAATCTTGTAAAATGACAAATCATAACTGCTCGATAGAGCCTATTTGAATAAAGTATATTTTGATTTTGGTAAAGTAATAGTATTTGCACCATTTAGCAAAAAGTTTGTTGTATATTATTATAGGTACCTACCTAACTAGTACCTTTACCTATAAAGAAAGTTTTACGAATTTGTCGGATACCCTATATTTGTCGCAAATTAGAGAATTTCAACTGTGATATATGAAGTTTCTCACGATACTTTGAATCAGTATAGTAAGCTATTAAGCATAACATCGTTTTGGTTTTAGTGAACGAAATGAATTGCATATATTTTTTATATGTGATCGCTTAATTAAAATATTAAATTATCTTTTACTTACTTAAGAGATTGACTAGATTTTGTTATTAGTGACATGAGTGGGTTAATTTTACGTTGAAGTTAGAAAATAAAATAAGGCAAGAAATTTTGTGATGTTTAATTAAATGGTCAAGATTTAAAAAATATGGTCTATTATTGTTATTAAAGAACTAATAGAGAGTTTTCTCGCCTTCAACATTTCATATATAAGCTGAGATTCTTGATGTTTAATTTTTAACTTGATTATAAATTCAAAATATTTAACTAATATTAATAGAATTATTTAAAACATATTAGTACTAAATTACCTACTAAGGATTGTATTACAACATTAAAAAAATATTGAATTATGTTCAAAAACGAGTGATCAAAATTTTTGATTACCTCGTTTGATTTGTTTGCAACTTCAGGCTTGCAACTGAAGCTTTTATGATAAAAATGTAATTTGATTATAGATTCCCACGTCAAATAAAATATCATAAAGTTTTTATACTCGACGAATAATGCTCATGTCACGGGAAGATGGTTTAACGTCTATTAAAATTGTGTAAATGTATGATTTCAGTCAGCGTATATGGCTTCATAATGACCTTAAATAACTTTCAAAAAAGAAAGGATAATAAAAGCATTACCATTTTCCTTCATCATTTCTATTTTCAAATGTAAAACGTTCGAATCTCGGCAGTTTTAGGTGGTTTTTAGTAAAGCGGGTCGTGAGACAGTTCGAAATCCCTACGGGTCAGTGGAACAGAACGAAAAAAGCGATTAGCTTTTGTTTCTATGATTAATATTTTCCCAGAGCATTCCGGTTTCACTTAATTATTATTTTTTGTTACAGATGAAAGCTCAGACAATAAACAAATATCGCAACGTTACATTCCGCGATATCAATTAAAGAAGACTGATTTTTAGTAGAATACGGACATTCCCCTAATAATGTTATAGAAACGAATAGAAGTAAAACAAAATGTTCAAGTTACTCGGAGGTTTGAGCGTGTACTTCAAGTACCAGCCGGTGAAGACGGACAATGCCGTCTTCAGACTGCACAATATATTTACGACGGTGCTGCTGCTGACCTGCTCGGTGATCATCACGGCGACCCAATATGTCGGACAGCCGATACAGTGCATCGTTGGCGGGGGACTTCCAGCGAATGTTGTGAACACCTTCTGCTGGATCACATCGACGTTTACTATGCCGGACGCCTTCGCGAGAGAGGTTAGTTGACTTTAGTTTTTCTTGTAAGAAATATTGGGCGTTGGTGACCACTTACCATCAGGTGGCCCATATGCTCGTCCGCCTTTATATACAATAAAAAAAAAAGTTTCCATCGTTGGCAATGCCGGTGTATACAATTATTAATATTTCTTATCTTAAATTACTAATGCATGTAAGTTGTGGTGACCACTTACAAACTTAAAACAATATTCATAAAGTACCTCATGTTAAACGCGTGTATACCCCAATCAGGTTTGTATTATTGAATCAATACAATGGTATACATAGAGAGACGGGAAGTGAGATGACAAAATACGTGTTCCAATATTTTGGCACTATAGTCTAGGTAATTAATCTTAAAATTACTTAATAGTTTGCTAGTAATAATAATGATGTTAATAGGTTTTTAAACTATAATTATTATGATAAAAGTAATTATAAAGTCAATAAGGTAAATTGCATTACTCGTTTCCTTTGATAAAGTAACCGCAGCTTTAATGAGCTCTAAATGGTATTCGATGTTTGTTCTTTGATTAGATACTATTTCTGCGTTAATTTTTTATACCTAAAGCTCTTTAAATGCGTTTGTTTTCTAATAGTTTTCACCAAAAAAAGGAAGATCTAATGTTTAACTAGAACACAAGTAGCGTTTATCTTTATACAGACTTTAGATGTCTGCCGAAGTAGCATCACTGCTTGTATTTGTACGGAATATGTAGTGTTTGGGCATAAAGTTAAATTTAACCCCTCAACTTACCTTTGTCTAGTGTTAGTTTATTACAAGTCGTTAGCAAATAACCGTCGGTCCGTCCATCCGCTTACTTTCAGTGTTGGCAGTGCGCCAGAACTTGGCTATTTCAGCGGACCTTTCTATCCCTTTGTCGTCATTTTGTTTCTTTGTCTCATGAAGTTGCAATTTGCAAAAAAATAACAATTGACAAATAAATGCATATTATAATTTATTTGTATTTATAACTTTGATGCTTATACAAAGTTGGAATTAATCGAGGTAGGTGTAAAGTGCATTTAATAGTTTCAGACATAAGCTTCTCGTTTTTTTAACTATTAAAAATACTCTTACGACGTTATGTAATAATGAATTATTTTTATCTATATCTCTTCATACATTATCAGGCAACGCAATACTTAAAGGTCATACCAGTAAAATTTTCAGATATATGAAAATTGGTTCTTAGTAATTAGCAGCGTGTCAGAAGTTGACTAATTTGCGATGCGTTGTTAAGTTTTATTATGTTTGTGTACATTGTACGCCTACACATTTTATAAACAAAATATTTCTTCTTTTACGGCTCACTTGTTACACGATGTTGATATTCAATATTAATTTTATTTATTAACCTTTAACGGAATCTGACATGGTTTAAGGTTAAACTCTATTGAGTCTCAATTGAATGATATGTCAACTTAAACCAGCTTGACAATATAGTGTAGAGTACATAAATGAGACCTTAATACAATGGTTTACGTAACAAATAAATTTTAAGTTAAATCACCTTTTAGTTTCACAGTCAAGCTTAATCGTGAAGAGAAAACTTTGCGAAACATTTTAAGCACATTGCGCGCACGGACGACTGTAGGATTAGTTATGGTTAAAATTTAAGTGAAGAAGATGTAAAAAAACCGAAATGGATGTATAATTGTATTATTAATACATTTATATAAGTTAAATATGACATTCATAGTTTACGTTTACTGACAATGTCATACAATAATAATAATAAAAGTCTTCCTGACCGATTTAAGCCAGGGCGGTCAATCTCAAGAGAGATTAGCTAACTGCGCAGGAGATATTATAGCGCACCAGTGTGTGCGCAAACACAGGTGCATTTTCTATTCCCTAACTCTCATAACCCAATGGGACGGCAATCCGTCTCGACCGGAAAGAGTTCAGGCGCAGGACCAACGGCTTAACGTGCTTCCCGAGGCACGGGAGTGTACACTCTTCCAACTTCCAGACTCCGGGCTGCTACTGAGACTTTTTGACAGAAAACCTTAATATCATTTTATTGGCCCGACCTGGAATTTGAACCCAGGACCACCGTGTCTGTGGACTTATATGTTGGCTACTAGACCAATGAGGCAGTCATACAATATTAACATGTAGTCCAAACGTTTTTGAAGTTATACTTCTTTAAGCGCGTTATGGAAAAATGATGAGAGTTAAATTTTAAGATGCGCGTGCATCTGTGACACAAAATTAACAGTATGAAGCTGTCTGCTTAACCGCTCATTAAACACCTGAATTCTACAACGTGAAGTTAGTTCTAGGTGGCATGAAAATCGATAACTATGTTCAAGTTGTATATTCTAGTATTTTTATTACGTTAATAAAACCTTTTTTATTTAAATAAAATCTTTTTTATCAGTTTTAATATTTATCGTTAATCACTACTGCATTTTAGTTATTTTTATTTCCATACGCCAAAGAAGTACCTATAACTTCTAACGCGTGTACATAAGTACACACACTCTTTTTTTTGGCATAGGGTATTTTTTTTTCCTTGCCATACCGACATGGTATCATAAACTATGAAACATGATTCAAACAAAATTGCCTGACAATTGAATCTGTTTGAACATGAGTCCATTTTCGATGGGTATATTACTTGTTTATATTTCAACTGAAAGGGGTCGAAGCAATCAACGTTCATGACATAAATCTGAGTAGATTAGTCGGGCTAGGTGCTGTCAATTGAGAAGTAACTGCCCACATCCTCACTCGAGCGATGACGTATCAATGTATCGTATTGCGACTTCAATTGGACTCTCAATAAAAATCTCAAAACAATTAAGTATTTAAATGATTGGACCGAATAAAAAAGGTTTTTTATTTTTTTACGTATAAAAAAAATGTTTCATTTTACACAGAATTATGCAGATTAGACTAGATGTAGATGTTTGTGTATATATGTATGTAATCATATAATTAAATAGAATAAAATATATACATACTATGTTGCGATGACGGATTCACTTATTATTTTCGATATTTGAGTAACGATTTGCGTATTGTACGTAATACGGCAATTATTACAGAAAAATAATGACATTAATTTTAATATTTACATGTATGAACGACGCTGTAGCGCCTTTCGGAGACGTTTTTGGTATAAATATAATGTTATAAGTAGCGGCGCTTCGCAGTTTCATTCGCATTGAATTTAGACTATTGATTTGACAAGCGTGACTTTCATGTTTTTGTTTATATGTAATAACAAACATTTTTGCAATTAATTTCGTTTTTTTCTCTTCAGGATTCTGCAGTATAAATGTTCAACTAAAAAGCAGGATAATTTAATGTTTAAAGAATATTTATTCCCATAAAGACAAAAACTTGTGTTTATATATCATCAATGAGTATATAACAACGTGTGTAACAAGATGACTCTGCACTTGTTAAGCTAATATATTATGTTTATAATGAAATATTTAAATTATGTATACTTATATTGCTATGCATACAAAAACACTGTTTATTTCGTACTAGCTGATACGCGCGACTTCGTCCGCGTTGCTTGATATATTAACAAAATTTTCTTATTTACGAAGGAAAAAACATCAAAAAGATCATCCACTAACCGGCATCGAAGCAGCGGACTGGAGTACGCTCCAAACCCTCTCAAAAAGGAGAGGGAGGTCTTACGACATAGAAACGCACGTCGCACGTCTATAGTGCTGTGATATACCTATACATAGATATTACTTATTGTCCAAGACAAAGTGTCACACGATAGAAGTCCTAAGACACTTATTTCCGGCCTAGCTCTCATTCGCCAAGTCTCTTAATTTAAACGGGCGATAAGGAAATTCGTTCCGAAAACCCGTGTTCCAACATCTGTCGCCTGATACGCTTTGTGGGAAATTTCGGTATACTATTGTTAAGCCGGCTTCAGTATGTAACCGGTCTATTAATATAGTATTCTTTATTTAAAAATGAGATAATCATTCAGAACGATTCTTTGTTTTGTTACAAAAATATTCGTGACCAAAGGGTTATAATAGTTGCTATATTTGGAATGTAAATAATATTACGATTATGTGAAAGAATGCTCATCGCAATTTTATTTTTATAAATCTTTTGACTGTCATATTTGTTGTGAAAAATGACGAATTAAAGTTGCATGTAAATTTCCAACTACTGGACTAAGGACCCACGATGATAGTGCTGGCAGGTGGTCAACGATGGTTTACTTTACTGACAAGCACGAGATGTATTAGGAAAATAAATTAAGCACACTAAACAAACTTATAACAATATTGCAAGTTAAATAAAAACTTTAAAAAAAATGTCTCAACATGTTATATCTTAGTATCAAATTGAAGGACCTCAACGTTGATAATATAAGAGCAAGATTGACAAGATCAAAGAGGTCTTTAATTTATCAATCGAGAGCCTTTGATAACCGAATTTAGTAAACCGTTGAGTTCATACAAGGCTGCTCTTGTCGTGAGATCATTGCCATTTCTTTGAATAATCTTTATTCATCATGATCTCGGGCCAACGGCTATCTTTATGTTTTATAATTGAATATATCTCAAATTATAATCAAGATAAATATTGCACAAGTATTTGTTCATTGCGTAAAAGAATATTGTTTTCAATGAATTTCGGCAACCATACAGTTGTTATCAAATTGACATATATTTTCCAATTATATTTTTATTTTAAGTTGTTATGTTACGCCATTGTTTATAAACATTTCTATAAGATATAAAATCTGGGTCAAAGGTGATCTAAGAAAAATAGATTAGAGATATATTTTTTAAAAACATTGACTAAATATACAATTTATTTTATTTACATTAAAACCTTAACTAAATAAAAATTAAAATTAATTATTATACAAGTCGTGACCACGTGGAATGCTAGCAGCATTTCCCCTTTGAATCGCAATTCCGCTTCTCTGGGCGAAAAATGAACCAGCCCTCCTGTCACCAGTGGAGGCAATAAGGCGGGGAGTAATAATTTGGATGAATTTTTTGGCACTATTCAAGGTCCAAGCGTTAAATTTGACTAAATTATTGAGTTTTGTACAAAAAGGCAGACTTAAAGCTAGTAGGCATTCTCTATCAATAAACTTGAAGAGTAATTGGGAATACATGATAGCGGTGCTAAAACTAAATAACAATAGTCCTTAAACTAAAAAGGTTAAAGACCAATTTTATTCGAAACTAGATGTGCCCCACGGTTTCACCTGCGTATAATTAATAAAAAATATAATTAATAAAAAACAGCCTAGAACCTTACTCGATAAAAGGACTATACAGCACAAAAATATTATTTAAATTCGAACCAGTAGTTCCTGAGATTAGCCGGATCAAACAAACTCTTCAGCTTTATATATTAGTATAGATAAATTATTTAGTCTGTCGTCTACTTTACTTATTTTAATAGTGTTCAAAACCGTAGGAGAATTATTATTTTTGTATTAATAATAATTGCTTAATTTAATATATTTGTTTTACTTGATCGTGATGCATTTGCACTTTCACACAGACACCCACACACACATTAACGTATTAACGCTTCCATAGATGCTTCTAATAATGCTGAATGAAAGCGAGCAAAGTGGACTCCAGAAAATCCTAAATATTTTCCTTTGTTTTGTAAAAAAGACATAATCTGTTATATTTTCCCTCAATAATTATTGAAAGTTTAATGAGAATAATAAGTATGTATTAATAATAAAATGACTACAATCACTCGGACATTGCTAGCTCGGTTCACTTCATCAAGCATAACTGCAGACGGTATTTATTCCAGTGATAGAGTTTATGACGTTGAATAGTAATACCGTATGGTGTAAAGGACAGACGATAAAGTTTGTTGTCCTAGGAACAAGTGAGTCGTGTCTCATGAGTTTCGTGATTCACAGTGCGTAACACGTGCACATGAATTTAATTCATATTCCTCATTGAATTACCTTATGTAAATACATATGTATATATAGTATAGGTGAATACGGACAATGAAAGTAATAACTTATTACTAGGGTTACCAACTGGCAGCCTAGCCTTATATATTATTTGTATAAAAATAAAGTTTGTTTTCTTTTGTTATTAGTTTACTCAGTATTGTCTAATGTTTTTGAAAACATAGCAACTTATAAACTATACATTTAAGTAGGAAAATGCAATACACTACAATTATTTTAATTACAAAAATACGCGATTGAAGCAATTTAGTATAAATATGGTTTTAATACTTTGAGAGTAATGTCAGTGTGAACACTACCTGTATTACTTTGTTGGAACGTTCGGCAAAATAATAAAAAAGTGAGATCAAAACACGAACAAAAAAAATTATAAAAACATTACATATGAAGCGAATACCTAACGGGCTCTATAAAATACAAATTAAAATAAGATTATTTCGTCTAGACAATATAATATTGTATTCCTTAAACAACAGTTGTTAACACTACATGTAATAGACGATTCATGAAGTTTTAACTGATGAACCATTCTGTTTAATTGATTCAAATGCTTTCAAATACCATATTATCTATACTTCTATACTAATATTATAAAGAGGAAAACTTTGTTTGTTTGGTTGTAATGAATAGGCTCAAAAACTACTGGACCGATTTTAAAAATTCTTTCACCATTCGATAGCTACATTATCCACGAGTAACATAGGCTATATTTTATTTTGAAAAAAATTAGGGTTCCGTAAAATATTTGGGTTTTACGGAAAAAAATAACCAGAAAAAATTCTTATTTTGCGTACGCTGCCTAAACTATAAAAGATAGAACCATAAAGTGTTCTAATTAATTGTAGATCTTATAAATATCTACAAAAAAGTCCGCAACACACTATACCTATCTATGTCGAGTGAGGCACAACAACCATTTTTTTATTTAAAAATCTTGAATTTTTTTTGGACTACATTTAAAGGCGTTTATTTTACTCATGCTATTAATCCTTATCAAAATAAATTATTTCATCACTAAGAACAGTTTATGTAGATAATATTTGGTCTTTGAATGATTACAATTGGACGTTTGGTTTTGAAGTTATGGCGAAATTAAAATATTACGGGAGGGGAGTTTAGATCTACGAGTAAGGTACCCGCGCGACTCAGACGCGATGTCGGCTCCTTACGCAGCGGTCGTGCGCGAAATCTAATAATTTTCATGCGATTTTTTTTAGATTTAATGTAACTAAATCTACGCAAAAGTTCTTCTCAGAGCTAAACAACAGTTCTTTTCAGAGCTAACCAACAGTTATTTTCAGGGCTAACCAACAGTTCTTTCCAGAGCTAGAATATTACACGCTATTAACATTTTCTTAAACATTTGAAAATGCCTAAGAGAGCCAGGTCTCAACTTTCTAAACATAGTTCTCAAATTTCTTTATACAAAATTCATTTCGGAAAATAATATAAAATTTGATAGTATTTTCGATTCACAATTTAAGCGATAATGGCGTACATATAAAAGATAGATATAATATTATGCTGTCGCGGATATTTTTGTAGAACGATATAAGAGATATATTTCCACCATACATTATTTTCGTGAACCTCTTACGGTTTTTGCAGGCATGCCAGAATGGATTGCAAATAGAAGTTTTTTTTGAATGTGTCACGTACACTTATTGTTATATTTTGGCCAATTTACTCGATAGCTTTATAAATTGTAGTTAATTTGTTATTTTGATGTATGAGCTATATTATTGTAAAGTTTCATTAAAATCCATTCAGTACTTTTACGTGAAAGGGTAACAAATGTCCATACGTCCATACACAATTTCGTGTTTATTATATTAGTAGGAAGTAGAATTATTATATGCCCTGTACTGAACACACGTACACTGTACTGTATGACGAATTAATCGATTGGTGAATGTTTATATCTTATTGATTAAAAAATGCACGGAATTAAATTCTTATTTTACCCGTACGAAGTCGGGACGTGCAGCTAGTATATTATAATTTTAGTCGTGACCGTGTGGAATGTTGGCTAGAATGCTAGATTATTATATAAGTAAGCACAATGTTATATATTTTACGAAGAAGTACGAAGGTATCAAATCCTCGATATTGATCTTAATTAATTGTTTAAAGTGAATTAATGTATGTAATAACTATTGAAGTGTCGATTAATTGTGTCATAAACGACATTTCCCAGATATTACTTTGGTTTTGGTTATTATGTTTAAGAACGAGTTCGTATACTATGCGTATTCACATTATCGTAACAATTTGAAAAATCGACTAAATTTTAAAAACATCTTGTGTAATTAATTGCCTTCCGGAGTACAGAATAGAATGTCTTTATAAATGTGGGCAATTTGCTAGCAATCCGAACTAATGCCTTTTTGTTTAACTTGTATCCTGTTATCTTCCGTGTTGTATGTAAGTATACGCGATCCGGCACGTTTTGCACTTAATGCGCATGACGCAAATATATGTCTCAGAATCTATGAATAATTATATATATTGCATTTGAGTGAAGTTTCTACATATAATAAACAAGTTTCTCATTTTATTTATTATTTATATTAAATTAGGAAAATAAATGCTTAAGTAATACTTGTGTGAAATGTTATTTAGTTCAAGTTACTACATAAAACTTACACAGAATTTAATTGCATAAAATAATAATTACTAGTTTTATTAAAATATGAACAAGAAACTGAAGAGTAGAAAATATTAAAATATAAAAAGAGCTAAACATCAAAGTGAAATAAAAAATTATCAGATCGATAAATTTGATTCAAAACGTGATAGAAATATAAAAACATATTCTTTATTTCATGTTGTAAATTTTAATAAATGTAACTGATATAAAGATAAAAATAAATGAAAAGAATAAAAAAAAACTAATTGCAGCTTGTTAACGGACGAATACTAAAACGCCAATCAAATAATAAGTGCAACTTAATTATTTGAGACGCCGTTAATGTCAAATTTAGTATGCGAAATTTTAATTAATTTTAGCAATGTATTTCTATGGAAACTTTAAAAAAATCTTGCAATTCTAAATTTTAGGTAGTGATTCATGTTCAAACAGTGTGATCTCATAATAACAAGCTGTGCTGTTATTGTTATTCGCACTGACTCCAGTAACGGTCTGGAAAATTGACCCAATGATCCAGTGCCTCTAAGACTGAATGTACCGATTTTTTATCATAGCCTTTTCTTTGTATTTTGACCTCTTTATTTAGATACTTTCACTCGTTTTTAATAGATGCTCTAGTTTAGTTATACATTTTTTAGTAATAAAGTCAAAAGTTTAATTTAAAAAAACCCGCAATCGAAATATGCCTCTAATAAATTTATCTTGTAAGGCAAAACCGAATTTACCACATTTTTTTCCGTCATTTAAATTGTTCGTTTCGAAAGCTATTTTCAAATATCTTTAGGTTGTTCGATATAAAATTGTAACGGTTTTCCAGGCAGGCAAGGAGGTGGCGCACCCTGGTGTCATGAACGAGTATGACAGCTCACAGGAGAAAAAATACTACACGTATTACCAGTGGGTGTGCTTCGTGCTCTTCTTTCAGGTTGGTTTATAGAATTCTAAGTTTTTTTCGGTGAACTTGATCAAACGTATTTATCCGACCGACATCCTGTTTTGCGTAATTAGCCTTTTTTTCCACTGTGTTCACGTAATGACAGTAAAATTGATCTGAGAATACTTTTTTTTGGTTGCATTTGACTTATATAATGCTACACGTGAGATTGTTTCACGTGGAACAGCTAGTAACGCGTCCTCTATCAAGTCCCCACGCACTAATCTGTCAAATAACTCTACGATCAGTTCAGTTCATTCAGTTGTTTCATCGCGATGCCGATGGTCTAATAATTACAGTAATTTTCGTTTTTGTAATACGATTATTTAACTATATTTAGTAGGATTAATTAAAATAGATAACTGTATCCTTGAATAAGCATAAAATATCAAATTCGTAATAAAGTAGAGAAACAATTTTAATGTAAAAAATATTCATTTTAAGCACCTAGGTAAATAAAACAAGGATATGAATATCTAATTTTAATGTTACTTGGAATTGATGATTCATTTAAGTTGTTGGTATATATCAACGGATATGCAACAGACAAATGTCATTGAAAAGTTCAAAATATGTGATTTTTAAAAAATATATTAATATTTTGATTGCTCACAAAATACACACAAATAGACGTTTAAAGACGATATGATATGAAATTGTATGTAGTGTTATGGAAGCGCGACTACTCTGCCATGAGTACTGATAGTAATGCCAGTAATTTGTGAACTAAAATAAATATAATAATAATAGCATAGTTCGATTTTTGCTACCAGTTAATTAGTCCCGTTGACTGATATATTTAGTTGGGTTAAACACATTGTATGTGACATGAATGTCAGCACTGAAGCGATAATCAGACGTGCAAATATGGGCAACAATCGCTACCGTCTACAGTTAACGGTGCACTAGACGTGTTAAACAACTTGGTCATTAGTATTTAAAATTTGACCTAGAATAACTTGTTCCTTTAAAATGGGTTAAGTTTCATCCGCGGCGCTGCTGTCAACACAATCAAAATTTCAATAACACAGAATTATCAATGTAAAGATATATATTTTTTGGATGTCGGGCTCAGCTATTCTATAGCGATTGTTGGGTTCCGGTTTGAATGGGTGAGTAAGCCAGTGTAACTATAAGCACAAGGGACATAATATCCTTACTACAAAGGTTGGTGGCGCATTGGTAATGTAAGGAATGGTTATTAGGTCTTACGATACCAATGTCTATAAGTGATGAATGGTCATCCCATTTACCATCAGATGGCCCATTTACTCTACTGGCTACCCATTTCGATATTCGAATTCGATACGACTAGATAAATTAGATTAATTTTACTGGCAGTAGAAATAGATCGTTCCCGTGTTGAGTTTTGTTGCATTTGTTCTAGGCTATAATGTGTTACACACCAAAGTATTTATGGGACGCGTTCGAGGGCGGACTCCTGCGCACCATCGTTATGGGATTGAACGTCGGCGTCTGTCACGCCGAGGAGAAAGAGAAGAAGAAGGAAGCCATCATCAACTACCTCATTAGACACGAAAGGGTGAGTGTGTAACATATAACAGCACTAATATATGAATAGTAATGTGATCATAAGCATAAGATTAACATCAGAACACTCCAGTAACATGTTTGTGAATTTATCTTTTATATGTTTAAAGAGAAGGTAAGTAGAATAAAGGAGAATATTCGTAGTTTCTTATACATTAAATAGTTAACTTCAGGTGTAATGTCATGCAATGTATTTCAGGTGTAACATAATTGCCAACAAGGTGTTATACGTACACAAACAAGTGTTACATTATATACATATATCCTCGTATAGTGCCATCGTATGCTGTCCCAATCATACTTACTGTTACAAAAAATTGGAAGATTAAACTGCGACAATTAGTTATTACAAAGGTTAGAGTTGTTTTGCTCTAATTATTTAAGAACGATGTTTAACTATCCTTAAATAATTAGAAGTCACATTTAAAAATAATAATCAGCCCGTTCAAAACGCAAAAGCTAAACAATGGTCACACAAGGGGAATATCAATTAGTGCTGGGAGCGAAGACGCGTGTGTTGCGTCCTTAATGTTGCAGGTTCATTGCTTGGAAACGGTCGTATGTTGAATTGCAATTACATTCGTCGGTGAAGAAAGGATGTGCATTTTTTTTCAAATGTGCAATGAATGTTAATAAATAAACGCTGTTATTATTAAAAAAAAATAATATGTTGAGATATATATAACTTGTAATTTGGTTTACCATATATATCCATATTTGCTTCGTTGGTCTAGTAGCTAGATATGAGGCCGCAGACCCGGTGGTCCTGGGTTTAATTCCCAGGTCGGGCCAATAAATAGTTATTGGGTTTTTCTGTCAGAAAATTCTCAGTAGCAGCCCGAAATCTGGAAGTTGGAAGTGTGTACACTCCCGTGCCTCGGAAAGCACGTTAAGCCGTTGGTCCTGCCCCTGAACTCTTTCCGGTCGTGTCGGATTGCCGTCCCATCGGATTATGAGAGCTAAGGAATAGAGACTGCGCCTGTGTTTGCGCACATACTTGTGCACTATAATATCTCCTGCGCAGTTGGCTAATCTATCTTGAGCGAAATCGGTCTGGAGGACCTTTATTATTAATATACTCATAATAAGTATAATATATATTTTTCGGACTTGTTTATCTATTGATTAAAGGCCGACTGTTCGGCTGTTTGTGTTGTCACAGAGAGTTATCATTGTTCTGTTCTCATTCACAAAACCATGTCATTCTATTTTTAAATTTACAAGAAATATATAAAATACGATCGTTAGGTAGTTCTCGCTTTTGAACCTTTTCCTAACGTCTATGGACCGTGTCGAAACGAGATCGTGACAGACAATCAAAATTGCACCAATATTTTTTGTACACGGTCATTGGCCTGTTCAACGATCGGTTGCGTAACGCAAAGTATCATCCATTGACGTTCTACTATCAACAATGTCTTCGTATATTTTACACAAAAGCAGCAATGGTCGTGTTACATTTCGAACTACCCAGTTGGTTACATTTCCGGTTTCGAAATTATGACTACATAGAAGGTTTTATTCGATTAGCGTGGCTTTTCCTTTATCGATTCTGTGTGACAGCTGGAGTGAGTCATGTAATGAGTTTTGTTTCTCCGAAATTTCCCCTATCAAGCCTTGGAAAGTCTTCAATTGATCAATTTATATGAACAGTTGCGTTTTAATTAAAACGTGTCGTGTTTACCTTAATTTGCATTTTTGTCCACTTTCTATTTTATTTTATTTAATATTGTAGTCAGCTTTCGACTTATTATTTTTTTTAGAAATTATTTATTGCGTTACAAATAGCAAAATAAACCGTTACGAGTCAGACCAATATAAGAAGTCTAGCGATTTACAAATGGCTTCGTTCGCGTCATAATTTAGGATTGCTTAGTATCAATTTCCATAGCTTTTCAAAAATCTTTGCTTCGTGCTAACCTACTGTAAAAAAGGAATCCAGTTTGGGTTGTGCGTTGATATGTCAGTCAGTCAGACAGGTTATTGTTTAATTTATAAAGATGCGGAAGTTAACATGAATAATATTAAGGATCACTTATCATATTGCTGGCGGAATAATCCTTTATTTCAATCCTTTATTTTTGTTGTTAAGAATGGCATCATAATATGTCGAGTACTGCATTAACAATTGAATTTGAAGTATTTTACTCAAATATTATGTAGTACACTTTCGTTAGCTTACTTAAGCACTAGCAGTCTGCGTGCGTGTTCTGAACTCACCGCGGTACGCGATTACTCGACCATGAAGCTCATTCAATAGTCACAAGTGACCACGTGTTTTCATGTGATTGTTCCGCGAATGGTCTGTTTGTGATGTTTGTTTCTTTTTTTTCAGTTGCTTCTGTATCTGATTCTGGTAACACTCGAGTGTCGTAGTTTTCTCACGTTCGTTTGTTTATTCAGACGGCATGTTGCGTACTACATGCGAGTGTATTTGTTTTGTTTAGTAATCACAGAAAGATTTGAATATTTATATTGTTTTAAGACAAAATAGTACAGGATATTTAGATACAGCTTCTTTGAATAGATATTCGATAATTAGAGATTCTCTTTTTGTTTCACTGTATGTTATACATAGGAGAAATCATATAAGTCTGTCTTTTTGAAAATCATTTTTTGAAAATCTCATAGCTTTATTATATCTACCTAAAATGTGAATATTCATGGCCAAAAATACCAAAGTTTGTTACGGGTGTTCTAAATGGCTACGTGGGCCGGGCATCGTCGCTACTTTTTGCCTTAATAACGGTACGTAATACTTGTCGCTGTGCACGAGTCAACGTACGCCGTGGAATTGATTTAATGACTATTTCGATCATTCTCAACCCTTTCGCAGGATAAGTTTAAATATTTTCTATGCAATTAAATTAAGAATATATAACAATAAAATAAAATAAACTTTGTTTGTTTTCAATCATTTCTAAATCATCTATGTCATATATTTTCGTTTATTGTTACTATCGATTAGTAATATCAACCATTGAGAAACATCCATCAGTAAGGAATTGAGCTTTGAATATTTATTCAGCAGAATCTAATACTGACGACTCATTTTTTAGCTCTTGGTTTTTTTAAAGTAAATTTAAGTGTTACTCCTGTTATAAGAGTGTCAGCGCCGCCGGTATAACTGTCATCCCCTTTTGTCATTATATCATCTTAGCCCCCTGCCCCTTAGTCGGAGGAGTATTGACGATGTAAGAAGTTTTTTATGCTTCTCGCAGAGCCGTTGTTAATTGGCGAAGGTGGTTGTTTTCTCGGTAGAGTCTACTTCCCGAACAGGTAGTAACTTTAAATTGTATCGTTATTAATATTTAATAGAAACATTTTAGTAGTGACAGTAATGATTATAAATATAAAATTATTATACTATTAATGGTAGCTTTGATATAAATAAAAGTAATTTCTTAATTATACTTAAATATTAACAGCTTTTTATTGGTGTTTCTGTGGGTTGTAACCAGAAGCCTACTACAAGAAAGTATATTTTCAGTTTTGATAAATATATTCATGTTATAAACACATTTGCAATACACTTTTCAGGCTGCAGGTATGCACGGTGAATAAATAAATATATAAAAATTAGTTATGAATTTAAGATTTAAGATCGTTTGTTAGGTCAAGTTATAAAGCTAACGTTACACGACACAAGGTAACCGAATCCATCACATTCACCATCGCATTTATAACCGTAATGAGTGGTTATATAATCTTGAATGCAAAACGTAAAACGATCCACCATTAGTAACTGTGGTAACTTGGGCGTCGGCTTACATTTTACTTAACACAGGATTCGATACTGCGTGTAAATTGACCCACACTCGCTTCCACGAACGTACGTAATGTGAATAGTTAACAACATTCGAGTGTTTGGAAATTAAATTCTGTCTTGTGATAATCTGATGTGTTAAACTTTTGTTACAATATGTCCTCAATTCGTTGCTTTCCTGTAACTGTACTGTGATCTCATCTATTGATTCTATTGACGGTTCTTCTCTCGGTCGGTTCTACATTCCGATTAGGTGGTAGGTTGAAAGAATAAAATAAATCTTGTTTTTGATAGTTGTCTATAGTCCAATGATTTATATATAAAGTTAAATGGAGCGATAGTTATTTGTTGTAGCTTTTAACAATATTTCTAGCTTATGAAATAATGAATTTCTATAGAAAGTTTATTTAACCTCCTGAAAACATTTCTTTCAGACATACAGACAATTTTCAAATTTTATTTAGTATATAACTTTTCAATTGTTTGTCTTTGATACACGTACTTAAACAGACCCAATAATGTTATTTATCTGATAAAGTTTACCAAAAAGATAGAATACTTTATATGTGTGAAAATGAAACTAGTTGTCTTTATGACTAAATTGATATTAGTTTCATTCATTTCTGAGAATTCGTATCGTTTATATTTAATTGAATGCACGGCCATGATGGAAAACTTTGTAATGAAACCTGTATGTTAGATTGTTTATCTATAATTCTAGAAACGTGTCGATGGTAAAAAATCTGCCGCTGCTTAAATGAAACATCTGGATAAGAAACTAGAATCCGGAGTTCAATGACTGTTTCGAACGATTCGAACGCTTCAGGCAAAACTATGATTAGTGTATTATCGGAGCTTTATCAGTAGGTACTTTTATCGCAGACGATGGACATTATTATATAATATTAATAATTTAGATATTTTCTTAGACTTTTGAAGAATTGGACATTACTGAAGCTATAACTCTCCGCCTTTGAAGCATCTACAAAAAGTTAAAATATATTTTCCTCGTGTCATAATATTATCTCGATCGAGTTTCGACTAAGATTGCTTTATAAAAGTAACGTATGCTTTTTTAATGGCGGGTAGAATGATCAAAGTTGTAATAAACAAAAAGCGTCGATGTCCCGCTAGGCACTTATTCAGGCTCTTATAAAACGTGCACAGGGCAGACTCAATTAGAGGACCACTTCAAATGAACAGAGCTTACAGAGGACACGAATAGGAATGGGGAGAGTAACCAAAAGGATGATCGAAAACACTTGTAATTTTGTTTATATAAATAAGGTTCATTTCACCATATTATAGGTAATATATAAGAGCCAGTATTGTTACAAGAGCAATGGATGTCTTAACTTACATAATAAGCTTGACCTCAGTAGATAGCTTTATCCATTATTATTATCCAAAAAAAATAGTTTTGAACATATATTTGCAAAAATGTAATTTATACAAGGCCGAATACAGAAACCTCTTAAGAAGTTAAACGCTACTTAACATTGAGAAGCTCCTAAATTAGTATGCGAAATTTGAAATTAACGGCGTCTCAAATAATTAAGTTGCACTTAATATTTGAATAAGTATTCAGTATTCAGCCGTTAGTCCTCTACCTTTATAGGAGGTAAAATATATCCAAAATAGTCTGTTTATTTTTATATTTTACGTACGACGAATATATTTCAATAGCAGTTACAGCCATTACATATTGAGGTTTTATTAATGTTTAAGGACGCGTGAAATCATTGTAGTGACGGATTACGTAAATTCGTAATGCCATGGTATCATGGTGGTATGCGGAGGATGATTGCAGACTCGATCCATGTCACGGCACGCAACAATGACCACTCGTATGGCGGCGTGCATGACACCGATCGACGCAACCTCGTTTACAAACAGATGGAAGGATTGCTTACTTGTAGCTGTAGCTACAATGACAGTTACATTATGGATTTGCCTTTTGTTTATTTCGTAGTTGTTGATACAATTTATGAACACATAGAAGCATAAAATATGTCCATTTTTATAAAACACAAAAGGCCATCATATTATTTACATCTTTTATAAAACAAGAGGAATAATTATATTTTCCATGATTACTAATGAACCTTATATCTTAAAGCGTAAAGGTTATAGTGCAACAAAAATGCATAGCTTTGTATCATCTCGGGAAGTCCATCCATTGCAAAAACTACCAGGTGCGGGTCCTACAAAGGGACATCGCCATCTGCCGGCCCTGATTCGACATAATACACCACTAAAACGATACAAGGGCTTCATGCTGGGGTCGTATAAGGGCACTTGAATTATGCATTTTTGTGCGCGTTTTGTTACTCTTTGAAAATTACTTCAAAGAACATAACTATTTAGTATGATGAAATTTTATAATAATCGAATTTTATAAAAATCTAATTTTAGATAGTTAGATTAGATAGTAGATTTCAATTCACACGTGGTAGAAGTGAAACCTTCAAAAATTTTGGCTTCGCCTATATAATGCTTCCTATCTCATTTTCTCCCACGTTAAATATTATGAATTTATGTGTCTGTCTCTTTTTCGTTTCGTCGACTTTCAAATCACAACGATGCTAAAGAAGTTTTCACTACAATAATCAATTTACATGAACGAAACAAGAAGTCATAGCTTATAAAATAAATCCTTGAAACGAGGATTCATATTTATTGAAGGTATTTGTCTCCATAAATTTACAATTCGACATTACGACAGACTTATGTTTCATTTACACGCTTTTTCTGTTGTTTGTTCGACAAATGAATGTTTTATTCAATCGTGACCTGTTTTAATGCAAAATCATAGAGGACGAGAAATCTAATTGTAAGTGACTTTCCGAGAAAACGATTGTTATACAATAGCCGTCCTGTTTACGAAAAAATAGTAACATTAACGTTTTATGGAAAGCAAACTAGAAAATGATCATATGGTTAGTCTCAAGTTCATAAACAATCTTATTAATATATGAACGAAAACCTACTCGTCTTAGTTTTCTATAACTAGTCTTAAAAAAATTGACGTATGGCAGGTGTGTTAGAGAATCGTCACCTGCAAACGAATCTAACGGAAATCGACTCCCTAAGGGGGCTTGTGATTCACGCCCATGAGAGCGAAGTTGGTGTTAGTTGAAAGGGTTGAAATGACTGCACTTTGTTTATGAATTATTACAATTTTTTTATAAAGTATATAATTTAAATTGCGCACCACTAATGCGCATTGGCGTGGTAATGTTCTATTACCGTCACATTTTTTTTGTAGATATTCTCAATAACTATATGTCTCGACATGGTAAATAGATTTCGCTAAAAAGAATGCAATAAGCACTCGAATACTATTTTTCGTTTGATACTACAAAAGCGTACCTTAAATAGTTGATAGAATATAAGTCATATTAATCTGTACAATATAGATATTAGGAACAGTGAGTACCTACTACCTAGTAATAATAACACGCGCGGTATAAATTGGCCGGTCAGTAGAAAATAAATTTAAGATCTTAATTTTAGGCTAGATATGGGTATATGTTTGAAACGTGGTGAATATTACGTAAATAGTCGATTATTGTTGTTTTTTTAACTCGTAATGATTAAGATTAACTTGTAACTTTATGTTTTATTTATTGGACGTTATAAGCATAAATTATTTTGTCAATGACAATGCCACTTGCATTGGAGATGTGAAGATAGCGATAATAGAACATGATTATTAAACAAGGACAATGAATTTGATATCAATTTGGGAAGAGTTTGATTTATTCAAGGTGACTCTTGTATTACATATTATGATGAACGTGTTATGATATATCGGTGATTGTTTTGCGTGAGATGTTTCAATTGTTATGTTTCAGAACATGAGTTTGTTTAATTAAAGCGAGACGAGCCGCTTTGATGAGTCAATTTAAACATATCAGATTATATGTACAGGTCATTTTAATATAATAATAATAAATAAGTGCTGTGTAATATTCACATCGGTGTATATGGTTGTTTGTTTTGGTGTGCCTGCTGGCTGCCACTGATTTCCAAGACTGGTCTCTATCGGAACTGAATGGGTTTTTAAAAAAAATCTAAAGCTAACATATATCCTGACTTAACACCTAAAAAAGTAGCGCATGTCCCGTCTAACACGCGGGCAGAGGCTAGTTATATAATCATTATTTTACGCATCATTATATTAGTCGACTTTTTTTATTGCATAGGAAGGCGGACGAGCTGGCGGGCCACCTGATGGTACGTGGTCACCAACGCCCATAGACATTGACGTTGTTAAGGGATGGTTAACATCTCTTGTCAAATTATCCAATTACATCGCCAATGCGCCACCAACCTTGGGAACTTGGCTCACTCACCCTACATACCGGAACACAATAATAGCAAGTACTGCTGTTTTGCGGTAGAATATCTGAAGAGTGGGTGGTACCTACCCAGACGAGCTTGCACAAAGCTCTACCAACAAGTAAAAATCCCATCAGTTTGCTTAAGTTCGCATTGCAAGAGACGTGGCCGTGGTATTGCCGGTTTATCTATGATTGTTAAGTTAATTTGAAACAAAGGTAGTCTGTGCTGGATATATAAATACATATAATATAATAAAATAAATAAATAGAATAGGCATAAAAATTACGGGATTTTAGCAACATAAAACACTACAAAAACACTACTACTATACCTACACCGACGAACGTGGTTGTGGACCAGTTTGTTTTAATATAAGTATTATTGTTTGTCAAAGCCAAAGACGTATATGGTCATAGTTTTCGCTATCCAGATAGACTAGTGTATGATAAAATACCACGAAAAACTCAGTATTCAAAACATTGTCATGCTATGTGTATAAAAATATTTAATATAATTCCAGATTCCTTAAAAATGTTAAATATCCGCCATTTTAAAACAAACCTACAAACTTGGCTAATTGATAAAAAATTCTATTCTATATCTGACTTTTTAAATTTTAATAATGTAATAATTTAAGGATGAAATCGTAATGATAATTTTGAAACATTTTTGTGAATTTGACATGTACTACATATTTGCATGCTACTATGTGGCTATATTGTGTTATCATTATTGTATTTCTTGTAGACAATAATTAATGCAAATAATTTAAGTATTAAGTAACATGACGCTTAAATTTTTGCCATACCTTTAATTTTGTTTACGTTTACTTTTGACTATGAAATGGACTGATAGTGTTGCTTTATAGTAAAGCTAGATTAATGTAATAAACATCGTATAGAATAACGTATATGTATAACATAAACGGGTCACCTCCCACAACGATTTTAAAAGGATTGCGACTAACGGACGAAATTATTATTCATTCTAATCTAAAGTATCTAGATTTTAGATCGATAACTTTATCTGGTTATGTTACAAGCTGGGCCAATAGTTAAACAAGCGATTGACATAACAATATTTTTAAACGAGATAACTCTTTGTATGAAACTTCTGTGTTTGCGTGTCCGTATGTAACGTCCGATTTGTTTTTTTTTATTTATTCATTATTTATTTATAAAAACTTTGAAATTTTCAGTATTCCTTATTATAGATTACTAGATAATAGTTTTAATTTTGATCGTTACTAAGACTACGCATCAAAATTCATCATAGGAATATGCTAGAGTTACCTTCGCGTTTGCCTTTTAAAAATTATACAAATAAATATTGAAAATTAGTTGATTTTAATTCTAACAAGTTTGACAAGACAGACAATAAAATACACCTGAATTATTAGTTTGTAAATAATTCGATTGATCACGTGACATCAACTTGATGTATTATTGCATGACCTTTAAATGGTAATAAAGCTTGTATGATAGAAATGCGGGTGCTTTATATTTAACGATCGCGGTTTAACAGTTGCGAATTAGATAACGCAGTAATAAAGAGTAGATATGACATAGTGGATGGATACAATATGGAATGCTTGTAACACCGCTGTGACCTTTATTATTATAAATTAATAGCTAGAATTATTTTATTGGTAAGTTTCATATAAGCTATTGTGGCTAAAGACACAAGAGACAATGTCAAAGTGAGTTTGTTTGTTACGGTATAGATCACCTACCCTACCCTACGCTTACCCGTTACAAGTGGGCAGTACACGAGTGGAACTGGTTAATATTTCTTCCAATGCCACTAAAAAAAAAACTCGATGAGCGGTGGTGATCACATACCATCAGGTGGCTCATTTTTTAGCCCGCCTACCTATGATAAATAATTTAAAAAAAAGTAGGACAGCATACGTTGTCACGTTTATTTTGTGACTGCTTATATACCTCTATAAAAATAAAAAATACAGCTAAAGAGCCTGTTAAGGAGGTTGTAATCGAATGACTTAGTTAGACAATGTACCATATTATAATTGAATAATCCTTTCTGTAATTACAGACCCACAAACTGTACGCGTTAAGGTACTGGGGCTGTGAGCTGCTGTGTCTCATCAATATCGTCTTGCAGCTATGGTTGATGGACGCCTTCTTCAATGGCGAGTTCTTCTCGTACGGGACTCGCGTTCTAGGATACAGTGAGGTGCCGCAAGAGGAGAGGTATGTGAACATGAATCTGTAATCTATTTGCTGTACGAGTATGTTTAAACTTTAGAATGAAAAAGAGCAAGAATATATTTTTTTTAAATATAAGGTCCTCCAGACCGATTTCGGCCACGGCGGCCAATCTCAAGAGAGACTAGCCAACTGCGCAGGAGATATTATAGAGCACAAGTGTGTGCGCAAACACAGGTGCACTCTCTTTTCCTTTGCACGAGGCACGGGAGTGTACACACTTCCAACTTCCAGACTCCAGGCTGCTACTGAGAATTTTCTGAAAGAAAACCATAATAACTATATATTGGCCCGACCTGGGAATTGAACCCAGGACCACCGAGTCTGCGGCCTTATATCAAGCCACTAGACCAACGAGGCAGTCAAGTTTTAAATATATAGGTGGCGGACATATGGGTCACTTGATGCTATGTGGCAACCACCGCACGTAGACTTTGACGCTGTAAGATATATTAAACTTGGGAACTAAGATTGGGGGACTTAGATGTTATGTCCCTTGTGCCTGCAGTTAAACTATCTTACTTGCCCTTCCGATCGAAACAACAATACTAAGCGTTGCTGATTGTCGATATAATATCTGATGGGTGTTACCTACACAGACGAGCTCGCAGAAGCCCTACCAAGTCTACCAAGTGGAAGTTTATTCATAACTATTTAATTGCCTCGAAAGACAATGTCCCGATTGATTGTTTTCGTTTATAGATACGATCCAATGATCTACGTGTTCCCGCGCGTCACGAAGTGCACGTTCCACAAGTACGGTGCGTCCGGAACGATACAGACGCACGACTCGCTGTGCATCCTGCCGTTGAATATCGTCAACGAGAAGACTTACATATTCCTCTGGTTCTGGTACATCATACTGGCGATCATTCTCGTACTGCTCGTTATATACAGGTGAGATTTTGTGTGTGTTTATATATATGTCGCAGCCAACTAGCTTAATTAGCCCTTCAATCCACAGCCTAGCCTCTTTACTAAACAGCGCCGTTTAACTAGCGGCCTGTATGATATTCAGCCATAGCGTTTGGTACAACATTTAATAAACTGACTGGCTAATGCCTACTCCATTGTACTATTTTTCATACAATTTGTTGATTGAAATGAACAGGCTAGGCAAGTTATTAACTTGTCTAGCTATTCAAACGGCTATCACGTTTATATGCGGCTGATATACCGAAACCGAATAGTTTTGATCCATAAAATCGCTTGTACACATTTTTGGTGTTTATCATCTAATTGTCCCTAATTAGTGAAGGTATGACTAGCGCCGCTCCAACACGTAGAACTTGTTCACATACGACAGATAGTTGGATGGAATGTAAAGTGCTTTCGACTCATTTAAGATCCTTCGAATTTAGATAATTTCTCAAACGGTTCGGTTTATTGCGCTTTCGTCTTATTGATGTATGATTTCTTTGCTTTTGTAGTTTTTTTATGTAGTTTTGTTTTATAGTAGAGGTACGCGGACGCATATGGGCCACCTGATGTGAAGTGGTCCAACGCCCATAGACATTAACGCCAATGCGCTACAAATCTTGGGAACTAAGATGTTTTGTGCCTTGTATGGGTCAGTAAGCCAGTGTTATTACATGCATAATTACACTGGTTCTCTGACACTTCAAATCGGAACACAACAATACCAAGTACGAGAGCTTAGCGGTAGGAATATCCGATGAGTGGTACTTACTACCCAGACGAGCTTGCACACAGCTCTACCACCAGTCAAGTAGTTTCTAATAATGATGACATAACACTATACGCATTGTACGTTAAATTGGGAAAAGGAAGATATAGGTATTATAAAAATTATTTGTTGTATGTACCGCCGCTTGGTAAGTGTTCGATATCGTGTCAAAGAAATCGTCATCTTAAAGAGTATAGGATTTTTTAATCTAGTCAAACATTATGAGAGTGACAATATAGAGTTGAATTAAAAATATATATATATCGCCTCCTGCGCTATTTGGATATTCTCCATTGAGGTTTGACTGTCGTTTTGATCATATAATACAATATGGAGATGTAACGAATGTGTATTACATGTAGAGTGTGTCCTCGAACAGGCTGATCATAATGTCGGTGCCGCGCGTGCGGCCGCGCCTGCTGCACGCGCGCGCGCGCACCATCGCCATGGAGTCGGCCGTGCTCGTGTCGCAGCGCACCGACGTGGGCGACTGGTGGCTGCTCTACATGCTCGCGCGGAACATGGACCCGCTCATCTACAGGTCAGCTCTCAGATTACTATAGAACACCGCTTTCCAAATGTTTTGCCCGTGACGGCACGTTTGTATGATTTTTTAACTATTCTTGCGTATGTCGAATGAAACGCCTTCGAATGTCGACACAGAAACCGAACATATTATATAAAGTAGACATTTTGGTATTTAATAAACATATATTCTCTTTAAATCATTTCAGAGAGCTAATCTCCGAGCTGATTAAGCGAATGGGGGAGAAGAGCGGTCCGCGCGCGTGACGACCACCCAAACATACCGCCATCGCCATCGTCGGCGACTGACAATGTCTTACAAGTTTGTATATAAAGTTTATTATTCAAAATCCAGCTTCATCCGGAGTATTAGTTATATTATACTATAAAGACACCATGAGCCGAGAGTGTAACGTTACACTTGGATCGTTAATGTATAAAATCAAGCATCGAGTTCGACGTGCATTTGTGCACATGTTTATAGTAAAAATATCAATTCCTTGTAAAATTTTACTTATAAGACCTCAATGTAGTAAAAGAAATATCATTTTGAAATGTACCCGCCGCTATCGGGGCATATGAGACGATGTGTAATAGATTATACACTTGGATCATTTAAAACACCATGAATCAAAATGTGATCCAATATCAAATTATTTCTTTTACTTTAATAGATAAGGTTAATAGGTTGTAAATGAAAAATCGAAATGGTATGAAATGCAATAACTTTTTAAAGAATTTTTACTTTAATTTTAATCTGTGACAATAAAATAACACTAATAGTATCGTTCTTTAACAATTGACATAAGCGTAACTGTTTTAATATTATTATCTAAGGAATAAGTGCCGAATCTATTGTCATTTTTGACAGAACGTTTGCTATCCTTTTCAACGTCACAAACGAGAGAGAGATAGCAATATATTTAGAACTGACAAGTTGATTAAGATAAAATCGTAAATACATATAATGAAATTTTCTTAATTTTTTAGGATAAAAAAAATTATAATTTGCATCATGCAAATTATAATTTTTTTTTTAATTTGATATGATATATGATTTGGTCACCGCGTCTAATTAGAGGCATCTATGACTTACAAGCAAATGGTTCAATCAAATTATTCTATACAAGTTTGCTTAAGACTATGATATTTGCAGAGCTGTGTTATCTCAGACAGAAAAGTCGAAATTACTAACATTATGGAATTATGGAATCTTAATTATAAAAAAAATTGGTATATATATCCATTTTCTTCCAGGTGATGTCGACCTAATAAGCTAATTGAGCACATCTTGCTTTTTGTCATACTTTTTTCTATAAACTATTATAATATAATGCGTTTAATAAGTTTATATTATTATCTTTATTTCTTGCACAACAAAATTAAACAGAAGGTGGGCTTATTAATGCTTCTAAATTCTCTACTAGCCAGCCTCAAAACGTATTGTAAGGTTGATTAATTTATTATTATTTATTAAAACAATATAAACAATAAAATAAAAACTATTTTAAAATATCCGATAGTTAAGTTTTGTCAGATTAAAAAATAAATATATTGAAAATATTGTTTCTTAACCTTATATCATGATTACATTGAGACTTCTTTGTCAAGAGATAAAACATCACAGCATCTGCTAATGTCACTAAAGTTTAATGAAAGAAATCATTTATTTTATCGTTTTTTAAATACTGAAAATAAAATTCATCAATATAAATTCAAATTAAATGTTCCTAGCTATTTTAAATCATACATTTCAAATACAGCCATTTTGTTTTGATCGTATATAATAAAGAATCTTATTAATCCTATATGTGCTATTAGCACGATATGAAAACCTAAGGCCTTTGATATTATTAGACCTAAGTTAATATTAAGTAGAATATAAGTGAACATAAGTTAACATTCACTGCCATTGTTAAAATGTTTCCAAGTCGATTAGTAAATAGATAATAAGGTATGTCTTTAATTAATATTATTTTTAATTAAATTAACCCACGATTAAGATAACGATAGCGGTGTTGTTTAAATTTCGAATGTGTACTGTACACATGAAAAGTTTTAAATTAATTTCTGTGTAATAATTAATTAAAATTTAAAATATGTGTCGATAGTTCAAACGAATAGCCATTGTTTACATTTAATAAGTTAGTTTTATACAATTAACATTACAGAAAATTATTCTTTTAACAAATTGTCGTGCTATCGTTACATCGTGGGTAAATTTTATTATTAGGGAAGCATTCATATACTACTTAACTAACTCCCTCGATTCTACACTCGACGTAACGTACACGTAATCTAGCGTATCTATTACGGTTGGTATTTCTAAATTAAATATGTTCGTTCTCTAGCCCCCCCCCCCCCCCCCGGTATTGCGTAGTATACGAATGCTTCCCTTGTGTTGTAGATAATATGCTAGTGTGTACCAGAACTTTGGTACGCTAGAAATCAATTTTTATACAAAAAATGAAAAGATGACTCAATTGTAAATAAATATTTCCAACTACTCATGGATTCCATGACACGTAATAGCAGTTCGTTTGCGATTTTTTTTTATGAATTCTAGTTGTTCGTCTAAGTATGATATTTAAAACATGTGATTATTACACAAAATGATTATTTTATTTCATCAAGCATGTATTTTTATTATATTTATTTTTAAGTAATCTATGTCTCTTTCTTTTGTACGATAATCGTACGTGTAAAAGAGACAACAACAAGTTGATCTGTTTCGACTCGAATATATTGCATGTCTTAAATGAAGGTTGTAATTAGATTAAAGTCTATGACAGTATTTGTATTATTAAATTTTGCAAATTTTGAGGTACCTGATATTGTATTCAATTTTAATTCCACGAGATAGTTCCAGTGTTGCCATGTACGATACCGACTCATACCAACGACTTGCAAAAAGGTCTAGTGATATTTTAAAATGTTTGTAAGTTGTGATGTTATGTTATGTTCAATGTAACATTCGCGTGTTGTTTTATATTAAATCATTGTCATAGAAATAACAAAGGTCATCAACAGATGTGAAACTTATGTGGGCGTGGTGAAAGTGCAACGTAGCCATCATGTGTTACGTTGAGGGAAACGAATCTTACTGTATCTACTTCTATCATAGGTTTCATATAAATTACAATTTCTATAAAATATATTTTAATTCCAATTAATATGCAAAAAAAGAGATCTGAAATTATTGTATGAACTAAATAAAATAATTGAATAGTATAACGTGATATTCAAATAAAAACTGGCATAAGATTGTTCGTCATTCGTAAATCTTTATGGGCTCGGGTCGGCTCTGAAGTCAATTACAAATTAAATCAAAACGATTGATTCATAAATCACTATTGTCTTGTATTGTCGTTGGTAAATTTATATACAACGTTTTAAATTTTACATTACGAGAAAGAAGATTTTTTTGTAATAAAAAAAATATTGGCTATATACATTTAGCTTTTTTTGTATATAATATGTTTTTATTCTTAAATCAATTAAAGTTTAAAAAGAACAGATGATCTGCTTACCTTATGAATATCAAGAATTTTATATTAGTTTGTCTCTTTTATTGAAATTAGATTTGTCGAAGAGCAAACAGAGACAACAATAATTATATATATATATATATATATATTGGATTTACTGTGCTATTGCATACTATTATATTGTAATTGATATAAAACTTAACGTCCATCATGTTTGATGGAACATATTGCATATCGATACGCGTTTTCTTATTATTTCAATAATATCACTCCAAAATCACTTTTAAAACTTACTATATGTAAAATGATTAAGACCTCAATGTCTTCGTAATATAATACCGCGTGCCAATAACTTTTTTTTTAAATATAAGTTTTGATAAAAGACATTTAGTATTCATAATAAAGTTAGTTTTTTTAGCGTTTATTCGTCTCAAAAATTATTTGTATTTGTTTATTATTGTGTAATGTTTTGTAATAGATGGAATATTTTTAAATGGTCTAATTGTGGTCATTTTATTCAATTATCTTGTAATCATTTTAAATTATATTTTAAAGCACAAAAATCTACTGAATTAAAAAAAAAATCTGTACGAATGCACATTTTACTTGTATTGAGTATATATTAGTGTTAGAAAATGGTACTGAATATATAGAGAATGAATTATAGACTGCAAAACGCCTTTCATGTATACAATGTGTCGGAGCGGTGGTGCGGTGAGACTGTACGTGTGAAGTGACGACGTATATCAGATATGTATATCGATTTCTATTAAGCAGTAAACACTTGAGTAATATTTCTAAATACGCCGAAGAAAATCAACATTAACGCCATCTAGTATCACTAATTTGAAATGTAATTGAACGCCATCTAGCGGTATTTATGTGAACTAGAAGTATTGTTATAGTAACAAATATCGGCCTGATGCGTGTTCGTTTTTTCATATTGTGCCTCTGATTTATATGTACATATATTAAGGTGTTTTTTGAGATATTTTTACAAAATGTAATGCCAATTTTTAAGTGTTAAATGTAATGGAGTTGTTAAGTTTTCTCATGTTGTCATTTCATATCGTGACGTAGAGAAAGAATAAGATTATAAACGTTGCTTAGCGCGTGCACATATTTGTCTCTTTCTGTCATTATCGGTTTCACATTCGAAAGAAGAAGACAGATCACCGGTTGATCAATGTTTATAGGTCAAGCCGGATTATTATAAACTAAATTATAATTTTTGTATATTACTGTATTGACATTTCTTTTAAAACAGACTAATTGATTGTAACGTTTCGATGTACAGTTTGTATTATACGACTTTGGCATTCAAATTCTGGCAATTATAAAGAATAGATAAAAATGTCCCTCGCGATAAAAAATAATAATAATTTAGTCTGTAATAATTATTTATAATAGATTTTTCGTTACGTCATCGATTTCATCTCATTATCGTTCATTCTAATTGTATTTTTAGGACTTTAGAGATTTTAAATTTCACGCATGCAAGAATCAATTATTGTGTTTCAAGCTAAATATTACAGCTTGCGTAGTAAAAGAACTGTTGTTGCAGAATCGGATATGCAAAATGTTTAAACTAATTGTATAATTGATTTTCAAAACAATTATATCGATAAAAAATGCAAAACTATCGATATACTTACGTCGTTCAGCCACAGACACAGATTATATCCAACAAGTTGCTACGACGTTTCGATGTCACAAACGTTTTTATAACTTGCATTTTTGTTTGTTTCTTTTTTATAATTTGAAAATCAACTACGAATTTTATTGAATACGGCTCATTTCGTAATTAGTTATTAAGTTATATTTTAACTTTCGCATTTATTTTAATTAAGATGTATATTTTTTAATTTTGGAATATTTTGAATATGTATCGAATATGATCGAACTTTCTCGATTTTTTGATGTATTTTAAATATGGAATACTAGTGAAATTTGTAATACTTTATTATTTATTACAGAGCTATTATATGTGTTAAGTTACGATATATTTAGTGTTTAAGGAATTCGGTTAAAAGCAAAATATATAATTTTGATTTTTTTATTATGTCGTTTTAATTATCGATCCAAGATCCACACAAGGCAGGACACAAATAGCCTTGCATATACATCAACTGTTACTTCGCCAACGTTCAAAAAGCCATAATGAATACCAAACGTAATTTAAGATCTCGACCACTTTCGTATACACAGGTCTTGCAACAACAGCAGTGGGGGTACGTCGTCTTAATGACGCTGGTCAGTCCAATTTACAAATCAAACAAAACAGTTAAATAACAAAACAAAAATAACAACAAATCCGCAACTCTCAAAAAGTCAAACTCAACAAAAAGATATAACAATGATTAAATAACACAATACTCGGGAGATAAAACTATACGCCGCGTGTCACTCAACCAAGTTCGATAGCAAATAAAATTGTAATACAATAGCGCCAATCTGTCACCACTGAAATTGGACTCGGTTGCTAGACCTGTATCTATCCTACAACACCGTGATCTCGACCAATAATGACATATCAAGCCAGCGTCATATTCTCTGTCATGTCATGATGTCAATGGTCTATTTGCATATATTAATCTTTACTCCTAAGTAGTTGAATAATAACTTTTTTTTTCATTATTATGGCTATTATACAAAAAAACTGCTCTTTGAAGTATGAGGGGTGGTGTACTACTTGAAATCTAGTTGCCTACGAAAATCTAAATTTCGTAAATCGAAAATTTGTAATTTTTTTGGAACGAACTTTTATACAGTAGAGTGAAATGGCTGTGGCCCAAGGTCATGTCGAAAACAAAATAATCATTCAATTTTATTTATATGATAATTCATAATCATTCGCAAAGTACTTCGTTCCAGATGGGGGTGCCCCGCCGCACAATTTTTTTTTCTTACAATAAATAATACAGCTATGTATATAATCATGTGTTATGTCGTAGCGCGGACATTCTACCTCAAATATATTTATTAGGTAACATTTAAATAAAATATCAAATATTGACTTTACATATAAAGTTCACAAATTGTCACTAATGCTTTAATTTATTTGTTATTTCATTCGAATGAACTCACCACGAAGCAATAACATCTAATTTTTTTTAATTTTAAAACTTATTCTTTAAAACCATTATTTTTAATAACATTAAAAAAGATAAAAGTTATAGAAACTTCGACAGTAAATTTACATAATTAGGACTTGAAATATTAAAATAGAAGAAAAAAGGAATCCTTAAACAAATGTCAAGATCATCTCGAGGATATTAAATTGTTATTAATGACTCCAGAATGCATAATGACTAAAAATTGCATCATACTAAAATGTCAAAGTTATTTTTACATACACACTAGCGGCCGGCCCGCCGCCGTCCGGGTTGACCAATTACCTATCTTAGTAGATATGACTAGGGTTCCTTCAAACGAGGCGCGAAGAGGCATCTTGCGGGTCGGCAAGGCGGGGGCGGCTAGTGCAGATCATTCTTCCCAACTGTACTAGCCGTCGTCGTCGTTTTGAAAGAGGAAGGGATCGACTGCTTAGTTCTATTAGAGTTCTGATTACTGCTTCTATCCGTGACTCACCATACGATCGTTTCACATTATGAGACATCTAGATAAAGGTGGTCCGGTTTTTGTGTATTTTTTTAGTACGATTGTTATGTAGACTGATGAAATGAACCATCTGATGGTAAGTGGTCACCACCACCCACAAATTATCGCTGTAAGTCATAGTTTTGCTAATCGAGTCGATAGTCAAAACCGCCTAAAATTGCCGTAACCGCTTGTTCCTTTTGTCAAAAAGTGCATAACTGATTAAACACAGTTAAGACGTCTTATTTTAAAATATCGTAATCATGTGACGTTTTCTTGGTGGTATTGCATTGTGCGAGCTCGTCTGCGTAGGTACCACTCTCTCATCAGATATTCTACCGCAAAACTGCAGTACTTGCTATTGTTGTGTTCCGGTTTGAAGGGTGAGTGAGCCAGTGTAATTACAGGCATAAGGAACATAACATCTTAATTCACAAGTTTGGTGGCGCATTGGCGATGTAAGCTATGGTTAACAATTTAACATCTCTTAGAAGGCACACATGCTCGTGCACTGCTATGCAATAAAAAATAGTGCGTTACAATGTTTATAATACGACAAAATTCGAGATATCGATGACGATAGTATTAGCAAATAGCAGTTTAGGCTGTACATTTGTTTATTATTTAAGTCTCTACGAGTCGACGAGTAGTCAGGCGAACAGAATATTTTAAAAAGTTGGCGAACAGTATAGGAAAAATATAAGAAAACAAAATATTTTAATTCAAATGAAATGTATTTTTAATCTGCAATAATACTGTATAGCCGTACATTACATTAGCCAGTAATCCTTACTAATGTAATGTATGTATATAATGGGGGTAGATTTATAATTATTGATTATCAGACAATGTGGTAACCTACCGAGCTATAATGTAAAATGTGAATATCATATGCCTTTGTCTACCAATATACGACGTGCTAACAACTGGTGTTTTATTCTCAATATTATAAATGCGAAAGTGTGTGGTTATTTGTTACGCATTCACGTCTTAACTACTCAACCGATCGTCATGGGTTTAATTTATTTTATTTATTTATTTATTTTATTTTCGGGACTAATATACGATACAAATAAGCAGGGCACCGGAGTAGGTCGCCATGTATATCAACTTGCTCCAATGTATTGAAATGTTATGAGATATTTTGTCGAAAGCCTTAGAGAAGTCGGTATACACGACGTCCACCTGATCATCAGCATCCATGGCTTTTGTCACACGATGAGGTAGAGACGATGGGTCACGATGGGTATAGAAAAGGCTATAACTATAATCTGCCCTCACACGAGGGCGGACTACCCCCGTCAGAACGGGTAATTACTGTCTAATTAATTCCTAATCTTTTTGTATACGTGTGCATTGGCTGCCTAAATCTATCCTTCAGTCACGATACTATTTATTTTTAATAAAACTAAATATTTATTATTTCCAGAATTATTACTTGAATATATGAAAAATGTTTTATATCTATACTAATATGTATTAACATGATTCGGCAACCACAGATATTTAATATATTTGATTATGTTATTTATGCAAAAGAATAATCGACTTTTCCAGAAATTGTGACGTACATAACATTTACACTAACAGTAAGTAAGCTGGTAAAATAGTGTAAGTTAGTACTTTTGTGTTTTTTTAACATAAAAACATGGGTTTTTGGTATTTAACGTGACATGGCATTTGTTAATTTAAATTTTTGAAATATAAAAAATACATAACTGCATAAGGATTAAAGTCTTAGATATAAATTAAAAATGAAAAAAAAAATCTAAGCAAAGATATCATTTATTTATTATGCTTACAACATCATTGAGCACAAACCACTTCTACATAATGTTTTAAGGTAGGTCTACTGTAGTTAGCCGCATTATACTCATGGGTTACTTAAACAAGTGTAATGTGAGCAGTATGTGTAAATGCAGTAAAGGTTGACAGGAAAACGAAGACTGGAAGCACATTAAGGACATTCCCATCGAGGACAGCAGTCTGGATAGGGCTTCTTTTCGTCACTCACTAATTTACAGTTGGGTGGGCCCGAAGTCACACCACACCTGTAAAAAAGTTTTGTAGTTTAACATAAAACAAAACGACCCACTATTCCCTGTGAAAACAAAACAATTCTCACTAGTGGCCTAAGAGGAGACATCCTCGTTGTAAACGTTTGGAGCTTGCTGGTAGGCGGTGCTTCACGCGAATTGTAAACACAAATTAAACACATGAAAATTCGACGGTGCTTGTTGGCGTTTGAATCATAATATTAAGGTATGATTGAAATAAATAATTAAAACAAACTTACGAATGATACAGCGTCGTAGTACCGCGACATGTAATATTCATACAACCAGTCTTGGTTGTCCTCGACTCTCCGAATGGGATAACCGCCTTCAATTCATCTATGTAACATCCTTCTTGATCTTCTGTAAGAAAGAAATTATTTTTTTTATTTGATGTAGGGTCCTCCCACTTGCTCATGTTTACAGACTCACACTTAGTATTGTTATTACACATTAGCGTACATATATACCTTTGTTATCAACATATTATAACATATATATATTATATTTACATATATATATATATGTTATCAACATTGTAGTAAGATAGAGAATAATTCTTACTGAATTCCTCTGGTTTCGGCTCCAAGCGGCCGATTGCTTCACTAGCGTAACCGAGGCACACACACGCGGACAGCACTACCAGCAACTTGAACATGGCGGAGACAATACCAAAACTGAATTGGCACCGAGTTCGACCGGCTTGGCCTTTTATTGTCGTGTGATCAAGTCATTATCATACTTGTCGTCATGTTATGTTATTAATAGCTGTGCACACGGTTTCACCCGCGTATAATTAATAAAAATATCACTGTCACCAGGGCCGGATTTAAACTTAATGCCGCCCCTGGGCACCGGAAAAAAATCCGCCCCAATACTGGAATTTTACTTAAACTTATAGTTTATATATTTTATTTTTCAAAAATATAAGATTTTCGTTTAAATTAAAGTCAATGGTGTAATCGATAAATAATAACATTTTTTTTATATTCATTGATTGATTAAAGTTTATGTTTTAAAAAATGCAAAAAATACTGCAGCAGATTCCGGCCCTGGTTTGGTTGCTTCTGCAAAACGGCGTCACGCCGAAAGGTAGCTAGGTAGCTATCAAGCCTGGGCTGAAGCATCGGCATCGCGTGATGTAAACACCAGCGCATTTAAAAAGGAATACAACTCTGCCTCCAGGTCTTTCAAAAGCGTTATTGCCAAGGCGAAGTCGGAACACATAGGCAGGATTGGCGAGAGGTTGGTGCGTCCTCCTTCGGGAACACGCGCATTTTGGTCTCTCGCTAAGGCTGTCTTAGGGAATTTTTGTCAGCCCTCCCTTCCATCTCTGCATAGGAGCGATGACACGTTGGCTCATACCGCGAAGGAGAAAGCTGACCTTTTGAGCACTCTCTTCGCGTCCAACTCGACTCTGGATGACCAAGGAAAGATACCACCGACAATCTTGCCGTGTGATACCACGATGCCGGAAATTAAATTCCGCGAAAGTGTGGTTCGCAGAGCACTTCTTTCTTTGGATATTCATAAGTCGAGTGGGCCTGATGAAATTCCTCCGATCGTGCTGCGTTCTTGTGCTCCCGAGTTGGCACCGGTCTTAACGCGTCTTTTTCGCCACTCCCACACATTAGGCGTAGTCCCGAATTCTTGGAAGACTGCTTTGGTGCACCCGATCACTAAAAAAGGCAATCGCTCCTTGTTCTCCAAGATAATGGAGTCCCTTAGTACGGCTTCCGTCGAGGTCGCTCAGCTGGTGATCTTCTAGTTTACCTGACTCACAGATGGGTTGCAGCGGTTGAGTCCAAGGGGGAGGCAGTAGCAGTCAGTCTGGACATGGCATAAAGCGCTTCTCTCGAAGCTTCCTTCGTACGGGCTTCCCGAGGAATTATGCACGTGGATCACCAGCTTTTTGGCAAATCGGAGCATCAAGGTCGTTGTCGACGGTGCATGCTCTGCCTTAAAATTCGTCAATTCTGGTGTTCCACAAGGCTGCGTTCTTTCACCTACTCTGTTTCTTCTGCATGTCGATGATATGTTACAGATCTGTAACATGCACTGCTATAACAACACTGTGGACGTTCTTTACACCGGCCGTAGCAATATTTCCCAGGAACATGTCGACGGATGTCGGAACAAACTTGTGTCTGAAGTAGAGACTTTGTTAACCAAATTCTCGGGCTGGGGCCGACTTTTCTTAGTCCAATTTAACCCCAATAAGACTCAAGTTTGCGCGTTAACCGATAAAAAGACCCTTTTTGTCGTATCCCCTCATTTTGAGAATACTCCCCTCGCTGCCACAGCCAGTATCGGGATACTTGGCGTCGAGATTTCGAGCGTTGTTTAGTTCCACGGTCAACTGGAAGATAAAGCCAAATTGGCTTCCAAAAAGCTTGGAGTTCTCAACAAGGCGAGACAGTACTTCACGTCGGCCAATCGCCTAAAACTATACAAGGCGCAAATTCGGCCCCACATGGAGTACTGCTCTTACCTCTGGGCGGGAGCTTCACAGTACCAGCTTCTTCTTTTTGACCGCATTCAACGTAGAACAGTTCGAATTGTCGACGATCAAGCTATTACCGACCGGCTTGATTCTTTGGATTTGCGTAGAGATGTAGGGTCACTCCGCATCCTCTATCGCATATATCACGGGGAGTGTTCTGAGGAGTTGTTTGGTTTAGTCCCGGCCGCTGAATTTCACCACCGGACATCGCGACAGAACTCAAAATTCCATCCTTACCACCTCGATGTCTGGAAGTCCACAACAGTGCGTATTCTGAGGCATTTCCTGCCTCGTACAATCACTCTGTGGAACCAGCTTTCGCCGGCCACTTTTCCGAACCGATACGACATAGAAACCTTCAAGAAGAGAGAGTACTCTTTCCTCAAAGGCCGGCAACGCACCTGCAAGTCCTCGGATATTGCAGATGTCCATGGGCGGTGGTAGTCACTTTCCATCAGGTGTACCTCGCGCCCGTTTGCCCCCTCTTACATAAAAAAAAAATCTGACATTTTTTCAATTTTTCAAAAAAAAAATTCTAATTAAATTTCTTTAATTCCAGAAAATAAAAAAAACGATTATTATTTTAAATCTCCGAGGAAATAAATTGATTAAATCGTTTTTATTATTAATTTTTACTAAACGTGCCAAAATTATAATTTACAAATAATGGGTAAATTGAATTTCTTGAATTATCAATTAAACCAAAAATTATTAATTAACAGAATTAATTTATTATATTGAGCAATCTTGATAAAACTAAAAAAATTTTTTTTCACACTCAAGATTTTGCCGCCCTAAAAAATTTGCCGCCCTGGGCGCTCGCCCCGACTGCCCCTAGTGTAAATTCACCGGTGACTGTCACTACATATTATAAAATAAAGTCCCCCGCCTTTCCTGTCTGTCTGTATGAACGCGATAAACTAAAAAACTACTGAAAGGATTTTCATACTGTTTTTCACCAAAGGATAAAGTGATTCAAGACGAAGGTTTACGTGTATAATTCATTTATGTTTTCTGTGAATTTTTTGAAATCTGTCGATAATTGTTGAAGAAGTCGAACAAAACGAGCCGATTGTGAGCTTTTATCGAAAACGCTGTAAAATCCTATTGAATTATAACAAAATAATGTATCGTGAAATTGTTCCATTTTCATAGATCTACAGAAAAGTCCGTGATGGCATATGTCTATATTTTAAGGATAGCTAACTATACACACTGTAATGTTTAAGAAATGGTTACATAATAATGTTATAATTGGAAAGCTATAAAACGGTTATGATATTAATCCTTATCAAATTAAATACGTTATTAACTTTAAGCATTACGTGTATATTATAACTGTTTATACCATCCAATTTAAAAAATATCTTAGGTGTTATCGTAATTTTAAAACTATCGCGCACTAAATAAATTCAAGCGATATCACGCTTATGGGCGCTCTGAAGACAAACTTTCTGCGACCCAAAATGCCGCTTGGTAGCGTGGCAATCGTTCCCCAGCGTATCTTAACCACGAGAGCAAGAGAGACGGACGTTCCCCAGCGTATCTTAACTACGAGAGCAAGAGAGACGGAGAATGTCGCTAGAGACCGTTTTTTTAGGAATATTTTTTACTCTGCTACTCGGGCGAAGCCGGGGCGGGTCGCTAGTAATGAATAAAAATTAGCCGACAAACTTCCTTGAAAAAAGTACTATGCAACACCAATTATATTATAAGTAAAAAGGTGTTGATAAGTTACATACACAACATTACATACATACATAAATAATAACATAACATAAATAACTTTATATTGCAATATACACATTACATTACGATTCGTCGCCAAAGTAAAGTGGCATTATTTAAGTATCACGAGTGAAAAAGAGACGAGTATATTTGCGATAGTGTGTCGTCTCAAGGAAACGACATAGAATAAATTATGAGACAATACGTATTTTCTTACCCGGATTTATGCGTATGAATGCGATTACTCATAAATTAATTTTGTAAAAGTTCTAAAAATTAGGTAAATAAAAAACTATCAATAGTTTTATAAAAAAATAATATCAAATAAACAATATCAACCCACTGGATGCACCTTAATTCATTCGATGGAAATCTAGAAACAATTAATTAATGTATCATACATCTAAACACTATTTATACACCTAAATAAATATTCTTCTTTACGACACACTGAAAAAATATTTATTTATATTTTGATTTCAATTTAGTAATATAATATAATTAATAACTTAATATTCTTTTTCATTTATATAAACATAACAAACATATAAAATTATTATACAGGATTATTTTTAATTGATTTTACAAGTTTTTGTCGTACTGTCGTAACATTTATAGGTCTATATTTCATTCATACACGATAGGACGATGCGACGCGTCGATCTTTGTGTTGCGCATAGATTATTAACGTTCAAGCGCGTAGATTTTTAAATGATTAAATAACACAATACTCGGGAGAAAAACCTATACGCCGCGTGTCACTCAACCAAGTTCGATAGCAACGACGTACAGCGGTCGTTATTGCGAAATAAAATTGTAGCACAACCGCACCAATCTGTCACCACTGAAATTGGACTCGGTTGCTAGACCTGTATACACACCGTGATCTCGACCACCGTGATCTCGACCAATGATGGCATATCAATTCATTGTCATAGGTCTGGGTCTATCTGCATATATTAATCTTTACTCCTAAATCCTTTACTGCTTTTTTCATTATTATGGCTATTATAGAATAAAACTGCTCTTTGAGGTATGAGGGGTGGTATACTACTTGAAATCTAGTTGTCTAGGTTCGAAAGGTTGTAATTTTTTTCGAACGAACTTTTACGTGGCTTACAGTAGAGTGAAATGCCACTCGCCCAAGGTCACATCGGAAACAAAATAATCATTATCATTCGCAAAGAACTTCGTTCCTGGCGGGAGTGCCCCGACCGCACATTTATTTTTCTTAAAATAAATAATACAACTATGTATATAAGAATATATAATGTCGTAGCGCGGACATTCTACCTCAAATATATTTATTAGTAACATTTAAATAAAATATCAAATATTGACTACATATAAAGTTCACCAAATTGTCACTAAATACTAATGCTTTAATTTATTTGTTATTTCATACTTTAACATTTTATTAAATTTTAAAACTTATTCTTCTTTTAAACAATTGTTTTTAATAACATTAAAAAAAGTAAAAGTTATAAAAACTTCGACAGTAAATTTACATAATTAGGACTTGAAATATTAAAAAAAGAAAAAAGGAATCCTTAAACAAATGTCAAGATCATCTCGAGGATATTAAATTGTTATTAATAAATCAAAAATGCATAATGACTAAAAATTGCATCATACAATACTGTTAAAGTTTTTTTTAACCGTATTCAAAAATGGAGGAGGTTATCAATTTGTCTGCATGTTTTTTGTTTCAGCCAAAACTGGACCAAAAAAAATGGGACCACATGGTAAGCACCAGCTTTCAAATAAAAAAAAAATCATCTAAATCAATTCACCCAGTCGAGAGGTATGAGGTAACAAACACAGAAAAAATACAAAGAATTTAACAAAACAAAAACCGACTTCATTGGAAAAACAAATTAATATGCGCTAAAAAGTAAAAAAATAATTGCGTATTATTCTATAATTTCATAATTAACTTACTATTTTCTACTCAGTACTCATCAATATGTAGGTACGATTGTGTTGTGTGGTTGATAATGTAGTTACAATTATTGTTATTTTTAGAGTCGATGTCAAAAAGTGCATAGCTGATTAAACACAGTTAAGACGTCTTATTTTAAAATATCGTAATCATGTGACATTTTATTGGTGGTATTGCATTGTGCAAGCTTGTCTGGGTAGGTACCAACCTTTCATCAGATATTCTACCGCAAAACAGTAGTACTAGCTATTGTTGTGTTCCGGTTTGAAGAGTGAGTGAGCCAGTGTAATTACAGGCATAAGCAACAACAACATCTCTTAGAATGCCAATGTCTATGGGCGTTGGTGACCACTTACCATCAGGTGGCACACATGCTTGTCTTTGCTATGCAATAAAAAATAGTGGGTTACAATGTTTATAATACGACAAAATTCGAGATATCGACGACGATAGTATTTGCAAATAGCAGTTTAGGCTTTATAGCCGTACATTAGATTAGCCTGTAATCCTTACTAATAATACGATATACGAGAGTGTTCTGCGAGCTTTCACAAGGCCTGTCATGAAAAGGGACTGTTCGCACAGACAGATATACAAGGAACGATTGGATAAATTCAATATGATTTCACTTCGAAGTAGGCGCGAAATGTTAGAACTTACCTTTCTACACAATATAATTAACTACAAGCTGACCAATTCAGAATTAATCGAGAAAATACTGTCCGTCCAGGGCACACAGAAGTATCACACCCACAGAATATTCCATACTCCTTGTGTAAAGTCTAATATTGGTAAGCAAGCTCCTTTAGTACGGTTGTGTAATATAATCATATCGTTAAATCAATTCCTGGCATTGACATATTTTATGACTCTTCCTCAATCTTTAGAAATAAATTATTTAATTATTTTAAAATGCATGATTCGTTTTAAATTTTTATTGATATATTTTATAATTTCAATTATGATCTCGCCAATTGATTGATTTTAATTTTTTTTTCTAATATTATTATAACGCAGACATTAATTTTTTATTTGACTTTGACATCTTCAAAAATGCATGAATGCTTTTAAATTTTAATTTTTTTTTATAACTTCATTTACGATTTCGATAATTGATTGATTCTTAATGTTTTTTCCCTCTATTACTATTATAACAATGAATTAGATTTTGTAGTGTTATGAACACTTGTAATTGATCTGCATATTAGATATTAATGTTTTATATGTTCTTTTTTGTCAATGTTTTAAATGTATGTTGTAACTGTTATTTTACAAATAAATAAATAAAATATTATAAATGCGAAAGTGTGTCTGGTTATTTGTTACGCGTTAACTACTCAACCGATCGTCATGGGTTTAATTTATTTTATTTATTTATTTCTCGGGACTAATATACTATACAAATAAGAAGTAGAGCACCGGAGTAGGTCGCCATGTATACCAACTTGCTCCAATGTATTCAAATGTTATGCACGACGTCCACCTGATCACCAGCATCCAAGGCTTTTGTCACACGATGAGGTAGAGACGATGGGTCACGATGGGTGTAGAAAAGGCTATAACTATAATCTGCCCTCACACGAGGGCGGACCACCGCCGTCAGAACGGGTAATTACTGTCCAATTAATACCTAATCGTTTTGTATACGTGTGCATTGTCCTAAATCTATCCTTCAGTCACGATACTATTTCTTTTTAATAAAACTGAATATTTATTATTTCCAGAATTATTACTTGAATATATGAAAAAGGTTTTATATCTATACTAGTAGGTATTAACATGTTTCGGCAACCACAGATAATTAATATATTTGATAATGTTATTTATGCAAAAGAATAATCGACTTTTCCAGAACTTGAGTTATGACGTACATAATATTTACACTAACAGTAAGTAAGCTGATAAAATAGTGCAAGTTAGTACTTTTGTGTTTTTTAACATAAAAACATGGGTTTTTGGTATTTAACGTGACATGGCATTTGTTAATTTAAATTTTTGAAATATAAAAAATACAGAACTGCATAAGGATTATAGTCTTAGATATAAATCTAAAAATGAAAAAAACATCTAAGCAAAGATATCATTTATTTATTACGCTTACAACACAATTGAGCACAAACCACTTCTACATAATGTTTTAAGGTAGGTCTACTGTAGTTAGCTGCATTATACCCATGGGTTACTTAAATAAGTGTAATGTGAGCAGTATGTGTAAAAGCAGTACAGGTTGACAGGAAAACGAAGACTGGAAGCACATTAAGGACATTCCCACCGAGGACAGCAGTCTGGATAGGGCTTCTTTTCGTCACTCACTAATTTACAGTTGGGTGGGCCCGAAGTCACACCACACCTGTAAAAAGTTTTGTAGTTTAACATAAAACAAAAAGACCGACTATTCCCTGTGAAAACAAAAAACTTCTCACTAGTGGGCTAAGAGGAGACATCCGCGTTGTAAACGTTTGGAGCTTGCTGGTAGGCGTGGCTTCACGCGAATTATAAACACAAATTAAACACATGAAAATTCGACGGTGCTTGTTGGCGTTTGAATCATAATATTAAGGTATAATTGAAATAAATAATTAAAACAAACTTACGAATGATACAGCGTCGTAGTACCGCGACATGTAATACGCGTACAACCAGTCTTGGTTGTCCTCGACTCTCCGAATGGGATAACCGCCTTCAATTCATCTATGTAACATCCTTCTTGATCTTCTGTAAGAAAGAAATTAATTTTTTATTTGATGTAGGGTCCTCCCACTTGCTCATGTTTACAGACGCACACTTAGTATTGTTATTACACATTAGCGTACATATATACCATTGTTATCAACATATGTACGTATATATATATATATATGTTATCAACATTGTAGTAAGATAGAGAATAATTCTTACTGAATTCCTCTGGTTTCGGCTCCAAGCGGCCGATTGCTTCACTAGCGTAACCGAGGCACGCACACGCGGACAGCACTACCAGCAACTTGAACATGGCGGAGACAATACCAAAACTGAATTGGCACCGAGTTCGACCGGCTTGGCCTTTTATTGTCGTGTGATCAAGTCATTATCATACTTGTCGTCATTTTATGTTATTAATAGCTGTGCACCGCGGCTTCACCTGCGTATAATTAATAAAAATATAATGAATAAAAATCAGCTGAGAAACTTCCTCGATAAAAGGACTATACAACACAAAAATATTTTTTAAATTCGAATATAGATTTCCAGAATATCGTTCAGCATAATATAAAATATAAAATCCCGTTGGGTGACAACAAATATTAGTAACTATTAAGAAGACATAAAACTTAGTATGCATAAAAAAAACGTTGCTAAGTGTAAATATAAATTACGTAACTCTGAGGAAAATCTTAGAAAATATCACAAAGCTAGGAATCGCTGCAATACATTATGTAGGGATGCACAACGTCGCCATATCCATGCTTCAGTCGAGAACGGCGACTCTCACAGAGTTTGGAAATTTCTTGAGTCTATGGGAGTTGGTAAATCTTCTCATAATTCATCTGTTCCTAGTGTTGATACAGAACTATTAAATCAGCATTTTTCTACTCCTTCGAACTCATTCGATAGTTCAGCTAAATCACGTACTCTCCACTTACTTTCTACAACTCCGACTCCTCTTTATCCTCCGTTCGTGTTAAGTCAGTTTACTGTATGTGACGTTAAGAAGAGCGTACTGTCCGTCTCATCCAATGCCATCGGTAGTGACAATGTGAGTCGTACTATGATCATTCCTCTTCTTGGTATTATGGCTCCCGTGATCACATACATTCTAAATGAATGTGTCTCAACCTGTACATTTCCTGAAGCCTGGAAGAGTGCTAATGTTATCCCTCTTCCAAAGAAAGCTAATCCTGTTTCCTTTTCTGATTTTCGCCCTATCTCTATTTTACCTTTTCTATCGAAAGTTCTTGAAAAACTAATTCACTCTCAGTTAAATATCTTCCTTAACAATAACAATTTGCTCAATTCCTGCCAGTCTGGCTTTCGTCCTGGACATAGTACTGTCACTGCCCTCATAAAAGTTACTGATGACATACGATGGGGTATGGACAATAAGCAGCTCACCATTTTGACCTTGTTGGATTTCAGCAATGCTTTTAATAATGTCGATTTTGATGTCCTGCTTAGTCAGTTGCGTTCTCTTAACGTTTCCCCTGCAGTTATTGACTTGTTTCACAGTTACCTTGATGGTCGTCGGCAGCGTATTCGCATTGATGATACATACTCATCATGGTGCGATATTTCTGCTGGCGTACCACAGGGCGGCGTGTTGTCACCTTTACTTTTCTCAATTTTCATCAATTCGATTACTCATAACCTATCTTCTCTCTACCACATGTATGCAGACGATGTCCAAATCTACATCCAGTCGACTTTGGAGAATCTTCCTCTGGCCATCGCAAATATGAATAAGGACCTCAATATCATTCTTGAGTGGAGCAAATCTTTTGGCCTTAGTGTTAACCCGAGCAAGTCCCAAGCCATATTAATTGGCAGCCGGAAACTATTATCGAAAGTCGATTGGTCCTCCTTGCCATCAATAATGTTTAACAATATTGTTATCCCTTATTGTGACCATGTTAAAAACCTGGGAGTTTTACTTGATAATACTCTTAGCTGGACTCACCATGTGAATGGCATCAGCAGGAAAGTGTTTGCAGCACTGAGGTCTCTGCGTCGTCTTCGACACTTTCTTCCAATTCCAACTAAAATTATGCTCACACAGACTCTACTCCTTCCTATTCTTGATTACGCTGACGCTAGCTTTGTCGACTTAACCGAAAACCAATTAAATAAGCTTGAGAGACTTCAAAATACTTTTATTCGGTTTATATATGGACTACGCAAATATGACCATGTTTCCCACTTTCGTTCTCGCCTTAATTGGTTACCCATCCGACATCGCCGGAATATGCACATCCTTACTATTCTATATTGTGTATTGTTTCATCCTGTTACTCCCTCTTACTTGAAGGAGAAATTTTTATTCTTAGGGAAATCTGGAGAAGTACTCCGTTCTGCGAAGAAGTGGACTTTAAAGGTGCCCGAACATAAATCATCTATTTATAATAATTCTTTTACAGTTCAGGCTATCAAACTCTGGAACGACCTTCCTTTAAATATTCGGGAGGCTAAATCAATACACATTTTTAAAAAACTCGTAAAGGAGCACTTTTTATCTAAAATACCTACCTAATCACGAATAATTTAGTATTGTATTCTTTTTTATTTTAGTTTTCTTGTTTTGTTTGAGGACTTATTGTTTTTTATCATCGTATTTATTGTATGTATTTATGCATATTATATACCTGTAATCTAAGTATGTATAATAATTTATTTATAGATATATTATAATTATGTGTTTTGTATACTTATATTGATTATTTTCTAGTTTAGTTTATTATGATATTGTTACCTTTTATTATTAATGCACCACCTACCCCATATCCATTGGGATACTCCTTGCACCGTTGGTTGCCTGGAAGAGATCGCTATGTGGCGATAAGGCCGCCAAAATTGTATGCCTACTATTTATTTAAGTTTTCGATGTTTGTAATTGTTTATTTTTTCTTTGTGGTGTACAATAAAGTATAAATAAATAAATAAATAAATAAACTATTCCAGCTAACAATAAATATGGACAGCGTACTAGCTCCTGACTTAATAAATAGCTTAGATAACTAAACAAGACGAGAAATAACTGTTCTGTGCGTGTTTTAGAATGTAGATTATAATTGAATATATTACTTTATTTTTGTCACTCCAAAAAGCTCTTTTTTTATTGTATAGGAAGGCGGACGAGCATATGGGCCACCTGATGGTAAGTGGTCACCAACGCCCATAGACAATGGCATTGTAAGAGATGTTAAGCATCGCTTACATCGCCAATGCGCCACCAACCTTGGGAACTAAGATATTATGTCCCTTGTGCCTATAATTACATTATTATATACATTCTTTATATCGACTTCCTAAATGCGATGCGATGAACGCTATTTCGTTATCTGACGTCACCTTGGATCACTGTCATTTCACTCTACTGTAAGCCGCGTAAAAGAACTTCGTTCCAAAACGTATTAACACTGTAGGACTGCAATTATTTATTAAATTATGTATTATTACTTTTTTATAGTCGTTTTAAATACATGGGTAACATAAACAAGACTAACTTTAGCAGTAAGTTGTAATACTGTAGTGTAGCTCGAGAAAACTCGATTAGTGGACAGCAGTCTCGATAGGGTTTCTTCCGTCACCACCTGACAGGGACCGGTAACACACTACCACACCTCTAAAATGATGATGATATTAAATATATATATATATATATATTTGAACAAGTTTTACAGAAACTAACTGCAGCAGATTGCTCACGTCGTGAAAGATTTCGAGGTTCACCTTTCCAATGTTAGCTGACGGACATGATTATGAATTTTGCTAATTTATACTTTATGCATATAGACATAATATACATAATTCATTATTATATTATTACTGATAACAATTTTTTATATAATAAATATTCGTGTCAAAGGTACAATATCATTTACGATTGCACTAAACTTATCAAAGAATAACATTCATTGGGTTTTTTTCTCTTAAAATTAAACAATAATATAAATGACGTGTTGATTTTTGTACCTTACAACGATAATGTTGTTTAGTTCTAAATATCAAATCCATACAATAAGAAATTGTTATAATAATAATAATACTAATAATAATAATACTTTATTTGCCCAAAACATGATATTATACATTTTAATATATATATATACATGTCTTGTCACATAAGCGACATGCAAATATTATTTTGATTTGAAGAATTACATAAGCGATTTTTTATTTATTCATTATTTAATAATTAAAAATGTATCATATTCATAACATGTCAGTACCATTTAATCATATGTCAAGTCAGTATACATCACAAAATAAAATGATAAATAATATTTAAATTGTTACTGAATATATTAAAAATTAGAACAATAATTCATTTATGCATTATGCTTTATCCGTCAGAAATTCCTTGACGGAGTAATAACATTTCCAACCAACCAGTCGTGCAGTATTATTTTAAATTTGTTGAATGGCAGATCTTTTATTATCGAAGGCAATTTGTTATAAATGATGATCATCATGTGATAGCAACTTTTTGAGCTTAGAACAGTTTTGCATTTCGGATAATATATTTTTGTTGATGTCTTGTGTTAAATAGGATAATATTACCACGTGTGTCAAACAAATCATTTTTATACTTTTTCATGAAACATGCCATTTCGTAAATATATATGCTCGGTAGTGTTAACAACTTCATCGCTTTGTAAAGGGGCTTGCATGATTGCATTGGGCCTGCACTTTTTTAATTCATGGGAAACGTAGTCAAAGGCCTTTGTCATATCACAAAAATTAACTCATGCAGGATTACCCTTGTCAATAATTGAGATTACGTTCTTAATCAACATAAAAACCGCTAACGTAGTTGATTTATCTTTTTGAAACCCGTTTTGTTCTCTTTTTATAACATTATGTTTCATTAGGAAATTATTTATACGCTTACACAGGGCCTTTTCGAAGATTTTTGAAAGAACTGACACAATTGATATAGGACGATAATTATTAATATCAGTGAAACAACCTTTTTTGTGGAGAGGTTTCACTATAGACGTAGTAAGACTTGACGGAAATGTGCCACTAGTGAAAGATAAATTTATTAAGAAACATAGCATTGGTGATATTTCTTCAACTGCTGCTTTTATTATTTCAGTATTTACACCATCTAAACCGACTGAATTTGTATTTTTAAGTGTTAAAAGAAATAACCTCATTGTCCGGGGTGAGCGACGGTATAAGGACTGTCGTCTTCGAAAAGTCCAATAAAACAAAGAATAAAAAAGTATTAAACCTCAAGCAAGGTTTGCATTTATTTATTATATGTTATGTTTTGTGTTTCTATAGTCGCATTAAGCACATGGGTTACATAAACAAGGCTAATGTGAGCTGGAGTTACATGTTACAGAGTAGGAACAGTGCAGATTGATACAAAATGAAGGTTTAATGAATCACAGAACAGTCAATTCGAGGACAGCAGTCTGGATAGAGCTTCTCTTTGTCCGACACTACCTTACAGGGGGGTGCCGCCCCCACCGCACCACATCTGTAAAACAATTTTATATTTTAAAACAAAAAAAAATGGTAAACTACTCCCTTTGTAGGTAGATGGCGTTAGTAAAGGTTAAATCGCGCTATAATTTGTTTCATTTTAATTTCATATAAGAAATTGAAATGATTGTTACAGACATTGGCTTTATTGCGACGAACGTGCTCTCACGTGCTTGGGAGAGGAGTGTACGGCTGGCCCAACACTTAACAGTAGACTACATCGTTGTGGAGAAGGGGTGGAGCTGACTGCACCACAATGTTTAAAGGCCGGTGGTGAATACGTAGGTGGAAGATTAACACCTGAGACAAGTTTGTTTCCTCAAGATATTTTCCGTCACGGCCTAGCACGAGATGAATTTTAGATACAAATTAAGCACATGGAAATTCGACGGCGCTTGTCCACGTTTTCTTATTTATTAAAGTTTTGGTGCTAACATTAAATCATATATTAGAAAATGATAAAAGTTTTTGATATAAATAATAGATAACATTATAGTTCTGTCGAGTCACCTGCAAATTAATTAACAAAGTAAATTAAAATTGGTCTAAGTCGTTCGAGTCTATACATAGTTTTAAAACCTGTTCCATTATATAAGTATATCGCATCTCTAGTTCACGTGGTACATGTAACAAATAATATATATTTTGTTTCACTTACGTAACATATGAGATCAGATCTTTACTGCATCTGAATTCCATACAATTGTTAGGAGTCTTGGAGGGCCTCGACTGTCCGAATGGGATAACAGCTTTCAGATCATCTATGTAACATCCTTCTTGATCTTCTGTTAAGAAAAAAACGCCTTTTTTATATAAAGAGGGGGCAAACGAGCAGGAGGCTCACCTGATGGAAAGTGACTACCACCGCCCATGGACATCTGCAACATCCGAGGACTTGCAGGTGCGTTGCCGGAAGAGCACTAACGCACGTGTTAGGGACATATATGTAATATGTATATACAAACTTTTTTATAGAATATGGCCACCTGATGGTAAATGGTCACCAATTCCCTGAGACATTGGCAGTGTAAGACGTGTTAACCATCGCTTACATCACTCATGCGCCCCCAACCTTGGGAACTAAGATGTTATGTCCTTTGTGCCAATACCAAGTACTGCTGTTTTGCGGTAGCATATCTGATGACTGGGTGGTACCTATCCAGACGAGCTTGCACAGAGGTCTAACACCAAGTAAACCATACCATATTAAATATATAATAACATAGTGAATGTCTAAAATACAAATTACGATTAGAAAAAAAGTATAATTGTGCTTATGCCCCAAAGCTGGGCAAGGCCTCCTCTTCTCTCCAGGGGAAGATTTACAGCTTAAGCATCACGCTGCTTCTATGTGTGTTTGTTTTTATGCGAAAAAATATTTCTGGTTTCGGTTAATATCTTGTTTGGTAACAAATAACAATAGTTAACAATAAACATAGTACAATAATAATAATTAATAGTATAAATAAAATTTCACATACAAAGTAATTATATTTAAATTTATATTATTTGACAAATAATACATTTTGACAATAATGTAATTTAATTAGTTTTAAATTTATAATTTATTGCAAATAAATCACATAATTCATCCGTTCTATAAAATTACCGATAAGCACTCGATTACAACGCGTACACATAAACTTACTTAATTGTTATTATAAAATGAAACAAACGGATAATTAATAGCACGGATATTAATTATAATTGTTAGGAGTGTCGTAGTGACAGAGGGAATAATTCTTACTGAATTGCTCTGGCTTGGCCTGCAACGGCCCGATGCCGACTGCAGCGTAACCGACGCACAGACACGCAGACAACACAACCAGCAACTTGAACATGGCAGAATCAATACCACAACTGAATTGACACTGAGTTCGGCCGGTGTGGCCTTTTATCGCGTGTGGTCATGTCAATATTGTAAAGACGTAAGTTTTGTTTGTTTGTTTCCGGATTATAATGAAAAAAAAGGTTTTATGATTGATGCTGGCTGGTAAAAAAAAACATCCAGGTATATCAAAGAGCTTTATAGATATTTGTTTATTTAAAAAAAGAATGTTCTTTAATAATCAAAGAGTAAAAAGTTTTCAATTACCTTTTAGTGAGTTGTACCCAGTAGGTTGTGTTAGTAACCCTTCTTGGATTTTTTTTTTGTTGCGTAGGTTGTCGGACGAGCATATGGGCCACGTGACACCATCACGTCACCAGCGCCCATAGACGTTGACATTGTAAGAGATGTTAACCATCGCTTACATCGCCAATGCGCCACCATCCTTGGGAACTAAGATGGTATGTCCCTTGTTCCTGTAATTATACTGGCTCACTCACCCTTCAAACCGGAACACAGCAATAACAAGTACTGCTGTTTTGCGGTAGAATATCTGATGAGTGGGTGTTACCTACTCAGACGAGCTTTCACAAAGCTCTACCATCAAGTAAAAAAATACATACTCGTTTATAAGGTCCTACAACATGGTACCAGAAATAGTTCTTAAATTGAAAAATAATGTCAAGGAATGTTTGTGTCTTTATTAAAATTATTTAATGTTTTGTAAAAATTTATGCTCTTTTAATTTGATAACTTTTTTGGTACTTTGTGCAGTTGTCTATTGTACTGTACATAGAAATTGGCATTGTGAGAAATATTAACAACCCCTTACACCGCCTCCGCTCCACCAACCTTGGGAATTAAAATGTTATGTCCCTTTTTCCTATAGTACTCTGCCTCACTCATCCTTCTAATCACAACTACTATATATGATGTTAGGCGGTAGAATATTTAAAGAGAGTGGTACCAGCCAGGTTTACCCAAAACTCACCAAGTAAAATGTTGACCTTACTATAACCTCGTGCTTGCGTGCAGGTTTTATCGTGTAACGAAATTTTCACAAGCAAAGCCAGAGGCCAAATGATGGGTATTTAATAAAGCTGATAAAATATTGATTATAGGATTAATACAATGTTGACTAATATATATATATAAACAACAAAGTATTTTATTGACGTAGTATATTTACTATGTAAATGATATGTCCCATAGAGCTTAGAATTGTCAGCTTTCAAAGAAATCCCTTAAATAATGTTCAAAGTCATATTTTCATAGGTTTTCTGATAAAAACATATTTCTTAAAGAAAAATATTTAGGCCAGTCACATATTCGTATGACAACATTGGAGTTATGAACGGTTCGTATTGCACTTTGTTTTATTATTTAACCAGTCCACGAGTCGATAAGGACTCGCGTGTTGACATTAAGTTAACAATTTGGCAAACAGTGATCATTTTAAGAAAAAAATAATATAACAATATGAAAATAACACGATTCTGTCGTTGTCGCATAGCAAAAAGTTTCTTTTGGAGGAAAAATATGGCTGAATTGAATGAATATATAAAACATTTTTGTGAGTTGATAAACATGAAAACTGCAGAGACTAGTCGATTGTGTTAAACGACTGTGCTCTGTAATTTCTGCATGTAGTTAATGTTAAAACATGTGTGACTCACGGGTAATAAATAAATAAACTAATAACCATAAACAACAAACCTTAGTCATCTCGGAAGAAGCAAAGATAATCAATACATCATTAGATAAGATTGTGTTAATGAAAAAAAAAGAAAAAGCAAAAAATTTATATACATATAATTTTTTGTTAATATTAGTATTAACGGTTCTTTTTTGTTGTTTTCTTATAGTTATATTTATGTTTGTCCGAAATAAATGTTTTCTTATTATTAATATATGTTTCTTATATATGTGCACGGATGCATGCGCATTTTAGTAGGTATTTCGGTTAACTAAAATCCTGCTGAGTTTCTTTCGCCGGTTCTTCTCAGGTGTGAGGTGTTTATTTCCGAACTGTCGGTAGATTAATGACAATCAATAAGTGTAACGCTTGAATATTGAATAATAGAGTAGAACGAAGTCAATGGTTATACTTACTTATTCTATTTATTGAGATATTTCTCAAATAATAAAAAAAAAGTAGTACAACAGAAAAATTGTGTGAAATAAAAAATAATATATATAATCAATCTTACAAATAAATGTTGTTTAGTATAACAATGCTGTGTCTTCTTCTTTAAAATGAATAATGGCAGAAAGGGTTTCTCCTTTTCATAGGTTCATAGGTTCATAGGTTTCTCCCTTTCATAGGTTTCATATTTCATCCAGTTTATAAACATCCTTTAAGTAAAGTTTGTATGTAAGGCCGTTAATCTCTAACCATTCGATTTGCTGATAACACAAATAAAACATAATCGTAATTTAACAAATATTTACGGAATACTCTTTCTCCGGTAACTTTATATGAATGGTACGCGCACGCAGTCGGGACGAGCAGTTGGTATAATCTATACTATTATAAAAAGGTGAGTGTGTTTGTTTGATCCGGCTAATATCAGAAACTACTGGTTCGAATTCAAAAAATATTTTTGTGTTGTATAGTCATTTTATCGAGGAAGGTTGTAGGCTGATTTTTATTCATTATATTTTTATTAATTATACGCGGGTGAAACCTCGGGACACAGCTAGTATTATAATATAAGGAATACATAAGGTATGCTAATTTATATTAAAATTACACTAAACGTTACGAAAACTTTTGTATATCAGTTGACTTTTATTAAAAAAAGAAACCGAAAATTAGGAATAATTTCACAACTAGTCTATTTGGTAATTCATAGGTTGCCTTACGTTGTTTCTCTTTGGCACTTTAAAAGTATTCATAAAGTAACATCCTATATATATAAGTACAACCCTATGTTAGGCAAAGGCTTCCTCTCCTCTTAAGGATTAATTTTAAAACACATTCCTCAATGCTGGTCTAATGCTGGTTGGTGGAAACACGTGATTAAATATTATAAACACAAATTAAACACATGAACAGTCAGAGGTACCTTAACAAATGTTCTAACCACTGAGCCATCTAGGTTCATCTCTCATCTCAGCTCGTCTTTATGCATAATTAATACTCATTAATAAAAACTGATAGGCTGACAGCCAATGCTAACCTGACTGTGTTATTATGGCATGTGGAAATAAAATATGATCTTCCTCATAGCCTTGATGAGAGTTATATCGTGTCTACGAAGATAATCGTTAAATTTAATCTTTTCCTTAATTACGTAATGCGTGGCGTAGGCTAGGCAGATACTCCGGTGCGGCGTTGCATTGGTTGGTACAGCGACTTTATTTATTTCTTCTCTGCTTGTATCTATATTAATAATTTTGTTGGTACATGGTAAGGGCTTTATAATGTCAATTATTATAATGTAATCTAATTTAATAAGTGTTAACGTTGTTTTATTTTTATTATGTTGCCCCCTCAGCTTATCTGGTCCTGGTGCACCGCAACGCTTTGCCCTATTATAGCTACGCCACGTCATCAGGACTCCTGACGGCAAATCATATTGGATATATTATATGCGAATACATTAGCGTACAGGCTTGATTAAATTTACTACTCAGATGCAATTAAGTATTGTTTTAGTCTAATTAGCTGACTGTAAGCGTGATGCTTTTATTGTAATTACCTCGAAGATGTTTTTATGAGCTTCCAAGAGTTTTGTGGATCGCCATTGCCGGATGTTTTTATTAAGGAAGGAATAACCGTTGGAATAATTTAAAATACACATGACTACTATACTTTATTTTTAGTAGTATTATTTTTGGAAGGCTAACTAGCAAATGGGCCTCTTGGTGGCAATCTTCGCTCAATAATTCTGGGATCACCAGACTCGAACTGCACACACGTATCAGTTATTATACAATTGTATTGTATTATTACGATTCTTATAGTTTTATTTGAAACTTGTAAAACATTTCCGTCGGCCATGTTTTGTTATGTTCTTCCAAATTAACGTACATAATACACATTTGAATTATTAGTTAGAATTTTATAAGTAAGCAACGACTGATTTAAATAAGAAATGGTATATAGAGTTAAAAAATGGTATACAGAGAGTATAGTGTATATATAGTTGAAGTGTCTGTCTGTGATTTCAAAATACTATCTTTCGAGATACAAAAAAGCAAACAACCATTTTTTATTTAAATCAATCTATATATATATATATATATATATATATATATATATATATATATATTTATATATATATACACGTTTATTTATTTATAGATAAATATTTGAATCTCTTTACTCAAAGGATAAATAAAAATTTTATATATTTATTTCCATTATTTATTTGTTATTTTTCATGTTAACCGTCTTCCCTTTACAATGTCGCCTCTATAATAATGCTTTGGCACAATATTTGGCATATTTTTTCTACGTATTACAATACTGATCCGAAACTCGTTTATCTGCATACACTTTGGTTTAAAAAGGAACGAATGTAAACAAACTATGTTCTTTCCGCTTCGTTCAGAAACGAATGGTCTCTGTTTATTAAGCGTTCGTTATTGTTTGTTTACATTCATTCCATTACATTAATGACTAGATAAATATGCATGTTTGTGTTACTATGCCCCGCACACAAGATTCCATCAATGTTAGAATTAATTAAGCCTAAACACTTCCCGGAAATTAAAAAATGAAGTGTTTTCATAAAACTCAAATTACAATGAAGTGACAAATCGAATTTTATTGTTTTTTTTATAAAGGTTATGACTTGATGTATATGTATAGTTATGATAGTCGATCGTTGTTTGCTGGGCAAGTAACATAACTATAATATGTCCACTTTTAACAGATAATAAATAAAATAAAACCTTTTATTTCACTAGATATAAATATTTATAAAGTGAACGCTTACAGCTACAAACAATACTGTCGAGTTGTTAAACATTACAAGGTAGTAATTAAGATACCCAAAATATAATTATCTTAGAAGAATTTAAAAGCGAACATTTTGGGTATTATAATTATATAAATCTAGTTAACGCCTAACATTGCGTATAATACAAAACAATCGTAAAGATGGTGCCACATTATCCTTTAAATCGTTATAGACAAACAACCGTCATATTAACAATATCCCCTACTAATAAACACAACAGCTTTTTAACAACTTTACATTTTACCAACACGATTAACGCATTAGTCACAACTATACCATCCTAACTCGACACTAGACTCTAAACCATTTTGGAATCATTAATATACATTTCATAATAATCCAAAATCAATTCAGGATTCACGGATTTTATTCGATTCTTTTTTTTTATTATCTCTCAATTTACATAATTTTAGTCACTTCCATAAACGCACTTACTACTTTTATTAGTGTTTTTTGAGTTATATTTCGATAAAAGGAACTTATTAAGCAGTATATTGTGTTTTTTAAATCGATGCTGCTTATATTATATAAATATAAGTACAATAAATATAAGTCCTTCGTATGTTACTAGAATTGAACGTAAAATGTCTTTTGGCGCGCAAAAGGTAAGTACGTCAGTTGTAAATGACCAAAGTGGATCGTGAGCTCTGAACAAGAGAACATATTATGTATCTATGTAATGCGTTATATATATTGCATTCTCGAATTACGATAACTAACGCTATAATACTTATTAGTTTCTTTATTATTGCTTTAATTCCTTCTTGGTCTGTCAAATCCTTGCAAGTGAGAAATCGTGTAAAAGATAAACGATGTGCCATCTGTGTGCTTATCTCGAATATTAGCTAGAGTAGAAAAAAACGAAGCGGTCTTGACAAACAGTTACTACGAGCAGCGAAACTACAAGTAAAAATACTTCTAAATGTTGAACACTAGTTATTCTAACGGGATTGCCGTCACTGTCGACTTCAATAAGGCTTTCGATAGGATTCATCCTGAGATCACATTCTTAAATATTAAGTACAATCTATTATTTTATTGCATATTTAGAATTGCACAGTACGATTACGAGTACCTTTAAAACAAGTCTTTGATATATTATCGTACACTCCGCGTAATAACAGTCCGGCCTGGGGGGTGCCGCAAGGCAGCTCACTTAGCCCGTTTTAATTTTGCTTACATACGAACAAAGAGGGAACGATCCCTTTGTAGTGTGTAGACACTTGATGAGTTCCAGCGCACTTTAGACGGGCGGGTCCATGTCGCGCTGCAACGACGTCAGTCACGTGTGGAAAACCCACCCTGGGATCGGAGGTCACGCGTCCGGAACGCCGTGAATGTGGTGCTGGTAGTTGTGGTTCAGCTTATTAGCGAACTCGTGCATTATGTCTCTGAATATCACGGAGTCGAGGTTCTCTCCGAGGATGTAGAGCAGGTACCAATCACCCATTTTACTTCTCCGAACGATGGTGTCGACATTGTCTCTCCGCACTAGCCTGAAGCGCATTCTCATCATGTAGACGCGCATGCGCGGAGAGAAGATAATGATGATTCGATAAACAAGGGTGATGAAGGTAAGGATGCCGAGTATGACGAACCAAAACCAGAGGAATATGTAAATCTTCTCGTTGACGACATTCAGCGGCAGGATGCAGAGCGCATCGTGTCGCTCCACCTCGCCGGAGGACCCAAACTTGTTGAATAATGTGCATTTGACCATCCTGTAAGTGGAAATATTAGTACTGTTAATATGGTTTTCGTTATATAGAACGTACGTTATAGTATATATAAGAATAAATACATGACGAATTCGTTTAATAAAAAATAATTTAAATATAGTTGATGATATTAAAAAAATATTTATAATTTGTCGATTGTAGGTGCAAGAGTTATAATTGAGTTTTTATTTACCTTGGGAATATATAGATCATGGGATCTATCCGGTCCTCTTGATCGGACTCCATGTACGCGATCACATCCAGACCGAAGGTCATGAACTCGCCGTCGAAGAAGCGGTTCATTAGGAACATTTGCCCTGAAACAAACAACAATAATAATTAAGCATAATATGTTTTTTTTTTAAATAAAATACGTAAGTAGACGCCAGACGGGCGTATGGATAAGCGACCTGATGGTAAGTGGTAACCACTTTAGACATTGCCGTTGCAATATTGACGATCCTTTACACCGCCAATGCACTATCAACTAATATGTTATGCCCCTTGTGCCTGTAATGACACCGGCCAACTCACCCTTCAAACCCGAACAAAACAATTCAATGAATTACTGTTTGACTGTAGAATATCTAATGAGTCGATGTAACATATATCCAAGCGGGCTTGTACAAAACCCTTGCAAATAAAGAAAACTATGAATATTACAATGAGCCTGCGTATTATTGAAGGTAAAAGTTATTATTTCCAACGTAAAGCCGCATTTCCGCTCGAGTTTTCAATAACAAAAACAGCTCCCTTCAGCGCGGCCAAATTCGCTGGCCATGCTGTCCCTACACGAGTGTAGCTATGAATACAGCGATTTGAAACTAAACTTACAGAAACTAACAGTCTCGAAGAAATCCGTTGATGATAAATAGAAAGAGAAAGAGTTGGGATGTTAGTATGTGGAAGTGTTTATTGATTTTCATGTTTGATTTCATATAATAAATTACATATGATAATTACCGATACTGCCTACCAATTAACAATTTGCAATATTTTAATTGGCAGCTTAAACGGAAGTTTGAGCTTAACATATGTTAAAATGTATGTTAGCTATAAAATGTAGCCTTTCTAGCTTTTTAGGAGTTAGTTATAAAAACGTCCTTGTTCTTCAATCTTGCTACATAACAAATTTCAGTAAAAGTACAACCATGTATTGTACTGTATCATAAGTATGATACGGTACATACAAACATTTATATACATTGACTGCCTCGTTGGTCTAGTGGCTTGATATAAGGCCGCAGACGCGCTGGTCCTGGGTTCAATTCCCAGGTCGGGCCAATAAATAGTTATTGGGGTTTTCTGTCAGAAAATTCTCAGTAGCAGCCCGGAGTCTGGAAGTTGGAAGTGTGGTACACTCCCGTGCCTCGGAAAGCACGTTAAGCCGTTGGTCCTGCGCCTGAACTCTTTCCGGTCGTGTCGGATTGCCGTCCCATCGGATTATGACTTTTGTTGTTACTTTCTATTGCTTTGAACAACTAAATTCATAAACATTTATATACATTAAAAATAAAAAAAGTCAAAGTCTTTGTGTTTTATTTGATGGTTCAGCGGTTAATTTTAATTTACCGACCGTTTCATGGCCCAACGTTTTCACAAACTGAAATATCAGTATGCCATCTGTCGCGAGCGTCGCCCTGAATCACCAACTAGTGGAGCGATTGTAAATCATATATTCAATTAAATAACAACATAAGGCCTTTCGGAACTTTGACATCTTATATATGAACATGGATGTATCTGTTTGAGTTTTTGAAGCTCCTAAATTAGTATGCGAAATTTGAAATTGACGGCGTCTCAAACAATGAAGTTACATTTAATATTCAAGTGACGTTTCAGTATTCGGCCGTTCGACACTTTTTTACCAATCACTATAAAACTACACGTATTTTTATTTTTGATCATGAGAGGTATATTTAGTATGGCAGATATAGACACAAAAATAATGAAATGTTCAAAGGTAATTCATTCAAATCAAAATACAATAAATAAACGCATAACAATAATTATACAGATACATCAAATAAGCTTATAACAATTCATTATAAAATGTATATATATTATACTGGTGGTAGAGCTTCGTGCAAGCTTGTTTGAGTATATACCACCCACTAATCAGATATTCTACCGCAAAACAGCTGTACTTGTTATTGTTGTGTTACAGTTTGAATGGTGAGTGAGTCAGTGTAACTACACGCACAAAGGGATATAACATCTTAGTTCCCAAGGTTGGTGGTGCATTGGCGATGTAAGCGATGTCTATCTAAATATGCAATAAGCAATGTAGCCGATATCTATACATACAAATTAAAATGAAAAGTATGTAACTACAGTACAAATCATGATCACGTGGAATGATGGTAAGAATACTAGCAGCATTTCCTGTTGCATCGCATTGTCAATCTCTTTGGCGTAAAATTAACTCGCCATTTGTCAACAGCGGCACGCTTTGCTAATTTATAACGGTGACGATACGTTATCGATTCTATTCCGATACTACTTCGACCGAAACGCAACTATATCGTTGTGTTAGTAGAATAGGAAAATGGTTAATAGGCAACGATAATCCTTCGATTCGATTGGGATAAAGAGACAAATTGTTAGTAGAATTAGACCCTAGTAAAGGAGTTACAAAGTGGTGTTATATGTTGTGATTATAATATATTGATCTCACCTATAACGTTTATAAGAGCGAGCCCTTCACACAGGTAGTAGCGGTAAGCCCACCAGTTGTGGTAGCGGAGATTCTCCCACAAATAGTCTAGGATGAGTTTCTTCTTCGTCTTCTTCTCTATCTCAGTGCAGACCCCCACGTCAAGATCCATCATCAGGGCCCGGATCTTTCCCCCCTCCCAGGATTTCCACAGCCAGCGTGGAGCGTAAAACAGCATCGCCTGTAGACAATAGAATTATATTTAAATATTTGAATCAGCATTCATACGGTAGAGTCGATCATTAATCGATATGTTATTTTTTGTTAGTATTTTACAAAATAACATACAAATTACCATTGTGTGTTATTTTGTACACAATTGTAACTCATTTTGCTAATGAATTCGACACCAATATGTAAAATATCTTGAGAATGGTCTCTCAGGCCGATATTAGTTAGAAGGACATTTTGACCGGTAAGTAAAGAAAATACACATTATAATTATATTAGACATGAATATAGTATCTTTAAATCTATACAAATAAATAGAATTATTTCTGATTTCAAAATAAAACTTTAAACTAATATGGCTGATTGGGGGTTACTAATACAACCATTTTTTAATTTTTGTCTTTCGATTTCAAATCATCCGATATGTAATTCCCCATGTCACAAACTAAATTCCACGCTCACGAAGTCGCGGCATTTGCTAAATCAATAATATAGTTGTATAAATAAAACACCATAATTGATAAAAATAAAATAACAACATAATTATAGCTGTTGGTAAATTCCCAGTCGATAAACCCAATGTGAAATAAATATTATTAAACGATTTATTTATTTAAAATTAAACATTACTGCTTTAAAAATAAAGTCGTAAATGCAATAATGTATAGCGATCAATAAATATATTTGGCTAGACGGCATCGTAAAGCAAAAGTTTATGGATTTGTAGCATTACACTTTCAACGCGAATGTTTAGTGGCTGCATTTATATTAGCTGCCGTTTCAAAAATTACCGTAACGAAAGATGTTCTAATTATTTGTATCGCGTCGACAGATGGCGTTAGTTTCTAATAGTTTAGAAAGAGATAATTGTATAATGCTCATAGGTAATGATGGTCTAACTGATCTCATAGTGCAGCCTCCTTGGAGTGAATCCTGGTTGATGTGTTACAAGTATTTTCACTGATGATATGATTTATTTCACCACGCTACTCCAGTGCGTGAAATTCAGCGGTGCTTGCTCGGGTTTGAAGCCACGATCGTCGGTTAAGATTCACGCGTTCTTACCACTGAGCCATCTCGGCTTCTGTCCAAAATTGTATGTTAGTAAATAAGTGTAATATAATTTATAAAAGGTATTTATAAAAGGTATATTGTTAAAAGAAGTTCTACGATGATTTTAATAACAAATATTAATTATAGATATAAATGAAATTAACAATTAATTATCTTTTCGTATTAATAAAACTATACACATTTGTCTTAAGTACGTATACAAGACTACCTATTCCCTACATAGACTCACCCCCTATTTTCCTAACCCAAGAATAAGAGCGAGCACCGAGAATCGTGAACTTTATTTTTATAGCATCCATCTCCACTAGTTGCTTACGATATGGGTTTTCCATCGTCTTGTGCAACGAGCAACAGGTAAAGTTACCATGCTCGAGCAAGCACGCAACGAAATGGAAAGATAAGTGTAGAAAATGCCGTCGCCAGTCGATGTATTTGATGCCTTGAACAATACGAGTATTGGACGGAATGGTTCAGTTCTGTATGTAGGTCAAGAAGAACAGTGTAGCGGATTTCTGGTTAATGTGGGATTCGAACGCTTCGATTAGTCGAGGTTTGACACGGTGACAGTTTGTGTAATATTTACGGGGTTGTTACGTCATCTTCTAAGTGGCATTTATATTGGTGCTCAATTTAAATTTCGATAGTTTTCCAAATAAAAACTTTTATCAAAATGAATTAAGAAAATATTCTAAAATGTTCTTCAAGCATGAGAGATAGTGTCGACTGATGTCAGGACAGACGTTAACCTTAAGAAGCAATAGTCTAACTAATATAATACATGGGAGTGGGTTTGCTTACTTGTTTGTTAGTTACGCTTTCATCTCTTAACTATTCTATCGATCGTCAGATCGTCGTTCACAAATTGATTCAGTCCAGTCTGAGGTGTTTATTTTCGAACCGGTGGTAGATTTATGACAATCAATAAGAGTAACACTTCTACATTGAATAAAGATTTTTGAATTTGAATTTTTGAGTCACATGCAGGTTTCCACACGAAGTTTTCCGTCCTAACCGAGCACGATATTTCTTCATAGTTGAACATAAGTTATAACCACAAAGTGAGCCCACGATAACTCGGTGGTGCTTGACTGGATTCGCCATCATTTTCACTTGAAATTCGCGTGATCATTGAAGTCTGGGTCATCTCGGCTCAGGATATAATTAATTTAAATATAGAAATATAAACTTCCACTCGCTTTTACATTAAACAATTAATGTCATATGGCAACACCATCAAATTTTTATTGACTTACGTGACATTTCACGGTCACGTTATAATGTAGCCTACAGCTCGTCTATTATTGTAGTGAGTTATTGTCGCAGTCGCTGTTATTAGTGTGTTGATTTATTGCGGAACCTGGCAACATTTGACGGATTGTGAATAAATGGCGGGATATTAAATAATAAATTATTATTCACGCAGATGCTAAGTAAAATAATTTGCTAGACTATATTAGCCAGTTTAATTAACCGCTTCTTCAGCTTTTAGCATTTAAAAATAAATATATTGTTATATAATATTAGCATAAATGGGTGGTTTTAATTTTGCGAGTAAAATATCGCGAGAATGTAAGGCGAGGTGGAATATGTTTTGATGCACAAATGATTAACTTAAAAAAACAATAACGATTGATCGCGTTATGAAATAAAATCACAGTTCGTTGCAATCGAATGACTACAAAAGGTTTAAAATGTAAATTTTTGAATTATTTGTTGTTATTTAAAAGCAATGTCTATTTTAGTATATTATAGTGGACAGTCGAACGGACACATTCATCATCACGCGCCGTTTCGACTGACTATCGTATGTGAACTCGCTCGCCAGTGCTTCCGACTACAACTACATATGTATGTATATACCTATATATTTTGGTCAAGATGAATTTTATCTTCTTTCCATCCTACATAGACTAAATTTGATATCATGCTCCAAAATAATATTTTTTGTTTTTTAAAATAATAACCATATTTAGTCATGTATTTAAGGTCCTCCAGACTGATTTCGGCCACCGCGGCCAATCTCAAGAGAGACTAGCCAACTGCGCAGGAGACATTATAGTGCACAAGTGTGTGCGCAAACACAGGTGCACTCTCTATTCCCTAGCTCTCATAATCCGATGGGACGGCTATCCGACACGATCGGAAAGAATTCAGGCGCAGGACCAACGGCTTAACGTGCTTTCCGAGGCACGGGAGTGTACACACTTCCAGACTCCGGGCTGCTATTGAGAGTATTTTGACAGAAAACCCCAATAACTATTTATTGGCCCGACCTGGGAATTGAACCTAGGGCCACCGAGTCTGCGGCCTTATTTCAAGCCACTAGACCAACGAGGCAGTCAGTCATATATTTATAGAGATTGTCTCTAATAAAATCGTATTTTTGATTAAAAATTCGTAACTAAAATGTAAATATTGAAAAACTGTATCAATTTACTCAAACTTCGTTTTAAAATCGAATATAGAATCACTTATTAAATTACAAGCATATAATTGTATTACGTAATGCCTATGATTGTGAAGTATTTTATAGTTCATAACGCTATTTGTTATTATTTAATTCAATTTTCATTTATTTAGCATTATTTAAATATAAATCGATAAAAAAGTAGTAATGTATGCGGAAATACGCGTGCCAACGATTCCAAGTTGGAGAGTTATGGCCGCGACATTATGATTTCGAGTTAAACCTTTGCTTGGCAGCGGCTAAATTTTGCGCAAATTGTACCCATAGGAATAGTAACATTATATTTAAGGCATGTAATATAACTTTACGTTTATATATACATTAAATTTGATATATTTAAAAAAACATTTTTTTTTATTGTATGGGAAGGCGGACTAGCATATGATGGTAAGTGGTCACCAACGCCCATAGACAATGGCATTGTAAGAAATGTTAACCATCGCTTACATCGCCAATGCGCCACCAACCTTGGGAACTAAGATGTTATGTCCCTTGTGCCTGTAATTACACTGGCTCACTCACCCTTCAAACCGGAACACAGCAATACAAAGTACTGCTGTTTTGCGGCAGAATATCTGATGAGTGGGTGGTACCTACCCAGACGAGCTTGCACAAAGCTCTACCACCAAGTAAACTACTGATTTATCTCGAAACTATTTCCTATAACTCATTGAAAAATACTATTAAATGTCTAAATACGTAGATGTTGGCAATATATCCTTAAAAAAATGTATAAAACATACTCATAATTTGCAACTTTAAAAGAATCAATAATAATAAAATTGATTACATAGCGTACTTAAATATAAATTTATTTATCTGAACGTTTATCATAACTATGAATAATAATATATTTTTTTAAATATAATTCTTAAGCATTCAAATAGATAATTAAAATTTTTACATAATAGACACACAATAAAAATGCATACACACGTGGAACTGGCTGGATAATATATTTAAATTTAGAACGTATTCTAATATTATTTAAAAATACGAAACATTATTACTAAATATCAATTCTATATGCTAAGAATACTCAAAATATAAAAGTTCTCAGCTACAAATACCACAAACGTAGCGTACATTTGTGGTATTATAAATTAGGTCATATTTAGGAGCAAAGGACTAATAAAGGACTGAAAAGGGAACTTGTCAGGACTTCGTTGTAAAACGGTCAAAACGACGCACGTCTCTGCGGCAACTTCATCACGTCGGCGGCGAGGGTGCTCCATACAAGTGTAGGTTACATGTTTGAGTGTCTGCTGTGTCGTAAGTATTTTTAGGATTATTATTTTTAAGAAATTTATAATACCTCGTGTTTTTAAAAGCTTTTATTAAATTTTCAGTGTTTGGTTATGAGTTCGTTTTGGTCAAATTTTGCAGGACGATTTAGAATAACTTTTATTTAGTATACGGAGTTAAGATTTTATACGTAGGTGCAGATCCGATGTTTTTTTTTATTATGCGGACAAGCATATGGGCCACTTGATGGTATGTGGTCACCAACGCCCTACGCTTACGTCGCCAATGTGCCATCAACCTTGATGGAACTAAGATGTTACGTCTGTTGTGCTTGTAATTACACTGGCTCACTCACCCTTCAAACCGGAACACAACAATACAAAGTACTGCTTTTTTGCGGTAGAATATCTGATGCGTACCTACCTAGAGGAGCTGGCACAAAGCTCTACCAACGAGTAAGTAGAGACAATGTAACTGATATATAAATATGTCTATAATATGGCATTACATGACCTGATCATGTTTCTGCATCCAGGATTCACCCCAGATGAAATAACTCTTCAACGGTTTACCCGTTGATACCTTATTTTATATACAATATAAATTATAAAAAAAATATGTTTTTTAAAAAAAAGTATTTTACTACTAATGTATTTATAGTTTTCTGTTCTGTTCATCCCTCCTCGTCACATTCTCATACCACGCTCATCTATTACTCTTAAACTTTTCATCTAGTGGTGCTACTTTCAGGCTTCTTCTGATATACTTGTGTACTTAAATTATATACACAAAGAAAATTAAAATATATATAAAGTTAAAGAAATTTTAGGTAATAATGGATGTCAGGATCAATCATTACCACTGTCAGGATTAATCAAATATCAGTTGAAAAAATCATAAAAAGCGTGAAACAAATATTCATTTTTATAAAAATATATAATATGTACATATTAACTAAAACCAATAACTAATTTAATCAATAACGCGGTCACGACTTGTATAATAATTATTTTTAAATGTTATTTGTATTTAGTTAAGGTTTTAATGTAAATAAAATTTAACTTATCATAGATAAAAAAAAACTAATTTCATTGAAAGAAAAACTATGGGACCGATTTCAAAACTATTTTTTTATTCAAGCTCAGACATATCAATTTTAAAGTTCTTTTAACGTACTTGTATAAAGTACATATATCTTGATTTGAGTTGATTTGACTTGAACGTGCATACATTTATTTCATTTTTCCATTCCATAGCCACTTAGTAGAATATTCTTAAAGATGTCATAAACATATTGGTACATAACAATTTGTTTAATTAAAACATCGAACTTGTACTTAACATTGAAAACATATTTTAAGTACGAAAATGAGTTTTCAATGATTTTAACAAACAGCGAATTTAACGCTTCATTAGCATACCCGAGTGACTTAGGTGCCAATATTTCATCGCTTTACAGCGGTTTGAGGTCGTAAATGTGAACTATGAAAACAACGTGTTAGTTATTCGTTATTGATAGTTGCTCGTTAAGTGGACGGCCTTTAATAAATTAAATATATATATTTATTTCCTTAGCGTAATACGTATAATAAATATAGTAATAGATATAAATAGATATGATATACTCATATTGTTAGGCGGAGGTCATCTGTTAATAAAAAGCTTAGTAGCCATTCTGGTGCTCCAAAGCGATGCCCGAACAGGATTTGTGGGCGCAATCTCCGTGTGAAATCCACGTAATCTATCTATCTTTATCACAAAAGTCATGAAAAACTATTGACGTATTTTAATGCACAAGAATGCTTTTATCTGCCTTCTGTTATTTTATGGAATGTGTTCGTGTATTATAAAGTTTCTAGGCACCTAATTTCCAACCTCTTCACACTGAGACACAATTTTCGTTTGCAAATTAAATTAATGCTTTGGGGGCAAGTAAAATATGTTTAAGAAACTGCATGTTTTGGAAGGAATTCTGAGACATGGCTATTTGCCAGCACGTAGTAAGACAGCGTACTCTTAGCATGTTAAGGTTTTAACCTTTCGGCTGGAGAGGTTCAATGAAAAACAAATCGTAAGTAATGTAGAACGAAAACTTGAATATTAAACGAAGATTGCCGTTTCAAAAAAAGTACTTTATTTCAGTAACCTCTTCGTATGTTTTTTTTAATTTTTTTCATTGACATATCCCTATACCTAGGACGTACTAGCGCCGCCAAACATGGGAAACAAGATTCACATGTAGCAAAGTGTGTGGTACCACCAAAACCGAATATCCCATAACTAGAAGATATATTATTAATGTTTAAGTCTCTTTTGATTTGAAATATCTATTGGCACGCCGCCGTGGCGATAAGATCGAATAGAATGCCGTGACGACAATCAGCATGACGCTCTCCCATGCCTTCATGCCTCGTCTTCGCCGCCGCCACCACGAACACACAAGGGAGTGGCCCATGTGTGTTCGTGGCTAGTGTCTTATACTTCTTTGCTATAATTATAATGATAATATTCAACAAAATATGATGTAATTTAATTTACACCATTTTTTTTTTTTAATTTCTTTATATATTGATTCTTTCACTTCCCATCCATTTCGCATTCAGTCGGTTCCCGCCACCCCGGATGCGGAAGGCGGAGAACCAGGACAGCCGAAATATATACCCTCGTGTGTTAATTGATGATGACAAAGAATATACAGGGTTATTTTAATGACCCAGCAACCTCACAGGACTAGATAGCTAACAACATAAGCAACAACTTTAATTTGTTCGCAAAGATCGACACGTCGCGTCGTCCATTCGCTTATGAATGAAATATAGACCTAAAAATGTCACGACAGTACGACAAAAACTTGTAAAATCATTTATATTTGATGTTTTACGTTATGTACGAAGTCGTACAACAAAAGTTTCTGCTTATGATGTCAGCTATCTAGTCCTGCGAGGTTGCTGGTTCATTACAAAAAAAACCCTGTATATATTAAATAATACGTACATTGATAAATAGCAAATCTTTTGCCTAGCTAAATCACTGTTAATTAATGTTAACTTAAAACAACTCCTTTTGATCAATTCTTATTGATGAGTCTTCTTTTTGAATTGTAGTATCTAAATATATAAAGAATAATTCTCTATTATAGGAAGAAAGATAGGATATATTCTTCTATAAATCTTAATTATTCTTTTAATAACGGTAATAATAATTCATAGAAAACACGTAATCCTAGTTCAAATTTAGACTTACATTAAGCCGGGCTTTGCCTATCTGAGAGCAAACTTCGTCTGCTAACACTCATAAAGATAAAACATGACTTCGCAATAAACTAAAGTTATCAAATCGACTGCTTATAGAACTAGAGCAATGCGCCTGCGCCGGTGAGAGCTATGAAGCCTCGATTAGATCGGAAAGTGCTTACGCTAGTCAAGACGATTTATTTTAGTATATTTTGAAGTGATCTGGGTCAGACATATAAATATTGTGTGTGTATTTATTTTTATTGTTTTTTTTAATATACATTTTATGTTTTTTTTTACAGCAAAATCTTATGCGTTTGGGCAATTAATATTACAATTTCGAGGCGCTTAGTCATACATAATTGTGAGTCATAATATCGTAGTTAAATATATAACCTATTCCAACCACAGGGGGAGTATAGACAAATAAACAACTTAGACTTCGAATTGATGCGATATTATTGGTCGAGCTCTTGAATAATCATTATGGATTAATAAAAAAAGCTTTAATTTTTATTATTAGTTATATAGACTCGAATCTGTTTAAAAAGTAAGTATATGATAAGATGTTGTATTCAAATATTAAGGTATCTTTTTTATATGTATAACCCATTGATGACATTGAGGTGATCGACTGAAGTCAAAACGCACTTCTTGAATTGACAATGAAATTTTGTAAGAACAAAGAAGTTTTATAAGTCATATAAAGTTATATATGTTTGTATTCGTATGTGTTAGTAAATGAATACACGCATACATAAATATGTACGTATAAGTGGAATATCATGGAGTTATGTTGTTGACAATTTCAAATTAGCTTTGTTTAATATTAAATTTTTTTTAGTTTCGTATTTGTAGCTTTCATAATAGACTTCAGTAGAAAAATCGACATTATATCGACTAATTACATATAAGGATATAATCTCTTTCCTGTAAAGTATATAACTAGTACTTACGACCTTTTGCATTACCAGTAGCGAAGTACTAAAACGTGATCGCTCATTACTGTCTCGACATAATATTAGCTCGTCGAGTCGAGCTTCCATTATTTTAACGTACTTTAGTGGTACGAGACAGGGACGTTTTCTTGTGAAAATTTTACCCTTATTAATACATTTGAGATTTTATAGCGCTGCATTCGCGTAACTAGCTCTCCTGGAAGCGTGCACCGGAATTACAAAGTACAAAGTGACAGATCAGTTTTAAAATACTACCAGTAAATACTACCTTTAGTAACTATTTAGTACCGTTGTTTAAATATGTGGTATCTATGGTATTAACAATGAAATTTTATTTAAAAAATGGCCAGTCATTCTGGTGTCAAATTGTAAGGACGCTTATGATTTTCACATAAGGGCTCCATATTGAGCATTTGTCTTTACATAAACATTTTGTACATATTTGTTACCTAAACATATTTTTTTATTAGATTATTAACTCAAAAAATATAATAGCAAAACTAAATAAAGGAAAAAAGAAATAACTAAATTTTTTGTTATTATATTTTACACTTATTTTCTTTACTAAAAGCGCCTAATTCCTTCTTTCCACTTAATTTTTATGTGATGTATTGGTATTAGTGGTGAGTCCTCAATCTTCAATCAGGAGTCACGTTTTCTATCCACTGAGCAATTGAATTAGAATGAATCCTATAATAATCCATAAAAATCCTACTGTAGTTGTTATTTGAACAAAAACATAAACGACTTCTGAATTAGGTTAATAATAATAGCAAGAAACGCATAGAAGCGTATATAATAATTCACATCCAGCTTAAAATACTGAAAGCGCTTTAAACATAATATAATATTCGCGTTACAATTCCTTAGCATAATATTCAAGCAATGAATGTTGAAAAATCATAATGTGGGAGCGGAAGCAAAACGCTTACCGCATACGTACATAATACTCGTTTGTAAATAAGTCTGTGTACTCTTTAGCATTGCAGGAAACAGCTACTGATGTTAAAAATAAGAGCTGTAAGCCATTATGGAGAGAATAAACAGAAAATTAGGTCGCATTTTTTGTTTGTTAAAGATGCGAAGGCGTCGGCCGGTCGAATGCTAAGTATTGGCCGTGTTGTGTCATTTGTTTTACGCAAATTTTATTCTGACGATGCTCTGGAGATAGGTTCTTAATTCTATTTCTCTCTTACCTTCGAGGTGCTTATATTTGTTTTCGTAATAACATTTAGTTTTACAAATTAAAAATTTATGAAATTAGTTTGGAAGTCGATGTATAATCGGATGCTTTTTTTTGTTTTGGTTTAAAATAACTGTGAAGTCAATGTTATTGCGTATTGAAAATTATAAAAAATATATTCTTGTTGAAGGCATTTAACGTTAAATGATCAAGATAATTGAAATGAAAATGTTACTAAAGTTAAAAGTAGCAGTTGTAGACAGTTGTACATGACTTATTGGCTGGCTATAAGCTCTTCTAGTTTTGAATTAAAACCTTGGAGCCGTACCACATTTACTAGATGGCAGGACCTATGCAAGCCGGGGCAGGTGCCATCCACTCGTTAGATATTCTACTGCTAACCAGCAATACATAGTATAGTTGCGTTTCTGTTTGAAGGACGAGTGAGCGACTGGCATAACTACAGGCACAAGAGAAGTACCAATGAAAAGATTTATTAATCGCGGAACTGCCCTTTTACATTAACACAGCAATGACGCCCTCGACTTATGTGTATTTATATTTATAACTAGTATCTGTGTGATGTTGTCCGTGTCATATATAAATTGAAAGACAATTACGAAATACATAGATATATCTAAAAAAACTACTGGAAGTACTAAATAAATTAATTTTTGAAAAAAAACTTAATTTACTCTATGTAGTTCTTTACATTTATTTTTCTTTTCAACTAACAATTGGTGTTATTTTATTATCTCAATTGAGTTTTTTTTTGTTCCGTCTGCAAGCTTTTTATTTCCAGGCACCAACACAAACAAATTTTCAGGATTCAAATTTTAATTGCCTTCCGTTGGATTTTATTTCGTTCCGAATATCTTACACTAATTTCGGTGCAATTTAATTAGGACATTGATAATGAAGATTTATGAAGTCTTAACAGACTCTAATCAGAATGGCCTAGATTAAGAGACTAAGGTTTTGTGTACAAAGCCTATCATATTCATATGACGGTTACGTAGCCGTCAGCAGTAGCAGACAATATATATTAATACTTATTGTTAGATTTATTTCAAAGTCAAGTAAACATTTTGCCATTTGTGAAGAGCATTTTTATAGACGCCGAGATTGCAGGTGAATTTAAAACGTAGAAGGTTCAAACCAGGGCTAGCACCTCTGTATGATCATGTGCTGTGTTGGGTTATGATTCATCTCTTAATATTAAAATTACGAATATGAGAATTGAGTTGAGTTGAGAGCTGAAACTAGTCTAATTTATTATCTACTAGTATTCTGCCGGGGCTTCCGCCGCATGGGGGCAGGAATGATGTAAAAAAGTAGTCAAAGGAGGATCCCTAGGGATCAAGCATTCAATCAAAGTCGGTTCAGTGGTTGAACCGTGAAAACGTGACTGACAGTCAGACTTACTTTTGCGTTTAAAATATATTGATTTATTGGTGAAACTAATTGAATGAAGCCAGTGGGACAATCTTAAACTGTTGCTGAACTCCGTAATTCAACTTTCATTAAAATGAAATATATTTGTATGTTAAAAAATTTGAACAAACATATTATACAATAGAGTATAATAAATAATAATCCTTGTATTATTTATTGAAACTTATCGGTAATAGTTGTTTTAAAAGTTTGTTTCGATTTTATACTTTAATTTCATGTTAATTATTGTCGAATTATTTTTCAATTATTAGATTGCATAATAAAAATATTTAACTACAGACTAAAAAATTTAATTTTTCATATGATTAATGAGTAAATCTTTGTTTTATTGGTTTTATAAACATAAAGTATTGTTTATTCAGAAATATATTCAAACTTATTTATACTAAACGTAATAAAAAACTAATACAACGGTAGTCTCGGAAGCGGTACAATGCAACAGATTATTGACATAGAGGCTTCATATAGGTAAAAAAATCAAACGCAGGCGTTGCTGAGACAAATATTTTGATTACCCTGAATTCCGATCCGTTTTCATTAACGGCCCAGATTAGCAAGTTTACGGATCGTTAAATCTTTCATAAAAATTTAATCGTGTCGAGTTATAAACTATTGAACTTTTGTTTTCGTCGTTGCAACACCCCCGACGTGTCTACGATCACATTTATATCGGTACAAATTTCCTTCTAAACAAAAGAAACAAATTAGGAACAAATTCAGTAAATATATAATAACACAATTAATAACATTATGAAGTAACCATAGACCATCGTCGAATATATAGAGTTTATGTTTTATAATATTTTTTAAACATACCTATACCAATGTGTTATTTTTAGAACCGGAAAGCCTCATTTTACAATTATTATTATTAGAGCTTTGTACGTGTTCGTTGTGTGAGGCTAAGTGTAATTATTTACAGGCACAAAAGACTTTTTTTTTTATTATGGGCCACCTAATGGTAAGTAACCAATGCCCATAGAAACATCTCTTACAATGCCATTGGCATGTTAACCATCGCTTACATCGCCAATGCAGTAGAATATCTGATGAGTGGGTGGTACCTAAACAGACGAGCTTGCACAATGCTCTACCACCAAGTAGAAATATACGAGTATACCTATATAAGTTTCCACGGTTGGTGTCGCATTAAGGGATGGTGAATATTTCTCACAGTGCAATGGCGATGATGACCATCTACCACCAGACAGCCCGTTAGTCAGTCTACTAAACCCTACAACTGAATACCTACGTACTAATATTTTGCTTCATCATTACTCACGAAAATGTATTGCGTGTTTCATACAAACCAGACCATACTTAAATATGATTCATATATTTCAATAAAATTTAAATGTATTCTCTTCTCAAGTACCTATGTAATTATTATTCAGGAAAATGACTGAATACCTTCCAGTACACGTCGCGTATTACGTGCGGCATTACGGCGGATTCATTCGGAAATCTGCCTGATGACTGTTCAGACTCTTGAGGATGTGTAAGCCAGATTAAAAATAGTACAGGATATGTAATACTAAACGGACGTGCCTAGTTAGAACTTCCTTTGCAAAAGCTATATCGTATATTTTTTGTTTATATGTTTTCATAAAAGTTTCATAAAAGAACTGCTTTATGTATTTTCTTTTTAATATTTTGCTACAGATATTTATACTGATAAATTTGCGATAATTTAATTATAATACGATGGAGTAATGATTTGTCATTTTTTTTGTTTTATCAGTTTATTTAAGTATTTCTTTCTGTATCGTTTCTGGAAGTTTATCGATTATTGTTTGATGTAAGCGTTTAACGTAATGTGAAACGTGTAATTATGTGACAGATATTATTAGAAAATCTTTTTTAAATTTAATAGAGGAATATCTCATCGAATGCGTTCTTAGTTATGAGGTACAAAAACTTACCTGAAAAAATAGGCAAAAGCAGACCCATTGGTAGTACTTGTATATCTTCCTGTCACTCATATCTTCCTTCCCTTTCTCTCTGCTGTTCCCGATGCCGGGGTACGGCACCTCCACGCCGACCTTCTTGTGGAAGAAACTCTTCAACGTGTACGTGGAATGGATCCAGCAATACGTGTTCAACACGTCCTCCGGTATGTCTTTGGTGTGGATACAGTCTATAGGATTCCCTACGTATTGCCTCGTAGTCACGATCAAGCTGAACGCTATCAGCAGGATGACGGTGATGGAGTAGTGCAACCTGAACACTGGCGAGTCGATGTGTACATAGTTCACCTTTATAAGATTTTTTAAACCGCGAAAAACGTCTAACATCTTAAACGCTTCAGACGGAACTCACATAATTTTTGTCCCCTGTCCGTCACTAACATTATTTTGTCTCGTTACTCTATTTATTGTTTCGAAGCACCATAAATTTTATAATTAACGTTTTTTTTTAATTCACTTACTGTTCGTTGTTTGTAAGGCACTTTTTTATATTGGCAGTGGTACGAGCGTTGGTCATTTTATCATAGACTCCGTTTGTGTTGGTGTATTTTTTTTGGTATTTTTATGAACTTGAGAAATGATACCATCGTGTCATATTTTCTACGTTTCATAATTTATTGTTATGCGACGTGATCATTTGCTGCTCGTGTCCATGTTACGAGCAGCTATCTCGGCGTTCGGTGTACCGTCATTAGTGTATTGAGTGAACCGGAGCCGATGGATTGGTGGAAATTTGGACGTCCTAGAATTATGTTGTTATTATTTGATTGTGTATTCACGAATGGTATTGTTGAAACGTCATCGATTCTCCGGAGCAGACGAAATTTCACAAGCAGAACTGTCAGATAAATAATGAAAATGGAAGTCTGAAGGTGGAAAGGTAAACGGATGTCACACAGGTTTCATTACGGTACAACTTGTACTTGTCTGAAGCCATACAGAAGAAGTCTATTTGGAAAATATTATGCGCTGTTAAGGAAATTTTAAGAGTATCTCATTTACCTCGATTTTTTTTTAATTTTTTGAAGATTTTCTACTATTTGTACATTTCAAATAAATAAGTATAAATAAATTGGTTGAAATATAGCGGACAAATATATATACAGGGTTACTTTTAATGGCCCAGCAACCTCGCAGGACTAGATAGCTAACATCATAAGCAACAACTTTTGTTCTACGACTTTTGATAATTTGTTAGATTTTATTTTCATACAAAAATAAGTATTACTTTAATTTCCCGCTTGAACGTTTATAAATCTACGCGTAACGCAAAGATCAACGCGTCACGTCAACCTTTCGTGTATGAATGAAATATAGACCTACAAAGGTTACGACAGTACAACAAAAACTTGTAAAATCATTTTTTTATCATGTATTTGAGTTATGTCCAAAGTCGTAGAACAAAAGCTGTTGCTTATGGTGTTAGCTATCTAGTCCCACGAGGTCATTAAAAATAACCTTGTATATATTGACTTTAAATTGTTAACAATAAGTGTCACATTATATATAGCTCCCAGATTTATTTCGACAAAATGTCTGCATTATATAGACGAATCTTTTCTTTTATTTCAATATAATTCAAAATTAAACCACAAATACACACGTGTTTTAATTCGACAAGTTTAAAGTAAAATCAACCTTATCGTCTCATATTATGTATGCCTCTAAAAAGTATGGTTTAAAAATATTTCCAACGAGGCTCACCGACATGATATTTCCGAGAGGGCTTATACGTCTGAATAGACCGGAGCCCTACCAATTTTATACGGGTATGAATTATGTTTAACGAGAAATGCAATTCTGTTGCCGGGGAAGTAACTTTATTGAATAGAAGTGCTATGATTTTGTATTCATTAAAATACTCTGTTGATCTGTTGTTATTTTATTAAATAAATAATTATCTGTTTGTTGAAGATATAATTCAGCTTTGTTATGTTGTTCTGATTTACTCGGCGGTAGGGCTTTGTGTAAGCTCTGGGTAGATACCTCACTCATCAGATATTCTACCGCAAAACAGCAGTACTTGCTATCGTTGTGTTCCGGTTAGAAGGGTGAGTGAGTCAGTGTAATCACAGGCACAAGGGACATAACATCTTTGTTCCCAGGTGGCGCGTTGGTGATGTACGAGTAAGCGATAGTTTACACTCTTATAATGCCAATGTCTATTCTTTGTTTTGGTAGGATATATTAATGTAAAAGTCATTGAGATTCAGCCGGCTAGGCTTGTATTTCTAGGCAAGAATCTACATTTAGAATCGGTGGTCTCAAATACAATTAATGTTATGAAATGACAGTTCAAAAGTGCTCGTTGAATAAAGTGTAATATTTTGATTTTATTGTTTAAAAAATAAATTTAAAAGAAAATTATGTTCAAATAAAAAAAATAAACAGATGTAAATTTATATAAAAAACTCTTCTGATCTTTCCTCATTAAAAACACTTTTATAACGAGAGAGACAATAAACATCAAAATGCGTTTTCGTAAATAAAATGAAATAAGATGAAGTACAACATCAATATGTCACTCGCCAATTATATGAATTTACAAGCGCGGGATGGTCGACCGTTAATGGTTCGGCTGACTTAAATACACCGTTTAAGATCCAAAGGTGACACGATCAAACGTTTGTGACCGATGACATGTTTTTAATATTATATTTCTTATTCAGAAATTCCACATTTAAAATTACCACAGCTTAAAATTATAACAAGAAGAGGAAACGATCCGAGCTATTTTATTTTTAACAGGAAGTTAAGAAACGAAATATAGTGAATAGTTACTTTTAATTTCAAATGAAATTAACTATTTGTCTAACTTAAGAGTAGATAATAAGGTCCTCAAGACCGATTTCGGCCATGGCGGCCAATCTCAAGAGAGATTAGCCAACTGCGCAGGAGATATTATAGTGCACAAGTGATCGCGCACTCTCTATTCCTTAGCTCTCATAATCCGATGGGACGGCAATCCGACACGACCGGAAAGAGTTCAGGCGCAGGACCAACGGCTTAACGTGCTTTCCGAGGCACGGGAGTGATCACACTTCCAACTTCCAGACTCCGGGCTGCTACTGAGAATTTTCTGACAGAAAACCCCAATAACTATTTATTAGCCCGACCTGGGAATTGAACCCAGGACCACCGCGTCCGCGGCCTTATATCAAGCCACTAGACCAACGAGGCAGTAAGGTAAGAGTAGATATTGGTAACGCGACTCATTGACGGTGTTAGGAATACCTAACATCAGGACCACTTGGTGGTAGGGCTTTGTGCAAGCTCGTCTGGGTAGGTACCTCGCTCATCGGATATTCTACCGCAAAACAGCAGTACTTGCTATTGATGTGTTCCGGTTTGAAGGGTGAGTGAGTCAGTGTTATTACAGGCACAAGGGACATAACATCTTAGTTCCCAAGGTTGATGGCGCATCGGCGATGTAAGCGATGGTTAACATCTCTTACAATGCCAACGTCTATGGGCGTTGGTGACCACTTACCATCGGGTGGCCCATATGCTCGTCCACCAACTTATGCAATAAAAAAAACTTGACTGTGAAATGTCAATCTGTCTTTTTAAAAGAAAATTTTAGAGCATTAGCAGCAGGTTTTTTTACTTCTTTAATTACAATTTGTAAAAACAGTTGAAACAGTCTTTGTTACGTTCGTTCACCCACGTGTTTCGGTTCATTTGCCAAGTATCCGTTCGGTCGATTGAACGAAGAGTTTTTCTTTGAAATCCAATATTTTCTAAACGAGTTTTTATTGTTTACACTATTATGACAGTAGCAATTTATCAAATAATTTACGTGAGTCGCTGTTTTTAGAACTATTTACGGGGATAATGTTTGAGTCACCTGCGCATGCGCCGTCGCCGTCGTTCTTTGATGTTTTATGTAGGACGATAATTGTTAGAAGCGTTCGACATATTTTATGTGGGTTTGCAGTTATATGACATTTAGTGTAATTTTTTTTTTAAATTTCTACATAATGATCGCGTTTGTAATAAAACAGATAAAAAAGCACATTTATTATAAAAAATATATTATATATTATATTTAATCTGTTATTAAAGTTTATCTTTACGTTAAATTATTATTTTTAAACGAAGTTTTTTAATCTTTATTCATTTCGCAATTTCACGATGACCCGATGAGATGAATAGGTTGGACCAGTATTAATAATAATATTTCAAACTTCGTTCTTTCAAAAAGGTTACTGGAATTTCAATGGCACTTAAACGATAGTTTTCATAGTGAATAGTTTCCGTGGAACCGGTTTACACTAGTTCGTAACGACATATTGTCATACTGGTTAATATTGCGTTATAAATAAGATGGAAATACATTACTTATATATTACTGTATGATAAATTTGTACCTTGTTGTTAGTTATGTATAGCTATCTTGTAGGGCTTTCTTATCCTTATAAGGGTAGCTAAGACTTGCAGTAAAATAATTAGCTTTCTAAGTAGCAGCTCGGATTGAAACGTTGTGTTTTTTTACACTCATATGTCTCAAAACACAATGGAACCTCGAAGTGATGAACAAGGTTTTTCTAATGTCACTTCGATTGAAATTGACAGTTTTTTTTTTAATTTATAAAAGCAAAAGAATCAATCCCTTTATTTAATTGCTTGCCAATTTATTACATTAAGAAAGGTCGTTACGATACAGAGAGAATCGGTTTCTAGAAGGCGATAAGTCTTCGCTCGGACAAATATGCGTAACGCGTGTCAAACCTAATAATAACATATTTTATAAAAGCATCTTGTAATGGGCATTTTTGATGGCAATTTATGGTAACCGCTTAAATATATCAAAAGTATTTCTTTTAATTAAAACTTTTTTAAGTTGTAGGATGTAAAGCCTAGAAGTTAGAACATTATTATTTTGTTTGAAAGTTAAATGTCAAATTTAAGCGGGAAATGAACAAATCTTGCGAAGTTTATTGGATATTTAAAATACTTTCGAGTATTTTCCCATGAACTACAGATATTGTATTATATAAAGCCAAATGCTTTAAGAGCTAATTAAGAGAAAATTATAATTTAGTTACAAGTTATGAACAACGCTATAAATTGAACACAATGTTTATTTATAAAAGCTATTAAAAGTAGAGAAAAGCACCAGCTAATTATTTCACCAAAGGAAATTGCACAATTTATGTTAAACCATAATACATAATAATCTTTCTTTAGTGCAAAAAGGAATTTGAACTTTAAAATACTACATTTAGGTCTTAATTAGAATGCATTTTATCTTTCGAGGGTAATCACCTCATGATCTGGAATACTCATTGTACAATGTATCGTTCGTAATCATATTTTTGTTTTATTTTAAGCCTTAGGTCCAAGCAAATAGAGATTAAAAAGATTTTTTTTTTGTAAAAATATTGTTGTAGCTCATTTGTAGCATGAAATGCTTTTAATTACTGGTCAAAGTAACATTCGATTCAATTATACGATATAAAGAATACTATATCACACTAACTTTTACTTTAAGAGTGTAAATAACTATAAATTACATATAGTTTGGCAAACTTGACATTCGTTTCTGATTCAACACCGGCTCATGTCACTGCCAGAAACGTCAGCCAAGTCGCGCGATCCGGCTCACTTAAACGTTTAACTGACATTTTGATTATGTTTTGTTTTTTCACTAATTGTACCGAATGTATCGTAAACGAAATTAACCGTCCTAATTACACCCACTTGGCGAAAAGTGACGAATTTTGTGAATGAATAATACGATCTAATTAAAGAGCTCTAAGCTTGCCAACTTGGCGGACGGGTGACAACAGTGAAATTATTTAATAGTAGTTATTTATTAAAAGAAACGCTCCCACTATTGTTTTCGTCAACCTTGGCCTAAATTTCCGGTTTAATTGTATTATATTCTAAAGTATCTTTATCGTAATATCAGAAAGGGTGATAACTTTTATAATATATCGATTCGTTTAGTTTACTACCTAAATTGTATTAATTTTAATTAACCTACTAGTATCCTGATACAGAGGTATTATGTTAATTAAATAATTGTTGAAGATGTTAAAGCAAACATAAGAAGGAAATTTTATAGGCAGGATGAAAAGAAATGCTTTTTCTTTTTTATTTAAATAAGTAGGCATATTGGCAATTAATGGTAAGTGGTCATCGCCATCTATAGACATTGGGGCTGCAAGAATTTTTAACAATAACTTACACCACAAATGCACAAGGTTGGGAAACCAACAGTACTAAGTACGGCTGTTTGACGGTTTAAATGATATGATGAGTGGGTGGTACTTACATCGCTTGAACGAAGCCCTACCACCAGTAGTAACCACCTGTAGTATTTTGAATTAATAGCTTAATATTTCCGGAGTCTTAACCACTGGTATATATATTTCACATAATATATTATGTACTATCTCAATCGACTAGCCCTTGCTATTTTTGCGCGCAGATAATGTAAGCATTAAAGGTACTTGATGTTACATTACAAAATGTTAACTCACTGTTTCAATTACTCAGTGAAGGTCGACAGAAAACAGTTGCCAATCGAATACAGATTATAAATTAATGATAGTATTATTTAAATATAAAAAACCGTGGCCGACACGAACGCCCAGCAGATGTGAGACATCGAAATTGCTGACTATTGAAAGGATTTACAATTGAAATACTTCAATAAATATATAGAGTATGTGTATTATATTAAAAACATTTCCTTCGCAGTGCATACGTTCCACGCAGACAAGGCAGTGCAGCTTGCGCATACAAGTCTGCCAGGGAGCGCCAATATCTATGTTTCACATCAAACATTGCTTAGGTTTGTTTGTTATTTACATTCTAAATAAGATTTTGGATTTGACGTTTGTATGCAATTGTATGAAGCCAATGTAAACGCTTAAATAATATAATCACTGGTAAAAATAAATCAAAATTTATACAAGCATGAAACAACTCATTATAATTCTACTTTTTTATTATTTATGTGTACTATCTTGTATAGCAGACGTTTTAGTTTTTGAAGACCTGGGTTTCAATTCTACTTATTTATAATGGTTACGATATGTTCCCGATTCTATTCTGATCCAACTTCGATCGAAACTCAACTGGATCGTTGCGTTAGTGGGATAAGAAATCAGCTACATGACAACGATTATGTTTTTATTCGATTATGCTTTTCTTTGATCTAAAATTTACTTGGTGGTAGGACTTTATGCTGACCGCCTGGCTCATACATCAATCATCAACATAAATTCTACGGACAAACAGCAATACTTAGTATTGTTGTGTTCCGGTTAGAAGTTTGGGGTGAGTGAGCCAGAGCAACTACAGGGACATCAAAATTTAGTTCTCAGGTTTGGTGATAAATCCGTCGGCTGAAAAGGCCTACATTATATTTAAGTAGAAGGTTTGGAGCGGACTCCATCACGTTGCTTTTAATGCGATGAGTGTCATGACTTGGTGAACAAATGGGATGAAATTTCATCCGGCACATGCAGATTCCATCACGATGTTTTCGTTCACCTTCGAAAACGAGTTGAATTACACAAATCAGTATTTTGTTGTCATTAAAGAATATGTTTAATTTATAGTATTGTCATTCATTTCGTATAAGCAAATAAGTAAGGAGATAACATTATAAAGATGTAACATACGTTATGATGATATATTCGGGGCGTTACGCTTTACGATTAGAACACTGAACCGATTTTGATGAAATTAGGAATGAAGCAAGCTTAAACAAAGACTGTACATAGGCTCCTTTTTATAACCACCCCTCCCCTCGAGAAGAAGTCTTCCCCCCTCACCTAACTTGCGGGAGAAGCCGCGGTCGAATACTAGTAACTCATATACATAAGCTGGACGACATAACACTACTTAATAAAAGCAAAGCGATTCTGTCATTGAATATGCAATTTATTCATACAATAAAATACATAAAATCTTAGGAATTCGTACAAATAAACTCATAATAATTGTAAAACTAAAGATTTATACTGTCGTATAGATTTTCGGTTGTCTGCACATCGTATTAATATCGCGACTCCATACTAAAACGCGATGTTACAACTTGAAATTTGTAAAGATTTAAAGAGCTTTACATTTTTGCAAATATTTTTAATAAGATCGATCTTTGTTATGTTTATATCTTATTTACATATAAATATTTATCTACATGATAATTACAATAGGCGTCTAGTTCATTGGACTAGCAGCTTACTTATTTGTTACTGCTGCTGCTGTCGGCTTCGCTAACTTACTAAGGCCACCAAACCCTTATTGGGATAATTAAAAGTGATTGAGTTTTTGTATCGGGTATTTACTTATTTATTAATTAATTAATTTACTTGGTGGTAGAGCTTTGTGCAAGCTCGTCTGGGTAGGTACTACCCACTCATCAGTTATTCTACCGCAAAACATCAGTACTCGCTATTGTTGTGTTCCGGTTTGAAGGGTGAGTGAGCCAGTGTAATTACAGGCACAAGGGACATAACATCTTAGTTCCCAAGGTTGGTGGCAAATTGGCGATGTAAGCGATGGTTAACATCTCCTACAATGCCATTGTCTATGGGCGTTGGTGACCACTTACCATCAGGTGGCCCATACGTTCGTCCACCTTCCTATTTAATAAAAAAAAAATGAGGATTTCCATTAGACCATATTACAGTCTAAAAGTTCAAGCTCAGTTGTTGGGTTTGGCAGCCATTGCTTTCATTAGAGAACAAATGCCGAGATGGCCCAGTGGTAAGGACGCATGAAGCTTAACCGATGATCGTGGGTTCAAAACCGGGTAGGCACCGCTGAATTTCATGTGCTTAATTTGTGTTTATAACTCATCTCGTGCTTGACGGTGAAGAGAAACATCGTCAGGATCGGGTATCCATGTGTCAAATTTTACTGAAATTCTGTCAAGTGTATTCCGCCAACGCGCATCCTAAATTCGAACGCATCCTATTTTGAAGCATTTGGTAGGCACAGATCGATATATGACGTCACCTTAGGTCACTGTCATTTGACTCTACTGTAAGCCACGTAAATGAACTTCGATTCAAAGAACTTTCAATCAAAATAAAAATTCAATTATACTTTCTAGTTTCCATTCGAACTCATTTGAGACAGGATGTATGCGTTAATGTATTCTCATAAAAATAATATCTAAAAAATTAAACGGGATTTCAAGTAATATATCCGCTGATATAATAGGCGTCAATTCGTAAACACTCGATACTGCAGCGATCTGCTACTATCGACGAGAGACGTGCAACATTACGATTTCGTTCAAACAAACTATGATTTGCTTTGAAAACTTTTGTGCAATTGGTTGTTTGAACCCGTACTTTTATGACTTATTCGAAATTGGAATAATTCATCTTAATATTTTCGTTTCTCAATTATAATAAGTGATTCGCTGTAACGTTTGATTTTTAGTAGTTCTTTTGTTCTTTTTAAACTTCGTACGCTTAAATATCGATATCGGATATTATTTCTTCCGATTATTATATTTCTTTGAGGTTACGTTTACGACGGCTTATGTATTTTTTTTTCTTTGAAATTGAAAATGAGTGCTATTTATTAGTAAGGATCTCTTAGAATACAAGGTTATGTGAGATACAAAGATTGAATATACCCCGATCACGGGATTTGCCATTGCAATGTATACATTTAGGTGTTAATTTGTATTTTTTTATTAATTTGTTAGTGATTTTATTATAGTAAGGATATTAAGACATTTAATATGAATATTATTAAGAAGAAATAGGATATTAATAATTGATACACATACATTGAAATATATGTTTAAAATAATAGAATACATTGCATCTTTAAAATATAATGACAATTAATAATAATAAAATGAATTTTGTATGCGGATTGCGAACGTAAGAGTTGAGGTAAAATATACATAGTAACGTTGATATAAATATCTTTTTCAGACATCAAGTATATAACATTTAAATTACAATATTCTAAGTTAACTTTGTTAATAAAAACAATCAAAGATACACCTTACTCCTCTTTCAATTTAATAATTTAACTGTCATTATTAACAAAGAAGTTAAATAAAAGTGTTCATTTTAAAACATTTTTATAAACCAATTAATTATTGTAGAGCGTTGTATAGTATTAGAATTAAAAAAAAAAACATCTAAAATTGAAATCTAAATATGTTGTGATAAAATTATAAAATGATTCATAACCAACACGATCTTCTAAATACTACGACTTCCTCGATGACTACTATCCTTATATTTAAATTAGGATCTGTTCCAATAGTACAAAAAACGCAAACAGTCTTTGTTCTGCGAAGTATCTTATTTCATAGTTTTATTTCTTGTCCGCAAATTCTTGCGAAATGTATTCATAGAATCTTTTATTGTCCACATATATTTGAAGTATAATTTAGAGTTTCGGGAAATGTTTATTATAAACTTATAAATATTATATACTATTTATTATAGAGCTGAAGATTTTGTTTGTTTGTTTGAACTAAATCTCAGAGTCTAGGAGTCAATATATGATAATGTTTTTATACTTTTTAATATCAAGAATTAACCAATGGCGGAAGTAGTTAGAAGTTTTTTTATAATAGGTTGTTTTAAGAAATAACGATTTTTGGATGTCTGCTGGTAATTCCAGTTATCAATGTTCTGGTTAACGCAGTAGAATTTGTAAAATATTGTAGTAAGTCTTATGCATGTGTCTTATTATGAAACATATAGCGTAATTTGGATATAATAAATGTGAAGCAATTTTCACATTAATCTTCACTGCAATGCTATGAGAAATCAATTCATATCTCACTCGTGAAATCTTGAAAACCGGCATACGGCGATACGTTACTTGGATTCGTCAATAGTAATTGTTAATGTATTTTTTTATTTCATAGTAAGGCGGACGAGTATATATGGGCCTCCTGATGTTAAGTGATCACCAACACCCGCTCATAGACAATGGCATTGTAAGAGATATTTACCACCGCTTACATCGCCAATGCGCCACCAACCTTGGGATCTAAGATGTTATGCCCCTTGTGCCTGTAATTACACTTAACCGTATTTTCTTAAAATAAAATATGAAATCAATTTCATAATATTTACCAAAAAACACGAACTAAAATCTCTTTTATGAACGCTGTTCTGTTGCTCATCTCTGACGCAATTTCGTCGTCTCGTTTCCAAATGTTTTTCTGTACATCTGTACATCGTTTTATTATAAACAGCGACTTCACACGACTTTGGAGTCGCAGATCACACTGTCAGATGCCAGCGTCGAGAACAAGGGGCTTAGTCTACTAAGTCTCAGAGACGTGCACTCTTAACTATTTCGATTCTTGTGCACGATGCATTCATATTATTTGAATATATTATACTCTATTTCGTTAACCTATTTTGTGTATTGTTTTATTTCTTTTTGATGTTCAGTTATTTCGAGCACTTTTGGCTGTTTGATTTTTGACACGGTTTAAGTCAATATCGCAACTAAAACTTGGAAATCGTCGGCGCTGTCAAAAGGAAACTGTCGGTTCTTGTAGAATCGACATTTCAAACCAGTGGTTACATTTAATACAATAATAAACGATTCCAAAGATTTTTTAAACCTTTTTTTTATTGTGTTAGTATTGTTCAATTTATGTTATACCTAATTCAGTAACTATATCGAGCAATAATCAGGTGGTGACAGAGCTTGGTTCAAAGTCGCGACTTCAAGCTTGGAGGTCGTCAGTGATTTAAATATACGTAATACGTATATCAATAGAACTTACAGTCGAGTTTCATTACAAAATGTTTCTGATGAATTATGGGTAATGTTCAGCGATTCAATTCGACCTTGCTGATAATGTAAGACTATTAATACTAATTTGAATGGCTTTAAATATTCTAAATTGACTCGTAATGGAATTCAATTTGTCTATTATAGAAATAAAATTAGAAACTACACATAGTAATGAATATGAATTGTTTTTATTTTATTTTCGAATGTTGAAAGGAGACGACGGCGTTTTCTTTTTATCAATTTATTGAAATATAAATTTTATAAACGAATGTATAAAACATTGGTGTAAAATGTACATTAAATAAACAAAAATTTTAACAAAACAAAAACCTACTTCAAAGGATAAACAAATTAATATGCACTGAAAAGTAAAAAATAATAATTGCGTATTCTTCTATAATTTGATAAGTAATTTACTTTTTTCTACTCATCAATATGTAGGTACGATTGTGTTGTGTGGTTGATATTGTAGTTACAATTATTGATGTTTTTGGAGCCGATGTCAGCCAAGGAAACACTTTAATATACCTAGCAACAATAATACGGGAATCCTTTAAAAACAAACTAAAACTGACACATTACAAATTGACCTCATTTTTTTGAAGTCGGTTAAAAACCAAAACGGTTTGACCTCAGTGTATTAATAAATGAAATGTACTTATGGAAAATAAAAATAAAATAATTAATATACCTATTGCTTGGCCAGGAAATATGAATAATTAATTAAGAGATTAATTTTTATTCCAACAAACGCCTTTGAATTGGGACGCACGGAATAGTCTTCGTCAGAATCGATTTTATCATCGCTATAGTTTATATTATAATGATTTATTACAAATACGATCGATCTTAACAAGACATGAAATATATGATTTCTATTACATTTCTATAGATCATTTTTCGATTATGACACAAAGTTCCACGACCAAACGTATCTATTTACATATTAATCTCAAATACCACTGACCCATCACGTGATCTCCGAAACTGTCAGACCGATTCACTTGAAATTGAACATAGATACTCTTTTTGCAACGTAGACACTAAGAAAGGTTTTTAGTTTTAAATTTCAACTTTAAGGGGGTGAAATGGGAGGGGGAACTTTGTATGAATTTAAATTTTACCCGAAAAAAACCGGGACGAGCAGCTAGTTATTATCGCACTAACGTTATTGTACTTTGTATTACAAAAACACACTGAGTTTCTTTCGCCGGTTCTTCTCAGGGCTGGGTGTTTCTTTTACGAACAGGTGGTAGTTTCTAGTGACTATCAATAAGCAAGTGTAATACTTCAATATTGAATAAAGTATTTTGAATTTCAATTTGAAAAACATGAGATGGCCCAGTGGCACGTGAATATGATGCATTTGTTGGATGATTTTTCGACACATATGTGTTGCATCACTCCGCGTTGAGGTTGAGCTCCAAAAAATCACCTCAAGAGTAGAGGAAACCTATGACCGACAGACATTATTTGCAGGCTGATGACTGTTCACTTGCATTAAGGAAATCCCATAGATATGAATAAAAAAATTATCGACTTTCAAAAAACAAATCTTAAAATAATAGTAGTCCTCTATGAATGGCAAATTGCCATTTTACTAAATTCACTGTTCAGCTATTAAAAACTTACTATATTTGGACTTAAGGAATAATTAGGCTAATGTTATTGGAGTTGCAAGAGATTTTAAACTAACTTGTTTCGAATAAAAAAACTTGATGAATTTATCTAAGTCTTTAATGTATTCGTTTCCTTCGTTATCTACCTTCGTTTCAAAATTTTTGTTATTATTATTATCAGTTAGATTTTTTTCATATTATTTTAGTAAAATGAATAAGCACATGAGCCAACGGCACATCAGGAAGTTAAAGCTCCATATAGGGTATAACCGGATTTAATCTTGTTCCTAGCATTAAAAAACCCGAGATGGCCCAGTGGTAAGAATGCGTGTATCTTAACCGATGTTCGTAGGTTCATACAGGGCAAGCACCACTGAATTTCATGTGCTTAATTTGTGATTATAATACATCTCGTGCGTGATGAAAACATCGTGAGGAAGCCTGCATGTGTCAAATTTCACTGAAATTCTGTCACATATGTATTCCACCAACCCGCATTGGAGCAGCGTGGTGGAATAAGTATCAAACCTTCTCCTCAAAAGAGTAGAAGTGGCCTTAGCTCAGCAGTGGGACATTCACAAGCTGTTACTGTACTGTAGCATCAATTAGTACACTGGCTCACTAGAACAAGCGAAAATACATAGAAAAATTATATTGTAACCAGTGTGTACATGAACCTTTATATAATTGTAGAAAAGTGCAAGAAACTATATCGCCCTAACCCCGGAAGTGGAGATAAGTGTCACGTGACAGCCTACGTATCCGCTTAAACAAGTACTAGTCTGGGTGTAAGACTAATAGCATTAAATTTGTAAGAGAATCTTGACACTTCACTTATGTATGATTATACATAACAAGTCATAAACATATGAACGGAGAACGGATTATATATGGAGACAGAAAGTATATTATGAAATGGTTGTAGTACATAGTCTAGAATACATTATTATATTATCTTATTAATATTAATCAATCCAAAAATATGTCAGAGGTAGTATTCATAAATATAAAGATATATAAATTAATTTTTATTTGTATATACTCGTAGTTAAGGGTTTATCCACCTAGAAGACTTACCACGTTTTTTATTAAATGAAAAACGAATTGGTTTTTCTCTTTATTGTTAGGGGCCATCCGTACATTATATTTGGGGCCTTATTTTATTTGGGACCTTCCTGAGCGAACACAAAACAACTCACAAAATTTTCATCACAATCAGTCAAATTAATGGCATAGGATTGCAACATAGAAACATTCATTTTTATTTACATATATAGTTAGGTGGACAAGATCCTTTCTACCGCCGATGCACCACTGTCATTGGGATTTATATAAGTCTATAGTCCTACCAATAAGTAAAAAAATACTATTTTTATATATAAAACAAATAAGTATAAGCTAAGCTTATGTATAAACATAGTGCTTAGTGTACAATATGATCCTCAGTAAGCTCGTCTTATTTTCCGTGTTTTCTTCGAAGCCATAAAACTGCAGCTTAGTTTCAGTAACGCGTCATTGACAATGCACCTGACTCTTAGAACTCAGGGTCTGAAGGATTATCGGAGATCTTATTGTCATTCGATTTAGCAAGCGAAGTACATTTGGATTAAGCAAGTAATTGGATATCGCTTTTGTTATTTTCAACGAAAAGAAGATAAGTTGAAAGATTAAACGGAAAAGCAAATAGAACATTACTATTATACCTATACTATATATAAAGCTGAAGAGTTTGTTTGTTTGATTGTACAATCAGGTGGACTCCGAGGCATTGCCCTACCGGGCTATAAAAAAAGTTATATTTTTAATATACAAGATCAACCTCTTCTCCGGAGATTCAAATCTGTTTGGTGGTAGGGTTTTTTGGTATATCGCGCTTAAACGCAAGATAATAAATACAATTGGACTTCTGTTTACGTTTGGACACATATCCCAACTTGACCCAAAACTCTCATATAAGATCAAAAGCAGTAACAGTATCTTATGGAAACACCAATAGAAGGACGCTTATCATTGCTGCTAAGATAACAAAAGCGATCTGACAGGTTATGATAGATTTGGCAGTGGCTCTCGTCAGATCGCGTGCCAAGATGCGCCGGCGCATCGGACGGTGATCCGCGCTGATGCCTTCGAGGAAATAGACAAATATACGTATATTATATGCCAATTAAATTGAATTTATATACATAAACAAAACTGTGTTTAATTTTAGTCACCATTTTTTTTCTTTAAATTCATGTTTTTTTTATTTGGATGGGAAAGCCTTAAAATTATTTCGACCATCCTTCACAATTCGATGTCCTCATAAGACTTCAAAAACTTCTTTACAAGTATGTACTATTTGAGCGTATTAAGTATAATTTTGAAGAGTTATTTTAGTGAAAATCGTATGAAAATCCGTTAAGTTGTTTTTTAGTTTATCGCGTTCATACAGACAGACAGGAACCGCGGGGTACTATGTTTTATAATACATAGTAATTATGTGTAAAAAATATAGTTGTTTTGATTGCTCTGTATATTGTCTGTTATTGACGTGATGTGAATAAGGCGTATAATAAATAACATATAAGAATACACTACACACAGCGTTTCACTGAAAATAGTTTATTATCATTTAATTGAGTTACAAAGTTAGTTTTACAGAGTGGCTTTTTCGACTTTTTTCGTTTAGAAATATCTTACTGCCAATCTAACAGATAATGAGAGGGAGTGAATAAAGCTCTTTTTTTAAATATTTAATAATAGACGAAGATGTGAAAATCGATTGTCTGATTTTAGAAACACGAGTTAATACGTAATTAGTCATTATTAATGAGTTTAAAAGTATCATAGTATTAGTAAATGGCGTAAGATAACTTTCGAGTCAATGGATGGTCGTGTGCCAAGACGTTTTCTTGAGATGAATCGCGTTTACTAATGACTGTCTCTACAATGTAACTGTTCTCCTGGTATTTTTTCCTGCATAATATTTTTTAATTACAAGTATATTTGGAGTTTATTTATTCAGTTGAATTTTCTCTATATCCTAACCGTTCTCCGAGTATTGTTTATTTGTTATTTATATATTTTATAATTTCATACAAATAGATTTATCACGAATTAATTTAATAATTAAAAGATATATTATTTTAACTTTTGTCATCGTTATAAGTTATTCTCAATTTGAATGAAGTTCGTGTACACTAAATATGCGAAGTAGATATATGACTTCGTTCCAATAAGTCTTGGTTGCTACAAATCAGCCATTATGTATACTACATATATATATATATATATATATATATTGTATTTACTAGGTATTTCTTTGTTTCTCTTTGATAGTGAGTGAGCTAGTGTAAAAACAGTTAAATTTATATTTAAAAAAAATATATAATATAACATCTGCGCTCATAAAAGGCAAACTGAAATGAATACAAAATTAACACATAATTTGAAAGCACGGTCTTTGAAAGAAAATTAATATTGTACGAGTCGGCTCATTGTGGTCTGAGAAAGTTGAACAATTGATAAAGTTTTAGAAATTAATTTTATTATACGATAGAAGGTGAATTAAAAGATCGATATTATAATTTTTTTATTGTATTTTTTATAGGTAGGCGAACGAGCGTATGGGCCACCTGATGGTAAGTCAATGGTCACCAACGCCCATTGACATTGGCATTGCAAGAGATGTTAACAATCGCTTGGGAACCAAAAAGTTATGTCCCTTGTGCCTGTAATTACACTGGCTCACTCACCCTTCAAACCGGAACACAACAAACCAAGTACCGCCGTTTCGCGGTAGAATATCTGATGAGTGGGTGGTACCTACCCAGACGAGCTTGCACAAAGCTCTACCACCAAGTAATATAGGCTGGACAAAATATGTGTTTTATAGATGTAAGTAGGAACTATAATAGTTATCGTGTTACTTGCGTTATAACAGATAAATATTAAGTGAATGTAAATATAATATTAATTTATTGTTGCTCGTTACAATAGGTTTTTCAGAAACGGAAGAAAACAATTCAAAAACAAAGAAAAAATAGTGAGTAATGTTTTAAAGTATCATATGTGGACAAAGTATACATATTTAATTTAATTGTAATCTCTAAAATACAAGGACACACATCAATTTATTATATATATTAATAAGAAATAATTAATTTATAGCAACATATCTAGTGACATCTCACTCGCACACTATATTCATCTCTATTGCAATATACGGAATTACATTACACTTGGCAAATAATTTGAAATATTAATAAATTCGAATATTGATTCGATATAAACATTACATTATATTATAATTAATTAACGTAATTTACTTGCATCTCTCAATAATACACAACAAATGATGCATGTAGGTAATAATTCATTCAAATAGTGAGTTTGATAAAGAAATAAATAAAATTTAAAAATGTTTTGCTGTCCATACTAATGTACTTTCCGCTATTTATAAATCTTTTCTTTATTGGCACGCGCGATACTATCTGTACAAGGCATTACAGGATATGGCCAAAGAGTATATAAAATATGTGCCCGACGAGTAAGACAGAATAAAAAATGCACAAAAGAGTCGACAAGACTGAAAAAGACAGAGTACAACCAAAACCAAGAGTTATTGTTAGTTATGGTTTTATCTCACGATTCGTTTCCAAGACTTTTCGTTAAATAATTCAAATATAAATTTCTTTGTTTAATTTTAAGGTTTTATTCAAAGATTTTTTTATATATAAAAACGCAAAGAATCCATGAAGATTAATTATACCTTACATCGTCCCTTGTGCCTGTAATTACACTGGCTCACTCACACTTCAAACCAGAATACACCAGTTCTTAATATTGCTGTTTGGTGGTAAAACTAGTGGGGTGTAATTACCCAGATGGGCTTGCACACAACCTTATCACGTAGTAATAAAGTAAAGTACCCTATGTCGTTTTCTGTGATATACCCCGACCGTGATAGTTAAAACGTGAACGCGTAACAAACAAACATACATACGAGTAACTTGTATTTTTGTTAATCAAAAGTCAAAGTCTTCTAAAATTAATCTATGAGATATAAGACTATGTATCTTTTTAGAAACTTAATATAAACACCGAAAAATAATAATCATTTTTAACGCAGACATTACAAATGATGTTTTACGAGTCTGTATCGAATAATGTATCGAGTGGATTGAATAAAAGTCGATTTATTCAACGAGATAAGGAAGTCATTGATCCAATTGTGATACCTTATGATGTACGCCCGGGAACATGCGCAGGAGTTGTAAATAGCACGTAACTAGGTTAATACCGTGTCGGTTTTTTGCCGATCGCCAGACTTTTAGCTTGTTTTGCTCAGACCACGGATAAACGCTGGTTAAGGAAATCTATAACTTTAAGAAGTAGCATTTTCTGTGATATAATCATATGCTGCAATTATATTTTCTTAGGATGCCCTTCCGTTATGTGACGCCATCTTAAAAGTATTACATTGCCAATATTACTGGTCAACGTTTTCAAATAAGAACAACAGTATAATTTGATCTCATAAAGTATAAAATGTATTAATACAATTTTAATACCTTCAATTAATATTTTTAAAAAAGTTATCACTGTTTATATTTTTCTAGTATTTTTTAAATTGTTTCCCACTTATATCACGAAGTTAAACAAATCTTATTTCTTAATAAACAAAGTAAACATTTTAAAACCTCAAAATGTGTATGAAATCTGAAATTCGCTTTTTGATAACGAAACTTTTATGAAACAAAGTTGCCGCGAAACTTTTTAAAAAAAAAGCGCTAACGAAAGCTGTTTTCGGCACAATGCATTTTACGAAACGTTAGCTGTTCGTCACAGCTTTGTCCGTTTAAAAATAGTTCATAAGCCGAAGTAATATATCGAAAATCATCCATAACATTTTAATCTGTAATACATACAAATGGAGCCGATAATTTGAAAAACAGCCAAATGTTGCTTTTGATTTGTGTGTTTGAAAAAGTAATGTTGCATTTTAGTTAGTGCTGGAAAAATATTATCAACTTTTTGTAGAGATATTTATAATAATTATAATATCTATATATATGAACAAACTACAATAAGAGATGAAGAGACGTTTTTATTGTGACGACAAACAGAGAACTAAACCAATATTCATAACACAAAAAGAAAAAAAAACATACAGACGAATTGATAACCTCCTCCTTTTTTGAAGTCGGTTAAAAAATATACCAGAAGATACGAAGTGTTTAGAAGAAGGTTCTTGTATATAATATTATTATATAAATAAGGGCTTTGCAGTTTCACCAGCTTTTATTTTTAATTTAGACTGTAATCGGGACAAACATTAATTTTATAATTAACATTTTTTTGTTTATTGTATAGCTAGGCGGATGAGCATTTGAGCCACCTGATGGTAAATGGTCACCAACGCTCATAGACAGCGACATTGTACATTTCTTTAAAAATAATATCGCCAATGCGCCACCAACCTTGGAAACTAAGATGTTATGTCCCTTGTGCTTTTAATTATTACACTGGCTCACTCAGCCTTCAAACCGGACCACAACAATACCAAATTTTGCGGTAGAATATCTAAAGAGTAGGTGGTCCCTACCCAGACGAGATTGCACAGAGCCCTACCACTGACTTAAAGTCTCCATAAAGTAATCTGTACATATCACTGTGCTGGACTAAGACAATTCTTTGCCAAGAAGAGTTGGAGTCAGTTCCACCACGCTGTCCCAATGCGGGTAAGTTAATACACTTGTGTTATTGGCAACCTGCAGATTTTCCATCATGGCCTATTGAACTACACTTAAAAGGTAGCTCAATTAAAATTATAGGTATATAAAAATATACAGAAGTGATAAAGCATACTTTGTTTTAATTTGATTCCATCATAAGTAACTAAGAAATGAGCTAAAAAGAGTAAAGCCAAGTCGTTCGAGTTCTCGATAGAACTCATAGACAAAGTTTGGAATAAATGATTAACTTTTAAAATAACTTTTAGAAGATAAACTGGAGATGTATTTTACATCTTAATACCAGAGCCGAGAACTACGAATATAACTGATAATCACTGTTTTTTAATTGTAATTTCTTTTTTTAGGACGAGCGTATGAGCCACCTGATGGTAAGTGGTCACCAACGCCCATAGACAATGGAATTGTAAGAAATGTTAACTATTGCTTGCATCGCCAATGCGCCACCAACCTTGGGAACTAAGATGTTATCCCTTGTGCCCGAAATTACACTGGCTCACTCACCATTCAATCCGGAACACAACAATATCATATACTGCTGTTTTGCGGTAGAATATCTGATGAGTGGGTGGTACCTACCCAGACGAACACAAAACTCTACCACCAAGTAAAAAGTCTCGTGCCTGCAGTTACACTGGCTCGCTCACACTTCCAAATGAGACAAAAGAATATGACGTTTTGCTGTTTGACGAATATCTGATGTGAGAGTGCTACCTATCCAAACGGAGCTTGCAATAACTCCTAACACCAAAAATCAATACACTTTTAAATAATGACCACGTTACAAATCCTAAATGTAAGGTGTAAGCATATCAAATCAATACAAGATTACTATTTTCTACGCTTTTAAGAGCACTTTTAAATTTAACAAGATTAAATTAGAGCTGAAACTAATTATACCAGTTTGGAATATAGATTTACCGAAAAGAACCGATGAAAGTCGTTAGTTACTCTTTTTCGACGATCGAGTAACATTGATACTTAAATATAATTGAATTTTTATTTATGCTATATAAAAATAAAAAACAAACTACACTTTTATTATCGATTTAATTATTTTTATAAGCCGGTGTTGCTTTTATATTCAATTAAATTCTGTAACATGAAGCTAAAAGTGCTTATTTGCTCTCCTGACTTGGAACCCATTAATAATATCATCATCTTCATAAACACCACTATCACTCAAATCGCAGTTAAATAATTATAGTATTTTATACACAAGAAGCTCGCTTAATAACTCGTTTAATACTAAATAGTACGTGAATAGCCGTTCAGTTTACATTATAAAGCTCTATTGCCTGGAATCCGAGTGGGCTATAAATAAAATTCATATAGTAGTCGTCGGAAAGTGAATCTATGAAACGATAGCCCAATGTACACATTTCATAATATCACGCAACAGAAACTTCGCGATCAAAATTATTAAATACAGACGACTTATAAACTTTTGTTTCATTTTGGCGAATGTCGAATTTATTAGTACTATTGTTCGTCTAGTGATCATAAATGTTATAGAGTTATGGAAATTTATGTATTTTCATGTTTTGAACATGCTTTTTTTAAATCTTACTATAACATTAAAACTCCTCTGTAGGTATCGAACGAAATAGAAAATCAATCGATGAACTCATGTACTCAATTTTTTCGGCTATTTATATGTAGAATTGGTAATATATTATTTTGTATTTTTTTAGATTTAAAAAATCATTTAATTGTATTTAATTAAAATATTAATGTAAATTTGTGTAAGAGACTAACTACTACATCAGTAAGTAACGAAAATTAAAAAGTACTTTTATGACTAATTAAATAAAGAGTATTAGCTCCAAGACTTCCTAAGGCTGTTTATTAGTTTTAACTCAATATTTAAATTTTTAGAACTTCTGTTTTTCACAATTGCCTGTTGATTCATCGGTTTGTTTAAAAAGAAAACATTTCGTAAAGACAACCTTTGTAATATTTATTTATCAGCGTGTAACTACCGACAGAATTTACATTATAATAAACACCGACCTAAAGAACAGATTTGTTTCGCGTAAATCATTCCGTCGATACGATAATTCGGTAAATGTTTTTAAAATTACAAAGATTATTTCAAACAGAAATAAAATTAACGCAACCGTATGCCAAGTTCGTTCGAGTTGTATTTCTTTCTCTGACGTTTCGGACTTAGAGCCGGTTTACATTCAGTCGGACCGAGTTTTGCCGCTGTAAGCTGTCGGTTCTTGCAGTTCACATTATGTGGCTGCTGCTGTTTTTAATACTACAATATTCACATGTCGCTTCCAAATTTATGTTTGGTAGAATTTTATAAATTGTGACGTATAACTTAAATACTGGTTACCTCTGCTACCCGATTACGAAGAGTAAGTAACTCTTTTGTGGGACAGTGTATATGCTGTTTTCGTAGAAAATATTATAAAACGATCGGAAATGTAAATAAATATCAGATGTCAGACGACGACAATAAATGTGTCCTATCTGGTAGGTTATTAGATCTGAAGCGAACGATTAGTCGTACGGACGTCGGTCCGATATAATGTGAATCAGCTCTCGATGTTACTTATATATTTACTCTGTGGTAACTATATTTACTGTTATTTATTTGAAAAACTATTCTGGATGGTAAAATGTGTGCGTTTTACGTAAAATAAATAATTAATGAGGTAATTAACGGTGATCGATTGAGATCTGAAACTCGTTTGTGAATTTTAAACGCAAACTATGGCGTTTGTGTACGGATAAAAATACCAAGAAACGTCACTATAAAGGTGTTTATATATATATAAGCAACAATCTCTAAGCACTCCACTTAAAAAAGAGATCGCCTGTCAAGAAGAAAGTTTAGGGATTGGAGCTTAATCTGCCATTGCTGCAATAATGTGTGTGTGTGTGTGCGTGTGCGTGTGTGTGTGTGTGTGTGTGTGTGTGTAAGTAATATTGTTTCATTATATCGTAATATTATCGAAGTACAATTGAAACTGTAGTGACATAGTAAACTGTTAAATATTTTATACAAAACATCGCCTTTCTAAATATATATAATAAGAGTAACGAGTCGAATAATAAATGTCAAAGCTATGTTTAGTAAACTAATTATAGTAATTATATTTAGAACATTTATTTATATATACTTTATTGCATCACGTGAAGAACAGATCACATTAGATTAGAATAGTGCGCTAAGACCTAAAAGTGTCTTATTGCTGATAGGTCAAAAGACTCTCATCAGATATTCTACCGCAAAATAGCAGTACTTTGTATTGTTGTGTTCCGGTTGGAAGGGTTAGTGAGCCAGTGTAATTACATGCACAAAGGACATAGCCTCTTAGTTCCCAAGGTTGGAGCCGCATTGGCGATGTAAGCGATGGTTACATCTCTTACTATGCCATTGCTTATGGGCGTTGGTGACCACTAAGCATCAGGTGGTCCATATGCTCGTCCGCCAACCAATACAATACAATAAAAAAAAAACAAAATATTGTTTAAGCTGTATTCTTAATTCAAATATCGAGCATAGATGGTGCATTGGCTTGAAACTTAAACGAAAATTATTTGTCTGTAATTTTAATATAACCTATATATCATTCCAAAAATTTTATTATACATTTGAAAATAATTATGCGTATAACAATAGCATCGACTGATCTATCTCTAGATGGTAAACCGAGCGAGGTCCATAGGCTATAAATACAATAATAACATTAGCTTGAAATAATCATCCTATACTTTAAATAGCTCGTCTGGGGATGTGTTTTCATCGACTGATAGCAAATATACTTACAGTGTTCGATTCGAACTCGATCAATGTTACTGGATGAAAAAATAAACTTAACATATGTTATACGATTTACGATTGTAAATAATTGTAATGATCGTAACAGGTTTCTGTTACTATCAAGGCTTTCGGAAAATTCAAGGTTTATTCTTTACGATTGCGTAAGGTTAGCCACAGACGGAGCGTCGGAAAACAGTTGTTTAATGCGTTTCAGACGGATAATTACAATGTATCAATGCTTGTAAAGCATATCGTTTGAAGGTGTTTTTGATTTTTGGTCGTATTTTTCATGCACGGCAATAATTATCAGAATATATCTTAATTGTGTTATCTACGAGTGTATGATATAATGTCTCAAATTGTAGTGTCAATTATGTAACAAGGAATGTACTACGATAAATAAATATTTAATTTAACACATTAATAACATTTTACATATTTACTACGAGCACACCTCGTCAACAAACTAATGTCATACAAATTAGAATTACTACCTTGGCGATCGATTTAATCTGATATACACTGATACGTTAAAAATACTGCTATCGTGTGAAAACGATAATATAAAAAATAATTGTAACGATATAAATGAATATGATTAAACATTACGAAGCAGCGTTTTCGTTCTGAAATTTATTTAAATGTTAAATAACGTGCAAAACGTCTCGCGTGTAGGCTGCTTTACGATTAGTTGGTGAAGTTTGTTTTATCAGTCAGTGCTAAAATATTGCGCGTTATATAACATATTCTTCCGGGGTAATGTTATTTGTCGTTGTAACCGTATAAACATCAAAGATGTATGTTGGTTTAAGTTTACAGGTGGGTGGATGAAAGTAGCCGGTATCCGCTGTGCTGTTGATTTTGTTATATTAAAAACATCATGATTAATTTTATCATTGCTCCATTCGCGTGGGACTTAGGAACTGGTTTATTTATATGCAGATAAGTGTTATTTAATTTATGTGTTAGTATATTAATCCACGTGGAGTACGTGATTTGTCTATTACGTTGGAAGTTCACAAAATTATTTTTAGTTAATTTTAGAACGAAACTTCGCCATTTTATAGTAAGTGGTCAGCTTCCTCCATATTCAAATGATATATTGTCTGATATGGATAATGCTCGCCTGGTGTTACTACAGTTACGTCTTAAGTATAATGTCTTACGGCGTTTTACTTTGGAGTAATTCACGACGATATAATAACGATATTTATTCGTGCGCTATTCGCAATGTTTATAGCTTGAAGTTTCGGTAAGAAGTCATTTAATGTACAGACATAAATTATTTCGGTACGCCTTGACAAACATAGTATTAGTTAAAGGTTTAAAAAAAATAAGACAATGTTTACGCCTTTATTCAGAAAACATTAAAAATTTTAATAGAAAAGTGAATAAAGCTTAATGAACTTTGAAGCGCTAAAGATATATAATCTTCTTGAGACCACTTAAAATGATAAATAATTATGGTTAACAAGGCTGGTTTGAAATAAGTTGCAACCCATTATTTTTGGTTAAGATTCTGGTATTCTAGCCGCTATATTATCTAAGTTATTATTACATGTTAACTTAATATATGTATGCTTATTGCGGGTGAAAGCGCAGTGCGCAGCCTGCAAGTAAAATCTAAGTAGGCTGATCCGTATCTGATCTCCATATGAGAAACAATGCACAAACAAGAACGCTCGCAGAAAACGCCATCTTTGAACTAAAATTACAATATTCTTACAATAGCTATATAGTTCGCAGTCGCGGTCAGCGACACGAGGAGTTCGTAAAAGCCTAAAGCACAGTTGCAAAAAAAATATTCAACGGAAGTTAAATTTCTCTTTGTTCAACTATGAATGAATGCTGCATTGTAGCATTATAGAGGATTTTTTTATTTGTCCTTTTTCTGCATTTCACCGAGCATTTTTAACAAAATTTTAAGTCCTGCGTTTTGTTGAATAACATTCATACGCTAAGTACGATGGATTAAAGTAAATTGTTAGCTCGCTAGCTTTGCTAATGACGATGAAACACATAAAGGGTCAGATGATCTCATGTTGCTAATTATCCTAAGTCATTACATGATTTAGAACAAAACCTTTTTGGACTCGTTAAAAATAGTGATATTTTTGATTAAAGAGCCTCAAGCCACGTTAATGTGTTTATTGACTTTATATCCAAAATTTAGTATGTGAAATTTGAAATTAATGGCGTTCCAAATAATTAAGTCCCACTTCATATTTGAAAGACGTTTCAGTATTCGGCCGATAGACTATTCATATCATAATCAATCGAACTTATATTTGAGTTAAAAAAAATCATTCAAATATCGAACGGTCTTTATTTATTTCAATTAAAATATAAAAGTTTTTATCGAAGTAAAAAAAATAAACGTTCTAGAAAAGGTGGCTTAAATTTAAAAATGACATGTAGGATGTTCTATTAGAAGAGAGTATAAGACTTCGACTTCGAGAGTCTATTTTTTTTTTCGCTCCCTATTACCAGCTAGGCGCATCTTATTTCCGTCGAATTCCCTTTACCGAACAAAAGACGATTGACGGCTTTTTAGCGATAGGACACGAAGTACTGGCGGTACGTTTATGATGACCCAGTTCAGGTGTTCTTTTGTTGTTTCGAATTACAGGATAACTTTGTTTTTGATTGGTCATCGTATATATGACTTAAATATTATAGAATAGACAAAATCAAAGGACCATTGCAGGTCGATGACCTTTTCGTATAAGTCGTATAATTTAAACTACATCGTACTATTGCACCACAATAGTTAGTTTTTGAGAACGCAGATCTTGAGATCCCAAATTCGAGCACATAGCTCCTATACCTCCCTCCCCATCTATCAAGCTGAAGAAGCCGCGAGCGGAAACTAGTCATCAATAATCTCCAAATTTCTTATCATGTAAACATATTTTAACCAATTAAAGTTGCCGATACATATTTAAAATTTCGTTGTTTAGGTTTCAAATATTAACGTGTTTTTTAATTTAAATTTAATTTAAAACTTTGATCATAATTGTAAATCTTTCCCTTATTAATCTCTACATAAACTTTACAAAAACAATTAATTTAAGCAACGTATTTTTAATGTATGCACAAATTCAAATATATTTATTGAACTTGACTGAAAAGACCTACGGTATTATGTACCTAACGCCTAAAGTCCTGAACCCATCTTCATAGACGGGCGAAATCGCGGGCGGCAGCTGCTAGTTTATTTTGACACAAGCAATATAAGTAGGTACGAGATCGCTCAATCTGTCGAGTGGTACTCGTTTAATATTCAGTTACAAGATGTAACACACACATACATACAGATGGGTGATGGGGGTTAAAACTGCATAATCGATATATAAATTAGTATGTTAAAAAGGATCAATAAGTTCTGCACAAAATTTAATTTGGGATTTTTATACTTTTTCTTATACGGAACCGTTTGATGGCAAGTGATCACCACCGCCTATAGATATTGGCGTGGTAAGAAATATTAAACACAGACAATGCATCAAATTTGCCTGGAGACTGTACACAACAATATTAAGTACTGCTGTTTTGCGGTAGGCTATCTGACCAGTGTGTGATACCTACCCAGATGATCTTGCACAAAGCCCTTTCACCAAGCAATATTTCCTAATGAAATATTTTAATACTATTTCATTAATAGTATTTTATATTATTTCATCGATACTTTGTACATTAGTGACGTCATAATAAAATGACAAAGTTTCCTTTAGATGCAAAATCGTTAGGCGTCCAACGTCCCACAAAACGGTTCTAAAACTGCAAGTGTATACATCTTGACATTCAGGGAAATCCAGTGGCACTCAAACTGTGATACCGCTGCTCACCCGATAAAACAAGGACCCTTGAGGTGCTATAGTACCTTATTAGACACAACCCTTATTGTGTAAGACATAAGAGACAAAATGCAACGTAATCACAGCCTACATGCGCCCACCGTTCTAGGAACGTGACTCGCAGACAAAACTCTATGCGTGAATCCAATTAGGACTTGGAAGCTTATTTTTAGTATATTCGTTCTAATTGGATGTTTAAGTTTATTTCCTTAAACTTTCTACTGTGTTTTCTAATTATACTTTTATTGGATGTACGCTATAATATGTACGCTAGGTGGCGCTGTACGCTATGAAATTTTTGACCTACTCGTTCGTACAAAATTCGTGTTTATTATATATTTTAAGTCTTTAAGAAATAAAGTAAATAAGCAATTCGATCATTATATTGTAAAGCAGCTAGAATTATTACCGGTAGACTAAGTGTCTACATAAAACGTTTACTCTGTATTTTTATACATAATCGTATTTTATACGTACTCTATTGGTGTACGGCGTACATGCCAGTAAAGTTAATTAGGAATCATACCACATAATAGCAGCCTTATATCCTTTCGATTCAAGGACAAGGGAATGTAAGTTCCCTGTCGCAGTATAGCTTGGTACTTTTGATAGTTGGCTTAGTGATTCACAAACGGCAGCTATCTCTGCCGCCAAAGTATTCACTCCTCAGACAATTTCATCGATAAATTTAGTCAGAAGTAACTCAACTATAAAAGGAGGCGAATCACAAAGCAATTGACTCCGCAATTAAGCCCGAGGGCGCTTCGGATGGATCAAAACGCGCCACGGGAGTACCTTTGTACAGCCTCTGAAATGTTATATACAAATTCTTTATCTGTGTCAGAGATAATTCAACATCTTACTTGTATTTTGACTGTTATTAGCAGACTTCAAAAAGGAGGTTAATAATTCTTTATTTTGGCTTATGTCCTTCGATGGCTGGATTTTGAAACGTTTTGGATAAAAAAAAAAAACATTTGATCGATTATATTACGGAGATGTTGATATCCTGTTAAAACTATAAACTCCTAAGATAAAATGCGGGTGTATCAATTGTAGATTCAACATCGGTCAAGCAGTTTATATGAATAGCGTTATGTCTAATACAAACACGCGACAGCAGTGTAACCACATATTATGCAACAAAGTCCCAGCTCCGTCTGTCTCTCTGTTTGGACGCGATAAACTCAAAAACTATGGAACGGATTTTCATACAGTTTTAACCAATGGACAGAGTGATTCATGAGGAAAGTCCAAATGGCATAGTATGTCGCGTACCATTAGAGTTGTAAGTATAAATATATAAAGGTGGTACATTGGCCCTTATTCTTCCATAGGAAGCCGGGTAGCTAGTTATAATTTATATAGATAAATATATAGTAACATAATTTCGTAATAACTAATCATACTGTATATCATATCATTTAAATAATATACATTTAACGACGATATTAATATATAATTAACACGATATGTATTTACGAAATAATAAAACTGATCATTCGGAGTATCATAAGGAAAGCTTGGATAACCGTAAAACTCGCTAGTGATTTTATGGGAGTGACATCTATGGATAATGAAAGGTAATGAAAGGATATGGGAATCGTTAAAATCATGACCTTTACTAAATACGCACATGCAAGACTTTCTATATTTTATTCACTGTGGCCGGTTCAGCCATAAAGGGCTGTATGTAAATGTATTAATTGACGTGTTCTTGGTTAAAATGCAAGTGACATGTACCTTAATTAATTGTAAACTAAAGTTGGATATAAGTATGTTAAGAACAACAAATATTAAGGTTAGGCTATTTATAATTTTGTTAATCTTATATTAATTTATTTAATACTTTACACTTACTTATTGACGTTAAATCTACCAGGTATGGAGAGGACTCTGACACGAGAAGATTTAAATTAAAATCTACTAAAAATTTATATTTACTTTTCAATAATTTTATTTAGTATAGTTTGTTTTTGATTATATTTAAAAAAATCCAGTGGTGAGCTTTTCTTTCCCAAGAGGTTTTCGTTTTGGTATAGTCGTTTAGTCAAGATTTATGGTATCAGATAAGTATTAAAGATTTATAATATAGCTCAGACCCGCGGCCTCGCTCGCGGGTTTAATGTTCTTTAATTTTTAAATCTACGTCTGATGATTTTAAAGCTCTAAAATCGTATTCCACAAGATAATAACGGCCGTTCTTTAGAAGGTGATTATCTGTAAGAGTTTATTCAGGTAACAGAATTGGTATCTACGTATGTTCGTCAAAATCCTTAGAAAAAATATATATCACGTTCATTATAAGTATTCTAGTTTCAATTCCATTATCGATCGCCAGAAGTTGAGAAGCGTTATAAGGCCACGAAAAAGAAAATCACCACTTAATTTTACGCTTATCGGTAAGCTAAAAAATTTCTGCTTCATTGGCCATATGCAAATGACCCGGAGACGACCATAAGGGCTGAATTTACATAAAATATTTGACCTATCAACCGCGGTTCAACGATTCGAATATTCATGATAATGTTTCTTCTTTCATCAATATTGTGAACGAGGAGTTTAGTTCTTCATATCACTAATTTAGTTTCACTTGCTTAGTGTTGTAGTGGACTATTCTTTATTAGTTATACTTGTAATGTTATGGCTTGTTTATAACTCAGCCAAAAAGCGAAGTCGTATTATACGACGTGATTTTATGAAATTTATACATTTTTAATATACTAGACTACTTGAGAGTAGTTACTTGGAACGCCAACGGCTTGACGGAACGACGTCAAGAATTAGAAACTTTCCTCAGAACAGAGATGATTGACATAGCACTAATCTCTGAAACAAGATTCACACCAAAGACACACATAAACTTTAAAAATTATACAGTGTATACAACCAATCATCCAACTGGGAACAGCCATGGAGGAACTGCAGTAATTATTAAAAGTAACATTAAACACTACCCTATAGAGGAATACCGAACAGAAAAAATACAAGCAACATCTATCAAACTTGTAAACAGCAAACTAGAAACCACATTCTCCGCTGTGTACTGCCCTCCCAAACATACTATAACTGCCAACGACTTCGCAAAATATTTTTCTACACTGGGTAACAGATTCATATGTGCTGGCGACTGGAACTCTAAACACTTAAATTGGGGATCTAGGCTGACCAATACTAGAGGACGACAACTTTGTAAAGCCACAGAAGAGATGAAATTAGAATGTCATTCCAGCAGAGAACCTACCTATTGGCCTACCGACAGACATAGAATCCCAGACTTATTGGATTTTTTTATTGTTAAGAACATAGATAGTAACTACCTAAACATAGAACCACGAATAGATCTCACATCTGATCACACACCAGTTATATTGAATGTTACTACAACAGTTAATCTGATAGCACCGCCCCTAAGAATATACAACTCGAACACCACAGACTGGACAATCTATAAAAATATAATCACGACAGAGACAGATCTAAAGACGAAAATTAATACAATTGAAGAAATTGAAAGACAACTGGAACAACTTAATAGGACTATCCACATTGCTGCCAATTCCGCAACTCCAAAAAAGACAGGTAGAGGACTACCTCTGAAACATAACTTATACCCAAGAGATATTAAAGAGAAAATACAAGAGCGCCGTCGTTTGAGAAAAATCTGGCATACAACAGGATATCCAAGCGATAAAGCTGCATTTAATAGTTTCTCAAATGAAGTCAAAGCCCTTATCAGCACCTTAGAAAATGATAATATCCAACACTATCTCTCAAACCTAGATCCAACGAAAGACACAAACTACTCGCTATGGAAGGCTACCAAGAATCTAAAGCGCCCAAAAATCCACATATCACCTATCAATGACGAAAAAGGAGGTTGGGCTAGATCAGATAAAGAAAAGGCAACAATCTTTGCGGAACATCTGAAAACAGTTTTCCAACCACTCCCTGAAAATAATCCTACACATACTGCGGAAATCAAGGAGTACCTCGAATCAGCGAATCAAATGTGTTTACCACTAAAAAGCACCAACCCAAAAGAAGTCGTGAAAGAAATAAGGAACCTCAAGGATGGCAAAGCACCCGGCTATGACCTTATTGATGCCACATTACTTAAAAATCTGTCTCATAAAGGTGTAATGAAATTAGTTAACATCTTTAATGCCTGCTTAAGACTTGAACATTTCCCTGGACAATGGAAAATTGCACATGTAGTCATGGTACCGAAACCTGGAAAACCCCCACACGAAGCTACTTCATACAGACCTATCAGCCTGTTACCAGTTATTGGAAAACTGTTTGAGAGGATACTGCTTAACAGGATGAAAGAACATCTAAGTACAGTATTACCGAACCACCAATTTGGATTCCGGGATAAACACGGGACAATTGAACAGGTACATCGCATTGTTAACACCATTAGCAAATGCCTTGAAAACAAATTATACTGCTCTGCAGTCTTCCTGGATATCAGCCAAGCGTTTGATAAGGTATGGCATGATGGCCTCCTGTTCAAGCTAAAGAAGCATCTCCCGCATTGTCTATTCCGAATACTTAAATCCTATTTAGACAAAAGATGCTACCAAGTGAAGTACAGCGACGATCTCTCAGAAGTGCACGAAATAAAATCAGGTGTCCCTCAGGGCAGTATCTTGGGCCCCATACTATACCTCATTTTTACAGCAGATATCCCAACAACTGACTACACCACGATTGCGACATACGCTGATGACACGGCGCTGCTGTCGGCTCATAGCAACCCAGAAACGGCATCATCACAGTTGCAAAACCACCTGACAGAAGTGGAAATGTGGCTGAAGCGTTGGAGAATAAAAGCCAATGAGAGCAAATCGGTACATGTAACATTTACACTTAGGAGAGAAACATGTCCACCGGTAACGCTAAACTGCAAAGTTATCCCTCAAGATAATAACGCAAAATACTTGGGAATGCACCTAGACAGGAAACTTACATGGCAAAAGCATATTTGGACAAAACGCAAACAACTAGATGGAAAACTACGGTCACTGAACTGGTTATTGGGACGCCAATCACAACTAAATCCTAACAGCAAGATGCTAGTGTACAAAACTACCATAAAACCAATATGGACTTACGGAATACAACTGTGGGGAACAGCCAGCAACAGCAATATAGATATCCTGGAGAGATTCCAGACCAAAGCTCTGAGAACAATGTTTTGCATCCCTCATTGTATAAGTAATAGATATATATACCTCGACCTCGGCCTGAAAACAGTTCGACAGGAAATAGCACAATACAGCCTGAAATATCAGGAGAAACTGACCGTCCATGTAAACAAACTGGCACAAGCTCTGAGTGGAGAAGGGACTGTTCAGCATACCCGGCTAAAAAGAAGTGACATACCGAGCCTTCATAAAAGATTTACCAACTAAATTGACATCAAGAGAGTCGTGTGAAAGTAATTTTCACACAAGTATGGCTCTTGAGGAAAACATAGACTGAGAAATCAAACAAAGAAGTGGCTTATTGTAGGTAAACAGATTGCCATGAAGCAGAAACAACAAACAAAAAAAAAAAAAATATACTAGACTAAAAAAAATAATGACAATTTAAATGACACGTATAATACAAAATGGTGGCAAAAGGAGCCAGTTTCGTATTGGAAATCTATATACTCGTACAAAGAACAACCGATTAAAAAAATGTTTATTTATAAATTGAATTGAAAAAAATTTATTAACAATAACAAATATGTTACTAATAATTTCTAGTCAGACAGACCCATTTTTTAATGACTCCGCCTGGGGATTGATACCAGTACCTCCCGATATCCCTTAAAATCTGGCAATAGACCAACGGAGTAGTTATTTAACCGACAACCAAACGTAATCGTAACGTAGGATGCCTAAATATTTGTAGCAAAAAGTTCTGTTAGAATCTAAATGAAACGCCGACACGTTTTACAAATCAATTTCATCGCTACGAGCAGATATATTTTTTTATATATAATAACATCCGTTTATATATTTTCATCAATTTCAAACACAAGATAATTGCAGTATTCGAACAGTGTACCGCATTAACTAAATATTTATATTAACATTTAAATATTTATACCGACAGTTAGTTGTGGATTCTTGAAAGTATTCCGAGTAAATATACTTAATTCGCGATTAATTTAACGGTGTAACGGAGTTATGTATAAGAAAATATATAACGTAGCACTATTTACTTGCCCTGGATTCGGTTTATGTTTTACTTTATCATACTTATTTGTATAAAAATATTGAAAATAATATACTCCAAATTATCGTTTTCAAATTTTTGACTGAAAGTTGAATAGAAAGTATGGTAATATGTATTACATTTGTAATATTAATTAATAGACATTTGTAGATATTTTATTATTTAACATATGTATGATGACAATAAAAAAGTAATTATATATGTATAATATTATTTGGTTAACTTGGTGGTAGAGCTCATCTGGGTAGATACGTTACCACGTTATCAGATATTCTACCGAAAATCAGCAGTACTTGGTATTGTTGTGTTTCAGATTCAAGGGTGAATAAGCCAGTGTAGTTACAGGCACAAGGAGCGTAACATCTTAGTTTGGTGGCGCATTGGCGATGTAATGGACGGTTAACATCTCTTACAATGCCAATGTCTAAGGGCGTTGGTGACCACTTACCATCATGGTGGCCCATATGCTCCGCCAACCTAACCTAAAAAAATACTTATATCTGCACTTATATAGGCTTGATAAAAATATAAGCCAATTAAAAACGCAATAGAGGCCAAATCATAGAGTTCAAATATTACAATATCTCATTTTAAAAAATCGAACTTCAAATCTTATATAGATTTGATTAATATAGATTTTTAAATTTCGAATATATTTTTATACTAGCTACCGGCCTTGACTTCGCATGGTTAAAATTAATATTATGATATATTTTTAAATAATGAGATCAATGAGTCGAACAAACGCCTGTGTAGTGCTAGCACATTTAACCGCGAAATTTACTCCTTTTTCCTCGTACGTTTATACGTGTTAACATCTTTGTAAACGATAATTTCTATACATAGGTAATAAATGGTTATGAATTGAATTAATCGAAAGCGTTCATTGTTAGGAAATGTGAAGTCTAAAGAGACAAGCCGTTAAGAGACTAATAATTATTTTTTTAATTTATTTTAAGTAGTTTATTTTATGAAACTCATTGTATAGTGGTGTATATTTTTTTTATTTTATATAATAAATTAAGGAATCATTCTTTCAATGGCTAAAAACCTACTAAACTCCTTTCAGACACATATGTTTTCTTATAGTAAATGTTGGCTGGCATGTCTAAATTTGGTTTTCAGTGAAAAATGTAATTCACATAGATTTAGTATTTAGCATTGCCATAATTCCAAAACGTCATGATTAATAACCGTAATAATTTAATATTTTTATTCTTCAACAATTATTTGTGGCTTATTTAAAAAAAGAACACTATCAAAGAATCGATATTTAAAATTTCAGTCAAACTATTCGATTTTTAAATGTTGCTGAATTATTCGACGCGATAAATTTTCTCAGAGAAAATGTTGGCAACCCTGTTCAATATAAAATATGCATCTTCGTTGCGGTATTTTAGATGCACTAACTTGGTCTACGTAAAGCCTAAAAGGATTTCTAGTGTCACTTATTTTAACTTGTCAAGTCTTTTTAAACTTTCATTTCGAATGAGGTAAGTTCACGTATTTTATTCAATTCCAAATATTCGTATCGGTTCTATATTTAAAAATATAAAAACCGGTATTAAATTAAAATAAAGGGTATAAGGATGTTTTTTTCAAGCGTCACTTTAGTTACTGTGTCCCATACTGGTCAACTGAATTTTAAAATACTTCGACCAGAGCGTTGAAGCTGTTTTTTTTCTTGTTTTTTTTTTGCTTCAGACATTTCTATTTAGCATAGTAAAATAATATTATATTTTTTTAAATGACCATAAACGAAAGCTCCTTTTATTACCTGTACCTAATTTAAATAGATTTTTTTTTGTATATAGCAATATTAAACTTGTAAGATGAACAGTGTGTCGCAAAACATACAATTCATTGTTAAGCAACGTGTTCGACACATTCAAATGGACTCTAAGAGTTTTATATGTGCTAGAAAGCTGAATTCGAAATTCGAAACCTATGTTTATTTTATAACTTAGGTAAGTTTTTTTTTAATTCAACTTTAAACGAGGTATAAAAGACGGATAAATTGTACGAATTTTACCCGTACGAAGTCAGCCAGGCAGTTAAAATAATCAAATACATACCCTACAATCAAAAAATCGAAATGTATTTAATTGAATGAAACAGAAAAAAAGATAAACTTTTGACCTTTGGACACGAGACGATGACGTGTAACGTGAGCTCGCGGAGATTAAAATATCTGAAAAGATAGAGAGCTACCTGCGCGTGCGTCACCTGGCGTATAAAACCCGGACGTTTACGGTCCCACATCTTAATTTATGTCTTTCCAATAGCATCTGTAATGTTATACGTGTTTTTGTAACCCTACGACGTAGGAATGTGGCCATCGCTGTGGGTTGTTTTATGACGGGGGATGTCTTAAATTAGATTATTGTATTATGTTCCGGAAATTTATACTCTTATATAATGTGATGTTTGTTTTTTTGACTCAATACATATTTGTGTTTATGATAAACAAATATGTATTTGTATCGAATAATATGAATATAATTATATTTAATATTTTGAAACGTCATTTTTCAAGTTTATATATCAACAAAAAGTTCAGAACTCTAAATAACGTACAAAGAACTCGACAGTATGTTAAAAAGTTTCAATAGCTACCTACTGTTTCCTACAATTAAATTGTATTGTCATGTTAGTTAAATACTATTAAAAATATTTTTATTTAAATGAAATTCAAAAAGTAACAGAAAAATGCTTATCGTTTTAATATCAATATTTAAATGAAAAATATAATTATATAATATACATATCTATACTCTATACAAATATATAAAGCTGAAGAGTTAGTTTGATCCTTCTAATCTCAGGAACTACTGGTTCGAATTTAAAAATAATTTCTGTGTTGTATACTTAGTCATTTTATCGAGGAAGGCTCTAGGCTTACTTTAATTCATTAAATTTTTATTAATAATACGCGGGTGACACCGCGTGGCACAGCTAGTATATTATATACTAAGACATATGATGGAAAAACTTTAAAAATAATTACAGGATTTAAGAATCAATATTACTTTAGTTTACATTACGTTAATTGCGATAATTTCGATAAAAATGAACACAATCATTAGATGATAATACTATATAAAATAGGAACTAGAAAACGTATGAAAAAAGTCATATAGGAGTCATCTAGATCGAACGAGTAACCTCTTTTTACAGTTCGGAACGGTCAAAGCAATTCCGCGACTTCATTCTCTATTTTTGTTTCAAATGGCCAAAAAACTGGATAATAAACATCGTCCGAAGCACCATTGCGGACAAAAAGAAACGGTAATAAAATCCATTCAACTCGCAGCCCTTATAACATAATTCGTGGTTATATTGATGGTATTTACGAATCATATATCGAGATAATATTCCTTAGGAAAACAAACGTTGCACAGCGGGATATATATAATTTAGACGATTTATTTTAAAACATCGGATCAATTAAGTGGAAGCAACGGCCCGCTTCGGACGGCCACTCGGAGATTACTTAGCACTCCTGCTTTTGAATTATTGCCAATAATTTAATTCCGATTGAATTCAGCCAAGTAACTGGTACCGTCACAGAGCATGCATAATTTAGAGGCTGCAGTACCATTTTTGGAATGCTGTTTTAGAATAATGCGGTTGAGGCGAAAAAAATGTTCACTGATTTCTCTGATGTGTGACTGTGTAGAAGAAAATTGTACAAGAGTTGAATTGGCAATGTATGTTGAATTACTTATATATGTGGAGTTTATAAAGAAAAATGTCGGAAGCGGTCTCTCGGGAATTGTAAGGCGTTATTAATGACTGTTGAGACGTTGATGGTCAGTTTTCTGTATTACTACAATAGCTTCATTTTTCAATAAAAATAAAAAAACAAAACTTTTAATTTCTGGATCTCGATATTTATTATTCAAAGTGGATTTAAATGAACATTTTTGAGCGATAATGTTCGTTAAGTAATATTCATTTTAATTTTGATGTTATGGCCTAAATATGATGACAAAATATGAATGAATTGTGGAGTAAATAAACCCAAATTGTTTTTTGTAATCATAGAAAAGTTATTAATACCAAGTAACGTTTACCGTAAACTTATTTAAAATTACAATATAGATATTGTAATAACCACAAATAACTATTCTTACAAAAATATAGTTATGAACATGAGTCAAAGATAAAGAATATATTAAAACGCTTTTCAGTTGTTTCGTATCTATCAGCGTAACCGTCAAAGAGACATCAATCGACGCGCCATTACAACTGCGAAAAGCGCGCGAAAACAGTGGACTACAGATAAGGTACACCCATTTGTAACACCCGATACTGCCAAACGCACATCATTGAAACCGATAACATCAAAGAGGTTTTAATGACGTTTTAATATAATATTTTAAACATTGAAATGCATTAGTGGTTAATTCATATAAATATTTCTGTGAATCATTTAAACGAATGTAATTTTTATAAATAAAACAGTTTCTGTGACTTATTTATCAAATATAAAATATTACATAAAGATTTTATGTTAGCTAAAGACGTTTGATATTTAAATAGTAAAATTACATAGTGTTGAGTAATTTGTGACCTAAATGTCGTTGTAATAAAATTATATTTTTAATTTTAAATAGAAACAGTCGCGCTTGACTTTGTTATTATAATAATATATTAAGTCGAATACAGTGATACATTAACGCAATGCAATAAAAAAAAACTGAAATATTTCAAAATATAAAATAATTGAAGAAACAAACTGTATGAATTATTCAATTGCAATATTAAGACGAAGTAAAGACAAAAATTACATCCGGTATAGTCAGAAAAAACATGATTAGTGGGTGTTTAATGTTGTGGTACATTGTAATTTGCTGCCGACGGTTTTACTCGGCTTATATGGGTCAACATTGTCCAAATGCCTCGTGCGATGAGCTATGAGCATTATCGGGGCATGTTTCGCAACACCATGTAAATTACTGACCTGCCTTGCCGAAAATTCTGATGTTAAAAGTTTCCTAAAGATCTCTTACGAGTAATTATGTATGATGAATATGAATTTATAATCTATTTCTATTTGTTAAGAATAAATTACAAACTCGAGTATACTTAGCTATAGCCTCGATTAAGAGTAACCACTGTTACTAATACACGTAATCTCATTCAATGTTTGACTTAGAATTACGCTTACCTATTGGAACATGATAATTAACACGGATGTGTAATACATCACAATGTTTAAACAAAAACTTCACAACAAACCTTTACGCTACAAGACAAGTTCTGCTTGTGACAATAGACTCACGTTACAATAAAATGACGACGAGTTATCCAGTGACGGTCGCTCAGACACATAATTTAATGCACGCTTTTTATTTTGTCATTAACCTTCGAGGTGCTCCGGTTTCGAATCGGCAACGTTTTATTTTTGAAACACGGTTACGCGGTGATTAGCCGAAACGTTTAACACGTTCAGGAATCGACATCTGCACTCACTGGCTGAAAGGTGTCACGTGGGGACTCCGCGGACTCCGGCAACGGTTCCTTCGACACGTTCGCGTTTTAAAAAAAAAGTCGAATTTAAAAAATAATCGTTTCGCGATCTGACAAGTCGGGTTGGCGGGAGTCGCGCGGAGGGCGCGAGCGGCGCGGCGAAACGTTCTCGTCGACTGGCCGCCGGCCACACTGAAAAAGCTCCTTACGTTAACTACATACAGAGCCGATGTGCAATCTATTTATAAACTTAAGTTGAGTGCGGCACGCGCGTGCAACGCACGACCACTGCCTACATTAACATCATAATATTTGAAGTTATTGGGTCGACTGGAGAAACACGCTGTGTTGTTTATATACCATTTTCCGAATATATTAAAATTACCGGCTATCATTCGTTGCGAGTTGATAAAGAGGTCGGTTTATAAGTTACGATATTGGAAGGGCTCCAAGAATAATAGAGATGTTACGATTATTATGATCGTGTGAACCATTTTGACATCCCACTCGTACGATTTAATTTTATTTACAGAAATAACAGATATGAAATCGTGAGCTATCAAAATGTCGATAAATATTGAATCCGTTTGGAATTTATGAGAACAAATTTTATAGATAGGTATTTACCACGTGTGGCGTCGATAAGCTCTGCGACTACTTCGCAACAGACTGATAGAATACTAAAAACTGTCACCGGCTGTCATTTTCGCCGACAATTTGTCAGTCATATTTAGTTTTTGACATTTGACTAGTAACAAACTCGACACGAATAATAACAATAATAGATAAATTTCTACGTGATGATAACAAAAGATACAAATTTAAATGTTACTATTATTTGCACAATTCAGAACTCATATATATATACATGTGTGTGTGTTTGTTTAATTGATAGCTAGGCATATAGGCATTCATTTTCCCACGAAGAACTGAAATTACTACTGGAAAATTCTAACATGTTGTCATACATTTATATTCTGTTTTCAATTAATCAAAATTAAATTCACTATTCAAGTAGATTATAATGGATTATTTGATTATTAGTATTTATGCTTTTTTTTTCATAAATATGACTTTTGTGTGAATTAAGGGAACGAAGAACGAAGAAGAAAAATTCATATAGGCAAGTAGGTCCCTACTGGCTAGTCACCGCCGTCCATAAACATTGAGAAATATCAACTATCTTATATCGCCAATGTACCATTAACCTCGGGAACTAAGAAGATTTGCTCCTTGTGCCTGTAATTACACTGACACATTCACCTTTCAAGCCGGAAACAAATTTACTCGGTGGTCGAGCTTTGTGAAAGGTCGTCTCGATAGGTACCACCCACTCTTCAGATATACTTCCGCAAAACAGCAGTACTACAGGTATTGTAGGTTTGAAGGGTGAGTGAGCCAGTGTAATTACAGGCACAAGGGACATACCATCTAAGTTCCGAAGGTTGGCGGCGCATTCTCGATGTAAGCAATGGTTAAAATTTATTACATACCATTGTCTATATGGTTGGTGGCCACTTACCATAAGGTAGTCCATATGCTCGTCCGCCTACCTATACAATAAAAAAAAATACTACGAATTGCCGTTTGGCGATACTACCACTAAAGTTTCGGAATATATAACCTTTAATTCAACTTATTATTATTTTTCTTTAAAATAAGTTTTATCGATTAAAGTAGCAGATAAACAAATCACATACAATTTAAAACAATCTTTCGGGACCGAGACGATAAATCTTAATAGTTTAATCGGACCGAAGTTGTCCAATGCCAGCGATCGCGAAGTTATGAGCCAAAGAACGTTAAGTAAAAAGTATTACCAGTCGTAAAAATTTATTTAAATAATTGATTTTAACAACAAAAATTGGTTTACTTGTTTTGAAGTTTTAGTTGAAGGCTCTATAATCGAAGATAAGAAGACAAAAATTGATAAATGTATCCGTGTATGTGTCCGTCGCATTAATCTGCTCTCGTTACATGAGATAGAAGAAAGGTACAACGTTGACAAATATCCGAGGACGGTGGTAGTGAGTTACCATCAAGCGGCCTACTAAGTCGTTTATTTTCCTTTAAATACCGTTTGGTAACAGCAAAAAGTATTTAAAAAATATATTTTTGCTAAATATTGTCTTCATAAGCTTGTTGACCACTGACATTATGATTTGTCATTTTAATTGAATTTGTAGCTCGAGTTCGATTCCCGTGTTAGCAAAAGTTATTGAGTTTTGGCGTCAAGTAACACTTTTATACTATAATATACACTTTTTAACATTAAAATAACTATGATCGATATACATGAGAAGGACATGATTATATAATGTACTACTTCTACAAAATTAAGTTGAAATGTCTAAAATTCCAGAAATCCTTCATTTGCCATTTGGATGCTTACGTTGTGAAAAACCCGGAATCATTGGATCAATTGATGAAGGCGTGAATGTTATTTAATAATCGCGGGCTTAAGTCCGGACTGCGCCACAAGCACCACTGAATTTTCATGTGGTTGGTTAATTTGTGCTTATAGGTCATCTTCCGGGGCAGGATAACATCGCCAGAAAACCTGATGAAATTCTGCCAAATGTGTGTTAACCTACATTAAAGCAGTGTCCTGGAATAAACTCGAAAGAGATGCTGACTGACTCACTGACTTTGATGAGAAGCTTGAGCTTAGCTCAAGAAAAGGAAGCCTAAGTCCAGCAGTTGGACATTCCCAGGCCACAATTTTTAGTTATAAAATAAACCAATGTTATGATTTCTAGCTTTCTAGTAGCAGTAGTTACGGCCGCGTGTTAAAACCCTGTCGGGAAACAATTTTAAAAGTATAAATTTAACCTGAACAAATATAATTTTGAAATATCATTCTGAAGTGTACGGAAATTAAGTTGAAGGCATAGCGAAATAGTTCTATATTCAACTTTGAAACTTTTAAATAAATAGAACACTTTGATTCTCCAATATTGAATGCTGTCAAGCGATATTTTTAAACGTAGTCTCAATGGTTTTGCAAACAAAATGTATAATACAAACAGTTGAATAGATTAAAAATCGTTTGCACAAGAATGTATAGGTACTATGACGACTTTGGCTTTCTCTAGGTTGATGAAATTGGTGTAAGTGGTCACATATATTAAAAAATATTAACAATCCATTACATCAATGCGCCAACAATCTCGAAAATTAAGAAGTTGTATTACTTGACATGACACGATGACACGGGCTCACTACACTACAACACAATAATAAACCAAATATAAGCGCTGTTTAGTGATATAATAACTGATGACTGGGTGGTACTCGGACGAGCTTACACAAAGTTCTATCACCAAATAAAAATCATTATCAAGCGAATGTTCGTTCAAACCCAACTTATGATTTTTAATAAACTTTTTTTTTGGTGAAAACTATTTTTGTAACAATTTAACTTTTACTTTTAATAAAAACATAACACATGTTATATATTTAATATATTATACAGGGCCATATTTATTTAAAAAGCCGATTTGGCCCAGTGGTCAAATCGCGTGAATCTTAACGAATGATCGTGGATTCAAACCCGGGCAAGCACCACTGAATTTTCATGTGCTTAATTTTTATTTATAATTCTCGTGCTTGACGGTGAAGGAAAACATCGTGAAGAAACCTGCATAAGAGAAACAAGACATTCACAGGCTTTTACTGCATGTAAAATGGTCGCTACTCCCCAAGACATATTTGACAGTAGACTCGAATTATCGATGCAAAATAGATTTGTAAAATTCCGTTAAGAAGTAACAGTCTTGGTATGTTACAAATAATTATGTACAATATGTTTTTTCCTTATGTCGCCTTATAATAATATTAAACTGTATCGTTAACATATTAGATTAATAGTAACGTAACTGAAAATTATGAGATTATATATAGAATAGTCAAAATTTATGTCATTATATGCCAGACGCATTTGAGCAAGTGTGATGCGAGCATTTAACGCGAACAAATGAAGCGTTCATGTGTATAAGATTTGATAAAAACTGACAAAGATTAAGGTCGTATTTAATTTTAATCGTTCCAGTTTTGCTGAATTAAAAAAAGATTTAGACCCATTTATTACTGACCTTTGCTTTTAGCGTTCACTTTATTCCCATTTTCAGATTGAAATGGTTGGTTAGTGACTAGCTTATAGTCTCGAGGTCCAGGGATCGGGCCGCTCGGATCGGACCCCGAGTCGGGCCGCTAAACAAATATTATTTTTTTTCTGTCGAAAAATTAACAGAAATGTGTTCTATAATCGGTCCTAAACTCTTACCGGTCGTGTCAGATTTACCGTCCCATTGGATTACATGCTTTCCCAGGCAAGTGAATGTTATTCCAGACTCCGAACTGCTAGTGATAATTTATAAACGAAAAAATCCATTAAGTTTTTATACCGACCAAAGCCCCCTGGTTTGGCTTCAAACCTGAGAATGGCTATTAATTTTCCTTTACCACCTTTTGCACAGCGGTATATAAATGACTAAATGTGGAATGACATGAAAACACAGCTCTTTGGTTTGTTCTAGAGAAAAATACCTTAGGCATTATATTAAGTGCACTCCCCCTCTAGGGAGGATACTAGCCGCTATTCCTAGATGAAATTTAGACGATTGAATTCTATAAAATCCATATATTTTATTCCAGATATAATATTTCTGTACCAGTGAAATTTAATAGACTATGAAAAGTTTTATCGTTTTTTTTTTAGCAATAAATATGATGACTACTGAAATGGAATTTGGGTTTTCATGTTGAAGAAAATTTGAGCGAAAATTTGATTTATTTAACTCCATCCATTGTTCAATGGGAACTAAATTTATTTTAAAAATCAATTGACAAAACATTTCATAAACGAAATGCATTTAGAAGAGAATAAACCATCACAAAATAATCTGAAATAAGTCACATAAAAAATAGCCTTTAATTGGCAGTAATTTTGTAAAATATGCTCTACAATATTATAATTATGTTATAACGACGCTAGTTAAAACAGTGTATACAAAGTTTTCAGCTCAACCAGCTAAATATAATGGTTCAAAATTCATTTACTAGATTTGAACCATTTTTACTACCTCGTAAAAATTATAATGAATCTCGTGTACAAAACCGCATGTTTACTTATTTACTTTATTTATTCAATCTGTCACTCTTATATCAAAATTTATGTTAAGATTGCAAAGTGAACTGTTTGTGTTTGAAGATTTACTTCACTACTCACATTATTTCTTTTTGTTATTTTTTCGATATGCATTACAGCAACTAAACATGTCTCGCCCGCAGCGTCGCTGTCAAAGTTGACAGCCCATTGCGATATCTGTTACTCTTAAAATAAACGCGTTTCCTTTAAACACGATTTACACAGTCGCTACTTAAATATTGTTTTATTTTTATTTTTATTGTATAGTAAAGCGGACGAGCGTATGGGCCACCTGATGGTAAGTGGTCACCAACGCCCATAGACAATGGCATTGTAAGAAATGTTAACCATCGCTTACATCGCCAATGCGCCACCAACCTTGGGAACTAAGATGTTATGTCCCTTGTGCTTGTAATTACACTGGCTCACTCACCCTTCAAACCGGAACACAGCAATACAAAGTACTGCTGTTTTGCGGCAGTATATCTGATGAGTGGGTGGTACCTACCCAGGCGAGCACAAAGCTCTACCACCAAGTAGATCTAATGTTTTTATGTGAAGGATTATGTATATGATGTATCACGTCATTGACAACTCACTTTATTATTTTCTAACCAGCCAGGTATTAGCTCAACTACAACACATAGGGACCATAATATTTTAGATCCCGCCGTTTGTACCATTGACGATTCTAGCTTTAATGGGCCGAGGTCACCATTTATTTTCAAAAGGTCTCAAACCATTCAAAAAAAATTACATATATACAGGTACAGATACAGGGAATTCAACCATCTCTCCATTTAAAAAACACGCCTATAATTTAAAATAAAAGAGAAAATTATCTTGTAAACCAAATTGCGCTACATAGACATAACTATTACAGAAAGATAAATATTTAAAAAATAATAATGTTAGTAATATACAGATATACTGAACAATTTCTCAAAGTCGGCGGTTAATTCTTCAAATCCTAAATGCATCAGTGAGGTAATTTCTACGCCTGAGTCAGGAGCCGTCAAGGATGCACGTAATGATATATCAACATACGGTTTCCAGGAACATCTAAGAATAATTATGACACATAATATGTCATATTGACAGCTCAGGCTGAGTATGAGGTACAGATGTTGTAGAATCTGTGCTCTGCGCCGTGTACCAGGTAAGCAATGTTTTAACTGTTAAGACTTGTTACATTTTTATGCCACAGCTGCTTAATGTTATTTTTATTAACAAATAAAGTTTATAATTACATTTTTTCCATTGAACATTTTAATGAACTGACTTAGATCTTAAAACAAAATAACATTTGTAACAAAAACCTTTCAGTTAAAGCCAAGCCCGGACTTACAGATCGAAGGCTAAAAATACTTCGATATTTAAGGCTCACTTTGCGAAGCGGTTTGAAAGTTACATTATTTAACGCTGGTTGGGGCCCCTCAGCTGGCGGGGCCCTAGGCCAGTACCATAAAGATAAATGTATGGCTGGAGTGATCCTATTAACTTTATTTTTAATTATTGAAAACTTTACTTATATAAAACCTTAAAAGTGCTTTAGAGTCATCGTTTGTACTAAAGCGCGTGGTTCAGGATTTAGATTTCACCAAGAATTTTAATTGTTGGAACATTATTTACCGACTAGAAAGTCGGTAAATAATGTTCCAACAATTAAATAGCATATGTATGTTAATAAAACACAACTAACTTTATATATCCGGTCTGAGAATCAACAAATACTAACTTCATACTTTTTATTATCTAATATAAAACTTATATTATAGCAATATAATATTTTATTTATTTTTATACATGTATATTTAATTATTAAATTATAATATTTATTTCAAAATGTTATGAAAGTTGTTAATGGATCACCTGATGGTAAGTCTTCATCGCCCATAGACTGGGCGCTCTAAATAAATAAGTAGTATATATGTATAATGTATATAGATTAGATTATTTTGTGCAATCATCCGACTTCAATGAATTAGTCTGTACCCAATTAGAATAACTAAATTCCATAATTAAAAATAGACACAAAAATTTGGGCATATCCATTTTATGTCTTACACGATTACATCGTCTTGAAAGTTAAAACTATTGTATACAATTGGTAACCAACATTTGAAAATATATATTTTTAATACAGTTTAGTCAATCATTGTTCTGTTTAAATGAATATAACTGAAGTTTCCGTTTCAGTAAGAAGTCGTGACAAGTAATAACAACTGACAATTTAATTATAATATACTGTCAAGCGTGTCACGTTTTTGACAGTCTTTTGTATTTCGCCGACGATCCGTTTATAAATAGAGTCCCCAACGATTCCGATACATATTTAGAAAAAGTTATTTTAAATGAGAAATTAAATAAATTTACGTTTTTGAAAATATATTATTTAACTGTGACGGTAATGTTGTCCTTTTTGAAAAATAAAACATATTTTCTATTTTGATAGAACTTTGTGCTGAGGCTTTACAGTAAATTGAGATACAATAAGGCGCAGTGGTTGAAGAAGATCTGATCCGATGGTTCAGAGTTCCAACCCGGGCAAGCACTACCGAATTTTCATGTGCTTAATTTGTGCTTATAATTCATCTAGTCACATATTAAGTACATAAAATTCAGTGGTGCTTGTCCAGGTTTGATCTTTCGATCATCGGTTAAGATTCACGCGCTCTTACCACTGGGCCATCTCAGCTTTTTCCGATAATAATAATTATGTAATATATAAATTAATAATTTCCAATCCCGTCTTTTTCTGTAAATATTCTCGAAATCATCTACAACACAAAAGTTGATAATTTTCATTTTGTGAAGACGCTTTACTAATATTATGTCCACTAAAATTGAACGTATAATATTTATTGTCTGGAAGAGATGGCTAATTAGCCATCTGACCGTCCCTTGTACAATGCAACGTTTATTAGTCCTAAACAATTTTCTTCGGTACAACTTTGTGGCGTACAATGAACTATTAATAATTATATCATTTTATAATGTTTTCTTATGATATAGACAACTTATTTACTTAACAAGATTTTATTATTTAACGGAACTTGGTTTTTTTTTATTCATCTTTATTATTTATATTATTTTATTGGAATGTTGTTAGAAATGTGTTAAAAATAATTTTAACAGTACTATAGACTTCTTAATGAAACCATCACGTCATAGTGGCATATCGTTATAAACTTTAGAATAAAAAAAATAATAAAAAACAGAATTATGGAAGTTTTTTCAAATAATTTCAAATAATTACAGGCACAAGGGACATAAGATCTTGGTTCCCGGGGTTGGTGGCGCATTGGCGATGTAAGCGATGTTTAATATCTCTTACAATGCCAATGTCTATGGGCGTTGGTGATCACTTACCATTAGGTGGCCCAGTTGCACGTCCGCCTTCCAATGCAATAAAAAAAAATAAGTATGAGGTTTTATATGTATATATTTTTGTAGGGATCTAACTTTTTTATACATGAATCGATTTTTATAATTATTTTTGTATTGGGTTTTGATTAGATCTGTAAATTTGAAATTGAACATTGTAATATTTATTTTCAAAACTTAACATTTAAGCCAACGGAAGTTTTTTTTGTTAATATAAAATTAGTAACCGTTTATCTTCATGCTCTTTCAAGTTGTTCTTTCAAGTTTAATATTGACAGATGTTGTTGCAAGAATTCAAAATCTTTTGAGTTGACAAGAAGAACATTGCACCTGTATATTATACGAGAGCAAAGACTCGGGCACTAAGTCTTTATTATTAGAAACAAACGAACATCTTCATTTCTCCGTTATCTTTCCTCGGCGTACAGATTCACTTCTTTATAACAGTGTATTACAAACGCGTGTCTTCCAAATATATCGGGAGTTCCTTGAACGAGAAACAGATGTGGCTTGAGATAATTATCTCCGCTGTTTGCTAAATATTTATAACAGTTACACTTTACTGTTTTATTCCAGATTATTGTGTTTATTTTTCATTGCAATAATAATTTAAACCTTGATTCAATTAATTATTAAATTATCTTCCGACAGATTCAAATCTAACTCGCCATGTACGTAGCTTGAGATATAAGACAAGTGACATTAATATATTTTTATTAAAATAGGAAGACTTTCAAATCGGTCATCTGGCGGTTACTGACATATCCATTGGCCCGGTGAGAAATATTAACCATCCTTTACATTCCATCTGTTTCGGTGCAGTTACACGAGCACGTCCACCCCTCACAGAGAAATACGGCAATACTAAGTATTGCTAATTGGTACATTATGTGATGTGCGGGTAGAACCTACCCTGGGAGAAGTATGAAGAGTTACCAAGCGTTACATAAATAGAGGATGACATAATTTTTTACCGAAAATGTTTAACATCAAAGAAGTTAGTCATAATAAAGGAACAGCCTGAGCTAAAGCCTGTTCTCCTTTTTTGAGGAGAAGAAGAGGTTAGCCATGATTGTAGAATTTGAATCCAATACTTCTTGAGCGAAAACTCTTTGCAATTTTTTTCTGTCATACGCCTTTACATATTTTAAAAAAAAAGTATCATAGCTCTCGTGTTACATGTCAAACGGTTTGACAAAAGATAGACAAGAGTCGTAATATTTTAATATTAATGTCTGAGGCTTTCGACTTCAAAAAGTTTCACACCTTTATAATCGAACACGTATCATCGAAAAATGTGATATCATTATAGACCAGAAATAGATTGAAACTGATTAGCAGTCAGGTTTCTGAAGACAGGTGGAGCATCTAGAGCCTACGATGGGGTCGTGGCCTATTTGCCTCACATTATAATACGTGCAAATCAGGTCGATCGGTCGCCGAGACGTAAAATACTTATGTATATGTATGTACCCGTAATATAGTCATATAATTATGTAACATTAGAAGTATTCAACGCTTGGAAACATGTTGAAAAACAAAACAAACATATAATTTATTATGAAAATACGATAGATTCTTATTATATAATTAAATAAGGGACAATATTACAAGGAAAATCACTGAATATGCTCAAACCCCCCGATTATTTTTTACAAATTCAAGGTACAGAACTCTATATTTTTCAAAGTTTAAAAACCAAACGTTCTGACTTTTTACGTCGTAAGGAGTCAAACTCCATACTTATTTAAATGATTCAAACAATATTTTCGGAATTATAAGCGACGTTCGTGTTCAAATATAAGGAATAGTCTTTTTCTCTACGTAGGCGTATGTATGAACATTGTTCGGATGGGTAGGTCGAAATCGAAAAAATATTGTTTTAATAATATAGTTATTGATTTATGTAATATGATTTTGAAGTATTCAAATTATAAAATGAATAAGCAGTTACACAAGAAAAGTATATTTGTTTTTTTATTTATTTATTATATATTAGAAAGTGACAATAGAAATTCTAACTTTTTTCCATTAGAATCAACATTCTACTCTATCTATATCTACAAAACCGGTAATGATCTTTAATCAATCCTGTAAAATGACTATTAACAAAGTGATTTAAAAATTGACAGTTATTTCAATATTATTTAATTACATAAAAATCACTAATATTAATAATAATATTCTGGGACATTATTCACACACGGCCATCTGATCCCAAACTAAGCAGAGCTTGTGTTATGGAAACCAGACAACTGATATACTACATATACTACTTTTTCTTTTGTAAATACATACTTATATAGATAATTACACCCAGACTCAGGACAAACAGACATGTTCACGCACACAAATGTTTGTCCTGGGTGGGAATCGAACCCACGACCTGCGGCGCGAAAGGCAGGGTATCTACCAACCACGCCAACCGGCTCGTCAAATATTTTTAGTTTTATTTAGTAGAATATTTTTAGTGACATATATAAAATTTAATTCAAATGATTGTAGAAATCATAGAGAGTATGATTTCTGAGATGGATTTGAGTGAAACAGTGCTCAGGTATAAGAGATATTAAGATGGCAGCGAACGAAGGTATCACAGCTCGCCGAGATAAAGAGGATCACTTATCGTCAATTGACCTTTTTGTTGAAAGCATTCTTGTTTTTAAAAATAAAACGTATCAAATAGAGATATAATTTGAATGACAAATACATAAAGTGAACGCCAATATCTCGATGGGCCTTCACTCCTCTTGAGGAAAAGGATATATTCCATATGCCAATGCGAGTTGGTACTCATAAAGCAGATTTTTTTTCATAGCCTAGCACATGAAATATATTTATGACAGTTGAAAACACAGCGGGGCCTAAATTGAAACCCGTAATCTTCGATTGAGGTTCACGTGTGCTATGTCTCTTGGGCCTTTATTACACTGGCTCACTCATAACTAATTATATAAGGTCCTCCAGACCGATTTCGGCCACGGCGGCCAATCTCAAGAGGGATTAGCCAACTGCGCAGAAGATATTATAGTGCACAAGTGTGTGCGCAAACACAGGTGCACTCTCTTTTCCTTAGCTCTCATAATCCGATGGGACGGCAATCCGACACGACCGGAAAGAGTTCAGGCGCAGGACCAACGGCTTAACGTGCTTTCCGAGGCACGGGAGTGTACACACTTCGAACTTCCAGACTCCGGGCTGCTACTGAGAATTTTCTGACAGAAAACCCCAATAACTATTTATTGGCCCGACCTGGGAATTGAACCCAGGACCACCGAGTCTGCGGCCTTATACCAAGCCACTAGACCAACGAGGCAGTCAAATAACTAATTACTTGTATTATAAATACTGTCATCTCTAATAAAAATGCATACATTTGAATCGTCCGAATATGGCTTTGTAGTGTATAAAGTAATTGTAGCTATGCTACGTCGTAGCAAGCACCGTAGACTTGGTCGTCTACGACTACAATAAACAGCGTAGCAAATAACTTGCCTTATTTTAAATGGCAATTTGCAAGAGTATGAAAATGATTATTTTACTTTATTGCAAATATAGGAAATAAAGACCTTTAGTTCATCATTTAACACAAGGTTACATTGACATCGTTGCGTTTTTTAAATATTCTTCTTTGTCAAATCAATTACTGCTCTTGCCCCACGTCTATATTGTAATTCTCTTTCTGATTTTTATATGCTTGAATAATTTTACCACTTTTTTTTAATAGTACATAAAAAGCAGATTTTTCCTACTTTCACTATAATATAATATTTAAATATAGCCTATTTAAATTAATTCTCGTAACGCTTTGATAATTTTAATTATTTCTTTTTTTGCTTCATATTATTGCTACATTACATTTTTTATAAATTAATTTTTGGATTGCTTCTCAAAACGATACTTTGTGAGAGACGTTATCTTTTGTACACTATTTATTTAAGGTATCAGAATAAATAAATAGATAATATTCCGACTGCTTTTCTCGAATTTTCTCGAACAATTTAGTTAAATGTAATAAGAATTGAGATTAATGTAACCTAAAAAAAAGATGATGACTGCGATACATTAATATGACTATACAATTAACGCAAATATAGACCTTAATGTTATTGATATAGGAATCAAAATCATAGTAGAAGGTTAACCTTAGAATAGGAAGGGTTTAAGTGATTGGTTTCATGTCAATCAAATATATAGCCGATTGATCATAATGAAAATCATATTACTGATAATAATATTTGTTATTAAACGATTATTCCGTGACTTTTATCTCGCTAATATATTTTGTATTATTATATATAATAAATGTTTTCCTTATGTCTCATTATGCTATAATGTTGTCCGCCTGACCGATTTAGGGCTCAACGGAACCTCTAAAGAAACTGACTAGTCTCTTTTGACTCAGCCGACTAGCTGCATGGAACATATTATTGACTAAATTCTGTGTGCAAACACCAGAGGAATCTGTCTCGTTCTAATTATCCGATGGGATAGCAAATCTAACGCCACCAGAAATAATTCAGGCATAACCTAACCTAACCTTACGGTTTACGAGCGCGTGTATATAAATACTGCCTCAAAGTAAGTAACTACTGAGAATTGATTACCAGATAAGCTTAAAGCAGATAAAATTTAACTTATACTGTTACATTAAATAGTTAAAAGAACAAGGAGGCAAGAGAGATATACATATATATTTATACCATACCGATATTTGTGTTATATTTCAAAAGAGAATTACTTATTTATTCTTAAATATAATATTAAATATCATAGTGAATAGTTGTTCATTGTGAAACATGTCCATTGATAGCGTAACTAAGTCTATGTTTAACTTCTTATTTAAGTCTCCGGTTTATTTAAATAAATAAAGAACACCAACAAAAACATAACACAGCATTTAAAATATGTTTTATACACAAAGTGTACACATCAAGTCCACGACACATTACATAAAGAGCGACATCAACTGTTCGGACGATTGCCTTGACTATTGGTATATACAGAAAAAAAGTCTGTTTGTGTCTGTAGGTGGATAACTCTATTTCACTAACCTGCAGGAACAGCATGAAGGCGACCCACTGGTAGTATTTTCCGTATCTCCGCGGCGCAGTGCCAGCGCCTCTCACCCCAGGGTATGCGCCTGCCTCACCCGCCACGGTGAACGTGGAGTGGATCCAGCAGTAAGTGTTGAGAACGTCTTCCGGTATATCTCTACACATGACAGAAATTGATGTGTATTAGTAGTAGTAGTAAAACGTTATCGATGATAATTATCCTTGCATTAAAATCCTAACTATATCTAATGTATATGTATATATATATTATGTATAGCATCACTATGAGTGTTATTTTAGTAATTTAGTTGAGTCATATATGATATTAAACATTGTTTTTTATTTTCACTCGACTAAGATACAATTAATAAGCTTATAGTTTAATAAAAGTTTAAAAAAACACTGATTACTGTAGTTTTTAAATTTTCCTTATATATTCATGACATATTCATTCTCTAGATATATTCATGTAATGACAACCTACATCGAGAAAACTCAATCGTACAAATCATCTCAATTGTTACATATATCTCGGGAAAGTTCATTGCATAATAATTATAGTCAGTTTTGTCGACTAACACGCTCGAAAAACACCGACTAAGAATACCTGGAGCATAGAAGCCAGAGTAGCAAGGTAAAAACATATGAATGAAGTTTTAAAACGAATACCTTATCAACAAATCTACAGAAAGATAAGAAATAAATAAATCTATTAATATGATTAAACATTTATCAAAACTATTATAAAGTAGAAAAAATAAGGATATCCTTATTATTATAAATGTGAAAGTGAGTTTGTTTGTTAGTTATGCTTCCACGTCTTAACTACTAAACCGATCATCATGAAATTTTGCAAAAACGTTGTCGAGGTTACAGGAAAAAACATTCTGCATTATTATGCACTATAAATAGTTCTTGATTAATTTACCCTTATTCATAATACAACACTATTCCAAAAAACCACATTAATTGAACTTTCGAAGATCCGATTACGACTTCGCAGACATTGAAAACGCCATCTTTTCGAGTATTCATAGTGAATATCATAGATTATTCAAGATGTCGACCAATGACATCGCGTCGATTGATATCGATGACCAATGATATCACATTAATTCGGTGTCAATTTTGTTTATTTGGGCTTATTCCTGTTGTGGTTGGAATAGGCAATAGTGTACCGGAGCGTCACGGTTGAATGCGCAAGCGATCCCGTGGCGCTCCCCTTAAGACGGGAAGGGCACCGCTGGTTTTTTAGTGGGTGTCCGGGGTGCACTCGGTGCCCTGGACATGCGGCGAGTCTCACATAACCCCCCCCCCCACTTTACCCGTGGGGGAAACGCGTCATGCGTTTTTCCAGCGTAAAAAAAAAACAAAAAAAGGCTATAGAGTACCCAACATCTCCTAAGACTCACATGCGGGCGATGCCGCGGACGGAAACTAGTATTACCTATTATATATAGATTCGTTTACCTTATGGCTAAGAAAGGAAACATAATTCTTTATCTATCTATATTTATACATACATAAGCGAAATACGAGATCTCCTACTATCCGCCCGTTTGACTTATTTTTCACAGTTACTCCTTCCCCGACGTAGACGCTCTACTAGACTAAGAACGGATTTTACGCACTATCCAAAATACATTTTTGAGAAGCCGGGAAGATTAACTAGTATAAAAAAAATACTACTATATAATAAAGTCAATATTGTTAGTCTTTTCATATATACAGGACTTTTTCACTATTTATTAGGAATACAAATTATTTTAGTATGAAATTGAAATTGTTAACATTGTTCGCTATAAATTTTTCTTTCGTTATATGAAAAAAAATTAAATTAACTTAAATTTTCTTGTCAGCGCCATCTATCCTGGTCATGGTGCACTATTTTAGTAACAGAACGCCTCAATTTAAGGTATGCAGTCTATGGCACAGATCACAAGATGGCGTAAAGTTGAATCTCGCTAATTAATGTCGTTGAAATTATAAATATTGCTACACAACTTTATAATGACTTAACTCGCATTAAAAAGGTCTTAAGATAACCATCCTCTAGATTTGAATGTACCTTATCTTTGAGAATGTAAGACTTAAGTTTGGAAGTGAGCCATATGTATAAAGTGCATTTAGTTTTCCACTAGATGACGCCTCCAATATCTTAAAGAAAATATACATTTTCTTTCTATTATATACTACCTTACTGCTACACCTCGTCTATTAATTCGATTTCTTAAAAAATGCGTAATATATCCCTTATATGTCCATGTAGGACGTTCTCATAAGTAAGTTAACTTTGAATATTAAACATTGTCGATATAATCTGATGCAAGATTGAATTATAAAGCTATATTATGTCGCATAATAGAAACGATTCTTTCAATTCAATTCATAATACAACGTGGAAACAAAGTGAATTATCGTTTTCATCGGAAAATCGGCGTAAAATGCCAATCTCTGAAAATTTACGTTTCGTACAATGTAATAAACAGCTCATAAATGCTCGAACATAAACAAAAACCAATGTCATGGTGTTATTCTTGTATCTACGTGGTATAATTATGTTAAAAATAAGTTTATTAAATTCATATTATTTTGTTAATATCTCACAGAGGCACCAAGCTGTAGTTTCATCCTTGTATTTATGTGTGGGATGGACGCTGGTTGTATGTAATGTATGGTGAGTTACTTACCTCGTATGTATACAGTCTATCGGGTTGCCCACAAGATGGCGCGTTGTCAGAGCTGCGCTCGCTGCCAATAGCGCAGCGGTGGTAGCTCCGCAGTGCAAGCGGAACGCTACAGAGTCGATCTTCGGGTTAATACCTTGCTGTTAAAAAATACAAAAGTTATTTGTTATTGTAAACTGATTTTATTAATATAAATTAAATTTGATTTGTTGAAGTGAAAACTTCTTTAGCATCGTTTTTATTTGAAAGTCGATGAAACAACGACGGTAAAAAGACACAGACACATAAATTCATAAGATTTAACGTGGGAGAAAATGAGATAGGAAGCATTGTACAGTTGAAGCCAAAATTTTTGAAGGTTTCAATTCTACCACGTGTGAATTGCACACATGTATTTTTTTAATTTTAGTGGTGTTTTTGAAAAAATATCATTCCATTCCTTCATTTAAAAGTTAAAATAGTCATATACGTAACGCCAACAAGAACGCCAAGTATAAGAGCTTAGCATCAAACCTGTAGTTTACACAACAGGGCAGCACCATTACCTTTGAGTTAAATAAATAATAAATAAACGAAGTAGGTAAAAAAAAAAACATTTTTTTTTAATTACTTATTTCAATGTATAGACTAAATTGTCATGTCTCGAGCATTATAAGTCTGTGCAAATATTCACCCAAATCGATTGAACCCTTCAGTTCTGAGGTTTAAACCACATAATATGTGTGTGTGTGTGTGGGTTAAACGTGTTTGTGTGTACAAACACATACATATATTTGCTGTACATACAGATGAAGTTAAATAAATTTTATGCAAAAACAAAACTTCCATCATCGCGTCATTTATTTGTTAACGTACATTTAAAATTGTATTATGAAATTTTTACAAAGACCTGTCAGACGAACCACAAAACGAATTAACAGACATTTCAGTATGAAATGACCTATTTCCTGCAGTCTTCATATATTTATTCCTTTAATTATAAACGCATGTCGAGTTTCAGTATAACTTGTTGTGTTTATAGTCGCGTGCTGTTTCATATGTTGACGTGTTCAGCTTGGGAATAATATTTACATCACAATACAGTTTTGTATTAAAGAAGTAAAACCGCTTTGGGCAAATTATGGAATTCAAATTCAAAAATGGAAATGATTCCATTTTTAAATGTCTGTTGAGAATTTGAGACAGACAATGAAATTATTTATTTTATTTAATAAGTGGTTTCATTTAATGTAAGCGAAAAACATCTTTTAGTGGTGTCGTTAGTCCAGTATAAATGTAATTAAAATTTGTTGCGGTTTGGAGGTCGTAGTGGAAGGCTTTGTGAGCGATTGTTATTAAATTTAATTACTTAAAACAAATAACATATAATGAAGTACACAATACTTTCTTGGTTTATTCTTTAATTAATACAAAAATATGGTATCATTACATTTTTCAAGATTGTAAAAATATGTTATATTTCTCTAAGAGGCCAAATATTATTTTTGCATCAAATTGAAATTATAAATTATAAAAAGGTAAGTTAGTTAATAATGGTAGTTAATCCTAATGATGGTTAGATGGTATGAAATCTGAGAAGGAAAAAGAAATTACACATGATTCGACAACTGGTAAAAGACCATTGACCTCTTGCAATGCAGACACATTATTAGCCATTCGTCTATCTTCCTAGCTTCCATAAATAAAACAAACTCACCCCGCCAGACAGCAGCGCATAGAGGCTGGTGAGGATCTCCATGGGCCTGCGAGACTGCGCGAGCCGCTCGCGCCGCCGCCACGCGCCCGAGCTGCCCGCGCGCGCGCCCCCGCCCCCGACCCCGCGCCCGCGCCGACCCCACGACACGCCGGACTCCCTGGTGGAAAAATTAAATATTAAATAGAAGATAATTATATTGAATGTTTTAAAAATGTACTGCAAATTTTCGTGCATTTATTTACTACAATAGTTTCTAATTACCATTTTTGTTTTAAGTCAAATACATATAGGTATGTAATTAAAACTTTTTCCGAATGTAAATATTCTTCATGTTTATTATCAATGTCAATAGTAATTATTTGTTTCATTATATCAAAAACACAATGTAGCAACTATTTTACCCGTTTTTATTTTTGATTTTGTTTGTGTATAACAAAAATCTATTGAATTCTTAATTACAGAAAAAAATACAAAAACATTTTATTAAAAATTAAAATAGCAGGACATGCAGGTCAACCCAAAAAAACAAGCGGATAATTGACAAAAAGATTTAATTGTAAGCGTGAGTTTCTGAAAACAATGCAAAGAGACAGCAAGAGATAAAGAGAAGAAATGTAATCAAGTGTAATATTTATCAAAGAGAAGTGATGATAATTCCTAACAAACGGTGCAAATAACCGAAACTTACCGACAAAGAAGTGAACTTGTCTTTTATTGGTCGTTAGCCGCAAACAGATAACGAGACGACAACGACCGAAATAAATGAACGCGTACTGTTCGGACGCTTGCGTTTACAGCGCGCTATTAACTAAACCTAATTCTAATGAAAACGAAAAACTCGTCGCACGCGAAGATCGACGACATGAGTCGATGAGCCTTATTCATGAACGACATGGAAATGTTATATTTACTGAAATAAAATATGCAGAAGATATCGTGTCTTAAGAATTAAAAATACACACAATGGCGACACGAATGACGCATGCTGGTAGGTACCACCCACTTATTAGATATTCTTCCACAAAACAGCAGCACTTGGTATTGTGTTCCGGTTTGAAGAGTGAGTGAACCAGTGTAATTACAGGCACAAGGGACATAACATCTTAGTTCTCAAGGTTGGTGGCGCATTCGCGATACAAGCGATCGTTAACATCTCTTAAAATGTCTATGGTTATTGGTGACCTCATACTATCAGGTAGCCCATATGCTCGTCCACTCTGCTATAAAAAAAAAAAAATATTTTATATTTGCCATAATATTATTTATGAGCTATAGAGAATATTGTAGTTTTGATTAAAAATATATTAAATTGATGCCACGCTTTAAAATTGTTCAAAAATATTTCGTATTTTATTTACCATTTGTTCAAAATGTCTCATTAAATATTTTGTCGCTATGGCTCCATATCTAAGTCATATATTATGTTTGATTAGACTATAAATGTTTGTGAGTGGTTTTAGGGCTTTGTTGTACAGGCAAACAATAATGCTTAGTATTGTTGTGTTTTCGTTTAAAAGGTCAGTTAAGTTTAGTTAAGTTCAGTACCAATGTTTGTGGATGATAGTGACCACTTACCATCAGCTCATTCGCCCGTCCGCCAAGCAATTTCATGTGAGAAACATGTTTTTATTTTTCTAATTCATTACTGTAATATTCAGTTCGAATTATGAATAAACTATTATTTATTTGGTTTAATATGACAAACGTGACAGTCCTGAAACCAAAGACTGAGCTTTGCTTCTCATTTATACGATAAACGAGCAAAAATTTAAGTTGGAATCTCTCCAAGACCATTCAACGTTGATAAATGAACTTTTGAGTGCCCTTACACATAATCCTAGTTAACATAAATCGCCCTATTAAATAAATTTCTTGAAATGTCCAATACAATTAATTTGTTCAGACGATTTGAAAAACTTTTCTTTTTAAACTGTGTCGAATAAAAAATCTTTGCGAAATGATAATCTATTAACCCTTTGTTATTATAATGTGATCGCATAGAATTAGGTCGTAGCACGAAAACATTGCCTTGAGGGACTCCATGTAATAATTTTAATTGCGTAAACTCTGACGAAATCCTGTTTTTATTGTAACACACATATCTAATTAACAATAAAATTGTTGGATCACGAGTAATCATGATTGATTACGTTTAAAAATAAAAAAATCGTAGTTTTTTTTTAAAAGGTGTAACCTGTCAAATGCTTCCCACATGTCAAAGAATGAAAGATTGACGGTTGAACATCTGCTTTAACAGTTAAAATAAAAGTTCATTGTTTGTATGTGATAACGTAAATCAGACGTAAAACAGGATCTGGGTCGACGGTCTGCTGGATTATCTGATGTTATTCATGACCAGCTGAGACGGCCCAGTGACTACTGAATTTTCATGTACCTAATTTGTAATTCATTTCGGCGGTGAAAACGTCTTGAGGAAACATGAAGTGTCGGGTAAAAAGTATGAGATGTACATTGTATATATGTATATACATAGAACAGCAACTTTATTGTATTGTAACTTGCAGTATAGAGCAAACTATATATTCAATTAATTAGCGTTTTTAAATTAAGCAACTAACTTTTTTGATGAGAAGACACGATTTTAATGATCTTTTCCATTACAACATTGTTTTTTTTAAATATACAATGTCAGTTCGATTTATAATTCAAATTCTGACATACAAACCTATTTAATATAAAACTTCTTTGTTAATTATATTATTACACTTTACTATTAGACAATATATCATTTATTAATTTGATTTTTTTTTATTGCATCGGAAATCGGACGAGTATGTGGGCCACCTGATGGTAAGTGGTCACCAATGCCCATAGACATTGGCGTTGTAAGAGATGATACCATCGCTTCCATCGCCAATGCGCCACCAACCTTGGGAACTAAGATGTTATGTCCCATGTGCCTGTAATTACACTGGCTCACTCATCCTTCATACCGGAACACAACAATAGCAAGTACTGCTGTTTTGCGGTAGAATATCTGATGAGTGGGTGGTACCTACCCAGTCGAGCTCGCACAAAGCCCTACCACCAAGTTTTGTTTGATGACTTACTTCGATTGTTAATAAGCATGCTAATTTCTTGCTTAAGTATCGATATATCGATAGTTATTTTTATAAATTATCCAAGATAAAATTATAAGATAACGTGGTGTTGGGAAACTATAAATAATCTAATTCATCTCGAACGGATTTAGTTTTACGTAAACAATCATTAAATTATACTAAACCTTGATCTAGAAATAATTTTCTAATGAATAATCAACTAAAAATAGAACAGATAAAATGTTTATCTTGTCGAAACTGCATCGTCTACGTCATGTTATGCCAACAGGTGTAAATTAAAGATTTTACGACATATACATATATTATATACAACATATACTTTATCTAAAAGTAATACATGGGATTGTTTTCAGTACAAAAGGAAAACCACGATTTTCTTTACTCGAACATTTCATGCGGAAACTACCAAATGGATTTTGTCGAAACTTTTAATAGTAAGTTGACAGCTTCCCTAGATCACAATACGAAGGATTCTTTATCTCGGACAGTAAGAAAGTTAACAAAGGCTATTTAAAAACTGTATTGAATATAGCTGCGAGACAAATAGCTTGTAAAAAAACATATAAATAAAATTATTTTATTTAAATTGTATAAAGTTTCAAATATGTTCATTATGTTCCATTATAATATGGGGTGCATATACTACTACATTACTTTTTTTTTATTGCATAGGAAGGCGGACGAGCATATGGGCCACCTGATGGTAAGTGGTCACCAACGCCCATAGACATTGGCATTGTAATATATGTTAACCATCGCTTACATCGCCAATGCACCACCAACCTTGGGAACTAAGAAGTTATGTCCCTTGTGCCTGTAATTACACTGGCTCACTCACCCTTTAAACCGGAACACAACAATTTTAAAGCAAGAACTGTTGTTTGGCCGTAGAATATCTTAAGGCTGTGCTATTTTAACAGAAGATATTTCGGAGCTCACTCGTGAAATGTGTTGTTATTTAAAAGTTTAATTTATTATTTTAAACAATATCGCATCTCACAATTTACTGGTGGTAGGGCTAGATACCACCTACTCATCAGATATTCTACCGCAAAACAGCAGTACTTGGTATTCTTGTGTTCCGATTTGAAGAGTATGAGCCAGTGTAATTTCTATTTCTTACAATTCCAATGTCTACGGGCGTTGGTGACCACTTACTATCAGGTGGCCCATATGCTCGTTCGCCTACCTATTCTATAGCAAAAAAAATGATATCCTGTTTTAATTTTCGGACGAATTATAATAACGGCCAAACCAACTCTTACATTTATTATAAAATTTTAATAAAATAAAAAATACCATTGTTTTTTCCAATATCAAATTGAAGTTATAGACCAGGGTCGATAATTTTTAAAACCAAAAAAAATAATAGTAGGATGAAATCCATTAGAAAGGGACAGGAAAGGAAGGGAATATTATAAAAATGAAAAGAAAAATAATTTCTTTTGTGTAGATTTGGGCATAATTCCACGTTGATATTGCTTCCAGCCCCAATCTGTTGCTGTTTGTTGCAAAAAATTGGAATTCGAGTTATTTTCGATATTTTGCATTTTCTGAGAAGATTTACTATGGTAACATATATTTTTTTTTCACCATCGGAAAGTAGAGATTTCAACGAACAGAAAACACATCAACTTTTTGAAAAAAGCTGATATTTTGACGGGTGAATTTTCGATTGAAAATTAGGGTGCTTTTTCGATATTAATTCAAAATAAGGTGAAAAAAAAAATATTTTTAATCAAATGAATTACAGCGTATTTGAGACATAAAAAGGTAAGTTTTCACCAAATTTCGTTAAAAAAAAAATATTTTTTGTAAAAGATAAAAATAAAAAACCAAAAACTTGGTTTTTTGAATTTATCACATATATTTTAAGGTTATTTGAAAAAAGTATTAATACAAAAGTTTTAGATCTTTTTATTACCTACAACTTTGCCATTTCACTTTTTTCGATGGGACTTTTAGTTTTGCCGGAAATCGAGAAAAACCTTTTTTTACCCTTAAAAACTCACCCCCACCCCCTTCCCGACCTCAGATCGCCCGTAAATTATTTTTCCTTTAATTTTTATAATATTCCCCTCCTTTTCTAATGGATTTCATCCTACTATTATTTTTTTTCACTTTTTATTATTTTTAAAGGCTTCTACCCTAGTCTATAGGAATTAACGACTAAGAAAAATAAACCCGTGTTTTAGGGATGTATCGAATCTATAATAATTTTATTATTATGTTTAATAAACTTGATTACTAGTAGTAATAGAGAAATAAAGTGCTATAAAAGTTATAAAATAAATTGTTATTAGTTGAAAATTTTGTAATATTCTAATAAATATTTTAAAATATGTGTTATATTCAGTAATAACATATATATTGCAATACGACGAGCTGGTTGGCGTGGTTGGTAAGACACTTGCCTTTCGCGCCACAGGTCGTGGGTTCGACTCCCACACAGGACAGATTTGTGTGCATGAACATATTTGTTGTCCTGGGTCTGGGAGCAATTATCTATACAAGTATGTATGTATTTACAAAAGAAAAGCACTATATATAAGTATATCAGTTGTCTGGTTTCCATAGTACGAGCTCTGCTTAGTTTGGGATCAGATGGCCTTGTGTGAATATTGTCCCAGAATATGAATAATAACTTAATAAGAAACGAATATAGTAAATAGACCTCCTGTTGTTGAAATGTTGATCATGTTATATTTTAGGCTTTAATCTGAATGGCTATTGGTCGGTGACCGATAAGATTATTCGATGACGTGATAACCGACCAATAAGCGTTCTTATTAAAGCCAAATTAGGTAACCTGACCTTGACCAACGTTTCAGAGACTTTAGATAAGAGAATTGAAAATTAAAGATATTTTTTTATGAAGCCTTATTATTTTATGAAAATTTATTACCCTCATATTACACTCTCTTTTATGATAATTTCCTAATCAAGCGCTACTGTATGTAGTAGTTTTATTAGCGATTGCCATGTGGAACGACTTTAACCTTTTAATTGTAGTCAGGATACATAAAGATTAAATAGATCTTACTTAAATAGCTTAAATTAATATCCCAGTGCATAGTAAAAGATAACAGCGTTAGGTAGCTGAAAAGCGTTGTCATGCGTGCGAAGTATCTGTAAGCTGCGTTTATTTTTTTTGCAAAGAATTAAAATATTTTTATATACGGCATGCCCTTTTACAAATCATCCAAATCACCTGCGGTTATTAACTCTGTGCGCGCGGACTCCGGCCTCAGGACGTCCCCCAGACGTCTTTCCCATCGGGTGGTCGGCGTGAGACTGACAGCTTAGCGCCTACCTACGAATCCCATACAGCGCCATCTAGCGAGCACCTAAGACGACTGGAACAGCGATCGAACGTTATTTTTTTTCTTATGAATTCGAATTTCGATTTTCAATTTTCAAATAATTTTATTTACTTGTAAGTCATTTTAACATTTGTAGTACAATTTGTTTCAATATATTCGTATTAATTCAAGCAAAACAGTTGTAGTTGACAACAATTATATCTATAGGATATTGTATAACAAAATAAGGGTAATTCTTTCGAACTTGTCCTACTGACTGCACGTGGTGTGATATAAACCAATTACGTGCGAACTAGCGGCGGCGCGCGTGTTTACTGGAAGAGATTTATTAATTAAATTTGTATCTCTTATATTTTTATCGCTTTATTAGTTGTCAAAGGTGCTCTTTCTAGTTGTACTAGATGACATTAGCTGTCCATAAACAGATAATTATATTTTATAATATCGTATCCTCGCGCCTAGCGATACAGATTCGTATGAGTTTTAATCATTTTATTTTTATGAATGACGAAAATTGCTTACTGCTGTAAAGAAGTTGCAACCCTTTGCATTTGAAGCTACGGCTTCAATTCCATTAAACCATCCGTTATTATACTTCCTTTAAGTTTTGTTAAAACGCACAAACACATACATGTTTAGATTCATTATGCGTATTGCTCATTGAAGCTATAGAAATGACATTTCTACAATTAGCTTAGCAACGCGGTGGATATTAAGGGCTTGGACACACTAGTGCGGCCAAGCGAAGATAAAGCTATAGATTTTCAATGAAGATCTGTTGCAAAACCACGTTGAGATTTTTGTCAAAAATGTCAGTAGCAGTAAGAAGTTAGGAATTTAGGTTGCACTTTCATACTATAGAAAGCATGTTTAGTCGTTAATATGGTCTCCCATCATTCATGCCTTATTGACTAATGTCGTCTTGTTATAAACGTGAGAGTATAGAAAGTGCATCTGCGTTTACGTACTCTTTTGTAAGAAAAATTATTGCCTCCTGCCCGATAGGAGATGGTCAAACCTCGACTAAGAGACAACAGGATGACTTATACTACCATATTCATAACTTAATTTATGTTCTCTATTTCAATGATTATATTTAACGGACGCTTCATATTATAAGCACCTTAAGCGCGTCCATAGAATATGAGAAAGAGCTAAAGCTACCAAAAAAGTATGTATTTTTTGTAAATGACACATTTACTTTATAAAAATCACTTGTCATTTGTCAAAGTCATATTGAGAGTTATATCGATTTTATTGTTTTCTATAACAGTATTGTAACAGCGCACTTTTCTGCAACTCTCGATTTACCGATCTGGCTGGCTTATGGATTTTTTTATACGCAGGATCTCGACATAAATAATGATTAAAGTGGAATCTTATTTACACAAGTTTATTTATTACTTTATTGTACAACATATAAGTTTCATAAGAGTACATAATAAAAAACAGTCAATCAACAAATGGTACGCAAAGGCCGTCTTATCGCTTATAGCGATCTCTCACAGACAACCTTTAGTGAAATAAGCTTTGTATGAGAGAAGGTAAGTGCATTTAAATCTAAAAAGGAGATATTAAATATTACATGAGATCAATTAAAAAAAACACAAAAAATTTATATATATTATGTGTTTATAGTATAATTATATAATATAAAATTAAAGATAGATAATTATAAAGTACATACTATTTACAAATTGTGGTTCAGTTATCGGTTCGATTCGTTAACAATTATAATAAATATAATAACAAAAGTTATCTCTTATTATTCGGTGTCATGAACTTGACAAATTAAATAAACACTCAATTACTCAAATAAAGCGCAGTAACTTTAACGGCGTTGACATGACAATTTAACCTCAAATTAGAATATTTTTGGTAATAATTAATATAATATATAAATGAATAGTAAATAAATAATGTAATATGTAAAATATAAATAGTTCTTTTTTACTGTTGCTTATGTATGTGTGTCTGTCTTGTAAATTTCATTTAATATATTGAAGCAGTAGCTTCACAAACGCTACTGCTTCGCTTTATCATATCAATACGTTCGATCCTTAGCAGACATTTATCGGAGCAAATTTTATTTGACACAGTTTAAAAAAAATCTTATATATTTATTGACTGACTTGTATGTACATAGACATAAGTTTATTATTATAATTGGTACAGGCAGACTGGCTAATGGGCCACCCGATGGTATGTGGTTATCACCGCCGCCCTGAGACATTGGCACATCAATAAATATTAACCATCCCTTATCGACACTCACCTTTCAAACCGAAACAAAATAATACTAAGTACTGCTGCTTGTGTTGTTGTTGTGATTGGGTGACTTACACAAAATCCTACCTCCAAGTGTATCTATAAATTCTATTAATAAGTAGTGGGCAAACTAGCAACTACACCTATATATACATCCTACGCCCGAAGCTGAACTCTATCCGATCGTGTCGGATTGCCGTCTCATCCAATTCCGTCCGTAGAAAGCATTAATCAACAAGGCATAATAATTAACACGAGATAATACGACAAAAAATTTGAAATTGTTATCAAAATTAACTAGATTTTCACTTATATATATATATATATATATATATATATATATATATATATATATAATTGTATTTTATTAACATACATACCTATGACATGACTAACTGTAGTTTCATGTCGGTTTACCAAGTTGAATCTATATTCGGAACCATTTAAACATTTTTACAGTAATCCTGTGTGAAATGACGATTCTATTGTGCGTGTAAGGCCTTGCTTGTACAAAATATATCAAGGAAACCAAGCTTCGTTTTTATTTTTAATATATATTTTTCAATAAAATTAAAAAGCAAAACATTCTGTAAATACAAAATCTGAGCGAAATCGTAAGAGCTGTTTTATAGATAAACTATATTATAGGAGAATTGCTCATTGAAAAAAATATTGTATAATATAACATAGAAAAGGCGCCTATGTATTTTAATTACAAGAGTTATTTACATTGAAACAAATGAAAATAGCTACCGTATAAATCATGACTGCGAGAAGATATGTATAACAATATGATTATTTTACGTAAATATATTAAAATAATTTAAAAAATACTTACAATATAAAAAACGGTCTTAAACAAAATATTATTGAATATTTAAAATATATTCGCAAGCTGCTAAATATATTCAATACAAGTGAATTTCATTAAAGTTAAATATCGTAATATAATTTTAAATTAAAACAACAACAGAATAAAAATAATCATTTATTCCGCAACTGTCAGTCGGACCAAGAAACTGTCTTAGGAGTCTGGCAAGCATACAAATGTATAAAAAATATATTTTTTTTAATTAGGTTAATCACTAAATAGTTAAAATCGCAACGGATAGACATAAATATGATCATAGTAGAGATGTCTGGCGCCTGAGCACTGTCGGTGCCTCCCACTCATATATTTTTTATATATTTTAGAAAGGCAAAGCCTATTTTAAAGTAAGTAAATAACAGCCTGTGAATATCCAACTGCTGGGCTAAGGCGTCTTCTCCTCTTTTTTGAAGAGAAGGTTTGGAGCTTATTCCACCACAATTTTCACCAACCCGCAGTGGAGTAGTCCACTGCGGCTAATAATTGTTATTGATATAAGGTCCTCCAGACCAATTTCGGCCACGGCGGCCAATCTCAAAAGAGATTAACCAACTGCGCAGGAGATATTATAGTGCACAAGTGTGTGCGTAAAACACAGGTGCACTCTCTTTTCCTTAGCTCTCATAATCCGATGGGACGGCAATCCGACACGACTGGAAAGGGTTCAGGCGCAGGACCAACGGCTTTACGTGCTTTTCGAGGCACGGACACGGACACCAGACTCCGGGCTGCTACTGGAAAATTTCTGAGAGAAAAACCCACTAACTATTTATTGGTCAGACCTGGGAATGGAACCCACACACCGGGTCTGCGGCTTTATAACTAGCCACTAGACCAACGAGACAGTTAATTATTTACATAAATATATACTGAAGGCAGATTATTTTAAGCTTCAATTTGAGTGAGATACGTGGTCTAATAACGTATAACTTGTTCAGCTAACAAACACAGTAATACTTAAATTGCATTGTTGCATGTGAAAAGTGAGTTAGTGTACAGACAGTTGGAAGGGATATTTTGCTTTAGATGTAATAGCCAGCTGTATATATTATATGAAATGGGTTATCGTTCTTAGTGCGGTAACGTCTACGTCACAATAAATAATAATTGCTCTCATAATTACACGAAAAAGCCCGATGATTTTTATTTTTGTTAAAATATATATTATCCGTTGCAATGATACAATTTCCGAATTGAACAAGTACGAATTCTGTATTGTATATCGATTTTGACTTTCGCCGTGAACACAGGTGACATTTTATTCTCAAGTGGCCCATTTATCCGTCTGGTGTATACGTAAATATATTATGTGGATTGGGTAAAAATGGTTGAAAAAAATCGGCAGTGTTATAGGATTGAGAAAGTTTTAAACAATATTGTAGTATATTATATAGGTAATAATACTTTTGCATTTTAATAGAGCCTTCTGCAAGCGCCTGGGTAGATACCAAACACTTATTGCATATTCTACGACCAAACACCAATACTTAATTAATTTAAATATAATTTATTTATATTAAAACCTTAACTAAAATTAAAATAATTATTATATAACTCGTGACCGCGTGGAATGGTGGCAAGAATGCTAGCAGCATTTCCCCTTTGAATCGCAATTCCGATTCTCTGGGCGAAAAATGAACCAGCCCTCCTATCACGAGTGGAGGCAATAAGGCGGGTAGTAATATTTTGTAATTTGGGCACTATTACTCCAAGATCCAAGCGTTTCAACTAGAAACGGAACAAAAATATAATTTGGAATAAGACGAATATTAGTTACGTTTATTCGTTTCAGCTTTTTCCGCGGCAGCTCCGGCTTTTAACATTGTTAAAATATTTAGTGTATCGTTGTTAGTTGGTGGCGCTATGGCGTTGTAAATAATATGTTTAATATTTCCCACAGTACCATCATCTGAACCAGATTTACACCGAAGCTTTCGAGTGAAGAGCGCAACTAATCAGTGTAGTACCCTAATTATTGATATATGTATGAAAAATATAATTAAATATAAAAACTTGTTTTGACATTTTATTAAGTAAGTGAAATAAGACGGTATGTAATACAAAACCATAATATTTTTCGTTCCTCACGTCAATAGTATTAATAATTAAAGTAGATGAATTTTCACGCGGTTTCTCATATATTAGATTCAAGGCGGTAAGGATCGCTGTAATACGCTGATTTATATACAATTAAAACATTACCCGCAACTATGTCTCCATGCAAATCCGTTGATATGACCCGAGAGGAGAAGGATGAGAAAAAATATAATAATTGTCCAAACAAACATCATCATGAACGGCTTTCAGTCCACATCGGTAAACATTGGCACACGCACACACACAAACAAAGCCTATACTAAAAACGCCTGATGACATCATTTTCCTAGCACCACCAACGAAAGGCAACTGACGAACATATATGAGGACAGCTATTGATTGATAATCCCGTCCTAGTGACGTGACGTGCTACATCTAATGTCACTTGTACATGGTGTATTGAAATGTTAATAGTCGTGGAACAACACGGATACACCTACCGACTTTTTTTTAATTATATTTAAGGCAAAGCATTTGTTTTTAAAATTTAGTTGTTTTGTGATTTTACTTTTATTTTAATATATATTTATTTATAAATATATATATTTATATATATGTAATTTACATCCAAAAAAAAACAAAAAAGCAAAACAGCAGTACTTTTTATTGCTGTGTTCCGGTTTGAAGGGTGAGTGAGCCAGTTTAATTACAGGCACAAGGGACATAACATCTTAGTTCCCAAGGTTGGTGGCGCATTGGCGATGTAAGCGATGGTTAACATTTCTTAAAATGCCATTGTCTATGGGCGTTGGTGACCACTTACCATAAGGTGGCCCATATGCTCGTCCGCCTTCCTATACAATAAAGAAGGTGACAACCAGTGTGACAAAAAGCAAATACATAAGAACTTAGATCCGCACCTAGAACAACTTAGATAGGGGCTACTCGTATGTTAGCGAAAGGAATTGTAAAATTTTCAAAGGCCAATATCTATGGACATTGTCGATCACTGACCATCAAGTGATTAGTATCCTCTGAGGAAAGAATCACCCATTAAATATTTACTTGACCTCGATAAGTAACCAGAGTTGGTTTCCAATTTAATGGTTGGTTTGTATATAATTTATTGTTTCATTGACAACGTTAATTACGTTTACTATCTAGAATATTCTGTATACTTCTAAAAATTCCATAATAAAGTATATACCAATTATTTCCTGTAAAAGATTATAGCAAAAACTATTAATTCTAACATCATTTTATAAATTATTTATTGTGTATATAACTTTACATAACTTTGAGTCGAGCTACGGTCCGAGGGACCAGGTTTAACAACACCCCTTATACGCTACAATTAATTTAGTTAATTAGCCGAATACGAGTTGCCTTGTCCTCGACTCAAAGTATATTAATATGAAATTTAATATTTTAACAGGAGGATTTGTAAAAAGTATTTGTTACAACGTATATAAGATAATTATTAAACAAAAGTTTTTCTTAAATTTTTAATTGTGTTTTTATTTATTTTAAAAGTAAAGAATATAAATGTCCTATTGCTGAGCCTCGACCTTTTTTAAAGATTCTACATTAAGGGAGAATCTTGCGTTTTCATACAACAATTAATTTTTCGGGACATTTCTTACATATGAAATTATGAATCACTTGGTATGAAATATACATGTTGTAAGTGACAAATACAGTTGACGGTAAAGACTCTACGATCAGTCATAAAAAGTGAGATGAGTGATAGAGAAGGATAAGATCACACACTCGAAAGAGCAAAATATGGTGGATACTGGACTGTGATATAAGCGATTATCATGCTCAGTGCAAACTCGATTGAAGAATGCATGAGATGCGTGCGTGACGGTAAATGCTCTAAGTCACAACGCCGAATCTATACAGAAAACCATAAGATCAATGGCAGAATAAAATATGGAGAAGACAATATAACATATAGTATATATGGCATTGTAACCTGTACATTGTGAGCAAATAAAAACTTACTCATAAAATCGAGTAATTTAGTTGAAAACAAGGGATTTCCCCCTTTTAGTTTGTAAATATACAATAATGAACAAAAACTAATAAAGCCAGCAAGTAAATAAATCCTGAATGTTGATTTTATCCAACTTCTAATAATTGTCGTTAAAAATCTAAACTTTGAAATAAATATTTACGAGCTTTTGTGTAATAAAATGCTGTCGGTGAAAACAAGAAGCATTTTATTAAAACAAGAAGCATTTTATTGCAACAGCAAGAAAAATACAGTAATTAAATATTCGGAATAGCTTAGCAGTTTACATCGGTTCAGAGACTTCTCTATGAATACATTTTCTTGTATTTCGCTTTCCTTATGTATTCCCTATGTAACTGTTATTATTATTCAGTTTGGTTACGAAAGTAAACTGAACTGGTTATTGGAAACTTCAGCTTCCAGCAGACAAAATTCAGCTATTGGACCATAACAATGTATTCGGATGACAATATAGTAAGTAAATTATATAAATATTGTTAAGCGTTAATAGCAGGTACGTACACATTTACATTGATAATAGGAGTACCTTTGTGTTTCGAAATCTATATAAATCTCATCAGCCTTTATAAGTCAGCAAGCTGTCAGAATAGCCAATATTTAAACTCCGATAATAATCAATTTTGTAAAATTATGATTGATTAATTTTTTTTGGTAAAGTTGAATTTGGTCTTTATTTTTTAAAATTAATTTATAATAGGTAAACATGTTGGCCAATTATACGTGACGGTATGTGGCACTAAGTGGTCACCACCTGGTGGTGGTATGTCCCTTGTGACTGTCGTTACGCTGGCTCGCTCACCCTTAAAATCAGAAAACAACAACATTATATTGCTGCAATGCTAGTTCTGCTGTTAAGCGGTTGAATTTATGATGAGAGCGTGGTGGAGCTGTGTAGGTAACACCGACGGGCTCGTAAAAAACTTTCAAGATTTTTTTTTCTAAACATCACAATATCTATTATTTGAAAATAGATTGGAATATTCAGTAGGCGGTATAAGGAAAACCCGCTCAAAGTAGCGGAAAAGAGACCAATAAAATGCCTATTAAATGTAGTATTCTTAGTAAATAGGTCATAAACATGACCACTAATGTTGTAAAAACATATAAGTGTCAAAAGTTTCCCTCTGATCATAAAAAATAAACAAAATACGAGATAACTATGGCCGTAAACCTCTCAGAGATCGTGTCGGAATATTTTATGAACACGATAAGCTCGTAAGGAGGTATTTTATTGCTGGGAAATTGAAAAGAAATTCGAAACGAAAATATATTACTGCTATGAATACGTTTCGATATTTTTGATCGCATCAATGGTCTAACGTCGGCTATCGTGCTGTTTTATTTTAGTTTATGGACTTTATAAGGTAGAGATACGAACTTTGTGTGTAAAAAAAGTACCTCAAAATGTATGAAAGATGGCATTGCTGAAGCTAGAAGTTGAAATTTTAAAGAACGGTAATACTGGGTAGGGTATGACGACATTTGAGAAAGCTAGTTAGTTAACCTGCAAAACGCACTATTTTTAAATTTAAATATTAAATTATTCTTTTAATAGAATTTATGAATCAACGTCAACAAAGACTTTAATGTTGGTTTTAAGTAATATCATGTATATCGTGTTTGTGTAATCCGTATTTTTTTTTATTTCAAATGTACTAATTACATTTTACAATGAGGTTGTTTAAATAATTGTATTTTAATTTAAAGTAAGATGCTTTATACTTTGTTCTTGTAATTACACTGGCTAACTCACCTGTCAATCTGGAACGAAATATATTAATACGGTACCCAGATAAGCCAACACAAAGCCCTACAACCGGGCAACATGCTCGTATTAAGTTATTTTCGTATTTACCAGTAATTCGTATCCTACATAAGCTAAAAATAGATAAAGATATAGTATAACTTTAATCATTCATAATTCATACACAATCGAATAATATTGAATATTGAACATCAAACAATAGATATTATAAAAAATATAAAACAATAGAGATAAAAAAAAAGTTTAATGTATAAAAACGAAATAGCAAAACAACATGGCGCGGTATTAATATTTTACGAGTCCTGTCATTTGATAGCGATGACACTAGCTTAAGAATAAATATATACAGCTTCAAAAGTAAAAAACATTTTATAATCTGTTGCGACGTGATGAAGTATTTATTATAATTATTAAGCGTTGTGAAACATTTATACATCTGTGTATTTCCTTTATAAGTTTTATTAATATGAACGTTAAATAAAATAAATTATGAATATATCTTCTTTATGGGCTTCATTTATGCTAGTATAAAATGAAATAAAAATTTAAGCAAATTAAATTTTCTTGTATTCGAATACTTCGTTTATTTTTTTTATTTTAATGACAATAAATACAAAAATACCCCTTTTTAACACTCTAATGCTTATTCAAGTAAATACAAGTATGCAGACTTCATCCACATTAACGAACTGAATTGATGAGGTTATAATTTTGTGTGACAATGTTAATATATGTAGAATATATAATTGTATACTTATAAACTGCAATCATCTGCCTCGTTGGCCTAGAGAATATATAGCGACTGTGGTATATGTATAAGGTCACAGATTCTGAGATCCTGACCTCAAATCCCAGTCGTTTCGATAAAAAGTTATTCGGAAAGCACGAAAAGCCGTTGGTCCTGCGCCTGAGCTCTTTACGTTCGTGTCGGATTGCCGTTCCATCGGATTATGAGATCGAGTGAATAAAAATTGCACCTGTATTTACACACGCACTTATGTACAATATAGGACAAATTGTAATCTGAAATACTTCACTCACGTATAAAATATAAACAAAAAAACATACATATATAACATACATATAAGATGTCTACGGTCCTATTTTTCTCTACATTCGTACAACATAAATCTTTGATACACCTGTTCCTGTAGTTACATACTAAATTGCTTTTGCTGTGTTTATCTATTACTCTATACAAAAAATGCAAGTAAAATATTGACTTGCGAAAAACATATTTTATGTTTCAGTCGTTGTAAATGTTTTTTACATAACTTAAGTATCTAGAAAAGTTATGGTTTTAAAAAACCTAGCCGGATTTCTTGTTGTATAACAATTACTTCCCTTACAGACTTTCACGTAAAATGTAATATTTCGTGGGAAAATATTTTACTTTATAAATGTGTATTTGATGAAAGAATTCACTTGGCGGAAAAGAGACGGAAATTGAATCGAGTTCGGAGATTCGTGGATATGTTCAGCGGCTGGTCGTTCCGTGTTGATAGCGGGCTTGATGTGAAACCCGATAGTATATTATTTAATAAAAGAAAACTTTAAAATATATTTAACGAAAGCGCCCAGCTCTTGGTCCAGTAGAAATTTCTGCTGAGTTTTCATATGCTTGCTTTTTGTATTTAGTTCATTTATTGAAACGATTTCTTACTCGGTGGTAAGGCTGTGTACAAGCTTGGTTATTCATATTCTATCGTCAAACAACATTACTTATTATTGTTGTTTGCTCGACGTTGCGCATTGGCGGTGTAAGTGATTATAAATATTTCTTACGATGCCAATGTGTACGGCGGTGAGAACTTACTATTTGGGGTCCCATTTACCTGTATTCTTACCTATTTCAAACAAAAACGATTGCCTTTCTATACAATCAAAAGGCAGAAGCTTTCGCCCAGAAATGGAGGATTTACATGCTATTAGCACTTTACCGCTAAATCCAATAAAGCTTATTTTATATGGTACAAAACATTTACTTAAATATAAAATAATTTATTACAATCTCGAAATGTGCAAAATTTTTGCAATAAATAAATGTAGAAATACGTAGGTAAGGTCTTTGTAACGGAAATATAAACAGTTACATCAAAAACACAACAGCAAGGCAACGTTACAAAATGGAAACATAAAAACAATTTCATTTTATTACTCGCCGCGTAAACCTGAAATATCATTTTACGCCGTTTTAATATTGTACTTGTGCTCAACCGTGGTTTTACTTCAGTAAAGAAAAAAATACATACTTTTTAAATTTCGAACGCTTGTTGTTCCATTATAAACCTTTTATGCAATTATTATTGAATAATGAAATAAAAAAATAAACGTTTTATTTTTAATATTTCATTTTATGTTTTTTGATTTTTATTAATAACGTGGTCAACGGTGGTTAATTTTATTATAAAGCACGTTTAGATTATTGAATTATATATTGATATTGTTATTCAATCGATTTTTATAATACATATAAGTGTAACAAAGAAAAAAAATACAAAAATAACTTGATCAAAACAAACAAACCTGCGTTCGTTTCCTCCCTCCGTATATTCATAGTTCATCGTCTGGCCAACAGTTTAAAAAACTTTCGAGAGAGACGTCATAGTTAAAATACATTTTTAAAATATTCCTGGCTCCATTTGCGGGTAGGAACTCCCTGGACGGAATTTTAAAACGGCCCTATTCGTTAAAAATTCACTCTGAGACAAGTTACGTGTTAGTGGAAATGAAATGATATAAGCTGTTAACATACTACGCGGTTGAAAATGTCACTGAAGACCGCCATTTTGGTTGTTCTTTTTTTCTTTATTGCCGCCAATTCGGAAGAGGTAATGATCGTTTTTTTTATATATAATATGTAATTCTTTTTAATGGTTTTTTAGCGTGTGCAAAAAGAAATCTCGTAAAAGGACAAGCTCGCCTTTACTCTTTTAATTATTGCACTTTATCGGTGTGTACTTTTTTGCTATGTAATTGTTGAATAAATAAATTATTATATTTTAGTATCAAAACTATGTTATTAATTATAACAAAAACCGACTTCATAAGAAAAACAAATTAATATGCACTAAAAAGTAAAAAAATAATTGCGTATTCTTCTATAATTTGTTAATTAACTAACTATTTTCTACTCATGAATATGTAGATACGAATGTGTTGTGTGGTTGATAATGTATTTACAATTATTGTTACTTTTGGAGTCGATGTCAGCCAAGGTGGGTTTATAACTACATACATAGTTAGTTATAGGTGAGATGTGATTGTGTCGCACGCGCAACTTTACGAGGCGAATGAAAGTCAATCTGTAATGTGTATGTTTTTGTTTGCTTTTAAAAGATTCCCGTATTGCTAGGTATATTAAGTGTTTCCTTAGCTGACATCGACTCCAAAAATAACAATAATTGTAAATACATTATCAACCACACAACACATTCGTATCTACATATTCATGAGTAGAAAATAGTTAGTTAATTAACAAATTATAGAAGAATACGCAATTATTTTTTTACTTTTTAGTGCATATTAATTTGTTTTTCTTATGAAGTCGGTTTTTGTTTTGTTAAAATTTTTATTTATTTTTCGATTTTTAGTGAATATGAAGTACATTTACTAATTTGTAGAATATGGGTAGACCTACTAAACGTGCAGCTCATATGAGACAGCGCCGTTTATATTATTATTTAAATATATTAATCTAAAACAGTGAAACGTAAAGAAAAATGCATTTTGGTACTTAATTAATAAATATTAGTTAATATGGTTAAATGTAAGAATATAAATTAACACGTTTTGATTAAATAGATTTAGTTAGTGGGGTGTTGGGCAGCCATAACATAATCAAATAGTTATTTCTAGTAATAATTAAATAAACTGTATGTTTATAGATATTGTGTTATACCATTCTTCAGCATAAAATATGACGGAATGTCTGTATATTAAAAAAACGGGAAGTATCTGTATTATCCTAACTAATATTATAAATGCGAAAGTAAGTTTGTTTGTGACGCTTTCACGCATAAACCACTAAGCCGATTTAAAAAATTCTTTCGCCAATGGAAAGCTACATTATCAGGGAGTAACATAGGCTACATTTTGTCCCCATATTCCCACGGGAACGAGAACTACTTGGGTTAAACCGCGGGAAAAACACCAGTAATTAATATTAAATATATATAAATATAACATGTATATAAGAGTACTTATACGATTCTATATTTATATATATATATTTATATATAATTTTCGAAATTGGTCTCAACTTTTAGGAGATGTTCAAATATGTTTCAATTACAAACATATACATATATACAATGCTTACATGCATAACTCATATTTTAAAGAGGAAAGATTTGATTTTTGTTTGATTTTGTATTACGATTTAACTCTCAACTACTCGACCGATTTTAAAAATTCTTTCACCCTTAGAAAGCTACGTCTTTACCGAGTAATATAGGCTTTATTATATTTTCAAAAACTTATAGATCTCTACTTAAAATGGAGCAATGTAACCCAAACGTATGAAACTGTTGCCTATAAAAGTTATTATTTCGCGTGCGCTGCGAAAACTATTGACGGTATATAAAAAAGTGTTTTATACAATATTACTAGAATTACTTGATCATAACGATGTTGTGGTAGGTGAATGAAAAATCTAGATAGCCTATAAAAGATTCGGCCGTGTATCGTTAATTTGCTACTAAGAATTTAATATTTCCGTTACTTTGTCATGGATCCCATAATCAGAATCTAACCAAACTATCATCAAATAACCCTTGAAGAATACTCTTTCAAATAAAAAAAAAATCATCGAAATCGGTTGACGCGATATTGAGTTATTCGTCCATTTGTCGCGCACATACCTCATGCAAATTTACGACTTATATGGTTTTCTCATGGATTCCATTGTCAAACCTGGACCAAAAAAAAATGGGACCCCATGGGAAGCAACCCCTTTCAAATAAAAAAAAAATCATCAAAATCGATTCACCCAGTAGAAAGTTATGAGGTAACAAACACAAAAAAAAAAAAAAAAAAAAAAAAAAAAAAACATACAGACGAATTGATAACCTCCTCCTTTTTTTGAAGTCGGTTAAAAATATTTTAAAACGGCGATTTTATAAAATTTCGAAGCAAACGAATGTGTCTTAAAATTCACAAATCGTACCGACTAAGTGCCAGTGTACTCTGCCAAATGCTGGCACTGACATTATCCGTACGAAACGTGACCACTTACTGTGCAATAGATAACCTACCTTTGTGATGTTCTCAGACCGCCTATATGCTTGGAGTTCGATTCCAGTTTACGCGAATGATACCTATCAGTATAAATATAGCAACCGATATAATTCGTCTTATGTTTTTTTTTTTAAATATGGATATATATATGTATATAGAATTGATTGAAATATTTTCTTAAGCATTAAAATTATTCAGACGACACAAGTGTGGAATTAGAATCCAGGATTTACATACAAAATATATAAATTTAATTTTATGAAAACAATTTCAAAGTTCTTATCTAAAGAAGAATTGTATGAAGCATATTTTGATTTTAAATTCATATATTACTTACCTACATTTTTTATATATTTTTTTATAACATAGGTTTAATAAAAAACCCGTCATAACAAACGAAACAATCATTTAACACGTAACATCCGTTTGACATATCGATTTACGGTTTCTCGCGAACGTGCCCCCAAGTGGCCCGTCAGCCTCTCGCCCCCAGACCGCTCCATACCCATTGACACCTCGAGACTTGCCTATTGACATCACCATACCAATCGTTATTCATACGATGTCTATTTTTATTTTTTACATATTTTATTTTATTTTTAGCTAGCAAGGAAACTCGCATGAGACTGAATTATATTGAATACATAGTGTAACAATTTAATAAGTTGTATTACATTTTTAATAAATGTATTAATTCACTCATATTATAAACGTAAGAGAGTTGAAGAATGTAAAGAGAGATGGCTAGATCTTTGTTACTCTTTCACGCAAAAACTAAACGGATTTAAATGGAATTTGGAATAGTTAACTTACATATTTAATACATAGACTAACACCAGCCTCCTCCCTCCTTACACAGCGTATCTGATTACTTAATAATAATGTTATAAATTAAATTACAAACTTTCGAAATTTGAAATTCTTTTTTTTAGATTATCTAATATCAATACTCTTGTAGATACAACGTACCCATATGAGAACTTATATTGTAGACATTGATTTTAGAAATACGTCTGCAATAAGTAATAGTAGTTGTCAAATTGAAAGTAAACCAATCGGTTTTAGTCGATTTTCTTATTCAATAAGTTAATTCTTATAAAGTATTCATTGCTGTTCGTTCATTTCATTTAGAATGTTTTCCAAGAAAATCGTCGATTAGCGAAAGCAATTGTCGAGGCTTTACAAGATGCTAATTTCGATGAGGAACTGGTATTCGACCTGAAGAAGGAGAACCAGGTGTACCTGAACCGCACCATGTCACTGATCATCAAATATATTGTCAAGCGGTAAGTGAACAATGTTATATTTCAGTCAAATAACTTTGTGTAATCCCTTCTGTTTAGGTACCATCCAGTCATTGCATATTGTACCGCCAAAATTGGTGGTACAATATGCAATGACTGGTTTCCAAAGATTGGTGGCGCGTTGACGACGTAGAGAATGCTGAATATTACATACAGCACCAATATCCATGGGCGGTTGTTAACACTTACATCAGTCCCCATTTGCCAGCCCAACTACTTATTATTAATAATAATAATTATTAATTACTATTAATAATAATAATTCAATTACATTTTTTGCCACAGGAAGTTACGTTTACTAGGTATCTGGCAAATAAACCATCCAAAAGTAAATGGTCATCTCCGTTCTAAGATTAAGATCTTAACGAAATATAACATCAATGCTCCGCCATCTATGACATTTTTCGTATTATATCCTTAATTTCTATAACTACACTGAACAAAGTATTTATGTTTTTTAAATGTAACAATTTTTAAATACCGTTTTATTTAAGGTTTACCTTTTATTGGTTACAAATCTATTATATTTCAGTAATATATAAACTATTAAGCAAGATTATTAATAATAAGACAGATAATAAACAAATTGCTATTAAAAACTAAATGTGAAAGCTTAATTAACAATCTATTATACAAATTTATTTACTTAATTAGAATCACTTATAAACTTCCAGGGAATTCTTTAGACGGTACTATTCTGCATAATAATGATATCGCGTTATCGTTTGCAGGGAAGTTGATAATTACCGCTCGAGGCGCACCGACGCCATCAGCCGGCGCGTCTACTCCGCCCTCGTCATGAAACTCATTGACATCGCTAAGGTCAGCTATTGTTTTGACTGCTGAACTCCTATTACGTAAAGCTTACGTTTTAAAACCCATTTCAACGTTTTTATCATAATTAATTATAACAGGCACTATAACCTGTATTGCCGCACCATGTTTTGATATAAATGACACGTTACTTTAAATTATGAAGTTTCAAAAAGTACCTTTTATCACATACGTATAATTATTTCTGATATTGTGGGAAATCTCAACTGAGAACTTGTCGAGATCCAACGGATATCAACAAGTTCTCAAGTATTTTTAACCAACGGGTTAAAAATACCGAAAAAAATATGACACAAAGACGCAACTTTTTGTGAAAATACAGGATCCTCTATTTATCCTCACTTTAATTAAGGCCACGATCAGAGAGAGATCGGGTTTTCTAAGGACCTTTCTGCCTACCTTAGCTATGAGGATGCGTATGAGTTTGCTAGACTAACAAAGCGTTTATTATAAAGACTGGGTTCACTACTTTCTTATGGCCTCAGGACCTGCCGCGAAACAACAGTGCAGCGACTCGGATTGATACCGCACACCGGTACTACATGTCTGTCGAGAGCAAGGACATGCACGATCAGATGGCAGATGCGCAAGTATTCCACGCGTGTGCACGTCTGTACGACGTCATGTTGACCGTAAGATATTAATATTCCTCGGATAGTATAAGTAACCCTTAAACGTAACTTCCTCTTAATGCAAATGACTTTTCTTTTAAGTATAGATATTGAAATTATTGATAAGCATGGTTCTTCAATGCTTTTACAAATATGTGCAAATACATATGATATTTATATTCCCTAAACAAAGAGATAGGACGACAAATAACACGACAGGAGAGAGCTCACACTTTACCTGCTTTCAGAGGCGTGGAAGGTAATCTTATATTATATATTATATATTTGCAATCTGGTAGTCAGTTTTATCCAATATCTATCAGAAAAATATATAGCATCCGTAACGGTATGCAATTGCCTCTCCGCCTTCAATAAAAATGTAAACATCCAATTATTATCAAGGTCAAAGGTCAATGACCTGTACTTCGGCCCAAGTACAGACCCACATCTGACATCACATCTCTTGAATGAACGATACTTAATCAGCGAATTTATTATATTCGCTGACTCAATTGGGTCACAATCTTCATATGCATATTAAATTCTAAAAAACTGTTATCAGCTACAAATTATGCGAAATATAGTTAGAAACTAGTGTTCTTATGCTTTTATTAACCATATCATTATTTCCATAAAGTTTTAAAACTTTATTATTATACTGTAAATATTTTTTTAATTAAAAATATTAATTTAAACTGGTAGAAGCAAGATATTTACGAAAAACCAATTTATAGAATCTTTGACTTTGAACATCATAAAACACAAGATTTTATGACAGACAGACAGTTTTTGTAATATCAAATAAGGCTGGGCTATTCATTGATTCAATATTATGATGGTTTGTGAACTGTTCACCAACTTTAGATTATTCCTTATATTCACAAGTGCATTTTTTAAAATCTTATCTTGGTATTCTTATTTGACACCATAAGTTGCTGTTGTTGTGTTTACAGACGCCTACAATAATGGCTGAATTGGGTAGCATAGACGATTTGACTCCCAAGATTTTAATCAAGAAACTCAAGAATTTAGAAATAAAGCCGGTGCATCTCGGAGTAGCTTTACTTATACAAGTATTTTGATGATAAATATTTTGTGAATTGAATTTAACTCCTATCTCAATAATTGTCCAGAATAATTTCAGTTTAAAAATAATATTATTACAGTATCATCTACGAAACACAATCAACTTTGCAATTCGAGCTAAATCATTGGACATTCTCGCAACCAAGCCTCAGATGGTCGGACCTCAAGTTATCGACATGCTGAAGGCGTTAGCGTCAAAACTACTTCCGGTTGCTGAACTATTGGACGTGCACCTGGCACATTCGAGTCCTGCTTTTAAAGATACCTGTCCGTCTACATGGCTTGGAATTGTTAATAATAAACAACCTTGATGATATTTGTGTTTGATTTGTAGCCCACGAGTGACATTTCAGAAATCGACTAACGGTGTTATGCTATTTTGATGCTTGTATCCTTTGTTATAGTTGTTATAATAAATGTTGCATATGACTTTCTGACATTTCACGATCATATTTTATGGTGAAAATTAAGTTTAGTCTTATAAAAAGTTTTATTTACTTTAGTTCTTGTTATTGACATTTGCGCAACCCACCCTTCATTCATAGTTTTACAGGCTCATTTTAAATATGCAATAACATTCAATAATGTAAAAACATTAAGGAATTTATTAAACAAAACAGCAATATATGTTGTGGAATAGGCTCCAAATTGTTCCTCAACGGGAGAAATCTTCGAACCAGAGACAGGATCAAATCCACATTTTTCATTCTCACCGCAAAACTGTGGAATACTTTGACTGAGTCTGTATTTCAAGATAGGTACAACGTTGGTTTCTTCAAATCTGGAGTAAACAGGTTCCTTCTCGGCAAACGTGCTACACCCTAGACCGTATCGTTACCATCAGGCAAGATGGCGGTCAAACGCTTACCTATTAACGATAAAAAAGGACATTTACACAGTATTAAGAACGAAGGTATTTAAAATTAGAAAAATAGACAATAGCAATTCTAAAAAGTCTATTGGAACAGTCATATTTCTCCTTCGATATAATTCCACGTCTGTTTTATAATAACGCAAAATATTATTTAGAATGAGCATATAAGGTACGTAGACTGGTTAACTCAGTTCAAATAATCCTTCTTTGCATTGCAAAATTATTTAATAATCCTCGAAAATGCATACGATATACCCACATTAAGAATTTTGAAAGCAGTATTTGATAATATATTGCAATAAAAGCTAAGGTACATGTAAAATGCAAATTCGATAACCCCATGTTTGGCTTGCGCCCAGACCGGCTCTTCAGAAACTTGAGAGAGCCTTTGAAGCTCACTTTGTACGTTAGTTCTGCAATTACCAGGTATTGACCTGTCAGCTACGGTTCGGGAAACGTAAATTAGAGTCGATTTAAGAAATCTGCTATTTGATTTTCATTTGTTTCGATCGAAATCGTAAACAACATAACATCAAATAAATTATAGGAAAGCGATAAGATAATAAAATTTTATTATTAATATAGACATTTAAAATTGAATTGAATTTCATATTATTTTGTTTATTTATATGACACTCAAAAACTATAACCATATATTTCACCACGAGCGTACACGCATAAGTTTTTATTAGACCGACCAGATTTATAGGTAATAAACTACAAATTGCTATACGCTTGAATTTTACATTTATTAGGCCACGCAACGAGCGATTACATTATCTATTACATAATTTTCAACCTACATTAATCTACTACTTGACAATGGGCATAGGCGTTCTTTTCAGATAAGCCAATTCTCATCTTCTCACAATCAAATCTCAAGAAAGTTGTTTAAAACTAGAATATTTTTAAGATTACAACAACTCACTATCAAATTTAGATGGCTTATTTACTCTATTTAAAAACTAGTACCTGGACGATTGAATCTCGTTTGGCAATAAATAATTAATCAGTTATAAAAAATGCGGTTTTTTAAGAAGAAGACCTGTATAGATAAACAAAAAAGTAAAACCTTATGTAAATGTAAATATTCAATCTAAGCCAAATGGTTGGTGCCAATTTCGAGATACACCAAATATATTTATTTACAAAAACTGCACATTAAAATTTAATATTATAAGACTTCGAAGACTGTAATGTGTTGATAGAGTTGCGTTTATCGTAGAACCGAGGTTATGTCCGAAATACAAAGATGCTGTTTCATCATCATTATCATCCAACTGTCCACTGCTGGACTCCAATGGCACGCTACTGGACTCGATCTTTAGCTCTTGAGAGCTGTCCGCTGCCAGCCACTAGATCGTCATTCCACGTAGCTGGAGGGTGTCCTACGCTACGCTTGCCAAGGCGTGGTCTCCACTCAAGAACACGTCACACTCATGCTATTGATTCATAGAAATTAAAAATTACCTACACCAAACTCCTAGTTAAAATTTAGTAACGCTGTATATGAATGCGTACTACACCGTTATTTTAGTAGCCACGTCCCAAGTACAATTACAATCGGAGCGCGCGCGCAATACGCTGTACATATGATTTACGACTAATCTTATGTCTAGGTTATTTTTATATTAAATATTATTTGTTGCCATATAAAAAATATCATTGGAATGTTTGTTTCTTAATTTGAAATGTACAACTACAGCAAGACAACTGTACAAGAAAAAATATTGTTCCTTTAATTGTTTCCAGTAGTGTATATATAATATAAGTAGTATATCTACTTGGCGGTAAAGCTTTGTGCAAGCTCGTCTGGGTAGGTACCACCCACTCATCAGATATTCTACCGCAAAACAGCAGTACTTTGTATTGTTGTGTTCCGATTTGAAGGGTGCGTGAGCCAGTGTAATTACAGGCACAGGGGACGTAACATCTTAGTTGCCAAGGTTGGTGGCGCATTGGCGATGTAAGCGATGGTTAACATTTCTTACAATGCAATTGTCTGTGGGCGTTAGTGTGTACTTACCATCAGGCACTCGTTCGCCTACCTAAACAATAAAAAAAATACACTTTCTTCTTTCTATTCTTTCGTTCAGGACAGTTTCATAAGCAGGACAACATTTTTCACCGCGACATCGATTTTTCCACGGAGCTCGTTTAGTCGCGGTTCATTGGCTAGAACACTTGACACTTTGCTACACATTTTTGTGGAATAACCTCTGTAACCTCGTTTAGGCTTTACATACATTCAAAATATAATCCTTCTTTCCCACTAACGATTTCCTTTCAAACCTTACTGATATATTTATTTCTACTACATACAGATGAGGTATAAATTAGTAGGTAATAAATTGTAAAATAAAGAAAAAAGATATTATCAAAGTTCATATGATTTTAGGCTGTAAATAACATTTTTACAATTTATATTTAGTAATTAATCATTAATTACGGCGTTGTAACTTTTTAATCGCAATTCAACTTTTATGAAGACAAAAGATATTAAATAACTGTAATAACGAATTTTAATAAAAGCATGTTATATCCTCAAATAAGATGAAATAATTAATTACGATCATATTAAAATGTCCATAGCAGTTCCATTTAAGACTCACCAAGCGATATAAAAGCCGCAGGTTCAATCCTGACTTTTTAATTCTTTTTTTTAATTTTATATACATTTAATTGAAGAGTTACAAAAGAGTGTAAGCCAGTATGAACTCCAGATCTACTTTCACACATCACAAAATTCATGGGAGAGGCGCGTCTCCTCCTCCCATTCTGCTCTTCAATACCCTATAATGTTTGATATCTAACGTTGAATAAATATTTTGACCCTGACTCTAGAATCTGCACTAAAATAAACGACGTCTTATATAAAAGGATAAATTGTCGATTATTCAGCGGATCCCGAAGTCAATGGTGTACTTTAAGACCAGATCATGGTCTAGAATGATGGAGGTCTGCCCATAAATTCAGGGTTAACTTCGAATCGATCTTTATATAACACATGCCTGTATTCAATCTCCGGCTTACCATTTTTGCTAGCAACAACAAATTTATGTTTTTATAAAAAAATAATATATGTATATGTACAAAATGCTTGGTTATAAATAAATTGTCACTATTTCTCAAAATAATCAAGACTCGGTTACTGAGTTTGTCTGTTTTTGAGAATAATTGTTTTTGAAAAACGAATTGATTTTTTTCGAGTAAGATCAACATTTAAAAAAGCATTTCATAGTTATACATAGGTATGTTATCATATAATTATCAAATGCTTTTTAAATTTTGTTACAGATCAGTTGAAAATCCATCGTTGAAAAACATAACACAATCTAAATTCAATCTAAATTTGTACACAAGTTTTGACGACGATATGTTTGGAACTTTTATTTCATTACGCATCAATAAAAGACACATTTTTTCCTGCAGTTTATTCATGTTTAGCAGTATTTTTATATAAAATTAAATTCCGAAATAGGGAAGAAATTCATTTCTTGCTTGATAGTAAAGGAAATTATACAAAGGAAACCTGAATCCTCCCGAGAGAGAGAGGAGATTTCCTGCACAAAATTTCCGATTATTTATTAGCAGTATTCGTGATAGCACTAAAACTATATTAATAGTTATAAAAACAGCATATAAGCGATACTTTTCATGAAAAATGGAATTAGATATGTTAACAAATAACATTTTTGATTTCTTAAACTAAGTTCAACCAAAAAGTCGGAAATATTTAGTTTCGTTTTAGTCATATAAGTTGGACATTATTATTCTTATTTACTACACCTAATTGTAGAAAATCACCAGTTCCGAACAAAAAACACCCCAGACTTCAGAAAAACCACCTGAGTAATTCAACGTGATAAATATTTTTCAAACTAATTGTAAAATAATATACAATAATATTTTTATCTGCAATGATTACGATTGTTTCAAACCCATGGTGTGCTATCTGAATAGTTTTACTTCAGCACAATTATTTCCGTCTATTCATTACAGGTCTACCGTATCTAAAGGAACTCGATTCATAAATCAGTCCAATGTCACGATCGATTATATTACAAGTATCTAGGCTAAACTAGTTTACAGTCGAGAAGCCATCAATGCTACAAAATCGTTAGTATGACGGACGCTTACAAAACTATTTCGTTGTATTCGAATACAAGTTATATTGTTAAAATAACTTCACTTGGCTACGGTTTTTGATAAAACAAATTATGAAAATGTCGTTATTATTTATTGAATTTTTAGTGCATTTTTAAACTTTAAGTTACCTATGATATTTAATTGGTAGGCAAAGAGTATTTGACTTGCGTTCGTCTTAGTGAAATCTAAATTCCTAGACAGTGGTATCTTTACATTTACTAAAATTTTGCAAAGTTATTATTCAAAAGAGCCTACTTAATAATCTGCTTTGCCTTGATTTAATAACAATTGCGTGGGTTATGAAACTATTAACATGACATATAATAAGAAAAGAAAATCAGTTTAAGGTAATCATTTATATAATATGTTAATTACTTTCTTTATATGTTTTCTTTTCTAATTGTCTTTCGGTCATTTGGTGGTTAGAGGCTAGAGCCATGTGCCAGACCATCAGGTACCACCCACATAATCATCATTACTCGTATTGTGCTCCAGTTTGAAAGGAAAGGTGAGCCAGAGTTTGGCGATGTGTCACCATTGAAACGAGAGGATCCTCCGACCAGACGGGTGTTGTGTCTGGTGGGCTACTGCCCGACGATTGTTGTCGGGTTCTTGTATATATGTTCAATCGCTCTGATAACTTTAATATCGCGATGTAGAATACGTCTGTGTCATAGTTCGTATGTGGCGAGATAGATGTCGCTACATCACTCCCCTCCGAGACCGGAGGTCGATAGCAGGTTGAGTCGTTCATATGTCTTGTGATGCTTGCCGGGCCAGTGGAATGTTCCAGTGAGTCGGAACCAGATGCCGCATAGTTCACGGTGAGTCGGAACTGTCTGCGGTGATGCCCCAGTGAGTCGGGGTGATGCTGCAAATGCTCCAGTGAGTCGGAGTGGTGCAGTGGTGCGTAGTGGCTGGCTGCTGCGTCGACCAGGAGAGAAGTACGTCTCTGCTTGCTGACCGGCCGAAGTGCAGTGTGCTGTGCCGAAGTCGCTGAGAAGGCTGTGGGTGATGACCAGGAATGCGCGTCCGCTGCATGCTGATGGTCAGGATACCCGTAGTAGCCGTGGATGCTGGCTGGCTGTATGACTCGCTGCTCGAAAGCTTGAGGAAGTGATGATGACGTCACGATGACGTAGATTTGCGAAGGCTGCGCTGACGTTCCATGCTCGGGGTCACCAGTTTGGCGATGTGTCACCATTGAAACGAGAGGATCCTCCGACCAGACGGGTGTTGTGTCTGGTGGGCTACTGCCCGACGATTGTTGTCGGGTTCTTGTATATATGTTCAATCGCTCTGATAACTTTAATATCGCGATGTAGAATACGTCTGTGTCATAGTTCGTATGTGGCGAGATAGATGTCGCTACACAGAGTAAGTACAGGCAATGGCCAGAATATGCTAGTTCGCATTTACGATGTGAGAGATAGTTAAAAAAACCAGTAGTGACAATCATACCCATTTGTCGATCTACCTAAGTAGTTTTATTAAAACGAATAAAAATAAAATATCTATAAAATTATACACCAAACTATTTAGTTTAATATTGTTGTAGTTACTATCTTATATATTGTTTGTGTTACGTATTAAATGTGCGAAATAAATAAACCAAAGTTGTAGAATACTCACACATTGTTCAATATTGCAACTTCGTTGGCTGTGTACGGTTTAAACCAACTCAAGCTTGACGTAAATATTAAACTTGTTAAGTATATAGACGTGCCCGGATTTGAATGCCAATCCATTTACGTATTGACCCGTAACTAATCCTGCGACGTACGTATGACTATAGCTGTCCAAACAATATTAGACATATGAATTTATTGCAAAATAATGCAGCATTCTCTGAGAAGAGTATTGACACATTAATTACGTCTTTGTGTGATTTTGTTGACTTTCTACTGGCACCATTTTCCTATATTTATATTCCAAGGATATATTTAATATATATACCAAAATCTAATAAAATCCATCCGGTGTTTCGACGTGATTCTTTTGCAGACAACATATTCAACGGATGTCATACAAATTTAAACTTTATTCCACATAAGAAGTAATCGCATTGTGAATTATTTCATTATAATTTAAAATCACAAAAATTACAGCTAACAAATAGGATTATCAATCATGGTCCTTCGAGCCGGATTTAACAAAGAAGACTAATTTTAACATATATTAAAAGTCGTGATAAGTTTACGTAATAAAATGTATAAATATTAAAGATTACTTTGATTTTTGGTATAGATTTTTAATGCGCCTATAGCTAGCAAAATTTAAGATTTTACCCGATAACCTTTTTCCAAAGTGGTAACTACAACTTTCTTATCTAATGGATTCAGTTACGATCTTCGTGTTTATGACAAATATTTGTAATTCATATAACTCAGTCTCAAGTGTTATCTATTCGTTTGTAACCATGTATATTTAAACATCCTAGTAAGACCGTTAAGTCTAAAGCGTTTGTGCAAAAATCAAGCAAAACCGAGTTCTCAATGATAAAGGGTTTGCAGTCTTCACCAGCTGTAAATCTTCCTTTCACCCAACAAAGCTTAACACAGATCAATAGCCCTCTTTATTACTCGACGCGCCAGACCCTAGCGTTAAAGGGCATATATTAATTCCCCAATGCATTTATGTAAGCTCCGAAGTGCGTGAGCGGCGATTTTTCCCAATAAATAAGATCCGAAGATTTATACCGCTGACTCCGTCGGATCTAGCGATAACACGGTCCAAATAAATTCTCTACGTCATTGTTAGCGAGCAGTAAGCCTTGTTGATTTATTTACTTTTTGAAATAATACTACGTATATTTGATACCGTATACATCTACAATAAAGATCATTATTTTATAGACAGGATTACTTTTGTCAAAAGTACAAAAGTTACGATCGACAAATCTGTTAGAGTAGGATTCTACCAGGTTTCCGCATATAACAGCATAATCACCGGCGAATTAATCTTATTTTATTTCTCATGGATTTTTATTTCAGAATTTTCGCTGTACGAGTATGTGAAATTAATGTGGTTCAAATTTTAAAAGATATTTTTTTCGTTTTAAATAAATTAATTCCACCATAAAAAATACCTAAAATCTTTTACTTAATGTAGATTTACAAAATGCCTTGTTCTTTTAATAGTCATTTACGATTAAAACCGCGATTTATCTAACGTGTCCAACAAAGTCGTGTTATATTTTAAACGGAGACAACAACATGTTTAATGTTAACACCTGGCTTAAGATAATGTGCAATATTTAAATAAAGAAGGTGGGTAAGGAAAATAACTCTTATTAGCCTTATTTGTTACAAAAACCCGTCGCGTTAATTACGCTTTAATTTGTCTTAAGTACGATATGCATTGGTGGTCTTTGTGCCCGTCTGGGTAGGTGACAATACTCAACAGATATTCTACGACAAAAGGACAAGCCTACACCAATGCACCAGTTACTTTTGGAGCTAAGATATCCCTTCTGTAGTTACTTGGGCTCATTAACAATTCCAGCCACAAGTAGTGCGGAACACAACAACAAGTATTGATGTTTGGCGGTAGAATATTTGACCAGAGGGTGGTACCTCAAACCTGGTACCTGGTGGCTTGTACAAATCTCAAACCAGAATTAAAAGTTTGAGTTAGAAATAAATTCTGTTATACATTTACAGGTGACACATTCAACAGAACAGCATCGCATTTATCTGTCGAGTTGTTCGGTCAGCACAATGGCACCTCACAATGTAGCGTTCAGTTTGGTCAACCGCTCTTTGTGATTGAACACAATATACGATGTAGTTTTATAAATAAAACTGTACTTTTAATCAATGACAAAAGAATAATGACATATTTTTAACGTTATTGTATTATATACTTTAGTTCTTAAACTTCTATGTAGTAACCTTGCGTTTTAACGCTTCTTCCCATTTTCAAATATTTTAATTATTCACTTTGATAATAATCGTACATTCCTATTAAAACCTTTTTCTGGCGTGTCTTTATTTTTTAAATATTTATTATTAATTTGATTATGAAAAAACAGCACTATCACTTTAAATCATGTCAAATGTCACAGATAAAACAAAGGTATTTTTTAATAATGATACAAACTATTACATACATACAATACAACATACAACTATTACATACTTACGCCATTAATATATGCAATATAGCTAATATTAAATTATGAAAGAAGAATAACAAAAAAGAAGAATAAAAAAAAAGTGTCATGACATTTCTAGAATTGTAATTAAGACGATAATGGAAATACTGAAACTGTATTCAATTACTAATGTGTAGGAATATTTATATCAGCCATGTTGTGTTAATTTTGCCGCGCTACAAGATTGTCAGTTTGACGTATTGGGTGCGTTCTGAAATAAGGAAATACTAATTCATACAGTATAATTTATCATTGCCACTTAAAGGAAAGTTCTAAATGTTATACGTGTTTGTCTTTAAGTCATACATCATAGACTCAGAAGAGACACATTATTACTATTTGTTTTACATTTGTTTTTAATCAAACAAAATATTTGTTTGCTTTAAGTGCATTGCAGTTTGCTTTAAATTAGAAAAAAAAAACTAGAGACGTTTATCCTCATTTTAATTGCAATGTCTCGATTCGTTGAGACAAAGTTTATTTCTTATCATAAAAGTATACGACGGCTATAAATGTGATATTTAATTACGATTTCGCTTCATATAAGCCGAGATGATCTCGATCCGGACGCTCGGACAACTTTAGCGGTTAATTTAAGTGTTTTTAAATGACTTTTGTAAATCGCATCATAAGGTACAGACGACGAATAATTTTATGTAATGAATGCAGTAACCCGGACTTTGCTTTCGGAACAGTCTGTGTATAGCCTCATAAAAATAATTGGAGTGATTCTACTTGACTTGTTACTTTGTATAGTATTTGAATTACTAAATCGCACTATGATATTGTACCTTATAATACTTAAGTTCGAACAACATAAGAAAAAAATGACCCACAGCTGGGCTATGTCATAACTTTTATTGTGATGATTCAATACTTATTCCTTCATGTTGTTCTAATGCAATCATGTATACACCAGGTCACACGTGTATTTTCATTTGATACATTCATATTTCCTTCACTACCGGGAACGAGATGAATTATAAACAAAGCATATGAAATTCAGTGGCGCTTTCATGCGCAACTGAACCGGCAAGCTCTGGGTAAAATTTACTTAACCACTGGGTCATTGGTTTAGAAAAAATAACAATGATGAGTTAATTTTTTAAATCTATACTAATATATAAAGCTGAAGAGTTTAGTTGTTTGATCCGGCTAATCTCAGGAACTACTGGTTCGAATTTAAAAAATATTTTTGTGGTCTGTAGTCCTTTTATCGAGGAAGGTTAATCTTATTTTTATTCATTATATATTTTTTTAATTATACGCGGGTGAAAAGCGGGCACAGCTAGTAATATATATAATACATATCCAGCTCTACAATATATTTGAGTTAACATTAATAAACTCAGCCATATCGAAGAAAGCCATTACTTGTGATTAAATATAAATTTGATAAGTTAGTCATATCAAACTTTACTTATACCTTAAATCATTTAAGAACCACGGTACTAAATTCTTTTTAGATAGAACAGCTTTATATATAACATATTTTATAGCATAAATCTTGTTTATACAAACACAAGCGCTGAATCAAGGGCTTCAATTTCTTTATGCAATCTAACGTCAGCTGAAACGTAACGAAAAAGACAACAAACAAATCTTACTTATTTATACTATTTCTATGGAACAACATATTTTTTTAACGTGCAGCCTTATTTTAACTTATTGTTTTCTCATGCCCTAAATTCAACTTCCAAGTTTGATTTCGAAATCCAATTAAACTTTTTTTTATATGTAATATACTTGATACGTTTTAGCAACTAAAGAGTTTTTATGTAACAAACGATTATCGAAATAAAATGACATAAATGTAATCAAAATAAGTCGTGACGTAGAGTCGTGTCGTCACATAATTAGATGTTAGGTCTACGCCTGTGCATGTCTGAGCTTAAAGAAACTTAGAAGATAATTTATTTAGGATTTTTAATGTGTATTATAAACTATGTCAAAAATTACGTTATAAGATATATGTATAAAGTGTACGCAAGATTACATAAGGATTTAATAAGTAAATAACAACACCTCGTTTCACCTCAATTGTCCCACAGCTGGGCCCATAAATCTTAAGATGAATGTTTACTTCTCCTTAAGTAGAGCTCATTCCACCAAACTGCGATATTTATTTGACTCAAAAACGTGTTTTAAAATGTACATTTTAATTGATTATATTACTGTATTTTTGTCACATCAAAAAGCGCTTCAACCTCCTTTAGGCAACCTCTTTAATCAAAGATTTAGAAACGATTTAAAACTTTAAGTTCAATTTACATTTTATTTATAATATTGCCAATCAAGCAATCTAAGTAATTCACCCCTCAAATTAAACAAAGTTTATTATGAGAATTGTGACAATAGTCCAGGTTCGAATCTGAGACTTGCGTGCGGCTCGTAGCGGCCATAGCGCTATTGATCCTAATATGGTTTTATATTACCTTTATATTTTTGTTTTTGTATTTATAAGAACGTTAGATAAGTATTTTAAATAATATAAATTATTTTGATTGATTATGCTTATATTTTGTTATTTAACTGAAATAAAACAAAACTATCCAACGCCCAACACATCGCATTTCGTAGTATTTGGTAGGCATAACGCTATTTCGTTAAGCGACACATCCTACCATTTCACTCTACTATGAGCCGCTTAAAGAACTAAGTTCCAAAAAAACACGAGCAGCGTGTGTACTTTAATATAACGAATACGATTTATTATACAAGCAACGTAATATTAAATGTTACAAATATTTAAAATTATATTCCAAAAGCACGTAAATAAACATAATCACCGAATCATAACTCAAACGAAACGTTACGCGCTTGTTAAATATGGCTTACGATAATAATGGCCTATTACTTTAAACACTTGTATTTTTTCAACTTCATCCTTAATTAGGGGGAAAGAGATGGAAGATCCCTAAGGGAGGCTAACCTTACATTATGTTATTTGTTATTATACATAAAGTAACAGCCCGTAAATTTGCCACTGCTGCGGCTATATTAATGGTAAGCGTACATTAAGTTATTATAGACAGGCAAACATAATACATTTGTGTTAGTAGTAAGGTGATGACGCTTTTCGAACCTATCTCGGCTACGGCGGCCATTTTTAGGGAGACTAACCTGCTATGAACATAAAGGGGGTGTGTTTGACTTTATCGAGAAGATACAGGCGCAGAACCAATGACTTAATTTGCTTTTCAATGCGAGGTTTTTTAAACTTTTGTTGACCCGGGTTTTGAACTTAGGACCTAAGGATAAGCGGCTTTACAAGCGACTGGACCAATAAGGTTCTGTTCATAATATGAAAAGTTTATAACGTGGATAATGATTTTGTAAATATTTTAAAAGAAAAATAAACATAACATAATTATATTCGATTAAGCTGTCAAAGGAGCTTTTGGAGAGTTGCTTTTAAGAAGGATGAGACATATAATTTAATTTCTAGACTGCGCGGTAGACGTTATTTAGTTTATTATTGTCAAAATATTGGATATTTTAAGTAACAACTTACACCTTATACTCGTATAGTCAATATATCCATAGAAGTGTATACTACATATACTTTTAACATCCCGCTAGGGTCCACGGTGGCGAAACAGTAAATTTAAAGGAGAGTAACCACGTTCAACTAGTTCATATAAAAACTTCATTCATAGAACAGAGATGACGCATTGGTTAGAATCCCTGAATCTTAATGGAAGGCTAAAGGTTCAAACTCAGAAGCACCACAAAAATCGGATATATTTAATTGGTATTTATAATTCATCTCGTGCTACTCGGTAAAGGAAAACGTCGTGGGGAAACCTACATGTGCAAATAAATAAACTGACATTGTTTCCACCAATCCACCAATACATAGAATGATGGATAAACCTTCAAATCTTCGCAAAATATAAAGCCAAAGTTGAACATTCTACATTATAATCTAACAATCGTAGTTTCCAAATGTATATATTGCTAGCTAATCGTCCCGGGTATTCGATATATTCGCACGGGTAGATAAGAAGAAAAATATAATTAGGATAGGATTTACGTAAAATCCTTTCTTAGTGAGCGTCTACGTCGGGGAAGGAGTAACTAACAAGTTCCAAGTCCATCTGGTACTTAGTTTATGATATCTCGTGATATGTGGGATATCTCTCCTATATATAGATAAAACATACGAGTAAATCGGGAGACTTATCTTTACTTACTTCACACGTCCGTGTGATCCCAAATAGCAAATGTGTGGATGTGACAGTCTGTGACACCAGTTTCTTATCTACACGACCCTGCGTTACTGCGTTATGGTGATAATGGCTTCATAAGGGGCGGCTTGATGACGCTAATTAGATATTAGGACCAACCCAAAGTAACATCGATGAGTAATTTTCTTCGATAATATTTTTATCTTTGAGCTAAATATCATCAACATCATTGATTCTTCGATTGATGATATTTTTCTGTCCATTCGCAATATTTACGCAACGTATATAGCAGTTGAGTTATTTATAGTATGTTTCAAAATTTAGTATGCGAAATTTGAAATTAATGGCGTTCCAAATAATTAAGTCCTACTTCATATTTAAAAGACGTTTCAGTATTCGGCCATTTGTATATCTATTGGGAATAATAGTATGTAAAAACTAACTACTGAGTCTGCTGCCGGTTCTTCTCGGTGAAATCTACATTTCAAACCGATGCTAACTTTATTCCGTTAAATCTTGTAACTAGCTAATTTAAAAGTGCTTGTATAAATGTGGTTTGATTTTGTTTATGTATTTATTATTAAGCGAATTAACTAAATATATTTTTTTCACATGATGGTAAAGCTTTGTGCAAGCTGCTCTGGGTAGGTACTACCCACTCATCAGATATTCTACCGCAAAACAGCAGTACTTGATACTGTTGTGTTCCGGTTTGAAGGGTGACTGAGCCAATGTAATTACAGGCACAGGGGACATAATATCTAAGTTGGTGGTGGCGCATTGGCGATGTAAGCGATGGTTTACATCTCTAACAATGCCAATGTCTATGGGCGTTGGTGACCATTTACCGTCAGGTGGCCCATATGCTCGTCCGCCTGTTATATAAAAAATTATATATGTGATTGTTATATATTATCTGTATTATTGCTTAATTAATATATACGATAAATGTTGCGTTTAACTAAAATAAAATTGACACTCATTGTGTTTTAAAGGCAAAAACCTTAGCAATGCGACACTAACAGGCTATTATTTTATTTTTCTGTTACATAAAAAAAACTACAAATATAAGCTATGGCTTAATTAAAACAAATTCGAAAATAGAATGGCCAAAACGAACTGAAACCGGCCTGATAGGGCTAACAAACCCCTGAACGACACATCAGGGAGCCGCATCGTTAATCCTGGACGACGTAACCGCTACACAAATACATAATGCCCTATGTACGAATATACCCTTGAAATTTCGACTCTATTCCAATCGCATAAGACATATATGTCATAACTATAATATGTTATTACGTAGAACTTGTTAAGTTTGATATAATTTAATTAACTTTTCGCCTTTCTAGACTGTTCAAAAGAAACAAAAACGAAATGCAACATTTATACGGGTGTTGTCGAAAGTTATACCTAAGTTTTTTTTGTTCATTATTAGTAATGTATTATATATGTTTTTTATTTCGACTAGTCTAGACAGGAGACAAATATAATTGAGTACATAGAGGCTATGTATATAATGGCTGTCTAGAGTATATAGATTGTTGTAGTTGACTTTTATTAAATTACTACACCGCTTTTAGATATTGTCAAGGTTGGTATAGACAAGGCTACGAGTAGAATAGATTAGTTGGAAAATTCTTAGTTAATAAATCGATAAAGATTTAACGGTCATATGCCCATACAATAATATTATCTAGTACGTATAAATAGCATATATATATAGAGTTCTTATGTAAATAATACAAATCAATGAATATATAATAAAACTGTATTTGTAAATGACAATATTGTTGCGCCAGTATTCGTTGAAGGATTAAGAAAAATCTAATATATTAATAGACGTATGTACTTCTTTAAATAGTTAAAAAAGTAATTACTCAGCTAGCCACTTTTTTTCTGGTAGCTTCTATTCGGATTAAATATATTATATACGAATAAATTCTCAGGAACGATATATCTTTACATATACATATATATCTTTACCTATACATATATGTATGTAATAATATTTACTATACGGTATAAGAATAATTATAATGGATGCTTTCCTTTGCGTATAAAAAAAAGAAAGTTATATTTTTCTTTTTCTTTTTATTTTGTCAACTCTATACTTTAGTGTTTTCGTATCTACTTTGTTGGTGATCTAATAAACAAATAGTCTATATATTTAAATATCATGAATATTCTGTCTCAACTACGATACGAGTAATATACATGAAAACTGTACTTTTCTATATTATTCTATAATATAACAACGATGAATAATATAATTAAGAGACAATAATTTGAAAATGACGTAAACCAATTTAATTTTATGAGTAACTAAATTTTATTACATTAACTAAATGCTTGTATTCTATTTTTAATACAAAATACTCACCAAATTTTCGATCCTAACAGTAACACACTCATTCACTAGCCTTCGCGACATATTTTTTTAAATATCCCCTACGCATTTTCTTAATTCCATAAAACACAATCATTTTAATAATTTCGCTCGAAGTTCAAACATAAAAAGATAATCCATCACGACGAAGATCTCATTATAACAGTCATAATTGTATAAGTCACACTCGTCTATTATTATAGACACATTTAAAGTATATTAAAATCAGATGACATGGCGAATGCACAAATACACTTATAAAATGCCAACAAAAATCACGTGTGGACGCTGCACTTAACCAATCATAACTAACGCAAAAGTTCTACATTAAAAAAAAAGAAAATCCCTTTTCGCGCCAAAACCACGACTCCTGCATTCTGTTACGGATAATAAGGCGAACGAAGCCAGCGTTTTAACGCTTTGATCTTTTATGATAAACTCTTCAGTTTAAACTGCTAGACAAGAATCTGGGTCGAAGTTTATTTTGTAAAATGACACAATTCTTTGCCACAACTATTAACGCACATTAGTTCATCGTATTTAAATTTAGTAAAAATATATGTGATATAGTATTTACTACAATGATTATTTTATAAGAAGGTAGTTGCAAATACATAATCATTAATCACTGTTCGGTATCTATGTTACTTGAACGCACCTGAAGAGAAAGCGCGCGAAGCTCATCTGTCAAATTCGATGACACCCAACTTTGCCGCCAAAACGCTCCATTCAATAGAAACCATTCACACGATAGCATTGTTCTTGGCACAAATCACTAAAGTACGACCATAGAGCTAGGTTTTTTATAAGGTTAATTCAGTTAGTTTTTAATTGTTAAAAGGTTTTTAATCGTGTCACGTTCCGGCAGCGCGTAGTCGACTAGCGCGCGAAATGTTGTAGGGTGAACTGGGCGTTTGTCGCCGCGAATTCTTGTGTTCAGTTTTTCTTGAATCGAATCATATCAGTGGACAGTGGACAGTAGGTCGCGCTATTTATAACCAATCGTATCGGCTTTTTTAATTTTCACGTTTTATTGTTTTGTAGCGTTCGAGCTATTTTTTATGACACAATCTTTAATATTGTGTTAATAAAATTTCTCGGTCTACATAGTATGTTAGTGAAATATAATAGTGTCTGAAATATTTATAGAGCTATTAAAAAGTTATAAAAACTAATTTAATGTATATAACTTTATTATTTTTAGCGTCAACATGGCGTCAACTAGAACCTATTAAAATCCTAAATGTAATTTTGAAAATAAATCGGCGACATAGATAATAAATAACATGCTTTATTGTACATAGATATAGATACTCATAAAGTATGCTAAAAACATTAAAAGAAAAATCTCTTATTTTTTAATGACGTTATATAGAAATTTAAAATAAAAACATAATAACTCATTTTGCAATCAAACACATGTTACAGATACATTAAAAACTGTAATCAAATAAATCACATCGAGCGAGGAATATACGAATGTATCAAGAGATTGATTACTCTGTAATGTAATAAAAACTGAATGTTTATATAATTGAATTATCTATCATTAAATATATAAGTAAATGTTAATTGTTTTGTTTTTATTATTTGGTGAGGCAAAAGTATAAATATGAAAGACGCGATAGCGCGAATTTCAGTATGTTTTTTACATTACAGGAACAACGGATGTCGATCGTTTTACGATGGCAATATACATAATGATACGCAAACCCCCACGTTCGTACAGGCGAAGGGAAAATTGGAACGATTGTTTTAGAAAATTTATATATCATAATACAAATAATATAATTTTTCAGACAGATGCAACGCTTAACTGATTAACTAATATCATTTTAGAGTGAATTATACGGGAAAAAATGTTGAATATATTTATTACAAGAAATTTGCAATAAATTTGAAATATATAGATAAATTATATCAATCTGTACTAGAAATTATATTAATTGATTGATTGGTTTGATGACTGGTTATTTCATAAGTCTGTTTTGCGCGGTATCGAAGATAAGAAATGCTTCTAGTGTCACTTTTGAAACAGTTTTAAATATTTTTAAATACTTGTTCCCAGACTAATAAGTAAGTTATACTTCAGTCACACTTGCTGAAGTTTGATTTTAAAACAAGTCAAAAGTAAATTCCCGACCGTCGTCGTCGAACTATTACTGTCACCACTGCTTACCTATTTCACATATGTATATACAAACTATTATTTAAAATTTTAGCTAATAAATGCTGGCTTTTTTTAAATACCAATTACATACAATACAATTACATATTACCACTTTTAAAAGAGATCCCAAACGATTTACCTACTAGATAGTTTAGATATTCTACCGCAAAACAACAGTACTTGCTATTGTTGTGTTCCGGTTTTAAGGGTGAGTGAGCCAGTGTAATTATAGGCACAAGGGAAATAACATCTTAGTTCCCAAGGTAGGGTGGCGCATTAGTGATGTAAGCGATGGTTATCACCTTTTACAAAGCCAATGTCTATGAGCGTTGGTAACCACTTACCATCAGGTGGGCCGTATACTCGTCTGCCTACCTATACAATAAAAAAAGCAGAAAAGGTTATGTGTAATTACATTCAGTCGCTCTGTAACTCAGCTATTAAACGGACGACGAATTTAATTGAAGTTTATATTAAATACCCCAAGTAAGGTATAGTGAACATTTAAGTCGTTGATCCGACGTTAGATACAACACTTTGTACTGTAGTTTCTTGTTCGATGGGAATGACATAATGTAAGTTCACGCACAAGGGAAATAATACCTAAGATACGAATGATAGCGGCATGCTGGCTTCATTATTAGATACAATAATGTCTTGGTTGGGTGACTTATCATCTTACATACATTAATCATACATACATTCATACATTCATCTAAGAATAATATATAATAACCTAATCATACAAAATCACATAAATTAGATTTATTATTGTATATGAAATAGGTAGGCGGACGGGTAAATGGGCCATCCGATGGTACATGGTCATACATTGACAATGTAAAAAATAATAAACATTCCTTACTTACCAATACGCCACCAACCTTGGCGATTAGCATGTAATGTCCTCTTGAAACTGGAACACAACAACAATAAATAAACTGCCCCAGATGGATTGCACGTAGCCGTACCACCAAATAAATGTAACTAATATTACAGATCATTTGAATTCCTTATACCCTTTATCACCTTCGCCTGTGCGTTTTATTTCAGTCACGCTATCACAGAGTATAAATCCATTACAGTAATGCCACGACGAGCTGCGCTGCGCATTCAAATGAAAAGTTACTATCTTGGCATACTCCAAATATTAAATGGATTTCGAGATCTGCGTTAAGTTCTACCGCTAACATTTTCATTACAATTTTTTTTAAATGGCCCGATCGTGGTCAAGGAACAACATTTTTTATTGCCATGTTTCAATTCCCGGTCCAATGAGTATAATATCAATCTTAATTACTACATTGGATTGGGTGGGTAGTGCTACCCAAACGCCCATCTACCGTTTCAGAAATGGCTTCCATCGTTTTATTTCTGTATACAAATCTGTCAAATAAATAACATATAATTAACAAAATCAGTGTTAGGTTACGTGAGTTACTTTTACTTGATGTTATTTCAAGCTTGTAGGTACCACCCACTCATCACATATGTTACCACCAAATAGCAATACTTGGTATTGCTGTGTTCCGGTTTAAGTGAGCCAGTGTAATTACAGCATACAGCATGTAACAATGTATATGTATGTATCTATATATAACATCTTAGTTCCCAATGGGCGCATATAAGGAATGGTTGATATTCCTTAAGGGTCGTGCCTATGGCCAATGGGCAAACCATCTGTCCACGCACCTACCTAATAAAAATTAAATACACAATTAAGATTCAAGTCACATACTGTTTGAAGGATAATAAAACCTTTTCATGCATAAAAGCTATGCGAACGTGAGCGATAATCGAAACAGTGGAAAGAGTAGAATGAAACAAATGTGCAGCGCATAGTTTACTCAAAGACAAAGGTATTTAAGGCGCTCTGCTGACATCGACGACGATTCTCAGAGAGGGGTGTGGATAAGGCCAGCTATCCACCGAATATTGTGCGCAACGTGAAATTCAAGCTTGTCTCGTCATAGTCTTAAGAAGCGGAAAAAACTTCAATATACTAAAATGTACATATTGCTACCTCTTCAGATATAATTTTGATATAAATCGGTTTAGTAAATTCTTAATTAGGCATTACAAAAAAAATCATACCCTTATTTATTATAATAGTAAATAGCACCAAAATGAACGAGCTTCGCTCGGCTCTCAAATAATTAGTTATAGTAAATATTTCATCTGTCAACTCAATTCCATGAAATACTATTAATAATATAATTATGAAATATTTATAAATTTATCGTTGTGGCACGATGTAGCACGTGAGGCACACATGCTCATATCAAAATAAAAAACATTCAACAACAGGTGCGCTTCGCATTCAGTGGACGATCACCGTAACCACCTCCTTGATACCAACAAGTCTTGAGCTGCTACATGTTCTAGAATAAAATGTGGATGTTCAGATTCCTTTGATCTAGCAAATATTGAAAAAGTATTAAAAAAAAGCCATCATAGTTTCAACTAAAACAATACCTACTGTTTATATAATAAGTTGTTTATCGTTTTTTTTAAAAGATACGGTGCTGGTATTTGTTTTGGTTGAAAAGCGAATTTCGTTAAACCCAGATCAACTCTCAGATAACATTTCTTACCCATGATTTTGATTTCGTATCAAAATGATGACGAGGTTACGAAGGCATGCACTCTTTTCTTTTTCTTATCTATATAAATAAAATGATAAAGGTCTGCAGTTGTGCGCGCATCACGGAAAAATCTACTGGATAGATTTCAATTTTCTTAATTTTATTTCATTATCAAAAAAAAAATTATTGCGATATCCGTATTAAATAAAAAGTTATTAAAGTTTCAAGAAAGAACGATTTGTATATTTCAAAAAAGTGTCAGTGATGTATGTTTCAACAAAGTATATATTTGCTTGCGATCTTTTTGATGTTTTTTTCTTCGTACATAAGAAAACTTTGTTAATGTATCAAGCAACGCGGATGAAGTCGCGGGTATCAGCTAGTAATATATACAGGTGGGGCCAACTAATGGTAAGTGACCACTGCCAATAAACATTGTCACTGTAACAAATATAAATAATAATATAAGATAGTAATATTCCTTATGCTTGTAGGAAACGTCCAGCCGGAACACAACATTACTAATTATCGCTGTTTGTTGGTAGAATATATAATGAAAGGTGGTAACTATCCAGATAGGCTTACACAAAGCACAATCGCCAAGTAAAAGTCCTTAGAGCATCATTACGTTTCTTAGCACATTTCATTTGGATGCTTCAACAGAAGAATAAAGATATTTTCTATGCAAGCGCGCACTAACCTAGATCTCAACATTGCTTTTAACCGGACAATTGTCGTCAATTCGTAAGCCTGTCAATATTTAATTACAGGCTTACGAATCCAATCATCTTCTTACAGTATCCAATATTGGGCACGGGCACACATTTTAAAATAACAAACTACGCTCAACGACTTAACTGTCTAATATATTTATTTGTGTCGCTTAATAGCTTACATTATAACTTAGTCGGATTGCATTTTTTTTTATTTTAGCCAAGACCCCAAGCGAGACACTATTTGTCCTTATCGCATACTCTCACAGGCTAACCGATAAATTGTTATTGCTACTTCTTACATACCCTTGTATTGCAAAAATAGTCGCAGTTAAACGGAATGGCGTTATTATAGAGAAATACATACCCCATTAAGTGTTTGAAGGCATTGTCTCTTGGCAGAGAGTCACGCCAGGATTGCCGACGGCCTCTCCGAATGGCCGGAACCACTGTTATGCCCCGCAGTTTTTTATTGCCTGTCTTATAATTTTCTTACGACTCGAAGATTTTTGTTTTACGTCCAACATTCATTTTAATGCTTGGATTGTTTAAATTGTTTAATTTGTGGCTAAGCATAGTTTGTTTTACAATGGCAACTATTTTAGAATATGTAACATTTAAAAATTATACTTACTAATTTTATAAATGAGTATAAATATAGTTGGTCAAGGACTAAGTGTAACACCTAAATCCCCGCTCAATTGTTAGAAACCGCGGACAGTATAATTTACCTGCTCTTAATAAAAAGTTTTTTTTTTATTCTATAGGTAGACGCGGACGAGCATATGGGCCAGCTGATGGTAAGTGGTCACCAACGCCCATAGACAATGACATTGTAAGAAATGTTAACCACCGCTTACATCGTCAATGCGCCACCAACCTTGGGAACTAAGATGTTATGTCCTTTGTGCCCTTAATTACACTGGCTCACTTACCCTTTAAACCGGAAAACAACAATAGCAAGTACTTCTGTTTTGCGGTAGAATATCTGATGAGTGGGTGGTACCTTACCAGGCGAGCTTGCACAAAGGTCTACCACAGAGTAAATGAAAACAAAATTAATTATAAAAGTTCATTAGCGGGTTTTTTCTTAAATTGGTCATTCAAAAGAAGAGGACACAGCATTGTTTATCTAATTATTCCTTTAGCAATAATTGTAGTGTCAATATTATGCTTTCATAATTAATAAATAAAGAAACATACACATATTATGTATTATTAGTTTTTTTTCTCTAGTCTCGTACTAAATACAGCATACTGACATTTCACAGCCAGATTGAATTCATGACGTCATAGATAAGGGTGACGTCACGTGTTAAAGGGCAATTCCTACCAGGATAACAGAACTTGTGAAGAGTTAACAGATAGATGTATTGATATAGTATTATCAACCTTAACCAACACACTTAAGGCTTTAAATACCTTACACCACAGTTTAACAGACACTGCAGCGCCCATGTAACAAAGAAAATACAGCTTTCGTGCTCAGAAATTTAAATACGTTTTGGACTGCTTGTAAATGGTCCATTTTGAACCCATTTTCGGCTATATTCACCCCTAACTCCCATGAAATATAGCATATTACTAAGCAACCCTAACATGTTCGACATAAAGTTTACTTTTGATTTTGAATATGTGATGGTCCTTATGACATTCTATAAATAAGTTATTACTGCATTCCCGGTAATAAACCTGTATGAAAGAGAGAAACGATGTCTACAGTCGTGCTGTTAAGTGAGATGGCACACACTGCACCGCCCTACTTTTGATTTATAGCCACCGCCAGACTGGAAATGGCGTGAAGTATTTTTAGGGGTCAGTAATTTTATTTCTGTATTTTATACTTGGCGAAGTCCTTTTAATTTTACTGAAACAATTATTTAAGTGAATTCGTATTAAATATGGGCAACCTAGATAGCCCAGTAGCTTGAACACGTGATTCTTAACCGTAGGGTACGGGTTCAACCTTAGCGAGCCCCTTGATTTTTTATGCGCTTAATTTTTTTATAAATAAACGTGTGTTAAAATCTTTTAAATTTGAGACGAGAGGCCACTTAAGACGAGAGGAGAAATTCTAACAATAACTGACATAAAATTAAGCCTACTAGTGTTTTGCTCGCGGTTTCAGCCGCGTTGTACCCTTGGGCATACGGGGACAAAATGTAGCCTTTGTTACTTCCATACTTTATCTTTTATAATATTAGTTTAGATAGTAGTGACTCAGGATTTATTGTTTATGTACAAAGACAAAAATTACTCAAGCAATGTAAATATACATGCAGATTTTAATGAAATTACTGTTCGTGGATCGAAAATCTTTATATAGAAGAGTTTCACTTACTTATTGATTTGTCTTAAATGTACCGATCCGGAAAGAAACATCACAGACCTGCGAAAGAAACCAGCGAAATAAACGCAGCTGGATCAATATATAAATAATGAAATAATTATTATTTGAAGAGATGTAAATTATGTGTATGCTCCAATTATAAATAGAAATTGTAAAGACAACAATAAAAAATATATTTAACAAAAATTTGTAGAAAACATCTTTGTTGTTGGCAATTGCGCAAATTTTTTTGTGTTAAACGCACAAAGTACATCATGTTGCCGATACATGAACAGAACAAGACTTTTTTTAGAATATTGTTCCAAATTTATGCTCGCAAAAAAGATAACAAAGTTTATCCATCTCTCTTTATTTCGCCGTGTCGCCCGCCTCTTTCTCTACGCGTGAGAAACATTGACGAAAACACGTGGATCTTGTGGTACACGTACCAGGATATCATAACGTATCGGGAACCATGTTGAACATATTGCAAGTCTGTGCCGTAAATCGAAATATGTATATGCTTAGTTTGAGTTTGCTAATAACAATACACAGTGGATAGGATATAGAGATACGTATGCTGCGTTTTTTGTCATCATGTTTTATTTATTTGTCCATAAAATAATTGTTTAAGATTTAATTTTACGCGCGTACAAACGCGGGCGCAAACTAATTAAAATAAATGATAGTTTTATTATTAGGTAGCTTATTTAATCCTAAACTAACGGCGAATAACTTGTATTCATCAAAATACGTTTTCTTAATAAATAAACAGACGTGTATTATAAATAACATATTGTTAGCGATCTGTGGGACTGGCAGCATACATATCGTAGCAGTCACGGACATATTTTGTTTCTATTATTTATTTATTTTTGTTAGCGATGGCTACGGTAACGATTATTGAGCGACGCTATTATTATTGCAAGGGGGGAGGGACGTTGCAAGATATCGTTATCGTTATCTATAATATAAAAAAAGATTTTTTTACATAATTTAAATTGTTTCTTTTGTATTTCAGTAAAATGTCGCGTTAAATTTTGTGATTTATTACTTATTTTAATTGATATTTTCACCTTTGTCCTAGTATATAAAAGATCCATATTTTTGATTAAACAAACTAAGCATGATAACGAAATGACTGTGTACGTTCGTAATGCGGTGTGTTAAGTTGTCTGTATATGTGTATGTTTCAGGTAGTGAGGCATTTTGTGTTTTCATTATTTTAATTATATAAGTATTAGAAACGGTTTCTTAAACTATATTAGTTTTTTTTAAACTTATTGTGTATGTATTTTTTATAATTTATCAATCATACGAGACAGTTAATAAATTACTTTTTATTTCACCTGCATATAATGTGATTTAGTTATTTTGCTCGTATTTATTTCATTTTTTCCTTTTTGAATTTTATAAGCACAACATAACAAAGAAAACCAAATAGAAAAAAAACAGCGCCTCTGGGAAGACGTGAAACACGTGCAACTTTGTCCGATGTACCAGGAGACCAAAGATCTTTAGGAGCTCGCGCGACGACTTGTTGCTAGGTTCAATATTCTATAAATGGAAGCGAGCTTATGCTTTGACGATATACTTGCAACTTGAATAGTTTACAATGAATCAAGAATGGTTTTTATACAAATGGTTCGATATTTTGATGTCCATTGCTTAAACGGCTGGATTCAAATCAAAGTCAAAGTTAATAATATTTATGAAAAAGCATTATACATAAACATTGATTATAAAAAAATCAACCACCTGTTTTAAAAGGAACAGACCTGAGAAAAATCAATTGCAGCTAGTTTTTATTTCCATTTGACCAAACATTTGATTAGTTTTGATGGTTATAGAATAACATGTGACAAGATGTACTTGACTGTTGTGATTAATTTATTTTCATTTTTTTTTAATATATTTATAATTAACTGTCGTGCCACCTAATGCAAAAGGTTTGATTGCAGATAACCTATAATGACAATATTATTTTCTTATAAAAGTTACCTACTCTTAAATAACTGTATAATAATTTAATCACAAATATTATAAGCCCGTAAATAATATATATAATAAGTTTTCAATTATAAAAGTCAAACATACATAATATATTCTTTTAATAAAGCACAGAATACTTCTAGTTTGAATGTTATATGGCACCTAAGCTGTGCGTCGGATATTTATTTATTTATTTATTTATTAAGATACACAAAACGGAATGTAATCAAGACTTAGAATTACAGAATTAAGTATTAAAAAATTTGCAAATTACATTCCAACACATGTGTACACGGCATGTTTTTAAAAATAAGTTAGGTTATTAATAATTTAACAACTCAAAATTATATTTACAATAATCAAATGATAAAATAAATTAAAATTAAATTTCAAATACAATAAATTAATAAAATAAGACAATAAAATTGGCAATTAACAATTAAATGAATGTATCATGTTAAAAACCTGATCCTCTCTTATGTTTTCTCTTATCAGAGGCGTGTGTTTCATATTTTTGAATACTTTGGATGCTTAGAAACCACTGGCTCTTTGATTGTTACTATTTTAATGACGATTTGAGTAAACTCATACATATGTTTGATGATATTCGCGCTCCGATATATTTGGACAAAATGGATGGTTTAAATAATTTGACGACTGGTTGTATTGATGTTATTGACTGCTTTAAATATTTCTATTTATTTAATAATGTTGACTTACTTTATATATGTTGCTAACGGGCAAAAACTGAAACGTCCCTCAAACAAACACTTAGTTAAACGCTACTCGACATTGAAATTAGTATGCGAAATTTTAAATTAAGGACGTCTGAAGAACTTTTCAGTATTCGGCCGTGACTGTACCTATGTATTGGTACCTACCAATTTGACAGCGCTTACTAGAGGGCGCTAGGATAATGTTTGCACACCGGCGCTACATGGGCTAGAGACGACTATCTATGTTTATTTAAAATGTGTTGGTAAGTGATTACTTACGTATTTTGTGTGTTATTTGTGAGCGATGTGAGTGTTTGAACCACGTACCAACCTACATGCGTATCGTTTTTTGTACCATCTAATGGAAAGTGGTCACCGCCGCCCATAACCATTGGCGTTGTAAGAAATATTTAATGTAGAGAACTAATGTGTTACGTCCCTTGTGATTGTAATTACACTGGTTCTCTCATCATTCATAATTCATGGCTGAATATCTGATGAGTGGGTGGTACCACCCTCACCCAGACGGGCTTACACAAAGTAAAAATATCCATACCACCAAAGTAATCATATATGCTAAGACTATACTGCTGTGAAAATCTAAGCTTTTATAGGATCGGTATATTCTACATTCTGAAGCCGTGTGAAACTCGCACCTGTATCAACTGTATAAGATCTAAGGGATGGTGAGCACGGGGGATTCAAAACACGTGGCGGTGTGGGAATTGTACCAGGAAACTATAAACGGACAGGACTTCTCCCGATAAAAACCACTTGTTGATAGTCTGGATAATCTATAATATTATATGCAGTATTGCAAATTGCACCCTTTTGTAATAAGCTTAGAGTATGTTTTGCATTTTACATATATTTACTATGAACAGCTATCGACTTCACTAAATAAGTAAAACATTTTACAATAAATGCTCAAAATTCCTACCTCTGACCATAATACATAATCTGCACCGTCTAATAAAGTTCCTACGTAACCTACAGAGTGATGTTAATCTTTGTTATTAAAATTCTGACTTACTCATCAGATATTGTATCGCCACACATACATGATTTTATGTTAAGTTTAGGTGCGATGCATTTAAGACTAATAACTTATTTTATCAAAAGAAGAAGTTTTGTGTTTTAGAAAACTATTTTAAAAAATTACGGTTACTCTTAAGGTACTTAAGTTTAGATACTTAACTTAAGGTTAGCTAAATTAAAGTTCGAAGCCGATATCAGTGATTCGCGAAGGTTGGTTGTCCTTTGTAAATAATAATTGTAAAAACCTTGGATTGGAACGTTGATATGCATGCACTTTGATAAACATGTGACTGCACTGTACACACTAGGAAAACAGAACGGTACAGTTCTTCCTTTACAACTAACTGACTGGAAGTTACCACGGTAACGGCCGAATACCGAAACGTCATTCAAAATGAAGTGAGACTTAATTATTTGGAACGTCATTAATTTCAAAATTTTGTATGCGAAATTTGAAATTAATGACGTTCCAAATAATTAAGTCCCATTTTATATTTGAAAGACGTTTCAGTATTCGGCCGCCATAAAAGTATTATACAATTGGCCGTGAAAAAAGGACTAGAATGTGAGGAGGGTTCAGTAATTTTCTTTCGAAGAAACTTAACTAACTTTTATGGCAAGGGAAAATAAACACGTGACTTTAAGACGATACACCAGGAAATCAGATAGCTGCAGAAGTTCTCCCAATAGGACAAGATAGGTTTTCTTCTCCAGACGTTATTTATTTAATTACGTTAAATTGCACGGGAAATACACGTGACTTTGTATGGTTACACCAAGGAAGCAGATCGGTGTAGTAAGTAGTAGTTCCTCTTCACAAACATAAATTGTCATGGAAATGAAATACACATGACCGATTGGGATTGAGAACAGGAGACCAGACATTAATAAGTAGTTTTGTAATGCTTGACACTCACTATGTCTAGCGTAAATGACACGTGTGACTTAGTAGGGATATACCAGGAAAGCAGATCAGTGTTAGTGGTCTCCTCTACACAACAAACGTTAAATGAGCACGGGGAATACACGTGACCGATTGGTGTGGAGACCAGGAGATCAGAGGTTAATAGTAATAGTAGTTTTCAATGATCGAACTTTTTGGCAAGGAAAATAAACACGTGACTTAGTCGGGATCACACCAGGAAACCAGAGACTAACAAGAGAGTTTTCCTTACATGTGTAGTTCGAAGGCAAATAGCATATTTCTCACAAGATGAATAGCTATTTATTACACATTATTACACATTTGTCAGCAAGTGACTATGAAAATCATAATCACACTTTTATGTTTATCTTAGTTAAATATTTTGCGACTTTAATATTGTAAAAGGTGTATTAGGATTTTTTTTTAAGTATGTAAAGTTATTATACGCGCTTTGGTTACTGAGTCCCATCACAAAGAAAATCAATAATTGCAATATACCACGGTCACTGACGCAACGCGACTCTTTTTGCGTTATAAAATACGCAAGACGAACTTTAATTTAATTTATAGTAAAATATTTATAAAATTTGTCTGGACTATATATTCGCTTCAAATAAGAACTGTATAAAATCCAATACCAATTAAATTTAGATAGATACCACCTATACTTTAAAACTGGAAACAGAAGAATTGGTTTAGCAACGCATAGAAGACAAATATACAAATATAAAAACCGTGTGGTGTCGTGGGACACCAGATAGGAACGAAGTTCCTTATTATAAAAATGTTATTTAAATTTCAAGTTTTCTACTATTCGAGGTATAAAGAAAATAATTATTCGGGTATACATTTTTTATTATGATTCTTTATCGATAAAAATAAAAAAAATACTTTACAAAATTACAAATACTTAATTTATTTTGTTTACAATTATTTAAAAAAATATATATAAAAATAATGATAAGATGGTTCCACTTTTTACCACCAGATGGTGTAATTATCGAATGATATAATAATAATAGCAAACTGCAATAATAATAACAGCCATCCCGTAGACTATACATTAGACAGTGCATAGCACTCATACATAGAAAATATAGACTATACATAAAAATCTTACGCTTTTTTTAACGTTACGGATGTTTTTTGCCGGCTAGGGTACGGGCAACGCCCCATAAGGAACATTCTCTCAACATTCATTTTATTTATTAAGATATAGACAGTTAACAAAATAATGAGCATTTAAAACAATATAACCCCCATATAACTTTATAGAAAAATCTTGCTTTGGATGACATTGACAATCAAAAAGGTAAACAAACAAACAGTACTTTATAAACTGAGCTCAACAAATACCATACACAACACATACGCAATAAGGCTTTCAGTCACGTTGCACCTGCCCATGCTTACACCAGGAGTGCATATACAATATGGAGATCCGGAATTTCTTAGTATAAAGGGGAATAATTATCGGAAAGAAAACCATATACCGATTGCATATACATAATGGTACTTCTGATCAAATACAGAAATATTATAGTTGTTGTTATGTATTTAGATGTATCATTAACAAAAAAGTCAAAAACAAAAGCTGTTTTGTTTTCTGTTATTTCGATTAATTAAACTGGCGTTTTCCTGAAGTCAAATAGGGGTTGAAAATTTGCAAGGCTAATAAGAAGCTTGAAATTTTATATAAGCCTAAAGCCTCAGGTTAGAAATAAATAAATACGTTTTCGTAAATTATGTCGCGGGCAAAGCCGCGGGCTAGCCGCTATTTAATGTATAATTTTGAATTTAGTTTAATGATTTAAAAGGATAGAGAGAAAAAAGATTGATGTGCTGCAGCGCCATCTATTGGCGAGTTACAACAATTGACATGTGAGAGCTTAATATCATGCACGGGAATGTCATAAGATGTTTGCTTGCAATTACCGCGAAGCCTCTCCAATCGATGACGATAGCGGATCTCGCAGGGGTTTTAATGGTTAGGAATCACACATAAATCAGTTTTCCCGGAGCAGGTATCGTTCGAAGATTTCCCTGGCAGAAATCTTTTGAATATCTTCGAACAATTTTCTCATAGATAAAAAGTATAAAAGAATAGTAGTTTGAATTAAATTTAAAGAATAATATTAGAATTGAAATGCGGCAAAGTAAGTAGAAATTTCAGAATAGTCTTCAAATATATCTATATTGAATGAAACTTATTCTTTCAATGTACACAATGGATATGAAATACGATGATATCTTTACAATAAAATGAAAAAACCTTGACCTTATTTTGATTAAAGCTACAAGAACATGAAATTCATGCTTGACACGTCAACATGCTAAATTTGCGTGTGAAACTTTCTTACTTTTGGTGTCTTTCGCCTTAGTAGTATTTTCTGTCAAACATTTTGTGGTCGCTTATTTGGTAGTATAAGGTCCTCCAGACCGATTTCGGCCACGGCGGCCAATCTCAAGAGAGACTAGCCAACTGCGCAGGAGATATTATAGTGCACAAGTGTGTGCGCAAACACAGGTGCACTCTCTATTCCTTAGCTCTCATAATCCGATGGGACGGCAATCCGACACGACCGGAAAGAGTTCAGGCGCAGGACCAACGGCTTAACGTGCTTTCCGAGGCACGGGAGTGTACCACACTTCCAACTTCCAGACTCCGGGCTGCTACTGAGAATTTTTCTGACAGAAAACCCCAATAACTATTTATTGGCCCGACCTAGGAATTGAACCCAGGACCACCGCGTCTGCGGCCTTATATCAAGCCACTAGACCAACGAGGCAGTCATTTTCATATTTGGTAGTATAGTGCCGATGTAAGCAATGCATATAGCATAAGTTTCGTAAGAGTAACGTAGACATTCCGAAGGGTCATATAAACTGAAAGTAGTTCACTAACGAGGCGTTAATTTTTTGGCAATAGATTATTGGGCAACGAAACGGCTAAGCCACACATTTCGACTTAGGTGTAGAGAACTGAAGACAAGGATTCCCGTAGGTATACGCTATGATTAGTTAGAGAGTTTTAGGCTATGGTGTGTAGAGGCTTGGCGCTCGATAAGATCTGATAACTTTTTAAAGTGCAGGCAATAATGTACCCTTCTTAGCTAAATTTAAATGAAAATGTTTTTGGTGGGATAGCGTTATCCAAACAAGTACGTGTTTGTGAGAGTGAGAATTTCAGTCACGTGTTTTCATAAATGCAATACCAGGGACGCATAGGTTACAGGATAATAGGGATGAACATTTTCACATGTATCATGTTCATTGCAAATGACACCTTACATCTACTACACTAGTATCGATTTCGTTTAACAAAAAGGTCGTAGCAGAGACACTGTATACACGGGAGCTTGATTGAGCATGGGAACAACCAAAAATTACTGTATGTCCCCCCAATGTAAATTATTGTTACTCCGAATGATGAAGAACTTGAGTCACAATCAGGTAAAAGCTCATATTTATTTAAACACCTTAATAAATCGAACAGTTGTATTAATTAATTGAACATAAAATAATTACAATATTAACAGTAAAAAAATACTCATATATGCATCAAAAATTAATATTTACTCATATTTCATATATTTTACCAACTGTACTAAAATATTTTAAAGTTCTGAATTTTGAATATGACATTAAAATAATTATTTTATTGTACAGATTTTATTCCAACATAACTTAAAGTTAAAAATAACTTTCTTTTAATAAGTTTAAAAACTAAAAATTAACTACGATAAAAACCGCGTATATCCGTGACATACAAGGCAGGCAGGCATATAAATAGGCAGAATACGTTATAATATTACGGTAACAAAATATTCGACAATACAAAGTTTTTTTTTGTACCGATGGTACCGAATTGGCGATGTAAGTAAAAGTTAATAATTTTACAGTGCCAATACCTGTAGGCGGTGGTGACCACTTATTGTGGTGACCTATTTGCCAGTACGATAACAACTGAGCATAGTTGTTATCGAAAGATGAAAATAAGTGTAATATGGATGAATAGTTAAGAGTAGTCTTTTATAAATAAAAAAATGCCTGCCTCTTTGGTCTAGTGGCCGCAGACACGGTGGTCCTAGGTTCAAATCCCAGGTCGGTCAATAAAATGTGATTGGGATTTTCTATCGAAAATTCTCAGTAGCAGCCTGGAGTCTGGAAGTTGGAAGAGTGTGTGTGTTAGAATGTGCTACTCACCTTGTTCAAATCGTCGCGCACCAGTGTTTGTTGTTTAGACCCGATAGGACAATCGAGTACAAGTGAATCTATGTGTGCCACCATAAAGGTTAGTAGTGCACAAATCTCTTCTTGTAATCTGACTATTTTTCTATCGCTAGTGTGACAAATAACAAATTAATCTAATCCATTTAACCTTTCTTAAAGAAAGTCGAGAGTGGTGGTAATTATTGCAGCGATTTTGGAGATGATTTTTTTACAGGCGAGATAGGCCTTCTAAACATCATAAGTAGTATTATTAAAATGGCGCATGACTTTTTTAATAAAAAAAAAAAGAAAAAACAATCCTGTGCTTTTTGTGAATTTCGGCCCATGTCACTAGTCTTACCAATGTATACTATACAGTGGGCAATCGAGCCTCACTCAGCTCTAATAATAATTTAATAAAAACATTTATTTTATGTTTCTTTTATAGATTTTTTTTTCAGGAGTGTCATATGTATGTATAGATAAATTTAAGGAGTCAAACCCTTTGAAATGTGAGTATTGTTTTTCTTTGTTTTAAAAATAAAACTTGCGACGAAGCTTGGTTACGTTTGGATGGATAGGACGTCAAAATGGTGGCACAATGAAACACGTGACGATTCGGGAGAGATACTAGGAAACTAGAGTGGCCCAGGATATCTCAAAACTATTTTATATGACGCTGTTTCAAACTATATGCGTATATATGCAAATCAAAGATAAGTTAAATAAGCTCAATGAATAAGTTAAATTTATATTTACGCTGTACTTATAAAATTGCATTGTGGCTTTTAAGTTAAACACTCGCTCTTTCTGTCATTATTGATTTGATATTCGATTGAAGAAGACAAAACATTATTTAACTAATTACCCCCTAAGCATTTTTATAATTAAAGCCTATAAGTGTATCTACAACTTTGATATCAGGTCTAAGAACAAAAAAAGCCTGAAAGAGAAATAGCTAATTAAACAATTCTGGACGCGTCCTACCTCCCCCCCCCCCCCCTCCTATATATGAGGTAAAAACATGTGCACATCTGACAAAAGTACCAGGAAATCAGAGAGTAATAAGGGCTGGTTTTGAAAGCACCTGACGCAGCCATGACACATGTTACATACAATGTTAGTTTCCACCTAGCTAAATAATATTTTGTAAAGCAATAATAATATTTTTCGTATCGAATTACAGTCACCTGCAAATAAGAGCTACACAATCTAAAAGTATCACAATATGTAAACGCACCCACCACAATGTCCCACCGCTGGACGAATTTCTTTGCTCTTGAGAAATTTTATTACTACCGCTACGCTAATCCAATGTGGAAACATCTGACTCATGCAAATCTCTTTTCGATATTGTCCTAACGCCGAGCACGAGATGAAAGTAGAAGAGTAAATTCAAATTCAAAATACTTTATTCATCATTGAAGTAATACAGTCGCTAATTGATAGTCAAACTGGGAACTACCACCGGTTCGGAAAAAAAACGGGTCTGGGTAGCCCTGAGAAGAACCGGTGAAAGAAACTCAGCGGGGTTTTTTGTCTCTTTTTTATGTATTGTATAAAAGAATAAATAGAAATAGCCATGCGGCGATCGTCTCATTCCCAAGGTGTGCTATTATCCATAAAATCATTAATTGTATAATAATCTTTAGCACACAAGCGATCCTTTACACTATTTTTAAATTTAGCTATTATTTAATCAAAATAATTAGACACAAAGCTATGTCCTTGCCGTTTAAATCGGGTAAAACATATTACAAAGACATGATATTTATTAAAATAATTATCATTTTCGGCTTACTACTGAAAAGTTCTTAACAACAATAACCCATTCACTCACTCAATCTACTCAATCAATCATCACTAAATCTTTTAACACATGCATGCTCTCAGGGATATAAACAGAGATAGAAAACGACATAGAACTAACACATTATTCCCTCGCGAGCGAAGCCAGCGAGCGAGTGGGATATCAACTGGTCCATTATGAACATCGAAATGGTGATTGCAAGTTACAGGAAGTAAGTATAAATTCGGGACGATTAGCTAGTTATAACACTTATGAGTTATGATATCTGTACAGAACAAACTGGATCAGAATTATTTGTTAAAACAAAATTGTTATTTAAAAACAAACAAATTAATTAGCTTACCAAGAAAACTTTCACTGAAAAATCATAATAAATGAGCATCTTTGACGGGATTTATGAAATTAACTTACGACATAGACATAACGTACGACATAGATTTTTTAAATGCAAGATATTATGTTTGCTTGTAAAACCAGGCACAATAGACAGATGCTTATCTATACTAATCTATAAAGCTGAAGAGTTTGTTTGTTTGATCCGGCTAATCTCAGGAACCAGTACTGGTTCGAATTTAAAAATTCATTTTGTGTTGCATAGTCATTTTATCGAGGAAGGCTCCTAGGCTGATTTTTATTAATTATATATTTTTTAATCATACGCAGGTGAAACCGCGGGGCACAGCTAGTCTGATAACATATGCTATTTTCGTTTTCGTCCTTTTAGAAAAGAGAGCTTACCCTCGCTTAGTAACGAATGAAATCACTCCCTAGCAACAGCCAACAGGTGCTAATACTATCTCCTATCGCTTTGTAATTTCCTGGTACATTCGAAAATAATGCACGTGTTTTTCTGTGTACTACTTTGCCCCTTTTGAAAAGCGGGGCGATGATAACGCAAACTTTTTTAATATAAAAATCCTCTTCTTCGTAAATAAATATTGTTTTTACAGATTTTTTTGACGTGACAACGTCTTATAAATTGGTTTGCCGGGTGACACTTCAAGAAACTGCGTTACGCTCCGCTCACGTTATGCGCTCACAATGAGAGCGAGTGAGAGGCACGCGTCCCTTCCACTCGGGCATGGTTAGCCCGCCTAAGAGCGAGAGAGACAGACTTTCAGTGCGAGATTCTTTGTATAAATTAATGTTTTAAATATAATTCTTTGTATAAATAAATGTTTTAAATTGTTACTATTATTTCATCCTTCTTCCTACTATACGAATGAATATTCACATTAAAATTATTTTACCACTCAGTCGTTGTCACGTAAAACTTTCGCCCGTATACCGACTTTACAGGCAACCAATTTTTTCTTTTTTTGATAAGAAAATAACTAGAAAAATAATCTAAAAAAGTACGTTGTTTTTATTGTTTTAAACCACAGCGCTTCCTTATATTCTACAGCTTAGTTGTGACACATACTGAAATATTTTGTTATACACATAATATTATAAGTTAGCGTTATTAGTATAAATATTGTGTCTTCGTTTTTCGTATGTCAAATCTATAATGTCGGAAAGAGCGAAATCTGTCTTTACCAATCGCTAAGCAACGTTTACAAGTAAGGCCGATTTTAAATATCGTTTCAAACAATTTACGTTTTAACGCTTCCTATACGCGGTTAGGGGAGTTACGTACTGTAGAATTCAGACCATATCAAGTTTATCGTTAACTACTACAGATGGCGCTGGACTTTTACTTAAATCCAAAACATATTTTAGCCGCTAGTGTATATTTAGCATCAAGAAGTGAAACCAGATTTTATAAGAACCTCAAATTACTCTATTCATAAAAAGAACACCAATAAAATAAAATTAAATCATATAAATTGATGTAAATTACTCACTCAGCCATTTGATGAGCCAGTTGCCGTGGTTGGTAAGATACTTGGGTTTCACGCCGCTGCAGCGGAATTAGAATTATACGATCGATATATAGAAGTAGTAAATATAAAGATACATTATATTCTCTATCATTGACACCTGGCTCCAAACAACAGCTTTATTAAAAAAAGAAGCGCGCTAATTTCAAACCGCCGCGCCGTCATCTGGTTAGTGCACATAAAGGTAAAGTTTCACTTGGTGGTAGAGCCTTGTGCAAGCTCGTCTGGGTAGGTACCACCCACTCATCAGATATTGTACCTCAAAACAGAAGTACTTGTTATTGCTGTGTTCCGGTTTGAAGTTTGAGTGAGCCAGTGTAATTACAGGCACAACAGGGACAGGGACATAACATCTTAGTTCCCAAGGTTGGTGGCGCATTGGCGATGTAAGAGATGGTTAACAGCTCTTACAACGCCAATGTCTATGGGCGTTGGTGACCACTTACCATCAGGTGGCCCATATGCACGTCCGCCTTCCTATGCGATAAAAAAAAATAATAAAAAATAAAGCCGTCCCATCGGTTTATGCGAGCTAGGGAATAGAGAGTGCACCTGTGTTTGCGTTCATATTTGTGCACTATAATAATCTCGTGTCTCTTGATGTGGCCGAAATCGGTCTGGACGACTATTATTATTATTTTATAAGACAGTCACGGAATACGTTTTCAGTAGTAAGTTATAAATAATTCATTGAAATGAATAAAATTGAAGTGTCTGTCTGTGTTTTCAAAATCTACCTCATTTTAGGGTTCCACCTTAAAAGGAAACGGAAGCCTTATAGGATCACTTTGGTGTCTGTCCGTCTGTCTGTCTGTTTATAGCTATTTGCGAGTTACTGAAACCAATACAATAATAATTTGTCTTTTTGACTTTCTATCGGTTTGGATGGGATAATGAAATGACTGAATTATTATAAAAAGTATTTAAAGGCAGTGCTTAGTCTTTATTTCATCAAAATCTGTTGAGTCTAACGAAAGCTACAAAAAATTAAAATTTACGTATACTTACTTTTGTTGTTATAATGCATGTTGCAGCTATGTGTCATTGTTGGCAAAATACGCCCAAAATATATAGACCATGACATAAAATAATTTAAGGCAATATAAAAAGTAAAAGCAGCCCAGTGGACTAATAAATAAAGTACACTTTGCAGTAACGTGCAATAATATGGGGGAACGTTGATGTTCAACAGGTGGCTCATGTTACCCATCCTATTCTAGAATGGATCAGAACTTTCTGTCGTGTCATAGTTCCCTGGTACCATGCTCGCTGGGTCACGTGTTTCGAATTCTCTCCGCACTGCCAAAAGATTTTTTAAACTCCAAAAAATGTTGTTAATGCAACCCTATTCCATCCATATTGAGCTCCAGAATACTACGGCAGTATCATCCGCATTTAAAAACGTTGAGCATTTTAAAGTGTTAAATTATTTAAAACAACAATGTAATAAGAAACAGTTTAGTCCCAGAACGTAGTAGTTACCTTGAGGTACACCGTGTTGAGTATAACTATCTCCGATAATATATGAACCGAATCTTTAAATAGAAATAAAGGAAGTTTACCTTACGCCTATGTAGAGTACAATATAAATCTTCTTTATTTATTTTTTATACGTACAAATAGAATACAATTAGAACATTAAAATTACAAAGTTACACATAATACAATAAAAGATAAAAATAATTATAGTCTAGAATTATATTACTAAACATGTGTACACGGCATACTCATTAAAATAAAATTAATACAGTCAGTTTATCTTTATATCATAATAAACTATTATCATGAAACATTATCACTCTTCAGTACAAGAACGGGGATAGAAAGGCGAAAGCCTTCCCCTCCGTCAAAGACTTTTTTAAATAATGTTAATACAATGTGATGTTGGTATATATGTTTGAATTATATCAGATATATTATATTGTGGGAAGTTAGAATTGATAAATAAGGTTCAAATCATAAATCAGTTTCAAATTTATTTATTGTTTATATTTTAATTCCTTCGTCGTAGTCATTCGTCTTAAATCATGTATTCGTATTTTTAAACAAAATGTCAAATGTCAATAAATCATAATACATCCACATTTACGGGCTGTTGCTGTTAAATAAACAAGAGAAATATATATTTTTTATCTTATAAAACAAATATATAAATATAGTTATTTAACAAAACTCAAGCCTTAAAAGTACGTTTGACTTCCTGTATCTCGTGTGCTATGGCAAAATCTATTGTCAGTTAAAACAATAGAGTACATATTGCAATGTTGCATTTTTATCTAGAGGTCCGACTCATCAACAGGTGGTTTGGTTTGTATTCAGATTACTCCTCTTGATACCTACTCTCCTAGTACCATTTCCATAGAGTCACGTGTTTGTCTTACATTCTTTCTCACTTCTCTTCTTTCTTTCTACTACTATTTTTATAATATTTATTAATTTATATCAAACTGAAATTAAACCACTTTAAGCTTATAGGGAGGGAACTATTTGGTGATTTATTTCAGTTCAATTTGTTTTATCCAGTTTAATTGCTGCTCATGTTGCATTCAAGAGCATTGTTTTAAAAAAAAAGAGGTAATTCCTCCCTCTGGAACTTATAGTCAAAATCATTCGAAAAATAAAATCTACAGACATTCATTCCTTTCATATATATAGGACAGATAAGTTCTAATAAGTCATTTGCTTATGGTTCTAGTTGCTTTCACTTGATTGATTGATTACGACACCCTACATAGAAAAAAGTCACAATTTTTTTATTCCCCTAATAAAGTACAGGGCTCACTGGAGATTTGAGCCCTATACGAAGGTTATTAGCGATATACGTCAATAGCGTTTAAACTCCTTAAACTTTTCGCATACATACATTTCTGATGGAAGCCAACATTTTTTATACTTTAACTATTTATGTACATTGTATATGAAAGAATATTTATGTTTATGGTCTGAGATGATAATCTCAACAAGTATGAACATCAATGAACATCAAGAAGTATGGGTCATATTATTTCCTATTCTGATCTACTTTCCTGGTACCATATTTAAAGGGTCACGTGTTTTCCAGAGTTCCACAGATCGATAGATAGGTGGTATGAAAATATAAATAAATAAGTTGGTCGTAGGGTAACTATTAACATAATAATGTGTTTTTTTTTAATAACTCACTCTCAAATCTATGATTTTATGATATAAATTGAATTAAAATAAACGTCGTTTTGTAATTTTGAAATCATTGTGACAAACAAGTGGATGTCGAACAACTTTAAAGGTAAATTTTTACTGCACGGTCAAAACGTGTACTTTTAGTCAATTTAAACTGCTTGTGAAGTCAAATGTTGTGTCCATGGTATCTATCTAAAAGAAATTCTGATCTAAATAAGGTTCAGTTCTGTCACTAATAATAACTTAATTTTCTGAAAGAACAGCTTAAGAACTATATTTCGTTTTTAACATTGGCCCCATTTGTTAATGTTTAACATAAAAATTAATATAGAGATTAATTAAATTAGTTTTTAATCTCTCATCTTAATAATAATTATTTTAATTTACTCTTACTATAAAATTAAATAAATAAAACCCTCTTAAAACAGAAGCAAGGCAATAAAAAAATCATATAGGCTTACACAAGGTTATAAAATCTTGTCCGGAAGAGTTCTATCTCTATACAAGTATTTAATTTATTAATTTTTTTATATCCTGTTTAATAAATAATTTTACAATAAATAATAAAAATTACAAAAATAGATCCTTATTATAGTTACTTATAATATAGTACTGAAATTAAAGTTTTTTGGATGCGATGTAAATAACTTAAAACTTGATTTTGAGAAAAACGTTTTTTCGTCTCAACGTAAGAAACGTTGAGATGAAACGTTGAACTATAAGAGACGCTAAGATAAACAAAATCGTTAAGTGTGCTTGGGCATTTAGACGTATTTTTATGTGTATATTGTAACTAAAAATCATGTAATAATGTAATCATCTATATATTATATTATTATATTGGTCAAATTTTGACAGATACGACAGAGTGCATAATTTTGTCTCACTTACTCTCGTGAACCCTGATATTCGAAATCATATTTGGAGCGCGAATGTGTGTTTCACGTGATTACTTATATGTGAAACAGCAACAGGTAGTTATTCAGTAAACCTTCTCCCGTATTCTAGTTCCCTGGTACTAATCCCACTGAGTCACGTGTTTTCTCATGCTCTCACTGCGCTCTCTTGTTGCTGCTTAATTTTCCCCAATGGCATGGACATGTTAAACATGGCGCCCAACGTGGGCCTACTGTCTAATTTTAAGTATTTTATAATAATATGTGCGAATATGTATTAAAACTTCACTCTTTTGTGACAGTCAACATTAATTTGTGTTTGTTTTTATGACATTAATATGTACTTAATTGTTAATTTATATATCAAAATAGATTATTCTCTAATTTTATTATTTTCTTAACGCTTCAAATATAATTGAAGTGGTTCTGATAAGTGCAACAATGACTTTTTTATGTGTTATTTCCTAATTGATTAAATCAAAACCTTTTTGTATTATATATAAACTTTTTATTATATTATAATTATACAAATACAAAAGTTAAGTTAAAACAGTAATTTAAATTATTTTTTACCTAAAAGTTAGGTTATTATGGCGGAAATAATAAGTATGACGGTGTGATCGTGACGCCGTCATCGCTCGAGACTATCAATGTTTAGACGAAAGTGATTGCATATTTTTTGCTGCAATGTCATTCTAGAGGAACTTAAACAACAGAACTTCAAAAATTACTTTGGGTGCCAAGAATAAAAATTAATAATAATATTAATATTTTGTTGTTCATGAATAAGTAAATAAATTGAAGGCATCTGAAAGGAATCCAATTGATTTTTATTATCAAGAACAAAAAAAAAAAAATAAAATTAGATTTATAAAATACTCTTTTACATCCTTCATTCAGTCGTAGCGTATAAATTATTAAAATATACCAAATAAAATTATTCACTTTCAAAATGTTCGTTTATCCTTTGTTACAACAAATTGGCTTAAACTGTAAAAGCGGTTTACAAACTAAAATATAAAAATTGATTTTTTTTCCTGTCGAACACCGAAACACGTGACTGATAATATAGTACCAGGAGGTCATATTAGTTAAAGGGGTTTTGACATACAACAACCACCTGATATTTAACGCTGTGACATAAATTTGCATTCTATTGCATGTGGTGACTTGCTTCCATTTTCATTGACTGCCATAACCATTATGAGTACACCTACTAATAATACATAATATGTAATGTTTGAAGATAATGCATTCATTAACACGCTTTTATTAGCTTGGGTTGTATGTAACGGAATCTTTGAACTTAATTTTCACAAATTTCCAGAAGTCTGATGAATTTGAAACTTTGCATACGTATCAAGGACCGATGACAATGCAATAATTTGATAACAGTTTTTTTTTTTTTTCGACGTTTCGCTGGATAATCTTAGCGTGTTTTTTTAGTTTTTTTAAACTATTTATATTATTATTTATTTTATGTTTTATTTTAATTAAAAAGATTTAAAAAAAGAACAGGAATAAAATTAATAAATGTAAGTATCAAGATGTAAGAGAGGAGAGTTCCATACTGTATACATATTTATTTAAGTGCATCACTAATTATAGTATATAATAGGAGATATAAAAGCAAATGAAAACATATGTGCCACCAACTTTGGATTCTAAGATATCATGTTCCTCGTGCCTATAGTTATGATGGCGATGCTAGCTCACTCACCCTTTAAAGCAAAACAAAACAATACTAGCAAAAGTTGTTAAGCGATAGATTTAACTATCAATGGTTGAAACGTACCCAGGCAGGCTAACACAACACCCTACCACCAAGTAAAGTGACCGAGTGGTGAATTAATGTAGTATCATATGGTGTAAACATTTGTTTTGTAGTTTAATTGTTTATTTTTTTATTGGTATTTTTTTATATATTATTATAAATTAAAGTTATTTTTGCCATTATGACAACTGATTATTAAACATTACTTTTAACATATTATTACTTTTGCATTATTTATTAAAATAAACTAGAAGAAACATAGTTGTAATTATTTAATTAAAATTATTACAAACTACATATTATAAAAAAAATCTTATAAAAATTGACATACGTTTAACATCAAGATATCGCATTTGAAATAAGCTCGTCATTTTATATCTGTAATCTACAAATGTTTACGCAAACAAAATACACCTGATGTTATCATTAAACCAAACTATAATATATGTTATTACATATATTAGTTATTGTTGCTGTGAGCAAATACAAATGGCAGCAAAAGTGGTTTAATATTAATCACAGCGAATATGGAAATTCAGATAGTACTTTCAAACTCGAGTCCCACGTTGGGTGCCACTTTTTACTAATTTTCCATAGACAAAACTAAAGCCTTCTGCATTTCTTTACTATATATTGCAGATATGAAAACGTCACATATCGTTATGGTATTTGTCCATATATTACACATGATCGCGCACCTTAATTATGTGAAGCAGAACAATGTGTGCCGGTAATGAGTTAATTGCATTCAATGTGAGATCCCCAATTAAAGTGATTGACCATTAATGTTCCCAAAGATGATGTAGAGTATAGTGTTATTTATACAATTACATTCGGTTTTAAATTTCTTCATTATTAGTGCAGTTCATTTAAGATATATTTTGATGGCCCGAGTGAACCTGTGATTTTTCTTTGATTATCTGCATTTATAAACCTTGATTACATTACTACGATAGTAGTTAAAAGTATTTCTGTAATTTTATTACAGCAACATTGACTATATACTACTAGTCCGTACAAAATACTTCAACATTTACCCGAAATGTAGTTCTAGCAATATTTCTTTGTTACAGAAAATCTACTTTCACTTTTTACAAAAAAAATAGTATTCTGAGACTACGACACAGTGAATATTGCTGTGCTATTTGCTTTTCGGGTCTGAAAATCAATTGGTTCATCGGCGATCTCCTCTGCTATTATAGTTTCCTGGTACTATCTCTGTAGAGTCACGTGTTTTTATTGACAAACCTCTGGATAGAAAAGATTTTTTCTTACTACCTACCAAATGTAATTTTAATATGATTTTTTTAGGAATTATATTTTAGACTAATTTTTTAATCGGCTTACTTTATGCCTTATTTTTTATCATGACAGATTAATTGATATTTACAGGTAGCCAACTAACGATTTAAATATCAGTTGTTTTTTTTTTATAATATAAGTTTACATCCATTTATTATTCTAATTTAAATAGTGAAAATGAGTTGGAATGCCATCGTTATTGTAGTTTTAATTTACTATGTTATAATATATCTCTGCGACTATTTGTGTAATTATCCATCCTTTCCCCTAATGTTTAAATTATTATTTTTTCTTTATATAATCCAAAATTAATATAATTGTTCGTGTAGTATATTTATTATTGTTTCTATTGTTAACTGACTGCAAGAAGTAGTCCACGTATGTTTTGTTATTAGCTGTAATTAGAATCAAGATATGTTCTTAGTTAGACAAACTGTCTTGAAATAATAATAACTAAAAAGCTTTACAACTTTACAGCGATAACTAATAAATGTTGAAGTGTAAAAAACATCTTATCTAAATAGTTCTTTTATTAAATTATGAACCTCGTGGGCATTTTACATACCACTTACTAAATATTTATAGTTCGAACTCCGGTAGGATTTAACGGTGTACGCTATAGAAATATTTGGTGCTTCAGTTAGAACCAGAACATAATTGCACTACTTCCGTGCTGCAGGTATGCATTTAATAAAAAGTGCAGCCAAAAATAGCCTGTATCTCCTGAAAATCTCCTGTACTGGAATTATCTCCTAGTACTATTTTCCTTCGGTTCACATGAGTGTGAAGAAACTAAAATAAATCTGATAGAATTTGATGCACTTTTTACATCTAATGCGCAACATCGACACAACAACGCCTAAAATGTATTAATTATTTAATACAAAATATAAAAATCACCATTACAAAACAAAAAAAGAGAATTAACGAAAACTTAGCACAAATTAGCAGGAGAAGATTTAATCTGTCCAAGTTTCCTCTTTTATTTATTTTATTAATGACTGATCAATTAATCAATTCAATCCAGAATAAAAACATATATGATAATAATAATAAATGAAAAATGATTTATAAAATATGTAATTTTGTACTTTTTCGGAATGCATCAATCATGTTTCAAATAAATGTAACATTTTAATTATTATAACAATAGCATTCATTTTTCAAGACTTTCAAACGAATACTAGCGATACCGCTCTGTCACGTTGTATTCCGTTATACAACTACTAGGACTACATAAAGTGCACTAGGCACTATACTAACTATCCTTACGGTTTATAGTCAAGCCAAAACACGTGCGCCTCTGGTAAAAGTGATAGGATATCATAGATAAGCAGGAGATCCTTACCAAAATAGAATGCTGGTAGGTGATAATTATGTCACTGTTAGCGGTCACTGCCCCACCAGAGTAATCGACATGGTCGAAAGTATAAAACTTCACGCTAAACAGCACAATCATTATCAGCAACAGACGCCCCGAAGCTGCTTCTTCTGTACCTAGACATCCGCAAGATACAGACATTCGTAGAGCAGGTCGTTCGCTGGACCTCCCCGAACGGGGTCTCATCCGGTGCGCTTGATTGGCCTGCGAATGGAAGGAGAGGCATTACAGACGTCTGTTGTATATTACGCCCAGGGATATTTCCCGACACAAAAAACCAAGACACCGCAGTCATAAGGGCACACCCTTGGAGCTGCCATCACCAGACCCCATCACAAGGGGGATGAGTGAGAATGAAGCGTTCCACAATCACATAAAATATTGAGTAACTTCAAATTATGAATCCCACACTGGGTGATACTTTTACTTCTAACGAATTATATAGACCCCTAAAAATATAAATTTATGATGATTATATTAAATTGATGATCGTCATCAATGATAATTGAGATGTACATAAATAAATATAAAGAAACATATACATTTGTTTGTACTCCGTCCTTCCGTCTGATATATAATAATTTAAATACATACTATTAAATAAATATGCAACAGTGTAATCGTAGGTGCTATCGTTTCTTTTATATATACAATAAATATTTCAATGTAAAAATTAAATATTGTCTATTATTCCATATAATAATTAAATTTCCTTTCTTGTTCATTTACACATTAAAAAAATATTTAAAAAAAGCAATGCCCCAGACAGTTCCTCAAACACGTGCACTTTTGTCAAATGCACTGGGATATCATAAAGTGAAAGGAATTCTCCGAACAACCTGTTGCTTTGTGAGCAAACGCCATCTCTTTTCAGTTTAATGTAAACTAGGAAGACTGCGCTAAGAATACAAATGATGACCACCTACATATATTCTTTTAGGTCAAAACACAAATGACCTGGTAGCTGATACTACCTGTGCTCGGTACGCTCGTGAACCCTCGGACAACCTCGAGGCGAGTATATTCTTTAAAACCCAACTAATTAGACCCAAGTATTTTAAACTACAAGATGAATATTTTAAATTCAAACAATAGTATATTTGTATATTTGATTTGGGCATAATTCCACGTTGATATTGCTTCCAGCCCCAATCTGTTGCTATTTGTTGCAAAAAATTGGAATTCGAGTTATTTTCGATTTTTTGCATTTTCTGAGAAGATTTACTACGGTAACATATATATATTTTTTCACCATCGGAAAGTAGAGGTGTCAACGAACAAAAAACATACCAACTTTTTGAAAAAAGCTGATATTTTGACGGGTGAATTTTCGATTGAAAATTAGGGTGTTTTTTTCGATATTAATTCAAAATAAGGTGAAAAAATAAATATTTTTAATCAAATAAATTACAGCGTATTTGAGACATAAAAAGGTAAGTTTTCTCCCAAATTTCGTTAAAAAAAAATAATTTTTGTAAAAGATAAAAATACAAAACCAAAAACTTGGTTTTTTGAATTTTTCACATAAATTTTGAGGTTATGTGAAAAAAGTATAAATACAAGAGTTTTAGATCTTTTTCTTACCTACAACTTTGCCATTTGACTTTTTTCGATAGTACTTTTAGTTTTGCCGGAAATCGAGAAAAACCGTTTTTTACCCTTAAAACCCCCCCCTTACCCCCTTCCCGACCTCAGATCGCCCGTAAATTATTTTTCCTTTCATTTTTATAATATTCCCCTCCTTCTCTAATGGATTTCATCCTACTATTATTTTTTTTCACTTTTTATTATTTTTAAAGGCTTCTACCCTAGTCTAATATTAAGTATACAAAAGTGAGAAATGATTTTACAAATACCTCGAATTGATCTTTTTAAAAATAGAATACCAAATCATATAAATAACCCACTCAATTACTCTTACAAATCTAAATAACACATTTGAACACATTCAACAATTCATAAGTCGTGCCAATAATAAATAAATTACTTTACCTTTCTGAGCACTAACAAAATGGCGCGGTTTGAAAGTAGCACGCTTACAACGCTGTTTTAAGGGCCAAGGAGTATAACTATATATATGTTATATTATGTGTGAACTAAAATTTATGTTGTTATTAATAAGGTTCAGATTTAAATTTCATTATATTTTAAACGGTATGAATCTACAGAACTTGAAACCTTTGCACCAAGTAGCAAAGCAGGCCTCTATTTAAAGCGTGCTTTGCCCTATATCTGCAATCAACTTACGATTATTATTCAACCGTTATCGAAGAATTTCTTGTAACTCCTACTCAACTATAAACATCATCCTTCAATGATTTCAATTTTTGACACCTTCATATCTCCCCATACTAAGAAAGCAAACATTTAATGAAAAACACTTGACCCAACTTAATTACTAGTATTTAAATTCTAATTTATAGCCAATAACAAAATGTCTTGCATCAGGGCTTTATTGCAGTTCAGTACAGAAAAGCAATGTTGATCGCTTACTAGCAACTGAAAAAATACATTTGAATTTTGGTCAACAGTTTTAATAATATTGGAAAATAACACGTAACATATTTTTATTCTAACATTAAATACTTTAGTCGTATATACATCATAATACCATTCATAAAATACTTTAATATGTAACAAGTGACATCTATATTTGTTTACTAAAACTACCTCCGATATTTAACAAGAACGTGTCGTATTCAAGCAATCTCGTGATTTAAACGCCATCTCTTCCTAGTTTAACGGAAATGAGAAAAACACCAGATGTCGCATTATACCATACAAACGAGAGTAAAGTAGATGAAGGTACAAAGTTAATTTCAATCGCATTTTAAATGTGAAACATGAAAGTGATTTTAAACTGAGTCCCACATTGGGTGCCACTATTTATGTGCTTGTAACATGACTCAGAACTTAACTTTTACAAGGTACTCGAGATTAAATTCACTTGCTTGCGGCTGCAGCAAGCCATATAAGCCAAAAACAAACATTTATTATTACATAATTAAATGATAAACTTGTGTCTGTAATTAGTTATACTGGCTCAGACGGTCCTCAAACTGGAATACAACAATACCAAATACTGTTGTTTAGCGATACCCGGCCCTACCATCAAGTTAAGTAAAACAAATATGAATAAATTAAAAAAACATAAGCGGCTAGGCTAAAATTTTATTAACGTAACTTTGAAATTGATCGCGCAGCAGACGACCGTTGGTCACGTTGCATCCCTTCATACAGTTACCAGGAGTGCATAGGTTACAGGATACACGTCCGGAAATGTATAGTAATTAAATGCACTGCAATCACATATCGAGAGTGAAAAGGATAGCAAGCGCTGAAAGCATGAAAAAGCAAAGGACCGCCAACGTAAGGGATAACAACATATATCTATCGCTCTTAGTTTCCAATGGTCCGAAAAATTAATTTCTTGTTACCGTTGTCGACCGCGTGAAAAATATAATCATTCAACATAATTATTGTATAGGCATTTATCTAACATTTTATTCAGTAATGAGGCTAACCAGCAAACTTTTTCATAACATTAAAAAATATCATATTTTCCTTATTATAAAATAAAAATATAAAAATATTTTTATTTAGGGTTAGTAAGATTGCTATCCTTATAAATAGATAATAAGTATTTAAAAATATGTATAACATTATTAAGCGTTAAGTTTACATGAGAAGGTGTAATGTCGCTTTCTTTATCATATGAGCTTTACTCATAGTAACGTAAGGCGAATAAGAGAGAAATATACATTCACTTCAAAAACGTATTTCAAGAATCTATGGATATACATAGTTACACGAACTCGAACACTGTAGTTCAAACACAAAACAAAATATTATTGAAGTTTTAAGTTAACTCAAGAAAACCTATATTACACGCTGAATTGCGCCTGCAAAGTTATTAATTTTATTAACGGATTATTTATTATAACATTTTTAAACTAAAATTATTAAATGACTTAGCTATTTACTTTTTAAAAGTATTTTTTTAAAAACAAATTAGGTTCGTTAATAAATTTAAGAAGTAAAGTACATTTTTACCGGTCGCGCATTTACGTGTTGCAGTTATGAGGCATTCGAGTCCATGAATGAGATTCTTAAAATGTGTAATTAAATAATGGGACACTTGGTGGTAGAGCTTTGTGTAAGCTCGTCTGGGTAGGTACCACCCACTCATCAGATATTCTACCGCAAAGCAGCAGTACTTTGTATTGTTGTGTTCCGGTTTGAAGGGTGAGTGAGCCAGTGTAATTACAGGCACAAGGGACATAACAGCTTAGTTCCCATGGTTGGTGGCGCATTGGCGATGTAAGCGATGGTCTCTTACAATGCCAGCAGGTGGCCCATATGCTCGCCCGCCTGCCCACCTATACAATAAAAAAAATGTAGAACGAAATATATCCACGAAAAATATCAATCATGTTCAGATCACTTGCCATCGCCTTAGTTTTAAAATAACGGTTTGTTTCTAATAGCATATACGATATTTTAAATGAAATTGTTATATTAAAAAGAAAATTAATTATACATGACAATTGAAAATTTAATAAACAAATCTAAAAGATTTGTAGGATAAGAGAACAGTCTGTTTCAAGGTGAGGTAAATCGGCCCTCCTCAGTAAATAAAATTAATGTTAACATAACAACAACAAATCGAATGTTGAAAGAAAAATATATATATACATCAGGTGTGGTGCAAATCAAGGGAAACACGTGACACTATGGAGATAGTACTAGGAAACTATAGCAGCAAGGGAGATCCGCGCATCGCTGCAATATGCACTGCATTTGAATTGGTTCCTATTTAACAATGAACTTACCAGAAACATACAGTAAATATGTTATTAATTGTCTAATTAAAAAAAATGTAATTTTATATCTGATTGTATAAGCCTCACACGCTGTTATAAAAAGTATGTTGTACATTGTCTTTGTTTAATGTCCTAAAATCCTTTAGGACATTAAACAAAGATATATTTACACCAACGCTACAAGTAGAGTGAAACTCGAAACCAGAGGAGAAAAAATAAGAATTGAAAGGGGAGTAAGACAGGGTGATCCCTTGTCACCAAAACTATTTATCGCGGTTCTAGAGAGTATATTTAAAAAACTAGATTGGACAACCAAGGGATTGAATGTAGGTGGCGTTTACCTGAGCCATTTGAAATTCGCAGATGATATCGTTGTACTTGCCGAAACACCTGGGGAACTCGAAATAATGATACATTCGCTTGAGGAAGAAAGTCCTAGAGTTGGACTGGAAATTAACGCCACCAAAACTAAAATAATCACTAATAGCCAGCGACTTCCTATCAGTTCAAAGGGCAACTACATAGAATATGTGGACAAATACATATACCTGGGCAAACAGCTATCTTTCAGTGCATTAAATAACGAAGAAGAAGTAGAAAGGAGATGTAAACTAACTTGGAACAAATTCTGGTCCCTAAAGGAAATTTTAAAAGGAGATTATACATTAAACATTAAAAAAACTGTTATTGATACCTGTCTTCTGCCTAGCTTATTGTATGGTTGTCAGACATGGGTTTACACACATAAAGTGAAAGAAAAAATAAGGACAACACAGAGATCAATGGAGAGAAGTGCACTAAAAATTAGAAAAATACATAAAATAAGGTCAGAAATCATCAGGCAAAAAACTAAACTAACGGATGCTTTAACACAGGCTTTAAAATTAAAATGGCAATGGGCTGGTCATATCTCAAGGCTTAAGGACAATAGATGGACAACAAAAGTGACACGCTGGAAGGGGCCATTAGGGAAAAGAAGCATCGGCAGACCATCAAAACGGTGGTCTGATGATATTGTTAAGGTAGCAGGGCAAGACTGGATTATGCTCGCCAGAGATAGAGGATTCTGGAAGGAGAAAGAGGAGGCCTTTACCCAATCGGGATCCACATTACAAATAAATAACAAACCTCACTAACACCAGATTAATAGCTTAAAATATACTAACACGACTAATAAACATTTGAATTGTAAATAAACATTTTGCTGTGGAATAAAAGGCTTAAATAAATAAATAAATAAATAATACATACTTCTTTACATAACCTTATTTGAACCAAACATCTACTTTGGTTAGTTAACTTTGACTATAGTCACACTTAAAACACGTGCTCTACTATAGTATGTATAAGGAGTGCATAAAGGTATGAGAGATATTTCCTGAGGTAAAACATATCTAAGCATGAGATATATCACTGGTTTACAATGACATAGTCTAAAATAAATTATCACAAACTAACTTTATTGATACAGGGACTGTAATAACTCAATTTACATCGTCATTTCAGAATAATAAAATTACAAAAACACTAAATTATAATTGTTGCGATAGTAAGGTTCAATTTTGTTCACAGTTTTATGTACAAATAAAAGATAAAAGAACAAGTCGTCAAAGTTTTTGTGACGGGCTTAATTAGGTGGCGTTTATTTTATTTTTTTGTTCTATTTACATTTAGTATAATTAATTACATAAAAATAACAGAGGCATTTGAATATATTTTGCTATAACTATTTTTTTACATTCAGCTTCCTAAAAATAGTTTTTTTTTTTACAATTTCATGTTAGTTTTGTGCTAATGATTATTAAGAAAAAAATCATTGCGCCTTATACGACATTAAATAAATAAAAAATTTAACAAAACAAAAACCGACTTCAAGGTAAAATACTAAATTAATATGCACTAAAAAGTAAAAAAGTAATTGCGTATTCTTCTATAATTTGATAATAAACTAACTATTTTCTACTCATCAAATTGTCAAAACTGGACTAAAAAAATGGGACCCCATAGGAAGCACCCTATCAAATAAAAAAAAAACATCAAAATCGAGTTATGAGGTAACAAACACAAAAAAAGACATACAGACGAATTGATAACCTCCTCCTTTTTTTGAAGTCGGTTAAAAATAGTTCCTCTATAAATATTCTTCATTCATATTTTGTCCAAACACGTGACTATACAGAGATAGTACCAGGAGACAATATCAACCCAGGAATTGGCTCGATAAAACCACCTGTTTGATCTATGCAGGCCACATACATGTAGCCTATGGCCTAGTGGCTAGAACTCTTAAATTAGACTATTATTATTATTATTAATTATTATGATCACTTAGAATCTTCTCAATTACTTCAACAAAAATCTATAAAAGTAAAAAGTAATCAAGTTTAAATAAACTTTATTAATGAAGTTTATGCCGTTAATTGACTGTTTTATTACAATAACTAACTATTTTAAATTTTTATTATTATTTATCACTACAATATACAATATAAGAAATATAAAAAATCACGACTCAATTTTATTTAAGAAACAGCCAGGTATGTTTTCCTCATTACGTATCTTATTAAAATAAATACAAATATTCAACGTATAATAAATACTACCTTTGAGTCTGGATGGATTCTACGAAATACTTAAGAATTTGACAATTACAATAATTCAAATATATTTAGATTTGAACTAATATTAATAAAATCATTGGGAATAGAGCCATTTCGCCTGCGTTGCTAGAACACACTCACAGGTAGTACACACTCATATCCCTCGTATGTGTAGTTCGCTAAAACACGTGACTGTATCGAGATAGTACCAGGAGACAATATCAGTCCAGGAAATACATTGATGCTACGTGTTGATATTTAAAAAAAACACATAGGCTTAAACCGAGAAGGCTCAGTCATGAATCTTTTTTTTATGAATAGGTATACGAACGAGCATATGGACCACATGATGGAAAACGGTCAACAACGCCCAGACATTGTGATTGTATAAAATGTCGACCATCTTGCATCGACAATGCGCCACCAGATGAAGGTGAACCCAGATGAGCTTATACAAAGCCCTACCACCAGTGAATCTTAACCGAAATTTACATTGTTAAACCCCGTGCAAGGACTTAATGCTTACAATTCATTCAATGATCAGCGGTGGCAGTTGTTATGAGATATTTTCGATGGAATTGTGCCACACGTAAATCGACCACTGTGGTTGATACACGTCGTATTGGGCACAATTGCATGCAAAGTGAATCATTTAAACTTAAGCCTAACTTTGCACAATTTATTATTCATCTTTTACCATAGGTTTATACATTTTTTTTTAATAAAACACAAATTGACGTCATTATATTTAATATAAATAGTAAGATAAAAGTTAGGTATAATATACTATATAATAGTTTGTAAAATAAAACATATAAGCGAAACACTACTTACTACACAACTCTTCACATAATCTACTCTCCGCCCGATTGACTTGAAATTTGTCACAGTTAACTACGTCCCCGACGACATCGACACTCACTATTGAAAATACATCTTTCTTTTATCTCCCGGGCGAAGCCGAAATGTTTAGTAGCTATTGCAAAATAAAATTAATTTAAATACAATCTGAACAATTTGTAGGAAAAAATAAGTCACAGGTGTGTCAATGAAAACACGTGACTCTACGGAGACCGTACCAGGGCACTATATCAGCAAAGGAGAACTTCGATACACCTGTTGCCTTTTGACACCCGAAAACGTATGATCAGAATATACAGTGGTGTCGTACTATATGAATAGGGTATCTTTTGCTTTGCGCTAGTAAAATAAGGGTTTTATCGCGTACGATTTTTTAACAATGATATAAAAACCTTCACTGACCGATATGCTAAAGCATCGGAAAACTCGCGATGCGTAAATTTTCACACGGGTATTTAAATATCTCTTATTATTTCTTTTGATATTTCGACTTGCAAATTGAAAATCAATATTCATCTATAATACAAAAAAAAATGCTTAAAACGAATGCTATTCATTTTGGTAAATATTTACCAAAATATTATTTTGGTAAATGGTAAAAAGTTTTCCTTATTTTTTGCCATTTTGTTACATATATGTTTGCCATTGTGTATACAGTGGGGTGTGTATATAAATAATATTTTGGTAAGCTATCTTTCGTAAAAACCCGTATCGTTCCTTATTATCTCAAACTCTGCAACGTGTACATAATGAGCTATATCTCAAAAAAATACAACATATAAACACATCGTAACGGCCTTTATTCAACGAAAAGCTGTGAACTAAAATAATTTAGAGGCTTCGGATCAAGTACAGATAAGAGTTGGTAGGGCTTTGTGCAAGCCAGTCTACATAGGTACCACCCATACATAAGATATTCTACCGCTAAATAGCATCACTACATATTATAAAATAAAATACTCGCGTTTCCTGTCTGTCTGTATGAAGGGGATAAACTTAAAACTACTTAACGGATTTTCATACGGTTTTCATCAATGAATAAAGTGATTCAAGACGAAGGTTTACGTGTATAATTCATAAATGTTTTCTGTTAATTTGGTGAAATATGACGATAATTGTTGAAGAAGTCGGAAAAAAAAACGAGCTGATTGGGAGCTTTCATCGAAAACGCTGTAAAATCCATTTGAGTTATAACAAAATAGTGTATCGTTAAATTTTTTGTAGATCTATGAAAGGGGGTTCCCCCTTTCATAGATCAAAAAAAGTCCGCGATGGACTTTTTTATAAGGAAAGCTAACTATACCCACTTTAATGTTTAAAAAATGGTTACATAATAATGTTATTGGAAACCTATAAAAACGGATATGATATTAAACCTTATCAAATTAAATATGTTATTTACTTTAAATATATCATGTATATTATAATTGCCTTTTACACCACCCAATTTAATTTAATCTCTTGGGAGTTATCGTAATTTTAAAACTATCGGGCACTAAATAAATTCAAGCGGTCCCACACCGATCATACTAACGCGCGATGCAACCACCCACGCGCCCCCGCGTTCCTTTGTCGCCCCCTGTGGCTAAAAGCTTATACAATACTACAAAAGTTTATTTTTTTACAAATATTTACTCTACTACTCGGGCGAAGCCGGGGCGGGTCGCTATTTCAATATAATAGCAAGGAATATTGTTGCGTTTCGGTTGGATGGATAAGTGAGCCAATGTAACTACAGGCACCAAGGGATACATCATCCTGTGCTTACAACGCGCGGCGATTTAAGGAATGAATAGTATTATAAAACATTAAAAAATATAAATTAATTAAATAGTTTTTATTATTGTATTGTAAGGGGGACGAGCATATGGGTCACCTGATGGTAAGTAATCACGAACGCCCTTAAACATTGGCGTTGAGAGTAGACATGAGGCAAGAGATGTTACCATTCCTTACATCGCCATTACCTTGGGAACTAAGATGTTATGTCCCTTGTGCCTGTAATAATTACACTGGCTCACTCACCCTTCATACCGGAACACAACAATAGCAAGTACTGCGGTTTTGCGGTAGAATATCTGATGAGTGGGTCGTTTATATCTATAACATTATAAATAGATAACATTATTTAATGCAGTTTAATTATATATATTATTAACAAAGTAACAACTGAAACTCATAGCTTATATTCGTGTGAAGCAGCAGTACACACAGATATCCTTCGTGTGGACGATTCGGTAAAACACGTGACTCTGCTGTGTTAGTACCAGGAGACCATATCAGTAAAAGAAGTTTCTTGATATAACCACCTATTGGGAATTACCAATACACATACATATCAACATAGAATGATTTAAAAATGAAGCCCAAATAATATATCTGACAAGATTGAATGGATTTAATTATAAATAAAAGTCCAATTAAAACCTTTAAAAAAAAATGCATAGGACTTTTAACTTATTAATATAAATAATATTTATTCTAAATTAAAAAAAGACAGAAGAACTATATATAATACAATCAAAATACGTAAAAGTAGTAAATATAGATTTTTTATTATATTATTCTCTCTGATTAACAACTTCTACGTTTGAAATACAAAAATATTGACTATTGATTGTTAATATCAAAATCAAAATTCAACGCCATTAATGCTACATAAATATTTTATACTATAAGTCTTTTCACAAAATTCAGCAGTGAGAGAAGCGACATCTTGATTTTTATGAACAGATTTGAACATGAATCGTGAAACTCACATCATATGTTAACATGTAACAGGTAACGCCATCTCTGGACTGTTTCACTCGAAATATATAAACGCAAGATGTCACTGCTACTCGTAAAAATATTTTTACTATTATAACAAAATATTGACATATTTCTTGTTTTTTGTTAACGATACATAAAAAAAAGCCAAAAATCAACCCGCAGAGATTCTTTCGCCGGTTCTTCGCAGGGCTGGGTGTTTCTTTTCCGAACCGGTGGTAGGTTCTAGTTTAAGTTTTAGTTTAAACAATAAGAAAGTGTTATACTTCAATATTGAATAAAGTATTGTTTATTTGAAATTGGATGAGATTTGTCATTTTCTATTATTATTATTACATTTAGTCCTCTTCAGATGAGTCCTCGCGTTGGACGGTTTTTATGAAATTATTTGAAAACATCCAGCCCCATGTCGGGTGCCACTTTTATGACTTCTTACGTAAAAATGCTAATGTCTATGTCTGTGATTTATTAGTTTGTTGTGTAAAGTAGTAATTGTAGTAAAATAAGATCAAATTAATTTTTAAGCTGCCTCCAGTTCGGTAAGTAGATTATACCGATAAGAACCGTCAAGAAACTCGGTAATTACTCATTTTCGATACTTAAGTTACTAAAATAATTAAATACAATTGAATTATTATTTATCCTGCATATCAATGAATACTAACTCCATACTTGTTTATCATCTATAAAATCCTGTATCGACTGATACACATTTGATTAAAAAATTTTAATTGGCAAATATAAGTGTTTGAGGATTTTTATTATGAGCGAACACCTTGGAAGGCTGAATTGACGTTGCGAACGACGGACAGACAAAAACCTGTACTACCAGTTTTTCTTTACTTCTCATGTTTATATAATGTTTATCACTGTGAACCGAGATGGTCCAGTGGTAAGAAAGCGTGAATCATCATAACCAATGGTCGCGATCTTAAACCTGGGTAAGCACCACTAAATTACATGTACTTAACTTGTCATTATAATTCATCTCGTGCTTGACGGTGAAGGAAAACATCGTGAGGAATTCTGCATGTGTCAATTTTCACTGAAATTCTGTCACATATGTATTCCACCAACCCGCATTGGAGCAGTGTGGTGGAATAAGCTCCAAACCTTCTTCTCAAAAGAGGAGAAGAGGACTTAGTCCAGCAGTGGGACATTCACAGGCTGTTACTATACTGCACAGTATTGTTATCACTGTTTAAAAAAAAACAATTTTATCAAATTTATTATCAATTTTATCAAACATATATGTTCTTATGAACTAGTTTTTTATGCAATCGGTCTCATACGGATCTAACAAGGTCACGGGAAAAGACTGATGTAGTTCGTGGAAACACGTGACTCTATAGAACTAAGTACCAGGAAACTATAGCTGCAAAGGAGACCTTCGATTAACTGAATAATTTCTCGGACCTGTAAACTCATCACTGCAATATGCACTGTGTTGCTTTATTCATTGGTTGTTTTAGCACTGCAATCAAATTAAAAAAAATATATTTTCGCATGATGGGGGGGCCTAGTAGAAACATAGATGATCCAAAGACCTTCAAAGTAATCTACATTAGATATAACTACTATGATACTTTAAGAAATCCAAATAAACCCTAACCTAAAATTAATGCAAATGTGAGTCTGTTTGTTTGTTACGCTTTTACGCCTAAACCGATTTCAAAAATTATTTCACCAATGGAAAGGTATCAGCTAGTAATATAGGCTACATTTTGTCTCCCTATCCCCCAAGAACGACAGCGACGAGGATGAAACCGCGGGCAATATATTAGTATGTAGATTTGTTATGTCTATCTATATGTCAGGTAGACATAAGAAATCTACTCAGCGGGTCACCCGCCGAGGCATAATAGCATGCAATATGAATAGCGGATAAATTAGTGGCTGATGAGTTATAACAGGCAAAGGGCATCATCATCTTCAAAATATTATTTACATTGGAATGTTATATCCATGTCCATGTAAGACATAGACGTGTATTTTACTCTCATGGCTTTTGGCAAAAATTACACAAATAATTTTAATTATAATACATATTTTTTGTATGATACAGCACAAGCACAAACTTAATTCCTAAAATAATGTAAGTAAACGTAGTTTAGTAATAACTTAAGTTAGATAAATTAGATAAGATTGATTTTATTTCAATATCATATAAATGGAAAAATCTTGCTTTACTACCGTTAATTACGAACACACAACCCGTACGAGTATGGACAGTGCACCGAAACACGTGACGCAGCAAAAATAGTACCAGGAAAACACATTACTAGAGAGATATTTACATACAACAGCCCGTCGATATTTCAGCGTACACTACATTATAAGTACACGAACATTAATTTAGATTCTATTACATCTTGCTGATTGTTTTCATTTTCACTGACATCCAGTCGATAAAAAGGAAAAACTTTTAACATTCTGTTAAAAAATATATTTTGTGTCTATACTATTACTAGTAGTCTCCCATTGGTCTCAAATCTGTATTACAAGGAAAGCAATTCATTGCTAATAAAAATGAGACTTAAAAGTACACTTGACGTCATAGGAGTATCCGGTAGGGGATATTTTTTGTGCATGTTTATTCATTTTGTTCGTATCACATGAACTAGGTCACTTTTACTAAAGCAATATTATTTTCTTTTGTATATATATGTACCAACCGCGTCCTGCTTATGAAGGTAATTAGAATTCTAAAAAATAAAAATAAAAACGCTTAAAGTACAAATACAAAATATAATGTGTTTAAATATATATATTTTTTAAATAACTCGTACTCTTTACTCACACAATAGTTACTTAAAAACAGTGATAATTCTAAATCAACAGGAAGATAAACAAGCTTTACATGTAGATTTTATTGTATTTCTTATTAGATAATTATTTAATGTGTTAACAAAATTTCTTTTAACATGTCCGACAACGTTTAATTAAAAATTAAGCTGTCTGACAAGCGACATCTTATATTTTTATGCAATCGTGTCAACATTCCACTATAACTTCATATTCACTTTACACGCTACTCTATTACACACCGCCATCTCTCTGGAGTTGAATTTGATATAATAAAACGCTAGATGTCACTGCTATACGTAAAATAATTAAACTGCGTTAATACAATATTTACTATACACGGTTTCTTATACATATATCTATCTTATATTCTTCTTATTAGGTATGTATAAAACATTACATTATATATGTTTAATTTGATTTTATGAAATAATTAAGATATATGCTGTCTCATTTTGGGCGCCACTTTTATATTACGTAAAAATGAACCATTATTTATGTTAACGTGTCTATTTATTATAATGTAAAAACAATGTATCTAAGAAGTCAAAACAATTTAATGCAACTCGCAACATTATAACATAAATCAAACATTACTATTAATTCTTTATTTCTAATGTAAAATTGATATATTTTTAATATACAATTTTCAAGTATTCTGTTAAATGCAAACATTATATTTCTAATTCTTTCTCCTTAACATCTTGATAATAAAATTCAGCGAATTCTTTTTTTAACAGTTCTTGACTTAATTATTCAAATTCCTGCTTAATCCAAGCTTCTCCATTCAAGCAACGCCTCACATTCTACATCATAATTTCTAAGCTGATCCAATTCCAACGTTATAACATCAACCACATCCGGACAAATTGAATTATCGAAGTCTTGAACCTCGTCGTAATATTCAACGGAACTAAACTGGTATTCGCTTCTTCTCTTATTTGTGCTATTTACAACCTTTTCTTCCTTTATTTCCATTTTTTTCGTACTCACTGTAGCTGTTTTCACTTCATCGTCGGAAGTCGTAAGATTTTTTTCGTTCTCGTTTAGTTCTTTTGTTGTATTTAGTTTTGATATTGGTGGCTTAGTCTTTTCTTTTGTTTTAAAAATATTGGTTATGTTCCTTTTACATTTACTTTTGGACAAATTTTCTTTCTTAACCTGTAGGGTGTCTCCTGAAACAAATTCAACCAATGCAGCGTCATTTTTTAAAGTTTCTCGGTACTTTTTGGCCTTGTTTTCAAATGTTTCGTCATCACAATCTGCTTCAATATCGAAATTAATATCTTTTAAATGTGATATGTGCCACTCGTTATCATCCAAGTCATCCATAAATCTTCTATCAATGGTTGGATTGTATTTTGCGTCATTCTTTTCTTTTACTTTGTCTTTTTTTACATTATCAGCTGATATAATTGTAAAAAATAAGCAAAGCAGGTATTGGTCACAGAACAACATTTTCAATAACTACACTCTTACATAAAAACCTGATTAAGTATTGAAATTTGTTTATTAACGGTCGACAAAATTCGCGAACTGCAATTCATATTGATAAGAAAATTAAGTTTAAATACATGTTTTGTCTTAGTGTTTTGTTACAATAATAAGCGAATAATTTCACATTTATGTGAAATACATGATAGATGATAATTACATGGTCATAGTATGAACTATGAATATCCATCCTGACCGAAATATGTCATACTTGCCAATATGAGTGGAACATTTTGTTAGCATTACATACATTTTTTAAATGTTTTAATTTATTTACATAAGAATTATTAACATTAGATCCTTAAATATATATCGCTAAGCGTATATATATGTATATACTGTACAAGTAAATCATGACCGCGTGAAAGAGAAAGAAATATTTGACACAATTTTTCGTTTATCATCTACTTTTTTATTTATTTTATTTAATATTTTTATATGCTATAATTTAGGGTGTTTTTTTTAGGTCCCGTCGTGAAATTATGTTGGAAATACCCAAAAAATAAATCCTGAGAGTTTGAGCCTTTAATATTAATTTTAAATCTCGACCAAGGCCTGTTTAGATTTCCCACTTACACGAAAACTCTGATTTTTTACCAAAGTGCCCATTGCGGCAAAGTCATAACTCACACCGGCGAGGCAGTACGGACCACAACCTGATCTTTCAATAAAATTTGCGTTTTTTCGCAGTTATCTCGTAAATAACAAGAGCTACGGAAAAATATTAAATGTCAATCTTGTAGAAAATTTAATTTCCTACAAAAAAGGTCTCTTTTGATATTTTGATAATCGTTTGATATTGATAGTATTTTGAGGCGTGTATGCTTGAAATTACATGGTTATTAAGGTCAATATCGCATATCACCTTCTGACATTTCACGACCGTTTTCTGCGGTGAGTTTTGTTTACTTAAATTTATAATTACTATGGACATTTAAATAATCGTCGTCTTAATAAAAGCAGCTAGATTGTTCATTGCTTAACCAACTATTGATTAAATTTACATAATGGCTTCTAAACTAAATATCTCTTTAAGAATACATTTATTAATTAAATATAATTAACAATTTTATAAAGATCTAAAATACTTTATTCCCGACAATTCAACAACAAGAGAAACAAATTAAATCAGCGCCACAATTACTTAATAACACGACTTAACAGAAGAAAGCCGCCTATCACCGCATCACAGATCGTTATCAGCGAACTAACTAATCCATTCATCTCGAACCACCCCTCAAACACTAGAAAATACTTCAATTAGGTGCCCCCACACGATCAAAACAGCCCAATTACCTCTCAGCGACCCCTTTAATAAACCCTCGTTTGCTCAAAACTGAAATAAAGACGGATAAATAATCACAATTTTCGAACGCCCTGAAATTAGCATCTCGTTTGAATAAATTGACAGATAATTTGACATCGAGACCCCGCGCAACTTTGACATTCCACGAACGCAGCAAAAACATCGCTTTAAAAACACGTCGTCTAATAAAGAAAGATAAATTGCTGTGAAATAAAGCGCTGCGAGCGCTGCCACCTCGTCACAGATGTTAACAACTCACTAAGAGATGCAAATTGACAGCGGTTGGCAGCGGTGATTCGAAATGGCGCCAAAATATTTGCATAATTTGTTACGAATGGAAATGTTCAGTTTCAATTCAAAGGATTGAGGGATGATTGAAACGCTTCGTAATTTTCGTAGGTAGTCGTTTTGCTACACTAATAGCTACTGATGTTCAATTTTCGCGTTCCAATGATATTAAATAGATAAAAGTTGATTCTTATATTCTAACGATTTTAACAAGTACATTGTTTTTGGAAATACATTCAGCTGAAATTAAAAAATATATATTAAAAAGCGTACAGATAATACTTTTTTTGAAGTACCTACAAATATGTATATATTATATTATAGAATTAAAAAACGGACTTTTTCTTTGACAACTTTACTAATACCAATAAAACAATATTACATATAAATTGCTTATTATAGATACAATTTGACTACAGGAATGTACACAGCAAATTAATCCATGTAAAACTAGCTTAATTATTGCACTTTATACTATTATAAAGGAAAATTCTATCGGGATATGACAGATAAATTCACATTATTTAGGACTCGAATAAATAAATTATTATTATAAACATAGATATAACATCCATTTTTGAAAATAGAATAATTTTTGAAAATAGAAAAGTTTTACAATCAAGTATAAAAAAATCTTTACTAAAAGTTAATTCGCAAGAGCCAAACTGCGCAAACGCAAATTTGTAGAAGTTAAAAGATAGATAGATAGAAGATAGAAGTCCGCCGATGTGTTATCTGAAAAATCAAACAACAGCTGCAGGAAATTGCTATTACATTTCAAAAACCTATTAACTATAACTATAGCCTGTATATAGTTATACGAGCGATTCATCAAACAGATCCCGATATATATTAACTAATTTAAATATCTAGATCTACAGTATTCATTTTTAATATTTATTAAATTCTATACTAAAGTAGATTCTCATAAATTGTTCATCTATAGTTTAAAAACATATAAGTATTGAAGATGTAACTAATAAGAGGCACATCATTGTTTAACACCTGATTAACTAAGAATACAATATTAAAATGTGCAAATAATATAAAACTAAGACTTCAGTGTTTAGCCACTTCAACAATCCAACGATTTGCATGCGGTTTTTATAATTATTAAATGACAAATATGATCACAACAGTGTTATAATTATCGCATATAACATCTCAGATTTGTTGGATGGCTGCTCATTAAGATTTGTCTTTCTTGTAGTACCATATATGATCAAAAGCAACCAATTACAACCAATTCCATAAATGTTTGTTATTTGCCAATTCAAAAAATACGCAAATAACAAACATTTGGGCCGAAGACTGATTAATAAATATGTGGGAAGGAATACAATAATTTTTAAATGACAATGTCTCCCTCATTTGTTATTCGACCAAAGACGAGCCGTGATAATTTATTTTCAATCTAGAAATTACATTAATATGTGACGTAAAGGACGTAACTACATACATACGATTCGTAGCTGTTTTTTATACGGTACATCTGACCCCAGCATTAGTTCGTGAACAGATGTAACCAAGGGTTATCATAATGTATATCTACTAAGTTTTATAATAAAATAATTGAATGAGAAAGAATAATAAAACAATGCTGAAGTAAACAATAAAATATACTATCGTAAATGTATGTTCTTTGAAACAGCAATAATATAAACAACAAACTATTTGAACAAAATTTAAAAACCTTTTTTTTTGCTAAATATTTACATGTCGTTGTAAGTTGGCAATATATGTTTACAACTTTATTAAATATCTACAACACGTATTGCTTTAATGTTTACCGACTAAAACGGAAACACGATTATGACATATTTAGTTTACAATTACAACAGTACAACACAAACGTTGCCAATACATCTTCAGTGTGGAAATAATTTCATAATGGCATGGTATACATTTTAAAAAAGTATAACTACTAACTTCAGCCACATCTAAGTTATTTTGTCTGTACATATGCTACTTAATAGTTTACTTCATCTACGCTTATGTGTTCCTTATGATTATTTACATGATTGCGTGCATAAATAATTTAAAAACAAGCCGTTCTATCTCGCTTTACAAATGGCAGTGCATGTATGCGGGATAAGGAGGAAGGAGTGCGCAAGCGAGAGGCAATGCGTGTGCTGAGAGCTCCCGTTCGCCCGTCGCCGCTTGCGCTCGGAGCTGTTCAAGTCGGAGTTGATTTTGACGTTTCCATTTTGTTCTATAAAAAAAGTTCCTATATGAGTTATTTATGATTTATGTATAATATTTAAAGCTTCAACCATAACCTCTAATCACGTTGTCTATCTAACTTAGTGAGAAGCACTATGATTGTGATTTAGTAGTGTTTATTTAGTAAAGAACATATAAAATATTAGATTAAATAATTTAATGCCACACGAGCCCCTTGCCCATGACTGCTATCTGACATCATAACATCTTAGGTTATTATCACACCCATTTGAAAGCGATATTGTCGATTATGTTTATTGTATTACCTTACAAAAAAGTAGGATATATTTATATCATATCATATTAGGGATATCAATGAATGTTGTATCCATGACAATATACATATATTTCTATTTACATGACAATATATTTCTAGAGTTAGGCTATCAAATTTATAACAAAAGAAACGTGTAATTATGAAACCTGTATTTTTGTTTTTTTTTTTAATAATGTTTAAAATCACGTCATCACTATCACTGCCTACATCTTTAGTAAACGTTATGGTTTTCAATTACATATATTTTTATATTAGAATTATTTTTCTCAAATATATGATTTTAGATTTAAGTAAAATATTCAAAAACCTATCGCTCAATTTGCTGCTGTATACACAGCACAACTTCTCTTACCTCCTATTCTGATACCATGTCTTGACTTGTGTCTCGCTCAAGTTGAGAGCATCAGCAACGTCTCCGCGGTCAGCGACGCTCAGGTACTTCTGACATCGGAACTTGCGTTCCAAGTACGCGAGCTGCGCGTGTGTGAACGCGGTGCGTCGGCGACGGGGCTTCCGCCCTGAGTTGGGAGTACTGCCGCTTCGCCCTGAGGATTGACGATCTAGAGAACAGTGATCTTACTTATTAGTGTAGTCTTACTACGATAAAAATGCACTTTTATTTAGATGCAAATGATATTATATACGATAATTCCCTGTGAGCTTATGTATTTCTATATAAATCGTGTTCAATTTGTAAATATTCAAAGTACGATGCTATATATGATCGTATACAGCATAGCTAGTTATGATTGTTAAAGTCAGTACCGTGCACTCTTTATGCACAAAAATATATTAGAGAAACTGTAGCCCGCCTGCAATATGTTATCTAAATCAAATAACAAATAAATACATTTTATATTTAAAATGAATAACAATATGCGAATTTACCAGCTGAATCTTGCACGTCGCGCTGCGAACTGCCCGCCATCACGGACGCCGCAAACCCAGCCAAGAGTTGAGACTGGAATGAGTTCTTGGTAAGATCCATAGACCTCCCGTAAATACTATCGGATATTGACCCCGCCATTTCGAATCCATTTTCTGCATCTTTTGCACTTTCCCTGTCTGGTCTATAAAGTTGGAAAAGAGACCCCTCATATAGCTTCACAGAGTCTTCTGGTCTTTCGTATTCGTGTTCATCATCTTTAAATGGAGATGAATACTCCGAATTTGGAATTCGGTTTGTGTTATATTCTATTGGAGTTGAACGATCATTTTCGGACTCGCTTCTTTTCTGGCAGTCTGCCTTTCTTTCGTAAGTTTCGGAGTCATTGCCATATGTGACGTGAATCTTTTTCGGTGTGGATGTCTCGGAGCGATTGTCGCCCACGGATATGTCGTCATCGATATCGGAGTCGTCGGGATTGTGCGTTATCGCTGAATCATATCTATTGTTCGTGATGTCTTCAACCTCTTGAGCAGTACCTAAACAAAACACAAAATAAATCTTTAATATATTTTCGCTTACAGAAATATAATATTTGTATAATTATATAAAAAGATTACCGCACCGATACTGCAAACCAAAGACAACAAACGGTAAGCATCGCTCGAAACCAAGACTTGACACTTTCTCGCGCACAAACGGATGGTGCACAAAAGCGGGGCCACATAAAGACGTCAGTTTTAAAAAAGGAACGGCCATAGACACGAGTTTCTGCTCTAATTAATGCCTCGGGGCGTTCCGTTTCGCTCTCGAGCAATTGAATACGTTTTTGAATGGTGTGTTTTAGCGCGCGCGGGAATCTTGTCTATGCCTGCGTTTGTGTCTTTTAATTTGCATGAAAATGGTGGAGAGTGGGCATTCACCATTCACAGCGGGTCGCTTTTCATGGTTCCACGGCTAAACATTCGTACGGCTCACGTAATGGCGTAGCGGTTGCCGATTACTCGTTATTTTGCAGGAGGTGAAGAGCTCGGAATTTGAGTGTTTCTCTCGTTATAATTTCTGCATAAATATGTTTTAGCGAACGATCCTCCGCCGGGGGACGTCGAGAACATCTTAACGTTTTCGCATGAATTCCTCCAACCAAAACATCGTTATGGACCTTTATCATTTTGCTTTTATAGCGCTTGTTGGAAAAACTACAGAAGCGAAAACAGACAAAACTTCTTTAATTAATATCTGTTCAGTGTTCGGTAACTTTATATCTGCTGAAGTTTTACTTTTGGGATTCGGATTTATTTCATTTTATACCGACAATAATTCGTTGTATATTATTATTATTACTTTTTATTGCATAGGTTGACGGACGAGCATTTGGGCCACCTGATGGTAAGTGGTCACCATCGCCCATAGACAATGGCATTGTAAGAAATGTTAACCATCGCTTACATCGCCAATGCGCCACCAACCATTGGAACTAAGATGTTATGTCCCTTGTGCCTGTAATTACACTGGTTCACTCAGCCTTCAAACCGGAACACAACAGTACAAAGTACTGCTGTTTTGCGGTAGAATATCTGATGAGTGGGTGGTACCTACCCAGGCGAGCTTGCACAAAGCTCTACCACCAAGTAATTTTTATTTCATATACATACACAGAAGCCATCTGACGACATAAAGAGACAAGAAATATTATGTTCTTACCTATAAAATTTGACCTACATCGAATATAGCTATGACATTCCTTTTCCAAAATAAAAAAGAATCATTTGTTTTCCGGCTTAAAACTTATTTCACCACTCTTTTGACAAAAATTAAAGCTTGACGAAGTAAAATGCAAGCGAGATACGAAATGATAAACACATAATGGAGAAAATCATTCGGCATAAGCAGAACTCTTGCGTTTACTCGAACTTATGCCCGCGATCATCAGTTAAGACCTGAGCGTACTATATAAGGAATAATCGACTATCGCGTACTATGTAAGTAACGAACATCTATCAATGTTAATTTTATTTTACATACATTCATAGTTAGACCATAGTGAATAGCATTCACTAGTTTAACTTATGTTAGAGTTAACGTATTCACTCACATATTTTGTTAACACACACTGTTATATAAATTAAGGATTTGTTTTTTTTTTGTTTTTCGTCACTTAGAACAACAACTTTTAATTGCATGTTAAGTGAGCCTGTAATTTGTATATATTTTGTAACGCTACCTTATATACGTATTAAGAAAATGTATTTCTTAGTATATAACGTTGGAATCCTAAAAAAAAATCATTTTCACTCAATTTTCATTAAAGCGCTGAAAGTGCTCATGAAATTCATAGTACCCTCCAAATCTGTCTTAATATAAATGTTTATTTAACGCAAAGGTCAAATCAGTTGCTGTTTTTCGTTTTAAATAAGTGAGGGCGGCGGAATGAACGATGCATTTGCAATTCGAATCGCGGCGGGGTTCCCGGTACATTATTCTCGGTCACATTTTACAATTAGGATTTATTTTTTTGAAATATATCCAAGATTAAAATAGATAGAGTTTTATCGAAGGACACTTAAATGCTGAAATAGTGAATGTGTAGACTTGCAACCACAAGAGTAATAAAGTCAAAAAAACAACTAAGATATTGGATTGACGATAGTCTATGATAGTCAGTATGAAATCGCGGAAAATGGCTTTTTAATATCGATGAAGTAAAATTAATGTGGATATGTTAATAATATAATTTATTAAATTACTTAGTGGTAGCGCTTTGTGCAACTCGTCTGGGTAGGTACCACCCACTCATTATATATTCTATCGCAAAATAGTAATAGTTTATACTGTTGTGTTCCGGTTTGAAAGGCGAGTGAGCACAAGGGACATAACATCTTAGTTTCCAAGGTTGGTGGCGCATTGGCGATGTTAGCGATGGTTAACATATCTTACAATGCCAATGTCTATAGGCATTGGTGACCACTTACCATCAGGTGGCCGATATGCTCGTCCGCCTACCTATGCTATAAAAAAATTCGAAAGTCATGCGGATCAAATAGTTATAGCTGTTGATAATTTAATGTGAATCCCAAAAAATTAAATGCAAATAATTGATCACATCGATTATATAGTAAGTAGATAGTTAATTATAAATTTACGGCGTTACATATAAAGCTGTTGTTTTGAGCTGTTTACTTAAACTCTTTATTCGCTCTTTCTGTCATGTTTGATTTAGCATTCGAAAAAAGAAGACAACATGGTTTTACTAGTCATGCGCTAAACAATACTTATAAATAAGGCAGTATTATTTTAACAGTAAAATAATTGTAATTACAGGCACAAGGGACATAACACCATAGTTCCCAAGGTTGGTGGCGCATTGGAGATGATTTTTAAAATAAATATACAATGCCACTGTCTATGGGCGTTGGTGACCACTTACCATCAGGTAGCCCATATGCTCGTTCGCCTACCAATACTATAAAAATGTAAAAAATGTTCAAGTATTACAAAAAAATAAAATAATCATAGTGCTTTTTAACAAATAAAAATATTTGTAAAACCCTATTCATTCACAAAGGATAACAATCAAACGTTAGGTCGAGTTAAACAATGCTCTCGCTTGTTACGACAACCGATCGTACTTAAGACCCCAGCTCGTAAGGGATGCTTCTAAACAGCGCGACAAATTAGCGAGGCCCCCGCGGCGATATATCGACACCCATTGTATTGTACTGCAGGTGAATCTTGATACTCGAGCTAAAATGTCAGTTTCTATAGTTTACCTACATAGTCTTCGTACTTACATTTTCAATATTAAATAAAAGAATGTCAAATGAAACTCAAACAGTATGATTTTTTTTGTTTATAGTTTATAATATGCAGTTAAAAATAGTACGACGATATTTGGAATTAAATAATGTACAATACAAGGAGCGGGATTACGGCTAATTAATGATTACTTCCTGACAACCCAATTATAGGTTTAGGTAATGCAATACTCATTTAAAATAAATATTACTGTTACTGACTGAAACGTGATCTGGTTAGAAAAGTGAGTGTAAAAGTAAAGTAACAGCCTGTGAATGTCCCACTGCTGGGCTAAGGCCTCTTCTCTTTGTGAGGAGAAGGTTTTGGCGTTTATTCCACCACGCTGCTCCAATGCGGGTTGGTGGAATACACATGTGACAGAATTTCAATGAAATTTGACACATGCAGGTTTCCTCACGATGTTTTCCTTCACCGTCAAGCACGAGATGAATTATAATCACAAATTAAGCACATGAAATTCAGCGGTGCTTGCCCGGGTTTGAACCCACGATCATCGGTTAATTCACGATTCACGCGTGCTTACCACTGGGCCATCTCAGCTTTGGAAATTGAGTGTAATCATTGTAATTAAACAAGGGATATTTTTGGTCTCATGGACAACTTTGTATGTATGTTCTTACCATCATGTGAGCAGTTTGCCTCTTGCTCGTCATGTTACATTCTGGTGGGCAAAGATTTTTTAGGAACAGGTTTATTAACCACTTCATTAGGTTTTAGAGGATATACATACTCGGATTTTGTCCACGCCTTGCAATTATTCCTCACGATGTTTTCCTTTATCACAAGCATGGCTTATAAACAAAAATACCCAGAGATGCTTATCTACATTATCCGACCTGAATTCGATGATTGAAAAACAGACTATCAAATTCATTCGCAATACATACCTTTTTATCGTAAAGTTAATGAAAAAGAATAACTACTTATCTTGCCGGTTCATCTAAGTAAAATCTAATAGTCTTTCCAATCGTGTCAGATTTGCAGTCCGGATTTTAAGAGTTAGGGAAAGATAAACACTAACGCTAACAACCACTATAACATGCCCAGAGCTGTTGATTAGTCTCCGTTGTGTTTGGCGGCCGTAGCAGAAATTCAATCATCACCAATCAAACCATTCTGACTACTTACATAATTATTTCAGCTTTAGTTAGGTACACACTTAATTAGTTTACGTATATTTAATTATTAATTATCCTTTTGTTTTGTGCGTATTAAACTACTTTTCTCTTTCTTTTAATGATAAACTAAACCAAGATTAATAAAATATTGACTTGTGGGTTTCATTTTTTTAATTTATTAATACTGGCAAGTAACAAGCGTGATAGTATTTGCACAATACTTAAAAAATATTAAAATGTTGATATGTCCATATTTCTAAGTTAATGTTGATCGCTAGTTGTTCATAAATTACAGAAATACTGCTCCTAACTTCTACGTTTATCGAGAATACGCTACTAACAAAAGTAGTAATCACTAACTGGAACTAATCATACGATAGAAAAAAAATAACAAAAGTCTATGGCCAAAGTCAATAGAGTAAGTTTTATAATAGACAATCAATCGACAGAAACGTCAATTGATCAGCGCGTGTGCGCGTAATCGGCGCGTGTGTGGCGCGTGCGTTACTGAGTGGCGACACGCTGATCTCGAGAGCATATGCATCACATAGTAATTACAACTTTAAGAATAATAAAGACATGATAATACAATCATTATAAGTAATAGGAAACAAATAATAATTATCTTGTTAAATTTATATCGACGTTATTACAACAACTTGTCTATATGTGTAATTTTATTAATATGTTTAAAATAGTAGGCGTTCAACAACAGTGCTTGTTTCATTCTCTCATAGCCAGTGTCCGTTTATGAGTCTTTTGCCATTTTCTCAAATATTTAAAGTATGAACATGTAATTTAGTTAAATATATTTAGTAATTATTCATTACCGAACAGATTTGGATACGGTTTTCACTAATAGACGAAAGTTATTCATGATGGTGTATATATATTTAGGCTTTGTGTAAACTGACTGTAATATGACAATACCAATAGAATTGTATGTTCTACGATACAAACTTTTTACTTACCCTTGCGAAGGCAGGCCGGTTAACTAAATTTAAATGAAAAATATCCTTTAGGAACATCGTTCTTGTTTACAAATCATACACTGTTTTTATAATTCAACCCGCTTCGTGATGAAAAATATCGTAAGGAAACCTACGCGTATACCTTAATAAGAGCTGTCACATATTTATTTTTATTTATTTATTTACTTTTCCACATACCGAAAAAAACATTACAGTTGCCCAAGTCGTCTTTTTCGGGTTATTAACAATAGGAATACACAAAATTAAAAAAATAAAATACAATAATACAATAATACAAAAAATATAAAAATACAACAATACAAAATATAATACCATAAAACATAAGTAAAATAAAACAATATATTTTAAACTACCTAAGCTTACTATCTAACAAAAAAGTTATAGTATTTGAACTTAGCTGGTGGCGTATGAAACACATCAAGTTCCGGACACTCATGAGTGAGATCATTGAGTAAGCGCAGCGCACGAGTAAGCGGGGCCTGGCTTGCTAGCACAGTTCTACAATGTGGCAATGCGAATAATGTTCGGCGACGTGCAACTGCATAACCATCGGGCACATGCAGATGTACAGACTCTAATATAAAAGAATTAGTTTTACGCCCTTGCAGTAACTCCACTAAATAAACAATAAGACTTATGTTACGTCTGAGCTCCAGAGTGTTATAGCCGGTCATACCCAAAAGAAATAAACTGGGATATATTATAGGAAAACCTACGAAATATCCATACTGTTTTTTATATAACCACCGAATAAATTTCCTTTGAATACTTTCTACCATTTCTACATATTTCTTTTCATGCGGATTCCAAATAATAGAATTATATTCTAGTTTGCTTCTCACGAAGGCGTTATATAAGATTTTAACTGCAGTAATGGATTGGAAATGATAAGCTAGCCTTAGTACAAAACCTAGAGTTCTAAATGATTTTTCACACACACTGTTTATATGACAACGGAATGACAAATCACTTGAAATCTTCATCCCGAGGTCTGTAACGGTTTTTACTCGGGATATATTTAATCCATCCAATTGATAATTCATTGTAATGGGTTGTAAACTACGACTGTATGTAATAACTGAGCACTTATTTACATTAAATTTTAACTTATTATCATTACACCATTTAATTACATTATCTATATCATTTTGAAGAATAATGCAATCTGAAGGATATTTAATGCTACAGAAAATTTTCAAGTCATCCGCGAATAAAAGACATTTTGCCGTAGAAAGTACCCTTGGTAGATCATTGATTAAAATTAAAAATTGCAAGGGGCCTAAATTACTACCTTGGCTTACACCTGAATAAGTATAGTATGGCTCGGAGGTGAAACCTTTATACTGTACATACTGTTTTCGGTTACAAAGGTAGCTAGCAAAAAATTTAAGTAATAGTGGAGTAAACCCCACTAAAGCAAATTTACTTAACAGGACGTCATTGTCAATTATATCAAAAGCTTTTTGGATATCAAAGTATGCCGCGTCGACTTGCGCACCACTATCCACCACATTCGTCACATAAGTCCAAAATGACATCAAATTAGAGTATGTTGAGCGGCCCGCTCTGAACCCGTGCTGTGCCTCTGTAATCTGATGTTCAAACTGTCTCCTTACATGATACTCCAATATAGACTCAAACACCTTACCGAAAACAGACAATACCGCTATAGGTCTATAGTCACTTATCTCACAGCTAGAACTCTTTTTGGGAACGGGAACTACACGCGATAATTTCCAAGCCTCCGGATATAGAGAATTCTTATATAATAAGTTAAAAATATAGCATAAGGGCGTGACAAAGGCACTACTGCAATCTCTAACAATATAAGGTGGAATGCCATCGGGGCCCGCAGATCGTTTTGGTCTAAGTTTTTTAAGGGCCCTCTCTACATCTTCACGTAATATTGATTCTATGTGAATACGCTCACTACTCCCAGAACAAGTTCCCATAGCACTTTCTACGATATGTATCAAATGGTTAGAGTAGCGTGGTGGAATAACCGTTTCCGGGTGGAAGCCAGGGTGAATGGTGACCGTCCTGGATCAGCGGAGCTGGGGCGAATCAGGACTATAGACCAACAAGCCCTGATTCGAAGATGGGAGGAGGACCTGGGGTCCCCATCGGCAGACCTGGCGACAGTGGAGGCTATCCGGCCCCACTTGAGTCGCTGAGTGAGGAAGAAGCGGCACACTAACGTTTAGGCTGACGCAGGTGCTGACGGCTGTTTCGGTAAGTACCTTTATGGGATAGTGAGGAGGGAGGCATCACCATCCTGCCACGATTGTGGTGTGCCACTGGACACGGCGCTTCACACACACCTTGACGGAGTGTGAGTGTGGGGACCCCAAAGGCATTCCCTGGCGGCGATAGTTGGCGCAGACCTCAGCGAGAAATGCTGGACGGAGATGGTCTCGTACTGCGAGAGCGTCATGTCGTAGAAAGAGGCCGCGGAGCGTGACCGTGAGGCGTCTGCCTCCGCTAATCCGCTCCGCCGAAGGAGACCGGGGAGGAGGCGTCGGCGCTATGCGCACCTTCTCGCCCCGCCCTAAGCCGCCAGGGCTAGCTGGGTTCTCTGTACTCTGGGAACCCAATTAAGAGAGGAAGCCCGCGTAATCGGACCAACCGTCAGGGCGTCGCGGTAGTATGCACACGCGATCCCGTGCCGCTCCACCAAAGACGATAAAGGTACGCTGGATTTTTAGTGGGTATTCCGGAGCCTTCAGCACCGGTGAAAGCATAGTAATCTTTATACCATTACGAATAGATAGAATTTGATGCATGTATCGGATGGTAATTCTACATTTAAAATTAGTCTTATTAATTACTTATTTGTAAAATGACGATTCAAAAGTACTTGTTTTTGAATTATATGAACATATCCAATGTTCATTTAAAAAAACTCTTATTCCATTTTCGAGCATTTATTTCAAGTCACAAATCGCCCTCTCTGTTTTCGTCCATTTTACAATTCACTTCATTTTTATCTTAATGTCATTTCATTACGGCATTTGAAAGCAGAATTGGCACCTGTTATGATAATAATAAATTTTTAGTAAATTTATAATCCGTTATTATTGAATTGCTAAAGAATTGCAATTTCCTAATAAATATTCATGAAACTTATTATTCAAATATACATATGTATTCTTACATTTAATCAAATAAATATTTAGAAGTCAACCGTCTTTGATATTGATATTTGTACCTTATTGGATAACAAATAATAAATTAACCTAACAATTATATTTTGATTTGATTTGAACCTAATATGTACGGTCGACATACAACTCCAAGTAAAATACTACAGGTGAGGTACTACTACTAAAATAATAAATAATAACTAAGAATTTATTTTTATTTGTGACAGTGTATTATATTCATTGTGTACTAACACAGTACACATACAAACCTATAGACTTGCGCTATAGCTAAGTAAATGCTATAACAGCTTAATTATGTTGTTTAATTAATAAAAGCTCCATTGTAGTCATTGTCGACTTTCGAAATAAAGGTTTTTATTTAAAAAAGATTAAAAAAAGCTTTAAGCCTTTCCACGAACTGCATCACGTCAATTGGAAAAATGCGAATTTATACAAAAGCTTAAAAAAATGTAACGTTATCTTTATTTGTCTTTATACAATAATAAAATTACAGCATGAAAATTACTCTTGTCGCGTTAGCAGTCTTAATTCAAACGGGTGAAAGACGAAGTGCAACTATTTTCTATAATCATATTAATATATGTATTACATACCGAATATAACAAAATACGTGTCCGACCGTGACATTTTTTAAATATCATCCAAAAAATTACCCATAAAAAATATTAATTGTCATTTTCAATTGTAAATGACGAAAATTTAATGGACAACTAAGTTAATGACCTCGTGTCCGAGCTAACCGAGTAAGGACTATCGAGCGCTGACGCCCGCGACTGTATTGCAATGTAATTGTCGTTATTTAGTTAAATTAAATTTTATTCGGAGTAAAATTTTTGCTTACAATTTTAAAAATGTTTATATAAATAGAACCGACTCACGATACCTAATAACCACTTCACGGATCGGACATGAATTTTGTTACAGTCTGTATATAAGAAATCCTTTGCCGAAACACTGGATCTTCTGGTATAAGTTTTATATACATTAATTTAGTCGTTTTGATAGTAGTAGTAGTAGTAGTAGTAGTAGTAGTAGTAGTAGTAGTAGTAGTAGTAGTAGTTATTCCTCAAAATCTCTAATTTTTTAGTATAGATTTCGTACATTTTATAGTGTAAGAAAAAGTTAGCCCCTGGCTAACCATTCGCTATATTGTGTAAAGTATTATTATTATTACTCCCAGTATATGATAAGATCACTTACGCGGTGCCATTGGTTTCTTTTTTTAAAACCTTATATATTTTAAGTTTAGTTTTTAGTGTGCAATATAAAACATATGATGTTCTGTTTCGTAGCCACATGATAAGGTGGTACGGTGTACCAGGCCTTTAAATCTAAAAGGGTAAAGTTCCTGTGTTTGTATCTTATTCATATATATCAGGTTAAGTACTGATATAAGTTTGAACACGTGGACATTGGGGGCGGGCTTTTTACACAATGTACCGGCGCACCGTCCCTTTTCCGCCACGCCACTGGTTATTTTCTCCTATCGTTTGGAGTATATGTATTTTAAATATTATGCTATGATCTTTAGTAAATATTATATAAGTACAACTTTTGGAGATTCATAATAAATACTAAGATTTGTATTATGTAATATAAATATAAATAAATGATGATTTCAGCAACGGGGGGTTGGCATTCCCAAGTCCAAGGAATATCAAATTTACGAACAATGACGATTACAAACTGTTACGTAACTTGTAAGCTTTTCCGCAAAAAAAAGAATTTGTCTTAGGAAGGTATAGAAAATCTTATTTTTTCAATAACCTTCTGTGTCTTATAAATTCACTCTTAAAGTGGAAATCTTTTCATTTGAAATACTTTGGTTGTAAATCGTGACCTACGAGTGGTCACGAACTTGTTATTGGACAAGTTACTGCTCTTAAAAGAAATAAGGGTCCGAACTCTTGTCTAACAGTCTCCGTGTGCATATTACACACACATACATAACTAGTATAGCTGTAACTCTTGACTTCGATTGCTCCTGTGAATTATGTATGTACGTATGTCGTATATATATCATCATTGCATATGTGTGTATTATCATTGTATACAGCAATTGATTGTATTTCTACTTTAACAGTATGATTAATATAAATTAAACTTCGTAACAATCCATTTGTCTATTTAATAAGAAAAGGATATATTATATTATTGTTTGGGTTAATGTGCTATGTGGTTATATGCCACTGCTGGGCTAAGGCCTCTTCTCCTTTTTGAGGAAAAGGTTTGGAGCTTATTCCACCATGCTACTCAATGCGGGTTGTTGGAATACACATGTTGCAGAATTTGAGTGACATTTGATTTGATTTGACACATGCAGGTTTCCTCATGATATTTTCCTCCACCATCAAGCACGAGATGAATTATAAACACAAATTAAGCACATGAAAACTCAGTGGTACCTGCCCGGGTACCTTATGCTCGGTGGTGAAGGAAAACGTCATGGAGAAACTATGTTTAGGATGAAAACTGCCACGTGTGTAGTCAATAGGAACTAATCCACATTGGAGCAACGTGGCGGAATAAGTTCCAAGCCTTCTAAAGAAAGTGGAACTTATAAAGGCTTTGTATGTTTTAACTTTTATAATTTGGTTCGTGTAAATTAAGTTAGTTATTATCTCCTAACGGACATTTTCAGAGACTAGAATCTACGAATGGGTATAGTTTAGGAATAGGAGTCAATTGTCTTATTCCCTAACTATCATAGTCCGATAGGATTGAGTGTGCTTTACATCCTCTCCAAGGAACAGGGGTGTAAAACTTTTAGATTTCTTAATAGAAATTCAAAATGAGGCCTTAGGTCAAACTATGTTATGGATAGCCCACCTATAATACACCTATCAAGCTAATGCGAGTCGGACTTCATGCGCAAAGAGCTACCATACTTATAGGAGTATCATACCTATTGAACAGAAATATTATAAATGTAGTTACAATTGTGTGTGTGTGTGTGTGTGTGTGTGTGTGTGTGTGTGTGTGTGTCTATGACCAATATGTATGCACAAATCGATTTCGAGTCGAAATTACTGTGAAATCATCGTCCTTGGTAAAATATACAAACAGAGACCGAAACTCTTGTAATGGTTTATTTTTTACAACGAAGTGTGCACCAGCTCAAACCTCAGCAAGCTCTAAAGACCATCGCCTAAAAGCTCAGCAAACATTAATTAGGAATGAAAGGTCTCAGGATAAGATAATGCTCGTTGTTATAAAATTAAAAAGGGTCCTACGTAACCCATACGTGCTCAAGTGAGCGCCGCCCGCGCCGTTAATAAGCAGGTAATTTGCAAGTATGAAAACCCTTAGTCCTTGCCATGTGGGTGAATACATTAAAACCTAATTTCGACTCGTAGTTTTAATTAGCTCAATGAATTTTTCATATAATTTACAATAGTAAGAATGCCAACTAGCTGCTTTCCGTATGATAATCTCTTAACAAGCATCACTTCGGTTTAGGGCTCTCGTTGTGAGAATTTTAAATTCGTTGGATTAAATAATTCTCTAGTTTTCGTTTTAGTTTCAATCAGTGAAATTTAATTATTTGTAGTAAAACAACTGCCAGTACATTTCTCATTGCTTGGAAAAGACCTGGGGCCCTAGACAAGTGGCTTTTACGTTAATAGAATAGAATAGAAAACAACAACCAATGTATGAGGCTGACATTCGCGTTCGCTTCGAAACGTCAAACGCGAATGTCAATTTCATACATTGGTTATTATTTTCTATTCTATTCCATCAGCGTAAAGCCACTTGTCTAGGGCCCCTGTTCTACTCATCGACTAAAACACTGCGATTGTTACATTAATAACTATATTCATGTGAACGTGAGTTTGTTTGTTTGTTTATTTGTTACGCTGTCATGTCTTAACTACTCAACCAATCATCATGAAATAAATACGAATACCTAATACCTGCATCCCATAAATTCAATAAATAAAATACTATGATTATATTTTATTTCTGTGTCACATATGATACCTTCATATCAAATCTGATTAAAACCGAGGGGTTCATATAATAATAATAAAAAATAAAAAAAATATGCTATCTGCTCTTGTATTTATAAGCCTGTAGTTTGCAAAGTTTCAACTGGGGCCATTAAAAAATTAGTGGGCTTTTTCAGCCAGTTTAGCCGAAATAAAGAAATAAAATTTTCTAGTATGCAATAATTATTAGTGAATTTCTTATTCAATTGCATCGAAATTAAACGTTACTATGAGTACCTTCAAAAGTTCCAGCTAAGTACGTAACGAAGTGTATATTTGCCTCCGATAGAATTCAATGCTATTCAAATTATACTGAGTCGACCCTCATGGAGATTTACTGTTACTTTTATATTTTTCATGGATGCCTTGTATTTTTCAATAGTATAGAGTAAGCCAATTTTAATGGAATATCTAATGAAGAAGATTATCCTGTATTTTTTTTTTACTTTACCAATCAATAAACCTCTTTTGTTTTTAAATAAATATTGTTGAATAAGTTTTATTATTCTATAAAACACATTGATAGATAGATAGACTAACATATAAAATAGGTAATGTTAATATTGGAGTAAAGGTTAACTAATGAGTTTCTTACCAATTCTTCTCAGTGGAATTCACATTCCGAAACGGTAATAAACATTTAAGTTTATACGGAAACATGCATTCAAAAACGCCTAAGACTTATTCATAGCACGTAAATATCAGCAAAATGTGAGCAAACGCCTTCTCTCCCCTGAGGAGAGCTTAAGGTTTGGTACTGATTACCCCATTCTGCTCCAATGCCTGCTAATAAATACACATATGGTAGAATATCCAGACGCATAAAGGTTTCCTTGCGATGAATTATAAGCCCGATATGAACCCGCGATATCCATTTATAATCGAAACTACTTCGCTCGCTTCCAATTCTGTCCCAGTTAAAAAATCATACACGAAGCATTCAATATTGAATTATGTCACCGCTTTTCCATTGTTAGGAAAATAACATCGGATAATACGCTCATAATGCAACGAGGCATTCGGAGTACAATGTACGATACGATTACGATGTCACGATGTCGCGTTTAATATCTGACCTATTTTATCAATTAATTTTACATTTTGTTATACAAATTATCAAGTATAGATTCGTAGGTCATCGTCCGTATCAGCACTGATTTTCAGCGGTCGGATTTTGATTTGAAGTAACCCTTGCAAACCTGCGTCCTGATGATTCGAGTAGCCATCCTGATATTTTTCACGCATAAATGAATGTTACCTTTTTATATACAAAACATGTGTATATATGAAGGCAGTGGCAGACTAATGATATATCAACGCGAACCATAAACTGTAGTACTTTTTTGAAGTTCTGATGTTGAGATGGATCTTCGTATTTAATTTAATTCCAGGCACAAGGGACGTAACATCTTAGTTCCCAAGGTTGGTGCCGCATTGGCGATGTTGGCGATGCGCACGTGATGGTTAACATTTCTAACAATGCCAATGTCTATGGGCGTTGGTGACCACTTAGCATCAAGTGGCCCAGGCCAGTCCGCCTTCCTATGCAATAAAAAAAAATCTAAGCGACCAGTATTACGTGTTGTTCTTTAAAGCACGAAATATTTAATAACTTTGGTCATAATAGTATGGTGTTGATAATATTTCTGATTGAATAAGGCACAGAGTATATTTGTGGGCATATATAATATAAGTAGTTTTAGCCTTTGGCTTCGCCCGTGAGTTAAGTATAGGACTGCTGTTAGGTGTAAATAAGTACCATACTTGCTTCATATCAAATTTTATCGGTTTAGTGGTTTAGTCGTAGTCGAAATCGTAACAAACAGTCACTTTCTCATTTATTATATTAATATAGATACCGGAAAATATGCAACAAATCTTTTTAGGCATCAAACGAATACTTTATTGATGAGGATAATTAGATTTAAGCTCAGGTACCAACGCAGGACTGATCAAGTCCAATATACTTACGATTCAATGAAATTAAGTTATCAAGTATAGATTCGTTAGTCATCGTCCGATGAATTATGATTGCAAGTAAAAATTAATAAATAATTGTGTATACTAATTACATTACAAATCTGATTTATTTTAATAGGGTTACTGCGTTAGTTTCGTGCCGTTTCTACTCGCCAGAGGCTGCTATTTAATGTATAGAAATAAATATTGATGATTCCAAACTTAAAGTAAAGTTTTTTTAAGCTTTAATAAAGTTTACATGACTACATATTATACTCGACTTCAATTGAAACACAGCGCTGATGATTTAAATAAGTACATATTATAATGGTTTTTATTTTTACTTTTTTCCGCACACATTGTCACTATGCATAAAACTAGTTAATTATAGAATTATACCGTTAATAATATGCACTTAATTTAATTCACATAAACAAGTATGAATTTTTTCTCATATTGTATGTAAATACTGAATAAACTGAAGTATATACATAATATTATTTACATGTTGAAGTTAAGATAATATCACTTTATATAAAAACGCTTACCGCTTGTAAAGACGTTGGCAGCATTCATCAACATTATCTAAATTCAATTTAATGTTAATTTTAGGTACGAATATTTTTTGACTAGAGACTATTGTTGGCCGCTTATCGTCGGCTAAAAAAGAGCTGCAGATACGTCATGCTAAAGAGCGAGCAGCTGCATGGGAGTAGCCGCTGGTGGCCCTAAAAAGGGACCAAAGAAACACCAAGGGACCAAGGGAGAAAATTCCGCACCGATTTCGGAGGCGATGCCGCATGAGTCTGTTCTCAGCCCAATCCTGTGGAACGTCAGTTTCAACTGGCTCAAACGAACACTCGTCCTTCCTGGGATGGGAATATAATGCAGATGACACTCTCATCACGGCGACTGAACGGACGGAATTTCCAAGAGTTGGATGCCTGACCAAAAGTTTTTTGACCAATTTGATGCCATAGTGGTGAGAGCGATACGAGGTTACCGCTCTGGGAACTCCAGATCGAGTTGTTCCGGTTTGAATGGTGAGTGGGCCAGTGTAATTACAGGCACAAGGGACATGACATCTTAGTTTTCAAGGCACATTGGCGGTGTAAGTGATGAACATTTCCTACAATGCCAATATCTATGAGCGTTGGTGAACATACTATACTATAAAAAAATCTTTGAGAAATGTACTCGGCTTCCTTAGCAGGGTTATGTGGGATTCTAACCCACTAAGAATTAGGTCTCTAGCCCAACGAGCCCTGATTCGCAGAAAGAAGGAGGACCTGGGGTATCCAGCAGCAGGCCTGGCGTCGCTGGAGACGATTCACCTCCACTTTAGTCGCTGGGTAGCTAGAGGAAGCGACACACTTACGTTTAGGCTACGTTTACGTTTAGACACCACCTGTGTCTAAGAAAGACCGAGAAGGACTTTTGCTAGTTGGTTTCTCTATATCCCGGGAACCGGAATTAGAAAAAGAGGCCGCATAGGCGGGCTAACAGTCGGGTCGTCACGGTAGTATGCACAAACGATCCCTAACCAAGAAGAGATGGTGAGGTTACCGCTGGTTTTTATGGGGATTTCGGCGCCCTGGGTTACCAGGCACCGGCGATATACAAAACCCAGTTAGGGTTTTTCCAGAGAAATATAAAAAAAGGATCTCCTGCGGTTTTCTGTTTCTCCTCCACACTACATAGGTACTTAATGTTTCGTGTTGTGTGTAAAGCAGACAAGCGTTGAGGACATGGCTTAAGAAATTGCTCAATTAACACGCGCCCCCCCCCCCCCCCCTCCCTGGATCAAATGCTGGGTGCTGTTGAAGATACTTGTGCAGACTGAACTCCCTATTGTTTGTTCAAATTGTTGCAATATATGATTGTAATAATAATCGTCAAAATACTTATGTTTCAGTAACGAAACTCAATTTCTTCTTATTCTTTATTTATTGGTTTTCTTTAATATTTTATTTAGATTTCTTTCTTTATTTAGATTTCTTTTTATATTTTTTTCATGGTTTCTTCATATTTCATTTACAAGAGTGTGCCTAAACATCGTACCAATGTTCAGCTCATCTCATCAATGCCAATGTTTGTACATTGAATGGAAAAATACTTACGATGGAATACAAAATGTATATGCAAAACACATGACTCGCCCGATGCGCAATAGTTATTAATCCCGAGGTCCTGAATTCGAACTCTAGTTTTTTTTTTTTTTTTTTTTATTTCAAGTGATGGCGGACGAGCATATGGGCCACCTGATGGTAAGTGGTCATGAACGCCCATAAACAATGGCATTGTAAGAGATGTTAAGCATCGCTTACATCGCCAATGCACCACCAACCTTGGGAACTAAGATGTTATGTCACTGTTGTGCCTGTAATTACACTGACTCACTCACCCTTCAAACCGGAACACAACAGTACCAAGAGCTGCTTTTTTGCGGTAGAATATCTGATGATTGGGTGGTACCTACCCAGACGGGCCTGCACAATGCTCTACCACCAATTAGTGAGGACCAATAAAAAGGTAATGAGTTTTTCTGTTGAGACTTTTTCAGTAACAGCTCCGAGTATTAAATGTAGCATGTATACTATGACATGTAACTATATTCTTCGTTAACGATAGCTACGGGGAACATCCAACGTAATATTTTAGGTACCACCCACCGATATTCTACCGTAAAACAGCAGTAATTTGTAGTGTTGTATTCCGGTTTAAAGGGTGAGTGAGCCAGTGTAATTACAATTATAGGCACAAGGGATATAACATCATATTTCACAAGGTTGGTGGCGCATTTACGATGTAAGCGATGACTAACTTCTCTTACAATGCCAATGTCTATCGGTGTTCGTGAAACAACAACAACAACAACTTTTGTACTACGACTTTTTATAATTTGTTAGATTTTATTTTCATACATAAATAAGTACTAATTTAATTTCCCGCTTGAACCTTTATAAATCTACGCAATACATTGCAAAGTTCGACGCGTCGCGTCGTACTTTCGTTTATGAGTGTACTAGCGTTATCCCCACGGTTTCACCCGCGTAGTTACCGTTACCGTGGGAATACGAGACAAAATGTAGTCTATGTTACTCGCTGATAGTGTAGTTTTAAATTGTTGAAAGAATTTTTAAAATCGGTTTATTGGTTTAGGCGTGAAAGCGTAACAAACAAACTTACATTAGCATTTATAATATTAGTTAGGATTATAGACATACAAATGTCACGACAGTACAACAAAAACTTGTAAAATATTTTAGTTTTTCGTGTATTGAGTTATGTCCGAAGTCGTAGAACAAAAGTTGTTGCTTATGGTGTTAGCTATCTGGTCCTGCGAGGTTGCTGGTTCGTGACAAATAACCCTGTATATCTTTGTATTCATTTAATGTGTGACAGAATTTTGAGTGAAATTTGACACATACAGTTTTCCTCACGATGTTTTCCTTCACCGTCAAGCACGAAATGAATTATTAACACAAATTAAGCACTTGAAAATACAGTGGTGCCTGCCCGGATTTGAACCCACGATCATCGGTTAAGATTCTCGGCTTTCCGTCCATCCATCTCAGGAACTACTGGTTCCTAAGATTAGACGGAAACAAAACATCAAACAAACAAACTCTTCAGCTTTATATACTAGTATAGATATAGATATATACAATTGTTTTACCGATTCACAGGTTTAGTTGAGTCAATTCATAACATGGTTCAAAAAGTGGTTGCTAAAAATAGAGTAATGTGACGATTTAGCTAATTATTACATAAGTTAAATCGTTATTTTGATTTAATTATAATTCAAATATTTACTTATTTTCCTATCGCGATGCAATGCAAATTTATATTTTAAAAACGTTGATTCGTAGTATGCATTGTTTTGCCAAATAATTTAAAAGACAAATAAAAGCTTAACTTCAAAAATACACATCATCCTTAGAGTCAACACAAACATCTTTACATTACCTGTAACTAAAACAAAAACTGATTCTATACTAAATATAAATAAAATACCTGTGACGCCGACTCCTGGCCTCAATACGTCGCCCAGGAGGTCCTTAATTAGGAAAGACTTGTGGCTATCCTGCATCCTTGATTCCATTTACTCCTTCTTTGTGTCACATAGCGCTTACTACACCAGAAGGTTTAATAATTTAAAAAAATACTTATAAAAAAAACATATTAATAGCACTTAAAAAATTAAAAACGATAAGAAATCTAATTTATTTATAAATAACACTAAATTATTCGTCCTTGATCTTAAAAAAAGTGATTTTATATTTTAATGTCTTCATTCGACATACTAAAACAATATTAAAATGCAAAATCTAATCGAGTAATCGATCGATTCACAGTATGTCATTCGAAAAACGCGCAAATAATGACAGCTGCACTTTCCCGCGCATCCGAGATGACTGTCAGCCATGTTCAAATCGCTCAAGCGGGAAAATCTTTTCATTTAACAACGCCCTGCCCCTAACCGACGTTACATACATTTTCTTGTGGTTTTCACCCAAAACACCGCTTAAACGGGGTTTAAAACGCGTTTAGCATGCGCAGCTCCCACCGGGCGGGGTTACAGTCTCCGCCTCCTCCGGCGCCACCAATGACGGCCGAGCTACAAAGTTTTCCAGGCAAATGATTTGTAAAGTACGCATTGAATCGAGGGTTTATCCCGTAGTTATTGAGTTGGTTTTTAAAAGACCGTTTTGAATGTAAATCGAAAAGTTAAGCGAGGTAAAGAGGCTGCCTGCGGATCCCCAATTAAATTGATAGTTGCGTGTCGAGTGGCGGACTCGTTCGCAATGGGATAGCTCCGGACTTACTCGCAACGGATGTACGGCATCTTTGTTTGATTGAGGGCTGTTATCGATTGAACGTGATTAGTTCATTTTTTATCTTAACTAACGAAAATAATGAGAAACCCATTATTCAAGTAAGCTCTTACTATTTAAATTTTGAACTGGTAACATTGAATTAACTTTTAGGCGTATTATATTAAGTGTTTAAGTTACCTACTTAATCTCTAGCCAGTTAGTTAGCATTCAGGTGAACCTCAGGTATAACAACACCAAATTTTAACGACAGTAATTAACTAACTAATATATAACTGCTATTGCGATTGCGATATAAGTAGTAAGTTAAAAATAAACTTTTTAAAATGAAAAGCATCAAATTAAAAGTGCATTAATTAATTTCCCAAGCGCTGCGAGGCCCACGGAAGTGCCGGACTCATTGACAGGCCTTTATTCCCTTTAAAACTTGGAACCAGCTCTTTGACTCTTTAGTCATTGATAAGTGGGAGGTTTGTTCTTGTTTATAACTACCTCTCTTTTTGGTTGTAAATTAAATACACTCGATTTAAAAAAAGGTGATCACTCAGTGGTTCGAACACGTGACTCGTAAACCTTTTATTTACACGCAGTGGAAACCTTTAGAATGGTACCCGGCTCCCTAAGGGGGGACCTAGGTATGAGGGATTCTTACCCACTTAAACTGCGATGACCATCTTCGACACGGATCGGAGAGGCTACGGGATCGTGTTTATATAACACATCCGCGGCCTCTCCCATCCTGTTCTCCGCTCATGGCTCGGTGGAGCTCTACTTAGGGGGCGAGGGGAATCTAACCCCCTGCACTCCTCGCTCCCAGTCCAAGCTGCTGCCAAGCTGCTAAGCTCCTCAGAGCCGTCTTAATAGGACACACAAGCCCCCTACATCACATACCTACTGGGCTGTGAGAAGGCCGAGACGACGCCGTCTTCGTGTGTGCCTTGCAAGATCGGCCCTTTCCCGTTCTCGCTCCGCCGTCTCCTTCTGGACCATAACGGTCTCACAGATGGAGGCTACATCCCTCCACGCCAATACCTTGCGGAGCATCACCGTCACGCTTAAGAGCTCTTGCCCGACCTGTGAGTCTCAAACCTCGTGCCGCGTAATGGGATAACCACCAAATGCAGTCCTCAAGATAAGAATATCTATGTAAGCGACGTATGAAGCAGTTACGTAAATATATGCTGTAGCACGCGGTTTCACTTGCGTTTAGAGTATAAATGGCATGAACAATTTGCCAGCTTTGATGACGTTTATTGCTGAGGCTCATAGCACAAAGTTATATAAAAAACTAGGAAAACCCGCGGCTTCGCCAGCGTAGAATTCAGTTTGTGACGATAATCCTTCAAGATCTGCCATTTTAACGTACGTACATAATGTCAATTTCAATTATACATTAAAATTTTATTTAACAGCAGCAAATAATATGTAACAGCTCTAGTCTAAAATGAAAAAAGCTTGTTTCGATTTTGGTAACGCAAATAGCCACATTAACTTAAAACAGGCAGTTCTTAAATTATAGGCAGACACTTCAATTTAATTTATTTGTATAGATAAGCCTAAAAAAGTGGACAACAAAGATACGCTGAAGTTTTTACAGCTTTTGATAGACTAGATTTTGATTAAATAAAGATGAAACGGTACCTTGAATTGTTTGCTTACCAGTATTTTTCAAAAATAGTGATGTTATGTAAGTATTATGTATATTTTCTATTATTATGTCGTGTTATAAATTATCTTTTATTTCTTTCAAAAGAAAAAGGTCTTAAAATGACTAATAGTTAATAAATTAATGAAATTTATGTACCTAATAATTCATATTTAACTAAGCGACAATTGTATTCTGCTCAACGATTTGTCTTGTAGAGGTTATTTTACAAACATCGCAGATACAATTAAAATAATCAAATACCTACATTGTAAAATATCTTACCAGTTGAATATGATATATACAAAAACATATTAAAAACGTAAATTACTTGTGTATCTCGAAAGATAAATGAACATGTTAAATTATATTTACTAGCACCTCGAAGCTTTATGCGAGCTCGTCTGGGTAGATACTCCAAACTCATCAGATATTCTACCGCAAAACAGCAGTACCTACTTGGTATTGTCGTGTTGCGGTTTGAAGGGTGACTGAGCCAGTCTAATTACAGGCACAACATCTTAGTTCCCAAGGTTGTGGAGCATTGGCGATGTAAGCGATAGTTAACATCTCTTGCAATGCCAATGTCTATGGGCATTGGCAACCACTTACCATCATACAGGTGCCCACATGCTCGTCCGCCTATCAATGCTATAATATATATATATATATATATATTATTGTTCAAATGAAATATTATATTTTTGAGTAATAACTCAAAAATATAATATTTCATTTGCTAGCTCGTAGTTATTATTATAAATATGTATCTTTAACTGTTATTTAGCCTTATATACGCTAAGGAGTTTAATATTATCCGTATACGCAAAGCGATTACCGAATGACACATAAGAAAAAAAAAACAAGTAATTTTGAGCTAGCTACCACGTAGCTACCGTAACTTAGTTCAATTAAGCTTTGTAAAATAGCATGATGTTGCATTATTCACCATATTTCACAAAAACCGTTGTTTTACATATTTAATTATTTTTTTTTAGAAAACTGGAAGGTAAAATGTCCTAACGACGATATCCCTCAGGAAGTTACCAAACAAAAACTTTGGGATTCGCCACTAGTTCATGTTACACAACAAAGTTTGAATCAAAATTTAACAAGTACCAAAAACCGTGCACGTCTTCTAGCTTTATCAACTTCCTAAACCTGACCTTCTAAAAATCTTGGGACGCTTTTAGACAATGTATGTTTTCGCTTATCAATAGGTCTCCGGCTGGGAACACAGCTGTGTATTGAGCACAGGTGCCCGTGTGGAAAAGAGGTTGACTTTTTTGGTTTACACGGTCTTTCTTGTCCAAAGAGTTCAGGGAGGCATTTCCGCCATGGTTCTCTTAATGATATTATTAAAAGGGCTCTTGCCACCATTGACGTTCCTGCTCTTATTGAGCCTCATGGAATTAGTCGTGATGATGGCAAGAGACCTGATGGACTGACATTGGTTCCCTGGGAACGGGGACGGGCCCTTGTGTGGGACGCAACATGTGTTGACACACTGGCCCCGTCTCATATCAGGGAAACAATGTTAAAAGCCGAAGCTGCCGCGGAAAAAGCTGAAACGAACAAACGTAACAAATATTCGTCTCTTATTCCAAATTATATTTTTATTCCGTTTGCAGTTGAAACGCTTGGACCTTGGAGTAATAGTGCCAAAAAATTCATTCACAATATTACTCCCCGCCTTATTGCCTCCACTGGTGAGAGGAGGGCTGGTTCATTTTTCGCCCAGAGAATCGGAATTGCGATTCAAAGGGGAAATGCTGCTAGCATTCTTGCCACCATTCCACGCAGTCACGACTTGTATAATAATAATTTTTAAATGTTATTTGTATTTAGTTAAGGTTTTAATGTAAATAAAATTATAATATATCAAAAAAAATAAATAATAATAAAATTGTTATAAATCAAAATTATTATTATCTTAAACTTCTTACAAGCAAAGGTAGGCAGAATGTATCGACCCACTTAGACACAAAGTATTTTTCCCATGTCTTGCTCTAGCGGCAGGCAGATGCAGCTCGAAGAGCTGAGTATAAGCCTCGGGTTATTGGGTTTTTCAATCTTTAAATTATCAATAGCAGCCCTGATTCAGGGAATTGGAAGTGTTTACACTGCCTTGTCTCGCAAAATTACGTATATCCGTCGTTCACGCACCCCTCTTAGTGTTAAATTCGTGTCAGATTTGCCGTACCATCGGATTAAGAGATGAAGACACTTGTGTGCAATAATCCTGCATTAGTTGTCAGTTAACTAATCTTTCTTAAGAATGGCCGCCTTAGCCGAAATCTCTCAGGAAGTCATCATACGTACCTATAGGTACTATGAAATAAAAGTGTTTTTTTTTTCCTTTTTTTATTAAATCTTGAATGTTAGTTCGGTGTCATTTACATTATAAAATTACTAAATTACTATTTATTTATTGGCTTAATAGGTACCTATTACACGTTTATTTGTAATACAGCCTCGGATTCCGCGCTAACGATGTTTAAGCTAAGAAAGATTAAATTAAAAGCCTCAACCCTCGGCTTGAGTCAGATCCTCGAACACCGTAGTGCAGGGACAGGTTTAGGGGAAAAAACAAGGACTAGCCCTGAGGCTGAATGTGTAATTTTTTACATAAGAAAAAAATGTACCATATGGTATAATAATCTTAGATAAATCTAAGTTAGAAAATGTTTTAATATGAAGTATATCTTTTATATAGTTAGAACGTAAAGTACTCATTTAAAATATTTAAAATTTAAAAAACGTCATTTGAATAAATAATAATTTTAAGACTGTTATATTTTATTTCGACTGATTCAAAGATTATCCGGGATTTTAGTTTTTTTTTAACCCCGAGTCATTGTCCTGCGCAGTCTCTAAAAACATTACTTTCTATAGGTTTGAAAAACATTACCAAACATTTATGGTGAATTAATATCTGCAACATTTAATTAAGTAAACGACTAGACGCGTACGCGTACGAGTAGAAGAACCCGAGCCACCGAAGGACGGGACACTATTTTGTAATTATATCAGCACAGCTTAACTGATTTATAATAAGTATATTTAGAATATTATACAGGTAATTTACTCAATAGTTGTTTTAGTCTAATTGTACTTGGAATAATAACAATACACGTTGTGTATCAGCAGTAATAAACAAAGAATAATAACGCTTAGAAGGTGAGAGTGCCCAAGCGGATTGAAGCCATTTCAACTCACTGTGTAATAAAAGGTTGGTACCACGGTCTTGTATACAGGTCTAGCAACCGAGTCCAATTTCAGTGGTGAGAGATAGGAGCGATTGTGTTACAACTTTTACTTCGCAGGGTCGCCCGCTGTAAGTCGCTGCTATCGCCTATCGAGTTCCGTTCCTACCGTTTTCCATATTTATCTTCTAAAATTGTCCATAACGAGTTTTGTTTTCGGTCGAAAAAAAAACTCAATCGTTAATGTGTTTATTTCATCTTTTTCCCTTTATAAAAATATTTGAAATGCTACTTTGAACTGTATAATAACGAAATTTACTTTAACGCACAATAAAACAACTCGTGTTGTGCTTATTGTATATGTATTACATCTAATGTGCTCATTATATAATAAACACATGTTTGAATATAACATTTTGAAAACAATATTTTGAATACAATTTTGGACGAATAGTATAATTTTATCTTCCTATTTTACTATTTGGCAACTTATAATTTTAGGTAAATACATTCGTCAAAACATAAAAATATTTTGTAAAGAAAATACGTCATTACAATAAAAAATTAACTCGTTTAAATAACAGTGAAGCGTCGATTATCCGAACATCGTTCAACCGCACGACCGCATATCTAAACTGATACGACCGCCCAACCCGCGCTTGCCTCTCTCCCGCCTCTTGCGCTAGTGCTCGCGCACTTGTCGCGACTCGCGACTTGTTAGTTGTACTCGTATACTGTCACTTCCAAGTAGCCGCTAGTCGATAAACTAAATTGTGCTGCGTGAAAGTAAACTCTCGATTTAAATTGCCTAAACGTCACCGCTAGCACCTCATCAACTACAAGTTCAGATGATGAAGATGAAATATAATTGGTGCTTCTTTGGAAGCATTTCCTTGCTTAAATATTGCCTTGCTGTAGTTGCTTTGAAACACAGGCTGAAAACAACCACTAACAAAGAGAGAGAGAAAGCCTTAAAAAAGTATGTGACCTAGTCGCTCGTAAGTGGGTAGGCTTACTTGGCAGACGAAGATCGAAGAGCTTTGTGCAAGCTCATCTGGGTAGGATATTCTACCGCAAAGCAGCAGTACTTTGTATTGTTGTGTTCCGGTTTGAAGGGTGAGTGAGCCAGTGTAAGTTCAGGCACTGAGACATATCATCATAGTTTCAAAGGTTAGTGGCGCATTGGCGATGTAAGCGATGGTTAACATTTCTTACAATGCCATTGTCTAAGGGCGTTGGTTACCATATACCATCAGAAGGCCCACTCGTCCGCCTACCTATACAATAAAACAAAAACAGATAACCATTGATGAAAGAAGTTTGGTAAGAAAACAAGAAATTGAAATCCAAAAAAGGGAAATCAGAAACCATTGTATATACTCGTTTATATTAAAATATAACAATCAATTACAAATATCTGTACAAAATGAAATAATACACATTATAATCCTCTATGGATTATTATATATACAAGTAATTATAAACAAAGTAATATTTTAGTCTTATTATATAAATACGTAATTATATTCATATTTCATACTTACCTTATTTACTAGCTATTTAAACGATATTTGAAAGTGTGTGTTTGTAATGCATTTCAGAGCTTGAAATGTATGTTTAGGGTGGACCAGGAAATAAAAAAACCAGAGTTGAGTCAATCAAACTCAGTATCACAACTTTTTCATATACAATATTAGTGTATAAAAATAAAAAACAAATCATACAAAAATTAATTAATTCCTTTAATAAACTTATTACAAAATTACTTATTTAACAATTTAAATATAACAAAATCCTTGGCAGTCCGTTAGTAAGGCGAAAACTGTATCATTGTCTTTATATCCTTGACGAGTATTTCTAGAAAACCGCGCTGAACTGGCGGCTGGTTCTGTAAAAAAATATTAGTGTTATTTTTTTGCCCTACACAGGGCAGGTCACTCTAACTACTGGGCTGAACGTGCCGATTCTGCAGTTGCATATTACTCCATCACGTAAGTTTGAGTAAGATCGATATAGATGTGGGACAAAATAACTTCTAAAACGGGCAGGTTCCACGCGAACATTAGAGGCAGCAAATTAATATAGTAAATACACAAGTTAATGTACGTCATGAACCTTAGCGGTCTCGAGTAGCTCATCGACGAAGCGCTCGTTGAACACCGCCAGCAGCTCCTTGCGCAGCATCACCGCCTCCTCGCCGACCGCGCCGCGCAGCGCCGCCGACTTGGTCAGCGCTGAGGTGAAGGCCAAACGTTAATATAGTATATAATGTTAATGAAAGTAACGCCGACGAGAGAGCGAGAGGGCGGCGCGCGCACTCACAGTCGCGGGGCGAGTCTCCGTGCGGCAGCGAGGCGCGCAGCAGCAGGCGCGCGTGCGCCCACAGCAGCTGCAGCGCGGCGTGCGCGGCGTGCTCGCACAGCTGCAGCTCGCGGCGCCGGCCCGCAGCGCGCTCGCGCAGGCGCGCCACCACCGCCGCGCGCGCCTCCACCGGCGACGCGGGCGGAGCCTCCGCGCCCAGCAGCTTCTTCATGTCTGTGCCCATTACGTGTTATGTTACGTGATGACGTTCGTTATATTGTGGTCGTGGACAAAACAAAAGTTGATTGCGATCGGTATTTCATAGTAAGTCAAATTTTAAAACACTTCATTCTTATATACACTTAAGATGTGGAAGCTGTGCAGTGTTTTTCACACGTTTTTAAGAACATTCTTATTGACTCAGCTCGACTATTGAAATGAGTCGGACTCGGTCTTAATATAAATTCGAATTCAGCCGAGATGTCAATGCCAATCGTAGCGAATTGCTGTCCAATCGGATTGAAAATGCACACGATTATCACATACACCGGTACAGTACGAGCTAGTGACCTAGGAGCGTCATGGCGGACACGTTGTGCAGCTGGTGCTGCACGGTGGCCAGCAGCTTGTCGTGCGCGCGGCGGCGCAGCAGCAGCGCGTGCAGCAGCGCGAGCGAGGCGGCGCCGGCGCGCCGGCCGCCCTCCGCCGTGGCGCCGCCCACGCTCACCTCCTCCAGCGTGTTGCGCGCGAACATCAGCAGGTTCCACACGATCTGGAAGGGTCGTCCACACGCATCTTAGCAAAACAACTTTCTGATTGTACTCATTACTGCCGACTGTTATGTTTGATTAGATTGAAAATAATTAAAATCTCATTGGGAAACGATCACCGATCACCTTGTAGTAGAGTATTGAGTCCTGTTCGGGCGACTCCGGCGGTGGCTGTTGGAATCGCGGCAGCAGCGCCAACATCAGGTACTGAACCCTCTGGACGCCCGCAGCGCTACTCTGCAGCGCCGTATCCGCCGACACGGCACCGAACACTTCCCGGTTGGAGGTGCGCGCTATGACGGACGTTAGTGCTTCTAATTCTATGAGCAGCCCTTGTGGGGAGTTGGGATGCGCGGCCCTGTAAGAATCAAATATTTATATAGTATGTTATTACAATTATAATAATTAACTGAATTCATATTAATCGTCTTACTAATGAGATCGGTCTCCCAGTCATCAGTCATTTAACATTCGAATGAGCGAGCGAGATAGTATCATGTAAACATACAACCAACAACGGTAACATCGGAAAAATGTCGACGATACACCGTAACCGTATACCGTGTCATGTACGCACCGGAGCACCATGTCGACGCACTCGAGGTGGCTGAGCAGCAGGTGCGTCGCGTGCAGCACGCAGCTGTGGTTGTGCGCGCCCAGCGTGCTCAGCAGCGCGTCGCACAGCGTCAGGCTCGGGACCAGGATCTGACGGAACCTGCGACACGGGCACATTATCCCTCATCGTATCCCCAACGCTAACACTCAGCGCGTCTCGCTGCGCACGGACCGGCTGGCGACGGACGGCACGAAGTCGTGGTCGCGCGCGCCGTAGGCGGCGTGGATGTCGGGGTGCGCGTCGAGCGCGCGCAGGTTGGCGAGGCTCGCCAGCGCGCCCTGCGCCAGCAGCGTCTCGGCGCCCACGCGCGTGCCCGCGATCTTGATCAGCAGCGCCATCTTCGACTCGAACACGTACAGCACGCGCAGCGACTTGGGGTTCGGTTCCAGTGCCTGGACGATCACATTCATAATAGTATGACACAATCCAGTTATTGACATTTATTGAAAAAGAGTTTTACTCACTTCCTTTAGGCCCTCGTCGTCTTGAAGCAGACTGTCGATGAGACTCCTCAAGTAGCCCTGGTTGGTCAGCGTGTTCATCCAGTCGGTCCCGGGGTTGATTTCTATCATTGTGTCCAAGCAGGACAAGGCGACCATGCGACAGACGTCGTGGCCGCCGCCGATACAATCGCTACATACGATGGAGCACAGGTTCTCTCCGAAGCTGTTTATGACCTCTATTGCCATGGACTTTAAAGTCGATTCTTCTCTGCTCGGCCTCGCTTTTGAGCTATCGAGTCGGGTGACATACGTCGCATTGACGTCCTCTTCTGGATCAGCGGAGCTCGGCTTCAAATTGACTATATTTAAGAAATTGAGCAGCGCTCCGTACAGGTTTACTCTCATTTTCTGCGTCGACACTCCGGACACTAAGATCCAGCTGAGAATTTTGTGCAAAATGAACTTTAAGGTTAGAGATTTTGTTTGCATGATTTGATTCGAAGGTCCAAAGAAACTGGTTTCGAAGTCTGCTGTCTTGAGCGAGGACTCCCTCTTCTGCAATATGTAGCAGTGACGTAAGTTCACCAGCAGCAGTAATACCGTTCCAGAAGCTAAGTTACCAATCTGCGGGAGGACTTCCGCCGGTGGTATTTTATTGAGGAGGTCCTGAAGTATATTTAGGAGAAGATTTTTTCTAGATTCCAGGCTGAGCAGGTCCTGTGGCGCAACACAGAATAAGATTTCCGTGAGTTGTCGCCACGAGTCGTAGTAATGTGTGAGCGTGGCAGCGAGGTTGCGCTGCTTGTTTACTTCCGTGACGTAATCCAGCACCTGATGTAGAAACACGTCTGATCGATAACAAAGTACAAGCAATCTTAATTATATCAAATAGTTGGTTTGAAAAATGGTGGGTTTTGTGATATAACAAATTAGATTCACTGTCACGGTCAAACTAAATAAAAATCGTGATCTTTTTGAAAAATAGGAAAATTAGTAATTCCAAAAAGATATTGCTTGAGTATTCTTTAAAAAATTGATACAAAAAATATATGATAGTCACATTAATTAACTTTACATGGCATTTAACCATTAACAACCCCATGTTTGCGTAACAAGCTTACACGCGTTTGTTGTCTTACGAAATTGCTTTAATTTTTTTAACCGAGTTAAGTGTGATTTGAATCCTGGTTTAAAGTCCAATTGCTAAGAATGTATAAACAATTACAAATGCCTAATATGGTGCGTGTCCGCGTGTCCGCGTATCGCGAGTGCGGTGCGGGCGTACCTTCTGTATCTCGGCGGCGACGAGGGAGCGCTGCGGGGCGGAGGCGCGCAGCGCGGCCAGCTCGCGGGACAGCAGCGCGTGCACGCGGGACACGCTGATGCGCTTCCCGCCCAGGCCTGCAGGGTCACAGTAGTTAATTAGATAAGAACAACATTTTTTACGATACCATTTATATGTGTATTAATGGTGTGTAAATAGCTTTACTAATTAGAACATTTTGAAAAGTTTAATTTTCATTTAAAGTATGTTTCTCATACATATAGCATATAATCTCAACTTTATAGTGCTACATGTAATGTAGTTTTAGAAGGGCTGAGTAGATCTCAAGTTTTTAAAAATGAACAGCTAGCGGACGATTGCCAAAAATGGACCGGCGCTCCTACGGAGTACTCGTCATCGACTAAGCGGAGAGCGGCGAGGCGGCGTTACCCGTGGGCAGGTCGCAGTCGGCGATGGCTCGGCGCAGCTGGTGCGCGTGGAACAGCTCCCAGCTCGGCTCGGGCGCCGCACCGACGCGCACCGGCAGCGACTCCAGCGAGCGGCGGATCACGCACCACTCCCACTCCTGGCACACAGACGGGTGGGTGAGGTCGGTGAGGTCGGTGGGCGGGTGGGCGTGCGGGGCGCGGCGTACCTGGTCGCGCGCGTCGGCGTTGGGCGCGGCGGCGAGCGCGGAGAGCAGCGCGGAGAGCAGCGCGCCCAGCGCGGCGTGCTGGCGGCCCGCACCGGCCGCGCCCGCCTCGCACGCGCACGCGCGCAGCAGCCACGAGCGCGCCGACACCGTCGCCGCACTGGCGCTCTGCACACGGAACGGACACTTGTACTCGAGTCGACGACTCGCTACGACTATAGTTATGATCTTAACACGTCGTTACAGATACTCGTCACGACCGTGAGCCGGAACGACCTTTACCTCGAGGTTGACGACCGCCTTGGCGTGTCGCGCGAGGAAGTAGTCCCGCGCGCGCAGCAGGCGCAGCGCGGGCGGGGAGGTGGCGGGGCGGGCGCACACCCAGTACAGCAGCCGGTAGCAGCTCTCCACCAGGGTCGACGCCTCCCTGCGCGAGTGGGGCAGATTGTCAGAACGCTGATGACATTGAAATAAATATACGTGATAATGTAAGTGATTATTAAAAAAGTTTAGCGTCACTTCAAAAACATCATTAATTTCTAGTGTATTAGTTACTCCTTTTGTCTCGAAATGGCGCTAGTTGTATTTTGAATAGCGAAAGTGTCATTGTAAATTATGTAGATATCATTGAAACGAATATTATGGTATCTATTCTTAGAGACCTCGGTAGTTGCATAATAGTGCTTCCCCATCTGCTGAAAAATTATTTGCGTAAGGAAATTTGATTCTATTCCAGTTGCGATTGCTAATTGCTACTTCCACCTGGTGGGATAGATGGCTGACGTCGTATTTAGAAGGTCCATCGAAAAAATTTAAAATATATATTTTTATTATTATTTGATTTATTTCTTTATGTCGAATACGACTTCACTGCATGCTGCAACTATTCTGTAAAAAAAGATGCACACCGCAGGACACGATATCAAAAAGTGATATGTTTAACATTGATAATAATGACATGTTATAAAATTTTATGAATACAAAGCATCAAACTATTTTCACGTGAGTATTCTTTTATATTCGTCTCTCGAGCAAGATCAGATACGAAGAGGATTTTTATAGAATAGTATAAGTATAGTCCAAACCCCGTGATGGCAAGCATCCCATATGGTATTCACGTTCTCTAATACGTACTCTTAAGGAAAAATCAAAATATCATAAAGTATTCAAGAAGTATAAAAATCCTATGGATAAATACACTTATGATCTCCTAAGAGATCGTTCAAACGAAATGATATTTGAATGCTATGATTTCTTCAAAAAAAATATATCAGACCATATTCGTAACAACCCTAAATACTTTTGGAAATATTTTAAAGACAGAAAATGCAATTCTAAGTCGATTCCCAATCAAATGATATTAAATGATAGAAAAGCTACAGGAGGACAGGAAATATGTAATCTTTTTTCCTATAATTTTCAGTCTATCTATGATACCACACATAAGTTACCACCTTTCAACCCAAAATATTTAACTAGTATTAAATGTACTAATAACACATACGCCAAATGTTCTGTAACAGACCATGAGGTTAAAACACAGCTTCTATCCTTAAATTGCAATAAAGGGGCGGGACCCGATCTAATACCACCTATATTTATTAAAAATTGTGCTAAAGTTTTAGTTAACCCCCTTACAACTATATATAATAATTCACTTCAATCGGGAATATTCCCAGCTAAATGGAAAGTTGCTTATATAACACCAATTCATAAGTCTGGAGACATTATTAATATATCTAATTACAGACCTATATCCATACTATCTACTTTTGGGAAAGTTTTTGAGTCACTAATTCAAAAAAAGATGTATTCTCATTTAAAACCTTACTTTGATTCATACCAGCATGGCTTTTGTCCACATAAATCCACAACATCTAATCTAGTTAGTTACATATCTGATATTTCTGAAGCTGTGGATAAGAATAATGAGGTACATGCTATATATCTGGATTTTAAAAAAGCGTTCGACTTAGTCCACCACGACATTCTTTTAACCAAATTGGAATGTATGGGTATTCATGGTTCCTTGTTACGTTGGTGTGAGTCATACTTAAAGAATCGATCCCAATTAGTTGCCATTAATGGTTTTAAATCTCTCGAATGTAATATACCCTCTGGTGTACCGCAAGGGTCACACTTAGGACCTTTGTTTTTCCTTGTTTTCATTAATGATGTAGGAAAAGTACTTAAATCCAAATATCAAATATACGCAGATGATTTAAAAATATACAGGGAAATTAAATCACCAGAGGATATAGAAATCCTTCAAAGTGACATCGACAACCTTGTTTGTTGGTGTCTTGCAAATCGTATGACTCTAAATAAGGATAAATGTGTTCATATTACATTTAGTAGAAAACGAAAACCACTAAAACACACTTACTACATCGACGGTACGCCCCTTACGGAATCAACGAGTGTAAGGGATCTCGGGGTGATAATAGATAACACCTTAAGCTTTAGAGATCACATTGATTACATCATATCAAAAGCCTCGCAAGTATCTGGTCTGGTGTTAAGATTAATGAAAATCTTTAAGGATCCAAGCTTGACAATATTAGTATACAATAGTATAATAAGGAGTATCCTAGAATATTGTTCAGTTGCTTGGAGTCCTGGGTATGAGGTGCACTCTGATAGATTAGAACGTGTACAAAAACGTTTTCTATATTACTTAGCGTACACAGATCTAAATGCTAAGAATTTTAACTCTTACGATGCACGCCTAATTAATTATAAAGTGCAAACTCTTAAATATAGAAGAGAAGCTGCCGACTTTCTTTTTTTATACAAATTATTGCATGGATATATTGATGCACCTGATCTACTTGCTAAAATTAGTTTCTACATTCCGCGTCAAGGTAGCCGTTTACAAAATCGTAAAATATTTAGTCTACCTGATGTCAAATCAAATCTTGGTCAACATTCGCCAATTTACCGTATTTGCTCGCTTGCGAATTGTAGTCGTCAACACCTAGATGTCTTTAGTGAATCTGTTGGTTCTCTTAAAAATAAACTTAAAACAAAATCACATTATTTTATGTAATAATTAAATAATTAACTAGTTAGTAATTGCACAAGTACTGTTCTTGTTAAATATGTTTTTTTTTTTAAGCATGCTAGGTTTACATCCAGAAGACTGCAACTTATTAATACTCTGTTTAGCTTAGATTTTATTTTGTATGCACTAGTTGTAAGTCAGTTTTGTAAACTTAAATAAAAAAAAAAAAAAAAAAAAAAAAAAAAAAAAAAAAAAAAAAAAAAAAAAAAAAAAGTATTTTAAAGAGGAAATATGTTACTTTAAGCGTGAATGTATGAATCAATGATTAATTGTTATTCTCACTTTTGAGTGTCCCCACTGGGAGCGATGTACTCTTCTAGAATGTCTAGAATGGAGTGGAAGCAAGTCCGCGGCGCGCCCGCACTGCCCGCTTCTTGCAGGACGCTGCGAGATATCTACACAAAGGTCAACTTTAATATACGGCCCTTAGCCTTACTACTACTATGTCGTCGGACGACAAGGAATATCCAAACAAATCAGTATTTCGTCAAAGCAAATTCTGGTCGTTCGCGAAGCAACTAGCAGTGTCCAGACGATGCAACTCACGTCGTCGTGCAGAGTGTACCCCAGCAGGAAGTGCGCCAGCGAGGGCGGCGCGGCGGGCAGCAGCTGCAGCAGCAGCAGCAGCACGCCCTCCTTGGCGCTCCGGCCCGCCGCGCCCGCCCCCCACTCCTCCGTCTCCAGGCACTCCACGAACCCGTGCCTGCGGGCCCGGCGCACTCGTTAGGTTACAGTGTACAATCAGTGATCTACTCATTGGATCCGATCATTTTCCGTCTTTAAATATAATATTCCTGCATTTGAATATAAATAATGTTCATAGTATAAAAATATGAAGATGAAGTGGCACCCGCTGACCTGACGTCGGCGGCCAGGTCGTGCCGGTGCAGCACGGAGGCCAGCAGGTGTCGCGCGCAGACGGGCGACTGCAGCGCGCGCGCCAGCAGCGCCACGGCGCGCGCGGCCGCGTCGGGCAGCGCGCCCACGTGCTCCAGCACGCGGCAGCACGTCACCAGCCGGTCGCAGCCGTCCGGGCCCTCGGGGGCTAAGGACCGGCGCTACTTTAAGTTTCGACCCAATCGCACCTTGTATGCTTTTTAAACTTTTTAACTTGTATACTTTTATTAGAGAGATATTTCAAAAATAGAGGCAAACTCAGCGATTAATTAGAATAATATAATAAAGAAGATTATAACATTTCGATTGACTTCCGCTAATGCCGTATATGATATAACTGCGCTTCCATACCCAAAATGAGTTTGGACAATCCGACGACGAGCACCGCCCGCCCCGCCTCGGCCGCCGCCACGTTCAGCGGGCGCTCCAGAGCCAACGCACGCTCCAGGATCTGCAGTGAGCTCACCAGAGTTTTGTGTACGTATTCCTAATAAAAAAAACCAACATTATAAACGAGTAAAAATATATAAATTTCAGAAGTTTAAATTTTCGTATAAAACAATATTAACGGAATTACGCATACTATATTTTGAAATTAATGACGTTCCAAATAATTCCAAATATTTGAATGACGTTTCAGTATTCGGCCATTAGTGTACTAAATATCGTTGAGAGAGATGTTCCTAAAAAAAGTAAATTAAAACAATGTTACAAAAGATCCATAGGTAAAGCTTACCTGTTCGGGTGCAGATTGTTTGTCCAGTAGATCATGAGCCTCGTCCAGCGTCGTGAGGACCAGGCGCAGGAACTCCGACTTAGTGTGCAGTTGTAGCAGCAAACGGAAGCCCGGTGGGGGGTTCACGTCCGGCTCCGTATTTGGCGGAGGGAAGTCGGACGCGGCCGGCTCGTACTGATCGAGCCAGCGAGCGAACAGTTGGAAGCAGAGAGATAACACCTGAAAATATAATAAAATATTTATTTAATTCGTCCATGACAATATAGTTTCCAGTCGATATTTTTGTTCAGTAATAAATGATAATTAACAAAAAAAGTCATCCGGTCGAGGCGTGTCTGGGCAGGTAGGGTGGAGAGCCTCGATGGGCGTTAAAACAACACCATTAAGTGGTCCAAAAATGACAGGTAAATAGCATTTTAGATCCAGTGGTCGACAGAGCAGGTCGTAAGAGTTGGTCACGATATGACAGTCGCGTACGCACCTGCCAGCGCTCGGCGGGGCGCGCGTAGGGGCGGTGCGGCGCGGGCAGCGCGAGGCGCTCGAGCGCGTGGCGCACGTAGGGCGCCAGGCCGGGCGCGCGCGCGCCGGCGCCCAGCGCGCGCGGGGGGGGCGCCGCGCCGCACAGCGCCTCCAGCAGCGCCAGGAACGCGCGCGACAGCGGGTACTCCTCCATGCGGCACTCCACCTGCGCCGCGCCGTCCTCTCGTTACGTTATGATTACGAATAGAAAAGCTAACCTCGGACTCGCAAAAAAATATCATTAAAACTCGATCGCTCGCCTCTTGCAATTCGACGTTTAGGGCCCGTTTGTCCTTGGAGACGGAGACCAGTTGCGCCGCCTCCAGAGCGGCCCACACGCGACCCGCGGTGGCCGCCGTGCCCCCCAGGGCGGCCAGTGTGAGACATAGTTCCGCCTTCAGTGGGAGGGGTACGTGACAGCAAATGAGACCTGCGATGGGAAAAGGAATGAACTCGTAAATTTACCACAGCTGGTCCTCTCCTCTTAAGGAAACACTTGTGTTTAAAATTATTATTTTGTAATGAAATCATCAATTTTAATATTTATTTAAAACAAAAATTAAGAGGATGTAAAATATTTTACCAAACATGCAGTTGACGGCGTCCCACTGCAAGTTTTCACATATGCTGATACAGGCCGCTTCGTCTTGTTTCGCCACAGCGGCGATCAGCTTCAGGGCAGCTATCATCGCTTCCACCTTCGGAGACGTTGACAATAAATAAATTTGATAATCTCACGTTCAAGAATATTTAAATAGGAATTATTTGAATTCCAACAGTTCAAATACTGTTCTAGCTAGACGACGGATATGTAACAATAAGTAGTATCGGGCCACCTCCTCCTGGCGCACGAGCAGGCGGCCCGGGCGGGCGGCGGGCGGTACCACGGCCGACGCACCCAGCGACGACGAGTGCAGGTGCTCGGCGAACGGCGACGGGTCGGCGCGAAGGTTCCTGGGAAGGGGGGGCGGTGCGAAACACTTTTACTTGTATGGCAAATATGACTTGATGAATATTAAAAAGTTTACATGGTTTAAATTAGTATATAAATTTAATGTATTCAAATAAAAAGTTAATATGAAATGCTTTCGATGGTCACCAACCTGTAGTACAGGGAGAGCGCGGTGAGCAGGTGGTGCGCGGACAGCGCGTCGCGGCGCGCCAGCAGCGCCCACGTGTGGCGCGGCACGGCCAGCGCCGCCAGCGCGCGCAGGTAGCCCGGCAGCAGCGCCGCCACCACCACCTCGCCCGACAGGCGCACGAACTTGTACAGCGTGGCCGAGCGGCCGCCCGCCCGCGCCGAGTGCGCGCCGACGTCGCAGGCGGCCCAGTAGTCGCGGCGCAGGCCGAGCGGGTCGCGGCGGTACAGGCGCTCCACGCAGCGCAGCAGCGCGTCGAGGCGGGAGCGCTGCGCGGGCGCGCTCAGCCCCTCGGCCGCGTACATCTGCGCCGCGCGCGCCGCCTCCTCCGCCCTGAGGGGAAGCGACTCTCATTGACGAAATTACAGAAACAAAGGAATTGATATTATCGCTGACCGTCTGTATTAATCTTTCCCCGTTCTCCTACTATTTTCATCATAATTGGGGTAAAAATGGCTTTATACTTATATCGACTCACTTGACTCTCATCTCCATGAGCTTGGAATGCATGAGTACGATGAAGTCCGTGATGAGCGAGTGGATGCGTCGTTGGTAATATTCCTCGGAGGACACCAGATCCGTCGACAGTATGGCCTCGTCTAAGTACTCGAACACCTGAATAAACGACACTATTATTAACACATGAGGTACTTGGCACCTAATCCCTTCAACCGCGAGCCAAAATTTGTTATTATTATTAATAGGTTTCGTTTTAACAAAATATCCGAAAGATATGAAAGAGCCACAGTACCCCTCCGTCTATAGCCGCATCCACGAGCATCTCATCCTGGTCCAGCAGCTCAGTCTTGGGCTCGGCTCGCCTCAATAACGAAACTGGTGCTCTCTTCAGCGCAGCCAGCGCTAAACCCAAGGATAACTGACATAGTGCTTTTAAGCCACTGCTGTTTTTGTCTTCTCCCTCTTGGGTCTGGTTAGGTTCTGAAGGAGGGGAGAGTTGATCTAGTAATACTGATATGAGATCTGGATCTTGAATTAGTGGAAGTTTCTTAGCCAACTCTTCACCGTCTTCTCTTCTGCAAATAAGATTTGTTATTTATTTATTGAATATCCGAATACATTAAAACCAAATTTGATATACCAGAACATAGACATAATATCTTAGTTCTCAAGATTACCTATCTTTTGCTACTTCTCAAGAAGCGCATTGGAGTTGTAAGAAATGGTTATTATTACTTACAGGGGCAATGTATTTGGGCGGTGGTGACCTATTATCATCAGATAACCATTTGCAAGTTCTCCTAATTTCTTGATATATAAAAATAATTCTAGTCTCAAATTATGATAACATACTTACCGATGTAAAACTGAGAGATCCAGTGCATAAAGCAATGCCATTTGTAAAGCAAGTGATATTTCGTCCAACGCACCGGTCGGCCCTTTCGTTGGCGATGTCATTTGCTGTAAACATTGGGAGGTCTATAAATATATTTAATTCGAAAAATAAATGCACTTATACACACAGTAGGAGGAGAGAAGACAAACAAACCTTAGACTCAGATGTTCCATGGAATTTAACTCTTTTATTTAACACTAGCCGTTCCCCGCGGTTTCACCCGCGTATCATTAATAAAAACAGAATGAATAAAAACCACGCAAAAAAAAATTAAATTCAAACCAGCAGTTCCTGAGATTAGCCGGATCAAACAAACAAACTCTTCAGCATTATATATTAGTATAGATATAAATACATTTTTATAGATATATTTCTTTACCACAGATTATTTTCACAATCAACCAATGATATAACATCATTTCAAGATGAAATTTATTTTTATAGGCTATATTTATCAAGTACCATACGCACAATCTAACATTGCCTGTAATTAGACATGAGTGGTACCATAAATTTTGAAATTATATATTATAATTTCCATACAATATATAAATGACAATTATGATTAATATAAATTTAAAAAATACATACTTCTGATAGTAGCCTTAGAAGTATATCTCTTTCTAATCCGAGCTGAGCAGAGGCTGAAAATATGACTCCAGCCAATAATTTTCTGTTAAAAAAATGCAATAGTTAATATTTATTTTGTAATCCTTTCAACAGTTTTACCGCAAAGAATAATAGTAACTGTAGCATTATTATTTACAATACAAGTTGAAGCTTTTTATTTTATAGAATAGGTCGGCGGACGAGCATATGGGCCACCTGATGATAAGTGGTCACCAACGCCCATAGACATTAGCAATGTAAGAGATATTAATTTTAAGTAAAATTTGAATTTGATTAAAGTAAAAATAAAAGATTTGAGCTTTCTAACAAATAAAAACAAATGTTGACTTTATTTAGACACTTAATTTTGAATAAAATATAAAGCAAATAAAGTATAAAACAATTCTATAAAGTTGTCATACACAGGTTCACACGGGTCGAGTGTATGCGTACCTGGTGTTCTGTACGGCTGCCAGCAGCCGTGCGAGGTGTCGTCCGGGCGGCAGGGCGCGGTTCCGTCGCAACAGCTCCAACTCTGTGTCCAGGTCGCAGCGTCGCAGCGCGTCCAGCGCCCCGCCCAGCAGCCCGTCCGCCACCAGCTGCCCGACGTACCTCGACACGTAAGACACAACCTCCTCGCGAGCATTTATTGACCTATGGCAAACAATATATTATGTATAATTGTGAGACTAAAGAAAACATTTTTACTACTAATCTTCGTTGAATAAAAATTCTTAGCAATTCTATGTTTGTTCCTCAACATGAATTATTATTATTAAACAATTTCATATTTTCAGATACCGGGGATCGAAAGATTATTCTACGTCACACATATTTTTTTTTGCATATGCATGATTGTAATAGTTTCTGCATACATACAAATCATTAACATGAACTTACCATGATACTCCATCCCTGGCCATGACAAGTTCCCGTAATGCCTGCACAAGAGCCCGCTTGCCATCATAATATAGGAGAACGGCAAGAAGTCCGCGCGCTAGTCCTGGTCGACGAGAACTTTGACGTTGTGCCGTATGCAACAGTTCCAAGCAGGCGTATTCATTGGCATTGTACATATCTGTAACAATAAATCAGTCATATTAACAAAATTATATTCTAACTGAAACATACTAAAATTGCAACATTACCGTCCTACCGTCATACAGTTCACCTAGTACGGAGGGTAATATGAATCGAACTCGAGTTGCTTAGCATTGTTATATTCTATAATCTGATTTTACTTACGTGTTTACTGCATAATACATTATACCCTTTACTCTTGTATATTTGTATGAGAAATAAGCTAAGCTGTCATTTGGAAATAAATAAATAAAATTTATATATTTCATGAAGACTACTACTACTACTACTACTACTACTACTACTACTACTACTACTACTACTAGTTAGAAATATAGATACTGAGAAGAACAGGATAGAAACCAAATGATAAACTTTTTTCAGTGAATATTTAACAAAATCAATAATTAAGGAACGTTTATTGTATAGTTTTAAGTATACTCAGGTTAGATTGATATGATGTTACATTATATTTAACAAATATATATAGAAAACAATAAAATATAAAGAAACTACAAAATAGTTATATATGGTTATGGTTACTTGGTAAAAATTATGTTATATGTATATAGTAGTAGAGTACAAATAACATCTTTAGAGACATTCAAAACACCATCTTTTTCTTTGAGAATCCATTTTGAATACCATACTTTGGTATCAGATATGGATTATTCAAGACCTTGACCACTGATATTGCATCAAATCATCATCAAACTTATTTATTTATCTTTACTTGTGGATGGAATAAGTAATGCAGCATTAACTGTTTTATACTACACTACCTGTGCCCCACGGTTTCACCCGCATATAATTAATAAAAATAAAATGATAAAAATAAGCCTAGAGCCTTCCCCTATAAAAGGACTATGCAACACAAAAAGAATTTTTGAATTTGAACCAGTAGTTCCTGAGATTAGCTAGAACAAACAAACAAACTCTTCAGCTTTATATATTAGTAAAGAAGTATAGATACATATAATAATACAAAGTAACAGCCTGTAATTAACTATTGAGCCATTCCTATTTATTTGTGGAGGTATCTTGGGCTTATTCTACTACAGCACTTCCAAGCAGATTAGCTGGTATACAAGTGGCAGAAATTTATCCTCCTCTCAAAGATTTCCTGGATGGTCACACGCTCTAACTACTGAGCCATCTCAATTAAATGTGTAAGTGGTTTACTGTATTACCATATGAAAAAATTGTAAAATACTCAAGTTACCTGATATAATAATTGCTTCATCCACTAGTTCTTTGGATAGAAGTGTCCTCCCGACACTGGGCAGGTTAACTCCTTCAGTGATACCCCTCTTGATTTCCTCTCTGCTAGCGGGATTCTTTGCCTAAACCATCAAACGTAAATAGTATAAATATTTGACTTATTTACAACACTATTTCAGCCACTATTAAGTACATAATTATTATATATAGATATTTAGAAAAATGCTTCAAAACTATTGCTTCCTAGCTGTAATATATAAGTACAATGGTTTAATATTTATATTGTCACATGAAAATTGTATTTACAATCAAATTATTTGCATTTGTATTAAAGAGTTGGGAGAATATATTTATAGAAGTATTTTTTAAATGGTTATTATTTATAGTTCTGGTATAAATTGTACGATTGAGTAATATTGATAACCGAGGAGTTTTATATATTGTCTTACCACCCTTAAACCAAAAAAGTATTTACTGTTAAGATAGTATTCTCATTCACTTACTGGATTTTTTAAAAGTGATAAAAATGTCTGTTTATGCCTTCTTAAAACTGATTCAAAGGTATGAACAGCGTATGGAGCTCCACTACCCTCATTTGTAAGGTAGCTTTCGACAACAGCCGCCAATTCTTTGTAAGGAGTCCATAGATCTTCTGTTGTTGTTCCTGAATATTACAAAATATTTTTTATGTATATTAAATTTATAACAATGCAAAAGTTCTGCAATCGTTTTTGCAATATTAACAAAGCAGTCGTTTCATAGAAAAAGATTTGGAAAAAAAACTATCTAACCGCCAAATGTATAGGTTATGTTTGTTAATTATTTACCTTCGTTAATATCCATGATGTATAATTTAATAAACTCAATTTATATAAGCTAATTATCAAATACTGGTCATCACAATGCTGATACAAATCACATATAAACTTTAAAACATCTAAAACAACTATATTTATGAACCTCTATTTTGAATTTGCCGATCGCGTCACGCGTGACAACTGACAATATTGACAATGACGTTTACTTTTTTTTTTAATTACTCAATTTCTTTGGCTAGAATCTTATAGTTTCTCAGTCTAATTTTTTAACCGTTTCAAAAAAAAGGAGGTTATCAATTCGTCTGTATGTTTTTTTTTTGTGGTTTGTTTCCAAGCTTATAAAAATATACATGACATTGATTCAGTGACTTGTAGCAGTCTTCTATATGGTCGGGTCTTCTTAATAGTCTAGGCCTGTACTATGTTTGGTTGTGTCGGATTTGCATTATCATTGGATTATGAGAATGAGGAAATAAATAGTGCACCTGTTTGCGTGCACAATTTGCAATATTGTTCCAGTACAGTTAACTAGTCTCCCTTGAGATTTGGCCGCCGCGCCGTGGCCGATAACGGTCAGGGGGACATCATCATATGTATTTTGTTACTTTTTAAAATCATTATAATTATAAATAATTAACTGCATAGATTTTTAAAACAAAAAAGCCGAGATTACCCGAGATTGATGGTAAGCGTACGCGTGAATCTTAACCGATGATCGTAGGTTCAAATGCTTAAATTTCATGTGCTTAATTTGTGATTATAATTCATCAGAACCTTAGCCCAGCAGTAGGGCATTCAAACGCTGTTACTGTACTGTACTGTACTGTATTCTTCAAACACCATAAATTAAACGCAAGCATAACCTACCTTCTTTTTTTATAAAGGATCCGATCATAATATATTATGATCGGAATGTTATAACATTGTAATAAATTATGCATTAAAATCATATTTCTAATTTTTAAAGTACAGGTAAAAAAGTCTTAACATTCAGAAAATCTTTATTACACTTTGACAGAGAACAACGAGAATACATTTTTTAGCTCACAAGAATAAATTATTTAAAAAAATATTTTCTACAGACACGATAAATGTATTTAAAATTGAAATATTAAAGTAGTTTAATTTATAGAGATTGTTCAATTGTGTACAAGTATTCAATACATTTATTTCTGTAGAAAGTGTTATTATAAAAGACAATATTATTGAAAAAATCTCCAACATTAGTTACTTGTACTGGAAGAGTATTCAGAACATCTTTAGTATTATCACTTCGGACTTTATCACATTCAACATTAATAGCATCTAGGTGATTTAAAAAAGATTTATCCTGCAAGTTGTTTAGAACGATACTCCCGCAAGATGCAAAACCAGTCTTCTCAAAACATCCCTTAGAAAGAATGTACAGTGTGCTAACATTAAAGTGAGTTAATATGTTATAATTTTTTAGTAAAAGTGACTCCCCAATCTTCATTTCCTTTAAAATACTGAGCAATGTCTTGAAACAATTTTTCTCATACACATTAAAACTGTCCTTATACTTGTACTCCGGCAACAACAGGATTCTTGATATTTCACTCTTTGAATCATCACTGCAACCCTCTTGACCTTTCGACTGTTTGTAAAGTATAATCTCTTTAAATTCTTCTTCGGTCAAAATCTGCTGATACAACTTAAAAATTGGTACAAATATGAATTTAGAACTATTAACTTTCTGTAATGGTAGTCCATATGTATATTTAATTTCAACCTTTACATTTTCTTCTTTAATCATCCATCGAATCGACTCATTTATTAAAATCAATGGATTTGATAGCAGTTCAGCTTGTAAAAAGCCATTTAAGTTCTTTAACTTTTCTTTTAGGGACATCTTTGAATAAAGCTGTCTTTCAGTGTATGAGCCTCGATCGTACCTTGGATTTGTGTTTATTTTATTTTCTTCATGAAGTATTCCTTTAAGGATCTCATGTTCATATAGAATCGGTTTAAGATTGTATTTCCAGATAAATTCTGATGCAACAATAGCTCTAATTTTTTTTATATCCCGGTGTAGGGCAATATTTTTCTGCATTAAATATGCTTGTAGGTTGCTGTTTATTACTTGGCATTGTATTGAACAAAAGTAATATGAACATTCCTCTATTTGTTTTAAAAAGGTCTCTGGAATCATTTCCAAAGGAAACATAGATATTTTGGAATACAGGTCTGTCCCATAAGTTGATTTGAGTAAGGGTATATAATCATCAAGGTTTATATTATCCTTGTATTCAAGGCATACAGCATACACTTCTGAGTTTCCTTGACGGGATGTCACTGGTTTGTATATGTTGACCTCTTTAAATAGATGATTGATTAGATAAAGCAGGCAAACAGTTGAATGTTCAAATATTGTGAAAAGTTTAAATATTAGTGTGCCTCCTGAGCTTAGGGACTGCAAAGCGGTAATAATTTCACAATAATGTAGTGGCGAAGTAACTTCCTCTTGAGCATCAGGTTTCTGCATACAGTCAATTGAACCATCAGCCGTAACAAGCAACACCTGAAAAAATTATACAAAGAAATGCTAGTTCATTGAATGAGGATTGGATATAATTTATCTTAGTTGTAAGCTCAAGGTCTGAAATGGACCTTTGAAAAACATTTCCATATGTTTTTTACAGGTTGTAACAAAATAAGTGTCCGACCCATGAAGTGGTTATTAGGTATAGTGAGTCGGTTCTCTTTATGTAAACTTTTTTGAAATATTATGCAAAAAAATTACCCAAAAAAAATAAATTAATTGTCAATGACGAAAATTTCATGGACAACTGAGGCCAGGACCTTGTGTCCAAGCTACCCGATAGGTAAGAGCTACCGATTGCTGTGCCCGTGCCTGTGTTGCAATGTAATTGTTGTTATTTAGTTATTAAATTCGTAGTAAAATGTTTGCTTAGAATTTTAAAAATGATTACATAAATAGAACCGACCCATGATACCTAATAACCACTTCACGGATCATACACGTGTTTTCTTACACCTTGTATATTTAACAGCTAAGCAGAGAAATAATAAGTTTACCTTTCCCAAGCTTTTAGCTTTTTCAATGACAGCTTGAGAGTTTTCCCAATCCATTATATTTCCAGTGCTGTCCATGCCAAAGTGCCAGTTATCCAGGGTGTGGAACATAAAACGGTCATCACTGATCATGTTTGATGGGGAATTGCCTTCGTAATATGGATTCAAGGTATTAGCAACCCACGCCCACTAGAAATAATAAACATAAATATATAGTTCACGTCACATTATAAATATTATAATTATTATAGGTATTTAAATAATAAAATAGTATTTTTGTAGTATACCTGTATGTCTTGATGATTTAGTTTTAAATAATGATTCAAAGATGTTATAAATGCTCCTGGGGCTTCGCACAGATGTAGAGATACCATCCTTTTGGATGCACTTGCTTCCTTCGGTACAACATGATACGTACAAGCACATTCATAGAATTTCGTCCAAGCCTGGGTTAAAAACTCAGGATTAACAAGACACCTAATCTTCCACCCAACCTCACCCGCCGGGTTCCGACGCCGTGTATGGCTGCTCCATTCTTCAATACTGAAGTCATTCAATTGACTTTTATGAAAGTTCAATCGAGATTTCTGCAAATCTAGTGCTTTAACCTTCCAAGGTGGTGCCGAAAACCAAGATTCTCGATCGGGCAATTTCCATTCGCTGTTAAAACGAAATTGATATTTTTTATTAAACAAATCATTTAGCTCGTCATCGAAATCATCAGCACGAAAGAATTTGTGGCGACAAAACACATTTTCCGGTTTTTTAAACATCTTGGCAAAAAATTACGACGAACGCGTCTGGGAAATTAAAATAAATGGATCGCTTAATTAATATGATTATACTTTGCCATTTAAATTAAGATGCGCAATAATGCACAAAATGATTCTGAAAACAATAGGCATTCTTTAATTTTTTGCCTATAATCACACTAATTGTGGAAAGCTAAATCACAATGTTTACAAAAAAGGAACACAAATTAATGATTTTATTATTGATGTATGTTGTCTATTGTCTAGAATCTAGAACTAGTTTGACAATTATTAAATCTGAAAATGTTAGTGTTACCACTTACAATTATACCATCAGATTTAATAAAATATTATAATATTATATTGAGAAAGGGAATGTGGGGTAAGTACCTACTTAAAATGACGCACTTAAAAACAAAAGGATAAACTATTATAATATTAGTACAGATTTTTTACATTGTACTAATACCATCAGGTACTGTCTAACATCTAGAAGTAGTAGCAGTTAAGAGGCATATTACCAAATTTCGTTTCTCAAAATTAGGTATTTACGCACGACGACGATTCGATCGGGCTCTTGAGTTTACGACACTTTACTGTCGCTGTGACTAAGCAATCTTGATACATTTTCTATTATATATTTTTTTACTTATATTTTGTAATATTGTTCATTTTAATAAGCTATATTTATTTTATTTCAGTGTTTGTGTATGTTTTTTTCATTTTGTGATTTGAGTGGGTTGTTGTGTAATTGAGTTGTTATTCCTTCACGTTGATGCCACTAGCTATTCGACGCTTCGCTCGTGTATAGTATTTTTAGAATGATTATGCATTACCTATTTACTTTGCTTTATGTATTATTTAAAATCATTAGGTAGTAAAGTATTTTAAACAATTTTTTTATTGTAATTATACATTTATTTATATTTTTTAAAATATTATAAAAACATCTATTAATGGCATAGATCTGGCTTTTTGAGAGAAGATTATTTCAGGAAGCACACACTCATTATAAAAAGGCGTTAATTTAGGTAACATTTCCGTTTTCCAAAAATTCCCCTTGTGTACCCTCACTATTTTTAAACGATGATCCTAGCCGGTCCACACCGCAAATAAGCATATATTTCTATCTGATTCTATACATTATATTTCTTTCTATACATTCTAGCTTAATCGAATAATACAACAATTAGTCAGTTTCGTCAAAAAGACATACATACATACATACTATTGAAACACACAACCAGCATTCTAGCTTAGTCGGATAATAAATCAATTAGTCAGTCGTCAAAAAAACATACATACATACTATTGAAACACACAACCAACATTCTAGCTTAGTCGGATAATAAAACAATTAGTCAGTTTCGTCAAAAAGACAAACATACATACATACTCTTGAAATACACAACCAGCATTCTAGCTTAGTCGGTTAATAAAACAATTAGTCAGTTGTCAAAAAGACATACATACATACATACTCTTGAAACACACAACCAGCATTCTAGCTTAGTCGGATAATAAAACAATTAGTCAGTCGTCAAAAAGACATACATACATACTCTTGAAACACACAACCAGCATTCTAGCTTAGTCGGATAATAAAACAATTAGTCAGTTTCGTCAAAAAGACATACGTATATACATACTCTTAAACCTCACAACCAGCATTCTAGCTTAGTCGGATAATAAAACTATTAGACAGTTTCGTCAAAAAGAGATACATACATACATAGTACATACTCTTGAAATACACAACCTACATTCTACCTTCGTTGGATAATAAAGCAATTAGTCAGTTTCGTATAAAAAAGACAAAATTACTTAATATATAAAAATTAGAAAATTACTTCATGATATTAATATTATCTACAATAGGTAGTCGGCGCACTATACTATTTACGTACGTAATGTGCGGCGCGCACAAAATCGACATAGGTCCTTCCTCTATAAGCGCTCGCGCAGTACTGAATTCGAATGTTCAAAGCATCGCATTTTGTAGCAATTTAGGAGTTGTAATTATGTTATTTTTAGAGTATTTTAATTCGTTATTTTTTTAAATCATTAAGAAATTTAAATTCTTTATGAAATAACGTTAATTTTGGTATATTATTTTCCTAATAATAATTATTTATTAAGGAGAAATTCAAGACTTTTTCGGAGCGTTTTTAGTAGTTTTATGTCTTTTAATGTAATTTTTTTTATAGTTTATTTATACAAATATCGAAATTTTGTAACCTCTACAGAATAAATCACTGTTTAAAGTATAGTATGTAATTTTTTAAATTTAAATTGGTCGGCACTGTAGTTCAATGTTCTTACTCAAAAAAGTGCGTTCGCGCATTTTTCGTCAAACCTGCCTTGGGAATTATTATGTTGTATAAAAAAGCAAAGGTTTATACTAATAACTGCTCATCATTTTTCAATAAGTTCAATATTTCAAAGTCGTTTAGTTTCCCAAAATATGAACACCGAAATATACCGTTTAATGAAAAAATGACGGTTAAAATGTAATAGGAGCCTTAATTCAGTTTTAATTTCTTTAGCAAAAATGAAATTATAAACTACTAGCTTACAATCCCGGCTTTGCACGAGTAAAATAATCTATTATAGCATAGCAATGTTTATATCATAGACCATTGTACATATAGCTCTGTTGAATGTAGGTATACGCACGCCAGCAAAGCTATCAGTCAGCATATTTTCTTTACAGTAACATCCTGAGACTGTGAATATCTCACTGCTGGGCTAAGCCTATCGTCTTTTTGAGTTTTAGTTTTAGAGTTTATTCCACCACGCTGCTCCAATGCGGGTTAGTGGAATACACATGTGGCAGAATTTCAGTGAAATTTGACACATGCAGGTTTCCTCGCGATGTTTTCCTTCACCGTCTAGTACGAGATGAATTATAATCACAAATTAAGCACATGAAATCAGCGGCGCTCGCCTGGGTTTGAACGGTTAAGAGTCACGCGTTCTTACCACTGGGCCGTCTCGGCTTCCGTTTTTCTTTCAACAACAAATAAATACAACAAACAAAAACATCTATTACATAGGTTGTTTTAAATTCCCGTCGTCCTATAGGTAAATAAAAAAGGTAAAAAATGTGGCAAAATCTAAAATAATGTTACCATGCTACCACTCACAGAGTATCCAGTACATTTTCTGAATTATATGTAACATCACAGAACACCACGTGTATACGACCGTGACTTTAACTCAGAAACATAATATCAATCAACAATCATTGACTGTGTAATATAGTTATAGCGATAATCACAGTCTTATACACAGGTCTATCAACTATATTAGTGAGGGTATTTCGGCTTAATGATTGCTATTCTGTTCAATTTACGGCCACCAGAGGCATGACGATCGATCGATGGATGTTCGGAACACTTTTTCAAATCCAAACAAAACAGTTAAACAACAAAACAAAAATAACAGTTCAACAAAACGATATAACAATGGTTAAATAACACAATACTTAGGAGGGAAAAATATACGCCGCGTGTAATTCAACCACGTGCGATAGCAACGACGTACATCGACGTTGACGCGAAATAAAAGTTGTATCACAATCGCACCAATCTCTAACTACTGAAATTGGGCTCCGATGGGCGATGATAGACCTGCCCCTCTAGACAAGTGGCTTTAACGTTAATAGAATAGAATAGAAAACAATAATCAATGTATGAGATTGATATTCGCGTTCGCCATTTCGAGACGTTTCGAGTCGAACGCGAATGTCAATCTCATACATTGGTTGTTGTTTCCTATTCTATTCTATTAACGTAAAAGCCACTTGTCTAGGGCCCCTGTATTATAGAAGACTGTAATGTCAGAAGCATAAATGTGTTCTGCTCTGTGGGTACTGGCCTACTGGGTACTTTCCTACTGGGTACTTTCTACTCTATGTTATAAGTGTAGGTACGAATGGCACAAATCACAATGACCAACTGATGGTACTTGGTAGGTAAATATAAATACTTTTCGTGAACTGTGAAGGGAAGCAACTGTTAAGTAATTGTTTTGTCAATTTCATACATTTGTGTGACGGTATGATATCAAATTACTTAGATAAAATCGAAAGACAAATATATTTACTATTTATGTTGACTTTATAACATGAGGAAATAACAATGATTAGAGCGTGACGATTGACCGTATTGTTTGACTAGAAAAGTGACGAGACCAAACTTATTTCTACCCTTAAAACCATCATGAATTTTAATAGTCAAATGCGTGGCCCCGACCGTAAAGAAGAAAAACCCCCTTACTCTAGAATTTTCGTTGTATGCAATAAACATTTACGAGAGGAAGATTTGCAAGCAAGATTCGATAAATTTGGTGTTATTGAAGACTTATACATGCCTAAAGACCGTAACACTGGTGAATCCAAGGGTGTTGCTTATATAAAGTATACTAAGACATCATCAGCAGCTGCTGCCATACAAGAATTGCACATGAAAATTTTAAACAATGACAGTAAGCCAACTAAAGTTATGGTTGCAGTTAACAAAAACGAAAGTACAGCACTGAGCGAAAATCAGGAAAGATACAAAAGACTCTTTATCAAAGTACATAAAGATGTTAATGAATCTGAAATAAGGCATCATTTTGAAAATTTTGGTTATGTGGAGTCTGTGTTCTTACAACGAGACAAAGTAACAGAAGTGTGCAAAGGTTTTGCTTATGTTCAATTTAAGCGTTTCTATGATGCTGCAAAAGCTTTTGAGGAGTGTGACAGTAAATATAAACCAGTATTTGCTACCCCTCGAGATGATTTAAAACGTAGTAGAAATAGCCTAGATTTTGATAATGCCATTATGAATTCACATACATCAAAAAAAACTTTTAACAATTACACAGACCGGTATAATTCACCAAACTGTCCTGAAATCGATTTGAAATATGAAAATTCAAACTCTGATTCGGAAGATTTTTACATTGTAACTGCAACTTGTAACCCAAAATTACCACAGAAATATATTGAACAACTGTTTAACATTATCCCTGGAATGATCCAATTTCAGTATGCACGGGAAGAATTTAATCATATTTCCAAAGCTACCGTCACTTATAAAGAACCCAAAAATGCTGCATATGCTGTTCAAAGATTAGACAATTTTGAATTTCCTTCTGGGGAGATATTATCTGTGAAACCAGAGAAAAACCCTTTGGTTAAGGCTACTACTGATTTGAGGAATATTGTTAGTAATTTCAAAAATGCTGTAGACTCTGGATCCCCTGACTTAAAGCAATTAGCAGAGGCTATAGCCAAAGCATCCTCAGTAATTAGTGCCGCAACTACAGGTCAACCTAATGTAAGAGAATCTCAAGACCTTAGCTATTGCAATGTTAATTTACCATCTCCTAAACCTATGGCGGATAGCATTAGCAGAGTTGCTCAAAGGTTGTTCATTATCTGTAAGCCTCAACCTCCTCCTATGTCAGTATTACAGGATGTGTTCTGCCGCTTTGGAGATCTCATTCATGTGTCCATCATACGTCATAAAACATTTGGTTTTGCTAAATATGCATCGATGCGTAGTGCGCAAGAAGCAATGTGTACTTTACATGGGGCTATTGTTACTGGTATCAAACTAAAAGTTTTGGAGGCAGATGAAAAGCCTTTTAGTGATGGACATGAGGTAAATAAGAGTGAACAAAGTGAGAATACGGACTATGATATGGACAAAAAGAGAATCAGACTTGATGACAAAGACTAGTGTGATATCAATGTCACTTTTTACTTGACAACAATTTAAATGGCTGGACTTTATTGACAAGAGATTTTTAAGAAGAAGTACATCTGAATTTAAATAACCAATTTATATATTTTTATAATATTATTACTAGTTTCTTCCTTTACTTTTTGACATTTCTTTTCTTCTTTATTTCTTCCAAATTAGTTTAAAATAAATTTATAAATAAAATGTTTACAAGTATTTTTTATACCCATTTAATATCTATATTATCTATAAATATGAAACTTAATCTTAAAACATTTAGATTTACGCATGTTAATCCAATAGAATTACAATTAAACACTGGGAAAAAATGTATTTTGAATAATAACTTCAGATATTACATTTTTTTATTTCAAATTAAAATAATGAGATCAATGTAGAATAAAATGGCAATTTCAAATGGAATAGCCATTAAAATAAGCAATTATATGTTTGGAAAGGTAATAAAGTATTTAATTTATACATACTTATTTTAATAATATAAAATGAGATAACCTAAGATTAACATTTAACCTACTCACTAGCTACAAATCACATTTATCTATAGAAATATTAAATACAAATTGAAGGTTAAACATAAATAACATTGCCACTATGCATAATGATGATGACTTGACCAATTTAAACCATGCATGTCACATAATATACAAGTACATATACTATAATTCCCCAGTCTCATAATCGGACACACTCTAACACAACAGGAAATGTCAATTGAAACTACTATCCGGACTGCTACTGAAAATTATGCAATCGAAATCCTAATAACTCTATATTGGCAAAACTTAAAAATTGTATTATTAGCGACATTTGTTTTTCATATAAACATTAATTTATATATATTGAATAATGTAAAAATTTTAAAAACTCAACTACATTCTACATCATTTGTTATACAAAGCATAAACATTTAAAATAAGAGGTTAATAGTAAATATTTATTAAATTGTAAAAGTCTATGATTAAAATACTATTAAATGTGAAATACAATTTTTGAATACATTATAATTGTTTAAATCTTATATAATGAATCTTGAGATTTATAAATATTACATGCATGAGTACAATGAGATTCAGATTAATGTTTATTTTTCATTAAATATGTTACTTCATTGATGCACAGCAACAGTTTATTGATCATGTTGTCATATTGTAATGTCAGGTTAGTGTGGTGCGTTGTAGTCCAGTTCTTATTGCTCTCGCTGAGCTTTGCCTTCGATTGAACCATCTGTGAATTCATAAAATCTTTATTGAGCAGTATACAGGAATTTTTGGAATATTAATTTAATTTTAACAATAACAATATTGATAACTACAGGCTCTTCTTTTGAATATTCAATTCCAATTCAAATCAAAAGTACAATTCACTATTCAAAATAGTAGCAAACATCACCTAGTCCACGCTCAGATGACATTGTACCAATAAAATATTGCAACCTTTTGTTTTTTGTAGTACAACTACAACAAAAGAAACTAAAATTTGTTAATATTTCAGATTATAAATAAACAAAATTACCTTGGTAAACATATTGACATCTTCACATAATTGGTCAAGTTTAGCTTCTAACGCCTTGTTTCTCTTTATACCATCTCCATTTTTATTTAACTTCATGTTTAATAACTGTTTAGACAGGTCATCTAGACTTGAAGCATATTGATCTAAGTCTAGATTTTCAAAAATTTTGTTTGGGTGTTCTTGTTGAGGATTTGGGAGTACAAAGTTTTTTCTCAAATCTTCGGCGTAACCTTTCATGGATGCAATAACATTATCAAGATCTATATCTACAGTACTGTCGGGCATATCTGGCATTATCAATTTCGGCACATTAGCGACGATGAATTGCGATAAGTCCTCATGTCTTAAATCGTTATTCTGTTGTGGTATATTATTCTGAACGTTGGGAATCGTATTGAAAATCGTTTTTATTTCCGACATCACTCTTTGTGAGTCTTCTAATTCTTTGTCTAAATCCTCAGTCATTTTTTGTAGCTCCTCCAATTTAACCATGGACTGAAGGTATTGTGAAAAGGCTTCGGTGTTATTTGCGTAGCTCATGTTGAATGTGAATAATATATTTTAGTTTTCTACAATAACAGAATTACTGTTCTTTACAGTATCACAATTCACAGATCACCACAACGACATGTATAATTACTTACAATGAAATTTTCATTCAACTAGCAATTCAGTAGCAAATTAGCAATTAGGTAGCATTCTGCTGTCTGCATTTGACAGAAAATTGAAAGAGCATAAATTAGTCTATGAACTTTTTATCGCCCTCTGTTGATTTATTTCGAACATAATTTAAATATTTTAAATTCCTCAAATTTGTTTCTCCGTTGTAATAAGAGTATTTTCAGTTCAATTTTTATTTAATACCTTGGAAAAGTGACAATAATTATATCTATTACCCACTTAACAAGGTGAGCCATTACATATGAATTAAAAAAATCATAAGTGTTAACATCTGTGATAATAACCATGGTCATAGTCACGGACCATGGTATGTCATTGTCAGACGTCACAATTGACACTGTCAGAAACAAAAACAATAGGTTAATTCTAGCTTTTCTAAATACAAAGTTTTACATTGAGAATTTAAGGTAAAAATTACAAGTTAAAGAGAAACAAAAAAGATACAAAAGATACAGATTGTTGATATTCGAAATATTATTTCGCATTTCCAAGTAATTGTATTTAACTAAACAAAGTCACGTGTTCCTCGATAAACTTTGTTTATATTTTAGTAGTGAAAGGACTTTCATCAACATGGTTCGAAAACTTAAATTTCATGAACAGAAATTGCTCAAGAAAGTAGATTTTATTTCATGGAAAGTCGACAATAATTTAAATGAAGTTAAGGTTATGAAAAAATATTTTATACAGAAACGCGAGGATTACACAAAGTGAGTATTTTGATTATTGTAGGTTGGTTTTAGTAGTCACTAGCAAGAGAAAACAATATCACTTCTTTCAAAAGGGAAGGTACTATTTCCTAAAAAATTAAGTAATATTACAAGAAGTCAGAAATGTAGGAAGCAGTGGCAATTCCGAATCATTGGTTATTTGTTTCCCATTTAACATTTCATTTCCCATTTAAAGGAGTTTCTAAGAATTTTCATTAATTTTCTCAAAAGACATCAATAACATTTTAATATGATTAAATATTCCTATAAATAATCAGTGACTAATTGACTATATCATAGTGGAAAAACATTTTGTTTGCTAACTTCTGCTTCAGCTTACTAAAGTTTACAATAATGCTGGTATAATTCTTTTATTATCCATTTCACAGACACTACTGATAATCAGTTTTTTTGTAAATATGACACAATAAGAGCAATGTTCTAAAATATTTTTAGAAATATTCATTTTAATAATAAATTTATTTACAGAATATTTTTGTCAATCTCTTATCTATTTAATATACTCTTATATACTTATAATAAAATATTCTTCATATTATTATGTACATTAATGTTCATGAAGATTAAGGACAGGTTTGTGATCAAATGACCAATGTATTTTTGAAGCAGTGATGGATTTAATATCTTTAAATGTTTTATTTGTGTTTTATCTGCCCTACTTATGATTAATAAGCTGTATATAATGTACAATATTAATATTATAATTTTACACAATTTAATTTTTCATAAGTATACATACAGTGTTTTTGAAACTCATACTTGACTGCCCAAAGGTGCAGTTATTCTGTCTTAAACTCTGAGGTTGCCGGTTCGTTGCCGACCTTTAGTCTAGGTGGTTTTTATTAAGTACATATGGATTTTATTTTAAAATTATGTTATATAATAGGCTGTTACTGATTAATTTTGTATCACTAATCATGACCAACAGATGGACAATCCTTTTAAATTTTACAGATACAACAAATTGTCAAGGGAAATAAGAGAACTAGCAAATAAGATAAAAGATTTAGATGCTAACACAGAGTTCAGAACAGAGTCAAGCGCCCAGCTGCTAGAGAAGCTATATCAGATGGGAATTATTCCCACAAGATGGGATTTAGCCCTTGCAAGCACTGTGTCAGCAAGTGCCTTCTGTAGAAGACGACTTCCGGTTGTTATGGTTAGAAGTATGTACTTTAAAAAATTATTTACAAATTGTATTAACATGAAATGTTAGGAAGTTTATTTAAAAAAATATATATTATGATGTTAAAAATGAGTTCACAAATAATAAAAACACATCAATGCAACATTTTAACAATGTGATTGATGAAATGTTGCAAATTTTCCAATTTTTATCATATTTCTAGACAAAATGTCAGAGTCCATAAAAGAAGCTACAAAATTTATAGAACAAGGACATGTCAGAGTTGGTCCGGAAGTTGTTAAAGATCCAGCATTTTTAGTTACAAGATCTTTAGAAGATTTTGTCACATGGGTAGATGGTTCTGCCATCAGAAAACATGTGCTAGAATATAATGAAATGGTAAGTTTTTTTCATTATATTTTATGATTCTATCGTATCCAATGGTGAAAGTAAAGCTAAATTAACCATGGATTGAAAAATTTAATGCATGTAACTTTGTTGTATTATGCACTACAAACAAATCTTGATTCATTTATCTTTATTTACAATACAACACTAGTCCATATAAATAATTATATCCGCTTTAATTAGACATCTATATTTCTAATAAATACTTTATAGACATTGAAAATAACACTATTTAATAAAATACATTGACAAAATTTCATTTGAGCATTACCAGTATACTAGCTATATTATACATATATGTCTAAATTAAATGTCCAATGGCTGGACAAAGACTAGACTAGAATATTGGAGACTATTTTAGTAGTTTTTCTTTACTGCCAAGTAAGAAATAGATTATGCACAAGACATATTGCGCTTATTTATTACCATGTTCTTTGACTGAGATCCAAATATTCAACTCATTAGGCCATATTGGTCCAACCATTGTCCTAGGTGAACGACAAATGCTGTTATACGTATTCTTATGTAGGTATGAGTGGCCTATGTTGTTACCTTAATTAATCTCAGACGAGAGGCGACATAATGCGAATTTGTTTTCTACGTGAATCTATTTAAATATATGACATTGTCTTTGTTTTGTTTAACAAAGTTTTTTAATGAACAATGCAGTAAATTTGCCCACAATTAAAACAATTACAACTGAGGTGATGACTAAATAATAGATCAAATGTGACGTGAAATATTTGTCGCATTATGTCGTGTAGACACGATGTCGCATCTTATCGGTCACCTAAGACGACGTATCAGCTAGACCTAATACATAAATTATCCTAATATTTATTGTAGTCAATTAAGTTAAAAATAAATGCCATACAAAATGTACATCACAATTTTCAAGCCTTCTATTTACAGTAATATACATATATATTTATATTTCAATATGATTGATCAAAAATTAAATTTGTTTATCAATAAATTATATTTTACGATATACTAATATTCGATTATTTTTGTTACAGAGAGACGACTTTGAAATGCTATAAGTGCTAAGAGTTTATAAATAATAAATACTTTTACAAACATAATTAAGTTTTTATAATATAAACAACAAACTCTTTAAGTTATTTTATGAACTAGGTGCCCGTCATAGGTTTGTGCGGATAAAATTCATACAAAGTTACAACTCTAATTTCTTCCCCACAATCAACAATCAAAAGACAAAAAACCATTCTTAACATCTGTTAAGTAAGTACGACTTACGACATAAAAAAAAAACTGTATTTCAAATGTCAGCTTTCAACACTTCGTAGTTATCTCTGTGCGTCGATAGTCAGTCACGACAAACCATTATGTAAGTTTAGATTTAAAATGTCTTTGTTTCATATTTAAATGCAACAAGTCCACTACATTGTCATCATTATAACTATTCAAAGTTATAATTCCAATCCAAGATATCATCACATCATATAGGTAGTATCTCTTCCCTTTGGCCTCTATTCTCTAATAGAGTAGCTATTCTCACAAGTGCATTGGCTTGTATAGTTGCAGCTTCTGCTAGCTTCTTTAGGGCTTCAGCTTGAACAAGAGCTGCATCAGCAATTTTTTCCGAGATTACTGCTCTTTTTGTTTCTGCCTTAGATCGACTAAGATCAGCTTCTGCACGTTTCTTTTCAACCTTAATTAGCCATTTTGGGTATACATCTGCAAATAATGTGTAAACTGTAATTAAAAAAACTATGACCTATCCTGTAACTGTAATAAAAGTACTTAACATACTTAATTGTTATAGTGTTTAAATTTTTTATTGTAATTAAAATCAAAACCTACACCGTATATTGGGCTGATTAGAATTCTCTTCATTTACATAATCAAATTCCTCATTTGAATTATCATTGCTGTCCTCTCCGACTGTAAAAAATATAACAATAGTGTAATGAAAAGTATATTATGTGGAGACAGTGCGGTGGCATCTATTGAGATAAAGATGTATGAATAATGAGGATCATATTATCGTGTTTATGTCTATTCACTCTGTACAATCGAAATTATTACTGATTATTTATTATTTATATTTAGCATTACCTGATAATCGATCACTAGATTCACTTTGACTGAAGGAACAATCGTCATTTTCATTTTCTTGATAAGCCTCTAATTTAATATCCTTTGGAGACTGAAAATTATTAGCAAATGTACAATTTTAGAGAAAAAGAATGCAATGCAAAGCAAAATAGTATTCACCTTATCCAATACACTACTACAACAATTCATCAGATATTCTACTGCAAAAACTTGGTGGTAGGGCTTTATATGAGCTCATCTGGGTAGGTACCACCCACTCATCTGATATTCTACTGCAAAACAGCAGTACTTGGTATTGATGTGTTCCAGTACGAAGAGTGAATGAGCCAGTGTAATTACAGGCAGAAGGGACATAACATCTTAGTTCCCAAGGTTGGTGGCGCATTGGCGATGTAAGCAATGGTAACATCTCTTACAATGCCATGTCTATGGGCATTGGTGACCACTTACCATCAGGTGGCCCATATGCTCGTCCGCCTTCCTATGCATTAAAAAAAAAGAACAGTCTATAAGTTACACACACACTCACAGAAATAAAATAATTAAAGGGATTAACAGAAACCTTGGATATATTTCTTCCGAATTGTGGACCGAGGACAACTAGTGCCTTCTTCTCCAATTTTGTCAAGGGATTGACAATAGTTTTTGAAGCCTTCTGTTTCTTCTTCAGTAGTATCACTTTATTTTTGAGTTTATTTTTAAAGTCACTCCAATACTGCAACAACCCAATTCAGAAAAAAAGGAAATGTAAGTAGTTACATATTTTAATATGAAATTTTATTAACCTGAATAACAAAGTATACATTGCATCAAATAAAAAACCATCACAACATAATAAGCACATAAATTACATTAATTCTCAAAATTAATTAAACTCCTAACTTTTTTTATGAGATTGTAGCAATAGTAATAATATATGTCTACATAGTGTTTGTATATTAAAGTACAAACAAAGGGATTCCTAGACTAAAAATACAAGAATTTTCTTTTTGGGCGTAACCAGAACAATCACCATGTCACAATAAGATAAATGGTACAGGAATGATAAGAGACAGAAACATGAATTGATTTTTGTTCTTATGGATTTCACTTTTCATTTCATTTTTTTACAAATATAGTATTCTCAATATTTCAGTTTTTAAAACAAACCTTACTCCAACCATCAGATGTCTTCTTGGTACCAGGTCTAGCATTGTTTAACATTTTTGTTAGTTCATTCCACAAACTTTTAGACTTATATCTTGCTTCCAGAGTACGAGCGCTACCTGTTGCAAGCTCTACGTGTTGTCCCATAAAATCAATTAATATTTTGATTTGTTCATAAGAGATAAGACGGGAACCAAAAATACTAGACATTTTGCGCACTACTTTTTTTTCATATTAGATGAAATTACGGCCTAAATCTCAACAAATTCTTAATGTCGAATTATATTAGTCCGAGTTTACCCATCTAATAATAAATACCTATTATACCTACACTTATTTTGGATCAAGCAGTGGTGTCAATCGTTGTCACTTGTCATAAAGACAAACTCATAACATACAAACAGTGTCAGTCCATATGATTTTTTGAATATAGCAAATTATTAACTTTTAAAAATTGTAAGTTATTAAAAATAAAATGATAATTTGTATGAACGTGCAGAGGAAATAATTGTATTGTTATAAATATCTTATAATCAAGTCAAACGTAGTATACCGACGTAGTTGCTGCTACCAGCCAGACCTGGACAAAATGTAAATTGTAAATAATGATGTGTAAATTGTATTGAAACAAAATTTAAACAACAGAATTACAATAGTAAATGTATTTTATAAAATAAATTATTACTTTTAACCCGATTATTAAATTTGAATTCCCCTAAGTAAAATAAAAAAATATATTTCAATTTAAATATAATTCTAAATGTTCTTAGATATTAATTATTTAAAATTGGTTCACAATTTATTTACATAATTAAAGATTCTAGATTTGTTTTATTTGGCATTATTGTCATTAACACGGTTTATTCTTTTTCATACGACATTTTTTATAAATGAATGGCAACAAACAACATCTATCTATCCTGCGCGAGTGTGCGCGGAGAAAATTAAGAAAAAATAAAAAGAAAAGAAATGGCAGTTACTAGAGAGAAAGAAAATTGTTCAAGAAAAATTAATGGAAATATACCTGCATTATCTCTCAACAGTGATAATATGTCGACATCCACAGACAGTGACGACGTAGCGGATCCGACATATGAAATTAGAAACATTCAAAGTATTATAAATGTGACCCGTGAAAACATTGACGCTTTAAATGCAAGGTTCGCTGGTTTACAGCATCCGCCTTCTCTATATCTTTCGGAATACCAGGAGTTGACTGCGAAGTTGCATAATTTAGAACTTAGAGAACAGACATTGCGTGAACTGTTACAAAGTGATTCGCCGGACCGAAGCGAAGAATATTCTTGGCAAGATGACTCGAAGAAGTACGACACACTTACGCGGCAGCCTAAAGTGTTCCTTAGGGCTCATCTGCCGAACCAGCAGCGCACGAGCGTGCAGGTGAAAGAGGGGGTGACGCTGCGAGAGGCGCTGATGAAAGCGCTTAAACTTCGTAATTTAACTTGTGAAATTTGCGAAGTGGTTAGGACAGACAATAATGAAGGTATACCATGGGACATCGATATTACGTTGATCGATGCTGAAGAGGTCAGTGATTTCAATTTCATTATAGTAGTAGTGAACTACTAAAGGTAATAAAGTGTTCACATAATACTAGACAGCTTAAAATTTATTTTTTAAGTCATCAGTTTTGTTACATTTCATGTACTATATTTCTGTTGGATTGATAGAGTGAGTGTAGATTTATTGTATTACATTATTTTCTATTTCTATTTCATACACATTAAACATTTTAAATCTTGGAATAAAATTTCAGGTGACAGTTAGAATTCTAGACAAACTCCCGATAATGTCCCACATGTCACATCAGTTCACTCGTAAAACATTTTTCACATTGGCATTTTGTGAATGCTGTCGGAGGCTGCTCTTCAATGGGTTCTATTGCTCTCAGTGCAACTTCAAATTTCATCAAAGATGTGCGGACAAAGTACCCAGTATTTGCCATCAAGTAAGTAACAATTTTTTTCTTAATCTTTAAAAATACTATAGTGACCACACTGTCGTAGATATTTTTTAAAATGAGAGATAAATAAGTTGTGAATAAAAAATATATTGAAAGGATTACTTATGTTTCTTATGTAAGAAATTCATCAAAATAACTGTTTAAACAGAGAAGAATTACTATTACATGTATAGAATTTTATATAAAAATTATAATCCTGACAAGTAATTCAAGATATTTTATTTATATAAGATTTAATTATTTACTGCATTCTCTAATAGTTCTAATATTTACCTAGAATGTTGTGAATTTCTTATTTAAAACTTCACTAAGTTTTTTAATTCACTGAAGTAGGTCCAAAGCAATAATTAGAAAAAATTATCATGTAAAATCTTTATTTATTCTGATAAACAGACTCAATATAATTTTAATATAAAATTATGCTTTACTAATGAAAAATATATAATCTCCAGGTCCGGATGACTGACACATATTATGCAGCATTGCTTGCTAAAAACCCTGAGACGCAGGCTGGCATCCTCTACTTACCTTCACATTTTAGCTATCACCAAAATAAGTTAGTATTGCAATTATCACAAATATTACTATTAAAAGTTATGACCTGTATCAATATTACAAATAACATAACACTAAAATATTACTGTATTGAATTATACACTCAAGTTTAGCATATACAAAGAAATAAACCCCATTTAGATCCTCCTTTTATGGGTTTGTATTAAATTAATAAGCTACCACAAATATAAATTCTACCGAGAGGAACCAGTAGGAAACTTATTAGTAGTCAAACAATTAAATTTCAACTAGTTATGTTAATTAAATACAATGTAAAATTTTAATATTATGTATATCTATTTATTATTGATCAGTATACATGTTACAAAATATTTTTATTTTAAGAAATGTTTTTGGTAGTTTCTTAAAACAGTTTTGTTTTGTATGGAATTGTTTTATATATTTAAAAAAATAATAATTAAATACATATATTGTACATGTTCAGGTCTGCCTCCCCAGCTAAGAAGATGGAGTTTGATGTTAACTGGTGAATATTGACTCCATCAGCATTAGAAGTTGTTTTTTTGAAGTGAAACTTATTTGTGATATACCTTTTTATTATTTCAATTTCAAGGTCTCATTTATCTGCAAAATTTTTGATGCAAATAGGTTTTGCTTCTGTCAAATGTGTGCTGACTTGCACGCGCTATAATTTTATTTTCTTCAATGTTTTGTAAACACTGCACTTTCGTTTTTATTTCAGACCTTTCATATTTTAACATCTTGGTATATCTTGACATAATTTTAATAATTAATTATCTTACTTTCTGACGTAAATTTTTAGTTTTATGACTGGAATGTGATCTATATCAATAATATTTAACATCAGCATAACTTTGTTTTTCCATGACACATGTTTGTTTATTAAACATGTAAAAGAAATATTTTATTAAATTTAGTAACATGCAAGTTTATTTTAGGCAACAACATCCTCGGTCCCTCAATCAGCAGGACCGATCAAACTCAGCACCCAATGTTTGCATCAACATGGTACAGCGACCGATGACACTCGCCGAGCACCAGAGAAAACAGAATCAGGTAATATTTTAATTAAAAAGATTACGATATATAATAATATTTATTTAATTTAAAGTAGGTACACATAACGGCAAATAGGTCATGACAATAGACTCATTTTAATTCTGCTGTCCTCAAGTGAATTAAAAACTATGTATCAAATGAAATGTCAATAGTATTTTTCTATTTTAATAAAAAGTAATAATATTGTTTCCAGTGTAATAACTCGCCGCAGTCAACCAATTACTTAACGTCGAGTCGGAGTAACAAAGACGACAAAGACAAGGGCGACCAACAACAAAGTCAGAGCACTCAAGTAAGAATTATTTTAATCTGTAGCTGATTTACTTTAAATGCTAAGAGGTGTGAAGATAAATAAACCGACTTTGATTTTCAATTGACATGACGTCTTTGGTCGAAATAATCATTATGGATTTGTAAAGTCAAATGTTATTAACAAATACCATTGAATATGTAAATTGATGGTTTATTTATCTACACTCCTCTTCTCGTGGGAATAGCATATAGATAGTTCAATCCACGATGACGCGTCCCATGAGTCTTAGTCAACTGGAAATATGTTCTGCTACATATTTCTGACATTAAACGACGATGTTATTTATTCCATGTACAATTCTAGTCTCCGTCCAGTCGTTCGACTTCAACGGTCCGTGCGTCCGTAACATTTTAAAGTATGTCTGCTCACTCCGTTCCGTTTTTCTGGACATTTTTGAAATAACTGATATGAGAATAAACTAAAAACACGTTAGAGCAAAAACCTTAAGTAGAGCGACGCCGAGGTCGGGGCGCAGTGTGTGACGTGTTGTGTGCGCGCAGGCGTCGCCGACGGGCACGCTGCGGCCGCGGCGCGCGCGCGCCCGCTCGGCCGACGAGTCGTGGAAGCACGCGCTGTCGCCGCGCGAGAGCTACGACGACTGGGTCATACACGCCGACGAGATCCTCATCGGCGCGCGCATCGGTAACCCGCCATCGACGACCACTTGTTCCTATCCGAAAATTGAATCACATAAACGATTAAATATAATTCGATGAATATATTATTATATTCTGCATTACCGCGCATACCCGCTACCCTCGATGGACTCTTCTATGTGAGCTAAACTCTACAGTACTGACATCGTTACTGAACTCGAGCGATGTCGATATGTTGTCATTTTTGAAGTGCAGTAGTCCAGTGCGAGGATAAAAACTTAATTTTAAAAGACTATGTTTAACTAAATAAAGAACTTAACTATTTTGATGTGCGAGGCGCTCGAGTGCCTTAAACGGAAATGACACAGTAATCGGGTACATTATATAGATTCACTTTTAAAATATTAATAATACATAAATGATTGATTTAAACGGACTGCGTCCAGAATGCGATACTGTTAGCGGAGTGTGTCCCCCCCCCTAGGGTCGGGCAGCTTCGGCACGGTGTACAAGGCGCACTGGCACGGGCCGGTCGCGGTCAAGACGCTCAACGTGAAGACGCCCACGCCGGCGCAACTGCAGGCCTTCAAAAACGAGGTGAGTCCCACGTGTTACTTAACATTTAAGAATGTCCTAATGACGTCGCCGACTGATTATAGAAATATTTTATACGATTTTGGTGCAAGGACGACAATGCTTAGATATAAAATAGTGTGTATAAATAAGTTGCGCGTGGTGGCCGCAGGTGGCGGTGCTCCGCAAGACGCGGCACTGCAACATCCTGCTGTTCATGGGCTGCGTGTCGAAGCCGTCGCTGGCCATCGTGACGCAGTGGTGCGAGGGCTCGTCGCTGTACCAGCACCTGCACGTGCTGGAGACGCCGCTGCCCATGCTGCACCTCATCGACGTGGCGCGCCAGACCGCGCAGGGCATGGACTACCTGCACGCCAAGAACATCATACACAGGTACGCAGCCATGCCTTTGTTTTTTATTTATTGACCTATGTTTTCATAGTGTTACATCTTATCGTCAAACGAGACTAAATGGTCGCAGACATATAAATGCCTATAATCATTGCAAAGTTTAAACAGTACAATTATAATATATGTATTTATTTTAAATACTCCTTCAACATTACCTAGTTTCACAAACACTAATTAAAGTCAGAAATCTTAATACTGAAAGCTCATTGGTCGCCTGATGTGTCATCGGCTGCCATGCTTTAAATTCAGTTGCAATTTGAGCCACGTTTACTAATAGTTGAAGCTATAAGAGAAGAGTGTGTGCATCTCAGATAATGAGAAGTAGAACTTCGAGATAGAATTACATCGAAGAGTTGCATTCCAATTGGACCTCGATACTTAGAAGTTTTCTTTCTCAATAATGTTTCAATGGTTTTCCAGGGACCTGAAATCAAACAATATATTTTTAAGAGACGACTGGTCGGTTAAAATCGGGGACTTCGGCCTCGCCACAGCCAAAGTACGGTGGTCAGGTAAGGTACACTTCAGTTAATATATTAAGAGTAGATTTTTAGAAGTTACTGTCCGTAAACATCCCGTTTCTGATTAAATCCAACTTACTTCAAAAACCGACCTTTATTCCAAACTTGGTTAATTTGGTGGTAGGGCTGTATGAAAGCCTGTCTGAGAAGGTACCGTCCACTCATCACACACTTATTCTTAGTATAGTTGTGTTTTGGTTTGAAGGGTGAGTGAGCCAGTTTACTACAGACATAAGGGATATAACAGTCATAACATCATAGTCCCCAAGGTTGGTGGCGCATTGGCGATTGGTAGGGATGTTTAACATTTCTTCTAGTGCCAATGTCTATAGGAATGGTGATGAGTACTTTCCGACAACTTACATCAGGTGACCAATTTGTCACTTTCCTTCTTCTTCTTCCTTCCTATTTTTAATAATTAGTAGAAAACTTACCGCCGTGCACGAGATGAATTTTGGAACACAAATTAAACTCAATAAAACTCGTTTTTAAGATCCCTAATTCGTACGTGTCTAAATAGGACATTTTGACTCCTCTAATATGTAGTAACTAAGAAACATAAAAAATATTTAATTGACTTTAATAAAATGTTATTGAGTCAAATATTTTATTGACTTGAAGTAATGTAAGTAATGCATTTAGGTATCTTAAGGTAAAACGTTCGTTAAAGTTCTTTGAAATATTTGAATCCATCTCTATTCAATATAATCAAAGGTTCCTTTGAATTAATTTTGTAAGCTCATTGTTTTGTCGCTTCCTCCAAAACAGTAAACATATACAACATTAATTATAAAATCATCATAATAATTATATTCTATTCCTCATTAGTGTGCATTGTGCAATAAAGTCTATGCGTTGTACTAAATGTCTCGTTCTACGTCGTTGAGTTCATTTCGTAATCGGTGGTGCCTCAGTAGTACAGATAGATAGTATCTTAAAGCGTTAAGTGCAATATGACTACAACTAAGTGTCCCCGTGCGTAAGCGTGGGGATCCGCACACAACCCGCTCGGCTTGCGAGAGCTCCGCGAAGGACGCGACGACCTGGCGCGCTCCGCATAGCGCTGTCTGCGAGGTGCGTTCTCGCAGGACACGCTTAGGCCGGTCGCGTCTCTGAGCCCTCGCGCACAAGGTGAGTCCTCCCCGCTCAGCCCGTCGGTGCGAGCCCGACGACTGACAGGCCCGCCCCCCCGCAGACTCGTCGACGCTGGGCGGCGTGCAGTGGCAGCAGCCCACGGGCTCCATCCTGTGGATGGCGCCCGAGGTCATCCGCATGGACGAGCCCGTGCCCTACACCTTCCGCTCCGACGTGTACGCGTACGGCATCGTGCTGTTCGAGCTCATGGCCGGCGAGCTGCCCTACTCGCACCTCAACAACAAGGACCAGGTCACTCATTTACTTATTTAGCTGGCAGCGAAACATTTCACTGATGACATTTAAATGTCTTCAATATTATATTCGTGTCGGTACATTCTGTACGTCTGAGATCAGTATGGGAGGCCATTCGTACGCGGCGTATCTCCCGCTGTACTCAGTCACTATACTCAGAAGTAATGCACGAACACGTTTGTCGCTCGCAGATCCTGTGGTCGGTGGGGCGCGGCCTGCTGCGGCCGGACGCGCGGCGGCTGCGCGGGGACGCCCCGCAGGCGCTCAAGCGGCTGTTCGAGGACTGCATCAAGTTCGACCGCGAGCAGCGCCCGCTGTTCCGCCAGATCCTGGCGTCGCTGGAGTCCATGCTGCGCGCCATACCCAAGATCACGCGCAGCGCGTCCGAGCCCAGCCTCAACCGCCAGCTGCACGCCTCGGACGACTACCTCAGCTACAGCTGCGCCTCCCCCAAGACGCCCGTCAACTTCCAGTTCAACACGGACACGAGCTTCCCCGCCTTCTATGGGTAACTTGTATCCGACTTCTTGTATGAAATATTTAATATTCAGCCTTACTTCCACCCGATGACGCGTTAGTTTCCTTTTACCAATATATTGCCATATTACTGGAAGACATTTAAAATCTATGATATTCATCCTCCCGAAATAATGCTACATTACAATACACAGTAATGTACTATTACTAATAATAATACATGTTTCCGAAACACGTAATAATTTATTGTGAGTTTTCAATCTTATTCGAAGTGAAGTAAACGAAAGTGTAATATAATTTGAAATAAGAACTAAGCAAGTGTTCCTCCCGCAGCATCCCAGTGCCTCCCCAGCGCCACGCCTAGAGCCGGCCGCCCCGCGCGCGCACGATCTCAACGCATTCGTTTATATTATTTATTTATACAATATTTATATACACCGAGATCTCATCCGTTGCTTGTTTATATGTATCATATGGAATAAAATTGAAATTATAAAGATATTTTTAAAGTTGTCATTGATCACTTGAAACTATGGCTTCGTTTATATCTATTTTATCGGATAAGCTGAAACCGGCGGAACTAGCGAGAAGTGAGTAGGTTCGAGTGGCTAGTCACAAGTCCCATACATCTATATCGTGAGTACTATTAACTTTATCTAATCGCGACCGTACCGACGAACACGGCTAGATTCCAAAATTGTAAATATTAAAAGGGCAATTATTAATGATTAATACAAGACGCTTAAACGACTGCTTACTGTAAGGAGTGGGTTCGAGGCTGAACAAAACGTTTTCGTCTATAGGTTAAGAGTTATCGATAATTATGTCAAGGTAATTCGATTTAATATACGAGACGAATTAGTGCCTTCCCAATTTCAATAGTCGAAATGTCATTAATTTAATGGTATAAGGATATAAGTATGTTCAGCTAATTATAATTGCGAACTGAATATCTGAAAAGTTTATATATTTTTTCATGGCGTCACATGTAATCGTTATATTTAATATTGTTGGTGAATGCGCAGTTTGGTTATAAATGTAAATGGCACTGGGACTGATGTATTGCGCACTGGACAACGCCGGTAGTGGTTGTCGGAGGGTTATTGGATTGTCGAGATTAATTTTATTATATAGCAATAGGGAATGTATGCATAATAACTGAATTAAAGTATTATTTGTAAAATATGAGCGAACAGCGACTGGCAACACCTGATGTAATTTATTCGTAATCGTATCAAATGTAAATAAATTATTGTAATTATCTTAGCTTTATGTCGGTTTAAGAGCCCTGTTTATACATAAATTTAAAGCATAATTATTATTGTAAGAACACAATAAATTATTGTTTCGATTTATATATGGTTTTTTCTTTTGCATTGTTCTTTATTCACTATTATCTAAACCATAATGGAAATAAAGTAAGTCAATTATTTAATTCGTCCTAACTTTCTGGAGCTTGTTCCAAAATGTTGCGACAAATTCCTACAGAACCAAATTAATTACAACATGAATACGTGAGAGTGCAACGTTCTGAAGTTGTCATCTTCGTGCCTAAATTCGTAAAAGATCTGTGTGCACTATCTCATATCAACGACGGAATGGTAATATGCGCCATTTTGTTTAATTTGTGACTTAATTATTTAACAATATTTAAGTATACACATTTTTATTGAACGCAAACATGTTGAATCTGATTAGGTTATTTTATTTGTAATGGAGTTCGTATTAGTTGCATTGAAGGACTATATACCATAAAAACTATTTGTGATTAATATTTTTTAATTGTTTTATTATATACTTTAATTAACTGTTAAATTACTTGTTCTTATTAGGTTCACTCCATGTTTCAATTTAACCGTGTAAACTTTTTTGGCTTATATTATTCGAAGGCGTGTTTGGTAGATACTTGCCTTTCGCGTCGCAAGTCGTGGGTTCGATTCCCACCCAGGGCACACATTTGTATGCATGAACATGTTTGTTTGTCCTGAATCTGGGTGTAATTATCATTATCTATATAAGTATGTATTTACAAAAAAAGTAGTATATTATGTAGTATGTCAGTTGTTTGGTTTCTATACTACGAGCTCTGCTTAGTTTGGGATCAGATGGCTTTGTGTGAATCATGATGTCCCAGGATATTATTATGTGAGATTAATTTTGTTATCAAATGTTTATGTATCATATTCATATCAATAAATTTTATGTTCACCTTATAAAATCAAGGAAAAATCTATCTATGTATGTTGGTCTAGAAACAAATCTTGTTATACAACAATAATTGTTAATCAAACAAGTAATTTGATGAAAGTCCACATTTTAATTACAAAAATAAAGTAAAATCTCATTTGTAAATAAATGGGTATTAAGTATAATATTTGTTAATTTAAACATCTAATGATTTTATTGGGACCATACATCATCGTTTCCGTGGTGTAGCGGTTATCACATCTGCCTAACACGCAGAAGGCCCCCGGTTCGATCCCGGGCGGAAACATTTTTTTTTCTTAAATATGAAACATATATTTATTAACAATTTTTATTTTTGCCAATATTAACTTTTAACAACGCAATCGGTACAAGATTAAAAAAAATGAATGAAACAACTTTTTTAAATGTTAAGAAAAATATTATATTCAAACCTACTTGTAGAAATTTTAACATGACGTGATAGTAAACGAACCCAGCTGTATATAATTACTTTTTAAAGTAGTTTTAATATTAAAACGTTAAATGATCAAGATTTAGGATAAAATCATAAAATAAATCCCGACGTAATACATCAATCACTTGAATCATCACTGGCACCATCATTTTCATTTTTCTCTCTCATCTTCAACTTTTTATTTTTATTGCGCAATTCAAATTTCGCAGCAAATATTTTTTTGCCGCCAATTTTGACATCTTCCGCCATTTTAATAGCTCGTTCCACTGCTTCGGGACCATCAAACTCAATAAAAGCTGTACCTGTAAATTAAAAGTAATGTTTCATTTAACATATTAACCTAAGAAAAAAAACATTTTTTACTTGGAGTTCTTATTATATTATCTCTCTCGTGTAATATTTGGATCATATTATGCATTAAATAATAATGTTGGTACTAACGAACATAATGTGTGTTAGTAGGTACATAATTATTCAATGATATTAGGTCACTTTCCAAAGAATGAAGCAATAGATATATTTTTTTTTTTTATTGTATAGGAAGGCGGACGAGCATATGGGCCACCTGATGGTAAGTGGTCACCAACGCCCATAGACAATGGCATTGTAAGAAATGTTAACCATCGCTTACATCGCCAATGCGCCACCAACCTTGGGAACTAAGATGTTATGTCCCTTGTGCCTGTAATTACACTGGCTCACTCACCCTTCAAACCGGAACACAGCAATACAAAGTACTGCTGTTTTGCGGCAGAATATCTGATGAGTGGGTGGTACCTACCCAGACGAGCTTGCACAAAGCTCTACCACCAAGTGAATATATTATTAATTATATTATATTATTAGATATATTTTAGTGTTTAAATATTGTTAGGATTTCGTATAGATAGAACTTACACATAGACTTTTTCCCTTTCACTAATCTGCGAACATTTCTTATTCGACCCGCACTAGTGAAGACCGAGCTGAGAGCTGGTTCTGATAAATCTGCATACGACCTCACAACTAACGTTGTCTGAGATGGTGGAAGAGGTCGCTTTACACGTATGCGGTTGCCTTCCAGTAGTGTATTGTCTTCCTCTAAGGCCTGATTTAGTTATAAATAAAATATTCAATTATCAAGAATTTGATGAATAATGTAACAATGTTATCTATTAAAAACGTAATTTCATTGCCTAATGCATATCATATACAGTAGGTATTTAATATTATGATTTAAATATGTTATTGTCCAAATACCTACATTTTTATTGTAGACGATTAGGACATGCTCAAACAGCAGGTGACAAGCAACGAATGAAAAAAAATAAAGTCATATAATTTTGTCTATATAGCATTGTAGAATCTGGTACAAGTGTTTACAATACTATAGCATAATTACTAAAACTGTAATAAAATTCATTTTTAATTTAGATATTGGTATTACCTTATTTGCTGCATCCTCACTTTCAAAGTTTATAGTCGTTGTGAACACTTCAGGATGTTCAATAGAGTACACTTCAGCAATCCTGAAATTAAATGTAAATAAATAAATAATTATAATATATAAATAATCTTTTAAGTAATATAATTGTATTATTACTATGTGTAACCAAGCTAAGTATGATTACTTATAAATAAAATTGATAAAATTTATTCTCTTTAAAATGTTACAGAAATTATTTTGGTAATTCTTACAAGATGTTATAAAAAATGAAAATGAATATATTTCTTTGTCACACATATCAACATAAACAAATAAATTTTTCATAAAAATGTTCAGGGATAGATAAGACATAAGGTGCGACAAATCCCTCATATATGTGGGTATAGGCTCGGAAAGAAACTTGTTAACTGTATTACAATACAATGATAAATGGAGTGACCAATAGTGTTACATACCCAACTAGTTTTATTGGACCAAATGTAGTAAAATGTTCAGTTAGCAGCTTTTTATAGTTGCACATTATTTTTAAAGGCAGGTTCTCAACAACAACAGATGTTGCTAGTTTGTCATCATTGACACCACCTTTCCTGTCTTTGTTCCATTTGCGTTTCATCCATTTCACCTTTTCTTTCTCTTCCACGGCCTTTGTTTCACCTGTTTCTGTGGTTACATTCTCGGAATTATGTTGCTTATTTTTTTTTGGCTTTTTGTGCTTTTTCTTTTTCTTATCTACAACTGTCATTTCATCAAGAAGATTTGTCAAAGTATGTGCGTTATCTCCAATACTTAAATTTTCCAAGTCTTGTGCTATGACATCTGGTTTTATATCTTTTTTAGAGGTCTTCATGGCTGGTTCGCTTTCTGCATCTGTTTTATCATTTATTACTTTAGCTTGACGTTTTTTCTTCTTTTTTTTTTCCTTATCTTCATCTATTTGAGTTCCATTTACTGTTTCTTGATCAGCAATTTTTTCCGAATGTTTTGTTTTTTTTTGTCTTTTGTTTTTCTTTATCACCAGTTTATCTTGGTTTTCATTAGTTGGGATATCCATCACCTCAAATGTTTCTCTTTTCTCTGACTTAGCACTTTCTTTTGATGTATCTTTTTTATCATCTGATGCGACAATTTCGACTTTGAAATTATTAGCATTGACTTTGTTTTCTTTTCCATCCTGATATTTTTTTTTTGGCTTTTTGGTTTTGAGTGAATCAAAGTTACTTTTGCTATTCTGTGCCATTTTACTGTCCATTACTGATAGCTCTGATTTGGACCTCTTAATAGCAACTGTTTCATTATCGTCCAACATAAAGCTCACTGACTTGTTCCTTTTCTTGGGTTTGTTTTTAGTAACACTAGCTTTTGTTGTAACAAAAGAATCATCCACAGTTGACGAGTTCTTCATTATAGACTTAACATTTTCGTTTAAATCTTTTTTTCCTCTAGCATTAGGGGTGGATGTCACCTTGGCACCATCTTCTCTTCTAGAACTATGGGGTAAGTTATTACCGTCTATATTAATTGTGGAAATGTTTATACTATCGTCTTTCAACTTTTTCTTTTTTTTATTTGGTGAACGCTCTCTTGTGAATACGCGTGATTTAAACTTAGGTGCAGCTTCTTTGCTACCGGCATCTTCTGATTTCAGCTTATTAACTAATTTAACATTAGTCTCCGAAGCAGGCTTATAATAGTTTATAAAGTCATATGTTTTATCTGGTTTTACCTTCTCGGTCGCTTGTTTCGGTAATTCAAATGACTTTGATTTCATGTTATTGTTATAAAAATACCTTATCAAGTCACATTAGTATTTATATCAAAAAATATATATAATATTCGGAAGACTATATTTTTATAACCAATTCTAAAACGTGTGAATTCTTAATCCAGTATATTTGTCAACTCCTCAGTACTCACTAGTTCCACTACTCGACTTGGTTTTAACTTTGGGGTTATGTTTTAAGGTGTAAATTGTCAAAAATGACGTTGTCAGTCAAAATTGAAAACCACGCTTTTTGCCTTTGCTTAATATTTAACGGTCTTATTCATAATAAGTTAGTAGAGCCTTAAAACCTCTCTAAAAGTAGATCGTCAAAAAATGTCATTCATATTGGCTCAGAAACGCTAAAATGTTCATTAGTGCTCCACTAAAGTGTGTTTGATTTAAACAAGCTCGGACCCTACTTTAAGCCTATATTAGCAAAAAAACTTCCGATTTTGGTCAGCTGACAGCTGTCAGCTTGGTCATTTGATTTCTAACCGACATCGCAATTTTTATTGTTACCAGAATTCTTACGTATTTTCAATATGGAAGCATTAGTAGCAATGGAAAGTATTGCGGTGATTGAAAATTTACTCATCAATCGGCGCAGAAAAGTGTATCGGCAACGAGGGAATCCATTTTCTTTAGAGGATGAGGAATTCCGAAAACGGTATCGTTTTACTAAAGAAACGGCTACTTTTATAATAAATTTAGTTCGTGAAGACTTGTAGCTGAACGCTAAAGGTTGTGGTACTTCACCAGAGTTGCAGGTATTGACGGCAATAAGATGTTGGGGACGTCGTGAGGTATGCGAACTTATACATAATGTTCATCCTTCTTAATGTTCCTTTACTCGTTTTAAAATGTTTTTTTTTTAGGTTCAAGAAGATGCTGGAGACCTTCATGGGTTGTCTCAAGCCACTACTAGCCGTATATGCAACAGAGTGGCGCGTGTGCTAGCACGACATGCATCAGATTTTATAAAGATGCCTACATCTCTTGCAGAAGAACAGAAGCTGATGATGGAATTCCGACAAATTAGGAACTTCCCATCAGTAATTGGCTGCATCGATTGCACCCATATTAAAATAAAAAAGCATGGTGGTGATTTAGCCCAATATTATATTAATAGAAAAGGATTTTACTCTCTCAATGTTCAGGTATGATTTTTGACAATATGTCTGTTAATGATTGTATTAAGTAAGATTGTTCTTTTATGTTATAAATTCTGAAATGAGGATTGTTGTAGGTGACTTGTGATGCTAGTCTGCGGATCAGAGACATTGTTGCAAGGTGGCGAGGAAGCACTCATGATGCATGGATATTTAACGAATCCATCCTTAGACAACGCTTTGAAGCAGGGGAGTTTAGAGGAAGATTGCTAGGTGACTCTGGATACAGACTAGAGCCATATTTATTTACACCCATATTACATCCACATAACCATGCTGAAGTAAATTATAATGAGGCACATATTGCCACAAGGAATGTTGTGGAACGTTGTTTTGGTGTATGGAAACAGCGCTTTCAATGTCTGCTCCATGGCATGCCAATGAAATTTGGCAATGTCAAAACTACTGTTGTGGCACTTGCAGTTTTGCACAATATTGCAATTGCTCATAATGACACACATGTGATGGTGGACAATTATGTGCCCAATACAGAAGAGCTACCTGAACAGCCCACTAACATGGACTCAAACACTAATAGGCGAGGTAGAAATACTGCAATCTTGCAAGCTTTTATTGCAAGGCACTTTGATGAATAAAGTTCTCCCTAATTACAGGTAAATAAATGATTAAATAAAACAAAGTATGATTAAATAATAATCTATTTTATGTATCAATAACTTTCAAATTTTCAGTTTTAATATTTTCAATTTGTATTTCTGTTGCAGTTCTATCCTGCATTAAAGTTCACTGTGAAGTTGTTCTGCAGGTGAAGCAACTTTAATTGACTCATGGGTCTGAAACACTACAATATAATTGAAACATTGTCTTATAATTGGATGCTGGCTGGTCAAGATCGAGATATTGGCGTTCTATGGAGGAAGCTTTCATTTAGCAGTAGACGGCGATAAGCTGAGTTCATTATTACAACGTCTTTTACTTGATATTAAAATACTTTTATATACTTTTTGTTAATTTTTCTAGGTTTTGGATCCAGCTTTAAGGCGTTGGAGGCAGTTGTGTGATGGAGGTGAATTGTGAGCCCAGAACATTTCAAATAAATAAGAAAATTGTAAAGATTAACTTAAAAAAAAAAAACAATAACCCGCTGAGTTTCTTTCGCCGGTTCTTCTCAGGTCTGAGGTATTTGTTTCCGAACCGGTGGTAGATTTATGACAATAAGAAAGTGTAACAACTATATTGAATAAAGATTTTTGAATTAATAAAGTTCTTCCTATTTGTAATAATAATATCCTGGGACATTACTTACACACGGACATCTGATCAACACTAAGCAGAAGTTTTACTATGGAAACTACAACTGAAATACTATATAATATACTACTTTTCATTTGTAAATACATACTTATATTGATAAGTAAATGTAAATGATTTATTTATATCTGCAAAGTGCCATCTATAAGCGAATTCGGAACTACATAAGTAAATGATTTATTCATATCTGTAAAGTGCCATCTATAAGCTAATTCGGAATTACAAAAATAGGTAAATGATTTATTTATATCTGTAAAGTGCCATCTATAAGCTATTCCGGAACTACATAAATAGGTAAATGATTTATTTATATCTGTAAAGTGCCATCTATAAGCTATTCCGGAACTACATAAATAGGTAAATGATTTATTTATATCTGTAAAGTGCCATCTATAAGCTATTCCGGAACTACATAAATAGGTAAATGATTTATTTATATCTGTAAAGTGCCATCTATAAGCTAATCCGGAACTACATAAATAGGTAAATGATTTATTTATATCTGTAAAGTGCCATCTATAAGCTAATCCGGAACTACATAAATAGGTAAATGATTTATTTTTATCTGTAAGTGCCATCTATTAGCTAATTCGGAACTACATCAATTAAACTATTCTTATTGTTATTTCATCATGAATCCTGGGAAGAATTCTGTGGCACCGACATATACTACTTTTCATTTGTAAATATGTATGTACTTATATAGATAAATAAGTAAATGTAAATGATTAAATAAAACAAAATAAGATTTAGTTTTATAATATATTTTTGTAATATTAAATTTTCTGTTTTAAGAGTACTGCCTTTAATATTAAATTTTTACTTCTAATCTTCTCATTTTCCATTTGAATTGCATGCAGTTCCCTATTGTATTCAAGTTCACATGCAGCAATTTGTTCTGTAGGTGATTTTAGTCAATTGATTAGTGGATCTGTAACACTGCAAATTGAAATATTTTAGTATTTAGAAAACATAAACATTGTAACCTAGGTTTAAATTACATCTTTTTACTGATATTAATATATACTTTTTTCTTAATTTTTCTAGGTTTTGGGCACATTTAAGAATTTGCAGGCTTTGGAGGTGGTGATGGATCCAACAATAGTGAGACCACACCAGAATAGTGAGAGATTGGAGGAGGTGGTGCCGCTAATGTGTCCACAATTATCTGAAAATATGAAAATGTATTGATAAATAAAGTGATATCCGTGTGTATTCAAATTTATACAATAACATACTGCTTTAACATTGTTTGTTTTGTTTTCTTTTCTAAACTCATTCTAAAAAAGATGATTAAATCAATTGATTCCATTATTTCACTACATCCATAATAAAAATATTTGAATTACACTTACCATATAATTTGAGTTACCGCTGAGTTTCTTTCGCCGTTTCTTCTCAGGCCTGGGTATTTCTTTTACCAACCGATAATAGTACCCAGTTTGACAATCAATAAGAAAGTGTAATACTGAAATATTGTATAAAGTATTTTGACTTTGAATTAAATTTTCCGCAAGTGGAGTGATGTAATGATGATGTCCTGTAAAGATGAATTTTCATATATAACGTTACACAATAATATTTCTTAAATAACTAATTGCAAAAACCATGAGTGATTTGTATCTCATTAATCAAGATAGAAATTCCTACCATGTCGAAACAATGGGATGCAATATAAATTACCTGATTTATATTATCAGTCAATTGCATTCTAGTCAATAATGTACTCGTTAGGGGGCCAACTACTTGTCTTTCGATCCTTTATCAAATCTATTAAGAAAATTTTAGAAAGCAAAAACAGTTAATTTTACAAATGCATGCATGAAAACTAATGAAATATTCTAGACTTGCGAATATAACAAAATTGTAACACTAACCTTATCTTCCTCTATCCATTATTCACTTCTCTGCCTTTTTTTTGAATTCGTTTTCATTTTAAAACTCTCCTCGACAGTAGAATTATTATAATTTTTTGATAAGATTAAAATCATAATAATCACATACAAGATGTTTGATTTGAAACAAGATGCAATTTTTTTTAATTGTATCTGTCCACAGATAAAAACTCGTTGAAACCATTCTATAACATTCATTTCATTCATTCCATTTTACCATTTTTTTACGAAATGGCAATAATGTGTACATTAGAGGCATTTTAATTATCGGAGGTTGTTACAGTTACTATGAATACAAAATTTTTTCGACCGTTTGATAGGCTTAAATGACTCGATTACAAATATAGCACTAAGCATTCGATTAGGGTTTTATTATGAATTAGACCGTAAATGTCTGCATTAAAATAACCCAACTTTAATTCTTAAAATAAAATGCTTTCATAATAAAAGTAACATAAGAAATTGTCGATCGTTTGCTTTGAATAAATAACATCAGCTGTATCTTTTTGTATTCATTTATTAAATAAACTTCTAAACAAAAAGTTTTAACAGTTCTGGGACATACTTATTTGTAAAGTTAAATTAATATATATCTACACTAATATATAATCTATGCTATTATACAAAGCTGAAGAGTTTGCTTGTTTGAATTTGAACCAGCTAATCTCAGGAACTATTGGTTCTAATTTAAAAAATATATTTTTGTCCTATTATCGAGGAAGGTTCTAGGCTAATTTTTATTAATAATACGCGGATGAAAACGCGGGTCACAGCTAGTATTTAATAAGTACATATTTTGAATCTGATGTATCTGATTACACTTTAATAATCGATTTAAGACCGGAATTTGTACTATATTGCTTAGGGTTAATGTGATATCTTGTTTAATTTGATTCAAAGATTCCAGAATTGTAAAAATATTATACAAATAAATTATTAATATTATTCTGTGCACTTTCACTGTACTGGTTAATTTATTTCAATGATCTATGTCTTTGTTGTAATTACAATTAACAAACTTTTCATTAAGCACTATGGTTGTTCTTAATAAGTAATGCTTAATTCATCATTTTATGTTCGTGTCACAAAAGACTTTTCCTTTTTTCACCATTTTCTGGAGCACGGTAACCGGTTAGCTAAAGTGATTAATAACACCCTTGTTATTGTTTTTATTTTGTGTTTAATAATTTAATGATTGCGAAAAAAATATCCATGAACTTTGTTTCGGATATAGGTCAAGGGCTTTTTAACTATGTCAATTAAATCAAAATTTAACAAAACAAATTAATAACAAAGAAGATCATATTATCTTAACTTACCCGAAGATGTTGCATGTCACAGAAAATATGTTGCATCGAGGGAGTGTTAAAATATTTATTAGTTATATGATAATGAGAAAACAGTGGTTTATAACATCCACATCATAATATAATAACACATCCATTTAACATTTTAACAATCCAATTAAAATAAAAACATTGGAAAGGAATGTTTGCCAACTTAATGTGGTATTTCATTTTTTTAAACTGGCTACATTTAAGCACATACACAAGCGTTCTACTATGGTTCTATTGGCAATGGCAACATTATTAATTAATGGCTGCGCTTGCGTGATGCCGGGTGCGTGTTATTTTAAGTTGTAAAGTGGCGTCGTTTTACTGTGTAATTGATATTTATTTGATAATAAAATAAATTTAATATAAAAGGTAAGTTACATGAAATAACTATTTCCCGAAGTTTTAGGATTAACTTCTAACAACTCATAACAGTGATTTCATACGGGTGTAAGGTTTCGTGAATTTTCCATTGAACGCCATGCTTCATGGCGCGCTTGATTGATATCGATAATTTCACCGTTATACATTTACGTCCCAAAATTTTCGTGTTAACAACTATAATAATAAGTGAATTTAGTTAAAAGGTATATTTGTTCTTTTTTCGCGCGTTACGAATTTGCCCTTGATGCAAGATAGGCGGCAAACGTTTTTTGTTGTATATGTCACTAGGTTTGTGTCTATATGGCGGGAAATGGCTGTCCACTGGTAGAGAAATTAAGATAAGTTTTCGTAATTTTTAGCCAAAAAGCAAGAATGGTGGCTCAAAAGAAAGGTCGTGGTGCGAAAAACCAGGGTGCCAAAGCCAAAGCGAATCAGCCCACTCAGGAAGTACCTGAGACTGAAGTCGCCGAGCCTGTAGAGACCGACGAGAACAATGGAGAAGCTCAACCAGAGGCCGAGCAGGCAGAAGGGACCGGTGCGGAGGAATCCACCGAAGAACAAACAGAAGGAGAACAGAATCAAGGTGATGCAAAACCTGAAGAACAAAAAGAAGATAAAGTCGAGGCCGGTAAACTGCTAGTGGAGAATCTCCCGTCAAGCTATCTCTTTGATTATCAAGAAAAACTCAAGGAGCTGTTCTCCAAGCACGGCGACGTCGTCAGCGTCAAGTGAGAGTCTTAAAAATTAATGAACCTAATTAAATTAACATGTTGTTCTGATAACATTCAAATATCAGTTCCTGAATTTTTGGTCAATTTTGCTTTACTCTTGCATTACAATTTTTATTAAAAACACTTTAAATTTATACTGTTCTCTGGCACAAGAGATGCCATGAACATATTGAAATATTATTTGAATGGAGTATTAACGAGGGAAATTTTTCTTTCTTTCTAGACGTGGTCCAATCATTGTTACTGAACTGACCACGACTCCGACATTATCGGCTATAGTCGAATTCAAAAACAAAGATTCTCTGGAAAAGGTAAACAAATGATTATTAACATTATTATTATTTAGATGACCTTAATATTGCCTTCGATGGTTAAAACCTATGAAGGGAATGCTTTAATGTAAGGCTAGAATTATTTTTCCAAATTCCTTGAAATCCTAATGTAAAGTATGAATGACTATTTGAATGTTTCTCTAATGGCTGATCTGCTACTTTCAGCTATATTTTTATTGAAATAGCTCTTTTTTGTATTAAAAATTAAATTATCATAAGTCAATAATTAAAATATATTACAAGTAGGAAATCAGTCAATATATGTATTATGTTCTATATTCATTTTGCACAGTTTGTTTTTATTTTATTTATTTCTTAACTAGCAACATTAACATCTTTTTTATCACAACATTTTGTATAAAAACATATGTATGTATATATTTTTTAATGTTGTTAGTTATTTATTGTTTGTATAAGTTTAGTTGCATATATACATTTCACAAGTTTCATGGTTTATTTGAAACAATTATAAGATGACCAACAAAACATTGCTTCCTAATGTTTTTTTCAAGTTCACTTCCATGTTTAACATACACATGATTTATTAGTATTTTATGTATGACTTCACACTATTTCAATGTTTTACTGAAATATGTACTAAATTATATCACTCGAGACAATATACAACACAAATATTTATTTCAATGGTCATGTATTATTGGCATTTTTGTGTTAATAACAATTTTTTACTACATAATGTAAAAAAATTTTTTTACATCTTATATTGTATTGAGACATGAAGCATACTTTTCAATGAAAATATTAACATGTTATATTACAATGGAACAGTAAGTATGGTATCTCATCATCTATAAACATCATCCATATCACCCCTCCCCTCCACCGAGCGCACTAACCGGCCGGCCCTCAGGCGCTGGCGGAGAACGGCACGGTGCTGGACGGCAGCGCCATCTCCGTGGCGGCGGAGTCTCGCGCCGAGACGGCGGTGCTGGTGGGCGTGCCCTACGAGGCCAGCACGGACTACGTGCGCCTGCTGTTCGCGCAGTGCGGGGACATCGCGCACGTGCACGAGTTCAGCAAGACCAAGTATAAGATTTGTAAGTATTATCTGACACCTAAAATTGTAATTCCAGCAAATATTTTGTAAGGTTTTTTCTTCTGTATATTCAATTAACAACCAATTTTAATGGTAACATTATATCGTTATTTGAAATAATTTCATATGTTTGTTTGACATAACAAAATATTATTGTGTACTGTTAGTCTAAAAACAACTGGTGCATTTAATTTTTTCCTTATGTTGTTTATTTTCTATAATGAATGAAACTTTCTGTACAGTGAGAGTAACTTTCCAAGAGAAAGAGGCGGTGGAGAAGGCTCTGAAGCTAGACCGAGAGTTGCGCATCAACGGTTTCCTCGTCACCGTCTCCAAGTACCGGGATGAGGACGAGCAGAAAGCGCATTCCGCCAACACCAATAAGGTACATACACATATGCATTACAAGATTATAACTAATTATGGTGTTTTAATTCCTCAGTGCGTTTAGAACGAAGTGTACATATTAATCTTAAGACAAGAGTAAATTTAAAAAAAAAATCTTCTCTTAATAAACATTATAAGTATCGGTGTTTAATGGGTTTAATGGTTTATCAGAACAAGCGGCAACACGCACAACAGAACCGCAACACCAACGTCGGAAACAACGCGGGCGGGGGAGCGGGCGCCTCCGCGCGCGCCAACTTCCGCCCACGCGGGGCCGCCTTCAACGCCAGGGGGAACTTCAGAGGTTCGTATTACATGTCTTATATGTCCCTTCGACCACAATGAGCTTAAAAAAAAAACTATATTAGCTTCACCTCATTTAACAACTAGACAATAATGTATTGTCTAGTTGAATTTGTATTGTATGTTTAGCAGAAGTAATTTTTATATGTAGTTAGGACATTTAATGATGTTCCAATAGATTTATTGTTCATTTTGAAATGAGTGCAAATAATAATATAACGTGTGTCGTCGTTGTCGAGCAGGAGGACGCGGGCGCGGCTTCGCGGCTCGCGGCGGCGCGTTCCCGCGCGGCGGGTTCGCGCCCGTCAACACGTACCTGCCGCCCGCGCACCAGCCCTTCATGGGCCGACCGGTACCTGCCCTCATACTCTAGTACTGCTGCACTACCGCTCACTATGCCGGCGGTGTCGCGTTTTCATTTTCAATTTATTTTCGTTCTTTAGCAACAAAAATGTATGCATTATAGTATTACCATTGAGTGAACTTCTCTAATAACACAATCGTGAAAGTGAACGAGCTTGATATTGTGTGCCCTTAATAATGTTACAAGTTTCACAACAAACATCATCTCAATATTCAGCTATTTCATTTATAAAATCTTCTCATTTGTTTATCATTACAAAAGAAACGAATGCATAGAAAAATTAAAATTATATATAATTTGAAAAGAAATATGCATATTACATTCTGTGCATTCTTTTCAGAACTACCTGTAGAACATAAATCAAGAACAAACAGGTAACTTAAAAAATAACATTCATACAAGGAACCTTAACCATGCGATATATACATTGGGAATTAAACAATTCGCATTAAGGCTGTAATCAAGTAAAAATATAATTCCACTTGAGTTTTTTATGCCGGGTTTCTCAGTTCTTAGTAGTGCTTTCAGAACCGATGGTAAATTAACAATCAATGAGCAACACTTCTTGAATAAGACTTTGACTTTTACTTGATAAAAGATACAATCGATCGAAAATCATGAATATGGTTTGACAATGGTATAGTTGAGTTCAATACGATAGATACAAATTGTATAATAACATAGAATATATTCTTAGCAGATAAACATTAAAGTGACCCACATGCTATTACAATTACAATTCACCCTTAAAACATCAACCCTATAAAATAAATTAATAAAATCATACCTTGATATCAACTCTATTGAAACAGGCAAGATAAAAAATATGGTTCTTGTTAAAAGCATTGTAAAATAATATATATTTTGGACCAGGTGAAATTCTTCACTAAATGACAGCCAAATTGTTTGTCCGTTTACTTTGTGATCAACAAATAATAATTGCAGCTATTGTACATCTATATTTTTTTTACCATAAAACATGTTTTGAAAGTTCTACTCAAACATTTACTATAATTACTTAAGCCTATTTATGAAAGTAATGTTAATTGACCGTCAGGTTTATCAAATTAAAGCAATTTAAAGATTTCACGGTAGAACATGTTTAATAGGATTTAACTTATAGATGATTCGTTATTAGTGGCAGTCGAATATTTTTTTCTATTTTGACTTACTTCATTGAATGAAAGGTCATTTGCTATTTTTATTGTTTTATTATTTTTATAAGTCTATTTTGTAGTATATTATACATAAATATGTAGAGAAATTTTAAATTTTCTATGTTTTTTTTTTCAAAAGTAATTTCAGTTTCAGTAAGATTTTTTCCATTCAAATTTACGATCATTAATATTATTGGATCGAGTTAAAAGTCAAACGCCGGTAAATTTTATGTACATATATTTCTTCATAATATTATTATCATAAAAAAGACTTCTTATTTTTAGTATAGGTGTTTGTATTTTTGATTATCTTATTGCATACCAAAATTGATGTCGTTACTATGTCGTGTAGTTCTATACAATATCAAAATAACCGATCATAATTTTTATTTATAGTACAAGTTGGGAGTAGAGATGACGTACTTGACTTATAATTTTGGAAAGAGATTTTGAGAGATTAGAAACGGAGCATTACCGAATTTAATAAGAACGCTACATTCTAGGGTCGTTAATCAACTTATATAGAATCGTTCTATATAAACCTACCATCGTAGCATGGTGGCATATAATTTTTTTGTTCTCTTACAGCAAGGCGGGTTCATGAACGATGGCCAGCGGCCGAACAAGCGACTCCGACAGATGTAAACTCTTTGTAAAGTATAATAATAACAAGTATTGTGCGTCGTTTTATGTCGTGTGTGTGTGAGTGTGCGCGTCCTACAGACAGTCAGGCAGTGACAGATCGCAGTATCAGATAAATCTAGCTAATTGTATTTACTAAGTACATGAAATAAAATAATTGTAAACTATTGTCTTTTGACAGATAATAAATAATTACTAACATTTCGCCAATGTTTTATTTTTCTCCTTTACAGTAAGTGCCATTTTATAGACTCATATTGTATAAATGATAATCCACCGACCTTTTATTGGAGCAGTGAGCGTGGTGAAATAAGCTCCAAAAATTTTCTGGTTTTTTTTTATTAAAATTAAACTACCCTATGCTTTAAGTTAGACCTCTAGCATACATTGGTGAAAACCGCCATCAATATTGTGCAGTAGCCTGCGTCATGCGGGTACAAGAGTACAGACAGACAAAAAATCTAAAATTTAATAATCTATATATATTATGTATAGATTTTCTAGAAATATACGTATATATTTTTAAATTTCGTAAATACATTTAATCCCTAGTTAGAGGAAGGGTGGGTCAAGTATTGGTATAAAAAGTAGCCTATGGCCTTCCTTGGGGTTCATCAGTGGTATAGCCGTGTGAACGTAACATACATAGTTCCTTTACAATGTTAGTATAGACTAGTCTAAGGAAAAAATAAGGATGTACTCTTATTCTTTACTTGTTCAGCCTGTGAATATTCCACTGTTGGCCTAAGGCTTCTTTTTCTCTTTTGAGAAAAGAGAAAAGCGTGGTAGAATAAACTCCAAGTGGGAGCTTATTCCACCACGCTGCTTCAATGCGGGTTGATGGAATACATATGTGACAGAATTTCAGTGAAATTTTACACATGCAGATCTCCTTACTATGTTTTCTTTCACCGTCAAGCACGAGATGAATTATAATCCCATGAAATTCAGTGGTGCTTGCCCGGGTTTGAACCCACGATCATCGGTTAAGATTCACGTGTTCTTACCACTGGGCCGTCTCGGCTTTTTTTTTACTAGACCTATTATTAATCAATTATCAAAAGTGGTAAAGCATTGTCGTTATCAAAATCACAAAGTACTCTTAGCAAATAGGAATGCAAAGCTTTACTACTTAGCAAAAACCTTAAGAAAACAAACCGGCATGGAACACACCGTCCATCATTTCGCGAATCCGATCTTCCGACAAGCCTAATGCTAGTTTCGTAATAATTATGTTTACAAATGCATTATAAAACGGTTGTTAGCATTAGAAATTACGCTCTCCTTACATTGACTTTGAAGTTATTAGTCTATGCGTGCCGCATGAGGATAGGCGTTACTATTGTTTCTGAACGCAACGTGCGCGCACGCTCTTAAACAAATAAGCGTAAAAATATTATCGTATATATTATGACAAAATGAAGTTGAAAGTGATAGTAGTGCTTTTAACTTTTTTTAATTTTGCAAGTGGTGTCAAAGTACATACCCGACAAAATGTCGGTGGGTTTAAAAAAGAGCCGTTGAAAATTTCTAAAAGTTTTCGTTCTCGCGGAGAAGTCATGGAGAATTTATTTATAATTTTTGATCCATCATTCTTAGCGTATGTTTGGCCAAAAATAAAAAACGGTGTGCATTTGAATATAGAACCTTCTTGTTGGGACGATGTTAGTGTGTTTTTAAAAGACTTGGCCGAGGGTCGATCGTGGGCTTACAGAGGTAAGTTTAAAACATTTAAATTTTGAATTCTTTATAACTCAAAATACATTAAAATATTTTTATTATATCTACAAACAATTAATTATAATATTCAACGTACAAATACTTTGGTCAATAATTAATTCCTTATAAAAATATTAGGAAATGTATAGTATACATTTTATATCGTGATGGCAATCACACGCATCAGCGGGTAAAAGCAAGAGTTTTCATTCGTAATGAATGCAGTAATTATTGTCATATAATGTCAACGACTCGCCATGTATACTTTCTGTGCTTAATTACTATATAATAAAATACGAAATTTGCTTGGCAAATTAGTACAGTATACAGCGTGATTCTTGTGTTAGGAAAAAAATCTTACCCTGATATTATTAATTGCGTTCGAATTATTTCTGATTCAATATCTCGTGACATCTATTGCATTTTTTTTAAATGAATAAGAGATCGATTATTTATTTAATGAATATTCGTTTTTTGTGCGCGTTATGAAATAATTTACATAACCTTTTTTATGTATACACGATAACTACATGACTAAGGCCTGTCGGTTTTTAATATAGATTTAATTATTTAGCAAGGATAGAAGACAGCATAGAAGAATTATACAATTTACTTTTGTACCGTAAGTCTGTCTACACGCTTTCATTTTAAGGAGATGCTATAGGCCAGTGCTAAAAAATGTGTTAAATTGAGAATTCGTTCGCCTTCAAGTTATCAACCCTTAAAACGACGTAGATTACTCGTCATTTAAGCTTGGTTTAATTATAAATGTGTGTATTTATTTCTAATTAATTGAGAAATTTTGTATAATATACGAAGTCTTTACAACAGATTTGACGATGTGAACTCTACAAACTGTATGAACAAACCTAAAACAATAATTATTCATAGCTGCGGATGCGTCTGGCCGTTACCAGTCTGGTCTCTTCGAAGGAAAACGATTCTGGCTCGGCTCGAAAGAACAATGTCTCTTGTTGGTAAGTTTACTTGGATGAGTGAAAGGAATATACCGAATTTTTTAAAAAGTAGTAATTGTTTATGGGATCAGCATATTGTCTTTGGAGAAGAAGTCTGCGCCGGAGAGTCTAACAGGAATTAAATTCGTATGTATGCACATCATAGGTACCTACTTACATAGAGACTAGAGTATTAACATATTTATGAGACTACATATATATTGTGATAGTAATACAATAAAATGATTTAAATTTGATAGGAATAATTAAAAATGACACGATTTGGAACATTTTCACTTTAATATATTAAAACTGTTATGTCATGATTTTATTTTTTTGCAGTATCATATATTTGCATAACTTGTCCAAATTTAAATTAAGACTATTTAATTTTGAATATTTTCTTTTCCATTTGATTTACTTTAAACGTTTATTTTATCTATACTAATATGTAACTGTCTGTTTGTTACATCACTTACAATCAACGGATCGGAATGAAATTTGACAGAGTTAGCCTCGAACCTAGATAAGGATTGAGGTATCTAAATAATGGGATTTATCCTAACTTATAATTAATGCGAATGTTAGTTTGTTTATTTATTTGTTTGTTACACTATCACGTCTCAACGACTTTACCGATCATCATAAAATGTTGTATACACGTGATCAGGTATTGAGAAAAGGACATTAAGGGTATCTACCACCTCTCCCACACTCGCGAGCAAAGCCGAGGGTGGGAACGATGGAAAATTAAATTTAACACGAATGAAGTCGCGGGGAACATCTAGTGTTATTATAAATGTAACTATTTCAAAACTGAAAGTACGATTTCGAGCAGTTAAAAAGTAAATTGTTTTTTATAATAAAATATAGAGATGGACATTCAGCTACTATTTTTGTTTTATTTTTTATTTTTCGTATTATCAAACTTTGTAAGATAACAAAGTCTCTTTGGCTTTATAATATTATATAAACTACGGAGGTCCTATTCGGTCGAATATCGAATGCTTTTAAAAACTAGATTACTAGATTCTTATATATATGGCGGTGTTCATTTTCCTAAGATACTTTTGCGTTTGCGGCTGCCATTTGGTGCTGGTTAACTCTTTTTATTGTATAGCAAGGCGGTCGAGCATATGGGCTACCTGATGGTAAGTGGTCACCAACGCCTATATACAATGGCATTGTAAGAAATGTTAAACAACGCTTACATCCCCAATGCGCCGCCAACCTTGTGCATGCAATTTCACTGTCTCCCTCACCCTTCAAATCGAAAACACAACAATACCAAGTACTGCTGTTTTGCGGTAGAATATCTGATGTGTGAGTTGTATCTACCCAGACGAGCTTGCACAAAGCTCTACCACTGAAACTGTTTGTTACTGTAATAAATTTATCTTAGCACTGCATATCGGAATCTAAAATAAAAATAATGGATACGGATCATTGTTATAATTCGAAAGCTTGGCTGTTTTTTTTTTTTTTATAGCATAGGAAGGCGGACGGTCATATGGGCCACCTGATGGTAAGTGATCACCAATGCCTATAGACATTGGCGTTGTAAGAGATGTTAACCATCGCTCACATCGCCAATGCGCCACCAACCTTGGGAACTAAGATATTATGTCCCTGTGCCTGTAATTACACTGGCTCACTCACCCTTCAAACCGGAACACAACAGTACCAAGTACTGCTGTTTTGCGGTAGAATATCTGATGAGTGGGTGGTACCTACCCAGGCGAGCTTGCACAAAGCTCTACCACCAAGTATTAGTTTATCAATCAATAAAGTTTAGCTCATACTTTTTTTATATACACAGACCGATGCTGGTTATGATAACTACTAAAATAATGCAATAAAACATATTTAGTTTAATTATACAATTTACCATCGCAGGATGAAAAACACAAATCTATGGAAACAAATCGGACATGGGGAGAGTTCTACAGCGGCGACTACCTTAACGCTCTGTTAAGGAGGGAGAAGGAGTTCGGAGGCAGTAAGTGCTTATCCAGTATTGATTTCGATTAAATATTGTCAAAAATTATCAGTTAGATATTTTTAAATACTATTAAACGTAAGTATTTCTATTTTCTAGCAGCTTTAGGCTTTAGGTTCATATATTGAGTGAGATCATTGATAAAATGGCCGAATGTGCAATGTGAATCAATTTTTTATTATTCTCTGTATTCTTGAATCAAATTATTCGTTTTAATATTTTTGATTGTTGTCGTTATCAAAATAAATGTTTGTTATAAATTGTCTTTCATTTAATTTTTTATAAAGTCGTTAAAGAAATGGTTTATGGAGTTCAGTTGAAGAGAAGTTATATTTAAAAAAAATAATGCAAATTCTGAATAGTTAACTTATTCAATTCAATGTACGTTACATACGTATTAGATATAATATTATTGGCTTATATGTATTTTAAAATATAAATATAGTACCTATCTATATGAAATTTATATACAAATGCTGTTTTTATCAACATTGCTATGCGATTAAATAATATTATGTAAATTTTATGTCATCGTTTTATATTTACATAATCGACAGTTATTGATCTATTGAGACATGATTAAATAACAAACCACATAAAGAAAGCAATTTGAAAAAATGAAAGTGATTTTTTTTCTAAATAAATGTTCTCATTTAAAATGACTATTATGCTTAATCTTGTATATTATTTAAAAATACCAGCTAATATCGGCTTGTGCTACAGGGATTCTTTAATTATTTTATTAATAATTGTCCAATTTTATTCGTGCGCTATTTAAGGTGGAATCAGACGCAATTTCACGGAAGAAATCCTAAAGCACATTTAAAAAATAAAACATTGAAAACAATTCAGATATCGAGGAGTGGCACACGCTGTTGCAGCGCGACGAGCTGATGCGGCGTGTGGTTGAGGCGGACAATGAAGCGCCCATATCGGTGTCATACACGGCACTCCACATCATGCTCAACGTCACCAAGTTCACTATGCCTAGAGTAAGTAATGTAAAGTAAAAACTCTACGACAATAACTACTATTGTTGTTGTAGAATTTAAGTATGTGCTAAGTAAATTAATATGAGACTTAAATATGTGTTAAGTTAATTAATGGAAGATTCTTAGTTCAAGTCTGATAACACTAATTCGTTTTCATGTACTTTATTTGTGTATAAAAAATATTTTGTGGGTGCAAATGAAGGTATGACATGTTAAGGAAACCTGCATGTGTTAGTCGAAACTCTGCCACACTTGTGGTAGATACTACAATTAAATAGACACTATACTATCACTTACCATCAGGTGGAGTAGAGTCATTTGTCAAATGCTCGGGAATTATACAAAACAACTGTTGGGTAGAGTATGTCTTTGCCTAACAAGGTGACATTTATTTTAACTACTTAACCAACACAAGGATAAGGATTATTGTTATTCCTAAATGTTCCTTAGATTTCAGTTTTTAATAATATAATAACATTTTACAGTCCTATGAAATAACGCTCGGTCTGTGCCTTCCACGGACATGCGTAGCAGAAGATGTAGTTTCTATAATTAATTTCTCGATCATGCTCAATGACAATCTGAAGACCAATAAAACAGTATCAAGAACAATTAAAATAACATCCCTGAGACACGTAGAGAGTTCATATGACATCAAAACTGATATCGGAGCTGTTACGTTAATACTGGTAACATTAACTCTTGTTATGATATCAATAATAGCCACGGTTGTAGATTTAGATCTAGTAAAGTTAAAATCGTATAACGCGACAAGTTTCGATTTGCAACAATATAACAATGATGATAGAAAATTAAATGGAAAAAAGATTAGTGGTCTTAAAACTGCAACCGCATTAGAAACTAAAATGGAAGCGGAAACTCTATCGATGAAGAATTTCAATGAGTTTAAGAGAGCGATGAGGGAAAAAGCGATACCTCCTTCGATTACGCTCGACGTAATGGCGGTGGAAGGAAAAGCGAGCTGCAAGAGATGTGGGAAATATAAGAAGCAATGCGTGAATCCTATGCAAATGGAGAATGTACCCCCGTGTCCGAGGGTTAAATACAACTCCTGTGCGAGTCTCACTACTGAGTTTAAGAGGAAGAACGGTGTTTGGAAGAGCTTGCTGCTGAGTTTCTCTTTGAAACATAGCTGGATGAGGATCTTCAATACGACGATGGCGAATAGAGATTTAGCGATGGTGCACGCGCTGAAGATAGTCGCCGTGCTGTGGATCATCTTCGTGCATGTTGCAGTCACTGTTAACAGTCTTGCAGGTGAGATGAATCTTAGAGGCAAAGGCCTTAAAAATGTAATAAAATTTATTTTTCAATATTGAATTATTAAGCATTACCTTCTCTGAATCACCTTTATTTGAGAATAATCGCCGAGAGAAACAAGTCGCTTTTTTGCACAATCGTGTTCACAAAAACAAAGGCACTTTACCTTACTCCGAAAATGAGATGAGACTGCGATCCTACACGACCGGGAAGAGAACAGGTACAAGAGTAGTTCTAAAAGATGTATGTGATTTCTGGGAAATAGGAGCACTACAAACTTCCAAACTCTGGTTACTGAGACTTTCTTGACCCAACCGGGCATTGATCTATGAGCCAAGAGATCTATAGTCTCAAGTTAGGCAATAGAACAATAAGACGATTATAACAATTTAATATAAAGTTTTCTCAAATGATGTATGAAATTAATAATTAAGTGAATTAATTATTCGTAACTTTTTCGTTTTTAGAAAATGGCGGCGATGTCAATGATTATAATAATGTCTATTATATATTATCGACCGGGACTCTTGCGTTCGATACGTTGTTTTTTGTCAGGTAATATTAATTGTCGAATAAATTAACTTATTAATGTATTTTTTGTCACAATCATTTTCTTATTTCTCAATATCTTTCATAAGAATAGTTTTTAAAATAACAAAAACATTATCGTTTCTTTATCGATTACTTGGTTTTTAATAAATTAATTATTAATATTTCTTTGTTATTATCTGGCTTTCGTTTATTTTCACTTTCCTTTTTAATATGAATATAAATGTATAATCGTGTTATGCTGTCAATTATTTAAATTAGTTATGTATGTTACAGTGGTTTATTCAGCGCGCAGCACTTCTTCTACTTGAAGAGTCGTTATTCCGAAGAATTAGTCAAGTTAGGAGGTATCTGTGGACAGACACTACAGCTGCTATGTTTCATTACCAATAGAGCTATTAGGTTAGTAGTCATTTATTTTTGCTTTATTTATACCCAGGGGCGGGTTTGATACGTTACCTGCCCTAGGCCTACAAAAGATTGCCGCCCCCTATGTGCGGTAAAGCATGAAAAATTAAATAAACTATTGAAATTAAATTAAAATGGAAAAAAACGTTAGTAAATGATTTAATTATCTCAATCAGTATTTCGGGGACTGATTCTTACCATTTCTATTTGTGAGTAACAATGAATCGTTATTCACAAATTGTCAACTACTAAAAAAACGACCAAATTTTGCCGCCCCCTAAGTTTTGACGCCCTAGGCCCGGGCCTACTCGGCCTATAGGGAAATCCGCTCTTGTTAATTAATACCCAGCTCAAGCTACAATATGTGAATCGTCACCAAGGATTTTCATGTGCTTAATTTTTGTGCATAATTCAACTCCGCGTTCAGTAATTAAGGAATATATTATGCGGTGCATGTGGCGGTTGAAAATTCTCCACATGTGTATCCAACTATCACTAATAATTAGAGCAGCGTGGTAGAATAAGCTCCAAACGTCAAAAAGGAGAGGAAGTCTAAGCCCAACTGTGGGACATTTACATGCTGTTAGAGTTTGTTAACTTTACTAAAAGAATGCTAATTGGGAGTTAATAATATATTTTCAGAATATATATATATATATATATATATATATATAATATAGTAATGTATAGATTTCATGATTTTTTCAAGAATTTAATTACAGATATATATTTAAAAATAACGTATCTTTCTTAGGTACAGAACCTTATTCGATTTTTTTTAAGACATTTGAACATAATTTAGTATTCGTTATCTTGTGATTTGTTAAGGTTACTGCCAACATACATGTATGCGATATTTCTGACGTCACTCCTGTCGCGAGTGTCCCGTGATACTGCGGTATTGTCGCTACCAGAACGCGACTATGACAATTGCGACAGCTACTGGTGGAGGAACCTTCTCTACATCACAACTCTCTACCCCAAAGAGGAACAGGTATGAGTTGATATAATTTGTCTTAATGGCGAGAAGTTTTAATGGCTTATAACTCTTTGATGCCGAGACCACCGAGAGTAGGAACTTTAACCGGATCGTTATTGTCCATACCGTTGAACCGTTGAAGTCGTTTAGTTGGATTACGTCACATCCGACCGAACGTTTGTTATTGGGATGCTTTTATATTACGCCTTATATTAATTCTAATATCCGTAATGGCGCGTTAACGAATTGTTATTCTTAATTTAAAATTACAGGTTAAAATCCTGACATTGACTCGGCTGTCGGGTTTGACGACTTTTTTTGACTTATTTTTGTGTATGTGTATATTTTCAGTGCATGCAAGTATCCTGGTACTTGTCAGCCGAGACTCTGATGCATATGTTCGGTGCCTTGCTTTGTTTGCTATTGGCGAATAAGAAACGTAGAGCCGCCGCTGTTTTGGCGGTCACATTGTTACTGGGGGCGACGGCGTATGACATTGTCACTGCTTACTCGGATTATGGACAACGGTAGGTGCAAAAGAAAATCTATAACGATCTATAAATATTTATAAGGTTGTCCACAAAATATGACTTGCAGATTTTTTTTATTTATCGACCTTTTTTTCTATTATTTTGGATCAATTTGATTTTCTTAATTTTCAGCACCTCTCACCTCCCAGCACCTTCCTTTATTTTTTAATTCGATATTGATTTTTTATTAATGAATTATTAATTTGTGGCATTAGAGTTCTCAAAATATCTAGAATGAAATTTTTATTTTTTCCGGGGATGGGTGTTGTTGTTTAGGATTTTTAAAAACCCGTAGAGTCAGAGAAAGAGATAGAGTTAACATAATGTAGTAGACTAGTTGCATTTGCAGTGTCCCAAACGCATTCGTGTTGTACTCCGTGATTATAAACCGTCCGTGGTCGCGCGTGGTGCCGTACTACGCGGGCGTGCTGGCGGGCTGGCTGCTGCACGTCGCCGACGGACAGTGCTGCGTGTCCAACGTAAGTTATCTGCGCCATACGAACTGTTCACGCTGAGAGTTCATAAGGATGTGTATGCTATTTTCATATATCATATTTTTAAGCGGTAGACTAGGTGATGTATGGGTGGTACCTATCCAGACAGGCTTGCACAAAGCCTTACTAACAAGAAAAAAATCTTGTCGTATAACTGTGAGAAAATTGTGTGCACTAACGTCGTATAATCTTATTTAATATTACAGAGACCAGAAATGAAAATAAAATGTTTGTTTTTAGATAACATCATACTGTTTCTGGGCTGCCACTGCGGTCACAATGACAGCATCACTGACCTTACCCTTGGTTGATACGAGCTGGGTTACGGCCTGGGTGCACCTGACATGGCCCGTGGCGTTATTATGGCCTGCGCTCGTTTGTGCCACGAAATATTCTGGTAAGCAAAGTATGAACGTATAATTCTGATTCAGTATTCATTTGTGACAATTAATATTCATATTGATTTGCTTTTGCATAACTATTTACTACTTGTAATACCTTTTAGAAAAAATATTTATTTTTTATTTTTTCTAGCATAGGTAGATAGGCGGACGAGTATATTGGCCACCTGATGGTAAGTGGTCACCAACGCCCATAGACATTGGCAATGTTAGAGATATTAACCATCGCTTACATCGCCAATGCGCTACCAACCTTGGGAACTAAGATGTTATGTCCCTTGTGCCTGTAATTACACTGGCTCACTCGTTTAAACACAACAGTACGAAGCACTGTTGTTTTGCGGTAGAATATCTGATGAGTGGGTGGTACCTACCATAATTATATTGTTATTGGAAACAAGATCAGGTGTTAAGTTTTCTTAACAGTCTGTCAAATGCGGTCGATGTTCAGCTGACCCCCGCCCCCCATGAAATGTGTGTCTATTTACCTAATGTTGTCAATAAAAGCTATAGCATACATAACATGACTGAGATCAACATTGATTGAAGATAGGTTGGTGGACTTTGTATACTCAGTGTACATAAAAAACTTGTTAACGGTAGTGGCGATTCTTTCACGGGAGACGTCCGCTTTGCTGAGGATCCTCGTAATTGTTTCCTTTAGCTAACACCGGGCTAATTATATTCTCAATTCGAGCTTTAATCATATCCTTCGTTCCAGACTGGTCGCGGCGCGTGCTGTGCAGCGCGAGTGTGTCGGGCGCGAGCCGACTGTGCTGGGGCGCGCTGCTGCTGCACGGCGCCGCCGCGCGCGCCGCGCTGCTCGCCGCCGACGGCGCGCTCTGCTCGCGACTCGTCTGTCTCGTGAGTGTCCGCATACACGCACACACACACACACACACGCGCGCCCACACACACATACATGCACACACACACACACACACACACACACACACGCGCGCGCACACACACACACACACACACACACAATCCGTAGACCGCTAAACAATGGTCTGTGAAGTTCTTGAGAACAAATAAAACAAACATAGTATTTTTTGCAAATACTACAAATCAGTAACATTCATTGCTATGCGGATGACAGCACTGTAGACGTACTTTACACCGGCCGTGCTAATATTTCTCGGGAACACGTCGACGAGTGTCGGAACAAACTTGTGTCTGAAGTCCAGACCTTGTTAACCAAGGTCTCGGACTGGGGCCGACTGAACTTGGTCCAATTCAACCCCAAAAAGACTCAAGTTTGCGCGTTAACCGCTAAAAAATCTCCTTTTGTCGTATCCCCTCACTTCGAGAATACTCCCCTCACTGCCACAGCCAGTATCGGGGTACTTGGCGTCGACATTTCGAACGTTGTTCAGTTCCGCGGTCAACTGGAAGTTAAAGCCAAATTGGCTTCCAAAAAGCTTGGAGTGCTCAACAAGGCGAGACGGTACTTCACGTCGGCCCATCGCCTAAAACTTTACAAGGCGCAAATTCGGCCCCACATGGAGTACTGCTCTCACCTCTGGGCGGGAGCTCCACAGTACCAGCTTCTTCCTTTTGACTGCATTCAACGTAGAGCAGTTCGAATTGTCGACGATCAAGTTATTACCGACCGGCTTGATTCTTTGGATTTGCGTAGAGATGTTGGGTCACCCTGCATCCTCTATCGCATATATCACGGGGAGTGTTCTGAGGAGTTGTTTGGTTTAGTCCCGGCCGCTGAGTTTCACCACCGGACATCGCGCCAGAACTCAAAATTCCATCCTCACCACCTCGATGTCTGGAAGTCCACAACAGCCCGTTTTCTAAGGCATTTCCTGCCTCGTAATCACTCTGTGGAACCAGCTTTCGCCGGCGACTTTTCCGAACCGATACGACATGAAAACCTTCAAGAAGAGAGCGTACTCTTTCCTCAAAGGCCGGCAACGCACCTGCAAGTCCTCGGATGTTGCAGATGTCCATGGGCGGTGGTAGTCACTTTCCATCAGGTGAGCCTCCTGCTCGTTTGCTCCCTCTTTATATATAAAAAAAAAAAGTATTCGCTTGTTTTCCCTATTTTAAATATATATTTATTTATTTAAATAAACCCAGTCTTGTGCCGCCTATGATATTTTTTTCTTTTTCTGGCCATCTATGATTATTATTAACAACATAAATTAATGTCATTCTACAGGATTCTAATAAATAAATTAGTAACTTTTACGTATAATTGGACACATAAATGATTATATTATAAGCAAATAAATGTATGAATTTATAATAATCATTTTATATATGTACAATATAAAAATAAAAAAGCAAAATAAAGATATCATTCATGATTGACCCACAAAACCCACCAAAACCTGTCAAACTTATTAAAAGAGTAAAACAATGAAGACTACATAACAGTCAGTCCGTAAGAAACAAATACTTCTAACTATTATAAGTGCTATATGTACTTATTTTAAAATATTAAAACTAAACACCTACATTATATCTTTAATTTTCAGATTTGTTACTTCGCGGGTTCTACTATAGTGACGTTAGTTGGTGCCCTCTGTCTCTCCTTGCTGATAGAAATGCCGGGTTGTTGCCTCCTTAGAAGAATATCAGACTACACATACCGATAATTTAAATACTGTAGGAATCGTTAATTTGTCGTGTTATGTAATGTTTATATTGTTAATAGTAAAGTATTATTTATTATTTGATATTTTGAAGTTATTGTAAATAAAAGTTATGTAAATTATTGTATAGATTATATTTTTTTTAATATTTAATGATAACAACTTTATGCAATATTTCATAAGTGTGATGAAATAAAGTTCGAAAACCTCTTTTTTATTAAAACGTTTATTTCACATGTCAAATGTTACAAAATATTAGTATGATATCATTTTATGTCTAGGTTAAGAACTGCGATGGACTAAATGATTTTGACGATATTTTTCAGTATATTTTCCTTAATCATGGTAACCCTTAATTGATTGATGTTTAAATAAATAAAAGACAGTTTTTAATTTACATTTTTATGAAAAGTCGTTTGATAAAAACTTACATCTAAATATTTACAGCTTATTTACATAATACGAAGCTTACAATTGCTTATGTACATTTTTGGACAACCTATTTAAACATTTTAAATTTATTTATTATAATCTAAAATAATATTATTAATATCATCGAAATATAACATAAACAAAAAAATATATATTTTGGTCCAAATCATTTCATATCTTAAAAGTTAAACCGTTATGTTTTGTAGTGATTTGTAGAATTATTTCATTTAATTTTAATAATATAACGCTAAAATGCTGGCCATAATTTTTGAACTAAACATATAGATAACAACATGAATCCAATACAATACAGGTAGCCAGAATATTAGCTCAGATATTGCACGCCGGTTTCCCAGACGACTTATTCGAATAAATAACTCGATACTAACCGAGTTGTTTTAATCTTTAGTTGAACTTGTTCAAATTAATTTTAAAATAATTTGTACAGTGTAAAAAAGACCTACTGTCAAAACCTCAAAATAACCTTATTTTTTAGTTAAGTTTAAAAGTTAATTATAAAATGTATATTCCATTACCAATTCTATGAAAATGGCCGTATACAAATGTTTTGCTAAATGAAAATAAATAATATTGAGATTCCATATAACCGCAAAAGTTAACTTAAAAATAATAATATGTATATGGTAACAAAAATGGGCTTTAGGTTAGCTACCAGCTACCAACAACCACCAAAAAAGCTTTTATCGACGCATCGATGTACATTTCAATGAATATTTTTGCAGCCTGTGATCACAAAGTATGTAGTTGTATATTTTTTAAAGTAAAAACTAAAAAGTTTGTAGAAGGTAGATAACTAACTACATATTAAAATATAAGACAAGAATATTTCATTTCATATTTGGATTAAAATCAAGATAAAATTATTGAAATTGGATTTCAATTTATAATATTAAAAACATTTTAAATAAAGAGATTAATTCCTTTAGACAAGTGAATATTATGAATTATCATGTTTATTATGAAGTTTTTTTGTTATAAAATATAGCTCTAAAAGTTTTAAAGCTTTTAAATTCCGTATTATAACAATTCCTTACGTAATTCTATTCAACTTTAATACTTTTACGTTGTAAAAGTAATGTATAATTACAGTTTTAATTTGTGATCACACTCGGTGGGGTTTCTTCTGCGGCGATAATATCTTGAGCATGGTGACGATCGGAGCCTCGAAGGCCACGGAGATGACAAACGCCAAGAAGTAGGATATCACAGTCAGACCCAGGAAGAGTACAAACTGAAATAAAATTACATTACTGATTTTTTGGGCAATATTTTTTCTGATAAATGTAAAAATATATTACTCAATAAATAAGTATTCACCATGTCACGTCCGTTTGTATTTATTAACTATTTATTGACTCTTAATATTAGTAAAAAGTCTTATGAGCTGTATTTTTTTATAGCATAGGTAGACAGACGAGCATATAGGCCACCTGATGGTAAGTGGTCACCAACGCCCATATACATTCGCTTACATCGCCAATGCGCCACCAACTTTGGGAACTAAGATGGTATGTCCCTTGTGCCTGTAATTATACTGGCTCACTCTCGGAACACAACAATACCAAGTAGAATATCTGATGAGTCGGTGGTACCTACCCAGACGAGCTAGCACTAAGTTCTACCACCAAGTAAACTTAAAGATCTTACGTAATAAACGATGATTGTCTCATTGCTTTCGCATACCAAGTGGAATAATAATAATTAAAGTTTAACTTATTCTGTGTAATTATAGTAAAAGCTGGTTATAGACAACCAAAAAGTCGATAGACGGTCCAAATCTCGTCGTACAAAGGTCGTTTTAAACATTAGAGAATAATTCAGTCGTAGACTCACCACAAGCAGCTCCCCTAAGTGTATGGGGTGCGTGAGATGCATGGCGACGTAGCGCAGCACGACGGGGTGCACGAGGTAGGCGCAGTACGTCACGCGCGAGAACGGGTACAGCACCGGCGCCGACAGCAGCGGCCGCACCCAGCCTGCGCAGGCGCATCGTTAGTTACAAGGTTAGGGACACATTCGGACAACCGTTAACCGTAGGCTTTTTAGTGATTTAACCGAAATAGTATTGAAAAAACAAATTCACTTCATTATAATATTAAAATTAGTTCCACGTTATTTAGACACATTTTTGCAATCACGTCGAAAAGTGTTGAAGAATGTTTTTTTTAATTATAAGCAACCTAGAAATAAATCATAGAGTTAAAGTCTCTATAGCCGTTGTCATTAGCGAGTATCTCACCTCCGTGCCCCGTGGAGCAGGCGATGATGACCCAGCTGACGCAGGCCGCCCACAGCGAGTGCGACAGCGCGCTGTAGGCGGCCGCCGACGTCACGTCCAGCTCCGTGCGGTACAGGCCGAAGATCAGGAACAGCAGCGTCGAAGTGCACACCGCCCAGCCGACTGACGCCCATATCTAAGGGAAAAAACGATCATGAACACCGAGCCACAAATAATTTATTCCTTTAAGATTCATAATAGTTTTGAACTGATATTGGACAAATATCAGAATGATAATCATCTATTGAGTAGCCAGACACGTAGTGACGCCAGTATAATAAAAGTAAACAAGTAAGCACACAAGTTATGTTCTACTACTGACTAAAGGCTTTTTTCATTTTAGTAAATGGTCCGCAGCTTATTCCAACACGCTTCTCCGATGCCGGTTGGTGAATAAACATGTGCCTCTTGTGCTTTAACTGATTCCATAATATTTTCTTTCTCCGCTAAGCACGAGATCCATATCACACAGCAAATAAAAATATGTTATTCTCTATGGAACCTCACCCTGCCCATGTTGATCTTCAAATTAGTTTTAAACAGTATCCATCCAGTGGCCATCCCCACCAAGTAGGGTCCGAGTCTAGTCCATGGCTTGTCGTATATCTTGTCGAACTGCGTGAAGGGGTCCTCGCTGTTTGGTATGTGCTGACTGCTGTACGACAAGAAGCCCGTGGTGATCAGAGATGATAGGAAGAACAGACCCGTCAATACCACTGACAGCTTGAAGTGACTGGAAGTTACAAAAAAACACACGTTATCTTGTATTTTTCATGACTGTTTGATGTCTTCTTACTGCATTTTTAATGTGGATTTTACCACTCTTTGTTCGATTTTCCGTAAAATTATAAACAGGTATACCATTCATTACCATATTATTGCAAAAGTATCACATTTCAGATATATTTATTGGACCGTAAGAACATACAAGCACAATAAGTAATTATAGGCACAAGAGACGTAACATTAAGATGTTCCCAAGGTTGGTGGCGCATTGGCGATGTAAGCGATGGCTAACATTTCTTATAATGCCATGTCTATGGGCGTTGGTGACCACCTACCATCAGGTGGCCCATATGCGTCCGCTTACCTATACAATAAAAACAAAGCAAACTAAATATTCAGAATAGTTGAGGGTAGTACCAGAGCAATGTGTCATGTATATGTATATGAAAGAGTAAAAAACCACAGCATTGATCAGAAATAAAAGGGGTAAAGTTAAGGGAAAAGAGGATTAAATATTTATAGTTGATAAGTTTTAGTTTTTTTTTATTTACCTTGTAGCGAGGATAAGGAGGATAGCGCTCACAGCATAGAACTGTGTGTCGTCTGATAGGTACCAACTCCACAGCATACACTGGAAATAGGCAACTGATTAAGATTTAGAAGATTACTGTACTAAGTTTCAACAACAATCATTATTATTAAAAATTTACACTGCAATTCGCAAATAAATTAAATAAATACTTTATTTCATATTTTTGGTTGTTTTATTTAAAAGTAATTAACTATTGGTTGTTTATATTAATATAATTAAATGCGAGTCGTTATATCTGGTAAAATATTATCTGATACGAGCAATTTTTTAACTGATGGTGACTTTCACCCCCAAACACGAAACGATTTCGAAACACAAATAAAAATACATCATAAACGCATTTTTCAATAAATACCCTCAAGCTTTATCCAAATTTTCATCTTGGATTTTAAAATGTGATGTTCCCAAAATTTCATCTCACCATTTGCTCGACTGGGAAGAGAGTGTTGATATAGAGCAAGTTCCTCCACCAGTACTGCGGGCAGGTCTCGTGGTCGTTTGCTGGCGGCTCGAACACGGCGTTGTGCGCGAACCACTTCATCGTCACCTCCACTACGCCCAGCATGAAGAGATACGGCGCGGTTAATCTGAGACAAACAACATTTCATATAGTCTTATTTATACCTTCTGAAATAATATTGATACTTAGCATATGCCATTTGACAACATAATATGTATCTACATATAATATATTAAATTTAAATTATTTTATATATAAGCATCCTTTCACTTAATGTCAGTCAAAATAAAACTACCCCCGGTTCCGAAAATTATACTTTATTTGATCTTTTTTTCTAGTTTTGTAATTATTTATAATATTTATTAAAATAAATATCAGTCAGACATTCATTATTTGATTTAAACTCCATTTTTTCATCCCAAATGTGAGATAAATGACTAATTCCAATATTTCATTTATATAAATAATAAAACCCTAGAAGTGATCAGACCTGGCGAATCTATATCCGATGAGTCCGAAGAACTGCAGCGCGCCGGCGGTCAGCTTGCGGCGGCCCTTCGTGAGGCGGTCCAGCTTGCCCTTCGCGTTCGTTCGGAAGTACAGGAACGATACCAGTAAACCGCTGTTGAGACCAGCAGGACAGAGATGAGACAGGTAAGTAAGATAATGCAAATAGTAATTAATAAAGTAAATAATAGGATAGCAAAAGGTTATCAAACTGTACAATCAACAATCAAGATATTTATAATAAATGTTTTTACCCGAGGCAGAAGAATGTATCGACGCTGTACACAGCGCTTATGATCAGTTGAAACCAGAAGCTCTTTTCCAAAATGGCTCTCAGAGCTGTGTTATCAGCGTACTGCAAATATTTTTATAGATATACCTAACAAGTTAAATTATATATAGCATAGATATAATGTTTTGTGCAAATTATATGATTGTGCCGTTGGTCTAATGGCGAGTTTGTAAGTGGATATTATGACTTCGCAAGTTCAGATTTCGTTTTGTGTACAACACATTGGGGTTTTTCCTTAATTCGCACTAGCTGCTCGGAAGCCCTAAGCCTTGGGCTCAATCCCTTCCCAATCGGGTTACGAGAGTGCTACTATGTAGGGAGAACATATATGTGTACTACAACCCCCGCGGTAGTGGTAGAGTGAAATGAGTTGTCGTGCTAGGTGCCAGGTGGCAAAAACAAATGTGTTAAATAGGCATTTGAAGTAATAGAATATTAAAATCCTTACCTTAAAGACAACAATACACGTGTGTCCAAAGATAATCCAGACCATAGACAAGGAGCGCAAACCATGAACTACAGGCACTGTGTCTGATCCGACCGATTGATCGAGGATCTGCAAGATGTTTGCCTTCATCGAGAAAGACAGCAGTAGTTCCGACCAAACGCCTGTTATAAAAGAGACATATATTTAAAATATTATAATTAGCAGACACAAACATATTAATGTACATGTAATGTGCGATTACAGTACAAAAAAGTATGTGATTTGCCTTATAAAGCTACTTTTTAAAAAAAGTTAATAAATAATTTATTATTTTAAGGCGCTTTCAAGTTATAAATCGCAGGTACGAATAGATCGCAAAGATTTTTCGACGGAAACCTCAATAAACCTCTTTTTCACGCTGGAAAAACGCATTACGCGTTTTCCCACGGAAACAGTGTGTGTGTGTGTGTTTGGGGTTATTTAGTGGGACGCCGGTTTCCAAGTCGCCGAGTGCGAAACTTACTCAGTTTCAGTTCCTCTTCAGTCGTGGAGGACGTCTCCGCGGTCAGTCTCTCCTCGGAATTGTTGCTATTTATAGCGATGTTGTTGTTTACGTTGTACATCGACTTTCCTGGAGTATCGGAACAAGTTAAAAATAATTATAGTTATAGAACCATTCATTAGTTTTTTTAAGAAAAGGACGATAAGTTTATAAAAAAAACGTTTTTTTTTTAATTTAAATTAGGAGTACTACCAATATAAAACTATCTGATGGTAAATAAAATTTACACCACGGAGAGATAGTAGTGTTGAAAGAAGTTATTTTAATTTGGTTAAAAAGATGATATAATTATTTACCTTTTGCAACTGTGATAGAGTCGAGTCCGTTTAAGTCCAGCCTTAAGCCAGATGCGCCATTTTCAGCGGATACCATGTTTGCGGCCCGACACCGGCGCGCGCGCACTTCCCGAGCGATTTTCATGTCGTATGCTGTCCCGGCGATTAGAAGCAAGCCCACTAAACATGATACACCCCTGAAAAACATAAAAAATGGTTCAATTAATTAATTTACAATTTAATGAAAACGGGTATATTAATATTGACTTGTTATTATAGTAAAAATTAAATGTTTCAATATGAGATTTACTTTCTTTTCAAATAATAATCGAATAATTATTATTTTTTGTTATTTTCTTTACTGTATCCAAAACAAATACATTAATGTGCCTGCAAAATATTAAGAATAAACATAGCGAATGTAGAGAAAGGCGCTTGTATATTTATGTTATTGTATTTGAGTCATATTTTGAAAAAAATATTCTAGAAAATAATTTACGTAAGATCATAATATTACGCCTTTATAAGTCAACGTTTAAATTAGCTACAATAAGTGCCCACGAAGTTCTACGCTACCAGTTCGACCGTTCACTATAAGCTATATTATTGTTTGACCCAGATAATTTCTCATGATGTAATGTGATGTGGAGTGTTCGAGGAGCCTTGGCCTCCGCTCGATTATCCGCTGGCCGTTATAAATAAAACCTTTCGCTTTTTTTGTTTTGAAACTGTTATTATATCAGATGTGTTTAATCTTTAGAAGTTAATTCACATTGAAGATGTGAATTAACATTGCATTATTTTTGAGATTTAACTTTAATTAAATATGACTCAATTTGTCAGTGCTATACTTACAAAAGTATTTGGAAGGTAGGATCCTCGATGTACGAGTAGCCACCGTGCTGTGGCGAGCGTACAACGACCACCTTGTGATTCAGTAGCGGAGCATGTACAGCATTCACTAAATCTCCTACTTGCTCGCGAGAACATGATCGTGGTAGACAAAGACCAAGATGGAGGGTTCGGCGCTGTAAAAAAAATGACACATTGAAAAATAGTCCAATAGTACAAATTATTAAAGAAAATGCTTTAAATTATCATGTAATATACAATAATACAAGGCGAAATGCCATTAAAAAATGACATTACTAATTTCAGACTTACACAGATGAAAAAATACCTCAAAACACTATTAATTGATGTTCAATTAATAGTGTTTTGGGGTAAGATAACATTTTAACAGATCCTTCAATGGAACTTCTGTGACATAAAGGCTGATATTTTTATTTTTATCAAAGAATTGGAGTTCCGATTTCATAAGACAATACTGCATGAGGTCATGATTGTTCTTAATTATGGACAGTATGTATTTAATGATCTCCTTATTGTATATAGTTCTTATGTTATAAATACTTATATGGTAAACTTACAGTTTTGACAATATCAGTCAGATTGGTCGACACTGACATGCGCACGTTGTAGAAGGCGGTCTCGAAGGGCGGCCCAAGTCCAGTCACCGAGACATCCTGACGCCACTCGCTGAAGATCTGTGAACCTGCACTGCCTGTAATGGTATCAGAATATTAACGGCTAGACTATAGTGCAATGATAAGGCGGATTAATTAGGACAACTTGCAGCATTTTAGTATGAGTTTTAATGTGTCGGTGTGCTGTCCTCCTTACTGCTTTTGGCCATAGCGCCCATTGGAGACTAGCCACTTGAGCAGGACATATCTATTTAAGTACAGTAAACATTCTTCAATAACTTTTTTACAATATTAGTAAATATACGTAGTTATTAAATCATTTTGGATAGATTTGATCCGAACCAGTAGAAGTTTTTAATTTGACAATCAATAAATAAGTGTAATGCATGTTGATACTGGATATTTATTTGTTTAAGTCAGATTAGATGGATCTCAATTGAAGGTCTCGTGTTCAAACTTTCGTGGTTTGGCTACGAGGAAAACTATCGTGTGGACAACTACATATTTTTTATGAAATTTTATCATACACCTCTGCAAGGAATCAAACTCAAGCCTTATCTTCGATTGGAGATTTTCAGAGATAAACACTTAGAGCGTCTTATAATTATTGTACTAATTCTAACAAAAAGTTACACATTATCGTACACTGGTTGTAATTATTTAGCATTAAATCCGTTTAAAATCGATTTGCGATTACTTAAGGATTAATAAGATGAAGAATTATTAGTGATATCGTTAACATGTGTTTATATAATATATAGACATATCACAATTGGGTATCTTATTACTCTTATTAACCAATCAAATATCAAAACCAAAGTAGGTTTTTGTGAAATAGATTTTTACAAGTAAGTTAGATTAAATTATTTTTGTATGTATAGCACGTAAGGCTATTTTATTTTATCTTCTTAATCTTCTGTAATTCTTTATTTACGATATAACAATATGGCGTATTTGAAATGGGGGTGGCTTTCTTTTGTAGAAACGTTCGTGACAAATGTAAGTATGTTTTTTTGACGAAAGATCCGGGAAATATCCAAAACTGCGTAAATCCTAAAATATTGTATAAATTATGTATATTATAGAATTCCAGTTATCATACGTGTTTTATAACTATTGAGAGATGTGATCTCTCGTTGAATTATATTTACATAAACTGATAAGTTATTTGATATAAAAATAAGTTTATGAGAAATATATGCGAAATTGTTAAAAAAAATATCAAGAACTTAATATATTAATTATCAACAGTTTTTCCAAATAAAACCTATAAATACTAATAATAAAATACGTCATTTGGTTCCTTCGTATCATTTAGTTTTTTTTTTTAATTTTCGGAGCATCGTGGAATACACTCCAAAATTTCCTCGAGACAGGACTGGAGACCTTTGTCCAGTATTGGGATATCACACCTTATAAAGCCGTTATATTTCCGTACCAAAACATTCACACACAACAGTTCATTGACATTACTTAAATAAGGCATTGACGGTCATGCGACTATATGTTTATATTTTTATATATATGTAAGTAGTGTACTTATTAAGTCACCTTTTACGGAACACAACAACATTGAGGCCTGCCTTGGTTAATGTATTATATTTTTGTTTATACGGATATATTTATAATAACTAAATGCAAGTGAGTTATTATTTTTTCTGCATTTAAAATAACGAAGACTAAATCCACACTTTTTATCATCTATATAAACTTTTATTAATACTTATTAATAAAATTTAAAAATGTTTGATTCCATAAGACATCTTCATATTTTATATATTATAAAAAAAATCCCAAATATCTAATCGAACACGTATTATTCTCGTGAAAAGAATCAAGAGTCCAGTAGATGAATAAGTGTATAAGCCTGTTGTATTTTTAGAATTGAATCAATATATTTTCTTATGAAGTCGCTAAAACAGATTTTTATAATTAGAGACAGAGATATATACATATATTTTAAATTAGTATCAATGGATCAATAACAAAATAATACTTTTTATATCCTTGTATCCTGTAGCTGCTGTCCTAGTATTTAAAATTCCGTATTTATAACGATTTTAATGGGCGTTCCTGTTGCTAAATCTTTAGGTATAATTTTCTGATGTCAAAAAACATTCAAGTAAACACATTATTAGAGGCTGATTTTATATGTTAAATTTTTTCCTATTAAAAGAACATTAGACAAGCAAGTGACACTGGGATTTGCAATTAGCATCGAATTGTAAAAAATGACCCTGCGATTATTAAAATAGAGTCCTCAACCTTCTGTTTTGTAAAATATTGCCTACAAGAGTTCTATCGAATTATATGTTTTAAGCACATTTATGTGCAAAATAATATTTTTGATGTGACTTGTGATACATCAATTAACATGCTTTGGGGATGAGTCCGTTTCGTATGTGACATACCGAATGACACGCATGCCGTCATACTTCGACCAACGCTCTTATATCTGAAGATCTTTGTTGTTATATATTATTATAATAGAAAGAAATATAAATTTATTTTATTGACGAAACTCATTCTTATTTATTGTTATTCTTCAAATATAGTATCAATAACTATCAATTTAAAGCGTCGACGTCGGTCATTAAACCTCTTTTCCAATTTAAATTTATTTCATTTCGTTTTATTTCGTAGTAAAATATCGTAAATATTGTGTTACATGATTAGCTAACAACGTATCAAATTTACGTGATATTGATGGCGTTCAGCAATCCTTGAGAAGTGACGGGCGAACAATTATGTTTAAAAGACGTAGGAACACGTGAAAATAATTGTTTAATACTAATTGGAATCAATTAGAATCATTACGTAATAAGTTTTATTATGTCATTAATTGTTAAACAATTAAATAACATTAATAATTTACATTTTGTACGCGGTATATTCAATTTCAAATTCGAATACTCGATACCTTTATACGAATGAAACTGTTAAAAAAAACAATAATTAAGTATTAACGTAATTGTTATGGTTCGATGTAGGAATAAACTCCACACACTAAGTTATTCTTGAAATTTATAAGTCAGATTTTAGTAAAAGGAATAATTCGTATAATTGACATGTAATTTTCATTTTTCATCCAGATGATCTCAATGTAGAGCGCACACATAATTATATATTTACCTTTTCAGAAAATCGTATACAAACACTTATACTGATTAAATAGACTGTCATCGATATAATACTCTATTCGTATTTATAAAAAAGTAAAATATTATTTTTAAGCTTTTTTTATTTATAAATATGTATAATATTTAAATAAATTTTTATACCCACTTTACACATATTCACTATTACATTTATGCAAATTATGAAAATAAAAACTTCTATAGATTGTTTGTACACTACTCCTTTTTTCTAGCTTTTACGAAGTGCATCATCCTAAATAATAGTATAAATGCAAAAGTGAGTTTGTTTATATTTTATGCATTTGTTTTGTTGTTTATTATGCTTTCACATCTTAACTACTAAACTGAACATTATGAAACTTTGCGTACATGTCGTCAGAAATACAAAGGAAGGCATAGGGTACCTAACTCCTATCTCTTTTCACGCGGATGAAACCGCAGGCGGAAGTTATATTATATAAATTTCAAATCGGTTGAATTTATTTTTCGAACTGAATTTTATTTTTCTAAAAAGAAGGTTCGTCAATGGCTAATATTGGCCAAATATGGCCGAAAACGAGTTTTGGATGTATGCGACATTAAAATACATTAATCCTTGAAAAAATATTACTTAATTTCCTTAAATACATATGTATGAATTGATCAAAATATAGTATTTCTTTCTAAAACACTACACTCATCGATTATTACGATTTTTAAATTTAAGTTGACATAAAAAAGTATGTTTATATATGTTTGTGTTGCTACGATGCAGTTGGCTAATCTCTCTTGAGATTGGCCGCCGTGGCCGAAATCGGTCAGGAGGACCATTATTATTATTATGTGCTGAATACATAGTCACTTATTTTAATTTACAATGATCCGAACGTGTAACGACGGCTTATATGAAATGAAAATATATACTTACTGTTGTGATTTTTAGAAGGGGCATGCTGATCGTTGAGTATGCTGCACAGTTCCGCGGAGCCGGTCCAGTAATTGTTACCCCAGTAGAACATCGAGGTGTAGCGTCCGCTCGCGTCTTCCACTGAAACAAAAATGTTTTTTTATTTAACAAAGAAAATTAATGGAATTAGTTAGGTACATAACGGATCCGGTACAATTTATTAGGATTTTCTCTCAAGAAGTTTAAAATCGCACGGAGTTAAGTTGGTTAGTTTAGGTAGGTTATCAGGTTTACATTATCACTAAGCTGAAAGAGCGGGAAAAGTCCCATCGTGTTAGAGTGAGAAAAAAGAATATACTTGTGCACAAAACAATTTAGTACACTAGAATGTCTACTAGTCTACACAGTCACCTAGTCTTTAAATCGGAAAGACGTAATTATCATTACCCTACTTAATAGAAGTCATTAAAAAACGTCAAATTTTATAAGATCTAGCGAGAAATTATGCTTCTAAACTGTATTACCTAGGGTATATTATAATATAAGGCAAATAATTTTGGATTCGACGTTTAGGTGTATGTAATTAAGATGATATAAACAAATATCTCTTATAACGCGTTATATTGTACATAATTCATGTTGTATAGTACGTTGAATAGCGCGCTATACATACTTACTATTGCACATTATCGTCGCGTCCACGAAGTTATTTCGATCAAATTTATTTATTTATTTAATGGAAGCAAACAGTACATAATAAATTAAACAAATATGTATCAAATATTGACAAATCATTACCAAAAATAGTTTCCAATGAATAATAACTAACACATAACAGGCGCGAATGCAGAACTAAGATGATAGTATTTGTAAATGATTTTAGTATGTATAATAATGGTTATATACTGTATATGTACTTCTAATATATTCCATTATAACGTAGGTCGCTGAAACTGATTTTGTAACATTTTATATACAATACGAATTAATTTAAAATACCTCATTTCAAGTAAATGGTTAGTATATGGGAGGGTATGGATCTTATTCCACCACATTGCTCCAATGATTTTTGATATATGGCCGAATTCCCAATAAGCATTCAGACAATAATTATTTTATAATTTGACTTTAATGTTAGTTTCCATGATTTGAAGCTCACGTCAAATTTAAGTTCAAAGATAATGTTAACGTTTTGACACGTTTTGACTTAACTGTTTTTGTCTTTATTAAAAAAGTACTGCATTAACGGCCGAATACTGAAACGTCATTCAAAATGAAGTGGGACTTAATTATTTGGAACGTCATTAATTTCAAAATTTAGTATGCGAAATTTGAAATTAATGGCTTTCCAAATAATTAAGTCCCACTTCATATTTGAAATACGTTTCAGTATTCGCTCATAAATATCTTAAAAGTATTTAACATTTAACATGTCCTTAAAAACTTGTACAGAGGTCAATGAACCATAAATTTGATCGATTACTACAATTGTTCATTCATATAATTTGGGTTTTGGCCGGTTCTGCACCCTTGAACTCAAAGGCCAATAACCTACAGGAAGACCTTCCTTCCGCCATACATAAGGAAATATCTCAAGCTTTCTGATGGCTTGAAAATTACTTCCACATGTAATCATTGTCATCAGTTGTAAGACATTTTTCTGTAAATCACCTTCAGTTAATGCAAAACAGACTTTGTGAAGTTAATTTAAGGTTCAAATTCATTTCAGCAGTAACACTGTCAATGATGTAGAGAAATGAGTATGTATCACGGTGATTTGTGAATTTTACGAGAAATATAAAAATAGGTTTCGTCTTTAAAATTATTATTTATTAATTGTGACCTTTTGATAAAAAATCGTCTTTGTCGATTTCAGTTTTTTTTTGGATCTACGCTAGTTGAATATATATTCTGCCAATGTCACTTAAAAGAGATGACGCATATGTGATCAAATTTTAGTAATGAATAATAACTTTTTTTTTTGTTTTTTAATTTTCTTTTGATGGTGCTTGTCTTGTCGTTCCTCTTCTTCTCTTTTTGAGGAGAAGGTTTTGGAGCTTATTCCACAACGCTACAAACTCCAACGCGGGTTGGTGGAATACACATGTGACAGTATTTTTTTCATTTCATCTCCTTCTTTAATTGGTTTGAAATCAATGGTTCCAAATAGATACATCCGAATGTCTGCGATTAGGAAATTTAATTCATACATTTATTATATTTTTCTCGTTAATTTTAAATAATTATTTTAAAAATACAGTTACTAATTAGTTAAATTATTTAATTGAAAATGCGAATGCGAATAAATAATTAAATTGGGAAAGTGGTTAATCCAAGTTACAAATTCAAGGGGAGGTCGCGAGGTGTCTGACTTGAGAGCCGTAAGAGGGTCAACTATAATAATAGTGTAAGACCTTAGGTAGTAAACAGAAAAAAGGTAATGTTACATAATAGTTTTATATGTAAAATTAATCTTCGTGTATACAAAAAACCCTGACTTTCGTTCATATTCACAGGTCTAAGGTGTTATTTCCGAACCGGTGGCAGGTATTTTATGTAAAGTGTAACGCTTAATTATTTAACAAAGATTTTACTTGACTTGACCGATACCGCCATGATTATTTGTATTGTATACACAGGCAGGACAACGTCAACGAGGTTCACAAAAAATAGTCACAGTTCAATTTAATTTTGTGTCACAATAATTAGCATACTAGTTCCAATTATTTATAATTATTATTAGAATTGTAAGCAAAACATATCAGCCGTCCCCTTTAAATATGTAAGGTTGATTAAACGAGTATATTAATTTTATAATTTTAAAAGATAATGTTCATATTTACTTCCTGGTATATGTCTAATCATATAAACCGTAAATGTTGGAATAAGGCTCTTGATTGAAGCTTCTCCTCAATTTACTAAGGTTAGAGCTGTAAAGCAAAAAAGCCGCTCCAATGCGGATTGGTGGATACTCATGAGGCAGAATTTCGATGAAATTAGACATACGCAGGTTACCTTAGACGTTTTCATATACAGTCGAGCACGAAATGTATAACAAATATAAATTAAGTACATAAAAATTCAGTAGTTGCCTAGGCAATTAATTTACCCACGATGGTGGTACATTTCATTTTGTCACATTTTTTTGTTATCAATTTTCCATCAACTGATGAATCTCATACTACTACCAAGAGTGCTTATTAATATCCAATTGGAAGACATTAACGATCTCTCCTCACCGAGTATTTATGGAAGTTGAGTTATCTTCCTGTTATTGACATTGCAAGGAGTGCTGACCTTCGTCCAAATATTAAGGTTTTTTAATTTATTATTATCAATTTGAAGGTTTTCAAAACCAGTCTTACAACTTGGTCGTAGTTTGACAAAGCGATCAAGTTTAATCAGAGATAAGTGGGTGGGGACAGAAATGGCTTCAATAGAATTGAGAAAACTCATATGATACCTATGTACATTATTTTCTTGTGTGACTGCCTCGATGGTCTAGTGTCTATATATAAGGCCAAAGATGCCGTGGTTCTGGGTTCAAACCCAAATAAAACCAATCGGGCAAATAAAAATTTACTGGTTTCTGTTCAATAAAGAATCTTGCAACTAAAATTGATGTGGTGGTTATTTAATTATATGAAACATAACATGTACATAAATTATTTGTGTTTTACTTCTATCGGTTGTTTGACATCGTGTTAATCGCCTTGTAAATATATTAGGAAATACGGTTAACCTGAGCTACATGAACTGTCGCACTAATTTACAATAAATTTAATTTATTTCATATACTTGTATGTAATTACAATCCCTGCAACTTCTGTTGTATTATTTGCTCTAAGATTGAATTTTAATCGTGCCATTCGATCTTAACATTAATGCTAAATCTGATTCGAGCTTGGTAATATAGCTTACCAAAGTTCAAATCCAACGAAGAAAAAACTAACTATATTATCATCATAAGCCAGTTTATTTTGTTAAAATTACATTAAAGGCAAATAAACGAAAACTTTTGCGAAATATCTTTAAAAATCTTTCAAATATTTATTGTTTATTCGGGGACCTCGGTGTTTAATACAAGAACATACATTTCTCAATAATTACTGACATAACCTTAAAATGTATTGACTGATGAAATTAAAAAAATAATAATATAGTTTAAATATTAGTTGTGTCGTGTTTTAAATCCATAGACAAATATACGCCTTACACCACAGTCAAGGTGACTCGTTAGAATTCTTTACCGGTCAAATATTAGGCATATGTCGTAAAATCAATCTATTGGCACAATATGTTGAATTTTTAAACAATTGATATTAGGTAACTGGTTTAGACCCCCCATATAGATATCTCTACCATATAAAAATATAATGAACTAGTTTCCGAACGCAGCTTCGCCCGCGTGTGTCAGGACGGTATCAGTAAAAAGTAACCTATGTCCGCCTTGGGATTCTACATTGCTACGTACGAAATTTCATCAAAATCAGTTCAGTGATATAGCCATGAATGAGTTTCTTTAGCATTTATAATATTAGTACAAGTTTCTTAAAAGCGCTGTTAAAGCGCTGCCAACAATATTCATTAATATACTATGATGTTCCATGTTCGAGTAAGGAACAACAAATCGTGTTGTCTTTTCTATATTTGAGTAGGTATTATATAGGTTAGTAAATCATATAGAACCATATACAATAACGCTTATGTAAAGTTTTATATCATCGCAGTACATATGCACTGTTTAATAACGTTACTTACGTAAAATGTGTGTATAACTATGATGGATAATTGTATCCATTTACAATTTAGCATCGTTTTTTTTTTAATTCTAATAATTTATCCGCAACATAGCAATGTTTTGTTTTTGTCACGTTAATGTTATTTTTTGTAAACAACTGTTTTTTACCTATCTGTTAATATATTGAAATGATAAAGACCATGATCAATATGTCTATATATATTCTTTATTATATTAGCAGCTTTAATATATATTTAGTCATTTAATTTTCCTTCACATTTTAGTGTTTGTGGAAGTAACAGAATAGCTAAAATTGCACAGTCATAATGATGATAATGGTCGATGTAAAATCATGATGAATATAAATCAAATCTACATAAACTTTCGAGTAGATTCTTACAGTTACTTTAAAATCATTTTATTGCATAATATTGTTAGAGCATTTATTTTTATGATAATTAACATAATTCGAGTCTTTGTTAAACGCCTCCTCATCTGTCTAAATAAAAAAGTTTATGAGCAAATGGAAGTTTGCCACGCAAATGAAGACGCCGGTTTGAACTAGTCTATAATTGATTACACGAGCTTTTAATAAAAAATTATGTTAACTCAACTACTTTTAATCATTGTTAAATAATCTATGAGATTTACGTAAAGTATGTTGTGTGTACAAACATAAATAATGTTACATATCTAATTATTAATGAGTATATAGCCAACTTGTTATATTGACTAGAAATGATTAGCTTTCATTCATTGTTAAGGTATCGCAAATGATTATGATAATAAAGCAATTATTTATAGAAGTAAAGATCAGAGCTACACAATTGCTTGCGCTAGTCCTACACACGCCATTTACTAATATAAATAAAACTTGAGTTATTGACTTAGCCAAGGCGAATATTTATTGATTAACCTCAACGAAGGTTATTATTTTATTTATTTATTTTTATTTAAGCGTATAAGGGGTTATTATAATTATTAAATCAATAATTTGTTACGTCTATTAAAAGAGGAAGGGGTTTTTTATCTGTGTGCGTATGCGTAAGCTTTTCAGGAGATTATTATGCCGAGATTTATTTGTATGTAATAATTGTGTTTATAAAATAAAGCTATCGTTCGGTTTATTTTGCTAAAAATATTTTTTGCATAACGATATTCTTAAATATATCGTCTGTGTCGGATTGAACAAGTAAACTTGCGCGCCTGACCAGTTACTAATCTGAAAATAAGTGGGTTTGTGAGTGTATTGCATCCTAATGATCTGATGTATTGCTATTCAACGTGTGCCAGTTGGGCAACTTGACGTCCTAGCTTCTTTCTCAACTGTTTCGACTAACCCGGTTATGTCAATGCCTTCATACTATATTACAATAAAAACTTATTGTTGTAATTAGAAAATTATTACAGATTTCTGCATCTGCGTTTTGAAAGATACATAGAAATAGCGCATTAACTTTCATAACCATTTTATATACCAAAAGTCATGGTACTTATTACCTTTACTTCTAATTTAAAATGTGTTTTTTGCAATTGTAATAATGACTTGTATACTTGTTTATGATCTTGTATCTATGTAATATCCAGTTATTTATTCATATTGGTATCTATCCGTTTGATTGTCGCCATGTTAAATTGTGCGTATCGCGCCGATGTTTATTGTGAATATCGATTTTATTTATTTTAAACCAAGACATGTCACGTATACTCCCAAATCATTTCTCTAATAACCTCTTAAATTATGAAACGAACATGTTACACAAAACGTGTAGTCCACAAGTCTTGAAAAAGGAAAACTACGAAATAATCGCGTAATTTTATATATTTATAACAAAAGTTTAGTTATAATATCAATTTGAAAGATGTGTCCGTATCATTTTACTTGGTGGTAGAGCTTTGCGCAAGCTCGTTTGTGGAAGTACCACCCACTCATCAGATATTCTACCGCAAAACAACAGTACTTGGTATTGTTGTGATCCGGTGTGAAGGGTGAGTGAGCCAGTGTAATTACACACAAGGGACATAACATCTTAGTTCCCAAGGTTTGTGGCACATTAGCGATGTAATCGATGGTTAACATTTCTTAAAATGCCATTGTCTATGGTGACCATTTACCATCAGGTGGCCCATATGCTCGTCTGCCTACCTATGCAATGAATAAAATCCTTCACTTTTATATATGTAATTATTCTACAAACAGAATAAACGTAATTTTATTTTGGCGGCCATTTTTATTGCGGCTGTGTACGTGCGTTCTGCGTATGTGACGTACACGCGCACATTACAGTTGTGTCATACACAAATCAGTTGTATGAGTTAAAATAATCATTTTCATATAATACAAGGCTATGAAACTGTCGTCCTGCGCTTCAATTGTAACCCAATAGGCGAATCATTATTGTCGCAATGTTAAAACGAAAATTGAAATAGATCCTTATAAATATATATATCGATAAAAATGCTCTGAAATTCCAGGTTAAATATAGTTTAGTTGATAGAATTTTCCCGAGTTCTTTAAGTTATACTTCTGTGCTACGTGTCGGATTGATATAAACCTATTACAAGATTATATCAAATATTATAAATATAAAATATAATACTACATAGAGGCATGATGATGGTCTCAAGGTGGGGTGGGAGAGGTGTGAGTCTCAAGGGTATATAATGTACATAGTTATACATCTTTCTTGAACATTTTATATAAAATACACCTTAGTATATTGAAAGTGTTCTTATCATTTGTCAAAGTTCAAATTCGTAATCGCAAAACAATTATTCGCATTACACATCAATTTCTCTACATTTTATATGGAGTGTACTTGGTGCATACTTGTGATGGATTATCGTACTTATTGCAATAGATATAAGAGCTATTGAGCATCAAGTGTCCGTGTTCGGTATGGACATTGATTGTTGACATATAAAGCGGTAATATTTTAGTGTATGGTACGAGTCAAGGGGGATTAAAATTATTTTAATAAATATAAATTAATTTAATTATGTTTAGTGCACGATGAGTCACATCAAGGTCGAGTTTGAGTTAAACGTTTCTATAAGTAACGTTTGCGTGAAACTTCTGCCACATGCTGATTTTCTCACGTTTCTAAAAAAGATACAAAAAACAACAATTTGGAGGTAGGGCCTCGTGTATGCCCGTCTGGGTGGGTACTGTTTATTCATCAATTATTCTACCGAATAACATTAGTACTATGAAATATAGCCAGTGTAATTACAGGCATGAGAAATAACCTTTTAGATTCCATATGCTTTCGTAACATAAATAAATACACAAAATATTTAAGCCTGAGAATAATGAGCGATTGGTATTCATGGATACTCGTTCTCATACAATGAGTGGCAGGCTGCCTCCAGTAAAAGTTCGTTATGTAACTGAACTTGACCTATCGCTGGTAACTTGGGCCACCAGTTGCGCAAACATGAACTTTCACTGACGCGTTATGTGGAGATCCGATTATGATGCGGACGGAAGAATCGTTGTATTATGGAAACAGGATGAACTACTAGAATTGCGTTTTCTGAATCCTTTAAATGCGTTTAGTTCCATATTTTTTTGTCATACCTAATTGGTATCGTGAATGCGAGAAAATTATCTATTCTATCTATACAAATATTATACAATTATAAATTATAAAACAAGTCTGTCCAGCTGTCTGTAACGCTTTTAAATTTGATGTGTCCATTCAATTGATTTTGATGAAATTTGACATGAAGCAAGCGTGAACACCGAGGATGCACTTTGGTTACTTTTTCATATCAAACACTGAACGATGACACGCGGGCAAATAACAACATGTAGTCAACTCAATATCTTAATGAAATAAACTTCCGTATTCATTGTTAATGTAGTACCAGTTCGGATATAAAGACAAAAAAGAACTGGTCGAAAGACACTAAGCGAGACATTTTTTTTTAAAAGTCGTTTACCTTCTTTTAAATGTTCTAAGAAGTCATTAATTTTTTTTATTGCATAGGAAGGCGGACGACCATATGGGCCACCTGATGAAAAGTGGTCACCAACGACCATAGACATTGGCATTGTAAGATATGTTAACCATAGCTTACATCGCCAATGCTCCACCAACCTTGGGAACTGAGATGTTACGTCCCTTGCGCTTGTAATTACACTGGCTCACTCACCCTTCAAACCGGAACACAACAATACAAAGTACAGTTGTTTTGCGGTAGAATATCTGATGAGTGGGTGGTACCTACCCAGACGAGCTTGCACAAAGCTCTACCACTAAATAAACCAAAGTAAATAAGTAATATATTTTAACACGCAAAAGTTACTTAACGATTTCTTTTTAATTTAATAATCGATTGTTTATAATTTTTTTTAAAGGATATTTCTTTTCTTTCTTTATTAGGATATCGATGTATATACTCATATATACAAATAAACATAATATTCTCATACAGAATATAAGTCTTCTATATTGTCTTATGTTTGTTCATAGTATTGACAGTATTTAAGTACGTTATTATTTAAGTGGATAATATTTAAAATAGAGAGAATTGGATATATTTTAAAACTCTGTATTGGCGTTATAACTATGTTCTTTAGTTCCAAATAAGTTCAGAACAAACAATAGAAGGGACAGCTATGTAGGTCAATGCCAGGAGCAGTGACCGGTTTGAGACCAGTAAAAATCTTAGCTACGCATTCCTCATCGCGCTTTGAATAAATATATGAAGTCGGAAACTAATTGAGTACGATGTTAGAAGGAGACGAAAATTTTAACGATTCCATTACATATATATATGATTAATGATTACAAATTAACTTATAAATACTGTTTACAGAAACAGCCTCTGAATGTCAAACTGCTGAGCTAAGGCCTCTTCTCCTATTTTAAGAAGAAGGTTTGAAGCTTATTCCACCACGCTGATCCAATGCAGGTTGGTGGAATACACATGTGATGTGGTTTCCCCATGATGTTTTCCTTCATCGTCAAGTACGAGATGAATTATAATCAAATTAAGCACATGAAATTCAGTTGTGCTTGCCCAGGTTTGAACCCACGATCATCGGTTAAGATTCACGCGTTCTTACCACTGGGTCATCTCGGCTACGGCAACGTTAATAAAGCATAGATATTGTATCAAAGTCCGCTAATTAAACGAAAGCAACAGGTCTTTAGCCACTGCTTCCTCGTATAGCATTGTATAACAGAGGTGATGTTCCCTCGGTCGCTACAGGTGTCTATTAGCACTAATTCGCTTCTATTATGGCCTGATCGCTTTCTAGTGGTTTCAATTTCACATTCTTACACTTTACACTTGAATTACTATCGTATTTGAACTACTATATTCGTTTTATAGAAAATGTAAATAACATTGGTAATTGTGACATTTACTTGGTGGTAGAGCTTTGGGCAAGCTCGTCTGGGTAGGTACCACCCACTCATCAGATATTCTACCGCAAAACAGCAGTACTTGTTATTGTTGTGTTCCGGTTTGAAGGGTGAGTGTGCCAGAGTAATTACAGGCACAAGGGACATAACATCTTAGTTCCCAAGGTTGGTGGTGCATTGGCGATGTAAGCGATGGTTAACATTTCTTACAAAGCCATTGTCTATGGGCGTTGGTGACCACTTACCATCAGGTGGCCCATATGCTCGCTCGCCTTCCTATACAATAAAAAAAAAACCATCCTGCTCAGGTATCATCAGAAATTCTAATTGTAACTTTAAATGTTTCTAGAGTGGGTTTTTAAATTATGTTACAAAATCTATGTATGTGTTTTAAGAAGTCCTGGGCAACCCGAACCGGGCTAATAAAAAATTGTTGACCATTTTTGGTGAATATATTGTTATTTACATTGTATATTATAAGAGATAGATTAAAGAAAAGGATACCGGTGTTTACAAATTATAAATGGTAGCTCTCTAGACGTGACTTGAATTCATATATAAGAATCAAAACATAAGTAATTCTGAAATAGCCTTTGTACATGACCAGCAGAGCATAATGAAGAGGAGGGCGTCACGCTCCGACTCGTCCTTAACGAGTAAGCGTTACAAAATAACCTCTCATTTCTTCTGATTATTACAATTATATCGAAAATAGTTTTTATTCAAATTTACTTGCATTCGATTATGTTATACTGCTTTGTATATGCGATTTGAATGTTTTCAAATGTATTAAATTATATAGTATGAAAAAATAATGCATTTCCATGACTTATGATGTAATTTCCGTGATATAACTTTCTTCAGTTTCAATGAATCTAAAAAAAAAGGCAAAGGTCATTAGATCAAACAACCAAAATTTTTAGTATGACATTTGTAACTATAAGATTTTGGATTATAGGTTTCTTAATCGGAATAATAAATAGCTCTAACTACATTATATATCAGCACAGCTGGGTAAAGTACTAAAATGAACACCTTTTTACTTAAAGTAATTATGTAATAAACAATAAGTGTCTCATTCCTTTCGCACAATGATGCACATGGAACATTTTATATACTATCCATTTTACACGATCCGACACCGGACAGTCTTTACTTTAATCTACATATATGTCGTTTAGTTTTTTATATAAAAAAATCGTTAAAATTTAATTCAAGGTAAAATACCGGAACTAAAAGAAGAATTTGTATATTCACTTGAAAGAGACCTTGTGTAAACCTGTCTACATGTTGTGCTGTAATTTTTGTTCCGGTAGAAAGGGTTAGTGACCCAGTGTTGGCCAGCCCTGTAACGCTGGCAAGGCCATCTGACCAGCTACAATTCATCCAAAAAATAAACAATGTAGCCTGTACAAGCGCCAGTGACCCCAGGGCAGTCGTTATTTATTTATTGAATTATTTATGAAAACAAACGGTATAATTATAACAATATTAATAAATCTTAACCAATAATAGTTTCCAATATTGAAATAGATATTCTATTAAAAACAAATATTTTAAGAAATAAGATGCAAATAAAGAAGTAAAATTATAAAGAAATAAGAATAAGAGATAAAGAAAGAGAGACAACAAAACATTGGTATGTGTTGGTGTCCTTCATAATGCTTACAGCCTCACTTATCAAAGTCAAAGTCATCATTAAGGTTCGACTGGAAGGACTTGTGAAATAAAACGATAAAACTTTAATAAAACCGTGACGTGTAAGGTATATGCATGTTTATATGAGTATTTATCTAATTATCGATACTGTACTAATTGAGCGTGCTGGGTAATACATACGTTTATGATATCGTTGTTATAAATAACTCAAAAAATGTTTATTTTATCGTATATATTTTATTGTGATATTGGCTTTGAATGAACCGATATGGCCTAGTGGTAAGATCGCGTGAATCGTAACCGATGATCGTGGTTCAAAACCGGGCAAGCATCGCTGAATGCTATATGCTTAATTTGTGATTATATTTCATTTTCGACGGCGAAGGAGGACATCGTGAGGAAACCTGCAAGCGTCTAATTTTACTGTAAAACTACCACATGTTCCACCAACCCGCATTGGAGCAGCGTGGTGAAAGATGCAACTTTGTAAGAATTTTGTCTTTACGAAGTCAGGACAGGTAGCTAGGGTAGGTAAGGCAGTTTGGTAAAAAAGTCTATCATTACGTGGGTAGTTCCTAAAAATACATTACTAAAAACAGATAAAGCATTTGAAAAGTTTGTAAAACTTTATTAATGTTTAAATTCTATGTAGTAAAAAAACTTGCATAGATTTAAGTGATAAAAAAATAGCGTAATGAAAATACCGGAAGCAAAGATGATTTAAAAAACAATGTCGTAATTTTAATATGAAAGTTACAAGTCGGTCAAAGGCAAAACGAGACGGACATATGCGTACCAGCGGGTTTGACAGAGACAAGCATTGAGTCAGTGTTGCGTAAGTTGCCGGTTCGATTCTTGCGAATATTAATCGTCTCTTACGATTTTACGAGGAATATTGACGTTGCAAAATATTTGAAAGTTAATTTCGTTTATTGAAAAAACCCCTTTAGTTTATAATGTTGGTCAATCAATGGCGTCGTATTCATGTTAATTTTTGAAAAAAAAAACAAAATAGGTTTTTTTTTATTGAGATAATTTATCAAAACAAATTAACCATGTTTCAGTAGTTCTCGATCGATTTGAATCCGCTATTAGCGGTTAAGGTGTGCGTCGTGTGTTATCACTGAGCCATCTCGGCATGTGTAACTTATCCTTAACCTTAAAAGAACGTCGCGTGTATTACTTAGATTACATAAAATTACGCTTGATAGCAGGCAGCGTAAACCTTATACTCAACTACGTTGTTATCTCTTACAAACGCCTCGATCAGAAGAAAATTTTGCTTTCAATCGACCAATCAAAACAAAATACTTTATCGAAATAGAAACAATAATTTTAAACGTAAATCTGTAAAAATAAATTTTGATTTTCAAAACCGAAAAACTTCAAGAAGTTGAGATTATTGTCCAGCAGCGAGAATGGCTGATACTTTTTTTTCAACAACATAAAATTGCCATTTCAAATCAAGCCATAAAGCAGCACGATCCTTTCTAGTTAAAAAAAATGCTCCTCGAAACGGGTGTTTTCAAAGGTGAACGGTCAAAACGTACGGTACACTGACCCAGATCGATGACGGTTCGTTGAAACGTAAAAAAAAAATCGATAACTGACTAACATTTCAATGATCCATAAAAACTTAAGCGTTGGTTTTTTTACCAATTATAATAAATGATACTTCAAAATTGTATAATATCTAGATTGTAACACACACGATTAAAATACATCGTAATCCGTTTGCGTTACGTATTTTATGCATATATAAAATTCATGTATTAATGTGATACTCGGAGTGATCATCGTTATGTCCGGCGCACGCGCATGCGGGTCAGTTATGACATGCGCCATAGAAACCTACATGATCTGACCTATTCATTTTGGATATATACGTGGGATATTAAAATATAACCGGATTTCGTCTGACATAGAACTTAATTGGCACTGTAGAAGTGAGTTATTTGATCGTAGTTAAATTATATTATGCAGTTATTGCGACTGTGCAACCTTCACGGTTAAACTTTGTCTGCCCTAATGACGACAAAAGTTGATTTAATCGATAACATTTAGCTGAGAACGACTGAAGGTGACTGAAGTGATCTAGAAGTTATAGACGGCAAGTGTTCAGACGAGACTAAACTGTCTCTTATTCTCTTTAATGAACGTTTAATTTGTAAAAAAGTAAAGAAATACTTTAAATGTTATATTAAATAAAAGCCACGATAAACGATACAACGACGATAAAATATAATAGCCTTTTGTATTTTAAAATACCACAGCTTGAAGGGTTTTCGTCAGGTACTGAATTCCACGCTGGCAAAGCCGTGGGCTGGTATGTAAATAAAACTGCCAAATGGGTATCGGATTCGCGCATTAAGGGTACCGCCATTTTTATTGCTTCGGTTTCGAGTTTTCATTGTTATCATTAAAAATTGTTTGTGGTTAAAATGCGCGTGGTTTAATGTGCACTATGTATTCGCCATCATACAAACAAACCATGCGTAAAATGCATATATTTAAATATCTCTTAATATTTCTAAAACTTGAAAATGAATCGTTTTAAATTAACATGTTATTTATTTTGATTTACTTGATGGTAGAGCTTTGTGCAAGCTCGTCTGGGTAGGTACCACCCACTCATCAGATATTCTGCCGCAAAACAGCAGTACTTTGTACTGCTGTGTTCCGGTTTGAAGGGTGAGTGAGCCAGTGTAATTACAGGCACAAGGGACATAACATCTTAGTTCCCAAAGTTGGTGGCGCATTGGCGATGCTTGCATCGCTTTATGGTTAACATTTCTTACATTGCCATTGTCTATGGTCGTTGGTGACCACTTACCATCAGTGGCCCATATGCTCGTCCGCCTTCCTATACAATAAAAAAATAAAGGATTAATATATTGTGACAATTTAACTAGTTAACAGTTGAGGTTGGCTTTTACACTTTTTTCGAAACATTAAAATGGTTGCTGTGATTTTTTATAAAAGACAACTGTATGGGAAGGTGTACTCTCTCACTGCACAGTGAAACGAAAAAGTAATGTAATCAAAAACTTAACAACTTTTTAAACTTTACTTAATTATCCAATATTTTACTGACTTAAAAAAGAGATAAAGATTATTTATATTTTACTAAAGTATCGATTCTGTTTCACTGTGCCCCAGGTCTGCGTTACACAATGAAACGTAGCGGGGTACAGTATAATAATATGCATTAATTAAATGAAAATTAACCAATATTGTCTTTTTTCTTGATTTACTTCGGAAATGTAAAATGTAACTTTGTTATTGTATTGTAGTTTGTCTTCCCGGAAGAGTATTTTTTTTCTCTTATAAAAACATAAGTAATGATAAAGGTTGTTAGGTTAGAAGTGCTTTCCACAGATCCTGAGGCGCTCCTCGTTAAGACGGGAAGGGTAACGCCCGATATTTTAAGTGGGGATTCGATGACGGTGGTACACTCGGCGCCCTTGGACACCCGCGAGCCTCACACACATTCCTACTGTTTCCGTGGAGGAAACGCTTAATGCGTTTTTCCAGCGTTAAAAAAAGGAAGGTTAGGTGCTCCGTCACGGTAAGATGCGCAAGCGCTCCCGTGATTTGGCACACAATTACTAAAATAAACCTAACTCTTGTAAGATATAAAATTTCTCGTTAAAATCGTATCATTGGCTTACTATTTAATTTAGTAGTATAATCATCTGGTTATTCATGAGGTTACTTAATACTATTTTGGGTTATTCTTTACGTAAATCGTTGCTTACGAATGGTTGTGTAAATTATTGCTCTATACGGTTTTATATGTCTGCCGCTATTAGCTACTTTTGAAAACATGCACGTTTGTTACAATGTGTCTCTTTTGGTGAAATTAACAACGACCATAGTTACTTAAAGGTTTTATTAGGATAATTTTATTTGATCCAATTTGATCTATATTAGGCAATTAAATAATTTAAATCTTATCTTAGAAAATCGTTACAATCGATACTGATATTAGAAATGTGAAAGTAACTCTGACTGTTATGCTTTTAAGGCTAAACAACTAAACTGATTTTGATAGGATTTGGTATTAAGCAAGCTTGAACATAAAAGACGGCCATATGCTTTTTTACCTAAGACCAAAGAAACTATTTATTTGTGTTGTTGCCCCGGAAACAACTTGGAAAAGCGCAACTATTGAGTTTCTTTCTTTAGCTATATTAAAGTCGGTGGTAGTTTTACATTTGATTCGATATTTTAACACGACGATTCAGAAGTACTTTGATGAGCTTACTTGAACAACATTTTGTTTTTTTTACTCTGTCCTTTGTATTATAAATGCGAACGTGAGTTTTTATATGTTTTCACGTGTAAACTTAAGTAGTTCATCGTCATGAAATTTTGAATACATGTTGGACAGAAAAGGCTATAGGCGAGGTGAGGTATAAGCTATATACTCTATATAGCCTGCATCTCCTAACACGCGAGCGAAACCGTGGGTGAAAACTATTAACGTTATAATAATGTTATTATTGTTTTCGCATATAGTATACATAGACATGTACGAGGCACATTATCGAGCGCAATCTCTTGAGAATTGAGTTTTGGGTCAAATGTTTGCGCAAAGCGGAACAGCGGACCGGTCGCTGTTGAGTAAATGTTTATTGTGCGAAAATATTCTAACACTTATAAGCTCTGCTTATGTATGTCTATATTTGAATTCGATTTACAAAAAAATAAAAAAATACGCATGGTGTATTCTTTGTAAATGTTCGAAGGTACTCAATTTGAAATTCGATGCGTTATAGATATCTTTATAAAGATCGGTACGGTACGACCACAGACGGTAGACAACGACTGACTCGGTGCGCTGTGCGCAGTGCGCAGAAACTGTTTTTAGCAATAAAAGCGGGGAATGCTAGCGTTAGCTAAGACTAGTGATGCTTAATAGCATATCGCGCGTTTAACATTTATGTAGTTCTTATCAATAGATATTTTGATTTATATTTCGAATTATTGTAATATTTCATTGTTATCATTGCATTTTATAGAGCTTTGTTAAGTTGTGTTACTAAAATATTGTTGTTCCGAACTATATAGAGTGTTTACTATACCTTTAAACTATGTATACTTTTCTTATTATTAGTTATTGTTATATTGAAGTATATTTAGCTATTTTCATGTTAATTGCATTTTTTTAATCGATGTAGATAAAACGGACCGTTTTCCTAACCATTCGAGCGAGTAGTGGCACATCTCTACCGAAGCCCCACCATGACTGGATGCTCGCTTTCGCTTTCTCAGTCACTCGTCAGCGCTCGCTCGTGTTCGCGCCGTTATCTCCATCATCCGTACAGACGGTTACTAAAGTTGTTATTGTTTATTTTAAAACAATAACAATTTGTAATTAAGCGCAACATGCTTAAACACAACACGTCGTCAGGCGAGAAAGATAATGTTTAATGTTTTTTAATTCATAGAAAAGGAAAAAGAAGAAGGAGTTAAGGACGTCAAAGCAACCAATTCGAGGGTTTCAAAAGCCACGGGGACATCAGAGAGGACTGTGCGTCGGATTTTAGCTGAAGGCAGAACAACTGTGATGAGTCTCTGTATTCCGTACGCCTGGAAAAAACAGAGTAGGAGCAAAATGGATCACCGGCCTTGACAATTTAGATCAAGGTACCATCAAACGATGTATACACATACTTTCACGTAACTGAGAAGCAAATGGGTGAAATTTGCTTCTCAGTTACGTATCAAAAGGCTCTTAGAAAATCTTAAAAACATTTTAAATTTTGAAGGTAGTGCTACCAGCTTAAGAAAGATTGTAAAATATTTAGGTTTTAAGAGACGTCAAACTGATTCTAACAAAAAAAAATATATGATATGGCAAAAAGATTGGACAGTTTTATGTGAAAAGGTTAAAGAAGTAGAAGAGGAGTATCGATAGAGCGATCGCGTCATCGATGAAATGACTGAACGCCTTAATATTAGGGAAGAGACAGAAAATAGCTCTGAATCAGAGATTGATTCTGAAAGTGATAGCGACTCATATACGAAGAAGATGTAAATTTACCAAGCACACCAGCAAAATAATCTTAATACGCAATCGAAGATTTGATATAATTTATTTCGATCCTACCTTTGCCTACAAGTTACAAGAAACTAAACTATTGAAAAGTATTCAGCATTTAATTAAGTAACTATTCAACTATTTTATACAGCGCCGGCCCTGGCCCTTGATTAGGGTAGAGCGAAATGGTTTTTCAACTCCCTTTGGTGGACGCGTTTACTTCACATAAATTGCATTTCAGTTAATGTTATAATACTAATAATTACCATATTTATAAAATCAAACAATACTTATGTATTCCTGGAAATTGTTTTTTTTAATTTTTCGCCATAACCTCTCGCTCTAATCCAGGGTTGGCGCTTGTTTTACTGATGTTTTTTCGTAATTTTTTTAAAACTTTATTATAAATAATATACTTTATTATAAATAATATACTTATATTAATAAATAATAGGCAAGTGTATTTTTGTTAGCCAATGAAAAATTGCCAACTAATATTGTTGTCTTCGCGACTGTACATATCGTCGTCGGTGCTCCGAACTTCAGGGCGGCCAACTGCGATCGCTCGTATTGATCGAGTTACGTTCAACATACATTAAATTGTATTTATAAATACAATTAATTAAATTAAACGTTCCAATACTGAGAAAGCGCCACATTTCTTAAAATATATTTAACATTATTGCTTATAAATAAGGTTTTTATTTTAGAAAAAATGATTGCGTTTATGATTAAATGACTCATTTTTTTGTTTTTTTGTTTACTGCGTTATTTAATTTTTTCTGCATATCGTAGTTAGAGATATCAATACATTTTTGTGTAAACTATTTCGGTCATTTGAGCGATTTGTTTTCGTTAACAATATGGGTATTTAATACCTATCGATGTCTAACCCCTTAATTTAGTATTATTATTAATGAAAATATTCAGTATTGATAATGACTATTATCATAGTGAATGCCATTCCTTTGTTTCGGTGCAACACGCTGCCAGCCGAGTAGGTATTGAAAATGCTAGGGTTGTCACAAAAAATTATATAAAAAATTACTTTATTTTCATTTAGACGATTTCTATTACTATTTACGGTAAAAAAAATCCCCGACGTTAAAGGAGATACGATAAGTTTAACGTATGTGTCTGTCTGTTATATGCGTAGCACCTTGTCGATTATTTTTCCTGTTTGAAACCTCATGTGATCGACTTAGTTTTTAGCTATAAATTATGAATATCTGTTCAGGCGTTTAAAGATCATCTACTCATCTACTCGACAAATCCCATTGATCTAATTCATTTGTAACAGTTAATACTACACATAATATGAACATACAATTTTGATTTCGGTGTACTATATAATATTCCTTATTAAGAATATAATCTATATTCCTCGTGTATGAGGAGGGGGAGTGACACGATATGGGAGAAACAAGGCCATGGTCTTCTTCATACCGCACCCTTTCGTTGCTCGAGTGGACGAGTCGACTCAATAGTAGTTATAATAAATAAGGTCCTCCAGACCGATTTCGGCCACGGTGGCCAATCTCAAGAAAGATTAGCCAACTGCGTAGGAGATATTATAGTGCACAAGTGTGTGCGCAAACAAAGGTGCACTCTCTTTTCCTTAGCTCTCATAATCCGATGGGACGGCAATCCGACACGACCGGAAAGAGTTCAGGCGCAGGACCAACGGCTTAACGTGCTTTCCGAGGCACGTGTACACACTTCCAACATCCAGACTTCACGAACTCATAATTAATACCACAGATTATTTTAGATGTTATGTCAATTCAATGTCAAAATTATTTAATTATCTGTACTCCTGTCATAGACAAAAGAGCTAAGCCCAGTAAGATTTTAAATATCAAACGTAAGTCTTGTACGGTAATTACGTTCCTAATTCTAGCTTAGGTATACCTAGCGTTGCTAATTACGCAGGTAATGAAGTTTAGGTTTAAAGACATTGTTCCCACGTGTTTATTGAATTTGCGGTCATAAGTTAAGGTTTACGCACGGACGGACAGTGTAATTAAGTTTTCATTAGCATAATTGTATTGTGTATACATAAGAGGACCAATGATTAATAATATGTTGATTACGTTTGTTTGTATTTTCTTTAATGAAATGGTTACAAAAGTGATTACTAGTAAGAAAAAATATTCAATGATTTCGCTTGATCTGTCATTAAACATTTAAATATTCAATTTTTCGTTCATAAGCAAGGCCGTATATTATTTATTCCACGCGATTTAATTGTTTAAAATTAAAAAGTAAAACGAATCAACTATTACTAGAATCTAATGTGAATTTCTCCAAGTTCTTCGTAACTTCCTGACATAACTCGCAAGCCGCAGAGCAACCGCCACAGTGTCAACATCACAATAACCTAGGCCTACTCAAAGCCCTTAACTAGTCAACGCAGTGATGTAACGTTAATCGAATACTTGATTATCGATATCGGAGCTTGGATTCCATTTTTTAGCCATATCTTGTAGTATTAGTCTTAATTAAATTAAAAAATTCTAAATAGATAAAAAGAATAACTTAAAATATAACAGTTGTGAATGCATTATCAGAAAAAATACTTTATTGGATTTTATATTAAAAGGCGCATAAAACATCTGGTACTAAACTGTCTTAAGCGGATGGTATCGACACCACCTGTATAGGGTACATTTCAAATTAACAAATCAGGGGCCCAAAACTGAAATAAAGAATCTTCTATAATCCTTGTGTTTGCGAACGAAACGAATCATTGTGTTTCGCGTTATATAATGTGAATGGTAAATGATTTGAGTAGTAAAGGGATGGAAGGGAGGGAAGGTTAGACGTTACTGCTATAAATATTATATATACTATTTATATAAATATTTTATTTTATAAGGTATTTTTAAACAGTAACATATTAGCTGATAATGTATATTTTATATAAGTTGTATATCATATGATTAATTGCGACAAATATTAATTTAATTATTTTTATAATTCATTGTCATCATAAATTAATATAAAAAAAAATTATAGTCGCTATAAAAATAATATCTATTTATTTACCAGGTATAATAAATTATACGTTACTTTTTAACATATACGACAATATTATTATATATAAATTATATATTGCATGACATACAATTTTCATGTAATATAAAATAAATTAGTAGGGATGTAATATTACGTGTGCCATGAGATGCAGTGTTGAAATTAATATGTAGTCTTCTTGCAGAAATTTAAATTCCATACATCGTCTTCTCAAATACTGGACACTCGTTAGTGACAGTTTAGTTTCTATCAGCATAAACGACTCCTCTTTTGTCATTTTCCAAGAGTTTATGAATATTATGTTACTAATAAAATATTAGTTGCTCGGCATGCATTCTAATGACCCTTTAAATTTGTTTGTAAAATATTCTATACGATAATATACAAATTTGCAATGGGGATCGCTTGAATGCTATAGAAATTATTCTGCTACAGCGATAATTAGTGGCGAGCTACGAACTTGTTTATAGTTTGAAAGTTATCTACATGAAAACACAATATTATGATAAACATTTTTGGTCATCAGTTTGATAATCTCAAACAGATATACAAACATCCATTTTAACATATACATAACAATAAATTTATTAAATAATTTCCTTAAAAACGCCACACGATCGACTTGTGTTTTGAAACTAAAACGATGATTAATAATTTTCACAATAATTGTGTCATTTTCATTTCCGTAGTTCGATTAGTAAGAGCTAGCATTCAAGACATTAAGTTGGGCAAGCAGTCGCCCGCACCGGCTCTGGTGTGTAATACCGCGCCCAAGAATGCAAGTTCAGTGATGGTGCAATGATTTAACTACCAATTATTTTAATCTGTGCTCTTCGGTGAAAAAGATAATTGTTGACTTTGTTGAGTTTTTATGCTGGTTCCTTTTTTTATTTAGCTACTTGCGTAGTTAAAATATAAGAGTTTTAAGTATCATAATAACTATTATTATCGTGTTGGTTAAAATCTTCCAAAATATATAAGCACTCATTTTTACTCAATTTCAATCATGATTGCTTAATACTGTCGCAACTTTTTCGTAATATTTTAGTATTTTTGTGCTTATTTTTAAGTCAAATATCCAATATATATTTTTAATGACTAATTTATACAAGAATATATTAAGTCCAGTTAGTTATATTTCTTAGTAAATAGACATTTTTTTTTATAAATGAAATAAAATCGTTAAAGAATATTTCAAAATAGTTTTGGAAATATTAATTTAATTAACACAGATTACGAATCCGCGATACACCTTAACGCTGAGTATTTTGACAGAGATACGTAGCGAGCGCGCGAAAACAATTGCATAAGATATAATTACCGGAATGACGTAACATGCTTCGGTTACCACGTAACACTGTTGACAAATATTTCGGCATTGAGTTCCTATATGGTAAGGTTGGCTGCACACTGCGACTAAAATATTATCAACCGAATTTGGTGAAAACGCGAATTGATATTATCAAGAAATGCTCTTAACCATAATTACGTGTTATTACAGAGATCATTAATGATTTCTTTGTCCATATAGGTGAAAATAATTCACTATGGAACTGCGTTTTGTATCAATATTTTTAAATTGTCTTAAATTAGCTGAAATTTGAAACAGATGTTTGTTTTATAACGTAAGCTAAGAAAGGATTTTTGGTAATTTTAACTTTAAGTGTAGGGACGGGAGTGTGTAGTTATGGGACATTGGGAGGGTTAACATTGTTTGAATTTTACCCGTACGGAGTCGGGTAGGTAGTATGATATAAAAATTGTTGACAAAAACACGTCGACGATATTACGACAATGATTATCATGGTGTCTGTTAAAGGCGAGTAAAGTTGAATACGTATTAACCGGTGGTAGGATTTTGTGTGGGTTTGTGTGGGTTTACACAAACTATTATTACCACTTTAGCAATAACGCTGTTTGTATTTTTGTTTGGAATTGCATTTGAGAGTAATTGCACATAGTTTTCATAGTGGGTCAGTAACACATACCACATAATTTTAAATAGATACTCATCCATCCGATTGTTATCTATGAAAAAAGAGAAGGTAGTAAGTGCACTTTGTTCACTACCCGACGTATATACACTATGATAAGACAATCTGCCCCATTTTACGCATTCGTAGTTTTTTACAATCACGGTTTTTATACGTTGGTTTGTTTACGCGTGAATTTTATTAGCATTTCTTAATGTAGTATTACGTATTACATGAAAAATGAAGTTATATTTAAAATTGTTGTTTTTAAAAATGATTGTGCGTCTTTTTACGCATTAAAATAATTATTTAAGAAACTCGCTAACCATTGCAAAAGACACAAGGGCGCAACTTAGATCATCTTACGTAAATGATAAAAAATATGAGGGTCGCTTCGTCCATCTGTCGTATTTTTATTTACACAACTGTAATAAATATATAGGTATATGCATATAGATTGCTTTTGGCTTTCGCAAAACATTACAAAATTATTGATTTCCAAACGATTATATGAATATTTACCTAAAACTAATTACTATATTTTTTCGACATTAATATTAACTTAAAATATATCACAAATATTTTTAATGAAATCTAAATGTAGGTTACTATCAGCTTGTAAATGTTCCACTGCTGGGCTAAAGCCTCCATTGTGGAGAAGATTTGGGGATTCGGGTTTTATTTTTATTCAGGGCTTTAACAAATATTTACAAATCACAATTACAAATCATAACACTCGGTATAGAGGATTCTATAGGCGACTGAAACACTTCAAATTCACATTATTTTTTAATTTGCATGTTCGGCTACTGCTCTTAATTATATAGTGTCCTTTTCTATATCTTGCCCTTATGTACGTGCAAATCAATAATGCAATGTTAAGTAGATTTGTTATATATATAATATATAATATTACAACATTTTAATGTCCAAATGCTTCTTGCATTTACATTAAATTAAAAATGAGGAAATGTCAAAATTTATAATGACTATTTACGTAATTATAAATAATTCCATTGGTGGAGTGGATTTAAAATGTCATACAATAAAACTTAAAAGTCCTGTCACTAATGAAGGCAATAGCATAGATAATTATACTTTAATTTTTTATATTAATAAATTTTTAAATGCAATTATTTATTATTACATTTAGTTTTTATTTATTGTTAGTATGAGGCCATATAGGCCACACCAAATATTTTACAATTACATTTTTAATTCATACTGTCCCACCGATTCAATTGCATTTTTGCACACACTTAATATTATTACTATAAAAATAATACATATAGTTTAAATCATAATTAAATTGTACCTCTTATTAATTATATTAATCCAATTAAATTTTATTTTATTCTATTCATGATTTGGTTTTATGAGGTCAAGATACTGTGTTTTTTCCATTAAGCAAATTAATTGTTAGTTATTCTTCTTCATACAAAGGAAATGCATTGTCAAGGAGAAAAAATTGCTTAGTGTCGATCATATTATAATTATTAAGACGAGGTCCATGTTAGGATGACATCGCAGTTATTATATACATATGTTATAGTAGTCTTCGCCCGTGGTTTCACTCGCGTGTTTGTTGAAGGGCTACGTGTTAGGTGTAAAAAAGTAGCCTATCCTCGATTAAGTTTCAGTTTCATCAAAATATGTTAGAGGTGAAAGACAGACAGAGTTACCTTCCCCTTTACAGTGATAAGTATAGATAATATATGTACATATGTATAGACTCGTACCTAATGGTGTATGTAATGTGTGTTAGTATTACAAAAACAATAAATAATAACGATATTTCTGGATTTTAGATTTTTTTTGTTTTCAGATTTTTTTATCTAATATTAAAATAGAGAAGCAGTTTCATGTGAATTAGTGTGACACCACATTAAAAGGATTAGATAATGCATCTTCGTGTTACTCATGGTGTTATGTAATGTGTTAGAAAACGAAGATTACTCAAAGATAATTCTCGTTAGAAATGTTGACCTAGGTCACTGTTATGTGTCACATAGGCGGCTAGTTTCTGGGTTAATCAGCGTGAGGTAACATTGAAGTTTTGAAGTAAAGATTGGACATCGTATTTATTTATTTATTCAAGATCTCCAACAAAGGATACACAATTACAAGTATCATCACCTCGTGAAAAAATGTTTTAAAAAAAAATCATTTTTCCCATACTAAATTTTGAAATTAATGACGATCCAAATAATTAAATCCCAATCATATTTGAATGACGTTTCAGTATTCGGCCGAAATAGACGTAATGAGCGAATGAAATGACATTCGTTGACCATAGAGCTTTCAATTGTGTCTGTATTGTGTATATTATTGTATACAATGATATTATAAGTAAAAAGGTGTAGATAGGTTACAAGCAATCCGTGAGCACTAGTTCGAAATCAAGATTACTATCCACACTTCACCTCAGTATTATGTCACCATTGTCAATGGATAGACGTCACGTAGCGAGTACAATTATAATTAAAAGTGACCCAAAATAAGACGAAATGCCGTCGTGTGTTATGATCGACTCCAAAAGTAACAATAATTGTAAATACATTATCAACCACTCAACACATTCGTACCTACATATTGATGAGTAGAAAATAGTAAGTTAATTATCAAATTATAGAAGAATACGCAATTATTTTTTTACTTTTTAGTGCATATTAATTTGTTTTTACTATGAAGTCGGTTTTTGTTTTGTTAAAATTTTTATTTACTTATAATATCATTGATTGTGTATTTGTTAATTACACGTAGAAAATTTACGAGGAAAACGCGTTCGCTGGTCTTCCCATTTTACTCAATAGATTTTCATTCAAATACGTCTATTTAATTATACAAATTCATTAACGAAATAACTAACAAATTTAATACTACTTGCGCTATTTTTGGTAATTATTCTAGGGTTATGTATTTATTAGCTCATAGCAACCAACCCATTCCACAGACTGTGTATTAAATTTTAATATCGCTATGACAGACTCATCCATTGTAATAATGGACGAGTTTGTCGTACCGTACCTATATTTACTTCCGCAAATATTTGATATATAATAAGCAATACAAACATCTTCGACAATCACGACTTATTAGTTGTTAGCTAAGTAAACGCTCCTGATGGAATGCGCTAGATGCGTCTACCTGATGATTCCTTATTGAATTTATTTAGATAATAACTCATTGTAAAAATTGTTTCGACGTTGCTATGAAACATTATTTGCAGTTACTCTGCGTGTAATATAATAATGATATTTCAAAAGTGCTTGTGAGAGGATACGAATAAAGTGTATTTTGATTTTATTCAACAATATTGAACACCATGATATTCTACTAATATTTCGAAAGTTGAAAAGTGACCATGGATGGAATTTTAATAATTAAATTAAAATAAAACCGCATGCTAACTGCAGCGCTACCGCGTGCGGAAGCGAGCATTAATACGTTTCACCAGTTTTGGCGCTGGTGACAATACAATCAAATACATATTTTTATATGTATTGTTGCGTTTTAATATATGCTTGATAAAAATAAGTTTTTTAATTATTTAAATTGTAAAATAACGGTAAAAGCTCCGACAAAAGGCGAAATAAACGATTAAAATATTTAATTCATATGTCAGAATAAATGTATACCATTGTGATTATGATTTTGACATCAACCGTTCATTATATATTTTATATTAATATATATCTTGAGAACATATAATACGCAACTAGTTTAATAACGTGAATCACGTTTTAAATGTACTGATAAGAGTGTTTTTAAGTTGTACACGCCAGCGTCTGAGCGACCTACATTACAAATTTCTATTTGTTGTTATGCAATAGATCTCACCACGTTTATCGGTATCTGTAAAAGAGACGTAAATTTTTGCATATTTTTTGCATATATCCTGGCAACATTTATTATTATCGTTATTATTATTTCTTGCCAGTATAAATTAAATAACAGTGACATCCTATAAATGTCTCACAGATGGGGAAAGGCCTCATCGCCATTTGAGGAGAACATATATATAATAACGTTTTTGGATATTAACCCACCACGATACTCCATTGCATATTGGTGTATACATATTATATATGTATTTTCCTATGTTTCCTCGCGATATTTTCCAATCATTATATTCACATAAAAATTTAGATGTATGTTAGAATTGGGCCAAATCGGCTCTTAGATATAAAAAAAAATTATTCTAGTTTATTCCTATAAATAATTCAACTAATTAGTTGTTTTCAGTATATCAGACCACATTTCTTGAACATGATATTACAAGGTTGGTAAGCAATATACAAGGCTAACATACAATATTTGGATGTTATTGTGATATAAAAATATATTAATGTTTATATTTAACCTCTACTCAGCTCAGGGTAAGATATATTGTGAGAGAAAAGTTATTTTGCCAGAACTAGGCAAGGAGCTCTTTAATTTAACAATTATTTTTGACATACAAAACTGTGATTGTGATTTATGAACTGTTTGACGTTTCAGTATTCGGGCGTAAGTTACTTTTATAATAACATGCTTTCTTTAAACTGTTAGTCGAAATTTGTGAGTCTTTCTAATAGCGATTAACGGCCGAATACTGAAACGTCATTCAAAATGAAGTGGGTCTTATTATTTGGAACGCCATTAATTTCAAATTTCACATACTAAATTTTGAAATTAATGACGTTCCAAATAATTAAGTCCCACTTCATTTTCAATGACGTTTCAGTATTCGTCCATAAGAGTATCAATCTCCCGGAATCTTCATCAGATGAACTCTTTGGTACCACATTATTCCGGAGAATAATTTAAAATTAATAGTATCAATTTATATGATCGTTCGAGCTATACTAAATGCGTAACTTATTAATACATACGAGAATTTCATCTAGAATATAACCTACTTCCTTGATTTGTTTAATTACTTTTGAAAGTATACAAGTGAAACTAATACAAAGTTGTAAGAGCATTTACAAATATCTATACCAATAAAATCGTCTGACCTGACTGACTATGAACGAATAGCCAAATAAACTACGTCAAGGAAACTGAAATGTGAAATATAGTTTTATTGTAACATAAACCTCCATAAAGAAGGAATTTGACAAAAGAAATGATTGGAAATTATAGAAGTCAAATTGGAATAGATAATGGAACATAAATATGTATAGTACAAAACATTAAGAAAAAACTCGGTCAGTATTTATTTATTAATGGTGGAAATCAAAGGTTTTTGACAGTTAATATTAAAAATATCTGCAAGTAGAGCTTGTTATTGATAAATGTCTGTCTGACGAAAGTTTACGGCGCCGTGAAAGGGAGACTGGTTACCCAATTCTCTTATGAAATTGCACACGTGGACCACGGATAATGATTAAATCATTACCCATTCAATTACGCACATCATCTATGAAATAATATATAATCCCTTGTACACAATTATTTTTCTGGTTTTTATAATAAAGGCCCATTGCGGGTAAATCAACTTGATCTTATCGAAATATTTGAGGTGCGTGATGGTTACCTGCTAGGCACTTTTATAACCAGAATAATATTTTATAATATAAAGAAATATACGCGATCTATGAGAAAAAATAAGCGTAGGGATCAGCTACTTATTTTAGAAAATGTAATTGTTAACAATTATTGTTTATTGGTGTTTTGAGTAATATAATAAATAATGTAACTGAATACTTCAATACATTTGAAAATTACTTATTTGTGTTATGCCAATACTGTAATTGTAAAAATAATTACAAAAAAAATTATCATACTTATTAGTGTCAATTCTAAAATTAAAGAAATAATTCTTCAATATTAATATTTAGACCAGTCAAGTATACTTACAATAGTACTCAGTTGACTATCAAATTTCTATCACCTGCTTAGAAAAAAATCCTCCAGTCAAAAAACCGGTTCAATAAACTTCGAATGATCAATGGCGACGATATCGATAGCTTTTTTTTTATTATATTCAAAGAATCCTGGACGTGTTTAGATCAATCCCTTATAAAGTTTTTTTAAAGTATGGGTAGAATATCTGACGAATGGGTGGTACCTACCCAGACGAGCTTGCACGAAGCTCTACCACTAAATAAAGTAAGGTAGAAGTTACTTCCAATCATGATTATTATATATATTATACATTTTTAGTCTCTTAATATCATATATAAGGTTATTTTGAGAATTGATAGAAATATTGCACTCATTTGGTGGGTAATATTTGGATAATTATATTATCAACTTATGTAAAAGAGCACACTCATTCAATATTAATATTTTGAACCTGATATAACAAATGTTCTCATTAATTAATATAAGGTTCTATTTTGTGAAATTTAATTAATTATTTAAATCTATTCAGATGTCTGTTTAACATTTTACGTTGACTTTCGTTTTCCATGTCACTTTTTTTTAAAATATAAATAAAAACAAAAAATCGCCTTAGTCCACCCTGCTTATACATAAACATTTTGTGTTGTAACACGCGGACAACATTTTGAATTAAGATATTATTCATTACTTTTTTTTATATTACGTAAAAAGCTGGTGTTTGTTTATATAATCGGAAGAATTATATCGTACTCTCGTTTTTTTTTTTCTTTTTTGAGTTAGAGCGTTAATTATTGTACCTGAAATTTCCTTTATGTAGCTCTCGATAAAACTGTATTTGAATTTTGAAGTAACATATAAAAGTTTGTTAGATTATATCTATGCTAGAGAAGAGCGTTCTTTTTTAATTAAAATTAGCATAATATTAAATAAATGTAACTTACTTTTTAATGCCCAGATCATATTTTCTTGCAACCCCTCGATATATTCCTGCATGTCCTCTTTACAATTTCCTTTAACAACTTTCTGCAGTTCCCCCCACTGTTCCACCAGGATCTGTGCGTCCATCACCCGCAGCATACTTTCCAGACCCATCAGATTCGTCTCGTTAGAAATCACCCTCATTTGTATTCTCGTTTCGTTTACTGTATTTCGTATCGAGTCGGTCAGCTTGCCTAATACATCCTTGGTCGGCTTCGACGTCGTCTTATCTACTGGCTTCGTAGTTTTCACTATGTGTTGAACATTGTGAGACTTCTCAGTGGTCGACACCCGTCTCTCGGTCTCGACGTTACCGAAAGCCTCGGCGAACGTTAGACCGTCATCGTCCGCAAACAAATCGAAAGAATCCTCCGTCGTGAATTTGTCATTCTTACTCGTATTAGGCAGCGGTATCATGGACCCGAGCAGGTCTGAAGACAGGTCATCGTTGAGTCCACCTTTGGATGAAGCTTTTTTAATATTTTGAAAAGCATCGATCAAGGCACTTCGCAGCTTCTCCTCGCGGGCGCTTTCTTTCTCGCCGGGATTAGCACCTATAGTGTAAGACGCACTTAAAACTAAAATTATTAACACTAAGCGAGACATAATTATTTTATATTATTTAATTCACTGCACATGCTTGTCTTAATTTTCGAATGCACGATTTATCTCTTCGTTTTCGTGTCAAAGGTGCGCGCGCGACGGCATAGTCGGAGAGCGACTGAGCGTCGGTGGGTTGCTTATGACATAACGTTGTTACGGCGCGCGGCGTGTGGTGGCACTTTCACTGTCGATGCGAAGTCGGCGCGGGCGCAGGTGATCTGCATCCTTGTAGGGCGGCCGATGCGTGCGCTCCACTTTAGGCAGCTAGCAGTTTGACGTACGTTGAACAAATCGTAATTAATCTTTGTTGATGGTTACTATCAAACAGCAGCACGGGTTACCAAAAACAATGGATCAGTGTTTCCCAAGATCAAACGGAACTGAAGTGGTTCTAAAACACGAATAACGTGGTTTAGAACGACTTTTAAATAATTATTTTACACCAATAATCTAATTATATATAAATCCGGCAAAAGAGATGAACCAGCAAGAAACACAGGAACAGTTTAACTTAGCTTACCTTTACTGTACCCTTACAGCGTCGTAAGTTTACCTACTTATTATAAGATGTATTACTCTTTCCTCAAGAATTCAAATCTTAATTCAGTTTGATAAATATGACATTCCAAGGCTGGCTTGAGGGTTAATGGATATTCTAGTGATGTCACAAAAAGGACAGATAAGCAATAACCATAAGATATTTAGAAAAGGTTTAAAGACTTTATTTTATATATTGTAGGAATGTTAAATAGATGGGTGTGTTATTTTTTTTTATTACCGACATAACTGTGTGATTCCTGCTGAATAGAATATAAGCCTTTAACTCGTCGCGTCGGCGTTGCAAGTTTTTTAAAGCCGCTATCACACGTCGAATATGTAGAATTAAAACAAAGAATTTTGATTTATGATATTACTAGTGCTATTATCAGCTAGTGCAATGTTTTTTTTTACATCAACGGTCATCCATGAGGTAATAGATTTTTCAAAAAACTAATTCTGTAGATGCAAATAATGCGACTTCATTTATATCGTTTATTCATTGTGTATATATGTAAATATATTGGAGTCAGTACATTGATTTAATTATTCATCAAACTATTTGAGAAACTTCTTTGAAAAATTCTTGCTATCACTTTTTGGATATACGAAACATTTGGACACTTCCAACCGCTTCCGAATGTTAGGTCTTTTGATGTAATCGCGTTTGAACTGCTAATGTCGTATTTCTTCTCACGCATCTTGAAATGTATTCAATGGTTCGTACCGTCTCACACGCAAGTTTCTCTAAAAACAGTGAGCGAGATGTTCACACAAATAAATGTTATTGTAATCATAACGTGGTAAACTGTCTCAATTTAACACATTATGGTACGGTAACGGTTTGTTTATACAGTATTTTTTTGAGATAAATCATGATTTACATTTATACCACTTAATTTCAAATTTAGTATGCGAAATTTTAAATTAACGGCGTCTCAAATAATTAAGTTGCGCTTAATATTTTCAATGACGTTTCAGTATTCGGCCGTTATGTATCAATAGATCAGATGTATATGGCACGGCTGGGGATGTCAAATTCGCAACGAAAATATTATGTAATACCTACTTAATCGGAAATAGGTTTAATTTTTTCTATTTCTGTCTATTTTTTCTTCTTTCTCGGATGTCCTGGAATAATAATTATGCATATACTACTTAATCATTATTTATTTTGTAGATATTTCAATTTTTGGTAAGTACATACAATAAAGTACTTATTACATAAAATAACTAAATTAAAATAAAAAGCATATTATTACCCTCTTATATGCTTGTTTTCTTCGCGGTTTCACCCGCGTGGTTCTCGCTCCCGTGGGAATATGTAGATGAGATATAGAGTATGTTACACGCTGATAATGTAGCTTTCCAATTGGTAACATAATTTTTAAAATCGGTTTAGTGGTTTAGGCGTATTAGTTAGGATAAATAGAAAACAGTATCAAAACGACATAAATGACAATAAATACTTATATATAACATTATTATTATTTGCTGGCTTTATAACAGACTGGCAATCTAACCGTCTGATTGTGAGTGGTCACCACCGCCCATAGACATTGGCATTGTTGGAAATGTCAACCATCCCTTACATCGCAAATGCGTCAAGCAAGAACTAATATATTACGTACGTTGTGCCAAACTCGTTCACTAACCGTTCTGTACTGTATGGGTGGTACCTACCCAGAAGGCTTGCACAAAGCCATAAAACTAAGGAAACCCCTTGTGACTTATTCCTCAGTATTTCATGCATGTTAGACGTCAGTAAGTTTAATTTCCCTGAATATCGAATTCCCAGTACCATGTAAAAGGAAAGGTACATTACACAAACGTTACGTAAACAGGGCTGCTCATTTAATTATATCTCCTGACGTTATGTAACCGCGTTGTCTCGATTTCACACACTTTCTTTGTATCTAACGTTTTTAACTAGAAATACATCACGTGTCGCTTCAGACTTTTTTATAATTCAACAAAAACAAAATATTCTTTATTCAAGAAGGCTCTTATAAATATCATCGTCATTTTTACAGGATTCAATTGAATATAAATGTAATAACAGGCGCGAAGCTCAATGGTTAGATATTATATTTAATAAATGAGATACTTTGTCAACAATGAACACTTAAATTTTAGGTCGTGTTTGAAAATCCAATAAGATCTGCCTTTTATTTATCCTCTTAATGATAAATATAAACGTGTATATTATCAATTTAAAAAAAAAATTAAAAATATCTTATTTATCAAACCAAACAATAGCGTAGCTTTGTTTCCTGAATCACAGTTATATTTTTATGAAAAATAGTTTAACCAGTTTAAAAAAAAACGTTGATAGTATTAAGTAAGTTACGAAGTCTGGATCTTTGCACTTAAATTATATAATGTTACTCAGTCTGACGGTTTTCAAACAATCGATTGTTAGTATCGGCGACGCGTCTGTGCCATTATCCTCGTTTCCATGGTAATTGAATTACCTATGTAGAGTACTTTGTTTTGTATCACGTAAGGTTTATTGTTTTTACTTGTTGTTTATTATAACTGAAGCTGATAACTTTATTAAATAAAATTTATCACATATATTATAATCACGAAATATACATCTTTTTCATTGTAATAGTCAAAAGGGCAAAGAGCACTGTAATTTCAGTATCCTTTGCCTGCGGTATTACGTCAAGTTCATAATGTATATATTTGTAAAATGTGTATAAATTTTATACAAACATAATTATATGTATTTGTGTAAAGTTAATCCTTATTAGTAGACATTTGATATTCATTCCAAAAATAAGATATAAAAATAACTGAACTTTCTTTACTCTAAAGAATGCATGATGCTTTGCATATCGGATTTAGAAAACAAAAAATGTCAAGTATGATATGACGTACAAGCTCGCACAAGGCCATCTGATCCCGAACTAAGCAGAGCTCGTACTATGGATACCAGACAACTGCTACACTACATATAGGTACTACTTTTCTTTTGTAAAAACATACTACTATAGACAATTGCACCCAGACTCAGGACAAACAGACATGTTCATACACACAAATATCTGTCCTGGGTGGGAAACGGCTCGTCTATTAAGGTTTTTTCTACCTCTCACAAACACTGTGAAATCAGCTTTCGCTGGCAATTTTTCCAAACCGCGAAGACATAGAAACCTTCAATAAAAGAGCGTATATATACTCATTCTAACGGCAGCGCACCTGCAAGCCCTCCGGTGTTGCAGGTGCGTCCATTACCAATGGTAGTTTTCCATTTTAGTCGTTTTCCATTTTCCAGGTGACTCTCCGCACTGTTTGCCCCCTACATAAAAAAATTAAATGAAGTTTATATTTTGATTTAAAATATAAATTACATATCATTTTCAGAAATCTATATATACTCGTAAATAAGCAGAAAATTAGTTCAGTACCATTTTATAAACCGATTTCTTTTGTTTATAGACATAAAAAAGAATATAATAAGAGTTGAAATAAAATCGCGAACACTTTTATAATATAATATGATAATTTTGATGCATGCAAGTCGATCAACCCACGCAGTTCTCTATATATTAGTATATTTAGTTATTCAGGTGGTAGCGAGCTTCAATTGCTTCATTCTCAATGGTAACCAGCTAACGACGAGGTATGTTATAAGGTACAAGGTGTAATTTCGTACGCGGCAATCATTTCAATGTATCGAACTTAACTATTGTTACGAAGCCCCTACCGCGTGTTATGATTTGTGACGTGATGTACTCGCGTAAAGCTGTGCGTAATATAATTAATATACATATCTCATATGTTGTCAATGTCAATCGTTGTTTCCAAACTATCAACAACCCTTGCGACAACATTACCTTATACTTCTGTTTATGAAATTATTGAAGTCGATATCAACATTTCCTCTTACAATATTGGAGAAAGAGATGTTATAGATGAGACGCGAATATATTTACGTAACAGTCATACATAAATACACCCACATACATTTTAGTATATATACACACCGAAACATCTTTATTTTTTTTTCGCATATATACACACGAAAACTCTTAAAAGCGTGAATTCCAATGTGGTATCTAAATTGTGACCCAATAATTTGAAAATGGAAGAAAAGTCGTATGTTACTCTACTTTTTTTATTTAAAAACAGCTTTAAACTTCCACATATCTGTGAACTCACATTGGAGCAGCAGAGACAGACTGACCTTTTTGACTTTAGTCATGCGATATTGTAAATATGAATATGATATATTAATAAAACATAAGTAATGATCAGTTTTTTTCTCTCCTCTGAAATATAAATGATTACTTACGACCTTTTGCAGTAACATAAGCGATACAGCCTTAATTATAAACGTTGTTTGGCGAGTGAAAATCGGTTTAGCGGTATAGCCGTAACAGACGAACAGAGTTACGCATTTATAATATTAGTACATATAGTTATACAAAACCCCAATCGTTCGTAAACACGTAGTAGTAACCGATATTCATACATCAAGGAAGTGCAGTCTATCATTGGAGAAAGATGCCATCATGCGTGCCCATTGCACAATCGGCGCATTTGTGACGCCTTGTGTGCATTCGACTGCAACCGCACAGATATCTGTCTATCTGCATACTCTAATGGCGTCTTAAAAAGACTTTCTAGATTTTGGTTGCTGTTTTCTCTATCATTTAAATAAATATGTATTTTTTATTCGAATATTCGGCCAGGAAGGAAATAAGCATTTATTAATTAAGAATACTTCTGCTAACTTCATTAATTATGTTTAATGTGCGTAGATATCATATTTAGATAAGCTGCATATTATACTCGTATATTAGAAATGTCCTTAATTTAATTTCGAAAAATGCGAACGTCGGGGCACGTCACTAGTGTTAAATACGCCGGAAGCTCAGCTCTTATCTAACTTGTTATAAAATTCTAGGAATTTTGATATCAAATACAAGGAAGAAATAAACTTACGCCTATTTTATTAATACTGGCCGGATATTCATCAAGACAGACGGGTTATATTTACAATTAAAAAAAACAAAAAAACTTCCTTCATTTAAGTGACAGCCTGTGAATGTCCCACTGCTGAGCTAAGGCCTCTTCTCCTTTTTTTTTTGAGGAGAAGGTTTAGAGCTTATTCCACCAAAGAATTGTTGGCAGAATACACATGTGGCAGAATTTGAGTGAAATTTGACACATGCAGGTTTCCTCACGATGTTTTCCTTCACCGTCAAGCACGTGAGGAATTATAAACTCTAATTAAGCACTTGAAAATTCAGTGGTGCCCGGGTTTGAACCCACGTTCCTCGGTTAAGATTCACGCGTTCTAGCCACTGGGCCATCTCGGCTTTATATCCTTACTTTATAAAGTTGTAATCACACTAATTTCAGTCTTTTGTCACTATATCTATTCGTTGTCATAGGACTAATAAAACTAAAAAAACTTTCAATATTAATATAACTTACCAAAAATATACCAGAATTATTATATTATAAGATACTAAAATATTATTTATTAGTGGTAGGTCTTTGTGCAAGCCTGTCTAGTTACGGGTGATACCTAGGTACTCATTATTTACCGCGAACAGCACTCGTTGATATTGTTGAGTTATTTCTATTTGCACGAAAAACCAATTTAGCAATTTGTTCTCAATTCTTGCTCGAGATCGTAAAAGATAAATAAGGCATTTGTTCAGTCAGTTATTTCATTTGATTTATATATCGCTGTACATGTGACTCATTACAAGTGGAATTTATTGAGTATAGACCATTTACGTCATTGTAAAAGCAGTCAAGAGATTACAGTGCCCCTATGTGATGACAATCCGTCATGAGCGGTGAGAGTTCAGGGTGAGACTTGTGGTTTTCCGTGCTTTCCGAGGCAAGGAAAATAAAAACTGTCAATTTCCTAATTCAGGCTGTTACTAAAAATTTATCGACTGGAAAACAGCAGTTATTTCTTTAATTTTATTTAACAAAGAAACATAACGTTACACAATTCATAAGTAATTAAATCACATAGAAAATAACCAAACTAATAAAGTTTCCAGATAAACTTAATATGTACAGATAAAAAAGCATATTAATGAAATATTAAAACGGATGAAAAATTAAAATAATACTTAGGGCAGGAAGAATTTCATTGAAATTAATAATAATAACACATGAGAAATCGAAATTGATATTTTGAAACTGAAAATGAAACAAGAACTGTAATCAAAACAGACGCATAATTTATGATAAGCAAATCAAAAATTGTAATAAATACAGTGAGTACTTATATCTATCCTATCCTGTACGCTTACTCTAGGTTACAAGTATCATTACTCAAGAAGATCTTAGAGTTGGCACGTTTATGATAATCGAGTGTTTGTAATGATTTAGTATTCACTAATATACTTTATTTCTATAGCAAAAGATATACGTAATATGTATATATATCAACCTTGTTAATTTTCTTCTCAAGAATATATTATTATCAAGATTAGAGATAGCCCAGTGGTAAGAACGCGTTAATCTTAACCGATGATCGGGGGTTTAAATTTAAACCCGGGCAAGCACCTCTGAATTTAATGTGCTTAATTTGTGATTATAGGTAATTCATCACGTGCTAAGCGGTGAAAGAAAACATCGTAAGGAAACCTGCATATGTTAAATTTCACAGAAATTTTGTCACCAACCTGAATTGGAGCAGCGTGGTGGAATAAGCTCCAAAACCTACTCAAAACAGAAGAAGAGACCTTAGCCCAGCAGTGGGACATTCACAGGCTGTTGCTGTTACTATTTTTGGGATGAGACCATAGACAATTTAGCACTTTTTCCAGATTTGACCAATTCCTTACAGGAATATTGTGTAGTTATGCATGTGCAGTTTGACTGCCTCGTTGGTCTAGTGGCTAGGATTAAGGCTGCTAACTCGGAGGTTCTGGGTTCAATTCCCAGGTCGGACCAATAAAATGTTATTTAGATTTCTGTCGAAAATTCTCAGTAGCAGCCCGGAGTCTGGAAGTTGGAAGTGTGAACACTCCCGTGCCTCGGAAAGCACGTAAAGCCGTTGGTCCTGCGCCTAAACTCTTTCCGGTCGTGTCGGATTGCCGTCCCACCGGGTTATGAGAGTGAGGGAATAGAGAGTGCACCTGTGTTTGCGCACACACTTGTGCACTATAATATCTCCTGCGCAGTTGGCTTATCTCTCTTGAGATTGGCCGCCGTGGCCGAAATCGGTCTGGAGGACCATTATTATTATTATTATTATTGTGTAGTTAACGGCCTATTGGCAAATACACGTGAATCACGTAAGAGAGATGATTAAATTAAAAAAGGTATTCGTGACGGAACTTTGGATTAAATTCTGCCACTAAGTAATGGTGATAAGCTAAAAAACCCTTAAATAAAAAGGTGGCTTCAGTCCACGTGGATGCGTAGGACGATTACATGCTGTTGCATCATTAGTCGAACGCAACTTACAACATAATTTTGTCTTATATTACTGGCCTACATACGAATCACGAATAAAAAGTAATAATTGTAAAAGCCGGCGTCGCTATCGTAATATTCAGTGAAATTTTCCTCATTACATTACGATACAATAACACTGGAAAGTCCGTTACATTGCGTATGTAATCACTAATTACGGGCACAGAATTTGGCGTTAATTATAACAATGTTCTGAAGATTCGTTTCCGTTGTTTGTTGGCAACTTTCTTAATTTTATTCGCCTTTTGTTTACTTCTGTCACAGAACGGCGAGTTGTAAATAAGTGGTGTGTATTTTGTTGCTACATTAAGTGGAATAAGTTTAAATATATGATCTATATTTAACGTATTAATAAATATTTTTATACTATTGTTATAAATATGGATATTCATATAATTTTACTTGGTTTTTTACTGGTGATAGGGCTTTGTGCGAGATCGTCTGGGTAGGTACCATCCACTCATCAGATATCTATACTATAAATATAAAAATATATATATATGGGCATGCAGAAAGACATAGAAGTATCAAAATATAATTTTAAGTTGGTGCTTTTCAATTATACCTATATGTAAGTATTTGACTTCAGTATATAAATATATAAACGAGCACCACTAATAATATAAGTAAGATAATAAGAAAAAAAAAATAAAAATACGTTTTTATGTATTATTAAATCGTCTATTACAATTGCTACTACACAGCCTATACACAAGTAGCCTCTTTTTTAATATCTAACTGAAAAACTACTGAACAAAAGCTTATAGGTACCAGAAAATGCAGTAGAGCTTGGAGACGAGTACTCAACATTATAGGATGCTGCGCTTCGCAATTTCACCGACTTTAAATTGACGTGACTCGTTTGAATTTAATGTTCTTAACTTTATGGCCTACATTAAAATCTGCTATCTACTAACTAAGATCGCCCGAGATCAGTAGGAACCTCTGATCTACCCCTGCAATGATCCGGGGCTAATTTTAACATTGGATATTAAGGTTAATTATTATTTATTACTTAATGGTGTTTCAAATGACATCACAATGTAAGCCCCGCTAGGTCTCCAGGCACTGAGGTAAAACTTACGAAAGTAGTTTATAAACTGCTGTGTCACCGTGATTATACAATTCATATATAATAGAAAGTGAATTCGCGAAATCACACATTCTTATGAAACGCTGACTTTGAACTACAAACGTAATACTTTAAAAAAGCACAAAAAATTTAAAGCAAAAAAAAATTATAACGCATTTTATTACAAAATATTAAACCTTAGAGTTTATTTTAGGAACACGCGTAAGCCATCTTTTGGTAAGTGGTCACGTCCGCCAATACACTAGAACTATAAGAAATTTAAGCCAAGTGGCTTAAATTTCTTATAGTTCTCACCTTCGAATAAGCTGCCGTCAGTGGAATTGAGACGTTATATCCCTTGTGCATGTGATTATATTGTGATTCCCTTTATTTACATAGACCTACATAAATATAGTACCTATATAAAGGTACTATATTTACTTTACTGTGCCTTTAGGATATGTACTAGTTTCCGCCCGCAACTTCGCCCGCGTGTGAGAGACGTGGGTAGGGGGTCTTTGAGGTTAGGTAGCGTATGTCCTTTTATGTCATGATCCTACAGCCTCTCTGATTCATGCTGAAGGTGATCGTAAGAATCCTACATAACTCGGTTCAACCCCTAAAAGGTAGAATAGAATAGAATAGAATATGCTTTATTGTACAACACATACATGATCAAGGAAACATACAGTTATAAATACTATTTAAGAACAGTGTTAATGCACAAAAGGCGGTCTTATCGCTAAAAGAGCGATCTCTTCCAGACAACCTTTGGGTAAAGGACACAAGAAAAATAAAGCGGTAAGGAGGTGCACAGAATCTAATTTTACGTTTAAATAAATATGTATAATAAATATACATACATAGTATGATATATAAATAAATAAAAATAAATATATATATATAAATAAATAAATATAAATTAAATTATATATATGTATATATATACATACGTACATAAAAATATATAATGTGTAACAATAAGTAATTAAGGTAATTATAATAATAAACAGCAATAATGCGTCAGCTGATAAGACAACATCACACTATGTAGACAAATAATAAGCCTTGAGTCGGATTTTAAAAATGTTTATACTCTGAGACCGTCTTAAGTGGAGCGGTAAGGAATTCCACAGGCGAACAGCTTGTACAGAGAAGGAATTGGTATAGAAGGAAGAAGAGTGAGAGGGAATTTTAAGGACAAGATTATCACCAGATCGCAGAGATCTGGTACCTGATGGTTTCTGAAGGTTTCCTGCGTAAAAAATAGGACTATTATATGTAACATGAAACTCGAAGCAAACGGTCGTGAACTATCAGAAAGCGACATGCGACTTTGACCATAATAAATAGGTACATATAACGTTTCAAAAATACACACATCAAAATAGTGTATGACTATAAGTCGGTTGTCAACGTTTTACAGGAGAATAATGAAGCGAGTTTTTACAGAATAGCATTGCAGATATTGCAAACACAATTGCAAGCTATTTCAGTGGAAAAGCAAGTTTATATATTTTTTACTTTTATATATTACTAGCTGTTCACCCGCGTATAATTAATAAAATATATATTGAATAAAAATCAGCCTAGAACCTTCCTCGATAAAAGTGTAGTCCTTTTATACAACACAAAAAACAATTAAATTCAAGACCTACTGTCTTGAATTTAATTCCTGAGATTAGCCGGATCAAACAAACAAACTCTTCCGCTTTATATATTAGTATAGATGTGCATATTATGTGGCCTTGAAATATTTATCTGGAACTTGAACGAAACTTTTTAAAGTATTAGGTACAACCATTATGAAACCATTAGAACCTTGATATTCTAAAATTCTGAATATTAGATGTAGTCTTTGTTATACAATATAAAAATAATAATATTATGCATCTGTGTCGCAAAACACGCAACGCTGTATAAATATATAATGAAGTTTGGTAATCAAAATGTTTGTACAAGTATCCTATTAATTTTAAGGTATCCATGCCTTATATCTATATATATAATAAAATAAAATATATATAAAGTGGTTTTTTATATAATATAATATTTATATCACTTATGAATATGATTTTACATAATGAGTTCCTTTATGAGTTTTCAAACCAGCATAACCCAAAAATCTGTTGGAATATTTTTTTATATTGTTATATACATCGATAATTTTTAGATTTTTTTTGTTTAGAGTGCGAGTATTTGATAATATTGACGTTAACTGCGATTTGTATGGAATGAACACAGCGCCATCTATTGACAATAATCGGAATTCGAAAACGTATAAGTAAAGACTCGCACTAAGCACACTGTTTATAAAGACATACAAATTATAGCAAACAAAGAAATATAATGTCAAGCTAATTTAACAATAATAATTATTTTATTCTAAAGTTCATATAACAATATAACATGTGCTTTAGCTTATTGAATTGCAAAGTAACTACTTACTTTAGAAATGAAAAAAAAAAACAAAACCTTTTAATTTGACACAACCCGGTCACCTAAATGTCTTCTGTAAACAATTCTTCAGATGAATATTTATTAATATTGAACAAGTGAAAGTAAGGAACAAGTATAATATAATAGTATGTTTAGTCATTGTTATTTTAATTCGAAACTTTTAACTTTTGCGATATATAGATATATTATACGGGGCTTTCCCGTAATCGTCTTTTTTAATAATTTTCCCAGCATTTCGGCAGAGTTATGGTTACGAGTTGGATAAAACATAATAGATGCGACAACAACTGCACTAGTTTTCTTTGTGTATCTCCATTACACTTTATTGTCTTTAATAAAATGAGAACACACTACATACTAATACAATCGGACCGTGCGAACATTGTTATTTATGAAATTTATGTAATAACTACCAAGCTTCACAGAAAAAGAATTGATAATGATACATTTCTTGATTTCAATCGTTTTGCACACCAAAAAGGAGTAGTACTTAATGTAATGGCTAGTATTCGATTATTTTGAGCTACTATTAAATAGTTTAATAGTTGTTCACCTTAAGAAAAAAGTCATGTCGCGGTACTTTACATGATAATAGTGACTTGATAATTTGTTAGATTTTATTTTCATACAAAAATAAGTATTCATTTAATTTCCCGCTTGAACGTTTATAAATCTACGCGCAACGTAAAGATCGACGCTTCACGTCAACCTTTCGTGTATGAATGAAATATAGACCTACAAACGTCACTACAGCACAACAAAAACTTGTAAAATCAGTTTTTTTTTTACCATGTATTGAGTTATGTCCAAAGTCGTAGAACAAAAGTTGTTGCTTATGGTGTTAGTTATCTAGTCCTGCGAGGTTGCTGGGTCATTAAAAATAACAGGATATTTGATAATGTTATGTATGTACGTAAAAACATAAAAGATTTTCCCAGGAATTGTGACGTAAATACTGTTAACACGAGGAACAAGTATAAACTTACAACCACTATTACCAGATTACACAAGGTTAGTAAGTCTTTTATGGGACAATGTATACGCTTTAACAACAGGATCCCAAAAAGCGTTCAAAAATATTCAATTGTGAAATTTAAAAGAATTGTTAAAGAATGCTTGTGTGCAAAAGGATATTACACAACCAATGACTTTTTAGATGACTGCACATCTTAGGAATGAAACGATAGCCTCCAGGGTATTTCAAATAAAAAAAAAAAATTGTATAAATTGCCTGTATTGTAGAGATGAGATATAAAAAAAAGTCCCGCTGAGTTTCTTTCGCTGTTTTTTCTCAGGTCTTAGGTGTTTATTTCCGAACCGGTGGTAGATTTATAACAATCAATATGTAAGTATAACTATGGAGGGTAGAGGTAAGGAGAACCATCTGTGTACACGAAAAATGTCCGCCAAAAGCAGTAAATTAGGGTGGCGCCACATTAGCATCAGGGTAAATTTTAAAGGAAGCGCCAAATTTAAAAAATGAATTTTTCATCGTGTACCTAAATATTTTTAATTATTGATTCTATAAAATATCACAAGAATAAAACAAAGTAATATTATTATAGTAAAAAAACAAAAGTATACTCATTTTCACTGACTTATAATTTAAAGTAAATTATAAGTCAGTGAAACACTTCAAGTAGTTTTTTTATATAAAAAAGAAACTATAAATTATTTAAAACACAAATAATATTTTAACTAGCAATCATCTATAGCGGCATTGTCATTGTTTTCTGTCAAAATACTACCTAATGTCAAATTTTCAATTTTCAATTTGCGCGGGTATTGGTTTACACACTCGGTTTGATTTATGAAATACGTAATAGTTTATTGATTTAGTTATTTTTCTTTAATCAATACACAAGAATGTTAAATAGTCAATAACATAAACGATTTATTGGAATCTAATTGGAACCTCGGTAGAAAATAGAACAAGTCCATTTTTACGATTATTGATTTTTCTTCAAAAGGTATAAATTGTTTACACTCCGCTTTTGTATAAAATGTGTCTAATCTAGCGTTTCTAAAGACCTATTTTTTGCGACTATTTTAAGTTGTTTCTTATTTGTTTCGGTGTTTCCAGACTAAATGGCAAAACAAATAGCGGATGTACAAATTCATGCTTCGGAAAACGATAATGTTGACGACGATAACTTAGATGTTAGTGTGGATCTCATTGATGATGGACTTTATTTAGGTAATTCTCCAACGAAATTACGCTATACATCGAATAATATTGCATTCCAATAAGAGTATGAATATGTGTGACAAAAGTCCTAATGCGGGGACTCAACAGCATAGAATTATTTACATTTTTATTTTTTCAGGTAATCTAGCATGTGCTAGAGATTTTAAAACATTAGAGAATCTAAAAGTGACACACATCCTCACTATAGACCTAGTGCCGCTGCCCCGATCTATACTGGACAGGAGTCAGCTCTCCTTTAAATTTATGAAATGTATGTACTTTTTAAATAATACCTCATTACAAAAGTATATATGTCAAATAAAAATGTTAGGATCAACAGCCAAACATAAAGTAACTGTAATATACCTTTGCAGTAGCCGATGTCCCCAAGGAGGATCTTATCAGTCACTTACCAGAGAGCAATGATTACATCAAGGAAGCAATTACAAATGGGGGAACGGTGCTTGTTCATTGGTAATATCAATTAACCAATTGTTGTTGTTATGTGATACATTATAAAGACTTTTACAGCAATATTGCCTAAATATTTTTGGGTAATGGTTACTTTTAGTAATACATATCATTTATTTTATCATTTGAATATAGGAAATTAAACAACCAATTATTTAAAATCGTCATAAAATTGTCAAAATTCCAGCTTACATTTAATGCATGACTGATAAATCAGCTTTAATAAAACAATTCCCCTCATCAATGCCCTCATCTGTTTAAGTCTACTAATTAGTGTTCTGTGTGAAGATTTTTCTGTACAAAATTGTATTTATTATCAGTAAAATTTAATAAATAAATCAAACTATAAATTTAAAAAAATTATAGTAATTTAAGTTTTTAATAATTTCAGTTATTTTGGTGTTTCCCGCTCTGCAGCTGTAGTTATAGCATATGTGATGGAGAAGTATAGTCTTTGCTATGAAGATGCATTTCTGCTTGTAAAGGCCAAGAGACGGTTCATTGGCCCCAATGTTGGCTTTGTTGCGCAACTCAAACTGTTTGGACACATGGGCTATCGAATAAACAAGGATGACCCGAGGTTCAAACAGTTTCGATTGAAAATGGCCGGACAGAAGTTGAAGCAAGGTAATTACTAACTAATTATTTTTTAAGGAGAGAGTATTGTAAAAATACTTTTTAAAGAACCATTTAATATCCTTACTTCATAAATAATTATATTGTTTTAAAAATATAAATTATTTGTCTATATTGGATATGGTAAAATAACTTACGAAACAAATCAAGTTTTAAAAGCTCTATCCCTAATTAGCATGGGTAAAATTTAACAAGCCGAACAAATAAGTTAATTTATATCAAGCTTACCAAACTAATTTTGCTCGAAAGGCAATGCAACCAAAACTAGCTATAATTAAATTCAGAGCTTTCATAATAGAAGCGACACTTTTACTCTTTGTTTTAATAACCATGATTTTCTGATTACCAGTGAAAATATTACCCCAGCTGTTTGCCGATCTAGTCAAACCAGACCCTGGCTTGATCCGTGAACGACCTGACCCAATAGTGTACCGTTGCAAGAAGTGTCGCAGGATAGTCGCAAACCAGAGCAACATCATACCTCACTTACCAAAGCATATAAAAGTGGAGCTGGCCAAGAAAAACATTCGACCACCACCGAGTAAGCAGGCTGCTCTGAATTGTGTTGAAAATGGTCAGTTATTGATAGAGAAGTTGAAAAGCCTCGCTTGTCAGATAATGGACACTGAGATTGAGGTTGATAATTCCAGTGATGAAACAAGCCCGGGTAAGAGTGATATAAGCTTCCTGGATAGCGACGAAGGACCCAGTCAGGTAATTGTCTAATGTTCACACTTTTTGAGGACTGATGAAATTATGCTATAATGTAAATCATGGAGCAAACATGAATATAACTAATACTTGGAGCCATAATTGTGTTGACAGTATATACATATAAATTTAGACAAACAAAAGCAGCATGTAATTACCACTATAATTTTTTTTAGTTTTTACAAATAAATGCATATGTCGGCTTAAGAGAATGCAGTCGCATTCTTCAATTTCAAAATAAGATCCAATCTGAACACTTTATGAATATCAAATATAATTAAAACCGAGAGGTTAATTGCAGATATTGTTAAAAAACATTTTTTTTTTTAATATTTTTTGTGCTATAAAGTTTCTGTTGACTTATCGTTCATGTTTTCAACAGTAATTGAAGTACCAATTTTTGGCTTCAGTATGTCCACTCTTCATATATTGCGTGTATCTGATGATCTAATAATTATAAGTCAAAATTTGCACATATAAACATGATTTTTTTGACTTGCTTTATTACTGGATGTCAGAAAAACCTATATGTATAAAATGACTTGTTTATGGATGTGTTCCCCTCATAATTACATTATGAATGTCGACTATACATAGTAAGATGCGTGTGTCGGAACCAACAGTCCTCATTGGACCAGTGGTAGAAGCACACCTCTATAAAGAAGTTTGACTTCAAAGTGGGGGACTCTTCAAGTTTATGTTCTATTATAGGTTCTAGATGGTTACAATGAAAATAACATGGTCGATGCAAACATAGCGGCTCGCGCGGACGGCCCTGAGATCTGCCGCCTCATGTGGTTCGTGGAGCCGATGACCTGGATGAAAGACGTGCAGAACTCGCCACAGGGAAAGCTGCATTGCCCCAAATGTGCCAACAAGATCGGTAGCTTCAGTTGGGTCATGGGTATGTATGGATACATAAATTTTCTATATATTTTAAATGGAATGGATAAAAAAGATTAAATAAGTTTACTTTGCATTGCTATTAACTGATAAAAACAAGCGACGCCTGAAGTTAACTATGAGCAATGACATCACATCAGCGAAATGTACATTGTATTAAGGTTGTCGAAGCACTTATATTTTTATCATAAATCTAATCTATAATCATATATCTAATCTAATTTATTCACACTACATAAAAACAAATTTTTATGAATAAATAGTTTGTTTTAAAGTTTAGAATAATAAGATATAGCCTATTCCAACCACAACAGGAATAAACCCAAATTAAACAAATTTGACACCGAATTAATGCGATATCATTGGTCATTGATATCAATTGACGCGATGTCATTGGTCGATGTCTTGAATAATCTATGACATTCACGATGGGTACGCGAAAAGATGGCGTTTTCAATATCCGCGAAGTTGTATTCGGAACTTTGAAACTTAAATTAACTAGTTAATTGGAATAGTGTTGTATTATGAATAAGGGTAAATTAATCAAGAACCGTTTACAGTGCATTATACTAAATTTATTTCTATTCCCTTTGGAATAGGGTATAGTTTTGTTATCTGTCACAAGATGGCGTAGCGTCGTTAATTACCTCGTTTACATATTTATTTACGTTTATATATATATTAAATAACTTATTACGAGATATGTGTCAAAATTAATTTATGTTCATCTCAAAGCTTATCTAAATAATGACTTCAGTATAATAATCAATAGATATTCGTATTTCTCTTTCTAATAACCAACAAACTGAAAGTAAACTTTACCTAACATGCCTCTAGATGGCGCTGTATAATTAGTCCGCGATTCTGAATCGCGCTGGCCAGATGTTCGCGCGCCGAGTGACCCCGGCCCGCCGAAGGGGCCGAGCTAAGACCTTACTTCATAGGATCATTTCTATAGTAAGCTCTTCACGAGATCAACACACTACGTGTGATCGTACCAGCCGCGAAGATGAGACGTGGCGCGGCGCCCTGAGCGTGAGGCGGGCGACGGCTTCGGCCGCCAGCCCTCGATGATCGTTCACTCCTCTCTCTCGGGAGAGGAGCGTGGGGCGCTGTCGCTGGCTGAGCGGCTGATTTTTAAACAATTATTAATATAATAAACTCGCAAAAATTGAAGGCAATGCCAGTCAGGTCAATAAGCGTTTGTGTTGCTGGATGTCACAAATATATATTCACAAATCAAAAGTGACAGTTTTAGGAATTAACACTTGGGTCCTTTGGAGTTAGAACTCAGGAAGCTGGCGAGCATTTTGATATAAATTAGTGTTGTAGAACAATCGATAGTTGACCTCGTAAACTATTCAGGATATCGAAAGTATTGTCTTATGTCTAGGGTTTTTTTATCCTGGCTACCTACTTTGATCAAATTTTTTGATCTTGGAAAATTATTAGTAAGTATCCTTATAAGTAAGCCGAGGTGGCCTAGTGGTAAGCGCGTGAATCTTAACCGATGATCGTGGGTTCAAACCCGGGTAAGCACCGCTGAATTTCATGTGCTTAATTTGTCATTATAATTCATCTCGTGCTTGACGGTGAAGGAAAACATCGTGAGGAAACCTGCATGTGTTAAATTTCACTGACATTCTGTCATATGTCTATTCCACCAACCCGCATTGGAGCAGCGTGGTGGAATAAGCTAGAAAGCTTCTCCTCAAAAAGAGGAGAAGAGGCCTTAGCCCAGCAGTGGGACACTCACAGGCTGTTATTATTAAGTATCCTTAGATCATGAGCATTTTTAGTTCATAATCAGTTTATGAAAACACTAAGACTTCGCCCGCTAAAATTTGAAAACTATTAATTAACACAAATACGTAAATTAGGATTTTTTTATTATGATACGTAAATTAGAATTTCAAACCGAGACATTTTTTTTTATAATTTTATACCCATCGTAACTTCTAAACGAAAAGTCCGATCCTAATTTAAAGTGAAACTTTATATGTACATAAAAAACCTTAATAATTATCAAACCATTGAAATGGATTAAGATTAATATTGTTACTATTGATAACATTGCTTGCACCTTGACTATCGATAAATAATAGATTGTCTATCGACAGTGGACCATCGCCATGCAACACAAATATATATTGATTTGTTCATGTTCCTTCTTCTTCTAAGTCGGTATCTTCATTACTGAAGGTCGTGTTTAGTATGACGAGTTGATCGCTCGTTGCACAATGCTCTTCCACGTGTTTCTGTCTTCGGCGGTGTTAATGGCTTTAGGTATTGGCAGGCCAGTGAGCGTTTTAATTTGGTCTGACCAACGGGTAGGTAAGCGACCTCGCGGTCTTTTCCCTTCGACCTGACCAACTACCATAAGCTTTTCCAGGCTATCAGGTTTTCTGCGAGCGACGTGTCCGAAATATTTAATTATTCGTTGGAACCAGATAGTAGACAGCCTTGTGGTTATTCTGAGCTCCTTAAGAATAGACATGTTGGTCCGGCGTGCGGTCCATGGAATTCGCAACATACGCCTCCAACACCACATTTCAAAAGCGTCGATTTTCGCCCTCTCTTTTTGCTCTATCGTCCAGTATTCGGCACCATAAAGGAAGATTGAGAAAACCAATGTACGCACCAGCCTCACTTTAGTTTTGCGGGATATATTTCGGTCTTTCCATATCCTAGTGAGTTTAGTCATAGCCGCTTTGGACATTTGGATTCTCCTAATGATCTTTTTCTCGCTGCCACCCTCGTTGTTCATAAGGGAGCCAAGTTAAACAAACTGATCAAAAAATTCTAGGTCTCCGAGTTCATTAGAGCGAATTAGCGTCCCTGATCGGTCCACTACTAACACCTTGGTCTCTTTCTTATTAATGCTTAGTCCGACTAATTGGCTCTCTCTCTCCACTCTAAAAAAGAGTTCAGCCAGTTCATGTTCCTTAAGCTTATATAATTTAAGTTTATTATAATTATAACGATAGGGTTTGACAGGAACGTTAATGTTATCAATTTGTTCGGATAATTATTGATACACTATCGGCCGAAAACTGCGAAAAATATTAAGCGGGACTTAATTATTTGGAAAGCCATTAATTTCAAATTTAGCATGCGAAATTTTAAATTAACGGCGTCTCAAATAATTAAGTTGCACTTAATATTTGAATGACGTTTCAGTATTCGGCCATAAGAGACACACATCCATGACTCAGCACTACTATCACGGGGCAGTGGACATAATTATGATAATAGATACTGAATTAAGCACATGGGCTTAAAGCGCTAAAATGTTTTGAGTTGGTCAATTAAAACAAGCAAAATCTGTTCATACGGTTTGCTTTCGGAGTATCAAACGCCTCGTCATCTCGCTTATCGACCCTCTTCGTACTTATTCATGTAAACAATCCGAATCTCAATAGTGACAGGCATGAGAAAATTATAAACATTTTTTATTAATTGTAGATTTTTTTTAGTACACGATAGTTCGACAATGTATCTCTAGATGGCGCTGTATAATTAGTCCGCGATTCTGAATCGCGCTGGCCAGATGTTCGCGCGCCGAGTGACCCCGGCCCGCCGAAGGGGCCGAGCTAAGACCTTACTTCATAGGATCATTTCTATAGTAAGCTCTTCACGAGATCAACACACTACGTGTGATCGTACCAGCCGCGAAGATGAGACGTGGCGCGGCGCCCTGAGCGTGAGGCGGGCGACGGCTTCGGCCGCCAGCCCTCGATGATCGTTCACTCCTCTCTCTCGGGAGAGGAGCGTGGGGCGCTGTCGCTGGCTGAGCGGCTGATTTTTATACATTTATTATTTTATTTAATTCGAAAAGATTGAAGGCGAGTCAAGCCTTTCCGGTTAATGAGCGTAAGGTGCCTAATGCCTATAATATGTAATCATTGTTTTCTAGAATATAAATTCATAAACAGCATTTTATAATCCATCACAAATTAAAATAGTACAATATAACTTTACCAACCAAAAATAACAATAAAAAAACCCGGACAAGTGCTAACTGCTAATCGGACTCACCCACCGAGGGTTCCATACAAATTTGTAGGTACGTATTTAGGGTTATGTTTAATTACAAAATTTTAAATTGAATAAGCAGATATGCCAGTGTAAACTGTTAGGTACTACATACACCAAAATTATTAGGTACTTACATATACTTATGAAAAAGGAAAAAGGTATTTTTTATGCGTAGTCATAAATCGAAAATTTAATTTCGAATTCGAATCGAATCGAATTATTTATCATAAAAATAATCTGTTTAAGCTTGTGCCAATGAAGCCCTTTCATATGATACATGACACGGTTAACTCAATTCAAAATTTGGACCGCCGTTTCTTGCATAAAGACCCTGTTTTTATGATTTAATTACAGATGTATAGTTTTCAGATTTGTCCCTATACTTGTAGTACAAAAAAAGCGCAAAATACCGATTTTTGTGGCCTTTGACCTTGAAATTTAATAGTTGCGTACACACTTTTTTTTTTTCGTGGGGATATCCATCATGGATACCCTCCATATGTGATGACTTGATGGAGGGTTATGTCGGACTCCTACCGACTAAAACCACCACGGTACCCTTCCCGTCTTAAGGGGAGCGCCACGGGATCGCTTGCGCATGCTACCGTGACGAAAGTTGCGTACACCCTACCATATGTAGGTTTGACACGACTTTTAGGGTGTCAATATACAAGTATTTACAGACTTACAGCTGGGTATCTCGAATTCCGAGGTGAACTTACTATAATGACTGGACTAGTAATATTAATGTTAACAATCTTTCCAGTAAATTGTTAAGACACAACGTTACTGTGTTTTTGCGCTACGGCTTTGTGCAATTAACAGCCTAGCCTCTTTACTAAACAGCGCCGTTCAACTAGCGGCCTGAATGATATTCAGACGTAGCGTTTGTTACAACATTTAATAAACTGACATTGGACATAGATACACATGTTTATTTATTTATTATAATTTTAACACCGACAAAGAGTACAAATTATATAAAGTTATGGATATAAAGCGCTATAATGTTTTCAATTTAGCTGCTTATATAAAATATAATATTTTCGTCGTTATTTTTTCAATCCAAAGGAACTGTTACTGAATTTAGAAAGAATGTTCCTTCAAACGAGGCGTGAAGAGGCATCTTGCGGGCCGGCAAGGCGGGGGCGGCTAGTGCAGATCATTCTTCCCAACTGCACTAGCCGTCGTCGCGTTTCGACTCTACTACCACTTACCATCAGGTGGAGTAGAGTAATTTACCCCCCCGGGCTTTAAAAAAAATAATCAAAAAACATTCACATTATTTGCTTTAGGAATAGCAGACGCTTAGTCATTGTTTTCCTATGTTTTCATTTAAATATCGGAAATAAATAAAATAGTAATAGGTTGGTATGAGAATTTTATCAACAGTGTTTTGATGAATTCTTAGTTATTTTTTTAATACAGCTAGTTCATAAACATGCCTCTAGATGGCGCTGTATAATTAGTCCGCGATTCTGAATCGCGCTGGCCAGATGTTCGCGCGCCGAGTGACCGCGGCCCGCCGAAGGGGCCGAGCTAAGACCTTACTTCATAGGATCATTTCTATAGTAAGCTCTTCACGAGATCAACACACTACGTGTGATCGTACCAGCCGCGAAGATGAGACGTGGCGCGGCGCCCTGAGCGTGAGGCGGGCGACGGCTTCGGCCGCCAGCCCTCGATGATCGTTCACTCCTCTCTCTCGGGAGAGGAGCGTGGGGCGCTGTCGCTGGCTGAGCGGCTGATTTTTAACATTTATTATTTTAATTAATTCGATAAGATTGAAGGCAAGCCAAGCCTTTCCGGTTAGTGAGCGTAAGGTGTCTAATGCCTATAATATGTAATCATTGTTTTCTAGAATATAATTCCATAAACAGCATTTTATAATCCATCACAAATTAAAATAGTACAATATAACTTTACCAACCAAAAATACCAATAAAAAACCCGGACAAGTGCTCATCGGACTCACCCACCGAGGGTTCCGTACAAATTTGTAGGTACGTATTTAGGGTTGTTTAATTAAAAAAAAAGAGTGTGTGTACTTATGTACACGCGTTAGCAGTTATACTTCTTTGGCGTATGGAAAAAAAAAACTAAAATGCAGTAGTGATTAACGATAAATATTAAAATTGATAAAAAAGATTTTATTTAAATAAAAAAGGTTTTATTAACGTAATAAAAATACTAGAATATACAACTTGAACATAGTTATCGATTTTCATGCCACCTAGAACTAACTTCACGTTGTAGAATTCAGGTGTTTAATGAGCGGTTAAGCAGACAGCTTCATACTGTTAATTTTGTGTCACAGATGCGCGCGCATCTTAAAATTTCACTCTCATCATTTTTTCATAACGCGCCTAAAGAAGTATAACTTCAAAAAATTAAATAAGCAGGTATGCATTACAGTGTAAACTGTTAGGTACTACATACACCAAAATTATTAGGTACTTACAAAAAAGGAAAATGCCTTTTTTTATTTGTAGCCATAAATCGAAAACTTAATTTCGAATTCGAATCGAATCAAATTATACATCATAAAAATAATTAATAATCTGTTTAAGCTTGTGCCAATGAAGCCCTTTCATATGATACCCCACATGACACGGTTAACTCAATTCAAAATTTGGACCGCCGTGCCTTGCATATCTTTCATGTTTCTGTTATTTTATTACAGATGCATAGTTTTCAGATTTTTCCTATACTTGTAGTATTACGACCTGCCATTTCTTGTAGGTAATAAACATGACATAGTATTGTTTGCTGATGACACCTCTTTGGTTTTTAAAATTAAAAGAAAACAAGTACAGTATGACGATGTAAACAATGCTATCTCTGATATAGTACATTGGTTTAATGTTAATAATCTTATGTTAAAAAATAAAAAAACAAAAGTAGTAAAATTTAGCGCCAAATGTTAATAATGTAAAAGCTAAGGTACATATCAATGGGGAGTCGATGGATCCAGTTGATTCCACTATATTTCTTGGCCTTACTGTTGATGCCAAATTGCAGTGGGCCCCCCATATTGACGGATTGGCGAGTAGACTAAGCTCAGCGGCTTTTGCAGTTAAGAAAATAAGATTTTTTACCGATGTTGTTGATACGGCCCGACTTGTGTATTTTAGTTAATTTCACAGTATCATGTCTTATGGCATTATGCTGTAAGGTAATGCGGCCGCTATCAAAATGATATTTGTACTGCAGAAGAGGGCTATTCGAGCAATCTATAACCTAGGAGCTAGAGAATCCCTAAGACAGAAATTTAAATAAATTAAAATATTAACTGTTGCTTCTCAATACATATTATGTAATGTTATGTATGTACGGAAAAACATTAATTATATTGTGAGAAAATGTGATACTCATAAGATTGGTACAAGGAACAAACACAAATTAATTACTCCCGTTGCTCGACTGCATTGAGTCAGTAACTCTTTTGTGTACGTTTTTACAACAGGATCCCAGAAAGATTTCAAAATACTTCTGTTGCTAAATTTAAAAAAATTGTAAAGGATCGCTTGTGTGCTAAAGGTTGTTATACAATTAATGAATTTATGGATGATAGCACACCTTGGGAATGAGACGATCGCCGCATGGCTATTTCTTATTGTTTTTTTTGTAAAAGACAAAAAAAAACCCGCTGAGTTTCTTTCGCCGGTTCTTCTCAGAGCTTGGTGTTTCTTTTCCGAACCGGTGGTAGTTTCCAGTTTGACAATCAATAAGTAAGTGTAATACTTCAATATTGAAAAAAGTATTTTGAATTTGAATAAGACGGTATTACTTGCCAAATTTCGTAGTTCTAGGTTTGATTTCCTTGAGTGTCGAAATATACGTTTTTTGCGGCATAAACGGCCGTATCTTTTTTTACGTTAACTTAGATATTATACTTTTTAAAACTTCAAGAGACTGCAGACAGTATATTATAGTTTTAATTTCAATTCGATATATCCACGCGTTTCCGAGATAAAGGGTCTTAACAGACGGACAGACGGACGGACAACAAAGTGATCCTATAAGGGTTCCGTTTTTACCGTTTGAGGTACAGAACCTTAATAATTCTAAAATAATGAAATTCCATTTCCAAAAGTACAGAAAAATATTGTATGTTATTTACAATGTTAGGAGTTAGAACGCGAGGAGCTGGCCAATATTTCGTTACAATTTGATTTGGTCATATTCCGTAATTTACGATTCATAAAAATAGTGTGACAGTAATATTAATGTTAACAATCTTTCCAGTAAATTGTTAAGACACAACGTTACTGTGTTTTGCGCTACGGCTTTGTGCAAAAAAAGCATAAATGTATGTGCTATATACATGTCGCAGCCAATGAGCTTATTTAGCCGTCCCATCAACAGCCTAGCCTCTTTACTAAACAGCGCCGTTCAACTAGCGGCCTGAATGATATTTAGCCGTAGCGTTTGTTACAACATTTAATAAACTGACATTGGACATAGTTAAACATGTTTATTTATTTATTATAATATCAACATTCAACATTAACAAAGAGTACAAATTATTTAAATCTATGGATATAACGCGCTATAATGTTTGCAATTTAGCTGAGATCGCTTATAAGTAATCGATCGAAGTCATTGAAAGCTTATATAAAATATAATATTTTCGTCGTTATTTTTTCAATCCAAAAGAACATTTACTGAATTTATAAAAATAAAAAATACACAGTTTGCCTTAGGAATAGCAGACGCTTATTCATCTGTCTCATTGACTCTCTTCCTACTTATTCATGTAAAAAATCCGAAATAAAAATAATAATAATAGGTGGGCATGAGAATTTTATCAACACCTTTTTGATGAATTCTTGGTATTGTTTTTAATACAGTTAGTTCGACAATGTATCTCTAGATGGCGCTGTATAATTAGTCCGCGATTCTGAATCGCGCTGGCCAGATGTTCGCGCGCCGAGTGACCCCGGCCCGCCGAAGGGGCCGAGCTAAGACCTTACTTCATAGGATCATTTCTATAGTAAGCTCTTCACGAGATCAACACACTACGTGTGATCGTACCAGCCGCGAAGATGAGACGTGGCGCGGCGCCCTGAGCGTGAGGCGGGCGACGGCTTCGGCCGCCAGCCCTCGATGATCGTTCACTCCTCTCTCTCGGGAGAGGAGCGTGGGGCGCTGTCGCTGGCTGAGCGGCTGATTTTAAACACTTTATATCATCAAAAATATTAATCGTAAAATTGATGTCGTGACTCGTGGACTTCGATACCTAAGCTTGTAGGGGACAGTGTATTATGTAACTAATAAAAACATATCTTTAAAATACTTAGAACAAAGATGCTTGATGGTATAAAATACATAATTGTAAATTGTTATCGAGTATTATAGTTAATTGAACTTACAATACAAGTAAAGTTGCATCTACGATAGTAGCAGGATTTCAAGCAGCAGGGTTTTAGTTTCAATATGTATTATAGTGTTACTGTATATGTACGTTGAATGGTAACTTTTCCAAGTTGACAGACACTATCGGTGGAATAAATAACGGGCAAAGAAACTAAGTTACTTTTTCATCAATCATAATATATGTCTAAAAAGAACCTAATCTACCTCTCGACATTAATTTTTTATTGTATTTATTGTTAACAGTGAATGTTTCACTTAATATTTCAGGTTGCAAGTGTCCCTGCGGTCAGAAAGTGGCTCCTGCATTTTACCTGGTGCCTTCGAAGGTGGAGTGGTCGAATATCGTGCAAAATGTGCAATTAACTGTTTAAAATATATGTGGACCTGCTTTATAAAGGCCATTATACATCCCAACGCCCCGCTCCCTTGCTTTTATTCCAATATATTGCAAACTCGACAGAATATTCAATTGATGTAGGCCAACTAAAGTTATGTATGACAATGTAAATAATAATAATAGTCAGGTTACTTTGGGGTGTGTCAATATGTAAATCCGTGTGTATAGGATTTCTTGCATATAAATCATTTTTGCAAAGTATATTTAATACATAAATATTGACAGAAACCAGGGTCTAGCTCTTAATTCACCATAATTATATACCTTACCGGGTAGGAGTAGTGCATTTGGATTCGAGTAACGTTACTGCTACATGTTCCGTCGTCATGCTATGCAGATATTGAGTTTTTTAATATATATGCCGAGTAAGCAAATGACTATTTGCCGGCCCGCAAGATGCCTCTTCATGCTTTGTAAGTATTAAGCTTTTGTAAACAATGTTATGTCGTGCAACAGATTTGAAGAAATAAAACGATTTATACATTTTAACACCAATTCAACACAAGTACCTAAAGACCAGCCAGGACATAGTCCTTTGCACAAATTAAGACCATTCTTAGAACGACTTAAATAGAGGCTTATCTCTGTTTCCAAAACACAACAGAAGACGAGCAGAAATAATACAAACTAAAAGCGACATCTATGCGACAGACAGTACAAATGAGGATATAATAACTTTGTAATCAGTGGTAGTTTCGGCTCAGTTACGATTTTGGAATATATACATTATGTGCCAAATATGAGCCAAAGAGGAATAACCTACAGTTTTATAATTCTAAGCAATAAAAATAAAATTCCTTAAACACGTATCCAGTTATTTAATATTTCCTACCATGTATATATTTTTTGTGAACATTAAAAATCATGCGGTAAAGAGTTAAGTTAGTGGTTCCTTGTCATAAAGAGACACCCGAGATATAATTAGGAACACCGATGCCGGCAGGGTGTTTTATACTTTAGCTGCAGGTTTTAAACAACACGGCGATTTTTAAGGCATTTTCTGCCTCGCACAACCACTGTGGAACCAGCTTTCGCCGGCGACTTTTCCGAACCGGTATGGCATAGCAACCTTCAAGAAGAGAGCGTACTCATTCCTGAAAGGCCGGCAACGCACCTGCAAGTCCTCGGATGTTGCAGAAGTCCATGGGCGGTGGTAGTCACTTTCCGTCTGGTGAGCCTCCTGCTCGTTTGCCTCTCTTACATAAAGTTTGCAACAATTAGGTCGCAGTCAGAGCCTTGCTTTAACATTAACGAAGATGGAGCAGTAGCATAACATTTATAACAGAATCCTAGCGTAGTGTGTATAAAAAAAGTTTTCATATTTCGTAGTAATCTGTACTTTAATCTTCCAATAAATATACATTTAGTACAATGAGACTGTCATCGTTATTTCGTTTTTGAAAAATATTAAAAATTATATTAATAGATGATGTAGATTGTTGGTGCTTTCCTGTGTAATGTTAAATATTATTTCTCCTTCGATGTATCTGTTACTGTGTGTACAATATATAAATAATTACTATTTATTCAATAAGGCGTTTTATTTTGAACGTTTACTTCATCCCAACAAATATAAGAATACTTTTCTGTGATAAATAATAACACATTAGCAGCTTAATTATGAACGTTGATTTGCGAATGTTCAGTTAAAAGTTAAAACACTGTCTTATACAGAGCTCTATCAACAACAGTATTGGGGGTACGTCGGCTTAATGTAAAGTTGCTACTCAGTTCAATCTACGGCCGCCAGAGGCATGACGATAGATCACTCAAAAAAATATTGTACACGGAAGATAAAATTATACTATTTGTAAAAAATTATACAAAAGTCAACAAGACGATATAACCATGATTAAATAACACAATACTTGGGAGAGAAAAATATACGCCGCGTGTCACTCAACTGGCACGGGACCGCATATACCGATAGCAACGACGTACAGCGGCGTTGACGCGAAATAAAAGTTGTATCACAATCGCACCAATCTCTCACCACTTAAATTGGGATAGACCTGTATACAAGACGGTGGTTAAACACTGTTTCGCTCTTTCTTTCATTAACATTATTGATATCAAAAAAGGAAGAAGACAAATTGTTTAACCAATCACACGAACAACGTTTGAAGAATTTTATTTTACGATTTTTCAATTTAAATGTTACGGCAAATCAGGAATGATATCTTCTAAATATTATATAGCACATTTGTACTTTCTTTGAAGAACAAATATGCGTATGTTTATATAAACTCAAAATTAATGATATGCGGCAAGATTTAACTATTGACAAATAAACTTTTTTAAATTTAAAGGAAATATAATTTAGAGAAGAAATATACTCATTATGCCTTACGCCTGCCATATGGATATAGACTTGCAAACCATAACATATTCAAATTGCAAAATCAATTATTATGATTCTTAGTTCTGTAACTCAAAGCCAGCTTTCCTTGACTAAATGTAACCGAGATGGTTTGCTGCACAAACAATACGATATTGACGAAGTAATCTTCAAAGATAAGCCGGTCGCCGGTCCACGTGTCAGCTCAGTTCACGCGCACGTGCCGTCGGTGCGCATGCGCGGGATGTCGTGCAGCGCCAGGCGGTGCGCGCGCATGAGGTGCGTCTTGCGCTTCCAGCTGTCGGCGAACGTGCGCGCGCAGCCCGGGCACTTGTACGGCAGCTCGCCCGTGTGCGTGCGCGAGTGGCGCGTCTGCGGGCGACGTCGTAGCGTTACACACAAAACGAATATTCGACCTGGTGGCGGTGGCGGTGTCGCGCCGCACGTACCAGTCCGCTGGCGTCGTGGAAGGCCTTCCGGCAGTGCGCGCAGACGTGCGGGCGCGCCCCGCTGTGCCGGCGCAGGTGGCGCCGCAGCGACGACGCGGCGGCCGAGCGGAAGCTGCACTGCGAGCACGCGTGCGGCTTGGCGCCCGTGTGCGTGCGGAGGTGCACCTCCAAGTTGTGAGCTGGATATAACGACAACAGGAATGGGGGACGTAATGGTAAGTGGTCGCCATCGTCCGTAAAACTGATTCAAGATACAAAAGATTATAGGAAAATTGTGACGTTTAACTATCGTAGCTTATTAAGATTACCTTGAGAAAATCCCCAACCGCAATACGAGCATAGGTATTGCTTGACCTCCTCGTGAACTTTCATGTGACATTTCAGTACACTTTTGTTTTTGAACCTGAGGATTATTATATGACATTTCAATATACAGAGTACAGACAGAGAGTCAATATTTTATCAAATTGTTTATTATCAATTAAATTCAATTTAATAGCCCTGCTGTAGTAACAAACACTTTTGCAATGACTGCAATAGATGTTTCTCACTAGTGGCGCCAACTGGTGAGCCACCAGAAACAATAACTCATTCTTTTTACTTCACATGAACCATGTATAAACATATCCTTATATTAGCTATAACATTATTAGCCTATAAATCATATAAAGAAATATTTATAACTTCAGTAAGTTTCTATAATTTACATATACATTGTTAAATTTATGGGTACTAAAAAATAATAACTTCATAATTTTCTTTACATATTAATAAATGCACAAAATTATTCATAAAAATAAAATTAATATTACTCTCTGATTAAGTAATATCTGATGGAGTAATATTCATAATGAAACAAGTCTAGTATTATTATTTAGAATTATTTCTTCTGTGCAACTTATATATAGTAGTCAATGTTAAATACGACCACCAATTTGAAAATGGAATACCCTAAGTATAATAATGTTGAAAATAGTGTATATATTTTCACATACCTCATGGAACATTTATCACAAGCAAAGGGTCTGATGTCTGAATGTCCTCTATTGTGTACAGTCAACTGTTTGTGACGTTTGAATCTCTTTCCGCATGTATTGCAAACAAACTTTCTCTCTTCAGAGTGTGATGTTGCATGATATGCTAGTTGATACGGTTTGGAAAATGCTGAAACAGGAAAAAAATTGTATCAGTACACATTGCTTTTAATTATTTTAGATCCAATTGTAATTAAAAAGAATTAAGTTGGACTTATATGACTATGACTATATTAAATGCTATACTTAGTTGATTTATAAGCAGAAATCTAAATAATAACTTTTATTTTGATTCTCTTTTGTTGAGTCATTAAAAATCTGTTTTGCTAAAATAATGTGTTTGAATACAATACATACATTTTGGGCAATGATCACAGGTATATTTGTGCCCTGAGTGTTTCCTTTCCATATGCTTGGTAAACCATTTTTGAGACACAAAAGATTTTCTACAAGCTGGACAAATAATCCTTTTTGTCTCGTCCACTTTTGAGTAATCCTTTACAATATCTTTAGTCATTTTACAATTTTTATCATCTTTATTAGAAACTTCATTTTGTGGCTTACTATTTGTTGTGATGGTGGGAACAATATTTGTCGATACATCTTTTATATTGCTCAAATTACAAGCAGTGTTGTCGAAATTGCTTACATTGTTAAAATTAGTTATACCAATGGATAATTTGTATTCAGGTAAAGTTAATCGCAGTTTATTGGGCTCTGGTTCCATGCTTTTAAATGTTTCTGGTTCAATAATAATGCTAGTTTCACTTCTAGAGGCTATGTTTTTCAAGGTAACATTTACATTCTGAGCTTCCTTTATAAATGTGTAGCATGACTCTATTTTTATAACACAATCATAACAAAACTGTCTTGGTAGCTTTTCATTTTCCGAGATCTACAAAATACAATAAAAAAATATTTATAAATAGATTATGCTTAAACTAAATGAATGAATATTCTTAAATAATTTATAACTGATAATATTTGTAAATAGTATTAAATACCTTAATATTTGTGCTAAAGCTAAACATTTCTACTGCACTATCATTAAAATTATCTATTTCCCACGACGCCACTTCTCGCATACAACTACGGCATAGTCTTGACAAGTCCATAATTGATGATTTTATTTTACGTGTCCAATAAATAACTAATAACTTAGTATTTGGTTAAAATATATTTCAAAATAAATAATCAATACGAATTCAAATGAACTATTTGACATATTTACGTTCTAACTTCTGTGATCTGTCATATAATAAAGTCACAACGTCTTTGGCGTTTTGTTACAGCTTAAACTGAGAGCATTGAGGTTGAATATATAAGCAACTATTATTATTGTAACCCTTATAAATATAATTAAAAATATCAAATAATTTTGATAAAAACCAAAACAGGAATAAATGGTGTTATATACCAGCCAAAGGGGCCAAAAATGAAATCCTAAAAATAAAGCAATTTCGACAAAATTTGAGTTTATATTAAACTAAAAAAATACAATTTAAAAGTTACATCAAAGCATAATTATTTTTATAGGTGTTATAGTGTTTTTTACAAGAACTGAAAAACGTTTTGAATCTTATCGAATAATTCGCAATAATTCATGTATCTATTCATCTTTCGTTAATTGAATTTTCATGTAATTAGTTTTGTAGGTCAAGGATAATAAAACGCAATTTAACAAAATTATTTTAATTAGGTACTTTCGTTGTACGTTTTGTTTCTGCGAGGTGTGACCGCAGGGCGTCTAATCCTTCGCTTTGTAAAGGCGAGGCCTCAAGCAAAATTGGTGCGTTTTGTAGTTCAGTGCTGAGTCGATTGAATTGAAGCATGAGTAATGCCTCGTTTCGCATTTGCCTGTACGCTGCGTCCATTTTACTTAACACCAGAATGAACTTGAAAAAAGATTAAGTCTCATAATTATATGAAATTGTCAATTTTCAAATGTACCTACATTTATGTATAAATTAGTGTGGTTTTAAACCTTAGCATTCTTCAACTTCGGTTCAGCCAGTAATGTGTATAGCATAACAGCAGCTGCGGATATTTGACACAAGTTGGACGTATCCACAACAAATATTACCTGGAACAAAATAAACAAACGAAAAGAACTCTGTTACCATACCATGAAATGAGTTTTTCTATAAAGCTCTTAGGATATAATTTATTTAGAATGATATAACTACTTCACGCACCTTTTCAATGCCATCAAAATAGTTGCTCCACAAAGATGCCATTTCTCCACCAACTTCACGAATCGAGAGCACTTGCTTTTTTCCATTTTTATTGATATAACTAACGTCATAAATATTTGTCCCAATTGTTGGCACAGGACTGTAAGTGTAGTCTATGCCATCCGCGTCTTGAAGTTTCTTTAATAATGTAGTTTTTCCTGACCCTTTTGGCCCTAAACATAAAATTGTAATTTTGTGGTCTGGGTCTTCCATTTCACGAAATATGGTTCGATTAAACGTAGTGGCTGGATTCTCTTTGCGTTCAAAGTTTTTGTTTAATCAATAAATCAACAAGGCAAACTCAAGATACATTTTTATCTACTTGCCACTAGATGGGGTTATATAATCCTACAATAAATTAGAAAATTGGAAACTTTAAAGTTATATAGTAATATACATATTTTATTAATAATTATTTGATTTTCAAATTATTAGATTACTTAAAATATATAATACCATATACAAAAGCGTGGCTGATGGCTTCTAATAAATGTATGAAGGGCGGTATAATTGTAGTAATGTGAAAAAATGTGTGAATTGTGCGATTATATTTTGTTGTTGTGTCCACTGTGTAGAGTACACTGAGTAAAAGTGTTCTGTGTACGATTTGAAAGGCACCGACTAATGTATTTTAATTGAAAGAAATAATGAGAAATTATAAACAAAATACAACTCTTGAAATATTGTTTTGAAAAGAAATAATAGTCCAAATTTTAAGATTGTGTAAAAATAAATAGCAAGCTTATTATAAATGATTTTCAATTTTAATTATTTAGGTCTGTTTTGCTTGGCCTTTGACCTGGTTCGGTATCTTGCTCATCATCTGTGGTCTAAATTAAGTGACACGTGTGGTGAAGTGGTACACTTCATCAATTTATTTAATTATTGGTACGAACATCAGTCTAAACAGGTCAAGTACCGAGATGTATGCGCGTTCTGTTGAATATGTACACCGTAATATTTCCTCATTCATGCAATCATCAAAATCATAACTTCTTTACCATTTTTTTATTCTTTAAGGTCGTTAAAATTACTCAATTATAATTTCCAAAGCCAATATGTACCTACTAAGTCGCGACACTGTTCCCATTACATATGAAAATTTTTCATTTGCTCTTACAATATTTAGCCATGGCTTATAATATCATGATAGCCGTCACGCCGACCTCGCATTGCAAGCATCGCCGCGGCACGTGGGTGTACCAGTGTAACATTCACTGACAAGTGTCCGAAATCCATTCAACCTTAAACTTGGTTTACGTCATACGGCATACCTAACGCAGTCTTAGACTGTTAGTGATGTACTGTTATCGCTGCTATTAGACGATTTTTTACTTAAAATAAATGCACGCATTTTGTTGGTTATAACCTAACATTTTTTATACATGTATTTTAATTCTAGTAATGAATAATTTGTATGAAATCATTTTAATTTAATTTTTATAGTCAGTCCTGTCCTGAGTAAAATTAACATTACCATTATAAATACAGACTTATGTGTTGTGTTAAAGATTTGTCACAGAGTAACAACACTTATCAATTTAATTTAAACATTATTCACAAATACTAAGTACGTATTGAAAATAATATAAATATAGCTTATATTAACCCATAAATGTTTAATTTAATACGTAGGAAGTGTTTCTTTATGACCAAAACAATTTTGTCTGGTCAGGAAACGATAATATTCATTCCAATTTCGGCAAGGTTTTTTTTTAAGAAAGATAACAAAATTTAACGCAGTTTTTAAAGGTTGTTCGCTCAGATTTCAATGTTAACACATTTAAGTATCATTAAAATTGAATATTTTTGTTTAAAATTGATTATTAAATTCAAATAAATAAGGTCGATTAATAAGTTCTTTTTATTCCAATGTATTTTTCAAACTTGCTTTTTCCGTTGACGATTATATTTTTACTTTAAAATATCTTTTATATTATTAATATTATTATATATTTTTTGCTTACAAAATACTGTACTTATTATGAGGTAAATATAAAAAGCGAATAACACAATGTTAACCAAGATCAGAACACTCATAATAAATAAAAAAAAATTAACATGAATCGACGCACGCCCCTCTCTATACGTTGAGGTTAGCAACTGACAGCTGTAGCCCGCGAATTTCGACTGCGTAACTAGGACACACCCTTGACCCACTGACTCACTGCCAGCTCCATTGTTTTTCAACAATCAATAAATAATACGCCGAGCAAAACTCTTTACGATGGCGTGTTTGCGCAATCGACTCATCGCCATTGCTGGTGGACTAATTCTTAATTTGTATAGTTTGCGCTTTTTTTGCTTATGTTAGTCCAACACATGCATTACTTTTAATCAAAAAATTAATTTACGTGAGTGAAATGTTGACATATTTTTATAAATTTATACTGAAAATATGATTTATGATGTTAAAAATGTTTCACTCGTTTTAAAAATCAGTACATTTGTTATAAATTTAGTTTAAATATAATCATATTGGTCGAATGTTGTTCAGCCTACCTACTTAAAATGTTTTTGATGTGTTCTGAGTTCTGACCTTCGTCGTTTATTGTTAAGTGTACGTGTAGATTAGGTAGCTGTATGAACATTTGAAATGTTAGCTGAATACAGAATATTTTTATATTGATATACATTTTCAAATAATAATAATAATACAGGAACACTCGCAACGTTTGGCTAACGATTAAGCGTAATTAATATTCAGAAATAAATTTAATAATGCTTTAACGAATAATAACATATCTGGGAAAATATTGCTTATTTTTAAATTTAAATTAACGTAAGAATAATTTAAGGACACGAGATGGTTTTGCTTGATGAATATCGCGAGGGTTATCGCTTGGCCTCCCGCTAAAACGACCGGAATCCAAACGTTAATGTTTGGATACTTTTAAATATTTAAAAAAAACAATGCAACAATGACCTTACCATTGTTTGGCTATCAACAATTAAGATTCATGCCTTAAGATAAATAATTAAAGCTAGTTACATGTATACATGTTTGAGGTTTTTGGGAAAATATAAACTTTTTATAACTTTTTCTTTACGTAAATTTAAAACCAAATTAAATAATGAACATTGTCACGAATATTGTTTAATTTAGTTTCTTACAAGGTTTTCATTATTTTTGCTTATACTCTCTCTCTCGCATTCCGAAACCAAAACTCAGTTATCATTATAATTGAGGTTTTGGTTACAAAAACATAAAACAAACGCCGAAATTGAAAATTTGTCTGTAAACTAAAAAATTAAAAGTGATATTATCTATACATGGTTACGTTGAAGATAAGTTATCAAAAACAATATACAATATTGTAATTTAATTACTTATCATACTCAATTAGTCGTTTTGAGACTAAATTTTCCTTACTTTGCTTTGGGGGTAACAACGGCTCTATTACATAATAATATTATGTGCAGGCCTTATTACCTAAAAACACTGCTCAATTGAGACAGCGAAGCTTAACGTGATGAATCCTCTACTTTATTCCTTAGGTGTAGCGCTTTTTCTTTTTGAAATAGGACCACCTTAACGGTGTACTAAAGATTCAGTAAATACTTATTCAATTAAAAAAAAACAATTAAAATCGACTCACAATTGTCGAATATATACTACTGTAACTTGTTACACAAACAAAAAATCTCTGACTTGAGAAACTCATTTCTTGAATTCAATTAAAAGTATATATTTTTGAAAATAAACAAAATATAATTTGAAACATTTCAGTATCTAGTATCAGTATTCAATCTTATGGCCGTCACATGTGAGGTCGACTCCCAAGCAACGCTCATTCGAACTTGATCGTAGCTTTAATTTATTCTCGAAACTATTATATAATTATGTAATATTACAATTATAATGATAGTTGCAGATCGTGTAGATAATGTGACGTAATAAAACTAGTTAGTGCTGAAACTTTCCATTAGCGAGGACTACTCTATATTGTTTTATTCGCTCCAGTTTTGACCTCCAAAAGATTTATGTATGATGAAATTATTTTCTGAAAAAAACTCAGAAGCGACACACGTAGGTGTATTCTTTTTTATGACAATAGCTCGTGGGCTTAATACCCGCTAAGGTTATGTTTGTGTCAACGTCATTTTTGTGTAGTAGGTAATAATAATTGCTTTTCTATTCAATTATAGGAATCGCAAATACAAAGTATTTGCGTTTGCGCACAAAATTGTGCACAATGTTCGGCGTAGTCGGCTCTTCCTTGAGTTCAGTTTAATTCCCCGTTGCCCGTGATCGATGTTATATGTTCTGTGAACAATACTGCTTATAACAACTGTTTATTTTTTTAATGTTAATTTATTAATAAAGCTACCCGCCTTCCTATAACATAAGAAAGGCGGCACTCATGACATCAAAACATGTTACTACATATTATGTAGTATATTGTTTATTTTCGATTTAAATAGCAAATTATTATCTATTATTAAAAAACAATTAATTAATTATTTAAACATTTCTAGTAACATAGCACGCAACAGATTACTGTCTAAATGATATTATATACATTTTTAAAGAGAAAAAATAAACAAGATTTACGACACTAAATAGATATACCTAATATCTATTTAGTGTTTACGACACTCTCGACACTCTTGTTGTAAAATGAATAGTTGTCTAAAATGCTATAAAAACTAGCATATATGTGTAGTATATGTGATACCTACCTTTAATTTTGAATAACGCGAAAGTATTCAAATTCCAAACTAACCTAACCTAAGCTAACATTGTTATCTGCGACCAATATGGCCGCCCCTTTCACTGCGCCTGCGCTGCGTCGCGTGACAGAAAGCGACAGTGACACTGTGACGATGTTACTGCTTGCTTGCTTCACGAGATTAAGATGAAGTTTCCAATTCACTCACGATACAATTATGGCAATAAAATATATTGCACAATGTTTATTGCTAACTTTTACTAGCGGCTTCGGTCGCATCTTTGTATCTTATTTAACCGTTTTCACTAAGAATTTTAAGATTAAAATCTGGAGTTTCTCCATAATATAATCTTAAAAATATACTTGATGTCGTTAATTATAATAGATATAAATAACTCATATAAGTAACGTATATATATAAGGTTAAGATACTACAGCTTAAGTTACGAAGCAGGTATCGTAGAGGAATATGTCACATGTGTCTATGTTTTATATACTTATTATTATTGTTATTTACTTACTATACTTGTTGTATAATAACAGTTCGTTAATATTCCAACTGCTTGGCAATGCTTCATTTGAAGAAGTTTTGTTGTTATTAGATAAAGCTGCTTCAATGCAGGGTGATTGATGGATATGCGTGGCAGAATCTCATCCGACATATATGCTGTTCACAATGTGCAATTCCTTCATCACTGAGCAGATAAATTGTAAACAAAAAAAAAATGCACTCAGTTGCTTCCCTAGATTTGAACCCTTGATCTTCCGCTTAGATCTACGTATTCTTAACACTCGGCCACCTGGGCTCGGTGTATAGTCAATATGATTATAGAGAAATAAATAAGAAAAATTATGACAGTCAAAATTAATAAAAAAATAAACGAAAATATTTTTCTTTGGCATTGGTTGACTGCCTCGTTGGTCTAGTAGCTAGATATAAGGCCGCAGACCCGGTGGTCCTGGGTTCAATTCCCAGGTCGGGCCTATAAATATTTATTGGGTTTTTCTGTCAGAAAATTCTCCCATCGGATGCCATGCCATCGGATTATGAGAGCTAAGGAAAAGAGAATCTGCAATTGTGCACTATAATATCTATTGCGCAGTTGGCTAATCTCTCTCGAGATTGGCCGCCGTGGCCGAAATCGGTCTGGAGGACCATAGCATTGGTGAAGTTGGCTCTGAATAAAAAAACAGTGGTAAAATTGCTAATACGAAACGTAAGACCCTACTACTCTACTCGTGGGACTGTCATTGTTGCCTGTAAAATCCGTGTAGGTTAATAAAAATTACTACATTTTTGTGATGATAACATTGGTATTCAAACACACTAGATTTATTGCACATATATGTTAATTTTTTTAAATGGCTTTTGTAATAACTAATTAATTAATAAATAATAATAATTCACAAAATTTAATTTATCTATATATATATAAAGACGTCATGACTGACTCATCAACGCAGAGCCTAAACCACTGGGGTTACAAACTTGAAATTTTGACTGTTGATGCATTTTATAATGAAAAATCGCGTAATGAGAAAGGATTTTTGGAAAATACACCCCTAAAGGGGTGAATAAAGATTGAACCGTTATATGGAAATCCGTCATTTCCAAAGTTAGAAGCATGATATTTCATATACAAGCTTCAGGTTAGAAATAGATAAGTACACAAATCAATGATCCAAAATTCACCACCTAAGAGGGTGAAATAGGGGTTGAAAGTTTGTATCGCGGGTCCTCATTTTTCATGTAAGAAGCATTCAATTTTATATACGTGCTTCTGTTTAGAAATTAATAAATACATATTTCAGGGTTTTCGAAAATCTACACCCCAAGAAGGTGAAACACTGGGTTGAAAGTTTGTTTTGCGTCTCCATCATTTTTATGTCATTTTATATACTAGCTTCTGTTTAGAAATAAATAAATACGTAAATCAGGGTTTTTCAAAAAGCATGAAATTTAATTTTAATGCTTCTGAGCAATAAGCGTAAAAAATGCGTGTTTTGTCATTTTTGAAATTTCAACCTTAAACGGGAGAAATGCGTTGGAAACATTAGTATAAAATAAAGGTCTGATCAGCTTGAAATTTACTATTTCACTGCTAAAATAGATTATAATTGATGTATTTTATTATTTAAGATTATGTCACAGGCAAAGCTGCGGGTGAACCGCTAGTTTTATTATAAAACTAGCTGTGCCCCGCGGTTACCTGCGTATGATTAATAAAAATATAATGAATAAAAATCAGCATAAACCTTCCTCGATAGAAGAACTATACAACACAAAAATATTTTTTAAATTCGAACCAGTAGGTACTTAGTGACCTGTACAGTGATTAGCAGGATAAAACAAACTCTTCAGTTTTATATATAAGTATAGATACACTTTCAGCCATCAATCAATAGTAAAATGTAATAGGTTAACATACATAACTTCGTGTGCGTTTTTTTTAATTTATAATAATTATAATTGGCGGAATAAATATTTTTATTTATTCGTTTCGATTATGTTCGATAAATTTTGTTGTTTATTCGTTTACTAGTTGAGTGAAAAATCTAGCTAAGTGCAAAATTAATAAAAAAATAATAATATTTCAGTGAATGAATATGTAAAATAAATAAATTAAAGCACACTATAGAGATCAGTTTGAAGAGAAATATATTAAAGGGAGAAATATTCATCAGAAATGTTAGCTTAAATAAACCAAATTATATAGAAGGGTAACCATATTATATTAAATAAGATAAATTAATAAGGTGATACCCTAAATGTAATCAAGGTACTATTAATATACCTAATAGTAGTAAGTAGATGTTTCTTATTTGCGCCGACATTAAAAATTGACTTTTTAGCATAATAATTTTAAAGAGTTTCATCGGAAGTGAATTTATTTATAAACAAAGAAGCACTTTAAACACTCAAATGTACTAAAACTTAGCATTAGACAAAACACTTATTGATTGGACCATCTTCTCCAAAATCTAATAACTACATATTTATGTTTAGATATCACTGTTTGCGGCGTATTGACATATATTAATTTTATTGTATGCGATTAAAATATTTGAATAAGTATATTCTGATTAGAAAATAGAAAAAATAAAGTGAAATCAATTTTTATGATCGTTATGTAATATGAAAAGTTATTCTTTAACGTAACAACGAAAGAGAGATTCGTACGTCTCATATGATTCGGCAGAACGGTCAACGTGTTAACGATAAAAAGCCATTGCTATCAGTGCACGCAATAGTTACATTAATTAGACATTTTTATGTCACCGTCCCTTTTTAACATGAACAATTGTGTATGTCTGTTTCGTTCTAAATGAACAAAGTCTGTGTTATCGCGCGAAAGCGGTCGCGTGCGCGCGCGCCGGTGAAAGAGTCGATGACCTGCGCGGGAGCAACGAACGTCTTTGCGCGCAACCCCCCATCCCCGCGGACCGCACGCACCGACACCACATGGAGCTGACGACACATACATTTCTGATTGTTTTAATTTATAAGTAATATGGCGAAAATACAAAATATACAGATAATTTTGTCAAAGGAAAATTCTAAATGTTTTAAAATATGTAATAAAATATTTTAATAAACACAAAAGCCAATTTCGTTCTAAATTTGAATGACTAAAATTTTGTATTTAGGAATAATAAATATTAATGTTTATATGTCCACAGGATAAATATGAAGCAGACCTTCAGCGGTGCATGTTTTATCACCATCGTTTCTTTTAACTCTGAGCATTATTAGAATTATAAACGTAATTTGGACTGTGTTATGTATTGAACTAATATGTACTATATAACATCTCACTGGTGTTATGTTACGTTACGTTATGAAATACTTCTATATAATATGCACAACATTATATACATAGGTATTAAGAAAGTTAATGTCTTTATAAAATGATTTTCGGTTTTTATTTTAAAATACTTTTGTTTGTGTACTTATATTTGTATACCGTCTAGGCGTCTACTCATCCCATATTGTACTGCCAAAAAGAACTATGTACTCAGTATTGTTGCTTTCCAGTTTGAATGATGAGTAAGCCAGTGTATGTCGAAGCATGATGGAGTTTGTGGAGGAAAGTGCATATTTCAAATGACAATAAATAAATATATCTACACATCAATTAATTCAGAAAGGTATCACATATACATAATCTATTTGTTTCTATGATATATATGACATTTATATCTACAAATAAAGATTAAATATTGACTTAACTTTTAATAGAATAGAAAAATTATATAGCTCAAAGCTGTAGCTAAACATTAAAAAATCAAAATAATAATAATATATATGTTTAATTTAATCTGCAGTCAGCTCTATGTTATATAATCTAGCGATGCATTAGACGCACACACTCTCGCGGTGCAATCCCGCAGCACACAAACTTGGGCTTCTAATAGACGTGATAGGTCGCGTTTACAATAGCCACTTGTCTAGGAACACACATTTTCTATGGAATAACGTATTTCTATCATTAAGTGTATGTTACTTGTAACGCATGATTGTATTTAGTATAACTGACGCTTATTTTTTTATAAAATTGGAAGTGGTGGGTCTAGATGGAAGATGGTAACCGTTCGTAGACATCGGCGCTGTAAGAAATATTAACTATCCCTTACATCGCCAACACGCCACCAACCTCGACAACTAAGATGTGTCACTTTGCCGGTAACACTGACTCACTCACCCTTCGAACCGAAACATTGCTGTTTTGTGGGAGAATATATTCTGATAAGTGGGTGGTACCTACTCAGACGAGCTTGCACAACACTCTATCACCGAGTTGCGTTACATTGACAATGATAATTAAAAAACTTCAAGAATACACCGATAGTCGATTGTCAACATATAACGGGCGAGTAATTAAGTGAGTTTTTATAGAATATCACTGCTGAAAAAGGAATTAGCTTCCATATATTTATATAGCATAATTAATAAGTATATATTTTTCTGAAAACATTACTGAAATATTGTTTTGAAAAATATTATAAATGAAGATATAATTTTTATGGAACTAAGTGAAGAGAATGTTACTTAATTGCACATGATACAATTAAATTATTTTTTTTTTTTTTTTTATAGCCCGGGAGGGCAAATGACTCCACTCCACCTGATGGTAAGTGGTAGTAGAGTCCAAACGCGACGACGGCTAGTGCAGACGGGAAGAATGATCTGCACTAGCCGCCCCCGCCTTGCCGGCCCGCAAGATGCCTCTTCACGCCTCGTTTGAAGGAACCCAGGTCATAAGAGGAGGGGAACACGTGTGCTGGTAAAGAACTCCATGTTTTGGAGGTGCGACAAAGAAAAGAGTTGCCAAATTTCTTCGTTCGCGATGGAATTGATGTCACAGTTAGGCGGTGACATCGAGAGCCAGCACGCGTAGATTTGTGAAGGAAAGGGGAAGCAGGAATGAGGGAGAATAGTTCCTCTGAGCACTCGCCGTGATACATTCGATAGAAAGCGCTGAGTGCCGCTATCTCTCGACGCAATTGTAAAGGCTCGAGGGTGTTGGTGACCTTTACGTCGCCAATAATGCGAACCGCACGCCGCTGCAACCGATCCAAGGCCTCCAGTAAGTACTTAGCGGAGCCATCCCAGAGGTGCGAGCAATATTCGACGCAGGACCGCACCTGTGTTTTATACAACAGGAGCAGTTGTTGTGGCGTGAAAAAACGCCGCACCTTGTTCAGGACACCGAGTTTTCTTATAAAAACAGCCTCAAGAAAACTCGGTGTAAAGTAAAATATATTTTATCGTTATTTTCGTATGCAATGTGAAGTTACCCTAGGAATAGTTCGCCAAGTGAAAGTGAGCGTGTGTTGGTGTGTATCAGCGCACGTAGCTACACCCGCACACATAAGCACACTGCACTTTCTGAACGCATAGGTAGTTTCAAAGCTAGCCAGCTATTTCTTAAACTTTTCAAAAATAAGCTCATTCTATCGATGTTATAATGTCTAGAATTTTTTTTGAACATTTTTCGAGATATTAAGAATAAAAAAGAAAAAAAATATTTCTTTAAATCTTTTTGATACAATATTTTTCTCTTCACAATATAAATCCTCATTCGAATTAATTCTATTAAATGTATAATACAGACAATAAAGTAAACGTGATCGTAATATTTAGTGTATTACATTTATTTCTTGTATCCCACAGACGCAGTCGCGGGCAGCCATGAGACGTGTATTAATAATTTATGAGTGAGAAGCCGGTGCCTTTATTATGGAAAATCTTACCACCCGGTAGGCGGTTGCTTTCATAATTATTTGCAATGGCTTTTAAAAATAGATGTTCACTTTTCTGCCATGTAATAATTCTTATATAAATGTATTTAGGTACATATTTAAGTTTAAAATTGTTTTCGTTAATTTCTAATGTTATTCAGACACAAAGTGCAATACAGCATGTAAGACTCCCATTCGTGGACAAAAGCCGCTGTTAGGAATAAATTGGAGTTTGTTCATCAAGTTGCCTCACTTACAGGATTTCCCCTGATTTCCGTAATTTTGAAGGGTTTTTAAGCGACGTGTTCCTTCACCGTCGAGCAGCATTATAACACAAATTAAGCACGTGAAAATTTATGTGTTTGCCCGGATTTGATGCGATTTGATTCGCTATACTAACTATTTTTCTTAAACGTGTTCTTGATTATTATTATTTTTAATTAAATTCTTTCCCTATATTCATGATATTTTTCGTGGGTCGAAAACACATTTAATAATATAATTTATCTACCTACAAATAATGTATTTGAATAAAGTTAATTTCACACGGCGAAAGCTACGTGAAACAGCTTGTCTTATCTTATATAGAAAGTTTAATCTTGAATATTTAATCTTCTGTATTATTTATATTTTTCTACGAGCTTCATATTATATGTATAGAAAATAATTTATACCAGTATCTAAAACATTTTGTAATTAACTTGAACATGAATGTAATGAACAGTTTTTCAATATGAATTCAAAAAAATCTATATTTATTATAGCATTATGTTCACAGACCTCATGTTTTTACATTTAGATGAGTTTTCAGTATATTCATGGTGTTTGATCATAGACTGGGGTAGCTGAAATGGCTGAATTTATCCAGGAAAATAAAAGGGCTACCAAGGGATATTCCAAGATTTTATGTACGATATGAGTGTAGTAACATATTTGTGAGCATAGCTTGTCTAGGAATTATTGTGTAATATATACAAACAGTCTTCAATACTAAGTTCGATATTACGTAATATTTTGTTCAATACTTTATAGATATATATAAAAAGTATTGAAACGACATCTAAACGATTAAGCTTAATCCATTATTTCATTGTGTGTGTTGTGCAGTGATGCATTTCTCCTCCCACCAGAGTGAATGCACTCTCGCCGCTGTTATGTAAGCTGCGCTTGCGCATGTCGGCGCGCGTGTGTGCGTGCAAAAAATACATTAGTGTTAGATTGGCTTAGATGTATGCGTTTATTTACAATGAGATTTAAGTCGTTAATGTTTGAGAGATCGGGATTTGATTAATTGTATCTATTTTTGTTGTAACATTCGTTTTATTGGCTATTAATAACATTGACGTATGTAAGAGTATGTGCACTGGATGAGGTTATCGATAGACGAATTTAAATAAACAACACAAGCATTTCATAATAAAGTAATTATCTTTGCTATGTGAGTTGCGAAAACGTTTCTGTTTCTCCATATACATAATGATATGGTCTTGATGAATATTTGAAGTATTATTGAGTGTTTCGGGCGTCCTACGTGTCGGTTATGACTGTAAAGTGAGATTGTTGCCGATTTAATTTAAGCACTAAACATTTTTGAAGTTATACATGTTGCCTACTTGTAAAGGTTTGGTATAAAGAGAAAGTTTTTAATTTAAAATATTTTAGTAGTATATAGTATTGCATTCTGAATGTTGTACAAGTTTATGCACCAACGGCCCAGTCAAGTACGGAAGAGGCGGAAACCTTCTACGGCACATTGGTGACAACTCTTAGAGAGATTCCGAGGAGAGAAATTACTGTCATTATGGGGGACTTTAACGCAAAAGTAGGCAACACTGCAGATGAGGACCACCTTCGTCGAATAGTTGGAAAGTATGGTATCGGTGAACGCAACGAGCGAGGCGAACGTCTACTTCAATTCTGCAATGAGGAAAGTTTCTGCCTAGCTAATACTTGCTTTCACCATCATATTAGGCGGCTATATACATGGGTCTCTCCTGGCGATAGATACCGAAACCAGATCGACTACATTTTGATAGGAGCGCGGTGGAGGTCGTCTGTAATGAACTGTACAACATACCCAGGTGCTGACTGTGGGTCTGACCACCAACTTTTAACTGCAACCATACGGATTCGTCTTAAAAAAATAGCCAAGCCCAAAACGAACCCTAATCTGCGTAAAGTAGATTTGGCTGGCTATAGACAGGACTTCAACCAACGGTTCGCAAACATTTCTTTTGAAGGCACACCACACAGTCAATGGAGTCTCTTAAAGAAAATGATCACTCAGGTTGCCACTCAACATGTTGTTAAGAACCAGGACATGAAGGACTACATAACATCTGCGACTAGCCGCATTATCCTGGAACGACGAGAGCTGAAAGAGAAAGGAACAAGTTCAGCTGCTGACCGGGATCGGTACTCAGAGCTCAGTCGCGAAGTCCAAAGAAGGTGCCGCCAGGATTACAATGCATATATCAACAGCATGTGCATTGAGCTTGAACAACATAGCATACGAAGCGAAACCAGGGACTTGTTTCGCAAAGTAAGAGAACTGTCTGGGGCGCGAAGCATCAGAACTTGCGCCATAGAGGACGAAAGCGAGAGACTCCTGACAGACACGTCGCAGGTTCTGGAACGATGGAAGCGATATTGTGCAGCCCTATATGATACGGGAAACCCAATACCTCGGGGAGCGAAACTGTCACCCGACGAACCCAACATTCTTCGTACGGAAGTGGAGGCCGCTATCAAAGCCCTCAAGTGCGGAAAGGCACCTGGCAAAGATGGCATCCCTGCCGAACTGCTGAGGAACATGGGAGAAGTAGGAACAGCACTAATGGTGAAAATATGTAATGATGTGTGGAAAACGGGAGAATGGCCGACAGAGTGGACTGAATCAATGTTCATTCCCCTACATAAAAAAGGTTCCACTAAGACCTGTGACAACTACAGGACCATAGCATTGATTTCTCATGCAAGTAAAATCCTTCTGCACATCATTAATCAGAGGCTCAACCACTTCCTTAAAACCCAAATACCGGAAGAACAGGCTGGCTTTGTAAAGGGAAAAGGTACAAGGGAACAGCTCCTCAACATCCGCCAAATCATCGAAAAGAGCAGGGAGTTTAATTGCCCAGTCATCTTGTGTTTCATAGACTATACTAAGGCCTTTGACTGCGTCCAATGGGACAAGCTATGGACTGTGCTACGCGAGATGGGAGTTCCCGAACATCTGATTGGCTTGATTCAACGTCTATACTTTGAGAACCGCTCTTTTGTCAGAATCGGCACCGACTGTTCAAATGTGTTCGAAATCAAAAAGGGAGTGCGACAGGGCTGCATTCTATCTCCGGCACTGTTCAACATATATGGGGAGTCTATTATCCGCAATGTGCTTGAAAATTGGAGCAAAGGATTTCCAATAGGAGGAAAGCGGATATCAAATCTACGGTATGCTGACGACACTGTCCTCGTTACAACATCTGTGGAAGACATGCAAGAACTGTTTCAGAGACTCGAGATCGAAAGCAATCGCATGGGTCTCGCAGTAAATAGGAGCAAGACGAAGCTAATGGTAGTTGACCGTGACGAAAAACTGCCCAGACCAACGAACATCATCCCAGGGGTTGAGATTGTAGATCATTACATGTACTTGGGCGCGTTAGTCTACAACGATGGCAGCTGTGTACCGGAGATAAAGAGGCGTATTGGTATGGCTAAGGACGCGATGACTCGACTAAATGTCATCTGGAAGAAAAGGGGTATTACCAACACCACCAAAACCCGGCTAATACGCGCTCTAGTGTTTCCCATATTCCTGTATGGTGTAGAAACCTGGACGATACGGGCCAGAGAAAGGCAAAGGATTGATGCATTCGAGATGTGGTGCTGGAGGCGCATGCTGAGAATACCCTGGACCGCCAAGCGCACCAATGCATCGATCCTTTCACAGCTTCACGTCCAAACCCGCCTTTCCACGATCTGTCTTCAGCGTGTACTATCTTACTTTGGCCACATAATGAGAAGGGGTGATGGGAGCCTTGAAAAACTTATCGTTGTTGGAAACACGGAAGGGAAACGCGCCCGGGGACGGGCCCCAACCAGATGGAGCGATCAAGTGAGAGGCCCATCTTCAATAAAGTTTTGCTCGGTAGCCAGAGATGCGATGAACCGGCAACGGTGGAAACAAATAATCCAAGCCAGGTGTATACCATCCACATTCGTCGATGACCACGATCCTCAGCCATGAGGGAGCGACCAGAGAGAGAGATAGTATATATAAGATTATATAAAGTAATTACGATTATGATGATAGCCTTTATTCTTATATTATTTAGACGTTTTTAACAAAAAATCATTTAACAAAATATGTAGAATAAAGTAATTGAAATTAATATTGTAACAAAAAATATTGTGTAATTTTTTTTTATTGATTTCTTTTCACATTATTTTTGTGGAAACGTGGTTTGATAAATGTTAGAGGAGACCGACGCTGGCAGACGATAAGTCACGCATTTCAAAATAATTTCCTTTTTAATCATTCTAATATAAATAAGTGATAAGAGATATCGACAAATGATGCCGTATGAAATATTTACCATCTCTTGCATCTTTCATGCGCCCCCAAGCTTGGAAACTAAGATGATACGTCTCTTATGCCTCTAGTTACTCTGGCTCCAACTCTCCAAAGCTAAACTCAACAATACTAAGTATTGCTATTTAGCATGATGAGTGGAATGGGGCCTACCCAGATGGACTTGCATAAAGTTTTTTCTTTATGAATAACTAACTGAACCCGGGGCTTTGCGCGTAGAAATCAGATTGTGACCATAAGACATGTTCTACTATTTTATGTAATTTTTACCCCTGAGGGGGTAAAAACTTCACCCATTGAAATGGGTGAATTAAAAAACGATACCATTCCTGGGTTAAGATTTGCTTCGGGTTAAATTTCATTGAAACCGATTATTTGGTTTATCTGTGAAAACATGTCTGACAAAAGTACTTAATATTAGTACAAATTATTAAATGTTTATTATTTATAATTCCACGGCATAATCAAGTTCTGTAATACACTTTATTAGAATCTGTCAAGCTTTTCGAGTTTGATCGATTATGAAACATCCAAACGCAAAATGCGAATGTTGCAACATTCGCATTTATAATATTGATATACGAATTTAATAATTTCTGAACTTAACAAGTGCCTTACCTGAAAACATACCAGTTTTAATAGGACTATGGACTTATTAGAAATAAAATATATTTTACTAATGTTCGCCGGCGTCTATGTCAGCATGTTAGAAAAGGAGGGGAGATGCTTTTCCTTCCTCATGGTACAAACTTGCTTCATACCAAACGTTATCAAAATCGGACCAGTATTCTAACCGTGAAAGCGTAACAGACAGATTACTTTCGCATTTATAGTATTAGTATAGATTGAAGTTAGTTCTAGTTCTATTATTAAACTATTGAATTTGAAATAGAAAAATTCGATCTTTTAGTTAGCTTTCATCGTCCGATTTAGCGCTGGAGAATCGAACTCACTTGCACGACTTAGTAAGCGAAAGCGACCACGAGCCAACGTTTATAAAGCTACGGCCGCACCTGGGGGACCAATTAAAGCTTTGAGGAATTTTTCTATAGAGATTCCTATTTCAGCAAACAAAAGATGATCGCGAATGTTGTAGGTCATGTCGGCTATTTTTCATTTCCTAACTAAAACATAAACGTGTTTATGTCTGACGAATGGAGATTGTCTTTTAACAGGACGATGATCTGACAATAAAAGTTGACGAGATTGTAGAGACCTTTGAGGAGATATGACATATGAGTAAAATTTAATACATGATTTTCCAAAACATTTTTTTTAACGAGTACGTGTAATTTATTTTTTATTAGGATCGCGTGGAATGATGGCAAGCTTTGAATGAACCACCACCACTGTCACCAGTACAGGAAATAAGACGAGGAATTTTAGTCAAGTAAACTAGCACTTTTTAAGTTTGCAGGTTCAATCCAAAGGAATTATTATGTATTTTTTCATGTGCTTTATGTGTGTTTATTGGCTCGGCTCTGAAGGAAATCATCGTGATAAAACCAGATAAGCATTCTCCTCAAGAAGAGAGGGGTCATTTGCCTAGCAGTGGTAGGTTTACGTTTTTACATATAAACAACCCATTACGTGAAATATCACAATTTTCTATGATTACTCAATTCATGATGTTTTGTGATTCGATCTAAAAGAGATATCTCATAAATTGGTAAGTACATGCAGTTATTCTTTTCGTTGGTGATTCCGGACAATGCAAGGAAACAGTACAATAGAATCGTTGGTAAATACTTCCATATTGTCTAACAATGTTGGGTTCCGCAGTAAGCCTAAATATAGTGAAGTGCCATTATTAACTGACTGACTGATGTAATGATTTTTCAGTATAAGAGAACTTAAATATTAAATGGGGTGAATTAAATGTCAGCTAAATTGTGTATTTAGGCAAGAGGACCGAAAAAGGAGGGCCGAATTATGTAAGATATACAAACAATAAGTTAACCGTTGTAAAAAAAACAGTCTGTGAATATCCTACATCAAGGCTAAGGCCTCTTCTCCATTTGAGAAGGTTTAGAGCTTATTCAAGTACGCTGCTCCACTGTGTGTTGGTGGATACGTCTGTGGCAGAGTTTCAGTTAAATAAGGCACATGCAGATTACAGGTTTCCTTATGATGTTTTCTCTCACCGTTGAACACAATTGTACCAATCAAAAGCAATTATTATTAGCCCTTTCTCATCTTTAACTAACTATAATAGTATAATTTTAAAGTAAGCTGAAGGAGATTTATATTAAAGAAAAAAGGCTTTATGTATGTCTAATAAATAGTATAAGGAGCAAAAACGAACAATATTCTCGTATAATTTGCATACAACGTATACCGCACTTTCACTGCGCCCTTCGCGAGGTCTGACGTAATCGAGCGACTACAGCGAGCGGCTTGGAAATTTCTAATAGCAATTATAAGATAGAAGCGAGCTGGAGAGAATTTTCTACTTTGAAGTTCGCAAATTACAATATTTCAATATTCAATAACCAGAGATTAGTATCGGCGTGTTTACATTTTGTTATCTGCATAAACTCATACATTTCCAGGCCCGTCTAGGCTGGTACCACCCATCAATTATTCTACCGCCGAACATTAATACTATATTACTAGGTTCCTACTTGCAGTTGAGTAATCTATAAATGTCCCACGGCTAGGCAAAGGTCTTATCTCCTCTACGGGAGAAGATTTTAGAGCTCATTTCATCCAATCCAACCAATCCATCCAATGCGGTTTGCTGTAATGTCACAAGCTCTCCTCGTGTTTTCCTTCATCGCTTTGCCGCCATAGGACCGGGACTACTTGGCCTACGGGAACTCTGCAAGATTATATAATTATGAAATCAGTTGATTGCCAAATGATGTAGAAAACAATAAAAAAATGGTTATCTGTAAAGTCAGTTTACGGATGATAATTTAACGTGACAACGTCATAACAAAACATTGATGAAATGACTGCAATCGAGTGAAAGAGAGATAGTTGCGGCGCAGGCGTACAATCAGCGTAACGGGACAATGAGTGTAACGGGACAATGAGCGTAACGGGACAATTTTTCGTGCATGCAGCCAGCGTCCATCGATTTATTAGACGTCGTCACGTCAAAAAATGGTTGTCTGTAAAGTCGGTTTACGGACGATAGTTTAACGTGACAACGTCATAACAGATAGATGCGGCGCGAGACAATGCGCGTAACGGGACAATGAGTCATCCTTTTTCGAGCATGCAGCCAGCGTTCATCGATTTATTAGACGTTGTCACCTCAAAATCTGCTAAATATTAGTCCAATAAACTATTTATATATACTTTGTATGAAAAAGAAAATATGATTTAAGATGTATACAAAAACATTTTTGTAAAATTTGCTATTTGTTTATTATCAAATATAGTCCTCAGGAGGAGGATGATAATTTGCATTAGGTGTTCGTTAACATTAATTATTATATGTAGCATCAATCAGGTGTTAAAAGCTTTACGTGTCAACACACATATTGCAATAATATATATTATATGACTATAACAAAAGAAAATAAATCTAATATATTACTTTTTTAATTTAACGCTAACAATCAAACAAACGAACACTTTTGCTTTGTAAGTCGTCGAAAAAATCACATGAGTGTAATTGCAATAAAATAAAAAATGGCGTCATTAGCGGAAGTTTCATTGAAATAATATGAACTTTAATATTTTTCGTATCTCGCTCACCTCGAAATTATTTAATTTTTGAAATTGCACGTGTAAGTGCTTAAGGTATAAAAAACTCATTTAATATGGTTTGGTATCGTATAGATGCTAATATTCTAGCTAGGATTTCTGTATAGGGCCTTACTTATTACTTATTATTAGTTTTTTTTATGAAAAATGTTAATCATATTTTATTTATTAATTAAGCATCTGTAGTGTCAGAAAAGATCCTTGTTAAAGTTCAATCTATTTTAATTATTCATCTTAATATTAAGTACAAAGTGACACTAAGTAATTAATTCATCAAGTTGTGAATTCTTCTCAACGTTGTACATGTACATTTATTTCTAAAACATGCGCATAATATTTATATTAATTAATTAACATTTACGGGGTGGGTATAAATAAAAATTGAATTTCATTAAAAATATATCCCTATTTGTTGTTTGTTGCTTATTTGTGGCTCTCTTAAAGGAAGGTCACTAAAATAAATGCGATTGGCGGGAGAAAAATTCATGAAATAAAATTGTATTTCCTTTTTTGAGACAAAACACTATTTCATACAGACAACCTCGGCGGAAATGGCAAATGCATGAAATGAATTACTATAAAATTAATGATAAATATATTTTCTTTTGTTTATTTCGTGTTTTTTTTTAATAATAAATAGGTATATGCGTGTATCCTTTAATGATCGTAAAGCTTAATAATCGACAATCATTGTTGCGTGTCAATACAATCAGTTTGTACACTTCACGATCGAATTCACCGCCAAGTTACAAGTTTGTTAAATAACCTCGTTTAATAAAATGATTATCAATAATTAAATAAAAAATACTTTGAGTAAATTTAAAGTGATGATCCTTGACAGTTCCGATATCGAATTATTCCCTGTCATTTTGGTTTTATCAGAGGTCTTTTCAATTTCATTTACAAGGTGTTATCGCCTTGAAACATTTATCTTGTATATTTAAGAGTGAGTAGTTGAGTACTCATACCATTAATTAAAATTCAGTTTCATGTTCTTTCTAATTTTATTATTTGAGAATAATCTGAATTATCTTATGACAATTAATTTAACGATTGGTAGTTAGAAAGTTTTTTTTTTATTTCATATAGGTTGGCAAATGGTCTGTGGTCAGCCCTCATATACTTTGGCACAGCTAGAAATATTAACCATGCCTTAAATCGTTAATGGGGAACTTTGAGAGATTTTTAATTAATTTACATAACACCAAGCGAAAGCCACTAAATAATTAAAATATTTATTTCAAATATAGGATAATCTTTGGTTCGTCTATTAGTGATTCGTAATTCGTATATGAGTGTTTTACATTCTCTCACTATATGGTTTTTGCTTTGCTAATGGAATCATATAGGTGGCGCTATTGTCAAGTTATTAAAAAATATATCTTCATGAACAGGAAGCGACCCAAGTTTGCTGTTAGGTGGCACTGTAACAAGAATGATGTATCAAAATACAACGGTTATCATTTTATAAAGAACTGTAGCAATATATTAAGGTCAGGTTATTTCAAATATTTTTATATAAATATTTATATTAATAATTGAATTCCATATTATCCCTTGACTGTTGTAATGAAGGTTGTTAAAATAACCTAGAGACCTGAACAGGTTACTGGGCGTGACCTCTACAGCCCATTAAGGGCTAACCGGTATGAATTAGATAAGATTAAAATTAGTTATTATTTACGGTGTTAGTGATAACCGTATCGCTAAGTTTAATTATATAACAACTCGTGCTCGCGACTCCGTTCGGGCGCCTGTTGGTTATGGAGATTAGAGATAAAGTTCAAAACAAGATCTTTATCTTATTTAAAAGTATATTACAATTGCTTATGGCTTGTCAAATGATTAACACATGTTTTGGAAACAAATACGTCAGACCTGAGTAGAACGACAAATAACTTTCAGTTGTTTTTTGTCAATTGATATTTTATTTAAAATATATTTAAAAAGTTGCGATTGTTATATTTCCAAGACGTAAGATCTTCATATAATCTAGTAGGTATATGTAGATAAGGATATCCTATTATTTGCTTAAATGGGTCTTAAACAAAGAGTTATAATAAGTAAAGAAGTCGTCATCATCCTAAATACTCATAACTTCAATTAAAAATCAGATAAGATAATAAAAATAATTTAAAACACCATTTTGATTTAGAGCGGTGATCGACTCATTTTGTCTGTGTTAAAAGTATTTAATACAATATTTACTTGTAATCTTCTTCTTCTTCCCGTACTTGGTGGTAGAGCTTTGTGCAAGCTCGCCTGGGTAGGTAACACCCATTCATCAGATATTCTACCGCAAAATATCAGTACTTTTATATTAATATATATATATATATATATATATATATATATATATATATATATATATACATATATTAATTTTATTTATTTGTATATCATACTATGTATGTATATTTATTACGAATATTTATTTAAACGTAAAATTAGATTCTGTGCACCTCCTTACCGCTTTATTTTTCTTGTGTCCTTTACCCAAAGGTTGTCTGGAAGAGATCGCTCTTTTAGCGATAAGACCGCCTTTTGTAAATGAACACTGTTCTTAAATAGTATTTATAACTGTATGTTTCCCTGATCATGTATATGTACAATAAAGCATATTCTATTCTATTCTATTGTGGGGTCCAGTTTGAAGGGTGAGCCAGTGTGATTACAGGCACAAGAGAATTAACATCTTAATTCCCAAGGTTGATGGCGCATTGGCGATGTAAGCGATAGCTAATATCACTTACAATACCAATGTATATCGGCGTTGGCGATCACTTACCATCAGGTGGTCCATTTGCTACCTATGTAATAACATATGACAAAATATAAGGGCCTCCAGACCGATTTCTGTCACGGCGGTCAATCCCAAGAGAGATTAGCCAACTGTGCAGGAGATATAGTGCACAAGTGTGTGCGCAAACACAGTTGCATTCTCTTTGCCTTAGCTCTCGTAATCCGATGGGATGCCAATCGGAAACGACCGGAAACAGTTCAGGCGCAGTACCAACGGCTTAACGTGCTTTCCGAGGCACGGGAATGTACACCACTTCTAACTTCCAGACTCCTGGCTGCCACTGAGAATTTTCTGACAGAAAACCCCAAAAACTATTTATTGGCCCGACCTGGGAATTGAACCCAAGACCACCGAGTCTGCGGCCTTATATCAAGCCACTAGAAGACCAACGAGGCAGACAAACACGTACGAGATGAATAAACATAAATTAAACACATGAAAATCCAGTAGTACTTATCTCACCCGCAATTTTACCGTAACTAGGCTGTTGGAGTACCTATAGATAATTGTATGGTAATAATTATTGTAAGCCAATAGATTACATAATGATGTAAAGAGAAATGCGCTAACCAAAGATGCGGTCTCGGTGTGAGTTTACGGACGCGCGGACAAAACCGTTATGTTATTTAATATTTAAATATTTACATATATATGTATGTACGCTGCTATGCGTGACCGTGTTGATATAATATAATGCAACTGACGAAACCTACATTTTAGAAAACTGTTATATACTTTTGGGTTTAAGTAGTACAAGTGATAACTATGTTTTTGATTTTATTTTGAAGCTGGATCGGGAACCTCATCCTCGACAAGGCTGGTTGATTTTTTCGCAGGGAATCGGAATTGTGAAATGCTATTCGTAGCATTCTAGGTACCATTCCATGCGGTCATAATTTATAGTAACAGCCTGTGAATGTCCCACTGCTGGGCTAAGGCCTCTTCTCCTCTTTGTGAGGAGAAGGTTTGGAGCTTACTCCACCACGCTGCTCCAATGCGGATTGGTGGAATACACATGTGATAGAAATTCAATGAAATTGGACTCATGCAGGTTTCCTCGCGATGTTTTCTTTCACCGTCAAGTACGAGATGAATTATAATCCACTGGGCCATCTCGGTCATAATTTATACATTAGCTATTTTAAAACTAATCTAAGTAGATATACTTATTAAAATATTTAATGTAATTAAATATTTCTTATGTAAATTAATGTTTTCATTATACTATTTACGAGCGACGAGCCGGTTGGCGTATTTGGTAGACATCTGCCTTTCGCGCCGCAGGTCGTGGGTTCGATTCCCACTCAGGACAGACATTTGTGTGCATGAACAATTGAACATTTCTGTTTGTCCTGAGTCTGGGTCTAATTATCTATATAACTAAGTATTTACAAAATAAAAGTAGTATAACTATGTAGTATATCAGTCGTCTGGGTTCCATATTACAAGTTCTGCTTAGTTTGGGATCAGATAGCCATGAGTGAATAATGTCCCAGGATGTATTATTATTTTATATTGTATTTATAGTCGGTGATAACATCGAACCATTTTAAGGACTTACTGGAATTACTGTGAACATAATACGAGTGTATTTCCCCTCCACTAGTTTATAATATGAATAATATATGTGGGTCGTGATGCAACGTGTGGATTATGGCCTCCTGACTCAGCACAACTCGGCGACCTTACACGAGGCTGCGTGGCTTGACGAAAATTATTCTTTGCTATCAATAACTATTTGTTATTAAAATTATCCGAGCATAACGTAATTTGTTTTGTATTAACGTATAATTAAAATAATCCTGCTAAGTACAATAGGTTAAAACTGTTTTGTTGTTGAGTTCATAATTATTAGGAAATTATAAAAAATAATTAGAAATTATTATTTTAAAGAATGGTTGAAGCTTATTTGTGGTGGTGGCTTATTGCGATAATTTTCGTTCATTATTAAGAGTATGAAGTAGGCACTTACAAGCACTTTTACTTCTTCGATGTGTTGCAGTAAATTAATTCGCATCGCTCTCTCGATAAAGACCAAGTGTACGGAAGTAATTCGAAACCCTTTACGAAATGTTTCTGCGGCAATGCTATTCAGTGACCTCATGGCGACCTTACTGTGACCTTAGTGAAGGCTTGGCAGAACTTTCGTAACTTCACACTGCCGCACCGCCAGACCTCTGAAATTGCGACGTGCTAAGGAACACATAGGTCAAATTTTGTTATGCCTCACGGCCGAATTGATGGTCTTTGTGTAAATTTTACGATATGTCGGCGCGGCGCGGCTGTGATTTTATTGGATTTTGACGCGAATGATAATGGAATAAATTTTAATATTGTATGATTCCAATTGATTTAAAAGTTAGCATGATCTTGATGTACTTGGACCCCCGGCGACCCCTGGCGGGCCGTCGACGTATTTTTGGCAAACAATTTCTCATGGATAGCTTTACCTTTTCAACTATTGTTATGGAATTTCAATGTTTTTACACGGTTTTACTTTGTTTCGATGAAATAAAAGACTTGATATTAAAAACTGTATACGATTGAGTCTGTCTCGGTATGGGACCAGATGCGTTATTTTCTTTATTATGAGATATTATAATAAAAAATAATAATAATATTCTTGTTTTTCTCTCCAATTATGAGTAATGTTAGCGTCTGGGGCGGGGATGACGATAGCCCAAATTTATACGATATTAATTACGCATTTAGGGCTTCATTCTTTATATCAGACAGAACATGGCACCATAACAGTCTGCCAGTAGCCTATAAAAGGTTATATATTAAAGTACAACGAGATGTACATACATAAAGCATTGTAATTTTGTCATACTCTTACTTCTAGCTCGACTGCGAAATATAAAGAAAATGCTTTCAGCTTTAGTTAATTTATGCAAGATATATAACCTCAGAGCCTTGCGATTCAAGACTTTCACCACAGATTCGTTCATTGTCTCAGTACTAAGACGCTACGTAACGATGTGCTATGTATTTCAATATATATGTACATTTTATAGAACCCTTAGAACTTTATAGAGAAAGTTGCGTCCTATATGTATGTATATGTTGCGTCCTATATGAGAGTATATCTAATAAATAGTTCATATTTTTATGGACAAAAGAGTCTATTTATTAGAGTGTATTTATTTATTTAGAGTGTATTTTTTGATAGTTTGAATTATGTTATAGAATGAATGTATACTTAAAGAATCGCTTGTCGTCACTGACTATTAACGGACATTTAAAACTACTGAAACTAGAAAGATGAAATTTGGGACACAGATTTTGTTTTATTTTGTTAGCCTCCGTTAAAAAGGATATTTGTATATACCCTTACTCGTGCCTTGTGATCTTTTTTGAGAACATTTTATTATTTAATGTTTTGTTCAAACTTTGAAAATATAATGTAGTAATGCATACAATATTCTATTTTTAACTTTAAATTGGAAATTGCAAAATCAATAGCAATTTTGTTTTATAATTTTAAGTAAGGAAAATAATTATATGAATTTTACCAGTAAGTAATCAGGACGGGGAGAGGAGGAGTAAGTAGGAGGAGCTAGTTATATATAAACCATGTTTGATAATAATTTTAAGACATCGCCGTACTCCGACAACAAGCCTGCTCCACGGTCGAGGATTGTTAACTATATATTGTTTTTATTTAATTTTATCTTGCAACTAAATGTTAAACTAGTACAGGCTGTACTGGTTGATAAAGTTGAGCTGTATATTTTGCACACGATGCGACGATACAACCTAGTACGGTATTAATAATAACATAAGCAACCGAATGAATACATTCAATTATGGCAAGAACCTCATTGGGTATGGAAATGATCTGACAGATACCACAGCCCATCTCAATGGAGACTAGTAACCTGCGCCGGACTCTCATTTTTCCCTCACTCTCATAATCCGAGTGGCTGATGATAAACACAAATTAAGGATGAGCATTTCAAATTTTAAATCATTTATCTTCGTTTAAGATCTACTCAGTGAGCCATCGCTTATCTTAAATGTACTTTCACATGAATATAATCACATGTTACTCATATTCAGGGCGATTAAAGAGTTCCGCGATTATCGTCGTTTCATTGACCGGAAGGTGTTATGATATATAGCACCAAATCCGGTTCTATTAATATTATATAACAAATTAAATATTCTTTATTTACGTCTTCCGCTCCTTAGCGGTCAAATATTTTACTATTACAAACTGATGTAGATTGACTTATTATAACAATTTAAATATTTATTAAAAACTTTTTTCGAACTTCTTCAATTAAAGAATGGTCAGCTGATTACCACTTCTTTAATCGAAGAGTCGGACCATTCCCAAACGCAGTTCGCTGAAGTAAATCTGAAATATTCCACTAAGTTTGTCAATGGCACTGGTTTCCTGTAAATGAGGACAGGTCCTAGTCGCTACTTGCGATGACACACTGACCCATCTCGTGTAAGAAAAACAATGTCTAAGGCCGGGGCCGCTACGGAAAAAGCTGAAGCGAACAAACGATTTAAATAGTCGTCTCTTATTTCAAGTTATGCTATTACTAGCTAGTCCCGCGGTTTCACTCACGTATAATGAATTAAAAATAAAATGAATAAAACTAAGCCTAGAGCCTTCCTCGATAAAAGGACATTTCAACACAAAAAGATTTTTTAAATTCGAACCATTAGTTCCTGAGATTAGCCAGATCAAACAAACAAACGTCTCAGCTTTATATATGAGTATAGATGAAACATTAATATTAGTAATAGTGCAAAAAAATAATTAAAAGTACAACACCTCGTCTACCTCTCTGGTAATAGGAGGGCTGGTAGAAATGATTGATGGTAATATTTATTATTTTTGACAAATTTAATTTGTATTTAGTTAATTTATACTCGATGTCTTCTAAGTTGGTAATAAAAGAAACAAAAGGACACGGCTTACCTATGTGACCAGAACTACTACAATTCGAATCAATACAATTATCCTACAAGAAAAAAAGATAATAAAATTAGCACATAAGCAACAACATGAATTTTTCTTTTCTTTAAAACCTGAACATGGTTTTATCGCCATTTTAAAGAAATAGGAAAATCGAAGATAAGAATCTTTATCATTATTCCATCTCCAGTTGATCATCCGTAATTAGGCCACAAGGTTAATTGTCAACAATCCGTTCATCTTAGTTAAAGGTCCAATAGTTATTGTGGATGAGGGCGACCCGTTCTCGTTCAACATTCAATTACGTATACGATTACATAAATCATGTATATATTATAATTTTATGATTCTTATCTCAGATTAATATCTTTAAGCTCTTTAAAGGTCAAATATTTATCTAGGTCATATATAAAATAACAATCGTAATGAGAACGGAAGCTGCGAAAAAGAGTACGTAAAATAGGTCAAGCGATGGTCTAACAGCATTGAATATTATAAGATATTTCGTGAAATAATACTGTGGTAGGACTTTGACGACATAAAACCACCACTACCCACTTATCAATGATTCTACCGACAAACATCAGCACTTGGTAGTTATCAGTGGCGTAGCTTGCCATTGATAGGCATCTGCATCAAATTTTGATGCACCCGTTTCTTTTTTATTGTTTAGGTAGGCGGTCGAGCATATGGGTCACCTGATGGTAAGTGATCACCAACGCCCATAGACAATGGCATTGTAAGAAATGTTAACCATCGCTTACATCGCCAATGCGCCACCAACCTTGGGATCTAAGACGTTATGTCCCTTGTGCCTGTAATTACACTGGCTCACTCACCTTTCAAACCGGAACACAACAGTACCAAGTGCTTCTGTTTTGCGGTAGAATATCTGATGAGAGGGCGGTACCTACCCAGACGAGCTTGCCTAAAGCTCACTCAACACACAAAAAACCGATTCAGTTTGTACCATCACTCATAAACTACCGCCAAAAAAAATACCTTGTATTGTTGTGTTCCTGTAATGCGCCATCTCATGTTTGACAGCGCAGTGAAAATGTAAATAGTGGTTTATACTTGCAGTCACTATGGTGAAATAGATGACCCCTTTTAGGCAAATAAATAACCATTCGTTCAGGCATACAGATACAGTTTATTTTATGTATTAAATTTCCAAATCATCTTTCATTTTCGAAATTTAATCGTATTTTGCCATGTACATATATCCATTTTCATAATACTTGTACTGATAGGTAGAAAGACGCGCTACACGCTATGTCGCAATCGGATATTTGGTTACTATTTAATGATTATTGTGATGTTTCAGACAGTCAAAAACCTTGAAGTTGAATTGATAGGCGCTTCAACAAAGATCATATCATGTTTTAAATATGTATTTTTACTCACAGTATTAAACACTTGCTACATTACAAATGTTAAGAAATTTATTCAAACATCCAAATTATGCCCACATTGCATCGAAGGTGATATATTATCTTTGGCATTTAATTAAAAATGGCAACACAATACAAAGTCACTGACGTAGTTTGGCGGGAAAAGAACTCACCTTGAGTGACGCGCTTCCCGCACCACGACCTCGCTGGCGGCCGCCACTTATCGGTAAGCTTCGGCAATTGTCGGAAAACGCCGACGAACATCGTGGCCACTTGTGGACCTAGGTCGCCTCCCTACCAAGCTTTTGCGAGAGTAGGAGAGCATCGGTTGGTGTCGGCTACTATCGGAAAATGTCGGGAAACATCGTCGAACTTGGGAAATGGTCGGTAAAGTTCGGTGTTCTTCGTAATGATTATTTAATTGATGCTAGATTAGCTTTTATTCATCTAATTGGATGTTATTTAAGAAAAAACCGAAACCAACCCAGCCTTATAAATGTTTCATGTAACAATAGGACAGCTAATATGTTATTGAAACCGAACTACTTTTTATTTTTTTAATGTATTATTGATGAATCATGATAAACAGCATATTAATATAATATTCTCTATTTTTATACTTAGTTTTGTTGTCAACTAGTACTTTTAGAGCTGCTTGTTCTTAATTAACCAATAAAACACAAAGAAAATTCAACAATTTGTTGTTATAGAGTAGAATAGTTTTTATTTAAATTAAATTATTATATTTATAGCATAATTATGTCCGATACGTGTCACTATAATGTCACTTTTTTGAATAAAATGAAACGCTCTGTTTGGTTAGGTCGGGGATATTTTTGATTTCGGAAGCTCCTTTTATTATGTTTTGACCATCAATATTAAGAGACAGGCAGAACCAACACATATATTATATTTGAATTTAATTGTAAGCCTTACTTTAATAGCACGGTGTTATGCTTATTTTGTGGGTAGGTTTCATTTTACTTGGTGTTTACGTAAGGGGGCTCATCACTTATAGGACCGCCATACTAAAATACCTTATATTGTTGTCTTCCGCTTCAAAACGTTAGTGACCCAGTGTAATTAAATATACAAGGGATATAACATCCAGGTTCCAAAGGTTAGTGAACGGCCGTTAAGGAATGGTTAATATTTGTAAAAGAAATGCTAGGCTAGAATATTTTTTAAATAAAAAAAGTACACGTTATTACAAGTAATCTGTTAGATTAAGGTTATATCTAGTCATGTTTACTTTTATATATATATATAGTAATAGGCGGACGAGCGTATAGGCCAACTGGGTGAGTGGTCACCAACGCCTATTGACATTGGCATTGTAAGAAATGTTAACCATCGCTTACCTACATTGCCAATGCGCCACCAACCTTGGGAACTAAGATGTTATACCCCCTGTTCCTGTAATTACACTGGCTCACTCACCCTTCAAACCGGAACACAACAATACCATATACTGCTGTTTTGCTCAGATGAGTAGGTGGTACCACGACGTGCTTGGCGCTTGCACAAAGCCCTACCACTAGTAAAACATAAACTTGATTATAAAATATGTACTTGAAGATACTAAAAAGCTACAAAACAAATATTATAAACAATAAAGTAAAGCTAAGACTAGAATATGAAATCGTAATAACAAAGCGAAATGCTTCTGAGATAATAATTTATTTATTGTTTATGGAAACATATAGCTCATAGTATATTGTCTATATATAACGTGATACAATTCTACAGGTCTTCGATTTGAATTTATTTTAAGAATTTTTCATCATTTAAAACTTTCAAAAAGTTAACGTATAAATGTAATTTATTAATAAAATTATCGAAACAAATAAAAATTAATAAATTCAAATATAAATTCACAGAATGTAATTAGTAATTACACAATCGTATTTTAAATAATGCATAACAATAGGCGGACTGTTAATTACAAAAATCTCTCCATAGAAATCAACTACTGGAACATTCGAAATTTTATAATAAGAATTATAAAAAAAAAGGAATCCTTTAGATTTTCTTAGACGAAAGGACACTGCCTCAATACCCAGTTGACCTGATTCCTAAAATTCAGGGTTCCATGATAAGTTACTCGCATCTCGGTACGGAGGCGGGCGGCAGTTCAGTGACTTGACAGCCGCCGAGCGGGGAAGACGTGTGTGTGATCAGTGACACAGTGTTACGTGCTGGATGATTATTTTACGGAGATTTTTGTGTTTGTGGACACGGATCTTTTAACGTTTGGATTGCATTTTGGATGGTGGTAAGTATTTAGAAATCACTACAATAGTTTATCGGTTTTTTTATTTATCAGTAATTTTGGCATATTTTGTGACATGTTTTGATTATTTCGTTTCGTATTTGTTGAACAACAAAGAGCTGTGATTAACTTGTTTTGTTTTTATTTTACTCTTTAGTTTTGTATATCATTACTTTATGTGTCATTGAATTAAAATATATTTATATTTGCCATTTTTACTTTTACTCTATACACATATTCTCGTGGATAGAGACTTAAAGAGAGCCCGTAACTGATAATTTTATTTCGAGTTCGTTAAAGATTTAATATATATTGTTTTCGAATTATATGAACTTGTATTATATGCTTTAAGTTGTGTTAGATTTTTTTGTTTTTTATTCTCAAGGTTACAATGAGTACTTAAGTCGTACCGAGTCGTATTTGGAAATAAACTAAATACGCGGAATATTTTAAAATCTAAAACGTAGTATTAGGTATTTATTGTTTTTTTTTTATTTCACAATGAAAAAGTAATTACTTACACCAAGTCAAAAAGATTTTTTTTTAAATAACATAAACAAGATAATATTTTAAATACATCAAAGATTAAACAATAATTGTGTATATTAAAGTTCGATAAAGCGATATTTTTATAAAATGAATACATTTGGCCTTGTTATCGACTAAAGCGTCGTGTAATCGTATTTTGCGTTTACTTGATGTTTAAAAATATGTAAAATTTAAACTAACTCTTCGAATAGTTAAAGAATAATGATGTTTCTAAAAGGAAAAACATTATAGCGCTTAATTAATTTATAGAAAGTTTAAAATGAAAATGTCAAATATAAAAAAATGTGAATAGGCGAATTCTAATATGGTCTGTGCTTTATTTCAATACAATATATAAAAAAAAAACATTTTATATTTTACGGTGGCAAATAAATCGTTGGCAACAAAATAAAAATCAAGAATTATTTATTTTATAAAGTGGCAAGTATGTAGGTATATATGTTCCGAAAATATTCTTACGTAAAATTTCAAAGTATTTTGCCGAAATTGAAGGAGCCGAAGTGAACTGATTTTATGCAAGCACTATTAGAAAGAAAATTTTAGTAGAGCTTAAATTAACTTTAATTATAATATTTCTATTTCGTTATAATGTATATTGTAAAAAGTACATATTTAAAGATCACTTGTTGATATGCAGTATTTTCTTTAATTTGTTCAAGGATTATATTTTTGTGTAACGTATAGAACACTTAATCGTGGACACATTTTTATAAACACGTTATCGTACTAATAGGTAGTTTTTATAGTGGAGATTTTAAATAATTTTAGTAGAATTCCGTCGAGAGTAATTGTCACTTTTCATTAATTTAATAATTTACATTACATGTAAAATTGCTAACATTTATGTATTCATTTTATAAGTTAGTATATTGAATGCACAATATTTATAAATTAAACTACTTACTAGTACCTTAGAACATTAGCTCTAGTTAGAAGGTATCGTTGTATGCGTGGAAATGGCAGAAGAACCTAATGATTTTGAAGTGAATTCTTTAGTCTGATGCCACTGCTTTTCTTAGTCTTACTAGTACGTATTGTCAAAATTACGTGTAATATAAATTTTAACACCTGTCTCATAATCTTAGTGAAGCAAACAATTGGCCCACTGCTGGGCAAATGGCGAGGCATTTGAGAAAGTATCGAGCTTATTCCAATACGCGGCTTCAATACGAGTTGGATACACACGTGGATAATTTTCATCCGATACGCGATGTTTTGTCAGGATATTTTCATGTACAAATTGTTTGAACCAAAATTTTATTTTATTACAAATAATTTTGATTATTTACGTATTGTATTATTATCATCTAGGCATCTGGGCTTTAAACGAAGCACAAAAACCTGGGATCAATTTAACTTAATTAACGATTGTCATAAAAAAAATGTTTGTTGATTATAATTGGTTACCTTGCGGGTAGTTAAATAATGAAATGGTCGTCGTGCCGTCAAAATTATAATAAAATACATGCACTTCAAATCAAGCACTTGTAAATGCATAGTAATAAAGGTACCGCCTCTCGAGATAAATAGTATCTTACTCATAGGGTTGGTAATAGCGACTAACGATATTTAAATATTAAGGTTTTTGCTTTTGAAATTATTGATAAGCAAATTTACCACCTACCATTACAAAGGAAATTGACTCGCCCTTCCTATTATAATTTTAAAAAAATAACTTATACCTTTGATAATTTTGAAATTGGAATAATATCTCTATACCGGAAATACATTTATAATCTGAAGTTATACGAATGGTTGAGTTCACTTAAATGTTAAGTAGGAGATATTGACTGTTTATCGAATATCATTATAATATCCTTGTATACGTGGATACTTTGCATAATGTATATATATTTAAACGTCGTAAATTTCTTTATTAATGATTAAATGAGTGTTGTGACTATCCACATGGACTTCACCATTAAGAAATTACAAGAAAACCTGCCGCGATAATAGAATTATATAAAGAAAAGTAACTTAATAGTTATATGATGTGATATGAAATGTTTAATTGGAGAAAACTTGAACACAATCCCTAATATAACGAATGCGAAGGTTTACGTTCAGAAGATTCGAGTTTCTTTAAAAATCATCTTTTATTTCTTCCGGAACTGTCGAAGATTTTGATGCTCAATGAGAATTTATTGCTTCTATATTAAATAAAGATATTGACTGGCAGCATTATTTAAGTTAAAAATAGCGATCTGATCTGCAGTCTGTTTAGTATCTAAAACAAATTGTTCCGATTTTCCCTTAGTCAGGCAACATGATAGTCATTACAAGTGACAGTCAGTTAGCCTACAAGTCATTGATGCAACATATATATTCCAACCTTATTTCCTAATGCAGAAATCACGGAAAAGCCAAGTCCTAAGGGAAGATAACGAATGCACTTATCAGACAATGAATGGCCTTGCCCTTATCACGAGTCGAACAAACAACCTCTGTAATACCGTTCTTATCTCACTATCTTGATATTATGCGCGATAGAACGAGACGTCAATATGTTAATGTGTTACGTTTCAAAATAAGCATAGGTAATACTTCAGTATACTGAAATAATTCACTGTGTAATAATTATGGTTCATATATACAACCGTGTCTAAGCGATATTTAGTAATATCTATTATATTTCAAGAAGGATACGTTAATTCGACAAAGTTTCAATGCGTACGATTTATGCAAAGACCAAGATTTAAAATGAAAGGAGAAAGCTTTCGAATCGAGTTATTTGTTTTACTGATTCTTTTAAGTTTTTGCTATTGACTTAAGTTATTAAAGTATTTATATTTTGCGGCATTTAAAATTAAATATCAACATTACAACTCAAGAACATTTACTGGTAGTAGTTATTATACACATATTATACAGTTTTACAGTAGTAAGTAGTATGCTATATGACATAAATTTATAAAAACAACAGTAGGTAAGCTATTTCAACGTGGAATGATAAAAGATCGACTCTGTCGATGGTATGCATCTATAGTTTACTTCTGACTGGATTTCGTTCTTCTACTTCAAACAAACATTGCGAATAGCTGTTCGTATAGGTTTGGATGGTAACATTTTAATATCCTGATTCCTTTGCATAATCCGATGGCGACTGAAAAGAGGTAAGGCCCAGGTCTAGCTTCCCGGGTTTGTTAACACTGACAATAGGCGGCGTTTGAAGTTTCAAACCCAGGTACTTGGTATCTGTATGTCTATATAGCAAGTCACTAGACCAACGGAGCTGTTAACACAAATGACGTTAATCGTTACATGTTCATCTGCTTGTTACTAATAACAATAAATAAAGGTTCCGTTATATAATACGGTTAAGATAACGTTTACTCTGAATGCTTATGAATAATTATGTAAAACTTAAACTTAAATATTTTATTTTACTCTAGACAACCGCTGCTGCATAATAGTTGTAATATTTTATAAGTAAAATTCGAATAGGCATTGTGGATATTAAAATGGCGGATTTTGACAGTTTAACGTCACAAATTGAATGGACGTCATTGAATCCGCAGGCTAGTACAGTATATATATTTTTACACATATGTTCCCTATTTTCGGCCCTAGTTGTTTAATTTGTAAAATATTAATTTGAGTTAATCGTTTGTGCAGTTTCAATTGAATGATATATTATATACTTTAATTTGTTCTAACGTAATTGAGTTCATTATTGTATAGATTAATTAGTCCGTGCAAATTGATAGATCTTATTACTTACACTATAAAAGAGAGATTGGCTTGTGTTTCGTTTTGTAGAGTCATCAATTAGCGATCGATTTCTTTGTTATAAGCGATGTATTCATATTGTGATGATTTGTCAAAATGTTACTTTCACTTGTTACGATCATATATTTAATTTAATGTATTTGTAAGAGTGGTTGTAATCTTATTAACCGATTTTAAAAAAGGAAGGTTCTTTATTTTCCCGCATCTTAGCAAGATTGTAACATTTTGGGATTCTATCATTTATTTTTATTTTTATCTATTTTATAAATTTACACTACTCTTATAATAAGATTAATAGATGTAATGATCGGTAAAATGGCTTTATTTTTAATATAATGTATATCTGTCTAATATTGATGTATATCTGTCTCTATTTAGCTTACATTTTGAAGGTGAGAACATATACCATAAATATACTACTGACGGTATGCTTACTTTTACAACAAATATTTATTTTCTCTCTTAACCGAGTATTAAAATTAAAATAAACAAAAGGAATATACTTTCACTGGATTACTTTTACAACCGACATAATCACATAGCCACATAGTTATAACATTTCAAGCTGCCAAACAATGTGAAAGACTCGGATTCAATTCTGACCCTTTCAACGTATCTGAGTGTATTATAGTCTCTACGACTCAAGCTTAGATCTTAGTTAAAAGTCCGTAAAAATTACCGTTTTTATTGGTTTTTTTTTAAATATTATCTGCCAGTCTAAAAGCAATTAATTATATAATTAGCACTTACATATGACTACAGTATCACTCCAGGCTAAACAAATATTAGAGTAAGTCGTTAATTTATTCGGCATCATATTGTGACAAATTATGCTAAATTTTATAATTTACACATTGAACGTTATCTTATAAAAACATGTGCATTGAGATACAATTGATGAAATTAAGCACGATAAATCAGAGGCGCTTCCGTGCGCATGCGCAGTGAAAGTGAAACGTCACAGTTATTACGTGGCGGACTGTCTAGTTGCTTTAACATTGCTTTAAATAAGAGATAGCGACCCTGTTGAAAAAAAAACAAATGGTTTTTGGATGATATTTACGTTCTGATTTCAAATTATTTTTTATTTATATCCTCGAAGTAGAAATTTCCGTACTCTACATATTGATATTTTTTTTTGACGTGACAACGTCTTATAAATCGATGAACGCTGGCTGCATGCACGAAAAATTGTCCCGTTACGCTCATTGTCCCGTTACGCTGATTTTACGCTTGCGCCGCATCTATCTCTCTTTCACTCGATTGCAGTCATTTCATCAATGTTTTGTTATGACGTTGTCACGTAACTATCGTCCGTAAACCGACTTTACAGACAACTTTTTTTTTAATATTATTATAACGAAAGAGAATTAATTGTTTATTATATATTTTAAATAATTATAACTTATTGGATGTTGAATAGATTCTTAATAGCTATATGAAAATAGAAGTTAATAGTGCCAAAATTGGAGAGAGAGATCATAGAGCTTTGGTTCTAATAAATACAAAAGTGCCAATTGTTATACATGTAAAGCCCTTGATAACTATTAATATCTATTTAATAAAATATGATACAATTATTAAAATAAATTTGATCGAATTTATTGAATAAAAAATATATCTCTGCTTAACGGGTCTTATCTATACTAATATATAAAGCTGAAGAGTTTGTTTGTTTGATCCGGCTAATCTCAGAAACTACTGGTTAGAATTTAAAAAATATGTTTGTGTTGTAGTACTTTTATCGAGGAAAGTTCTAGGCTGATTTTTAGTCATTATATTTTTATTAATTAGACGCGGGTGAAACCGCGGGGCACAGCTAGTGTAATATAAAAGGCTTTAATTATTTATTATTAATTAATATTTATATATAATAATATTATATTTAATTAACTATTAATTAAATACAGTACTAATAATAATTATAAAACATAAATCATATACGCATATTATGAAATCATTACTTTTCTGTGATGTATATTAACTAATATAATTAATTCGAAAGTGAGTTTATTTGTTTGCTTTCACATGTTAACTACTTAACCGATGGTTAATAAATTTGTCACATTTGTTACGAAAGGTACAATAGAGGACGTAGAGTACCAATAATCTGCATCCTTTACGCGCGGAGGAGGCCACGGGTAAAAAAACTAGTTTCTAATAAGTAACTTGTGTAGTTAAAATTTTACCATTATACTTAAAATATTACAAAAAAGACGTTATGTATTAGAAATATGTAAATATGGCTAGTGAAGATGATGGAGAAAGTTATGTCATGTTATCGCAACATATTATGCTAATGTAGATGTAAATGACTGAAGTCGATAGTCAACATGCTCAAATGGCTAAGTGAAAAATATTAGGTAAGTATACGTTTATTAATTTTTTTGAAAGTTTTTCGATCGACAGATTTAATAAATTTATTAATTTATTGTTATATATTCTAGTTTCTAAATGAATAAAATCTTTTTTTTTAAAACTTGTTTTGTTCGTTAACATTCAACTTATAGTGAAGTAATATTAATTAGGATTATAAATGATGAGACGTTTAGAGGTGTATTTAAGACTTTTTAAAATTAAAATCAGCTGAGAGTATAATTTATTTGAAGAAGTTTTTGAAATTAAAAATCTATAAATTTAACTTTTTATTAGAAACTTTGGTCTATCTTTTGACAAATTAAAGTTGTTCTGAATTCACCTAAATATAACATAAAATATTTTTTTAACAATCTCTTTTCGGAATAACATAAACAGCAATTATTTTTTATTATATCAATTAACCGTATTCACAAAGACATAGAACGATACTAACCTATTATTTTAAATTAAAAACAATTCCGCACGCGATGTTATAAGTATATATTCAATCAAGGTCCCGATAAATGAAGTCGCGTGCAAAAACATGAAATAGTTCTTTTTATAAATCTAAATAAATAAAACCCACGTAGTAAAATAAATAATTCGGGCAGTCCTAATTCTAATCTAAAGGCGTCAAGGTTAGCAAATTTTTCTCCAATATAGAATCCTTGACACAAATTATGCTATGATGCGCTGTAACGTTGTTACGCACTCGCGCGAAAAACTCACAGTCCGCAGATAATACACACAGATTGCGAGTGTGGCAATGTAGCTAAATCATTATTATATATATATTTAATGAAACAATAAATATTTATTTATATCATTTATGAAAAATATTTTTTTATTATTTTGTTTTTGTTCATTAATTTTATTAAAATAACATAATAGATAATGAGTGAAATACGCTATCAGTTACTTTTTGAGTTCCATTTTCTCATATATTTTTCTTTCACAATATTAAATAAATAATTTAATGACCAGACATTGGTAAATGAAATGACAACTCAATAAGTACGTACTCTATATCGACACGATACTTTATTTATATAATGCAGGTAAATTACTTCTTGTGGAACTTTTGTTAAAATCCAATCAATAATAACAACTTATTTTATTGCAATATGAAGGTCGTTCGTGAGATACATTTTCGAGAGACGGTCATACGATTTTAATATATAATATTATGTAAGTACATAATATTATATGTATAAGATAATTATATACTAAAACAAACAAAAATAACCCGTTAAAAGCACAGAGACGAATATATTTTCAAAAAAAACAATAACAAACCAAAAAGGTTATACTGTATAGTAAAAAAAAAACAATAAATAACGGATTCACTGAAAGGGTTGCCTGTCAAATAGTTAACATAAAGATGTTGACTTTTTTATGGCAACCATAAAACTTACAATAATAATTGATTTGTAAACGAATGTCAGGAACAATCCATAAGACAAACTTTCTTTTTTTATTATGGTTGGTCCGCTTTATTTAGCGCACAAAAAATACATAACAAATAACTTATTATGATTTTAAAAAATAATTCATAAGACTTCTTCAAGTCACTACAAATATTACAACCCTTTTCTTCGTAAACATTATAAATTTGATGTAGCAATAATATAAAAGAATTTACCTAATCTCGTAAGAATACACTAATAATATCAAAGTCGTCATCCAACGGCAGAATTCGGATGTGCCCGAGTCGAAAATATTCAACGAGCCAATATATCTGGAGCCCCTTCCTCCCTCGCACTTCATTGCATCGCGCCCATAGGTGGGACCGATAGTGCTATCTCTGAGGTCGCGATATGCTGGTCACATCAGTTAACCTTGGCCTACTTTGATATCACCCGCGCCGCCCCTCTGATGTAGTATTGGCTTCCTACTAGAGGCTCGCCAATACTAATACTGACTGTCTTGTTTAGATTTGGCGCCAAAGTTGTTTCAAAGAGCCACATTATAGATTAATATCTTAATGTAACTTTGCATATACATAGCTCATTTAACACAGTAGGTATATGCCTATATAAGGAAGAGATATAAGGAAGAGTACACATTTGAATGTTTTTATAATATATATTTAAATTTTAACGACTCGCTCAAATAACAACTACATAGAGACGCATTTATATTTGACTAGCTGTGCCGCGCGGTTTCACCGGCGTATAATTAATAAAAATATAATGAAAAAAAAATCAATTAAAAAACACAAAAATAATTTTTAAATTTGAACCAGTAGTTCCTGAGATTACCCGGATCAAACAAACAAACTCTTCAGCTTTATATATTAAGTATAGATTGTTGCTTAGTTATTTAAAAATAAAAGCTGTGAAGATAAATTTAATATTTTGTATACAATTTACCTAATTCCTTTTTTAGAACTGTCATATTCAGTTCTTAATAATTTTATTTATTTTAGTATAAGTTTTTAATTGAATAATTTTGAATTCATAAACTTTTAAATGAATATCAAATGTATATTCGTCTCTCTCACACGTGTATTGTTTTTATAATGACATCTGTCTTTGTCGGGCGTAATGAAAAAATAATTTGGGACATCCATGACCGACTTTTTAATAATCTGCGTAATAGTATTTGCTCCGTTATTTTTATATAGTTACTTAAAATTTAGCTTAAAATTATTTTAATGAACGCCCCGTTAAACCGTATTCAGAACACTTACAAATAATTGTCAACAAATTGATATTTACATAATTCTTAACTCTATTCTATTAATCTGGATTTTTGCAAAAAGTAAACCTCTTTAGTCAACTTGGGTATACTTCTATATATCTTTCTTATACTTAGCTTTAGATCTAACAGTTTTCGTCGCGCAAATATTTACGTCGTACATATTTGTTTTTGTCAAATCATAAGCGTTGATAGATAAAATTTAAATAATAGTTATTTATGATAATTTTAAATAAGTAATTTTAAATTTACTTTTGTAAACTAAATTGTAGTTTTTTCATCGTATTAAGTTATTTATAACCTTGATACATTTTATATATATTTAAAAAAAATATTATTAACTTAATTTTGACGAGTTGTCCGCCATATTGAATTTTACACGTCAAATAATTTCGTTCAGCTAATTAACATAATACAGCACAGATAAATAATAACACTAGATAGTTAATTTATAGGCGGGAAAACATCGTGTAATGCCCACTTATTGCGTTACGTACACATGTGACCTTATCCTACTACTCGACACGTAGAGCAACCTTGATCTCTAGCTATTACTGAAAAATGCTGCATTTAAAACACCCAACTTATTGTCTTGCACTACTACGTACAAATATAATCGATTAACAACATTATCACGTGTGAATAGGGTTTGTATTCGTTTAATTATAATTTTCGTAGACCTTGACGACTGGCCTTGCTTCTATCTGGCGTCCGCTCTTTCCGCCTTCGCCGAATCAATTTGAACGTTATTATTTTTATTAACTCGTTTAAATATATCTACCATTATTATGTTTCTGGGCTATAATAACGTTGATACATTAATGTTATTGAATAACGAAACGTATGAAAACATAGAGCCGCATATTCATTCAGGCTACGAAATTTAATAGAAAATAGAACGTAGCCGACCTTATGTGCTGGCATTTGAAGATGAACAGATTTCACTTTAATGTGTATATATATATAAAAAAATCCCGAATCTATGACCCACATCCAAAAACATACAACCGACGAGGGGCGTCGAAATTCGTGGACGGAACGATCGTGCGCGCACACATGCGCTCGTAATCGACGAATGTGTGTCATGATCAGTGGGTTAAGTTCACAAATTGATCCGAGGGCCGCGTGCAGGTATCGGCCTGAAGGTCTCGCTGCGTAAGGCTACAGACACACAGGTTACTATTACCGCCTTGTTAATTATCTTTTTAATAATAGTGTTAACCTACACTTAGGGAGCTGCTTCGAGTATTGCGCCAAAACTACTCTATAATAAACATATTTCTCATCTTATATTTAATACGTGATTTCGTAAACTTGTATAATTTATATGTATATCTCTTAAAAGTGGGTTTGCTAATAACGTCATTCGTATGATAGTGTGCCTCAGTTATGCAGGAATAAATAAAACGAATTTTGAACACATACGATTTTATTTTACGTAATTATCATTAAAGACCAGTGTCGATAATTTTTGAAACAAAAAAAAATAGAACAAAACCCATTGGAAAAGGAAGAGAATATAACAAAACTAATAGGAAAAATAAATTAATAATAATAATAATAATAAGTAACTAAATTACGGGCAATTTGAGGTCGGGAAGTGGAGTGGGGGTCCGGCAAAGCTACAAGTCCTATGGAAAAAAGTTAAATAGCAATTTTGTACCTATACTTTTTTTCAGATAACCTCAAAATTTACGTGTAAAATTCAAATAAGCAAGTTTTTGGTTTTTTATTTGTATCTTTTATAAACATTTTTTTTTCACGAAATTTGGTGAAAACTTATCCTTTTATGTCCCAAATACACTGTATTTTTTAATTAAAAATATTTATTTTTTCACCTTATTTTGATTTAATATCGTAAAACAAGAGTGGATTTTCAATCGAAAACTCTCACGTCAAAATACTTGCTTTTCTTAAAAAGTCGGTGAGCTTATTCGTTCGTTGTAGTTGCAAAAGTTCGTTGAAATGTCTACTTTCTGATGGTGTAAAAAAGATAAATTACTTTGGTAAATTACATTACATTACTATGGTAAAACTTTTGTTTGGATAGAATTTGTAATAATTAGTACTTAAATACAATTTGGTTCTATATGTAGTCAACTTAGATTAGTATTATTGAATTTCGAATATGCGGCGTATCACGACCTTTTTGTTCGTTTTCCTTTTACGTTGGTTACCTATTGCTATTCTTCAAATGTATGAGGAACATAATATTATTTGCAATAAGGAGAAAAGTTTTACGAAACATTTAATATTATATAATTTAGTCTGATTAAGTATTATTTAATAAAATTAATAATTCAACATATTATAAATAATAATATAATGTATATGTATAATGGTAATTAATGATAATATCTGCAGCCTCGGTTAACAAGTAATTGCTTTCGGCGCCTTGTAGCTTCAATCTTATTTCTGGGAGTCAAGTACGATGAACAAAAACTATTTATTTGATATGTACAATTATATCTACTTCGAATACATTATTACTTTATTTTAATTGTAAAATAAAACTTAATGTTTGAGTTACAAATTACTGATGCAGAAGGTCATCTACGAAACCACTCATCCGATGATTAATGAGTCTTCTTCAAAATATTTGTATGTAATACTTATATACCGTTAAAAAGGCTTTTCCTGGAGACAAATTCTGCAACTAATTTGAGAGCTGCGTTTCGGTAAGGGTTATGAATATTTTCTTTGAACTACGTACCTGTAAAAAACTCCGCGACGATGTATATTTTTGTTATATGATTCGGCTTATTCAAAAGCTCTACTAAACATATATTCAAATTATTTTAATATATAATCAAGGAGCACAACGTCTGCCGGCTATTCTAGGACGTAAATGATTTTGCTGTATGGCAATAAGTATACGAAGAAAAATTAAATGTGCAAATAAGGTACAATTTCAAGTTGTCTCCGTGTGATATAAATGTTCGCACTTATTCTAAATACTTTTATTTTAATTTTTAAAGATATGAAAAAAATACATATTTCACTATAGCTCCCGTTATAACTTGTTCATCATGACAAGGTTTTTTTAAATTAAATATTATACGATGTTTGTGACAAAAATAATATAAGATGCTTTTATCAGCTCGAGCAACATGTTCACTATTAACTGTTTATATGTATTGTGTTAAATTGCTAAAACAATCGTTATATGATTGAAATCAAATATATTAGAACAGAGTTTATATTATAATTTTAGTTTAAAACCAAAAATATTGCTGACATCAGAAAACGACCACTAAATACGTACAAAGCCAGGAAATTCTACATTTTGAATAAGGATGTTTTTTTATAATAATAAATCAACAATATAAACCAAAATTGATGACTATACATATATAATTATATGGCTTGATGGTAGAGCTACATAAGTATGTGCAAACCCATTTAGGTATGTACAACCCTCTCATCAAATATTCTACCGCAAAACAGTAGTTCGTATTTTTTTCTTCTGGTTGGAAGAGTGAGCGATCCGGCGTTACTACAGGTGAAGGCCATAATGTCGTAAATCCTGGTGAATATTTCTAATAATGCATCACGTCTATATGTAATATATTTATTACGTTAATACTTTATGTAAAAAATAAATTAATTAACCATCACCAAAATCATTACGAAGTTTGAGTGTCAAGTTGATTTTATTTTTATAATTAACAAATCATCGTTGATGTCAAGAAAGCGCTTCAGTCTCGTGACTCATATGACAAATATTAAACTGGGTCGTTGTGCAAAACGTACGTGTGTATTGTATTGAAACTGTCTATATGTGCACAAATTCAGCTAAAATCGCATTTCGCAATGCCCTGGTTTTGTTATTTCACTTTCGTCAGCCGTACGATGGAATTTTTATTAATTGTAACATTATTGATGATACACATATTCGTCGTTTTCGTAATCAAGAGGCTAAATACACATTAATCAATACTATAGTCTATTTGTTTTGACGCTTAGCCTAACACAATAATAACATTCTACAGAACCTTCAGTTCCTGAATATATATATAAATAGTATACTCGATCACACAATATTCAATTTCTATATTTATTAATCAAATACATATGCAAAATGTATTCTTAATTTTTCATTTAATTTGAAGTGCTACGTAGCTTGTGGTACAAGCTATTTTTATTCCAAATTTTATCCTAATCCATTAAGCTGTTTTTGCGCAATGGCGTTCCAAACAACCAAATAAAAAAAAATTTAAGTATCAGAATAATATCACAAAATCGAGGCGTGACGATATTCAATACAATTTTTGATTGCCAGCAAATGTCTATGTTGAAAGGAGTATACTACCTTCCTAACTCATATCCGCCCACAGACTGCTATACCCACACAATCCTTTTCATTCGAGGAAATGAAAGATTACTCAAGAAAAAAGTAATATTCGTTATTCTAGGAATGCGCAACTAAATTTACAAACGTTATATGTTATTTTAAACTCTCTCATTATGTACGTAATTTAATTATACCAAAAACAAATGATGTGTAAATGGTTACAATTTGGCTTAAATATACAAATATAGTATACATTATTTGTATACTATATAATAATTGTGTGCCGTAATAAAAGTGAAGGTTAAAGAGTGATGTTTTGAGTAGATATTTCTTTATATACAATTATACACATAATTATTATGTATTTGATTAATGTAATTGGGTTTTCCAAATCAAATGTAAAGTAAATAATAATTCGATAGCCGTTTTAATATATTCCATTTATTTAAATACATATTTTTTGTTTTTATTATTTATCAAAATACGTTAATACATGCTAAATTAAAGGGAGTTCGATGTTTTTTTTTCTTTTTTTTTTATTTAATAGGAAGGTGGACGAACGTATGGGCCACCTGATGGTAAGTGGTCACCAACCCATAGACAGGCCCATAGACAATGGCGTTGTAGGAGATGTTAACCATCGCTTACATCGCCAATGCGCCACCAACCTAGGGAACTAAGATGTTATGTCCCTTGTGCCTGTAATTACACTGGCTCACTCATCCTTCAAACCGGACACAACAATAGCGAGTACTGCTGTTTTGCGGTAGAATAACTCATGAGTGGGTGGTACCTACCCAGACGAGCTTGCACAAAGCTCTACCACCAAGTAAATGTATCTTTACAATATATGTTAGTAGGTATATTAATATATAGATTCAATTCGTATATATTTTCATATCAACTTCACTTCTGAACGTTTTCTTAATCGTCTTTAGGTGAACAGCTCAACGCGTTCGGAATCCGGTAGTGACACAGACCTATTCAATCAGAGCGAGACGGAGATAGACGATCGTCCGAGCGAGAGCAGGAAAGAACTAACAAGGTTACGTTCTCAATGCCGGGCGCCATTACGCTACTACTCAGCGCCAAACTAGAACCAATTACAATTTTATCTATATCGATTTAAACTCCAACATTTCGTTAATGAACCTGTCTCGATAATGATATGGATTTTTTTTCATTATCTCTGTATGTACTTGCTTATTTAAGGTCATTTTTTGCATTTTCGAGCAATAATAGGCTTTATACGTAACGTGACCTATAAAAGACTATATTTTTGTGTGAAATTGTGACAATTTTTTTAAAGTATGTCTAGTCTGTGCTAGAAATGAAGGTCATTATTAAATGAAGGCCGTAGCGTATATTTTTTACATCCGATAAACAAATGATGTATATTATCAATAATTAATTTGTAGGCTGCGATTTGTGACAGCTATTATAAATATTATCAAAGGTTATTTGCAATGTTATCTAGCTCACGATCTATTAAATGTCATTTTTTCTCAATATTATAGTTAATATATAGACGTTATATACATTTTGTTAGTTAAACAATACTTTAAGCAACATAATGCATTTTTTTAATGAATGGTATAGTCTGTAGTTGCAGTCTACTATTCTGAGGATGTTTTATTACCGAAAATCCAATAAGCAGCCGAAAGAGCCATATAAGGCCACAATGAGCCAACCTCACTAGCCGTTAAGGCCACGCGGCCTGACATAGACCCAGATATTGTGACATTGGCACTACATTCAAGCACTGAGGTCATTCGTTCATTTAAAAATAAACGACTCGCTCCGCGCCATTTCTGCATTTTGACAGTTGTAACATGGAATCTCTATTTAAATTAAATATATTATTTTAAGAGTTTTAAGTCAGAAAATTCAAATATTTTAGATGTAGACAAATTACATTTTAAACGTTTTAAAGCAAACATACATATAGCATAAATAATAAATATACAACTAAACGGTGCAAAAACTATTTTGAAAACAATATACACGATAGGATTCGAACCCGTACCTCTTCGAGTATCTCGGCCAAGGTTATTTGTCACAAAGCTGTGATCACTTACGTATTCTTGATAATGTAAATATTTAGTATTAAAAGAAAACATACAACATTGACCACTTTTTACGAGAAAGTGGTTTTTCTATGTTTTTTATTGCAAAGGCGGACGAATATGTGGGCCACCTGATGGTAAGTGGTCACCAATGCCCATAGACATTGGCATTGTAAGAGATGTTAACCATCGCTTACGTTGCCGATGCGCCACCAACCTTGGGAACTAAGATGTTATGTCCCTTGTGCCTGTAATTACACTGGCTCACTCACCCTTCAAACCGGAACACAACAGTACCAAGTACTGCTGTTTTGCGGTAGAATATCTGATGAGTGGGTGGTACCTACCCAGACGAGCTTGCACAAAGCTCTACCACCAAGTGTGAGTTTATACCTTGCTAAGTCGATATCATTGGCACCATTAGTATTTTAATTATATACGCGAAAAGAACGGAATTGCTTGTTATTATAAAGTTTAAAGCATTAACCTATATCGTAATGAATTAGATCAACAATAAATTACACAGGCGTGCGACGTGCGACGTGCGGCGTGCGGCGTGCGGCGGGCGGCGGGCGGAATCCAAGGCACATCGGAAGGTCTGCAGAAAGGATAAGAATAAATGACGTGACGTCATCCACAGGTCACCATTTATTGACATTTTGATTATCACAAACAAATAGACGACCTTTGTCGATTATTCTAAACACAGCTAGGTACTATAAAGATATATATTATCAGTAATTCGCCTTACCGTTATATTGAAAATTGAGGTATTTTCTCGCATGCGAGCTCAGAAATCAATAAATTGATATTCAGTTATCATAAATATATACAGTAAAACTATATACAGTACTCTACCATTTTCCTTCGTTAAAAATAAGTACCTGGGTGAACGAGCTTTGTTCGTCTAATAGTTAGTTGAAAAGGCGTTTTTTGTTGTCTAACGAACACGAAAAAAATGTATATATGTAATATATACAGTCATTATTTATTTAATATTATAAAGTTATAGAAAAGCTATATATTATATATTTTTTAATACGATCGAGATAAATACATTGTCCGTCCGGACTAATATAATTCCTTATTAAATGAAAATATTAATTGTATAACTTCAAGCCGTATTGAAAAATGACTTAAAAACCTTCAAGAAGAGAGCGTAGTCTTTCCTAAAAGGCCGGAAACGCATCTGCATGTCCTCGGATGTTGCAGATGTCCATGGGCGGTGGTAGTCACTTTTCATCAGGTGAGCCTCCTGCTCGTTTGCCCCCTCTAATATAAAAAAAAAAACAATATTTTGAGTATATTTCAAAATAGGTTATTTCATAACACTGAGTATGGTAATTTTGTTATTTAAGAATGCTTTGAAATTACTAAAAATTGTTAATTGTGTAAAAAACAACATAATTTATATGCTCTAAGAGTTTATCAACCACGACACTATAATATGATAAATAAAAATAATGAATCAATTCATGAATTATTTCCTATTGACTGTGCCTGTTTACGTTTAGGTACTACGCGCTACGAAATGCTACGCCGTAGTATTTCTACGAATGTATTCGGGTACCTTTCCCAAAATTGAATTAGGAGAACAATATAATACAATATTTATCGATATTCGAAGTAGCGAAATCTAATAAGAACGGTATTAAGGTTGTCAATTAGAGTTACTCGTACATTGTACAAATATTCGTTTTTTTTTATTAATTTGTCAATGGCATGTCACGATTCATTCGATCAATTTGGACCCTGATCTTATATTTCAACACATTAGTTTTTCTTAAATACAAAGACTAATAATATTGTTCTTATAATTTAGTTAATAATTATTATTTTAAGTATTTTAATGACTGTGTCCCAGAAAAGATGGCGACTTCAAAATTATATTCATATTAAAGAAAAGACAGTTAGAACTAAATTTAAATTTAAAAAAATCCCAAGTTAAATAAGATTATAAAAAATATTTTGAAATATCGTTAAATTTCAGACATCGCTTAACTAAATTAATATTCTTAGAATTTCTAGTAAATACTTTGATGAATAATAAAATTCATATTAGAGTGGGTGGCAGGTGGTTGGGTGGGTAAGTTCAAGTTGAGGGTGATCGCTAGGCAACGCTACACGTGGCGAACTTGCCCTCTGACCTACTATGAATAAATATTAAATGTGAAAACATTATTTATTACAAAAAATCTTACTATTGAGACAAATAAACTCTTTAGGTATTCTATCTCTTTCTGGCTTCAATTTGTATCATTTGCGTAAATATAACACGTGAAAAACGCCGTTTTGATGTTTGTGTATATTTTTCTATTTATTTTACGCTTCATGTTCGTTGATATTGGCGAATTCTAATTACATTTTTCTAATTTACAATTGAATATACGCAATGATATCTTTCTCTGTTATGGATAATGTATTAATTTTTTGTAAAAGAAACACATGAAATATTCTTTATTAATGTTGTTGGAATTTGGAAATAACTAGACACGTTGTTAATATCATTTTATTTATATATTCAGTTATATTATTATAACATATTTAATGATTAAATGCTTAACGTTGGACGGAGGTCCAAATATAAAATATATTCTTTATCATTTTTAATTTATATATTATTTTGTATGATAACGGTGATATATTTAGAAAATATTAATTAACAGGTAACAATGAAACGTGACCGGATACATATATTCACGTTATATTGTCAGTTTTTGTGTCACGTATTATAATAACGAAATCCATTGTTTCTTTATCAATATACACATTGTCAATACAAAAATACCAAAATTACGATACATTTAGCCTATAGAACCTTCTTACTCGTGCCGGGCCATTCATACCGGCTCAACTGAGTGGGGGCGCCCCCCGGGAGCCACGTGTATCAATGGGGAGTAAAGCGTGGGACACAAACGGAACAGTTTTCAATTTAAAGTATTCTACATCTCTAAATGTATGATAAAAAAGTGTGCTTCATACATTTGTAATCTTGGAACATGAGAAGTTACATAGTTAAAAATGTTTCTATAAGGTGTACGCTATTCCTGCTTACTTACTTCTGAGGTCTGAGCAAATATGTCGTAAATTTATGTTTCAAAATTAACATTTCTCTGCTCATCCATCATTCATGACTCCCGTTATATCATCTTGTTATTTTTATGTTAATTATTTCATAAAAAACTTAAAACATTACTATTAAATTTTGTTCGTAAAATCACACATAACAATATAGGTACTAATTTTAGGATAAGCATAAAGTTTGCGCAAGGAAGACGAAACAGCTACGAAATATTGAATAAGATTTACAAATGACATAATGCCGAAAATGTTCGTAGTACGTGCGTCGTGCGTGGCTACTACGCGATCGATAGCAGGCGGTGCCCTTTACGCGTGCCTACGCGTATCAGCCCCCGGGTGGTGCATGTTTGGATCCCTTTTACACAACTCTCCGAGGTCATATATGGATTGGGTATTTCCACGATTAATGTAATACATGTTTTTTTAGGAATGTGTATTATTTATAATACGAATCGAAAATAAAACGCGCGTATGTGTGTGTGTGTGTGTATAAAAGTGAATGGAACACTTGAACCATAATCGAAACCCTTGGGCTCAAATTCGGGCGAGTTCTTTCACGTGCTTAATTTGTCTTTAGATTTAGTTCCCGTGAAGTAACGAAAGGCTGTCGAAAAATGTTCTGCTGCTTATATAAACCAACCCTCTTTCGAAAAGCATTGGGGTTCCAACTGGTTGTAACTATTTGTGTTCCTAGTGTTGTATTAGAGTGTTATTCAAAAAACCAAGTAAACTAATTTAGTTAAAAAAAGATTTCATATTTTAATTAAAAAAAGATTTCATATTTCGTCCCCCTTACTGATGAAACGGTTATCAAGTGGAGTTTTAGAGCGTTTTTTGCCGTACGTGACTTAAGTCACCGCTCTCGAAGCAATAGTTGTATCTTTACCTAAATTTCATATTTTTAGCTATATTTCATTTCAACAGTTTTTTTTAACAAACAAAACATAATAAAGAACTGTGTTCGAGGCATAGACAGATGTATCATTACATAATTTGCTTTGTTTTTAATTAATTTCATGAATATGTCATTTCATTTTTACATAACATTAAGATACACAAATTTCATAATCAAAGAAATAATAAGTTAATTTAAATACACAATTATTCATATATTTCAAAGGGCCCAATAAATTATATTCGTTATTTACATATTTTCACAACGAAAAATTTATGTTACGGAACTAATAGATTATTTTTACCATTAAAGATAATTAAATATTTTATTACATCAGTATATTAAATAAAAATTTATATTCACGTTAAAATATGAATATATATTCACTGCCACAGCTCTACACGGTGATATAAATGGGAAAATCACATGTCTATCCTATAAAAATAAAGCAGGCTTTTACAAGAACGGTTTTTGCGTTTTTTTCGAACTTTGAGAATAACATGTTTAGTGAATCTTCTAAAAACAAAAGCAATGAATAGCCAAGTAAAATACATACAAACAATATCATGTTTAATCTTAATATAACGACCTATTTAAATTAGTATTATATAAAAAAAAACGAGATAGCCCGTAGATGTATGGAACTAGAACATTTAAATCTTATCTGAAACTTTTGGGACCAAATAAACTTATGTTTAATTTATAACTATAAGTTTTCACGTTTGGCAGTGAAGAAAACAATCGTAAGGAAACCTGAAAGTATAAGGTGATAATCCACATGTGCATCCAACCACATTGATAAGCTTCTCTCTAAGAGGAGACAAGATCCTAGTGCAAGTAGTGTGATCTTTACAGCCATTGACTTAAAAAGAAATTAATTCAATGTACGAAAATTTAAGTTTCGCGATAAAAATTACAAAGACAATGAACGAAAGAGATACAAAAATACATAATATAAAACTAGTTCCAATGTGCTTTTAATTGTTCGACTTTCCCTCTCGACGAGTTGACGTGAGGCGTAAGAGTTACGCTATACTTGTCTCACTTAAGTTATACAGATTAAGTATGATATAAAAATGTATATGTTTTTGTGTGCAATTGAAGCTGTATTACATTTGGTAATGAAAGTGCTTAAGTAACTTTCGTTGTGTTATTCAAATGTTTGCTGCAATTAAATATTTTTATAGCCAAACGCGAATTATGTTTCTATTACTTGTATTAGTTTAAAATGCGTTAATAATTACATTTTATATTTTGACATGGATAACACACTTCTTTGATATCTAATAAATAAAAATATTAAAAGTACCTATAACGTTACAGAACGTATACACTACATCTAAAACAAATCAAAATAATCTCTTATTTAGAATTTCATTTACGAACAGCAGAAAATCTACCATCGTAAGAAAACAGCTTAAATACGAGCAAAGTTAATAGCCGCTATATTTACAGTCGCATTAGTTCCAAGATGTGAAACAGGATGCAGTTTTCGGGAAAACGTCGAGAAAATCATGAAACGGGTCACACAATAGCTAACAATAACTTTTACGAGCAGTAAAGGCGAACGCGTAAAAAGTATTTAGCTTCTTTTACTGCGGCGATTTCCTGATGGGCTTACTTTCGCGCCCTGCACCCGTCGGGCTTTTCACGTCTTCCCTGAGAAAACTGTAGCCATCCCGCTCGTATGTATGACGCCATCTCGCTTCAAGGTCGACGACCGGGGCAGCGAGCGCGCGAAAGTACTTTCACTGCGCTGGCGCATGCAAGTCTCTAACGTTCGTTGCTACGTACGCGTTTGCGTTCGTGTTGTATGGACTTTTGTATGGTAGACGCAGGATAACTCATCATATATGTATATACATCGACTGATCTAAAGAGTTATTGATGACATTAAGAAGTACTTAAGCTGACTCGGGGAACGTGATTTAGGAGCATTTTTCAATAGTTTTATCTTGACATCAGACGAAATGTAAAATGTAAATTTTCATATTATTATCTTATCATTTTTATACAGTTCAAAGAATCACAAAGCAAATCCTAAAACGACTATTCTTTACGATAATTACGGTCAATAAAGTCAACCCTTATTATACTTTGACAGTAGTCGTTATTTGTCGATTAAACTATTCTTAAAGAGAAAACACTATGATCTTATATACAATTCTAATCAGATTAACGGATTATAGATATTGTTGAAAGCTAATGAATAAGTAATAATTATATAAGTATCTGATTAACGAATCAAATATTAAGAAAATTTCGAATACATCACAACGCACATATAAAAACATTTGTGAAATCGGTGGAAAAATTACATAAGACAGTCATTTGAAATGAGAAAATAATTGGAAAACGTGTTAACTGCAGTCGAGCTATTATCTAACAAGAATTGCATCATTTGTGTTATAATATTAATTATTGTTTGTGACACAGAAAATAATATGCGAGTGTGAATTTCAACAGCATTTCAAAGCAACTAAAGCAAATAACGAAAACGGCTCTATTCGTAATTGACTTCAAAGAGAGATGAAGTTCCTAATTCGGTTGTAATTTATTTATTTTTATTCTTAAATATTTTTCAAAAATTTTCAAAAGTCTTGAAAATTACTTTTTGCTTGAGAGGAAATATTTCCGTTCCATTTAAATTTGATGAAAAAATCTAAGAAATATATATTATTTTATGGGCTCGAATTTTATTCGAAGTCGGTTACGTTCGTCGTTGTCATCAGGTGGCCTATTAGCTTTTCAATCAAAATTAAACAATATGTATAATTGTATATATAAAGTATATATTATTGTTAATAAAATAATATTGTATCGTTGTTAATAAAATATATAGATCTGTAAAATAAATAAGTTAGAGGTGGCCATTATCAAATAGGAATAAAGGCTTACATTGTTTTAATGTTATTAAGTAAATTCGAGGCTCTATATTACTAACAGTATTTTAATCTCTTGCTCACATAATAATATTCAGGCTCTTCAAATTCATATATCAGCTTAAGAGAAATATATTTTATGTCTTGCTATTAGTTATAAGTTATCTAGTGTTTATCTCGTAACGATCGTAAATACTTCATGTAAAGGCTCTTCATCTTAACACTATGTACATTGATATGTATGTAAATATATAACTGTTCCTATTGTGAACCGGTGTTTGTGTATTGATGCCGATCTCAACCGCACTAAATTTATTTGTTTATTTATTTATTTGTTAAGCAATATTAATGTTCCTTTTTAATATAAATGTCTAGTTGGAAACGTAATGATCATGTTAAATAATAATTACCAACTAATATTTAATTTGTCATCCTTGAATAATCTCTATAATAAGGCAATTAAATTCAAAATAGCGTGATTAGAAGTATAAAAAGTGGACACAAATGTTTTTTTGTTAAAAAAATAAAAACAAATAATCACGATGTCGTGTGGTATATCAATCAGAGGTAGGAAGCGGGAGTGAAAGCCGGGTTCGTCGTCACGATGCGCACGCGCACCGAAACTTGAGCGCAATGCACATTGATTGCACTCCTAGACTGATCTAGGAGTGCAATCAATTTTAGTCTGAACTAACAGAGACTTTTTTATATAATTAATTTTAAATTGGAACTTTAATTTGCTTGTTCTTTAGTTTGCATATTTTAATGCAAATTCTAGCTATCTTTGCCTGTTAATTACTTTGAAAATGTCGAATTCGAGTCATTAGCGATGGATAATGTAATAGCATATTTAGTATAAAATCAAGTTCAAAGTTATAGTTTCCAGCTTAAATTATTTTATTCTTGAAATGTCAAATATAATGTCACAAGGTGTTCTATTTGTACTCATTAAAGGCCAAATGGGCGGGAATAATCTGTCACTGTCAGGCGTCACTTTGACATTTTGGTTTTTTTTTGTTCAATGATGATAATGAATGTGCAAAGGAGAGTCGTCACCAACTTTTTGTTTTAATCATTATCAGTTTTTTACCACTCAATAAATAAAACAGTAAATAAATTTAACAACATAATTTACATAACATTTATATGCAAATCATCAATTTATTATCGTAAACCTTTATTATAGCTGTCATAATTTAGATTAATTTAAACAAAAATATATGAAAAATTGGTATCATTGCATGTATCTTGTTTAAATTACTAAGAATATCTATATCCATTTTCAACTATCTATGTATACTTATCTAATAATATTCTTTAAAAAGATTTGCATGTTAAAGTAAAATTATAAAATACAGCATTAGGCTATTTTTTTCTCGTGTAGACATAGCTTAAAAGCGAAACGCGTACAAGAAAATGGCGGTAGGTAATTGTCAACAGTAGCGCAATTACAACTGATATAATTCTGGCGGGCAATGCTCGTAATTGCAGCTTGCATAACTATCACTTCTCGTAATGCCTCTCTTACTTTTGTTTTATTCAGTAAATGGACTTATGTTTAACTTATTATAATTGTAGTTCAATTTTTAAATCAGAAGATATGCAGCTCAGTAACACAATTATTATAAAAAAAAGCTTTTTTAGTTTATAAATATAGTATGTACTTATTAACAATTTAATAGAACGTTTTGGTGTTTTGGTGGTTTGGAAATTTGGTGACGATTATATGAATACTTATGAATTTTATAAAGACAATTATAAATGTAAACAGAGGCCGTGAAAATTAAGTTATTCAGGCTATAAGGATTCCATATCAGGCGCCGCTTCAATCGGACTCATCGCCTACGCGGAGTGCCGAGTTTCATAATTAATGACTCAGGCGCCACCTTCGCGAAATTGGTCGCAGGTGGGCTCTAGGTTCGAATCCGGTTGAAATATATATTGCATTCCATTACAATGGTATTGCTTTAGTAAAATATTCGAACTTACAATTAAAAATACATGATAAAACTAGTAACATTACAACATAGATACGATTAGGAACTCACCTTCTTCGACTACATCGTAATCAAACATGAATTCAACTCTTATTTAAATTTTAACACATGGTATAAAAATGGCTAGCAGAAGTAGTTTTATTTCAGCTCAGTTAATAGTAATATCAAAGGAATGAGCCAGCCTATACGGGCACGTGTCCGCCAGTCGCGCGTTCGAGTCCCGGCCGCGGCTATTTGCAGTAAATGGGTCAAGCGATCCCAACTTAGATGCAAGAACGAATACAAAAAGAGTAAAGCGTGGAAGCTGGTGTTACCGTGCGAGTGAACTATGGTTTAACTAAACAGACGCGATCATTAAAGCAGGATTAACATTAACGAGCGATATAATTTTTAAATAGAAAAACGTTTGCCATTCCGTGGTTCAAGGAATATTACATAATATATATGTTTTAATTTGATTATGTGGGTACGTATTTAAAATTATTCCACAGAATCAACTTAACCAACGTTTAGATTAGAAATGTTCTTAATTATACTTGTCGGTGAATATCAATCGAATTGGCGTTGATAATGTGCCTGCTTATGTATGCTTCTTGCTATTTGAAGACTAGAAGGTATACTTATTTGTTGGCGAAGTTTCTCCTTCACCAGAGGCTGAATGTAACTTATACGAGTTCAACCGATCAAGGTTTCATTGCCGTAAAAGAATAGTGGGTGACATTGGCCGGCGAGTATATACATAATTTAAATAACATTATTGTACATTTATTATTATGTACATTACGGAAGTGTCTCCTTGTCGACTCGTTAGCCTTATACGAGCAACGCGTTTATTTTATTATTAAATGTGTTTTTAACACAGCACTATGATCATAAAGCATTTTTAATACGAGCATTGTTTTTATGTTGTAAATTTTATTTCAAATTACTACCAGTCAGTACTATTACTATTTACTTTATTCTAATATATAGGATTTATACATTTATTAAATGTATATTTTGAATTGATCAAAAGTCCTTTGAGGTGTTTCATTGAGTATAATTTAATATTACGATTGTTATTCATTCTAGTTCGTCTTTGAAGCTAAGTAGCACGTTCAGCCTATCCACTCAGATTTATATTCGATTCAGAGATCGATGCAAGAATAACCGTTAAATATCGCCCACATCTCGCTCACGGTGATGTGAAACTAATCCGGGGTTAGCGGTCCAGTGACGCCGGGCCCGCAGTGCATCGGCCGCGTTGCGTAACTCCGCTATTTATACCCACCCTCTGACTAACATCTCTACGGAACTGCGGGTGAAAGTTTGCATATTTTCGTTTCCTCGTTCCAGACAGATGATTGAAACCTTTGTCCAGTGATGGATTCCTTTTGATTCTTATTTTTAAAGCGGACGACCATCTGCTTAGTTTTTTTTTACTTATAAATTCCAACAGCTATATGCTTATTACGAGTTTTAATAATGCTGGAATTGTGTATTTAGAAGTATTGAAAGTGTACGCCTTGTTTAGACATCGTTAAGCTAGGTTTGTTGGACAATATATACGAATGATAAGTAATCGAGCTATAAAATAATGCAGTAGAAGAGTTCAGACATAATGGTTACGGTGTGAAGATTTCTTTAATAATACTGAACTTGTATCGCATTAAAGAACGACTGTTCTTTTCCGAGACGTCGTAAAGGGGTATATCGAGTCCCCCAGCTTCGCCCAACAAGGAAGTGCGCCTACGCATTGTTCAAAACAATTGTTTTCCCATTTTCATGCGCGTTCCCGCTCGCGGCCGTCGCTCCCAGCTCCCGCTGATGACAGCCGGCGACCGTGCGTCGACCTTACCCGTTGAGTGCGACGCCCCCTGGCGGCGGTCCAATCACCTACGTTTTTGGGGGTAAAAACCAATATGTCACTGAACATCGCTATTTATGAAATATTTCGTACGTTTCAAAGAATCTTTTAAAGCGAAATAGACATTACGGCGCAGCGAAGCATAAAATGTGGTTATTTACGAGTATGTGAGTTATATTAAACCGGAAAATTATTATATTATATAATTATTTGAAAAAATAATACACATCCATAAATTAAATGACGTCTAGAAATCGAAAACGGCAGGCAGTGTTGCCAGACCGCCTAACATTTTAAATTTCGAAGAATGTAAATGGCAAGTCGATTACAATGGGAAAGTGCAAATAAAACAAAAAATACGATTATAATATAATATCTATAAAAACATGAACATCTTATAACTATATTATAGCTATTATAAGTCTATCTATCATATATTTTTTTAATGTTACTTCACCTGCTTAGTGTGACTCATTGGCTCAAATATTGCGACTGTCTTTCAAACCAGTTGACATTTTCTGCACAATCGGAGATGATGACACTGCAATCTAATGTTATAACTATTTTTTATTTTCGGAAATAGAAGTAAACGTTCTGTAATCTAACACCGGTTTTTAAAACATTTTTATGTATTTGGTAACTTATTTTTCTATATTATAAATCTTTACAATAAAATATTACCTGTTTTATTTTTAATTTTCAATTTTATGGTCAAAGCTAAAGAAAAGAGAAAAAGTTCGAAATATATATAATCGAAATACAGTGTAAATACCAGAAACGTACCAGAAAACATTTGTTACATTTACAACATTATTAATTTAAACAATAACAAGACAACTCGGTTAAACTGTAATCCACGTAGGATAATCGTTAATTATTTTAATTAAGTACAATTTAACGAGCACTAAGTTTAAACATTAAAAAAATCACGTATTTTTAAATAATACTTGTACAATTTTGAATAAAATTATGGTTGTGATATTGGTTTCTGCCTAAAAAGGTAAATAAAATAATCAACTTCAAAATATACCAAAGGAGCAAATTCCATCCACAATAACTCATGTACTTGAAACACGGAAATAATGAATATTTTTAACATTATACAAACACGTCAATTTAAAAACAAATAAATTATTTCTCATGTTTATTTTAATCAAAATGTGTTTATGTAAGTTAATTCATTGATGGCAAAATACAGATAAAAAAAGAGTATATCCGTTTGTACACTTTTGCCTAGATGATAAAAAAAATTGTCCAGGCGTGACAACGCTTACGTATGTTTGTAGAACAAAATTAATATTAAAAATATATGACTAGTGACTGCATAATTTCAATGATTTCATTCAAAACAATTGTTTCTTTTCAAACGAATATCGAAAAATCACTTTGAAAAATATAAGTTTGAGTATTAAAATGTTGTTTGTTCGAACGAGCCAGCTACCAGCTCGAGAATTAACGCACAGATTTAAAAAAAATGCGTTAGATAGTCTATTTAATGAGAAATTATAAACTATACAACATCATCAACGACCCACGAGCGGAGCAGTATTGTTTACCGCGTGAGAAACCGCGCGTAGCAGCTAGTATATAAATATAGTTAAAACAAAAGTGTTATAAATATTTAGAAAAAACTACACAAACACACACAAAAACAAACAAGGTTTTGTAACATAAAGTAGCGATAATAAATGCAAAAATGATTAGCGTTAGAATGACCAGCATTCTAGACTAGTAATAATGAACAATTCAGTAACTTCATAAAAATACAGTCTTATTACTACAAGGATCATATTTGTTTTCAGTCATGTCTCGTCACTAAATTCAATCCAAATAAATCTGTATCCACTCACGCTTCCTGGATCAGCCAGCCCTGGACCGCATCATACTTTCGGCCCAGCAGTGGGACATTTCTTTACTTTCAATCTACTTATATTGTTTGAGGTTATCGTTCAATAATATTAACGATCACAACGTGTTCACCCCTAACCATTATTTGTGGTATATGTCTCGTGCACTCCCATATACCACCACCCAGTGGGGTTTCAGTGACCACCGGAACTGGTGATAGAGCAGCCGCTGTGCCCTTAGGTACTGGTGTGCCTGATGATAATAGTGGAGTAAAGAAATTACTGTTGATGTGTGATTAGCTTTAAAATATTCTAATGTCATAATTATAATCAAATATATTTTTAATGTTATTTTCAAATGATTAATGAGTAGAGAATATCTAAAATCGAGAATTTGGCCTTAGATTAAACGTAATTCATTAATTACGTTTCTTTCCTTACCCAACGCCGGTGGTATTTTTCTCTTTGACGGAGCCTTCCTCTTCCAGACCTCCAGGACATCCGTCATCGCCAGGTTCCACTGCTTGTCAAATGCCACGAGTGTCGCGTGTAGCACACCGCGTATACCGTTCGCATTACGAGTTATTACCTGCAAAATTAGTTATACAATATAGGAATAGCCCGCCATTCTAAGGACGTCATATACTTACAAATAAGCGAAAACTCAATTAGAAAAACATATTCAAAAATTTAGTATAAGAACTTACACTATACCATAAGGAACCCTATATTACTTGAAAACTGACAATGCTACAATATTACCAACAACACAAAAAGTTAATTGGCATTAAGATATTATCTTACGGAATTACATAAAAACGACATTTGGCGTGTGTTTAGTTAAACAGTCATTACTCTCTTTCTGTCATCATATTTTGACATTCGACAAAAAACATTTTTCAACTTATCACCCCTTTAACAACATTTATAATTGAATCTATTAACGCTTAACTAGTCATTTGAAGAACGAACGTTACGTGTGAAATATAAACGTAATCTCTATTAATTAACTATTTATTGTTCCGTATCTTTGCATCTTCGAGTGACTCCATGACGCGACAAATCTCGACGACACCGGTTTAAACTCGACACGATCCCGGGCGAGCACATCTGACTTGTCATGCGTTTATAATTGTGTGCGATTTTTTATATGGTATTTTATGGTAGGCGTACGAGCAAATGGGCCACCTGATGTTAAGTGGTCACCAGCGCCCATTGACATTGGCGATATAAGAAATATTAACCATTCCTTGCCTCGCCAATGCGCCACCAGCTTTAAGAACTTAGCACATGTGCGATGCCAGCAACCTGCATTTGTCGGGTGAAATTCTGTCACATTTGTATCCTCCCACATTAAACACCGTGGTGGAATATGCTCCAAACCTTCTAATCAAAAGGAGATGGTCTAAGACATTTACATAGTGTTACTTTGTAGATTCACACAAAGAATGAATTAGCTAGTGTAATTATAGGCAAAGGAATACCACGTAGGTTCTTTGGTTCGCTGCGCGTGACTGTACGGTATATTTAATACCCTGACATTACCCTCTACACAAAGATCGCACATTTCCTCATACCCTTCTCATAATATGTGAATATTAAGAACACTTTTTTAATTGCAAGTTTGACTTACAACGCTTGTAGTTAGCTGAATAAAACCTTTTTAAACTACGGAGTTGAAATTTTACCCTTTGGTTCAAATACGATGACATTTTTTTTTTAATCTACCAGGATATGCTACAGACGAAGGAACTCCTCAACAACCAATAGCATAGACAATAAATTATGTATATCCTCTACATACAAAATACTTATTTTATTTTACTTATAGTTTATTATTGTTACAGGATTCGCGCGGACAGTGGAACCTGCCAAATGTGTTCAAATGAAAAACTGCCTTCCATCTTATACAATAATATTAGATTTATAAGTAAGTGCTATCACTATTATATAATTCAATCATATTTTAATATAGTTAAATTAAATATTGATCTTTGATTAAAATTTGATAACTAAATGGTTACGCATTGATGGTGTGAGGACTGGTGTATAGTAATTAGCGTCGGTACCGGCTGGTCGGTCTTTAATGATGGTAAGTAATCACCAACGGCCAACACCAACTATGACGATGTAAGTAATGTTAACCATCTCTTACATCGCCAATACGCCAACAACCTTGGGAACTAAGATATTACACCCCTTGTGCCTTTAATTTCACTGGCTCACTCACTCTTCAAACCGGAACACAACAATACCAAGTACTGCTGTTTTGCGGTAGAATATCTGATGAGTGGGTGTTACCTACCCAGACGAGCTTGCACAAAGCTCTACCACCGGGTAAAATTGGTTACGCATTCATGGTGTGAGTACTGGTGTATAGTAATTAGCGTCGGTGCGAGCTGGTCGGTGTCGGTCCGTCATACCACTCACCGTGACAAGCCTTTACAGTGCCAGTCTAAATAGCGCACCACTTGCCATAAAGTCACATTGTTCGACTAATTTAGTAAAAAAAATATATTTTTTTAATTCAAATTCACAAACGAATAAATTTAAAATCTGTGTCGGTAATGAAGTCATTTATATGAAGTATAAATTGTACAAATTTAAAAATAATGTCATTATGTCATGTAATGTGTTAATATATACCTACATTACAAATTATCGAATTATCGTCATATATATATAATACGACAAATTGTTCATTCAAATGCGTCAAGGTTATCGGAATTAATTTACCAATTGTTTATTACATAATTTGTGTTCGATGTTGGATTACATAGTTATTGTTAATGAATATTTATTGTCTTACCAATAAATAGGCAAGCGGCTCCATTATAAGTGTGTAGAAAAAGGCACACACACATGTGCACTAAAACATTTTCTGAACAGTTGACTGAAATCTAACTGACAAAATCAAATACATCATACTATACTATATAATAGAATTCGGTACAAATATATGTGACAATATGTATTTAACATATAATAGAGTAAATAGATAAAGTTGTAATTAAACTTGTATTGAGTATACATAATATAATGTTGTTTATATAAAATTGAAATGAACAGAATCAGACAGGTTTATAATCAGACTAGGGAACGAAATTAAACAGTTTGTTTTATCTTTAATTTGTTTTAAGTAATGTTTTACATGTAGCCTTGGAAGCGGATCTGATTAAGCGCCATAAAGTGCGTTAAGCCGCTAGAACAAATAAACACCTGGGTAACTTCCACCGCGAAATAAACATTCCTTACTTACGATACGAGGCTTATTTCCTCTGAGATATATAAACAATTAATTTTGAAAGATTTTCCCTGCATTCGTAACGATTGTTTTTGATTAGGACTTATTATTTTTTGACGTGACTTCAAGCCAATTATTATTTTGTAAATGTATAATACGATGAGCTATAAGTATTGTGTTGAGGTATGTATTTAATCCTCAAGATCAATGGTATATTTAATTTAGCCGTGACATACAAAAGCAGAAATATTCCCGCACCACTAAAATTATCGAGACAGAGCTAAATTTAAAGAAAAAAAAACAACCAGCGCTAGCCGACCAAGGACATTACCCGCTTGAACAAACTGACCTATAATTCAATCAATCCAACACATACAAACAAACATACACACACACGCACACACCCGCATGTTTATCACGATGTGACCTCGAGCGCGGCCGACTCAATTCGTAAGTACTCATCCAAGGTCCGACCGAAAACAACTCATATACATATATAACTCTGATATTTTTCCACTGATCGAGATAATTTAAGCAAACACGAAAACCGTTACAGTTGAGGAAGATCAGTGAGCTAAACACGAAGGTCTTTGAGGAGGACTATTGAATATGCATAATGGCTATGAGGCAACAGGAAGACCTACGAAGAAGAGATAGATAGAATCTGTGATTGACTGAGGATAATAAAATAAGCAAGAGATGAAAACAAGAGAAATCAAACTGCGCCAACTCCTGTAAAAAAGAGTCAGGGGAATTCGAATGATATTTTAATGATGTAAAGAGTTGAATCATTCTACAAATTTCAATTTTCGAGATTCCGACTTGTACGAAAGAAAAGAATTGACGAGCTGGTTGGCGTGGTTGGGAGATACTTGCCTTTCGCGCCGCAGGTCGTGGGTTCGAGTCCCACCCAGAATAGGCATTTGTATTTATGAACATTTTTGTCCTGAGTTTGGGTGTAATTATCTATGTTATACAAGTATGTCCTTACAAAAGTATATGTATATAGTAAAACAGTTGTCTGGTTTCCATAGTACTATAATATAAATCGTCATACTTTTCTAACTATACCAGTGTCGTCATAACACAAACTACTTTAATAACACTACACTATTGCATTACAATAAACATTAATAGAATTAGATAACAAGTACTCGAGGTGATTCAACGTGACCTTCCGAAATCTTTATGGAAAAAAAAAACGTCAAAACAAGGACCAAAAAAGGGCACCCGTATAAAATCGCACCGTGTGCTGTTGTGATAAAAATGGATCAACGTTTTCCGGGTTGAAAGTTGTTCTGAACAAGGTCGGAGGCGAGGGCACGGCGCACAGCGCTCGTCGAAACGCGTCACATCGCATCGAACGGTAGAACTATTATGCAGAACAGAACCGTTGATCGAAGAACAATAACATTTTCGGGTTTTGTTTAGAAAACAATTAAATAACTTAAATACTTTTTAGGCTATTTATGGTATATGTATTCTGTTACATAAATATAATAACTGAGTACAAAGTAAGTACTTAAATAATTTCAATTATTTAAGTTAGTTGCTACTCGGTGGTAGAGCTTTGTGCAAGCACTTCTGGGTAGGTACCATTTACTCATCAGATGTTCTACCGCAAAACAGCATACTTTGTATTGTTGTGGTCCGGTTTGAAGGGTGAGTGAGCCAGTGTAATTACGAGGGACATAACATCATAGTTCCCAAGGTTGGTGGACATTGGTTGTCATTTCTTACAATACCTATGTCTATGGGCGTCGGTGACCACTTACCATCAGGTGGTACCATATACTCGCCCGCCTTCCTATGCAATAAAAAAAACGGAATTGATTTTTATTTTATTACTGATTCTCTTGATTTTTTTTTGTGGAAGAAGGCTTTGAAACGCCTTTCAAGCTTTTTTTGATGAACGCAAATTTGAAGTTTTATAAACAAATGTTCACAATACGATTCATATTGACTTGCAACAAATTATCATACAAAAATGCAACGAATCTCTCGAGGTTTAAGTGATGTCCCCCTCCTACACATCACACAAATGTCGCGTACGACCTTAAGAAGACCGCGGTGGGCGGGACGTCCCTTCACCTGCGCGCCACAATTGCGCCTGTCCCGGCGTTGATTGTAAAATTGCATCTCAATGCTCTTCCTACAACTGTTCCCACACCAATGTCCCGGCCTCGGGATAGAGCTGACGCAATAAATTAGTTACAATAATATAAGCAAACACTGCATTCGCTATTTGTCAACGGAATATTTTGTTAAAATTAACGAAGCGGATATCATATTGATAGATTAAGTGAGATAAAATTCTAAAAATGATTTTATTTATTATAATTACAGTATTGTCACTTAAATAAGTAAGCTTGTAAATGTTCCAATGCTGCGCTAAGACTTTCTCTCCTTCTTAAGGAGTAGGTTTAGAGCTTTTTCCCACGAAACTCCATGTTTTACTTCTCCGCCACGCATTATCACACGCTATGAATTATAAACACAAATTAATCGCAAACATTTAGCAGTACTTGCCCGGATTCGAACCCGTAATCATCGGGTAAGATTAACGTGTTCTGACCACTATTACATCTCGGCTCCATTATCACGTTGCTGATATTTAGTTTAGATTATTAATAATGGTAACGTAAGCCCCAAGACGGCGAGCTATTACGTGGTTGTTATTATACATTCTTACAGAGAAAGCAGCGACACTTAATGATACTAATGATTGCTCGGCTCCTCTAGCGAACTAATTTCGCGTGATTATAATAATAATATGAAATCTTAAAGTTCTAATTCATGCTAATACACTATTATATTAATATATATTCATTTCTATTTCTTAATTTCTCGGGAAGTTTATAAACATATTATTATTATGTACATTGCGTTAAGGCTACTTGGTGATGAGGCAGTGTACATGGTTAGGTAGGTACCACACAATCATCACTTAGTCTACCGTCAAAAAGAAATACGTAGCATTGTCTCGGTTAGCAGGGTGAGTGTAGTATAATTACAGGCTCAGGAGCATAACATCTTAATTTTGTGGTCGCGTGATTGACGATGAAAGGGTTGGTTATTATATAATATTATAATATATATAAAACAAATCAACGTATGGCAAATGTGAGTATTCAACTATGTACCTATTTCGCGTTTTTTCAAAATATTTACTTGCTGTCTGAAATTGTAGTGAGAACGATTCCAATTAGTAATAAATTAAATGCACTACAATTAATATTTTCCTTGATCAAGTAATCAATGATGTCGCCACTAGGAAGTGTTATTTGTTATTGTTGGCTACAAACAGAGGACACTCGCTATCGTCAGTCGGGTCAGTGCTGATCGAGTTCGATACCGACACTCGAGATAAATGAGAATTAAAAATATGTACCGAGCGTTTATTACATAGCATTATTCATTTACGAGTACATACTGTTTATGGCCTCAAACTAACATCAATTATGTACTAAAGACTATGCTGACGTTGGCTCAGTGGCTGGCCAACTCGGAATGGGCCAAACGTCGGGGCGTCACCGTAGAATGCGTAAGAGATCCCATGACGCCCCCCCGAAGAGACCGAGTGGGTGCCGCTCGTTTTTTAGTGGGTATTCCGGTGCAAGGGTATTTCCGGAGCTGTGGCAAGGCTCTAGCTTCATATCCCGAGTCATTTATTTCTCAGTTGCTACGGATGTTTGCTTCCCGGACTTAAGGATATTGTCAATGTTTGTCTCAAGAAGCGTCAGTTTTACCCTGGAATTATTTGATTGGAAATAAATGCTACAAACAAACCGCTAATTACAGCTAGCCCATTGCTTATAATAACTAAAATGTCTTATGACGCTTGAAGGATTAGTCATGTTCCTGACTGAAGATGTTTCCGTCAGGAACATGACTAATCCTTCAACTCTTCTTCTGTTCAACTGTTTACATTATTTCCATGACTGTGATTATACGTATTTTTTTTATATTAGAACGTGATATTTATTTCTATTTCGTTAATTAAAATGTCCGTTTTGTCAATTGCGTAACGTTTCGTTATAATAATAGTTGTGTAATATTTTTAGTGGTCGCGACTGGATCGCGCCCAGCGCCCTTCGCCTTGGCTCTTACAACAAAATGTTCAGCTAGGGTTATCGTGATTTCGTTTTGAAATTCAATTATTATATTTGAAAAACCAAACTTCAAATTAAATATGAATTCCCTGCACTTTTGTTGTTAGTAGTTTAGGTTACTTAAGGCGTATCTTGGGTTATGTCCGTCACTCGTTCATCATTCATCAAGTATACCACCAAATATATTGACTCTGTTTTATGGGGGGCCGCTTTGAAAGGTAAATATTGCCAACATATAGACGAAGTAGGCACTCATCGTGTAGTTCGGTCGCAAAAACATATTTTATAACGTATTTGACAACCTTATATTAAATCTATTTTTAGACGGGACACACGAGGTTGTTCTCGAGGGAGTTTAAATTAATCAGACCTTCCTCAAGTAGAGGGAAGTCACGTGACAAATGTACAATATAAATATGTTTACGGTAGTCCTCGTGTTATTTTGAAATATTTAATGAATCGGTCACTGGAGATATATTCAGCGCATCGTCTCCATTTTTTTTTATAAATGATGTAGGCGGTCGATTAATGAGGCCTTCTGTTGGTACGTAATCACCTCCGCCCAGACATTATCACCGTAAGAAATTTTAACCATTCCTATATCAATGTAAGGAATGGTTTATATTTCTTATCTATTATTAAGATTTATTACTTAATTAATGGGCCACCAACCTTTGTAAGTCAAATGTTATGTACGTTGCGCCGGTAGTTACACTGGCTCACTCACCCTTCGAATCTGAACACAACAATACTAATATTATTATTGGTACCTTTGTATTGCAATTCAGCGGTAGAACATATATTATGTAGAGTGGGTGGTACCGGTATCCACCTAAACAGGCTTAGGTACACAAAGGTAAATCGTTAATCATTTAGATAAACAAAATGGATATTCAATTTTGAAGCTGAAGAATAAGCTTTATCGCTTGCTATTCCCGTATTCTGTTCGCAACATTTTTTTTTTCATAAATGTCGGTAATTCATGCATTTCTATACCTTTATCCAAGTGCCATAGACTTAACTAATTTCAATGGTTTAGCTGGATAACCTCATTATTAGAAAAACAGTTACTTCTGCATGAATTGTTTTATATAGGCTTAAACAAAACGTCAAGAAAAGAAAGCCATAATTATCACAATAATTGTTTCTAATTTTACCATTTTAAGTCCATCTGTTTTTAAGATTACGAATAAATTTCTGAAACATTAGATATATTAAAAAATACACGAAATATTAACAAAAGAATACAAATAAAATCAACATATGACCTCCAATTAAAACTTTGTTTATTTCCTTAATTTGTAATTACGACAAATGAAAAAGAGCTCTAAGGAAATAAAAAATTAGGCCTTTTATTCTCTACACGATAACTTGAACTTGTTACGTTGCGTTTGTAATCGATAGGATAGATCTCACCCAACATTAACGTAAGGAAAAAGCGTTAGTTTCATAATAATCAAGTAAGGTCATCCGGCTATCCATGAACGCTTCACAAGGTAAAGGATTCAATATAAATACAAAATGGAAAATTTCGTGAAGGTTCAAAATAACAGCGTGAATATAATAATTAGTATTTAATTGTTATATGATATTATAATCGGTTTTATAACTTACCGGAAACCAATGCAAAAACGGTGTGGTAACATTATGAACGCTTAAGATTCATTCAGAAGCAAAAAAATATCTAAGATTAATTAATTAATATATGTTTCAAGAATTAAATATATGTTTGAAGAATAACGATATTCCTGTAAAACTCATAACCGCCTTCAAATCAGACGCAAACGGGTTAAGTCAGAAAGTACTCATAGTGGTAGTTTTACCGTAATCAGTTGATCCACACGTCACGTGGTCACGTTCCCACGAGCACAAGTGCCAAGAGAAAGTGTACAAAATATGCAAGTCGCGCTGCGCAAGCGCACGAGCCATTTGAGACTACAATTGTCATTTTTTTAAATAAAACAATACAAGGAAGCTTTAATTACGATTAATCGTTAACGATAATATCTTCGTGATATTTTTAAGGTTAAAAGTTGAAGATATTTATCCCGCAAACAATTTGCATCTGTCATTAAAATGTCAATTCCTGAAGGTAGTTGTTAACTTGAATTGTTTCGTTATATAAGTTCAAGATCGTTAGACAACACCTTATTAGCCAGCACAAAATCGACCTTGAGTGGACCAAAATCTATATATATACAAACACCAAAAGCATTGACCATTGACCGCTATAGAAAGTAAACAACTATGAATCCAGTGCGTACGACCTTCAAGGCCTTCTTTTTAGAGTACCAAGCGAAAACACACCTTACATATCGCACACGAAGTTTTAAATTATACAAACACAAGAACGGTGACTCAAAAAAATTAAGAGTTGGAACCTTGAAAATTGGATCTTACCTCGTCGCTCATAAGGCACATAATGACCAACTTAGTCCGGTCTCGCCAGCTATCGTATCTAAGTCAGGCAGTCCCCCCACGTCGTGTCGCAGTGAAAGTGAACGGTGACGTGAAGTACGCGGAAGCGTAACGTGGTAGCTAAGGTGAAGGCTCGATATTCGCTTTTAGTTACTCGACGATAATTATGCGAAATTGCCTATTTGCCTTATTCGTTCGCTAATTGATAATAATTTTAAATAGTTGAAAGAATATTATTAATATATTAACATACAAATACGCGCTGCGATTGAAGTGTTGAAGCTTTTGTTTAATTATTATTTAAAGCGAGAAAGTTGGATATGTAAAATTCCGGTTACGCATATATGATTCAGACCCTAAAGGTCAATGTTAAAATTGAAACAAAGGAATCCGCGAGGTCACCACGCTGGGTGACGCCGGCTATTTCGGCTTAAGTCACAAGTGCGTCGGGTGCTCTTGCGCAAGTCGTGTTCCAGATCCGATACTCTCGGTTTCGGCAAGCCAATGTCACGGACACTTGCAACCGTTTTGTTTTTGTCGCTTATTTGTCGTGTCTGCTTTGGCATTGATTTTAAGTATCCAAATACTAGCTCATTTATAAAGCTATGAACATATCTTTGTTACTCATAAATTATAAAGTCAAATTTACATGGAATAATCTAGAAAATATTTCCTATCGTCATTGACTTTTATATCGTGCATTTAACAAACAACTCATAGGCCGTGACTTCCGTACTTTTTGCACGGCCAGTTGACGGCCTCGAAATCCAATCAATTTGGTGCATTCAAGTAATTATGTTTGTGAATATATTTTCAGATGACATTGAAGGCTACGTGATTCCTATTAGCAGTAGTGCGCCTGTTCGATCATTGTTACAAATTCAATATGATAACGTTTAACTATTTGACGACTAAATGAGGCCGTTAGGGTGACTTGATCTGTAACCAGATAATGAGATATCCACTTAGTATAAAGTGACTAAAAGAAATCGTAAACTTTATGATTGTGAGTGTGATTCAGAATTTTCGGTAAGTAAAGATTGGAAGTTTGGCTGTTTGAAAGAATTGATCTTTTATCAAAATTGTACAGAAAGAAATACCACGCTTTTTTATTTGTTTATGTTTCTTTTATATTATTAACAATAGTGACCTCCATTGTAAGAAGTCTTGCATTGTGCACCAAAAACCAATGAGGAAGGAAGACTGAAAGCGGAAATTTCAGCGATGCATAAAGATCAAAAGACGAAAAAACAAACCGGAATCGTTCAACGGCCTTCAACTGATACGACACAAGGGCAAGCCCTTTATCGACGATTACAAAACTATGATATGAATATCCAAAACAAAAATCTTTGCGCAAGGTCTCTGTCCTAAGTCAGTGGGTAAAGGTCAATGATGCTGTATCATTGCTTTTATAAAGTTAAGAGCGCCTTTGGAATTTTTTCCGTAAGTGTAGTTTGACATTGGGCACAATTTTGACGGTCACAATAAAAACTACCGAGTTAACAATGAGCTTTAGATTTCTTACACGATACTAAAATAAGTAGTACTTCTATTAAATGTGAAAGGACAAGACCATATTGGAGGTCATTTTGAGTTATTGTTTAATAAAAGGAGGGGTAAATTAAAAAAAAAAATGGCATTCTACTGACCGGAAATGAAAACGGTTGGTGATTTTTAAATTAAACATTATTTATGGATGATGCATCTTAACTCCTTGTGAAATTCATATAGATTTCCTCATTCAAATAAATTTACTTATGTAAAAACAGCTATTAATTGGTTATTATGCAAATATTAAAATATTAATTCAACCATTTATATAATATGTATTGTTTTTTAATTATATGCAATCTAATACTTGACTGAAATTGCCTCTCTATTATAGCGTATAACGTCTTTGGTTGTATATTTCAAATAAATAGAATTACTATTTGCGCTGAAAATAGCACTTTTAGTAATAATATTTCGTCATGACAAATTTTGACACTACGCTTATATACAGCAAAAAGTATAAAAATACTTTACACATATGTATAAATAACGAACTAAAATATACATAGTAAAATTTAATCGATTAAATTGTAAGGAAAGATATTAGGAAGAGCTCGAGCAAGCAATTTTTTTAAGACTCAGGATAGTTACTCTTAAGATTATTGGCAATTAGTTGTAAGAATGCACACAGGCCAGTGAGCTACCATATAAGTGGTCACCATCCTATATAAAGTACTAGTGGTATACATGCAATTTTTTGTATCATGGTAGTATAGTAACTGCTATATTTAAAAATATTTAAATTGCCCTAAATTATTTTATTTCTTGTATAATGATACGCATTATTTTTTTTTAATAGTAAAATATAATACAAAACAAATAAATTAGTATACATTAACATTAAACCTTCACCTACAACTTAAAATTCCTTAACGTACTGTGATAGAACAAAGAATGTACATCGGTATTGTTTTCTATATAGTTGTGTGAAATATTTATCAAAATCATAGTGTTCGGAGTTCTAGACAAAAGGGATAAACATTTCATTGGTTACGAATTATCTCAATCAATACACATGAGATTTGCAATCAAAGACAAATCTCTCGAATTTGTCTCTCGGCTCTCCGTATTATTATATATCATGAATAATTTTCCATATACGAATAGATTTATCATTCCATATTTCAAACAGATTGCAATCCTTATCTCTCATCCTCTGCCATCATCATAAACTGCAATTGAAATTGCTTCAAAGTAGTTTTAGCGCATGCGTAGGACGATGCGCATGCGAGGTTAATAAATGTCCGAGCAATGTGCAAGCTCGTTTATCTGTCGCCCTTTACTATGTACTCTTATTTGATTCTAGCTATTTTTGTAACAATACCTATATAAATACGCTTTTATAGATATATTTCAGCTTAATTACCTACTTTGTAATTGATATGTATTTTGATAATAAATGTTCAATAAATCAAACATTTTGTGAGACAAATTTAAAAATATAATGCAAAACATAGTGTCAAATGCGTCCACCGTCAGTGGCATGCGGGCAAAGACTGAATCGCGTGCGACGCTCGACCGTCGACAGGCGGAAGCGTGCGCGCGCGCACCCGCACAAGGCTACGCTCATGACCTCGCGTCGTCTTTGTCTAGCGCTATCTAGCGTTTGTTTACCCGCGAGGCCGAATGCATCATACCTTCGACCAAGTACTCGAGTGCTAAATGATTATTGAGACCATAAATTTATCGAGTTTCTTTTTCAAGAAGCCTTGTAGATAATTGACGCGATAACTAGTACAGATGCTGTGGCGCGATATCACTTCATATTTCACTTTAAATCATCGAGACAATGAAAAAACTTTTTACAATTTCCACTGCAAGCTTTGTTCCCAAGTTTTAGTTTCATTTAAATGGAATTACCTTCACGAGGCGAAGATGGAGCGATAAAGTCGAGGTTAGATAATTCGTTTGATAGCTCATTGTGTGAAGTGGAATATCGAATACATTATAGACATTCTGGCAGTAGTAGTCCGTTCTATGGCGTTGTTTTCCTTGAATCGAATCTCCAGAAGCCAGAAGAATTATTGCTACTTCATTAGTATTATATGTTTACACTTTGTATGTGCCAATAATAAAATTTCTGTTAACAGGTAATGGTGTGGAAATACTGACCTTGGCGAATGTATGACTACTCAGCTTCAGTATACAGTAAGTAAATACTGTTTTCTATAAACTTACTATTGATATTCTCAATATACTAGTTTTATTAAAAACAATGAATGCACTATGATTCTGATGTGTGTATGTATATCAATCATTCTACTGTGTCGTTATTGAGCTTAAAATGCTGAAACTGGAGCAAGTGCAAAACACCTGCGATAAAAAGAAACAAAACGCCAAAAACTGGTCCAAATACAGAGTTATCGTTAGTGTCGGACACGTCTGTATGTAGAGATGGAATAAGGGTGACGACGTGACGAAAACACACGGCGGCCAGTCGGTAGTAGCCTCACTTCGAATGTTGGCGACCTTGCTTGGCTGTACATTTCGGGGTGAGCCGCCTCACACCTTCAACGGTCCGGTAAAATCGTGGGTAAAAAAAAACAGACAAAGTAACTACGTTTTACATTTGCCTGCATCGGTAACATCTATTGAAATATATTTCAGCAACAAAAAAATATTTAGTAACTTATTAAAAACTAACATTAAAATATTTGAAAAATAAAATAAAACAAAAAAAGCAGAAAAACTTTGCCAAAGAAATGTTCACGAGACAAAAAGCTTAAGGTCAAATAATTGAATCACCAACCGTGAAACATTTGCGCAGTATTAAAAAATATGTATCATTTCTAAAAATGTGTTTACTCATAAACACGACCTTGTGCGTTTATTACCATTAATATATAATACGGAAATAAAAAAATAAACACATGAACGAAACACAGATACAAATACACAACAATTCAGCAGATAATATATCTTATAATAACAATATCTTATCTCGTGGACGTGAAACAGATTCAAAATAAACTAGACAAGTTCCATTGCTATCGTACGAGAAACATTTAATTATCTATTGAAATATTCGATACGTCAAGGCGAACACCAAAAACAACTAATGACTGATAAATGGATTAAATATATGAGGAAGTATACTGCGCACGATTCGTCCTAGCCGGCCCTTGTATGCTCCACACAGTGAAACTTACACATGTACCAACAGACACGCACACAGACATATATGGCAATGAGATAACTGACATCACAGCAAGGTCTCACCACTCGATACCATCAGCATGTAAATTATATTTTAAAAACATTAATGCTCATATAAAAATGGACGGTTTTGATATGTATTTAGACATAAATTGTGACTTTTAGAATTTTAATTTGTCAAAGCGATAATACAAGTATCAAAGAATGAATATTTAATGAAAATAATGGTTTTTAGTTAATGAAAAAGACGTTTTTCATTTTAACATTTTATTTTTACTCATAAAATAAAATTAGTAATTTAGAATGGTTTAGTTAAAACCTATCATCAAGAAAGCAAATAAATACTTGTAGTATACTATTATAGACTTATCAAAAAAGGAATTACTATAGTTCTCAAGTGAAAAGGACATAGCTCGAGTGAATGTTTTTATTATTTACTTGCTGACCGTACACACGTGAAACACGCATGCGCGTAACACGCAGTATGACAGCGACTCGCCCGCGGGCCGCGACTGGCGGCGGCCTTCGCAGCCGGAGCACCGCTGAATATTTTTAATATACCTACATACTAACCGAGACAACAGCGCGTACGCATTATTTTTGATTATTGTCTCAATATTTATGTATAAAGCAATATAATCATTGTCTTATTTTATTGACCTTTAAAATTGATAAGGATAACTGCAATGCTTATATAGAATCATTTAAATGTACTTAAATTTGTTATTACCAAATCCCAATAAATGAATGTAGTTATATCGAAGCAATATATTTTATATTTCAGTTGCAAATTGCAATCCGCTTTTCTTTTCGCTTAAACGTAAATCACTGAAAGAACTTAAGTTTTCAATTAGTTTGAAAGGTACGGCCAAAAGATCAAAGACGACATCGACATCATAGATATTTTTAAGCATTTATTTACTTGAGACGTTTATAGATTTTTTTCAAAACCGGATTAGAAATTTCTCTTAAATTCACCGCGGCTCTTAATCCAGAATGAATTGTCCTAATCCAAAAATATTGGACAAATGATTCATGATAACATAAATCGTAATACAGTAGACGTTTTAAGCTGGACTTACGACCGCAGACTATAGCGAAAATCATCAACTGCTTTTGTCTGCGCATGAAAATTTATATTTACTATTCTTGAACACATGAATATCTTATTTGATTTTTATTCATTTTGGGTTAATCCCTGAGTAAAAACAATGAGAGAAACGATTACACATAAAATGTTGAACAACATAATTACCTCCAAATCATTTCTCTTATGAGAAGAGCTTTTTCCCAAATTGGACAAAATTCGTAGTAGCAGTGATTCATTAAATCCTTAAATACATGTATGTTGGACATCAAGTTCGGCTTTTAAACCGTCATCGTCATTATTGTATCTTTTGCAATTTTCATTTAAAGTTGCACTTCATTGATGTAGGTGAATTTTGTTCGGGTGCAACCGAGGGCTGTCCTGTTGCAATATTTTCATTTTATGACCGTAATGTCGGATTTACGATTTCTCCCGGGGAGAGAAATGAAGCATCAGTGGAAACAGGCTGTCTGAATTAGATACATTCATCGTGTTCCCTTTCTCTTTGTTTATCAGTAACAGCGGACTTTCATCGACTTTCGTACATTGCATTGTGGTTGTCGACGCCAAAAGTGATACGAATAAACAACACTAACAACCTAATGTCGTGAAAAACAGAAGTAATACACGAGTTTATAAATCGAAATACGAAACAGAAAGCAAGACATTGTATATCTAGTTTATTCATAGACAATACCTCTGAGTATTATCTCGAATGGTCTTGTTAAAATAGTTTGAGATTAAGTTTTTGTTTTTGTTTTTTAAATAACGTTCAATAATTGTGGTAATCTCCAAATTAAAATTCAAGGTAAAGATAGGTCGGCGTACATTTTAAACGTACAGTTGAAAGATATTCATTTAAGGAAAAACATTGTCGAACATACAATAGTTTTTAGAACGAACGGTAAAGATAAAGTGTGAATAACAAAAAATACCGTATCAGTAACGTAACGAAAACAACACACAACTAAATAGCATCTTAAGGACATTAAACACATAATTGAAACATTCTTTGTGTAGCACACATTACAGACAAATTGCATGTTTGTACAGCGCCATTAATAGACGCTGCGCAAGCGAAGTGGGTGACGTAGACGGCGCTGGCATCGGACAAGGCTCTTCCTAGACCTTTTTCAGTGAGTCACTAGGCATTTCTGTTTTACACACTTGGCAAACAGTACCATAAAGTTGACCGCTCTCAAATGACATATACGACGAGATAACACACTATTTACAACTCTGTGGCGCCTTTTTCGTATAAATATCTGTTAACATGACTATACATACATTGACAGCTACTGAATCGGTAATTTATATTAATTTCTTGATCTTAAAGAATGCATTTTCAAGGCTTATCTCTATTTAAACCTTCTATGCATTCTCTTTTTTTTTGGACAACTATCTTCAAAGTAATCTCAGTTGATTATTATTAGTATCTATAATTATTATTAGTATAAAATTGCCTCACGTTCATATCATATTATCGGATCGTAGACATTTCTATAGTTGATCATTTCGAAACGCTTGAATACTGAGTGAGCCAGTATCAATTAAAGGTAATTCTTTCTATGTAATTCTTGCAGGGTTACTGTTCCACCATCAGGTGACCACTTACCATCAGATGGTCTAATTGCTTGTATAATTATATCTGGAGTAAATTAAATAAATATATATTATATAATTGGTATCTATCACAACTGACCGTAGTTGTACAGCTATATAGACTTTACATAAATAATAGAACATCTATTTCGGCACAGCATCCTCTGCCAGCCGGCGAGTTCCGGGTTGGACGCGAGCCAGATGCACAAAGGATGCACAAACGCCCTTTGTAGTTATGGTGATGGGAAAATGTAAGATTAGAAATTATAGTTGCGGAGGTTGTAAAATATGATTAACGTGCTAGTTAATCATCTTTTTCTGGCGAGTTGTAACAATAAAAGTAGAATTACGGTCGGTATTAGCCTCCCTAGAATGAGGTCCCCTCGTCTTGAGAAGGTTTGTTTTGTTCCACCACGCTGCACCAATGCGGGTAGGTGGCCTGTAATTAATGTCTTTATCCACCTTAAATTATTATCCATAGCGCAAAAATACAATGTTAATGTTTACCTTTGTATCTAAATTTAAAACTTATTCAATTATCTAGATCTAGTAGCTAGCTAGTCCGTCTGCACATTCCGAGGCCCCTGTTTAAATATGGGGTCGAGCCAACGGTAGTTATTGGACTTTATATCGAGAAATTATCAGGATTACGAATTTGACAATGGTTGTATTGACGTTAAACAGAGGCAGTTTTCTTACCTTGATCCTTAACCGCTGGTCCACGCATTCTTTCAAGGCTCCGAGGGGTCCTGTCATCGTTTCTATACGCGTTATGATATTATTGACCTTTTTTCTGCTTCTTGTAGTTGGAACGAGTCCTGAAAATAATAAATTAATATATTCACGTTGCCAACGTATAACAAATATTTATAAGATCATTGTTGACATACAAGGCACGAACATGCAAGATAGTTAATTCCAAGAGTTACGCATTTTAGGCAATGAATCCATTTGAATTTATATTATAACAAATATATTGTTGCCGTTCCATCAGAGTAGGACAAAAGCCAATCCCATCCAGCCCATCAAAGCGTCATCCAGCCATATAAATTCTTGGGTGTACCAGGGAATTTTCTTCCAGCATTTGTATATTATCAAGCAATTTACCATCTTAGCTCGTACTTAAGGGTAGAAAACTATGTTTTAATTTTAAAATGTTTTAATGTAAAATTAAATACAGAGAATATTTTCATATTAGATCTATTGGTTCCTAATAAGGAAATGGCGCTGACCTTTGCCATGCAACACGCTCGAAAGTTATGCAGTCATCCATCGAGAAACTTTCAAAAGAAAAGCTTACGAATAGTCAACAAATGAAAGAAAAGTCATTGCCTTAATTTTCATTGAAAACGAAATACTATAGATATATCAGATTCACTAAACAACTCTCCTTTTTAAATAAGGAGATTTATCTTAATTCTGCACAGACGATATTATGTAAAAGTACATGATACAAATTCGTCAAGAGAAAATAAGATATTTTATGCAAAAAATATGTAATTGAATGAGACAATACATCAAAACTGCTTTTTAACAAAAATTATATTATGTCTTTAATTATTATACGGTAATGAGCGTAAAATCAAATCATAACAAAATATTAGTCAATGTAAATTAAGATATTACTTCCGCATTTATAACAATTCCATGAACCGACGCAACAACGCGTGTTGCTACAATTAATTAAAAGAAAGTAAAAATAATTAATCGCTAACGATTTTATAGCTGGCAACAACGCGAAATACTCTTTATGTGTTTCTACAGGTGATTTTTTCAATACAACGAAAACACGGAGCAACGACTTTTGAAAATACGTCAACCTTTTATAAGTACCATTACACAAATATACTACACGTTATATAAAACATACGGAGTACCATCGGTGTACTGTGAATCATTTAAACGACTTTATAAACACTTGTTAATGAATTCCAACTTAAAAAATATAAAGTACCCTTTTTGTAGACACTTAATTGACTTTAGTTAATGAATAAAAATAAAAATGGTTTTTAGTGACAAGAGGGTATATTTTGTTATTTTTTTGAAAAATTACAATTTTTAAACGTATATATACTATATTGAGTGATATTGAGACAAAAAAGATATTGAGAGAAAAATTATTAAAATTATAATACCTAAATGATGACCGGTAAAGTATAGCTAACGTCATTATTATAATTATCAACCATAAAACACAATTACGTAGCACCGCGAGCGAACGTTGATTCGGTCAAAGATCTCGCGCATCACAACATCTCCGAAATTTATTATTATTAAATATTTCATTACAAAAATGTCAGTGTTGTCAATGCAAAATAATAACATAACATAGTAATAAATCTATGCAACTCTCGAGTCGAGGTACCAGGGAGGCATAGCTCGCATGCGGTCGCCGATCGCGAATTACTTTCACTCGACTATCCCCGGGCGGTGACCGCGCGCGGGGTCGTCGTCCGCGAGCCGAGCGCGGGAAACGCCGCCATCATGCCATTCAGAAAAGCGCGCCATGTTTACACAGATGCGCACCGAAACGCGTTGCATCACTTCCGTTTGCGTTCCGTTTCGTACACATTACGCGTACGTAACACGTGCCGATTTACTCGTCTAATTGATAAATTGGTGTAAGGAATTATCTTTGCTTTTATATAATTATTTATTAAATAAAGTCGAGATGAATTGATGGATTCATTCAATCAATCATCACATCTATATAAAGTGCTATAACCTTAACTTTTATATTTATAACATAGCCATAATATAGTATTTTATTATTAGAAAATTTAATAAATTATTTATTGAATTTCATATATGTGTAAAATTTATCACCAGTGTAATCTTAACCTACTGTATCTAATTTATAGCCCGTCATTTAAAGTAACGTAATGAAGTAATACACGCAGATACATATAACTACGATAAGGTGGAGCACGGTCCGGCTCGCGCGCAGACGCTCACTCAGCACTGCGATAACACGCGACTATTGTAACTCAACTGAGTCACTCTAAAGTCTAAATCAATACGCATATTATCATCCAATTTCATTTAAGATTATGTATTTGATTGCAATAACAATACTGGTAATAATTTATTCTCACTCAGTTATCTTGTATTCAATACAATAGAAATCGGCAACGTTGAAATGAATTCGAATTTTAATCGCGAAATACTTTGAAATCCATAGATAAAATATCGTTTGACATGCTACATATAATTATTTTTTATCTGTATCAATCAACACGTCAAATAATTTTTCCAAGGTATCAATTTATACAGTTTAACTATGCAACGGTCGTATTATGGTTGCTATTTTTTTTTCTTTCCCGTGAATATCCGGGGGTGTCAACGACCGATGCACCGGGGTGCAACGCAGATAGCATGCGTCCCACTCATGTGAAAAGCGGTTATGCAACATGCTCACGCGAAAGTCTTCGTACGTAGCCAACGGAGATCTTCGACGACATGATAGACACTTGCATATGACGTTACGATATTGTGATCTCTCTTATATTTATTGAAAGCTCCGCGCGCGACATCGATATTTTGAAAATTATTATTATTAGAAAAGGTTATAATTAGCTACACGACCCGCCGACTGGTGTTATGAGGATCTACATAAAATGTATATGTCTTAATACATATAACTGTAATTGTATCCGCCTCGTGCGACAGGCAGGCATTATCATTTTTGAAATTTACAAAAATATTTACACAAACTATTGTAATTTTTCACTCAATTTACACCTGACCTAACCCCATGAACCACTCAGTGCATTGGTGAAACTGAAAACTGTATGAAAATCCGTTCGATAGGTTTTTAGTTTATCGCTGTCAGAAAAACCGACGCGGCGGACTTTGTTCTATAATTTGTAGTGATAGTCGTATTTTAGTTATTATTTTATACCTAACTGCCTATCTGTCAGTCAACCGCCCGCATGGCTCGGGTGTTTAAAATTAAAATTTAATACGTTTTTTATGAGCAATAAAAATGTACTCCATGTCCTATTTCACATCAATTCCGCGCCAAACTAATTAAGATCTATCCAGTCGTTCAAACGATTGACTAACATCCAAACGCTTGTATTTAAAACATTATCAACATAATGTTTATGTTCTAGATTTTGCATTCAAATATCAGATTAAATCGAACACTTTACAAGCGAAAGTACAGACAAATGCTACTTACACATAAACGATCACTTACAATTAAATAAAGCTAGCTTGTAAACTAACAAATAAAAGTAATCTTGAACCGATTTTAATAATATTTTTTTATGAATAAGATATATCTTATGATTGGTCCGATATAAATTTGAAGAAATATACAGCGCGTTTAAATGGACTACCCACCAATATTTAATAATCAATTTATATAGGTAAATATTTATAACCGCGGCTTTTGTGATTTTTTTATTTATTTTTCATGTTCGACGTCTTTCCCCTCCTTAATTTTATATGGGACACCTTTTTTTAACAATAATAAGTGTCAGAAAAAAATTTGGAACCATTTTTCACAAAAGCCGCGATTATAAATATTTCCCAATTATATATTAACATTGACAAGCTGTCTTTTTAAAGCATACAAAATAAGCTATAAAAACAAAATACGAACTCATATTTACTCGCTAAATTAAATAATACTTTAGTAAAAAGAAAATGTTTTTCGCATATATATGTCATTAGCAGAAACTGAGCTACAGACTGTAAAATCTTTCGTATAATGACTCAACGTAGAGTGTACATAAGTATATAAATTGTACCGTAATCGCTATTGTGGTTTCGATTTCAATATCCGATGTAATCTTCTCGAAATCGATATAGAATATCGAATAACGCTATCTCGCGCGTACGCAACAGTAAGTCGTTTCAACTAACTTCCTTATTTTAAAACGGTATGGATACGCTAATTAAACAATGATAAAATCTAACAACTAGTTCGAATTAGGTTCGTATTGCAAATAAGCATCTTACAAAGGAACTGGCCAGCTGTGCGTTTCGTTATTGTTCAAATAACTTTCGCGCACCATTTTCGTTAAACGAGCGGGAAAATGGACGCCATCATGCGATTGCATGCTAGCCCTAAATAAAATATGAAATGAACGCATCGCATTACAATTAACTGATTTCTAATAAAAAAAAGCGCACGAAAGCGAAAAAAAATTCTTGATTTTTAATACATTTATTATATTTTTTTTAACTCAGCTGAGCTATACGTACGTATTTAATTTATATTATATAATCTTAAATACCTATTCTAGACATATATTTGTTCTAAACAAAGGAATAGTAAATATTATCTAAAGTAAAATAAGTGGAATAAAAACGAGGGAATGTTTTGTATAACATAATTATAATAAGACAAGGCCGAGCGATGGGTCACGGGCCGTATGCAAATCACTGATGCCATTGTTGATATGCAACCATCAATGGGTTCTGTTATCCTATTCTGACTTTGAATGCTTGTAACGGTGAGAGAGAGAGAGACAATAAGAAGAATCAAACACCTACTTAAAGTTAAACAGATCCAGGACATGAATCTTTTTAGCAATATTAGAAAAACTTACAGATATATATTAAAAATGTTATAATTGTTGGTTGGACAAAACCTAACTACAATATTATAATTATTTTTATATTATGTGACACTGTGACTTTTCCTTGTGACTCAAACTGTAACCAAAAAATCTTGGAACGTCCAAGGTTGTTTGTCCGACAGCCCTGATGACGTGACGTCACGAACACGAGTACCGCTTAATTATATAAAATTAAAGCACATTTAAATAACCGAACTGGCCAGTGAGTAGAAAACGTGAATGTAACAAAAAAAAAAAGAAGTTATTGTGTGTTTAATGTGTTTATAATTCATCTCGTATTCGACGGTGAAAGAAAACATGCATGTTTTTCCACCAACTCGTACTGGAAATGGGTCGACGAAAAATCCGCAAAACCTCTTTCATTTTTTTATTTTAGGTTCTTTATTATTCAATAATAGAAAGGTTGGCGGTCAAATTGGCCACATGATCATATACTTACATTTAATTGTATGCGATAAATATCACCAACGCCTTGCCAACTCGCTACGTTCCCTGTGTTTCTAATTACCCTGACTCACTATTTAAACCGAAACAGTGATCTAAGGCAATGATGTTTAGCGGTAGAATACGAAACTGGTGAGTGGGATATACAAATGAGCTCTGATCTCGACTTGCCCTTACTTGGATTTGAAGTATGGAGATACAATTGTTTGATTGTTTTATGATTAATTACAGTTTTCAATATAAAAACTTTTTAATAGTAACTTATTCGGCATATTACTTCTGTATCTGTAGTTTAATATATAGTGTAAAGTTATTTAATGTAATTGCATTTTCTACTACAACACAAGATATTCCTTTTAAAAGTTAAAGATATATATAAAACATAAAAGCAATAAGACGTTGTGAATTTTCATTTTTATAAGTGTATTATGTCACAAAGTCATATATATTCAATTCTCTTTAATAAAATTTAATGTATTAATATATTTTTTTAATTTCGTTTTGAAGCAAAGACATTATTAAATTCATTAATTCCGTGAGGCCATTAACCTTGCAATCATTGTTTGCGCGTACAAAGTTTGTTTACAAATGATCATAGGTACGTCTCAATTACTAGATAAATTGAAATAAATTAAGATCAACATATCATCGCTCATCAGAACAGCTACTTTATGTACACTACATATTTACCATAGACAATAATAGAACGATATTGTATAATTTTACGTTTAACGATCATGTTTTTTTTTTATTTTTGAATTTCGAATAGCTAAATAGGATTTAACCCTCTTTTTATACTTAAAAATATTAACATGAAGCATTAATATAAATAGGGTTAATTTTGTGTTATTTATAGAAAACCAAGGTATATAATCATGTATTCTCTTTTTATAACGAAAACGTACAACTCGTTTGGTCAACTGTTATTTATCCTACTTTTTTATAATTTCGTAACTTTTAAATTGTAATTTTGTCTTAAAAGGCATATGTATTTAAGACTTATACACATATCTGATAGAATAAAGAATACATCAATTTTACAATATATACTTATTAGATATCCATTTTTCGATATACTAAATTATATGGTAACCATATTATACATGCTATATTATACATAACTGTTCGTGTATTCGGCGACAAATATACAAATAATTATAAAGAACAACGACCTTTTTCGTACACGAGAAAAATAATGATACTGTTATGAATCATTCATTGAATTTCAGAAACATTTCGTCTCATTTTCTATTCATACTCGTATAACTGGATGATTATCACCATATAGGTACCTACTTATATAAAGACTGTCCCAGAAACTTAGCTCACGATAATCAATAATAAGTCAATACGACTTCAATTAGTGAGTTCATTTTTCAAAAATATTTCGATTATCGTTTTCGTGACCATCTGTATAAGATCAGTGTCGAATGAACTTGATAAAAAAAACATAGTAAATTTGATCAAAATTGCTGTTTGAATCAATGATTATTTTATATAATATAAGGTGTTTTATTACGTGGAACCCGTGGTGTGGATTTTAAAGAGCGATAGCGGTAAGTAGTGGCTATTCATCCCTAATTATTTCATTCACACGGTCCGCCGACCGATCGCACGCGTCGAAGTCGTACAAGTGACTGGGTGGGCTGAACTCACCAGACGATCGAATTAGCTTGGACATGTTTATATTAAAAAACCGAGTAAGTACTCGATTCGGATGAACATGTTTGTAAATTACACGATTATCGATTGTAAATTTGTAAATGTAAACCGTTTTAAATTAATCTTCGTTTTGAATTTGAAACGGTTGACAGATAAAAAAGAATAATCATTCGAATAACAGATATAATAAAAATAACCACATAAAAAAACCTCATCCTTTATACATTACTTTGTAAAAATATAAAACGTGGCCATTAATAATGATCAGTTTTGAATTCCATTAAAAAATCAATAGAATTACATTGCATATTTTCTCAGTATTGACATTTGCGGTTTTAATATTACACATCAACAATTAAATATTTCTTCTTATTATAAAAACCAATAGAGCGGTAAGAATTTTTTTTTATTATCCCATCGGGACATTTCACGCATGGCGACCCTACGGGGCCGTTTATCCCGGCCGGGGGGAACGACCGTCGCTGACACAGAGCCGAGCGTTGAACGGCCTAGAATGACCTCGTGCGTGACCTGGGGTAGTGGCTGTTGAGTGGTGACGTACGCACGTGGGAAAGGGTTGATGTCTGTTAACTGTTTACCGACTACTCGCGGCTTTACTGAAGTGGAAATTAACATTTTCATAATTATTTCACTACGGGCATACACGTAGAACGGTTTAAAGTTTTATTAAATACATTACGACAAAATATAGACATCAACATTTCATCACACGAAAGTATTCGATTTCTTAGTGGTTTTAAATAGTATATTTATAATGTTATTATCGCGATTTTCACCAATTAAGACCAATGCAGAATTCCAAGTATTATAATAAAGTTACAATCTTATTAACGCTTCTAATAACTTCTGATGGTTCGAAATTCATATTTACGATGGTAATATTTAGTAACGTAAGTAGCTAACAGCAACATTATTGTATTTCTATTTGAGCCAGTTAACTTATCACTAGCATGAGGAACATAAAATCGCATACTTGACGGTAGGACTTGGTGGCAAGCTCGACTGAGTAGGCACCAGATTTTCTACCGCAAAAAAGTAATACCTACTTGTATTTGTGTTCCGATTTGAGGGATAAGTGAGCCAGTGTAACTACAGACACGTGAGAAATAACATCTTAGTACTCAAGGTTGGTAGAGCTTTGGTGCTAAGATTTATTTTCCATTTACATTGTCCTGATCTCAGACCAATGAAGCATAAATATAACACATAACTGTTTATATACAAATAATATGAATCGTGGTTGGCCATAGCTGTGCATCCTCTGTCCTTAACTTACATAAAAAATATATGCAAATGATCATACCATAACATGACCGCACAATTAACTTCTGTGAAGTAAAATACTACTTGAGGGTAAAATCTCATAAAACTACAGTTATAACGGTTACATAGAGTGAAAAAAAAATGTATTTGCATGACTTGTCATACATTAACATAATATAAAAAGGTTTTCAATTGGTTGGGCATGTTTACAAGACCAAAGATTACTTTTTAAATAAATCATTGTTAATTGTGTAAATTTCTTACTGATGTCTACATATTACATGTATTCAGTAGTGTAGCTTAATGTTCTTTACATAAATTAATTTAAAATAATTACTTAAAATATTATATATATTATATAAATGTGTACAGTATATAGTAATTGAAAATAAGCTGCTAGATTGGACAGTGGACCACCAATGGTCACCTTTACCGATAGATAAATTTATTGCCATTGTCACTGGATACATAGCCAACATTATTGCAATGTTTATTATAAGTTGACTTTTAATTAAATTACATAAACAACCTTTAACATAACACAAAACAAACTTTATCATTCCGTTTCACAAAAATATTTTTTTTCATAATATATGGACAAGTTTTCACTGAAGATGGACTGTTTTTTTAATATTAACTATATACTTATCATGATGACAGAGATAATTTGTAGCAAGAATTTAAAAATGACAATATAATGCTAGACTTTCTCTCTCACTACAGAGAAAGTTTTTTAATCATCGTCATAATGCTTCACTGAAGAATGGTGGTGTGTATTGGTGCAGTAGCACAAACATATGTACTGGATGACTCAATATTCCTTTACGACCAATGGTTACTGAACTTTAGTAGCATATAGGGTTGTGGAGGTCCAAGTCTGAGAGTAATAATAGTTATAAGCAGAAATTAGGCATATGAAAACATAGTCCTGTTTGCCTGGATTTTAAACAACAATCTTCTGATGTGGACATAGGGCTTAGTAAGAATTTCAAATGTATGGCAGCCATGAGGTTAATTATTACAACTATGAAAAGAATACAGAACATTTCAAATATCAAAAATATCTCGTCAAACTGTATGTTGTTGTCTTACAATGTTGTAAAGATTTTTGTTATAATTCAAACTTTATTTTTATCCTTATACTTAACTTATAAACTTTATTAAGCTATAAGTTTTATTGTTGTAAGCTTATAGTTAATATAGCAATGATCTTCACAATATAACCTCAAAACGTACCTTCATATTGGGCGAAACGTTGTTTATTCTTTTCCTCTAATAATCTTTCTTGCTCTTTCTTCTTTCTTTCTTTCTCTTCTTCGCGCTTCTGAATTAAGTCATGATGTCCTACAGAAATTATAGATGAAGTATTTAAGTTTTCATATTTAAGAGCGGCTTCGAATTGTTGTAAATTCTCATATAATGGTGCATCTTCAACGGGTAGCTGAAGTTTACTAGCGTATAGGGCCTTTGCTGGGTCAAATTTAGAACTACAAGCGCTTAATTCAGATTCGGATGAAGATTCTGAAGACATTTTTAGGTATTTAAAGCTTTAATAAATAATAACAAACACTTTAACTGTCAGCTAGCATCTGTCAAAGTGACTATTCAATCACTACAGTTGCGTTTCGTTTTTGCTCAAATCATAAAGATGTATCAAAATGTTATTAAAACAATTCATGAATCATTCTATTTTATTAAAAGTAAACTAGGAATATGCGTAATTATATGCCTTCATATTTAAAATGGATGAGGTTTGAAGCTTTTAGCTGATTATAATACCTAATGAGTAAGAATAAAATATTAATAGACATAATATTTATCCAGTTATTAAAATATAATATTATTCAGATTTGAATTATTCATAGAATCAAACGAACAAGCAAATAAATGAATCAAAATGTTCACAAGTTGTTAGACTTGAAACATGTTTTTATACTGGCATTGCAGTCATAGCGATCTCGTGATAGAATGTTGAAGGCTCTTCCTAAGTCCAATAATGTATTTAATTGCAGCTATTATGAAAGCATTATAGCAATCGACCAGAATAACATTCTTTGTTTCGATATATTTCAACAGTATAATACATATAATTTAAAATTATGCTTTAAATCTTGATTACTATTTGATAATAGATGGCGCTAATTGGAAATTCGTTTTCAAATTTAAATATATAATGTCAGCAAATGTAAATATTATGTAAAATCATGTTGTTCGCTGATATTGTGAATAAATTAGATTTTATCTTGATATGTCGAACTCATTGCCAATGTTGCGATAGTATACAACAAGGTCTTCATAGTAGCATGCAGTAGGAAGTAATCGAACCAAGGTCGACTGGAGTCGTATCTAATATTATAGAAGCAAGGGAAAAATATGGAATAATACCAGAGGAAATTATTAATTATTTTACAAATTTTAAATTACTTTTAAATAAATTGTAGTAGTATTAATAAGTTTACAAACTAAAAAAAAGAAATAGTAAATAAGTTCTTGTTAACTTTTAGAGAAACTAGTTCTTTGAGTAGGTAATTTATTTATAATCATTATGCATTTCATTAATGCGTTGTTTTATTATATTAATCGTCTTTTTTGTCTAATTGCACTGATAATGATATACAAACATATTGGTTTGTAAATCAGTCGTACTATTATCATTCAAAACAAGATAAGTATGTATAATTGATTTCATATTCACAAAACATTGCGTAACGCCTAGATTGCATGTGCGCAGCTAGTCAGTTGCCATGACAACCGCAATATGGCCGCCGAGTCAACGTTCTAGTCACGCCACATCATTTCATTTCACTTTTCACTACGTCTATATATTGATAGCTTACACATTAAAAATGCATACGAAACAAGATTATTCTCATAACGTGAAATCGATTCATTGCATAATCCGTTTTCACGCTGAATGTATTTTGAAGTTTCATTTTTACGATGTACCTGCTCGAAATGCAACGAATAATAATGGATTAATAATGATATTGTAAATGTACATAATTTTTTTAATTAATACATAATTCATGTAACTTTAAATTATTGCTCATAATTTAATTACGAATCGGTAGACTTTCTAAATTTTTCACGCAATTTATTTTACTTTGATTTAGAAGGTTGAAAAAATAAAGATTTCACAAAACATCAAAACGGAAAAATCTAAATACTCACAATCAAATGCTATTAAACTGAATGTAAATGTAATTATACCTACAATAACAATAATTAATTAAAACAATGGTTAAGAAAGCACCTAGGAAGTGCACAGAAAACAAAAGTCAATCTTTGTACGCTACTCAGCAATTATAGAGAGAGGCTGTACATGAAAACTTTTTGTTATATTGTTCGATTGTACATCTTGTTTAGATTACTTTCCGCACATTGTCAAAGCCACATTATAAATTCTTTCGAATAATGACATTCATTGTGTTGAGAAACAATAATTGTTGTTTTTTTTATCTTTTTTAACAAAAAATAGATTACATTTTTTAAAGAATGACCACCTTATACCATAGACAACGTAAATCTACTCACACTATGAAAATAATATAATATTTTAACGCTACTTTATCTTATGAAGCTATTATTAAATAATCAATTTTTTTCTCTTAAATACTCTAACGCCTTCTAGTACAGTTAACCCCTAAAGACGACATAACAATTACTTAGTTTTTGTGTGTAGTGTAGTACATAAAACCAAAGCAATTAGTAGTAAGTAAGTGTATAGTCCCTGAAAGTGTTAATAGATATTTTATCTGTCTTTCCGCCAAGTGTGACATGTTTAAAGTAGAGATGGGCAATGGTAATTACTGTATTAAAACGTTGAAATTGTAAATATTTAATCTACATTCAATTATTCTTCACATAAAAAATATAAACTATATAATAAAATAATTAAAAAATTATACAAATCAATTTAAAAATTTTCGAAACGAATAAAAAGTAACGATAGGAATTTAAAATTAATAACACTGTATATTGTCTACGTTTACAGCTTATTAAATGCGTAATTTATTGTTTGCAGGGAGAAGCGCGTGCGCAGTGGGTGTAGGTGCGGCACGCAGCCTCTATGCCGCATCGACGCAGGTTCGACATACATCGGGACGTCGCCAGGTGAACTCGTAACACTACCATTTTGCTTCTAAAATATATGTTTCGTAATATTTTGCAAGCTTATTAAATATATCAAGACTTATTTTTTATTTAGTTGCATATTTCTATTGTTTTTGTTTTAATAATTATATTGATAGTTTTATCTTCAACGGTCGAAATGCTATGACTGTTGTTAAATGTAATAACTAGGTAATAAAAACCTCGGTAGGATTTATCTTTGAAATGCGTGAGAGCCTACTCTTATCGTTTTCGCAGGTCGCTGTTGAAGAGAAGTGATTTATTGGGGATGAGGTTACCTGGCTGGACTGACGAGCCAACGAATAAACCGTCATGTGTTCCTCTAAGTACCTAAGCGTCACATAATAATATATACAACGAATAATGTACGTTCCGTCCAAACACTGCCAAACTTTAAAAACGAATTTATTAGTGTGTAGTTCAAGTTATTGACCGCGAGCGCGTGTGTTGTGTTAGTGTAAGAGCGCCATCTGGCGTGATCGAGACGCGCAAGGTGGCGGGGACGCATGCGCCGTCGGTGCCGGCGTTGGCGATGCCATTTATTGAAGACGAATGGTGGTCAGCGGAGAATGAGGGCAGGATGGTCGATCTCTCCAATTGCCTGCAGGTAATATGATGATATATGTATTACTTGTAATTAATATAATAAAAAAAAACCAGATCAAACACGGAGAATTATATATTAAAAAATAATAGATAATGTGGTGCGATGCGTTTTCATTTTAAAATGCTGAAATTGAATTGCACCAAAATGTATAAGCATTCAGAACTTCTAATTTACTAGAACTCATGTAAAAATGAAGTAAGTTTTAAAAATCATATTGTTTTTATAAATATATAGACTTGTATCTAATATTCAGAAACGGTTGTAACTCTGAAATTAAAGTCTATTTAAAGTGTCCTAAACATAAATAGCATTGATTAAAGTGGCATTAAAGTATAAAAATATATGTATAATATTCTTGGGTTTACTAATGTTTATTGTAATTTATGGTGGCCTCACGACATTCATTGATATTTCTTATAATATTTCCAGGACGCGGTAGCCGCGAGTGGACATAGTGCGACTCAGCTGCAACTGCAAATGGCGACATCTCTTGGCGAGTTATCGCAAGCAGAGCTGTCTAACTTCGTGGGCGGTCTTACCCTGGAGGCAGACGGCTCCGAGGCTGCAGACCCAGATGATATTCTTAAGCAACTGGGAGAAACCGCTTTTGATAATTTCGACACTTTTTTTACTGATTTGACCAATTCCACTGCTTCTTCTGCGCCTCCTATTGAAATAAAGGTGTGAATTCATTTTTTAAATATACTATTGAAATACCGTTATAGTTAAACTATATTCTTGCACAATATAATTTAAAATTTTCACATTAAAAATAATTTACAAAATTTAATTCAAATACATTTATTAGAAAAATATGCCGTCAATAAATGTTGAAAAGACTTAGCTGCAGAGGAGTGCTTTTTTCTTTTTCAGCAAGAAGAGAATAACAATATATCGCCACCGTCCGGAAGCCAGCTACAAAGTTTATATTATCAACAAAATAATCAACTATCCCTGCCAAATAATGGGCAACAACGTTTGCAACAATTATTGAGGTCCGGCACAAGCGCTATTAACCATGCTGTAGCGAATAATATTAACAATGGACGATATAATATTGCTTCAGCAAACCCATTGCTCGCTGAGAAATTAGCAGCGACATCTAGTGGTATAAAGCAAGAACCAATGAGTTCTGATTATAATGGCACGAGTATGAACTACGGAAACGCATCTCCAATGCAACGAGTGCCGAGTGGGAAGCCTCAAGTACATGATGCTGGCGGAGGAAAAGGTAAGATTGTTTTTTATATAAATATTGACTACATAACATAAATATTAAGCACATTAATCTACACACCATTTAAACATTATACGTCAAGTGACATCTAGTGTTAACTAGCTGAACTTATACAAGGTGAAATTATTTAAAACCACCATAGATGGCGCTTTATATAATAGTATGTATTTGTACCGATAGATGTCGCATGATGTTCTTAACAGTCAATGTGCATTGATAGTTTTACGTTTTACGATGCAGTTTTCTCTCAATCCACTTTCAATTTCCGCTCGAGGAAGTGTGATTTTCCTTTTGCGATTACTCGCTTTTACCAAGACAGCATTTAGCCATCGGCTATTAGAAAGTTTCATAATTATTAAAATTACTAGCAGGTTCTCTATTGATTTTGCTATGAAACAATATAGTACATACTTGATACATAATGTGATAAATGAAACAATACATTTTATTTTTAAACAATATATACTTTTGCATAAATTTTGAAACGTCGTATGTGTCTAAAATATTTTTAAGTACACGATATGTACCTATTATTTAACCTATAAATCAAATACATTATATTAAAATATAAACAATTGTATCTATACATCAATTTAGAAATCAACGAATAACAAATTTTAACCTTTTCATCTATTATTGTTCTGATTAGTATGAGCACTATTAATGATTTTCGTAGACATCACCTTGTCATCGATACATTATATTTCTTTTCAAATATACTTTAATTACTTTTTAATAACTATATACAGAACACAGCTATGTGAAAAGTTGTCATTACAGGGTTTCTCAATAACCACTAGTGGCGCCCCCCGCGGGCGGAAGAGAAAGCCTTACAAGGCTAATATAGCTTTCTCTGTGTTGCCAATCTCTATCTATTAGTGTATTTTAACTGCCTCTTCTTATCTATCGGTTTATTTCGATAATAAACCTCTTTACATTAATGGCTCTTAACTAGTATCGTATGTGTATATTATTAAAATACATAAATAAATGATAATTTAATGTTAACCTTATATATTGAGTGATTTAATTCTATTTAATCTCATTATATACAACAAATAGAACTATAATCTCTTCTATTAAGTTTTTGTTTTATTATGTACTACTAAATACCATGTAGATTGATCAAAGTAAAAGGTTGAATAAGTGTATTTTCTATTTACATTCTACGTTACAAACAGAAGGAAATTTGGATATACGGTATTACATAGGTGTTATATACAGTAGACTTAAATAAAGTCTAATTCGCGTCTGACTAAATACGGTTAAATTGTTATTTTCCTTATTTAAAATAAATTATAAATTGTTCTACCGAATATTAAATATGTCATATTTAGTATTAAATATATTCATAAAAAGTACTTTTTTTTTAAACAAGCACATATTAAGCAATCTTCTCGTTTGTATTTGCCGCCACTTAAGTGTAACCACTTACTGTACCCCGAGGGAGAAAGGCATCAAGATCTCGGATACTGCTGGTGATTTTTAAAACTTAACAAAAACTAAACTAAAACAAAAAATATTATGCGAAATCTACCTGATTACAAAAAAATAATTGTAAAACATATGATATTTGTTTATTTACTACTTAATTAATATGTAAATTGTGACGTTTTCAAATATTATGATTCATTATGAACACCAAAATTTCCGCTCCCTTCGCTAGGTGTATTAAAATATAGCAATATTTATTTTGTTAGTAAATATTTAACGAGTTATTACATTTAAACGACAAATGAAATACATACAGATGTCAAAAAAAGCTAAAGCGAGAGTTGGTGATAGAAGCAAGATGTAACAGTATTGATAAAACTTTGAATTATTATTATTTTTAATTTTAATTTCATAGGTAGGCGGATGAGCATATGGGCCACCTAATGGTAAGTGGTCACCAACGCCCATAGACAATGGCATTGCATGAGATGTTTACCGTAGCTTACATCACCAATGCGCCACCAACCTTGGGAACTAAGATGTTATATCCCTTGTGCCTGTAATTACACTGGCTCACACACCCTTCAAACCGGAACACAACAGTACCAAGTACTGCTGTTTTGTGGTATAATATCTGATGAGTGGGTGGTACCCACCAAGACGAGCCCGCACAAAGCTCTACCACCAAGTTGAGTGAATGAAATTTTCTGTCATATTCAGGATAACGGTACAGAGGAAAAATCTGCAAATGACGTTTTCCCAATAATTTCAATTTCCTAGTACTGAACAATTCGCGCTAATATCTCAGATACAGTATATGTGCTATTGTGTCAAGGCGACACCGTCATGTCGACCTCATTCTGTTACTGACGCAATTATGTTTTGGCCCTACGTTAATTTCAATCTATTTCATGTCCATATGTGTCTTGATTGATCCAAAATTGGTAGACGCTTATCTCCATTAATGTAAACTACGATAACGATGTTCTCCTGACCAATTTACCACGGCGGCCATTTTCATGGGACACTAGTCACTGTGCTGGGCATATATGTTTAAGTGTGCACACTATTCCTGGACTCTCAAAATCCGATGGGACAGAATGCCTTTACGACTATCTAGAGACGGGTATTGTACACACTATTTAAAAATTGTTAAAAGAAACAACGAATAACTTTTATTTTGTCGTAGGACCTCGGGATTCAAACCAACGAAAGAATTTTAAATGTATTGTACAAAATCTTTTACTGTCCCAAAAATTTACAATCATTTTATTAGGTGATGCGTGGGCCGCAGGTACGGAAACGTTGTCAACATTAGATTCTGTAGAAGTTACTAAAATACTTTTTATTTTTACGACTTGTTTTTATTAAAATATATTTCAATATTTTTATTAGTTTTTTGATAATATTAGGTCAATGTTGGCCTGTCTGTAACAAATAACATATTCACGACGCCTCAATTTAATCAAATCAAATTTAAAAGATCTACTTTAATTAGAAGGTTTTGTACTTATTCCATCAAGCTGGTCTGAGGTTTGATGTTTATATAATATTAGTTCGTCTCAACGAAAACATAAGTAAGTTTCGTGCAAAATAAATCTGCTGTAACACCACTGTATTTTTTTTTAAATTATGCTGACATAACAAGCAAAGAAAACTGGTAAACATACGCAATAAATAATATAATTAATAAAAAAGTTATATTTTATACAATTGACGTGCACGGCAACGCATACATAACAACGTCAACTTGTAAATCAATCGATTATTTTCCTCGTTGTACTCAGGATGTGCGTTCAACTTTTATTTATAGACGTAACAGTTTTATTATCAACTAATATAAATATATACCTACCACAACCAGCCGGGCTCTGCTGTTCCTGGTAACGAAATGCAATGTAAACATTCCGTTTATATGAATTAGTTTTGTGATGATAGAAACAAAGGAAAGAACACTGTTCAATAATTAATACATTTTCTTCTTTAATCTAAAATTGGAAAACTCACATATCACGTACACATGTACCATTAATATCCAAAAAATAAAAATCGTATCTATAACTTAATTAAGACCTTTTTTTATAGCATAGGTTGGCGGACGAGCGTATAGGCCACCTGATGGTAATTGGTCACCAACGCCCATTGTAAGAGATGTTAACGCTTACATCGCCAATTCGCCCCCATCCTTGGGAACTAAGATGTTATCACAAGGGACTGTGCCTGTAATTATACTGACTCACTCACCCTTCAAACCGGAACACAACAGTATCAAGTACTGCTGTTTTGCGGTAGAATATCTGATGAGTGGGTGGTACCTACCCAGACGAGCTTGCAAAAAGCTCTACCACCAAGTAAAAAACGATTTAGTCTTGTATAAAAAATATGAACAGGCAATTTCTATCTGACTTAGGTGTTATATATCATTGACCGCTTCGTTGGTCTAGTGGCTACATATAAAACGGTAGTTTCCGCGGTCCTGATTTTAAACTCCAGGTCGTTCCAATAAACATCGGTACACCGGTGCCTCGGAAAGCACGTAAATGGTTTTGCGCCTGAATTCTTTCCGGTCGTGTCGCATTGCCGTCTTATCGGGTTATGAAAGTGAGGGGACAGAGAGTGCTTCTATGTCCTGTGTAGTTGGCACAGAGCTGAGATTGACCGCCGTGTACGAAATCTGTCAGAAGGACATGACTCAACAGTGGAAACAATGTTAGGTAAATAGTAAACAAATCATTTGTTTTGATTCTTTCACTTCGACAATCTAACCACGGACTCCGCAATACATAATACTAGTTACTAATAATGTCCCAATTAAGTGTAAATATTTGTCTCAGTAACGATTACTCATTTAATGTAAAAAATTTACATAATATTTATGTTGTGAATACAACGATTTCAACTCAGTTAGCTCAGTGTTTACAAAAATATCAATTATAACAAGTTCAAGCCCGCCCAGCACTACTGGTATTGCATCATCACGGTAATACCTGATATGTCCACTAACCCCAATTAGAGCAGCGTAGTGGAATATGTTTAAAAGCCATATCTTCTCTTCAAGAGGAAATCCGGCTTTTGTTCAGTTGTGAGACACTTGGGTAACATTCCTATGATGATATGCAAAAATAAAAAGTAAAAGAACAGCTTATATAAAATATTTTGTACACCCGACGGACCTAGAACGTCACTATTAGTATTACTTTTTTTATATAATGGTATTTAAAGTCTTGTCACATCCCTCGCTAGTGTATACACACAATCTATACTAATATTGTAAATCCTGAAGTAAATGCTCTGTAAAGCTTTCACGCCAAACCACTGAACGGATTTTGATGAAATTTGGTATGAAGCAAGCTTGATTCTTTCGGAAGAACAAAGGCTACTAGATATGTTTTTTTATACCTTACACCTGCCCCCCTCTTAAAACGCGTGCGAGCAGTATTTTTTTAGAAACTGGTTTGAATAAGACAAAATTCAATAAAAAAAAAATTGACTAAGAAAAAATTGTGCACATCTGGTAAAACTATTAAGACTATTCGAGTGATTCGAGAGTTTATGTTTTAAATATTCATATGATATAGATTACTTCAGGTTTGTAAGAGTTAAAATATATTTAAATCCGTAATTACTTGTAACTTACATTCGCTCACGAAGGTTTGTCATAGTGTAAAACCCACTCGAACATTAATTTCTGAATGAGTTTTAAGAATAATATGAATACTAACTTAACTCTTAATATTAGTCTTTATTTATTAGTTTTCGTCACTTCAAATGTATTCTTTCTTTTTTATTCTTAATTTAAACGTATCATAAAAGTTACACTAAACGCAGTGATGAAATGTGGAAAAGGAAGTTGGAAGAAGCGCGCGTTATTCAATTATATGGATTCTTTAAATCTTACTTATGCGACTATGATGTTTTTTTGTTTTATATTAGATTTTATTTTTTGAGTATCCGTGATCGTATATTGGTTAAAACAAGTGAAGCCAATGATCGCTGATGTAATTAATTATTACTTCTTTATAAAAGAATGATTATCATAAAATGCTTACATATATACAAATAAAATTTAAAAATATCAACTGTGCAAATCGTGACATGGAATGATGGAAAGAAATTAATGCTAGCAGCATTAATTACCCTTTTGAATCGCAATTCCGATCAGGACGAAAAAGGAAACACCCATCAGTCATCATCAAATAAGTCATCAGTAAATAAGTAATAATCTGTTTGAATTACTCCGAAACGCTAGAAATATACGATAAATAATAAAGAACATAAATATTTATATAAAATGGTCTCTTAACTATTATTATAACTCTCGAAACTCAGTAAGATGTTTTTTGCTATGCAATATTTAAAAGGATATGAAAACCATTGACTTTTTCAAATCTGTCAAATTTTATTTGATCTCAGACCGCTGACTGATAACGCGTTTAAATCTACAAACTTCCGATTTGACTAATTATTATCTTATGTAATATCAAAACAGATCCGGAATAAACGAATATTGTCATCGTTTTCGTAAAATTTGTCGAACAATTTGAAATATTATCAATAAAATTTGTCGAACAATTTGAAATGTTTTCAAACATCAAAATATCGCAAAATTACGAAAGAGTGAGCGTCCTCTCTTTTCCTCCATCGAATAGCATCGTACTCAGAATTTCGATGCATCCGCAATCCGTCGCATGCGTGCGCTTGTGTGCGTGAGCCGTGACCCGGTTCCTGCGCGGGCGCACTGTTGCCACCGTGTCGTTATGTCACATGAGATGGAGTATGCGTGTTTGTGCGTGTGACGTGTAGTGTTTGCTCTACTTTTATAATATACATATTTCCCTGTACTTTTAGTATTACTTTATATTTGTTAGGGAAAATTTCACATTTTACAATGATATTAGATAATAATAATCTTTTTATATTTTATTGCTATCTCTGTATTATGACACAGATAAGAGACACGTCTCAACGTTTAATTTTAAACGTGTAAATTTGCATGATATACTTTTGTATAACATTTTTAAAATACATATATATGTGTATTACATTTAATAAAGTTGTAATATAGCGCCTATGACTCACCTCATTAACAAATCACAAGGAAAATCTACGATTGAGTTTTTATTTTAATATTAAATGAAAACAAGAAGCAACATAACTCAAAGAACATACTTTAATGGTTAATAAGTAAAATAGTAATAATTCGTACCTGGTGGTTTGTCCACAATTTTTTTTTTATATTTTTGGTAGATGTTTTTATTTAGGTTAGATAGCTTAGTGCTAAATAGAGCATATTGCATTGCCGACGTCACAAGTGGCATGTATCGCCTTGAGTATTGTAAGGATGTATGAGCATCGCAACAAACGCGACTGAAACGCATTAACGCACCGCTTATAGACATGTTAAATGTTAACATCCAAATTATATAAAATTTAATTAAAATAAGTAATATGCTTGGACCTCACCTCTTCTTTATTCCACCACGCTGCGCCAATATGGGTTGGTGGATGCACGAGGCAAAATTCAATCCAACACAAAACCGAGCATGAATCAAATGAAAACTTAGTAGTACTTGTGTGGGTTTTAACCAGTAATCTTCAGTATATGATATTTACTTTATCTAACATCTGAGCCTTGTTCAAAAACTAACCCATTATAGGAAAGAAAGATAATTTAGGTATGAAAAAATTTAGAGGGACAAGACAGACTAACACCGACAGCAATATGTATTACTATAGAACTCATACATAATGAATCTTAATACTTGTATATCATACTTTGCACATTCGTCAAGCACACTGCTGTCCCGCGACAACACGTCGCCGCCCGGCCCATGCCCAACATTTCATTAAAATAAGAAGCAAAGTCGCAGACAGGTGACAGTTTGAATATTAACAATTTGGAAGGTTTGTAAGAGGATCAGAACTGAAAATAGATCGTAATCTCGTCTGTGGGCGTATCGCCTTGAGCGTCGTTAAGAGTTGAGCCAAACCGCTGTACAGTAATGTTCCTTTGAACAAATTATTACAAAACAAAAGGAGGCGAATGAAGACGTAACTACTTAGGCTTATAGCCGTCTGGTTTGACACGACTTCTTCGTCGACAATTTAATTTGATATCTCTATTAAAATGAATTACCACCGAATCTTTTACGTTTAACTGTAAGTAGTTCCGACAGTATTTTTCCTTAGTGTTTGTTTATTTTTTGTCAATAATTATACGTCACTGCCTGATGCGTTCTAATGGCAAATATATGTTATTGTATATACTAATTATATACAATAATAAAGATTGTTTGTAACAAACAACAAAAAAAATCAATCATCTTACAATGTTCGTATATTATTATTTATTATACATATTTAATTAATTATAAACAGAATTTATTTAAGTAGGCTTTTACAAGGTCTGTATTATTTTACACGATTATACAAAATAAAAGCTACCGTTCGAAATATAGATTCTATGAAAACCGGTAAAAAGCTCAATAGCTAAATTTTTCCACCAATTAAAGTAAAAATATATTCTAATTAAATACAATTCAAATTATATAAATAATTTTTGAAAATCAAGTAATATTTTATTTTCATTACGCTTTTTTATCTATCTATGAAATTAGGCGATACATTCACTTCACTATATCTATTAAAAATATTCTTCAAAAATAACTTCGACTTTTTCCTCGTACAGCTCATAATACACTCCCTTTCGAAGTCGGTATGTGTATTTATACTCACTAGCCACTAGATGCCTGACCTTACTCAATTTAGTAAGTAAATACGCACTTCACTAGATTGTCCTTCGTTACTTAATAAATTGCACGACATGTGCCGACTGAGATCGCTCACGTGCAAATGTATAAACAGACCACCGTGTACCTATGTACAAATAGTTTTCATCGTTATTTCCATTACACTAAGCCCTATAATTCATTGCATATATTTGAAGTTGAATGAATTTGTGTACTGTACATATTTGTATTCTAAACGCGTTTCAAATGTTATATTCGTTCTTATTTCGATAACAATAAGGTTTGTATTCGAATGTATTGTATATTTGTATGATTTCGCACTCTGTACGGGTGGGTTTGTGTAATTGTTATCTGATGTTTGTCTGTACGTTATCAGTATAGTATTTGTTGTTTGTTCATGAAGTGCAATGGCCTACTTATATACATACATTCCAATCGATAAATATATATATTTAATTATTACATATACTTTAAATCCTTATTATATTGTATTTCAATACTAATATTCCTGCATCGACTTGTAAATAATCGTTTGAAATAACGTAATTAGAATTTATATCCAAAATGAAAATAAAAAAACAAACTATACGTAACTAGACATTACATTACATTACAAATATAGTAAAACAACTTTGAAATAATTTTAATTATATTTACTAAACGATCAAAGACAAAAGTAATAGACATCAATAGTTTATATTAAGGCTAGGATATTCACTTGGTGGTAGGTGTTCGGGCAAGCTCGTCTGGGTATGTACCACCAACTCGTCAGATATTCGACCGCAAAACAGCAGTACTTGGTATTGTTGTGTTATGGTTTGTGTGGTGGGTGAGCAAGTGTAATTGCAGGCAGAAGGGACGAACATCTTAGTTCCTAAGGTGGCGCATTGGCAATGGTAGCGATGGTTAACATTTTTTATAACACCTATGTCTATGGGCGGTGGTGACCACTTAATTACATCAGGTGGGCCATATGCTCGCTTTTCTATTCTAAAATAGGCAATGTAATTGTTACATAATATAAATAATTTATCAAACAAGACCATTTCAATTCGTCACTACAAAAAATCCCCAAAAATGATTTTCCCTTGTGACAAATATTTTTTTTATAAACTCAAAACTGTAATCTTAAAACATCATAACTAAATTGAGTGAAAGAGTAATGTAATGCATTTTATAATCGCGTAAGGTCAGCGCTACACGTGACAGTAAAATTTACTGGAAAATATTTCATTGACGTAAACACACGAAAATATATGTGTCTTAGAAATTGATCAAATATTAGTCGACGACACATATTAATCATCCTACGTGACATTGGCAGAATAATCCGTGTTCATTTGGCGGAACTGAGTGCCATAATAAAAAACTACATTTTTGTTAATAATTTCAAATATTTCGACTTTGAGGATGCTATTTAATTATCATTAATAACGAAGTCCCTAATTAACAATAATACGTGGATTGCAACCTTTTTATGTACATCATCTAACTCATATAAAACTCGACATCATTTCTGACTATGTTTGCCTACGTGGTAATTTCAGTCAAATAAAACCTAAATAAAAACAAATATGAATAAATGATTTGTAAATAATAATTATTGGAAGAAAAATATAATAAGCTTAACTCTGCTATAAACTGAGACCTAGCTGGTAGAGTTTTTACAATCAAGAAGTGAGTTTCAAAGTTTCAATTCTTAGAAATCATTTCAAATTTCGACTTTAACTTAAAGGTCTTACCTTTAATATTACCGTAATCATGATGTCGGATCAATTGTACACACAATTATTTTTAATAAACATATTGACGACTAACAAATACCTTCCTTTATAAAATTTAACACTTCATTATTAATAAGATCAAATATATTCATATAAGGTAAAAGCATAATCCTCTTTTATTGAGCGGCAGTTGGGTAGTCACAGATTGTATGATATATATTGTAGAATATCTCAATCCATTCTAGTGTTTAGAAAGGCTCCGTAAGGCCCAATTATTGTCGACACATACACTTAGACCATTACTATGTAATATACAACTATTATATAAAACGATACGTGTTTGTTTGTTTGTTAACTTGTTATTCAAATGCAGATAAAATAATGTGTTTATTTCATACTATCTTCAAAAGGTTTTGTTATGTTTATTATTTATTGTAAATATTATTGGAAATAAAGTAACAGACTGATTGTTCCACTGTTGTGTTAAGGCCTCCTCTTCTTTTTTGAGGAGAAGATTTGGAGCTTATTCCACCACGCTACTCCAATGCTTGTTGGTGGAATACATATGTGGCTGAATTTCAGTGAAGTGACATATATGCAGGTATCCTCACGATGTTTTCCTTCACCGCCAAGTACGAGATGAAGTATGAATTAAGCACAAGAAAATTAAGTGGTGCTTGCCCGGTTTCGAACCCAGTATCGTCGATTAAGATTCACACGCTCTAACCACTGTGCCATCTCGGCTTTTTCATTATTGGAAATACAAATTCTCAAACAAATACAATTTTTGTTATGTATTACACATACTGTGCATGGTAGCCGTGGCTTATACTCTTGTTTAATATAAATATCTAAGAGGTTACAGGGCAGCAAAAGCCGGGAACACGAATTTGTTTTATATATGTATATAACATCACTGTCCTGACCTACCGTGTGGTAAAGGCGCAGTCGACGGAAACACGTACATATTAGCCTAATTACGCGAACGAGTAGCGTCAGCAAGAAATTGTATTTAGTATGTTTTTAATGCTTTATTAAGAAATCCCGTGAATGTCTACCTGAGAGTAGAAACTTGAAACTTATTATACTGACACAAAGCTGCTTTTTTGCTTTCGTGTTTATATTCAACTAACTTAACCTAAAGATAACCACGAAATATTTAAATGAAATCTAATTTCGTCATTCTACCTAACTGTAGTTAGTTAGAATCGGAGAAGAAACGGCCAGAATCTAAGTAGCATTCTAACTTTATACAAATGAATTAATAAGTCCTGTATGTACTATATAATGAACCTTATCTATTGACGTGTTAACAAACAATTTAAGGTTATTATAAACCAATATAATTAGAGACATGAGTGATGTGGTGCGTACAACCCATACTTAACAACTGTTTGATATCGTCTAATTATACAGTGTGGATATCAATAGGCAGTGCGACTAGTCAATAAATGTGGTTTACTTCGCTGGTCTGCCCACTTGTTACATGCATAATAACTTTTCATATTAATTTTATAGTAAACAATTATTATGTTATATGCGTATAAAATTTTGTAAGTATAGAATAACTATTTAATTCGTTTTTGCAAATAAATTATCACCAATTATACATACAGATCTCCTTATTTCGTTATTTGTAAAAATTGAAATCTTAATTGTTATTTACAAAAAAACAATGCAAATGAATATTAAATTGTAACAGATAACATTTGTTAAATATTCATTGTAATTTTGTTTTGCTAACCATACAAAATCTATCCGAGCTCCTTGAGTCAGTGCGACAACCTGATTCGTGTCAATGACAACAGAGCGCACTAACACACACACACGCACAGCTCACCATATATGTGAGCATGTATTTAATATCCTGCGTAAGTATATACGGACACACATACATACGATACAGGTTCCGTTTTATTATATTGTTAGTATCTCAACCGCCCTATGAAATTACTTATTTTATTCATATATTTAGTATTTATTTAGATACTAAATTCATAGCTGCTAGCATAGCTTATAACACAGAACTTTAGATATTCTATTTTCACGCAACAATTCCTAGTATTGTTGCGTTCCGGTTTGCAGAGCTAGTTTAGCTACAGGCACAAGGGACATAACATCTTCGTTCCCAAGGTTGATGGCACATTGACGATGAAAGGAATTTTAATATTTCTATGAGGCGGCCCATTTGCACTTTACAATAATAATTAAATGAAATATTTAAATAGGACATTTGAAAAACATACTTCAGAGGGTATTACCAAATTAATTATTTATTACATATTATGTAAAACTTATTTCACAAAAAATAATAGATTCATATAAGGAATGTTATCGTTCATAGTGTAAATTTGCAATTAATTTTGAACGACATTAAAATTGATAACATTCACTAAAATATAAATAATAAACACGCGAAATATGTAAAAAAAAACAAAAAAGAATTGCTATTATTAAATACGAATCGCATGTAATAGTTTATTATATCTATAAGAACTCTTTTGAGGGAAATAAAAGCATTAGGATCTTCAGTTCATTAGGTAAAGTTGTTTGAGGATGGCTTAGTAAGCAATAATTACATTTCTTCGTACACTTGTTTTTGTGAGGTCATCTCTACAGGTATAATCATTTAATTACATACAATATAGGTCATAATTGTTTCGTATGACGTCGAATGTATAAGTGTTATATGTACATCACATGCGACAACCGATATTGTACGTCTGCGTCATGCGATTCTGTGCAACATTGAGTCGAAATCCATTTAAAGTATTCTATACCAAAAGGTATTAGTAACGTCTTAGTTATTTATTATAAAAATGTTTAAAATTTACAATTATTTCGTTTAAATTATATATATATCTATATATGTATTACTACAATCTACGCTATATATTATTAAATATCATTTGTATACAAGACAAGCTTCGTATCTAACGTCTTGTATCTCATAATCGGTTGGAACGTCGATATATAGACGCGACCACTTACCACCAGTTGTTTCTACTGCTCCCTGTATTAGCACGTACATGCCCAAACAAATTAAACTCATTCGCGGTGCTTCAATAATAGCGTATAATCAGCCATTTTGCAATCCGTAAGTGGGTCAGCTCATCAATTTTAATATCCATCAATTTTCACCTATCTTTCACATCAGGGTGTAAGGCGTAGTGGTCACTTAGATGAAGACATTACGCCAATTATATGATTATGGGTAATTGTTGTCATCAGACATAAGCTGTGTTCTAGCTTCAAAAAAGAAACGTGTTTGTTCCCCCATGCTTCCATATCTGTCTTTGTTTCCATATGTGTCATCTGCAATTGTTTCAGATAAAATACTTTCTATCTTTTTTATAATTGAAGTACCATAATATTCCATATAGATATAGTAAATGTGTTTTATTCGTTTTTTTTTAAAGTTTTATGGACACGCTCTTCTAGAAGTATAATTGAAAGCGACCCGGATTGTGGGAGAACCGAAACAATAGCATTGTTTACGATTAGTTTTACTTTAAAGCCGTAAACTGTCACCCAAAGTACTATTATGATTGCTAGATTGCTAAGTAATAAGCCTGTTTTTTGCTTGATTACTTGAATTAACTATAATCAACTCTATTTATCATCTCATTCCTAACCGAAAACTTAAAATTATCACTTTTAGTAAAATACACGCTAAAAAACTGCCAATTTTATGCCAATTATATTAATCGTTATTATATATATTTAGAATCCATCCCGATTTTGAGTAGGTCACGTCTAACCCATTCTATGGTGGAGGCTTTGGTATTATACCAGTTGACGGAGAGAAGTTAATAAAATGCATTTGCTAAATTTGTAAAAGTACTTTGTTGTTTAGTTTCGCTATGTGAAATAAGTAAATAGGATAATATGTGGATAGGTGAATGTAATATTATATACATAAATAGTATTTAATATGATAATAGTTCATACATTCATTAATATGTCGGTAAAGGCTCAGAATAAGACTAGGAATACAGACGAAGAGGGGGGGGGGGAATATCTCTGACCTCAAAGGCGACAAGATAAATCAAATAATGGTGTTGAAGTGAATACGGTCAGTTCACGTCCTGGATATATTTTCATCTGTCCTGTCTATGCCCTATCAAATGTATATTCAGACGTACTGCACCATAACGGATCCATGAATGCTAAGTTCCTAATGCAGTCATTGAACTAAATTCATTTATTGTCGTGCAAATAATGTGTTTCACTTATCACTGAGAATCCATGATATTTCATTTGAATATAGTTATTTGATTTTAAACTGTGAACTCTGTGTCGTATTTACTATTTATTTCATTATCCATGTATGTATGTATACATAGTCATGTATGCAAATCAAACCAAACTTTATTTTACATAAAAGAATGACGCATCTTTATTGATGGTCAAATTAGAAACTAAAATTAATATGCTAAAATATTATGGCTGTCATTTTTTTTTTATTTTTATTTCATAGGAAGTCGGACGAGCATATGGGCCACCTGATGGTAAGTGGTCACCAAAGCCCATAGACAATGGCATTGTAGGAGATGTTAACCATCGCTTACATCGCCAATGCGCCACCAACCTTGGGAACTAAGATGTTATGTCCCTTGTGCCTGTAATTACACTGGCTCACTCACCCTTCAAACCGGAACACAACAGTACCAAGTACTGCTGTTTTGCGGTAGAATATCTGATGAGTGGGTGGTACCTACCCAGACGAGCCTGCACAAAGCTCTACCACCAAGTAAATTCATCAGTCAGTCATTACTATTATACCTTGGTTATAATATTTTGTAATTCTCTTTTTATTCACATTTTGTTTGAATTTTATCTAAAGCGTCTGATAAATATATTATTTTCTGGCTTGCCCATATCTGATCCGAGTGGGATTATGTACTTCAATATGTAAAGTAAGTGTTATTATGTAAATAACCTAACTTGGATAAAATTATTTTTATATTATACAATTCATTTTGTACTGTCCTTCTCTAAAATAATGTAACAATTGTAAGAATATATTTAAAAGTGACTAAAACGTATAAAAACAAGCGACCTTTTTTTGTCGCATAAATTTTGAAATACCGACCTGTTTTGGCAACATTCGTACCTAATTACACAGTTCCGCAGCTTCCGATGATAAATCACGTCCGAGATCACCTTACAATGTTAAAGATCAGTGCCTTGTTCAGAATGATCTTTATGACCGTTAGTAAATATTGATAAAATTAATTGTAAAAAGAAATTGTGGTAATAATGAAATAAAGATGCCATCAATAAAATCGAACTATACGTTTTGTTTTTCTGGTACTGAAAATATTTTAACAATTAATGCAACACGATCTTTAATACAATGGGAAGTTGTGGAGTTAATGATTTCTTAACATTCAATAATCATATTAAAGTTTTTTTTTCATTCGCATCATGGGCTAAGCAAGGGCATGTAGTTATAAAGCCTTGTACAGTCGATCCTCTACCTGGATTTCAATTTTTTTTTTAAAATTTCTTCTTCAATATTTTTCTTCTACATTTTGACACGGCGCCAGCCCATTAATGGCCAATCATTAATAATACTAAAACAAGTTACGTCGTTACAGCAACGTGAGCCGGTGTTAAGTCGATATACAGTAGAGATCCGCAGGGACACAGAAATATCCATCGATTTTTATTGTTACACATATTATATTATGTATTTAGACGTGAAATTTACTATTACATAAAATTAAATAAGCGTTTACAGTTAGTAAATGCCGCCGTGATTTGAAGAAAATATTATGTTATATTGAAAGTATTTAATAGTAATTTTACAATTACATAGTAGTAATGAAGGACAGAAAAAGAACGTTTCGTAGTAAGCTTTTTAGGTATACAATATAGTTATAATTATACACAAATTCAGGTGTATCAGGCAAACATTTTTTTCTTTGTTAAAAAGTTTACGGGTAACATTATTAAAAAAAATCGAAGAATGATATAAACGTGTAAGACATCACTATTATTAAGTTATTCCCAAATCAACATTATTATAATAATACATCATTATTATTTACACGGAACCTCCGCATATTGTGTCACTGACGCGCCTCACATGGCAACTTTTTCGGTAATCTTTTTTGTAGGTTGAATCCCTGCCACGCTCTATTTGACCTGTCGTATAACCTAACGCCCATTCTATTATTTATATACCTATATCTATAAAGCTAGCGGACAGGTTTAAAATTTATTTATTGAACTATATAATAGAAAATTATAATTAATATTTAACTTTTAAACTTATTAATTCTTCAACATTTTGTGTGTTTTAAATATATGTTAATACGCTGTAATGGTTTTAATTATTAAAATCAATGGTATTTTGGATCTTTAACTGTGAAATGGACCCTTTTTTGCACGACATTTTTTGTTTTACCCGTTACGCTTTATTACGTCTGACATAACCTTGAAGCCGTGCATGGGCCGGGCTGTCAATTTGACACATGAATTTCGCGCTAACTAATTATTGAAATTTCTAAACTGTGTTCATATATTTTGTAAATATTCATGCACATATTTCAATGATGATCAAGGACCGCTTTTTTTAAGTAGGAATTGTGTATGTATTACAAATATTATGATAATTAATCAAGGTTTTTTTTATTTACAGGTAAGCTGTCACTGTACTATACTGAGTGAGTTATAGAAAAATATTACAATTTTATAAGTTTATTTGTTATTTGACATCGATGAAGCCGAAATGTTAACATATTTTTAAACAGCGAAAATCTTAAATTAAAAGTTAGATTCGAATCCTATTCAAAAGTTTATTTGAATTTATGAAGTACCTGTCAAAAATAAAATTGAAACGTAAAAATAAAAACGTCTCGTGTAGTCGTCCAACGGTCTCACATTCGTGTGTTTTAAAGGTGGGTTTGAAAGACGTATCACGTCAGATACATAGGTGAAGTACCATGAAAATCGTTTCAGTACTTTTCCTCTCACAAGGAAAAACACAGTTACGACCTCCTTTGTTTTATTATATTTATTTAAAGAGATAAAATAAACAAATCAACCATATAATAATCTATTTATTTGTAATAAACACTTTATCCGGCCCACAGTGCAGTGCACTTGCGACTTGGCGTTAGTTTGTGTGTCAGGGTCGCGCGGAAAATCTGCGCGTGCGCACCGCGACACTAGTTAGTAGTCTAGCCTTACATAACAAATTGTGATGTCGGTCTGTTCACGCGAAAGTAGGCTTCATGTGGGTGATTATGTTAGTGACGTTTTAAAGAGAAAGATAGTAATTCGCGATGGCCTTAAGCGAATAGTGGATATATTTTGCAATAGCTCTTTTATACGTTGTATATATTTACTATTTTGCCCTTGGATATATGTACATATGTGTTATATTAATTCACTTTTTATATATAGTTTTAAATATCAATTTTATACATAGTGTCAACAACATAATTACATAAGATCTAAAACTCAGACTTTTAGACTCATTATAAGTTATCGTAAAGTACAACCATAACTAAAGAAAGGGCACATGAATAAATTACCATCACAAACAACCATCACAGCCGTTACAGTACATATAATATATTATTCATTTCCGATGACAGAAGACAAATACGAATGAAAGAATTCACCATTTGCTGTTTCTTGTGTCTTGTAAACCAGGGGAAACTAATGTTCATAATTTTGTCATTTTAAACACAAATCAATTGACAAGTCTTTGATTTGTCCATATACGGTCGGACAAGGTTATACCTTTCCTACACCGTGTCTAATATTTTCCAAGTAGTAGTGTGTCACACACCACAGCCGACCTAAATACCGTTTAACCATATGTGTAATATTTTAATACGTAAATCTAGAACTAGTTTGAATTGTTGGAAATTTTTAAATGACTGATACTCTAGTCCCTTATTTTAATTATTGTTTGATACGTGTGTTTTATGGTCAGGAAGTTTTCGTTTTTTAAATTGGAACAAGCATTCAATAAGTATGTTCGAGATTTGAGTTTGTTTGACAAGTTATTTTTTTAATATGTCGTTGGGCTAGACATGCAGCTATACTGACGTAAAATTATTTTATTTCAGTATTTCTAGTGAAGCCAGGGTTACAGCATAGTGTATTTTGTTTGAAATAAATGTAGAAATTCAGTTGAATTTAATCCATATCGAGACTTATTTGTATCTGTAAACACACTCATATAGATATGTCCAAGGTCCGATTTCGCAACGCTTACAGTCCACATGTCCGGTCGCTTGACTTCTTAAATACTTAGTGATATATTTACCTTAGAAATTAATATAGATTAACCAAAATATATAAATTATTTTTATACGTACATATTTTGAATAAATACACATAAAGTAATGATAAATCCCAATAACTACATTAATAGCCACTTTCTAATTAAGAATAAATGACAGCTTATTAATTATTCTATACTTAGGTTAGGTAACCTTGTCAGATGTATGGACGTCTACAATATTGAGACACGATATTGCAGAAATGCGACAATTCGTTTATATTATTTACCAAGATTTTGATATTGAGTGGGACCACCGAGTTGGTACTGAATCAGCTATTCTACGGCCTAAGGTATGAAAGGTACAATTAATACAATTAAGTTGCTCGTATGGTACATACAGGCAGTTCGCCGATGGAGATACTAACGGGGAATTAAGCCACAAGTTCGTGTGAAATTAATTAATTAATATACATATATGTTTTAATTAATTTGAACTGTAAGGATCTGGTTAAACACACATGAACCGGTTCACCTCAGTATGTGGGACAGGATGCAAGCTGCGCATGCGTTATGTAACAAACATGGTACGAATTTGAAAGGTGGTCTGTCCCATAGAGTGACCTCTAACGTTACTTAGTTGATTAGGATACTTTTTAATTATTTACCGTTGTATATATATTTATATAAAACAGCAGTCAAAGTAGCAGCCATAAAATTCTCCTAATTGTTTTTTTGGTTCGATAGAAACTTTAAGAGAAATGAGTTATTAGTTATGTTTAAAGATAGTTACTCACTCTATTAGCGTACAATAAAATAATAATAATAATAAACTCCTCGTCGTTAATTTTAATTATACACTTTAATAATACTCTTCTCGTTATCAGATCGTAGCTTAAGGCTTCACAAACTAAATTTAAATCAATTTCAAAGGTGCTTCAACTAAAATTTTCTTTTAAAGGTATTTAATTATAGATCAACTAAAGTGCCGCTTGAAAAAGAAAATCCTAATTCAAAAATCGTTATAAAACTTAATTAAGACAAGTACACACTTGTAACTGGACCTCGCTCCGCTGTAATATAGCATAGATAATGTTACAAAAACAAACGTAATGAAACAACATCTTTAACTGTACCAATATGGCAAATCATTTTTTACAACGATTACACTAAAAAGGAGCTCTTTCGTGTCGCCGTCTCTAGGCGAGCGCACTTAAACGACTCCGCGCAAAAACCGACTTTATGCCACTGAAAATAGAACACAATAAAACTGCAGCTATGCAATTGATAAGCCAAATGTTATCTGCAGCCGGTTTAAGGGATATTTAACTTTATGTTGATTGAAATAGAGTTGTTATTGTGTGCTTTTGCATTGGTTCGGAATGTAGGCCAGGCACCTTGAGAGTTGCATTTACATGAAGCGACCTCGCAGGGTCACTGATCTCTGTCCTTAGACGGATTGCGTTGTGGTTTCCTTCCTTGCCATCTACAGCTGGATTATAATATTTACTGTATTATTACATGAAATATCACCTGTAATTCAGCTCGTTATAAAATAGACTAATACAAATATACAGGATGTGGGATAGTTGCGCCATGGTTGTGCCAATACGATTTTTTTTCCGTGAATTTATCGCGTTGAAGCAATAGACCTTGGCCTACGTTTTGTAATAAATATGGCTATAAACAGACGGATAAATTGTCATTTTTTTTTAAATTCTGAGTAAATCTGTTACTCACTATACATGAAACTAAACTTGGTACTTTTCCCTTTTAAATTTCCAAACACGTTCTAATAAATCATATAAGACAAGTTAAATTAAAAAAAAATAAACAAAACTATAATCGTAGCTGTAATCCATCATATATATATTTATTTTTTTACTTATTCGCTAAGCTAAATTATACAACGAAATACGGCTTGTAGTTATGAATAGAGTATGAGTATTAGTTAGTTTCCAGTGACTGGAAGTAACTGCAATTAATGTGCTAACTATATTGAACGTGCATTGATATAATATGTATAATATAAAGATATGGCCAATATCAATAATACGAATTGTTTTTTTTTTTAATTTAATTATAATTTGAAAAAGGAACATTTTAATTAAGTTATATTACTTAATAACGTTTGTTGTAAAACCTCTGCTGTTGTACTTTTGATATTAAATGATATTTATTTTTAATAAAATAAGATAAATATCTTCTAAAATATGTACAAGAGACAAGTGAGTGTTTTGTAAGTGGAACGGAAGTTCTTTACATTTCAAGTCGTTGCACAAATACGGTAGTTGCTGTTGTAATGTAATTACTAATTTTTCATAACACAAAGAATTATATTTTAATAAGAACTATCTTTTCTATATCTATTAAAACAGTTTTTTTTTTAAATTTTAGTTTACGCAAGAACTACAACGCTTCAAACAAGACTTTTTAAACAATATTTAATATTTATAAACATGGTATATTAATTTAACATACATAGATAAAATGGCAGCTACGTAAACGTCAATAACTTGAAATGGCGGTGAATACATTTATAATAGTAATAACGTTTTATTTACATTATTATTACGTAAACAATTTTCTTATTAACATTGAGAGCTTGAACGAGTATCTCGAAATATTACCCGAGACGCTACTTGTAGTGACTGGTACATGGTACAGTCAGGGTTGTCAAACTACGTATACAATTTATTTCCCTATTTAAACTGCACAGGAAAATGGTTTGATTCTAGTCAGTATTATAAAGTTTTACATAAAAGTATCGGATATTAATATTCAAACATATTAATATAGTGTCATTTGATCTTTTTTTGTATAATAATAATCACCACGTACCATAGACATTGGCAATGTCAGAAATATTAACTTCTACTTACATCGCCAATACTTACTACCAATCTACTATGATGTTGTCCCTAGTGCCTTTAGTTGTACTGACACAGACAATTTGAAACACAACAAAACTTATTGCTGAATGGTGGTAGAATATCTGATGGGTAGGTGGTATCTACTCAGACGGGCCATACCAACAAGTATAATTTTATCATATTTTTTTATTTATTTCAAATAGCATTTTGAACTACACTTTCTCAACACTGCAATATTAAAATATCACATTAATTTGATGCGCAGGCCGCGCGCCAACCCTACATGGGAAACTCGTTTCTCCAGTATAAGTAGAGCTAATGCATTGTCGACATGCACTCCGGGTCCTTTCACCCCTGAAATGTCGTGTCGGATAAACTTATATATTCAAAATACTGTTGGTTTCGTTTTAAACTCGAGTCGCTTTTCATGATATTAAACTATATTGTTATTTGAAATAGTTGTTAAATTCGTAGTTGAAAATAAAATTTAATTAATGCCGCTCTTGCATATCGTGATGCGGTTACACTCGCGTTAAATTTGTTTTATATATAAACTCACGTTCCATACTGTTTTTTATATTGGCATTTCAGGCTATAACGTGAAATTAAGTTGAGCTTAGCTTTCCAAACTAAGCGACTATTTTTTCGCGAAGGGGAAACCTTCAGAAAGGTAACCGGACCTTATTTGGCACGGATGAGTGAGGTGTCAGTATCGATAACGACCAAGGATAGGAAATAAATAATTATTGAAATCAAACTCATACTTCCTGAGATTAGCGCCATCAACTACAAAACCTCTTCGCTATATAATATTTTGATGACTAACTGTTGTTACAACCTCGTTTAGGCGAGGTTTTAAAATACAAATAATATATATATAAGAATCCTTCTAATCGTTCGAGTATGATTAACAAACGTACTTTACACAAACATTCTCTATAATATTAGTAAGATTTTGATACATTCAACCTCATTTACATGCATGTTACAACGACACTATGATTTCCACGTAAAGTTAGTCAGGAGAGCTTCTCTGGTAGCCGAGGTAAGAGTTGCATCGCATGCTAGTGCATTGGTGGATATTATTAAAGCAGTGTTTTCCTCGACGCGGGCGACCACGAACGAAAACAAGGATAAGCCGATAGAAATACGTTGATAAACAACATTCAGTTTTTCACAAACGTTACTAGACTAGAAATAATAAAATTTTTAACTATAGAAAAATAACACAGTACACAATATTTCTAGTATTATAAATATTACATTTCATATTTTGACAAATAATTTAAATGTTACCATAAAAAAATATATCTTTGTTTCATATATTTATAATCTGTTGCAATATTATAAAAAATATTAGCTATTGAAAAACAAAAAGTTATAAGTGTGTATAGTAATAAAAAAAAAATACAGAACGGTGCCAATGTTGACACATATAATATGTTATAAATAGACAAAAATATCCGTATGTTTGAAGTAGTGCTCGATCCTCACATTTCTATCAAGCTGACGTCAGTATAGGACGCTGCATTGACCCAGTTGCGCGGGTTCGACAGCCGAGTGAGGCCATCCAATCTGGTTATCTTATTGACGATAGTTTTAACGGTTAGCAAGGTCGTTACTGATGTTATTTAATATTAATAAATGATTTTATTGTCATTATTATTTTTATTGACATAACAAAAGGATATTTTCATTTAATTATCTGCCTTTTCTCACGTTACGTGTAGTTCCATTCCTACTACAATTAGGTTGTACTACTAGCAGTAGAAAGACTGTCGAAATAGATTTGGAATAACATTTAATATATAAAATGAATTCTATTTCTTTGTTTCGTAAATATTTTTTTATTTAATTTTGATATTGTTATTTTTAACAATAAGCGAGAATATTCGAAGGTATAAGCGTATTATTTTCTAATTATATTCAACTTAACCGTTAATAATTGTTTTTATTTATTTATGTTTCACTGTATATTCATATACACTACAATTATGTTGTTTTAAAACGAATACTTATCTCCTAAACTATTAAGCCAATATACACAAAAAATTATACAAGAAGAAGCAGCGCGTTCCGGATTCGTTTTTAGTGTAAAATGTAATAATATAAGTACCCGTTTCGCAGTTTCACTCGTTTTAAATTAAAACTGTTGAAGTGAAAAGGCAAATTTCACGTATTTGTATAAATATAAAACAAATTAGAATGATCCCTGTTTGACTCTCGTGACGACTGGCTTATTTTAACTTATTTTGTGACGACTGGCGACACAATCGCGTATAATATAATAATCGGTTATTTGCTAAAAACATTGCATATAAATGATATAATGTTGACTTTAAAAAAGACCAAACATAATATTATTCAGCATACAAAAATAAATCTAATTTTATAAAAGCCTCGAATCGGTCTTTATAAAAATAGAACACCAATTGATGTAAATTACTCAATTACGTTTATAAAACCTAATAACACAATAAAATGTTTTATTCATAATCACCAAATGACGGTTTAAAATTAGTGTGCGTCTTTTTACTACACTTTTGTAGTGATTGAGGAACTTCCTAACTATTAGAACATATGTAAATGTAATATATATAATGCCGCATATTATAAGCCGCAATAAAGCAGCTATATAAGCCAATAAGCCAAATATTCTTATTTTTTACTTTTACTTTCAAATGTGAAGATTAAACCTTCCAGTATTAAAAGAAAACGTAAAACTCAGTCTGTTGTTTCATCGTTGCTGTTTTCTTTTCTACGTAATTTTTCCGATTTTGTTGTTTTCTCTGCAATATTTAATTAAAGTGACAGTTTGTGTTTTGTTTCACAAAAAGTAATAACTGACTCTTCGGTAATGTTAAATAATTATATAGAAGTTAAGTTTCCTTTTTATAAAGACAGAAGATGTGTTGTTTTTCTTTTTATATTGTTTAGGAAGGGAAACAGTTGTTTTGTTGTTTAGTCTAACATAGTAGTTAACGAAGCTTGCACATATTGTCAGTATAAAAAATGCTAGTCAAGATGCTATGTTCGTTTTGCCTGTACATTTTTCATCAAAAAATATTGGTGGTAGAATAACGGATAAGTGAGTGATACCTACCGAGACTTGCACAGAACTCAATCAAGTAGTCTCATTATTTTTGTAATATAAAAATAATATCCTTAGGTGAAACCGTTCAAAATCACTTAACTAGCTTTAAACAAAAATACTTATAAAAATATATTCTTAGCTACATAGAAGCACAGAAATTATAAACATCAATATTGCCTCCTATTTACTATTTATCAGTTTTAAGCAAATGAGCGCTCGACAACCTTCAGTACTTATAAAGGCAAATATGACACGTCGCCTGCTACATCATATTTGTTCCCAGTCGGTGTGTACCTATATATCTGTTGGCTAGACACATTAGAATATGGATGATGGTTATTAATTAATACACATGACTACAGAGCCACATAATAATTCATAGTTTAGCAGATATTTACGTAAGTTTAGTGAATAGATCGTTCGCGTCGGACGCGAAATGGGTTGCGAAACGTTGTAACGTCATTATCCCAAGGTTTATTCAACGTGAAACGAATATATAGAGAATAATAAATGTAATAAATAAATGTAAAGCTTTTTTGTTACGTATTCTGCAATTTCGTTTAAGTTGTTAAAATCCTCAATTATCCAATTAAGTTTAAGTGATGAAACGTAGAAGGTATGTAAAATCTCAGATCGTGGCGTTGATAGTGGTTGCCCGTCTGAATGTCTAAACTAAATGAACTAACAATACATCGCTGTAAAATGTTTACAATCCGTACTTTGAGGTCTAATTTAAGTAGTGTCAAATGTATTTATTTATTTTTATTTTATTGAATAGGTAGGCAGACGAGCTAGAAATCGTTAGAGTATTCTATGTATACATTTATTGTATTTTTTCTATTATCCAAAAATCTATTCTTATAATTTATTATCACTAGAATCTTACAAATAAATTGTGAATAAAAATATGTTATGAACTTAAATACTCTGAACACACCCAATGCACTAGGCTGTACGAAGGGCGTCCTTAGGCCGACGCTCGCGCCGTCTGGAGGGCGACCTCGCAATCAATACGCCCATAGGCTTTTTACCAATAAAAAACACGCGTAAACTATAATAAACCGTACATCATAAACACAATGTATTCTCAGAACGGAATAATTGAATGAACAATTTTGCTGATTATTTCTAATGAGGTCAAATGTGGAAAATGTATGTGGAGTTGTTTAGTGGCTACAGTCAAATTTAGCCTTTGTTTTGTTCCTAAATAATCAATAAGTACTTTATTATGTAAAAAGATTTTAATTGTTTTGAAATAAAGTTAAATATACCTAACAACTCGACGGGACATCCACATGACCGCCGAAATTATCCTAATCTCCTTTGTCTTTTCACACAAGCTTTTCTCTTATAAGTAATGGAAAATAAGTATATTCCTTGAAAAGAAGCGTTGTTATTAAAAATAATATTAGGGGTTATTTTTCTTTAGCGAATTTAATTTTAATATCATTTTAGTAATATTAACTACTTTTTAATAGTATAAACACGTATACAACCTTGGTTCTAATTTATAAAATTAAAGTAAGTATTATAAAAACTATTACCATTTGGGTATATAATATTCGAACGTTATAAGTAACTATTATTCTGCTGATATTATTCATCTCATCCACTTACTCTATATTACAAGACTATATAGAGAGACAGCTATCACGGCTTCAAGGAAGTGCACTGTGAGCCATTCCGAGTCAATGAAATAGTCACCTGGACTCTACGATGACGAAAGTTCTTAATACCGAAAAGAAAATTGTGATACTGGCTGTTAATAAAATATCATAACCAATTAAATAAAATTTTTGAAAATTAAAATAAGCATCAGTCTGTAGAGATACAATTACGAGTAAAAAAAAACAAAACAAAATCTCATATTTACACAAGATATGAGACAACCTTCACTTTGGATACATATTTAATATATATGTTTGTTTTTATTACAAAATGATTATGAGGTATTTCAGCGACACAAGTGTTGGTCAACGACATGGCGTCTAGAGGTCGCTTCCACGCCCTTGCTGGTTCACAATGCATTCAAGGGAACTTGTACAAGTCGCCTGTCTGGTCGTTAGGGCGTGATTAGATTAAATTCTATTTTTGTTCGAAAATTAAATTTGGAATTATTTGTATTACATAATTTGCATGAATATATTGTTTGTAGTCGAATACAGCAAGGGAACAAAGAATGATTAGTATTCACTATAATTACTTAGCAAAGCGCTGTCTAATAAAAGACAAGATTAAAATAGCTTAGAATTTTTTAATTTTATATTTATTAAAATAATTAGTAAAATCCCTCTCTTATGTATCTTTTTTTTGTTACTATTACATCGAATGCCAACATAAATTGAATGTAATAAATCATCTTACGCGACCTTTTTCGAATCTCATAACAAAAAGTACGAAAAACAACACGAACATAAGAACCCAATAGACCGCTGAGAGATCGTAGAACTGCGGCGAGACGCGGGCATCGCCCGTCCAGGACGCCCTTGCCTTCCTCGAACTCCGACACCTGAACACCCACATTTCGCAATAACTACATTCAGTATTACATCGAGAGTTATCAAACGAAATTAATAATTTAAAGTTTGAAGCGTTTGATATTATTAAGAGTTGTTTTAATTGTACAGATGTTTATTATTATTAATATATAATACACAACTTCATATCATATTCATTAGCAGAAACAAGAAGTATATTTTACGTGATATATAAAATAAAGCATAATTAAATAAATATTTTTTACATCAATTTACATCTAGGTCATCAAAAAATTTTGAACATTTTTAAATTAAAAATATAGACGTTTTTATAGGCTGTGCAGTGTCGATGCTCTTACGACTTTCTACAGGTCGTAGCACTGTAGCGTCCTCTACGCTGTAGCGGGACACGGCTACATTTAATAGGCGCACTGTAATTCACTGTAATATTCGTAGAGCTTCGTAGACGCGTAGACTGAATTATATTAAAGTTGAAGCACACATCCGTAAGTTATGCAGTATGTCTAAATAATATTTTATTGAATATATGTGCATTAAACATTACCTTGGAGAGTAGGTTGAGTTAAATACTGTTTTGTTTTATAAAATGTCTTGTACTTTATCATTAACATGTATGTATTATATATTTTTTTAATTAGAATTATAATAATATTTTCGGTAATTTGACCTTTTATTTTAAAACATTTAAAGCTCATATATGAAGGCTAGCCTAGAATTTTCGGTGTCGTCGACCGCGCTAGGAAGGACGACTCGCCCTTCGCGTATCACTCGCCCCGTTCCGCCATCTTTATTTACTTTAAAAACACCCCACACTTATGATACGCTTAATAAAATACTTTGTACATATTCTCCGAAATTTTTCAAATTTACTCAACAATCGTATTTGTTTGTTAAAAAGTTCAAGGTCCCTTTTCATTTCAGCTTTGATACAAACTTACATTTGAGATAATGAGAGACTGACGTGATGCGTTGAAACGATGTCAAGTGAATGTACACTAATTTATAATAAACATATACAAAGATCAAAATATACTTTACTTAATTTGAAAAGTTGTAATTTTAAAATCGTAAGGTTAGTTCGATTACAAAATTTAGATTGTACATTGAAAGTGCTGACATAAAACTTTGTAGTTTCTTTGTTATAGGAAATGATTTCGCAATTTTATTTAAATATACTTTTATGCCCAGTATATAAATCATATTTATATATTCTATAAAGTTATATATTCTGTCAAGAATTATTTTATAGTTGTAAAGATAATTTCTATTAATAAAAATAAAAATCTTTAAGACTAAAAAATTAGTACCACGACATGTTACCTTCAACCGACTTGTAATTTACCGATTTTAAAAGCCGACAAAAACACAGTAAAAGTTTTTTTCACAAATGAAATAACATCACCAACTTGTGTGATTACATTTATATAACTTCTGTGTTGATGTCAACTAATATTAACTTCACTATTATTAATCCTGTTGTATTAAATAATATAGCTTAATATCTTAGTTATTAATAATGTTTATTTTTAAGATTTATTTATTTAACGTTAAGAATAAAATATTGCTTGTAGACAGACAAGTCGGGATTATCTAACTATTAACTGAATTGTTATAAACCTCTCACCCTACCAAGGTTGCATACTACCCAAGTCAACATCCCACCCCATGAACGCCCGTGGAAGTCACATTAAGGCCTCGTTCACCTCGTCTGCTGTCCGGACGAGAGGGCGGTAACCCCAGTGCATAACCCCGGGGCTGATATTACGAAACTATTTATATAATTTTGCCTGAAGATGTCATATTTCTTGGCTATTATTTTAAATGGTACCCGTTCTTAAAAAAAAACTTGATTAATAAATAAAAATTAAAATTTAGGACAAATTTCTTCAGCTTCCATCCGCCCAGGGAGATATCATGATGTATACATAACTGAAAATTTCATGTAGTCTTATTCGAGCGTTGGACTTCAAGTACTGGGTACGTAATACTGAAATAAATCAAGTTGTTTCAAAATACATATACATTATTTATTCTACATGTATAAAAATAATGGAGCAGTTGAGTTTTTATTTTACTAATCTATGTGGATATAAGCATGTAGGCGAAGATGTAGTGTAATTTATTAAGCGATGGATTTGTATGAAACTTAGTACTGAAATAACATTTCTTTGCGCTGTGGCAAATGGTATAAGTGACGATATCACGTTCGATCCCCGCCTCATCTCTGGATATAAGGGACTTCCCCATGATATTTTTACCGTGCTATTTGTTTATGTCGTTCGTGTTACTCAGATTCTGAGGCCTTTGAGATATGATCTTATTTTTTAAATATTTGTAACAATTTATTTTCTTCTAATTTGCCAATTTTATATTTGTTTTTTCTTTTATGGTACATTTCTGTTATTAATTTTGAATCAATATAATAATACGATTTGGTATAACCAAATCGTTGTCTCTAAAATCATGCAATAAAATTTTGAATAATATTTACATCTCGTCTTGTACAGTTATACGCTTGTTAATGAATCCCTCATCATTTTGATTTACGATCGATCCTAGACCAGACAAGCCAAGACCTCAACAAAGCCTTACAAGTCAGCTGCTAAACGCGTTCCCTTTGTTTAAACTTTAACGTTTATTGTTAAGGTTTGTTAAACTGAATCATTCATTAATTCATTAATTTTAAGGCGTAATCTGAATTCGAAATATAAAATACAAAAAATCCTGTTTCAGTGATATTTTGTAAGAAAATTAAATAAATATCCTGGAACATTATTCACACAAGGCCATCTGATTCCAAACTAAGCAGACCTTGTGCTATGGAAACCAGACAACTGATATACTACATATACTACTTTTTTTTGTAAATACATACATATATATCTAATAACACCCAGACTCAGGACAAACAGACATGTTCATGCACACAAATGTCTGTCCTGGGTGGGAATCGAACCCACGACCTGCGGCGTGTAAGGCTGTCTTACCAACCACGCCAACCGGGTCGTCAATTAAAAGAAAATGTTTTCTGTTTAACATTTCGATATCCTATATTTTATTATATTATTAATAATAATTAATTATGACATTTCGTGAAACGTTATTTTACAGGTTTATTTAAAATGTAAAGTTACCACCGGAAGTTCGATATAGCTAATAACTGCCACCACACAATTGTTACTTTTCTATTATGCGTTATCCGTAAGTAATTATAAGTAAGCTTATAAACATTGTATTAAAGCGATTAATATATGAAAACAGTACGATAAGTGCAACAAAGTATTTCCATTATAAGTCCATACACATGAACTAGTCCGGTGGTAACGAAGTATTTACGATATCATTATAGTTTATGAAATGATGACACGTATTTCGGGGCCAATTTTATATTAAAATATGCTCATGTACAGATTATGGACATAACGCCTCGATTTGTCGGGTTAAGCGCGAAAATTCCCAACGCCATGAGTATAATTAATAATTCAGACACGAACACATCGATACGCTGTTGAAATAACATTATATTCACGGACACGCACACTAACACCGTCTAAACACCTACACACGCTCAGAACGCACACATCCGCAGACGTCTAGACAACTTGTTAAAATGCGGTGTTCCGGGACTCGACATTCGTGAGTAGGATAGGTCACGGACCACGATATCTCCGCCTCCCTCTAACCTATAATGGCGTCCCTCTCATCCCTCAAACGGTTCTCCTTCATGCTATTTTCGAACCTATTTCAACGTGATAACGTACCGTTTGCTTTGGCTTAAGAGCCAGGTATAAATTTCGCTTTCAAAGCTTAAAAGATAACGTACCGAAAGGGACTATGTTAGAACTTGATTTTTAGGAATTGGAGTTTAAATGAAGGGAATAAGGTTCGTAATTGTCGTATAAGATGGTTAGGTCTTTGCAGGTCTCCCAGTATCGCTAGGTTTGTCCTTGGTGGGTCAGGACGAATTAGTCGGGAATAATAATTTATGTAAATGTGCGTACGTGTGCACATGTTTGTACATAGGTAGGCGTGTGTGCGGACCTAGGATCAGACATAATGTAGAAATGTATAGCGGTCATCATTTATTCAGGACCTGCGGGCTTTGTGGAAAGTATATTTAGGTTCGATGTCAGGTATTTTGTATGTTATAACACATAAGGGAGCACAAACACGCCACAGTTGTCCCGTACGAGCTGTTTTACTAGTTTTCTCATAAACCTGTAACATTTCTTAGTACAGTAACTAGCTTACAACTTTAAAAACATACTTTAAGGCTTAAGACTTTATTGTTTTAAACAACGGCAGCAAGAACAGAAAGTTATACCAATTTTTGTTAAATATTATATTGCTGTAATGTAAAAAAAATATTATTTTGATAACTATCTTTAGTCCAATCCCAGTTCTTAAAACATAACTACAATAGGCCCGCCGTATATATGTGCCCTAAATAATATAATTGGTTTTCGCTTTGTAAAGAAATCTGTTACGGACGAGCGGTTCTTATATTTATGTTTCGGACAATTTCAGGAGAAAAATCACAGAAAGAATAACTCAAATGGCCGCTGTTTTATTGAATTAATAAATGGCAAAAAATTCTTTCGCCGTTTCAATGGATTGTACTTTTGTATTGTTTTAACTTCGAGAAATTTTCTAAACTGTGGAGTTAGGTGTTTAATATTTGACCCATTTCTCTATTATAATAGAACATAATAGTCTTGGACAAGAATTTTCTTGTGTATATTATTGTGTATAAAATTATCAATTAAAATTGACGTTAAACTCTGTAACAAGATAAGTAGATGTTACAGTCCCCACATATATGAAAGCTTAGATTTCTAGATAGCCATAAAAACTTTACGGCTATCTACTGACAATCCATAACACAACTAATTATTTTCCTGAACTGAACGTAATAATTTATGGTAAATTTAATTCAACAATTTTTGAAGTAAAGGCTTATATGTATACGTTACATTTAGAATATATTAAATATGCCAAACTCTGCCAATCCGCTGGCAACCGTAAGATCTAAGTTGTGACGTCCCTCGGGTCTGTTATTTCACAAACTCACTCCTTCAACTGAAACATTACAGTCTAGTATTATTGCGATTTCAGAATAATAAGTAGGTGAAGTTATGAAAGCAATTATTACTTTATAACAAGCGTAACATACTCTCTTGTGATTATTGTACTGGCAGCTGGAACCCTTCTAACCTTTGGTATCGAATATTGAAAATAAGCCGTCGGACCTTCGATATACTTTTATTAGAAAGTGTTAGGAAATACCTTTTATAGCAATAACCGTCAACCCTTCGGTTTAGTCGCGCGGCAATACATCATAAATAGTCGCAAATTCGTATTCAAGCCTCACAGACATCCTAATAACAAATGTTCCTACCCGAACACGAAAGGCTTCCGAGACGCCCGCCCACCGCCCTCCGTCTGAAGGTCGTTTGGGAGGCCGTTCACCCTCCGTCTACACCCACAAAATCAACCTCCAAAAATCCTCTGTGTTTAACTTTCCCTCTGTTCGTCTTTGTGTAGCTCCCGCTACACCCTATACAGCCCGTAGATGCTTTCTATGTGTGTGTGTCTTGTGTCTACAGGAGCGTTAGTAAACGTTCTGTGTTTGTGTGGCACTGTTTCTATGTATAGATCTAAGTCTGGCTGAAATTCATAAATTAGATTGCTTAATATTGTCGATTATACAAAATTATATATATAATATGAAATGATATATTGAATGTATAACATATTGCACAATATATAAAGAATATGGTTTATTGACGGATATATTAATCTACGAAAATTATACATTATAACTTATGCACCAATAACATAGATTAGTTAAGCAAAGAGAAGGTTTAGTATAAAATACAAGTTGTTACAAACAATTGATAAAAGTACAGTGGTAACATTCAAAATCAACATCATTTATGTACATATATAAATAAATAATCATTACATACAACCTTCCTCATGGCGGCTTTCACAAAATTTTTGTAAACCTAGGGCTTAGAGTGTGGGTTGGGCTTTCATAAAGCACCGATGTAGGTCATATCTATATATAAAAATCAGAGATGACGTCCGTACGTTGGTTACGTCACTTCCTTTTTTATTTATTAAAAATTAAAAAGTTAGGAAGTTATTTGTTGTCACAAAACGTTGTTTTGTAAGTGCCGTAAAATATCATAAGAAAATAATGTAACAAATGTGTTTGTGAGATATTTATACCAAAAATACGCATTAAAATAGCGTGGTGAACAACTAATTATTCTCCTAAAACGAGGCTTTAAAGGACATAGGTAGGGATACACTTAATGCTATCATTAAGAATTAACGATAATTAAAATGTATCAATAGAAAGATGTTGGACTTAATATTTAAACAATAAAAGAAATGTCTTTTAACTGTAGTGAGTATTAAGCATTGACATAGAAGAGACAATATAACACTTAAGTATGAAACACGTGCGCGAACCAACGAAGCGAAAACTAATTATCTGTAGAATCACTTGTTTGACTTTGGAAACTCTCGGTAGCAGTCATTTTACTTTATCTTATCGATGGAACCTTACAGATAAATCTCCAAACCTGCTTCGCTTATTTACTTAGTTGCCGGCATGTTATGTCCCATAATTTAAGAATAAAAGCTAAGATAGATTTTTATATAACTAATTTAGAATGAAAAACTAAAATTAATTAATAAATAACTAAAACAATCAAAGAATTTATGTATCGAATTTATATAACACATTTATGTACACTTTCTACGCAAGCAATAAATTATATTTGACGAAGTTTCTTAGACAGGGATGTACTCGTAAGTAGAATTTGGGCCATGAATGTAAATAAATTGTATTTATCGTCAAAGTGGAACAGAACGAACAATTGTTTAATATTCAACAAGCAACAATAAGAAATCCAATTTGTTCAACTAATTAAAATTTGTTTTATATTAATTCTATTCTTCAATAAATAGTAACATAGCTCCGAGCTAGTTTAATGGGTCAGCAGTTTATATATCAGACTAACTAATATCAAGTATGTTTGCAAGTTTATTTTTTTTAATTAACTATTATCCGATACGACAGCATACGACAGAACAGATATATTACAGATACGCAAATATATAACGATACAAATACGAGACATTAGCTTCAATTGTTAATTGTGTCACAAAATAGTAACTAGTATATATGTCTATACATATCAACCCAGAGAGACGTTCTTACTTGTTTACGCTGATTTAAGATGACATGCGAAAACAAATGCAACACTTAAAACTTCTATAGTATGTTTCCGACTTCGAACCGTTTTATTATGTGATCCCAAATATAATAAGTCATGATTGAACCAGTTTTTGTGACAGCAAGTCACTTGAAACATACTCATGGAAGTACATATGTACTTTGCACGAACATTTTGTTTTAGACAAGAAAATTTTATACCAGTATTTGACGTTTTAAAGGAAAAGAAGTTTAAATGAGAGACGTTCTTGCTTTATCTTTCTATTAAATTAACATTTAATTATTAGCTGAACTACTTTGCGTACCATTTATTTTTAAAGACGTACGTATATCCAGTATCCGGAATGAAGGTAGTCAAATAAAAGTAAACTCCAAGAAATATATGATATAATAATATTTAAGCTAATATTGACAAAGTCGTGGGAATATAATATATTCATATTGAAGAAATGCTTAAAACCTCAAGGGGCGGTCGATGAAGAAAAAATTATTCGCCTCCGCTGGCCGTCTCCGGTGTTTGATATCGGTTTGACAGACGCCGTTTGAAAACAGAGCTTTTGATATCCTAAGAGTCCCCTGATCCTGTCGGTGATGACAGGAATTGCACACGCAAAAGGTTTTTGTCACAAAAACTACGACACCTATTACAGTCAGATTAAAAAAAAAAATTTAATCATGTCTACAAAAATTATATAATAATTTTATTCTAACTATATCTTGTATTTGTTTTCAGGTAAGATACAAGTTCAGTTATCATACACAGCACGCGCCAACCGTAAGTAATAATAAAACTAATCTCTGTATGACTGAGTAGCATTAATTTTGATAAGTAAACTATGTAAAAAAAGATTCCATTTTTTATGTTGCTTGAAACAAATAAAGAATAAATCATAATTAATCACAAAATGGGTAATAAACGATAACTAATAGTACAACTTTCGTGTCTATTCACAAACTTTCGTTTGCTCCCCACGTGAGCATGTTGCAGCGGCAACTTAGTGTGCCGCGTACAGTGTTGCCATGTCTGTGTGCAGGAAGAAAGTGCATTCTAGCCGGCGAGGGAAACTTGACATTGAGAGTACACGCAGCTCGCGCTGAGTCTTGAGATAATGTTGTTTGACCCACTTTTGCGTTACGTCAAGTCCGTATTTTTTTTCACTATGCAGATCTAGATTGAATTTCAATTGGCATTGTATAAAGCGGGCAGTGTTTAAATTAATGAAGCAAATATAAATGTCGCATTTATTATTTGAACTTTAATTGAAGTTACTAAGTTAACAAAATTCATAAAATTTCACTCAGTATTCCTAACTTGCTTCTACAGGACAAAACATAACATAACAAATGTTATTAACCTAATAAGGTTAATAAGGAATAGAGATAATACGAATTGCATTCATAAGTTGAACTATAATACTGACACCCATATAAGTAAACAGAAAGTACGCATAAGATTTTCTTTTATTTATTTTTGTTATCTGTGTCAATAAGATTATTATATTGGAAATTTATAATCTGTCACAATATCTCCGGATCAGTGCTACCTATTTCCATCGCACGTGTAGCGAGCAAGTCGGAATCGTCGCTGCGCACGAGTACCTCCTCGTTTCCCTTTCGTCTTTATTTTAATTAAGACATATCACAAGATATTTCTTCGCGTGTATAATTATAAAGCAGAAGTAATTGTCAAACATTCTTGTTTCAATTGATATCTTTTTCTTTTTTAACTACATCTACTCAGACAGCCGACGCGTTTTCTATTCTTCCAACCACTTCTAATGTAATCTTATTTGTTTCGCTTCCTATTAAATGAAAATATCTTAACATTTGATTTTTGACACTTTTCGGGAATTGAAGTGATTATAAATTATGTAGTACCTTAATTTCAATGTATTTTAATTTAATACAGATATTTTTATCTCGTACCTTCATCTATATATAAGAAATTATGATTTCCACAGACAATTACAAAACAACTAATCATGAAATTTTAATCATTTATGTACATTCGTCTGAAGTACATAGCAAACTATATGGTTACGTTAATGAGTACATGGCTCGGGAATTTCTAGATATATTCAGGACTGGTATGGGTCTTATCCAACACTGTTTGATGAATAAATAATATCGCAAGTCCCGAACCAACCCTGCGGGCTACAAGACCTCAAGGCCGGCGTCTAGACTACAATTTCAGTGCCCAATTATTATTAAAATCTCTGTTACTTTGTCTTGTTAAGATAACGTCGCTTTTAGTTATTATTTTGTAATTAAATATTTATTATGTAAATTAATTGAGTGCTAATGTCGTAGTTCGCTTTGAGACAAGAAAATGTTTTGATAAAGGTGTCTTTTTTATATTGATTGATAAACAATAGATAATACTCACTTACAGTTAATAATAAATACTTACTACGTGGAGGAAGCAGTTCGGTTTCATTTTATATCGTAGCCCGTAGCTCACAAACACGCTTCACACGAATGTCAGTTTTGTTCCTCAATTTGTATGTACAGCCTTTATATTTGAAGCTTGTCTTGACGACGTGCGGCATATTTACTCTAACCATTTTCGGACAATCCATTGTGTAAATTACATAATGACAACGTCACACACGGCTAATATATACACTGTAACAGTTTGTGTTGATTCATCGATGACTCGCGAAGTCGCATCGACATTAGTTAGAAAAGCGCGTATCAGAACGCGGCCTAAGCAAGATGTCTGTTGGAGTTATATTATCTTACTCGTAGGTAGATGTTCAGTGACTGACAGACAGACAACGCAGAGTCTAATTTATAATACATAGAGACTTGAAGTTTGGTAACGACTTCGTCTCGTTATATAGAAGCTTACTAAGAAATTTCTTGTTAATTTTAATATTTTTATTCTTTTAATTATTAACATCACCAATTCGATCTAACTTTTTTTTAATCATGCAAACGCACCGCACGCTTATCTCACATACATATGTATATACTTTTTTTTTTTAATTCACCGCGGGTTAAGCCACAACTGGGTAGTGTTAGTATATTATATAACTTCAGAACTAGGTCGCGCAAAGTTAAGGCTGTAATGTCTTCACCTCACCGCTTGGAAATTATTCAAATTAAATGGAACCGTACTTTTTACGTCTGCGTATTTATATCATCTTGTGTAACTTTAACTTAATTTTTCTACATATTTTTTTATGTTAAATATAATACTACTCGATTAGCATATTTTACATATTTCCATAGATTTTTTTAACGGTAAATAAGTTTATTGTTATGCTTCAGACGTTTAGAGAAAAGCTCGTAGGTAAAACATTAAGTATTAAAACTACGAAAATACCGACCTTGTAATTTTTTTTTCTTTTTATTTTATAGGAAGGCGGACGAGCATATGTGCCACCTGATGGTAAGTGGTCACCAACGCCCATAGACAATGGCATTGTCAGAGATGTTAACCATCGGTTACATCGCCAATGCGCCACCAACCTTGGAAACTAAGATGTTATGTCCCTTGTGCCTGTAACTACACTGGCTCACTCACCCTTCAAACCGGAACACAACAGTACAAAGTACTGCTGTTTTGCGATAGAATATCTGATGAGTGGGTGGTACCACCTAGACGAGCTAGCACAAAGCTCTACCACCAAGCGAGACTACCTTTTTCATGTATACAATGAAATAAAATTAAAGTAATAGCCGCTTTAATAATAATTTAAATATGTTATGATAAAAATGGCAGTTAAGGGTTTTCGTCACTAACTGAATTCCACGTTGGTGAAGCTGCGAATTTTGTTGCTTTACAAATATAACGCTATTCGTTTTTCTGTAAAATCAGTGGGAAGGAAACAATATATTAATAGAACATAAGGAAATAAATTCATGCTCTGCTACTAAACCTATGACCTATATGACCTTTTAGACTAAGAATAACGATTTGACATTATATAAATAAGGTTCTAATTTCAAACTTAAAAAAACAATTATTAAAATAGATCAATACTTATTACGAACAAGATGTATCAGTACGCAGATTCACCGACAGACTGTAAGATTCAATACAACGACGGACGGATTTCGCCGGTCGCACGGCAGTTTTTCTCGCCGAACAATGTAATAATTACGACGGTTTCCACTTTCAATTTCGCTAGTACCGCAAAAACTGTATGTTCTACCCGCTCGGGAAGCGACAGCAAAATGAAATGAATTACATAAAAAAATAAAGTAAGTTTTCATAACATTATAATGTATTAAAGCCTGCTTAATAACGATATGAAGCTTAATAAACAATCTGAATTCAATAATTTTCAAAAGAATATACATTTTAATTTATTCATAACAATGCGTTGCGGTATAACGATTTACTATGATTAGGTCCTTTACAACTACATTAACTGGTCGCATAAATAGTTAAATACGTCAATTTTTAAATCATAAGGGACGTTTAGATGCTTTCTCTCGTCGTTGCTAACGCTACCTCGCATAACATGTTTGTTTACAGTTTTCACTATCTATATATATTTCTCGCGAGTGAAAATTCCGTCGATTACCGCTGTTTTTTCTCGATGTGCGCATGCGCCGAGATCGAACATGCCAACATGGCGGCGTAATGAGATCAGTAGATCGTGGTACTAGAACAGTACTCTTCACGCTAACTATGGAAATGTAATATAAATTATTAGTTTTATAATTTTAACGTTATATTTATTTTTTTCCATTCTTGAGTTTTTGACCGATATACATATTATATTGAATGGCTTCGCCAAAATCTTATTATTGATTAAGTTAATGTAGATTGTATAGTTAATTGATGTGCATTTTATATTTCTATTGATTTAATAAATGATTAGATTGTGTTTTGTTGTTTAATGAGAGTGGTCGTGATGAATTTGTATAATTGCACGGCTTTTAAACTATTTAATAATTATCTGTAACCGATGTTTGAGTCTTTGTAATTAAGTCGTGTAATATTCTTACATTGTGAATAATTTTTCACTATTAAATTGAATGAAACATTTTATTGTTTCAATATATCGCTTTTGTAGTCCAAGTCATGTTTGTAATGTATTTAGTAACGAGGAATTAAGTATTATCTGCCGCCCAGTGTTTGCACACGCCAAGGCAAGTTATTGGCGCGTAAACACTTGATCGTATTTGATTTAAGAATTGTCTCGTACTCATTGTTTAAAGAACACTTGCTTTATTTTTTAATGTTATCTCAATTACAATCTATAAGTTATGACAGCTTGACAACTTTGTTTTATTTTCATTTGCTTTAACCGGTAGTGCAGAAACAACATTGTATTTTAACTATCTGAGATAAATTTAAAAAAAAATCGGTTGAAAATAATATACCTATCAATGCATAAATATATGGTACAAAATGTACGAACGTTTCGGTAAAAACAGACATGCGTGATGCGATAAACGTCACCGGGACTTTTAGTTAGTCATGACGATGACTAGATGTGACGTATTAATAACAAAACTTAAAACTTAAATTTTTCAAGTATACACAAAAGACAAATTTCAAGTGTACAGAATAAACAGGCGGGCGATGTCAGTGCACTTTGTACTTGTAATTAATGTTTATGGCGCAAAGAAAGTACAACGAGTACCTACTTGGTTTTAATGGTACAATAATAATATAACTACAAAATGTTGCAATTATTGAAATTTTAACAAGTTACAAATATGTTTGATCCGACACTTGACATAACGTACTGATGTATCAAATTGAACTTCATGTATTATTACATTACAATAAATTAAAATACTAGTTAAATTCAATAACTGCCTGTTATAAATAAATGTGTTTCTCCATTGAACAAAATTTGGGCTTACGTTGTGCACTGCTGAATATTCGTCCAAGAATTTCTACCGAAACATTTGCTTCGCTATACCGGAAATTCGAGATCAATTGTTAAGATAAATAAAACACGCGAATTTCAAATAGATTCAATAGGTGAATATATTTTATCGACTTAAAAATGAACCTAATTTGATATTTTGATAGTGTGTGTGAGCGAGTGTGGGCACTACGTAACGAAAAGTCATACAATTAACTTAGTTATAAACAGTACTAGAATAAATATGGCGACAAATCGCAGAAAAAGTAGCAAAAATGAAGTAACAAACGGAGTCAAGTTATCCTAATCTAGCCGGCGCCAACTTGACCGGATAGGTGTATGCTATTTATATGACAAAAAAATACAAAACCAGCCTTCCTGTGCTAATCGTTGCCAATTACATATAAGTGCGTGTGTGTGAGTGTCGGTGTGTGCGCGTGCGCAGGCGCCGTAGCCTTGAATCCGTACATCGACTGCACTTGCTCGCGCTATCAGTTCGGAAACGCTGCGCGAGTTTGAAATTACGTTTTGAAATTTCTCTTTTAGCTGCGTGCAACTTTTTCTGTTGTACTTTTATTTAACAGTAAAATATGATCAATTAAAGCAGTTTGTGGTAGGCTTGTTACTAGTCAAAGGTATTTTATAGGATAGTTCTAAAGCACTTTTAATTATACAGAAATGGAAATAGTTTTTATTTCTTATCTCCAACAGCTTGCGTTTATTGCTCAACATTTTTTAAATACACGTTTTATTTTATTCATTAACATTTTATAATAATATATATAGAGATGTTGTACGAATAGTTATTTTTTATCTAATTCTTGAATTTATCTTGAATTAAATATACTATCTGGAACAAATTTTATTTAAATTGTTGAAATATTTCAATCTTCCCTTTGTGAAATAAATATAGTTAAAAATATACTATTAATGTTTTGAAATTTTAATCGATAACGCCCTTGGTTTTCTAATTTTATGTTAATTAAAAAACTAACTACTAACTAACTAAACTTTACATAGCAAATTTTAACATTGTTTCATCTCCAAAATCAGTCTACAAATTCAACTTGATGAATAATATTGAAACATTCAACAAACAGACATCAATGTTTATTTAATATAGAGATAATTGAAATTCGTTTATGTCTAGGAATTTACTAAAAATATTTTTCTAATAAGAAATACTTCACTAAATTCTTACTTCGAAATCTTAACTTAATGTATTTTTTACTTTTTTTCTTGTTATTTGTGCTATTAAAATGACCTTTAATTGATTATAGATATTATTTATAACTGTTTAATAGGTCGAGCGTAACGACAACACAGACGGACTGTAAAATGTTAGGACAACTTAAGTGGTGTTAGCTTAGAATTTTATCTTTCAATTATAAATAAATAATTGAATATGTACCTTTTAAAATATTATTATATCTTGCATCTTCCTCTTACAATTCGCAGCGATTATCCGAACGAACGAATCCCCAACACCGCTTTATGTTTTATTTTGTCTCATTCTCACCCATTGACGTTTGTATATCTATCTCAGTCGCTCGCGGATAAATTGGCGCGAAGGAAGCGAAAGATTGATGATCTAAGCGTCGGATCGATTCCGATCCTTAATGTTTACATTTTTATTTATTTTGTTTTAACTTATTCTACCAAAGCTAAGTTCCGTTCTGTACAGAGTTTTATTTAAAGTTTTTAAAGTAAAAACTTCTTTAGCATCGTTGTGATTTGAAAGTCGATGAAACGAAAAAGCGACAGTAAAAAGAGACGACACATAAATTCATAAGATTTAACGTGGGAGAAAATGAGATAGGAAGCATTATACAGTTGAAACCAAATTTTTAAAGGTTTTTCACTTCTACCACGTGTGAATAGCACACATGTTTTTTTTAGAACTACATTTATATTTAACACGGTAATGTCTTGAGATTTGTTAAACTTATTGAAGTGAACAAAACAATAATTAAATTCTAAATTAGAAATACTCAAAACTATTTATGTACATAGACTGATAATCCCTCGTCTCATATACATAACACACATGGGTGTAGGGCGAGGCGAACTCGTAGCGTTCCAAATCGGGAAACAATTGGACCGCTTGGCTTAAATTATGTTTAGAAATTATTTCGCGTTGCGATGGAGGAAAAAATGATACCGTACTTTTTGCTTCTCATCAAATTCAAGGTGAGGTGAGAAACAAAGAATAATGAAACACGCTCCAGAACATTCTGCATAACTGTAACCTACCAATATTTAAACATTCTAATATTTTTTTTTATAAAAATGATAACCGAACAAGCAAATGGGCCCCTGATGACATTTCTTCATACAAATATTTTTCTTTTTTTTAATGTAGCCGAACGGGTAAATTGTCCACCTGATGACATATTAACCGTTTATCCCCAATGCGCCATTTTACACTGGCTCACTGCTTTCAAACCGGAACATAACAAATACCTGATGAGTGGATGGTAAAACCAAACTGGCTTGCACAAAGCCCAATACCACCAAGTGGAACCACACCGCGGGCGACGATTCAATAGTGGCCAAATACTTATATTTTTTCTATATACAAAATACAAATTTATCTGTCCTATTAGATTTGATATTATAATCGATACTTTTAAAGACTGCCATATATTTATGCTTATTTCTTTCATCTAATATGTATCATTAAACTACGCACTGTTCGTTTTTTATCCTAAAACCAAGTAGTAATCAAGTTAGATTATCTTGTTAGTAAAAAAATATATGTTTAATTTATCGTGATATAATAAACACGTATATCACTCTTTCGAGTAATTCGGAATATTTCTATATCCAAGATCATTCTGGTCTCTGTTACGTAAGCGGTAGCGGGTTCAATGCCCGAACCGTTTCGATAGCATTTGACCCATGATGTATCCGATAGAGATAATTATGGAGTCCATCTTAGATTCTTATTAGAACGGACTGTATATGTGACATTGATGTTTAACTAGATCTTGTTAGTGCCACTTTCATAAATATAATATAGCAATCTTAACGAGTTTTAACAAGCAAATCATCTTTTACAGGCAGGTTACCTCACGATGTTTTCCTTCCTTTATTTTCGATTCAGAATACGGGCTATATACGCTATGCCATCTTGGTTCATAGTCACGGATTCTCTATAAATATTGTAAAAAAAAACATTATTATTTGAGGTTTAATTATTATGACGTGACTTATTAAACCGGTCGTGAAACTTAATCACATTTATGTTGCTCTAATGACTCGGGTTTGGTAATAAACTGAGAAAATCATAGTACCAGTAAGAGCTAATTCATACATTTAGTCCTATTACGAATATAGGTAGTGATGACCACTTGCTGTCTTGTGGCCTATTGACCTCAATATATTTTTCATTCGACGGTGTTATCTATATAAATAAAATGATAGAGGTCTGCAGTTGTGCACGCATCACAGAAAAACTGCTGGATAGATTTCAATGAAGTTTTCTACATTTTATGTCTTAGACACTTGGCCCTTATCAAAAAAAAATTATTGCGATATCTTTATTCAATAAAAAGTTATTAAAGTTTCAACAACGATTTGTATATGCATTGCGTGTTCAGTGATGTATGTTTAAACAAAGTATATTTCTGCTTGCGATCTCTTTGGTGTTTTTTCCTTCGTACATAAGAAAACTTTGTTAATATATCAAGCAATGCAGACGAAGTTGCGGCTATCAGTTAGTATACCATAAAAGTCTCTCTTAACTCTTTCGGATAATGTCGAAAGCCTATTTACGGTGATATGCTATTCTGATTCGTGTCTTCTTAAAATGCTATAATTATTTGTGTTTAATGTCACATATAACTTTCTGAGGTGTATTTCGAATTTGTTCTTACAGGACAGCTCTAACATGTAAATTGTCATGTTACTGTAATTAAACTGTCCCACATAACATAACGAAAGACATTTAATTAGTTTTAATAATTATAGTTTTGTTAATTTGTTATAAACTAACTACTACTACTACTGCGAACAAGACGGTGCTAACCCGAGTCTATTAAAAAAAATAAACGACATAATTCAACACATCCTGATATTGATTATAAATCGATAGTATTTATAAATCTAATAAACTGCTATCAATCATTAAATTCATGAATCTTATGAAATGCATTCGTATATAGTTCATGAACACGGTTTTTGCACTTATCGATGTCTGATGATTTTTACAAACAATAAAAAAGTGAATGATCTCGTTTGTTTTTATTTCTAAATACTAAATTTGCAAAAAGAACGCTTAAAATTATTTATAATTACTGTAAAATTTTGCCTTTTATTGCCCAGTCTAAGTCAATAATATCAATATTTTATCGCAACAATATTTCATAAAACATAAACCGCTAAACATTTGTTGTCTAGTTCAAGTGTCGATTATTTGTTTACATAAAAACATCACCACGCTCCACCTACACTCGTATCAACAATAAGCGCCCTGCGCCATATTATCTACATATGTCAAATAAAACTCTGACATTGCCTCTACATTCTACGTACATACATATATACTGTAACTAAATACACCATATAACGATGGCCTTTGAAAAGTATCACATCGTTTCGATAATGTACAAGAACTCGAGGGTAGTGTAGGCCGTTTTACGCTGGTTTAGTCAGTGTGTCACGTGGTCGGCGCACGCGCAATTTTATTTGTAAAGTCGGTCAATGCCCCGGGCGTTAGATAAAAAAAAAACACAATTTGTTTACGTGGTTCGTTACGCAAATCGTGCTGTAGATACTAGCGTTCCGGTTTTATATAATTATTTAATTTTATTATATATTTGTATTTATTTATATTGTGTGTTGTATTTATTAGTTGCTCGTGTGAATGTTTGTAGGTCTTATGCGTGACATAATTCTCTCTGCCTTGTCCTGCCGTAATGTACGTTTCTAAGATCATTGTTTTATCATTTATCGCTATAACATATTGCATAATACGAATAATATATCCGGTAAAATCCGTGCCACTCGCAGATTCGTTGAGATGACTCACAGAGGATGTAGGTCGCCCAAGAAACATTTCACTCTTATGATACTACAGTATATCATGAAACGTGAGATTTTACATCAATTACTAAATATACTAGTATTTTCCTAACATACATTTTCTAAGACTAAAACATGCGTACTTAGATCAAAGCAACGGGTTTTGTATTATATATATTTACCAGACGGGTTTCTATGAAAACCCGTCTGGCAACTCGGGAAATTAAGGAAAGCTCGCCGACGAAAGTGGAAAAAGCTCGACGCACACCAACGCAGCACACACACACAGCTATACCGATCGGGACGCAGCTGTGTGCGGACAGACGCACACATGAACCGCGATACGAAAACGAAAGTGTCCGAGCGGCGCCGAACGTTGCCGAAGCGAGCTCACCGAGTCAGTGGAACTCGTCGACAAAACTGGGACATCAGTCCGCAATTCGACGCGAACGCCGGTGGACGCGGCGCGCGGTTTCAACACTACACATTACGCTATATGACATAACTGGAAACGCTTGTGATTATGGTGTCTGTGTGAATAATTAATCATGATGGCTGTGGAGGGCCGTCCGGCGAGTGCTGGACCTGACACGCGCCTATCACCGGTAGCGGATCATAGAGCGATGAGCGCGGATTCGGAACCACGCACCCTTGCCGCCCGCAAGGCTTACCCTGAACCCTCAACGGAGGACAATGCTGATGCACCGCTAGATTTGACCATTCATACGCGCAAAGAAATTACCGTACGGGAGTTCGCCCGTCACTCATTCGCGGACCCCTCTGACTATGTCAGAGCACAGGCTATCCTGAGACAATCCCGGGACTACCTGGCCGCCGGCCGGGACTCGGGCACAGAATCGGATGACTCAGCAGGCAGGTTCAGCCCTGGCGAGGATCCCATGTCCGGAAAAGCCTACAAGAAGTCCCTCATGAAAAGATACAGTAAGTTTACACTTTTTGTCCGAAGCGTCACGCAGCTAACGCCGGCGTATCTGTCGGCGAGTGCTTCAGCCGGCGTTTGTAATTATTTAACTCTCGGCTTATTTATGAGTGAAAAAAGGTGTGTCTGGATTGACGTGAGCCGTTCTTAACGGTTAACAGAACAGCAATGGAATGCTACAATAACTTATTTCTCGAAAGCAAGTCGTTTTAAATAGCACGCGACCCAATTGCGTTGGTTGACTTTCCGCATTCTTTGAAAAAATTGTGTCATCTCGCCTAAACTACGTACGTGGGTACCGGCGCACTTTATTGCATGTGATAATTATTCCAATATATTATACAAAAAGTTACTTACATGTCACAACGGGGGTACTATACACAAACACTTTTCAATAACATTTTTAGGAACGAGTTTTTTTATATATATTTATGCACACGCTTATGAGATGTCACTGTAACTAATACGAGTAATGCAACTAAATGTTTACTTGCATTAAATAAATTATAACAACCTGTAAAGCCGTCTACGCACGTAGCGACGCTACGCCTGCTACGTACAGCTACATCTCTGAAAATATCGCCTAGATTACGCTAATGACATATTTTATATTTTATCTGCAATACTCTGGGTAAATATGGTTTTATTTACTCATTTCTTTAATCTTCATTAAGAGATATAAATAACCTTATAAATTTTTGGTAGCAATATTACATCAAATAACAACAATATAAGTAATAGCCGTACAATAAAGGGCTTTTATAAGGCAACTCGAATAAAAATATATCTGATTGAATATTTAATTAATTCAATGCAAATGAAATGAAGGATTTTGTCAATGATATTAATAAAAATTAAATGAAGATATTTTTTGACAACCGTTACAACGAGTGCGGATTGTGGACTCCGACGAGAACCGGCGAGAAGCCCAGTAGTTATACTTTAAACAAATACAAATTTGAATACAATTTAAATCATCCCATTCATAACTACAATTCGTATCAATACTTGTAGCATATACTTTAATTAGTTCATTATTATAAAAGCAAACCTGTTTCACAAACTATTTTTGTGAATCATATAATTTTATATGTAAATATTTTCTAACTTTTTCAGATATGTTACTCTCGACAAAATTAATCAATTCATTACTTAAACACTTCAGGATGACTACATTTTAGTAACATTACTTTTCAATTGTCATTTTAATTCTATACTATTAATATTAATATATTTTAAATTTACGTTATAACCAGTTTACTAGTCAAGCTTTGGAATGAGCTATAACTATAATATTATACTTTCTTTATTAATCACTCAATAATAAAATATGACATTGAAATATATGACTTACAGATATGTTTTTTGTTTATTTGTTAATTACTACATACAAGGTATTAAGTATCAAATAAGTTTCGTCAGTTTTGCAAAGATCGGTTAATGATTATTTGACAAACGAAAAACCAGCTTAATTGTTACAATGCTTAAACTACTTTTCAGGTCGCAGTGATTTATCAAACTGTACACATTATAAAAACTTGATACAATACCTCATGATTAAGTAATTTAAAATGTTTTTTTCATAAATCATCATGGTCACAAGATTCTTAGTTCTCGTATATATTTTATTAAATGGAAAACACTGCAATAAAACTTTATGAATTGGAAAATTACAAAGAATTATATACGATATTCAGTTGATAGATGATATAAGGATACGAGCGGGTATACTTTTCACCATAAGTGAATTCAACTAACTTATCTATAAGTATTAGTATACAAAAACGATACATTAATATATGGGGAGACATTATTATTTGTAATGCCTTTCAGAAAACACCAGTAATGTGATATACATAACACTTATACTAGAAGATGCAGCGCGTTACATTGAAGATCAGTATCAATTTAAGGTTCTTGTTATTTATAAATAATACTTAAAACTATGTAATAATTTGAAACCTATAGAAACATATTAATATTATATATTCGCAATATATTTTATGTAACATAATATTATGGTACGTATGAGGAAAGTAAAAAATATTAAAATACAAATTATTTATTGACTCGTACCTTGTTCTCGTTATATATTTACTAGCAATCCGCTTCACTACCGAACTTCGCTTAGTTACTTATTTAATTTACTTTCAGTTGAATGACTCGTTATACCTAAAACATATATAGATCATTTAAGAAGGGACTCTATCAAATAATTTATTTTTTCAAATAAAGTTTTTTAAATGATAAGTACAAGCAGTACAGGCGATTCACATTGAAATAGCTACTCCTTGGTTTTTATCAAACGATATTATATTAATATTTTTATTTATTTTCATGAATTCCTTATTAATTATTTTATGATATGAATATAATGTCTATTAATTAAACAATGGAAGTATCACGCAAAGCCAAGATTGAAATATCGTCTCCCAACAAACACATGTAAACCTGTCCAAGTTTCTCATTATAAAATTCAATTTCGAGTTCAATATGTACACATATATCGGGCGTATGTGTGCTCACAATGCAGTATTGTCCGAGAGAATACCGCGGATGCTGCGAGCTCAATCAAGACATGTTGACAATGGTCGAAAAAATCTATTACATTACACCGGCTTCGTGCACACATGGGCGTGACAGTCGGTAGTATTGCCATCTAACAAAACATTTATTTAAACAGGGTAATTTTGTTTATTATTATTGATGATTAGCGTGTAGGCGTGTTTACATTTATTAATGTAACTGATACATAATCGTTACGTCATTATCAGTGACAAAACTTAAGAATACTAAGTTGCAAGTAATCAACTTCAAAATCATGTTGTGCATCACATTCAGGATGTTTATTGTATCTGTAGTTTAGTGATGATTCATTATTATATATTTTATAATAACCTTTTATGTTTGCCCGATAAATAAAATTATGAGATTAATGACTTAATTTAATTTAGTGTATAGCTAATGTTCATATATTCGAATCCTAATAACGAAGATTCTTTTTTTTCAACGTAAAAAGATTGGTTAACAAATTCTTGTTAAACAATAAAATCTTCGTACAATCTACATCGGCATATTATAAAATGCATATTTTGCTTTTCGAAAGTATCCGCCTAAGAATATGCGTTGCCCTAACATACATACAGGTCACTGACATAATGCGGAAAATATATAAATGTAAACTGTCAAACTATCTGTGTCAACATGTGACGTTACCTGATAATAATATTATTTGCATTGTAGGTATTAGCAACGAAGTAATAAAAATAATTAAACTTAAATTATATAATGCATAAAATTACATTTAAAATCTATATTTACATTTTTGTATTAAATGTTTATGTGTTATTATAAAACTTACACATAAAATGATATTTAAATTAATTAAATAATTTAAGATCATTATTAATCAACGCAACGTTTTATTACAGATAATGTTGAAAAGCTCATAAAAATACTAATTATGTAATTTTTAAAGTACCAAGATTCCGATAATCATCAAAAAAAATTTTTTTTTATAATTTGACTCTTGTAACTGCGGCTTCAGCCCGCAATAATTCAGCCAATGCAATTAATTTATTTATTAAAATAATATATTATGTTATATTATATAAATATATGTAATGTGTATTACATTATTAATTGTTGCGTATGAACTGACGTGACGATACAAACTGTCAATTAATTCAAAATTCCAATTTTTTTTTATCGAAAATTTATATTTGCAGCGTATTTTATTCAGCCAGACATTTTACAGTTATAACAAAACAATTTATTTTTTTCAATTAAATATTTATATAATATACTTAATTCATAATAAACAATACGTACATGAACACATAAGTATTACATCATTCATTTATCAATTGATAAGAATAATTCGCAATTGGTTGTTTTATAATAAACTCTTATACTATAAGGAAGGAAAACTATTGACTGCGCATTTGGTATCGACTTGGGAAATGTAATTATATACGACATGCATTTTAATCTACGTTTAATGTAGACATATACATGTACGCTATACTTTTATATACGTATCGAGATTAATTATGAATTATGTATGAACAAATACCTATCACTGAGTCATATATAATATGACATAAAATTGTAAAAAATAGTGTTACTGATTTTATAAAATTAACTAACTCAGCTTTAGAAATAGAAAAATGTAACACACTTGTATATTAGTATATACAAGTCCGTATGTTGCCCCCTAGGTTACGTAAAAGGGTAATAAATGCAAATATATGTATTTATATAGTTCTGGTTTGAATATAGTTATTGAAAACAAAACAACATTGTTTAATCATTATTACAGAGTCGATGTCAGCGAAACTACATATAATGCTGCATCATCGCGGATTCGCGGTATTGCAAGTTCGATGCCCCGGTCACTTCCGAGTATGGACAGTTGACGAGCGACGTTGATTGAACACGATTTGTTTTATATATCGAATTACATTTACACTTTCAATTATTATTATCTATATTTTTCATCAAATATTTCTAATAATTTTTAATTTTTCACTAAACGTGAAAACGTTTGAATTGACATTATTCGTTTTTGGCTTAAGATATATACATTTTTGTGATTTAATATAGCAAGATAACTTGACTTTACATCTTTAAATGAAGTGGGTCATATCTACCTGTGTACGAACAAAAAAAATTATGAACTTTCCCATGCGTATCAAAGAATACAGGAAATCTGCGCCCACGCAGCTGCCAATACCTAATGGCTATCAAATCCCTTCGATACCTGTGGTCGGAAGTGAAAGGCTTAAAAAAATATATGTCAGGAGGATAGGAACGTGTGACGTCGATTCCGTACAAAATCGCTTCAAATATAAACTCACTCTTTCGAAATTCTCTTCTCAAAACTCCCCTTGTAGCTTCCTCATCTTCCCTTTATGATGGCATTCTTTACGTCCAAATAATCAGATCAAATAATTAATTTATTAATTAAGATAAGCTTTACAATAAAGCGTTATTACCGTCACTATTGTAACTACCACAGTTTCGGAAAACAGCAAATAAATGATCGAATACTAAAATTTTGAGAAGAAATAATATTTTGTCGATATCCAATGAACCGTATCCCACGGATCCCTGGCGCATCTTAATATTTAACACGCGAAGGACAGACGGATGGGAGCGCGTAAACAATGCAATTTAACGACGTATTTTGATTAAACTATCTATTAACCATATACAGCACGTTTCGAGCTCATGTCCCGGTGGAAACACTTAAAAACCAGTTTTGGAAGCGACTCATGAACTATAAATTACCTTACGGACAGTGTCGTTTATTTAAATTGGAATTCACGTTTTGTTAAAACACTAAATACCAACTTTATTTACAACGACATCTTATAATAGGTTTTCAAATAACCAAAGATAATTGCCCATGAGTCTAGTGGTTCGAGCCTGAGCGAGCGCTGTATTTCATGTGCTTAGTTTATTATACATTTTGTGCTATCCACCAATGCGGATTGGAGTAGTGTGATAAGTAAGCTTCAAACTTTCTCCTCAAAAGGAGTTAACGCCATTAGCGGGACAATTACAGGCTATCATTCACTAACTAAATAATTAATTTAAGACATAGAGGATTTTAGATATAGTGTTCACAATTATTGTCTGTCTGTGAACAAATAACTCTCTGAACAAAGTTGCGATGATGAGGTTAGATCTTTGACCAGGTGATGGCTTTTGGTGTCAATATAAAAAATTTCGTGAAGTCAAAGGGTTTTCTAAGGACAGACTAAATATCAATGTCCAATGTCGCGCGTGTAGTTCGGGCGTTGGTCATGACAACAAATAAGTTACCCGGAGTTTACCGACAAAGGTCGATGTTCTCGGAAATATTTGCATAAATTATTTTTGAAGCGTCAATTACTAGCTGATAGTCCGCTGATACCTACTGAGTATCGGGTGCGCGGAATATTGTCATAAATAGAAATGCCATGAACAGAGCTTTAACAAAATATACTTACTAACTGTATATTTCGTAGTTTGTTTAGTGTGAGAATTATTAGTAATTTTTATTATCATTTAAATCGTCATTATATAAAAAATAAAATTCAAAGACAATAATTGTATAAGTTACCTTGTGATGACCACTTCAGTTCAAATCTACGTACAATCATCGCATTTCAGTAAGTATAGCTTATGACTATTAAGAATGTTCCACCGACTACATACGTACGGCACGCTTCAATTCAATTCCCTCCGTCTAATATATTTGTTATCCTCCTTAGTCATCACTGTCTCGTACAACGTCATCCTACTCATTTTACAATCAAATAATTCGCATATATGTGCATATATATTTTACGTAAATAAAAGTATTGATAACACTTCCAATATATTAAGTTCTATGATCGAAACAACAGAACCTGTTCGAAGAAATTTAAACAGATGAAAAAAACTGAATTATATTAATGCCTTCCACATTCGAAAACAATAAAATTATAATTTGTATTCATCGAAAATAAACTGTATTGAATTTCATTTAGGTTTAGAATCCATCACGCTGCGCGTTATATACAACATTTTGACAAAACAAAGTAATAGAATGCTTAGCAGGGTTGTGGAAGGGTTGTCCTTTTTTAACCAGCTTCCTGGAATATCCTCGTCTCTTTCCGTCGTGAATAAATAACAACAATAGGAAAGAGAGACACAACAACATACTCAGACAGTTTTTTAGTATGCATTTTCAGTATTCAAATGACGTCGGCGCATCCGTTTTTAGTGTTTTTTTAATAAATAAACTAACCTACGACAATGCCAATTGGTAATCTATGTATAAACTGTTTTACAACTTCCTCGCCGAACAATGCTTGAGAAAAACGAGTCGAAACAAAATATAATATTATTCTTAGCAAATAGACAAGTGTTTGTTTGTGTGACGCATCTGTCCTTATACGAGTACATATAAAGGTTAATATTCAATCTATAACATTTAATCTGTGTCTCACAGTTGTAAAGTCAGTCATAAAATCGCAAACTCAGTTTCAATTGAATATTTCCTTCAAGTGATTAAGTAAGGCTATTAAAAATCATATAAACATATGCAAAAATTATCTTAATTAATTTGCATGCAACGCCTACATAATCTTTATAACACAGTAACATATAATTAAGAACGTGCAACGCTATAGAGTGCGAATCTTGCGCGCGCGCAGCTTGGCCGACCTTCAACCGTGGAACAAGGCTCTACGGTTTCACAACACTAGTAGCCGACCTGTTGGATTGAGGCCCCGCACTATTTGGTAACACACTTCTTAATAAAAGGCTACAAAAAAAATGTTAACTATTATTATATTCTTAGTAAAATTCTTGCGAAATAAATTTCTATTTACGGTGATATCTATATTTTTAAATCGACAAATTATAAAAATATTTAAAATGTATTTGAACCGAATAAACTAATTATAAATAATACATTAGAATAATTCATAGAACGATATATTTATAGCTTATCGCAACGCACTCGATAAACGTATCGTGAATTAGCCAATATTAAGCGGTAAATGTCGTAAAAATCATATACGTGATAATATCTAAGAGATAAAAAGTGGTTGCTCTTCTCGAATATTATTTCAAACCACTTTAAACTTTTTACACAGCTCTAAACATGTGAAACGATGATATTCCCTAAAATGGTAATAAGGTCATACCGTTTTTGTGAGCAAAAACTGTTTCCGTAACCATACACCGCTCACCTTGCTCAGTTCATCTGTCATAGAAAAAAATACTTAACCCAATTTCAAAAACGTGCGTTATAAAAAACCTACCTGCATAGTAGCGAGTGTACACCCTCGACACAAAAAAGACCTAACTGTTAAAAAGAAAAAAAAAAGATTCGGCGGCATTTTTTCGCGGTTTTTTATTATTTACAATTTAATAGTCGTTCCTTATTTCGCAACGGTACCTTCGCTTTTGTCTATGCTTTGCAGATGTTTTTTTGCAATACCGAAAACTTTTTTTTTTGGCTATTGCGAATTGTATGTTCTTTCTGTTAGGGCTTTATACTTGCCTGTTTTTTTAAACAAACAGAACCTTGTAACGTTTGTAGTGTTAAATAAATTCCACGCATTTCTCTTAGAGTTATAGACATAACATTGTTAACTAAAGTAAATAGAGGTTTATAAATACATTATTAAGTTCATTATTAAAAGGCGAGGATTCAATAATACCACGTCTAGTCTACGAATGCGTCATTAAGACGGTAATAATGCTATCTGTGATGTCATCATAGTTTCCTGTCACTCACACTAACACACACATTTTCCTCTTCATACAAGACATTGTATACAACACACTACTTTAAAAAATTTAATTTTAATTAGAATTCTTATAAAACACTTGTTTTAACTATATGTTAAAATATTATTATATGTTTAAATTAGATACACATGTATGTTAAACTTTTTTTTTTTTACAAAATTCGCTTTACATTTTGAAATGATAAAAATATATAATAATAAAAAGTAGCTACGTAGTAAGTATAAAGTAAGCAAGTACATAACTACATAGTAAGTAACTTGCGATGTCGGCTATTGTTTCCATGTAATACAATTGTTAAATCAAATTTATCCTTATCTCATTATTTGTAAACATATTACAAGAACTCTATCCGTTTCGTACTTCGTACTTCGCGTTGTGTGAACTTAGCTTTACCCAAAACTATAAAGGACGTGGCTAACAAACACTAGGCGTTGTGTGTTAACTTTTTTTTACCCAAAGTTACACGAAGACGTATTGCTTATTCTACACAAAACACCGGCCTAAAGGTCAATTCGGGCTTTCCAGACGTTTCTAAAAGACATCGCAATCGATTTTCGCTTTTATTTATTCAATGAAATTATTTCTGAGTTTCGTCGTACGAGTAAGCTATTCGTCTAAGGGAATTTATTACCATACATGTTTCAGCACAAACAAACACAATACTCTAATTTGTTTTCCTATTTTTATTCTTAATTTAAAAATATACAGTCTATACAATTTCGTACGTTGATTAGATATAAACACTCGTTTTGTACGCTGCAGTGTGTAAAAACTTAAATTGCGCGATTCAGCTTAATGAATGTAGGTGTTGACGAACCGCGGAACAAAAGTTCGAAAGGATTTAGTAACGTATGGTAGGCGTTCTCAAGGTTCCGTTTAACCATAATGAACCTTATTTCGATATTCATACGGATGATATTAAACATAGAGTAGTATTACGACATACGGATATTAAGTAAGCGGTGTTGAAAAACGCCGGCTCAAAAGTAAGTACTGTGAATTCTGAAAACCTTTATAACGAGTACATATATAACATTTATATTCTTTCTTATTACAGATGTTTTGTAAGCATTTAATAGTAATTAAAGTATGCATAATATGGATATTTATATTATACTTGCTACCGCTCTCGGCTTCGCCCGGGAGGTTTGCAAGAAGGTGTTAGGTAACATATTATGTATATATAATTCATACCAATCCATCCATTTGTGTATCATGTCTGATATACAAACATTCACATTAATATTGCTAGAATATATTTACTGTCTTAAAAACGGAGTGTAAATAAATATATAATCACATAGGTATATATAATATAGAGCAATAATTGAAGTCAACCCTGACCAACACGCATGCATTTATCTTATACTAAAGATTTATTACTTCGATTAATATTTAACTAAAAACATAGTGTTCTATAAATTAAATATTTTACCATATATTCATGGCTGACGATTAAAAAAATTCGGTTAACGACTCCATTTCCGGCATCAATATCATTAGGTATTGGAGCAATATCCGGTTTGAGCGCTATTACGCTAAGTTGAAAAAAAAATTAAACTTGATGATAAAATTCTTAAACTATTTTTTTTTAAATCTCAATTACTAACTTTAATTTTTCAACTCATTAATCGTATCTTCGATTTGACGAGTAGTCGAATATTTTTATATTGGAAAACTATTTAGTATACATAGTCGAATATTATATCGTTTTAATTTTGACTTTACCCGCGCACAAACTTCACACTAACGAACGCTGTGCAAGTATTAAAGTCTATAAGAATTATTTTAAAGATGCATTTATTTTGTTTTAAACATTTTACAAAGGCTACTATTAAACGAATTAATTACGTTTAAGTAAAAACACATTGCCAAAACTTGTGATACAGCACGTTCGCCGAATGTACTGTACTTTTACCGGATACTACGAAATTCCGCAGCAGAGTTGCGCACGCGCAGAACAAACAAACAAACAGAGATACTGCAAACAATATTGTTACCAGCGCTTCCTTTGCCTGTTTTGACACAACAATACTCATATTATTGTTATATCGGCTTCCTTCATCTCTTAACCAACATCCGGTATCTCGATGCTGCTACTTTTAACTACGCACTCAATCCAATGGAAACAAAACATTCTAAATTTAACATAAAGTATTCAGAATAACTATGATAACATGTATTTTTTTTAATTAAAATTCATCAACGTAGTAAAGGACAACACACACTGTTGCGCGTAGTGTTGGTCAATAAAAACCGGTGTTTATCGTAACACAGAACTAAAGACATTGTCTTTGTTACGCAATCACGTTTTGCATGCGCACATAAACAGGAAAACATACGAGCTTTAAATAACGCCTTGGACCCCATTCATTCATCCCAACCACAGATAAAATATTTTGCTCGTCATCACCACATGTCAATGAGGTCATACAATAATACTCGGATTATACCAAATTTGTAAAATTCATTATCTTCGCATTTTAATAATTACTTGTTTACAAATCTTAACAATGTAAAAACGATATTTGTAATAAATTTAAATGAGGACTTTTTAAATGAGTCTTTTTGTTCTTTTTTTTTGTATCTTTACGTTCGTCGGATATCGTGACCGAATCCAGCGCCCACTTGTTGTAAGATTGGCTAACGTTTCCGCCTTACATTCCTTACCGGTTTATTGCGGTTTACACTGGAACAATCTTACATAAATAAAGCTTATAGACGATTAAGTCGTTACGAAACATCAAAAAATCGAACGGACAATTTTAATCTAGAAAAAAATGTGTTTGAAAAGTTATAAACTAAATGCCACATAGTCTGATGTTACAACACGTTCTAATTTCATCAATAACGATAACTGTTTCGTAAATAAATCCCTGAAAAATCTTTCCATTGACGATTCAATTGAAAGCAGGACAAACTGCAGATAGCAAAAGTAGTTTATAATATATAAGACGTTTTTTATACAAATGCCGTCATATTAAAAGATTACTTGAACGATACATGTATTTTAAGTTGAATTAGACAATGTTTACATATTTGCAAAAATCAAAACTTATAATTAATATATATATATATATATTACATTCAACATGAAGTATGAAACGTAAATACAGAACCATATTGTGTTACTGACACGCATGGATCTATTTAACTATAGTTACGCGTAGCTAGTTCAGAGCTAACATCTATCTGTTTACGGTCGCGGGAGGGGAACCAGGTCAAGGGAGCCGCGATGCACCGTTCGCGCGAAATCTCACTTTCGCGCGCTGCACCAAACATGGCCGACCATAGTGACGCGCAACTTCGTTCTCGTTGACACTTTTTACGTTTTTTTCCGGTTTTCTCCTTTATTAAAGTTAAATACAAACGGTGTCCTTAATTAATTGTTTAAGGAAACAAAGATTTAAATGGGTTTTTTCATGGTGTGTTGCAACTATTACACGTGTACGAAATTCGACAATAACAAACAAACATATCTGAAGCAGCCATATCCTTGTCCCTATTTCTTGTTTCCTACGAGTATCGTATCGCGATAACTTATCTGCTAGTAGCTTATCAACTGTAATGCAATATGCGATAAACACGTAAGATTTGGTTATGAATAAAATTACGTGAGTAGCCTTTGTATTTTACGTCATTATAATTCGACAAATTGGCCGGTTACATTATTAATACGTAAAAACTCGACCGGCATAAAAATACCGAACAAACACCTCTACCGTCAAAGTAATTGTATATTTTCAGAAGACTAAAGCGAATAATTATTTAAAAAATATATTAAATTATTAAATTTGATATGAAAAACTTTACACAAATTACACAACGCAAGTTAAATAAAAATTTGCCGCTCAAAATAACTGTCATGACCTATTTTATTTAGTAAATATTTTTGTTTTTTTTTTCTGCTCGTGACAAATACAAACTGCCTAGTCTAATCAGCCAGTGACAAAAAATATAATGTTTATGATACGGCAAACCATATTTAAATAACGTGAGAGCAAATCACTCTTTCTGAGACTGTTAATAATGGTTATAATGGCTTGGAAATATTGTGTTTAGCTCGAAATGTTCGTTCGACCATGAGTAGCATTAGCGCCTGACCGAGGCTGCACGTAGGCTGCCGACCCGCTGTTCTATTCCAAGGTGAAAAAAAATAATGCAACCGAACGAAACCGAGCTTTTAGGACATGACTAATAGACAATAGGTTGCAAAACTTTGAATTGCTGGCATGTAAAATATTGCTGCCTCTACGAGTCGTCGTCATGTTTGTTTTTCTTGTTTTTTAATATATGACTTGTTATACTAGCTTGTATTATTTCTGATATGAACATCGGAATTCATACAAAATTGAAATTTTAAATAATAGAGTAAATCATATCCTTTGATGCTCAATAATTAATATCTAAATAAAGTAAATATGTACATATTTCCTTTGTTTACATAACGATTAATCTCATAAATAATAAATGATTGTTTTAATATCCACCCGGACGTAGCAACACTAGCGGGAGTGGGAGACGCATCGCCCTTCGCCGCTGACCCAGTTAGGCTGCGCACGCGCATGATAGCCCGGTAGCAGATCTATTTCAATGCGGTTGTACTACGGTTACTTTATCTATAGTACTTTCCATCTTATTGAACCGGAAAAATAGTAAAAAAATAAAAATTAAGAAATGTAATTTCTAATTAAAAAAAGAATTGGGCCAACAAATCATAAATTCCTCGCAATGCTTATTTGGTTGGCAAATAATTTTGTAACCTATCCGATACTTATTTGGTGTGTACACGCGAAGTGACCGGATAAACAATGTTTTGACAGCGGCCTTTCCAGCCGTGAGTCACGGGTTGCGTAACCAGCGCCTCTTATTTGCATACACAAATGAATTTTCGATAAGCTAACGACTTATTAAGTGACCTTTTTTAATTAACTCTGAAATATAATTAATGTCCGACATTATATTTTTATACAATTATAACACAAAACACTGAACGTGTTGCATACTTGCATACATTATATGCAATTCGAACGGAAACACAACAAGTATCTAGCTTGGCATTCGCGCGGCGTGCAGTTATTAATGTAAGATAAACATGTTATCAACGTAATCGCAACGGTTTCCATTTCGCAGCACGACTTTCTTTCGTTTCCCGCGCGGGGAAAGTGCCCGCGCTTTTCCGACGCCATCTTTGATCGTTCTCCCTGCCCGATCTCGTCAACTTATTTTTAATACAATCTGCGTTTTTTTATTGCTCTTACAGTGAATCGATGATAAATAAAAAAGTTAATCTTTTAATCATTATTTAGTAATGTAATATTTTGGATTAAGTTATTCATATTATATTATTTGATACATAACAACGAGCCGCGAGCTCCATTAGTACTCGTTTATTTCGAGCGCGGAAACATTCGGATTGCTCTTCACGATATATTATTTTTAAAACGTCTAAATGACCAGCTTTATTTACATGTAAACAACACCAGAGACACGTGAAGGTGACCAGAGGATTTACAAATTGACGCAAACGTCGTTGCCCTGCCAAAAATTAAAAAAAAAATTAACGATTAAATACTTTTTGAAATTGAATGAGAGATATTTTTATCATCTTTAATCTTTATATAGCAAGTTATATCCTTAAGAAAAAAACAATAATGAACGATATTATATTCAATCATTGTTCGTTCTACTTGATATGGATACCTATATAATTGTGACGGTCTATAACCAGAATTTTAAGACCTTTCAATTCATACAAATTATAAGCAACGGAGGTCCATCAAACGGCCGTCGCTGTTTGAAATAGCAGAAGCTTCCCGGATGTAAGACTTTGACGTCAGCCATCTCGTAAGATTTCCCGAATCAGATTAATGTTCTCAAATGAATCTTATAAGTAACAATATAAAGTTCTAATTCCTTTGTTACAGTTATATATATCGACTTCCTTTAAACTGTTTGTTATTACAAGTGCGAATTGCTCTATTGACAATATCGAGTTTTTCAACATTATTTATTGATACAGATATTAATAAGAATCTGCTTGAATAGAAATCATCCACGCATGCAAATTATCCCTACACGTATTTATAAACATAATATTGTCCGCCCTTTCTGTTCGTATAACAAATTTAAAGTTAATTTTATCTTTAATATTAATATATACCACAATTCGTAGTTTATTTGAAAACGATCAATATAAGTCGCAAACAGATATATTTAATTAAGATTATCTTCTATCTGTGTTACGCTTCGAAATTAGATCATTATGTAATATTCTATGGTAACAGAAATGCTACCATGAGCTGACGTCATACGCCATAAAGCCATCAGTCGAATACTTCCTCGACCACCGTGGCCGCGGTCACATTGAAAACAGGTCCTATCTGCGTTCTTAAAATACACACATTTTGTTCGCGATGTTTTAAATTGCTTAATCGACGCAAAGATACAAAATAAAATAAATATTTTTTATAAATAAGATCGCAAATAACAAATTCCTGTTTACGGAATCGTAGGTACATTCGAGTTGTCTTGTAACATCTAAACAGGTAAACGTCTGAGCTGAGCTGTCTGATATATGTAGCTTCTAATATGTACATGAATACTTTATTAATATTATGAATGCGAAAATAATTCTACATGTTTGTCTGTCTCTTACGCTTTCAGATCTAAATAACTGAACCGAATTCGATGCTATTTGCTATAACACTATTACTATTCAGTATTTTTTGCATTATGTGATTTTATATTTGTATTGAACACACTGTATTATATATTAGTAAGTAGTTTGTTTTCGGGTTGATGCGCTTGCGCACCGACATCGTAAAAATTGCTAATCCACGTTGAAGAAGATATTTACAAAACATTAATCCCATTTTCTTGATTATTTCCTTCTGTCAGTAAAAATAAGTCGCCGTCATGTCTTTGTGGCCAATTTCAAAATAACTGAGATTTAAAGAAGTACTTTAAATTTTAATATTATAAAAATACAAAAGTTCTAAATTATATATCAAGTAAATGAAAAATTAAAAACGAATGTAGGGTGATATATATATATATATATATATATATATATATATAATCTATCTTATCATCCAGTGCGTATACTATACGCAATATTAAGAAAAAAAAAGCAAGAAAAAAAATTGAGTTCTCTTAGAACAAAAATTTATTGTTTAATCTCTGATTACCAAGACTACGGCTTTTACAAAATTATTTATTTTATCTGTGTAGAAATCTCCTTTGACGTCCTTATTCATTATTAAAAAGCAAAATGCTAGAATATAATAATATTTTTTTACACGACCGTAGCAACACTTTAAATAATATTATGTACAAAAGTACAGTTAAGTTTAAATAACGAACTTGGTAAAAAAACATCTGAAACATATGTTAGTTTATATCACCGCTAATTCAACCTCACGAAATCCACCCTCATCTAAAAAATACCCTCCAAAGTAATAAAAACGTTCTTCATAAATGGTTGCAACGCGACCATTGAACTGCATAAACCACTAGTATTTTACTAGCTGAAATATTATACCTGCACCGCTATTGGTCCCCTCGAGTGCATTCACCTCCTCCCTGGGGCCAGGGGGGACTCGCCCGCATAACTTATGCAAGTTAGTTAATATTTTAGCAGAGCAGGAAAGTAAAAGTAGGGGGGGGGATGTTTCAGGATTACAGAATGTCTAGGTAACCTCCACGCGCCCGCCTTTGACGGAGCCCGCGGTGAGATTAATTTACCTTCCAGCGTTATCTCCGCCGTTGTTAGGGGTGGCGATATTATATAGCTATTGTGCACGGTTTCGCTTACTTGTTTTAAAAGACGTATTTAAAATTAATTTTACAAAAGAAACTTAATATATATACATGGATTAATAAAAAAAAGTATATATATATTTTTTTTAATTTTTATTTGATATTGAGGATGTGTGTATGTCCCACTGCTGAGCTAAGGCCTCTTCTCTTTTTTTGAGGAGATCTTGGAGGGTGTGTGTATTGATTGTATTGTATAGATTTATATTACAAAATGATTCAGGCGTAGTAAATGATAATAGTCAATCGCAACATACTCATTTATCTAAAGCGGAATATTTAAGAAAGAAATTGTTAAGAAATCATTCATTTACAACATTGTCCCTTTTCTGAACAAAATGTTCTGTTTGTGGAAAAAGTATGAAAATGGTTTGTAAGGAGCGATTTAGGCCTTACAATATGTTCGTGTTTCATATCTGTATAAAATAAGTAAAAACGTAAAGAATTTGGCTAAAAACACAATTCGTATTCAAAATGATTGAATAACTTTCACATAAAACGCTGACATTGCCGTTTGGGCGTAAGCGGAAGTCTAGCCTGGGCCGGATGCCCTGAATTCAGCGCGTATCGATTAACACGAAGCCTACGCTCTATATGATGCCATATAACACAGCTGTAATATTACAATTCAATGTTACGCTACTAAAAATGTTTGATGGATACTTCGGAATAACGATTTATGTACAGATTTTTGTAACTTTTTTAAGTAATAATAATGTACACAACAGACTATATTATATTCTATCGTCTTTGTGAAATATTATGAAGCTTTGTACTAAAACAGATCTGTAAAGCTGTTTTAACAAAATTTCTTCAAAAACTTTTCCTAACTAAATATTTTCGTTCTCAGAGAAAATTGAAAGTATACTAAAGTATGCTCTTTAAGCAGTCGATTTCTAGTGCACTTAGGAAAATGGAATTATTCTGTTCAGAGGTCATCGACTCGTAGCCATCTTCCTATGTCTTGAATAATGCAGAATCCGAGCTTGCAGCTGCTCTCAGCTATAATCGTGTTCTTGCACTTTGTACAACACTGAATTGTGTTCTCTTAAACTCTTGTAGAAATTTAACTAAAAAGTTGACGATCAAATCTGTTTTTAGTATTATTAATTTCTTACACAACTGAGATATAAAGACTTAAATAACCGCCATCGTTTTTTTTCTTGCATAATTAATACTTAATTGTATGTAATTAACGTTATTAACTAAATATACAAAGTATATTTCTTTATAGTATACTGCACTTGTATTCTGCAAAATATTTTTTTCTCAATATCCAGATGTAAGTTACGTTACAGTGTCGTACTAGAAGCCGCTACCCACAGCGCGATGCCGTCAATTGAGCTTAAAGCACCTGTCAAACAAAATGTAAAAGAAATAAGCGAAAAATGTTCGAAACATTTTCCAAGCCACGTCGGCAAACGTTTACAAACTTTGATGAGCGAAACTTGTCTTAAATATAAAACGGTTTAACGCGGCGTCTAGCCATTTGCCAGATGAAAGCTGACTGCTCGAAATTACAGAAACAAACTCGCTACACGACCGAATGTAAACATTACAGAAGTAAAAAATGTTACAGATAAGAAAAGTTCAATGACACGTTTAGATGGGTTATAATTAAAATTGACGAGTAGCCTTATTTGTGTCATTCGTCGACTGCATCGCGTGCGCCATGTTCGCCGAATTTGCATTTCGTCTCGTGTTCATATCCACATCAGACGGCCATGTTCTGTGCCGTAAAGAGTTCACACTCCGTCTAGACATTTCGACCTAGACGAAAGGGAGAGTGTTCCTCTCTCTCTGCGGCAAACATGCGCACTGTTGCGGAGGTTAGGGAGGGAACAACAGGTGGTCCAGGGAGGTCTCAAGGTCGGCGCACGGAAGCGTCTGGCTCCTATCATTATACATTATACAATATCGATCCCATAATTTCTTATAAAGCAAACCGTTGATTTTATTATTACTAACTATAACTTTATAACCGTATTGAAAAAAGTTTATAAGCCAATAGTTACGTATTATATACATATAAATTAGTTTACACTTTAATAATATATTTTCAGTAATGGACTCATTGTACCGTTTAAATTTTGCTATATTTATTTTTAATAAATAATATTTTTAACAAAATTAAGTTAGTTCTCAGAAGTAATTTTTGAAGTACCGAAAACATACGAGTTCTGAGAAATACTACAAGTACACCATATAATTCCAGACAGAATTATCCCGCCCTCATACCCTCGGGACATATTCCAAGTTCTAATACCTGGATACATTTTATTACACAAGCATACTAGGCTAAACCACAACTACACGTGCCACGGATAATTAAGAAAACTTCAATTTTCTACATATTACGTAAATATGTTTGGACATAATTTAGTACCATTATACTAACAATTATACAATGTTTGTATCAAAATGTAAAGAATTGTGATTCAGAGGTATTATCTGGATACAATTACATTCACTACGAATTCACCAAACGAATAATAAATATTCATAAACTAGATAGTATTTATTTTTATAACGAACACGATTAGTTGCATTTTTATTTCGTTAAGTTAACAAAAAATCTTAAAATTTCATACTTATTTGAATGCTATCTTAATATATAATTATGAGTTTTATCATTTATTTTAATTTCTTTGTTACAGTGGACGGAGAGCCGACAGCTCTCTCTCTGGGCGCGCGGGGCTCTCTAGGCCGGGCTCTCTTGCACGGCCTGCTTGCGCCCACTCCGGCGCCCCGACACCATTTATATACTGCGCCTAATACAGGTAAATAGATTTATAACGACTACACGAATACGTGTTCATCTCTTTGAGTCATTTCTATTAAGTATTAACAAACCTACTACTTTCAACTGATCCAACTTGTGTTGGAAAAGTTGAAAGAAAAATCCTGAACAAGTGACTTCAACACAACACACTTTAGAACTTTGTATCTTAACTGCCTCCGTTCCGCTCCGTTGTGACGTAGTAAAAACAGCGGTTCAACAAAAAAACAAGTAAAGCTCTAAGTATCCCTCGGGGTGTAACAGCGCGTAATAATTAAAATATAGCCAGTTACAAATATTCTTTAAAACTGCTTTGTGCTGAAAGGATTTGGAAAAGTTTGTAATGTGTTGATATTTCAACCTTTATAGTTTAATATACTCAATAAAGTAACAAAAAACTCACTGTTGTATTTTGACTATACAGACTAGTTCTTTTTTTATGCTAAAACCTAACAAATTGTAACAAATACATGTTAGTACATTTATTACAAAAATAAACTACGTATATTTAGTATGTAAGAATAGCAAATGTGATTTTGTCCAAAAATTTTCTGATAAAATATCGCCTGACATTAGAATAAATATGTTACAAGATTAGCCGGGCACTGGGGCCAGGTAGGTTTTATTTAGGTCAGCCTTGTACCTAAAGGTTCGTACTGAGCCGCAGAGCGGGCCTTGTCCCTAAATAGTGTTTGCTGGCGGCCATTTTCGTGACATAAAGGTTTCTTTCACAAGAGAATAGGCAACAATTGTATGTTTATAAATGATAGTAATTTGTATTACTGAAAGTCTATCGCTAACGGCCGTTTGACTAACGCTCCTCTGACGTCCCCGTGACGTATAGCATGATATCTTACATTAATATATAACAGCCCATTTCAATCCATGTTGTCGTAGGAACCGACTGAATCCCCATTTCTACCCCACCAACAAAAATCCCAATGAAGTTTAGTTCAGGCTGGCGAGTAAACCTGCGTAACACAAATTTGCTGTCGTGTTTTAACAACTGCACCGACAAGGAGGAAAGCTAATGTTAAAACGATTAAAAGATAAGAGACTTGAATATATATCTAGTAACAATATAATACTTCTTTCAAGTTAAAAATTACTTTAAAATATTTTGTATAACGTAGAGGCCATATTTTTCATAAGAAAAATCGAATAAAGTCCTCATTTCCGTATTTCGATCCCTCCTCGAGAGTAATCAACTCGAAGATCCCTGTAATACAAGAGAGAGCAACGGAAATGATTTTAGGGTCCTCAACAGACGTACGTAGTGGTGGTCGGTATAACTTACTTTTGTATAGCAATTTCCTCAACATAGATCGACCTCGACAAAGGATAATATTATTTATTTAATGTTGCCTGAAAACAGACGATTTATTCGAGAGAAATTCGAAAATGTCTTTTTTGACGGCTAGACAGATATATACGAGATTAGTTGCAAAAAACACTTATAAACACGAATTAAGGCTGTGTTTTTGATTCCTCAATTCCCCATGTTTGAAGCTGCCATCTTCAGTTCAAATTCATGTGGTTTCATAACTAAAACTCGAACTAAATTACTTCTTACAAAATACTCTTACCTTATTATCAAATACTTATCTAATTAACAAAAAAATACATTTATTTTTACTTTGAACATACATGAATTAAATACTGAATAATCGTTATCAATAAAATTAAATAAATCGCTTAAAAATGAAACGATTAGTATGAATTAAGGATATATCATCCGGTTTTGTTCACGGAATTCGAAGTGGACCGACAATCCTGCTATATTTAATACTTAATGAAAAAAAATAATGTTGTGATGAGTTAACAATGATACATTTCTATGAAAATACGTTATTTTTGCAGCCTTAAAAAGTTCTGATGTTAAACATAAAGTTTTAAAACTTCGTGCTCAGTGTCAGGAATATTTAGAAAATTCAAACAACAATTAACATTCAAAACGAAATGTCATTAATACAACTTTTAAATATAGAAGGCTATAATTTTAGTGTGAAACGACATTACGATGTAGATATTACACATGTGACGTGCTTTATACCTTGCATATTGCCCACGGGTACAGGTGACCATTTACCATCAAATAGCCCTTCGGCTTCTTTATGCTGGCCTATCTGACATACCAACAAACAAATATACGTTATGAAGCGAATGTGTGTTTTAATCTGTTATTAATAAAACGGTAAAATGAGAATTCTACATTTAAATGAAAAAAAAGTAGTTAAGATGAATACCTAATTCCATAGCGTTATCAATTAAAGCACTTTTTTGTAACCTAAGTATATTTGCTTGTCTTTTGCGTCAGTCTTTCGTCTGCATGTGGCCTAACCTAGGTTGACATGTCTGAGCTGTGAAGAGGGATTATATAACTACCTACATAATATATAGTAGGCACCAAGTGTCTTATATTTTTTTGCGTGCCTATACCTCACGTTCAGACGACCGAAACCCGTTATGACGTGATATTTTATTTGGTCTGTTTCTAACCGTCTGCTTATAACGAAATACCCGTTCGATATAATAATATAAATTCTGTATAAATAAATGTATCAATTCTGAGTAAAAGAGGAATGATTTATTTACGTATTTAATTATTCGAATAAGCTTTTGTATATTCAGTAAGTACGAATAAACTACACAAATATTCTTTATTTTTATAAACGAATTATATTACATAGATTATATAATGTTATTATACAAGACTAATTGTTCCAAGCGAAAGTTCGCGTCAAAACAAGCGGTAAGGTCGAGGTATGAAAAATTCATAAAGAACAAAGAGGAAGTGCGGGGCAATCGATACCCTCAGCTGATGGCTCCCAATGTCACGACCGTGCCCCCCGATCTCCCCGCACGCACACAGCTATGCCATTCAATGCGACACGCCGCACACACATTGCGTAACCGTTATTTATTAGGACTACTTACTTTAACGAAAATATTATGTAAAATCTTAATATCACATAATTTCCTTTTGCAATTACGTTTAATATACATATCTTTATCGATATTAATACAGTTATTATCATTTAAAATCGAATTTTGAATTCATAGTTGATATTTCTTTTTTTAAAAGTACATTAAAGAAATCGATTTTTCGTAAAATATAATTAACGCTTATTCAATATGATTTCTCCCCTATTAAGCTCGGTTTGTGCCAGTCCAACAAATAAAATTTACTTAGACTATGTCATTGTATAGGTTATTTGATATTCCGAGTACAAAATTCGAGAAAATTCATCAAAATGTGTCGTTGGAGCAGTGGCTATTGTTATCTGTATATATGCAGTAAATAAAAGGAGAAATGTTAACAATAAAAGTGTCACTTTCACTGAAATTAACCCTTCAAACTCAGCTGGTGCAGATGGTCAGAAAGGCCAAGTGCAAAATGTGCAATTTCATCTTTATTCAATAGTAAAATGCCCATGGGGGTGTATTGATAATTTGCACAAGTGAACTAATAGTATAGTTTTATTATTAATATATGTACTCAAAAGGGTTCAAATTCGACATTGTCCGGTTTTGACAGCTTTGATAGATTGCTTCATGCGTCATTATGTCATAGAGTTTATTTGTTTAATTCGGAGTAACATGTATAGGGGAATAATAATAATCTACGTAAATACAAAATTATTTTAGTTACATACTGGGAATTTAAACAATTATATAGAATAAATAAATGACGTTTTACTTAAATTACTAAGAAATATATTTGTTATGATAATAAATTATACAAGAAGAAAATAAAGACATTGAGGCGCGAAACGTATGATATCAAAGCAAAATATTTTTATTCAAGTTCTTTTACGTCGTCGACCGTTAAGCAAACGACTATTTACTTTACCTTACAACTAACTCGGGTTAGTTACCATATGGTAATCCGATACACATATTTGAAGAGATAATATTACATTTTGTGCAAAAACGTATACATTAACACCAAAATCGTCGGCACCACAAAGCTTAACCCGTACAATACCGCACCGGGTCCTAAGTCCCGGCCGCGGGACGAACCTAACCAAACAATCGGGACGCAGATGCTTGCACACATTGCGTACATTTCAAATATCTTTATGCAAAAATGGGTTATACACCTTGCACTACATCTCTGTATACAAAAGCCACTAATCTGTCGTTCGTCTCGTTCTAACCATGCATCATCTGTGCTGTCCCTTTTGTCAGCGCAGCTAGCGCTGACACTTTGATATTAGAATGTCACGCGTGGGTGCGCAAACGCAACTCATTGTTAGTTTATGAATGAAATCGATAAATGAGTAATTCTTTTAAAAAAATCTGAAAAATATATTATTTCTCGCTCAAATATTTAAATGCTCGTAGTTGAATATTGGAAAAGCTCATAAGTTATTTAATGACAATAAAATCTTCATAAATTCATCTCTCGTATTATTATTATCAGCTAATGTAATAGATAGTCCGTCCTCTCTTAAACAAATTTGTTCACTAGTCCATACACACGGGCTTATCCCTCGCAGATGATATTATACGTACATATATAATTGTAGAACTGACCAACGGCACGTCATACTCGGGGCCCTAAGCACATTAACATCTTAAAGGAAATCAATAACAAAAGAAGACGCGGAAAGGGTTACCAATTGTTTGAGTGTTACTTAAAGAAGTTAGGTTGGAAGTTTTATTTGTCCTCTAATAATACATATTAGCTTAATAAAACTAATCAATATATTATTTAATAAGGAATTTGAGCAACGATGATTCTAAAAAAATAATTGTAATTTTAAGCCGAATTTTGAAACAACCTTTTTTGAAATTCAATATAAAATCTTTTGAATAAGGAGTTATGCATTATTCCCATTCGTATTATGTAACAAATAAAGTCACGTAGGCTAATATAATTAATCAAAACCTTATTACATTAATGACTTAACATAAATATTAGTCGCGATAGAAAAAACGGTCTTTCCCAGTCATAGTGACGTCCGTCCTGTTGTTTATTGGCCAAGGAAAAACATAAAACTCTCTTCTATTATATACTTTACATAAAAATCAATTATTTATTTTAATAATTAATATTGAGTGTCAAGTTTTTATTTCTACTATTTTCTAAATATATAATGCATAGACAATAAAATACTAAAGTTAATAGAATTCTATACAATCTGTTAGAAATAAATTGTCATGGAAAAAAATAAAAAGCTATTTCATTATTCAATAGTGATAGAAATAATTAATTTAAATGCAATATTTTAGTAAAAACTAATGGTAAACACAAATCACAGCACAATACCGAATAATTAATATGAAATAAACATAATAAATATTACAAGGCATTATGACGGGTGACGAGTGGACGATCGAGTGTATGGTAACATCGAGGTCTCCACGTGTATACGCCAAGTATATAACAACTTATATACTCAATTCACCGCACGATAATTCATATGCAAAAAAATCTAAGTCATCATTCGCAAGGATTATGGTCTAACGCCGCTTTTGGCACAAAGGCGATGGACAGCGGTCACTCCATAAAGATGGTCCGATTAAAAGAAGGATGGGGTACTTTTGTTCCGTATTGTGATATTTTCCTAATGGGACCGCATTCCGCACCGACCGGTAGACTCGATCCGAAGGGGTCGAAGCGATCATTATTTATAGTTAATTTATTATTTTGATACGTGAGATGAAAGGGTTGTGACAATAGTCCAATTCCGTGTTCCTGGCCGTTGGGTCGAGCTCGAGTGACCGATCGCCGCGTTCGGTGAATGCCGTCTTCGGCGTCTTAGAAATTAAATAACATTGTAAGGGCGTAAGTTTTTATTAATTCCCATCTCCTATTGTGAGTATTGGAGTATTGTTTGTTGCCGAATGTCCTGACTTAAGGCATTTAATCAGTTTAATAAAAATTTTAGTCAATTATTTTTCATATCTTGTTAGAGTTAGAATTGAAACACTAAAGAGTTATAGATGCGGTTTATTAGAACTTTTACATTTCATAGAAAAGTGCAATTTAACATTGTTAGCTATTTTCAAATTAAATTATACATATGTATAGTAAAGAGTTGTTACAGAGGCTCTATTATATTTCGCGCCCTTCAAACGCCTTGACATCTAGAGGTGAACAAACAGACGTGCAGCTGCATCGCTTATTACTCATCCAATAAGTAATGACCTTATAATATCAATGTTACTAATTTTGACTTACACGTTTACTAAATGCATTTATATAATAAAATACATAACTTCTGGTAATTGAAAATAAAATCAACCGCGCATAGAATTAGCCACTGTAAGAAATATTAAACAATTCTTTCACTACCAAAGCGATGCGAACCATTGGCACTAGGATGTCCCTTGCTACTGTGATTACATTGACTCACTCAACCTTTAAGCCGGAACTCGAAAAACAAAGTTATTGGGTAGTAGAATTAATATAACATATGTATATTCAAGAATGGCTAAAAAGCTTTAGTCACAGTCTTACAAATCTGTAATATCAGTTTCAGCTCAAATTAAGTTACTATGGTTTATAAGTTAATTCTACAAATATTCTTAACTTCGAATCAAAAACTCTTTAGTTTCCGACGTTGGTCTATTTAAACATCGCGACATTACATTCACAGAATCGTTCGGGTTCTCCAAAACTTGTTCTAAAAATAATCAGTGGCATTAAAATAGCTCTATTTACTAGTGATTATACAGCAACACTATTCCATTCAACATTTAAATGGTCAACAGTGGCCGGCGAGGCCCATAGCTTCCAGGTTCCCATACCCATTGTCCGGCGTTGAAGGGTTGACAATGGCCACAAAGGGGTGTGGACAGCGTTTTAAACCTCGCACCGGTCAAATGGTCACCGGAGTTACCAGTCATAGTTTCAATGGACGAGGAAACGTATGAATAAAAAACTTTCTTTCTTACCGTGTAGTCGTATGATTACAATATTTAAATACCGTTATTCGTCAAACTTTTTTATTACGAGGGCTCGGACATGAGAATGTTTTGGGCGCCGATTTCCATAACCGTGAAGCGATAGCTGAAAATTACGATCGTAAATAAACGGGCCGACTAACTGTCACATCGCGTCGTGTAACACGGCTTAGTGTACACAAAATCAAAATAATAGCACATCTCGGTTCAGAATCTAATAATTCTTGGAATATCAAACGCGCATATTAACACAACAGTGACGCGAGATAAGTAACAATCACCATTGTACTGCGTTACACTTACTAATTATGCAAACGAAACATACCGAAATGACGAGTAGGTACATTAGCGATGCAAAAAAATGCAACCCTAATCGCCCCTCGGCCTCCGCGACCCTAAGACAGAGATATCAGCATAATCATAAATTAAAAACATACCAAAGCATTTTTGCATAATAATAGATCGCTGACCAAACGCATGCGTTTCCCACACGACAGAAACAGGTTAAGTGCAAGTGCATTTCTGCGATAGCCTCTAACGGTAGTTAAATGTATTGTCCAAACTGACCGTTGGGTCTAAGAGACCAGGGATTAATAGCAGGGTTGCATGCGAATTATGCAAGGTGACCGTTAGATGCGACAACAGATGCTGCTGTCTTTGTGATTTATTTGTGTTTTATTCAAATTACATAGCAGTTCGCTGACATGGTTCGCCAACCATACTTAATATCATTCTCGTATTACATTACCTTTAAATTGAGAACGAAACGTTATTTTGGCAAGAATTTAAATCTAGAATAAAATATTGAAATGTGTTTTTGTAAATACCTATATATTACAAACCGCAATTGAAAAGAATAAAAACAAAGTAACAAATGAATTACATAAAAAATAATTGAAATGATGCAATTGAGAGTTATAAAATTTCCAGAAACAAATAAATAATACAATACATATTTAAATATAATTTCTAGAACCACAAGACGCTCAACCTCGTCATGCCTATTTTTAATTTCACTTCAAACAGCTTCGGTGTATTTAAGTGGACATGTTTTATTATTAGTTACCGATTACCGATTGACACAATTGTCTTGGAAACATTGTATTCATCGTTTCTATAAGATTCATATACTATTATTTAACACATCACATTACATAGAAATTCATATAAAGTGTAAATAAAAACTAAGTTTTAACGAATAGCTTTTATTATTATTTTCTAATATTTAACCTTATTTATATTTTAATGAAGTAGGCAGTAAATTTTGAGAAGGGTTGGAGGTTACTACAAAGTGCTGCTCCAAAGCGGGTTGTTGGATACAGGTGTGACCGATTTTCATCAGACACATAGGATTTCTCATGAGCTTGAGCTGCATCAAAGGCTCGCATTTAACGAACTACACGATAGGTTCAACCTGTTACATATTAAATTAATATTGTATTTAGGCAACAAGATAATTAATTTCAAAATCATTCAAATTTCAATACATTAAATACGTTATCGATAACATAATCATAACCGTTAGGTACCTGGTCAGATAAAAACTTTATACTGCTTTCAATGCACATAAGAAAATGGCGGTCTTACATGTCAAGATGATCATAAAACGTTGATTCTGATGTTCCACATTTTTCTCCAGGCTCCCTTCCACCATCACCAGCCGACAGTGGCGTGTCAGATGTGGAATCTTCGTCATCAGGCGCCGGCTCAGCGGAGGAACTGAAGGCGCGGCTGCAGCCGCCACCTCCAACGCCGTTCCACACGCCGTTCCTGCCCTTCTACCAGCAGCATCAGATCGCCACCTCCTTGCAACACCACGTCGCAACCCATCCAAGGCCAACCGGTGAGTGTTTTTGGATTTTTTAGGCATTGTTCGATTCGATGTATTTCAAGATAATTAGACGCGGTAACTTGTAACTAATTTATACGTAATTAGAGTAACTTACCTGCTTCATATAATTATAAAGAAGAAGTTTTATCTAAAGTTAGTTCGCATTCGAACGTTGTAATAAAACTTCGCGTAACCGATGTACATCGTTAAAGTTTATTTTAGAAATGTTAATTAGGTTATCTTAGGCTAGGACACATAGGTACCTATACTTTACGACAAGTCTAAAACTCGATTTAAGTTAATTAAAAATACAACTTGTTTTACGTATATGGTACGTAACATATATTTTCCATTCGATCTAACAACCAAAACTGGCATCAGACTCAATAGTACTATTACTTCTTATTAAAATATAATACGCGAAGTGCCACGGGTTGACTGACTCATCACGAGATCTCCGAAACTACATCCAATTGACTTGTAATTCAGCATAGTTGCTCCTATCGCTATGTCAAGCCTCACTACACAAATCTTTTCTATAAATTATTCATCATCTGAAATTGAGAACATAAGTTTTCATCTAAATAAAAAAAATAAGGGAGTTTGTATAAATTTATATTACATATATAATTTATTTTACATATCCTACATACAAATCAACAGAGAGTAACTCGTCCCTGTCGACAGATTCGCCTGTATACCCGGCTATTTATTATGTCTGCAGTTTTTGCTCGAGTCTGGGACACTCGATGAGAATACCAATTTTATTGTAATTGATTTCCCAACACAAGATACGTGTAACTCGTATTACTAATGAAGTCATAAAAGATTTATTATTACTACTACTAAATGGAATAATAAACTTTAAAACTATTTAAACTTGTTGTAATTCGTCTATAAAAAACTATAAAATTTCTTAATCGGATGACGATCGCGACATCAAATTTTATTTACTTTATACACAGATCACTTAAAAAACACTTAGTCTTAAACACGGCTTCACTCTTAGACACTCATTAAGGAGCATACTTAGGACTCAAGAAAAGATTTACAAATCTAGCGAATATGAACAAGATATCATTGACTACAAATGGAAAAAAGGTCTTTTTAACTGTGTGAATATTATATTATAAATAGATTATTACCTACAGAAAGTACTTTATAACTATTTGATGAATTGAAATAAGTATAAGTGTTGAATTAGTCAAGTTAAACCCATTTTTGAACAATAATATAAACGTTGTAGTGATTAAAATATTTTTCAATTATGCGTTTAAAAAATGAATGAAAAATAGCATTGCAAAAATTAAAGATGGAGAAACAAAAGCATTGTTTGGGTGGGAAGGTGACCGACGGTGAACGCCCCACCCGGAAGGTCACCTTACTGCGCGCGCGCAGGGTATTTGGGAAACATCAAACATCGCAGACCGACTTAACCCTAAACTTAGTTACATCAACTTAGCAACATGTTATTTTTAAAACGTTTTTATCTACACAAATCTTATATATTGATTATAAATTATATAATTAATAAAACAGCTGATCTTTTATAACAATAATCATGATATGTTTTAACTCATTTGTGATTGCTATATTATCAATATAGTAAATGCTAAGTGATCCGGAGATAACAATTCCATAGATATTGTTGTAATATTGGAATTGGAATTGTTAAGAAATACGAATTGCGTTAAAACGCAAATTAATAAAGTCTTGAAGAAGCAATACAGAAGCAAATTAATAATAACAACAAAGTTGTAGATCCTCAACGGACTTCCGGGGGCGTGTTTAGCGCACTGGCCGCCAGCCAGTTGGCCCTCATTCTGTCTCCCAAGCACATTAAACAAGCAAATTATTCAGCCACCCGACAATAACTCACGATGCATTTGTTACAATTTGTAAGAGAAAAACACGTGTGATAAGTAAAGTTTTTATAAACAAAGCTATCAATTCTGATACGGAATTAGCTCGTGGGATGCGTTTGGGGATATGTGCGTTTTATTGTGACGTATTTACACTTTGACAAAAGGACTAAGCGCTACTGAAACTGACGACCAACACGGTTATATCAAGGGAATGAAAACCTGTTTTATTTGAAAATATATAATTGTATACATAACATATGTATGGTAATCATTTTAAAAGTAAAGGCCCGTCCCGAATACTTACGAGTGATAAAATAATGGTATATACACACTCACATACAAACTTTATATAATAATTGTAACAATTCCACAGTGGTTGGCAGTCTTTGATATAATTTTGCGTTACAGATGGATTACATTTTATTAGATTAATAGTTCTTGGTAACGCCCAACGCTCGACTAAACAAAAGCAATAAAAAACGGGAAGTACCATTCCGTCATGAATCGAAGATTTGTTTGTGATCTTCACGTTTCGCCGTGTTTACCGACGCACACATCTATGGTGCACTGACTTCCTAGAAAAGTTAACAATAGACGTGACAAGATCATAAGACGCGCTAGGAAATTGATGATTAGGATTGAATAAAGTAAACAGAATTTTAATATTACGATATATGAAAACAACAATAAAAATATTAAACGTTACTATTAAAATACGCGTGAAGTAAAGATTAGAAGGCAACAATGTTAAAACAAAAATTAAAAAACGAAAGATCACAACTCGATACGGTGAAGGCGCATCCCTAGCGCGGAACCCGTTGGCATAGCGATGCATCGGACGCCTGTCCTCAGCTATTTGACATTGTACAAGGTCAGTGCTCCTAATATAAAGATGCAAAAACTGCCGCGCTGGCCACGTATGCGTACCGCGTAGCGTATTGCGCCGGCGCATGCGAAACGACCACTTTCGATTATGGTTGCATTTAAAAATTAACTAGTAATTACGTGTCTATGAATTGTTTTGTTTTGAACTTGGGTAGAGTATTATAAATGAGCTTTCTAAATTATGCAAATTATCATGTATATCACGTAACGAGTATTTCATATGATATTGTAATTGTTTATTGTTATTTAATGGAAGTTAACGGAAAACAGCAAATATTTTATTACTTATAATTGAAGAAAAAAAAACCGTAAAAATATTGTCAATGTCAGTGATAAATATCGTAAACGAGAAGTACTCCTCTTGAATAATTTCGGCGCATTAATAAAACGTCACAACACTAAATCGGTGGCTACGTAACTTAAACGAAACCGACAACTTTTACCGATAATTCAAGATAAACGCTTTTATTTTCACTTACCAACAATAAAGTCAACAGCAAAACGCTTTAGCTGGAACGGAAAAGATAAGATTTGCCGCAAAAACAATAACAGCGGACCGGACTGATGTGTCACGCTGGTTACTTTTCCTGCAAACCATACATAGGTCTGATACCTATGTATGTACAGAAACAAATTGACAAATATAGATTTTAAGCTTTGTTCTTCTCAAGAATGCTCTTAAGTATAAAATCGATTTAATTCAAATTTTACAACGATTATAAATTTACACATAAATGGTGCTCGATTATAATATTCTTAAGCGGTTAGAGTCAAATAAATTGTTTTAAAAAGACATATTTATTAATAACAAGTATAATCTGTAATCCAACGGATCCAAGGATTTTTTGCTTTGATACTTAATGTCATGTCATACATGTTGTAAAAAAAAATAATAGGATTAAAAATTTGCGCAGATCTGGCCAAATTTTAATGTAGTACGAACGATACACATCTCCGTTGCAACTTGCAATTGTGCCCAGAGGCTGCTCGGATCATGTCATGTTGGAAGTGGCTGCGAGGCGTGCGGTATTGCGCTAACCACACACGAAATTTCGATGTTGCAAACACATTGCGAAAGAGCGCGGTACCGGCGCCGCCATTGTCAGCCACTGGCGAAACACACGACCTTCCTACTCGGATTGGGCAGTCGAAACCTGATTCGAGTATGTGCCACGCTAACGCTGAAGCACTAAAGCTACGTTTGTTCCTAAACTATTGAAACAGGTGCTGCGATACGGAAATCAACGGTGAAATTTCAATGTGTGCACAACTGGACGAGACGATTTCACATTTTGGAGGCCACACGAGTCAGGAAACCTCGAAAGTATTCTAAATAGACATTGAATTCGAACATGAATTATGTTGAAACGGTAAATAGGTGTAAAACATTCAGATATCGCTCGTATCGGTTAATCATCGCAGCCTTGACTTGGCGCTAGATTGGCCAATTACATGACGTACGGCGATGTGAAACACCACTCTTTAGCGTCGAGAGGTTCCAAAGAATTGTGATGCGGGTTGCGTCAGAGCGAATGTTTGGATGGAATACGAGAACAGTAGCTGTGACACAAAATAAAACAACATTTTGCAGCTCAGCTAACATTATTTGCAAAGAACACCTTCGTTTTACTCCACGAATGATATCAATGGTTACCAGGCTAATCATGTAGTGTATACTATGACACCGGAAAGTAGAATTTAAAACGCATACGAATATGTTTGTCGTTAATCGGCATCTCTGATTGGGCCCTGATTGCGTGATATCCTCTCGCCGTTGTGCGCGCCTGATATCGCTACGGTTGTTTTTCTATTTATCATAATGACCTGAATCTGTCGTACGTTTACACGACATACGATTGCTGATTGCACATTAACTAAAACAACTAACATGTGAGTAATATATAAAATAACTTATCATTTATAAGCGTGTTTTCGTGACATATTTGCACAAACGAAATGGAAATTAAAATTATCGTTGCGTCTATTTTGCAGAGCTGCATCGCGATAAGGCTTACGTGTGTGCGTTTCTAATGTAGTCGAGTGTGCATGTGTGCGCGTTGCGCGGGAGTGTGCGCGAGGTGATCGTCCCGTTTCAAGGGCAGTGCAGCTAGCGCTCATATTAATAGTTGGCGACTATTTTTGCCGCGCCGCCGCTGGGGGACCGGAACGTTATTATTGACATTCGCGAACTACCAAATTGGACTTACATCACACAACGTGAAAACAAACCAACTTTTCCTGTTTGTTTGTCATATTCGAAGAACTATTCCATTATATATTCGAACGAGCTCCTGATAGTTCTCAATCTTTTTTCCGGCATTAAAAGTGCACTGAAGAAAGTTGAAAGTATAAATTAACCACATAATAATAAATATTTTTTTTAATTAATTCTATTAAAACATTTCGAGTAGATTATAGACGAATTCAATGTTATTTAGCAAACGTTCATAATAGATAACAGGTTGATGATTCGAGAACGGAAACATAACCAATTAATTTGACCTCAATTCGGATTTCTCGTTCAATATATGTATAGTCTTCCGCTAATTAGAATCTTGTTAAAAATAAACATTAGGATCCTAAAATGTTGTATTCAGTCAACGTATTTCCTATGTATTGTATATAACTACATTTAATTTTATTTCAAAACCAGTTTATTAAAGAAATATTGAACGAATCTAACAATATATAGCTTAAAGACGTTTCACAAGACGTGTATATAAACTAAAAGTCTTTGTCCAATCGTCGGCCGTACAAGGAAGATGGTCGCGCCATCTGTCGCTCGGCCGGCGCTTGCGCAATGCGACCCACTTGCGGCGCGGCCGCTGCCAAACGCCTCGGCTCCTCTACAATTACATATTTCGGTGTCGCAACACTCGCGTCGCATCCGAGTTGAACGGCCCGCGACCTTGAGCGTTGCGCAGCGCACGCGCCGCTGAAAGCGAAAGGACCGAGTGAATCCCGGAATTTAGTACAGTAACGTGAGCTGTAATCGGTAGTTCTGGCTCTCCCCCCACAGCTACCAGCGCGAGCCAACTAAATCAAGACTAACTCGCAACAACTATAACAAGAGAGCAGCAGTAATAGATGTTGAATTGGAGCTATTAATGGTAAAGTGTGTACGTGATCAGCCACTTGTAAACGTCACTTATCACAAAACCGCATAGTGGTTCCTACCCGTGAATCACACAAACAACAAGAGCTGGTAACAGTGCGTCACTTAGTGCTCTGCTTCACACGCCTCCTTGCGCCTACGCGCTTGCACAATATACTCTCCGCCGCCATCTTCCTTCCGAAACACCACATTTTAAATACATAACTTATATGAAAAAGCTGTCCTCGGCTTGCGTTGTATACGTAAATGTTAATTTCATCATTTATATTTCCTCGTCACATATTTTGTTTATAATGTTAAGGAAATGTAATTTGTTGAATCTTAATTTCCTTGCTTATAACAACGTAGCCGTCGCGTCGCACACTAAATCAATCAGATGAAAAATGATCACGACCCAATTTCACGTCGAATCTCAGCCCACTTCCCCGGAAACCTCACGTGTGCTTATTTTACGATAGGTATAAAAACAGAGGGGCAGCAGAGTCCAGGCGGCCTACATACGCGCTCCACTGATTTCCTGCCCGTTTTAAAATTATCCGCTCGTTCCCGGCGGAGCGGCAAGGGCGCCCTTTGCAGACCATAGCCCCTTGCACTCTAAATAGAATTATACAGTCTATAGTCGATACACAGGAAATCCAAATGTCAAATGTCGATTATATCGTACTAACAATAACAACTCTATCAATATTATAACCGCTCTGTTTCAAATTCATGATGAACACCTGACCTTAATTTTTTTTAAGTATTCATGAAAGTTTTAATTGCTCATGCTGTTCGATGTTACGTCAAACATCGGTTGGACAGTTCCGTATCCGCTAGAATACTTTCGTATGAAATTTCGAACCTGTTATTTTCCAAAGGACGTCCTAAAATGAAAATGAGATGGCAAAGCGGCTATCCTTGTGCCGTGCGTGGCACTAACGGGGTCAGTGTTAGACCGCATAGCGCTGCATAAATAGACGCACTACTCGCCCCACCACACTTCCCTCCTTTCGCTTCGATGCACTAAGATCATCTTAGTGGAAGTTTCGTTAGGGATGTTCTATATTATATGCTCAATATCCATTATCTTTCATTTAATTCAACCAGAAAATGGACATAAATTACGGTAACTTTGTTAAATCTATAAAAAATTATAATCTTTCAATTTATAAATACGGATTTGCAAATAGATTTATTTGAACATGAAGCTAATCAGGCAGATAAAAGTCACGTGGTATTATTGATTTTATTGTATTATTTACATCATCATGTTTAAGTTTAATCAGTGCAGTAATTGTCTACGTTTTTCATTGTACGAAATATTAAATACAAACTGATACCATTTACGCAATAATAGCAGATAAGGTTATTTTTTTAAGTACAAGATCCACTGAAGAAAAACATACTGTACATAAGAAAATGATAATTACTGTACTTTTTTAGGCTGAGTATTGTGAATTAGCGATAATTACTAAACCAAAACACTAATAACGCTTATTGATTCTGATTAGAAATTATAGTTCTTATTCTCATAAAATCTGGATGCTGTAAAAGTTTGTTCCAGTCCAAGGTATAACTAAACAAGATATACCAGCAGACATAATAGTCGTCACTATTCCAGTAATTAATTTTTATGGTAATAGCGGTAAATAACCACAATTATTCACAAATACCCAACAACGTGTTAACCACACGGGCCTAAACTCAAGAATACCATTAATTCGCATACCTCGAACGTTACTAATGTAAAATCGAATTTTCCAATTAAGTCACTTCAGGATAATTATCCGTCTTTATGCGAAAATTATCGTTTCAAATAAATAATAATTAGCGACAAGTCGTTCCGGCCTGTTTGTTGCCAGGGTCGAGTGGGGCAACGATGAAAATGTAAGCCTTGACCGACCGTGGCCGGCCCTCAACCTACGAGCTAGGTAGCGTTGGGACTATGGAAGTACCTTTTGTTTGTAATTTGCAACTTTTTGTAATTAATTTTCCTCAAGACCAAAATAAATATAATGTAGATTCAAATGTTTGCCCAAATATTAAATACAAGAATACGAAAAGCTTCCCATATAGTAATGGCCAGATATAGGGCATGGAAGGTGACATTATTGGATCTTAGCTACTTAAAAGAGATAAATAATCCTTTCAAATTTGTACACTTAGAAAAGTTTTGTACAGATAACATGACTAGATTTTAATATATAATGAATTCACAATAGGTGATGTACTTTGCAAGGCTTAAGCGAAAACAGTGTAACTTATCAGACCTTCTACCACCTTATCAGACATTCTGACCACGCCACCTTTGCCATTCCATAACATTTTCTATCAATCGTATTACGTACAGACTTAATTGAAACAAAAAAAAACGACAATAATAAAAAGTGATTTGCGTCATTTAATTATATTAACGTTTTAAATACGTAATTAATTTTACACTTATACTTAGATATGTATTATGTTATTGTAAGGCAAATAGATTTAACGAACTCTATTTTCAATTGTAAAAATCCTTACCTATAGTATTGCAAATCCGATTCGTTTGCGTTATTATTTTTAACAAAACCATGTTAATTATCGTCGGTACGTGTATGTAAACAATAAATTCTTGTTTTGAGCTATTAATGTATGTAGGCCGCGGCGGATAACAGTCGGCAGCCGGAAACCAATATTAGAGATGAGCGGAAGGCGAAACTTCTCGAGCAACACGCAACCTGCGTAGACGCTGCAGGTTTCAATATAATACAACCTAACCTTTATTAAACAAGCCTTGTCTTTGGTTAACGTCGTTCCATAGTTCCAACTAAATATAACGTATAATGTACTGGTAAGTATATAATAGAGCGCTTATATATCATTATTTCATATATGTAAAATATGACTTTTCGTTTCAAAGTTATATATCGATCGATAGATACACGTATCATGTACAATATCTAGTTATGCAGCGCTTATATGCGTTGATTTGATATATTATGCAAAATAATACTTTTCTACTAAGTTATAATATAAACTCTAGCTTACTTGTATTGAGCTCTATTATACGTAGGTAGGTATGCATTTGCAATAATACGAGGTATCAATTTACTACATTTTTTAGTAAAGAATGAACATTTCGCCGACTGCATTCACTTTAAATACTTATCAGAAGCACTTACAGCTTCAAAAGGAATAGCATTTTAAGAGAATTTTAAGAAAAAGGAATATTTAAACGCTTCTGAGAAAATAGAGTTCTGAAGCCAATCACCAATACATAGCCACCAAGTGATTGATCCAAGATGGCGTCCCGCAAGGAAGTGCAGGAATTCGCGAGGCGTGTTAGAGGACGCGGGGGTGGCGCGGGGGGGCGCTGTGACCTTCGCGCGTTGATGCAATGTCGCCGTGTCATTGACCACGCGCCGCAAACAGTTGCAGCTCACCCCCCTCGCCGCATGCCCCGCCGCCCACACTCCCGCCATCCCCCTGCACCCGCGCCTTCTATCAGCCACCCGCCCCCCTCTCGTTCTGCACTCACTTTTACCGTCGCGTAAGGATGCTAACTCCAGTGTCGATATCCTTTTATTTTGTATACATGATAAAAATACATTAATTTAATTTAACATCGTAGACATACTTTTAAATTATTAATAATAAAAAACGGCTATTGCTTCAAATGGCAGTACAATGTAAAGCAAATAGATCGATTTCAACGGGTGCCGGCTGTGACCTTGCCTAGTTAACTGTAAAAACACCGAAGCAATATTATAAGTTATAACAAGGCGACATTTTCTTTAGTTACACGTATTTACGTAAGCGAGGTACATGAACTCTACAACGATCACCTTCGGCGCGTCCCAATATACAGGTTGAGGTCGAATTGACAATAAAAGTAGTTTTCGATAATGCAACGACAAACAAGACGACTTTCGAGGCGAAGTCATTAGTTCGCGCGGGAAAGTGATAATGTCGCAGTAAGTCAAACTCACTAATCGTTGCGAAGATCGTACGATGCTTTTAGTTGAACTGACCAATCCCAAACGTTCGTTACCATGTACTCTGTAGTCTGTGTACTTCCCAACACAACTAAGTACAGATAAAAAATAATAAACAAAGGAAAAATATATGTTTTTAATTAAATTTTAAAACAATTAATCATTTAAATAAATAATCAATACAAATATGCAAATTATTTAAAAAGTATTTAGGTTTATTATCATACTAAACTAACTGTGTGAAAATGTTTATAATACAGGGACATAAAGAATCACAGATACAACATAAAGAGTCTATCTATCTCTATCTTTCTGAACGTGGCCCCACTGATCCTGACCTTCCTTAACACATACACGCCATAGTATTACCCGGCCTAAATAAATAGCAGGCACACACAAGCGTCGCGCGTACATCGGACTGATAACTGCATCCGGCACGATATTTGCATTATGATGTATAAAAAACTTTTAGGCAGATAGCCTGCCATTGATAACCTATTCGGTGGTCGCGAGCTCGTTGAAAGTCATCGTAATTATTGGTTCGTTCGCTTTCATGTTTTGAATGTAAATAGATTATATAATCTTAAAAATATTTATTTACTAAGGAAATGTTTATTAAAATTCGCTTAAGGTTAAATCAATTATAAATACTATCATATGATGCACAGTCATGCTAATTTATCATAAAACATAAACTACACTATATGAGAGGATTTTATGTGTAAACATTCTATACGTGTTATTTTTTTATACATATTATATCTGTTACAGTATCAAGAAGAAGAAAATTGAATAAATTAATAAAACTGAATATCGCATTATTTAAACCATAAAATTCCTATTTTTTATACAAGTCACTTATTAATATAGATAAACTTTAAAATTGTTTATTGAAAAAAATAATAATGTAGCGAAGTGATGTTAGCGTAATACATAAACGACAAAAATGTGAATTAGATAAGTGTCCACTTCCTACACAGATAATGAGCGACCATCGAACTGTGGAGTCGACGCTAACGTTTACAAAGCGGTTCATCACGATAAAAATTAAATGTTCAACTTACAATAAAATAATTAACGGTATGCCTTTACTGTCATACCGACTACAAGATAATAATATTAAATATTCATCTGTTTGAATACGTTTTATTGAAACGATAATGATATGACGTAGGTAATGAATAACGTGACAATTTTTTTAAGAATTAATTACTTACCTACTTCAAGAACAATATTTTTAATTAAACACTACTAATTTTAATAAAATCCCTTCCAAGTAAAAGTGAATTACTTATTAAAAGTGTCTGTGATTTATAAAATAAAATCTGGCAACCCAGTTACTTCTAAATTTAAACTCTATTTCAATCGATATAATATCGCTTATATAAAAATTTGCTTGAAATATTAAAAATTACCCGACCCCATGCGATGGCCGAGACATATCTAACAATGGTCGCGCAAGTATGATGAATACGTTATATTGTTATTTATTTATATATTAACACAAAACAAATACTAATTATCAAAATAAGTTATATTTCAAAAGTATTATATTCATTGGTATTGAAAGCGTGGCCCTCCTTCCAAAGGTTACGGATTACGCGTGACACCATAACAGTGACGTCACAGTGTTACAAACAATTACAAATTACGCAAGTACGTGCCCGGCTCGGTTTGTTCCAATGACAACTACCGACCGGCGCGCCGACATTCGAATGCAAATATTTCACTGAACACGCAATATCGTATTTGCATAAAACTTCAATAAGCTCATCTCGCCTTTAAGCTTCCGACTCAAGTAACCCCTTCACATGTCAACACATTACTTCTTTGAACTAGGAAATGAAAATGCTAAAAATATTTTTCGATTTATAATATCGCTTTACGTTACGTTACGAAAGGGTTTCCGTTCTAGAATATTCATGGGATTCTTAATCTAAATTCCATCCAGAAATACCGTGTCACAATACGCCCACGTGACCCCAATACAAGTGTCGCCCTCTGTTATCGGTTACGTAAGGTGCATGCGCCCGCGCAGCGCTGACCTTACTTAACGCAACGCAAGTTCGCCGCGAATGGGGACATAGACATTATGATATTAATAAACTTAATTGTCAAATAAATTATATACAGCTTCCCTTATTATAGTCCCTAGCATACATAGACCTCAAAGTATGTACTGACTTATATTAAATAAATCACACTCGCAATCACTTTCATTTACAAATTAAGACAAAAAGATAACTACAATATATTTGTAACCAAAAGGAAAAACAATTAAAAATAAAGACAGAACAAACTTTTACCGAAGTTAAAATCTCCATACAGCAAGACATTCGCTTATCCTTATTTTTAACAAGAGAAACACACACGAATATATAACCAGTGTTGTTTGGTAAATGAAAATATTGATAAGCCCAATTAATATTATTACATCAATAGAAATACCAGAGCTAAATGTGATTACAAATATTTTATCGATATTATTCAAGATGAAACACTGATACGAGCCTATTTATCATTTATATTATATATTAGATTATATAAGAATAAAATGAAAACATAGTATTTTATTTACCAAAATAAATGTGAGAGAATTAAAAATATAGGTCATATTTATTAATATAATATTTTAACAACAAGAACAAGACAAATTTTAAAATAGTCTACTGTTTTGTCTCCACATTTATTCTTTAATAAAGTCAGCATGGTGATAGATTGTGTCAACGGATAAGAGTATTTTTATCCGGGGTAGTAATAGTGTTCTCACGACACAGATATCTACCATCACGAAGTCGCGGTCACTACTTATACATCTATATAGAAGCGTATTTAACTTTTATAGTCTGTATTGTAAGTAGATTAATTAAATCGAAATCATGTCACAAGTACGTCACTAATAAGGCTATTGAAATACAACTTACGAAGCAAACTACACCTATTTACCAGGTGCAGGAAACAACTAAAAGTTTTACAAAAATATACGGGATAAAAACTAATATATTTCCATCATAGATATTTTTTATTTTGTTCGGTAATATCTCATAATATATATGACATGAATATCATATATCATATACATAATATCATATACTTGGTGGTAGAGCTTTGTGCAAGCTCGTCTGGGTAGGTACCACCCACTCAACAGATATTCTGCCGCAAAACAGCAGTACTTTGTATTGTTGTGTTCCGGTTTGAAGAGTGAGTGAGCCAGTGTAATTACAGGCACAAGGGACATAACATCTTAGTTCCCAAGGTTGGTGGCGCATTGGCGATGTAATCTATGGTTAACATTTACTTACAATGCCATTGTCTATGGGCGTTGGTGACCACTTACCATCATGTGGTCCATATGCTCGTCCGCCTTCCTATACAATAAAAAATAATAATAATAATAAATAACAAAGGATATATCCATCACATAACAATCCTTTAAAGTATGAAGAGATGTTTATGTTCAATAATTTTTTTATCGCAAATACGGACAGAATTTGTATAAATTATCCGGACAAAGTCACCTTGATAACGAAATCAAAACAATTTATCACCTCAACTTGCTCGCTCGGATAAGGCGACGAGTACAGCGTATATGTGTACATATACTGTTAAAAGTTTTATACTGTGAACTGTGATGATCTCCTACATGCACATTTAACATCAATTATTTAGATATTTTTACTTCTTAACAAAATATAACTAAAACATTTGTCGTTTAAAATATCTTAATATCAATAATAAGTATTCATCATTATCTGTCGGATAAAATCCATAGAAATGCCTAAACATAATTTTATCTTATGACTCTTATAAAAAATAATTAAGCAATAGGTATTATTATTTATTTATTTTTCATCAGTACCAAGCATATTTTGGTTCGTAATTATAAACGCCACTAAGTATAATTTGCATTAAGATGCAAATATAAAACATATAAGGAAAATCACAAAGCGCGACGCGTAATCTTGTAAGCGCTAAGCAGCGGGAGCGACAGGAGTAGAGGGATGCGCGGGCGCAGGCTTTGTGTGTGTGCGCGTGTGTGTGAAGGTCAACCGGCGGCGTCATTTCCTGGTCATTGCCTGCCTCATCCGACGCCCGTCTGCACGCGCACGCACACACGCGAGATATGCACTCTTAGAAACACGCACACCGCTTTCCGGTGCCACAGGAAAACGTACGTAGATGTAGCCATTGTAAACGACTCTATGGGAGGATGTGACTGAATAAAAATTGCATTGTTTATGCATGACAATCAAACTAGGATAGCTATGTACGACTTCCCACGTGACGGCAGATTTTTAAGTCCGGTCAAGTCGCGACTGGCTTTTGTTTAACCGACAAAAGGAATCGCTGAATTTAATATAAAACTATAGACAACATTTTAACAATGATGAAATTACCATTTACACTACACAAATACTAGGACTATTAATAACAGTACAGTGTATATTTAAAACAAAGAAAATCGTACAACACACACTAATGTTACGTGTATCATAATCCTTGCAATTCGCGTTATCTCTTCCGGCAAAAAATATAACAAGATAATGTTTGTTGTTCGCAAAAACATGCTAACGCAGTTGCTTGGAGGAAATGTACCCAATCTTATCTTTTTATATTTATCGCTATCAGCGTTCATCGTCACAGATATATCATCTGCGAGTCAGTGACGACGCTGGGAGACTGCCAAGTATCGAACAAAATTTCATCATATCAATAGAAAAGTGAATTCCAATTGTTAATATAATTAAATAAGTTTATTATTTATATATATCTCGTCTTCGTCCGGATACTAACGTTATGTTAGTTAGGTCCCAAGAGCTAGTGAGGAGCGAGCTTAACGCTCACGCTCGGAGCTAATATATGAGTCTATAGACGATAAAACAATAGTGTTTGTATCACAAGAGGTTTGTGGGGTAACCTATTTCTTGCGTGCGGGATGCGAGACCGGTTGTATCCCTCCTCCACTAACGTTCGCATTCTTGTATCCGGGAATAAAATACCGTCATAGTGACCGATGGTTTTAATTATAGCCTGTAATACTCGATGATAGAGTCTAGTTTCGGTCGGACGTCACGGTGAGTAGTTTTCTTTTCGCATCAAGGGAGTGAAGATGACACTAGATGTACGGGCGGGCGCGCACGACGCCGTAACCTTGGTATTGCAGCAGTTAAACCAGTAGGATGCGTTCAGCGCATCCGCTAAAAATAGAATCGCCAGCGCATAATATATGTGTTTTTTGTTATGTTTTGTACTAGCGTTCCCAGGGTAGGGATACAGCGTACGTGGAACGGTTCATTAAATCGTAAATATATGAGTAACAATACGCTAACCCATCCGTTATCATTTTCATTTATCTTTTAGATTGCGGTGTGTACTTGCTTTTTAGGTTGGAATAACATTTTGTTTTTAAACGAGGCCGGAAGCCCTAAAACCTAGACCCGTCCGTCCGTGCCGTTATAGATGTGCGGAGAGACATTAAATTTAATTACATGTATAAATGTAAGTTCGTATGTACTCGTTTGTGTGCGTGAACGTTGTATGAATCACATGCCACATACATATTATATTACATCTAGATATCAATATTTTTGTTATTTTTATTTGTTTTAAAAATTATAATTAAATATCTAAATATTACTTCAGTTCATCGTTCTTCTTCTTCCGTTTTCGTTTTTTACTTAATGTTAATAAACATAATATATAATATATGGGAGTACATGACCGAACGTCATTTGATTTATAATTTCTAGTGTGACTAAATTTTTACCATTCTATTGTTCGATCTAACGTTAATTTACGACATCGTAGTCGAAACGCTTATCAAATTATTATTATTTATGTTTTATCAAAACATGTTTATATTATATTCAGTTTCATACCTAAAAGTGCCATTTCCTTATTTAATAATAAAACATTACTGCCGAGTTCAATATATCGAATGAGAATGTTAATATGTGATTTTAAATATCTAGGTACGTTAGCATACGATTTGCTGATTCTCACCTCTCACGCCAAATCGTCAGCCATTTTGTGGAACAATTCAATATACTTTTAATTATCTGTATATGGACGGTACACATTGTACACAATAACATAGGGTACTTTTTAATGCGACTTATCCTTACGCAAGACGAACATGACAAATAGACACACGTGTCAGCGGGGTAAACGACCTGCCGATAAGCCGCGCGAAAATACGCGAGTTAGATAATATTAGAAAGAAAATGGCGGACGACGGCCGCGGCCACAGCCGTGTTTACCGCGCGCAGACCAAATAAACTTGACATTTGCATGCGTTAAAATTACTTTGAAATTTTGACTTCTGCAATAACAGGTTACTGGAAGTATGATTAAGCAACTAAATGAATTCAAACTGTGAGTGTTAGTGTTATAAACTTTAACTTACCAGTTTCAATAATGTTATATTTCTTTATAGGCATCTTTCATTATTAATCTTTAATAATAAGGATATTCATAAAGTACTGAAAATAAATAATTATACATATAAGAATATTTAGAAGATCTAATATCACCTAGTTATTAAAACGCTTCAAACATAGTAGTATTATGATCACGCCCTAATGTAACCCTATCTTAAAAAACAACTAGAATCTATAAATATTTGTATAACAGCATTAACGCTGTGATTTTTAAAACTTTTTTATCTTATCGTTTAGAAATGCCTGAATATAATTAACATTTTTTGAATAGGCAACTTCCTTGTTTCAAATGTTACCACAGCGCTGCACGGTTTTACCTATTTGTAGCCATTCGTCATATTCCAGTTTATTTATAGTCTGTTCTGTGTTACTGAACTGTAGTAATTAGCAAAATTCAAAGATCCAGTAATAAGAGCAAACTCAAACAAAACCTAGTTTTACGGTTTTCCGCATCATCCGTTCTATTACAGATGTTTTTTTATTGAGATACCGAACGCGGTCGAACTTTATAGTTCTAAGAAACTAAGCACAACATGCGAAGATTGAATATTTTTTAATAATATGACGTAGTTCACACGAACAAACAACGATTTAAAAAAACCGTTTTTTTTACTTAGTACTTATGGAGCAGAAATATATTTTTTATCTTATGTATTTATTATTATTATTCATTGGTTAAAAATCAAAATCAGTGCCTTGTTTTTTGTAATTTAATTAATGTATCTCGATATTGTCGCGTACGAGTAAAACTGGCTTCACATGTACCTAAAGGAAAACACAAGCGAGTGGCCGCATCGGGGTCAAGGCGACTTGACGCAACCCAACACTTATCTATTCAACACTCTTATCAAACGGTTTGCTGGATTTTTTTAACTGTTAGATTGTTTTATCGGTTGAGAAATATGTTGCAGCCTACATTTTACTATGCGGAAAATTATGAAGGAATATTTTTTTCTAAAATTTTAGAAAAATTAAAAAACCGAGTTCATTATGAAAAACCTTAATAAAATAAGTATATCGATAAGTGATTGCATTAAATAAAGAGGTAAAAGATATTTCACTATTTAATAAAGATAATAAATTATACACACCACAAATTTATTAATCTAGTAAAAAGTATCTACTGAAAATAAAACAAGAAAATTCCTCTTCTTCTAATCTTTCGAAAAACGACAACACTGAATACTCCGCTGGGGTTTCCCCGAACTCTGTCAAAACTAGAACATATCCTATTTAGATAGGATCAATTAAAAATACCTATAATAAAATTATTTTTAAATAACAGTATAAACTATAAACCAAAATTAAATTAAAGTTTGAACTTTTGAATTCGAATATGATTTTATTACGATTCAAAGGAATTATTCCGTCTGCTTACTCTGTTATGATTATTAATCATTCCATGTTTATGCTTTATAACATTTCGCGAACACATCCGATACATTTTCTAAGGTTTATATATAAATTATATTATATAAGCTATTTGTCATTAGGGGAATAACAAAAACGTACCTACATATAATCCCCAAGCATTGTCAAACCTAAATAACGTGCTGAAACCGCTTCGTTGTTATATTATACAGCAAAATTAATAACGCGAAAATCCTTTAGGTAGAATCAAATAAATATACAATTTCTTGTGAATTGTAATAACAAATAACATTACTCACACAAACAATTAAATATTAAGTAACTATAAACAGTTGCATAATATAGATTCTATAGAAGAATACTGTGTTTACTACTACATATATTTTTTTTCTCAAAAATTGTTGTTTTTTGAACAACAATTAGATTAGATTTATTAGCTTTATTTTATACTAGCTGATACCCGCGACTTCGTCCGCGTTCGGCCCTTATCATCATCAAGTGTCTAAGAAATAAAATTTAGAAAAATTCATTGAAATCTATCCAGTAGTTTTTCCGTGATGCGCGCACAACTGCAGATCTCTATCATTTTATTTATACAGATAAAGCAAACTGAAAACGTCTCCGTTAAAACAAAAGCCAATTTATTAATCAACAGTAAGGTGCGAAGTATTAAGAACTTACCACGGATTAGGAAACAGTTTCAGCTGAATTTCGTGTAAAAAACATTTTAAATACAGGAAGTTACAAATGTCGATCGACTAACCCACTTCAAAGTTGCGGCATTCGATTTAACCGACCGGTTTGTAGATTGTTAACTATATCGTAGAATGTATCATTGCAATATCAATTTTTAAGTAATTTCCTATAAGATATACAAGTACGGTCGTGTTTAACACTTTCATTTACATAATAATAATTATGTTGCGCTAATCAGACATTGGAGGATTGAAAGTACGTTTTACTCTATGAAACTAGCAAAGATTAATTTGTAGTAGAAGTAAATCTCTCTCTAACTAGCTCGTACTAACGGTACAAGCAGTATATGCCTTTGTATATTTATATAATTATATATACGAGTAGATAATATAAATAATAAATAGAAAATAAGAGATTAAGTTACAAGTTACCGTTAATCATAATAGTCAGATTACTTTTATTTCTACTCTATCCTGATGTTTATAAAACTTGTAACAAATAGAATTTCTCCTTTATTTACAGTTGGCACGGTGGGTGATCGCGACGCGTACGGCTACGGGTACAGCGGCGGAGGTGGGCACCACTTTGCCGCGCCTGCGCCGCCGCCACTCCCGCACGATGACCTGCCGTACCCGGTATTCGATTTCGGCGACTACCAGAGGCACCACCACCACAACAAACTCAAACCCAAAAAGAGGCCGCGCACGGACGCGCCGCCCACACCCGGCGTCAAGCGCAAGAGCCGGGAGGGCTCTACCACCTACCTGTGGGAATTCCTCCTCAAGCTGCTCCAGGATCGGGAGTACTGCCCGCGCTACATCAAGTGGACAAACCGCGAGAAGGGAGTGTTTAAGCTAGTAGACTCCAAGGCGGTATCTCGGCTATGGGGTCTGCACAAGAATAAACCGGATATGAACTACGAGACGATGGGACGGGCGCTGCGCTACTACTACCAGCGCGGCATCCTGGCCAAGGTCGACGGCCAGCGGCTCGTGTACCAGTTCGTGGACGTGCCCAAGGACATCGTGGAGATCGACTGCTCGCTCGCGTAGACTGTGCCCGGGGCCCGGGTGCTCCTCGGACGCTAGGACGGGACTTTCTCTCATACGTAACTATTCGTAGAGTCGTTATTCGTTTCGCTCTTTCATACGTTTTTCACTAACTACTTAAATAGTAAATATCGTCTATTTTTCAAGTCATCATGCATTACGTTCTTTCCGATCGCTTCTAATAATGTTCTTAAGATAAATATTATTATTCTCAAATTGAACTAATATAATGTTTATTATTGAATTAAATATTTATACAGAATAGGAGAGACGAAATTGATTGCTCAAATGTTTATATATACCTATTTTTAGGGGAATTTCAGAAAGGAACACTAAAATTTGCTAGATGTTATATGGTATGGAGTGACTTTTGTATAATGTTAAACGAATTTTTAAAAGTTTGTAACGTTTCTACTGATATTGTAACGAGGTGCGCCGGCGCGACCTACGCCGGCCACCCCACAGAACTTCCTACCTCAAAACTACGCAAAAATAATATTACATATTATGAATATACAATTTATTCGAAAAACAGTTTTTACAATATGCAATAAGTAATATTATAGTTTAAATAAGAGTTTATATTAAAGAAATATTTACGTAATGAAAAATGTTTATATTATAATTATGAAAGTATCGTATATCGCCCTCAGATGAAATGTAACCTCTTTGGTGCTTTTTACGGCCATTCGCATATTTACACCTTGTTGAAACTGTCGACCTCAATGATATTTATATATATAATACATATTTAATTCAATTTATCTACCAATTATCTAGCTACATTGTTCCTTTGTTGTGACCGAGCCATGTTGCGCCCGTAGGGGATGAAAATTTAAAAACTAAAGAAATATCCTGAGACAAATCTTTCTCTCTTTAGATAAAATTATATTTACTATTTGATTATAAATGTCCCTTTTAAAGTACAATTTAGCTGAATTTTATATAAAATACATCCCCTAAAGGTGCACGTTGGTCGTCGATATCTGAATTCTATCTTGTTCTTAATGTATCCTTTCTTTAACGATTGAAACCGAATTTTCAATTGATATTATTAGGGTTCATGTTCGTGGAATAACAATTCTACCTAGAGTACTGAAAACAACTGCCAACTTTCTGTTAGAGAACTTTATATTTAAGATGTAATACTTGCGAGTTAATTGTGTTAATTAAACATAGATGTTTACTATAAGTGAGCTGTTTTAAGTGAACACGTTCTAGTTTATTTCGTTTATTTAAATTTACTATAAGCCTGTTGCAGGGGTCCCGGGCTGTCATTCATTTGACATATCAAAGTGTATAGTATTCATATATATATTTATAACAGAAATATATTTTCTCAGCATATCAGATGAGTTCGATATAAAATCGTTAAAAATGTATTGTGATATAATATTTCGCATCAGCGCGGGACTCCTATTTTTTGTTACCTGAATAAATATTATTAATAATTAATTACGATTTGTGGTCCAATGTTAATGAATCATAATACTTTTAACTAGATAGTCGTTTAAAGGATCAGGTGAAGCCGTAGCCTAGTTCACGTTGAGTTTGTAATTCACAAATACAAAGACGAATCAAGATTTTGTATATGTTTAATGTTATTACGAAGTTGGTGTATACTTAATATGATTTATTTGCGACTAGAGGAATTGTTAGATGGTGCGCGTCCAAAAATGGAGGCGATGCAACGCGCAGTCCTCGCCATATAAAAACAGTAATTCCTGAATGTTATGCAATATTTTTATATTCAAATTAAAGTATATCAATTTATTAGTGAATAAGGCTCTATTATATATCGTATCGTATCGTTGACGCGAAGGACTGTGCGTTGTTTCGTTATTAAATCGAAAAGGGTTAGTGAAGCCTTAAGAGAATCGAATGTCAAGTAAATGGGTGCTAAGTGTGGGACCGACGGAAAAGCGCAACGCAGTACTAACCGACCGGACCGACCGGACCGACCGGAGCACGGCTTATATACTAGAGATTTATGTATCAAATGCAATGTCGAGTACACGCCCAGTGTTGTGTTTCCAGCTCGGTGTAAGCGAACGATCTCAGTGTCCAAACTACTACGATCAAATCCAGTGCCCGTTCCATGTGATTTAAAGTTTAACATATGATAAAGAGGAGTTTTAATCGTATTTTTATATAGGTAGGAGAAATTCTCAGTTACTTTCTTTCGAAATCTATTTCTCGCTTTTGTAAATATTACTTTAAGTTTTAACTTATTTATTTCGTCTTATGAAAGTATGACGTTTGCCGGATCCGCGCGTCCGACTCCTTATTAGAACTTCATTGAAGATTTATTAAAATATTTAAAATTAGTTAAATTATTGCCACTTACAAATGTCTCACACGTTTGATGAAATGATTCTTGTACAACCGAGTCGATGCGCGGATTTCGTGACCGTGAAATACTTTTTCCTTCTTTAGGAAATTTCGTTCTATAGGTTACAAATTTTATTGTAATATACATAATTATAAATTAATAATAGTAGTAATGAATGGACCACGTGATGGCAGGGGAGAGCTCTCAGAATTTATAATTCGGCTAGTGTGAAATGTATAAGAGTTACCGGTTAGTAGGCAAAATGTTTGAGCGAACATTTAAAAAGATGCTCGAAAGGTTTAAAATAATTTTAGTCGAATTGATGTTGTTAAAAAATTAAAGTTTCTAATTAATGTACTTAAAATTTCAATGTAAATTTTAACAGCACTTTGTGGAAATTATTGTTAAAAATATTTTAATTGAGCCTAGTCTTAGTCTTATCATAAAATTCGTTTTAAATAATTTCGGACGCCATATTGGTACGAAGGCGTCCTTTTAGGCCTCGATAGCCGACTGTGTATTGCACGTAAAAAATGTAAATAAATTAAAAATAATCCAAACGCACACCCTCGCGACCCATGAACGAATTGTCAATGGCGTCAGTAGATAGGTAAAATATGAAAATATTTTGCGCGAAAGCAATGAGAAGGTTAGTGAATTTGGTAATAGGGGGAAGGGTGTACGCTGACGAAACACGTTTTGTCTACTATTTCAATGTATCTTATTCACTAGTTAATGTCCATTAATTGAATACGTAATTGGTGAATGCGTGTGGATTGTTTCATTATTTTTCGCGTAAGCAGTTATCATCGCATCAAAATTAAGCTTCAGCTATTCGACGCTAGATGTCGCAGTTTATAATTTTTTTTTAACTTTTTAGTTCTGAGAGTCATGAACGGTAGTGATTTACGTTACACTTGCTTTTAGATTTATACAGATAAAGTCCGATTATTTTTAATTATAATTTAAGTTCGTTAATTTAACAAAATACTGTATTTTCTGCCCCCTAGTTAAGTTATTTTTCTATGTATAGCTAGTTATAAGTGTAAATGATTTAGCATATAAATTTGATGCATGATGATAATGTTAATAAAATATCCACAATAAAATACAATGTTTCGTTTTTTCTTACCCCAACCCAATATTCTGACGATACAACAAAAATTGTGTAAAATTAATCCAATTATTTGGAATTAATCTTATTTTTATTTTCCTTTGAAATTATACAATTTATTGAATTCATATATCAAGTAATAACTGACATTCCTTAATTGCTTCTTTCAAATAATATTTGAAGGCACATTTAAAATAACCGCTGTAAGAATATTTATTTAATGATCAATAACCTTGGTCCTGCGCCTGAACTCATCCCGGTCGTGTCGGATTGCCGTCCCATCGGATTTTAACAGCTAAGGAAAAGAGAGTGCACCTGTGTTTGCGCACACACTTGTGCACTATAATATCTCCTGCGCAGTTGGCTAGTCAATCTTGAGATTGGCCGCCGTGACCGATATCGGTCTGGAGGACCTTATTAACCTTGTCTTTAGTATAATTTGATTGTATTTCTACTTTACTGTAATTACAGACACAAGGGACATAATGTCAATGTTTATGGGCGTTGGTGACCACTTGCCAACAAGTGGCCCATATACTCGTCCGCTCACTATAAAATAAAAAAAATAACCAGCTTTAAATAAAATTTCTTTTAAAGTTATATCATAACATAAAATTCATACTAAATGGAAGCCTTTTTATGTTCCTTTTTTGTTTTTAGGTTCTTTTTATGTTTTGCCTGATTATGTTCCATAATCAGAGATTTATTTCTCAGTCTCATCTCTCTTCTCATTCACAAGTTTTCTTTTGCATTTTAAGTTACAGTGCACGATTCTTTTGAAAATGGGGTATGGTATGATTCTGTAGGCAATGTAGCAAGTACATCGATCGATATTTAAGACAATAACTACAAAAGGATTACTTTCAAAAAAGTAAAAGTAATTTCAAAAAAATATAATTCAAATAATTTTAATTATTAAACATAATATTATACTGAAACTGAATTGTAAATTCAACAAATCAATGTATTATAAAACGAACGAACTAGAACGAATCACTCTCTATAGCATAGACAAGCTGACGTGTTTTTATCGCGTCAAACTGTCAATCGTTTTGACGTGTATTGGCAATTGTCAAAAAAATATTTTCACTTTGTTTTCCCATTTTTAAATGATGAGAAGAAAAGAAAAAAATAAGTGAACTATAATAAGAAAATAAGTGTTAATATTTGTGAACTGAGAGACATTTTTAATTAGCAAAATGGTTTTAATGACTATGATCGCCCGTGTTGCTGACGGTTTACCTTTAGCCGCTACTATGCAAGAGGATGAACAGGTACACTGACTTTGAAAATTCCCTACTTAATGTCTATTTATTATAATGTAGACCCTGCACTTCCATCAACCATGACCATCAAGTACTTATCCATTTGTTTCGAATTTAATTTTGTTTGCTGATCGTTTGCAGCCGGGATGCAACATATTGGAGTATCAAAACCAAGCAAAAATGCTGTTTAGAAAACTAAGCCCGCAGTCTCCAATACGCTGCTCCATTGAAACTGGGCCCTATCTCTTCCAGTGAGTTTTAAAAACGCTTTTTCTTTTAATTTGAATTCTGTGTTCGATTTTGCATTAGTCATTTTTTTTAAATTAATAACTAAGTATTTTATTATACCTTGTTCATATTTAATTAAATATTATATTAAAATCGATTTTCTTCATTGCATTGCAGTTATCTAATTGAGAATGATATCTGCTATTTAGTGCTGTGTGAACGCAACTATAGTAAAAGACTTGCCTTCAGTTACTTAGAAGAAATTGCACAAGAATTTTATCAACAATACGGAAAAAGGGTAAGTAGAAACAAAAATATGTATAATATTACCAAAAGAGAGTAATTGAGTTTCATTACATAGTAAATAGTAATCAATTTCACAATACATTAATAGTGTAGTATTAATTATGTAATTGTTGCATCAGTTATTAACATAGGGTTTTTTTAAGTGTAAGCTCATGTCCCACAGCTGCGAAAAAGTCATCATTTGTTTTTAAACAAATGGTAATTAACTTATTTAACAACATAACACATTCCTAAGACTGATATTTAAATGATTACAAATAATCTTATGCTAATAATAATCTAATGCTTTGAATTACAATACAAACATACTTGATTCCTTAAAACAAATTATATATGTCAATGTAAATAATTCTATTGGGAGTAAAGGTGCTAAGCAATTTTGCATCTATTTTTTACCATTAAATATGATAACAATGTTGAAATACTGATGAACTAAGAGAAAATCCAAGTTACATCAGACTCAAATGGATAACTATTTAAATTACAATAAATGAGCAATGTAGAAACAATACATAATTTGACCTCATTTTCAAGCCTGGTTTCTTAGTTTACTTATCACATACTAGCTGCCCGTCCCGACTTCGTACAAGTAAAATAAGAATTTTATCCCATGCATTTTTTAATCAAAAAGATATAAACATTCACCAATCGATTTATTCGCCCATACAATACAGTGTACGGGTGTTCAGTACAGGGCATATAATAATTCTACTTCCTACTAATATAATAAACACAAAATTTTGTATTGATGTATGGACGTTTGTTACTCTTTGATGCAAAAGTACTGAATGGATTTTAATGAAACTTAACAATAATATAGCTCATACAACAAAATAACAAATAGGCTATAATTTATAAAGCTATTGAGTAAATTGACCAAAATATAACAATAATTTCAGTCCGTTCTACAAAAAAATCCGCGACAGCATAATATTATATCTATCTTTTATATGTACGCCATTTATCGCTAAAATTGTGAATCGAAAATACAATCAAATTTTATATTATTTTTCGAAATGAAAATTTTGTATAAACAAATTGATTCATGTCAACAAAATAATAAAATAAATAAACAAATAATTTTATCACTTCCAATATTTAAAGAAGATAACTTATGTCTCTTCCACTATATCATTTGGACAAATAATTTAAAAGTTACGACGATGACAAAGTGAGTGCGCGGCACTATGCAGCAGTACACTGTGGGATAAGAATTCGGTCATCGGCTCATCGCTGGGTGTGCGACTCGCATGCAGGCCGACGTCATCGATGGTTGTCCGTTTTGTTTTTTCAAATCAGTTTTTATAGTGCATGCTCAAACAATGTCAAAACATTTAAATAGGTAACTATAAATATATTAAGTCAAACTACAGGAATTCATAATAAGTTCACTGATGATTATTTAAAGAATAATCATCAACTTAAAAATTAAAAAAACCATTACTAGTTTTTCTTACATATTACATTAAAATCACTGATTTCCAAGCCGCGGGCAACAGCTAGTATTGTATAAGCGTATGGGCGACAGAGGGACGCGGAAGCGCGCAGGCGGTTGCTTCGCGTTAGTATGACCGCTTGAATTTATTTAGTACGCGATATTTTTAAAGTTACGATAACTCCTAAGATATTAATTTAAATTGGATGGTGTAAAGGGCAATTATAATATACATGAAATGCTTAAAGTAAATAACTTAACAAGGATTAATATCATATTCGTTTTTATAGCTTTCCAATTATCACATTATTATGTAAGCATTTTTTTAAACATTAAAGTGGGTACAGTAAGCTTTCCTTAAAAGATAGACATATGCCATCGCGGACTTTTCTGTAGAACTATGAAAGAGGAACAATTTCACCATATATTATTTTGTTATAATTCAAAGGGTTTTTGAAATGAAATGAAAGCTTCCAATCGGCTCGTTTTTTTTCGACTTCTTCAACAATTATCGTCATCATTTCAACAAAATTACATAAAATATTAATGAGTTATACAGGTAAACCTTCCTATTACATCACTTTATCCATTGGTGAAAACCGTATGAAAATCCGTTTAGTAGTTTTTAGGCAATCGCGTTCATACAGACAGACAGGATACACCCCCCCTTTGTAAACTTTGTTTTAAAATATGTAGTGATGTAGGGATTAGGATAGCTTAATTATAAATTAAAAAAACAAAGCTAGAATATAGTTTGTTTTACTGGAATAATGCTAAAATAAACACTACAGGTCAACACTGTAACAAGACCTTACACATTCATCGAGTTCGACACGTGGATGCAGCGCGCACGGAAGCAATATGCGGAGGGAGGGGCGCGAGCGAGGCGCGCGGGGGCCGCGGCGCAGCTGGGCGGCCAGCTGGGCGATGTGCAGCGGATTATGATGCAGAATATTGATGATGTGCTACAACGAGGAGCTATACTTTCAGGTATTGTTTTGTGTATAGCACATTATTTATTAAATGTAGTCAATAAATTATACAAACTAATTTGTATTGAAATAATAAATTTTGATAATTATTTTAATGTACATCACAACCGTTACTAATATAGATTGAACTAAGATTGATATACAACCGGACCCGACCCGTAAAGTAGTTATTAAGTATTGTGAGTCAGTTCTTAAAAAATATTACATAAATAGAACTGACTCACAATACCTAATAACAATTTCACGGGTCGGACAGGGTTTTTGTTACAGCCTGTATGTACTTTTACTTTTTTTACTTTTACTGGACCAGACTAAGGCCCACCCGCGGCTGTAACGCCTCAGATGATGATGATGTATGTATAGAAAGATATGTAAGATATTAACAAAATATATGTATATCATTACAGAATTGGACACAAAGACACAGAAACTTTCAATGATGTCACAGAAATATAAAAAGGATGCAACTTACCTGAACACAAAATCCATGCTAGTGAAAGCCACAGCCGGCGCTGTTATACTTCTTGTATTTGTCCTCTACTTCTGGGTGCTTTAGGTTCTTCCTAGTGTTTTATTATACCAAATTTGTTATGGACATTGTTTTATTTATAACAAAGCTTTTATACATTTTTATGCTCACTTGGTTACTTCATTGCTTTAATTTATACATTATAGAAATTGTTTTTATTTAAGGCAAAATATTGGTAAAATTAATGTTGTATATTCTAAACACGTTTTTTGGCTACAATTTAAATGTATATAAAAACTTCTCCCATTGCAATTTTGGTACAATATAACAAGATTTAATAAATTAGACTTAATCTAGTTGACTGACTTTTATCCTTTTGATAAATAATACCTGAATGCATTCCTTCACAAATAAAATTACATCTATTAAATGTGAACCATACAAATTGAATTTTAAATGTATTTAGAATTAGGTTATCTATTTGTATGATCTGGACTTCTTTTTTTAAAAAACGTTTTGATGTATAGTAGCTAATGTTCAGTAAAAGTTTTATCATTACAAAGTTTCAATTTCATGTATTTCAAAAACTATTTATAAGGGTTGCCATCATCAAAAATTCAAAATAAGAACAAGGTAGTAATAAATTGCTATACTATAATTTTTAACATTTTATGTCAATAATAATTATTCCAAATAGAATTTCAAATTTTAATAACTATATTAACAACTCAAGAATTTACCACGGGTCTCATGTGATGTGTACATGATCAAAAAGTAATATATAATTGTAAACTAGCCTCAATGAAAACAAAATTACAGCTAAGCTAGTAAAATTCCATACATGACAAAACAGGATGGTTGGCAGCCTATAAAAATATATGTTAATTTATATATATGGCTTAAAAATCAATTTTTAATGCTAGCATTGTGCTCAGCTTAAAAAAAATACTAGTTAATAACAAGTAAATGGGTACAAATTTTTCAAAAAATGTTCAATAAAACAGCAATATGATACCCATATAGGCTTGATATGTTAAAATTAATTCTTATAAGTAATTGCCAATTATATTTTTTATAACACTTAGTGGTGTGGACGGTTATGGAATGTTGTAAATGTCTTGTTAATAAATACTGTATTTATTTAAGATGTAATAAATATGTATTCTTTCCAATATCTTGTTTCACTCAATGACAGCCCATCTCTTGAGGTGGGCTGCCGTGACCGAAATTGGTATAGAGGACCATTATTATGTAGCTAAATAATTTTGTTTCAATGTACAGATTATACAGTAAAATAAACTGTTATATAGTAATAATAAAAACTAAATGGGTGTAGGTACATTTCCAATGACTTAATATTCTTTTTGCACCGCCAAATTTGTAATTTTGTCTTAATTAGTTATGTTTTGCTAAATGCTTCTTATATATACTCTGCATTGCATCATTAAGGTGCAATGCCACATTTGTGTTAAGTACCTGAAAAGAAATAAAACAATTAGGATTTATTCATTAATTACAGTAACAGCCTATGAATTTCCCACTGCTGGGCTAAGGCGCTGACTCCACGAGCGAGAGAATCGCAACGAGTCCGCGCTTCTATCGTCGAACAATCTCCACGAACGAGCGATAATTCCGCCGCGTATCGTCGCGAGTCGTAACGGAATCGCAGAGTTTCCGCGGCGACTCGTAACGGTATCCCCGCGTTTCGTTGACGACGCGTTCCGAAAGAAAGAATTCAGTTACGTGCCAGACGAGAGCGAAATAGTGTCTCAGTCGATAAAATAACTCTTTATTATGGATATAATGTTAGGGGGTGCTTCTGCAAGTACGCTAGTGAATATGCAGTTATTGTTATTGTTAAAAAGGGAAAAGAAGCGCCGTTGGTGGACACATCCTATGTTGCTACGTCGTGAAAGTCATGGACATTTCCATGTGAATTATGAAGAATATCGAAATCATCCAGAATGGTTTGAAGATGAATATTTAATGCCAATTCCTATTTTCGATGAACTGTTAAGTTTACTATCAAGACACTTATCAAAACAAGATACTAATATGAGGAAAAGTATCGGGGCATGTGAAAGATTAGCAGTAACACTACAGTAAGTTTAAAGCAGATTTATTTTACTTACACGCTTACATCAAATTAAATTTAAAGTTTACATTCCATCAAAGTGTTCTAACATTTGAGCAATATCGTCCTCGCTTGTTGGTGTAGATGTACGAGAATAAGAGTCTAGAAATGTATGTGATGATGGTGTGTATTTCTTAATTACGGCCATAATCTCAGTTCGGGCATCAATTAAACAGTCTTCTTTTATTTTGTCCATAAGTGGTAGCAACGAACGGAAAAATGCCTCATTTCCACGCTCGTCGCGATACTGTGGTCGAACATTATTTCTTTGTATATCTATACTCTCGCGCATAACATTCGATATCTCTTTAATCGATTCCAGAAACATTTGGACTAATGTTTTCTTTTTATTAGACGTGGATGGTTCCGTAACACTAGGGTTGGTATTAACCGAACTGTCGTCATCATCAAAAACATCTTGACTGTCCTCATTGATCATGTTTGACGATGTTGAAGCGTGTTCTGTGTGTTTCTTTAAAAAAAGTAATGCATCATAATGAACATACTTTCGTCGTTTTGAGGCAGCTTGACCGGATTTTGGACATTGCTGCAACTTTAACTCCTTACGAAATTGATCCCTTAAAGATTTCCATTTTGTCATTAACTCAAGTCCTGAAGCAAAGAGATAACTTTTAATTTAAATAATATAATAATATATAAGTATACATAATTAATTATTATGTATTTTAATAAAAATAACAACACTCGAGCCTATTTTATATTAAAAAAATATATGATAAAGTATAATTTTTTAATAATAATGTTATTTTCCAGATATCTCGCTTCTGGAACAAGTTATAAACGCCTTCAGAATAAGTACAGAATTTCGAAAAAAACGTTGGTTAAATTAATAAAAGAAACATGTGGAATTGTATGGAAAGTGCTAGCACCTAAAGAAATGGCAGCCCCGAACAAAGAATCGTGGAAAAGAATCTCAGAAGGATTTAAAGACAACGCGAATTTCCCACATTGCTTGGGAGCACTAGACGGCAAACACATTCGAATTCAGTGCCCAAAAAACTCAAAAGTACAACTCAATCGTTTTATTGGCTTTGGTGGATTCGAATTGTTTATTTACTGTGATTGACGTAGGTTCTTATGGCCGTGAAAATGATTCTACCATTTTTCAATCTTCAATTCTAGGCCAGAAGCTAAATAAAGAAGCCCTTGATTTGCCGGAAGAAGAAGAACTGGTATTTGGCGGACCCAAAATGCCATATGTGATTGTAGCTGATGAGGCCTTTGGTATTCATCGAAATTTAATGCGACCGTATCCAGGTCGATGTCTTCCTACGGATAAAAAGATTTTCAACTACAGACTGTCTCGTGCGAGACGTTACGTAGAATGTGTCTTTGGGCAAATCGTAGTACTTGTAGTAAAAGCAGCTTGCGTTTTGCACAACTTCATAAAGCGTCGAGCATTAAATGCCACTGACGGGGAAAAGGAAGACATATCCAATCAACAAAATATGACACCTGTACTTCAAAGGACAAGGAATTCGGGGTTGCAAATTCGAAACTTATTTAAAGATTATTTTAACACATTGGGCGCGGTTCCTTGGCAAAATGACCAGATCGTTTAATGAAAATTATGTTATAATTATTGTTGAAACAACGATTTTGTACCGACGAATGTATATTATTTTGTTATATCATAGAAAATTACTTAAAAATTAAAAATATTAACCTTGTAATAATAATATTGTACGCCTACCTTTTTCTTTTTTTTCTTTAGAAGTTAGGTCATCCCACTCTGTGAACATAGCACTTCCCACATCGTACCAATACTTGGCCTTAATTTCTCTGTTTCGATACACGGCCAACTGAACATCGTAAAGAGCAGGTCTCTCTTTCACTTCAAGTATAAACTTTTCAATGTCAAACATTGTACTTTTGTTCAAAAAGCTTCTCGAAACGTCCTTGTATAACGAGAGGCAACGCTGAAATGACGCTGCGTTTGACAGCGCGCCCGCTGCTAGTCGCGGCCGGCTAGCAACGATGTAATGACGTTTCGCGCGCTCGTTGCCACTCGTCGCATCGTCGTGTGGAGACGGTTCCATAGAGAATGTATAGAAATACGTGGCACGACGATAATATCGCCGGGATTCTCTCGCTCGTGGAGTCAGCGCCTAAGTCCTCCTCTCTTTGGAGGAGGTTTGGATTTTGGAGCTCCTTCCACCACTTTGCTCTAATGCGGGTTGTGGAATATATATGTGGCAGAATTTCAGTGAAATTAGACACATGCAGGTTTCTTCACAATGTTTTCCTTCACCGTCAAGCACAAGATGAATTATAATCACAAATTAAGCACATGAAATCAGTGGTGCTTGCCCGGGTTTGAACCACGATTATTTGTTAAGAGTCGCACGTTCTTACCACTGGGCCATCTCGGCTTCTTATTAGTTCATATTTTATTTTAAACTGTCTTTGATTTACTTTTTCTATTTCTAATTAGTTAACAAACAGACAAGTGGGTGGTTAATGGCCACCTTGGTTGTGATATTTATTGTTCAATATTTTTATAATTGTATATTTATTGATTGACGTTGGTCAGATGACATAATGAGGTCGCCAGACCTAGCTGGATGCAGTTGGCCAGAGACCGAGGAAAATGGCATGGGATGAGGGAGGCTTTTACCCAAATGGGGTCAATATATATTTTATTGCATAAAAGTAACACTCTTAGATCTTAAGTACTGTATATATGGAATAAATTAAAGCTTAAATAAATAAATAAATATATATATTTATTAATAAATCACTTTCAATATTACCTGTACTATGTGTGCATATATAACTGGTTGATTTGTCCACTGCATTGTACCAAAAATCTGAACAGTATGTGGCATGATGGATGAATGCAATGATGACTTTACATAAGCCATGGAGACGAAAAGTTTAGGTGCGTCACTATTAGCAGAAACCACCTAAAAGAAAAAATCGTTGAGATATATATATTCTAATTTAAAATACTAGTCTGATATTGTCTGAGTCTGACATTTCATGCATTATAACTGACATCTTTTATGAAAAATCTGCCATTAATGCTCTCTAATATACCGATGGTACGAATCTTTATAATTTTTTCTTTATCCTTTTCACATTTTGATAGTAAACTGGCAATGTTTGAATATGTATAAAAATCATCCTGAAAAAAAATACAATACTTATTTTGATTTTGTAATATCGTAATTTATTTTCATTAGGTACCTACTTACTTCACAAATTTCTGAGGTAAAAGGCATACTACAATAATCATCATTTCTTAACAGAGACATTATAAATTATTGATAGCACTTATTTCTGAATAATACTATATGTAACGGTTAGTGACTATTGACTCGATATTATTTTAAAACCCAACTAGAGTTCTATAATAATACCTATTATTAATTATATACGATAAAGAGTATAACCACTATGTTTTGTATATTGTCATAAACTGTAAAATTAAAGAACTGAAATCTGAATATCTAATAGATAGTTACTAAAAGCACTAAGATTTATATAGCTTACTTGGTCCAATTTGACATTTGCCGCCTAATTTAAATCAAAATTCAAAAGTTGGAGGTTATCTTAAATGTCATACATGACATGACATTAGAATTTATTTAGACATTAGCTTCATTTCGTGCAAATATGGAGGGTAGAGGTAAGGAGAACCATCTGTGTACACGAAAAATGTCCGCCAACAGCAGTAAATTAGGGTGGCGCCATATTAGCATAAAGGTAAATTTTAAAGGAAGCGCCAAATTTAAAAAATGAACTTACTTAAGATGTCAATTGACAACGTCAAAGTAATGTTGATTGACGATTATCGCCCATCGTCATCGTTTAAAAACATTTCAAGGTGTAATTTATAATTAAAACATTATTATCATTAGCAAGTCTATTTTATCTTTAATAAATTATGCCTTTTTCACTAGTAGACCTACGACCAGATAGGCGCCTCTTAAATCACGAGTTTGAAGGTTACAAGCTGAATTTGCAAACTTTACCGCATTTCTGTCTGGATCTTCCTTCTGCTGTCGACAAACTTTATCCAGACGAAGTTCAATACTCATTTGTACATGCAAAGCTCTTTGCTCTTCATAATCACCTAATCTTAGATTTTTGGGATCATCAATACAACTATTATTATATCGACAATCTACAGCAAGTACGTAATATAACTTTTGACAATATAAACAATACATTCCAAAGTGCCGTTGTTTATGATGTGCCAGTTCAAGTCGAAAGGAAGTCTGGTCATTTTAACCTAAGCCTAACATTCCCATCTAATAATTTAGCAGTTGTCAGTGATGGTACTGGTTACATACACATTGTTGAAACAGGAACGCGGAATAGACCAGCAAGTGATAAACAAACGTGGCAAACATTATACTCTTCGTTAGCTCTAGGAGAAGATAAATATTTCACCATTGTAGACACTCGAATGGAAGAAAATGACAATGTGGAAATGTTACACTGTCTCTTACAATCTGTAGAGCAGAGTGAAAAACAATTTGATTCTGTCTTAAGCTGGATAACTTTTGAAAGTTATGACGAAACATGGAAACTGTCTACTCTGAGGCAAGTCAGGGGAAAAGGTATTATCCACTATGCAGCTCTTGAAACTAGCTGTACAGCCCTTTATGTAGCCTCAGACAACTTATTCAAATTCACTGTAGATTCTGAAAAAGATATTATTAAACACAAAGAGGAACCTCGACAAATCATCTACACATGGCTTCAGACCTCTGATGATATAACCATAACATTGAAATTACAGAATAACTTTGATAAAAAACTTCTCTTTGTAGATGTTAATCCTGTATCTGTAAAGATAAGTTACGCTGGTAAAGTTTTCGTAGAAGGGAAGTTAAGTAATAATGTTGATAGCGAACTGACAACATGGAATGTTGAAGACAATGGCCAGGTAGATATACTAATAACAAAATCAGAAAGTCAAGTTTGGAATGAGTTGCTTGTAGGAGGAGACAAAAATGGTGAACAAATTCTTGATGCAAGTTTAGTAGAAGAAGTACACAGGAGACTAGCACATTTGTGCTCTGAAACTGAAGTTGTAGCTGATCAGAGTGCGCCTGGTCTCAATACTCAGGAGTTAGAAGAATGTGATGCAGCATCTGAAGAGGATACAGTTTTAAGTAAGTTTTGGTTTTACTTTACACAACTAATATTAACATAATAATAAATAATTATAACATTATTTCAATACTGAGTTTAAATTGTAACTGTTAAATTTAAATTACATTAGAAGTGTATATTTAAGATATTATTTCAAGAAATCAATTTGAATCAATAACTTTAAAAGCAATTTTTTTTGTAGCTCGCATGGATATAACAAGCCATGAGATAACACACAAGATCCCACTGAGTGTTCATCAATATTTATTTAACACTAAGCTTGAAACACACGAAGCTCCGGCACTAGCTTTAAGGCATGATGTTGATGCTTGCATATGGCAACCATATGCCAAATTAGTCAACGCTGACACCTGGCCAATAAAACATCATGGAACTCTCATGGCATTTGGTTATGTACAGTCATCAAAACAGAATAGAAAGTTTGTTACATGTTCTCCAAGCTTCTCTTACAGTGTGGTATGTGAAGCCACTCGGCATATTTTTATCTACAAGAGCTCCACTGACCAAGACTGTCAGTTGAGGAAAAAAACTGAAGGAGTTATGAAAAATATGAAAGTTGGGCAACAACATGTTATTAATATTGATAAATATGGTGAAGTTTTAGGTATCCATGCAACTAATGATTATTTATTCATTTTAACTGACAACAAATTCGTGGTAATAGGAATTTAAAATAAAGTAATTTTATGTTAATATTATTTATTTCTCATTTTCATCTTCAGTGCCACTACTTATGCTCTCCTCTGATGAGTAACCAGTTGTGAAAAGAAGATTTTTAGGTCTCTTTTTCTTTTCTTCTCTGATTTCTCTTTCAATCTCCTTATCCTTTTCAATGGCAATTTGTTCTGTTAATAAAGTTCTCTGTCTCTTTCTATAATTACCGTCCTCAGCATCCTCTTTATTTTTTCCATCATTTGTATCTTTAACTTTTGGTGTGTTTACCTTTTCAATTACTTTTTTGTTTGTTTCTACATTTGTATTTTTTTTTCTCCCAATATCAAATTCATCACCTGTAATATAATTTACATAATTTACTATATTAACATAAAGGCCATTTTTTATGTGTGTTATTTAGTATGTCTATCTTTGTAAGTATCCATTGGTAAATACTATAACTTGGTGGGAATTGCTGATTACGTCACATGAAAATAACCAACCTGGTGTAATTATCTCGAAATTATAAGCATGATCTCTCAATACAACAAATATTATTGGAAATTCAATAATGCATTTTCCAGATAAGTTTTCAGCTAAAGATTCTGTTATGTCCAATTCGAAAAACTTCTTATTTGAACCTGTTACTTTTTCAGCTGTAACAGATAATTTTATATTATACAGGATTTGTAACAACCCAGAAAACTCGCAGGACTAGATAGCTAACACCATAAGCAATAACTTTTGATAATTTGTAACATTTTATTTTCATACATAAATAAGTACATATTAATTAAATTTCCCACTTGAACCTTTAATAATCTATGCGCAACGCAAGCGCGTCACGTCGTCCTTTTGTTTATAAAAATAATGTCACAACAGTACAACAAAAACTTGTAAAATATTTTTTTTTCATGTATTGAGTTATATCCAAAGTCATAGAACAAAAGTTGTTGCTTATGATGTTGCCTATCTAGTTCTGCAAGGTTGCTGGGTCGTTACAAATAACCGTTTAGATATGATAAAAATGGATAAAAAACATTAGCACACTTTCAATTAATGATTTAACATCATAAATAAAATTTAATTCATAAATCCTCAAAATGATTTCATAAATTTGGCTTACAACTTATAGTATTATACAAACTTGAAAAATGTATTTACCTTTTAAAAGAACTTTGACACCACTAAATCCGGCAGATTTATAAAAAACAAGGTCTTTAGATCCATCAAATGGCATTGCATCTGGATTCAAATATTTATCTAAAAGCTCAGACAACTTCTTTTGTTCAGGACACATTTCATCAGTAAACTTCAACGGCTTTGTGTCAACATTTGGAAAAATCCATTCTACCCTCCAATTAATGATATTTTTCTTAAATTGGTATTTTGTTGTGTTTATAGTATGTCTTGTAAAGTTTCCGGCCAGAAACTGTAGAACTGTACCTCGCTTTCTTGCTGCCATTTTAAGTTTATACAAATGCTGAAATTTATATTATAAAATTTACAAATTATTACAGCCATGTTAAGTCACATACCTTTAATGAATGGCACCAAATTTTTTAATATTTAACTTACAAGTGGCAACTCTTTATCTATCCTTGTATACTTTTTCTTTTCATCTCTTTTAACTGAGTAAACAAATCGCGCACATTCCTCTAGCAACCTATAATCACTTAGTAAGTCGGTATCGTTAAAATCATTCATTCGTATAAATTTAGTACGATCTCTAATGCCGTTACATTTCAGTTCTTTCTTATGTATTCTAACACAATCAAGGCAGCATGTCTTCACTTCGCATTTAGGGCAAGTGTAGAGAGCCTGATTTGAACCACACACTTCGCAGTCACCAAGTCTGAAAATAAAATATTACATTAATAAACTATGTATACATTATATTATAATGGGAATTGTTTGTAATGTTACTAACCTAGAAATACTGGTTCTCTCATTATCTGTTTCACTATCAGAACAAGAAGACATTTTATTATTTATACCTTACTACCTACTGTTACAGAAATATAAAATTACAAACTTTAAAATTAAAACACATGTTCAAACAATAATTTTGAAGTGTACCTATCTTAACTATCTTTCAATGTCAAATAGTTTTATAATATTGAGTTGCCAGTGTCTAGTTAAGTTTTCGGTAATTACATATGTTCTATGTTACTGCCATTTGTATAAAAAAACAGAACTAAAAAACTAAAATACTAAATATTTTAATAATTTGATATAGTCTTCTGTAGGACAAGATCATGAGACACAGCGTCAGTCACATAGAGATTTTCCTTATCGTGGGTCGTTGTCTAAATTAAACAAAACAAAGAATTGTAAAGAGCTATAAAAAAAGTTCTAATTTATTTAAATTAATTTATGATATAGCACCAATCAAAATAAAATTAAACAAATCTAGTTTTTCTTAGGTATCATTTCACATTTGACAAACTAATGAAAGTTAGTTTAGTCGTAGACAGAGAAACTATTTACCATACTATCTGTCTACGAGTTTAGTCGTTTCCAATCAGTACTGAGTAGTAGTGTGCCTTTGGCATAACCAAGAAAAAAAAAAAAATGAAATGCCAAATGCTGTCAAAACTCAAAATATTGACTTGGTTGTTGGTTTGTTTTCGTAAATAATTATTTTGTATTATTACTATCAAATCAATATTAAAAATGGGGACGGAAATTCAAGGTGATGATTATGACTTGCCGTGTTCAGATGATGAACTTTCAAAAAGCGGAGTCTTTATTGGTAAAAATTGGATGCCGGATCCGTCAGAATTAGAAGAGCTATACAAAACAATTGAAAAATCCGGCCCATTGAACCTTGAATGGAAATGTCCGGGAAGGCGAGCACCTTCACCGGTGCCTGTAAGTAAAGAAAATCAACCAGTAGAGCCTTCATCTCCAATACGAGAGGAAAAATCAGACTTCGACTTTATGGACGAAGTAAGCTCTCTTCGACTAAGAGTACGGAGAGAAGGAGAGGATACACTTCGAGGATCTGCTAAAAAGAAAACTACGTCTTTTGACGGCATTCTATCAAATATGATACGGCATAAAAGAATAGAACAACAGGAGAAACAGGCAAACACACCCACCAGCACACCATCTAGTAGTGCAAGTTGAGAAATATGTAATATTTAAGTAACACGGATTGGAACTACTATTGATAATGTTTGCTAAGTGAAAATCTGACTTTATACAGACCATCTGTATAAAGTCCATGTGAAAATATTGTTAGTTAAAAAAGTCCAAATAAAATGTTCTAACATTTTTTATTTATATTTTTTGTTAAGAGAGATGTGATGTTAACTTAGGTTTTATATAATTAGTTAAAGAAAGTAAAAAAATAAACTATTGTTTATAAGTGCACTGGTGTTAAGGTTTTGTCACTCAGTAGCGTAATACCTAAGATTATTTATTTGTCTAAACAGAGTTGGAATTAGGAAATTGAGGAATTGTTTATATGCACAAGACATCATGTGATGTGTGTGCTGAGTGATGCCAGCTTTTTAATATATTCCATATCTATAATTATATTATAAATTATTGGATTTTAATTCACAAAAACTGTGAGAGCTGTGTGTACTAGCTTGATTTATAATAAGGTAAATCCTTTACAAATGGTTTTAACAATTTTTATGTATGCTTATATGGAGGCTCTTTCTAAACTTATAAATAATAGATTGGTTATAATACAGAAAACAGAATAAATTTGAATATTGTTTACTTCTACCTACTTAATATAACGTTTGCATATATATATTTTCAAGTTTAAGCAGTTAATGCTGCCGATTTTGGTTTCAATAAATTTTCATTTTCTTCAAGTAACTGGCGACATTCATCCATGTTGTTTATAATGTATTCCAGTTTCCAATGCTTTCGCAGTAATGCTAATGGAAGGTCGAATTTGCCATGTCTGATACACTGAACACCAGTACAATAAGCCGTTGATTTTAATTGCACACCTAAATCATGAATGAGTGTCCAAAGATATTTGTCATATTCATTTACGGATTGCACTTCTGAAAATTAAAAGATTGTATAAACACATGAATATGATTGAAACAATTACAAATAGCACATAGATGGAACTATTAAATGTTAAGAAAAATAATATAATCAAACCCCAATAAGATAGAGCTTATGTACCTGCATAAACTATAATATGTAATGTTACAGTTATATGTGATGATGAGTTTAAACATAATGCATATAATTATATACATTTGATTCATGTAGGTATATTAATATTAATTTTTTTTTTACATATTATTTGTTTGTACAGTTCTAGATTTCTAATAACTTCTCTCATGCACTATTACCTATTATTTCTAATACCTGTGAGGATTGACTTAAATTTACTCACCCAGGGTAAAATTAGGTGGATCAAAATGGATACATTTAATCCCATATACAACAGGTAATTTGTTGTTTGCTGGTCTGATCAGACCTTGTGAAGCCATCTCATACGTAGTCTGAGAGTCTATGTGAAGTCCAGATAACCTGAAACATTTTTAAAAGTTTAAGATACTAATAAATTTGCAAATATTTTGCTATGATTAACAGGATAAGGATCTGAGAAGACCCAAATATATTTAACCTTTATTAAAATGAAGCAGTATTTACACTTACTCATACATAGTCTTCTGGTGAGCTGCTTGCATATTTGCAACAATCCTATCTATCTTTTCACGAGTGACATGACCAAATGTGGATCTCTCCATTGTTCTTCCATTCCAAAAGTAAGTATCAGTTGCTTTTCCAAGCTGGCCGTGAACTTTAAAGGCTCTTGTTAGTCTTGCTGTGTTTAAAAGGTAAGTTAGCTTGGTTCCATCATTGATGCCTAATACTGAAAACAATATTACAATTGTCATCCAATGTTATTTGCAAATCATTGTTTTCTATTGAAACTTATAAAAATGTATTCTAAAAACTGTAATTTAAAATAACAAATCTCACAAACTATTGTAAAAAGTATCACTTGTACAAAGACAATTGGATACACTGGTATGTTCAAGTATTTCTGTAATGAAATGTCAAGATACCTACACAATACTCCACTACTGAAGAGACCTAAATGTGTTGCCCAGCTGCATCGAAAGTCATTTTTTATATATCGGGGTCCACACACTAATGGATCATCTGCGAAGTTTGGAAGTAACTTAACTTCCATAGGGGCATTGGTGGCGCCCACAATCTCGACCCTTTTTTCTTTAGGCCTATCTGGCAGGTCATTGAGGTCTACAAATGTTAAATATTAAACTATTACATTCGCTGTCAAGAATTCATATTGAAAATTTAATATGTTTACGAACAGTTCACCTCTGCATAGGTTAGTTAAAATTGTATGCTGCACTTGACGTATAGACACGCAGGCAGGTTTATAAACGCAAACCAATCCATTCAAGATTTTGTAAGCAAGGGCAGCATCTTTAATTTTAACCATTTTTTACACATGATATTGTGTAGGTAATGAAAACAAATACATCCACTATGAAGTTTGATTATTGCTTCAATTCAATGTTTAAATTTATGGCTTCTGTCAATAGGTTGACAATTCTGCCAGTGTCAGGGTTGGAAAATACACGTGATTGCTTAAAACAGCACTTTTTCGATCTGTCAAATGACCAGTAGCTCGATCTAAAACAAATAAGACATCACAGTTTAATATACCAACACCCACTAAGATACAAAATAATAAAACTACCTACATAATAATACATACTTATATTTACTTAAAGTTTAATGTTATATCTTTCAATATACTTAAATAAAATAGCTATAATAGAAATTTCTGAAGATGACAAAATACAGGACATGTTGAAAGGGCGAGGAAAAGTGGGAGGAAGAACATCATACAATGAAACGGGAAATCTGGTGCAATCAAAGAAGATATGTTCAACGGTACCCTCATCAAGGCCACATTCACATAAAGAGTGGTCCCGAACCCTGATCTTTGCTAAAAAATGAGGACTGCAGTTATGGCCAAGACGCAACCGAATTATTGTCGAAGTAGAAAATTTAGAGTAGTTACGAAACTCAAAGAACCAGGGTTTTAATGGAATATCAGGTTGCAAACTGCCATAAAATTTACCTTTTACATGACGGGTACAGTTCCATGCATCATTCCAGCGCTTATTCAAATCAATTTTAGCGAGAGAACGTAAATCTTGGGCAAAGCAGTTAGCGTAAGTCTCCGTACCATTGCGAATAGACCACTTAGCACATATATCAGCCTGTTCATTGCCAGAAATCCCGGCGTGGCCAGGAATCCATGCAAGAACTACCTCAATTCCAGCAGAGTGACACTTAAAAAGAAGTTCTCGAGTTTTGAGGTTGATAGGATGAACATCTCTAGAACTTAAGGGAAATTTTAAAATATCCTCTAAACAACTGCGACTATCAGTAAAAATTATAGTTTTATTAAGGTTGTGGGATTCTACCAGGGATACAGCTTCAAATATAGCTATTGTTTCTCCAGAAAAAACAGATATCCTGGAAGAGCATTTAAAACTAAGAGTTAGCTTCATGTCAGGAACCCACACCGCAGAACCCACAGAGTCACCTGCAGATAATTTAGAGGCGTCTGTAAACATAGTTCGCCACCCGGGAAACTGCTCATTTAAGAGTTTTTTAAACCGAATGTTGGCTCCAGGATCTTCTTTATTGATACCAAAATGTGTTAATACATTGGGCCTAAAAACAAGTGCATGAAAGGGGACAGCAAACAAAGGATTACCAGGAAATTGAAAAAGAGGAGATGATGCAATAAATTTTTCATAACTTTTGAAAAGGCAAGGAGCTTCTTTATGAGTCCAATAAGTTGAAGATGGGATAGAATTTGAAAGGTGGCAAAGAGAAGTAAGTAATGGGTGGCAAGAATTTTGAACAGCTTTGTAGAGAAATCTATCACAAAGATATTGTCTACGAAGAAATAAGGGCGGATCCAGACATTCCACTTGGAGGGCTTTTATGGGGGAGGACTTCATGGCACCACAAATGATACGGAGACACTTAGCCTGAATTTTGTCCCAATCAGCTAAAGCAGATTTATTGCACGGTTCAAGCAAAAATGACCCGTAATCAAAATGGCTGCGAACAATGGCGTTATAAAGGAGTTTCTGAGTGTAGGGATGAGCACCCCACCACACACCTGAAAGAGACCTTAAAACATTTACACCCAGCTCACATTTTTTCTTAATGTAATTAAGGTGGACCGTGCCAGTCATACGAGAGTCAAAGTATACCCCTAGAAATTTAACATTATTTTTTATTTCAATGGTCTCATTTTCCAGAACAATATCAACATCCGGTATCAGTCTTCTTCTGGAAAACACCACTACAGAGCTTTTAGAACCAGACAGAGATAAGCCATGATCTGCTAGCCAGATATAAAGATCTTGTATAGCCGAATTCAGGCGAACAGAGCAATCGTCGATAGATTCCGAGGCATAATACAAGGCTATATCGTCTGCGTATTGTAATATGTCACAATCGGAAGAACAAGAAGAGTCAAGGTCAGAAGTATATAAGCTATAGAGTATGGGGCTTAAGACCGAGCCCTGTGGTAACCCCTTCCATACAATTCTTGGAGGATGCATAGTACCTTGGACTCGAACAGAAATGTAACGTTCCATGAAAAGGTTACAAATGATATTAACCATCCTCGCGGGAAGACTCAGCTGGAGCATTTTCTGCCTGAGTAGCGGGAGGAGGACATTATCATAAGCTGAGGTGACGTCAAGAAAGACACCAACAAGATGGTGTCCCCTTGAGAGGGCTAGGCGAATTTCCGAAGAGAATACGCTCAGGCTGTCCATCGTGCCCATACCTTTTCTAAACCCAAACTGCGATTTTGACAAGATATTCCTGCTTTCAAGAATCCATTCCAATCTATTTTTTATTAAGTGCTCCATAACTTTGGCCAGAACTGACGACAAGGCAATAGGACGATAGGAGGAGGGATCTTTAGGATCTTTATGGGGTTTAAGGATGGGAATGATGATTTGATGTTTCCATGACTCAGGAACAAACCCAGTTTCATAAATTTTGTTAAGAATAGAGAGTAAAATTAATTTTGAAGAGTCAGAACATTTCTTTAAAAAGGAGTAAGGAATACCATCAATACCAGGGGAGGAGTCATGAAGATTGTCTAAAACAGAGCAAAGCTCATCAAATGTAAAAGGATCATCCATTCGATCATAGGAAGGAGGAGAAGGGGAAGATGAAGGAAAACAATTTTCAGGAGGAACAAAAGGTGGAGCCAGTGTATCCAAAAAATCATAGAGCCAGACAGAAGGATCATTGAAAACAGGATTTCTATCAATGAAAGAACCTCGGAAGTTTTTTATTTTTTTCCAAACAATTGAAGAAGGGGTTCGGGGAGAAAGACCCTCACAGAAACGAGACCAACCGTTACGTTTCTTCAAGGATAATTCCCTTTTTGATTTGGCATTAGTACTTTGATGATTTAGGTAGTTTTCTAAAGACGGAAATTCCACAAAGACCTCTTCCATCTCGTCCCGTTTGCGGATGATTTCCGTGCATTCAGAATCCCACCATGGGGGGGAAGGAATGAAATCTTTAGGAGACTTTTTAATTGGGATGAATTGATTGGCCGAAATTAATAAAGCAGAAATAAAATCATTATAAGTTTGTAAAAAATTCTCAACAGTTATTTCAGGAAATAGATCTGTCTGGCTTGTAACGGATTGCTGAAATTCTGTCCACTTAGCCTTCGAGATACGAAATTTTAAGAGAGGAGGAAATGGCATCGGCGAGATAGGGACACTATGGGATAAGGAGATAAGGATGGGGAGATGGTCACTACCATATGAGCAGGATAATACCTTCCAGTTACACTGAGAGGCCAGATTGGGGGACGTTAAGGACAAATCAACACAACTGGGATTCTGAGAGGGGGGAGTTCTTCTAGTAGGCGAGCCATCATTTAATAAACAAAGGTTATTATTATCGAACAAATCAATAAGGTGAGCAGAGGGGTACTCACACTGGAGGGAACCCCACATTGTATGATGGCAGTTGAAGTCACCTACAACAACTAAAGGGATAGGAAGAGTTAAGAGGATAGAGTTTAATTCAGAAATAATGGAAGAATTAGGAGAAGGAATATAAATTGAAACAAAGGTTGTATTTATAGCCCTAACGGCTACAATATTGAAAGAGGGAGAGTGGGGAGGGAGAGGAATCAATGAATAGATAAGGGAATGTTTAAGAAGAAGGGCACTTCCATCCCATCCATTAACATGATCATCGCGGAGACATGAATAACCAGGGACCCGAAAACGAGAACCCGGCATTAACCATGTCTCCGAGATGGCCAAAATATGAGGATGGTAGGAGGTAATTAGAGAGATAATTTCATGTTTTTTATGCCTAATGCTCTTGCAATTCCATTGGAGAATTGTCGCCATTTTTATTGAAAGAAGTAGGAGTGAACTGATTAAGTTTTTCAGTGACAGTGTACGGTAAACTGATATTATGCTTGGTAATAATCTCAATTAAAGAAAGCAAAAGTTGGATGATTTCGGATAAATCAGGATTTTGTCTAGAATCTGAAGTTATAAGAGCACAGCCATTAGGCTGGGAAGATTTTGGAGAACTAACTAGGGCAGAATGAGCTTCTTTGTCGAATCCCTTACTAAGGGGAGGTCGGGGTCGTTGGATGAGAGGTACAGTTTTCCGTTGGGATGAGACAGGAGGGATTAAAGGGCTGGAGATTTCATATATTGGAGTGAGAGGGCTCATTGGAGGGCGAGAGGGAGTGGACATAGAGTTGGGAGAGCGAGTGGGGCTAGACAAATGAGGAGAGCGTGTGGAGTCAGCAAAAGAGCGACGGGTAGGACGAAAACGGAGAGAGGCTTCATAGTATGGGATATTTTCCTCTGACATTACAATTTTTATTTGTTTCTGTCTCATATGTTCAGGGCAATTGGGGTCAATAGCCAGATGTGGACCTGAGCAGGACAGACATGTAGCCTCAGTACGGGGTACTTGACAGGAACGTCCAGGATGTGGTTGAGCACACATAAAGCACCTTGGTTTGGACCTGCATTTATCTTGAGTGTGCCCAAAGCGACAGCAATTATTGCATTGGATAGTGGGAAGGGTGTAAAGGGCTACTGGAAGAGAAGTGTAGCAACAAAAGACTCTCTCAGGCAAAGTCTGACCCAAAAATGTCACAACAACTGTCTGAGTAGGTAACCATTCAGTTTTACCGTCAGTGACAGATTTGCGGTTCAGCCGTCTTGCTTTTATAGCACGGCAACCGGGGGTGGAGCATTCAATACTACTCAGAAACTCCTCCATAGACCAGTCGACGGGGATTTGCTTCACAATACCCATTCGGGAAATGTGAAATGCTGGGATAATGATTTTATAATTAAGCTCCTGGAACAATGGACTGTCGATGAAATTATTGGCAGAAGAAGCATTCTCAAATTCAACAACAACACGGTTGCGTCCTGCTGATTTAATTCCCCCCTTGAGAACACCAGAGATCTTGTTTTTGTAAATAATGTGAGCGAATTTAAGCAAACTAATAGTATAGCCAGCTGATGGGTCGGGTTCCACTCGTGAGACGTGGACGATAAAAGGGCCTTTATCCGAGTCATTGTACTTCAGTTCAGTACCACTAAATTCAGGGAGTGTATATGTATGCTGAATTGAAGCGGTAGGAGGAGAGGAAGCATTCCGTTTGCTTACAATACTCTCTGCAGCGGCTTGAGAGCGTTTGGCAGCCTTCAAGACTTTTTTGGTGTTTTCTCTAATTATGGCATCAGTAGACATCTCAATATCATGACATATGGAGTCAGCTCCGCCCCCATCCGGGGGCTCCTCAGATTCCATAACCAACTACTAAATTATTAATGTAAAACTTACCTCACAACAAGTAATACACAAGAAACAGCACAGGACAACACAATTATTAGTGAAACTAAACGATATTAGTACAAAAAACCTAATTTAGAAATCGCGCACGTGTAGTAAACAATACCACAGACCGCAGAATCCTGATTATTGCTTGGTACACTTGATAGTTAATGTCAAATTACAAATATCTACAACTGTTAGTGTCAACTACTAATCATCTATTTTCCTGAGTCAGTTCATCAGTCATCTGTTGTCAACTGTCAAGAGTTTTTTCTCTAGGAAGAGACAAAGGTGCAAAACACCGTTTTTTGTTGATCCAGTTCTATTTAGAACCTAACTAATGTATTTGTAATTTTTTTTTTTAAATCGAATCTAGTGTGCAACTAATTAGTGAGGAATCGCTGACCATATTACAATTTATATTAGATTCAGTCTAAATTTAGATAATACTGCAAATTGTGTATATGATTTTTTGGGTGTCAAATAAAAAATATATAATTTATTTATTATATTTATTAGTTATATGATTTAATATAATCAAATCAGTAGAAGTATGATAGAGCCCAGATATTTAGGTGTTGACTAAAATTATTTATTTATTTCAGATTAAAGATTTCATTAGGGTTAGCGTTTTTATTTTTATGATACGATTTAAATATTGCAATAATATGTGTTTTTGAAATAAGCTGTATTTTACTGTGTGATCACTTATGTCCACATTTACATTAACTTAAATGTTATTTAGTTTGGTAGAAATATAGTCATAATATAGCAACATTAATCGAACGTAAAAAAAAAAACATTGTCTCAACTTGTCGAGCTTTGACTTGATTTGACATTAGTCTGTGGTGTCGTGCAATGGCCGATTGGAAAGACCGTTCCGTGGCGTATCGCGGTCGTTTCTTTTAAGTTGTTCAAAAAGAACGTTTCCAATAAAGCTGACTTGGAGTACTAGTGTTAGTTACAGTGTTTTATTATTGGTGTTATTGACTGTGGTATAGAAATTGGTGTAGACGTTTTCAAGATCATCGTTTACTATTGTAATTCGGTGTGAAATTTTGTTATTGGTAAGTTGGCATATTAGTATACATATATCTTGTTTCAATTGTCCAATTTATGTTACAATACTTATTGTGACTTTAATTGTGTATTTAATTTTGTCCTGTGTGGCGAACAAATCGAATGTTCGACTATACATAAGACAGCCAACCCGTTCTTACATTGCTTTACATCGCATCACGCAACTTGTGCCAATTTGCATGATCCTATCACATTTTATGGGTAAACTTTAGTTTCGATCAAATAACAAGAAATACTAACATTTAATGCAACATTGTATGGCACTAAATCAGTACATAAACAAATGATAAAAATGTTGTTTGTCATGTAGATTATGTTTATAAATAATTGCACACAAGGTATGTGTGTAACAGAACATTGTAAAGTAATGTTTGCACCTTTTTTATATTGGCTGTAAGATTTTATGTTTTGATACACACCAGTGTTAAACAAATGTACTCTCAATAAACATAACTTATTCATTATTTAAAATATTATTCAACAAATTTGATTATATTTATCTATACATATAAATAAAATTGGAGTGTCTGTTTTTAATATTGAAATAACCGCTTTTTACTACATGCATATGAATATATATACGGTACATACACCGAAATAACATTTTTTACAATTTTTGTCTGTCTGTCTGTCTGTCTGTCTGTCCGTCTGTCTGTTTGTTCCGGCTAATCTCTGAAATGGCTGGACCGATTTTGACGGGACTTTTATTGGCAGGTAGCTGATGTAATAAGGAGTAACTTAGGCTACTTTTATTTTAGAAAAAAATTATAATAAAAGTAAAAATGATTAACTTTTTATTTAATTCTACGCGGACGAAGTTGCGGGTACAGCTAGTATTCTAATATAAATTCAAATTGTAAAGTAATTAAATATTACTTTAACAGACATAACAAACACACTACATTGGTATACCTTTTACTTTCTGACAATTAAACTATTAATTATTTTCAACAATTATTTATTGTAAATGTTACTTTTTATCATTTTTTCATCTGTTATTGAATTTTTTTTTTGATATTATATGATTTTTACCATACTAATTCATTTTTTTTATACAAATATAAATTACGAATTGAGAAATTAAATAACTTTTTGATGATTTTAGAACAATTACAGAACCATTTACATATTTTATTGAAACAAATTTACCTGCACATAGGGTAAAAGCACTAATGCCAGACACTTTAAGGACAATTTAAACTTCATTCTTAAAATTAAAATGTGTTTATCAAAAAATTACAGGTAATTTTTGTTTAACTGTTAGAGCAACTTTCGGTAATTAACTTTTTCATAAAAAATATTTATAAATGTCCTATTGTGAACTAAAAAATATATTCTTGTTAGGTTAGCCGTAGGCACTAAAAGATGACATCATTAAAATTCAAATCCACCACAAATAGACATCAATTGGCACTAATAGTAGACATGAAAAACGAGCAGAGTGTGTGCTTGAAAATTATTAATTAAGTAACAATATAATAAAATCAAATAACATAAACAAACAATTGACAAAAAATAAACAATATTTAACCTTTTTGCTTTTTAAAAGTAGTTAATTTTTGCATTTTAAATACTTTAAATATACAAAACAAACATAAATTTATTTTATAGTATAGTAATAAATTTTAGTATATAAACTTTCTTCTTCATTGTCAATCTAACACTCTTCAGTTAGGTCATCTAAGCTATCTCCAGATTCTACTCATTCCTCTTTAGTACTTGAGTCACTATAGAAATCAGTCTAGTTTTCTAGCTAATTTCTGAGCAGCCTTAAGTTTTCTTTCTTCTTCATTTTTCTGCTTTTTTATTCTAATCTCTTTTTTTTCTCTTCTTCCATTTCATTCCATTTTCTCTCCTTGTTTTCATAATATTGTGGCCATTGCGTGGAGGACACAATAGAGGGTATTTCTTTTCTTCCGTTTTTTAGAATTTTTTTTTGGTGTTGGCCAAAACAAAGCTCTTTTAAAGGGACTGGGAATAATTTCACACATATTATGGGAGAGACTTTTTGGAAATTGTGACGTGGATGGCATTATCACTGACAGGGTATTTTCTCTTTATCTTTGGGTGTCTTTCCCTTGACTTTGTTCAGTAAAGTTACTCGTGGCACTCCAAATTTTTCCGCCGCAGTAGCCGTCGGAACGCCCCGCCTGCATTCTTCTATAGGTGCTTCCATATTGGTTTCAGAATATCTAAACATCTGACCCTTTACTGGCGGCATCATGCTCGAACTTTATTCGTCAATTAATGGATACTAATAGTTGACACCTAGTATACCCTAATAGTTGATACTGTCTTCTTTTAGTTAGGCTAGTGTAAAACAAACGAAACTCAGACATAAACTTTATTTTTATAATATAAATGCTTAATTTGCATTGAAATAAGCTAACAAATTAAGTTCGATGTAACCCTATTAGAAGACACACGTGTCATCTTTTAGGTTTTGATTAATTACTGGTACTAATAGTAAACACCTTTTAAAATGTATGCTGAAATAAGCCAAAATAACAAGGTAATAGTCCTAAGAAAACAATAATTTCATACATTTATAATATCGGAAGCAACAATAGCCAATAATCATATAAATAAGACAAAATCACACCTGATAAAAGTCTGTTGTCTTAAGAAAAACGCTAAGAATTACGCGCGTAACATCAACTTGCTCACATTGGTTGTTGTCAACTGATGCCATTTTAAAATTTGCTTCTTACAATGCATGCAAGTTTGAGTACGTATCATGGATGGCATTAGGTGTCTTTAACATCAGTAGCAATGTTATTTAAATGATTAGTTTTCTTATTAGAAAATATTTTTTTCGAAAGTGTCATCTTTTAGTTCAATGTCGAGCATTAGTGCTTTTACCTTATTTGTATTTCATAAATGTTCAAAAATAATATGATGAATTGATTGATATCAAAAATGTTTGTGTTAAAAGTAGTATTTAAATTTAATACTTCAAAAATTTCATAAAAGTTATGTACATATTTCTTAGTCATAAAATGTCAATACTTTATGTAAAAGTAGATGATAATTAAATACTCTCCTCAAAATATCACAACTAAGTACCCAACAATGTATGAGGTATGGTAATACATATTGATACTTATGTAGAATATGAATATATCATGACTGAGAACTGCAATATCAATTATTTTTGCATTGCTTTATTTATGTCTTTATTGACTACTAATTTGTGATCTGATTCACTAACACCATCTTTATAAATGTACATATCCTAAACAAAAAACCAACAATGACTATATCTTTAGATTTATCTTGATATCATCACCAAAACAAACCTGCTACGAACATTTTACTTATTACATAATATTATATATTCAGTCGTAATATTATATAAAAAAATATATATAAAAATAATAAGTTATTAAGTCAGTCTGTTTCTTCTCATAACTATAGACAGAACTGATTGTTTCTGAAATATTACATAGAGGTAAATATAAATTATAGGATTAAGGGGAAAAATAATATATTGTCGTGGGAGAAAAACATCTTCTAATATTACAATTAAGTATGTAACTTTTAAGACAAATACATTATAATATAGATAATTGTGTGATACATTTTCCTCATTTCATTAAAGTTTTTACTTAGTAGTAGAGCCTTGTGCAAGATCGTTTCGGTAGGTACCACCCATTCATCAGATATTCTACTGCAAAACAGCAGTACTTTGTATTTTTGTGTTCCGGTTTGAAGGGTGATTGAGCTAGTGTAATTACAGGCACAAGGGACATAACATCGTAGTTCCCAAGGTTGGTGGCGCATTGGCGGTGTAAGAGATGGTTAATATTTCTTACAATGCCATTGTCTATGGGCTTTGGTGACCACTTACCATCAGTACAATAAAAACAATTCAATTAAAAATTACAATAAAAAAAAAAGTTGTAGGAAAATGTGAAAAAACGATGTCGCATTTTTTTGGAAGTTAAAATGAGCCCAGGATGGGTTCACTTTTCGCAAAATATGTATTAAAGTAATACATCACTTAGATGTATGCATAGCACTTGGTTTTTGGCTATAACATGTTAAGTTTTGGCAAACGATCTGGCCGCACTGAGTCAAACGCTTGACGTCACGCTATCAGCCCCTTATCACACAACTGAGCAAATGGTAATTAAATGTTTACACGTCTCGATAATTTCATTGTACTTTTGCTAAATTTAGCATCATAGATAGTATTGCGAAATTAGGTACACAATTGAGGTTAACATTTTATTATCAGCGGCTCGTAGTTGTGCGTTTTCATCATCGCTTTGTGCTTACCCTTTTGTTTACAGTTTGTGTATTTTTTGTAATTTTTAAAAAATATAAAAAACACATTAAGAGTAGTGTACATAGTTGCAGTGCTATGCGCGTGTATGGTCTCTCCTTTTGAATCAAAAAATATAATCCGTTCCGTTCCTATGAAAACTTACTCTTGATACGAAAAATGAAATTTACTGTATTGTTTGTATTAAAGTTATTAAATATTTATACATCTCGCTTCAAATATATTTCGAACTGTGAGATATTTTACTACCAAATCGTTTGTTGTTTCGTGTCGCTGGCAATATACACACGCACACACATACAAAATGTATCTGTAGTTTTATTTTGTTGAGTAAATAATATAAAATATAACTTCAAATAATTTATCATCGTATTTTACTTCACATCACAACAAGTTGAAAAAAATCAATTGCATTCCTTTAAGTTTTAAGAGAGTTGCTTCTTATTTAGCTTCTTATTCTTATTCTACTGCTTCGTAACTACTTCTTTAGTAATAATTATACTCGTGTTAAAAATTCTTCCTCGCGACAAATAAATTGATCAGCCGTGCAATATTTGCAGTCACTATTCTCTCACTCTTGTAATCGAAGTAAAAATATTTAGTTAACTTTCTGTTTGTATTATATGCGATTAATATTTTGCTAAGGATGGATATTGAGTCTAATAAATAGTTTGAAGATGTTTTTTCCTTTTAAACGTTTTTCTGTGTTAATTAAACTAAATCGTAAAGTCGGTCATAGAACAAAAAATAGTAAGTCTCATTATTGAAGGGTTTGTCAATAGTATTCAGTGAAGGTCGAAAAGAATTAATCCATCATTAGTTTCTAAAATAAAAACTCATAAATCTATGTCAACGACTAATTCAGGCGAGTGAGCTGTGTGTTTTGATTTCGGTATCTGTGAGCACGTTGCTCGTATCGTGTCATCGAGAATGATGAACATTTCTGTAAATCAAATATATTTTTCATTTTTGAGCAATCCATTGTAACCGCAGATAGCATCAAAGTTTTGAAATAGAGACCGTTATTTTATGACGAGCTCTTCCTGACAATTCCGTTCCTGAAACAAATACTAACTCTTTTACATGACATCCGCTAACAATGATTGAATTGAATATTAACACTAGCAGTTAGCACGATATTTGAAATAAAATATTTTACGTTTTATTTTCAAATAGGTATAACATGAACATACAACTTTCGCATAGTTTATTTTTCTGCATATAGATTAAGTAAATAAGTTAGTTAAAGTTCCCACAATAGTCGAGCAGTACAGGATGGATCTGCTTAACATAAGTAAGACAGATGTGCCGTCTGTTCACTCGAAAGTCTTTCATACAACCTGAATTAAATAATATCGCTTTGTTACGTCAATCCAATGTTATACTTCGTTTTTGTATTCTGTATTCTGTAATTGTACACTTGCGAAGAGTAACCTTGAAAATGACCGTTGCTTTAAGGCGCCATGTTTGGAAATTAAACGCACTGGGGCCCAGACGGATGCAAGGGACAACGGCTCATAAGTAGCTTAAAATAAGTTTCACAATTAAATAAATGGTGTTGAATAACGAGTGATGCTCCATACCGATTGCCAGCGGAGATTATGATCAAATTTAAAATCTTCTGTCATAATTTATTATTTATGTAACCTCAAGTGTGAAGTATATTTCAAATTGCGTTTATTAATTGTAGGTTTTTGGATATTTTTTATTAAAATAAGATTAATGATCATTTGGTTTAAGGAGGTTATGTGTGTTACGGCGTCAAGTCGTCAAGTTTGTTCTAAATTAATTGAATGAATAAAAGAAACAATTTAACCAACCGGTATAGGCTTGTTTAATCTAGGACACAAAAATTGCGAGCTGTTCAAACCGCGACCAATCGCTTTTGAGTAAGTAATGATCATGCACTTCGTTATATAGGAAAATAAATAAGTATAACTATTTCTTAAATGACAGCTCTATGGTTTACGAACATTTTGGCCATCGTTGAAAAATTACGCACTTTGATTCGGATTAATAGCTTCTTCAAGGTCCTTGGTTGGTTCGTTGAGGATACATTCGAAGGTCGTGGTTTCATCATCGAGGCCCCTGTCCTACGAACTTGTCATATTAATCAATAGCAAACAATTGATTTTTTCAATGGCCCAAATTCTGTTGAATATCTATATACCTAAATAAAATGATAGAGGTCTGCAGTTGTGCGCGCATCACGGAAAAACTGCTGGATGGATTTCAATGAAATTTTCTAAATTTTATGTCGTAGACACTTGGCCCTTATCAAAAAAAAATATTGCGATATCTTCATTTAATAAAATGTTATTAAAGTTTCAAGAAACAACGATTTGTAAATGCACTGCGTGTTCAGTGATGTGTGTTTGTTTAATCAAAGTATATTTTTGCTTGCGATCTTTTTGATGTTTTTTCCTTCGTACATAACAAAACTTTGTTAATATATCAAGCAACGCGGACGAAGTCGCGGGTAACAGCTAGTTTTATATAAACTTCAACGATTCGCAAATAATCATAGCCATGTAATAAAGAAAAATTCAATTGAGGCGAGGCGGATACATACTTTAAAAGTATGACAAGATTGGCTTACGTCTTGTCCTATTAGGACTCCAGAACAGCTGAAAAGCAGCTCTAAGGTATGAAGTAACATCAGTGCCATTACAGCAAGTTCGAGAAACATAATTATGAAGTTATTATTTCGATATAATTAGTAAGGAAGAAGTTAAAGAAAAAAGATAATTCTCTGAAATTGTTCTTACTCTATGAAGCTCAGGAGAAAAGTCCAGCAATAAATTACAATGGCTATTATATACATACTGTATATCTGCAAACCTCGGCTAAAATCAATATACTTATATACTGTTTTTCTTAACCGAGGTTTGCAAAACCTAGTGAATATGATATTTGATAGCGCAACTGTTCTCGATTTTATCGAAATCTGATCTCATTTCCTAATATTCGCTATTTCATAGAATATAACGATGACGGATAAAGGAATATATTAACTATATTTTAAACACTTTTGGTAAGAAAAATATTAACCTTAATAATCGTCATTTCTTTGATATCTTATACCAATAAAAGTGTTATCAAAGGTACAAGAGCGTAATAGGTAGGTACATGAGTCCTACAAGTTTTCTGAGAGAAAATCCCAGTTTCGAATGGAACCCGCGGCCACATGTATACCGAACAAGCTACTTACTAAACTGAAGACTGATGAGTTAGTTTAAACATTATTATTCATTACAAAACTAACTATTCATAAAGGGTCGTGATTTTGTATGTACATAAATACATATTTATATAAAATCATAATGATAGCTCGGAGTATGTAAGAAAATTATCGCCTTATAATACACATACAATTTTCAATAGCACGTATTTACAATACTACTTTGATATAATTGTTGAAATATTTTATGAATATATTCTAAACAAGGCTTTTGCTAATTAAAATCCTTTTCACTACATTTGTAAAATATTAACACTTACTAACAGGTGATCTAATGTCTGATAATATTTTGTAACCCAATTTGCTCTACCAAAATTAACATAGGTACATAATATATTTGCTAACGATGTGTATGAGAAAGTCACGTGGGAGAGCAGAGTGTTAACTATTATGACGATGAAAGTTTTTTTCGTAACATAAAAGTTAAATGTCCTTAGATTAAATGATTTAATGTTAAAATTACATTTTCTCCAAGTGAACACTTCTTAAATGGCTGCGGATCAAAGGCTACTCTTAAAGAGAAGGTTTGGAGTTTATTACTATATGCCTTCAGTTTAGGTTGGTTTGTCGTTCATATTGCAAAATTCTACCAGACACACGGTGGTTTTCCTACGAAATTTTCCTTCAAGAACATGAGATTTTCTTCATTAAACTGTTACAAAGACAATTAAACTTTATTATGACTCGATATCATATTTTTAAATTGTGTAGTAGCTGATCTTTTCTCCTCGACAATACTTTAAAATGTCGTATTCATACTCAATTATAGCTGCTCTTAAAGATATAAGTACCTAATATAGTTAAGCATGTACCGGCGCCAGATTACACGAAGTTCTAAACAATGGGATAATGCTCCGTAATGGAGCACATAATTTGGTCTCCGTGTATTGCGTCACGCGTATTCACCTTCACGTAATGAGTTTTTTTTTTCTCTAATTACTAAAATAATGAGACGCCAGTTAATACTGTATTTGCTTAATTTAATTGAGACGTGACGAGGCACGGTAAAGTAAATATTATGTATCTCCTGTTAATTAAGTCTACTTTGATGATGTTGTGCAAATTTCTAAAGTTACATCAATACAGATAACGGGAAAAGATCTTACTATAGGTGCATTACAAATGTGCCTTATTTATATAAGATTTGTAAATTTAATGATATAAAAAAATGTATTAAGTTAATAAATCGAGATTTATTTTTTATCTGTTGTAATGAACGCAATGGTTGAGTTTGATCGAGATCATTGGTACTATCTTTGATAAGCGGCGTTTAGATATTTAAATAAACCGCAACATATTGACGGAATAAACCGTGTAAGTGTATGATTATCCCGCATGTCTATTAATAAATGTATTGGCAATGAATATAAGTAGCAATTGAATAGTACTTGTGAAATTACTTTCTCAGTCCCTCCGCAAGATCTTGACACAGTTTATGTTTTATCGTGATTGCTTAATGCATGTCGCTGCGCTATTTCTGCGAGCGAGATATTATCTTCCATCCTGCTTTAATATGAACAAACTTTTAACAGATTGATAAGAAATAATGAATGAGATAATTATTAAAGGAGAGGTAAAAGATCGTTATTTTATCGATTATTCCCCGTCTCCAAGCCGAAAGTTCTTGTAAACAATATTGTATCTGACACTCGAGCAAGTTGTTCGTAAACACTCATTGTGACGTTGAACAAATAGTTCCTACGTGTTTGTTTTTCATTCTTTTTACGCGAGGTTCGCACTTTGAACAATCGATTTTGTTCGCTGTTTTCAAAAACTCGTTCAATGTTTATCAACTAAAACATACAGTTTTTTGTATTCCGTACAATATTTCAATATGTACCATAAATATCGCGAAGTTAAACTTTAAACAAAACTTCTGTCATGACATTGAATCTCGTTATACTTCGCAATATAAATTAGCAAATATACGAAAATTTTTATTCTAAAAAATTCACTTTCTCTGATTACGTGAATAACACGTCATATTTAAAATTGTTATGTAACTGTATATCTTTGTAAATTTTCTATAATTGACTCGACTGTCTCGTCTTCTGCCGTGTAACGTCGATGAATATTCTGGTTTCCTTATCATTTTTAATATGAAAGCCTTTTTTTTTAATGAACAATGTAATAAGGAAAAACTTTTATTTGGCTTTTTTTTATAAGTGCTGTTGTAAACTGCGGCAAATAAAAAAGACGGAAGTCGCCTCATAAACGTGTAGGAGAATTACATGGCCTTGCCATTGTGTACGTTCGGTGGCAAGCAGACACCGCGACGCGTCGTCGGTCAAAGTCATTGCTATCGAAACAAATGCTTGAGCAGAGACACTGCACAATTTGCACTTAACTCAATACTAACAACTTTATCAAGCGAAACTTACCTATTCTTTGGTAGAAAACAAGTACAAACTAATTGAGCCATCTTGTTATTTATCTGTCGGTTAATACTTTGCAATGACATCATCGACTCGTTGCAACGTGTCTGCAAATTTTGTAGACACCAAAGTGTTAGTTTTACGTTAAACCGCTTGTAACCAGTTCGGACAATTTGTCCGCTCAGCCGCTCCAGTGGCACGCAATGCCAATGTCCTTGCTATGAATGCGTCTGCCAGATCGATGTTGATGTCCGAGACACATTCCTAAGTGGACAATTGTGAAAAATCGCTCAAGCTTTGTATTTATCTCTTTTATTTAGAGTATTCTTTAGTTAAATAATGTTGACTTGAGTGCCTATGATTTGAAACTACATTAGCGTGATATTATGTTTAGTAATTAAAAGAGTTTTATTTTACTTTGTTCAGTTTCTTTATGCATCGATTTGTAGACAACTATTGTGAATAGTTCGGAAAAAGTTGACAGTCGACAGATGACCGTTAATAGTTTTTTTTAATCGTCTCCACCACCGTCTCAATGTAGTTAGTAGTAACCTGTCGCGGCGCGGCGCGCGGCGCTGGAAACGTGAGGTAAAGATGTTCGTGTTGCAAATAGAGATAGATCATAGAATGCACGCGACCGTTATACAACGCCGGCCGACGGGCGAAACTAGTTCGGACGCGGTTTCGGCTGACCTTAAATGGTTGACCCCGATTACTGTAACCGCTATTGCAATATCGCGCTTCGGTTACCTCTCGCGCCTTTATTGTTTTATATGGTTTAGATTAGCCCAGTCTATTGTTATGTCATAATATATAAAAATAAGGAAAGATACGAGTTACAGAATGAATGCTACTTACATTGCGATATTTCAAACACGGCAGAGGTCAGCGGAATATTACAAGTATGAGAAGATTATTCATACGTATCGCCTGACGTATGAAGCCTCCCAAACAATTGATTCTTATTTTTACCATATTTACGTTTCACTAAAACATATTATTTGCTTAATTCTAAATTAACTATGTAATTTGAAATTAAATAATGACGAAAATTGTTTTTTTAATTTCACGATAAGATAAGAAAAGCACATGGAGCTGCGGAGGTCGGTTGTTGATTATAATATTTACAATATAAATTAAACACACACGATACGCAATCTCGTCGAGTTAAATAATCCATAATGAACGAATGTGTACGCGACGTTGTGAGGCGTTCGTCGGCGTCGTTGATTAAGGAATTAAGAGAAAGGGAACATCAGTTCCTCATGCCGGCACGATTTTATGTTTGCAGTCAAATCGCGTGTGTCAATGAACTTGTGCTCTCCGACTGCGACTCGGCTGTCTTGATTATTATTTGTATCTGTCTTCTTTAACATTTGATTGAAATCTTTAGTTTCGTCGATTCCAATGTATACAAAAATATACTCTGTCACAAAGACATTGCGTGCGACCATTATCGATGTGGAAGTAGCAAGTTCGATGCTCAATTACCGATCCGGATTATTGTAGTAAAATACTTGAAATTAGTTAATTTCGATATTATGTTTTACAAAAGACCCGCAGTGAGCGATTAGAAAAAAATCCCGCGTGTCATATGATGTCACCGTCATATCACACGGCGAACGCTTACTGCCGTATTAGATTAGTAGTAAGATTTATGATAAACTATTGTATAATTTATATTATATATTGTATACATTTTACTTGGTGGTAGAGCTTTGTGCAAGCTCGTCTGGGTAGGTACCACCAACTCCTCAGATATTCTACCGCAAAACAGCAATATTTGGTATTGTTGTGTTCCGGTTTGAAGGGTGAGTGAGCCAGTGTAATTACAGACACAAGGGACGTAATATCTTAGTTCCCAGGGTTGGTAGCGCATTGGCGATGTAAGTGATGGTTAATATCTCTTACAAAGCCAATGTCTATGGGCGTTGGTGATCACTTACCATCAAGTGACCCATATGCTTGTCTGCCTTTCTATGCAATAAAAAAAAACTGTAGGACAGTAACAGCCAGTGAATGTCCCACTGCTGGGCTAAGGCCTATTCTCTTTTGAGGAGATTTATACGATATATATTAGGTATATTCGCCTTACTGCAACGTAGTTGCGTCTCCGTCTATGTTTAGATTGGACTTATTATGTGTCTTACATAAGAAATGCATTTACGCATTCGATAAATGTTTTTTTTACAAGCAAACCCCGAGCTCGTCATCCTCGACCCAAAAAATCATACGACGCAGTCTAAAGGTCGTCAGAATGTATTATTTCGATAAATTTGTAACACACTCGTTATCATTAGATTGAATATTGATTATAAAGTAAGATAAAAGATAATCGATACATACTGTTATATAATTATATTAAATGTCTGATAAAAGTACGAGTACCTATAGCATTTTTTAAGGTATTTCATTTTTACATTTATTATAAAAAATTGAAATATTTTTTGATTCCAACACTCTTTGTTATAATTATTATTCGTTAAAGGCAATGCTCACACGGATGATGCCGTGGGTCTCGTGGGCACAGCACAACCCGTTTTAAAGCAGCCGCTGGGTTAGTTCTGACCCAGACTGACGACGAAACGTTCAACTTTGTTCAACATTGAACGTTTAGTAGGTAATATTATTTAACGTTTGTTGTGTTTTGTTTATTTGCAATAACTTGCTTAACCATAAATAAATTTAGAATAATGAAACGATTAACTATGTATAATTCGTTTTCTGAAATTATAAGAAAACGTCAATATTATTCTCTGATCAAATAGTACCTGGCAATAACTACAAAAAATCAAAATGACGGTTGTCAGATATAATTATGGTAAACTAGTATCACCCCGTGGCTTCCCGCGTGTGAGGGGAGGGGAGGGACAGGTGTAAGGCACCCTGTCTCTTTCCGTACCCCTGACAGCTTACATTGCAAAACGGTCACGATGATTGGTTATGTAGTTAGGATGTATTAATAATAATAAAAAGGCGTAACACTCACTTTCGCATTTATAATATAATAGTAAAGGTAATAAGAATACGTACGGCGAGCAAGTGGTAGATTTATGACAATCAATAAGAAAGTGTAACACTTCAACATTGAATAAAGATATTTGATTTTGATTTGATTTGAGTATACCGGCAATTTCCTCAAACATGGTTTTTTAATTCCTGTTCTAATACCTATAGCTAGGTGCTAGGAATACATACAAACAGAAATCGCACATCCTTCCACAATTTTGCACGTTTAATAGTCATTTAGCTATTATTATTTTCAAATAGGAACTACTGTTTCATAACAGTATCAAATCGGCAAAGTCAATATTTTGTTCAGCAAACAAGGTTGTTGTTAATATTCTTCGTAGCCATGACAGTACATCGCTATAAGTTAGTCTAATAATATTTTGTATAATATATTATATTGAATGTGTACAACATCATATATATTTATTTGATTTAATTATTCAATCGAATATATTTAATTAACGTAACAATATGATTAGGTATGCAATAGCTATTAATTTCTGCAATTATTTGTTTTTGTATATGTATGTGTATAAAAACCGAATGCAATTCCTTTGTTCGTAGTTATTTAATCGTTAACTATTATTTATATGATCAGTGCAACATGGATGCAGAAAGTAAATAGCTTTCAAGTGTTTTAGAACGACGTTTTGATAACGTTTCGATATTAACTTGATAAGTTACAAGTGCCTTTGTATCGAATAATATCGATAACCTTGACTTGAGTAAATAATACAATCTATTATCAATTTTACAAAGAATAATGATAAGACGTGCGTTGCGTATTGTTTCGTATTAAACAGCTGGTTTAACGATTTCATATTTTAGTAAATTAACGTCTTTTGTAATAAGAACGATATATCTATACTTATATATAAAGCTAAAGAGTTAGGAATTACTGGTTCGAATTTAAAAAATATTTTTGTGTTGTATAGTCCTTTTATCGAGGAAGGCTTTTATTCATTATATTTTTATTAATTACACGCGGGTGAAACCGCTGGACACAGCTATTAATGATATTTGATTCATTTGATGCAGCAAAAAATGTTGAGTAGGTGTAATTTTTTTTGTTTACGTTACTTATACATATTATCATATATTTCAAATAGGTATAACCGTTTGATTAAGTATTTTATGAACAATTTATATGACATGTATAATTTTTTATAAACTATTTGAGTCAAATTTTATTTTTTGGTTTTGCTTTTAAATTTATGTATATAGATTTATCTCCTTAAAAAAACAATAAGTCACAAATAGATAATCAATTATATTAGAGTCATCCATATTTACTATACAAATGAAAGCTGAAAAAAATACGAAACATTTTTTTACGTTTTACCATTTTTAGTGGGCTATGTACTATGTTCCAAACGACGAATTCATATTCGACTCGTAGTCGACAACACATCGTTATATAAATACTTTTTTTCTAGAAATATAAAGAAATTGCTCGCTTAAATGTTCACATGATACATAATCTTCCCATCTTTATTAATTGTCACGGCGACGTTTCACCATTTCTCTATAATTCCTGATATCATTGTAATTCACAACGAGTGCTCGAAACGTAACACGTGTTTCCTCTTAGCGCTGTCGGTCGTGTGATACATATTGCATATTTTTTAACTCCTGTTCTCAGCCATACATTCAGCGCTGATTACCACGTCGCATAGTCTCAACATCTTGTCAGTTTCGCCTTATGTACAATTTCTTTTACAGATATTAATTTACATTATCGTTTAATGTTTTGATTATTTTTTTACTTCTATACACGTGGATATGAAACAGAAATCGTGGGTTCAAATCCGGGTAAGACATAGTTTGTGTTTTAATTAATGTAGTGCTTGGTGGCGATGAAAAATATCGATGAAACCCGTGAGTGTCGAATGAAGTTTGTGTGTGTGGTGAAATATGTTCTTATGAGGAGAAGGTATCTCATGGCCCAGTCGTGGGACATTAATGACCTAATACTTTATATTTTTTTATTACTTACCGTTAACTATTGAATAGCCTGTCCCGCTATGCTAATAAATAATATTTATATAGACTTTCTGTTAGTTGTAATGAGAACTTTTAAACTAGAGACAACGACAAAAGGAAACTGGTCTTTAGTTCGAATGACTCGTTAAACCGCGATCGCTTACTTCTGCAATCCTCTGTGAATCTTTCTGCAATCCTTGTGTCATACAACCGGGTGTTGATACTAATATTGAAAGATTATTATTTTTGTCGTTTTGCTATAAACCTGGATTGAAATATGATGGTAAATGATCAAAATGAATATCCATTCCATTTTTTTTATATTAACAGTGATTTTCTACAGTTATGTCTGCTCGTTTTTGATAATGTATTTTATAATATAATAATAGTATAAAATAATATAATTAATTTTAACGTACTATTACAACATCATATTTTCCTCTTGAAGCCGTGAGTTCCTGTTTGTAATACAAAGGCCTACAGCGGCTTGATTGATTACTATTTGGTAATCAGTAAGTAATTGCTAACGTAATACTCGTATGCATGCAATATGCGGTTTTGTTCGTTCTATTAAAGTTAATTAATTGCAAATGGTTACTGATTTCTTCAATTATATGATAATCTTCGATTAAACCGTCAGCTACTTATGCGAAAACCGTACTCGTCGTTTCTTTTCGTTTCTCGGATCATCCAACCAATTATGTACTTAAAATTTATTTATGAGTGAAAAATAATATATCTTAATGGGATAAACAATTTTGAAAGTAGTTAAATTTCGATTAAGAGAACGTTGGAATGCAAGTAACTGGTAATTTTAGTGTGACAATCTCAAGTGGCCGGCAGAAGGCCTGCTAATGCGCATGTGACGGTAAGCGATGTTTGGTGTACGTTTGGTTACAACGAGACAACATCATTTCCTTACTTCCTCTCGAGACTTTCCCTTGTTACTCGAGTGGAAACTGATAATAGTTTGGCTTTATTTAAATTATTATTACTTCATTTTTCTATTTTGTAGAAAATTGAAAATGTATTTGTATTGATTTCCTTTTATTTCAATATGAGAAACTAGCTGTTACGTCTATTATGTCCGTACCGGCCTTCTTTACCTTATTTCAGAAAATGTGGCAATTTCGTTATAATATTTTCAAAAACGATTGGCCGAAAATGTTGCCACATGTATATTTTGCCAAGCCTTTTAACCCGCAGTGATGAAGCATGATATAATGCCCTAACCATAACAGCAGCAGAGGAGGTATTTTTGTAATACCTACTGAGTACTGGGACATGTTACGGTTTTACTATTAAAACAAACAATTCTTTATATGTATATTTAGGAGGTGTACGATAATGATATACATATTCTGTTTTCTACAAGACTTTTACACGCATGAAAAATGTTAGCTGTTATTGTTTATAAAAGCAAAAATTTGGTTAACCCTTAAATAAAAGTATATTTTGAAGAGAGAACGCAAATAAGGAAACACAATTTCTCTTTTGGCAATTTACGCTAGAAACGTAGAAGCGAAACTGACGAAAAGTGGATTTGTCGCTTTAATTAGAAATTCCCTTACTGTTGTGAAAATGTAATTACGCTATCATAGTTTTTATGAATTGCAAGCCGTGTTCAGCACGCGCCGTGTTTGTGCCGAGTCGGCGTAAATTAACGCCGCGGCGGCGCATTGGTTTCATTTTACTGTTGTGTCAGTCTAAACTGTTTCGACATTAAACTTTAAAAACATGTTGTTTTGTCGTTTTTAAATTATGTTTTAGTCGGATATTTAGAACTTCTTTGACTTGAGCCTCGTTCAGATAGAATATATGGGTTCTGTTGACAATCAGATACTATCATATTACCTATGTTGCTGATAATAAATAAATATGAGTTCTAACTCTATCGTAGAATAGGGCACATACGATGAGGTAGATAAAAATACCACCTCCTAATGATTAGCTTGCAGTCTTAAACTCTCACGACAATTTTAAGGTACTATACTCACTGTTTACTTTGATACTACTACATATATGACTGCCTCGTTGGTCTGGTGGCTTCATATAAGGCCGCAGACGCGGTGGTTCTGAGTTCAATTCCCAGGTCGTTCCAATATATAGTTATTGGGGTTTTCTGTCAGAAAATTCTCAGTAGCAGCCCGGAGTTTGGAAGTTGGAAGTGTGTACACTCCCGTGCCTCAGAAAGCACATTAAGCCGTTGGTCCTGCGCCTGAACTCTTTCCGGTCGTGTCGGATTGCCGTCCCATCGAATTATGAGAGCTAAGGAAAAGAGAGTGCTTGCGCTCACACTTTTGCACTATAATATATCCTGCGCAGTTGGCCAATCTCTCTTAAGATTGGCCGCCGTGGCCGAAATCGGTCTGGAGGACCTTATACTACATATATACTTAAGGCATTCACTGCTAGATGACATATACATACTTATATTATGTAGGTACTTATTCAAAAGTCAACACCCTTCAAACTACGTTATGCTCTATGTACGCAGTTTACCTCAATAATATAATTTTAATAACAATAAGGCTGACGGTAAAAAACTCCTTGTATGTTATTTTATATACATGTATAATGTATATGATACGTTGGTGTGAATAACGATGACATCCAGCAACCACTAGAGAGTACTAGCATCGAAAACACTATTTAATATTTATTTTACACGTTTGATGTTTCGATCGCAAATTATAATCGACATTTTTGTTATTTGGTCACTAACTTTCTGAGAGCAATGTCAAGCACCAACAAAACCACAACACAACTCCTGAGTAAAGAGTTGCTTTGTGATTTTATAGTATAAATGTTCAACAATCTCGTGTATCAGAGTAGAAGTTTCTCAGCTTACGTTACAATCGATCACTGTCTAGTAATATTCATTTCCTTTATTCAGTTAATGAAGATGTCTTTTTGACGCAATGTGACGTCACGTGTCACACGTGTTTTGTTCGTTACAGGACTGCAACATGTGTTTGTCTCGATAATGTCGCTTGCAGGCACTTTAAATACCATTAAAGTTTATATGTTTTATGACATCGTGACACCGTAATCGTACCACATCGTATTATTCGATTATTATCGTACGAACATTCAGAAATAAGCATAAACGTACCTAAACTAACAGACATTGTATAATATAATACCTAACACGGAGTTTTATAATTGTTTTAGTAGGCGTGAAATTACATTATTTATATATTGATTATAGAAAATGTCAGTTTAGGATACAATCTATACTATTATAAAGAGATTTGATTTTTTGTTTGCTTGTTTGTTACCATTTAACTAAAAAACTTTAAAAGTTATGACTAGTATAAAATTCTGTCATTAAGAAAAATGTCCTGAGCTAAGTGTTTTACCAAATAGTAATTTACGTTCAATAATAACTTTTAAATTTTCACGGACGAAATCGCGGGCAAAATAACACAGATACTCGAGCTGTTTTGATTTCTTTATTTCTTACCCTACCTATACTCATAGTATTTTCTACCTTATAGTCCAGTCATTATAGTAAGTTCACCTCGGAATTCGAGATACCCAGCTGTAAGTCTGTAAATACTTGTATATTGACACCCTAAATGTTGTCTCAAAACCTACATATGGTAGGGTGTGCGCAACTATTAAATTTCAAGGTCAAAGGACACAAAAATCGGTTTTTTGCGCTTTTTTTGTAAATATCTCATTTCCTATGGGTTTTTTGCTATTTGCATTTATTACCAATATTGTAGAATACAAAATTCTCTACAAATTTTGTTTAAAAAAAAATTCATACGGTGAACTGTTTTCGAGATAGAGGGCGGAGAGCGCGCGGTCACAGCATCACTTCAGGTCAACCGGTGTCTCCGGTCGAAAACGCATATAGTTGATGAACTATCGATAAATCAATGATTATAAATATTTGTCAATTTTTATTAACTATTATATTATATTTTATATTTTTTTTCCTAACCTATCCACTTTTTATTCAGTATTAATTTATTTAACAACACTTACCTGCCCATGTCATTGCAGAATTGTTAATGAAAATATAGGAATTTTATTAGAATTTTAACCTAATTAATATTAATAACTTCTTACATGATGAAAAAAAAAACAAATAAATTATGAATTAATCTTCTTATTAAAAAATATCATTCAATACATTTATTTTTATTAAAAGTAAAAAAAAATAATAAAGGGTACAAAAACTACAATTTATAATTTTAATCATCTTCTTCCTCTTCATCTTCTTCGTCTTCCGGCCGCTGGTAAATTTCAAACTGGTCTTCATTATCGTCTTCAACGACATTTGTCTCAAGTTCTTCCATGATTTCGGGGTCAAAGGTTCCATCTTCGTTAATGTCACTCTGATATGGTAGAGCATTGAGACAAGCTTGCCCATTACATTGGCCACAAGCTAAAGAGCATTGCAAGCCCGCTTTCCTGATCCGCATCGCGAACCACAACCACTCTTGCAGTTGCAGAAAATTGTATTTAGCAAATCTTCTGGAGCAGGTGGTAAAATTGTCATGATAGGCTCCAGAAAATCGTTTTGCATTGCCCAACCCCATACCTGGGGTTCCAAATCATGCCCTAACCAAGTTTGAACTTGGTAATATACACGTTTGAAATGTTGATGAGCAGCTGCACTTGTAGGTGGAATATTTGAAACCTGTGCGGTTCATTAAGTTTTGTAGACTTGACGTAATGCATATAACGAAGATGATCGAGACTTTTCACAGATTTCGGAGCATTATAGACTGCCAATAAGGTTTGAGTTCCACTCTCTAATAATCTCTGGGCCGAACAATTTTCTTCCTCAAATGCTGCAGCTAGTTTATCCAAATTTTCAGTTTCTCAAAAACTTTAAAAAATGTTTTTTTTCCCTTTTTAAAAAGCGCAGAAGTTGTGTCACAACCACTTAATGTGTACAGAAATAAAATATGTGTTTTGGAATGAGGATAATTATCAAAACTTTTATCAAACGACCGGTCACCGGAGGCACCGGTTGACCTGAAGTGATGCTGTGACCGCGCGCTCTCCGCCCTCTATCTCGAAAACAGTTCACCGTATGAAATTTTTTTTTTAAACAAAATTTGTAGAGAATTTTGTGTTCTACAATATTGGTAATAAATGCAAATAGCAAAAAACCCATAGGAAATGAGATATTTACAAAAAAAGCGCAAAAAACCGATTTTTGTGACCTTTGACCTTGAAATTTAATAGTTGCGCACACCCTACCATATGTAGGTTTTGAGACAACATTTAGGGTGTCAATATACAAGTATTTACAGACTTACAGCTGGGTATCTCGCATTCCGAGATTCTTACCTAATTTAAGCTTAAATGACTGGACTATTATAGTATCATAGGGTGAGCAAAAAACGGAACGCCAGATTGTTTTTTAAAACATTTTTAATATCTGTGAATCGATATAAATATTGTTTTATTTTTGACTTAAAACATTTTTCAAAGCTTCAATGCAGGTACGCTCTGTTAATAAATTTGTTATATTTTATGCAGAATCTGAATCAATGAAAAATCATCAAATGCAGAAAGGAATAAAAAGTGTACAAAACTCCATTGCGCTACGCTTTTGTGTCACAATTCGCAATACAATACAATAGAGCGGTAATTTTATTCGCTTCATATTTATATTGTTCGATTATACGTATCTAAAATGAATTCGTTGACTTTGTTTGTAATTTGAAATAAAAGGGTTATCTACCGCGATCGGACCCAATCTATAAAGTACTTTTCTTCTATTAAATTAATATAGTAATTATTTTGACTTTCATAATTTGATCATTCTGAGCGAAGGATTTTTTAATTGGTTGAATTTTTAATTACCGGTTGGTCTTAACGGTTATGAATTTAGAAAAATATTTCTACTCCAAAACTTAGAAAATGTAAACCAGCGACAGAGCAGATTTCTTTATAAAACGTTTCTCGCACGAGTGCAAGTTGATGTTCGTGATCAGATTTTTTTGTCGTCTAAACAATAATTTTCGGTCATCAACCGGCGGCTTCATGGGCACTCTCAGGGCTGTCGGGAAAAATTAAATCATAAGAATCAATGCAAAAAATAATATGATGTTTGGCATTAAAGTACTTTTTTTTAAATTTGGTAACCTAAAAATGAGTTTATTTTAATAATGAGTGTGAGTCTAAAGTGCTAAACGTTGGCGTATGTAAATATGTGTTCATGCCAATAGTGACTAATTTCTGATCTACAATAAAGATTACGCGTTTCATATGTATGACGGCTGTTTATCAATGGTGTTATTTAAAATATTCATATAACTGACTAGTTGTCATACGTACACGTACACGGTATAGATGACAACCCTGTACTTTACGTACTTTGCGCTTCGGGGATTTTTAAGTGCCTTACCGAACCTCAGTCGAGATGATGTACGCTTCAATGCCTTATCAGATGCGATTAATTCCTCGGGTTTTTATGCAGAACAAATAACGTCGGGGCGTTCGAAGGCATATACATTATTTGTGTTCCGCGAACAGTGTTTTAAAATAGTAATGACATCAGTCTTAATTTTCTAGAAACTATTTTGGCATTGCAGAATAATACCTACTGTTGATGTACATCAATCTATAATTTCATCTTGTTCAAGAAGCATTTGAAGTGGAATTCATACAAGAATACGTTTTGATTGAATGTCACATCATATGTTACACAATTTGATAAAGTTCACATTGTTCCATAAAGCCAGTATGGAACGAGGGTCGGGACGATATTCAAATCGCGCACATCGGAGTATTAGATAATATCGTGGGAAGGCAGGCGCTCTCCCTTCGCATTGCTCCCTTCGTGTCGCTGCCCCTTTGATTACTTAGTAGGTATTAATATTTTGAAAAAAAAAAAAACATATTTGAATAATAAAATTTCATTTAGATGATTTCACTTTTAGAGGTGTAAAATAAATTCGTTATCTTTAGTAATATTTTTTCTAAAATAACATTTTTTTTTTATTTGTATGAGATTTGTTACTACATAGTATATACCTATTTAATTAAAGAGGAATACGTCTGGGGTCTAATATTGTATAAGCGGTTCATGCGTGCGCGCAGCCGGTGTCGCTAGAGCGAGATCGATCGGCCTCGTATGCTCCGCTGGCGATGACTATTGCGTCATGGCAGCTAGCGCTGAAATATCGCTTAGCCCATTTTAAGCGATTACTTGTTACGCTTATATAGTGATTTATTACCTCGTTTTTTTTTCTCTACGTATGTAAATAATGTGGTTAATATTTTTTTATATAAAAATATTTAATAATTGATTTACCTAACTATAATGTTCCTGTTTAGTAACTGATAATCGAGTAATACTTATTTATATTTTTTTGTTTTGATTAAGTAAATACTATAAAAAGCAAAGCGAAAGTAGGTCTAGGTGCAAACTTGTGTACCGGCCATTCAAAAAACAGCTGATAATTATTAAAACTCAATCAAGTGCTTAATTTATTGCTATTAAATACGCATAAATAAGAAAAATAATGTTTTTGAGATATTATTATTTTGTTCTAAAGATGTGCGAGAATATACGCATCTTTTGAACATTCTCGAACATAAATATAATCGTGCCTAAATAATGGTGTGTTGCGTTGTTTAGACGTAGTCAACCAGGGTGCGTGTCGAATAGACTTTGAAAATCACAACACATTACAATAACTTACAAATTAGAACATTAAGTAATATACATAGTATTCCCCGTTAATCCTCCTTATGGCCTAATGTAAGAAGCTAGTGGATTATCAATAAACAAATAACCATTAAAAGTGAAATAGCTATCTTTACTTGCTTAATTCCGATGTTCACTTAGCAATAACCCCGTATATGGTCCTCGCCTAGTCCGCCTAACCACCGCCCAAGATGGCAATGAAGACGAAGCCGCAAAAGATAATATTCAATAGCAGCGAAGTTGGAATTTGAATTTAAATAAAGTTCACCTTTAACGAGCCACATCATAACGTTACGACAATTTAGCCCTCGTATCGGAATATTCGTAACGGAGCGTCACTGGTATTTCCGCATTTACGCACAATTTTATATGAATAAAAACCGGTTATACAGAATTCATACTAAAAAAATACAGCCTATATAAAAAATATTACATTAAATAATGAAGAATAACATAAGAAATAAAAATGTATATATAATTATATTGAACATACATAGATATGTAAATACAAGTTACATCAGTAACGTATTTAGTGGTCACCATCGGCCACACCGCCAATAAATAGTTCGATACAGTTTTATATAATCTTTATTTAACTAAAATTTACAAAACAACCTTATTCATAAATTTAATATTTATAAACATTCCTTTTAATAATCGCAATGTTTTTATCTACTCGCATTGTTAGGCGCGTGTCGAGTGGGCGCATGTGTTGCATGTGTTCGTCTGTTTGTCCGTTTATCGTTACTATGGCGCCAAGCGGCACCACCATCCACGATAACGGTCTGTGACTCATGGTAACAATTACATTTACCTAGTATTGCTTCAAATTGCTTCATTTTACATAAAAAAATAAAAACTTTATTATGTATATAAAATAAGATTTTCACGGAATATTAACATTTTTACTTTATTTTTTGCTGAACGATAATTAATTAGACGTTATATATAATAATTATTCAGTACAAGTGTATGTTTTTTTAATAAATTGGATGGAGGATGACTTGCTGGGAAATGGACCGCCCTGTGGTAATTGATCTATACCAGTCCCGTCACACCCATTAAAACAAAAAATATATATAAAATATTGGTTGGAGTTTGAGTTATGTACTGCTCTAGTAAACATCAGCAACTTACAACCGGAATAACTAGCTACAAAAGATCAATTAAAAAAGAAACATTTTTAATATCGTGACTCCATCAGTTAGAGTCGTGGGGCTCGACGTGGTTCGATGATCGGTAGCGTGTTAGTAATGTGACCATTGGCCTTTGGCTGTACCCTTAGACTATCGCGTAGATGGCAGCGATGACTACGCACCATAAGGTCGTCTATTATTCGTCGACCTTCCGACTATAAATGAAACTGATGCTAATTAATATCGGCGGTATTATTTGTTTCCTTATAAAATATTCGGTACATGGATAGCTGTAGCTTCTTAAAGTGTGCTTTTTCAACGTTAAAAATTTCGAATACCTTTTTATTTAAAATTCCTGTCTTAAATATTAAAGGATTATACTTGCTTATTAATAATATAATTAAAGCAAAAACGAATTAACTACAATTACATCAAATTTACCATTTTTTAATTGCTTGTTACAATTTTCAATGTCGTAAAGAACAAAACACAACTATTTTCACAAACTTTATGACCTTTATGCCGACGTTTCACTGTAGAAAGATATTGCAAAATAAGACAATGTTCCTGAAACTTAGTTAAATGGAAAAGTTAAATATTGCATTGTAAGGACGATCTCATAGCAGTTCTCTTCGGTAATTTCCTTAACTTCCGAGGTGATACCGAAACAGCCTCGCGGCTGGCGCTGCGCCAATATTCACGAGGAGCCGGATAAAATATTTGGAATATTTACGGTTTTATATCGGACAATGTGACTGCGACCGTTACCGTGTACCTTTTTATATGTTATAGACCATAAATATCACATTTCACCATTCTGCGTTTTCGTGAAGCCAATTTATTCTACTCAATCAGATCCCCTTATAATGTTTTCCTTTGCCGTCGCACGATGTGAATTATAAAAACAAATTAATCACAAGAAAACTCAGTAACCTTCACTTGAACCCGTGATCTTCAATTAAGGAATAATATGCATTGTATTTGTCTATGTGCAGGCCGAAATGTTCAAGAGATGTATTTAGGTTACAGGAATACACACAATTGTTCACTGATTCGTATAACGATTAATTGACCCACAAACACAGTCTCATTACAATTTATGATAAGTACGGGTGATAATTTACAAAGCAGCCTGCTCCTGGCGGGCATTGTGTGTCTTTGATGTTGATGATGCACAAAGGATGGCGTATTCTGGTATTGCTTCATATATATTTATATATGTATGTATGTATAGTATATGCGTACGTATGCATATTGTCTTTTATTTTAAGATCTTGATTACCAATACATCTTCTAGTTGCATTTGAAATTTAAATCAAAGACTAAAATAATGAGCATATTCTATTCTATAGAATAGAATATACCTATTGTACACCAAAAGAGTTATAGAAACATACAGTAAAACACGAAACCACGATCGATTCTAGACTATTCATCTGGGATTTCGTATTCGTCGCCGATAAAAAAACTGTCTATATATGTACATACCGTACTTGAATGCTATGGCATCCTCATGTGTCAAAGGGAATGTTTTGAGCTTATTCCAACACGCTTTATCCGCACGACGAGGTTCCTCTGCATTGGCGAGCGCGAGATGAATTACAAAAACGATTCCTCATATAACACGAGGTTATCATTATATTTAAATAATATACACTTTTCTAAACTATAACTATAATATCTACGTTCGATGGTAATGTTGTTAGTTGTTACAAACTACATCTTGTTTAATTGAATACTAGGCATATTGTTCAAACTCGGTCTGTTCACATTGTATTACTTGTAATTGTGTATTGTGGCGAGTGTCCAAAAAAAAAACAAATGTTCTGCTTTGATGGAGAGGAAAATTAAAGACAATGATTACTTAAAAAAACATTTTTGACATTTAACAAAAAACGATCGTGTCCTTGAACGGTAATGTATCTGAACGCGATTCTGTGTATTTGTTTAACATTTAAAGTTCTTAAAAAATAAAACTAGTCGTTGACTTACGCACCTTTATGATGCAATTCTCGCTTTCCTCCATAAAGTTTCGTAAATATATTGCATTCGTTATATAAAATTCTTGTATTAATTTTTTTTAGTAACGAGTTAGCTAAAATGCTCTTGCTAAATTATGTTACTTTTTTATTCTAAAGATAATGATTTGTACTTATATGTAGGTATATTGTGTAATTTGAAGACATTCGGCACTTGTGATAATCAGGTTGTCTCTAACTGCAGTCATGTTATTTGTTGCTAATGTTTTTATATATTTTTATTTAACGGCACATAGTCATATTGAATTTTATACAGTGTTCATTTATCACGTGTTTAAACCTTGCGTTAGCCCGCCTGCAATGAGCCGATGCTGCGCTTGTGCAAGCGGGGAACACGCGAAGGTCGCTCTCAATGATATAATGGGTACATTACAGCAGATCTTACTCTCCAAATGCAACGCCTCGAACGTTAATTACATCCTCTAGCCAGCCTTGTTTCTCTATATTATGCAAATCAAGACGAAGCTACCAGGCTATGATTATTAACTCATGTTATTGAAACAAACGCTGTTGTTATAGCGCCTATAACACTAGATAATAGTTGCAATTTACATATTATACCTTCTTGTCTGTTTGTTTCAGATATGTAAGGTTCGGCTTGATGCTGTGCAATACACCGCGCGAAATAACTACTCGCAGTCTTCCATTTCTGCGGTTTTGAAAGTACGTACATACGACGTTTTTATTATTTACACATAAAAATTACACAGTCGTGAGGAGTGGGCGATGTTACAGTTTTGAAAGAACAATGAAAAATAGCTATTCTTAAACAGACAAAGTAAATCAGCATAAGATTAAACTAGCCCGCGATGATACGTCATGAGATTAGTGCACGTCCTTGGTAATGATAAGCTATCTCAACGAACTCGATAATTAATCGTTATCTCTATAAAACTACTTCCTTCGGAAACGACGGCTCTTATTATATAAATAACACAAGTACCTAAACTGTAAACGCACATTATATTGATCTGTTTAAAAAACTGGACAAACTCAAACGCTTTCACTTACTGAGTTAATGTGGTAGGAAATGCAATGTTATTAATAATGTATTATTTTAGAGATAGTATGCTATATCGTTTAATATCCTAAAATAATAATGAGAAAGTGTTATAAGGTTGTGCAATGAAAGCCACCTCAACTCAATTAGTTTATCAACAGTAACAATTAAAATTATCTTAATGTATACGAGCATTAAATTTGTTTTCAGGCTAACGACATCAGCCGATATGCGACTGATCCACGGCTCTAATCGGCACCGCAGACAAGTCAACGTTGATGCCAAATTAATCGCTCCACCACTTTATTTATCTACGTAGATAGTAGTTTAGTTTTTTTAAAGGTTCATTTACACGTGCGTTGTGATAACACACATGTGAAGTGAAGTGCAAGTGCTTGTGATAACCGCCGCGTACCGGTTCGATCTAGTTAGTGTCGCATCAGTCCGGTTGAATCCGGTTACGTCCGGTGAGTCCGGCGTCCGGGCCCGATGTTGGCGGAGTCATGGCGTTCATGACGAAGAAGAAGCGATACAAGTTCGAAGTGCAGTGCTGCCTCGAGGAGCTGACCGAGGTGCCCTTCGTGTCCGCTGTCCTCTTCGCGAAGGTGCGGTTGCTCGACGGCGGCAACTTTCAGGATCATTCTAGCAGGTTGGAATTTTATTATTATTCGGTGTTATGGTTTTTTTATCACGTTTCTATCCGTTTGATGTTATAATAAACTTGATGTCGCTTTTTATAATATTCTGTCGTTATTTAAACCGTGGTTCGGGACATCGAAGTATATCTTGATGTACGCCTACACCAAAGCAATCCACTCTACATAAATCACATAAGCTTACAAAGAGAAAAGACAATGAGCTTCGGGCACTGCGTGCTCGAATAAATATTTCAAATAAAACCTTTTCTTAAGTTCTTTTGGGTCTTTCTATATATTTTTGTTCTATCCATCAACTTATACCTACAAGTATTATTTTTTTAAGTAAACTTATTTATTATTATTAAGCGTTAATCTCGTTGATATTTTATCGCGCATGTAGTCCACTTATGACGCAACTAATATCGACATAAATGAACCATAAATCAAATCGCGGTTCAGTATGACCGAGAGACAGGTCCCGCCACGCCCTCTTGCGCAACTCTTCCTCATCCAATTGCCCTCGGGGAATGTTGCTATCACTAGCCCCCAAATGACGTGATCTTTTTATAATTGTTTCCTACATCGAGGAAATTGAAAGTTGATGAAAACACTGGAAAATAATTTCGTGAATAATAATGGCACTTAAGGGAAAATTTACACGTACAGTATCTTAAACTTAATACTGACAGACTAACAAAATATTTATTTGTCTATGGTATTTAATCAGCTTTGTTTGATTTTGGTATAATTTGAATTTTCAATTAGTTTAAAGTAGCTTGGATTAAATAAAAACTTTGTTGCGAGTAAAACGCCAGCAGCAGAGATTTTATTGCTGAGTCAAGAGGGTCGTTAATCAAAGCGGCCGCCTTGTTGCCTGTCGTACACAAATGCAGTATTGTAAAGCGATTATACCGTATCCACTCGCTAACGATGAATTACCCATCAGTCTGCATCAGTAGCATTGTACCAAACTTGCGTCCTTGAATATAAATGTACCATATAACATTATGTATTTATGTAAGTCTGTAAATTTTCCTTTAAATAAATTAGTTTGCAACATGCAAGTTGCCTCATTATATTTTTCGCCGTCGCCGAGCGTGAAAAGTAAAGATTCGAATCTGCGATCTTTGGCAAAGATGTATATAATCTATTCATTAGGCCATCTCGGCTCTTGCACATTTTGAAACAGTGAGCTTAGTACTCATTTATGTAAACATAGACAGTGAGTACAACAAAACATGACTCAACGAGTCAGCATCATAAACATACCTGTGTTACAGTAGAGAGTAAACGAGTGGATATGCATAATTATGTTTTCTCGTGTTAATATTAATTGTTATTCCTCTTATAAATCGTTAACAAGGTCATCGCCTCAATGTCACGGGGTAAGTCTCCTGGTCATGACGGGCTTAGTATAGAACATTTAAAACATGCCGGTCCTCATCTTGCCAGGGTGCTAGCGTTTTTATATAATCTATGTATTAGACATTCGTACTTGCCTGCGGCACTGATGAAAACTGTGGTGGTACCTATAATTAAAAATAAAACAGGGGACATCTGTGACAAATCCAACTACAGGCCGATTTCTCTTGCCACTGTCATTGCTAAGGTGTTTGACGGCTTGCTTAATAGTCAACTTGATAGATATATACACCCACATGATAATCAATTTGGTTTCAGACCGGGTCTTTCGACAGAATCTGCTATACTGTGCTTAAAACAAACTGTCAAGTACTATTCCGATCGATGTACACCTGTTTATGCCTGTTTTCTCGATTTATCGAGGGCATTTGACCTGGTTAATTATGATATCCTGTGGCAGAAATTAAAACTTACTGGTATGCCCGATGAAATCAACAGGATCTTTAAATTTTGGTATAATAACCAGGTCAATGTTGTGCGGTGGTCAGAGAGCTACTCAAGGTCGTACAGGTTAGAGTGTGGGGTGAGGCAGGGCGGCTTGACCTCACCTAAGCTGTTCAACCTATATGTAAATGCGCTGATAGATGAGCTCAGTAGTACGCGTGTCGGGTGTCATATAGACGGAGTCTGTCTTAATAACATTAGTTACGCGGACGACATGGTGCTGCTGAGTGCATCTGTCTGTGGGTTATCGAAGATGTTGAGCATTTGTGAAAACTATGCCTATAATCATGGTTTAATCTACAATTGTAAGAAAAGCGAATGCATGGTCTTTCAGGCCAAGGGAAAACCGATGCCTTCAATTGTACCTCCTATTAAATTAAACGGGATTACATTAAAAATAACCGAACGGTATAAATATCTTGGGCATGTGGTATCCTATGACCTGAAAGACGACGCGGATATTGAGAGAGAACGCAGGGCTTTGTCTGTTAGGGCGAACATGATTGTCCGCAGGTTTGCTCGTTGCTCTATGCCAGTCAAAATCACTCTCTTCAGAGCTTACTGTACTTCATTCTACACGAGCAGCCTGTGGGCTAACTACACGCAAAAACAGTATAATGCCCTGCGTGTACAATATAACAATGCCTTCAGGATGCTAATGGGTCTGCCCCGATTCTGTAGTGCGTCGGGGATGTTTGCCGAGGCGCATGTAGACTGTTTTTACACAACTATGCGAAAACGGTGCACATCCCTGTTGCGTAGGGTTCGGGCTAGCTCCAGTGGCGTCCTAAGGGTATTCGTTGACAGGTTCGATTGTTTGTACTTGAACCACTGTTGTAGGATTCATGTGCTGACAAATCGATCCTGTCTTAGGTTAAAGTAGTCTTTAGAATCTACTAACACATAGGCTTAAGTTACTTGTATTACTAACAATATATGATCCATGTTGGTTGAAATAAAGTATATTATTATTATTATTATTATAAATGTTTTTATATATTTGTCTTAAAAAAGGTAGATAGGTTCGTTAACGATCAAAACAATTTTTATTTGAACCAATTGAAAATGATTTAATAAATCTCGTTCGCTTGGTCAGTTGCCAAGAGGAACTTGCTGATAATATATCAGAGGATAGAATTCCAGAACTGTCGATACGACACCCGAGTTCCGATCACCGGAAATATTCTCGTTATCCAATCGCCGGCCAGTCTAGCTAAATTACACTTCTAGTCTACTATTCTATCCATTGTCGAGTATCGATTACATCGAAAGATTATTTTAAGAATATCCTCCAATTACCATATGTATATAAATATTGACAGTTGTGTGATCTGATCTTTATTCAACATTTTACTCTCTCGCAGAAAAAGATGTCCTTCGATTGTAATATATAAATGTTAATATAAACAATTATAAGTGTTTAGTAATTATGTTTGTGAACAGATGGTTGAAATTATGTCTATGTGTTTTTTATATATATATATATCTAAATATATGTATGTCATGATAAGTAATGCAGCGCTATGATTCATTACGCGTTCGGTTTGTTATCTAAACAAAAGCGAGATCGCTCTCGTATCGTTCATAAATCACGAAACGAAAATAGAATATCAATTTTCGACATTGTTCTGTCTGATCTTTGTTCCTTACATTTCTTCGGTGTATTTGAATAAGGCGAATTCTGAGAAAACATTGATTTTTGATCGATATAATAACGTGTTTAAAACACGTACTGTAAATAGTACAGTATTTAAACTTTCGCATTTAGAAAGGTTAGGGTTAGAAATATGGCCTCCCACCGCACATGGGATTGGGATGTGGGTAGTTAGCGAGACCCCTCTGGATGCATAGGAATGCGGAGGCGTCCGGCGCGCGGCTCCGGACCGTCTCGTAATTGAGAATTAGATCCGATGCACTCGACAGGCGTATTCTATTGCAATTGACTTGCAAACACAGTCAGTGAGAAGTTTGTATCGTTGTAATTACAATTTGAATACATTTAAACAATATTGCGTGGGTAAAAGGTTTGCTTTGTATGTATGTTATGTATTGTGATGACAGCGTTAATTTGGCAATTATGACAAAACACGTTATTATCGCTCGTTTAATATTGTGTCATTCTATCAGAGTTAAAATATGAAACCGTTTAATTATACCAATATTGACAGAGTTTAAATATAAATGTAACAACGAGTTGTAATTTCACACGCCGCTAAATAGATACAAAGGCGAGACGCGGTTGCGGTGTGTCACAAATTTTTACCATTTCAATTTTTGCTTCTTTTACTCTTCAACTCACCGATATCTGACACATTTAATCGAACGAGAAGGAATAAGTTTTCAGCTTTCTACGCTCTGGAGATTTCGATTCAATTTACATTTTTATCTAGTTTCTAGAGTATCTTTTATATTTTTCATCGCCATGTGCATCACAAACTTATAGAATAGATTTTACTCGTATATCAAAAACGGTCACAAAATAACTTTACGTGTCACCGACTTAATTGTTATCGATAGCAATATTGCCAGCGTCTAGTCGAAGCGTTAACAGTTCTGTGTGCCTCGTGCGAGTATTTTTTAGTTATTCGATAGAGTAGAAGTTCATTGTGATATAATGTCAAGTGACAATAACTTAGCTTATATTCAAGTAGTTATAAATGATAAAGTTGAATGGATTAATAAAGTTGGCCGAGGCGACATATGAACTTGCTATCAGTGGTACCAAGGCCTGAAGCATGGCTGGTAGCCAGACTCCGTGTAGGTATGTACCGCGAGACCGCGTCTATTTTAACGTACCCACATCGCTTCCGTGTAACTATCTCGTGCCTCAAGCCTTGTTATTTTTTAATGACGGCTCGATGATAACCTAATGGCCTGATTAGATAAGTCGATGCATTTTTAACATGTTTTTAGGGAGACAATTACGTTTGGTATACAAGAGCTAATGTCCTATTACGATACTTACTCTATATTAAGAGTATATATATATGAATAAAGGTAATATATCAAAATGATATCTTCGTTTATTATCTGCATTGTTATCAGCGTGTGCCTGATTAGTCACAGGGTCAATGGCTCTTAGTCTGAGTTGGCGACTAATAACTAATTAACTGGGTTAACGTTCTAGCTGGTTACAATGAGTCTGAGAGATTACCTTCACCTCCACGCTACAAAGCGGGAACCGAGATCTTTTAATCCTTATTTAAATATTATATTATTTGTATATTAAGTTCGTGGAAATATTATTTGAAGTCTAATACCTAGACATGTCGTAAGTAAATTTTTATTTTAATATTAGATTTTCTCTTTATTTAAATTTCATATTTCATATTAATGAAAGTAATGAAATTTCTAGCTATTAAAATACAAAATTCGATGAACTTTGTAGATTCGCGATCAGTCTTATCAATATGAATAACAATTTTATATTTTGATTGTATTATTTTCGATGACTGCAATTATTATAAAGAGACGAGAAAGTTTTTTTTTTAAATAATTTAAATATGGCTCGAAGCAGTTTTCCAATGTATTGCATGTCAATAATTCATCCGCGATTCAATAACTTTCATATTTCTTCCTGGAGTTATTGAAGTTTCTGTCGTTCATAAATCAATTCGCCACTTGCAGTTTTAATAGTTCAGTTGCATTATAAACGCGTGGACTGGTAGCGATTCGCACATAATTCCTTATGCGTTCGTAACTACATGAAAATTCAATGATGAACTGGTAACGTATGATTCTTGCTTATTGTTTTAAGTTAGTGCTATTTGCTACTAAATCATGAACTTTTATTTTTTGTGTCAATATAAGTTTTCGTATTAACGCTTCCTTTCACAGTACTTTCACGGCTGTTTTCTACTCGGCAGAAGTAAAAACTCAGAACCTGTAATCAGACTCTGTTTACTGGGGCGTAATAATGCCGCTCTATGTCACAATCTTTGATTTCTACTCCGTAAACTCGCTATGTTTTCTCTTTCGATGTGTTATTTGATACCATATAATTTCGTTAATTTTTTAAGCTTAAATAAAAACGCAGATACAAGTTCTTCATAAAATCCTTATGAAGTATAGGTACGGAGATGATCCAAACGGGACTTCAGTATCTTCGTTCGAGATAAGATCAATAGTATGATCTCCATGTTCATTAATTCAAGCATCACATCATCACGCAGCCCGGGCCGTTAATGCATTAATTATTATCTATTAAGAGATTAAATAAGAAGCGGATGTTTTCTTGTGAAAGTGAATGAAGCGGCTATCGCTTTTGTCGCGTTTGTTTTATGTGTTCCTTATCACGGAAATTTATGGTCAAGTTTGATTAAACTTTCTTTTTTACTATTTATTAATCTAACTATTCTTATCAGTCTATATAATGTGTATATGTATCGCGTGACGCATCTGTTGAGATTCGTTCAATTGTAAGTTATTTATATTTCCGTTTCACAATTATTTCATTAAGAGTTTATAATACTAGGTATTCGATAAGACAAAAATAAAATTTAATACACGAACCTCAACCGGTTAAACGACATTCCACATGGGACATTTGGAACTGAATATTCTCTGGAGTCTTCGAGGTAGAGAACTGTCACACGCCAGTGGGTGGCTGGCTCGACCTATCAGTGATGCGTGAAGCCAGCTGGTTCCGCGCGATGCTCCACATGTGCGCATGCGCAATTGTCCGTAATCCGATAGCTGGGAACTGGCGCAACAGGACAAGTGCGCGTGACTGTCGTCTGGTTGTGCCTTTTCGGGGCACGTTTAATCGTTTGCAACCGTTATTTAATGATCTCATTTTAACTTATGTTATTAATTATGAGAACATATTTAGTTAATTAAAGGCTAATCAAAGATTTGTATTTTATTTTAAATGGATACCTATTATACAATTAATGGAATGATAATCACAATTATCTTATTACTAAAAGTATTTATATGAAAGTAATTCAGAATTCCTTAGCGATATTTACTTTACATTGATTCTATGATTGTTTTTATAGCTGTGAAATTGCAAAAAATCAGATTGCTGGCAATATAAACAAGCTGTCGTTATCGATGCCGGCTGCCCGGCGCCTGCGCACCACCTCTCCACACTTAGCTTAGCACGGTGCGGAATTCGGGTTTATGTTCACCGCTGTTTATTTAGAAGTTCTATATTTAAAACCATTCCGTTATTTTAGCAAAAACAACTGCGGTTCTTCGCAAAGCGTTAACAGATTTAACTATATGTATGTTTTTAGGAGGTTATTGCTTGAGTAATGCTCTTTCTTCTTCTATCCAATCACAAATTAATAATAAAAGAGTGAGAAGTCAATGTTTAGTTAGACACCCGCTAAACAACGTACACATGACCGCTAATATAACGTGGGTTGGTTTTTACGGAGTTATATTAATTTTCTGGGAAGGCTATACAGAGTTGCGATAGCCTTGCGATATACTAGGTAGCAGAGTAACATTGCATCAACCAAGGAAATAGCTACTAACTAGTACTACTAACTATTTGTCATGACATCGCGCGATTTATATTTAGGAAGTAAAATCCATAATATTCTGTTAAACAGTGAGATATTAGCTAATATTATAATGGCAAGCCTTCTCCCCGCACATAAGAGATAGAGTATCAGAGCAATGACACTTTTTTCATCCTAACGATAAACCAGAAGCATCAGTTTCCATCAGCTCGTGTTCCTTTACTGTAGACTTCCCCTAGTATCTAGTCAATACAAACTATTTTAATCGCAATAAACCTATATAGGTAATACAAGTTACAGAGCCTCTAGGCGTTTAGATCGATACAAGTAATTGTCCCATATATATTTTTTTATTTCATAGGAAGGCGGACGAGCATTTGGGCCACCTGATGGTAAGTGGCAACCAACGCCCATAGACAATGACATTGTAAGAGATGTTAACCATCGCTTACATCGCCAATGGGCCACCAACCTTGGGAAATCGCCAATGCGCCACCAACCTTGGGAACTAAGATGTTATGTCCCTTGTGCCTGTAATTACACTGACTCACTCACCCTTTAAACCGGAACACAACACTACCAAGTACTGCTGTTTTGCGGCAGAATATCTGATGAGTGGGTGGTACCTACCCAGACGGGCCTGCACAAATCTCTACCACCAAGTATATATATCTTAGGGTACAAAATGTTTTCTGCGCCACCAACTTGAGGATGAATTATTTGTAATTTAAATCAAGCACATTCCATCACGTGTATCCCCATCTCGTTATAGGTATTGTAAAAAATAAGTTAACTACTTCAAATGAATTAAAACGATTAAAAAAATATATTACTAAACAAACAAAGTATGTATTTATTTATAATTATACAATTCATATTTGCTTCTCTTATGCTTGGATTGTTGAACAAATTTTCCGTAGAAAATTGTAGGTAAAACTTAAATAAATAAACTTTTGAACAACATGTTTGTTTATAGAAGTGGAACGCTTGAGGGGAAATCAACAATTATAACTTTGTGCACCTATGTACCTATGTACGTGTCGAGCTTACGTAGGGCTGCCGACGTCACACGTCAGATTTATACAGACTGTGGGGTAGAAAGTTTTTGCATCGCCCTGCAACTAAGTGTTATTTCTACGATGTAATAAACGACGCATTGCGTTTAAAAACCTTATAAACATATTATTATATGACTGCTATATAAAACTTAGCAGCAGTAAATATCCTTAGTTAAATAAAACTATATAACATTATATAATATATATAACTATTTAACTTGGCGATGACAACCCTGAATAACGAACGCCTGCTCGTAAAGGTTTATCTAATGTCTATGCACATGGGTAATATATTATACAAATTAAAAATGTCCATGTGACTTAACATTGGAATAAAATTAACTTTATCTATAATTATTTTGTTAATCTATTTCAACCAGCTTCGAATGTATCTTGTTAGAATAAGAGGGGATTTAAATTAACGTGCCCTCGACCCTGTATATCGTTATAATGTTGTAATATACACACATTTCTTTTATTATTTAGTTTCTATATTGGCATATTATGCTTAATTACTTATAAGTAGGTACTACTATTAAGTGCTAGCCAAAATGCTGTTCAATGCACGATGGTTATTTTCGTCCTTATGTACTAAACGGATGCTCAGCTTGGCTTGCGTTAGATTGATTAAACAGTGCTGGACTGACACCTTCTTGAATAATAAATCAATAATGTCAGAAAGAGCGAAAACTGTGTTTAACTAAACAGCCGCTCATGTGATGTAGTATAGTTGAATGACAATGTGCTTTAAGCAAATATAAAAATGGAACGAAATCTAAGCCGTGTTTAAACGTGACCCGCATGCAGGTGGGCGGCTTAAACCTGTATTTGTAATGTAGCTACGTGTACAAACCGACATCGACAGTATAAACCTAACCCTCTAAACCTTACTTTAACGGATTAATTATTATTATTATTCGTATTACTATACACCTGAGTATCGATTAATGTTTTTAATGTTTATTTATTGAATATTACTTTTGTAAGCATAAATACAACGTCATACTTATTAATGTTAGTAGCCTCGTTGATGTGGACACAGGGTCTGTCTGTAAGGTCTCGAAATCCCGGGTTCGGATCCGGGGTCATCGATGATAAATTGTTTAGTTTTCCTGTCGAGCATTTTATGGTAGCAGTCTGGAGTTTGGAATTGGTTGGTTGTGGGCGTTTATACTCCCGTGTACTCTTTTTGGTCGTCCCAGATTTGACACCATCTTGTATAATGGCACTTGTAAGTGACAAGGCGTGAGATTGCAGCCGTGGTCGAAATTCGATCTGCATAATTCTATCCATTGTGACTTTTCTGTAACATTTTGTTTGTCGTATAAACCCCTTTTGCAACTAAAGACTGAAGACGTAAACGTAATCGATTTAAACGATCAATTGACATAAACAGAAACAAAACGAAGCGCAGTCTCCGAAGGTTATAAAACCGGTCGGCTGGTCCAGTGGTACAATGATCACGTAAAGCGAACGCAACGTGCTGCGGTAACGCCGCCGCCGCGCCGCCGGCCGGTAACACGCGGGACGTTGACCGGCGCTGATGTTTTATTGTGCACTAAACCTATTATGCACGCTTTTATCCGCTAGTTGACGATCGAGAACATTTTTAGTAATATTTGGACTTGAATGGCTTCGCAATTACGTGAGTTTCTGAGTGTAAAGTCGTTTGTCCTGTACTTGATAATTTTCCGATCGCACACGATCCCTTCGGACCATCGAAGCAAGAGATTGGAGAGTGCACCTGTGTGTGTACACCGTATTCGATTAGTCTCGACTATGTATACAGTCTTAAATAGGCCGGAGGTCATCTCACCCAGTAAACGTTGTTAACGCGTATACAGTTACAAAACAAATGAAGTTCTTTAAGATGAAAACACACAAGAACCATCGCATGTCGCCCTTTGCATATTCTTAATTACTATATATAAATAATTATCGGTTTATTCGGACTCGTCATCCGCTTTTTGGTACATCGCATTGCGACTGCACAATCACCTACCACTGCCTTCACTTATTACGATATCTATACAACGAGATTAGCCGTCAGCTAATTGTGCGGTGACCCCAGTGTGCGGTAACCACTAAATTTCATAATATTTAATGTAACTTATAACCACAGCTATTAAGCGCTCGTAAAAACTCGTTTAATTCCCGATTCATCATTACGGTTTATATATATTTACAGTTTATTTGTCTGAAGTTTTTTTTTTATTACATAGGAAGGTGGACGAACGTATGGGCCACCTGATGGTAAGTGGTCACCAACGCCCATAGACAATGGCATTGTAAGAGATGTTAACCATCGCTTACATCGTCAAAGCGCCACCAACCTCGGGAACTAAGATGTTATGTCCCTTGTGCCTGTAATTACACTGGCTCACTCACCCTTCAAACCGGAACACAACAATAGCGAGTACTGCTGTTTTGCGGTAGAATAACTGATGAGTGGGTGGTACCTACCCAGACGAGCTTGCACAAAGCTCTACCACCAAGTGAAGTAGAATTCAAATCAAAATATACTTTATTTATGTAAATTATAATGTAGTTATGTACTTTTAAGATCACTTTTGAATAATCAATAATCAACAAGATTACATTTGAATGCAATCTTCGAATCGAAAAGATGATTCTTCCGAGAAAAACTTGCAAGAACCTTAATATTGAAGGACATATTAGTCACAATTGAACATCTTTTTCACCACTATGATATAGGTAAACCGCATTGTTGTCGTAATTGATTGTCAAAATAAATAAAACCTTTCTCAATAAATCCACACATTATGAATGTAAATTATAATCACAATTAAGAAGACGCTTACAATCGATGTGGCCGTAAATGTAAAGTGCACTTTTTTGGCCAGATTGACCTCAAAATCGAAATGAAATACATCACTTGTTTTCGTTACATCGTTATATTATGATTTGAAGAAAATCTTAGTTCGTTCTCTTATTAATTAAATATCGTTGTGGATCTAAAATTTAGTATACAATTTGTATCGCACGCAGACGTGATATGAACTTCAACGAGATTAAGAAATCATTAAGCGAATACAACTTAGGAGTAATGAAGTAAGATAATTGTCTATGGACACATTTCATTAGCTCGTTCGAGAGACCCTAAAAACTTTTCCCATTACGATAAGTTTGGTCGGCTTGTTTATCTGTTGTGAGAAGTTTGACGGCTCATTTATCAAACAGTAATTCTCCTCCAATATTTTTTTTAATTACGCGTGCCATTTATATTTAGAAATATTTCAAAGATTATTATCATTAGCCACTTCTAAGTTCTGAATGTCTCTTCGAAGTGGTGATTGTTACAATTCTATATCCTAAGTAGAGTTTTAATAATAATAATCAATTTTGGAAACGTGGATTAGTACTCCACACACAGTTTTTAGTCTTAAATAAATACTTCATTTTTATGTACGTTTAACAGCTTTCAATTAAATAATTGTATACACTGGGCCGATCGTAAGTATGCCGGTAAATCTGGTTGCGGTTTCTTTCGCTAAAGGTTAATATACATTCTGTGCGTTTTCATTATGATTTTTATAAACTTCTCTCGTAATTCGTGTCTACGCGCGACATTCGAAACATACATTACCAAACTTTAAGCCTGAATACCTTATTGTTTAAACCATAACTTGATAAATAATCAGTCAAATCCGCACGGACAAACACTTTTAATCAACAAATACATATAGGTATGATTACGAAATTTAAATATGTTTGACAGTTACAGTTATATAAAGTTTAACATATTGAAAGTATAATCGAAGACATTTCAAGAATCAAAGGAACGATACATTATTTAAAGTAAGTCAAACAACTTTGCATCAGAGAGGAGTTAGATCAAAGGAAGTGATATTTATCCGAAACACCGTCGTCGCTTTATAAACATCCGCTGGACTTGTTCCCTTTTTATATTAACGTTTCGCGTTTGTTTATATTTATGTTGATGTCATCGCTCCCATTGGTTCAATAAAAATATTTGTTACGGAAATATCGTTGTGTTTATAAATAACAACCAATCGGTTGACATCGGCCATGCGGATTGAGTTGCTGTTATTAACTTGGCAGGTATACGAAGTTGTCTCTGTTTCATTTACATTGTTTTAAAAATAATGTATTAAATACTTCTTTTCGTATCTCCGCGACTGCAGTGAGAGAGTTAAATATAAATATGTATATACAAAATGTTTGAAATTCATATTTGAAGTTAAATACGAATTCATCTGGTTGCTTCATTATGTCTTACGTGATACTTTCCTTAAATAAATAAATAAAGTCTTTCAATATTTTAGTTTACATCAAGTGACACTTTTGCCCGTGCACCTGATGGAAACTAGTCACTACAGCAACTGAGAATATCGCTGTAAGAAATATTTAACCTATAAAAAAAATTATACCCACTCATCGTAACCATTTTAGCTCTATTGTATTAATATAACTAATATTATTATTTTTATTTAGATAGATGTACAAGTTTATTTATCTTAAGAAAACTAGAACGAGTTCAAATATAAGACATGCCGTGTACGGTGTATGTGAAACTGACTCGGCGAGTGATGTGATAAAATGGTAATCCAGCGTTGTGGTAATTTTTCACATTCTGACCTTCGGTCAAAGTGTGGATCACGACAAATGATTAAGGACTAATTTAAAAAATAACTATAATTTATAAAAGAAAAAACTGTGACGGATTTCAACTGTGACAAATTTCAATACAATCGGGCGGACGATATGGTTGAGATCTCATGATGAGTGAATAAATATATAAGATAATAATAGTATTTAATATTTAATATAATTCCTAAATGTGCAACTATTTCTTTTACAATAAAATTTGCGTACAATGTAATTTAACATTTAAAAATAAAAAGTAAACGCGCCCGCTTAGATTGAATGCTTTAATTAGCAATTATCTATGTGACGATGATTTTAATTGCTTCAATTATATCACTATTATAACGAATATGCAAATTAACTTTTACTCACAATAATAAACAACAGCGATAATAATTAATGCTAAAGGAAATAATTATGTGACGTGTATGAATATGTAGAAGATCGAATCAGAAGGATAACGATCTATTTATTATCTATGCGAAGTTGTGCTTGTTTTTTGTGAACTTTAAAAAACATTTAGTTCCATTTCACAGATGTATCGATTTCTATGCCAAGTGTTGTGAGTGTCCTTTCCAAAGTTCGAACTTCGAGTGTTATTGTGTAACGAACACACAAACAAACAAATCAGTTTTATCGGAAATAATATGAGTGTTGCCGTGTGTAGATTGCACGGGTTTTATGATACCGTGCCAGTGTTCCGCGAATAAACAATGGCTTCCTTTGTTCTGTTCCGGTGCGATTCCGACTCAGTGTACACGTTATGGTGCCGCCACACACCAACACATTATTGAACATTATCTAACACTATAACATATACCGACATTATACGTTAGATTTTCTTAAGATTCGTATAATAGTTTTCGTGGAAGCGTTGACACACTGATGAACAACTATCAGTTCGGACTTTGAATAAATATACATATCGAGAAAGGTAATTTGTTTATATTGTTAAAACGTTCGTTAGAATTATTGACAATATGTTAACTAAACAAATGTTGAATAACGTTTCATAATGCATCGACAGTGTGGCAGCGCCATTATGTACAAGTCATAGGTGCTTATTGATGTTAACAGTGAATAGTTCGTAAACTTTTTATAGAGAATTAGAATCTAAACGTGATTCTGATGGTACCGCCAGGTATGGTCCGATATGTCTTACCGTTTGTATTCTTGTATGCTGAATATTTTAAAGTATTAATAAAGTGTATAGACACTTATTTCTTTACAAGAATTTTGCTATAAAGGCTGAGAGACTTCGTCAGTGTAATGAAATAGCCAAAGGAATCATAATAAGAGGCCCCAAAGGTCAGCTTCACTGTACGTTGCCGTTGTCATCTCTGTCAATTGTCTGCATTTTTTTAAATGTTCCTATTGCTATTTTTACGTTATTTTAGTATTGAAATTAAACCCATATAAATTTAGAAGTTGTAAATAGTAATAAAACAATAACAAGTGTTTACCTTATAAATAAACGTGTACGTTCTGTTTGTAATTGAATGTACAGTCCATCAATTATCCTGTCGATATCGTGGAGGTCGGTTATGTGAACGAACCCTCGAGGCCCGGCCACCGCGGCACGCGCGCCTACGTGCGATGACTAAAAATTTCGGGTTACAGTGTTGACATTGTCACAATAAAAACGATTGTAGGTCGAGGTTCAAACTTTATACTGTACGTATTATATCACGTAGTAACAGATGATCGAAGTACGATAGATGATACTAGACAGACACACGTCGTAAATGTGCTCGAATATATGGGCTTGTCTTTGATATCGTCGAGTCGTTTTAAGCTGAAAATAATTTAATTGACCTAATAACGGACGTCGGACCATGAAGAATACGAAAATCCTTTGTTTACAGTTGAATGTTTTTGTCGAAGTGACTCGAAGCACGAGACACGATCTCTCATCTTGCGAAGTTTTCTGTTTTTTTTAGTGTTTTGTTTTGCTCGCGGTCTGTTCTTGTATTGACCTACATTTTCAATAGTTATCTTACTCATCTTACTTTGTCAATCATTCTCTTATAAACAAAACTAATAAGATATAGTGACATCAATTAACATTTTTTTATTATTATCATAAGGCGTACGTGTAGATTAGCCACCTGACGGTAAGTGTTAACCGGCGCCCATAGACTAACACGCCACTAATCTTGGAAACTTGATACTATGTTTCTTGTGCCTGTAGTAATACTGGCTCAATCACCCTTCCAACTGAAAGAAAACAATGCTAAGTATTGCTTTTCGACGACAGAATATTTGATGAGAGGGTGGTATCTACTCACATGGGCTCGGACGAAGCTACACGATAAATGATTTAAGAGTGGATTACATTAAATGAATACAGTTTTATATTTAATTTATTATGTAATCGCTAGATAATAGAGTTTACTCACTGTTAACAATCAATCAACACAATATGTATGAATTAGGAACGTGGAAACGCGCTGTTCCCTGCGGGCGGAACTCGGCGCATTCCCCGCTTGAATGGAGTGCGGAAATGGACGCGGGAGGGGCGGGTAGCGCTTTACGATGTTCGATGAATAGCTGCCCGCTATATACGAACCTTATACAATAATCATACATACGATTGGTCAGTTCGGAGACTTGAGACTACATACATAAACTATTTGCGGAATAGGTCAGATGGAATGCGGAATAGTTGAAATTTTATCGTACACAAATAAATATAAACGAAATGTTAGACGTGAATGTTATGTAAAGTTCTACGGTGTGTTTATTGTATGTAAATCGATTGATAGAAATGATAGCCTCGCACCGTGTTCTGTGCAACGTTATAACGAGCTATAATCATTTATTGATTGGTGTTTAAATTCACTGACACACGACTTATTACTAGCTAGTTTTCTATGGTTTTGTTGAACAATTAAAATAAAAGTGATCGTAATTATCATGATGCCTTGGTGACCATTCTAAGCGGATGCTCATACAAGCCAATTTCGCTGGTCATAAATATTAGTGCATAAAGTCGTAATCCAAAGGTTTATCAAGTCCGAAACGACCTGAACGAGTAACGAGGCAAGCGAGTTTTTGTTTGTTTGTTTGAATTTTAATTTGACTGAAGACCCGATGTTTACAAAAAATTGTAAGAAAACATAAGACACGATCGACCCCACCTAAAACGTCTTACGTAGTAAATGAATGGCCCCATATAAAATATAATACTCTAAGGGAAAGACGAATATATTAGATTTAAACCAGTCAACCAAAGATCCACTTATAAATAAAGGTGAGAAATCTCTAAATAATAAGGATTTACAGCGAAAGTCTGTTGGCTGTTCTTACTATCTTAGACAGACATACGATATATGCCTATATGTAAGTTTATTTTCACACATATGTAATTTCTATGTCTTACATTACAATTTCAGCCGGAATAATACGAAAAATAGCTCGACATATATCTCTACAAAAACATTTAAAAAAGAAACATAAGCCAATATATCAGACTGTATTCGTAGAAAATTCAACGCACACGCCAAAGATAACATTTAATATAAAAATTCCTAGAACGAATAGGGTATAGTGAGGAGCGACAGTTTCCTGACGTTAACCACGCATCTGCTGTTTATCTGGCCCACTTTAGCCACACCGACGTTCGTCGCTTTTGCAATACTTCGATGGAATCTTGGAATTCGTTGGAATTGAGATACTTCGACATGTACTGATCATTTCGGAGTATTCATTTCGAAATGGTACAACGTTTGATATTAAATGGTTCCTAATTTAGACTCAGTTTGACCTGCGATTGAACTTCTTAGACGTAATGGTTTCATTTTAAAACAAGAAACCGTAAACGAATTAATACTACTAGATATTTATCTATAATTATGTGATGATTTGCGTGAGTTGTTGATTAAGATACATATTTAAATTAATATAATTAATGTGCTTTCATATCATGCTCAATCGAATGGCATATACAAATTTGATAAATCCATACTAAATCACGTGTAATAGACAAACAGTTTAAGTTTCTATACGATACTACAAGTATTACGAAGGTCTAATATTTAAATTCATTAAAATTTCAAATTTATCAAATGATCTTGGCGTTTTCTAACTCGGAACTAGATCCACCTAATACTGGCTTCTGTTGTTCCAATTATTTTTTGTTTATGTTTTCCACTTGACCGATGCGAATCTGAACCGAAGATTGCCGGTTCAAACTCGATCAAGTACTTTTGACGTGACAACGTCTTATAAATTGGTTTGCCGGGTGACACTTCAAGAAACTGCGTTACGCTCCGCTCACGTTATGCGCTCACAATGAGAGCGAGTGAGAGGCACGCGTCCCTTCCACTCGGGCATGGTTAGCCCGCCTAAGAGCGAGAGAGACAGACATAAAAAGTGAAATTCAGTGCGAGATTCTTTGTATAAGTTAATGTTTTAAATATAATTCTTTGTATAAATAAATGTTTTAAATTGTTACTATTATTTCATCCTTCTTCCTACTATACGAATGAATATTCACATTAAAATTATTTTACCACTCAAAGTCGTTGTCACGTAAAACTTTCGCCCGTATACCGACTTTACAGGCAACCAATTTTTTTTTTTTACTTGGAAATTTAATTAAATATTTACCATATCACATGAAGTCAGATGCGTCTGTCGAGAAATAAAATCAATATTTAGTCTTAAAAGTGTCTTATTTAGATATAAATCCCTTACATATTTAATTAGAATCTTAGTTTGAATTCACTGTATTTCTACCAACCTTTTGGTAAATGATTTGGAAGAAAACCGGAGCTCGAGTTCGATTAATGGGAGTAAACTAGTTACATCTAAATTTACTTTTAAGACTCCTCTACGTGAGTATATATTGTCTTAAGCTGCCAGTTCTTATGACATATATAATGCACTATTACTTATCCGTTTTTACTATATATATTATAGGTCTGTTTTTATTTTGTAGATACTATATGTACTATGTATATATTGTTTATTTTTATAGTTTTATTTGACCTAATTTTTCTGTTTAACTTAAAGTTTGATGGTCAATCAATAAAGTCTTTAAATAAATAAATAGATAAACTGCGACCATCGATGAAATTAAATGAAATTAAATGATTATTTATTTCTCATCACAAAGGAAAGTACAGGGAGTTTGATTAATCAGTAGAGTTATAATATACCATTAACAATGTTCACATTCCTTTGTGAGAGACTGGTATCCATACTAGTGATAACTGTTTTATAGATTACCAGATTACAGATTTTTTTATTATAAATCTTTATTTCTATATTAAAAGAGCTGAAACAGTTGATGGCGCTAATTTCAGGAGATACCAGTCAGATTTGAATGATTATTATTGCGTTTGGTAATCCATTGCTCGAGTAAGGTATAATCTCAAGGCACTATATATCTCACGCCACCGTTAAAACCAGAACAGTAAACCATAAATGTCCGACAGTGTGGCAGCTATCTTCCGGTTACTAAATTCAAGCAACGATTCGTTTGTATCTTACGGATAGTAGAATTGTTTACGAGACTTAATAATAAGAAGCTACTATTGGCTTGTTATTTACGAACAAGAAGGCCATCAATATAGTAAATTATGTATTTCGACTATCCGTTACATGAATAATTTTTTATATAGGTATATCTATTATCTAAACTTAACACGGTGTGCATAGTTTTAGACAAAGCAAATAAAATTAGACTCAAGCTAATTTTTAATCCCATTAAACTGTCCACTACTTACAATCTTTCTATTTCAGTACTAATGCGATATATATCTTGTGTCTATATAAATACTGTTTATAGGACGGTAATTTATTAGTGATTACTATCTAACCTTTTCAATTATCCGTTCCCCCATCTGCTGAAGGGAAAACATCGTTTAATTAAATAAAAACCTATTACCTAACATTTAATCGCTGACATATTGACTACTTAGCAAAATAACCTACAGACGTGACTTGAACCCATTTTTCATGTTCATACAACAACAGAATATTATCAGTAACAGCCTGACGTTGAGCTACCCTCTGAAGGAGGGTTATGTCGGACTCCTTTATGTCCGACTAAAACCACCACGGTACCCTTCTCGTCTTAAGTGGAGCGCCACGGGATCGCTTGCGCATGCTACCGTGACGCTCCGACGTTCGGCCCGCCTATGCGGGCCTCCATTCTCTAGGGAGGAGTCCCAGGGTACTGGGAACCCCCCTAGCCCCGGCGGCGCCTATTGTGGCGGGGGGAGAAGGTGCGCAAAATGGCGCTGTCTTCCCCCCGGTCTTCTACGGCGGAGCGGGTCTTCAGCGGCATTCTCCTCCCGCTCCCGCTCCGCGGCCTCCTTCTGCGACATAACACTTTCACAGAAGGAGGCCATCTCCGACCAGCACCTCTCACTACCGAGCTGTTGATGATGCTCGGCGAGGAGAGGTCTCCGCCTAAGACCGCCGCCAGGGAATGCCTCTGGGGCCCCCACGCGGCACACTCTCTCAGGGTGTGATGCGCCGTAGCCTGACGTTGAGCCTGGGCCAAGGCCTCCTCTCCTTTTTTGTGAAGAAGGTTTTGGAGATTATTCCACCACGCTGTAGACACATGCAGGTTACCTCACGATGTTTTCCTTCACCGCCAAGCACGAGTTGAATTATAAATACACATTAAGCACATGAAAATTTGTAGTGCTTGAACGGCTTAATCATTACTACAGTAAAATTATTTCCTATTATTATATATACATCTCTGATTCGCTAGTTTATTTGTTTACGGACGTATTCCGTATATTGACTATTTATTAAGTACTACCGCGGGGACGTGGAAGGGAGTCCAATTACAAACTAGGTACTTGTAAAGATAAATCTTTATTAAATTTATCAAGTAAGCCCAAACGGGCTCGGCCGTCGCGATCGCGCACTTAATTTAATATAATGTAGTTATTAGGTTCTTATAGAGTGAGGTCAACGAACGAGTCAGCTGAGTCGTGACATTTGATGCATCTCGATGTGAATGACCACCGGCCGTTTTTATTTGCGACAATTGCTAACATGGCAATTATTTGTAATGGGAATATTTATAAACTGTTTTTAAGTGTAACGCTGCCAAGAATTTTGTCTGTGATTTCACTAACATGTGTTCGAATTGAAAGTATTTTATTAATATTTTTTGTAATGTTTAAATGTGTACGTGGAGGGCAACTAAATCGCTTATTAACAAAATTCAGTTTGACATCGATAAGTGTCTCGGGTAAAATAAAGAAGGAATTATAATGGGGTCCAGGTTCAAGAGAATAACCAACCAAAACCTTAAAAGGGTGAAACATTCGTGGAACCATAGCATAGCAAGTCATGATTGCATAAAAAATAATTACTGCAGGAGCCCAAAGTTTCGTAGCGGAAAAATAAAACTGGATTATCATCATTGATTACTTTTAAATTTTTATGTATTTTTAACCGACTTCAAAAAAAGGAGGAGGTTATCAATTCGTCTGTATGTTTTTTTTTTTTTTTGTTTTTTTGTGTTTGTTACCTCATAACTTTCGACTGGGTGAATCGATTTTGATGATTTTTTTTTTATTTGATAGGGGTTGCTTCCCATGGGGTCCCATTTTTTTTTAGTCCAGGTTTGACAATGGAGTCCATGAGAAAACCATATAAGTCGTAAATTTGCATGAGGTATGTGCGCGACAAATGGACGAATAACTCAATATCACGCCAACCGATTTCGATGATTTTTTTTTTATTAGAAAGAGTATACTTCAAGGGTTGTTTGATGATAGTTTGGTTAGATTCTGATTATAGGATCCATGACAAAGTAACGGAAATCTTCAATTCTTAGTAGCAAATTAACGATACACGGCCGAATCTTTTATAGGCTATCTAGATTTATCATTCACCTACCATAACATCGTTATGATTAAGTAATTGTAGTACTATTGTAAAAAACACTTCTTTATATACCGTCAATAGTTTTCGCAGCGCACGCGAAATAATAACTTTTATAGGCAACAGTTTGATACGTTGGGTTACATTGCTCCATTTTAAGTAGGGATCTATAAGTTTTTGAAAATATAATAAAGCCTATATTACTCGGTAAAGACGTAGCTTTCTAAGGGTGAAAGAACTTTTAAAATCGGTCGAGTAGTTTTTGATTTAAATCGTAATAAAAAATCAAACAAAAATCAAATCTTTCCTCTTTATAATATGAGTTATGCATGTAAGCATTAGTATATATGTATATGTTTGTAATTGAAACATATTTGAACATCTCCTAAAAGTTGAGACCAAGTTTGAAAATTATACATATATATATATAGAATCGTATAAGTACTCTTATATACATGTTATTATTATGTATATTTATATATTGATTACTAGTGTTTTTCCCGCGGTTTCACCCGCGTAGTTCCCGTTCCCCTAGGAATATGGGGACAAAATGTAGCCTATGTTACTCCCTGATAATGTAGCTTTCCATTGGTAAAAGAATTTTTTAAATCGGCTTAGTGTTTTAGGCTTGAAAGCGTCACAAGCAAACTTACTTTCGCATTTATAATATTAGTTAGGATAATATAGATACTTCCCCGTTTTTAATATACAGACATTCCGTCATATTTTATGGTGAAAAATGGTATAACACAACATCTTTAAACATACAGTATATTTAATTATTACTAGAAATAACTATTTGATTATGTTATGGCTGCCCAACTAAATTACCCCACCAACTAAATCTATTTAATCAAAACATGTTAATTTATATTCATACATTTAACCATATTAACTAATATTTATTAAATAAGTACCAAAATGCATTTTTCTTTACGTTTCACTGTTTTAGATTAATATATTTAAATAAAATATAGACGGCGCTATCACATATGAGCTGCACGTTTAGTAGGTCTACCCATATTCTAGAAATTAGTGAGTGTACTTCAGATTCACTAAAAATCGAAAAATAAATAAAAATTTTAACAAAACAAAAACCGACTTCATAGGAAAAACAAATTAATATGCACTAAAAAGTAAAAAAATAATTGTGTATTCTTCTATAATTTGATAATTAACTTACTATTTTCTACTCATCAATATGTAGGTACGAATGTGTTGTGGGGTTGATAATTTATTTACAATTATTGTTATTTTTGGAGTCGATGTCAGCTAAGGAAACACTATAATATACCTAGCAATAATAATACGGGAATCTTTTAAAAACAAACAAAAACATACACATTACAAATTGACTTATATTCGCCTCGTTAAGTTGCGCGTGCGACACAAGCACATCTCACCTATAACTAACTATGTATGTAGTTATAAACCCATCTTGGCTGATATATATATATATATATATATATATATATATATATATATATATATATATATATATATATATATATATATATATGTATAACATTTAGCACAAAAACTCGTTACCAAAATATCAATACTTTTTATGTAATACATGTATAGCGTTAACTTACTCCCCTTTTCAATCTATATTTGCTATATTTTAGTATTTATTAGTTTGAGTTTATAATATTGTTGTTGTTTCACTTTTTTATTTAAATTCATCTGTTATTATGCACGTGTTAAGTATTAAAATTCACTTTAAACTGTTTCACACAACCAATTAGACTTCGACTGATATAAATACTAGATAGTATTCGTTTTAATTTGTCATCAAAGTTCACAATTGGTTATATAAAGATTATACAAATACGACTTAGCTTAACAGATTCAATGGATTTATAATAAAACGTGGCCAAAACGTGAGTTAAGCTGTAAGAAGCCGTATGTATACAACCACATACGTGTGAATATATTAGTATGTAGGTATAATATAGATTTATATTTTGACCTACAACATTATTTAAAGTTATTATATATTACTTATGAATGTTCCTATGTGTGTTGGTGGATATATCTGGAGTGAATTTTTATCTAACATCTTTTTCTTCACCGCCGAGACCGAGATTTATTATTAAACAAATTATGAATTTATAAATTTATTTACCCTCGCAGTCTCAGTATTAGTATCAGTTTGAATTTTTGTTTAAGATTCATGAGTCACAAGATTTCACAGCTCTTCAAAACACTTATTTAAAATAATATATCATAATTTATATGTATAGTACATACATGTTATAGTGTTAGTATGATACCTACATATATGTCAAAGTATGATATAACATCATGTCTGTCATGTTGGGATCTCTCTCAGATAACTTTATAATGATTAGTCGAACACAGACGAACCCAACTCATTGGAAAATTAGCAAAAGCAGATGTTCAAACACTGGTATTTAATAACTTGAAATGGAGCTAAGCGATTTTCCTTTAGCATTAAAACTCGTTTCTAAACAAAGAAAATGTGAGCGTTAATTGAAAGTATTCCGAGAATTAATTAAAAACGTTTCGCGTTCTGTAGACCGAGTTCAAGTATTTTCTGGAGATTTTTAATTTATTTAACAGCCTTATGATTACTTCCGACGAGCCCGGATAATGTCGACGATTCCTCTTTTTTAATTACGACGGAGTTTTAACTGGAATGAATGTTTTTTTTCTTTAACTATTAATAATTCGTGTTTTGTTCGGATTTAATTTAAATGTTATGGTTTTTTTATTGTTTTAATGGAAATCGTGACTATTTCGTTTCAAATGTATATATCCTAGTAAAAAAATTAAGTCAAATTATACGTACATTATTATTCAACTAGGGTTTCACAAGTATGTTATACAATTTTATTTTTAATATAAAGCTACCGCTAGTTCGGAATGTAGATTTTACCGAGAAGAATCGGCAGGAAACTCTTTTTTAACAATCAACAAATGTACATGACGTAATAATCATAAACAATTATATGTATTTATGTATCCTCTATGAACATTAACGAATACTAACGCGAGACCCTTTATCACCTACCTATATAATCATGTGCAGTATAATAAGCCTTATTTATTTAAATTACTTTTTAAACTTAAGATTGGTTAATGTTAATAAGTAATAAAAAGTAATTATAACGTACAACTTGTATTTAAGTTATGAGCCGTTTGATTTACGTGTAGATAATGGCAATAAAAAAAATGATAAAACGGTATTTTGCTCGCTCTTTGTTCAACAGCTATTACAATATCGTCCCAATAAAAACTGTATCTGGGCAAACTGATGGATTTAAACTCCTTCGAAATGATACGTTAAACTTAAATCAGCGAACAGTTCATAATCGATAAGCGACGTGATTACGTTGCACGGTACCTTCAGCTCTGAGAGTCTGTCGTAATATTTTATAGCATTCCACCGTTCAAAGAGCCTTTGATACAACAAAGCGTTCCATTGCTACGAGCTTTGACGTCTTTATTTGAGCTTAATGCGACGACGCAACACTTTTATACCCGAGCTAATCTCAAGGCTCGAATGAATTCATACTCAAATTCAAATCAGATTCGGCACGCACGAGGTGAAGGGAACATCGTGAGGACGTCTGAGTCTGTTGCTTGATACATATACAATATTATCGATAAAAAATAATTTGTATATTTTTTCAAACAATCCACATAATCTTCGAATTAAGGATATATACAATGCGTTCTATCCGAGTTGAATGGTCAGAAATTATCTACTAATGTCTGCAGGTATTGGTTTTACAAATACAATAGACTTAAATTGTGCAGTTACGTTACGTTACGTTGGCGAACGTCTCCGAGAACCTAATTTCAGGACGGGGAATTAGATTGCGCGTTGTTCACTATAGTAAACTCGATTAAATAAAACCTTTATCTATAGCCACATAAAGTTTAATTTTGAACATTTCGAAATTACATTAGTATTTATATCAATAAATTACTTCTAGTAGATTAGTACCATTTAAAAAAACATACGAACACGTCACTTTTTCTATTATACGAACGCACTCACAGATAACAGTATTATTTATTGCGAATATTCCGACCACTTGTAAACGAATACATTTTTATCGTATATATTAACATTGAGTGTTTTTATTTTATCATCGAACAACTACCGTCACGGGTATTGCAATAGCAAAGAGAATATTTATCAACGTACTTCTAAAATCAGGCTAAATACTGGTACATTCGAGAAATGACATATTTCAACAAATCGCAACGCTGACAGCTGTCCGAGCTTAATCACCGCGAATTTACGAGCGCGGCGTCGTAAATCGTCTAACAATTGTGGATTTAACAACAACAGATAAATATAAGTTGTTAACCAAAGTCACGAGCTCGGCAAGGAGTTATATCGAAACGATTGTTTGCGAATGCCATAAAATCAGTTATCGGTCAATCCTGCGTTCAGAGAAATCGCATTGTTGCTCATTTGCTATTAATAGATGACGCGTGTTCAAGATTCGTCCTTCGCAATCCGAGCCGGTTGCAAGCGTGTATTAATGAACTTAATTGAATGTTCTGTTCTCATCGACGAAATTAAATGTAATACGATGGTTTTATGTTAACGGGCAGGACGTAGCGGTCAAATTCGTTATATGTGACATTATGTATTCAATAGAAAAAAAAACATGTTAGTACCTAGTTGATTTTATTGAGTACAAAGTATTATAATTAAATTAGATGTTAATAAATTAAAACATTATGTATAATATCAATACGAGGTTATGATTACATAATTATTGTTCGTTTAGCAATGTAATTGTACCACCATGTCACGTGTTCTGTCCAATGTCGCCCCAGCCAGTAGTTCTATCTTCCGTCTTCCGCGCCACGCTCCGCTACGCCTCAATAGCTACACTCGTATTTACTTGTAAACATGATACTATTTGTCGATTGATTTTTATGTGGATATATTGCTAATATTATAAACATAATACAGAAATAATATTTAACGCTGCATAAAATACGAAGCGATGTAATTATGCACATTAGTTAAAGAAAAAATAGCGATTTTTATACGTGAAATAAAAACTTAATAACATTTATTTATATTTATAAGGAATGCTACTAGTAAATAACCCATTGCCACCCATGCAACTGTAACATATCTTAGAACTTTGCTATTTGTTTATAATAATTATGCTTAACATTTCACTTTATTTTCTGTACCTATAAAAAGTTTGTTCATATTTTACTTAGCTATTTATACTTTTAAGTGTTGATATGACCAATTAACGAAGGACGTATCACTTGCAGTGCGGCGTGTGCGTGGGCGCATTGAATTCGCCAGCGCGTTGTGTCCATGTCAACTCATATGACCCGTTGTAATTGTCGAGATTTTAAATAAAACGACTGAACAATATCATAATAACTATTTAATATAAAAATACCTACATTTAGACAAATTTTTGATGTTCGCAAGATCTTGCGTCTTGCAAGACAATGAATAGGTACCTAAAGTTTAATAATACCGTGGTGCATTTAGGTAAGAGTGCTGTATCGGATAAATAACGACTTATAAGGTATTACTTAGTGCTAATCCAAATCTAGGTTGTCAAATTTTATTTGTGACGATTTTCGCATAATATTTACAATACAAATAGCGATTAGTTTATACTCTGAATTTCAAATGTAAATGTACTCGAAGTTTTTGCTTGAATTACAAATATTGACCTATTTGTTATAGTAATATCGCTTGTATTTGAAACTTATTTTTTGCGCAACTTCCTCCTTGTTTTGGGTAAATAGTTTGGGTTTGTGATTCGACCGATTATTTATTATTTGAGCGCATAATCTTATACGGCGCAGTACCTTTTATAATAATAAAAATTAAAATGACGACACCTTATGTTTACGTAGTAATATACAGAGTGTAACGAAATTCGTGTCCGACCCGTGAAGTGGTTATTAGGTATCGTGAGTCGGTTCTATTTATGTAAAAAAATCTAAAATATTATGCAAAAAAAATACATATAAAATTTTTTTTATTGACATTTTCAATTGTAAATGACGAAAATTTCATGGAAAACTAAGGTCATGACCTCGTGTCCGAGCTACCCGATAGGCAAGAGCTAGTGAGCGCTGACGCCCGCGCCTGTTTTGCATTGTAATTGTCGTTATTTAGTTAAATTAAGTTTTATTTGGAGAAAATTTTTGCTTAAAATTTTAAAAATGATTACATAAATAGAACCGCCTCACGATACCTAACAACCACTTCACGGGTCGGACACGAATTTTGTTACACCCTGTATAAATAGATTTCTCTATCACATTCGTTCGTGCAGATGCAATTTTCTTATCTCAAGTATATTTTATACGATTCTTCATCGAGTTCTCAGTAGTGGAAACTAGCGTATTTACCTCGAGAGTGTTACTCGGAAACGCCGTCGGCGTCGACCTTGCAATCAGCCTTTCTGTATCCGTTGATACGTTGATTAAATAATCATATAATTCTGCTCCTTGCGCGTAATCATTAACCGTCATTAATTATATTATCGCGTGCGACCGATATTCTGTATTCTACGCGAGGAAGGGAGAGGACCCTTAGGATATATTTTCGCTTATTTATACAAGTTTGGAAATAATTAATCCATTAGCTACTGTTCCATCCTGTTATTTAGACGTATTAATTAACTTTCCGTTTTTTGTTTCAGGTATCGACATCGTTCACAAGAAAGACTTATTAGAATTCGATCTTACGTTTAAGGTAACGTTATCTATACATGTACAATTGTACATACATCGAAATGTAAATATTGAATAACTCAATTTAACACCGACACAAAAGTAATATATAAAATGATAAATAAAGACACATCCGATACGGTTCCACCGATAAGTTTATGGTATCGACGACTTTTTGTTATTAAGACTTGTCATTTAAACTTAATTATTAAAACGAACCATTGTATTGTCCGCTTCAACGATTGTTAAAATGGAAATATTTTAATGTTATCGTTATTTTATTACATTTATTTAACATTTGCATGAAGGGCTTTGTTAGGAAGGAAGTAATTGAAACCATACTCGCTGCTCAAGTTGTATGGATTTGCTATGAATCTATATTTGCAACGGGTCATTGACAAACCCTTCGCGCTGGCGTAATACTATTGAATCGTACGGTACCAGTTTGATGAACGACGACGAAATCTTTAAAATATAATTATTCTCATACCCTTTTGTTCCCAAAGTCAATTATACAAAGTCTTTGCAAGTTTGTCAATCCTACACAGTATTGGGAAAGTAATAATCTTTTGATTTAGATAAAAAATAATAATTGATTCATAAATAGATATGACTTCTGTGAAAGTCACATTATATTTGAGAAGTCAAATAAAAACCCTCTATAGCACCGAATGAATAGTCCAGTGCAACGTTTAGGAAAAACCGTGAAAAATGTTGGCAGCGGGTTGTGTCGGTCACGTCGTGAGCTCAGGCGGCGGGACGCTGATGTCATCATGTGTACAAAATACGGACGGACGACGTCACGCCGCACTTCTCGATAATACACATCTAATTGCACTGACTATGTGATGCATGCGAGGAATTTCGCGCTTACGAGTACGTATGTATGTATGTATTTGAATATTCCGTTCCGAGAGATGTGCTGATATTATTATTATCAATCCTCAGGGACACAATCAAATATATTAATACTATATATAAGATATATGTATGTACATACAACTTTATCATAGATTGTATTGCGTATATTCTATATATATAAAATGATAAGAGGTCTGCAGTTGTACGCGCATCACGGAAAAACTACTGAATATAGATAGAATTCAATGAAATTTTCCAAATTTTATTTTTTAGACCATTGGCCCTTATCAAAAAAAACATTATTGCGATATCTTCATTTAATAAAAAGTTATTAAAGTTTCAAGAAACAACGATTTGTATATGCACTACGTGTTCAGTGATGTACGTTTAAACAAAGTATATTTTTGCTTGCGATCTTTTTTCCTTCGTACATAAGAAAACTTTGTTAATATATCATGCAAATACAAAGTAAAAATATATATCACATCTGAACTCAATATGTTGTTTATGAAAAGTGCTCAAGCTCATAACTATGTGAAAGTACTACCCAACCCGTCAAGTCTTGTGTAAAATAATACTGTGGTAACTGGCCGCGGCGGTGGAGCAGGCGACATGTGGTTTTGCTACCACCAAACAATGGAATGTGTTTGTGATTTCATATTGCAAGGTAAATTAGCTAGTGCGATTTCTGATCAAGGAACATGGATAATTTAGTGGTTAATCATGGGTAGCGATGCCTTGGATCGATTTATGACGGTTAGCGGTCTTTGGCATTGGAAACATCCTACTCGTGTGCTATCTTAGTATCGGAATAAAAAAAAAAAATATCGTTATGTGTATAGAAGCCCTAACGATAGCCCTGGCGTTCGTAGCAAGGACGTTAAACCGGTTCTGCACAGCGTCACAGATGATCGGAACTTGCAACCGTCACGTCACGGAAATCTAGGGTTACCACAATTATTAAAAAGCGCTTTTAAATAAGAATCTGCGCTCATTTAGCATAAATTAAAAAAAGAGTATAATGTTATTCCTACATATTCAATTTACGAAAATGCATGGGCGGTTCCATCAGGTGAGCCTTCAGCTCGTTTGTCCACACTTACATAAAAAAAAAAACAGTTTTTTTGAACACTCAAACAATTCGTTCACATATTACTAAACTTTACATTATATTCTAATGTTTTAGTATTGTTATTTTAAAACGTGATTGATAGCGAACGCCATGTATTTCTCAAGAACTAAATCTTATACTTTATGATAACCATACAACTTTTTATTTATATTGTTTTTCCGTCTCACTGACACAAATTCCATACATTCCGTTGTCTTGTGACACGTTTTTATTAGAAATAACGAATAGTGGTGAACCTCACGCCGGCGACATCGACATGATCCGTTGTTGCGCAAACAAATCAGTACTGCACGCGGCGGACACTCAACAGGACGCAAGTTTATATACGTCATCTGGACATACTTATCTCATACAATACCAGCAAAATCCAGCTGAGTACGAGTATATAATATATGTATGTGCAGACTGTCCTCGGTGATTGATCAAGCGGTGACGAAGTCTGTTAATTGCAAGCAAAAATGTTACGCTTGCAAACGAAATTTTCGTTTCATGAATTCGTATCTAAGCGCTTACGCATCGCACTCTAGATTTAGTATATCTGGCAGAGTAACATCGACTGACTGCCATTAAAAGGTAACGATTGAGAAAAAGGGGCGAAAATGTATATGGAAAGATAGTGGTCTCAAAGTTTAAAAATAGACTGAGGGCGTAGACAGCAGGCACAGTAGACTGTGCAATAGCATATAATGTTAAATATATAGTTAGATTTTATGGGAGCTGTCAATGAGACTGTAACACTCTCAGTCAATCGACGAGGTAACGACACTGCGGCCGACCACTACTCTTAACTACTGCTATCACACGCCACTCGACGCAATGGCTATTGCGTGTTTTAAAATTTCTAATCGTCGTAATGATAAATATTAGTATATTGCATTTGTAGTTTTGCGTCACGTTTATTACTCCTGGAGATATTATGTAGGTCTCGAGTTAATGCGACGGTTTGTCACCGTTCGCGTTATGGACGTAGATTATGTATAATTAAAGTAATAACGCGATCGAAGGTGTTTTGTGAAACACAACACAAACTTCTTCGACGACACGACACGACACGAACTAATTTCAATAAATGTTCAAGGCAATAATGTAATTAGTTCTTCTTCTAAATGAATGTAATTAACCGCTTCAGATAATAAAGTGGTACGTGTACACGTTACCGAATGTCATCGCCTCACATCGATACATTCTATGAAACGAGCTCAAATATGTTTTTGTTCCACTTGTCGTATTGAATTAATTGTGTATTGAATTGATTGACAATCAACAGAACGACCTGTATTTTAATTTTCTGGAGGTAGAATCTCAGGTAAAGTAACGTAATGTTAAAAATATAACTTTGGCAAAAACTTAATATAAACAAATTACTAATAATTTTCTAGCAATTAATTTCTTTTGACAAAAATTTCAAAGGCCGGTTAATTCGGAGAAACCAAATATCTGCTAAATTGTAATCACGTAAACGATTAGAAAATGTAATTTTTTCAACCTTTTGAAATATAGGCGACTTTACATTTGGACCAACTCGCCTCGTAGAAATATCATATTATATTTCTTGTCCATTATTTAAATACAGACAACATTCGTGTTTTATTTTGTCGTAAACATTTTCTTTCATGTTGCGTTGTTCTCGTTCTTTGCCAGCGACGAGATTTTCCTTACCGTGTAAATTCTAACGGAAGATCCTTTCCTTCATCAACAGATTGAGCGAGAAGCAAGAATGGAATTATAATAACAACAAATATTAACATTAGTTCAATTATTACAGGATACGGATTAATTGTTTTATGTTATATTTGAATAAAGTGTTTTCAGAGACGATAACGTCATCGATGACAACAACACTATTGTAATAGTCACCACGTGATCTAATCGTTATAAAAATACTTTTTATTTAAGGTAAAACATACGCTTAATAAAACTTAATGTGAATTTATATTTATTACATTTTTAAACATTTTTTTATGGTTTGAAATATTGATAATATTGAATTATAAGAACGTATTTTTATCGTCTTATTTATTGATAAATTAAGCTATTACTGGCAATTAATAAACAGATACGACAAAACTTATAATTACTAAAAATAAGTACAGGTGAACGATACTCGAACCATTGTCATAATATACAAGGACATAATATATTACGCACGAAATTGTACTAGAACATTTTAGTATAATTCAATATATTACTTTTAAGTATAAATGAAACAATATACATAGTGTATTTGTGTCTGAACATTCGTAGGAGGACACGGTTCGATGTTATTAAATTCACGAATCATAGACATTTAATTAGTTGTAAATGTCGTAACTCGTAATGGCAAGTACTCGTGTAGGTCGTATTGAGGCATCATCACTGACTCATTGTATAGACATCGCGCCCCCGCGACGCCCCGGCCGACTCTCTAGCGCCAAGGTCGGGTCGGCTGAATTTTAAGGAACCATGTGTAATGAGATAAGATTTGCAAATCACATTAGAACAGACCTTCGCCTCAGTTAAAGGTTTCCAGTTAAACAGTTCATGTAAATAAATTTAGTTTTGATTATTTTATAATAGATGTTACAGAGTGAGACAAATATTACACATGTCTTTATATGGTTTGGTTGTTGTTGCAACCATTGTTGCTGTACCTTATTAAATAAATAAATAAATAAAAATATCATGATCGCTTAGCATCTTTTAACATTTGAAGTTATATTTTACGGAGTCGAGTTATTCACAGTATTTATTCGTGTCTAAATAAATATATATATATATATATATATATATATATATATATATATATATATATATATATACATACATATAATTCGATCAATAGCACGAAATATTCCGGTTGTTGTATATTTAAGCTCTTAGTTATTTATTTAGTTAAAGTGTAAATAAATCATATTTTATGTTATGTATTTCATAGTTTATGTGTTGTAAATTAATACATTTTCGGTTCCTGCTTTCGGTAGGCGATTGTATTTGACAAAACTTGCGATAAAATAGAAACTTAACTCTATATCACATAGTAAGTTTATGTACATATAAGTAAACACAAACAGCGTCTCGTTTCATACTTGACTTGCGGTAAAGTAAACGTGCGCAAGCCGCGTGCGAGCCGGCCGGGGATAGAAATTCAGCGACGTATCAATCGCTAACCGCTGTCGACTCGAGTATAGGGTTACGCCGAGCCCTTCTAAATTACTGTGAAATTCATATAAATGGATCGATATGTCTGCATCTGCACCCCATCTACGAGGCTTCTAATCAAGTTAACTAACACGACCAAGCAATATGAGACTTAGGAGTAACATTTGCGTAGGCTTAGGTCAAGGGAAATATATCAGACTTTCTATATTCTAGACAACACAGATCTGTTGTATGTTTAAAGGAGAATAGTTACGCCAATAAAAATATCGTTTCAGTTTCATATGGCTCGTCTGTTGTTAAATCTGGCGAGTCGATTCGTGACGATAAGATCGACGGGAAGAAAGTTATTATTGGCTAAATAAATGATTATGTTGATGAAATATTTAATTAAAATTATAAAAATAGTCGAAAGTTGAATAATACGTTTAAACACATAGGAAGATATTATATTTATTTACATATAAAAGGGCTAGTAACCAAGGGCTGTATGAAATACCCACTGTACGTACCATCGTACTACACTAATTTACATAAGCTTAGGAGGTAGTAATCGTATTACAGGATCGTGACCCATTTAATTATTTACTACTTGGTAGTACTTAGCGCAAACTCGCAAGGTACTTAAGATCTGTGATCCCATTATTAACTGACGATATACGGACTGGTTAATACGTCGTAAAGTACCACTGACCATCAAGTGCTACGCGTAGCCGTAGCCCATTTGCTAGAGATCTAATATATCTAAAAAAAACTCTTATTAAATTTTTTTTAATAATTTTAATTGTATAGGAATAATATATATTATGTATATGTATATTAGGTCCATATGAAATTGGCGTTTCGTACGGGAGGAATATAAGTATTTTTTTTTTGTAAAATATATTTAATTAATCAAAGTATGCACCGTTTTTATCTATGCACTCTTGCCATCATTGCCATAGGTAGTTCATTGATCCCTTTACTAAAAAAGGCGGTCTGGACTGCCGCATCGGAGTTAAATTTTTTTCCTTGTAAGAAATTGTCCGTTGTAAATTCCGGAAAAACTGATAATCTGTTGGAGCAAGGGCCGAGCTGTTTCTGCAGCACTGGTGCCACGATAGAACTCGTACTGGTAAATATACCGATATTTCATGTTTTCCATTGTGCGGTAATAAGCGACGCCAAAGAAAAAGTAATGAGGAAAAAACAAATGAGTGACTGTTTTCAAAACACAAATGTACCAGCGAAATGAATTTAGAAATTCGAATTTGGAATTCTTAACCAAAGAGATTTCAGATCAAAGTAGTCAGTGCGACAAAATGCTAATTTCATATGTAATGACCTAATATACTATAATACCTAAAATATATATATCAAAATGCTTATCAATACATAGATGAATAAATATACTGTTATAAAATTCAAATATAGTTTCCACTCTTCAATTAAGAAACATTACTCACGTAATGTTTCATCATTGTTTCTGTTTTGATTGTATTATTTATACAGATAAGTTAAAACATAGGTTTCCATTCGAGTTTCTACCTGTTAGTGATATAATTATAGGCGGGAAACTAATTCGTATCGGTATTTATAATTTTAAAGACCAGAGCCCGAGATAAATTACTGCTTTTAAAATACTAAATACATTATTTTGAGTTATATATTTTGTCCACTAAAGCAATGCGTGCGATTCGCCTCATAATTAACCTTGAATACGTTTAATTCTTGACTAAAATTTTTTGTATGGTTTCGATACAAACCTTGTTTGTGTACTTCTGAAATTACAAATATTTAAATATATCTAAATCTGATTTATTTTTTCGATTTATTAAAAATTCAAAATGACTTAAGGTCATGTTTCGATCGCAATAAAGTTGTTTCTCTGAGACACTTAAATCGGTATGTTACGATATCTTTTACAAGATGGAAGAGTCCAGTTCAGGGTGACAGATAAAGGTCATTTACCCAATCTAAATACATCTTCAATTGATTTTATCAAGCTGTCTATATGTGAAAACGAACGTTCTCATTCGATTTCACAAGAGATCATTTTGAAATTATGAATATAAATTTACTAATGATTTTGTATATATAATTTTAATTTGTGAATATGAAGAGAGATAACATGCGATAACATTGCGCAACACAACGAGAAAGTGCAAGCCACCCCAAGCGTGCAAATCATTAAGATGGAGAATGCATTCATGTCTTCCGTGTCGATGCGCATCTCAGTCTAAGCATTACATTACAAAGGAGGAACGCTGGAACGGATTAGTTCAACTTTAAAGAGTGTGTCTAGTGAATTTGCCACATATTGATACTAGCTACAGGATGAGTATACAATTATACATACATAATAGAAGTATTTGATTGTTATATATACAATCAAGTAAATATGTATAAAGTGAGTAAAGTAACAACAACCAGTGAATGGCCCACTGCTGGGTATAAGGCCTGCTCTCCATTTGAAGAGAAGGTTAGAATTTATTCCATGACGCTACTCCAGTACGGATTGAATACACATGTGATGGATTTTCGTGCAGCACGTGCAGGTTTCCTCTCTATGTTGTCTTTGACTACCGAGCACAAGATTAATAGATTCATTATAACACAAATTACGCAAATGAACATTTATTGGTGCTTGCCGGGTTTGAACTCACAACCTTCGGTGGAGGTGCAGGTGTTGGTACTAATAAACAATGCCATATAGGTACATAAATGGCTTTGATCACAGAAAATATTGACACTGGGATTCAGGCAAATTACGTATAAACTATGTGAATACATTTTTCCGTGATATACCTTGGATTTTCCAGTAACGTTTCGCAGCGGCTGACAATTCGTACTAATATATAAAGCAGACGAATTTGTTTGTTTATCTGAACGCGCTAATCACGGCGTCTGGTACGAGTCGGATTTGAACAAACATTTTCAAATTACGGGATCGGAGTAACATTTGTACACTAATAGTCAATCATTCAAGTAGATGACACTGTACTAAAACTTGTAATTAAATAATTACTAATTACATACACATTTTAAATTAATTTAATGATTATTAAATATTTTACTTTTCCAATCTCATTTTTAATTAAATGAATTACAAATCGTTGAAAACATTAACATAATTCAAATAAAAATTCCGTAAAACATGCGTACCGAACGTAATGAAAGTCTAAGGTGTTTGTTTACTCTGTCTGTTTGGTCTAATATTAACGATATGAATAATATTTAAGAAATAAAAACCACTGTTGACCATCAAAATTATTATGTCGTGAATTAAATAATTACGGCTATTTCCTAATTCTACGACGGGTCATGTGCGACTTAATTTCTCTACTTACATAATATATTCTGTGTAGTGCGTGACGGCTCTGATCGTTTTAAACGCAATATTTATATTAAAAATAAAAATTTTAACAAAACAAAAACCGACTTCATAAAAAAAAAATTAATATGCACTAAAAAGTAAAAAAATAATTGCTTATTCTTCTATAATTTGATAATTAACTTACTATTTTCTCCTCATCAATATGTAGGTACGAATGTGTTGAGTGGTTGATAATGTATTTACAATTATTGATACTTTTGGAGTCGATGTCAGCCAAGGTGGGCTTATAACTACATACATGATAGCTGTAGGTGAGATGTGCTTGTGTCGCACGCGCAACTTAACGAAGCGAATAAAAGTCAATTTGTAATGTGTATGTTTTTAAAAGGTTCCCGTATTATTATTGCTAGGTATATTATAGTGTTTCCTTAGTAACCTCCTCTTTTTTTTGTTAAAGTGGGTTAAAAAGTTATGTCTTTCGAATTTTAGAATAGGTTATATTGTAATTCGATTCTTGAATAGTAAATGGTTAGTCATTATTAAATCCTATAACTATAAAAGACCAATATAATTTATGTCAATCTTTATAAGCTTATATGGTTATTTTGGTTTATTTTTAAACGATATATAATTATTGCATGATAATATCCCGGTCTCAGCCCCAGCTTCGAATTTTCTCGTCGAATATTGAGTGTATGAAATTTCTAACTAATGTTTTCGCCTACTTGTCCTACACAAGTTCGCCGTTTTTGTTTCACACAACAATCTCTTATCAATTAGATGTGTGTAACTTTAGTTTAGAGATTGTATTGCAACAGAATATTTAAACAACAACGACAATATTGAATCGAGTACAAAAACAATAGAAGCATTTGTGGTTTGTTTAATTTTATGCCGACCGTTGGCGTCAACTGCTCGAAAGTGTTACTTGTGTGATTGTTGTGATTTCACGTGTGATCGACAATTGGACTGTGGGAAAATAATTAATGTAATGTGAATAAATTTAACATGAACAATAGTATCCAAAACGTAATTTATGAATTTTATAATCAGTCAGCGTTTAGAATAAACAGCGTTATGGAAGTGCCAACGAATGAGTTACAAACATTATTGTTACTATTTACTGAAACATAACATTGCAGACATGCAATAAATCTATATATGTTCGAAATGCATTATAGTTGAGGGTGGATTTGTGTTTTATTAACGCGTTTATATACGTGGCACGGCCTGTAGCTTTTCGTTTAATTTACGGCTCTGAAATGATTATCGTAATTGTTAACGCTCGGCGGAACAAATTTAGTTAGTGACAGTCAATTTGTACCGTCTCAATGGCAAGTTACTTTTGGAGCAATATATTACTTGCGGTGACGGTATTCGTCACCGACATGTGAATTTTTAATTTATTTTTATTTTATAAGTAGGTGGACGAGCCAGTGGGCCACCTGATGGTAAGTGATCGCCCATAGACATGGCGTTGTAATAAATGTTAACCTTTTGCAGTAGAATATCTGATGATTTGCTGGTACCAAACCAGACGTGCTTGCACAAAGCTCTACCACCGAGATATTCAATACAAATACTAATATACCTCTAAAAATTATAGTGATTCTTTTATTTGTCGTATAAAAACTGTCAAGAATCTTCGCCATATCTCATTGATCGGTTATTCTTGTTGAGCATTTGTTTGAAATGATATATTTTATAATTAAATTCGAATGTATATTCAACGTGTTGCGTTTTGTGTATATATTGAGCATTAATAATGAAGTCGCATTAAAGGTGACGTAGTCCGTCATATCCCGACACACGACACTCGACACTCGACACCAGTCCATCCGCCCCGCGACCTTGCTCCGATTATATATATTATACACAAGCTGCCAGGCTTATATTACTACCGCGTTACAATGACTTTGCGAACATTAGTGGCATTTTATATTAGCTGAGGTGTCATATATAAACAATATACGAACTTATATTACATAAATATAACAAACTTGTTATAAAATATATTCCTAAAAAAGCCGTTATCGAGTTTTTTTATTTATGCTTTACATATAGATATAACAACAAGTGAATGTCCCACAACTGGGCAATGACCTCCAATCCTGTTTAGGTGGATGATTCGGAGCTTTAGATTGAGTACATCGCACCGTGGCGGTTATATAAACTTAGTTGTATAGTGTACACTGTACATGTCCGACCCGACTTGTTATTGTTATTGAATCTTGCAGATTCTCTCCTCCTAACTTATATTATTATTACTAAGCTAAATTAGCTTTTGCCTGTGTGTTAAGCTTTCACGGCTAAACCACTGATCCGATTTTTATGAAATTTTATATGAAGCAAGGATAAACCGCAATAATGGACATAGGGCTACTTTTTATACCCAACCCTTGAGACCAGCCCTCGCACCCTCGATCTTTAACACGCGTATGAATTCTAGTATATTATATAATTGCCATACAGATCGCGGATCCTGGGTCCACAGAATAAATATTGTTGAATTCATGTAAACGAAAAATTGAACTTTTGGAACATTTAATATGCGTTTACACGAAATGTATAACAAATGAGGTCGGTTGCCTTGTCCATTGATACAAATATGTAGTCATTTTATAAACATTCGTAACGAACGCGTTGCACGCTCTGATACTGTTCTTTAGGCGTCGCGTATTTGTAATAGTATTTCATGAGTATTTCGAATTACAACTTATGTTATTTCCGTACATTAGGCCATTAGCAATAATTAATCTTTTATTGTCACTCGATATCAAAACGAATCTTGCAAAACGTCCACAGTTAAATGTAAAAATATCTTCAACAATGAGATGAGTTGGTGTACTGAACGTTATAATAAAATTGAAGCCGTAACTCAATTCTCGTCTCGTTCGGTAATGTTTCGGAATGGCTCGCTCTCCAGTTCGATGAAGTACGTCGTGCTGTGTGTGTCGTGACGTACGGGGCCGCTCGTAAAACTACGGAATGGGAGCGACACTTCGCAACTGTAACGACTAACGTTGACGCTCACGTCTCCAGCTCTCCGCTGCGACCATCTTGCATAATGCAGCGATTGTTATGTTTCAAGCGCAGCTCGCCAAGCTTTTAGTAGGTTAGGTGCAACTGTAACATCATTAGCCGTTTGTTTCATACGTTATTTACCTTTTAACGTTCTTTGTGATTCTAATTTTGACACATTATATTGTTTATTACAAAATGTTATGTGTGCAGCACGATTTATGAGAGATTCATAAACATGTCATCATCACACCTTGTGCAAGCGGCTAGTAACAGATGATTTGCATATAATTACATGTAGTCTGTCTCGTCAGCCACGAAAACTCGATGTAAATTCGTTGTAGATACACAATACGTTTGAATATGAAATATTATTTATTACAGATTTTTAGATTTTAGTTATAGTCATGTTAGTGTATTCACAACTTTATTAGGCTGCAGGTCAAATACCCGAAAAGAAAAAAAGAAAAATTTAAAATGCTTCAACATGCTCACCACCGTGTTTTAATCATAATTACAGAGGACACTGTTTCAGTATATCTTTGTTTCAGTATATTTTTATTTTGTATGATTTACAAATATCACAAATTACGTAACTTCTCCAAAGGTCACTTATAAACCACACCAACATAACTTATATCTATATATAGAGTTGGCAACTAAGTTAATGCAGTTTTAAAATAAAAAGAAATGAAAACAATCAATATGACAAATCCGCAGACCGCAGTCGTAAAGTTGCCAAACGATATTTTCTGTATTACTATCTACTGTATCTATACGAATATATGAAGTGGCATTTGTTTTTGTAATTCCTAAAGCAATTAGAATAAAACTTATAATGAAACAAAATATTATTCCTAATTTTTCTGTACATTGTCGGCGATTTTTTGTTTTGTATGAAAACATATATGTGCTTGTTAAGCATGTGAAATTTAAACAGTAGGTATTTCCAAATGAAAACACCCAGAGAGTGGTGCCATCATTGATTAACTAAAACATTTCAGCACCTGGCCCTAAAAGATTGAAATTGCTAACATGAAAATTGATCTTTTCGTAAGAGCCGATTAATTTCCATATGTTTAGTTTGTGGAAATTTTGAGGCAACCTGCATGGCTCGCATAAAAATAGCCACACGTGGATGGATATTTGTAGTTGGTACATATTACACGTGTGGTGACAAATATGAACCAATCAAAGTATCTGCCAAGAAACCATGTTACTAATCAACGCTGTTTACTTAACGAGTTGATTAAGATTAATGGCCACTTTTAATCAATTAACCGAAAAGAAATTAATATAATGCGTTTGAAGCTACGTTATCGTTAATTGGAAATAGACTTATGACATTCGTTTCAAATCAGGTGAAATGGAGATGTTTTAGTGTCTATCCACTTACTGGCTCTCATTGAGTGACTAAGTGGTTCGACCTCAGATCTCAACAGTTATTATTATTACATTTATTGTTTCTATAACTAGTCTTTTAACAAGTCGATCATTTTAGGAAATGGTTTTGTTGCACATCTACAATCTTGTTTGCTAGCGACGACACAAATAGGTGCTCAATCGGCAATCAAGTAGATATAGTACCTCTAGTGTAGTACGTTTCATAATCTGGGTATATATGAAACGAATAAGAACTTTTGACGTAGGTAGTGTAAATCTTCTCGTCACGTTGTTTTCTGGTAATGTGGTGTAACTAAATGAATGTACATAATATTTATATCTTATATTTTCTTACTCATATTGTAAAATTTATGCGCTTGAATACATTTTACTTCATCAAACTAAGATTGGCATAGATAGATGTTTTGGTAGACGATTAGCCTAAGATACTTTTCTAACTCATACGAATATTTTAATGAATATGCTTAGGTAAGCGGATGTTGGTAATAGTTAATTGAACAAAGTATTTATATATACGTACGTATAATAATCGCTGTGTCATTTTCTGCTAATGTAATTATTTTCTCATGAACGCTTACTTTCTCGACGGCATTACGCGACACTAAATTTAAAGAAACATACTTAATTATGTAGTACGTTAGTAATAAAACGATTGCTCGTATATAATAATTTTATTTCTCCTGCCGTGAAAAACGCACGTCATGTATAATATACACACATACAGTGATGTTTTGATGACAAGTTCATTAATAATGTGTTTAGCATAAATAAAAAGCGGACATTGAGTGATAAAATGTATATAAATGTGTTTTGTGGGCGGAGAAGTGCATGTCCGATCGCCTTTGACTCGCCGCCCGATGACTAACTTCTGGGAACGGGTCGTGATTACCGCTAATTATATGTACTGTCAGTGTAGGGAACCGGAATCTTAGTTCGTGAAGTAAGGGGAACACTACTCTATTCTTCTTTTATAAGAGCAGGCGGGCCAGCTGATGGCACATGGTCAATGGCGAAATATTAACCATTTCTAAATAGCCATAAGCCAACCAACCTAGGTAACTAAGATGTTTTGCCCTAGCGGCCTGCATTCAGCTTAGAACTAAAGCTCAAAACATATTGTAACAAAAATGTACTTACATATTGCGGTACCAGTGGAACATAATATGTTGTATTAAAATTTGTTGTTTTTCGGTATCTCGGAAATAATCATATTATTTTCTAACTTAAAAATCGCCAGTTAGTTTGACAAGATTACATGTTAAGATGAGCGTTCGATTTCTTGAAACGAATTCTTTCATTTTAAATTATAAACCTGACGTATGGACACTCGGTGTTTGATTTCATTATTTGGTTCACAAAAGACATCCCGAATTCAAAACAACTGAGTGAGGAAACTTTGATACGGTTTACATAAATACAGTAAACCAAGGTCCCCCCTCCCGAGGTACTTACTTCTCTTCAAATCTGCTTTATATAAAGTTGACAACCAATATAATTTAACTGAAACATCGTCGTCGGGCCAAGAATGAGCAACACTTGACCCTGCGGCCAGCTCTCGGCCAGCTCTCGGTGTGACCTATTGTGCTTCAAATGTTCGTGAAGTTCAGGCTAAACGCCAAAATGACAACAATTACTTTCTAATATTACAAACATTACGCAAAAGTTTCACCAATTACTTATTCGTAACACTATTGATGTTATATAGTTTGCAGAAAAAAACTGACTCAAATAAATACTATTGATTATTTGTTGCTAATCTAAACTACATAATATGTAATAATACTACCAACATTTATTATATATTGAGTACCAAACAAATTGCCTTTGCTAATATATCGGAGCACTTTTATGATATAATAAAACGGATTCTTTCTTATTAGATGTATGTAGGTAATCAAACTAACTCTACAGTGCGTCCAGCAATATTAAAGCAAAGCAGTATTATCAACGATCGATAAAATAATAACTCGCGTGCCAAAAGTTAAATTTTTTTGCAGCAGAGAAGTGTTGCATATCGAAAAGTAATGGAATCGTTTGTTAACTATGTAGCCCATTGTATATCATTCTTCACTTAGGTATGTGACAGATATAAGATATATCATTGTAATGATGACGTCGTCGAGATACTTTAAGACGATCGGTTTGTTGATCGACACCTCTAAATCACCGACTCGGTCGTCTTGAGATTAAATCGGAGCCACTCAGCCTGCGCGATAACACTTTTACGGCTCTACTTTCAAACATGGCTAACAACGGTCAAATCTTTGATGAGAAACGATGAAATCTATATAAATATGTACCTTGCTTTAATTATTTTCATTTTCATTAAGATCGAGGTAATTAACTCCTAACTAACCACGCAAATAAGTCAATGTGATGGATAAAATGTACTATGTACGACGAATACTGGTTTAGTGTTAGACTTTGGACATACCTCGCGTTAAAATTATTTTGTATGTAATTGTAAGCAATAAAGATTATATTAATTATTATTATTTATATATGTTTTTCTGTTGTCAGGGAGGAGGTTCGCAAGCACGCGGTGCAGTGGAACGCGAACTTTTCGTTCGTGTGCAAAATGTGCGCGAACGCGAACACCGGTGTGCTCGAACCAGCGCTTCTACGCGTCTCCGTTCGGAAAGAGTGCAAAGGTAATATTATTTGTTATTTAAAAGATAATCTTTTACTAGGGAGGAAAGTTGTGCAGTGAAGACAGCTGTAAGTATTCACTTCATTGACGGCCGCGAGAGTTGGCAACACAACAATAATAACAATCTACTTTAACAAATCGTCAGTAGTATCCAGCGGGATGGGTCCAAGTTGCGAATAATCGTTTGCCAAGCAGCGTGTTGACTTCGTGAACCTCCGGGTGTTTTTTGCATCGTTAGTCATCTTCTCAAAGTATATATAAATTGTATTTATCAAAGTTTCCGGCATCTCCGCAGTAATGGACGATAATTGTGATGGAAAATATCTTCATCCGTTCATTAAAAAAGGGATGTGTTTTTGTTCAGTTCATATCCGACCTGTAGCTTCATTTCATACAAAAATAACACATTTTACTATAGTGGGAAAGAGAGGACGAATAGTTTTATATTATTCGATGAAGTCTCAAGATTTTCATAAATAAAGCCGGACACAGGATTTGAAGTCATCTTTGGTGTTTTCAGGTGGCAGGTCGTACCAGAAACTAGGGTTCTGCGATGTGAACCTGGCGGAGCTGGCGGGCGCCGGCGAGACCACGCGGCGCTGCCTGCTCGAAGGGTACGACCCGCGGCGCCGGCAGGACAACTCGGTGCTGCGGATACGCATCAAAATGAACATGATCTCCGGGGACCCTCTCTTCAAAGTGTATGTACCTTCGGTGTAGAATAAGTACCTTATACCTATAATAGCTTATTTTAAACTAGCCGTGTACCCGCGACTTCGTCCGCGTGGATTTTAACAAAAAAGTTAATTAGTTTCATTTTTTTCTAAAATTAAAGTAGCCTTAGTTACTCCTTATTACATCTGCTACCTCCCAATAAAACTCCCGTCAAAATCGGTCCAGCCATTTCAGAGATTAGCCGGAACAAACAGACAGACAGACAGACACAAAATTGTAAAAAAAATATTTTGGTGTATGTACCTTATATATATTCATATGTATGTAGTAAAAAGCGGTTATTTCAATATTACAAACAGACACTCCAACTTCAAGATTCTATTTCAGATAAATATCTGTAATAAAAGCTCAGTGTATAAGAAATTCCTTTTAATCTCAGCCGCGGTAGCCTCGTCGTTATTTCTTATATTTTATTCTAAAAAGAAAATAAGAAATATTTTTTTCCTCTAAATTCAAATATTTGGTTCGCTTTTCTACTCAATCCAGCTTATGTAAAGGGATTTTATATTTATATTTCGGTACGTCATTTCAGTCCCGAGAGAAAGCAGGAGGCCACGGAGAAGACGGGCGGCGACAGCGGCTCGGAGAGCGCCGCGGCGGCCGACGACGACTGCGCCTCCTCCACCGCCAGCTCGGGCTTCGGCTCGCTCACCAAGAAGAAGAACTTCGGTCAGTTCCTACGTCATCTCTAGCGATACGGGACTCCGAAGGGGCGGACCGAACATAATAAATAATGTAGACGGAGAGTCTACCGAACTCTTCCGAATGATTAAAACTATACTATAAGCAGAATATTTGAAAATATCGGTGTGTCGCAGAGGGCGCGGCGCCCACGCTGTCGTCGCTGCCGTCGTGCGAGCTGCCGGCGCCCGACGACGAGCCGCCCGCGCCGCCCGCGCCGCCCGACCACAGCGGTACGGACGTGCGATATTACATTATAAGCATTTTCGTGGTTATTTCCAATTTATACATTTTTAAATTCTGCTGGGGGAATCCTTTACTTAAAATCGTCGCCCCGCCCAGGGCTGGCCGTGTCGACGCAGAGTGCGGGCTGTGCGGCGTGTCTGCAGCAGCAGCACACGCACTCGAGGAACTCCTCCAACACCTCCGGCGACATGAGCAGCAAGGTAGGTCGACCCGCCTGTATATTGTGGTGTGCGGCAGAGCTCACGTGTAGATGCGTTAACGTGGCGCGGTGTCGTTGCAGGCGTCCGGCTACGGCAGCTCCGTGTCGGCGGCGTCGGCGCACTCGCGGCAGAGCTCGGAGGGCGACTCCGTCGGCGACGCCAGGCCGCACCATAACAGGTAATATTGGCCATTCTTCGCGCTGACCGCTGACTCGTCCTGTCGAACGGCTATCGACTGCGCGACGATATCTCCGCCGGACTGACGTCAGACATGACATTGTTAATAAATTCAAACATGAGGTGCAACGGGTTACTTGTGTAAATAGCGATTGTTAAAGAATATATACAATATGTTAGGTGTCCCATCGGGATCGTTGGAGGGCCAAAGTTTTACAAAATGACACCTAAACTAGTAGCTGATGAAAAGGTAACCCACATATACCCTACCTTGCCTCGTAATCAAAGTAAAAATAGCAACAACTTCTTAAGTGTTTTTAATAAATAGCTTTTACTGAGATCGAATATAGATCGAGTATAATATTCATTCATTTCAAAAAATTTGCTCGATATTGGGGAACTAGGGCACTAAAATTTGCCAAAACAAAATTTAAAATATTTACAATAACATTTTTGTAATAATGAATATTTGATATTTAATATTATTTTTAGTAATGTGTATAACACAACCATTATGCCTCTTTCGGGCCGGGCAGGGTTTTTCTTACACGCTGTACATATTATGTATTTTTTTATTTAAATAATACAAATTTAACATAAAAATAATTTACAAATTTTTAATTATGTAATCGATCAACGTAAAATATGGTTGTATCGCTATAAATCGACCACTCGAGCGTATACTATTATGGTCCGGGAGGTAGCGTTGCATTTACAAAAGTCATAGTAAGCTGGCATAGGGCGCCAACTTGCGCACGCTTGGTTCACTTATTAGTCATGCGAGTTCTATTGAAAAGGATTACATAAAATGCAACGCTACCTCCCGGACCTTCAGAACATGACCTGTATTAGTTCGACCGGTAGACGGATTGGATGTTTCGACCTCACGCAACTTCGGGAACATGTCGAAACTTGTCCAAACTATCGGCTAAAGTACAGCAGGTTCTCCTGTATGTAATATTACATAACATAATATTGAGTTACAAATTGTAGATGAATGACTGATGAGACAATGCAGATGAATTGTTTTAACCCTCGTTTTAGAATCGTAGGATATTGAAAGACATAACGCTAGTGCTGTAGAACCTCTTCTGTCGAACATCAATGGCGTCTCCTAAAAGATTCGAGTTATTGAGTTTTCGACTTCGGATTTTGTTTCTAATTGTAAAGGTTCATTGTAATCTTGTTGGAGAGAAAGTAAATAAAAATTCAAGTTACAGAGGTAACAAACATATTTATATTTATTATTATAAATCAACATTATTTCAACTTTTGTTCTATATTAAAGCGTTACACTAGGGTATCGAGTGTCAATAGTCTACTAGAGCAGAACACGTGACCGACACTCGGCGATAATTAATTATTTACCCATAAACTTCACAACAAAAGTTGTTGCTTTTGGTGCTAGCTATCTAGACCTACGAGGTTGCTGGGTCATTACAAATAACCCTGTATATTTTAACTTAAGGCGACCTCACGAACACTGCGTGAGCACAAGCACGCCGCGCCGGCGCGACGTCCGTCGACATGGTTGTTATTTATTGTATTTTTTCTTTCATAAATAGAGTAACTTCGAGACGAGAGAAGTAAGATAATTTATTTTTAGTTTGGGTTTTATCTTCCATTTTGTAATCTCTTTATACCATTTATAAAATAAATAAAACATACATTCTATCATTCATCATTTCATTGCGAAGTTAACCGGGAACTGTGAGTGTAAAGTCCGTCAGGTTGTAAATAGAATCGTAGGATCGGTGTCGGCGTCGCCGCACCCCCCGCCCCGCCCGCCCCGCCCGCCGCTTCACATTAACACGAGTGTCGAGCACGTCACTAACATCCGCAGCCTCCATCTCGCTATATTGATTTATATATTTTTTTTATTTCTTCCCGTCACCCCTCACCTCCCCTTCCCCGCATGTGTCGCAGCGTGCGCTTAGAGCGGACCACCACCACCACCACCACCACGCTGTACGTACCCGCTACGGGCTGCAAGCACGCGGGCCGGTCGCTCGCCAAGCTGCTGCTCGAGAGAACCGTCCTGAACGAAACCTCCGACCTCTACCTGTCGCCCGACACCACGCTCACGACTCCCGACGCGTACCTCACGCCCAACGCCACCCTCACGGGCCCCCCCGACGTGATCCCTCGCCACGCCCTCCGCTCCCCCTCCAGCGAGGAGTACAAGACCCCCGACAGCACGATCGTCGACGAGCACTCGTTCGCGATGCCGACCTACTTCGACCGCAAGAAGAAGGCGGCCTCGATAATAGCGTCGGCGGTGCAGCCGCTCGCGAACTTCCAGATATTCAAACAGAAGTCGCTAAACACGATCCCCGCCCTGATCGAGCGGAGCAGGAAAAACGAGGAGCTCTTCACCAACTTCCCCTTCCTGACGCCGCTCGCGCACAGGAAGAACTCGCTCGTGTCCAACTCGAACGGGCTGTCGGGGTGCGTCGAGGACGAGTTCTACTGCATCCCGTCCGAGGCGGAGGCCGACAGCTCGCTGGAGCACATCGACGTGCGGCACCGCTTCCGCAGCCTGTCCAACCACGCGCTGGGCGAGGCCACGTCCACGCCCAAGGACCACGCGGGCCGCCGCAGCTTCCACGAGCGCGCCAGGTCAGTGCGTGCTCCGACCCGCACCGCTCACCGCTCACCGCTCACCGCTCACCGTCTCACATCTCACCCGCTTCCCGCTTTGCCGATGCCCGTAATCCACTAACGACACTCACCGGGTGTGGGGCTAACGATTCTCTGTCGCCTCTCTCTGTCTCTCATCTCTCTCCGTCTGCTGTCATTCTGTGTCGTCGAAGGGTCGCGTACCGCGCGAGGTTCGCTGTCTAACGTACTCTCGAATTGCAGAGCGAACGATGCGCTCGTTACGTCGGAGTCAGGAGTGGTACCGGACATGTTTTAATGTTTGTGAGCGTCAAGGAGTAAGAGTGCGTGTGGCGCAGGCGCGAGGCGGGAGCGGACGGCGCGTGCGGCGCGTGCGGGGCGCTGCGGGAGGGCCCCCTGCGCGAGGGCCCGCTATGGGAGGGCCCGCTGCGGGAGGGCCCCCTGAGGGAGGGCTCGCTGCCGCGCCGCGCCAGCACCGCGCTGTGCGCACCCCCACGGTCCCGCGGGCTCGGCCGGCGCCGCCCGGGCCTCGTGTGAATGTTTCGTAGATGTTGTCTCGTGTCGCTGTCGTAGTGTGCTTCTTATTTCAGATTATTTGCTGGTGTATTATTTATTGATTATATTTTTCGTAGCGTTTCGATAGAGTCCATAATTTTTAATGTTATTTCGTTGATTTTACTTCGTTGTTTATTGTTGTATATATAAAGAGTATGGATGGCATGACCTATAATATAAACCTTTTTTGCTTTAAAATGCATGCGGCTTACGGAAGGTGCTGTTTCGATGCTTCCTTGCATGAATTGGAAAATCTCTAATTTCTTTCTCGTTCTACATACAGTTAATACAAAACTGAACAGACATTAAGATTATGAAATAATGACCCAAAAAGGCGTCGTTTGAGATCTAAATAACATAATTATATCATCGAGTCGTTACTGAATATTTTTTTATGGACGTAGTCGCGTCCACGACTCTCCGCAAACTAATCCAGTACTAAACTGACCGAAGTAATATTGACACTGCAAGCTAGAGACGTGACCGGAGCGGTGTGTCCGCAGGAACCCGTCGTCGGGCTCGCTGACGGCGTCCGCGTCCGAGAGCGGCTCGCTGGAGCGCGCCAGGCTCGCGCTGGCGGCCCGCACGGCGCCCCCCGACGACCAGGTAACACCCCTCCCCTCCCCTCGTCGCGCCGGCCGCGCCACCGCCCGCACTGACCACTGTCCCTCGCCCGCAGCACGCCGTGTCCTGTCGCGTGGAGAACACGCGCGTGAACCCCGACTCTCTCATCGACGAGCTGCTGGCCGCCACCGACCTCAAGCACGCCGTGGACGACGCCGCCGAGAGTGAGTACCCCCCCTCGCCCCGTGCCCCGTCGGCACGCCCGCCACCCTCGCTAACGCAGGCCGCCCACAGCGTCGGGGCTGCAGCTGTACATCACGCGCGACGGCACGGCGGAGCTGGGCTCGCGGCGGCGGGCGGCGGCGCGGCGCGACTGCCAGCGCGTGGTGCTGCACCCGCACGACAACAGGTGCGCCGCCCCCCCCGGGCCCCCCGCGCGCCCGCCCCCCCCGCGCGCGCGGTGCTCATAGCGTGTTGTGTGCAGGTAGCCGCCGCCGGGACGCCGCCCGCCTGCGCCGAGCGCCGCGGGGCGACGGACGGTGCGCGACGCGACGCGTACTTGTCGTTTTCGATATTGTGTAATAGATTATGCCATAATGTATTCGGTGTTCGTTCCGCGACGCGCGACTCGTCGGACGAGCCTCCGGCCGGTCGCGCTCGTGCGATCGGAGCGGTTCCGTATGATGTATAATATTGTTTTTATTTTATTTTATATTGTAAGTAGGATTCTTTTGTAATACATGACGACCGACGCGACGACCGAATGTTCCTATGTGAGCCCCCCCGTCGTGGCGACGGCTCCCGGTGGCCGTGATGCATCGCGCCGCGGTCTCGTCTTCCGTTTTGCCGACCGCTAGTCTGACGTGTGCGTTCGTGTCCCCTGAACCCTATTTAATATTTAAACGAATCCGCACATGTTATCTATTTATTTATTTAATCGCGACGAAGTGCTCACGTGACGGTGCTAGGCGACGTATGTCTGACGACGAGATCGTATTCTTTGCGTTTTTGTAATTTTAAATATTAACTAATAATTTTATTGATATATAATTGTTATCACCGAGACCGGCCCCTCCATGTTGAAACTGTATACTTCCGAATCCCTCCAGTTTTCCGTTTTATGAAGTGATTGTTGTAAATATCCAACGAAGTGCCAAACGGCCCGTCCACGCGGGCGGAGGAGACGTCGGCGAGGTCGGCTCTCGACCGCGCGGAGGTTTATCTAAGTCATTCCTTTGTGTAAAGCTTGAGCGTGGCTTGCCGTCGATCGTAGCTGGGCCGGCGTCGCCTTCGAGGAGCTGATGCTTTTTATTTGGTTCGTCGAACGTGACGCCGACGTTTTGTAATTAATAAAGTGCGCATAAAGTGTGACTTGTTATTGTATCATATTGTCTTGTAATACAGCCTGTACAGTATTTGAATAAAGGAAGTGTTTAGAACTACTTTTGTGTATTATTTTATAAAAAAAATATATTTTAATATAAAAAATGATTGTCTGAATCAAGGAACCCATACGTTTTTTTTTTTGGGGAACTCTCGGAGTTTTATAATTTGTAAGATCTTACAATACAAGGACGTAACTTGATGTAACAAACAAACGTTTTTATTGAGAGAACTTCGATAATACAAATACAATTCAGATTCAAATCGATTGTGATGAAATCTTAATAAAAATTGTGTTTTACTTTTCTTTTCGTTTTACTGTTTTGTTTCAATCCTAGTTCCTGCAGTTCTATAATATAGTTTTATATATAATACAGACTATCTACTTGGTATTGTTCCGGTTCGAAGGGTGAGTGAGCCAGTGTAATTACAGGCACAAAGGACATAACATCTTAGTTCTCAAGTTTGGTGGGGCATTGGCGTGACGCCAATATCTATGGGCGTTGAACACCATCAGGTGATCTATATGCTCGCCCGCCTACCTTTAGTCTACTGCAAATAAAATATTTAGACAATTTCGACGTGAAACTTTGATCATAAAATATGAACCTATATAATGAAGGAAAATAATACATCAGGTTTATTGTAAAGAATATTTTTATTGCAATCACGTGACGAAGTGAAGTAATGAGTACACGATACACGCCAATAGAACGGTGCCATCAAACACTAAATATCTCGCGCTATGCTAACTGTGGACGGTAACATTGCAGTGAGCTTTCTAATAGCTGCTTAATCTAGAACGTTCTCAATTTATAAGTATATAAAACAAAGTTCATTTTTAATTAATAAAACAAGAAGTCTAGTTTAAACATGTAAAAGTATTATCTACAGTGTAAATTAAAAATATAATTATTTGGATAGTTATGAAAAATAAATACTACTTAGTCTAGTGCCACCAAAAGGTGTGTTCTCTATATACATGTTAAAATACAATCATCGTCACTACAAAATCTTATAAAATTGATCCTCAGTCTCGATCCGAAGAGCAGACCGCAGTTACACAATATCACAATATAAATAAGTATCTCAGCCGATAAGGACACGCCCACACGTGACGCCCACGCGTGACGCCCACGCGGACGCAAGGACTGAACTACGAATACATAATACATATAACGGGGCGAGTCGGAATGTCGGAAGTTGAGCAATACATGATACAATCCAGGTAATACTGGTATTGGTAGTTTATAACATATAAGTACATTCGCCTCGGACCGAACTACTCTGTACACTTACACTACTCGTACTTAGGTCTAGTCGAGCTGCGCTTCGAGCTCCAGTGTCGGAGTTATACAATACAATCTTCAATATACAGACTTGTGTTTAAGGCACGGACGTCTCGCCGCCGCCCACGCGCGCCGACGCGTCTACACTAACAGCTTCCTACAGAAACGTGTACCAACGTGACTCAGGGGGGGGGAGCTTCGCAGACGGGCGCGGGGACCGTCGGCGGTCGAGGACGCCTTCACTATAATTAATTTAGAATCTTGCACGCTTTTCGGTTCACTTACTCTAGGTCGATATAATATACATACAGGAGCACGAGTACACCTCGGTCGAACGGACTGGCCGCCACTTGGCGTCGCAGTATGACTATTTACAATAATTACTAGGTAAGAAGGCGCACGCGATGCCGAGTGGCGGGTGCCGTGCGCACCGGACGATAATCAATTAAAGCGTAAGTACACCTCGCAGCTAGCACTCGACGGAGGTCACTCGCGACACTACTGCGTGCGACGTGCGACACGCGACACTATGTATTATAATTATTACAATTCGGGTATAAGTACCGATCGTAACTAAGTACTTGTAACACACAAGTTTATTTTTTAAATATTGTTCGATTATGATTTTAGTGAGAGCATACAATATACTTTTGAGGGTTACAATCGTTCATAACATCATTTGGTGAATACAAGTCATCACACGTCGACGTCTATAGAACTGTCTAATCTCAGCCATCGTCCAAGTCAGAAACATTCGCGACGATCCTGCGCGCTATATGAGGCGCTCCTCCGGCGGCGGCTTGAGCGCGTGCGTGATCATCTCGGCGCGCGGGTTGCAGTACTCCTGCCCCGACGGCGAGTACGTGCCCCGGGTGGCGCGCTTGCGCCGCGCCTGCGCCGCCAGCGCCGCCAGCGCCGCGCCGCCCAGCAGCAGCGCCGCCAGCGCGCCGCCCACGCCCAGCGCCACGCGCGTGGCCTGCCCGCCGCTCGCGCCGGCCTCGCCCGCCACGGCCGCCTGCGAGCAGTTCTTGCCGGCCCAGCCGTCCTCGCAGTGGCACACGTAGTCCACGTGCGCGGCGCAGGCCTGCTCGCAGCGGCCGTGCAGGCAGGGCCCGTGCGGCCCGCCCTCCGCGCCGCCCTCGCCCGCCTCGCCGGCCTCGCCCGCCTCGGGCGCGCCGGTCGCGTAGCAGGGGTCGAGCAGCGCGCACTCGTCGCCGCAGTGGCCGGCGGCGCACTCACACCTGCGGAGACACGAGCGGTCAGAGCCGCTGACTGGGGGAGGGGGCGGTAGGGCCGGGCGGCGACACGCACGTGTACCCGCCGGGCAGGTTGCGGCAGCGGCCGGGCCCGCAGCTCACGCGGCGCTCGGCGCACTCGTCCACGTCCAGCTCGCAGCGCGCGCCGCGCCATTCTGTGGAGCGACGCGGTCTTAGTGTTAAATTTAATAATTATATTTTATATTTTCGGCATCACTTTATAAAACTGCTGTAAAAAATATATAAATTTTAATCTTTTGACCGTGAAAACGATAACGTGATAACGTGACGGCGATACTGACGCGAGTTATATCGGAAACCTGAGCTACGAATTGGTCAAATTCAAATTACTTCATTCAATATTGAAGTATTTTACTTACTTATTGATTGTCAAACTGGAAACTACTACCGGTTCGGAAAAGAAACACCCAGCCCTGAGAAGAACCGGCGAAAGAAACTCAGCGGGTTGATGTTTTATTTTTTATCTTTTACAAAAAAAACAACAATAAGAAATAGCCATGCGGCGATCGTCTCACCCCCAAGGTGTGCTATCATCCATAAATTTAATAATTGTATACCTTTAGCACACAAGCGATCCTTTACAATATTTTTAAATTTAGCAACTGAAGTATTTTGAACGCTTTCTGGGATCCTGTTGTAGAAACGTACACATTGCCCCACAAAAGAGTTACTGACTCCTTGCAGTCGAGTAACGGGAGTAATTAATTTGTGTTTGTTCCTTGTACCAATGTTATGAGTATCACATTTTCTCACAATATAATTAATGTTTTTCCGTACATACATAACATTACTTAATATGTATTGAGAGGCAACAGTTAATATTTTAATTTCTTTAAATTTCTGTCTTAGGGATTCTCTAGCTCCTAGGTTACAGATCGCGCGAATAGCCCTCTTCTGCAGTACAAATATCGTATTGATAGCGGCCGCATTACCCCACAGCATAATGCCATAAGACATGATACTGTGAAAATAACTAAAATATACGAGACGGGCCGTATCGACATCGGTAAAAAATCTTATTTTCTTAAATGCAAAAGCCGCCGAGCTTAGTCTACTCGCCAATCCGTCAATATGGGGGGCCCACTGCAATTTGGCATCAACAGTAAGGCCAAGAAATACAGTGGACTCAACTGGATCCGCGATCGAACGGAAGAGACGAAAGTCCTCGTCGAAGTGTCGAAAATAAATGATAAGTTAGTTAGTTAGTTATATAAATTTTCATTATAATAAATATTTGAAGGACAAAATAAACGTTCGAGTTTCCAATAGAGGCGGCAGTACCCACCCAGCGCACACGACGCGACGGCCAGGAGCACTACCCACGTGTGGGTCCGCAGGCGGCGCATGGCGAGCGCATCACGTATTGCACTAGATCGTCCCGTCACATGTCCCGAGTGCGCGCCGGACGACTAGTTGCGCGACGGTGACGGCGACGGTGGCCTCGGGCCGAGGCCGGTGATTCAGCAAGTGTAATTGTTTGCTAAGTTTCCTCGGCGCGCCGTTATCGTGGGCCGCCGTCGCGCGAGGCGGTGCGCGTCACATTCATTATTCAATTGATGAGCCACTCTCAATAGAATTACTCAAGCGTTGCATCACCGCGGTACTTATATTTTAATTCACTGAATTTTATCACTTCGTAATACATTTATACATGTATAATTTAATGTTTATTTGCATGTCTATTTGCAAGATGCATATGATTTTACTGAATTACTTTATTAACGTATCACTCACATACGACACGGCCGTTTGAGTCGCTGTAACGTTATCAGCGATTTATCTTCAGTATTAGATTGTTGTCGACGGCGCGTTTGCGGACTGATAAGAGTCGAACGGCGGAGCGGAAACATCATTACGGTTTATATTAAAAGTCACCTCCGCACGTTTGCACCAATTTATGTTAGATTACATTTTAGTTTTGAATATTATATTTTTTGTTTATGCAATTCAGATTTAAAAAAAAATAATTATTCGATCATTTTTATCACGTTACGTCAGATACGATACTTCCATGTTTTGTTATAATGTTACCGTTACACGTGTATTGACGGTTATGCTTAATACTTATTCTGTTTATATTTATCGCAATATTAGTTCGAAGTTTTTAAAATAAATTAGTTGCATTGATATTAGTCACGAGTATAAATGTTAAGATTTTTTTAGAAAAATTATTTATTAAATAGATCAGTAGAGAATTATTATTATTATTCTATTTAATTATTGAATTTAAGATACAAATATTTACTCTGCCTGATAATTTCCATAAAGTCGAATATAATCCAACGCCATAATACGTATATACATCTATAGATTGCATGTCGTTTATAATCAAATATAATATATGTCGTGTGGGTGCTGCGTGTGGTGCGTACCGGGCGGGCAGTCGCAGAGGGGCGGGCGGCGGCGCGGCACGCACCGTCCGCCGTGCAGGCACGCGGCGTCGCCCGCGCACTCGTCGCGCTCCTCGCCGCACGCGCGGCCTCGCCAGCCCGCCTCGCACGCGCACGCCGGCGGCTGCGGGACACACGCCGTACGGTTACTCGTCTCGTTCCGCCGTCTCCTTCGCCGCGTGCCGGGGTACTCACGACGGCGTCGACGTCGCAGCGCCCGTGCAGGCAGGGCTCCACCTCGCAGAAGGCGAGCTCGCAGTGCACGCCCCGGTAGCCGTCGGCGCAGTCGCACGTGTAGTTGTTGCCGTGCGCGTCGGGCACGTCGCGGCACAGCGCGCGCGGCGCGGGCGCGCAGGGCTCGTGCGCGCACGTGCGCGTGCGCGGCTGGCGGCAGCTCGGGCCGCGCCACTCGGCGCCGCACTCGCAGCGGTAGCCGCCCGCCAGGTCCACGCACGTGCCGCCGTTGGCGCACGGGGCCGACTCGCACTCGTCGATGTCGTGCTCGCAGCTGAAATTTGTCGACGAGGACGTCGCCGGGTCAATAGGTGCAGTGTCGGGAACCGAGGGAATCTTCGATTTCGGTCGTCACTCACAGTTCCCCGTCGAACCCTTCGGCGCACTCGCAGACGTACTTGGCGACGTCGTCCCGGCAGGTGGCGCCGTTCTGGCACTGGTTGTTTTCGCACTCGTCGATGTCGGTCTGGCAGTAGTCGCCGGTGTAGCCGGGCGGACACGCGCACGCGTACGAGTTGCGCACGTCTGCGCACGCGCCGCGCACGCACTGCGCCTCCACGCACAGCACGCAGCCCACGCCGCTCGACGCGCCCCACGGGGAACCCGACCTGTTTATTGTATACCCATATAATGTCTATTATATACCCATTTATGAACAGTCAATCGTCAGATTCAATAGTATTGACAACTTAAACAACTTTCAATAAATTATACAAAAAATGAGTGCTTTCTTTTTATGTAATGCTGAATGCACGGCATAATAAAGAATCAAAGGCAAAGACTAGTGAGGGTTATATCTACAGGGCACTCACAGCAGCGCGTAGTGCGGCTGCGCGGCGAGCAGGGCGGCGGCCGAGCCCACGAACAGCTGCTCCTCCGTGAAGAAGGGCAGCAGCAGCGCCCCCACGTGCACGGCGCCCAGGCAGCCCTGCGGACGAGCGACGTTACAGTCGTACGGCGGCACATTAAGCCTGTGACGTCTGTTGCACTGCGTACATCATATACACTACCTTGAAATACTCTCCGGCCAGGTTGTCGTCTATGAACTCGTCTCCTTCCGAATACTCAAACACACTGGGATCCGTAGAGTTCTCCATCTGGTTAAGTAAGATAAGATTACGTTGTACATTTTACTCTCTTACCTAACTATCGAATAACGACCCGCTGACTAATTGAATTCATTTAAAAAAGAACATATATCTTTAATCGGTAATCTTTTATAGTATCCGATTCGAAGTAACGCAATGTGACCGCATACGACTCAAAACATCATTTGAGTTACTAACGACGGTGGTGGTGTAGGGGCCGGCGGGCGAGGGGCGCGCGGTGGCCGGGGGGGAGCTGGCGCGCACGCCGCCCAGGGTGATGAGTCCCTCGGTGACCAGCCGCTGCCACGCAGCAACGTCGATGGTGTCCGACAGCCCCACTTCCTCGTGGCCGTCCGCGTCGACGAACGAACCTATCGACGGTCAGACGGAGCTCGGGTTCAGTTCGTTAAACAAATTTTAGAAACTCTCAGAATGCATAGAGTATTTAGGAATCTGGCGAACGCGCCCGCTCGGGTACCGGTGAGGCGGCCGTCGGCCAGCACGAGGCGCAGCGTGACCCAGGCGTGGTGCGGGCGGCGCGCGCGCATGCGGCGCTGCGCGGGCAGGCCCCCCAGGCGCCACTGCACGCCCACCTGCCCCTTGTACAGCCCCACGCTGAACACGCTGCCGGAGTCGGCGCCCTCGGCGCGGAACAGCGTGCCGCCCACCTTGCTCCTGCCGGACAGAGCGCGTGTGAGACGGCGGTGGTGTGGCGGTGGTGCGGGCGGCGGGCGGCGGCGCACCTGTAGGTGATGGTGAGCGAGGCGGGCGGCTCGAGGCGCAGCGGCTCGGCGGCCAGCGCGGCTCGCGGCTCGCGCAGGCGGTAGCTCAGCGTCGTGTTCACTCCGTCGAACGTCGCGTTGGACACGCACTCGTACCTGATCGCGCACGTTATCGCGTTACGTACATTTATCCAGTTTAATGTTATCATCGTGAAAAATCATCGTAATGAAAGAGTCGGGGCTCGTGTTACCCGCGGTCGAGATTTCGGCAGTGCGAGTTGAGCGGGCAGCCCTGCAGCTGGCAGAACTCGACCTCGGCGCACTGCTTGCCCTTGTACCCGCGCGGACACGTGCACCTAGAGACGAGGATTCGTTAATATTCGATAATATTCGAACCCGCGGCCGGCGGCCCGCCACGTACGTGTAGTCGTTCCAGGTGAGCGCGCACGAGGCGTTGTGCAGGCAGGGTCGGGAGGCGCAGGCGTCGTCCGACACCACGCCGCGCAGCACGCCGGCCGGGTCCAGCGACACCTCGCCGAAGGGCTCCGGCACGCGCAGCCCGGCCGCCTGCAGCGGGAAGAACTCCACCACCGTCACGTTCACGCCGTTCGACACCTGCGACGAGCGAAACACATGAATTATAATATCCGACAACCGAAACGAACGGCTAGCGTTACGTTAGAGACGTTGTACGTTTAGTTCGTCACCTGCACGTCTTGTATGACTCCCTTGAAGTAGTCGGCGTCGTCGGGCTCCGGCGCGGCGGGAGCGGGCGCGGCGGTCGAGGCGCCGTCCGCGGCCGGCGACGGCGACGGCGACGGCGGCGGCGACGGCGGCTGCGGCGGGGGAGGCGGGCCGCCCAGGTACAACACCTGAATTTATTTAATTAAAGAGAGAATTTAATCTATACACTGTATTATTATTTGTAAAAACGTTATACCGTTGTTATCTCACCTGCGCATCCAGCTGTTTAGCTGCGGAGATGGACTTGCGGAAGTATTCCGTACCGTTCAGTTTCACTTGAACCAAAGTCGAATTTCGGACGACCTGCGAAAGATATAGTACATATTTAAATAGCTTTTAGATAAACTCAATAAAAGTTAATGCACAGTTAATGCACAGCGATAGAATATAATAGCGATCGGTCACCTCGATGAGATGCAGATGTCCATTGTCGAGCCTGGTCCCGCCGACGGTGTAGTCCTCGGGCGTCTGGTTGAAACGCAGGTGGACGAGCAGCTCGCCGCCCTTGAGCGACGCACCCACCAGCGTCTCCTCCGTCTGGCCGTACCTGCGACACGAGACGGTGAGCGCGCGGGAGGCGGGCCTGGCGGGCCTGGGGGGCCTGGCGGGCCTGCGTCGGGCCGCGCGGCGCGTACCTGGGCAGCGAGCCGAGGTAGAAGATCTGGCCGGTCGGCTTGCGCGTGCGGATGAACATGGAGATGTCGAGCGCGGCGTGCACGGCGCGGCGAGCGGCGTCCGACACGGCCACCGCCACCACCGAGCGCGGCCGCGCCGCCTCCTGCCCGAACGTGGCCGCCGTGTAGTCTGCAAGGGCACACGGTCACTACGCCGCCTCGCACACCCCCCACCACCCCCTGGCCCGCATACGCACTGTACTGGCAGGTGTCGCCCAGGTGCGGGCGCGGACACGTGCAGCGGAACGACGTCCAGTGGTCCTCGCAGGCGCCGCCCGACAGGCAGGGGTTGGGCGCGCACTGCGGCGTGCGCGGGCACGAGGCCAGCACGCGGTGCAGCACGGCGCGCGCCGCCGACCGCTCCGCCTCGTCCGCCTCGCCCGCCTCGCCCGCCTCGCCCGAGCCTTCGTCGGCCGCGCCCTCCGCCTCGTCGGGCCCGGCCCGCTCCGTCTGGCTCTCGGCCAGGCTCGAGTTCGAGTCCTCGGGAAGAACCTGCGAGATTATCATAGTTATACAATATAAGTATTGATGAACCTCGAACCGTGTGAAATTTGATAATAACATAATTGCTGTTGGAGTAATAGACTGTTAAGGTATCATATTAAATATAAATATCGAACATTGAAACGAGATAGCCAACGATTTTCTACTAACCCACTGTCCGTTAACGACGACGTCCTGAAAGCAGCCCACGAAGAAGTTGGGTCCGTGCGTGAGCGTTGCGTAGGAGGAGCCCGCCGTGCCCAGCCGAGTGGAGGGGAACGACGTGACTGATGCGTTAAACGCTTCGTTTTGGCTGATCGGGTAGATAGTTTGCTCCTCGTTGGCCGCCAGCACGAGATGCGACGAGTTTATCGTTACGAACACCTACAAACATCATTCTCATTAAAATATTTTTCTGCGCGTAGACCACGTACCTATACCTATGTGTACATTCCACACATGTAATCGAATAAACCAACATCTGTGTACCTTCTGCCAATTGCTGTCATTGAGATTGGAACCGATAAAGACTCCCTCCCACTTGTTGAGCAGCGACGAGTGTAGATTGAGATGGCCGTTGGACAGCTCCAGGAAGAAGTAGGTGAGCCCCCGGCCCATAGCGAGCAGGCCGTTGCCCAGCGTCGTCTTGAAGCGGAACGAGATGTCATATCCCTCCTCGCGGGACGTGTTCACCTCCGCGTAGCTGCTCTTCTCCAGAGACATCGTCGTTATCTAGAAGGACGACGTCGAGTCACAATCGATGTGGGGCCACTGAGCACTTCACTCTACCTATTTGAAGAAATAAAGATTAATCGATTCTTTATGGTAGGTTTTATCAAACCTTCTCGCAGGTGGTGCCGTAGTGTCCGGGCGTGCAGGAGCAGTTGAAGCGGTGTTCGGTCTCGCGCACGAGCCAGGGCAGGCACGTGCCGTGGTGGCGACACGGGGCGTCGCGACAGCCCGTCAGCACCACGGAGCAGTTCTGGCCGCCCCAGCCCGCCTCGCACGAGCAGTAGTACGAGGCGCGCCCGTCGTAGCAGCGCCCGTGCTGGCAAGGCGTGTACCTGCACGCACACGCGTCGTCAGTCACGCCCACACGCTCCCCGCTCGCGGGCTCGCTAGGGACGCGCGACTCGTACCGGAGACATTCGTTGATCTCCAGCTCGCAGTGCTGGCCCTCGTAGCCGGCGGCGCAGTCGCAGCTGTAGCCGCCGACGGCGTCCACGCACTTGCCGTGCTTGCAGGGCGAGGACGCGCACTCGTCGATGTTGATCTCGCAGCGCGGGCCCGTCGTGCCCGCCACGCACACGCACTCGTAGCTGACGACGGAAATAGAAATCCGCGTGACACACGGGACGAGACGGGACGGCGGCACGCTCGGGCCGGGACTCACCCGCTGGCGGCGTCGAGCGAGAAGGGCTGGTAGAAGACGTCGGGCAGCGGCGCGGGCAGCGCGGGCGGGGGGGGCGCGTCGCGCGCGCGGTACAGGCTGCGGTCGCTGCGCTGCAGGCACACGCCGGAGTGCTTGCAGGGCGCGGCCTCGCACTCGTCCACGTCCGTCTCGCAGTTCTTGCCTGCACACGGAGCGCTTTAGAGGGCGGCCACGGGCGGGCGGGGCGGCCGGTGGGAGTCACTGACCGGTGAAGCCGGGGTAGCAGGAGCAGTGGTAGTCGTTGACGTCGTCGAGGCAGGTGCCGCCGTTGCGGCAGGGTCGCGGCGCGCACTCGTCGATGTTGAGCTCGCAGTCGTCGCCCGAGTAGCCCGTGCCGCTGCACTCGCACGTGTAGCCGTTCAGCCCGTCCACACAGCGCCCGCCGTGCTCGCACGGGCTCGACTACGGACATTCGATTATATTATTATCGGTCTAATTGCGAAAATTACTACGTCATAAAGTTATAAACAAAATCTATAAGGCAAGGGTAGTTTTTTAATGGTAACAACAACGTCCGTACAACGTATAGACTATCTGTTAATGGTTTAGGTACCTCGCAGTCGTCGATGTCGATCTCGCAGTGCGGGCCGGTGAGGCCGTCCTGACACACGCACTTGTAGCTGGCGATGCCGTCCACGCACGTGGAGCCGGACGCGCACGGGTTGGACGCGCACTCGTTGATGTTGATTGAACAATCCTTGCCTGAAGGAAGTACCAAAAAAGCATAACTAACATAACATGCAAATATAAGAATAGTTAAGAAGCTATGAACAAATATTCTATTAAATTAGTAACATTTATATAAAGATCTCAAAAATACGTACCGTCGTACCCCTCCACGCAGGTGCATTCGTAATTATTTTCTAAATTCTGACATGTACCGCCGTTCTTACAGGGTGAAGACAAACATTCATCGATGTCCTGCTCGCAACTGTCGCCCGTATATCCTATACTCAAAATCATAACTGTTATTGCATTTAAACCGTATTTATGGTTCTTATATTAAAATTGTAGACCAATTTATTGTGTGTTTTAAATTGTCGTACTTTATAAACTTAAGTATATTATATACAAAAGAGGTTTTTAATTTGATATCTTGTTACAATATCACAGCATTCGGTGCACACGGGAAAAAAATTAAGTTATTATTATTTCAAGTCAATAAAAACTAAAATGTAAATAAATAAAATCAAACTCACCCGGCTTGCAATAGCACTGATAAGAACCAGGAAGATTAAAACAAACTCCATTATTACATATTTTCGGCATCAATGCACATTCATCAATATCCAGCTCGCAGAATCTTCCTAAAAAAATATTTTTTACTTAGTATAATATGTACCGTACGTATTTCAATTATACATTAAAGTTAAGCAAATACAAATTAAAACCACCTCCAATTATGATCAATAACAATATGACACTACTAAAATTATCCATTTCATTATTATAATTTTTAGTAAATATATATTTAAAAAAAAACAATTACAAAAATATAAAATTTATTCACATATCGTGACATTCGCTATTTACACAAGTGGTTAAACCTTGCCGCTGGACGTAAAACAATAGTTTCATTACACGAGACTCATTGCCTGAGACGTCATATAATGCACATTGTATTATTATCTATTCATACATTTTTCATAATCGAGGTTAAATTATAAAATGTCTTCAAATTATTGTTATTATACAAAGATTGTATGCGAGTTTATTGTTTCTTAGAACTACTAAAATATTAATACTCTGTTACATCACTGTGACTAATTGACAGCTGACAGTTGCCGTCACACGGACAATATTGTCCGTAATGAATAATCAGTGAAAGACGACGCACACTTGTCACAACATTCTAAGTAAAAAGAGAAGGCGTAAACATGTGTTAATAAAACTATATACAGTTACTATTTACAATGGAATATTAATAAGAAACAGTTCTAGGAAATGGTGCAATTATATTATTAATCATGATATATCCGTTGCGAAACATTTTGAGGTTACATCGGAAGCGCAACGCATTTTCTCGTTTTAACCATTTTCGAGCTTCAAATGGCGATGAAAACAGTCATGATAATACAAATCGAGTTAAAAAGAAGGAGTTTGAAACACTCTTTCAACAATATAAAGATAAAATAATGTTTAATTCATATCTGGAACATGACAAAATAGAACTCGGCTATTATAAATATCACATAAAAACAATAACAAACGCTCGAAAAGCGGAAGCGAAACGATTTGAAGAAAAGAGTTTACCACCCTTGCCTGTCGCATTGCAGTATTACGTCGATAAAGATAGGCTTTTAGATGAGGAAACTGTTAAGGAAGTTGAGGATTCTCCGAAAACTTTTCAATTGCCTTTCTCTCGTACAACAGATGTCAAAATATGTGAAGACGAAGTTAAAATCGCGAAACAATCCGAAGAGGAGTTCGACAGATCAAATATAAACAATTGGATGACAAACTATGAACACTTTGATGATGCAATGTTATCGGAAGATGAAAATTATGACTTAGAAACCCAGTGGAGTAAGCATTATGGTACTGCAGATCCGATGGCACCAATCAGTCATGTCAATTGCGGTGGATGTGGAGCTCTATTGCACTGCAATGACCCCGCTATACCTGGTTACTTACCTAGTGAGCTTTTCAAAGGTCGAAAAGATGATGAATTGAAGACAATGGAATGTCAGAGGTGTCATTTTCTTGCAGAATACAACATTGCTTTAGATGTTACTGTGCAGCCTGAAGAATATGAAAAACTTCTTCAGTCTATAAGGTTAACTAGGATATTTTTACCTTCAATATCTATATATTGATTGATACTAACATGAGTTGTGTTAAAACTATACCATAATAGCTAGTGTTGTTTGTGATTTATTTTATCGTTACTAATACTGATTTACTATAACAATTTCTAAATTGCTTAAAAGTAATAAAAGCAGTGTAAGTTGTTGCTCGTCAACTATATTAATATAATTGTTCTTTGAACTCTTCAAAAATTATTACAAGACATGCATATTTTCAGGTTCAATTTAATACCTCAATATATTGAATGACATTAAGGCCTGCATAATACCAATTTAAATGATGCAAATTTTTAACTATTGTATGATAAATAATATTATTTATTTACAGACACATCAAATCTTTAGTGTTACTGATGGTGGACTTACTAGATTTCCCATGCTCCTTTTGGTCTGGCATAATAGACATTATTGGTCCTGATAGACCCATTATTATAGTGGCTAATAAGGTAAGAAAATATAGTTTTTATATGGCACAATTAAAAAAAAATTATATAATTTAATGTTATGTATAATTTTGTTAATAAAATTGGTTATTCTAGGTTGATCTCCTACCTGGTGACAGTATTGGTTACCTGAAGAGAGTCAAAGAATCCCTCATGTCAGAAATTAAAAAGACTAGATTAAGAGAGGCCAATATTAAATATGTTGCATTGATATCGGCTAAGACTGGTTATGGTGTGGAAGACTTGATATCGGCTATGTTTAAGTTATGGTTATACAAGGGTGATGTATTCCTTGTAGGCTGTACGAATGTCGGCAAGAGCTCCCTCTTTAATGTCTTATTGCAATCTGACTACTGCAAAGTGCATGCTGTCGATATTGTGAAAAGAGCAACTGTAAGTCGATGGCCAGGCACTACATTGAATCTCTTAAAATTCCCAATCAACAGGCCATCAGGATGGAAAATTCGCGAGAGAAGCACAAGACTACAATCTGATGCAAAACTTTTAAAGACTGAAAATGAAATTAGAAAAGAACAACTATCGGGGAAAAGCATTTCCGAGGCACCATCTCTAATTGGTCATATAGGACGGACATTCAATGAGTACCAGGTTTTTAGTGATAATATTGCAGAGAAAAGGCAACCGTTAGAAGTACTTGACGAAAAACACGAATTATTTAAGAAAAGTAAATGGTTTTATGATACACCGGGAGTAATTCATCCAGACCAAGTGCTTTCACTCCTTAGTACTGAAGAACTGCTGTTAACTATACCAAAAAAGCTCATAAGACCACAGACCTACTATTTGCATAAAGGCGCGACATTATTTATAGGTGGCTTGGCAAGAGTAGATCTCTTGGACTGCACAGATCCTTGCCGCTTCACAATTTTCTGCTCTGAAAACCTACCTATAACTGTGGTAAAGACTGAAGAGGCAGATGAAGTTTACAATAATTTTGTTGGTACTGAATTATTTGCTGTACCCACGGGTGGTTCAGAAAGACTGAAAAACTGGCCAGGGTTACAGAAGAAACAAGATAATATACGATTTACTGGTGAGGGGCCTAAAATATGTTGCGGTGATATAGTTCTTTCTTCAGTAAGTTGGGTGTCAGTGACTGCTAAGTTGGACACACCTTGTGTGGTCACAGCATGGACTCCCGAGGGTAGAGGAATCCACAAACGCTATCCCTCATTACTGCCATATGCCATTAATTTAAAAGGCAAGAGGGTCCGAGATACACCAGCATACATGCTGGGAAACATATTTACTGATGATGAATAAATTTAGTAGTAACTTGATCATAACAGTAAAAATTCAGGTCAAAATAAATTACCATTAACCAATTTTCTTCTTTTATTTGGTCTTTATATATACCAATTTTTAATCAACATATTGCTTTAATTCTAAAAATTCTAACTAGGTATTTAACTATTGCACATTATCCGCAACTATGTTTATCTATTAATGAGTTAATAAATATTACATACTATTTTAAATAATATTTGTTTAGATGTTTGTATGTTTGTCATCATTGCTTCTTCAACAAACTAGTAAAATTCATTAATATTATACCAACTGAGTCGAAATTCACACAACTGTTTTTTTTTATAATATTGAGACTTAGTTGGCGCGTTAGTTTTTCAGCCCCTCTGTTACCTATTAATTATACGATTTCCTATTGTAATATAACTGATATTTCTGTTTACTGATATGTTTTTTGTTTTATTTGAAGCCGTCCTCGGCGCCAGTGCGATTAATGCACCGCTTAAAATACGACTGACAGGAATTGAGTCAAGTAGTCGAGGCCCGATGGACGCAATATCACACTGAGAATACTTGTGCTGTAAAAGATCAGCAACCTCCAGAACGGTTTAGCCCTCAAACGATCGATAGCAACTCGTGTAACGCGTCGGATCGGTATAGAGTAGTTCGATTAGTCTGCGGGAACCCACGGCTAATCTGAATAAACGATGGGCACTCGATATAAAATATAATATACGATAACGTTAACACCGACTGACCGTTGTTCCCGGGCGGGCACTGGCAGCGGAACAGGCCGGAGTCGAGCGCGAGGCACGTGCCGTTGTGGCACGGCGACGACGCGCACGCCGAGTCCGCCGCGCCCGCCGCGCAGCGCCACGCGCCGCCCTGCTCCACGCACTCCTGCACACGCACGCACGTCACGTCACGGCACGGCACGGCACGGCACGCCGCGCGCACGCACGCGAGCCCACTCACCTGTCGGGCCGGGCAGGGCGAGGCGCGGCAGTCCAGCGCCAGCTCGCAGTCGGCGCCGCCGTAGCCGGGCCGGCACTCGCAGCCGTCGGCGCGACACGTGCCGCCGTTGACGCAGCCGCGCCCGCACGCCGCGCCGTCCGCGCCGGCCGCGCCGGCCGCCTCCGCCGCCGCGCTCGGGGCGTCGCAGCGCGCGCCGCCCCAGCCCGGCTCGCACTCGCAGCGGAAGCCGTTGGCCTGAGGGGGTCACCGGTGTAGTCCGTCAGTGCGGCCCACGTCACTCGCTCCCGTCCCTCGAGCGGCGCGCGAGTACTCACGAGGTCGCGACAGGACAGCGCGTGCGCGCAGGGGGCGGCGGCGCAGCGCTCCGCCAGCGCCTTGCCGGCCGGGCCCAGCTCGCAGTACACGCCTGCGCACACGGAACGTCACTCGCACACATCGTACGCTGGCAGATGTGTCACTCTAGTCACTAATCATTCCCCGAGCTAGTGGTCTAACGTCACTACGGACACGTCCCGAGTAAACAAAACGTTATATGTGTTATAATTCAAAGCACATGCACGATGAAGTAAAATGGAAAAATTAAAAGAACATTCAAATGATTATTGCATAATGAGAAAGAAAACGAGTACGTACACTAACGCCATGACGCGAGCTATACACAAGTGACAGACTGACTTGTAGCAAACTGCGAGTGTCAGGCGAGACATCATAACTATCTCGTTTAATATTAAAATGTCATTTGTGTGCGACTCCGTATGAAGCTCCACAGAACAACACAGTGAGAGGTAACCGATCCAAATCTAAATAATATTTGTATCGGTGCAGTCCGACCCAGACGTTCATATATATGAATAGTTGTACATACATTAATACCGAGTAATTCGTACATCGACGGCTCGCGGTTCATGCGCGGATTCGCAGGTAGCTCCTATTTATACGAGTACTGCTGCAAACATCTGGGACGGGCTCGACGCTATCTCTAACTAAAACGACATATCATCCAGCATGGCAGCACACCTAAGACAGCGGCAGTCGGCAGGCACATTCAGCGGACACGACACTAATTCTGTACCTTAACACTATTATCTTCTAATCCTAACTACGGCGGAAAGAGAATTACTGACGGTCACTGCGGGCGGCCGCCGCACCGCGAGCCGCGCTCTAGGGAAACGGAAGTCAGGTATTACATCAGTCGGCCGACAGGACAGGACGGGAGGGGGGCGATACGTACCCTTGTACCCGGGCGCGCACGTGCAGTTGAAGTGGTCGGGCGCGCGCGCGCACGTGGCGCCGTTGAGGCACACGCCCGCGTCGCACGCCGCCTCCAGCGAGCTGCAGTTGGGGGCGGGGCCCGGCGCGCCTGCAACACGCGCACTTGTACCGCACGCACACCACACGCACACCACACGCGCACCACACGCGCACCGCCACCCGCGCCGCGCACTCACCGTAGTAGCCCAGGTCGCACACGCACAGCACCTGCTTCGACACCATCACGCCGGCCACCATGGCGGGCATCCCGGCCCGGCAGTGCGAGCGCGGCGGGCACTGCAGCTCGGCGCAGGCGGAGGGCGCGGTGGGCGCGGCGGGCGGCGGCGCGGCGGGCTCGCACAGCGGGGGCGCCAGGCCGCGCGCGCACACGCAGCGGAAGCCCGCGCCGCCGTTCTCCTCCACGCACGCGCCGCCCACGCCGCACGGGCCCGACGCGCACGCCGACATCTGCGGGCGGAGCGGCCGTTAGCGAGTGCCGGCGCCGAGGGGGCGGGGAGGGGGACGGGCCCACCTGGTGGCAGCGCTCGCCGGTGTAGCCGGGCAGGCAGGCGCACACGAAGCCCCCGTAGGTGTCGTAGCAGGCCCCGTGGCCGCACACGCCGCGCTCCTCCTCGCACTCGTTCACGTTGAGCTCGCAGCGCGCGCCGCCGTAGCCTGCGACCGGATACCGATATATATGTATTAGAAAAATAATATCACTCTCACTAGCGGCTACACGAGAATTAATATATGATTACGGGAATTAATATAGTATATGATTTGCTGGTCACTCGACCGGGCGCAGTACGAAGGTGCAGACGGACGCGGTACGTACCGGTGCCGGTGCAGTCGCAGGTGTAGTTGTCGACGTCGTCGACGCAGCGGCCGCCGTGCAGGCACGCGTCGGCGCCCGCAGACGAGCACTCGTCGATATCGATCTCGCAGTTACGGCCCGTGTAACCTGCGGACGGCGGGCTCCCGTTAGTCGACACGGCGTGTGTCGTAGGGCACCAGTACACGTCGGCGCGGGCGACTCACCAGAGGGACAGTCACACACGTATTCGTCGGCGCCGGGCGGCACGCTGCAGCTGCCGTTGTTGCGGCACGGGCCCGCCACGCACTGCGGGTCCAGCGACTCCTCCAGCTCGCAGTAGGTGCCTGCACAGAGGGGCGGGTAGAGCGGGGCGGGCGGTGGTGTGCGAGGGGGCGGGGCGGGCGGTACCGTGGTAGTGCGGCGGGCAGAGGCAGGCGTAGTCCCCGCGCGCGTCCTCCACGCAGCGCGCGGCGTGCCGGCAGGGGGCGGAGGCGCACGGGTCGCCCGCGTCCACCTCGCAGTTGTTGCCCGTGTAGCGCGCCGTGCAGTGGCACTCGTATCTGCCGGTGTCGTATTAGGTATTAGATAGATAGCCGTGGAGGACTTATTCTTTAACGAGCTTTGTTTGTGTCCGGCAATGATATTATATTATGTACGTAGAGCTTATCGATATGTTAACGAAATAAATAGTTTACGAACTTGTCGTGTCTCGATATGCAGGTGCCGTGCCTTAAGCATGGTTCGTTGTAACAGTGATCTTTTGGTGGTATCCTCAAAACGTCCTTTCTATCTATACCTGAAATTAATTGAATACATATACTTTAATTTTATACGTTTTTTGAATCGTTAATAACGTACTATTATTTTACATATTTTATTTTATGGTTGTGAACTTGATAGGTTGAATGAAAGAACATACTTTGTAAGGAAAAAATGACTGTACACTATACTGACCACTTTATCCTTAAATATTATAAAACAAAGTCCCCCGCGTTTCATGTCTGTCTGTATGTACGCGCTAAACTAAAAAACTACTGAAGGGATTTTCATACGGTTTTCACTAATAGATAAAGTGATTCAAGTGGATGGTTTACGTGTATAATTCATTAATATTTTCTGTAAATTTGTTGAAATATAGCAAAATTTGTTGAAGAAGTCGGAAAAAAACGAGCATATTGGGAGCTTTCATCGAAAACGCTGCACAATCCCTTTGAGTTATAACAAAACAATGTATGGTGAAATTGTTCCCCTTTCATAGATCTACAAAAAAGTCCGCGATGGCATATGTCTATCTTTTAAGGATAGCTAACTATACCCATTTTAATGTTTAAAAATTTTTTACATAAAAATGGTAAAATTGGAAAGCTATAAAAACGGATATGATATTAATCCTTATTAAAATAAATACGTTATTTACTTTAAGCATTTAATGTATATTATAATTGCCCTTTACACCACCCAATTTAAATCAATATCTTAGGAGTAATCGTAATTTTAAAATTATCGCGCACTAAATAAATTCAGGCGGTCCAACACCCATCATACAAACGCGTGATGCAACCGCTTGCGCGCCCCGCGTCCCGCTGTCGCCCGTACGCTAGCTGTTGCCCGCATAAATATAAGTAAAGGATAAATGTTTGCTTGAAATTTGAAAATCTGTGATTTGAAATTAATATGTATGAAATGCATTTCTGTTAAGAAAAACTTTAGTAACGGTTTTTTTTTTATTTTGAAGTTGATGATTATTCTTTAAATAATCATCAGTGGACTTATTATGAATTCCTGTAGTTTGACTTAATATATTTATAGTTAATATTAAATAGCCCGCCGCCTATCTACGCCGTTGAGTATAGTTAAAACCATAAAAGAGCAAGCGTACAATTTTTTTATTCTATCAAACTACAGGCACATAGGGCATAACATCTTCGTTCCTACGGTTGATGGCGCATTAGCGATGCAGGGAATGGACATTGTTTGAGCATGCACTATAATAAGTGTACATGTGATAAGAGTTCTCACTAAAATCAACCAAGCCGGTCATTGAAAACGACAGGTCTTAGAACTTTTGGTTGTCATAGGGTAGCAGTAAGACATTGTGTGTTTAGCATTTTGTTATTTGCACTCAAAATTATGGTAGCGTAGCTATTACTTTACGCCGATTTTAAGTGAGAGAGTGGTAATTCCGGCTGGGCGTGCCGGCCCATTCCGCTACAACCCGAAGGTATGCAACCTGGCACTATAAAAACCTACCTATTAATAAATTACATACAGGTAAAGTGCGTCTTTAAGCAATCGCTAGGGACTTGAAAAACCGCAAAACGGACAACCATCGATGACGTATTCCTGCATGCGAATCGCACACCCAGCGATGAGCCGATGACCGAATTCTTCTCCCACAGTGTACTGCTGCATAGTGTCGCGCACTCACTTTGTCATCGTCGTAACTTTTAAAACATTTGTCCAAATGATATAGTGTAAGAGACAAAAGTTATCTTCTTTAAAATTCTTATTGTTATATTTTGGTCAATTTATAAATTAATAATTATTAATAGCTTTATAAATTATAGCCTATTTGTTATTTTGATGTATTAGCTATATTATTGTAAAGTTTCATTAAAATCCATTCAGTACTTTTACGTGAAAGGGTAACAAATGTCCATACATCCATACAAAATTTCGTGTTTATTATATTAGTAGGAAATAGAATTATTATATGCCCTGTACTGAACATATATAAACTGTACTGTATGGGCGAATAAATCGATTGGTGAATGTTTATATCTTATTGATTAAAAAATGCACGGGATAATTTTTTTAATTTACCCGTACGAAGTCGGGACGGGCAGCTAGTTATGACTAAAGAGAAAAGCCAAAACCGTAGAGGCCGTTGTTGTCAACGACGTTTTGAGAGCATTTAGAAACAGTAGCTGATAGATGAGCCATACACAGAACATGTAACTTACAGTCGTCAGTGGTGAGCGGACAGTTTCCGAAGCGCACGGTGCTCTGCAGCACGTGCGCCGCGTGAAACTCCAGCTGTGGGCCCTCGTGTACGCAGCCGCTGAACAGGTTGCCCACCAGCACCACCGCCTCGCGCGCCTCCAACGCGCCCGGCGTCAGCAGCTCGGGATTCCACGTCACATTCGATATCACCTGGCAGCCATTTCATTATCACATGTTACATCTATAAAGTGTTTTGTTCTCGAGAAGAAGCTGTCTGTCATTATTGTTGATTATTATAAATTACAAATCTAAATAATCTCTTTCTACTCGTATTTTGATAAGTAGAAATCATCAAGCGCTACAACATATGCTTACTTAAATTAAATATGTTACGTTACCTGTGTGTCTTTATCGACTTCGAGCAGAAGCGAGGGCGGGTTTGGTCTGTATCGGAGCGCGACCCAGTGCCAGCGGTTGTCGAGAGTCTCCTTGACGAGGCCCACCTCGCGCTGTGACTGCCCCGGCCGAGCCCACGACACCACCACCTGCTCGTACAGAGCCGTCACGTGCAGCGTGTAGCCCTCGTACCTCTGAGAGAACAACTCGCCACCTGCCACGAATACGAATATTACATCACAATTATTTCTCTATACAAGGGAGGGTTTAAAACCTTAATAGCTTCTGTAACCATTTTAAATTATTTAGAAATATAGTTTATATAAAACAAGTAATTATACTTTATTACATCCAAACTAAAGCGCACAAGAAATCCTACGGCATTCTACCAGCTAGTCTCAAATGAATATAATGAACGTAATATAACACGTGTCATTTATAAAAAAAACTACACGATAAATATTATATTACTCATAAACATTATAGAAACGTCTAGTTGTCAAACGACTTGTTTAATTGTTTTTATTTTAGTATGTACAAATTAATCGATAACATATTATAAAAAAAATAATAATATATCAATCACATAAAGCTAAAGAACAGCTCAATATTAAGTGAACTAGCTATAAGAGATAGTTCGTCGAACGGGTCTCAAGTCGATCAGAGGGGTCAGCGAGCAGGCCGTCTTACATAATTCTCAGTGCGGAACTTAGATGCTCATCTGAATGCATACTCTAATATACAACACCTTCTCATCGGACTGGGATTTTGGCCGAACTTATGAGTTTAATAGAAATAAACTGATGATTGCTTACAATACGGCACTTCATCGAAATCGTCTCCACATAATATGAAAACAATTAGAAAATATTTTTGTAAAAATACAATTGAAAACAATTAAGTGGGTCAAAAGAGCCATAATGGGCTCTAAAAAATAAAAGTAATTCTCGGCGAGGAGTATTATTTTAATGTCAATAAACGTAGGTATGCGTATGTATCACATTATGTGAAGAGCGTCCAGCGATGACACGCGGATAGATTATTTACACATGTCAATATAAAAAACTATTGTTATACGTTCCCGCCGTTTATAGCACATTGTTAACCGACTTTAAGAAAAGAAGGAGCTCCTCCACTCTATTTTTTTTTTCTGTGTAATACATATTAACAGTTGTTTAATAACTTTTTTTGCATCGTTTTTATGAAATAACGTATGTATTGTTTTGATATTTGATATGAATTTAATATTTTGATAATACATATTTTATATAGTCCATATATATCTATATATATTCTCTCTTTTTGTCATTATCAATTTGACATTTAAAAGAAAAAGAAAAGATGAAAGACATGGTTTAACTAATCATCGGCGAAACAACGGCTTATAAGTGAGGTTGTTAACTAATAAATAACAGTTAATCACTTCATCATTTTTAAGTAATACTTGATGCAATCAAAAGTGTGATACGTTATTCAGAATATAAATTCAATCATTAATAAGAGAAAAAAGCCGTCCAATTTTGAAGGAAGAATAACGAACGCAGCCAGACTTGCTCAACTCCTTTTTTAAGGTAATTCCACTTTTTACGTCAGTATATAATAAGTATGTACACACATACGTTAAATATATAAAATAAGGAATTTCCTCTTCTAGTTTAATCATAATTAAAGAGAACACAAATATTACTTTTAGAACGATATACGGAAATTTTACTTTCGTGGAACTACATAGGTTCTATAATATGTAATGATTTCTGACATCGTAATGACCAGTTTTGAAATATTATATTCCGTTAATCTCTCTAATGTCATAAGTATTAATGTAAGCTATTTTTGTAAAAAGGTTTAAACGACTGTTAGAATATCCAATTCGGATGCACTGAATTCATTCTACGATAAAATGAATTCAGTGCATCATAGAATACAGTGGGTGGAGGCGGCGGCATTGGTGTGGGGACAAAGCGCGTCGATGCGCGTGCGACGATCCGCAATTCGTGGACAAGCACGCGCGCGACTCGAATACTAACAACGGATAAACGGTTAGCTTCATATTTTAAGACGTGTTGATGACCAAATCATTGCTTTTATGTGTAAATCATTGCAAATATTTGGACATCGACGTTTTTTATTAAATATTCGTGCAATAATTGTTAACATGTCCGGTCAGGCTTTTCATAATAATTATGACATATTACTTTCGTTGAGTGTACTAAATTACAATTGTAGTTTTTTTTTTTGTATCAGTAAAGTCACTTACAGCTGCGTGATGCGCAAGAGCGGGCTCATACGAGAGAGACGCCTCGGGCATTCAAGTAAAAAGTTATTATTCAAGATGATTGATTACGTCATAAAAAACCGTAATTACCGAACGAAAAAGTGAACAATATCACTTGCTAAAAACGAATCGAATTCAAAATGACATTAAGAAAATCGCTATAAAACTTCATTAAGAAATAATTAATTAATGAACGCTGACCGAAGCCGAAGAAGTACTACCGTAACGTTTGTTGTCTTAAACTTAACAGAGATAGCATAGAATACGATAGCCTGAAATAAAGGAAGAACGGAATTCAAGATTCGTTTACCACATGACCACATATCATACCGCTGCCAATATGGCGGAAGTCGGATATAATATACGGTTTAAGGATGTTTTAAATAGAAGCAGATACATCTGCAGCCTCGCTTAAACACTGCGTCGTATTAGTGCATTTAATAATCGATACCTAAAGTTGTTTTTTAAACAAATCGAATCAAGTCGGACGTACAAAAACGAGATAATTATGGATTTTCCAGACTTATTTTTAATCGCTTGACGTTACAAAAGAGGAAAAATTCGAATGAAGATTAAAAACAAATTGGAATTTTTGTATAATTATGTACAATATTTCACATAAAATTGATCGTCACGTTGAAATGTTAAAGGACTAATGTAAGAGACTGAATGAAATGAGACTGAAATGAGACTTGGTGAAAGAACTTTGTGCAAGCTCGGCTGGGTAGCTACCTACCACCCACTCATCAGATATTCTGCCGCAAAACAGCAGTACTTGGTATTGTTGTGTTCCGGTTTGAAGGGTGAGTGAGCCAGTGTAATTACAGGCACAAAGGAGAAAACATCTTAGTTACCAAGGTTGGTAACCACTTTCCATCAGGTGGCCCATAAGCTCGTCCACCTTCCAATGCAATAAAAAAGAGATTGTTTGAATCGATCTCTACAAGATCACGTCATAGCAAATTTACAATACATAACAAATAAATATATTTCGTCAAAATCACAGTTAATGGAAATAATGTATGATTTAAACGATCTTTAAATATCAACTATGAGTTGAAAGAAAAATATATGACAAGTTTGGAGATTAATTAAGTAGCAAACTTAATGATCTTATTTATTTGAGGCGATGCTTCTAGAAATATAAACGGATTGCGGTCAACGGACCATCTTTATAAGGAGATGTGCTCTAAATGGCATGTCAAGGCGAACGATGCAAGCTAGAATGTCATCTTTGTATATATGTACTTGCATATTCATTTAAACTCAACACATTCTTAACGAGCTGCGCCTGCGACATACAACATACATATAATATCACATACTCTCTGTTATACGAGTATGTTGATGCACTATCATATACATATCTTACAAACTTATTTACTTATTATACACAATGTTCGCCGTATGTGAACGTCTCGACTGTCGACTGGCTATAGGCTATATATTATGTTGCACTTTACACGAAGGATTTGATTGGCCGTTCCCCCTGCCTACATACAAGTTTTGTATATGTACATAATAAAAGGATTGATGGATTCGAAGAAGCGTGTTGAGTGTCAACGCTGCAGTTACACCTTACATATAAATCGAACATGGCACAAAGTAATCGCCATATTTGATAACCTGTACGAATTAATTTCGTTTCATTTGTTAATAATAATTGGAAATAATTAAAATATCAATTAGATTGATTAGCACACAAATCGACTTACCGACACATGTCCGAAAGCTGAGTCCGACGAGCTGCTTCAGAGAGAAGGGCGCGGCGAGACGTATGTAGGAGGAGCCGTTGAAGTAGGCCTCTGGTCTCTCGGACGGGCCGAGGGGACCCGTCGCGACTATACCTGACGCTGTAATCGACAGGAGCGCGATCCAACCTGAAATATTGACATTACTTTAAACGTGTTTTTTTAAAAATAGCATGATGATAATAGCATAAGACGTTGTTTTAAAAAGTAATAAATAAAATTAATGATCTGTAAGCAGCTTCCACTCGTGGGTCAAACCCTCCTCTTAAAACTAAGGTCCATAGATAACTACATCACACCGCTCAAACTGTTAATGGATTGCACGTGACGGGTGAAATTCGGTCGTGTGAGATGAAAGAAAAAACCTCGCTCGTCAAGCACAAGTACAACTCGAACATAAATTAAGCACATGAAAAGACGTTGTTGCTCTTCCGGAATTGAACCCACGATTCTAAGATGTCTTTATCTCGACTTTCCGCTACTTAAAATAAAAAAATATACTTTTAATTAGAATTGTGACCGACCTAGTTAAAGCGACTTGAATAAGATTTTTTCCCACCATTATTGTTTCAGTTTTTTGTTTAAACTAAAACATTCGAAGTAGTAAAATATTCAAAGTTAACTGTCGAACTGCTCTATGTTTTCAATCATATAAACTGTGAATAACTAATAGAACACATTTTATGAATCTATACTATGCATTGAAAGCTATCATTGCGTATGTAATAATAAATGCTTGCGTGTGTTCGCCTCGCCTACAAGTAACCATTTATTAATTTATACAAAATATCAACATAATCTTATAGTAGTATCTACAATCAAGTCGACATATTATTATGTAATCAAATAAATACTAGTAATGAATGTTGAAGTTATTCCAACTTCATTGTTTTGTTTTTATATTAGAGTAATATCGACAATTAAAATACATTTCGGTGTTTAACCACACCAATACGGTTATGTAGTTTTTGAACAAGTTGTAATCGAGCGAAATGTATTAAAAAGCACAAACGAACGGTAACCCGCGATAGTTCCCTAGCCTACATTACGAAAGTTCTTTGACCGTGAGCGCTAATAAAATCTATCGAGCTATAGACCTCGGCCGCTTTGCCGCGTGGTGACGGTTGCCGCGTGGTGACGATTGCCGCGTGGTGACGGCGTAGAATATCACCACCCCATTTCATCCCGTGGGGGGCGTAGAAGTCGACCCGAGGGAATATATACCGGAGAACGGGCAGCAGCGTCTCTCCGAGTACTATGACCATCTTACTGCGATCGCCAACCCGTCTGCCAAGCGTGGCGATTATGGCATATCCCCCCAATGATTGGTACAAACAAACAACGGCCCCTAGTCCCCGGCAGCCCTGCTATTCCTAGCCTCGGTAACAGCTATGGTAACGGCGGGGCAAGGGGTGCTAAGAATCCCCGGCAGATTTCGTGTTACCAACACCGACGACCTCTGGCCCTGGCAACATATAACACGCGTACACTGCGGACCGATGAGAAGATTATCGAACTGGAGGAAGCATTGAGCAGGTTACACTGGGATATCGTTGGATTATCTGAAGTCCGAAGACAGGGGGAGGATACGATAATCCTGAAATCCGGTAACCTACTCTACTTCCGAGAGGGCGATCAACTGTCCCATGGTGGTGTCGGGTTCATAGTCCACAAGTCCCTTGTAAACAACGTTGTGAAAATCGAGAGTGTGTCGACCAGGGTGGCCTGCCTTATACTCAGAATCACCAAGCGGTATTCGTTGAAGGTCATACAGGTATACGCACCGACGTCATCACACTCCGACGATGAAGTTGAGGTCATGTATGAGGATATTTCTAGAGCCATACATACCCAGAAGACTCATTTCACCGTTGTCATGGGAGACTTTAACGCGAAGCTGGGTAAAAGATTCGGTGATGAGCTAAAGGTGGGATCACATGGAATTGGAGACCGCAACCCTCGGGGCCAGATGTTGGCCGACTTTATGGAGAAGGAGGGACTCTTTATGATGAACTCCTTTTTCAAGAAGCCTGGTCACCGTAAATGGACCTGGGTGAGCCCTGACGGTAAAACCAAAAATGAGATAGACTTCATCTTGTCGACGAGAAGACAAATATTCAATGACGTCTCTGTGATCAATGCAGTAAAAACTGGGAGCGATCACAGACTGGTAAGAGGCTCATTGAATCTCAATGTCAAACTCCAGAGGTCCCGACTGATGAAGTCTACGCTCCGACCATCACCTTTCCAAATCCAAAATCCCGAAACCTTTCAGCTCGAACTCCAAAACCGATTCGAATGCCTAGCAGACTGCGAAGATGTGGACACATTCAACGACAGGTTTGTGGAAGCTGTCCATACGGCTGGGTCTAAGGTCTTCAAGACCAGCCGTACAAAGAAAACCAAAAAGATCTCTGCCTCTACCCTACTGCTCATGGAGGAAAGACGGAAAATGGTTCTGACATCCCCAAATGATGCTGCCAGTTATCGGCTGCTCAACAGACGGATTTCGAAGTCTCTGACTCGCGACATTCGCCAATTTAATACGATGCGTATTGAAGAGGCCATCGAGCGGAACAAAGGCTCCAAAGTGTTCGCCAGAGATCTGTCTGTTGGGCAGAGTCAACTGACGAGGCTGAAAACTGGGGATGGTAGAATCGTCACGTCCAAATCCGAGCTGTTGGAAGAGGTTGAGAAGTTTTACGGTCAGTTGTACACGACAAGGCAATCACCTGTTAATAGTCAAGCTGCAGATCCAAGAGCAAGACTAACCCGACACACCGAAGATTTTGAGGACGTCAGCCTTTTCGAGATTAGAATGGCTCTCGAACAACTCAAAAACAACAAGGCACCTGGTGATGATGGTGTTACAGCTGAGCTTCTGAAGGCGGGTGGTACACCGATCCTCAGGGCTCTTCAGATGCTATTCAACTCCGTCATAGCCAAAGGTCAAACGCCAAAGGCATGGCACAGAAGTGTGGTGGTGCTTTTCTTTAAAAAGGGTGATAAAACCCTTTTGAAGAATTACAGACCCATCTCATTGCTGAGCCATGTCTACAAGTTGTTTTCGAGAGTCATTACGAATCGTCTCGAGCGAAGGCTTGACGACTTCCAGCCACCCGAACAAGCCGGTTTCCGAAAAGGCTTTAGCACCATAGACCACATACATACGCTGCGGCAAGTTATACAGAAGACCGAAGAGTATAACCAGCCACTTTGCTTAGCGTTTGTGGACTATGAAAAAGCTTTTGATTCGATCGAAACCTGGGCCGTGTTGAAGTCTCTCCAAAGGTGCCAAATCGATGACCGGTATATCAAGGTGTTACAGTGCTTGTACGAGAACGCCACCATGTCGGTCCGACTCCAGGATCAGAACTCAAAACCTATCCAACTGCAGAGAGGCGTAAGACAGGGAGACGTGATATCTCCGAAACTGTTTACCGCTGCATTGGAAGATGTTTTTAAGCTTCTGGACTGGAACGGAGTTGGCATCAATATCAACGGCGAGTACATCACTCATCTTCGATTTGCCGATGACATCGTGATTATGGCTGAGACCTTGGAAGACCTCGGCACTATGCTCGATGACCTCAGCAGGGTATCTCAACAAGTGGGTCTAAAAATGAACATGGACAAGACGAAAATCATGTCGAACGTCCATGTTGCACCCACTCAAGTAAAGGTTGGAAATTCTGCACTCGAAGTTGTAGACAGTTATGTTTACCTAGGTCAGACGATCCAACTAGGTAGGTCCAACTTCGAGAAAGAGGTCAATCGTCGAATCCAACTCGGCTGGGCAGCGTTCGGGAAGCTACACGATATCTTCTCATCCAAATTACCGCAGTGTCTGAAGTCGAAAGTCTTCGACCAGTGTGTGTTGCCAGTGATGACTTACGGATCAGAGACGTGGTCGCTCACCATGGGCCTGATAAGAAGGCTCAAGGTCACTCAAAGAGCAATGGAGAGGGCTATGCTCGGAGTTTCCCTGCGAGATCGAATCAGAAATGATGAAATCCGCAGGCGAACCAAAGTAACCGACATAGCCCGAAGAATTGCTAAATTGAAGTGGCAGTGGGCGGGGCACATCGCTCACAGAACTGACGGCCGCTGGGGCAGAAAGGTTCTCGAGTGGCGACCACGAACCGGAAGACGCAGCGTGGGCAGGCCCCCTACAAGGTGGACCGACGACATCGTAAAAGTCGCGGGAAGCCGTTGGATGCAGGCAGCGCAAGACCGGCCAAAATGGAAATCCTTGGGGGAGGCCTTTGTCCAGCAGTGGACGTCTTTTGGCTGATATGATGATGATGATGATGATGATGATATAGACCTCGGTACAGGTTCTATACAAATAATAAATTTAACTTTTTACTTAATTAACCGATCGAATTGCGATCGATTCACTAACTATTATCATTTATCAGAAGATTATTGATTATTTATACTGACGTAGTTTTAAGTCCCAGAGTTCAGAACAAATAGTTATTTATGTCGGTTCGGTTTGTTATGAAACAGTGTGAGCCACTAACAGCCGAATACTGAAACGTCACTCAAAGTTAAACACTACTTAACATTGAGAAGCTCCTAAATTAGTGTGCGAAATTTTAATTTAACGGCGTCTCAAATAATGAAGGAGCATTCAATATTTAAGTGACGTTTAAGTATTCGGCCGTAAGATGACCAGTAGCCAACAAACCGACCATTATAACATTGATTGAATGTTATAGGAGTTTCTATAGTTTTGATTTTGTTTACATGTGTGTAAATACTAGAGAAACAGAATATAGCGTCGTATTAACGTGTGACGTAGCGAGCGCTCGCTAGCACCGGCTAATCGAGTTAGAATCGATTGGCCACGGAATCGATTCCGACCCAGTAGTGTTGGTTAATGAGATTTTTTCTGCATGTGGAAAGTGCGAAATGGGAAAGCTGGCGAAACTCGACAGACAACACGATATGGGAACCATACAGTTTCATGATGCGGAGATAGCATTGTTGTGATATCAAACTACTGTTTTCCATTGGATCGATTCTACATCATATGGTGTAAAATTTACCTACAAAGGAGAAACAATATCGGTTATTTTGTTAGTAAAATGTTATTTTAAATAACCTTTTTGTGATAGTTTAATTTCAAGTATATAACTTTAATAGAATCAATTGAACGCGATTTAGGCCGTCACACATCCTAGTAAGTACATCCTAAACTCTGGCACGAGTAATCACCGAAAAAATTTGCATTGCAGGATCAATACAATTTGTTTACTCCTTAAATAAACTGGCACACTATAAACGACGAAACCAATAGTTGTAGTATTACAATGGAATCCACAAAACGGCAATGTGATTACGCAGTCTGCGCTGACCGAGCAAACTATCAACAAATTATACACAAACAACAATAAACCTTAGTATCATATACATACGTCACATATAACGACGTAACTAAATACTACTGACATTCGTGCGCGTATGTTTGTGTGCAATCAAAACCACGATCGAAAATATTGGACATATCGAAACGAGTTTACAATTACAGGCCAATGGAAAGTGTCAAACAAAACGCACGAGATTTAAAATTGTGCATACAGTGTTGTGTTACGTAACACGTTCGTAACTTTAATATTGATCTTACGTAGGGTTGGCAACATTTATAAAAAATAATCTGGGCTCATGTAATATCAATCGAACGATATTAAAATAGGAACATAATATTTTGTAGCCAATATTACTAGCGCGAACAAGCATAGAGTTGTTGTGTCTGTTACCCGACTGGACGTAGGGTTATTAATTCTTTGGCACAACAATACTAATTACATCAATATGTTATTACGTACAAGGTATCTTAGTCCCAATGGATAGATATAATGTCCCTTGTACCTGTAGTTACACTGGGTCAACTAACCGCCATCGCCATAGCGAAATCCAATAATACTAGCTATTGCTTTCCGGCGGTAAAACATAGGCTCACACAGAGCCCCGCCACAAGTCAGAGACGACAGCCCTATTTAACATTACCAATCTCGTCGCTCTAAATTGAGTACATAGGACACGTGCTACTTTGAAACTAGTTGTAGGTATTATATCTAATACATATAGCCACGTATATGAATAAACTTATGAATGTATGTCCTTGGAGACTTGTTAATATTGGAACTATATGTATAGTCCTGGAAAGTGGACAGACAGACTCAGAAAGAAAAGAAAAACCAGAAATACAAAAAAAAAACTCTGGACTCTAAGTGTAGTTCCAAGTTTTCGTTTCGATGTGAGTATTAATCGCCATGTGCAAAAACATGCTTTTAGAAACTCAAAATAGAATCGACCAAAAAAAATTAAAAGATATCATTTTTAAAGTTTTATTTTTTATAGAAAAAAGTAAAGCTATATTTATATTTTTGTGTAGCTGTTTTGCGGTAGAATATCTGACGAGTGAGTGCTACTCAGACGAGCTTTAGCAAAACGCTACGACCAATAGAAAATTAAATAATTATATTTATTAATATAGATGTACATAAATAGACAGAGGACATCAATATTAATTGTAATATAAAATATTGAATACTGTTGACAGGTCACAATTCCATCGGGCCGGTCCACGGACGAGCACGTAAAGTAATGCAAGTCACGTTCCGCCATCGTTCCGACTTCCTTTTCCTCAACTCAACACAACGATACTATGATTATTATTATAACTGCATTTTTCAATTTTTTAGAGTAACATGCAAGCTTACATAGCAAGTTAAATAATAATCGTTTAATTGGTTAACGTAAGATACGATACCATTGACGGTTGTCTTTTAATTAAGGGCTAAATGCCCTATTATATATTTGTATTTCAATCTTTATCTAGAGTAGCATTCACCGAGTTGTATCTCAGCTGGTTCATTTGAGTTTTAAAGATTAACTAAACACAAATAATAATCGCACTATCAATTATTAACGATGAAGATGGCAACATAATGCGCTGCAAAATAATAACAACAAATAATAATCGACGTGTTTACATTTTTAAATACGATTATAATGAACGAGACGCGCGGCGAAACGTTTTTCGCATTTATCGTTTACAGTTTACACTATTAACTTTTTTCTCGAGGTCTAACACAAACGTGTGCGTTGACCTTGACGTCTTCCCACATAAAAAAAAACCCGCGCACCGACACAACCATATTACAGTTACTTCCTAAACCGAGTAAATACGAAGACAATATTTACATGACATCAACCTCGTATGTGTAACAATTTTCTCTCGGCGAGATGAGACGAGACGGCCATCGCAATATGACCTTCAACGTATGGAGATAAGAGCGAGCGGGAGACGCCATTGTTGTTCTTACAACAATGGATGATTACCGGCCTCGGAGTACCGCAAGTGGGACTTATTGGACTATTGCAGAGTTCGCCTCGCCGCCGCCGCCGCTGTCTGATGAACGGTTAAGATTGTTAACTGTGGCCGACGGCGGTTTCTAAGCTGTTTTATTGTTATTCATATACTGAGCTTTATATATGGTTATTAATATATTTCTATATTCGTTCGCTGTTTAGTTGTCCGTACAATAATCTATGCTAACCTGCATATTCTTGATATCATTCGTAACGTAGCGTTTCATCATCATAATTATATGAGTAAACAATCCCAAAACAATGACTACAATAGCAAACATTCAAATCCAAAAACTTTTACAGTGACGGAGTCAATTTAAACAAAGTCCAAAAGATTTAACACGAGTTAATTGTAACAAAGAAAGACAGGTATAATATATACCTACATATTTGTGATTGCGTTCGCTTCTCTTACTACCAGCTCAGGGGCCCTAGACAAGTGGCTTTACGCTGATGGAATAGAATAGAAAATAATAACCAATGTATGAAATTGACATTCGCGTTTGACGTTTCGAAGCGAACGCGAATGTCAGCCTCATACATTGGTTGTTGTTTTCTATTCTATTCTATTAACGTAAAAGCCACTTGTCTAGGGCCCCAGGTCTTTAAATAATTCTTAAATCTTCTTGTTTTATTTCAAAATAAATTTTAAATTCATAATGTATTGACAGGTGAATCACATTGAGTAAATCTTGTTTCCATGAGTAGTAAAAAATACAAGCAGAGTCAAACTGACCGCTAAACAAGGAACTGTTCCACCACGATACCATCAGGGGAACGACATGTACGCATCAACTTGCTGATTACATTTTATTTTCAATTCATGGTTGAAAAAGCTAGTGTGAACTATTTAAGAAGACAATGGGTGAATACTTATTTTTGTAACATGTTCTTTTCATTTTGATAAGTTAAGCAGATGCGAATTGTGAAGATAGATAAGTATTACTCATCCCTTCTTTGTCCAACAAATACCTGTCGCATACCGTTACATAAAAGTGTTTTGTTGTTATTTAACAGGAACTCCTAATAAGCAATAAAAGCAGGTAATTCGTTAATTAACAAAGGCCTTGTTTCCTAAAGTATTTAAAGTGAACATTTAAAAGCAATTTCTTTAGAATTCTCTTCATGGTTTAAATTTAATGATATAATATTATATAATAAATAAAAAAAACGCATCAATAGAGATTAAACGATAAGGGAAAAACATGATATATATATAAACCATTCTTTGTAGATATGTATGATGGTTATGAAGATTCTTTAAGATATTAGATAATTGTTGCATATGTCCATGGGCGGTGGTAGTCACTTTCCATCAGGGGAGCCTCCTGCGCGTTTGCCCCCTCTTTATATATTAAAAAAAAAAAACAACGTAGGATTTTTTGACACGACCGCTCAAAACAAGAGTGTAACCTAAGAATGTGTAAAATGTGTTGTTTATTTATTCCACCATAACTTTAAACGTGTCGATGCTTTACAGCAGATTTTTCTAGTCAACTTTTTTTTTACCGAGAAATGCCCGAGTGAAAATAGCTACATTCTTTTTTTTTGGCGGAGCAGTCTTGTTTTTTAATTTTTGACATCGCCATAACTTGTATACACTTTTAACAGTAAATTGTAGTGGACATTGTACATTGTGTGTATTTTTAACGTAATTAAACTATTAAATCCATAAAATAGGCCTCGAATAAAAGGTTATGAAGTATCTAATGTTTATATATTATGTACTTATAAACGAAGCGGTTTCGCATAGCGGGCGTGGTGACGTCACGCAGGCCCTCGCCGCAGTTGACTCATACGCCGCCGTTGCCGTTGCCTTGCCTCCCAAAACCTGCACTACCAGATGCGAAGCGCGGTTGACTCAGGGGTTCACAGCCCATTCATACTATTTCTACGGTATTTTTCCGAGAAATCATTACGTCAAAATTCGATGACGTCATTACTTTTAAGAAATAAAAAATCTTCGGAATGTTCAAACGCAACAATACATTAGAAAGTAGTCGGTACCTTCCATATCTTAACCTTTAAATATTTTTCAATGCCACGAGACAACATTTACTTAATAAATCATTTACTATTAAATGGTACAATTCAATCTTAAAAATGCTTATTTTCGTTGCAGTTAGCGGTAAACCTCTGGTCGAAGTAGAATGGCAACAACAAATCGAACGAACGGCCTCTATGGTTGTAGAAAATAAATAATCCAAATGCACGCGGACAAGCGCGACGAATGTGACTGGCGAATCGACGGATAGCGTCGGACGAGCTTGCTGAGAGCCATGTCTTGGATAGCGCGCTTGGACGAGGAAAACGATTATGTTCAAATTAATTTTAACAATAAATAATCCTGTTACCTTCTGATGATATGGAATCGTTTAATTTGTCGTTCAATTATCTAAAAATATTCCTCGGAGTTTAAATAACCCTGTTTCAAATAGCCAAAGTTTAAATGGACGTTTTATGTTATATGTTCCGATAAGAATATGATACTGTGTGACAATGGCAACAGTTGCGTCGACCGGTACTTAGTTAAATAGAATACAAATTTTCAATAATTTTCTAACTAAATAGAAAAAATGATAAAGTATTTAATTTGATATATTAAGCTAATTATATAATGAAGCTCGTTACATTGGCGGATGTTTCATTGGTGATGTACGAAGTTATTCAATAAATAACTAACAAACCAATATATATAATATAATATTGTAGCGTGTTTAAAGTTATATAATTTATAATACGGTAAATAATAAAATGTATTTTCTGAGCGGTTTTAGTGAATTCGCGAAGATGAGCGTTACAGTTCAACATAAATACTTGAGTAACGGTCAAAAACGGTGCCGCTATCGTCGTATACCTACTGCGGTTACCTGTTACAGAGCTTCATTTACAATCTAGACTTGAGCTGAATGAACGGACGATACTCTCGGCTGGCACGCCATTCGGGCCATTTCAAATATAAATATAATTTTATTAACGTTATTGTAAAAACGCAATAATATATTACTTGGTGGTAGAGCTTTGTGCAAGTTCGTCTGGGTACCATCCACTCATCAGATCTTCTACCGCAAAAAAGTAGTACTCGGTATTGTTGTGTTCCGGTCTGAAGGGTGAGAGATCCAGTGTTATTATAGGCACGAGGGACATATCGAGTGGCGCATTAGCGATGTAAGCGATGGGTAACATCCGGCGCGGTGCGGTGGTAGAAGTTTGACATCTAAACTATTGTGTACTGTTTTATCGAATAAAGATTTTGACTGACTAGTTTTTTTTAAATAGTAAGTTTGATTTTCTAACTACATTAAATTTCACGGCATCTTTTATTATATTGTATATGGGACGTTAAAGTTTGATAAAGTTATGAGCATTGCAAGTCGCTGAGCACTTCAATAATAACTGCATAAAATGTGTACAGTCATCGTGTGCAGGAATTACTTTAAATTGAATACCGTGTGAATATACCGCAACGCGGTAGAAACTTAGTAATTAACCCACATATCTGTTGCGATAACATCTCCGAGATGATGCACTGCGAAAGAGAAAATATTAAACAAAAATTTATAGTCTTCTAATACTGAGCTGATAACTATACATACATCTTAATATGTTCGTATATTATTAAATCGCTGAATTATTCAAATTTAAAATTAAGGTAAGTACCAACTGAAATTTTTGTATAATATTTGGAAGTGGCTTGAAATTGGTGCTGCCAATTATTATATTCTTGGAGAAATTTTTCAATGATTAATTTCATTTAATAACATTAACCTCGTCTTATATCTTTTTAAGTGAATTTTTAAATGCTTTTAGTAATGGACATTAAATTTTAATCATAATTCTATGAAATTCTCAAGCAACAACCGAATACGTTCCACATTTATAGAAGGTTAAACTTTTATGGCAATCGTTACATTACCCACAGTATAATTGACAAATAAAACTTTTTTTTTTAAAAACTCATCATTACCGCAACGCAAACGGGGCAATGTGTACGTTTCTACAACAGGATCCCAGAAAGCGTTCAAAATACTTCAGTTGCTAAATTTAAAAATATTGTAAAGGATCGCTTGTGTGCTAAAGGTACAATTTTATACAATTGATGAATTTATGGATGATAGCACACCTTGGGAATGAGACGATCGCCGCATGGCTATTTCTTATTGATTTTTTAATATAAAATATTAAAAAAAAACTCAACCCGCTGAGTTTCGTTCGCCGCTTCTTCTCAGGGCTGGGCATGTCTTTTCCGAACCGGTAGTTGTTTCCAGTTTGACAATCAATAAATAAGGGTAATACTTCAATATTGAATAAAGTATATTGAATTTGAATTTACCGTTATTCAAGTGAAGTCGTTAACTAATGACAAACATACTTTTGTTAAAGATATCTTTCTTCGAAAACTATTCAACCGGTTTTTTGTTTTAATTATTTCAAAGGAGGTAAGCTTGCTAGCTAATGGGGCACCTGATGGTAAATGCTCATCACCATGCATAGTTGCCACTCCTTTACATCACTAAGGCACCATCAACCTTGGAAACTAAGATGTTACGTCCCTATACCTGTCCCTTCCAACCTTAACACAGCAATATGAACTGAATAAACAGCAAATATTATTAAAGTGTTTGGCGGCACAATATATTATGTAAAGTGGGCGGTATCGATATCGGCGCGCCTGCACATAGGTTGTAAGGCACCAATTTATTTTACAAGTATAAACCGTAACTTCACGGACAGAAATTAAAGTAAGAGATAGATCGAAAACATAAAATTCTATCTTCAGATTAACTAATCGTTCCCATTATATAAGCCTAACTAAAACTCATAGTATCAAGTATGGGTTATTTATAATAATATGTAGTAAGACTAACCTACAGTATAGCCCTTTCCAACGACAACAGGAATAAACCCAAATAAACAATTGTGTTATTTGTAAACGAATTAACGCGATCATTAGTCGAGATCTTGAATAATAATCTATGATATTCACTATTGACTCGCGAAAAGATGGCGTTTTCAATGTCCCCGAAATTGTATTCGGAACATTGAAAGTTCAATTAATGTGGTTATAACTAGTTAATTGGAATTGTGTTATATTATAAATAGGGGTAAATTAATCAAGAACTGTTTAAAGTGCATAATACCGCAGAACGATAAGAAAATCGCATGAATTTGTAAATCTACGGTGTATTTACCTTTATTCCTACTCCGATTGGAATACGGTATACAGAGTACGCTTGTTATTGTGCCATCTACATTAACTGTATTTATACTATATGCTCTCAAGCTACAGTTGTCTCTTCGGATAAGCGCAATAGCTTATACAGATATAAGCGTGACGTCCTTTTCTCCCTTCCTCCTCCTGCAATTCTTTGTGATAATCATATCAGTCGAACGCCATCGTTTTTCAATATTCGCCCGTGACTGACTGGCGGCGACGCTTTCTCACGGCTCAATGAAATCATATTACACGAGACAATTGCTGAGTCAATGTTACGTAAGATGCATTGTGGTTCTGTTACCGTTATTAATAATAAAACAAGCACTATATACATGTTAATTGTTGATATTACGAACTACTAACAACACACAATATAAATTTGTATTAGATGACACGAATAGTTTGTCTTTAATTATAAATAACTGTTTCTCAATCTTTAAACGAAAAGCAAGTTTCACTTTAAGTTGAACGAATGCTGATAACAATTACGCACGCCCAACATTTTAAGCATTTCTAGAAATACAAAATATTAACTTTTTAAGCTTTTTCTATATTTCTAATGAAGACCACTACAGGACATTTTTACAGTAGTATTTTTAAGACTTACTACTACGGAATCCTATTAAACTTTCAGTGTTGTGTACTGTTGAATAATACGCATAAAATCATATATCTAGATATAATGTTATTTTAGACAATATATTATAGAACAGAGCGGTAGCAACGAAGTTAAAAACGTTTAAACCAAAAATAAATAATGTTACTAGAAATATTTTGTTTCACTCATATATTCACTGTACCCACCTATTTTTTACTTTAGACAGACAACTTCTACAAAATTATTTTGATACAGCAATCTTAAGTGAAATGTTGAAGACTGCTTAAACATTATAACCACATTGTGAATGTTTTTTAGTGTTTATATATTTATATTGATTGTATTGTACACTGATTAAACAGTGCGCCTGATTGATATAGAAAAAAAAACTATTTATAAAAGTTTCTGAAATTATTATTTGTATATAATAACGTTAAAAATAATATAAAAGACATAAACCGTTTTATATTTTTTAGTTTTGCTCAAATGGACCCAGTAATAAAAGTAAGTCTTCAACTTTATAATAAAATGTACCAATACTTTCCTATACCTCAAATATCCCACCAAAAAAACTAAGATATTGAAGTGTTTCAAGCGGTGACCTACGCATTGCGCTAGCGAGCTCTGATTAGTATTAGTGCAAAAAAGTGCTGCAAAAACTAAAACTTCATACGAAATTAACCCATGACGAATATGCAGCACTCTAACAAAACTCTAAGAAGCTAATTTTCTATACATTATGGGTTAAAATGACAGATTTATTGTATTTTGAAGGGTACTTAAGTGCATTTTAAGAAATTGTCATTTAGGTACTTAACGTGAAAAGTTGTAATTCACTTCAAGGTCTACAATCAAAGATTAAACGAGACTCATTTCGTGAGAACTCGACGTTTTGTATTTTAGTAAAGTGATGGTTTAGGTAGAGACTTTTGTACTTACCAAATAATAAAACAAACGAAATACTAGTACAAAAAAGTCCTTCTTTGAAATGCTCGATTTGAATGAATCATTAATATGATTTTAATGTTTTTGTTTACAAAGTTTCGCTATTTACGACTTTATACGTCGTAACGCATTACGATAACCAGAATTTTCTAACATTCAATTATTTACACATAATGACCGTTATGGGGATAAATAATACAGGACGTATGAATGACAAAATCTCAAATTACATTATTATATTATAGATAATTTTATATAAAAATTGATTTTGGTATGTCTGTTTAAGATCACGCCTCGCAAGCTCTGCTTGTAAAATGACATACCTAATATGTAATTTAATACAGATTACCTGGACTCGACGCCCGGCAGACTCACTACCACGCAGTTATTTCTTCCACCTCAACGTTTTGTATGTTTACTATAGGATCATCTGGGTACGTAGTATATATTTTAATAACCTGCCAATACCATACAATCGCATCTCCGTACAATAAAAAGTCGGTCAATTGTCGAAATTGAATTTGAACGGATGTACTACACGAACAAAGACAACACAATACTAGGCATTTTGTCTATTAAAGGAAGAAATTATATTTGTACTAACAATATATGAAAAGTCGTCTCATAATATTCTTTAGAGTGTAGTAGATCACCCATGTATGTATAGTGTATACACATATATATCTTACGCGTCGGTAATCTTCACCTGAGTAAGTAGTGATCACATTAAAAAGTGTTTCCGCGTATCAAACTTGTGAAAATTTGGAACTCGACAGAATACTGGGCGTTACGAGAATAAACCGAGAAAAACTCAGTTTTCGATAACTTTGCTCATCTCGTACTAGATGCATCACCATTGGAAACAAACCGCACGAATCAAATTGAAGCATCAGACCAAATCAATCAAACTTCACGAGGTTCTCTTTTATATGAACGAATTTTCTCAAAGTTTTTAAAGAAATGACGACACAAATGCAGTTATTCTATTCAAAATTGACATCGAAACACGCCATGATTGTTCGAAGATGGTTAGGAATGCTAGGATTATTATGTAGGATTGTAGTCTAGTAACAATTCGTAGAAAACGAATAATTGTATATCGGCCGCTGTGCAGCGCCGCCGGCCATTGTCCTGTAACGAGGTGTGTCATTACCGAGCCGATAACGATTTCGGGTATCGGCTTCGGACGAGATCGAGAACTTTCATCGTAATAACTCGTGTTACGTGTACAATCACAGCGAGATTATGGTTGACGGCCAAAGGTCATCTATATAAAAGTAGGAAAACTTATAAATGTTAGGTAAAGGTATGAGATAAGCGTACGACCAAGGACGGAGCGTCACACGTCACCGAGCACGCACCGGCCGGCCCCTGCACGCCACCTGTCCACCTGCTCCTGCATGTCTGTCTACCTTCAGACTATTGTTAGCCTTAAATTCGATCATATAAAAACAAATACATTCATTATTGTTTGATTCCGATGTTTTGATGGTCGAGTGCAACTCATGTAGTTTATCTATATTCGTCCACCCTCTCGTATAACCCACAACGCGTTGCTAGAATAGTCTGTTTACTTTAATATCATTAATTGCTTTTTTAATAAACATTTTCTACAATTAAATACAGATTAATGGCGTCATGCACTTCACGACTTAATATAAATAGTAATAAAGTCTACAGTCTAGCGCATCGACTCGTAATCAATTAGTGGTAAATAGTTGTCTCATATACATATATGAAACCTAATTATATAATCCTTTACATGTTATAATATTTAAAGAATGACACGATGAACTATTGACTTGAAATGTATTTGTACGTAAGAACAGAACTCCGTCCAGTTGCAGTAGCATGGATGACAAATCGTTAAAGAACGTCTATGAAATAATTTTATTCGTCGAACAAAGAGCGCTTTCCAATGTCAATCAACAAGCGGTGTTATTGCCAAGTAACTGTTCAACAGGTAGGCAATGCGACGACATGAAGCTTTCATCTCAGAACTTCGAACTTAATCATGTCGCTTCGCGAAGCACAGATATTACTTAAAACTTCGCAAAGAGACATCAATATATAAATATTCAAAACCCTTCATAGATTTTATCGAAAAAAAATGAGTAATCAAAATTACATGACTAGTTGAGAAGTTAAGGTGTGAAAATGTAACAAACAAACTCACTTTCACATTTATAATATTCAGATGATAATGCTTGTATTATACTACATATATATATATCTAACAGAGCAGGTAAAATAAATGATCAAATCCATTTACCTCGAAAACTTGTGTAGGTTCTTTACCTAATGAATATAAGCAAAGTTTGTAGGTTAAGTGCTTAAACGACCAGTTTTACAACTACTTCTTTTTTTCTTTTTTACAATTACTGATATTTTTTTAAATTATAGAAATATGTTTGGTGCTGTGTATGTCTATTTGAATTTGAAAGTATTCATTAATATATTTGATTCAATTACAAATTATATGACAACAAAATTATTTTATAATTTAACTATGATTTAAATTAAATTAAATAACTTGAATATTTCTTTTGTTATTAGTTTGTTATCTATATAAACAATAATTGAATATCACATGTCTGATAACATATTTACAAAGATTAAAAAATGCTGAAAATAGGAACATTTAAGCTAGTGTCGTAAGATATTGTATGTATATTTATGTAACAGTATTGATTTAACTTCATACATTAATTAAAATTGTATGTAAGCATTTATGTAAAATAATAAAATAAATGTCCTGCATACACATCACTATCGACAAGAGATTGATTTACAATCAATCACTAAAACCAAAGGGCAAACAAACTATTTAAACAGTTTCAATTCCATTTGTGAATGATGAAATAAAGTGTACCCAAGTAGACCATTTTACACCATATCCATTGTCCACTATCATTGCATACTTTTATTACTTTTTATTCATTACAAGTTAAGTGATAAAATTAAACTAAAATTTACCTCAGCATCAGAGGAAGGCTTTCCTTTCTTAAGTATTGTCTACATTAATAAAGTTGACTAAACACTTATATTAATTAAATAATTTCTTAGTAATGATTTAAATAAAGTTACAGGCTAAATTTTACTGAAACTTATTACAGCCATTCATCATTATAATTGTTATAATTGATAGATAATTTTATATTGTCTATTTTTATGAGGTTTTATGTATTTGCATGTTTTGTGATAACATGAGTCATCATGGCCAGTTAACATTTTCATTAAATAATATAAATATATGTCACTTCCTTATGTAGGATGTTATAAAATGGTTGTAATAATTACCTAAATATATTAAGTAATTTATTACATCTACAACATTAGGAGCAATTTCAATTATTATATATATATATATAAATAATAATATTAATTATAAATTAAGATGATTACTTGAAAAATTAACAAGGGTAATATTCATAAACATAAGTTTCATGTTTATTTTATTATATTTTTTGAAGATATAACTACTAAAAATTAAAAAAAGTTTAATTTAATGTTTGATATAATATTAAATATATATTTACTTTCCAAAGTAGACTATTTAGAAATTATTTATTATAATCCTCTTGCATTTTAAATGCTATGTTTATAACAAATTTCTCTCCTCATTTGAATGTATTCCTTTCACGATTGTTCTAATTGTTGGGTGTCGCGCCACAGTTACGGAGAGGTTTATTTTTGTTTTTCTTCATAAGACTATATAAACGGTAATTAACGTTGACTTTCAAAAATAAGTAGTTTTACATTAAAAACACCAACCTGTAAAATTTAGCACAGCGCGTCGCCTCCAAGCGCTGCTATCCACCTTCATTATGTTGAAATAATCAACAGAACACAAAACGAAACTAAATCATCAACAATAAATCAATAAAAATCAGTTAATAACTCATGATTTACTATATAAAAAAAAATAGTAATTAAATTAACTAAAATCATGTAAAAAATAAAGATATGTCACGAAAATAAAATCAAAAATGGACATCACCGTCCAACGTCCATGGTTGTTTAGTTTATACTGGCAATTTTACGTCATTTTTTTATAATCTGTGCTTACTGTGCTTTGATATAGTTGCCATGTAGTTTTTAATAGTACCCAGGTTATATCATATCATTATCCATATTATTCAACTACGTGACATTAAATTTTCAAAACTTGTGCATAGCTTTCAAAGCTTATTTTTAATTATTATTTTTTATTGAATCTATTATTGTTACGATATTAACATTATATCCTTTATGTGTCTAACCTGTAAAACTTCATATTAAATTAATGTAATTAACGAAATCAATTTTTAAGACACTACTGTTATTTAAGTCCCAAAATATTAATTTTTATGAAATGAAATACTTTATTTAATTGAAAATATTTTATTTAAATATAAAATAATAATTCAATTAATAATAAAGTTAGGAGTAAAGGAACGGAATGACATGAAAATAAATGTTGCTATTTTTCTTAAAAAATGGCAGCCTTTATGTCGTAAGCTTTTCTTTTCTTTTTTCTATATGAAAAGTTTTTAAATAAAGATTTGTGGATGATTTATAATGCCATTAACAGTGATTCAAATGGAGAAATTATTTTTCAAAAGAAATAAATAATTATCAAATTTGGAGAGTTACTATGACCTTCGCATTTCTAGTGAGTATTAACTAATAACTACGTGGTTATATTCTTTTTGTATTTGCAGAATGACTTGAATTCATTTTCTTTAAAGCCGATATGGTGGTTTTTATCTACATTTAGTAATCAATTGTGTGTAATTTTTAGGTGGCGTAGACTATGAACAAATGCTGAACGGTCCGAACGAGAACGATAGTAGTAGCTCGAGTATAGTGATAGAAAATAAAGATAACATGAGCGCTGGTACGGCGACATTGGAGCGTGAGCTGTCCAGTACTAGACGACTGCTGTGGGGTGACCACGTAAAGGAGGACGTGTTCCGGCGCTGGGCGCAAGGTTTCCAGTTTAGTTCCGATGAGCCAAGTGCGCTAATTCAGCAAGAAGGTGGTCCGTGTGCTGCCATCGCGCCCGTTCAAGGATTTCTTCTGAAGATCCTTCTGTCTGAAACACCTGGACATAGCCTTCAAGATTTGACGTCGGAGAAGTGTAATTCCTTGCTTGTTAGGGCTGTGTGTACGATTTTAAGTCAGTGTCTAGCTTCTAAGTACAATGTTGCCGTATATCGAAAGAACGACACAGAGGCCGAGACGAGCACAGGTCTCAATGTTAGTGCTGAGGAACAGTCTTGTGATGCCATTGATCACTTTCATAGAAGAATGGAGGTGCACTCCTTTCAGACATTGTCAGAAGTGGAAGCATTTTACACAAGGAACATTCGCATTTTGAAGGACAAATATGGTGTACTTCTGTTGTTATATAGTGTCATACTAAGCAAAGGAGTTAGTACTGTTGAGGCAGAACTTTCAGAGCTGTCTGATCCTCTCATACATTCTACATATGGATATGGTTCCCAAGGACTCATCAATCTAATGCTTACAGGTAGGGCAGTGGCACATGTCTGGGACCATGACCAAGTGGTGGGTGGGTTAAGATTACGTGGAATTGAGCGACAGAATGACATAGGTTTTCTAACTATTATGGAACACATGCAGTACTGTACTGTAGGTTCCTTTTACAAGAATCCTAAGCACCCTGTCTGGGTTTTGGCTTCAGAAACACATTTGACTGTATTATTCTCTTTTGAAAGAAGATTAGCAGCCCCTGAAACAGTTGGCGAATCTGCCGAACGCATTTTTAGATCATTTGACCCAGAAGGAAACAATTTTATTCCATCGGCAGCTTTACAAGACGTTCTATGTGCTGCTGATTTGGTTAGTGAACCAGAATATGTGGAATTGATGAGACGGAAACTAGATTCTGAGAATTTAGGAATAATTTTATTGAGTGCATTCATGGACGAATTCTTTCCTGGTTGTGAGCGTGGTGCACCTGATACTTTCACACTACACCACTATAATGGACTGTCTCGCAGTAATCCAGGAGGCAGAGTGGTTTACCGTACTGGTCGTGCAGCACTGCTTGAGTGTCCAATGAGAGCTGCAACTACTGATCCCATGTTGACATGCTTGCAAACCAAATGGCCCAGTATTGACGTGGTTTGGGATGAAGGTCAATCACCCTCTCTTAATTAGCACACACTACATACTGTGCTCAGAACTTAACTGTGACAGAGTGAGGAGAGTTAACATAAAATGTATCTTAAAATATGTTGCAGAAATTCCATTACATTATGTATTAATTTATGTATAGAAATTGTATTGAATAATTTCAAGGCCTTTGCAGATAACATACATTACCATGGTCAGCTATTTTTCATAAATTTGATAATCTTTAAACATGGGATTGCTATCATTGTGATTTTCCATTAGGTTTAGTTGCACATGCACAACAATAATATAAGGACCATCTATAAGTAATCCAAAACACCCCAAAATTCAAAGTTGCAAGCTTTCGAGGTTGTAAAGTTTATACATTGTATTTTATTTAAGAGCTGTGATCCGGAACATTTTTATATCTTCCATGTTAAAAATTTAAAAGTTGTTAATATTTTAGTAACTAAAAGCAATTTAAAAGCCAAATTAAAAATAGCTCTTTGCTTAAAAATCATAACACATGTTAAAGGTCTATGTTGCAATTAAGTGTGATTACAAATATGTATTTATTTCTATGTTTTGTGTTACATATCTAAACTTTAATGATGAAATGACAACATATGAGTAATGTTCTAAAATATCATTTCATGCATATTACTTTCATTGGTACTTTTAATTGTTTAGTCTTTCATATGCAGGCACACAGAATGCACCTAGTTGGTTTTTTGCACAAAACATTGTCTCTAATAACTCCTCCACTAATGTCTTATATGCCAGCTGCATTACATTATTTGATAAAGTATTGAAATGTACCTAAATATGTATGGTACTTTTTTATGTTTTATTAATTTTGTTTTTATATAGAATATTATTAAATAATTGGGTAATTCAAATGTTTTTTAAGACTTATGTATTAATATAAAATTAAAACATTTGAACATAGTCTTCATAATTTTACCATAATAATGGTATTCAGAATTTCAGTTAAGAATATCATGATTTGGAATTCTTAATGAAAATGTCTGTATATTACTTTTTAGTACACATTCTTTATCAGATTCATGTCAAATAGCTGTGCACATGTATAACAACAAAGATTATATTGGAAAGATAATTTTCAGTTAGTCGTAAATAATAGTGGAACATGCTTTTTTAATTACAGCCTGCGTTTTATTTTAACGATGAAGCTTAAATCTTCAATAGGTATGTTTTGTATTGACTAAATATGCGTTGCTAATTTTAAGACGACGATATAGTTGTCTGTGGCAACATTTGAATCAAAATTAATTTATAATACTATTTCGATAAAAAATTATATTTTTTTTATAAATAAATTGGAAATATCTCTGCTGTTTCATATTTTAAAAATAAAAGTATATTTGCATTAAAACATTTATCATAATCAACTCAAGTTCAATTTTGATGTTACAAATCGAGTTGTAAATGCCCAACATTATTATTGTTTATAATACAAGTAAAAATACTGATAAAATTAAAACATCAGAATGTCGTTTTTGATGTCCACAGTTTATGTTAATTGTGAAGGAAAACGTCATGAGATCTTTCAAAAATCTTGTGTAAGTACCTAATATACTTAATTGATTCATACAAAAGATGCTAATATTAGTATAAATGTATGATGAGTAAGAAAATGTCCACCTCACCGATTTTGGCTACTATAGTCTGGTGAACGGTGAATGATATTGTAATAGAAAAGTGTGCCCGCAATGTGTACATAATATTCAATCTAATATAATGTAAAAATATAATCTCTCTCAATCCACATAATCCGATGGTACAGCGAAAACAATATATTATAATTTAAATTATAATTGTTAATATTGAATATCTTCTACTGAATGTGCATAATATAGTATATATGTATGTATCCATTATATTTGTGTAGTAGTTTTTCTTTTTTATAATTGGATACAAAAATAAACATTCAAATTTATAATTTGCGACATTTAAAAAAAAATGTTTCTTCAGTTTCGTTTGTATTTTTTAATTATTATTTTTTTGTTTATCTTAATACATAAATCTTATAGGTACCTAATAAGATCCAATTCTATTTAATTTTATTGAGCCTGGGGTACAAAATATATTTGCTATACTGGCAGCCCTGGTCATTGGATGCCATTTATCCTCTTTTTGAGGTCAACAACACTGACAGTATGAAAATAAACAACAAGAATTTATGTAATAAATTTGATCAGAAAAATCAAAATGACTCGTGAAGAATGTGATTTTCAAAAATATGTTACAACTACCTACGATCCAATAAAAATTGGATCTATAGATGGTTTGTACAACATTTTGTTTATTTTTTTTCTATTGGCATTCAATTTAACCTAGACGCAACTATAAACAGCAAATGTATTACTAATACTGGCTCAAGTTTACTATTATTTCTAAACAATTACTTATGGCTAGTTCTTAGTGTAATGTAAAATGTTTAATTTGACATACAACCTCTCCTTAAATTTTAGGTACAGATAGTGAACCACACGATCGTGCTATTTTAAGAGCTTTACAATCAGACTATATCCCAAATAAACAAGTGAGAGGTGACCCTGACCATACTCTTTTCGTAGCACGTCTCAACCCAAGAACGACACAAGTAAGTAACATGGTTCAATTCTATGATCAGTTCTTTTATCTGACACTACAATAAAGGCTTTATTTTTAGGACACAGTTTACACAGAGTTCTCAAAATTCGGCAAAGTCATCAATTGCCGCTTGGTTAGAGACATAGTTACTGGTAAATCTAAACAATATGCTTTTGTAGAGTATGAAAGTATTTCAAGCTTGGATCGAGTGTTACGGGAGATGCATAAAGAATATATAGATGGTAGTGAGATAATCGTTGAAAGAGAGGTGGAGAGGAGGCTGCAAGGCTGGCGGCCGAGGAGACTTGGTGGGGGCTTTGGAGGACGAAAAGAATCTGGACAACTGAGATTTGGCTGTAGAGACAGACCATTTAGAAAACCCTTTCTGATAACCCAAAATAAAAAATGATTTTATTGTATAATTGTGTAATGATAAATACATATTTTTTAAAATATAACTGTTTTTCAAAAATACTTACAATGAATGCATCCTACTTAAACGCTATCTATGTGGTCGTGAAATGTTCAAATATAATAATGATATTCAATTATGTAATATTTTTAAATAATGAGTTATGATTGTTGTAAGGAGTTTAAAGGATGGTGCAAAGCTTTCACAAGAACTGAGACTTATTTATCAGCACTGCAACTAGTATTTTTAGTTGTTTTTATACTGAGTTTAACCTTCACTATTCTTCACTTTATTGCTTGCTTTAAAAATAAAGAGAATAGTAACATTGAGGAAGTGATTGAAACAAGTCCAAGTGCAACATCAACTGGTGAACCAATAATTGAGGATATATCAACAGAACATATCACAAGTCAAACTGAAACATTGGCCAAGGAGATAAAATGTACTTGGACACCATCTGTAAAAACAACTGCTGGTACACATTATTATGATAGTGATTTGATATCATCCACAACTGTCAAAGATCAAGTGCTAGTGATACCCAATAAAACTGAAAATTTTCCGACCCGTACCAGTGAACTGAATCCATCATTCCAGTCATGGACCCCTACAGAATTCTCCACCGATGACAACACAGAGAAGTCCTACGATGGAGAATATGCAGATGAAATAAAGAAAGGCTACCTTTTGGCTCTTGTAAAGATTAAGCCTCCACGAGATATAACATTTGGATGCATCCTAACTATTGTGGCTCGAAGTTGGACTTTAACTGCTGCAAGTTGCATAGAGGCAATCGAGGAGGTGGATTCTTTAGATTCTTTCGTTATGGTAAGAGGTTTCGGTGAAAAGGATGAAGAGAGTATTTATATAGTGTCTGACATACTGATTCATCCACAATATCAAGGTGTGAATGCATCCTATGACCTCGCCGCTTTAAAATCTGAAGGAAGTGTCGTAAGGGATGCGAATCAAATCATAACATTACCAACTATGGTGGACTATTTTTCAGTGACAATCGGCGAGAGCCTAACCATTCTCGGATATGGAAAATATAGGTAAATATGGTATTGTAATTTTTTATAGAATCATTAGTCATATCCTAAGTGATAAATACGACACGGTACATTTTCGGAACGAGATGAATAAAATCGATTTTTCCAGAAATTTAGATAAAGACCCTCGGGCCCGAAGCGTGCGCGCGGCGCGCGTGCGGCGCGTGCCGGCGCAGCAGTGCGCGCGCGGCGACGCGTGGGCGCCGCGCCACCTGTGGGGCGCGCGCGGGGCGGGGCGCGCGGCGTGCGGGCCGGCCGCGCTCTGCGCCGGCGCACTGCGGGCGCGCGCGCGGCCGTGCCACTACTGCGCGGGCGCGCCGCTGCTGCGCCGCCGCGTGCTGCTGGGCGTCATGAGCGACAACCCGCAGTGCGGCGCGGCCTGCGAGCCCGCGCTCTACGTCAACCTGGCGCTTCTCCGGGGCTGGCTCGACTCCACTATCTATTCTGTTTGATTTCGTTTAACGATACCACCGTTCGACATTTCACATCTCTTCGATCTCTTCGACGGGACGTTTCGTTCGGCGCCCGTTGTCTATACGAATTAAAAAAGAATAAAATTGACGCATGTCATTTTTGAAAGAGTCGCTTTGTTTTCTTTATTTACCTTGAGTTTTGATAATGGCTATGACCAAAGGTCTCCTGGTGTGTTCGTTGCTGATGGCGCTGTTCGTGGTGGGCACTATTGCCGTGTCGGTTTTGCAGTTTCTGACCGCCGCTGATAATGAAGATGACCAAGATGTTATCGATATTTGACGTGACCTTTTATTAAGGATAGACTTCAATACATATTTTTTAAATTAAATATACTTTTCTAGAATACGAAATTATCGTGACGTTTGTTTGCGGAGTTTATATACTTGTATGCTTCGTTTCAAAATATTATATTTAAGTGAACATTTTTTTTATAAAGGATGTGTCATGATAAGTGCACACTCAGTCTTCTAACTGGAATATAACAATAATAGGTATTGCTGTTCGACGGCGATGTATGTGATGATTGGGTGGTGGCTACACAGACGAGCTCACACAAAGCCCAACCATCTAGTAATAATATATTCCGCTTATTTTGCTCTATGAACAAACGCAGAAGAATTGGAAATAAGGCATCGGCAATGTGCCGCGATTAATTGAATACGTCGAGATTACTAGAGACTACATCGACTGGACACGACATGCGACGATTTATATAATACGAACGAGGTAAGAATGAAAAACAACATAAGCATTAACATAAACAATTTATTTAAATAACTTCAATAAGATGAATTATTATAATACATTCGGAATACACGTTGCTTGCCGCGAGCGTCAAATATACAGACATACGTCAACATTACACCTTTATACACATACACGAACGTCGTAGCACGCCGTACCCTGCCCCCTGCCCCCCACCTCTGTACAACCTGCGTCACCTTACTCTCTCGACATATAAAACACCATTATCTGTACATAACCTTTAAATCTTATTTTTACATGGAACATTAAATGAAATTGTCTAAAGAAAGAATATTCTAGATCTAGAAGATAACTAACATTTATTGTCTATAATTAATTGAGATAATAAAATAAAGACCGATTCTATTGCACCATAATTTGAAAGAAATTAAACGAAAGAAACTAAGAGATAAAAGGTAAAGAATTATATTAATATAAATATAATACCAATTTGATTTTCAATTCATATAATAATAATAATAAATCATTTAATATATTCTAAAATAATGTTATCATTCGACGACTCCTGGCTGGCTGTGGCTAGTTATTCTCGCCACATTCAAAGAAGCAATCATATATTTTTTACAGTCAGTACAGATATAACGTGAAACTTAACAATTACTATCTGTCTTTTGATAGATTTCTTTTAAATCTTCTGTTTTTAAACAGCGACATCTAACATCCGAAACACCCTCTCAGATGAAACATTAGCAAAGATAGAATTAATTTTCACAAACTAAAACGTATTTAACTCGGAGTCTGAATCAGAACTAATTAATATGAATAGCTGTTGTCCTACTTCGATCACATCAGCGATATTAAGCGGAGGATCCTGTGTAAAGTTACGACCACAATGGACCAAGCTACGAGCATAAACAAATATATCTAACTGTCATGTCATTCCGCTTCGCTTAATAGCGCAGGTGTGTACGAACCTTAATTCGTTAATGAATAAACAAACAATCCGGATAATCGTAAAACGAAACGCGTCAACACTATTTGTTAACATATTCCGTTAAAGCTTTTATAACACAAAAAAATATATACATTTTTATTCTCACTCGATTATTTACTTACTCGTAATTAGAATTCATTTATTTTGTTGTGTAAAACACACGTAACTAATTACAGTTGATTCTATAAGATTATATCATTTTTCTAATGATCTTGTAGCTTTTACGGTTCGAACACACATTATCAATATTTTTTTAAATCTGTGGTCATTTTACTAAATATTAAATTTTACTTGTAAAATATGAAACACAAATTATTTTGACAAGATTGTTTTTGAAATTGAATACAACAATAAGTTGCACGCATTAAGTATTAACAAAGTCGCGCCGTGAAAAGAGAAAGAACTATTAAAAATTTAATGTTAAATCATCAGAAATTAGAAAGTGTTTAGTTTACGACTGAGAAAAATAATGTTGTGTTCGAAATGTAAATGGCTATTTTTCTGCACAATTCAGGGTTGTTACATACTGAATATTCTCAATAGCGATTATCTTTTTAAAATAAAGATTTTGTAAACCTATAGAGGAATGTAATGTGTTACAGTTACATAAAAATAAAATTTTCAATCTAAAGTATTGAACACATTAGCGCGACCGAGCTGATGAAGTCAAGTAACAGATTTCACAGGTATGGCCCTTGCTTTATGATGTATGCTTTAGACGGCGCGGCGTTCCAACTCGTATCGTTATCGGTTCGATCGCGTTGGTGTGTTCGACACATTAAAACTTATTTCCTATAACAACCCTGTCTTTTTCATATTATTTTAAAGGAATATTTTATCGAGTTACATATTTCAATGCATCAACATTTGTCTAGCAAACTTAAATCCCACTCCGGAAGTCGTCGTTGTTGGCCGCGATCAGCGCCGGGTCGTAGATGCCGCCCTGTTTGTTAAAAAATATTTAAATATTAATAATTTAAATTATTTAAAATAAATTAACTAAAATACGAGCACTTCATTAATTGGCGTAGCGTTTTCGACGTAGTCGTAATATTTGCGTTTATACAAAATAGTTGATCAAACGAAGCGATACAGACGCGCGAACACGATACCTGCTGCTAGTGACCGTTCGGTACTATGTCGGGCTCCTGGGCGCGTGAAATTACAAACACATTCCATTAATTTTCCAAACAATCTCTTCTTGTAAAATTTTAAATTAAAATAGCGTTTGATATGTAAATAAAGTAAATAAAAGTAAACACATAACTACAGGGAAACTGAACGGGGACGAATGAAGGTAGGATTTTTTTAAAATTAGAATTATCGAATAGAAGATCTTTCGTACCTCCGTCAGTGGCGGGGTCGGAGTGGGAAGGGGGGAGTCTTCGGGAGAGGAAGGAATAGTCACTTGCACCGGCTCGAGCACTTGCTGAATATTACATAGGAATGAAACGTTAATGGACGGGAGATGTTAAGTTCCGTCGTATAGACTTGAATCAATCATTTAATATGTAAGAACTGTAAAGGTGAATATGAATGTAAGTAACATCAGCTAAGTAGTGCGCGAGTGTCGGTCGGTGCCGTGCGTGTGGCGTGCTCACCTGCGGCGCGAGCGGCGCGGGCACGAAGTAGTCGGCGGGCGCGGAGGGCGCGGCGGGGGGTGCGGGCGCGGCGGGGGGCGCGGGGGCCGCGGCCGCCACGCGCGCCCCGCCCGGGTTCAGCACGTCCACGTACGACTTCTTTATGTCTGTAGAGAGGGTACTTATCGGTTACTGCAGTTCGCGCGCTCAGCTTTGTGTACTTATATGGAAAGTGACAGGTCGCGAGCGAAGGACTTACAGAGCGAAAAGGTTTATATAGTTGTGGAAAATGTCTACGTAGATATTCATGTACATATTTTGTATCTTCGAAAACAGGAAATATTTCGTGATTGACTTTTCAAAACGATACCCCTTTCTACTGATAACTCCAATGTAATAATAACTTTTTCATTAAAATAATTACACATCCATAATTGTCTAAAAACGCAGTAACGTTAACGTAACGTCAGCATCGACGCGAGTTTGCCGCTGGCGCTGCTGGCGTTCCAAGCGGTCGATCGAGCCTTTATGGAGCTGTTACGATGTACGATCATGTCGAAATCGTTACCTTTTTAAATCTTTCAAGTTTCATATCTGCGTATAACATTATGTAAATTTTGTTTATAAAAGAAACCAATATAAGTACTAACAAATTACCCGAACGTACTTTCCAACGTCATGTATGAATATTTGTTTCACTAGATTCTAGAATAGATTTATAGAAAAACTTATTCATAATTTCCATACCTTTTGTACCAACTTTTTATAAAATTCAGCGCGTACTATTTTTTTGTCTACATTTTTCAGCTAAAAATACCATAAACATTTAGTTATTATTATTATTACTGAAGTCACGTCCATTTTCAGTCGAATACTGATATTCCACTTTTTTCATGAACCGAATGTTCTATATTTATATTACACAATGGATCACTCCATTGTGAACATCGTTAAACCCGAAATACATAATAATCATTTATTAAGTAAGCAAATAGAAAAAGTGAGATGTGTAATATAAGTTTAATATAGTTAGGAGAACTCACGTCGTCCTTTCTGCATTTTAAAAATATTGGACACCGGCACGGCCGGGGGCGCCCCGAGCGCCGCCGGGGACTGCAGCGGGGTCGACGTGCTCCTGGAAGTGGCAACGTGCTTATACGGTGATCGCCGCACTCATGTACACACACTAATTAAATATTTAAACATAATACGAATATACCATTTAAAATAATATATAAAAACCCATTCAGATTGCTTCGCTGATTTTGGTAAATTATTTACCCTAAGAGTTCAACATTTGATGCATGTAAAACATTCAACTTATAAAGACGACATATTAAATGCGAATCAAAAACTGATTTGTTGCAAGAAAACAAATTTTTTTATACTTTTCGTAACCGCTAGGGTGGGACGCCGTATGACATCAACTGACGCCGGAGACTTAAATGTCAGACGACGTCACAATGATTGCGAGTTATATATAAATTTTTAATTGTATAGGTAGGCGGACGAGCATACGGGCCACCTGAAGTAATCACCAACGTCCATAGACATTGGCATCGTTAGAAATGTTAACCATCATTTAGATCGCCAATGCGCCACCAACCTTGGGAACTAAGATGTTATATCCCTTGTGCCTGAAATGACACTGGCTCACTCACCCTTCAAACCGGAACACAACAATAGCAAGTACTGCTGATTTGCGGTAAAATATCTGATGAGTGTGTGGTACCGACGCAGACGAGCTTGCACAAAGCCCTACCACCGAGTACAAGACTAATATGACTGGCAGTAAGCGTTACGCATCGAGCTCGATGTCACGTTACTTAATCACTACAATTTTCACATTACTTGAAATCTGCACGGTCTGCTATGAGAACGTTTCTTTAAAGAACGGGGTATTCTCTCGAATTTCGATACGAGTGCTGCCATCTAGTGCACTAAATGATTAATCGGTTAAGCTCTATGTGCCGGTCAATATTTTCATTGTATAAAGTTGGGGTCGCGTAAAAATGAGCAAATAATATTTAGACGAAAATCGGGATATGTATGTAATGGAGTCCTCACAGCGCGGCGGGCGGCGGCGGCGGCGGAGCGGGCGCGTCGGCGTCGGCGGCGCCCGTGTCGCGCCAGCGCCCGCGCTGCTCGTCCCACACGATCTGCGGCACACACCACGTCAGCTCGCCGCACGTACACGCACTGTACGAGCGACCGCCACGTCCACTTACCTCTCGCGTTCGTCATACTTTAGTTATAAGTGCTACGAATAATAAAAGACATGACTCGGGGACAACCTTTATTATCTTTATAATCTATCACAATACAACGAGGTGCACCGCATAAACTATTACATACAGATTTATACATATATAGGTGTTAGTTTATAAAGTCGTCGAGATATACAAAACTGTTAAATTCGACTACATATACTATTATAATATATGTACATATCAGATCGATATTACACACATTCCATAAAAAATTAATTCGTTTTTTTATAATTAACTACTGTATCCATAATGTATGATATTCAATAAATATTGTTAAATAAAATACACGAGTGCTGAAACAGTACAATAAAATACGAGTGGTAAGTAGTCGAGCCGGAGGGGGTGGGCGACGACGGTCCGGGGGAGAGCATACATTACATAAGAGTGGGCAAGTCTAGCGAGGACAGTGTGGGCTGACTCACGGTGGGGTTGGTGTCGTCGGGCAGGATCATCTGGTTGGGGGCCCGCAGCGAGAGCTTAGTGAGGATGCCGCCCAGCCAGCCGCCGCCCCCCGCGCCGGCGCCCGCTCCGCGCCGCTCGCCCTTGGCGCCGTCCTCCTTCCGGCCCTCCTTGCCGCCATCGGACTTCGGACTGTCGGAGTCCCGATCTTCCTGCGATGGGAGTGACAATTTACAGAAAAATATAAAGAACAAATTCAAATATCGTTATTCTATGTTGAAATGTTACACTTTCTTATTGATCGTCATAAATCTACCACCGGTTCGGAAATAAACACCTCAGACCTGAGAAGAATCGGCGAAAGAAACGGTGACGGCATGGTGATGGTGGGCCGTCTGCTGTGACGTGTCGGGGCTCGCACCCAGCTAGCGAGGAGTACTCACGTGCGCGGAGGCGGCGCGCTGGTCGTGCGCGGCGCGCGGCGCGCCCGGCATGGTGATGGTGGGCCGTCTGCTGTGACGTGTCGGGGCTCGCACCCAGCTAGCGAGGAGTACTCACGTGCGCGGAGGCGGCGCGCTGGTCGTGCGCGGCGCGCGGCGCGCCCGGCATGGTGATGGTGGGCCGTCTGCTGTGACGTGTCGGGGCTCGCACCCAGCTAGCGAGGAGTACTCACGTGCGCGGAGGCGGCGCGCTGGTCGTGCGCGGCGCGCGGCGCGCCCGGCATGGTGATGGTGGGCCGTCTGCTGTGACGTGTCGGGGCTCGCACCCAGCTAGCGAGGAGTACTCACGTGCGCGGAGGCGGCGCGCTGGTCGTGCGCGGCGCGCGGCGCGCCCGGCATGGTGATGGTGGGCCGTCTGCTGTGACGTGTCGGGGCTCGCACCCAGCTAGCGAGGAGTACTCACGTGCGCGGAGGCGGCGCGCTGGTCGTGCGCGGCGCGCGGCGCGCCCGGCATGGTGATGGTGGGCCGTCTGCTGTGACGTGTCGGGGCTCGCACCCAGCTAGCGAGGAGTACTCACGTGCGCGGAGGCGGCGCGCTGGTCGTGCGCGGCGCGCGGCGCGCCCGGCATGGTGATGGTGGGCCGTCTGCTGTGACGTGTCGGGGCTCGCACCCAGCTAGCGAGGAGTACTCACGTGCGCGGAGGCGGCGCGCTGGTCGTGCGCGGCGCGCGGCGCGCCCGGCATGGTGATGGTGGGCCGTCTGCTGTGACGTGTCGGGGCTCGCACCCAGCTAGCGAGGAGTACTCACGTGCGCGGAGGCGGCGCGCTGGTCGTGCGCGGCGCGCGGCGCGCCCGGCATGGTGATGGTGGGCCGTCTGCTGTGACGTGTCGGGGCTCGCACCCAGCTAGCGAGGAGTACTCACGTGCGCGGAGGCGGCGCGCTGGTCGTGCGCGGCGCGCGGCGCGCCCGGCATGGTGATGGTGGGCCGTCTGCTGTGACGTGTCGGGGCTCGCACCCAGCTAGCGAGGAGTACTCACGTGCGCGGAGGCGGCGCGCTGGTCGTGCGCGGCGCGCGGCGCGCCCGGCATGGTGATGGTGGGCCGTCTGCTGTGACGTGTCGGGGCTCGCACCCAGCTAGCGAGGAGTACTCACGTGCGCGGAGGCGGCGCGCTGGTCGTGCGCGGCGCGCGGCGCGCCCGGCATGGTGATGGTGGGCCGTCTGCTGTGACGTGTCGGGGCTCGCACCCAGCTAGCGAGGAGTACTCACGTGCGCGGAGGCGGCGCGCTGGTCGTGCGCGGCGCGCGGCGCGCCCGGCATGGTGATGGTGGGCCGTCTGCTGTGACGTGTCGGGGCTCGCACCCAGCTAGCGAGGAGTACTCACGTGCGCGGAGGCGGCGCGCTGGTCGTGCGCGGCGCGCGGCGCGCCCGGCATGGTGATGGTGGGCCGTCTGCTGTGACGTGTCGGGGCTCGCACCCAGCTAGCGAGGAGTACTCACGTGCGCGGAGGCGGCGCGCTGGTCGTGCGCGGCGCGCGGCGCGCCCGGCATGGTGATGGTGGGTCGCGCGACCTCGCCGCCCTGCGGGCACACCGCTTGGTTAGGGGAGTCTTTTCTTTTTGATATTAGAATCGAACCTTTTGTGGCTCGGAGCTTAATTCACTAATACATATTGAAAACTCGTTGTGAGCGAAGTTGTCAAATCAAATCGATTTTTTTTTATTGCATAGGAAGGATGATGGGCATATGGGCCACCTGGCTTATAGACAATGGCATTGTAAGAGATGTTAACCATCGCTTACATCGCCAATGCGCCACCAACCTTGGGAACTAAGATGTTATATCCCTTTAATGACACTGGCTCACTCACCCTTCAAACCGGAACACATCAATACCAAGTACTGCTGTTTTGCGGCAGAATATCTGATGAGTGGGTTGTAAGTTGTAACATACCTAGACGAGCTTGCACAAAACCTTCAAAATTTTGAATGTATTAGTTTAAATTTAATTTTAATATCAAAAAAGATTTTTGATCCCTTCGAACACACGCGTGTTCGTTAATTCTAAAAAAACGTCCTTTTCAACTGCTTGACATCGCTGTGGATAGATTTTTCACCGAGAAGATAACCGTTAGCGGTCTGACGACGAGACGAGCGGTTCGACCGTCGCCGTGAAGTCGCCGCGATGTGCGGGGCCGTTATCGTCTCTGCGATAATCTATAAGACAAGGGTCAATAAAACGAATACAATTTTTAGTAACCATTTATTGACAACGCTACATAATAGTACAAGTTCACTAACTTGGTGTCTCTACGACAGTGTCACGATCTCATAGAACATAACATAACAGTTCGTGCGTAAAGTGGTAAACGAACACACTACAAATGCACAACTAGAGCGGCCCGTCGACGTCGTACGTGAGCGGCGAGCCGACGCAGTAGCGCGCGTGCGGGGCGCGCGGGGCGGGGCGCGGGGGGGAGGGCGTCCGCCAGCCCAGCGGCTCGTCGATGGCGAACGTCCGGACCGGCGAGAGGCGCGCGCGCAGCGGGGCGAAGCGCCGCGCCACGGGCGAGCTGCGGCGCGCGCGCCCGTCGGGCTCCTCCAGCTCCTCGGGCTCGTCGATCGGGTACGTCCCACCGAACACGAGCGGGCGGCGCGCGCGCTGGGCGGCCGCGCTGCGGGCCCACGCCTCCACCGTGCGCGCGACGAGGGCGCCGCACGGCGCGTGGGGCCCGGCGGGGCGCGCCGGGGGCCCGACGAGGGGCCCGGCGGGGCGCGCGCGGGGCGGCGGCGCGGCGGGGCGGCGGCGGCGCAGGCCGGCCGGGGGCGGCGCGGGCTGCCCCCACAACACGCGTTAGCACACTTGCACACACACACATGGAACAGGCGCGACGCCGGGCCGCCCGGGCGGACCTATCCTTCGACGCGACACAGCGGAGCGAGCCGTTGTACGATACGATAAATCATCGTCGTTAAAGCATCGTGTCAACGACGACATCGACGAATAAAATAAAGAACTTGGTACAGAGCTGACGTCCTGCTATTTTAAGAATGGAGTCACGAACTTAAAACGTAAAAGTGAACACCACGAGCAATGAAGCGAATGATATTTTCATCAACATTTTGCTTCATCAGCACTCTTACGAGTGGATAAATAAATATTCCAATTTAGAAAACTTTTATGAAGTCTGTAGACTCACCTCGTTGTACCCGTACCCGTCGGGCTGCCAGTACGGGTCGGCGTAGGAGTGCGCGTGCTCCTCGTAGCCGTACTGCGGCTCGTAGTGCTGCTGGTGCTGCAGGTCGGGCGCGGGATCCGGGACTAGCTGCGGCTGCGGTTGGAACTGCTGATGTTGCTGTTGCTGATATTGGTGGTATTGCATGGAGTAGTCGGGAGGGTCGTCCACGGATTCAGGATATTTTTGAATCTGCTGCGTCTGCTGCAAGGTCTAAAAAATAAACAATTCAAATTAGCTTTTGACATGTTATATAAATATATATATCATTAGCGTTATTAAAATTTGAAGTTCTTCCAACAGGGTCAGAAGTCCGCTATCGATATAGTAATTATATTTACTACTACATACCACTCCGCCGCGACTTCGTTCGCAAAAACTACAAACTATTTTATAATGTAAATAGGTCAATATTTTTTTTTAAATCAAAACATGCTTTATTCAAGCAGGCTCTAATATGATCTTAGAATTATGGATATTGATGGTTATTAGAGCTTATTTGGACTGTATCTAATTTTATTTTATTCATTGATTGGAATAAAACACCCGTCCTCTGTCACTGGTTTATTGCGACTGTCTTAAAAATATAGTTGATGTCGGAACAGACATGAATATGGATAGTATTTGTCAATAGGCTAAACGTAGGAGAGTTACAATTTGTTCAAACCGTGACATTTTTCTTATTTAGAGAATTGTTATACCCATCATAACTTCTTAACGACAAGTGCGATCCGAATAATTTAAAGTGGAATTTACACGTACAGAATACACGTACAGAATCAACTCAAAATTTAAATGGATAAGGAGTAACACCATGACATCAATATCACCACTATTCGATTCCACCCGTATTTGAACTTAATAATTTAAACAAGAACTGTTACTGTGGCCTGACTATAATAGTTAGACATATACCGTCGCGGACTTTTTTGTGAGCGTTCATGAGTACTATTATTATATAGAACACTTTTTTATATAACGTCGCTTTTCGCTGCGCACGCCAAATAATTACTTTTTATAGGCAACAATTAGTTACCTTGGGTTGCATTGTTCCATTAGGTAAGGATCTCTAATTTTTTGGAAATATAATAAAATACTCCGGTAAAAATGTAGCTTTCTAATGGTGATAAGATTTTTAAAATCGATCGAGTAGTTTTCGAGTTAAATTCTAACAAACAAACAAAATCGAATCTTCCCTCTTTATAATATTAGTATGGATTTACATGTTGATGTATTTCGTACATACTACACATATTAAGAACTTCACTCCGACCTATCCTTCAGCCCCAAGGCCGTCCGCGCGAAGTCAAATATATAAATGTATAAACTCGACTCTCACCTGGTCCCACGGGGCGTACTGCGAGCCGTCGACGTGCGGCTCAGCGTGGGGCTCGGCGCGGGGCTCGGCGTAGGGCCCAGCGTGGGGCTCGGCGTAGGGCTCGGCGTAGGGCTCGGCGCGGGGCTCGGCGCGGTGCTGCGGGGTGTGCTGCTGCGACGCCTCCGCCTGCGACAGGACGGGCCGTGAGCGGGGCCGGCGCGAGCTCACCGGTCGGGGGAGCGCGACGCACCGACAGCTGCGCGGCCACGGCGTGCAGCTCGTGCAGCCAGCGCTGGTGGCGCGGCGACGCGTCGGCGCTGGCGTCGTCGGGCGCGTCGAGCGCGTCGTCGGGCGCGTCGTCGTGCAGCGCCGGGTCGCAGTACTTGAGGCGCTCGGCCAGCTGCGCCACGGCCTGCGCCAGCGCGGGGGGCGCGGCGGGAGCCCCGGCGGGGGGCCGCGTGAGCGCGCGGGCGGCGCGCTCGGTGTAGCGCAGCGCGCGCTCGCACTGGCCCGCGTCCACCAGCCGCGTCGCCAGCACCAGCTTGTACACCGTCAGCTCGTCCAGCACGAACTCCTGCTGCGCCGAGCTCAGCGACTGCGCGTACTCGTATATCTCGGTGGCGAATATCGCCTCGTTGGTGGCGAAGCGCGCCAGCGTCGTCGCGCGCGGGTCGGCCAGCAGCAGCGACAGGCGCGGGGCGGAGGCGGGCGCGGGCGCGGTGGGGGCCCGCAGGGGGGCCAGCGGGTGCGGGGCGAAGGGTTCCCCCGCCGACAGGTAGCAGAACTGCGCGGAGTACAGCAGCCCGCGCGCGCCGAGTGCGTCGCCTGAATGGGGAGCAATACTTAACGTGTTTATTGTGTGTCTCACACGGTGTCAGGAAAATATAAATAGTAACGGAAGAGAAACTCGCACTCGTCCAGTGGTTATACAAGACAGTGAATGCGCAACGTTACCGAGCTGAGTGATGGTGCGGCGGTCGTGGTCGGCGCGCGCGCTGGCGTTGGCCAGCAGGACGGCGGCGTGCGGGCGCCAGTCGCCCCAGCGCGGGTCGGCCGCGCCCTGCGGGTGGTCGGGTAGCTCAGTACGACGCCGCTCGTGGGCAGGGGGTCGGGCGGGGGTGTCGGGCGGGGTGTCGGCGGTACTCACGGCCAGCAGCGGCGGCGCACGCAGCGCCAGCGCGGCGTAGAGCGAGTGCAGCGGGTCGCGGGGCGCCAGCGAGGCCACGAAGCGCGCGTACACGGCGGCCCGCGCGCGCCGCTCGCCGTACGCCGCCAGCTGCAGCGCGTGGCCCCACAGCCCGCTGTCCATGGCGAACTCTGCCGGCACACGAGCGGTACGCTGGAGTCGTGCTCGGACTCCCGTTCGATTCTCTTACGGAGTATAACGACTACATCTCCGACTCACCCAGGGCCTCCTGGCGGTTCCCGTAGATGAGATACTCCCGGTAGCGCTCGAGCGCCTCCCTCTCGTCCACGACCGGCTTACCCTTTACGTCGTCTTCCTCTGAAACCGATCGAACGTTATTTATGAGATATGATATGATGATATTTTTATCTATTGAAATTAAGTCAAAATGAAATGTTAACTACGTGTAAAACAATTATTTATATCACTTAAGTACAGTAATTCTGTTGAACGATAAAATCGTTTTGCTGTAACGTTTAAACGAATAGACTGGGATAACGACACCGGAGCTACGGCGTCCGACTCACCCGGCGTCGAGGGCGGGTCGCACTCGCTGCCCCCCTCCCGCTCCCCCTCCCGCTCCCCCTCGACACACCCCGACGACAACGAGCCGCCCTTCTCTACACAAAGAAACGATGTTATTTTGATGTGTTCACGATCGTCTGTAAACGTAACACGCTAGCAGATCAAACTGGTGTTGACGTAAGTGAAGGAATGTATTATTATGTCCAACGGACACTTCTAGCACCTCTGCATGTTGCATCGCTGCATACAACATAAAGTTGAGGGATGTTTACGGTCTATATAGGACGAGTGTTTGTATTTGAATCGCACCCGTGCTCTTGTCGGACGGTATCTTGTACTCGAACTCCTTCGTGTTCTTCATTAGTAGCTCGGCGACGTCCGAACCGACAACCACCTGAAAGATTATCAAAAATACATTTTAGTGAATTAAAACCGCACTAAGGTGTTTTTAAATACGTAGATGCACGAGCTTATGGGTCACCTGGGGGCAAGTGGTCACCGCCGCCCATTGGTATAGGCCTCATAAGAAATATTCACCACTGCGTACATTGTCAATGCACTATCAATGTTGGGAGTTAAAATATTATGGCCCGTGTGGCTGTGGTTACACTGACAATGAGTCAGCGTCGGTGAGCCCAATCAGACCACAACTATACATAGTACTACTGTGTACTGTGTGGTAGTAAAAAGAGATCGAGTGGTACCCACTCAGGTGAGATTCACAAATCTCTACTAAACCTACAACAACTAAACTTACTACGATTTATCTACCTCTATATTTTTTAAAACAATAAAAATGAACAAAAGAGCACAGCTCACCCCGTTCTGCCGCAGCATCAGCGCCAGCAGGTCCCAGAGCAGCGCGTACCCGACCACGTCGGCGCCGCCGTGCCGCTGCGCGCCGCGCACGCGCGCCTCGCAGTACTCCACCACGCTCTTCTTGTGCGTCACGCCTGCGGGCACACGCGCGGTGAGTGCGGGCGGGGCGGGGGCGGGGCGGGGTGCGAGGGGGAGGGGCGGGCGCTCACCTCTGAGCAGCGGGCCGGGGTAGGCGGCGAGGTCGGCGGCGGCGGGCTGCAGCAGGCGCGCGAGGGGCAGCACGCGCAGCGCGGGCGCGCGGCCGTCGACGGGCCAGCCCGCGCTCACCACGAGCAGCGCGCGCGCGCCCAGCACGCCCTTCGCGTGCGCCGTGGAGTACTTGAAGGGCGTCATCCGCTCCGAGCGCACCGTGGACTCGTCGAGGTGCAGGTTCAGCGACATGTCCGTCGTCGGCTCCCTGAGCGAGGGGTACCGATCGGTCATACGCTCCGATGCGTGCGGAGTGCTAAGACTCCACCGATTATGATTACATTGGAAGCGAAGTGGATGCGAGCGAGTGAGAGATCCCGGGGTGACTGATGATAAAAGTTATCGATGAAAAGATGAATAATGATGTCGAATGATAATGATATGCGGGTGAGGCACGCGCATGCGTGGCTTCGTGATGTGTCGCCGGGCGAGGGGGCGTGGTTACCTGTCGGAGAGGTCGGTGCGCAGCGAGAGCGCGTCGCGCGCGACCCGCGAGCCGCCGTAGTACCTACACAGCAATGAGCACCGCTGAACGCGACCGACGCCAAGCACGCGTTACATCAGCCCACACCACCGTAACGTCTCCGCGTCTCCGTCGTATTATTTCGTTCGAGGGCCTCGAGGTACTCGCGAGTCATCAGTCGTTACGGTCGTGTGGTACATAACTTTGTTAATGTATAGCAATATGCGAATTTATTTTGACTCCAGTTTTACTTATAATGTTCAATGATCAGAATCTAATTAATTAAAAATAACTTTTCATCATAGAATCTAATATTTAAAACCAAAGTATTCACTGGATACAAAATAATAGTTAATAAGCTGTGATCCATATTATTGTTATTACCCATGACGAGGCCGGTGATTGGTTATTTTTTTTACTTAATGTGTGGTGTGCGAATGAAAGCAAATTAATAATATATACATATGGTATATACAAAACACGAGGGTGGATTCAAGAATTAGAGATCTCATATGGAGGGAATCAAATGTTGTACGTTCGTTATGTCAATCAACACTCCAGTTGTATTCGTGGATAATTAGAAATAAAAATTTCCATCAACAGAATGTTCGAAGATGAACACAACAGAACCGTGAACGCTAACTGAGAAAACAACGAGAAGAGACACGTCGTAATGTATTCGCCGTAGGAATGGGTTCGTGTTTATATTTCGTTTGCAATATCGTGTTCAGTCTAGTTAACGGAATATTATTGTTTGTGAAAAAAATATCGATTATGAATATCGACGTTTAACGATGTTGTTATGTATTAAGTACTAATCAGCCAATGCGACCCGACACAATGACGTCACATACGTGTCCGCAGGTTTGAGTCCGTTGGCGCTGGACCGGCCCGAGTGCACACTGCCGCGCTCCTCCGTGCGCGCCTCGTAGCCGAGCTGGCCGTAGCCTGTAACAGACCTCCGTTGTAGTAACTGAGGAATTCAACTCTCGTCGACATATGGCGACTCACCGTCCGCGTAGAGGTTGCCGTAGAGGCCGGGCGTCAGCAGCTGCTTGTAGAGGCGCATGTAGGCGGCGGGGTCGGTGCGGCGCAGGCGCTCGTAGTACTCGTAGTGGCGCCGCTGCGCCTCCAGCGCCGAGCCCCAAGCGCCGCCCGCGCCGCCCGACACTGGCAGATATACATTTTTATATTACACGAAGATTTAAAAATTAATTCCAGCCTCGCATTTCGGCGGACACTAAACCCCAAATAAGAGCGAAATGCTTCGGAAACACCGAACAGAAAAACAGCCAAAAAACTTTTGGCCGAACCTTTACATAAACACAGCAACGTCTCTAGATAAATAATCGGAAAGAGGCAGACGACGAGGGCTATAGTAACCCGGGGTGAGTACCTCGTTCACCATCGTAGTAGTGATGGTGGCGATGTCGGCGTCGCTCGTCGCGATGCGCGCGCCGCCTGGGCTCGTCGGCCTCCTCGTCGGTGGCCGTGGCCTCGCGCGAGCCGGCGCGGGAGCCCGACGAGTACGTCTCGCCTGTTCAGTTAGTACCGTGTAACGAGCCGACTTCGATACCACCAGTCCGGCATTCGAGTGTATTGAGACATCTATTCGTATCGGACTATTGTCTGAAGTGGTATTATGTATCTATACATTATAAAAAATAAATCATTATATGGGATCTCTATAGACACGGAACCCCGTTTTAATGTAAAAACGTAAATTATAATAATTTTATTATAGGTCATAAAAAAAAACATTAGGCATAGCGGAAAAAAAGACACTAATTAAAATAAGCATAACATGCGTCGAAGCTTAAATAAAAACAACATGAAAATAATTAAAGACGTATTGAAATTAAAAAAAAACGTTTGTTTATTTAGAGTATAGACTAAGATCGTTTTCCACTAAACAAGTGACCAAGTTCAAAAACGATTTTATTTCAAATGAAGTTTTCTCGCATGCTCTTTCACTTTAATTATGACAAAGCTGTTATTTTTTGCATCTCTGCTCTCGTAAAATGATTTAGATTCTAAACTGTATGTATGTAAAGTGTAAATTCGATCGACAAATTAGTATCCCTTGTTATGGTATCCCTAACTGAACCACGTGGCATGCGCGATGAAGGCTCTTCATATTGTGAAAATTGTAACAAGTCAATTTTACATGATCGATAAACGTGTGACCTTATTATTCGTATTTAAGTAAACTGTAATTATAATTAAATTAACTTAATTTATTACATTTTATATCTTGTACGATAATAATTAAACCAATCAATAATTAATTGATAGATAGATAAGATTATTTTATCTGTTCATCTGTTATATTATGTTACAAATTCCCACAATAATGCCCATTTGTCCCATTACGTGCGGGTGCCCGTAGCATCGCTGCTACATCAAATATAAACAAAGAAAAAGAAAAATCCAAGCTCAGCAGTAGCGAGTCAGACGCGACGGGCGCCCGACGCGATCGGGACGCGATGCTCACACAGCAGGACACACGACACATGTACCTTTGGGGTTACTACTATCAGTTTTGGCATCGCCACTGAACGTTACGACTGCGAAATAAAATAAACATTCCAACTAATCACTGACATCACATCGCACCTGGAACATTCGGTAACATTTGAACGATCTATAATTGAATAAACACATAATATAATTGAATAAACAAATACTTCCTGGAATACCAATAGAATAAAAAATGATGCAATTATATTACAGGAACAAAATAGGTGACTTTTTTTATATAAAAGTAACGAATACTCTCCGTCCACAAATAATATCGGCTACGAGGGTCGGAGGAGTCGGGTTGGCTATCGGGAAGAGAGACTCGCCTTTCTTCCTGTCGTCGTCGCGGTCCCGGCGCAGCGAGGCGTACTTGCGCGGGTCGATGTCGCGGTAGCGGCGCTCGGGCTGGTCGCGCGGGTCGCGCAGGTCGCGCTGGTCGCGCTGGTCGCGCTCGTCGCGCTCGTCGCCGCGCTGGCGGCGCCGCTCCTTGTCGTCGCGGGGCGGCTTCGACGACGTGTACGACCCCTCTCTGTAGTGTCTGATCGATTTATTAACACTTTACATTAACATATTACATTTCTTTAATGCGGGAAAAAAACAATCATTTCGTTATTCAAGATGAGTCTACTTAAAAGAGCGCGGAATAATATTCTCAATTACAACAGGCGCTGACGTTGATGCCTTCATCATTAGATATTATATTTTTCAACGGTCGATGCGTGAGACTCACCTACGATTTTTCTCCCTGTCGCTGTAGTAGTCGGTATCTTCGGTCTCGTATCGATGGCTTCGAGTGCTGCGCCTATGTCGTCTCCCGTCAGGACTCACGTCTCTATCGCGTCTTTCCCGATCCCAGACCCTATCCCGCCTGTCTTTGTCGGGTCGCCGCTCATCCCTGCCCGATCGCCTCTCAGATTCGCGATCGTATTTTCTATCGCCTCGAGAGTATCGACCTCTTTCCTTATCCCTATCCCTGTCACGATCTCTTGAAGTCTTCGGTTTGTCCCTGTCTTTTCTTGGAGATCCTTTGAAAGCTCGGTCTCTCTCAGAATCCTCACCCGATGTGACGCGGTTAAGGGATTGTCTTCGCGAATCGTTAATAGGATAGTCAGTTGCATCCGTTACATCATGGTTGCGATCTTTTATTGCTTCCACCACATTAGCGTTAGAACCATCGTACGTTGGTTCCCTCGAAAAAGACATATCCACGGATGAAACGACGCTCAAATCTTGTAAATTTTCGCCTTCCATCGTGATCTCTCTTTGTTGATCATCAACAGATAGGCTAAAATCTGGAGACGTGGCATTACTAGCTTCCCTTGCTCCGATTATACTCCTCGACGGATTCCTCGGAGGTGGTTCAGTGTAGTCCGACCCGTCCACGTTTTGCTCGCGAATGTCGGTGGGGCCCGCGTCGGCTGACACCGGATAATCATGATCAACTCCAGTTACAACTCTCTGTTCATTTGCAGGAGCAAAATTCTGAGTTTGGTATTGAGGATATTCATCGTTACTAGGCTCTCCCGGTACCATCCTATCTAAGCCCACGGGTCTTCTATCTCCTCCTCTCGCATTTACTGTTTGTGAATAATTATCGGGCGTTTGTTGGCCATCTGCTTGCCTATAAGGTCGACCACTGCTATCAGTCGGCTGCCCGTCAATTTGTCGGTCCATGTAGTCATCAGCTGTTTGATTGTAGGAACTATGAGTTTCTGTCTGCTGACCAGGCACCATTCGCGCTAAGCCTGGAGGTGGTTCATCACCAGAAATATTCAAATTCTGAATGTATTCAACCTCTTGCTGTCCCACTCCCATTCTTCTTAGCCCCGGCGGAGGGATATTACGACTGAAATCTGTGTTTTCACCATAGTCCACACTCGATAGATGGGCAGTTTGTAAATACTCATTCCTATCATTTTGTGGAGCTATTTCCAAGTTATCAGGCACCTGAGATTGAAGAGGCATTGATCTATAGTTTGGTATTTGTGGTTGATCTGGTCTTTCTGAATTATCAGGCGTGGTTTCCAAATTAGCTCCAAAGTTTGCAGAGAGCCTGTCTTGCTGAACAACTTTGCTTACAGCAGCTGGTGAAGTTAACATTGGGCCAGAATTCGGAGGCGCATATGTTGGAGGCTGTGGATTCACTGGTGGTACTTTAGAAATGTTTTTATGTGAAAAAGGTGCAGCACTTTTAAATGGATTTTGACTTGAAGAAGTCGAAAAGTTTGTTGTAGGGGGAAGAGGCATTGTTGCTGTAGGTGGAGGCAAGCCAGGAGTTGGCACAATTGATGATGATGATGATGATGCTGTATTGTTAGCTGCAGGTAAAGACTCAGGTGTTTGTTCAGAATTAGTAGTAGATATAGATGGCGGTAAATTATGTGATAAATGTTGAGTAGAGACAGGAGGCGGAGGGGGCATCGATGGTTGAGAAATGTATTGATTTAGTGCAATGGGATTTGGAGATATAGATGGGACGGGTGCTTTCATCTGATTATTATCGGTAATATTTTCAATATTATGGCCAGCATGTTGAACATCTAGAGATACATTTTCATGATTAACTATATTCATATCCTGTATAGAATTAATTAATTCATCACAGCTTTCCCTTCTACTATTACTTTGAATATTACTGACTAGCATAGACTCCTCAGAGTATTGGTTCGACCATTCACTATTTGTTATATTTTCATTAAAACTAGATTGAGAATAGTTAAAATTTGCTGTGTCAGTGTTTGGCCCTGGACTACTTTTACTAGAATTCCTGGATTGATTTTCGCTCCTGTATGTGCCCTCTGATTGTGTATGTGGTCCATCACTAGAATCCTGGGACATTTGGGACTCAATGGACCACTGAGGTGTTAAATTTTCTGAATTGAATCGCTTCCCCAAAGCTAAATTTGGTAATGCCTCTTTTACAATTTCTTTATCATTTAATGTTTTTATTTCATCTCGTGAGTTGTGTGCAGAAATATTAGTGGCCCTTCTTTGATCCTTTGATTCATTTGCCATATTGTCCTCATTATTAGAGTTATCAATGTGTGCTGTTTTATCTCGATTGCCTTGAATGGGTTGAGATAGAGTTTGTTGCAGCTCTGTGTCTTTTTTCTCTTCCATAGACCAATTCCAGCTATTTGTAGAAGCAAAACTCTCTTCTATAACATTGGCATTATTAAAAACTGGTTGCTGTAAACCTGGTTGAGTGGGAGCAGCCTGGGTCATAGGTTTTTGTTGCTGTTTAGAAGAATCCTCCCATCCCCAATTCCAGTTATCTTCCCATCCGTCTGCATTACCTTCATTTTGTGCAAAGTTTTGTTGTTGTTGTTGTGGCATTTGATTTTGGTAATAATTTTGCTGGTAAGAAGGCTGCGCATTATCAAAGTTTTGATTTCCATAATGTTGAGTATACTGCTGCGGCTGTTGGAAGTACTGATTAGTGTTGTTAACAAATGGTTGCTGCTGATAAACTTGTCCATATTGCTGACTATACTGTGGTTGTTGCTGGGGCATTTGCCACATCTGCTGTTGCTGGGCTGTTTGTGGTGCACCTTCATAATTTGGATACATATTCTGTTGATTCCCATATGGCTAGAAATAAAACGATTTGTATAACTGAGATTATTTTATAAGCGAATCTGCAATGATTATAATATACGAATAAAATATGTTTTAAGACCGAATTACGCATTTGGTAAATCAACATCATACAAAAAGTAAATTACATTAAAATTTCTTGTTTATAAATCACATGACATTTTCCCATAATCAGCTAGTTATTGGACCACGTCATTGTTTACGTCTGTGTCGATATAACCTGCGCGCAACTCACCTGGGGTGCAGCGTAGGCCTGGTGCTCGGAGCTCGGCGGTGGCGCGGTGCTTTGCCGCTTCATCCACGACATGCTGCACTACCGCCGCTTACGTAACATTCGTGAAAGAACCCCTCACATATGTTAGATTGCGACAAACAGCTTTGTCACTATCACAAAATGAAATTTATTTAAAAAACACTTTCACTTTTAAACATATATATTTACTTCATTATAATATATATTAATAATACACTACCTGGACTATTGGGAAAAAATTATAGTTTTAATACGAGAAACTAATTATTATATTAAATATTTCATGTATAGTTTCATAAAAAATTGTTGACAGCAACACATCGATCGAAGGTGCCCTGTTGGCAGTGTCGCCATGCTAATGTAATGCCTAATTTTATAACAAGGGTTCGGATACCAATTGATAACCTGAACAAGTATGATTTAAATTATTATCAATATACACTTAGATTTCAATATTTAAAATAAATAGATTTGATACAATTTAATATAATATTGAAAATTGAAACATTTTGCCGAATACTTCTAGAATCTAGATAGATAAAAATAGGTACGTACCTATTCTTATGGTATAAAACATATCTGTTTTATAAAACCCTTGGTATATCACTTACCAAGCAAAAGTAATGTTTTTTGTTTTTATTTGTCCATTTACTTGTATATATTTTCCTTCTTGGTCTGGTTTTTTCTATTTAGGTTTCCTTTTCTGACGTGTATCCAATTCATCTTATGTCAATTTGTCAATCAACTGTCAAATTTGTGACAGCAACTATAAATTATTTATTGTTTATTTTGAAAGTTTTGTTCCTAAAAACTTAGGTGAATTTGATTTAGTGGTATTTATTTTCGTCCTACCCACGCATTAATTTAACTTAAAATTAATTTTCATTGAGTATTCCGGTTTTGTCGGTCAACTATGGCTAAAAGATCCAATCCGTACACTGAAGACTTTATTCAACAATGTAAAATGCACGTAGGTCTTAAGCAATTTAATAACAACGAGGACCGATTGCAAAAAGTATACGGTAACTACGATGTTATTTTTCTATGAATTTATTTACTTCATTATAATAAATTCTAGTTATTTCAAGCCATGTTATTCACCGGAATTTGTATCAATTACAGAAAAAACATTACAACTACTGTTCCGAGGAGCGAAGAAAATGCAAAATGATATTATACAGAGTTGTGATACTGTGCATGTTGACAGAAAGGATGGAATGAAACAACTTTTTATAGGCAAAGACGGCAGCTTGTTACATTCTGGGAACATGGTAACATTTGATTATAATTGATTATGCATTTTCCTATTTAAGATTTTTTAGACATGATCTCTATTAGACGTTGAATTTTGGCATTTACTTATATGTAAAAAAGCATTTGAAAATGCACTTGAATGAACTTTTATATTGAAACAAAATATAATAAAACTTTTAGAATATGCAGAAGGATGCAGGAGCGCATTATTGCGCATGTAATAGGCTTGAGACTGACATCTGTGCTTATTGTGAAATAGCCTTATGTACCATGTGTTGCCACCAGTGTGGCATCTGCCAACAATTCTACTGTTCAAAATGTTCACTAATTGGGTAAGATTGAAATTTTTTTATTCACTACCAACTTGTCGGCCTACTACACATTATTATTATTCATTGAGTACAATTAATGCACTAAAATATTAAGTTATGCTTTTGTTTACAATTTGATGGATACAAATTATTCTTATAATATTTAAAAAAATATGGTTTAATAAAATATTCTTTATTTCCAGATCTGAGGGCAAAGAAATCTGTGTTTCATGTTATAGTTAAAGAAATAAGCATTAAAATAATATATATCATTTTTTAGGTTTATAATATATAGTTTATAATAATAGTTAATGTGATCAACCCATGGGCTAAGAGCCCTTCAAAAGAGGATACGCTTTATTACTGTTTAAGGGAATAGAAATAAAACAATTGCAAGTTAATAAATATACAATGTCTTTTTATTATTTTCTTATAAAATACATGCAAAACCTCAATTATCATCTAACTCATTTTTTGAAAAATTGTCACTGTTAGACGTCTTACCAGTTAAAATGTAAACGAGACAAAGTCTAAATAGCCTTACATGTAAAGTAAAGCAACCTAGTTGTTTTCTGTTGCAATTTATATATTAAATTATTTTTTTCATACTTTTGTATTATATTTTGAACACTGTTAAGGGAGCAAATTTATAACAGAACTAGTATTGTTTTAACTTCATCTAACATATTTTATCATAATATCTTTGAACTATTACCTCTAACTCTCACCATGGATGGTCACGAGTTGTTTACTTGTTTTAAACAATTTAATGGAGCAACTTATTGCAAAGTTTTAACAATATAATGCAATAACTTTCCCAGTATCAACATTTTAAATCTCTTGTTTACGAAAAATTATAATAAATGCCCATTTATCCTAAAAATTGTATTTATAAATCATTTTATATCCAGACATTTGCAGTGACTCGAAGATTTTGGTCTTATAAAAAAATCACACGATTGGGTTAAATTGTATTTTAATATAGATAATACTATATCTATTTTAAATTATAAAATAGCAACACTGTGCAAGTAAAAATCTTTATCTAAACACCATACATAATAATTGACACTAACACGCGATATAAAATTCAGCACCTTATGCGAAAATATAAACACGCAAAACTTACTATTAAAATATTTTCTAAACCAAGTCCCAGCAACACTTAAGACTATAATAATTAATAAAAATGCATTATTGTACCCATCGGGGCGCGGGCGTCGCGAGCGGTACAGCGAGACAGGAGTGACTCGAGCGGCACCGAGTGTGTAAGAGCCGTGGAGTGAGTGATAAAGTGAAAACATTATAATATACAAAAACAAAATATGTAAACGTATTTCGTAAAACGTAAATACTATTTTAAAGTATGTTGCTCCTAAGATAAATAGTAATAGGACTTCATTTAGATGTAATAAATGCAGTTTTATACACTATGTATACATTTAATACTCATTTACAATTCCTTTTTTTAATCAACTGTAGTTATTGCTATCACGCAAAAGCGATTGTATGTCGCTTTATTCTGGTCATATTACATAAAAAAATATATATTTACAATAAACTGTCAATCAACATAATTTTATTATTACAATAGTTGCTGTAAATATACGAAGCCATTTTATAAATTTTCAAACCTATTATTAATATGTTTGAGACTCCACTTATGCCTTAAGATAAACAATTATATTTAAAAAAACAATAATTATTGGCTGAAAAAAACAGTTTACCTGGAGTGCAAAAGAAAAAGTTTATAAAAAAAACATAAGGCACAAATATTTCCAAGCTTCAACTGTACCACTGTAGTGGGCATCGAACGTGCCATATATCCGAAAATACTTCCGAATCGAGTTTCCGGATAAATGATATTACTGTATAAGTATGTTTGTTTGTCGTGTATTTAACACGATTATAGCCATCGTAGCCGAGACTACAAGAACAGGTATCGGTACAGCAGCGTCGCCGCCACGCCGAGCAGCAGCGGCACCATCCACGAGCTCCACGAACTGTCACCAATGCAAACAAATAATTATAATAAATTAATACTAGTATTACTTGTGATATGCCCGCATTCTAATACAATTATATTTTTACTCCTCCTCTCGGCAACGGAGACTAAGCAAAAAACTGATGTTTTTCTAATTAATAAGCAAATACAATACGGAAATGTTTAAATAAATATGAGGAAGGAATAAATAATAGAAAGTATGAATAAAATGTAACATGGCGGTGATCAATTTCAGCTGCGCGGGTTACTTTTTTTCATTATAAACATTTTGTTCACTCAGCCGTGACTATCATATCGATACCGACTTACATAAGCATAAAAGAGATAATTCTTGGGTCGATAAGACCAACTTGCAGACGTAATCATGTAATAATTTATGTACCAGTAACATTAAAACACGAAATATCTATATCTATCTGACAAGCAGTGGCGACCGAAATATTATGTGGGGAGATACATTTTGCGAGGTCATCGCTTTGACGAGTTGCCGACCATATTTTAAAAGGGGAAGAGCAGTTGATTGTTTTTTCTCGCGGAAGCATAGTTGTACGCCTGCCCTGCGAAGCACTCTTCCTACACTGAATAAAAACATACTTTGATTCCTGGCGAGTCAAATTTTTCGCGATCACGGCTTTTAAGTAATGCATAACCCTTCGAAGCGCGAGGACGTGGGTGGTTGCCCACGCCGCCCACGCGTGGCGCCGCCCACGCTGACAAGGTTCCGCCCTCGACTTGACGCGTGTGACTTCATTCCATGATAATCCTTTAGTAGTTACGACGTGAAGGGGAAAAAGTCGCTTTCGCATTTTCATATTAGTTAGGATTGCTAAGTCAAATTAACATTAGGTATTTACTTATATTATATTGCACGCTAAGGCAACTACGAATGCCAATTCGTAATCTAGATAATGGATCAATCTAACCTTTCATTCGTGTATGTTTCCTCGTTCCGTGATTAGTATCTTATTTTTAAAGAGGAAGTCAACATACGGGGTGTTTGTATACGAGTAACGCCGCAGGGGGCATTTCGTCAATTTGTTTTATCATAATCTATATTTAAATTTAGCGTCTTATCACATAATGGCAGATTAAACTATTCTTGCGACGAGATTAGTGTAATTTAAGTATATAAAAAGTGTAATTTATAGTAAATTAAAACAGTCGTGACCTTTTCAACAAGATTAGGTATTATAGATACAGAAACGAAATACGCGATAAAGTGTAAACATTGAGCCTTGCCGGTTCTTCTGAATAGAATTTAGATTGTAAAATGTCGACTTAATTGGTTGTAAAGGCATTATATTTAGTTTTTTTGTATGAATCAACAAAATATATTGAAGGCACTTTTGAACATGGGAAATATTTGAACATTCCGAGTTAGAATAGCTAGTTTCTCTTTAAGAGTTTAGATTGAACACATTGTTCAATTTGTTGTCACATCCGGCGATCATAGCCAATAATACCACGACGCCCAGCCTTACAAGGTCTTAAGAGTCGTTTATACTATACGAGCAAAATACAGCATGTAACCTGGTACAGAGTACAGACTCACTAAAATCATACTATCTGACTTGATTACAATCGTTACATCATTATATAATTAGCTGGAGACTAGAGCATTCAAAGGCGGATGATACGATCGTGTGTCGATTATGATTTAAATAAATAAAATATTTTATCATAACTTGCTTTATTTCAAAACGATTACAATGAATATTTCCAATCACCGCTGTCCTGTCTACATGTGCATATGTATATAAATCAATAGCACAGAACAGATTATGTAGACAAGCCGCTACAGCTAAACACAACAATATACAAATGTTATGTAGTATTTATAGTATTTCCGACTACAGCGTCGATATCAACTACACTACGAACACTACGAAGCAATGTTTGTTGTTTAAGCAAAACTTCTATATATTATTACAAAAGAGATCATCCCCATTAGCGCGCCAGTTTAAACGCATTCGACTAAATATATCGTTAAAAATACAATATGTTTTGTAAATAATATAGGAATACATAACAAGGTAACTATAAATAGCTCCACTACATCACACGCTACGCAATAACGTACGAGCGAAAGGAACAGATCTTGATATCACATCACAGTTAATATATTTATTTGGTATCGGCTTAAGTACACAGTGAGCGGGTCGCGAACATCGCACAGAGCCATGTGTGGTGGTCGTGGAATGGTGATGGCGTCGCTGTCGATGACGACTCGCGACTTGTTACTAAGGAATACGACATACAGTACATCCCGAGATATAAATGACACCCAACAATTGGTTAAGTAAATTAGTAGCTCCTATATGTAACCGAGCGGTCAATGACAGATAGAAGGACGACGCGCGCAGGGAGGACGAAGGAGGAGGAGGGGAGGGGGGTGTTTTAGCGTTGAAAACGTCGACCGACCGAAAACATATTCATAGCTTGGTATTTATTACGTTACATTTAAGTGTACATATGTAGTTGTATTATAAATTTGATAAATACTACTCATTTATATCCCAGGATACATCCCACACTATGTTACAATATAATATACAACATCATTAAACATCCTCTAACAAATTTGTACAAATATATAAACAAATAGCTATCACATCCCTCATATTTTATTATTGGTTTTTTCTTTGGAATTAATTTTGAATACCTACGTGTCGATATTTCTGTACAATCAATGACATGATGACACACACGATACTCGACTGTCCGATTATAATTAATAATAAATTGTATGATAACATTGTGTAAAGTCATTTTATGCATAAAAAACCGTGACTTGCTTATTTAAAAAAAGAAAAAATACTAAAAAAACACGTATAAATTGTATTTAATAATGAATATAATTATCGCTTGATCTCTCGTATATTTAAAACGTAGAACTCGATTTATGTTTAAAAACATTTTACTTGTCGCTTATTTTGTAACGAATCTACATTTGCACGCGTGCGATAACACATACGACATACGTCAAGCGTGTTTGTAGTTCTATTGATAGTTTTGATGCATATTACTGATAATGTATTCAACGAGATACAACGTGTACACTTTAGCGGGTATTGTATCGATGTTATCTTGTAAGGTCGCGCCTCAGCCGGCAGACATCTGGCGACTTACTCGTTTGCGAATATTCTTTGGTTTGGATTATTATCACATATGTACATATATTACTTATGTATTGCTTTTTAATTACAAAAACATATATAATCGAAACTAACTCTTTTGCACGAACTAAATGGTGAAACAAAGGCCGAATAGGAAAAGTAAAGAACGATACGACGAAAGAAATCCTCGTCGCCGAGGTTAGCACAGAAACGTTTCTCACGGTTTGGCGTTATTTGAAGTAACAATGTAAATTTAACCTTACATGGCTGCATATCTCGACGAACACATCTAAATTAAAAATTAATGTTAAAAGTTTGATGTGGCGACTGGCGTTAACGTACTAGCTAATAGCCTACATTATTTTGGTCCTACATTAATAAGGTAGTTAGCGTCGACTAGTGGTACTAAGCGAGTGGAAGTGATGGTAACAGATGGGCGAGTGTCTGGTGGAGGTCTAGGCGACTACGCACTTGCCCTGCTCCTGCTGCTGGTCGTTGTTCCACTGCGGGGAGAAGGACGCCTTCGCCTGCGTGCGGTCCGCTTCCACCAACTCACCGATTTTGTATTTCTTCATCAGGGATCTGGGTTGCGATAAAATTACATCATAATATATCGTTTATGTTATAAAGGATTGATAGTTTAATTTTATGTGAGAAATTGCGTAAATTTTGAACGTTAACTATACAGGATACTGTTGCGTTTTTTATAATATATATGTTTAAAGCAAACGTCCTTGATTATACATACATACATATAATTAAACCATTCAATAATTCTCTCAAAGATCATGCCATTATTTTTTTTAACTTTTACCTGGCGTCGGAACTGTGGCTGACATCTTCGAAAGGCTCCGTCGCCTCCTGTCCCGCCAGCTCGAGGAGCACCTCTTCACCGCCGGGATGCTAGTAAGAAACGAAACTTGTGGTAATTTTGTTCACTATTTGATCGTTTTATTTTAACTTCTGCCGTTAAATTATTTAAGTACATATAAAATACACGTTCATAGCGAAAATCTTTTCTTCGATACTGGGGTTACAACTTCCCATTGACTATTTCTGTGTTTATGGTTTTCGTTTATTATTAAAACAGCACTTTTTTATATGAAAATATCAATTGAGCTTGTGGTCACTATAGTATGTAGTATGTACTACGCAGTAAATATACTATATGGTCAAATCCTTAATTCCACTCGTGTATATTTCAAGTATAAATTTTAGTTTTAATATGAAATATGCATAACATGATGAGTCATTGTTGTATTGAAAAACTTCAACAGTTCTAAGTTTTATTTAAATATCAGTTAATTCGTATTATTTCTGTTATGGATTTTCAATATGAGATAAATATGTAACGCAAATAAAACCATTGACACCATTGTAATAGGAACTTCATTAAATGCATTGCATAAAGTTGTACCTTGATATGAATTGCGTATTCAACACGCTCACAGACTTGGTATTCCAAGTAGGGGAATAGATAATGAAATATAGCAGCGATGAGGGCGTTAGGGAGGATCGGGCGAGCTGGAATTTTCTAATAACATTCCGGACAGAGCTATAAATGCGAAACCTCATTCCACATTTCAATAATACTTCCGGTACATTCATGGGTTCAAGCTTTGCTCTTATAATTACTATATTGAACATTCGGTCTATTACTATCAATTAGAGGTTTCGTAAAATATTACCCTTTGTATATTATAAACTAGCGACCCGCCCCGGCTTCGCTCGAGTAGCAGAGTAAATATTCCTAAAAAAGACAGCGGGACGCGGGGGCGCGAAGGCGGTTGCATCGCGCGATAGTATGACCGCTTGAATTTATTTAGTTTTAAAATTACGATAACTCCTAAGATATTAATTTAAATTGGCTGGCGTAAAGGGCAATTATATTATTCATAAAATGCTTAAAGTAAATAACTTATTTAATTTGATAAGGATTAATATCATAGCTTTCCAATTATCACATTATTATGTAACAATTTTTTATACATTAAAGTGGGTATAGTTAGCTATCCTTAAAAGATAGACATATGCCATCGCGGACTTTTCTGTAGATCTATAAAAGGGGAACAATTTAACCATACATTATTTTGTTATAATTCAGGGTTTTTACAGCGTTTTCGATGAAAGCTCCAATTTGGCTCGTTTTTTTCCGACTTCTTCAACAATTATCGTCATATTTCAACAAATTTACAGAAAATATTAATGAGTTATATACGTAAACTTTCCTATTGAATCACTTTATCCATTGGTGAAAACCGTATTATTGATACCTTAGTCCTTACCATCATTTAAAACAAATTTCAACAGCAATTATCACTTTAGTTCATATTTTATTTACATGTATTTTTTGTCTTTATGTACAAATTTTTCGTTTTCAAACTTTTAACTTTGTTTAGCTAATAATTTAGTTTTTACATAATTCCTATTCGAATCGAATAGTTAGACAATTTTTTTGTTTAGAAATGTTGTGTACATCTTAATTGTCAGTCATATCAGATGTAATAAAGCCTTACGTTGTTAGTTAAAAAGTGCTTAAAATGTGTGATGTTGATGTAACTTTAAATATAAAAAAAATGCTAAGTATATAAAGAAATACAATTTGTTTGTCTATAATATGTGATTACACAATTTTTTACATTTTTCAATGCCAATCATTATGTAATTAAACTAATTTATTTTTAATTATCTAATTAAGCTAAGTCAGTAAACCATGAACTTAATAACAGATGAAAGAAGCCCAATAACTCAAAAGAAAACAGGTCATCGGCTCATGTGAAACTCACAGATACAATTTTAGTTGTCCTATTCAATTAAAATTATTTATATATGTATATGCAACATCATATCTATATGTCGAGAATGTCAACTAAGCTTCTTTGGGCATATAATGCGTTCACATATGCATGAGCTCGAGAAGCAGTTGATCGTAGGACGGATGCAGGGGAAGCGTCTCAGGGGCCGAATTCCAACTAGATGGTGTAAAGTCATTGTAGAGGCAACAGGAGAAACTCTACAAAGATCCATTGAACTGGCGCAGGACAGAAGCAAGTGGAGACAAATCATATATGGTCACAATCCTCATTAGTGAGGTAACGACGACGAAGATGCAACATCAACTCTGTCCATCTGTCTGTCTGAAGCACTTTCACTCGCCCCCTACCCCTCAGACACAGGCAAAAACTAGAATGGATAATATCTTTTACAATAAAAATACTTTTTATCAATTTAAATTTAAATAAATTTTGTAATCTCTATAAAGTTATTTTTTTAATTGGTATCAGTAAACTAATGTTCATGCTATGCATAATTATCACATTTCAAAATTTAAATATTTGCACCTCGTAATTGGGATTGATAAGATATTGAGGTTGAAAACCCCTATAAAAAACCAGACAAGCGCGAGTCGGACTCGCTCACCGAGGGTTCTGTACAAATTTGTAGGTACATATTTAGGGCTAGATTTAATTACAAAATTTTAAATTAAGTAAGCAGGTATGCATAACAGTGTAAGCTATTAGGTACTACATACTCGAAAATGACCTTCCTATACTTGTAAAAGAGAAAAAAGGTTATTTTTTTATTCTTACTCATAAATCGAAAAATATACATCATAAAAATAATTAATAATTTGTTTAAGCTTGTGGCAAAGACGCCTTTTCACACAATACACCACATGACTCGGTTAGCTCAATTCAAAATTTGGATTTATTTGCAAATGTATAGTTTTCAAATTTTTCCCTTTACTTGTATAAGACGGTATTACTAATAAATAAAAATACCCTATGAATTTTGATTTCCATAAGTGCCACTATATACGTTTTTAAGAGGCATAAATGGCCGTATCTTTTTTTACGTTAGCTTAGATGTTCAATTTTTTCGCAACTTCAAGAGACTGCAGACTTAAGTATATAGTTTTAATTTCAATTCGATACCTCCACGCGTTTCCGAGATAAAGGGACAGACAGACAGACGGACGGACTACAAAGTGATCCTATAAGGGTTCCGTTTTTACCTTTTGAGGAACGGAACCCTAAAAACAGTCCTTATCAACCCCAAATTCCAGCTGCAAATTTCTAATGGCAATTTGCTACATATTTATAATTTTCCCCTTGATAGAAAATTGTGTACAACAGTTATTCTTGTGTAACACATCTTTCTGTATTGAAATGATCTAGTAACTATATAATTATCATATAATTCAATAGACATTTTTGCAAATAGTTTATTACATTTTTATATTATTTATCTAATAATCTAATAAATATGTATTTCTTTTATAATAATTTGATATTTGTAAAAATAAAATTAAAATATATGATTCTTTGTTCGACGTTAATATTTGTAAAGCAAAGCAATTTTTATATGAACAACTGTGACGTGTATAGAGTACAATAATACATACCTCATCTAGAAACTTTGTAACATCATATACACCATTGTGAATGATAAGTATCGCGTCTTCACGAGAATTGCGGCTTTTCAGTTCTTCCCTAGTAAATAATTTAGTTCCGTCGCACATTATATATAAAAAGGTCTCAAGTATTACAACTAGGACTACAGTGACCCCTTGAATAGAAGTGTTGGCCAAGCGTTGAGTGCTCACTGTTCAGAAGTTCAGAACAGAATTAACAGAACTTACGATCCGATTCTCAAAACCGAAGTGTCATGCCATGTCATGATCACGGTCGTATATAAATCAAGATGGTGTCAAAAACCTTGTCAGTTGTCATTGTGAAAGTCACAGCTAACTAATTTTCAGTTGCCAGTTAATATAACTTTCATATTATTAATTGTAGCCACACTTTAGAAATGTTAATTATTATATAACAATATATAGTATAGTAACTAAAACTATTAATATTGTTTACGATTTCAAAAGTAATTGTTTTGTGTCAAGGTGGTAATTAAAAAATTATAATTAGATAAAATGCAGGTTTATTGATCTAAATACCTATTATATATATATCTACATTGTACAATTTATTTTAAGGACTATCTACAATCTGATAGTTGTTGCTTCTTGTATTTCCTTTTGTTTATGTGTTCCATCACAAAATGGTCTATTTTTAGTCTGTTTGCAATTGCACAGCCAATATTCTTTTGTTTTTGCAACTTGAAATTTTATGGGTCTATAAAGGAAAAAAACAAATACATTATAAAATGTTGCATGATTATTTAAATTATGTCAGAGTTATAACAATTAATATAAAATATATTACTGTAATAAGATTTATTTAAAAGTAATAAAACAAGGAAAACTGAGTTTTTATAGTTAAGTCTTAAAATTGAGTCCGGCCAAATTAATAATTAAGTGCATTCAGCATTTCTTTATAAATAATATATTGTAAGGAACCACCTTAGTATTTACCACAAGCTATTATTTTTCTCTCAATGTAATTCTTGCTGGCAAATGTATTTTATAAAACCTAGCAGTTCTTCTCTTTAGAGTAAATTATTATTCATATGGAATATACTTTAATTTACTTTTGAACCAAATCATGTACAAAATATATTTACCTTTGAGTTATTTTAAGATAAATATCTTTATGTGTACCATCACATAGCGGTTGTGACTTGGAGCGGCCACAAAGACACCAGTGGTAAGTTTTACCTTCTTCCAATACTAACTTAAATGGTTTTCTGTCATAAGCAATGCCATTAGTTTGTTGATCATTAGCTGAATATATTTGTTTAATAACATTTGTGGGTATCTCTGGTTTAGCCGCTTTGGTCACATACCCTGACTGAAACTAAATAGAAAGGAAAGTTAATAAGGTAACTGTAAAACTTAAGGCCGATTTTATGAGCAGTCAATTAATAAATATAACCTTTTAGCAAGATAACTTTAGACACTAACCGATTTTATGCAATAGTAAATAGCTCTGTTAAGTTGTAGCGTTGTCGAGAGCATTTTTAACTTGGTTATGAAACAAGTTCTTCGAAAGAGTTTCCCAAAATTAATATTTGATTTCAATATTCGTTACCAATGTTTTCCTGTCCACTTAGTCTTAAAATGATTTAATTAATCTCAAACTTAAGTTGAAATTACGAAATGACTATTTGACAAATATCTTAAAAGTTAAAATGCTCAGCTGTTTACCACAGATTATAACAACAAGGCTAGCGCGCACGGGTGACTATTGTTACGATGACAGTTTCGTCACTCTCATCAAGACCATGGACTTGTATTGCGATGCGCGAGTCAAAATATTTGAAATAAATCCTTTTTTTAAATAAATAATAAAATTATATTATTAATGTTTTTATTTCATTAATATAAATGTGTAATATATTTTTGAAGTGAAACTTCTTTCGAATCGTTGTGATTTCAAACCGGATGCAACGGAAAAAACGACAGGTAAGAGACACAAATACAAAAATGTGTAGGATGAAGCCAGCAAAGAATGAGACAGAAATATATATACTATTTTATATATTTTCTTTTGTCGATTTACTGAAGTTTCACTTCTATCGTGTGTAAATCGCACACACACCTTTTTTTTTATTTAAATTAAAACTTTAAGTAAACAAGCAAAAATTAAAAATAATTACTATGCAAGTCGTGACCGCGTGGAATAGTGGCAAGAATCCTATTCATTTTATTATTTAATAAAATTATACTAATTCTACACTAAAACTTCTCTACTGTCCGAGTCTTGAGTGAATCTTTCTGTTTCTCTAAATGTTTTCTTTTATATCGACAGCCTGTAAATGTTCGTTTGTTTCCTTATTACTGTAATATCTTCTTTGTTGAGTCTTTACATTTTGTTCTTTGAAGTTCAAGGTGTTGATATAACATCTTTAATCTCATCCTCTTTCGTAGAACTTATATTGTTTAAATTACATTTATTCTAAACTTTAAATTATGTTCCCGTATTTGGGTGACGCGACTCGCGCACGTGGCGAGGAAACAACTGGGTGACATTTCTATCACCAGATCAGCGAACAAGACGGTATAGAAACTGTCACCGCGTCTTGAAGATTTCAGGTCCCTTGTGCCTGTAATTACACTGGTTCACTCACCCTTCAAACCGGAACACAACATAGCAATTACTGCTGTTTTGCGGTAGAATATCTGACGAGTGGGTGGTACCTAGCCAGACAAGCTTGCACAAAGCTCTATCACCAAGTAATAATGTAATTAAAACTGGTTATAGCTAAATAATTATGAAAAAAAAAAACAAAAAATATAATTTCTTATTATTATTTTAAATATTTATACAGAAAATAAGACATCACGAATAAAATGGCTTTTCCATAAAATAAACATAATTACAGGCAATGTATTCATTGTTTGCCAGCGAACTCAAACATGGAATGATTGGGAGAACCCAGTTTTTACTTTCTAAACAGAAACAACAGACATTAAACTGTAAAAAATAAATAATACTTAAATTTAGGTCAATTATAAACAAATTTAACATTCAAATAAAAAAAAAACATAACTGATTTTAAAAAAAAGTTATTTTTTTGTATTTGATTCATTATTCTTTAAATTTGATTATAGAAAAGGTGGAAATAATATCATTTTTAAATATAAAGTTAGAAGAATATTCAGATAATGCGGGTCCGAAAATGAGAAGTAATTCATCTAAACATCCAACACTCATTCGGAAATGTGCCGTATGCACGTTTTGACTTTTAACATAGCTGTTTAATTATTCATTGTTCACGAAAGCTAAGCATAATCTACATTAGAACCGAACGGTTTAAGCAGAGATGATGGCAAGAGACCTGATGGAGCGACTTTAGTTCCATGGTCGATGGGACGTGTTCTTGTGTGGGATGCAACTTGCGTAGATACGCTGGCAGCATCTCATATTAAGAGTACGTCTCGTAAAGCCGGTGCAGCTGCTGAAGCTGCTCAAATACTCAAGCGCCGCAAATATTCACTATTATCAAAGGAATATGAATTTGCGGGGGTGGGTTTTGAAACAATAGGTCCATGGTCGTCTGATACTAAAAGTTTTATAAAAGACCTCTCCAAGAAACTGGTTCACATTTCTGGAGACCCAAGAGCTGGCGCTTATTTAGTCCAAAGGCTGAGTCTAGCGGTGCAGAGAGGCAATAGTGCCAGCGTCTTGGGTACAATGCCACAGGACAATCTTTTAGACGGTGTGTTTTTTTTTTTAAATTTTAATGTGTATCTTATTTTATTTATTTCTCTTTTTTTATTTATTTTCGTTTTGGATTATAATATTAGTTGGATGTAAGAACATTGTTAAATAAAATAGTGTTACATAAAAAAATTTTTAGCATAATATAAATTAATATTATTCAGTGTATCGCTGTACTTTGGAATAAATAGTCGTCCGTCAACTAGTTTATTATTTCCCTCTCCTGCAATTATTGGTGAACTTGACGTGATTTGAACACCTGATAAATACGTACACCTGAAATCCATATAGCTGATATAGCCATTTATGACTCAGCTTTGGAGGGGTGACGTGATAGTGCCAAAACTTTTATGCCACCGTAACAAAAGTCACCCGTGTGCGTTGGCCTTTACACTTTCTTTAGATAATAATTTTTGTATCTATTTTGTCTATTAAACTAAACGTCACTGAATCAATGAAATTATACGACTGACGTCAACATTGTTTTCTTTTAAATTTTCGTTCTTAATTTTATTTTGTTAAATTAGTTATCGATGACTGAGTGGTAGAGGAGAAAGCTATTTGCTTTGCAACATTTTGTAGATATGTTATATTGATATTTTAGTTATTTGAGTTATGTCGAGAATACGTGGAATAGAGGCTAAGGTGCTAAAAATACACAAGGACTACAAGGATTCATTACACAACTTAGAAACTCGGAAAAATAAGAGTAATAAAGCCAGTAAAAATAAAATCGAATCTTCGCTAAGTTACAAAAACGACGTAGAAAGTAAGTGAATACTGCCCTAAAATATTCGACTTTTATTATTACATAAAAATTGAAGGTTAATCTCGTGTGTGAATTATTTCAGAGCTTCAAATAAATGAGTTGTTGTATAAACTGCCAAAGCTAGATGCAATATTCGACGTACATCGTAAAATTGGCGAGGGAACGTTTAGTTCCGTATATCTGGGTTCGTTAAAACAACACGCAGGACTATCCGATGGTCAGAAGCCATGGTTTGCTATAAAGCATTTGGTGCCCACTGCGCATCCGGCCCGGATCGAACACGAGCTGAGATGTCTTCAAGACATGGGGTGAGGATTATTTGTTAAGTTATATGTCCTGATTAAAGTAAATAAGTTTATGTATGTGTGTATGAAAATTTGGTTTCAGTGGAAAACATAATGTGATAGGAGTAGAACTGTGTCTGCGAAATCTCGACACTATTGTATTTGTGATGCCTTATATACCTCATAAAAAGTTTTCTGTAAGTATATTTTTCGTAAAACCTATTCTGACAACATATTAAGTGTGGCATTATTCTATATTTAATTTCAATGATTAGGAATATGTTGGCGATATGGATGCTGAGGAGGTGCGGCAATACATGCGGGCACTAATGGTGGCTCTGCGTCATGTGCACTCATTTGGTGTCATTCACAGAGATGTTAAGCCCAGTAACTTTCTGTATGATAGAGCAAATAAAAGGTAATTAAAATATTTTTTTCTCAATGAATGTTTTTGAAGCTCTCTAACTTTATTTCTATCTACAGATAAACATAAAAAACAACCTTTTTATGGGTGACAATCAAATGTTTTTGCTGTATTCTGTTATATATAGAAAAATAATAGTAATTGAAACATAGTAAATTCAGCTTTCTATATGTAAATGAATATTTAATTACTATTGTAATGTTTATAGTAATTTCCCAATTTGGCTGTGTGATGGGCAGGTACTTATTGGTGGACTTTGGTCTAGCGCAGCGCGTGTGGGCTCGCGAGGAGCCACCCGCCGCGCTACCGCCGCCCGCGCACTCGGCCACCGTGGCCTGCAAGCGACCCCGGGATGAGGTAATATGGAAATGGAATGTTAACCTGTCACAAACTGTATAAACATGAGGGTATTTCAAATACCATCTTTATTTTTGTGCATGTTTGTTGATAAAGTTGTATTCTTCCGTTTCAGGATGATTTGACCCCTAGTGCTAAGAGGATGGCCCTAGATTTGTCTGTTCGTGCAAAGTGCAGCAATGTCGTCGCCCCAGCGCCAAAACGACCGGTTTTACCGAAGGTGCAAATTCCTAGACAGAATATAACTAAGGTATTACAAAGTGATATTGTTGAATGTTCGAAAGTAATAATAATATGTAATATATCGTCACACGTCGCTGAGTGATGTGTTGTACAACTATATCTGATCAGCATTAAAGAAGAAACGTAATGTCTTCAGAACCCTCCTTTGGCGCACGCGGGCGAGCGCTGCCCGTGCGCGTGCGCCAACGTGGGCGGCGTGTGCGGCGCGTGCGCGGCGCGCGTGGCGGCGCGGGCCCCGCGCGCGGGCACGCAGGGCTTCCGGCCGCCCGAGGTGCTGCTGAAGAGCCCGCGCCAGGGCACGGCCGTGGACACGTGGGCGGCGGGCGTGGTGCTGGCGAGCCTGCTCACGGCGCGCTACCCCTTCTTCCGCGCCGGGGACGACGTGTCGGCGCTGGCGGAGCTCGTGGACCTGCTGGGCACGGAGCCGCTGCAGCGAACGGCCGAGGCGCTAGGTGGGGCTCTTAGAATCTCGTCGAGAATTAAGGAAACCTTCGAATGGACCGAAGTCTTTCGAGGCGTGAGCTTATAGAACCGAATGAGACCTGTGACGTGGCATGTGGATTTGAATTTGGAATGTGAGAAATGTTCAGTCCGAGAAAATCGTCGGACGATACGACGACTGAGCCCGACCGACTGGTTTCTGGTGCAGGTCGGCGCCTGGTGACTTCGGCGCAGTGGCGCGGCCTGTGCATGCGCAAGCTGGCGGAGCGGCTGCGAGGTGCAGCGCGGGTGACGGGTCCGGCTTCGGGGCCTACCTGCTCGCACTGCCGCCTGCCCTCACCGCAGTGCCTCTGTAGAGACGAATCTAAACCAGTGAGTTTTATATTTTTATTTCCAATTTAAACCTCAATACCGATAACTTGGTAGTCGGTACAGTGCAGTGGCTCGACTATGTGACTGTCATGTGTTGTATCATGACAACAAACATTGTTGTTTCTGTATTACTTGCAATTGCAATATTCTCGAGGTATGAGAATGTACCCGTGATTCGTATCGTAGTGTTCAAACTATCGATAGTGCCTAGTGTGATTGCATTATCGCGCTAGGGGAAGTAGTAATGAACACGGCGAGTGTCCGCAGGCGGACGCCTTCGACGCGTCGGCGACGGTGGCGGGCTTCCCGGACGCGGCCTTCGCGCTGCTGGCGCGCCTGCTGGACCCCGACCCGCGCTCGCGGCTGTCGGCGCCGGCCGCGCTGGCGCACCCCTTCCTGGCGGGGGGCGCCCACGCGCCTTAGGCTAATTTAGTACCAATTCTAGCTAAATATTATTGAAAGTGTGACCTGAAGACTAAGCTTATTTACAAATCGACTGTAACTTTTAAAATAAATAAAAATGTCCTGGGACAATATTTTTGATAGCTATATATTAAAGTGGGCCGATAGATAGGTGTTATAAATTTACTACCATTTTCGACGGAACGCGGCGTGGACGACGCCGATGCGGCTGTGAACATTTTATCTCATTTGAGAGCTTAGCGTAGGTCTGAATGTTTCAAATATCGTATTTTTAGGATGTACAAAAATCTTTGATGTTGTCAGTGGTGCGAGCAGGTATTGTGCTTAATTCGTAACTTACCTAAAAGACTGCCTTAATGGACTTGCTGAAAGAAATAAATTATTTACCCCATTCCGTTACAAAAATCTAATTTTCATTCTCAAATCATCAATTTTAAAAAGATAAAACTTTAAACATTTCAAATTCTTATTTATGGACACACTATAATCAAATAATAATAATGGAATGAAGTATTCATAAAATCTATATTTGTCTACCTTTTTAGGTAATAATTCTACCACTTTAAATATCATCCTGTTAATGTCCCACTGCTGGGCCAAAGCCCCCTCCGTTGGAGATGGTTTCTTTCCTTACCATTATCTCGCAAATATGGTCTTGTACTACTATTCCAAAAGAAATTTATTTTAATGTGACACACCACATTTGTTTTGAGATTCAATATTGTTTTTTGTAAAATTTGATAAATGTGTTTAGGTTAATTGTTTTTTTCGGATTATAAATATAGTACTTAGTTTTTGTCACTCTCACTAATTATTCGAACTTAATATTGTCGTGTTGAAAAACCAAGCTGTAAGTTCTGTAATTTTTAAATAAGTACATTTCTTATTGTTTTGTTTTCAATTAACATGCTCTTTTAACTGTTATCGTTGATTGTTTTTTTTTTTTTAGATAAATTTCTTACTAATTAAATGTAATTTATTTTTCTGGTTTTGCAAACTGCGACTTTTCTTAAAGTCATTGTTAATTAGTTATAAAGAGGATCTCAGAGCTTATTTTAGTTTTAGTACAAAGTCAGCTTGCTTTGTTGCTGGGAACAAACTGTACTGATCACATTGGGTAAAAAGCGGAAAAGTAATTCTGAGCCTTTCAAAGTACTTCCTCCGATTGTTTTATGATAGCTAGGCGTTACACTATGTGATCAGGTTAGTTATTAGTGTACGCTGAGACAATACTAGCCCAATGTGAAGGTGGAGTTATGGAGCATGAATTCAATTTTATTGTGAATCATCAAACTTTAAATTTATTTCTTATTGATACAATACAAATACATTTTTGATAATTTTAAACCACAAATGTAATGGCGCTCTCATATTTTGACGACCTTGCCTTTGTGGTGGCTTGTGCAGGTGCTCCTTTCTCCCTCTATACACTGGGGCTGGTCCTGAGTGTATGAATAAACCAGGGAACTGATCGAATTCAATATTGTGACTATTTTTTAAACATACAAGGAATGTTTTATGTACCTTGTCTATGTAGTATTAGCAATAGTGATTGAAATGAGACTTTCAAAAGTAAAGTGCCTTGAACTGTGTTCATTTGAATGATATTACCTCATTTGTTACTATTCACTTGTGTAATACATGTTTATAACAACTCTATATCTGCTTTTACTTAATCAATCCTCAAACTATATACAACATTAGGACTACATTCATTCAAAGCCATCTTGTATAAATATGTATTAATAATATTACCCAAATAAATATGATTTTTGATTAACACTTACCCCACAGTTAGTGTCATACATCATGAACTAATAATATTTGTATAGTAAAACAAAATAATTTGTTACATGTTTTATTAGTGAAGTTTTCACTGAACATGGGACAATAATTTTAAATTCATAGCTTCCCTACATGTTGTTTCATATCATATAATATTCAAGCACTCATTAAAGCTTATTAAATTAAAATATTGAAGCAGCCAAATACAAAGGAGATTAAAAACTTTCATTGATTAGAACGTAATTACACTTATTGCAAACTTCACCAAATCCTCAAAATAATTGTATTTTGCAGGGTGAGGATTTTGACAATAGAGAAGTCCTTGTCAGAACAACACTAATTACTTTTCCAGAAATTAGGGTTCTGCTGCAACCGCCTTTCAAAGTTTTGGTACCAGGTGTGCAGGGTGTTGAGAGGTATGTATGAGACACCAGGAGTAGGTGTCATTTGATCTTGAGTTACAGAGAATGATGCTACAAAATTAACTAAATGTTCCAACATCTTTTGTGCAAATGTGACATAAGAATGTGCCTGTTGTGCCTGTAAAAACATATTTTGATTATTGTAAACTGTAAACAATATATAAAATATAAAAAAAATATATTTTGCATTACCTCTGAATTTGGAAGGAGTTGAGCATTTGTTTCTGGTTCTATAGAAATTCCAATCTGAGCATTATTGCAGATTTGTTGTTGGCCAAAAGCACTCATAAATTTGTTTTCACCTTAAAAAGTAACATATTAAATCATCACCAGTCTTCAGTCTATATATATATACATATTATATCTATCACTAACAGAAACTTACTAGATAATTCATGAAGTTTTTTCAAATTTGATATCTTAAATATAGCGGATGGTTTGGCGTTGGAAATGTGCCCTAAAGGTTGCCAGTTAGGAGGTGCGTTAGGGTCTGGCCAGCTCCAGTAGACCACAGCGATCGTGCCAACCGGCAGTGGCGTCGTCCCTGTCAGAAATACTACCGCATGGTTTATCGAGTCTACATCCAGGATAGTGGTGATAAGACTCGTTTCAGACACAGGCGTGAAATCTGTCTGTACCTTAAGAGAAAATAGAGGGATAGATTCAGGCATTCTATTCATAATTAAAAATAATTTGAGTGTAAACATTGAGATTTTTACTTACTAGTCGTCCCGACACAATCAAACCAAATATATTAGCCATTAGATCTAAAAATTAATACGTCTTTATTATGTGAAAGATATTTAGTTTGAATTCTGTTAAAAAGAAAAAGAACATTTCATTCTAGAAAGAACTTCACATTTCGATGCTACTTGCAGGAAAAATGCATCAATAAATGCTAAATGTCAAATTTAATGTCATCTTCACAGGCTATCAATTTTTGTTGTCATTTTCCAGTATAATATTTAATCATAGTTATTTATCTAACAATTATTAACTTTTTTATACGACAAATAATAATAAAATTGTATTTACTATAATCAGATACCATTTGGCCTTTTATAAAATAATCTTATGTACCTGTATTCTTAATCATAAATTGATTCCTATTGTAGGTAAATTTATTGAATATTTAAATAAATTCTTAATACAATATATAAACAATTGGTACCTAAACCTATCTAATATCTAGAACCTACCTACATATAAAGATGGACTTAACTGCTTAAAATAAGAAACGAACTTATTCGTTATTTTTTTTTCATGTCACTTAATAACTGCTTATTTGCTTAAATGTTTTTTTTCGTTGAAACACTAACATATACATTTTTTTGGATAATTACATTTACGGTAATTAAGTGGCTGTACGTCTTAATACCTTTGCATTTTTTACCAAAAAAGTATGGTTTTTCCTATTGTATACAACAATTTCAATGAACTTTCCTTCGTACTTTGCGGGCTTATCAAATAAATTACATTGAGGGATTATGAGCCAGGTTTCTTTGAAAAAAAAATCCAAATGTCCCTATTTGAATTTCTTCTAAAAGCCATTTTCGAAAAAAATACATGCCTACTATTGTTACTATAAACTAAAAACGAAATATTTGCAGAAAAAAAATATAACAAGATCCTATATTAATTTTATTTACAACAGTAGCACATACAAACACACAATAGTTTTTATAGCAATTTGAGAAACCGCGCGAAAATTAAATCGAGAACAAAAAAAAACGTTACCAAGTTCTATTCTAACAAATAATTAAAAAAAATACAAACAATTTAAAAATATTATAAAAAGCAAATAAAATTACGGAGAATTAACCGGTATAATTATATTAGTCGACAATTTTAAACATCATGTATGATATCGAGACATATTCAACATGGTAGGCTTATTTTGACAACACGAGTTTCTAAGAAATAAGTTTAGGCGGTGACCACCATTGGAACGGGAGGATCCTCCGACCAGACGAGTATTGAGTCTGCTGGGCTGCTGCCCCCGACGATTGTTGTCGAGTTCTTGTATTTATGTTCAATCGCTTTGATAACTTTAAAGCGGCGTTTAAACGGCGCGCAAACACGCGAGCCGAGCCTGGCTCCGCTCGTGGTTCGCCGCGCCACGCGCTGTGTAAACAACTGCGCTCGGCGCGGCTCGGCAAAGTTCGCACGATCCATCACTTGTCGGTTTTTTCGACACAGATCAAAGGCGCGCGCACCATCTGCGGCTCGGCTTGTGTTAATACGCGCCGTCTAAACAGATGTCACAGACACAGAGCGCGCGACGAAGGAAGACCTATTTTGTTTTTTTAGCGAAGTTTTTAATTGGGGATTGGTTTTGTACGAGATGATGTGGAGCAACGAGAAGATTCAACTCTTCATTGAATTGTACGAAGAGGAACCGGCCATATGGAACCAAAAATAACCAGGCTTGCGTCCGTATTTAGCGCATCTCCACGGACGGCTCGGCTCGCGTAGGATCGTGCTACCCCGCGTCGTTTAAACGAGCAGGCTTGCGTCCGTATTTAGCCGAGCCGCATCTCCACGGACGGCTCGGCTCGCGTAGGATCGGGCTAGCCCGCGTCGTTTAATCGCGCCTTAATATCGCGATGTGGGATACGTCTGGTCATAGTTCGTATGTGGCGAGACAGATGACGCTACATCACTCCCCTCCGAGACCGGAGGTCGATAGCAGGTTGAGTCGTTCATATATGTTGTGATGCTTGCCGGGCCAGTGAAAGGTTCCAGTGAGTCGGAACCAGATGCCGCTTAGTTCACGGTGAGTCAGAACTGTCTGCGGTGATGCCCCAGTGAGTCGGGGTGATGCTGCAAATGCTCCAGTGAGTCGGAGTAGTGCAGTGCTGCGTAGAGGCTGGCTGCTGCGTCGACCAGGAGAGAAGTACGTCTCTGCTTGCTGACCGGCCGAAGTGCAGTGTGCTGTGCCAAGGTCGCTGAGAAGGCTGTGGGTGATGACCAGGAATGCGCGTCCGCTGCATGCTGGTGGTCAGGATACCCATAGTAGCCATGGATGCTGGCCGGCTGTTTCTGACTTGACTCGCTGCTCGAAAGCTTGAGGAAGTGATGATGACGTCACGATGACGTAGGTTTGCGAAGGCTGCGCTGACGTTCATGCTCGGGGTCACCAGTTTGGGGTGGTCACCATTGAAACGGGAGGATCCTCCGACCAGACGGGTGTTGTGTCTAGCGGGCTACTGCCCCGACGATTGTTGTCGAGTTCTTATATTTATGTTCAATCGCTCTGATAACTTTAATATCGCGATGTAGTATACGTCTGGTCATAGTTCGTATGTGGCGAGATAGATGACGCTACATAAGGATTAAAAATAAAAACAATTTAAATTTAAAAAATAAATAAGCAGATAAGTTTACGGTAAAATTATAGAAGTCGACGTTTTCTAGCATCTTATATAAAATCGAGTCATACTCAACATGGTCGGTTTAACTCTAACGAGTACTCGAAATAGGACAACCTATAATAATGCGTTTTTAACTTAAAATCTTATTCATGTATAATTAAGGCATGTTTTAGAATTCAACTCGTAGTCTTATAATCGATTCATCATTGGCTTTGACATTTTCAGTATTTATTCGAATAGTGTTAGAGCGTTTTAATTTTAAGCAAATAACGATGTGCTCCAAAAAACCAACGTGCTTATTTTAAAAAGCACTGTTATATTAAATGCTTATCGTTTAAACGCATCTATACCTACATATATGGCTGTATCCACTTTGCCTGGTCATGCATGTCACATGTGCTGCTTCATTTACTGCAAAATAAAAATTTTAACAAAACAAAAACCGACTTCATAGGAAAAACAAATTAATATGCACTAAAAAGTAAAAAAATAATTGCGTATTCCTCTATAATTTGATAAAATACAACTAGAAGAGTAAATCCAGATGCAAACGAATATAGTCATCATTTACTGGTATAACACTATAGCTCTAAGCTCATATAGGTTTTCTATAAGAAAGAGCTAGTAACTATTTAAAATTTAAAGCTTCGATGCTGACGTAACTAATAACTTGAACCCCTAATTATTATTAATACCACTATCAAGTATTATGTAGACTGAGATAGTGAAGTCGAAATTTATTTATTAAATGCACAATTTCTTAAAAATGGACATTTGCATGAGATCACATTAAGTTCATAAGTTAAATGTGAGTGTAAACCGTAAGCACTTAATCTGAATGCCAATTATATTAATCTTAGAAACGATTTTCAACAAGAACAAATTCTAAACTCGACAGTAAAATGTCAGAATGAGATCGACTATACTATTATAGGAAGGACATTGAATTAGTTTATGTCGATCTTATTCGATTCTTGAGAAATCTTAAAGAAAAGCGCTGCAGTAAATAATTCTGGGCTTGACATTTTGCATTATTATTTAGTTCAATTATGTTTCGTCAATTTACCTTATTTAACAATAAAAACGACTCACAATTTACTACCTATGTAATAAGAATTGCGCTTTGTTTGACTTTAAGATTGTAAATAAAACGTATTTTAATGAGCACTAATATATTTTATTGACTTAAAATTAACACAATAAATAACAACATTGACATTTACGTTTTAAATTAAATTCACTAAATCAAACAGAACTCTAGTAGTTCTTTAATGATTAGTTTTATGCAATAAATAGTATAGAAAATATAACAAAACTTAAACACATTTAAAATGTCAACTTCATTTTGTAGCAGTTATTTAAAAATTAAACATTGTGTTATTTAATAAAAATAAGCATAAATGCAGCAGATGATATACGAAAGAGGATGAGTGTGTCAGATATCAGATAAATAATTTATATAATGGGAGACACATTGTAGTGATAAGAAAGAGCAAATAGTAGGAGCATAGATAACAGTCAGTATTGAGCTGAGCGTTAGTGAGGTTCCAGTTTACATCAACAACATAAATAAAATTATATTTCAAGCAAATATACAACAAAAACTGCATCTACACTACACTATCAAGGATATGAACAATAAAGACGAGGTACATTACTTCAATTATTATCTAAATTGCAAACATTTTTTTCTTATAATTATACAATATCAACCTTGTTTCAATAACAGGAATTTAATACATTTTCGTAATTATATGAATGATATATAACATTCAATTTGTTTAAAATACTGTTCCTAGACAATCATAACATATTAATATTATAAGTTAATATTATTTAGTTAATGACATTTTTCTAGTAATTAAATATTTATATAAATAAACCCTACATCAGAATGTTAAATTCAACTCTACCATAGCATCATACTAACTAATAATTATTGTACTGATAATTTGATTTAGGATTTTTATTTATGAAGTTGAAGAGGGAATATTTCCTTTTTAATCTCTCATGTAAGGATAGTCAATGTCACGAAGAGGAACAAAAGTCTCCTTAATAGACTGGGGAGTGGTCCAGCGCATGACATAGTTGGGTCCACCAGCCTTGTCATTAGTGCCAGACATGCGACCTCCGCCAAATGGTTGCTGTCCAACCACAGAGCCTGTTGACTTGTCATTAATGTAGAAGTTTCCAGCGGTCATCTTTAGCTCTTCAAGTGCAGTTTGTAAAAATTTTTTATCAGAAGCAAACACTGCACCAGTTAAAGCAAATTTAGTAGACGAGCCAACAAGCGCTAGAGCCTTAGAGAGATCTTTGTCTTCATAAACATACATAGTTAAGACAGGACCGAATATTTCCTCTGTCATAAGTTTGTCTAGTGGATCCACAGTCTCAATGATAGTCGGTTGAATAAAGTAACCTTTGCGATCATCAAATTCACCACCTCCTAAAATTTTATTCTTAGGATTGTTTTTAGCATTTTTAATGTAACCAGAGATTCTTGCAAACGCTTTGTCATCAATGACTGCACCAGCAAAGATTTTGAAATCTGTTGGATTGCCAATTTTTAATTTAGCACGCTCCTCCAGCAGACCTTGCTTAATGGGTTCAGCCAGAGACTTGGGCACATACATTCTGGAACAAGCAGAGCACTTCTGTCCACAATATTCAAATGCAGACCGTATTGTTGCAGTTACAACTGATTGTACATCTGCAGATGGGTGAATAAAGTGATAGTTTTTGCCCCCACACTCTCCAATGAGTCGGGGATAGTTGTTATAGAGGTGCAAATTTTTACCAACCTCATTCCATAGCCAATTGAAAGTGGGTACAGACCCGGTGAAGTTGACACCCGCCAGCTGAGGTGATGAGGTAATGGCACGGCCAAATGTAGGCCCATCGGCGGGGACAAAATTAACAACTCCAGCTGGAAGACCAGCCTCTCGCATGATGTTAAAGATGCGCCAGTTAGATAGAAGTGCAGTGTCTGAAGGTTTCCAAATTACTGCATTACCCATGAGAGCTGGGGTGTAAGCTAAGTTTCCTCCGATAGCAGTGAAATTAAAAGGACTGATTGCAGCTACAAAGCCATCGAGACCCCTGAACCTAAGTGAATTTCTTGTAACAGATGGGCTCTCAGAGATAGGTTGATATTTAGCATTTTCTTTTAAAAAGAAAATGTTGAAGCGAAAGAAATCAATAAGTTCAGCAGCTGAATCAATTTCGGCTTGAACTACAGACTTTGACTGCCCCAGCATTGTAGCAGCGTTTAGGCGCTGGCGGTGCTCTCCAGCCATCATGTCAGCAGCAACCTGCCAGATTCGCAGACGCTTCTCAAACGGAGTACGATCCCATCGCTTTTGCGCCTCGCTGGATACTTGAATTGCTTTTTGAATAACTTTATCACTGGCGTAATAATATTTAGCCAGTTTGCGTCCGTGATCATGTGGCATGACTTGATACCGGGGCTCGCCATCTTTTATATACTCGTCACCAATTACGATAGGCACCTCCTCGGTCACATCGGCAGTACGTTGCAATTCGGTAACTAATTCGGCTCGTTCGCGACTTCCAGCTCGGTATCCTAGTACAGGCTCGTTCTGTACCTCAAAATCCTGTAACTTCGGAAGTTCAACAACGCTGGAAACACAGCGTTCCATGGATCGTGCTCTAAGAGCGGCTCTTGAACATATCGTTGAAATCATTCTGCTGGATTTCTAAACGTCGATTAGTTGAAAATTGATTTAACCTTATAAGATAATCTGACTATGTAGTTTGTTACGTAAATCTACAAACGCGGCGATCGCGACGTTGTCGGTAATACTGATGCACTAGACACTCGGGCAGGCCGTGTCCACGACGTGGAAAAAAACGCAATTCGCTTTGGCAGAGACGTCTGAACGATGACCTTCACCAATTCACATTTTAGTGAACAGCAATACTTTTCAGTTTGAATTATTCACATCGCACGTCACACTTCACTATGAATTATTTCGAGACGACAATGTTCGTTCAGAATTTCTGTATACAATGTTCAAATCAAAACGTCACTAAACGTTTTACGAAAACAATTCAAATGTAAAAATATACAAAATGCATACTCTTTGGATTTTCTTCACTCAGCTGATAGAGTATCCATAGACATTTAACATACGTTTTCCCTAAAACAACACGCACGTTAAAATCTTATTAGATTTATGTATTTTTCTGATAGACTTTGCATGCATATTTTAATATAGATGAATATTTTAATAATAAGGTTTAATAAAGGTCAAATAAAATAATTTGCTTTTTATATACTATAAACCTACAATTCCTACTAATGCATATGTTTTGTCTTTAAATTAAAACTTTTACTTGAAACTGTACCTTAAGCTGTGATTTCATAACGATCCTACCGCGCATGTTCAAAAGGTGACCTACATTTAACGCGCAAGCGTCGAAAAATGAGGATAAGTTGGAAGGGGTAGTTATGTAACAAATCGAATTTTTGAAATATATACCGTGTGTATACTATGAACAATCCTTCGTGTACTACAATTTTATTTAATTTTATTGTTAGTAATTATGTGGTTATGACTTTTAAACCAGATCTTCTTAAATCATTAGTTATACTCAATCAATTATATTAAATTTCGACAAATTTTAATTTTACAACAAATTATGTTGGAAGGTTATTTTTAAGGAGCTATTTTAAACTATCTTAGAATAATAAAAAGGTCAAAATTTTACAGCTGTACTTAAGATATTGATATATTACCGAAAACATGAAAATCAAATCGTCAAATATTGTAAACATCGACTTTTGAAAAAAACAAACGACTAATTTGGCATGGTTGAGCGTTATCTCTGTCGCATACAACACTAAGGGCGGGCGCCTCACCAAAGCGGGGTGCGCTCACGAAGGCTGACAGTAACAAAACTTTTTTGAAATCAAGGCCATTCATCGTTATAGATTTGGAAGAGACTGTCGTTGTCTGCGACCTCCATAAAACGCAAGGAAAAAACCGCTTTATATTGATGGAAAAAGCATAATATGTATACAGATTTCTCGATATTTCCAGATGAGTGTTGGAAGTTTTGATGAATTACTTCGCATTTTAGTACCTGCATTATTCTTTTTATAATGAAATGCTGATCTTTTTTCCACTTTTTCTATAATCAATTAAATAAATAAAAACTATAAATTTAATTTTCTCTTTGTTTGTATTTATCTTTATTCAAACTCAGTAAGATATTTTATATTTTTTTATTTGAATGTTAATTTACCCTATAATCGGTAATTATTTAAGTTAAAATTTTATTTATTTACAGTTTAATACATGTAACAAGGATAGGTATCCTATGAAAAAATATAATATGGCTCAGCTGCCCCCCTGGATTCTCTATGCCTATGTACCTACTGTTGTCGATGGAAGTTATGGTAGCATATCGTAAAGATCGCAATGCTGAGAACAGCTGAAGACAGCTTAAATGGACTTTGCATACTCAGTATAAACCAAAAACTTGTAAATGATATGGGCGATTCGGCTGTCGCTGCGAAACAATCTTGACGCGGACTTGGAGGGATAATTGCAGGCCGCCTTTCGTCCCCCCCCGCGTGGGATCTCCACCTTGTCGTGGTGGGGGGGCTCAGTACCCGTGGTAAGGTCGGCCACGGGGAAGCGAAGCGGGATCCCGGCTGTGGGGCGCTCCTCGTGGGCCTCAGGAGGAGGCTTGCGTTGGATGCGCCCAAGAAGCGGGTGCGGGGGATAGTTCTGTCTGTCCCTCGCAGTCGGGAGTGATCGCGGGAGGAGAGGCATGTCGGTGTAGCGTTGCCGCGCGCCCTATCTCCCGCGACCGAATGGGAACCGACCGACCGCAGCGGAAGAGGAGATGCGGTGTTGTCAGGTTGCCGTCCTCCCTGTCCTCTGCGGCCGTCAGGGTGTTTTGGCGACGGAGCCCAACACCTTAATCCGTCGCCAAGGAGGTTGTGGCCTTCGGGCTATCCGTCGGGGTGTCAGGGTAGAATGCTCACGCGATCCCTTGGCTCCCCCCTAAAGGCGGTGAAGTATACGCTGTGGTTTTAGTGGGTATTACGGCCTTGCACTTCAGCCGTCGAGTCCCACATAACCCCCCGCGTTTCATCTTGCGGGGGGTAAGCGTAAATGCATTTCAACAGCGAAAAAAAAAGGCCGCATTTCGTCGGCTAAGAAAGCAGCTACGATACGTCGCGCGAAAGAGTGAGCGAGGTAGGAGCTGCTAGTGTGTTAAATAGGGACCCTTGGGAGAAAACTTATTGGGGAAAATTCTGCACCGAGAGAAACGCTGTCGCTGAAGCCCCTTCTGCTCGTCGTTGGGGATCTTTTTCATCACTCGGGCGAGCACGTTTTTCCGCAAACGGTTCCGCGCTTCAAGATTGAAGAAATTGTGGCTCCACCACAAGTCACGGAGCGAGAGATGGAGATGACGCTTGATCGATTGAAGGCCAGAACCACAGCCCACCATGTCCGGACGGGGGTTCTAGGGGCTTGTTCAGCGCGATGGCCTGGAATACCCAAGAAGGCTTAGTGACCAGTGTCTTTCCAGCGGGCAATTCGCGAAGCCGTGGAAGGAGGGCAAGTTGGTCCAGCTTGTCGCACTTAAAACACGTACGAATCGAGTTGTCCTCTTTTTATTGCATGGGAAGGCTGACGAGCATGTTGGCCACATGATGGAAGTGGTCACCAACGCCCATAGACATTGCCGTTGTAAGAGTTGTTACCATCGCTTACATCGTTTTGCTGAAGAATATCTGATGAGTGGGTGGTACCTACCCAGAAACCCTACCACCAACGAAACTTTAACTTCTTAAAAAAGAGTACAGTTAAGTAATTATTTCTCTTTAATTATTAGGATCGCAGTGATATCGTAAATATTATCATAATATTTGTTATATCCTGTACAAGTTAGCTTGATTTTTTGACAGACGGGCTAGTGATGGGAAACAGAAAATATCTAGTAGTCCAAAAAATAACGTTTTAAAATACTTGTAACTGTGACGAGATGGTGTCGGCGTATTATGTGTGAAATTCTTTATTATAAGGTTATTTTTGGACCTCCCGCCAAATTTAAATAGGTGGTTCAGACCATGAAAGTAAACAATTTTCCCAAAGAAACACGGTTCGAATTTGTTTTGTACTTTCGATAATTTTTAATAATGATTTTTGTAATCGATATTTGTAACAGTTACTGCCCTTCGTGTCCCATGCGTCCGACCGATGTAACATTGTACAAGCGTCTACTATTTTCAGTGTTCCAATTTAAATTTTACTTTGAAGCAACAGTCTTAAAATTTTCGGATAACGCTTGAATCTTAAGAGACGTTTGTGTTATATATATTATTTTAATATTTTTACAATTTTTAAAATCATTAAATTAAGAATATAATATGTTGTCATGGCAAAGTTATGTCGATCAGAAAAATTTACATCTGTCAAAAAGATCAAGCTAACTTGTACAGGAGATAGTTCTTCAAGCTTTATCACAGATAAAATATGACATAATTAATTTAATTAGCCATTTTTAACTATATGCAGGACTACCCTAGCTGTGACTGTCAGTAGTCAGTAGTGGCAGATAGACCATTGAAATGTTACATTAGCTTTGCATTTGTTAGAGGACGCAATTTTATCTTCGGGACAGGTGTGGGGGGTCAATAGAAGCTTAACCTCAAGTTTGTGGGGTTGCCACCCTTGTCCCCCGGCCGCCATCTTGGTAACACATGTCCCATAAATAAAATTGCGTCCTCTAACAAATGCAATATTAGGTCCTTAAATTGTAACATTTCAATAGACTAAGACAGTAGTTTTAGTTATAGTATGTGAGTTGGAAGGAGAAATAAAACAAACAAAATTAAATTTGTGTACATTTTTATTGCCGTTTCAGCATTAGTACATAAAGATAATAATCAGTAATTAGCACGCAGCGCAATGACTAAGCTCCGCGCGAACTGTTCGCCGTCGCCTTGTACCCGAACGACGCGCGACGCGGACATCGGGCGACACCTTGCTAAAGTACAAAATAATGCTTAAAACATTGTCCGTTGTCATCGGTGACCTCGGGGGACGAGTCGGCGACGCTCGCTTGAGTATTTAATATTATCACACGTCCCCAGTTCTGCACTACGTCTACGATACGAGCACGAGTCTAAACGAGTTGCGTTACGTCGTAATCACCTCTATAGAGACTTAATATAAATGTCATAATATGCATAAAATACAACTAGGCATTGGCAAGTGTCGGCCGGGCGGCCTGCGATGCTCTCGTACACACAGCGTCGGATACCGACAAACTAAACATGAATCGTTAGAGAACTCGTAACAACAGTAGCGCCACGGTCTCACACCACACGGACTAACACCGAGCGCGATAACGCTGCGTGTACGACGCAGCGGAACATACGAACGAATAATATGACACTCTTAAAGCGTGTCTGAACGAATCAGCTACTCTAACGACTAACGATAGGCTACGATAAACATAACTAACATAAATGCTCGGAAGCCGCTACTAACGATACAAATGTAGAAAATCTAGCGATGTATGCCAGTCGATAGGCGTCATGGACAAAAGTACGTTACTACATTTGTACCGCGTTACTTAAATACATACGAGCGGCCCCACGCCGACCTGCGCGCTCGCCGCGACGGACGCGGAGGCGAGTCCCCGCCGCCCGCAGCGAGCGCCGAGTCCGACTACTCACTCGCTACGGATTCACCGCTAAATACATTCTTACGTATCACTGCATATTTGTATTACGTTACAGTATATTAATAATATTATAAACATGTAAAAACTGGCAAAAATCTCATGTCAAAAATTTAGGAATGAATCGAAAGGAATGATCTCTTATACGATACGATCGCATCCAATAAGTATAAAATACAGTCACCTTAAGCTAACGTTTAAAATGCTCGAAAAGATGTCGAAATGTAATTTGTAATTACAAGCTAGTCAGTCAAGCCTCGTTATTAATTAACTCGTGTGTTTAAGTACATTAATTAGATATGACTCGGTGTTCCTACATTATACTGAATTCTTGAGCAGAACTTAACTAACGTCCACCGTAATAGTCGGCTAACATCATTTTGGCATTATAAATATAATCGTCGATTTTACCGCCACTTCATCGTCGAGTCACGAGTCGATTCCACGATTAAAAGAATCGATCGATTCAATATAATTACAAAAATATCGTTTCTCGAACGCGCGGAAGACCGCAACTCGCGTATTCGATTCGATACGACACGTCCTCCAGCACACGAGGCCTCTTCTATTTATAAATAAGGAATGTTTATTCACAACAGCTTAACATTACATAAAAAGATATGCGAATCGTCTCGTGTCAGTCGAATCGATCATAATTCGTATATTACTATATAACTCATTTATTATAACAAAATATTAGTATTTTCGTACGCTTTACATAAAATTGAAAGTGAATTTAGTCGCACATATGGATTCGCACTGAGAGCGTGTAAGCAATTTTTGGTTCGAGTTTTAGCTCGACTGGACCAGTAGGTCTCTCGTCGCGCGGCGCGGCTAGAACAGCAGGTCGGTGGCGAGCGTGCGCGCCTCGCTCCACGAGCGCGCGCTGTCGGCGCCGCACGGCCGCGCGTCGCCCGCGCCCGCGCCCGCCTCCGCCTCCGCGTCCGCCGCCTCCTGTGCGCGCGTCTCGCCCTCCGGCTCGGCCGCTGCTCGCTCGGCGTCTACACGGTGGAAAACATTCGTTGCTTGTACATAATTGTGTAACATTACATTCGTACGATGTCGACGATTCGACGACTCGGGGATTTTGGAAATGTTTTGGAGTAGATTAGCTTTTTTTTATTGCATAGGAAGGCGGACGAGCATATGGGCCACCTGATGGTGAGTGGTCACCGACGCCCATAGACATTGGCGTTGTAAGAGATGTTAACCAACAATTATATCACCGATGCGCCACCAACCTTAGGAACCGAGATGTCATGTCCCTTGTGCCTGGAATTACACTGGCTCACTCACCCTTCAAACCGGAACACAACAGTACCAAGTACTGCTGTTTTGCGGTAGAATATCTGATGAGTGGGTGGTACCTACCCAGACGAGCTTGCACAAAGCTCTACCACCAATCTTCCCGCCGCGATGTGCTGTTTATTAACAAACTTAACAGAAAGTGCGTCGATCCATGCCGACGATATCACTATGTTATATTCTAATGTGTTCGATTCGTTTGCCGAACTGATGAGGTTCGAGCTCCGACCGAGGAGCACGCGACATTTTCGAATGTCAAAAATGGCACTTATCAATGTTCGCGGTGTCGACTCGACGGAGACCGTCGAAGAAAAGAGGTACCGAACGACCAGTACTGTGCATATGAAAATAGTATTTACAGCTTTTGTATATTATCTTTATTCGAATGGTGAGTTTGTATAAAGTAGTGTATCGGAGGGGCTTACCGTGCGCGTCGGGGCGGCGCGCGAGGCCGAGCGGGAAGGCGTCGGCGCACGTCTTGCTGGGCGTGTAGCGCGCCAGCGACGCCGACACTGCGGACACACGCGCACACATACATTGCACTAGCACAATACGAGTACAAAACTGATAGTCTAATATCTAATTATTCAAAATCGATAAAACGACACGTAGAGGAGGGGAGTCGTGTCTCCCTTTGCCCTCCCGGCGTGGTGTGAAAAGAGAACGAGGAAGTGCTATCGGAGCTGAAGAGGGTCACTGTTATCGGTGCATTCTCTTACATCTTACAATTATGTAAAATAAACTATGCAAGTGTCGCTTCGCAACATCGACCAGTCTAGCGATAATTTAGCATTTTATTTTGTTTAATTTGGGACATTTTTTTCTTATGTATATCATCTATAATATATAAAGGCAATAAATATTGCAGTATTAACTGCTTTTGTTAAATATTGAAAATTATTATTTTTATATTCCGATAGTGATTATATCAAATATAATGTCATCATCGTGACTCATATCTCTATTGTTTTTTCAAAGTATCTATGATGTATACGTTGCTATATATTGATTAATATAATAATATTATTTTTGTATATTAGAATATAATATCTATAAGTATAACTTCACAAGTCGATGTTACAATATATTATAGTTACATAGCTACAGTAAAGATTAGTTTCGTTTCGTGTATCAGTCCTTGTGTGAGGCTATCCTTGTTTACAATAACATATAAAATACATAATATACGTAATAACAGGACTTGCGTAAGAGATAAGCTCGGTCGAGGTGACTGTGCCGGCGCCGGGTCTGCGCGATAGCGACTGTTTGCAATATTATTAACAATACACTACGTTTGTTTATTAATTATTATGTTAAAACAATTAGTCGAACCTCGAGTTATCAAACATACATTGATTACTAGTTTCAATGAGAATGATTTATATTTTATGCTTTATAACTATATAGTAGTGGGTAATTTATTTTACTAATAATAAATAGTAATGAGCTGAATATGGAACTGAAAAATTTGATAAGATTTCGAAATTTAGTTATTGCTTTGTGGACCGTCTGTTGACCGGTATGGAACGTGCCGTGCTGCTGCTGGCTTAAAATTTTGAGGAGGATTGAAATAAATATTAAATATCAATTAGAATGATTAGAAATAAAAAAAAAAACAAAACAACAATAGGAAACAGAATTGTCTAGCGCATTAAGTTCGCTCTACTCGTAGCGTACAGGTAGCCGGCGCTCCGCGGGGCGGTGACGTCACACGAACACGGCCCGCGCGCACACTGCCGCACGCGCGCACGCAAACAGACAACACACTTTTATTAGTTTAGATTATTAATGGTAATGATAATAGACGCGGACTCTGTTATTCTCATAATAATACTATTATAATGGGAAAGAGATAGGAAAGAGATACTAACAATACGTTAGTGCTATCAAATAACTTTAAAGCGAGTGTTATATCGTTCAATATTATTATACTTTAACAAATGTAAACTCCGGTTATCGTGCATCCTTGGCCTCGACGACACCCGCGCGACCGAGGGGAGCGTCGCATCGCTCGGTCACGACGATGGGGGAAAGGTCGTATGTTATTTTTATGTTATTCTTTAGTTTGCGAGATAAACGGAGTTAGAAAAATATGAAGATCGATGAGATGAGGCTATTCTGCAGATAATTGATATATATCTGTTCTGCGTTACCACTCACCGAGATGCGTGTTGGCGCTGAGCGGCGCGAGGTGCGCGGGCTGCGCGATCTGCTGCGCGCCGTCGCCGGGCTCGTTGGCGTTGGCGTCCACGCCGGCGGGCGGCGGGGGGTTGTTGTTGGCGTTGGGGGGCGCGGGGGGCGATGGACTGTCCTCGCACAGCGACGTCTCCGACGGGTACTCGAAGGTGCGCGTCAAAGAATCGTCGAATTGTAGCTTCAACTGAAAGGATAATGTCACTATAAAGTTACAATTGTCGAGTTGTAATTACGAGTAATATTTAGCGGGAATACAATTAGGAAGCTCTGGTGCCTTCAAAGTTATCCAATGCGATAACTCTGCATTGCACAGTAGTAGTAGTATTTGGAATGTCCAAATGTTTTTCGGCTATATTTTCGAGTTGAACGGTACTTTACTGGGAGCTGCGGTAACACTGTTCTATCACTAGCCCTGTTCACGCGCGCATCGTGTCGGCACGGTCGGTCCGGTCAGCGAGTGTGTCGGTCGCGGGTCGGCGGCGACACGTGCTCTCTTTAGGACGTACACTCGACATAATTTGTCTGATGCTGTATTGAATCTGGGTAAAACTATTAAAAAAAAAAGAGTGTGTGTACTTATGTACACGCGTTAGAAGTTATACTTCTTTGGCGTATGGAAAAAAAATAACTAAAATGCAGTAGTGATTAACGATAAATATTAAAATTGATAAAAAAGATTTTATTTAAATAAAAAAGGTTTTATTAACGTAATAAAAATACTACAATATACAACTTGAACATAGTTATCGATTTTCATGCCACCTAGAACTAACTTCACGTTGTAGAATTCAGGTGTTTAATGAGCGGTTAAGTAGACAGCTTCATACTGTTAATTTTGTGTCACAGATGCGCGCGCATCTTAAAATTTCACTCTCATCATTTTTTCATAACGCGCCTAAAGAAGTATAACTTCAAAAAAGATGGTCAGAGCTCGTGTTCTGAAACTTGTATGCTGTTGATCTATTTTTAAAAAATGTGTGTGTTGGGAGACGCCTGTCCAGCAATAGACTGCTGATGATGTGTACGTATACGGTCAAAAAGTATTATTATAATGAGTCAAAATATTAGTATCATACAACCCGAAGCGACGTACGTAAGACACTGCACTGGACGCGCGTCCCCGACCCAGCGGTTTCATCGCTTACTACTCCTGTTCCCACGTTGCTCGGTGACCCGTCACTTCGAAGGGTCAAGGGAAGAGCGTCCGTATCTTAGTACATAATGTTCATGTACCCGACATCATTTAGTAAGAAGGTCTATTATTTCTTACATTACCGCCAGTATGCATATCAAGATTCAAAGAAGCTGTCATGAGATCTATTATTTTAAATAATTATTATTATTTGAAAGAAAAAAAACTTTTGCATAGTTTTGTTTTTTGCATAGTTTTGTTTTTTCCCCTTTTGTGATGATCATTTTTTTATTGTAATAGTAGTAGTAACAGCCTGTGAATGTCCCGCTGCTGGGCTAAGGCCTCCTTTCCTTTTAGGTTTTGGAGCTTATTGCACCACGCTACTTCAATCCGGATTGGTGGAATACACGTGTGACAGAATTTTTGTGAAATTCACATGCAGGTTTCATGCAGGTCGCATGTTTCTTCACCGTCAAGGACGAGATGAATTGTAAACACAAATGAAGCACATGAAAATTCAATGGTTCCTTGAGTGGTAGTGTTTTGAACCCACGATCGTCGGTTAAAATTCACGCGTTCTTACCACAATACCATCTCGGCTATAGAGTAATAGTATTTGATATGACATCAAGCGCATCTCGACCTTACAGCACATTTCTCGCTTATCTACTTTGCACTAGAGAAGTAAACATACATTACATAACATACTTATTATCTTTAAAGTCTGTGTAATCCTCGATGAGATAAGAGCAAGTGAGCGATGGCGAAGATTACCTTAGCAGCTCTATCCCTGCAGAGCTTGGCGGCCATGGAGGATCGTCCGTTGATGAGCACGTTGTCGTTGACGAAGCGCACGCTGCACGGCGAGGGCGGGCGCGCGTCCTCGTCCTCGGACTCCGAGTCGGCGGCCAGCGCCTCGGGCCGCAGCACCACGACGCCGGCTTCACCCGCCTGGAATGGTGAACGGTGCCAACTTACAATTCATAATTCCGGGTTTTATTTCATTTATTTGTACATTTTTTATACTATCGTTAAAAATCTATCAAATACATAACTATTTAATCTATCTATATTTTGTGGTATAAAATGTAGATAGATAATAATGTTATGATGTTAACATCAATTTCTGTGTAATAGTCGACCAGTGTTGGTTAACAATAACATTGAAGACGCCATAAGAGGCATCAGAACTCACCGCTAGATTGCATGTCGGCAAGTACACGTCACAGCAGGTGTACCTTTACACGCAGTTAACGGTATCAATTCTAGTTAGTGGTCCTACGATCGACGTTATTCTTCATTAGCGCGTACCGGCGAACCGACCCGAACCGAACATTTGATTACATATATCACTGTCACTTTATTACGTAAATATACTTTTACTTTAAAATGTATAAACGATTACTCAACCCGTCGCGTCGCGTCGCACGCTCAGACCGCGGGAGGGTCAGCGTCGCCAGCGTCGCCGGCAGGCGGACGCGAGGCGCATTACTTCTACGATAGAATGCAATGAAGTGGAAAATATCTTGTTTTTCATAAGACGCGATGCGGCGCGTTTCCTGAAGCGGGTTCGTAACCGGCGCGGAATCCGGTCCCGAGGTTCAAGGGAAAAACGTCACACGCACACACGCGCAGATACGAGAGCCTACGTCCGCGTCCATCGATTGTGTTGCGCGCCCGAGAACGACAACGATATGTATGCGTACCATTGTAAATAATGTTAACTTTGAAACGACAACACATTATTGTCCACATCATTTACAAAAAAGTTTAATTCGAGTATCACATTGATGCAAATTATTACACAATGTTATATATTATATTACACAATGACTTTTAATAGCACCTACTGATCAACAAGGTACGGTACCATGACGGAGGCAGAGCAGAGCTGTACCCACTATGTGTTCAGTGGACTGACGACGGCGCGGCGTGCACCAACACGTCATAGTTATGCCTGTTTATTGAAACTGATCAAGATTCGTTACGGGAATCGATCACACTGCAGTGCCCATGGCGTTCTGTTTATCTAACACAAACGCTAACCATCACTTACGACCGTACTAAACTAAGTAACACAGCTGCTGGGCTGGTTCATTATACGTGATATTAGTGAATTTACATATTACATATAAAATCATTTTATAAGCTGACCGTGAAAACATTAATAAAAATACTTATTAGTTCGTCGCAAGTTCAAGTAAATGTTATCGAGTTAAATATTAAATAGTTTGCGTCAACAAAGTCAATTTTCTTGAGACGTACCCGTTTGCTTTATTATAATGTTTGACGCATATCAGTAGATTTAACGTCATTCCGGAGTCGTCTTTATCGCGGAACGACACAAACAATTCGAGGAGATTTCGATGCGATTCATCGGCAGCGGGTTTATAAGCGGGTCGCAAGTCTTTCATCACGTGAAGAAACAACACGAACATGTCGTTTCTATACATTCTGGTGTTTCGTTTTACGGTGAAAAGGTCCTTTAAACTAATCCTAATATTATAATTAAGCTTAAATCTTATGTAATTGTTCATGCATGCATGCTAGACAAATAACCTCATATATACACTATTCCAATCGGAGTAGGAATAAAGGTAAACACACCGAGGATTTACAAAATGCAAGTGATTTTCTAATCGTTCTGCTGAATTATGCACAATAAACAATTCTTGATTAATTTACCCTTATTTATAATACAACACTATTCCAATTAAATAGTTATAACCACTTTAATTTAGCGTTCCGATTACAACTTCGCGGACATTGAAACCGCCATCTTTTCGCGAGTCCGTAGTGAATGTCATATCGCATCGCATTAATTCGGTGTCAAAGTTGTTTATTTGGGTTTATTCCTGTTGTGGTTGGAATAGGCTATATTCATTGTAACTCACTTTATTCCATCAGTGGTGCTTTTCCTAGATATTCAACTCCAATGTTAGTTAAGATTTGAAGAAGACTTGAAGAGAATGTGGGTGTCACTATAAAATACATAATATCTTAAATATTAAAAGCGTTTCCAGGATACCGAATGTCCTCATTGCGCTGACCGCTCGAGGCGCTAATGTTTATGAATTCGCCATGACTCAAGCTAATTTCTCGAAACTCGTATTTCATTAGTAGGCCGTTTCCGGTAAACGAATTGATAAAATCGTTCACTCTTAATAAACACATGAAATATTTCTAATCTATGTTTGTTAACAATAACATTCTGCTATCATCTATGGATATATCGAAACCATCTGTCAGATAGTGTTACTAATGTTGTAGATTAAGTCATTTTCGTTTAGTTTAATTACATCACATTGATAAAATTCAGCGTATTATTTAAAGTGTAATTTGTCCGTCTATGCAGACTGACATGTAACTTATTTTTAATTAAGATATAACTGTCTTAACAGAATTTCGATAATTCAAATCCTCGAATCGGATCAGGTCGGACTTGTTGGTTTTTTTCTGAACTTTTTTATGTACTAATATATATACTCTTATATATATGTCAGTGTACTTTCCACTTTGTAAAGTTAATGTTTCACACGATCTTAAAGCATTTTTGAGTTCTAGAACACAAGGAAAATAAAATAAAGACTGCATTAATAAACTAAAAATAATAATTTCTTTAATATAAATTACTTGATGGTAGGGCTTTATGCGAGCTCGACTAGGTAGGTACCACCCACTCATCAGATATTCTACCGCAAAACAGCAGTACTTGGTACTGTTGTGTTCCGGTTTGAAGGGTGAGTGAGCCAGTGTAATTACAGGCACAAGGGACATAACATCTTCGTTGCCAAGGTGCATGAAGGCATTGGCGATGTAAGCGATGGTAACATCTCTCACAACGCCAATGTCTATGGGCGTTGGTGACCACTTCCATCAGGTGGCCCACATGCTCGTCCGCCTTCCTATGTAATAAAAAAAATCGTAAATTAAAAGCGTAGAGAACTTGATATCAGTCGTGTTATTTTTTTATCGAAACCTATTCGTAAAGGTGAAGTCATGAAGATGTGAGTTGGAAGCAAATGTAGTATTTAACGATAAAGTTGATTTAGTATATATTTGTGTGTAATGTACAGTTGAAGAATTTACATTACACACGAGTTTAATGAAGTTAAGTGAAGACTTAGTTGAAGATAATGTCCACTATGTAATGTATATTCTTATAACCTTTAAATATCTTTTTGTACATCCGTATATGTATTATGATTATAAAAGTGAATAATCAACTCAATAAACATAGTCATAAATAGATAAAGGTTGAATGGACTTCATATTTTATATATTAATTACTATTAAATGTATAATGTATATATTAACGACTTTGAAAAGGACGATGTGTTTATGATAAAAAAGTACAAAAAGGTTAAACCGTAAATAAAAAATGTTCAATGAACACATTTAGTAAGATCAAGTTACGGTAAACTGGTTGTATGGCTAAGTTGGTGACCGATTTAATCTTCTTTCCTCTTATCAAATAGAGAGACAACAGCTACAATATTTATTTTTGAGTTAGTTGATAAATTCAATTTATTTTTATAATTCATCTCGTGTCAAGTGGTAGTAAAAACATCGAATAAACCCGCCCGAGTCGAATGGATCTCTGCCATGTATTTATTTATCAAAACGACGATTGAAACTCCTTATCCAATTAGCAGTTCCGCAAAACCCTCTAATTTATTTGCCTGTCTATTGACTTATGAACAAAACATATATAGGACATAGGTTTAGTGGGTTAATCGTAGCCGTGAATGCACAAAGACGACAGACGGACAAAGTCGCTATCGCATCAAAAATACTAGTCTGATAATAACATTTTAATGAACCCTTCCACGTGCCAGCGGAGATGTGACGGCCACCACCCGGTATGTAACTAATTGCAACAATAACATGCTGATCGGCGAGCATCCAACCGTGACTATCGGTCACTCGCTCACTCGTCGCATGCGCGTGCGCCGACACACCGCGTCTCTGCTTCACAGATCACTGGCGATCTAAACAGATTTTTTGCAGTAAGGTAATTCTACACTCCGAAACATCTTGATCAGTACAGATTTTTTGTAATGTTGTAACTATCGTCTGTGATCGAAATTAGCTTTTTTTTACAATATTTCATTCTCCTCATTACGATAATAATATTATTATTGTAGTCAATGATCATTTATACTTTAGCCGTGGAAATAATCTGTACAAATAAATAAAAAAAATTAACAACGGGAAACGCGTGTGTATTGATAAAGATAAGATAAGATATCTGCAGAGCAGATTTGCTACAATATAACGCGTCTACACGAAGTATCGCAGTTACACACGGGGTAGCCAAGGAGTACTCAACATACAACGTTAGTATAAGCCTCAGCCGAGTTATCTCATATTCTTAATGGTTTCTTAACTTGATGTCCGGGCGACTTTTACCCGACTGTGGCGTGCCGAAGATGGTAATGTTCATGCAAAGTTTATAAGTAACGCGCGTCGAGACACTGGGATATACTTTAAATATACTTTATGTCCGGCAGACGTTATAATGTCCGTTTTTTTTATTATATAAAATTGATCCTAATTAATATTCGCCCGCTATCTTTAGTTAGGTACAAGCATTAAATTATAGAAATATTAGATCCATGGCGTATTTCTCTGCTTGCTTGCGTATTACACTGGCTCACTCACCCTTCGAACACATCAATATATAGTACTGTTCGACTGGCTGACGTGGCTGCAAAAAGTCGTACCACCGGTTAAAAATAATACTAACTGAAGATTCATGGAATATCGTGGAGTCAGGAGTGATGTCTGGCAAACTTAATAAACTAAGTTTTTTTTTTTAAATTATTAATGTGAATTGGCACAAAGATTCGGAAACAAAGTCAGGTCTTAGGTTTAGGTGTTACGGTTTCAGTGTCTCGCTGAGTGCGGTTGAACTCGATACCGTGTTTCACAAAACCGACAAGTTATAATTTGTACCAGTCACAAGTAATGAGCTTAGCGAATTCTAATAATATAAAACGGACCACAATTTAATTATTATACGTATCATTATCAGATATAAGACGTTGACGAGGGTACAATTTATTTAACAAACACATCATCTGATATATCGGAGTCGTTCAACATGATCCCTTAAAACAATGAAGCATGTGAAATAGGTAATGAGTATTAATTTTATATACGTCTTACGTTACTAGTGTAAAGTCAAATTTGCGTGAGCGTCATGCACTTGTTTTACACTAATAATTTGAATAAGACAACTGCGCTGTCTGAGTATCTCGCACATCATAAACGATCACAAGACTATAACAAGCTTAAAACTGAGGTACCCTTTGCCTTTGATGCAGGAGAGCACACAGTATATTATGTGCAAATAATAATATCTCGCGCTACGGACTATTTCGTAATAAAAATTTTCTTTACTTTAGAAGGGTAGTGTCGGATTGAGTATATGCGAATGACCTGTCCGAGCATTATTTAGACATTTGTGAAATCGTAATGGTATAATGGTAGTGGACGCTAGAGATATCGTTCCGCAATGCGATACCAATAGCACGTCAGACACAAAAATGGTTCGGACCAAGTGATTTGGGATCGTTGTAACTTTCTGTGGAACAAAACACTCACCGTTACGAGGAAGATGGGTCCTTCGTCAGTCATCGTGACATATGTAGTTGATTAAAGTTCGTAATGAATAACAAAATATAAATAAATGAGTATCACACGTCGATACGCTTCGCTGTTTAGTTTACTTGAGCGATGGACTTTATCTCGGATTAGAGCAGTTTATCGATAATCCTTATTATTTAGACGAACTCATCGGTATTTCGCTGATTACGTTTATAAAGGATATAATAAGTATTGGAATGGCGATAATCGATACATCAGAAAACCTTGAAACATTCGTCTTAGAATGATTATAACATAAATAAATAAAAAAAGCATTTTAGTGCTTCTCGCAATTGCACGCGGTTGTTATGTCTATAAAATTGCGGATTCATGTTGGTACAGAAACCACGGACTCATTTAATTTATTCTGGTACTTTTATATAATGTCAACATAATAACGATTCGTCTGTAAATACGCCCACAAATAGTTCGTGTCCTCTAGACTCGGACTGAACGTGCTCATTTCGGACACGAGTAGATTATGATCGTCTGGTAACTGATTGTACGGTGACCTGCTTGGAGCCGATTTCATTACAACTTCAGATGTACAAATGAATACAATTTTACAGCCAACACATGAGAGAGATATAATATACGTTGTGTATATCGGAAACGATTTCCATTTACATAAAGTTTTGCTTTTAAATTTAGAAATAATATAGCTAAGAGTAGAGAGAAGCTCAGATTCGATAATAACATAATCAGATCAAAATAGCGTTTTCGAATCGTCAATGTTTAACTAAATTTTAAATAATTATTCCAACACATCCTGATAGTATTAATGTATTCTTCAAAACCTACAATTTACCAGTATGTACATTAATAAATTATTGAATAATTCATTATTCAGTCAGTGCAAGCTACGTTACAGCCTTCTATTACGATGTTTTTGTTAAACATCAAAAATTATTTACAATTATAAAATTTAAATTGAATAGATAACTAAAACCTACCTCAAGACATAAGGCAAACAAATGGACCGGCGCGAAACGCTTTAGTTTACAATGTAAACTATTGAAAGAGGTAATGTATTGAAATTCTAATTACTTCTTTTGTCGTTAATACTAGGTGTATTGAAGTAAAAGCAAGTAGAGATAATGATAACCTTCAGTCACTGAAACGCTTTTTAAAGACGGATTTAATAATTTTATTTCAATCTAAATGGTCATTGGTCGGCGGCGTTGGTGTCGCAATATGTGACTCATGATACAGATTTAAATGAATTTAGTTCATCTGACTTTGGTCACCTTTTCACAAACTAGAGGTAAGTTTATATAATTCCTTATTTATTCTAACGTTTTGTCAATTACATTTAAAACTGTAATCTAAGGAAATAATTCAGAGATGTTATATACTTAACAAAGGATCGCTGAATTATTATATAAAGGTCAGTCCTAAGGGTCAGTCATAATTATAGTCATTACAACGTAATCGCTCGGTGTTGATTTTTATTTCGAGCGTATCGCATGCGCGACATTATTTTAACGACATCTCACCGCTCCCAATGATAGTAATAAGCGCCGTTTTATAATTAACGATCGCCATTAGGGTAATCTGAGGTAACAATCTCTGTTCCCGTGGGATCAGAAAACAGACACACACACATGTAAACATATACATATATTCTTATAATCAAATCTGAGACCAATGCGGCAGAGATCTCTTAATTATTATTATACTTAAATACCAGTCCATATGATGGAATGTGAATATTTTTCAATAATTGTGCCTCGATAAACGTTTCACACAACATTCGCCTTGAAACTGGTCTATCAATAGGATATCCTGCCCGTGATTATATTTAAACGTTCCCGCCATAATATGCCGGACAGATCCGCCTCGAGCTGAACAACCATGAACACAGCTCGATACGTTTCGCAAGCACGCTCTGAATGATTAATTGAATTCTGTGATAGTTCAATTTCCCAGGAGGTTCAAACTGAGCGAGCGAGCGTCCATGGGGCGAGCGGTTCGATGCAAGTCTCTTTATAGTCTAACACCACTTTGGTCTTGGCCACATACGCTTGGACGAAATGTTATCTTGCAGTTAATTTTTTGTTTTCCGTTAAGTTTTTCGGTACTGTTTTTATGTTACCAAATATTAACGGTATCAAATATTAAAAAAAAAAAACCTCATTAGGAATTACTAGTACCTTTATTTTAGTAACAAAATAATACTTTTATGTACTCGTTGAAAGAGAAAGGAACGAATCACAAGATTTGTTGTATTTACGCAGATATATTTTTAGTCGAATTTTTAGAATTTTTTTTTTTTTTTTTATTGCATAGGAAGGCGGACGAGCATATGGGCCACCTGATGGTAAGTGGTCACCAACGCCCATAGACATTGGCGTTGTAAGAGCTGTTAACCATCTCTTACATCGCCAATGCGCCACCAACCTTGGGAACTAAGATGTTATGTCCCTTGTGCCTGTAATTACACTGGCTCACTCACCCTTCAAACCGGAACACAGCAATAACAAGTACTGCTGTTTTGCGGTAGAATATCTGATGAGTGGGTGGTACCTACCCAGACGAGCTTGCACAAAGCTCTACCACCAAGTTAATGAGATTAATTAAAACTTGGATTCTGTTTTACTTCATCTCTTAGTACAGATTAAAAAATATATTTTGTATTAAATATTGAATGAAGCGACATTTCAAATGGCATTTATTAATAATACGTTTATTTCATTTAAATGTTAAAATCGAAAACAAAAAATGTTACATCGGTTACAATTAAACAATAATATTATCCTAATTTCATATGTGCGTGGGAACTATAAAATCTCGTTTTCGTTTTAGAATCAGTAGTCCGGTTTACGTAGCACACGTTTTTATATTGAAGTGTTGTGCGTATGATCAGACCTTTTTAAAGGCGAATTCGTTTTCGAGACCTATAATTTTAGCTTGTAAAGTAGTTGGATATGGCGGTCAAGTCGAAGTCATTATAAATAAAAGTACTCCCGAGATAATGTTAAACAATACATTCTCTGTTGTTTTATAACGAAACACAATTGATACTCGATTTTCGCTGGCAGTTTATCAGCGCGCATCTACACAAAAGCTCTTCAAGAATTCTTCGTATTTCAATGCAATGCTTTGCAAATTTTCAATATTAACTGTACATATTGTCTCTGTAAAGAAACTGTATCTACAGACAATTTCTTATATTAATGTTACATACTCAAATGTACATAGGTTTCTATTCAGGTAATATTTTTCCCAATTCTATCAGAATGATGATGATTACGATGTCCGGAGCACTTTCGGTCACGATATCAATCCTCAAGGAAGACTAGCCGAGGCAGGATATACTTCCTGTCCTTCCTTGGCATATGTTTTTCCGCAAGCACCGGTGCAATCTTTTATTGACATTACCAGAAATAGTTCAGGTGCAGAACTAACGGCTTTACGAATTTTCTGATTCACGGGAGTGTATACAACTTCCAAACCCAACCCAATAACTTTTTATCGGCCCGACTTGAGGATTCAACCCAGGACCGCGACTAGCCAGTAGACGAGAGACAGTTGAGTATTCTCAGAATATTCGTCTTACACAAGAAGGTCTGGTTGTTCTTAAAAGGTTTTAGCAGCTGCCATATATAGGAGAAGTATTCTCAACGCGGAAACAAAACGAACACATTAAAATACAAGAATTTAGCGCTTACGCATATATCTCTCTCTTTATATATAAATCTACTTTTAACGGATTCCGATTGGGTTACGATTATTGGATTACGTGGCATTTAGAAACATGTAATTGCAAAAATGTCACGGCCGAAAGCGGAATCAATGTCCACAGCTAAACTGTTTACGCTCATGTCACTTTTTATTATATTTCGAGTCATACTTAATTATAAATAATCAATAAATTATGATTATCAACAAAAATATAAAAATAAGATAATGTTAATGAATTATGTTCATTTTAATTAGTTTTAATGTTTTGACGACATACTTGTATTCATTGTTGAAATTCGATTGGTCAGCTCTTTGACAGTAGCAAAAATGCCACCGAAATTGACCAAACAGTCGCCGTTTCACAATCGAACGGTGACGCTCATTAAAGTCAAAAACACATTTTTATAACACGGCTGTGACAATAACCCCTCGACGCATAAGAACAAACGAGTTTAATATCTATCTATAGTATGTAGTCAGCAAAGGGTTCGTCCCGAGCTGATCGAAGATAATAGCTTCTATAAGTTAGTTACGCAATTCCTGAAGTTATATAATCCAATGCGTAAGGTTGTCGGAGGTTGTGATAGATTGTCCCTTCTCGGGCGTTGCCAAGTAAGCCACTGACCACTGAAATGTAATATGCAATTGACGCATACAATTACTGGCGACTAATATACCCGTGTACTAAAGATACACGTAAAGGTACGTTTCAACTGAAACATTTGGTGATCTAATGAGCGCAATAGTTTGTTTTTTTAAAAGTACCAAAGGTGTATTTCGCTTAGATTCTTTTCGAGATTTTTCCCACGTACTAATAGTGGTCTAAATCAGTCGATTAAAAATAACTCCGTTAGTCCATTTGAAGATTATAGATTTTATAACGCAGTAACTGCGTTTGAAACCGCAGCAGCGTGTCTGTCAAATGTCAACAATATTCATTTCTAAAGGGGCTAGATCGACAGCTAATATCGAATTCGATAGTAGCATTATCAAACTAAACTCGGGCAAAATCTACTGAGATAAGTTCAGGTGATGCTGGGTAACAATGACGGTCGGCGGACGCGCGTACGTTCATAATACAATTATGTAATCCTGTAAGGAAATCCTTTTATATGGTTTCACATACCATGTTTCCATATTTCGCGGTTATGGGTATTAAGATATGATATTAGGAAATTTACTACAAGCTCTAATGTCTTTATTATTGTTAATAATATTTATGTTTTTTACATAAAAATCTTTTATTTTTTACCTTATTACATATACTTTTAATTTAAATTCGAATATGTGCATTTTATTATATTTTTACATGTAATATTATTTGTGATCGTTCTCCCCTCCTTGAACAAATGAGTGCTAATTGACATTATATTAATGTATTTAAGGGAGCGAAGCCTCGTCCAATAAATTATAAAACTTAATCGGACAATATTATGTAAATCCATTTAGAACTCTTTACATTTTTAATTGTCTTAATAAATTAATTTTGAATCTAAAAATGTAAATATTTTTTTTCGTAAAACTATGAATACGAATATATTATAAAGAACATTAAACATGTTAGTGGCACAATAAAAACGTCTTTGTTCGTTATTAAATGTAATTAAGATAAGTAATGAAGAAAGTAATTATACGAAGCGTGTGTTGATGGTTGATGGCCAATCGTTACGACAAGTGGTGATGTTTCGTCTGTTCGGGAGGTGGTGCGCGCTCAACAAACAGAGGACATACCACTGCTGACGCTGCGCACTATTAGCATCGTAAATCGTAATGCTTAAAACATAAATTCAATTCAACATATTCAATAGTGTAATATGATGGTAACAGAGATGGACGGATGACTAAAAAAAAAATATTGTTACAAATTTATCGTGTTCGTCCGGAGGTCAACTTTGGCCGCAGCCGAAGGTTTAATACCCCTAAGACATGTTTTACGTTTAGGGTGACTGTATACAAGCGAGTAGTAGTACGATTTAACAAGATGATTAAAATTAATTTGCAAATTGTCAAAAATGATAATGTCAATTATAATATTTGTTTACTTAAAAGTAATTAAACAATCATAATAAGTTTAGTTTTTCTCAAGTGTGTAATAAAAGTAGCAAATGAAATATTTGTCGACAGTAAATCAGTGCCTCGCCAACAACAAGTTACAATAACTAAACTCATCATAAGATAACATTAAGTGGAGTTCGCTTCAGAATATTTGTACTTGGCCTTCTCAAGAACTTCTAAGTTAAAGCTACATTGATTAGATAAACCAAATGCGTGTACGTCGTTATTTCGTTTTGCGACCCCGTCCCCCGCGCGTCGCATCTTCCATTGGTCTCTCGCACAGTTCGTCCAAATTTAACGCTAACTTAAAACTTTCGGTGTTTTTGACCAAAGAAAGCCGAAGGTTTCGGTCGGACACTAACAATTTAATTAAATAATAATGATTTAAGAAGTTCGTACAAATGAACCGAATGGTCGGGGACACTCAGGGTACGATATTGCGGGACTTTACTGTAAATATTTCGTTGTTAGTCCCATTATAAATACGGGAAAATAAATAAAAATATATTATTAAAATCACTGAGTTGAGGAAATAAATACTTTATTACGATTGAAAACATGTAACGCTATCGCTCGGTGAGTAACGTCCGGCTGGCCGGTTCGCGGGCGCGTCTCACATGCACAACTTTATGCATCTGTCAAATTTCGCGGACAACTCTTCATGTAAATATTACATTTCCCATGTTATACATGTCAGAAGTTTTGCGAAACTAGAAAGTTCGTTGACAAAATATTTTGATTTCTTCGCTTTGGTTCATAGTAGTATAAACTCGTGAAAATAAATATAAATATGGAATAACTTCTTACAGAAAAGTAACATTTTAAAACTTCTTGGTCGTTTGATTTTCGAATTGAAGCAACTGTATTTTAGCCAAACTATGTTTCTAAGGGCACCGTTCGTATTGATCAAACACAAGACCCAATTAAGACGTAATTATTTGTACAATATTCAGTTCACGTAGTTTTACGATATGCGGATATAATTAAGACTTTCATTTTCCAGACGTATTTCGATTTTAAAATTAAAACATGTTCAAGGAAATCGAAAACGTAAAATAAATAAATACGGACTACATTAATATTTATTTTTTGACATTTTTAATATTTATACTACAATTTAAAGTTCAGTGTGTGAACAATGACGAGAGAATTGGTGGTAGAGTTTTGTGCAAGCTAGTCTGGGTAGGTACCACTCACTCATCAGATATTCTGCCGCAGAACAGCAGTACTTTGTGTTGCTGTGTTCCGGTTTGAAGGGTGAGTGAGCCAGTGTAATTACAGGCACAAGGGACATAACATCTTAGTTCCCAAGGTTGGTGGTGCATTGGCGATGTGAGCGATGTTTAACATTTCTTACAATGCCATTGTCTATGGGCGTTGGTGACCGCTTACCATCAGGTGGCCCATATGCTCGTCCGCCTTCCTATACAATAAAAAAAAGACGTAAAGTTTTTACTTGTTTCGTCAGAATAATGTCAGAAACATCGAAATATAGCTTTTCTGAATCACTCTCAGTGCATTTAAAAATAGCTAATATTTACTCTCAGTTAGTCCAATGTCGCATCGAAATGCCGTTTCATTTCGATGCGACTGAGGGAAGTACACGACTTTACGTGTTTCCCAGAGGGAATTGTAACACTGCTAGCTCTCTAACTTCGGGACCCCGGGCACCCACATCATCTATACACAAGACTAAGTAAATAGATGATAAGTAACATAGTATGCTGACGTTTACAAATATTAAAACTTGCGCGACATTTAAATTTACGTTTTTAGTAAATATGTATTTTCTTTATTAAAATAATTGAATAATCGTTAATTAGCTAATATCGCATGTAATTGGATACGTGCGTGCGAGTTTTTACAGCGACGACAATTGCTGACGGTGTGAACAGCTGCTGCTCTGACAATCGATCGAATATTATTTCATTTAAACATTTATATATCGATCAAAATTATTTCACGTTTCTCATGTACTTCTTCTTCGAACTTATACCATTCACTTTGTTATCATTTTAATCGTAAAAGTTTTATATGTAACCATCTAGTTTTATGACTGGAAGTGGGACTAAAACGTGGCAAAAATTTAACAAATACATGAAGTTTTCTTCAAGATCCTTCACCACCGAGCACGACATTGACATTGTATTAAAGACTTGCTTCAGATTTATTACTTGGTAATATAACTATATTATTACGAAAATATGAATTACTAGAGACAAATAAGTTCGAGAACATACCGAAACTATTCAGTACAGTTTAACGGGAAAAAACAAACAAATAATTCAGTAAACAGATGTTCACGTACGTGGACGTGGATATCGACATGTATGTGATAATTTGACAAATATTCAGTCATTTACTGCTAAATATACTGTAAGTCTTTAATATTTCTATTATATTCCTTACGGTCATTTTTGGAGGAATATTTTCACAAGAAATTGGTTTCCACCATCGTGTGTCGTGATGATGCGAAAAGAAGTTTTTAAATAACTATAAAGTATGAGAAACCTGAATACTAATAATAAAAATAGCATATTGTAATAAATAACGACACGTCGATCAGATGTTGTGTTAAGTGAATAGTCTTATTTAAATTATAGATTTAAGAGACAAAAAGGAATGTAGTAGTGTGACTAATTTGTAGTAGTAGGTACAAACAGTCTTATAGTAAACACTCCAGATCCATCCTTTGCAAAGGTGAATATTGCTAGCTTCAACCCCTGAATTAGATGATACGGTAAATAGATGATGAGTAATTTGGCGTATTTTGTTTGTTATTATAGTTGATGCACCACTCTGTGGAAACGACTTCAATAACACGCATTTTAAAAGGCTTCATAACATTAAACAGGAAATTAAATGATATCCCCTCGACATCGCCAACATGAGTCAGGATCAGTTCGTACGAGCGATTTGTGTTTCGTACTTTAACATAAGTTGCGATAGCGTGTAATGTGTTTCATACGATTTATTATGTATACATGTCTAGTTTAGATCACGTATTTGTCAAAGATAAGATTTCGACAAATGTAGCTTTGTGATACGCGATAACAGTCTATTCAATAAGGCAGATACTATATTGCCAAACTCTTATAAATATGATTATAATGATGGCTGCATGGGACAATATATTTTATTTATACGTGTATAACTAAAGGATATCAATTCGATTTACATGACGTGTCAAAATGTATTAAGATAAACAATGAGTTCAGGAGCAAACGCGCGCTCACTACATTCGAGCAGCGCGGGCGCAAAAATCAGAGCGGAACGCGACGACCGCGACGCGACGTCACTGACACGACCGTGTACTGCCATTGTATCATATCCTCAGTGCTCACCACTGGCTCGTAAACATTTATAAAACGATCAATAACTGGGTTTTGTTAATCGTAATCGTGTATCCATTTTTGTTATGAAAACATTATACGTTAAAGTTTGTACAAGCGCAAATGTTTTGTTTGAGACTCGGCGCGATAAAACTGCACGTCGCCGTCGCCGCGAGAGTTATGTTTACAATACTTCTTCGCAAAGCGTCCGTATACAGTTATCTGTGTATGTACGAATGTCATAAGGCTTATCAGTAAATCGATAAAATAGGTATGTGGGTCTCGCCGCTCGCGTCTAGGTCAACAGTTAATGTCAGCTCACAGATTCATCATGTACCGGATCGCATATTAGCTTGTCCGAGGAAGTTGGGAGACTACTGGTTATTAATATTATATTACTGGGGCGAGTGCCTGTTAACGTCTTTCGTCTTCACATACACTTTTGAAATCGATGAATAATGATATTTTGATTTGACATTGGCTGTCGAGTGTTCGTTATTCGATGTGCGATTCTCGATTTTGCGAAACAAAAAAGTAGGGCAAAGTGTTTCAGTAATACAAACTGCATTTGTCATTATCGCCTTTTGATAGCAATCAGCTTCTGAATTACAATAACTCTGTTACCTGAACGTTTGCTCGCCGGACGTATCGACCGTACATTTATAGAGGGCAATCAGTTCGATAAATATTTGGGTGATTATACGTTATCGGTGTGACAAGCTATCGTAGAGATAAACTGTCGTTCAATATGATGTTGACAAAGTACTTTGGTATTCATATATGAGCTCTATAATTAGACTCTATTAAAAACACTTTAATAATAAATTTATAGCTATAAAAATTAGATATTTGCTATGACAAGGTCGTAACAAAGATGGAGTAAATCGGTATAAATTACCAAACTAAAACGATTCTAAGGTCCCAACAAAAACAATGCCATTTTAATAACAGGGAACACATACAAGCATGTCGTTTTATGATTACACAAAACGTTGACGTAAAAGATGTTTTTAAACGATTCATAACTTTCATATTAATTTACGTAATACATTTTTGATTAAGCGATTGTCCAGCGAGGCGGCCGATTTCGCTCCGCGATGCAGAGAACAAACAAACAAACACGAGTTAGATCGTAGTGTGCGGGACATTCCACGAAAGGTGACTTGTCGCATACCTCGCCTCCGACTGGCCCACTCTTGGGAAACAGTTGCTAAAGAAATGTTAACTTTCTGCGCCTTCCCCGGGGTGGACATTGTTTTGTTCGACAATCTATTTATAAAACCAGTCCCCGTTGATCGATAACCATCTCGGAGTGAACCAGTTGCATTTTAGATGTATTATTTTCCAACAGTGAAATCGATATCAGTGCAGTATTCACTGTTGCTATAATAAAATATACTTCATTCTGTTTTTAACAAGCTTTTCAAATTTAACTTTAGATTGCAATTTAAAATCAGAATTTTCTCTGTGAACGTTATGCCTTACACTATATGTATGCCACGATATGGCTTCCTCGGTAAAATAGACGCTATACTAGCAGAGATTTAGTATTAATACTCCGATGACGTGGTGTGTTATATTTGTGATGTTCTACAAAATACACAGGAGATTAATTGCAAAGTATACGTATATATATAATATCAAAAAATTACATAAGAGTAATTATAATAATGAAACAAAGGAAGTTACACGCCCGCGACGCATATAAACGCGCGCCCTTATTTATCGAAGTAATATAAGTTCAGTCGTCGAATATTTTTCTCAATCGATTTCACTAATCGAAGGTGGTTCGAGACATGAGTGTGCACAAAAACCAACATGCAAAACCGGTCGAGGACGTCCGCATGGCGTTAGATTCGTCTCGGTAATAATTATGTAAACTACGCTCACCGCTCTCACCCGCTGAGAACGCGTTTTTTGGCGCACATTGTTCGATCCGAGATTCGCTTCTGCATCGCTTAGAAAGTAATCATCAATTATTGAACGTTTGAACTTCCGCGCGTGCGGGGACGCGGACGCAGCCGATGATCAATTTGTATACGAGTGAGGAGTGTTCATTCACGGAACGTCCGATCGCACGTGACGTTTGTTTGCGGTGATGGCGTCGAACCTAGAGAGTTAGAGCGTTACTGTGTGCACTGCTTGATGAGGTTACAAAAACTAACATCGGTACTTTTAATATAAATTCATATGTATACATATAATCATAACACGATCATCTCTCCTTCAAAAATATTTGTTTTCATTTTAATCTATTTTTATTGGGAAATACAGATTATAAAATTTGGAAGTTTATTTTAGAACGAAATGATTTTGAATTAAATAATAAAAATACCTACGGTTTTCAATATAGTAAATAACAATGAATGCGTCAGTGCGTCGAATGCTAAAATATTTTTTTTACTCCGTCAGCTCTAACTGTTTCAGCTGATCTTAATTTACCAGTTGACCCAGTAAAATGAGAAATGTTTCTATTAAACACAACGTGTGAAATGTGACCAACGTAATTAGCTATTTCATTTTTTATGCTAAGCATTAGTCACAGAGGTGCCACGTGTCTATCGAGACACGCGTTCAGTTTATTGCTTTATTTGAATACGACAATCGAGGAAGTGTCCGGACTTGTTCACGCAAGTGACATTTTGGTCGAGACTTAAGAATTTACTAAAGCGGATCGTACATACCTTTTCGTAGTTCTCTTAACACTCATATTTTCACCCTACTATGGAGTAGACGTTATATTTAGGGGAAGGGTTATTTACCCTGCTTGTGTGAATGTAGGTTTTAACCTATCGATTTAAACACATGTATTTTGCGTGGTGTTGTGGGCGTCATGAAGTCATTTAAACTGTTCATTATTTCGTACTAGTGCGATGGATAAGATACATAAACTGTAATGTCAGTTTTAGTCGTTAGTTCGATTATAAAACTATATAAATCTTTAGTCGTTTGAAGCAAAATTAAGAATCTCCTTAATTAGAAGCGTAAGACGTAAAGATACAACTACGATTAGACCAGCCTAGCACAGAATCCGTTACTTCAGGCCAGCAGGCGATCCATGTTAACTCATTTAGTACTGCGCTAACGGTTTATCGGCGTGAAACGTCATTTCAAGCATTCTCTGCCTAATGGCATAGTTACTACAATTTTTGTGAATTTACTAAATGTATCAAATTACTTTTATTTACTTTAAATCATTACGAATTATTTATACAAATAAAATGTATCCTAATGGGTATCTTCTAGTGTGTGCAAGTCCTATGGCGTGACTAATATTAAAACAGAGCGAGAATGGGGGAAGACAAGTAGTAGAAGTCCTGACAGTCCTCCAGACAAGTGTCAGGAATCGTTAGTTAGGGTTTATGGCGATGGTGGGGTCGTCGTTATCGTAAAAATAGGATGCGAATCATCAAATATGAAGAAGTACTAAAAAAGGGACGAAGTGACTCAGTGAATAGAACGCGGTTTTTCATCCAGGCAAGCAGAACTTCATCAATGTTAATAATTCATGCCATGTGTTGGACAAATTGCTGCCATTTTGGCCCGAACTGTTTCAACTTACTACTACTTTAACTTGACCTTTGAAATGAGGTTGTCTCATCTTATTTATCGCGACCGTGGGAACAACCGCCGGCGAAAATTCATACACCGACTGATTGGCGACATTATTAAATTAAGTAAATTTATTATTAACTATATATTGGTAATTGTAGTTAAAACGAGGAAACCAGTTCGAGGTAAATACCGTAACCGAGTTAGTTGTAGTTAGCCAATCGAGTGCCAACCCCCTCGAGTGCCTGCTGACTCATTTCACATTTGTAATAATAAATTGCTTGTACAATGACGCCTGCTTATCACCACTTATAGCCAACAAGCTGCTGTGTGCTGCTCGATACTGCGACGACTTTAAATCTATTTTATGATTATCCGCAGTAAAACTTTTATTTCCAGCGATATAAAAGTACATAATTGATTACATTTTGTCCATGCCTCTTAGGCAACAAATGCATGCACTAATATTGTGTGAAATTATTGAATAGTTAGTTCAATACAAGAAGACGCAGGCAGGCACTAGTGCACTCTCGGACTGTGCAGACCCGACTCTATGCCGATTAATATTATTCAGAACCCCATTTTAAATTAAGCTTTTGATCAAATTAACAATGACGTTCGGCCCAATAAATGTCGTTACGTAGAAAAAAATAGAATATACTTTGATTTATATGAGAAATATTTCATTCAAAGTAAATGACGCGTCACCGTAAATTGGAATAGCAATATTATACAGAGACAAGAATACTTAAGTCGGTAAAGGAAAACATGGGAAAAATGTTTTAATTTTATAGAAATTATATAAAATAATTTAGTTCAATTTCTTTATTTTATAGTATTAATCGTTATAAAAATATCATCGAGGTGTTTTCTATTAATTAAAATTGGTGCTTGTAGTTTGTAATTTGTGCTACATAATATATAGAGCCTGTAGGGACCTACGTTCGGTTCGTTGTATTAACACTGTACGGGCAGAGGGAGCGCTTGTAATCGGTGTTAAACAATTCACTATGTCATAGTAGGAAGTTTGGACGACTGATGCGAGAAGAAACCCATAATTCTATTATATATATCATATTATCTCTGTAAGATAAAATAGTTGTCTAATCGATCTATAATTAAATTACTAAATATCATTTGAGTAGGTATTGTTCGTACTAAAGTGGCAATTGTTGGAGCCGTTAGTAACATTAGAGCTGTGTAGTTATATTGAAATCATTGTGTAATATTTTCATTGAATAGAGTTTTAACATAGAAAATGTAATAATTATAAACATTGTTTATTTATTTAGAGGTAGACAGAGCAGCTGGGTGAAATCGGCTTTAAAACTCTCGCGAAGATTTGGATTACATTAAATGTAGATCGACCGGATTCGTAAAGCTAACAAAGGAGGGTAATTTAAATTATAAAAACAAATATCGGATTGAAATCAAACACAGTGACAAGTAACAAAAAGCAATAATACTGAAAACTTGCTTCCCATTAAACCCGTAGAACGAGTCAAAAAAGTAACATCGCTGACGAGTTCATCTCAGCCGTCGCATGCACCTGTCTTCTTTCTCTCTTTAATTGCCTAATATCTATCTCAGTCTATCATTAGTTTGATTTTATTAACATTGAGCTGGTTCAGTGAAGGTTTGAACTAGAAAATTGTGTTTGTCTTGTGTGATTAAGTAATGGCAGAAATTAATAATTCATTATATACATATGATCTTTTCTCTGGGGCACATTAAAAATGTGACATTTTCGTCAAACACGATTTGAGATACCAATCACCATACGGATGATACTTGATGATCTTTAATAAAATTGTTTTATGTTTATTGATTGCAGCACTCGCGCACACATATAGCAACACTATAGCTATTAATATGTACAATACATACTTTGAATGATTCAGTAGTCAAGACGTAGACAGCACGTTTAAAATAAAATAACATAATGCGCAGAACCATCAATTGCTCTCGTCTACTTTGTTTTCAGTTTCAAATGTCTGTTTATTTAATCAATCACCCGAGCCCGTGAAAGTTTTTATAACGGTCGACGATTAAGGCCGGCAACGATCTGATCATCGGGATCGTCAAGTTCAAAGACAGCTTCGATAACGCTTCGTAATTATAAGCCGATCGACCGTGTCTACACGGTTCACTGGCGTACTCCGACGGCCTGTGAGAAAGCCTCTACGGTTATCGAGCAATATTAATTAATTACATTTTGTCGTAATTGTAATATTTTGAAACCGACACGATATCAATCCTAATCAAAGTAAGCTTTATTCGAGTAGGTTCTTAGAAGCATTATAGAATCGTCATTTTACGAGATATAATGTAAAGACATCGCGGCTACAGATTTAGAGAGTGTCTTTCTTTTTTAACAATCTAATAGTTAGGCTGTGTTCAAAACGTTTCATAAGGAATATTGTACGGAATGATATGCCGTATTTATTGTTAAATGTAAATGTAGTTGCGCAATCGTCTCATAAACGTGTGGGCGAGTTTTTGGAATATCGATGTGGATCGGTCGTTAGCATTCAGCGCAGTGGTCACTTTCCACGCTATCTCATTGAAACCGAGAGTGGCATCGATTCGACCATCGCCACCATAACGCGACCGTACGCATCGAAACGGTTTCACCCGACCCGCACGTGGCCTACAACTTTCTCCGTACAAAATATTATAATATTTGCATATTTCGCAATCGATTGATTTTACGAGTCGTCGCCTCCAAATTCGGTGTTGGAAAGCCTAACAAACGGTCGTTCGAGCAGCGAGTGGCCCGTGAAATGGATGCTCGCGCAACTCGACCGTGGCGTATTGTCTCTCGATATTATGATCTTTGAGCTAATATAAACAAAACAGTGTCCGCTTGCGAGATTGCGCTGCTAAATCTTTCAATTTTACTCATTGTAAATATTTGAGAATGTTGGAGACGGAAGGTCGATCCGATGTGAACTATCAAACCGAAGCAGCAAAAACTAGAAGAGTTCGGACATTTAATTTAATCTAATGGTATTTAACAACTCGTCGCGCTAAATAAACTAAACCACGTATTAAGTTTTGTAAATAGTAAAACCTTGTTACAAGGGCGATAACACGAGTGAAGAAACGAGTACTAACCTTGAATCTGTTTCGTCGGTTTGCGCGCAAGACGATGCCGTCGTTCTCGATGTAGTCGGGGACCTCCTTGCGGTTAGAGAAGTTGAACACCACGGAGGTGGAGGCCGGCGCCGGCGGGCGGGGCTTGCGGCCCGAGGCCGGACTGCCCGCGCCGCCCCCGGCCCCGCTCCCCACGCGGGCCCACGGCACCACACCACTCTTAACTTCACCATTATCCTTCTTTTCTTTCGGCACGACGTTGTTCTTCTTGTCATCGGCGCCAGTCCAGGCTCGCTCGATGCCAGCGGCGCCGATACGAGACACCGTCCCCTTGGCTTTGACTTCTACCGGTTTAGTCGGCGTAGCGTGACCGTTCACCAATATTTTCGCCGGGGGAATCTTCGGCGCGTCGGTCTGTGGCGGCTTCTGTTGTGGCTTAGGCTCCGGTTCCGGGGTCAGTTCACGGATAACGGGCGAGACCGAGATCGAATTTGTTTGGGAAGATATCGAAGCGCTATCCTCGGGCGGCGATCGGATAATGGGCTCGACTAGAGCGGAGGGCGGCGACTCCTTTTTTGTAAGAGTATCATCCTCGTATGGCAGTGGCGATGCGATTCGTTGTACGTCATCTTTTTCGTCAGTGTCGTCTAAAGCGGGAGTCGGAGAGGAGATCGATCGGTCGAGCGTCGGCGCCGGCATCGGGCGGATGACGCCCACGCGCCGCGGGGAGGCGGACAGGCGCGTCCTGCCCAACATGACGGGGTTCGTCGCGGCCACCGGCGGCAGGTGGGAGCCCCGTTTGGGCGCCTCGAAGGAATAACGCACCGTCGATCCTGCACGAGCGATGCCTTCGAGTGCAGCTCGAGATACTGGTTTGGTTTCACATGGCACCGAAACGAGGACCCCTTCCGGTTCATCGATGGCAGACAGGTCGGCCGCCGCAGGACTCGGGGACCGGCCTCGAGGTTCCGGCGTGGAACTGCGCGGCAACGCTTCTAAGCCACGAAGGACGGCAGACACGCGTGCGGCCGGCGCCGTCCGTCGCGGCGGAGCGGACTCGAATTTTCTCAACGTCGACCGGACTACGTCGGCAGGAGGCCGCTCCGTCTCGCGCAGGAGAGGAGTCGGACGACGAGGCGGACGCGCCGAGCGCGGGAGAGGCGGGGGAGGCGAAGGAGGCGGCGGCGGCGGTTGAGGCGGAGGCTGGAGCGGCACGTGCGGTGGAGGGTCATCGCGGGAGTCGAGGCGGCTGAGCGCGTCGACGGAACGGGCCCGCTTGACGGAGTCGCGGCGCGGCGGCGGAGCGGACAGCGCGGCGTACGAGGGCGCGGCCAGCGACGCGGGCCGGGCGGGGCGCGGCCGCGGCGCGGGCGGCGGCCGCTCGTCCAGCAGGTGCTCGAGCGACGCCGCGCGCCGCAGCACCGAGGGGCGGCGACGCGGGGCTTCGCGAAGGGCGAGGCTCAGGTAGCGCGATTTGAGTCTTTTGACGATGCCGGGCCCGTAGCGCAACTCCTCGTCCTCGTCGGCGGGCGGCGCCGGCGGCGGAGGGGGGACGGGGGCCGAAGGAGCCAACGGTGGTCGCGCCCGAGCCGCCCGTCTCTGTAGAAGCTCGCGCTTCCATTGTGGTAGTGCCCCGTTCGACATACCTGTAATCGATGATACTTAGACCCACTTGCGCAATTCTGTACTAAGCTACTGATAACAGACTAATTTAGATTTGTTTCTTAATTCAAGTATGTACTTACAAATTAATTATATTTCCGTCTATTTGAATGTTATACTTTCTAATTATTCTTATCAAAGGTTTAAGAAAAAAAAACTGTTATTCATAAGTTCAATGACCAGCCTATCTGTTCAGTCAGATTACAGAACTGTTTTATTATAAAATCAATATTCTAATTGTTTTCCCAACTGAGCATATTTTTGGATATGCATTAAACCTATCAGCTAACAAACACAATTTATCTAAGTAGGAAGTCATTGCAATAATATCATTAGTAATTGTAGTAGTTGTACTCTCACAAAAAGTGCTGAGTGCAAAAACAATTCCGGGGTCAAATTTAATTGAACAGTACAAATTTCCATGGACATTGAACTAACTTGGAACCTTCACAGAATATGCTTTAACTATATTATAAAGTAAGCATACTAATATATGTTAAATGCCAGAAAAAGTTCTAAAGTTCATATTTTATACCAAATCTTTAAATTATACATTTATTATAATTGGTAAAATTGGTGGGTGGTCAAAATTTCTATTTATTAGTTTTTGACAAAAATTGACAGTTGTTACCTCTACTTTATTATAAATAATAAAAAAGAAAACTTACTTTAGTGTTAATGCATAATACAATAATTTATGATTATTAGTGTTTATATGATATATTACCATATCCAACAGATTTTAAATTTAGAAATAAAGAGATAATGAATATTACATTTTCTGTTTTCTATTACACAATATCATGTTTTACTATGTTATGTGTTTTACCACTGTTTATTATATTTATGTATTTTTTGTGTCTGCATAAACATTTAGGTATATGTAATTACAGAAAATTCTTTAACAAATTATAATATAGACAAATGTTTGTTTATATATTATTGCTGGGCTTGAATGCCTTCTATAAACAGACATAGATTTTATTATGCAAAGTAAATAAATTGTTCTTGATAAAAGAAGCAAAATGGCATATTTCTTATTAGAAATAAATAGGAGTAGGAGACACAAGGTTTTCAAACATATTTGTAAGCAAATATATCCACATAAGTTCACCACAAAATTGGACTTTGTTTGTTATACATAAAAGCTTGTGCTGTGTACTATATATATATTAATCACAAGAAACAAACATACAGCAAGGTATTAGAAAGCCTTTAGTTGTGTCAGATTTGTATATCCAAGGTATACAAAAATATAATATATTCAGAGAATGCCATGTAGAAATATACAGATATTTAGTAACAAGATCATTAAGGACTTACCAAAGTCCTGAGAGGACTCGAGGATGGTTTCCACCATCATCTTGAGGCGGTGGCCCGGCAAAGCAACTGATGTGAGAATTGCAAATAAAAACACATTAAGCTTAATCAAAAACAATAATGCTAAAAAAAACTGTAAGCAATCAAGTCTTCATCAGATAGGTAATAACATTTAATCTACTCTCCTAGTACTGGTGAATTAACTATGCCGTATGGAGAATACATTACATAGCTTAAATTAACCAGTGGACTTTACACACTTGCATTGTGGTATGTTTAGAAGCATAACTAAATCAAATACTTTAAATGATATGAACACTAAACATGATAACATAAATAGTAAACACAATCCTCATTGTAAAATAATGGCAAATGAATATATAATAATTGTTTATCACTGAGGGCTTATGTACACATGTATATAACTGATAAACACAACTTCAACAATAGGAGTTCGGTCGTATATTTTGATACAACAAAGTAACGGAGTAACGTCGTTGACCCCGCGGACACGGCGTACCAGCTCTTCTAACTGTTACGCTGCTTCCGTACACGACAATTACAAACAAACAGATTGTGCCCATAAGCCCACAGCAGTACACGCACTCCAACCACAATAGCCGCCATCATTCACCGGCGCATTCCAATCCGCCATGCTTCGCATAACATCATCCTTACCTATTAAATATCCATCGATGTCCTCAACGAACTACGAGATTGATTCGTATTCAGTTCCAATTAAAGTATCGCCATTTATGCGCTGTGTGAACTTTAATCTATTGAGTATTTTTAAATAACTTCAATACTAAATGAACAAATACACTCACTGCCTTTTTTCAGAAATCAACCCGGGTTTAGATTTTCTACAAAAGACGGTCGATCATACGTATAAACTTTTTTAATCGCGATAAAAAATACGGTCAATATAATGAATTTATATAAAATATTAGTGATTGACTTAATACATTATTATTAAATTATCAAAATATATTAATATAGAATCACAAACGAACAATACACTAACACACGACCATCAGTCGAAGCATAAAATATGACACTATTGTACGAGCTATAGATATTTTTGTGTCATTAATTCTATGTTGTCTCTGGTATAGAGGCACAGATTATAAAGTTATTTTAAAATGACAAATGTCAAGTTATTAGGCAACGACTACACGTTATAAGGCTTATAGAATAAAGTTAATAATAATTAATTAATGTTTTTTTCTTGAATCATTCTTATTAATTATTGTATTTTTACATATATAATATCACTGATTGCAGCCATAATTTTGATTTTATTCTAATTTTAAAATGAAGATACCTGTTTTTATTAATGATTAACTAATGATTATCTAGTGAACTGAATGACTAACGAGTGATTATCTATACTAATATTATAAAGAGGAAAGATTTGACTTTTTGTTTGTTTGTTACGATTTAACTCAAGAAGTACTCGACCGATTATAAAAAATCTTTTACCATTAGAAAGCTACATCTTTACTGAGTAGCATAGGTTATAATCACTACATCACTACATATTATAAAACAAAGTCCCCCGCGTTTCCTGTCTGTCTGTATGAACGCGATAAACTAAAAAACTAATGAACGGATTTTTATACGGTTTATACCAATGGATAAAGTGATTCAAGAGGTAGGTTTACGTGTATAATTCATTAATGTTTTCTGTAAATTTGTTGAAATATGACGATAATTGTTGAAGACGTCGGAAAAAAACGAGTCGATTGGGAGGTTTCATCGAAAACGCTGTAAAATCCCTTTGAATTATAACAAAATAATATATGGTGAAATTGTTTCCCTTTCATAGATCTACTGAAAAGTCCGCGATGGCATATGTCTTTCTTTTAAGGATAGCTAGCTATACCCACTTTAATTTAAAAAAAAAGCTGTTGCTTATAATTGGAAAGCTATAAAAATGGATATGATATTAATCCTTATCAAATTAAATACGTTATTTAATTTAAGCATTTCATGTATATTATAATTGCCCTTTACGCTAACCAATTTAAATGAATATTTTAGGAGTTATCGTAATTTTAAGACTATCGCGTACTCAATAAATTCAAGCGGTCCTTCGACAGATATTTTTTTAGGAATATTTACTCTGCTACCGGTCGGGCCGGTTGCTAGTATTATATATTTAAAAAAAATTGAGATCCCTTCCTAAAATGGAACAATGTAACACAAGGTATCAAAATGTTGCCTGTAAAAGTCATTATTTTGCGTGCGCTGCGAAAACAATTGACAATATATATAATAGTGTTCTATATATTAATAGTACTCATGATTACACACAAAAAGTCTGCTATTACTAATATATTACATTCATGTTAAATATATCTGCTATGGTTTATGCCTAACTATTATAGTTAAGACACAATACTAGTTTTTGTTTAAATTATTAAGTTCATTACGGGTAGAATCGAATAGTGGTAATATTAGTATCATGATATTATTAAGACTTATCAATTTGAATGGTTTGATAATTATATTAAGATTGATTATGTACATGTAAATTCCACTTTAAATTGTTCGGCTCGGACTTTCAGTTTAGAAGTTATGACGGGTATAAAAATTCTCTAAGTAAGAAAATACCACGTTTTGAATAAACTGTAACCGTCCTCCGCTTAGCCTATTAACAAATACTAATTTACGTATTTACATTAAATAATACTTTTTTAATTAATTGCGGACGAAGTCGCGGCCGAAGTGCGGAGTATATTATAATTTAAGCAACAGAAAGCAATATCATTTTCAACTCTTTTAAACATTTTATTATTAGAAAATAAAGTTTTGGATTTTGAAGTATTCAGGAATGATAAGGTGAGGTGTTTGCCTTTTGTTATATGTACGTACCTAACAGTGCACAATTTTTTATGAAACAAATTTGGAATTTAGAACAAATTGAAAAGGAACAGTTAAGGTTCAGTATAAATAAATTCCTGGAAATAAGCAGCGTCTCGTAGATGATTACCTTCTAATGTATACAATATATCAATTTACGTCGTTAAATATCGTGACTAGCGTCAAATAAAAATCAGCGATGACATTAACACAGCTAAAGATGAAATCTATAATTAAAGCGAATAAAATAATAATCTCCAAAAATACATGTAACAATTAATAAATGTTATTTTACTTTAAATTTAATTCTTTGTTCTACGATACTACGTATATATTAATGATTGCTATAAAATATTACAAGGCGCTACACTGAAATAACCGCTGAAAACTAGTGATATATCGTGATTTCGTGTTTGGAGATCTCAATGAAGAGAAATGGTTGCCCTCAAAAGGGTATTTCTTCATTTAGTTCCTGGCTTAATAAAACCCCCGGGCCCGCAAAATGGTGCCAATTACTTTCAAGATAACCCTTCCCTCTCAGAATTAATGCGAATGGAATAGTCCCCCGGGCTGATTGCTTTTAAAAACATTTTACGGTTTTCTCGTTGTTTAGGCATTACAGTAATGAGCGTCAACGTATATATTTATAAAAGTTCAAATATTTTACTTTAAATATAATAAATTACATTTATCGTATGGTCTTTGTGTTTCTAACTCACATTTGGCTCCAAAGTACCTACAACACGAACTATGTGGTGTAGCTGAAGTCATGAAATGTTTTCTAGAATGTGAAATAATTACGTGTGAGGTTTTTTTCTGCATCCGAACTGACTCCTCTCCGCGGGCGTCACGAGTTAACAGCTATGTCTTGCATTGAATAGTGAGCCAGATATATACAGCCAGTGCATTGAGGCGATAAAATTGAAACTATGACGACATCTATTATAATGGCACAGCCTTTAGTATGCTGAAAACAAGAGTGGATTTCTTCTTATAACTTTCCCGTTCGTTTAAGACTTTAAGTTAATCTTACGGTTCAGCGCCTGTGTTTCTATTGTAATGTTCCGTTCTTTTCAGATTAAATATAAAGTATTCGAAATATACTAATTGTGTTATAAACAAATCCAGCTCGTGCAGTGTAACAGTATAAGTCATAAAAGTATGAAGAGAATGGAGGGAAGAGGAAGAAGGCTCGAGTTCCGGACACACATTGGGTAGGTATCAAGTACTTTCCACCCTGAAGCGCCGCTTAATGAGTTTTTCGTAATGAATGCCTCGACATACGTCTGAGCTCGAGGAAACCTTTCTTTCTTTTATTATTCACTCCTATGATGAAATAATACTACTCTTATATTATACTATGCTTTATATCATTTTGAGTTTTCTGTTTCATGATGTTTTGAAGTGTTTTTTGTGTACATAAGTAATTAAGTATAGGTATATTAATTATTATTAATGTACCAAGCGTTCGGTAAGATGACGAAGATTTACCAAAACCTATAAAAAGCGACCCCAGGTCTTGTCAGACTATAGTGGTAGAATTCAATAATCTAATTCTGTCAAATATGGTTTCGATGCAAGTACATCGCGTGATTTTTTAAACTACATTTATTTAGTTTTCTGTTTTTTCTTAAACTCCCTCTGAAAGCTGTGTGTCTAAATTTTAAAGTGAAGTGTCCCAACAACGAAGTCGATCGGAACGACATTAGTCAGTAACAGAATATCAGAAACAGTACATTAATAGCTAGCGGCTCGCACTCTTATTACTTGTATATTTATAACTTTATCGTTTACTTTTCTTCATAAATAAATAAATCTTCGTTGTTTAATAAAATTTTAAGCTATTTAATATATAATGAAATAAGTTTAACAATGTCTATAGTACATTTTTGAGGAAATATTTATTGGCTTAGTATATAGTCAAGTCCAAGAATAATTATATCAGCCTTGACACGAACCGGTGAAAGAAACTCAACGGGATAAATATATTTGATTTATGTAATTATTACAATTTTAACTTTTATACGTACGATAAACATATTTTGCTACAACTTGTTGTCTTTTAATATAGTTCCAATGATACCTAAATATCAGTCACCGTCAGTACTCAGTCCCGACAAGTTATTACTTTAATTCCGGTGAAGACGCGTACAATGTTCGTCGCATCATCGATTCATAGCCCGCTACTTACCCGCCATATTGCCATAAGCCTCGCTGGGACGAGTGTTAAAGATAAAGACAAGGAGTCGACGACAGTCGATGTATAAGGATAATGTGGGCGAACGACATAGCCTCATCAATAATTGGGTATTACACTGCTTTTGACACTAAGCTGTCACAACGACGCGACGCGGACGGTCCAAAAAACCTCAGCACCTTCGTCGGAACCCAAACCGAGTAGCGAGAGAAAGAAAGAGAAGGAAGACATTTGTTGATGACGTAAGTCTAAATGCAATCGTGCAGGGTTCCCAGACCGCACGGTTTTATGCTTTTTTAATACTGTTATGAGTAGCTGTTTAGTATCGTCCATTTCGTTCTGTTGTATTTATTTATATAATGCTGCTTATTAAAAATAGACTATACTTACTTATACATTTTTGTAATGCAAGTCGCGGGTATAACATGTATATATTATATAATTATATGTAATATCAGCTTAAAAGTAATGATTTGATATTTTACTTCCGTAGACTTTAGTCATTGCTACGTACGTACTTCGTACGCTACTATTAAAACTGATTTACACATTACACGATAAACGATGACAATATTGTGTGTTGATCTAATCTATCCTAGAGTTTTTTTTTATTTCATAGGAAGGCGGACGAGCGTATTATGGGCCACCTGATGGTAAGTGGCCACCAACGCCCATAGACAATGTCATTGTAAGAGATGTTAACCATAGCTCACATCGCCAATGTGCCACCAACCTTGGGAACTAAGATGTTATGTCCCTTGTTCCTGTAATTAAACTAGCTCACTCACCCTTCAAACTGGAACACAACAGTACCAAGTACAGCAAGTACTGCTGTTATGCGATAGAATATTTGATGAGTGGGTGGTACCTACCCAGACGAGGCTGCACAAAGCTCTACCACCAAGTTAAATCGACCAAGAGTATATCGACCTCGGACTGACTGTGGTTTAATGAAGCAGCCAGATTTCTGCAGGTGTTACAATTCCGTCCCTCGAAAAGCAATTAAACTTGTCATCAGTCCTACACCTGTCTTTCCGGCTTGAGACCAAGGGAAGACTTGTTTGCGTACTCACTTGTGCACTATTATTTATACGTCCAGCGCAGTTGGCTAGTCTTCCCTCAGAATGGGAGTCGTTGCCCGAGTCGGTCAGGAGTCAGGACGATCGATGTACTTATCGAATGTAGACTAATTGCAAACAATGCTATAATTAACTTTTTTAATTTCTTAATTGCTGCTAAAAGTTTACAAAAAGATAAAAAATAAATGATTCAGGGAAAAAACAAACAAACACCTGTTAACGATATGATACATTAAATGATCTTTAATTAATTGAGAACATGTTGAACATGACACAATCACTTTATACTTTACAATATTGTTGCAGGTGCCCTTTCAGAGCATGGCTGCTGTCAATTATCTCAGAATGTCTAACAAATATAATTGAATGCTTTATTTACATTTTATTATATACATACGTACACAGATTTCGATAAAATTTTACAATTTCTTATAGTCTAATATTCAAGACATAAGTTAATTAATAACGGTGATTTTTCAAATGGTTCTATTTTTATTTTAAATTTTACTTACTTGCCAATTAAAATTTAAAACCTTTTGATTTCATTATAATAATTAGTTCACAGCATCTTAACACGACACTATATATGTGACACAATACAATAATTGTCTTTTAACTTTCTTATGAACTACATTCACTTTTAATTTGAAACATTCGTTGTCACTTCACTTTTTAACACTAGTGGAGGTAGTTTATCTTTTTAAGCGCATACGTTTAAAGTGAGCAAGGAATCTATGTTTCACGGCGTCAGAAATGAAGCCTCGAATTTCCGTTCCATCGTACTGCTGAAGGCGGTGCATCGGTAGAAGCGAGAGAGATGTCGGTGGAGGGCGTGGGTGCTGGGTAGTAGACGGTGGGAGCGGGCGAGGCTGCCCGTCGAGGTCGGCTCATACGCGTCGAGCGCATCTCCGACCGTCGAAGAGTGCCGTTGCGCGCCAGCCGCAGCGACATGCGCTCTCCGCATGACGCAAACGAATCGTCCCGTGTGTGCTCTGGCGAGTCCCGCAGCCCCCGTGGCCGAACTCGCCCCGCGCAAAAAATCTTGAGGAATACACGTTTGAATTTTTCTCCGAAAATAACGTAGATCACGAAGTTAACGCTGCTGTTTATAGTCACGAGGAGATTACTCGTTTTTACGAGAGGATCAAGATTGTCGAACGCATCTCCAAGAAAGACTTCAAAAGCGTTGGTTACGAGTGGTAACAGATTGCAGAGAAAGAAAACTAGAACGACGACAAGCAACATAGTGGCTAGGCCTAGTTCACGGCGTTGCACGCGAGATAGTCGCGCACGCTCTGCCTGCGCGCGATGCACTTGTCGGACGATACAAGCGTTGAGGGCTGCTAGAGCGGAGAAGGGTACTATGTACATTACCACCAGGTACATCCAGTGTATGTACACTGCCACGTATCTATCGGTGCGGAAGTCTACATTTGCTCGAACACAGTATATTATTTCTTCGGCTTCGGGGTCGCCCTCGGCTACAACTTCTGCCTCGAAGAACTTGGGCGCATTGTAGGCGAATGCGAATGTTGCAGTTCCGAGTACATACCAACGCGCTCGTGACGATGTGCAGAGAGCCTTCGCTCGAAAAGGATGACAAACGGCCACCCATCGCTCGACGGTTACTATCAGTGTGAGGTAGACTGACATCGTTTGGGCAACATTCGCCAGCGGGTAAGCGTAGGGCGTTAAATGAGGACATATGTGGTAATAATAGTACCTCAGAGCTCCCGTGTAAGGGTATACAGCTGTGAGTCCGAAGAGTAGAATTGATGTGAATATGAGCACGGTGTCGCAGGCTGCGAGGCCAACGAGTAGGCAGTTGATGGAGGAGCGCATTTGCGGGCGAGATAGGACCAGGACTGAGAGCGCATTGCCTAAGAGGCCGCCGGCACCAATCGCGTTGAGGAGTACCCCGTGCACCACGAACCGGAACAGCTTGTCGGAGTCGGGCACGCCCACATCCGTGTCGCACTCGAGAGGCGCCGACCGGTTCATGTCGCCAGCGCTCGGCTCTAATCGGCAACATTCTAGCGCAACGCGCCACCTTGATAAACTGCCCCGTCCATCTGTAAGCAAGAGTAGAGGAGGTTTAGTTTCTGTTGTAGATATTATCGTAAGTTATGGATAAGACTGAACTAAAATATTTTTGAGTTTTTTAAATTGCTAAAAGATTAAAACTAATATGAGTTTTTATAAAGATATATCTTAAAAATGTAAGTAAATAATATTTAAAAAACATTTTTCTTCGAGATATAAAATAAAACAGAAAAAACTGTAAATCTTCTTTGTATAAAAAAGTCCATGACGTAAAGCAAAGTCATATTTTGACGCATTAATTTTGATAGATGAATACAAACAATCTTCTTACGTTATAAAAATGAAAATATTTTCAGTTCTAGTTATAATAATTGCTTTGGAATTCTCAGAAGTTGTAATGATGACGATGCCGGATAATGAATTGGCTCCTTCTGACGTAGGTAAAGCAGAAAATGTTAAAGAAAAGGTCAAGGTGCACATTGGTACGAGGCATAAATTCTTCCGGGACATGGACCCGGACCCTACTCTTGGCGGCGCTTCCGGGCGACGTGTATTTGGAGGTTCCGCTGCCGATCTGAAGAGTTTCAATGCAGTGTGCGCTCTTTTGGATCGTTACTGGGTCGTTCGCTGCACTGCTACTATCATCAATCCTCACTGGGTCCTGACGGCAGCTCATTGCGTTACATCGCGTCTTGCCTACGTAAAATACAATACGCGCCGGCCAGCTTCTAACGACGGAAATGTTACAGCTGTTCATTTCCTTTATAAGCATCCTAAGTAAGTTCTAATTGACATGATTGTTCAGTAAATTAATTTGCGATTTAATTGGAGTCCATTAATTGTGTCCATTTCATTATTATTACTATTTAGGTATGCAGTTGTGCAGAAGGATGAAGGTCGAGGCCTGGATGTGATTGTGTTGCAAAATGATGTGGGCTTGGTGCGTACGCGGGATGAGATGAAGCTTTCTTCTAATCCCAGGATACTCTCTAGCTTGCAATTAAACAATGCATTTGATTTACATGACAAAGAAGTGCAGGTAATACGTATCAGTAGGTAATAGTTTGTTTATTATTTGTGTTGTGTGTAAAGAATGTCTTGCCCAGTTTTGGCTGAAACCTATTTACTATACAAATATTTCAATGGTGGTAAAAGTTGAATCTTAACCAAAGATTGTGGTGTCATACCTGGGTTTGACAGCAATGCTGAATTTTCATGTGTTTAACCACATAAAATGCAGCGGCGGTGAATGAAAACGTCATGAGGACACCTGCATGTGTCGAATGTAAATCAGTCACAAGCCCGCATGGTAGCAGCGCGGTGGAATGAGGAGGAACTCCTATAAAAGGAGAGGGCCCTAGCAGTAGGACATTAACTGCAGGCGTGTGAAGTGACATCACTTTTTATCGTAAATTAAAATATTATTTGTGACTTCTTAGTTTGCAGTTAAAGCGTTTCGGTTGGTATCTTTTCAAATCCAAGCATTGACAAATTTAAATTGTAGTATTTTTTAAAATTTGTACTGATTAGATAAAGAATTAATAAAATGTGCTATAATATATTGGTGTTATCAATCAGTTAAACTTTAGGTTTTAAAATTCTGTTTCAAGATTCGAGCACAAATTCTAAAAGGTGAAGATAAATGAGCTTTATATTTTTAAAAAGGTGCTCGGCTTCGGTCGCACGGAGAGAGCGGTGTTGGGTGAAGAGTTGTTCTCGGTGAAGCTGCGTCTGGTAGGATGCGAGCGGAGCGAGTGGGTGTACTGCGTGTGCGGCGTCGCAAAATTAGGAATACCACGGGGCGTCTGTTCCGGGGACTCTGGTGGGCCCGTTTTGTACGAAGGCGTGCCGGTATTGTATTTTAAAATTATATGTAGCCCATAAATAAATGAGAATAAATTCGTTTTTTTTTCAAGGGTAATTTTTCTTAAGATTCTCTATTAAATTGAATTAAGACCTATTTTTAGCATTTACTTATTATATTTACATATGTTATGTTACATTCCGTCACTGTTGTTTATTAGGGTAGTTTTCACGTAGTTTCATAATATATATATAATATTTTTCTTCTGTTTTCTCAGAACTCACTTCTGTTTTGACAGAAATTCGTTATTATTCAGGTGGGGGTGACATCGATGGGCCCAGTGGAGTGTGCACAGAACAGCGAAACACCGCCAGCCGGCGCGACCAGCGTGTTCACGTCTCTTTATCAATATATTGACGTCATCAACACTACGATCGCGGACACAGAGGCTAGCTTGCGTTTGCGCAACTTATCGCAAGCATCCGACATTAACTGTCCTCGTCTAGTTATATTGCTTATTGCAGCTACTCTACTAATGTTTCCTTCATGATAAATGCACGTATACAGACATATATTTCGACTATTGATAATAAATATTTTTTTGACTTTGATATTACATTTAAAGTATTTAATTAAGTCCCAGTAGCAAAAATAAACATCGGCCGTAGTAAAGATGTAACTTAATCTGAGAGCATAAATTGGATGTTATCGCCTCTCGAAATAATTGACGTAAGATATGATTCAGGCTTCATGATATTTTATAGATTGTTAGTTCCTGAGGTTCGGCGCTCGTTACCTAGTCCAGGCGCGTCGTAACGCGCGCTGATAACGCTGCTGAGATGTGTATCCGGATTCTCGTAATATACCCATTTTATTGTTTCTCTGGTGACGTTTATTTTGTTCTCAGCTGTATTATAGGTCGTAAAAGATATTTATCGGTCATTGTTTTTCTGTTAAATATTTAATTACAAGTATTAACGAACTTATTGACAAATACTTAATTATTAATAATTTCCTTTATTATATATTATATAATTAACAACCTTTCCTTAACTCGCAATAAAATTACCAATCGAATATCTAAGCACCTCGAAGACTTGTATGGTGGATGGGATATAGCCCACCAATAGAAGTAGGTAGTCCTAAGGGACGATGACGTCATACAGGCGGCCTATGTACAAATTTTCCAAATTACCCTGCTCCGATCATAAATTAATGCATTATAAAAGCAAGCGAATGATAATAAGAGCTCCTCAAACCTTTTTGTTCCATTTTCTACAAAATAAATATATACATATGTATTTCAATTTAATGACATAAACATAAGCGTTCCTCTAATTTATGAAAACACGTTACATATGATGTCAAATTAAAACTAACAATTAACTATAATAATGTTTTAAATTTTATTTAAGGACGTTTAATGAAGGAAGTTTAAAAGGGTTACCGTCTGTTATAATGATTAATTAAGAAACAGTTACCTTGGGAACAGCACATTTTTTTTTTGATCTCCTGGTAATTAAAAGCGTTTCGGTTCAAGTGTGATTAAAATTAGCTAAAAATAGGTTAACACATAGAGGAGAAGGAGAAACATATTTAAGTTTAGTTTACGTATAATAGTTATCTCTAATTCTGCGATGCGGAAGGTATTTATTTACACTTTATAAAAGTTTGTTTTTGTTGTATGAAATAAAAAGAGGCTGGGATCAAATCCGTAGCTTAAAATCCGCAGCAAAGAGAAGTTTCGTAAATGTCAAGACTTGAGATATTTATTTAGTTAGTAGTTAGTACTTAGTTTGCAAGCCGGCTTCTTAGACGGTTGACAGTATTATACACGAAATTACCTTCCAAATATACACTGGCTCACTGACCCTCCAACCAGAACACAGCAATATAAAGGCTTGACGATTTTGACGGAGAGTTAACTGACGTGTCTGCATTTAATGTGATACAAAAGTGCCGAGAGCACTTAAAAAATCTCCGTTTTAAAATCCAGACAATTGAAATCGCGTGCAAAATTAGATTATGACGCTTATTTGATGTTAGTTTCTAAACGAAGGTGTTTGAATTTTTCTTTATTAAAATTATTTCGTTTTTATATTTAATATGAATGTATGTGTTTTTTTTTTATTGCATAGGAAGGCGGACGAGCATATGGGCCACCTGATGGTAAGTGGTCACCAACGCCCATAGACATTGGCGTTGTAAGAGCTGTTAACCATCTCTTACATCGCCAATGCGCCACCGACCTTGGGAACTAAGATGTTATGTCCCTTGTGCCTGTAATTACACTGGCTCACTCACCCTTCAAACCGGAACACAGCAATAACAAGTACTGCTGTTTTGCGGTAGAATATCTGATGAGTGGGTGGTACCTACCCAGACGAGCTTGCACAAAGCTCTACCACCAAGTAGTAATAAAATATAAACTTCTGTGAAGAACTCTCTGTTGCTTGAATCTTTCAAATTAAAATACTTCTGTTAAAAATTGAAGCTACTCGTACAGTATATCCGAGAAAGCAATGGTATTTATATTTAAAGTTCACATTTTGTCTCGACAATGTAATTATAGAGAGGTTTTATTATTCATAAAAAGCCTTTCAACGAACGGAAAAAATCTAGAGAACTATTAGTGATCAAGACGCTGACGTCATTACCGTCGTTTCCTCGTCGAATAAACGAAATTGCTTCAGCTCGAACTACCATTTCGTTCTTTTCTCGAAACATAACCTAACTTTTTTCTCTCTATAACATTAAATATTTGACTGCGTAAGTAAAGTTAAAATGGGCGTTTTTACCATAAGTAAATTTTTATATGGTTCAAATAAATGATATCGATTTGCCAATGATACCAAAAATATCGGTTCCCACCTCATTATTTATTTTTAGAAGCGGCGGTAATGAATACTTTTGAATAAAACGAGTCATTGTAGTCGCGTAGAGATTACATCACGCGGTCTTTTAATTAAAAATAATATAATTAAAGGGCGTAAAGATAATATAATTTGTAATTTTATGAAACTCACGTTCTTATTATTTGCTGTTTGTTTAAATCCTTGAGAGGTTTATGATACCCTGGTATAACTTATGTGTCTTCATTTCAATTAACAGGGAGCGAGGTTTGTGGAATTTATCAGGATAAACATTCCGAGTACGTTGCGTTGTGACGTGTGTCGAATGTTTGCTAATTTTTAAGTTACAAGATATAGAAATTTATATGTTTTGGTAACAAATATTTACTAATCTGATTAAATACTAAACTCGCATTGGTCGCTTATCGCGTCATCGGCTGCCTTCGACCGATCATATTAAAGTTAATTAACTTAATATGACTTTGGTCAGCAATTAAGAACTAAGTTATGTAAACTGATAGGTCGAAGTCATGATACGATTAATAGTTCTTTTTTGTAGAGATGATTATATACACATAGTAAAGCAGGAAAGATTAAAGCGTTGACATATTAAGAAGTAAAAATACATAAAATATTTTATTAATTGTTAATATTAGTTATTATACCTAAAACTCGAAATAGCTGAAATTAGAAAAAATGCCATTGTTTATAGCACTACGCATCCGGGTCGGCATCATGTACGGGATGATTTACTTTTCTATTAAGAGTAGGATTATCATGTTCCAGCTCTCGATCGCAGAGGGCTTATGAATATAATGAAAATGTTATAATTATTAATAAATACGATTAATTTCGCGACTCAGCTTTTTTAGTTGAAATATTTTATTTACACATGATTTATTTTTGCATATGTATGTAATGTTATGTACAAAATGTTATTATCTATAATCATGTATGCTACTCTATTGCATCGGTAATTTTAGAACTTCAATATTGTAACTCTTCTACTAATATTGTAAATGTGAAAGTAACTCGGTCTGTCCGTTACGCTTTCACGGTTAAATCACTGAACCGATTTTGATGAAATTTGGAAACTAGTATAAGTATAAAGCAAATTAGTAAATTTTTTTATTTGATGTATTGTTTTATGAGTAAATGCAGTTCAAAGTTCAAATTTGTAACATATTGGCTACAATAATTGTAATATAAAGATGTACATTGCAAAAATTATATTTAAAGGACAAAAATAAATAATACCATGTTACGTCGCTTACGCTTTTTCAACACTTTACCGTCGCCTCGGACCATCGCGTGTAAAATTGATTTCTCACCTAACAGCCTTACTGGACTGCAGTATGAGCTTTAGACTGTTCCAGTTCTAGTTCTAAACATGAATATAACAGACGGTACACGACACGGTTGCGGTGGGGGGGTGGCGCGGCGGTGGCGCGGCTCGTATCTCAGCCTGCAGGTGCTGTGAGGCTTACGTTGGTTATTTCACTCGCTCGGCCTTAAATCCGAATGCATTTTGTATTCGGTTAAAATATAAGCAAGCAAGACTTGAACACTCGAATTGTTTATATTTATTGTTTTTTTTTTAATTCAAAAAGAGTCCTTTCTATTTTAAATATATAAGCGGAAGTAAATTATTATCATCCTAGACCGCGAGCGTTAGCCGCCATCTTGGAAATGACTTTTCGCTCTTTAATATTAAAAACAACTATAATTGTGGTGAATATATATACAAGCCCTTAAGCGTTTATCAGCACCCAGGTCTTTCGCTTGTAATCCTGAAATATGCAACGTGAGAACAGGCCGAATATCCAGCTATCCGGCCCAACCACCATCCGTTTCAAACTAATATTACTCGTAATGCCTTCACTCTTATCATCTTATCGGACAACAAATCGAACACGACCACAAAGAGTTCACGCGTCATCACACGGAACAAAAAACACCAAACTCCCGGGCACCGGGGACACAGGAGCCATAAAGATCTGCGTTTTGAACCCAGGATGGATGGTTTGAACGCAGATCGATACCTGCAGCTTTCGTAACCCAGCTACTAGACCATTTGACACAATGTAAAAACTACCCTTTAAAAACTTTTATGAAAACATAAAACGTAGGTCTATGTAATGGATTGGTACAATAAGATGAGACAGTGGACGATTAATCAGGACGAGAAAACGAACGCGTCCGACATCTCCCGCTGTTTGGAATAAATTACGAGCAACGCTCGAGAGTTACATCCACTTCCGCGACTCTTTTGTTTTTTAAAACATGGCACGAGCTTCTTAAATTCATAAAATTTTATAGAAATACTGCTTTCTTTCATTTATAGAATTCATATTAAGTATTAAGAATACCAAGTAATTGTCGCCAGCTGTTGTTGTCAGTTGTCTCACATAGTTAAAGAGTTTTGTTTTAATGTTTATTTGATTAAAGTATGGAAGCGTAAAAAAAAAACAACATAAATCTATTTTATTTTATAAAAGTTTTTTTCTACAATTGTTAACTTTCTCTCTGAATTTTTCGTTTCGCCTTTATTTGACTTCCTCATTTTTCAGATAAAAATAAACAAAATAAATTTATACTCTTATTTTGCGCCTCTGAAATGCTCGCGAGGAAAACGAAATGAAAACTCTAACAAATATAAAACAAGTCCCTTTTGCTATTAATAAATAAACAGAAAGGGATCAAAGTAAGTTTGTGTTGAAACTAATTCTAAAAATGTAATCAAGGACCGAGTTGGCTCAGTATCTGCATTAATTGAATTTCAACGGGAAATTACGGGTTCAATTTGTGCTCAATATTAATCCCGTGCTCGACAGTCAATACCTAACAACTGCCTACCGTAGCGTACACAGGCAACCAATACGTTTCTGTGCATTCCATCGAATTTAGTTGTATCTTCAGAATCCAACCCGCTTTCAATATGTTTTAGCCCTATGTACTCGTAAACATAAAATGTGATATTTATAATTTTGAGAATAAAGAAACAATAAGATAACTACGTAATTCTCTCTTGGCAAACCATTAGCCATGTAACCAGGACATGGCTTAGAAATTAAACTTTGAATTTATTTATTTTAATAATCAGTACTTATGATCAACTGTACTTTATCATCTTTTAGAAGCTACAATTTTTTTTTATTTCATAGGAAGGCGGACGAGCGTAGCGGGCCACCTGATGGTAAGTGGTCACCAACGCCCATAGACATTGGCATTGTAAGAGATGTTACCCATCACTCACATCACCAATGCGCCACCAACCTTGGGACCCAAGATGTTATGTCCCTTTTGCCTGAAATTACACTGGCTCACTCATCCTTCAAACCGGAACACAACAATAGCAAGTTCTGCTGTTTTGCGGTAGAATATCTGATGAGTGGGTGGTACCTAACCAGACGAGCTAAAAATCATATCTGACCGTAATATAGGGTCGATATATATTCAATGGTGTACATATATCGTCTACCTTCTTATAGTCGTATTCGTCTAGTCTTCAAATAGTAGATATTATCAATTTAAGACAAGGTTATTTCTCAAGAGAGAGATAGCGAGAGTGTTTCTGTCAAAGTGAGTTATTCAATGTTATTACTTCCACTAATACGGAATGCTTATTGTTTGTTCTGAGAATCTGAAAAAAAATTACCTCTATTATATGAAATTATATGTATATACGTCGTTTAATAAAACTAAGCGACGTATTTTTAACTCAGTAAATATCATTTAACGAGCAATATTTGTAATTCGTTAATATTTTTGGTTTGGTTCGAAAAACGGCTTCAAATATTTAAGTTTATTTGTCTATTCGTCACATCGAGGCAATTATAAAAACGCAATCTATATTATTTTTATTAACGTTAAAGCTTAAAAGCTTTTATTTAAATTCGAGTTGGCTCGGTGGTTACAACGCGTGAATCTTAACCGATGATTGCTGGTTACAAACCCTTACAAGGGCCCCTGGATTTTCATGTGCTATATTTGTGCTTCTAATTCATATCGTACCGGCGGCGAGGATACACACAATGAGGAAAGATGTTTTTGTCCAATATAAATCTGACACATACGTATTTAATTAATATTTTAACGACCAGCATTGGAACCACGTGGTAGAATAATCTTCAAGCCTTCACTTCTAAAAAGGAGAAGACTTTAGTCTGTCCTGGTTGTGTGATATTTACTGACTGTTACTTACTTTTTTACAACGGAAAAAGTCTAATTACTTACTAACTAACTAACTTCTTTACACCCGACACGTGGACCTCGCTTCGCTTTGCAGTAATATATAGCCATATATAGCCATATACTAAACTAAACTATAAATAATATGATAGTATTTGTATTCGGAGATATGTATTAGGCCTGCATGCATTCGAGGACTGTCGTGTAGCTTCGATTGACAAAATTATTTAACGCACATCTCTAACATGTAGAGTGATGAACTTAGGTTAAGTAATTAGTTGCACTTTAACGATTAGTTATATTATTGGCGAATCATGCAGAATGCTTTTATTATCTTTGTGATTTCTATCGAATCTATATAAATAAAATGATAGAGGTCTGCAGTTGTGCGCGCATCGTGGAAAAACTACTGGATAACTTTCTAAATTTTATACCTAAACACTTGGCCCTTATAAAAAAAACTGATTGCGATATCTTCATTTAATAAAAAGTTATTACAATTCCAAGAAACAACAATTTGTATAATATGCACTGTGTGTTCAGTGATGTATGTTTAAACAAAGTATATTTTTGCTTGCGATCTTTTTGATGTTTTTTCCTTCGTACATAAGAAAACTTGGTTAATAATTAATATATCAAGCAACGCGGATGAAGTCGCGGGTATCAGCTAGTATTTTATATAATGTTATAGTGTTATTGATACTAATTTGTATAATACGTTAACGCAGAATATGTGTCGGAAAATAAAGTATAAATATTGAATACCTTGTTGGGGTAATGTTATCCACTGGTACTTTAAAATATGTCAATTTTGTTAACTGCTGCGTATAACTGCTTAAGTATATATTTTATTTTGATTTACATTATCTTCAAGCAATAAGGAAATCAAGGAAAGGAAAATGGTGTGTTGCAAAAAAAATTTACAAATAATTAAATTTAGCGAATGTTCGTAACTTAATTAATGGAAATAATATATTATCTAATGGAATTAATTACTCTCTATTTACGAAATTTGCCATTTTGAACTTTCGAATTAGTTTAACGTTGTTGACAGTATGAATTAGTCAAAGCTAACCTAATAATAAACAGTCGTGTCGTGTGGAGTCGAGTTCGAAGTTCGAAAGGTACGAATGGGAGGCAATGGCTCTGGTATTCGTGTAACTTGTCCAATGATAATACCTCGAGTGTACACAAGTGTTCGTATATGATTATACAATCTTGTTCATTCTCATGCAAAGCTCTCTAAAGAGAAGGACTTACAGGACAGATGCAAACTTCTGTTAATTTCTCGCATGGCAAAAGGCTTCGCAGCTAAGGTAACCCACCTTAGCTGCGAAGCCTAGGAGAGTTACGAGTTATTTACGGTGATTTTCTATACTATATATATAATAATATTATAAAGAGGAAAACTTTGTTTGTTTGGTTGTAATGAATAGGCTCAAAAACTACTGGACCGATTTTAAAAATTCTTTCACCATTCGAAAGCTACATTATCCACAAGTAACATAGGCTATATTTTATTTTGAAAAAAATAGGGTTCCGTAAGATATTTGGGTTTTACAGAAAAAAATAACCAGAAAAGTTTCTTATTTTGCGTACGCTGACTAAACTATAAAAGATAGAACCATAAAATGTTCTAATTAATTGTAGTTCTTATAAATATCTACAAAAAAGTCCGCGACACACTATAGCTATCTATGTTGAGTGAGGCACAACAACCATTTTTTTATTTAAAAATCTTGAATTTTTTTTGGACTACATTTAAAGGCGTTTATTTTACTCATGCTATTAATCCTTATCAAAATAAATTATTTCATCACTAAGAACAGTTTATGTAGATAATAGTTGAATGATTACAATTGGACGTTTGGTTTTGAAGTTATGGCGTAATTAAAATATTACGGGAGGGGGTTTAGATCTACGAGTAAGGTACCCGCGCGACCCAGACGCGATGTCGCCTCCTTACGCAGCGGTCGTGCGCGAAGTCTAATAATTTTCATGCGATTTTTTTTAGATTTAATGTAACGAAATCTACGCAAAAGTTCTTCTCAGAGCTAAGCAACAGTTCTTTTCAGGGCTAACCAACAGTTCTTTTCAGGGCAAACCAACAGTTCTTTCCAGAGCTAGAATATTACACGCTATTAACATTTTCTTAAACATTTGAAAATGCCTAAGCGAGCCAGGTCTCAAATTTCTAAACATAGTTCTCAAATTTCTTAATACAAAATTCATTTCGGAAAATAATATAAAATTTGATAGTATTTTCGATTCACAATTTAAGCGATAATGGCGTACATATAAAAGATAGATATAATATTATGCTGTCGCGGATATTTTTGTAGAACGATATAAGAGATATATTTCCACCATACATTATTTTCGTGAACCTCTTACGGTTTTTGCAGGCATGCCAGAATGGCTTGCAAATAGAAGTTTTTTTTTCGAATGTGTCACGTACACTTATTGTTATATTTTGGCCAATTTACTCGATATTATTTTGATGTATGAGCTATATTATTGTAAAGTTTCATTAAAATCCATTCAGTACTTTTACGTGAAAGGGTAAAAAATGTCCATACATCCATACACAATTTCGTGTTTATTATATTAGTAGGAAGTAGAATTATTATATGCCCTGTACTGAACACACGTACACTGTACTGTATGGGCGAATTAATCGATTGGTGAATGTTTATATCTTATTGATTAAAAAATGCACGGGATAAAATTCTTATTTTACCTGTACGAAGTCGGGACGTGCAGCTAGTATTCAATATAATGATTTGTATACATGTTGTGGAAAGTTCGATTGTATTTTGAGGTATATATTGCTTTTCAAAAGTTTTGTTGTATATGTTTTAATGTTCTTCTTTTATATATTTTATATAAACAACTATATCACACTAAATTTTCTATTATAATTTTCTCTAAGCCAACCTTTTTCAGCAAAGAAAACCCAACTACACGAGAAGGTATTAAAGTGTCAGCTTCCGTGACGTCACTCCGACATGACAGGAGAGATTTTAGACTCAGTTTAAAGCCATTTACGTGTTTTCTGAAGCACGGGAGTGTTTGCTACGGGATGCCCCTATATATGTTTAAGCTGTTAAGCTTATTCAAATGATTATTTAAATTAATATTTCAGTCGATGTAGAGTTATGTAATAACAACGCAGAGTGATAAACAAGGAAGGTTTTTGTATATAATTTTTAAATAGTTTCTACAAAATGAAGTTGTACTGTACAAAAAAAGATTAGTCAAAAAAGATTACAGGTTATTTGCTGAGGCATTTTCTTGGATTCATTGTAAAATGGACCATTAACAAATACATAGTTCCTACTTCTCCTAACTTGCCAACCTACTTCAATTAATTCACTTAAACGCAAGCGCTACGTCTAGCGGAGCTACATGAGCTACGACGTAGAATCCGAGAGGAAAGTAAATTCTAGTATAATATGGTATACTTTCGTTTTTTTCTTATGTATTCTTTTCCTAATAAGTATACTAGTATATTTCAATATAACATATTTCTATACATATATATTATATAAAATATGGAATTAAAATAGTTCTTGACTTTTTTTTATATCATAGGACGGCGGACGAGCATATGGGCCACTTGATGGTAAGTGGTCACCAATGCCCATAGACAATGGCATTGTAAGATATGTTAAATATCGCTTACATCGCCAATGCGCCACCAATCGGGAACTAAGATGTTATGTCCCTTGTGCCTGTAATTACACTAGTTCACTCATCCTTCAAACCGGAACACAACAGTACCAAGTACTGCTGTTTTGCGGTAGAATATCTGATGAGTGGGTGGTACCTACCCAGACGAGCCTGCACAAAGCTCTACCACCAAGTAAGCTGTAACTAATCTAATATTATTATCGGTTATTTATTGTTAACCATTAAGAAGATGTTCCAACAAATATGAGATTGTTGATCTATGGAAAATAAACTACAATATTTCTACCAAATGCAAAAATACAAATATCTATGCAACATTTCCGATATCAAAGTTATCAAAGGAAACCGTTTTAATCTACAACAAACGCGTTTGTTAACCGTTTTAATCTACAACAAACGCGTTTGTTACAGGTTTATTTGAAACAGAGAATTAATATAATTGCTTTTACTTGTTTCAGTATTCGATTTTTTGCACAAAGTAAAACATTCCTTTACAGAAAATGGGAAATGCTGCTCGCATTCTTACTTTCACTCCACGCGGTCGTGATTCCTACAGTAGATAGTTATTTGAAAAATAAATGATTAAACTTAAAGAGTCATATATATGATAATAATTATTATTACTTTACTAGATAAATTATATTAAATAGTTATATACACTATAAATTTCATATAAATATCGTCATAAGCTTTAGTTTTAAATATTTTTTACAACCAAACTCCGAAAACGATAACGACTGCTGATGCACATCCTGTTGTTAGTGTCGGAAGGATACGTAGATAATATACGGTGATATGAGTTCCATCTTGGTGGATATTAAACTCTTACGAGTTGTTATGGACGAAGGGTTGAATGGAGAGTGAGTCAATGTAAATACAGCATACACTGATGGTGTAAGAAGTGGTTAAAGTGAGGGTTAGCAGACGTTTGTTATTCTATCTTGTTTAAACACATGTAATAATCCGCGGTAATAATAGTTTCAGTATTAAAATATTTGGACTTTAATAAAATGTATTAGTATTTGACTCGAGGTGAAAATGTAATTATCTTTATTGTGAGTTTGTAACCAAATATTAGTTTGCAAATGACTTGATCCAAATATTGGGCGTTCGGTGCCATGAACTAAGGTAAATATTAGTCAAGAGGTCTTGCTTGCCATGGAATTATTATTAATTAAATTATTAACATTAATTTAATTACTTCGTTCAAGATAATTATTTTATTCTCTGAAATTTTAATTTTAGTGACGGGTTTGGAGACGTCATGTTAAATAATCGTATATAAAAATTTTATGTAGTATTTTTGACTCTTTCACTCGATTAGCCTATGAGTGCAAACAAAAGTAAGTTTATCAATTAAATTGTAGATTTCATTTCACTCCTTCTTTGTATCCATACAGAATAATGATAATTCAATAAAAAATATTCAATTTTATTCATAAATGTATGCAGTCATTTCATGAATGTTTTGTTATGACGTTGTCACGTTAAACTATCGTCCGTAAACCGACTTTACAGACAACCATTTTTTAAATTTATATGAGGTTGAGTTAAAACTTTGTATAGTGACTGTATGGTATTGTAACGAGATTGTTTGTGGTATAGTACTCTCGTCGCACAATAGCAGGCGGCCTGCGCACTACTTGTACGAGTCATTTTAATAAATTTTAAAAATGTATTGCATCGCATGGCATACATAGATAGCAAGTTTAAAAAGATTAAAAGATTGAATCAGGCGGATACATTATATTTTTTTTATGTTCAGTTTGCTTTGTTTAATGAGAAAAATTGAAACTGAAAAAATAATCAAATGTATGTGATCGCAAGTTCACGTAATTCTATTTTGTAGCTACAGCTTAATACTTTTGAAAAAGTCGTAAACAATCTATTACCTAGAGAGGGAGTAAGCTTTTAATACTTTAAAAACAATTTTAAAGAGATTAGTCAAACCAGTCAAAGTCGAATTAACTGATTTGGCTTTAATCTGAATAGTAATTGGTCTGTGGTAGCCGATGACGCAACAACTAACAACCAATGAGCAATGAGCTTTGTGATTAAAGCCAAGTTACTTATTCTGACCGAGATCAGCATTTCGGAAACTAGAAATAATTTAATTAACCAAATATAATTTTAAAATGATTTAGTATTACTTGTTTTGTTAAGTCTGTGCTTAAACTTAGAATATATCGCTAATATTTTGGCTGATATTTAAAATAGGTACGTCTGGTGTTGAATGTGTTTTGTCAATAAACTTGAACAATGTATTTAATAACGCTATTGACTGCGCATTATCTGGGAACGGCAGTTTAGTTGAGCGGCTCTATTGTAGAATGTAGATACCAAAATTAATCGTTTTATTCTGTTCTATTCAATATTTATCGGTCGCGATGCACAAAGCCAATGGACGTAGTTTAGTAACAGGATATCGGCGCTTAGCCTCGTATTATTTTGCTATTATGTTCATATTTGTTATCTGTAGCTATATTTTAATTTTCTCTGAGATTAGATAGCTGTGTAGCAATTACTATAATGTTACTCCGAAAACATATTCGAGCAATATATTAAATACTGAAGGATCAGTTTATATGTCTTCAATCTAATAAATACGTGCCGAAAATCGAATTAAATACGAGCCGATATGGCTCAGTGGACACTTAAATTTTAGACGTTAAAGTTATAACTTGGACATTGAGTGATCATGTGTTACCTTACGTGCTCGGCAGTGAAGCAAAATATCATCTGCCACGCGTCTATCCTGAATCCCCATTGGAGCAGCGTGGTGGATTAGGCTTCAAGCTTAGGTGACGAGGGCTTTATCACAACGTGAATATACACGGGCTTCATTTGATTAGATACATATGAGTACTTTTCACAACACCAAACACAATTGCCAAAGGAAATACATAGACACAAACCACGGATACGTTTTCATGCGTTTTTGTTTTTATTGTAAGGATGAGCGCTATTAAAGTAAATAAATCACTTATCACGCGGCTTAATTATGTTCTCTGAATTATCGATCCGAAACGATTTCCATTTCGCGATGAGAATACAATAAAGCGACGGACGGTCGCTGTACTAACATTTGCTCCGAGTTCAAGACCCGAACCTTCCAACCATAATGATTACATGGAACGTTTGTTCATCAATTAACGTTGTTTTGATGGTGCTTTGTTCAGAGTTGAGTGTAGCTTACGATTGGATTATAATTCTTTTACCGTTATTGTGAACGTATATTTATATTTCGGAAACGAGTTAGTTTATATAAGCAGGTAAGTGTTACTTTTTAGTTTGCAATTTTAAGTTAAATGAATAATCTAATTTCAGGCCATGGTGGTCAATTTCAATGATTATTCATATTTACATATTTTTTTGCAAACAGAGCAATGTCAAGCGCGAGGGCTGTATGTACTTTCCAAAGTATAAAACTGTAACTCTAATTTATGTCATAACCACGATTTGAGAGCAAATATCCATATTATTCATTAGCCAAATCCTGGCTGCAGCTTTATAAGCTAGCCACATAACTAATCAATCAGTCTACTTTGAAATACATTTTTAAATTAAATTGAAAGACAAAATGTTAAAGATTGATGTATTATATTTTATTAATTATTAAATCATTTGTTGTTTTAAGTTATTTGTAGTGAGCATGTAAACGTGTGCGACACATTTATTCCTTAAAATATATTACATATACATTATGCTTTGTATTGCTATGCTTGTTTTATAACAATATTCTCATAATGTACAAACTCGCTCGTATCGATACACATGTCAGATGAAATACATAACACACCTGGGAATTTTCGAAGAGGTTTGTAGTTTTGGAGAGGAAATATCCTTAATGTTCGCGTGCCTACTCGGTCTATTTGATTAGATTTGTCACTTCGGGGACTGTGTGCCTAATGCGAGTCTTATTCTTATTCAATGACGTTGACGACTGACGTAAACCGCGTTTTGTATAGAATTCCGATTGTCATAAGATGGCGCTATTTTCCATTCAATAAGCACTTAACGTCGACGCTATCGAATAAGTAAAAAAAACTCGCGCACACAGTTTCGGTTATGCTTTCATGAATTGAGTGACTTTTAATTTGTTTCATTAAAACAACTTTTCGAAAAAGAGTAACTTTATTGTAAGCATTTATATATATCAAATTATAATCTATTGAAACACAACACACACAAATGACACACGTTGAAACAAATCATTGACAAATATACAGAATATGATAAACCTCTATAATTATATTGCCTTCTTTGATTATTCCAAAGCATTCGACACAATTTTTCACGACTCTATATGGCAAGCTTTGAACGAACAAGGAATAAATAAGGATTACATAGATCTCATAAAGGTAATATACAACAACTGTAGAGCACGAGTAAGGCTAGACACAGTGGGCGCATCCTTTCAGATAGGACGAGGAGTAAAACAAGGGGACCCTCTCTCGCCCAAACTGTTAATCGTAGTATATGCCAAAAAACCAAGTGGGAGCAAATGGGTATTAAGATTGATGGCAAATATATAAGTCACTTTAGATTCGCAGACGACCTAGTTGTGTTATCGGAGAATCCTATGCAATTACAACACATGCTGCAATCACTCAGATATCATTGCTCTATGGTGGGTCTCTAGATAAACCAAGAGAAAACAAACCTTATGACCAACAGAAACAAGATCTCAATTTCGATTGAAGCAGTTCCTTTAGAATATGTAGAGGACTACATTTACCTTGGCCATTTGACATCGTTCAAAGAATGTACCAGCAAAGATATAGGCAGACGAATACAAAGCACATGGAATAAATACTGGGTAATGAAGGAGATATTCAAAGGGACTCTACCAGCGAGATTAAAAACCAAAACAATGAACATCTGCTTAATGCCTTGTCTCACACCTGCCAGACATGGCCGTTAACCAAAAATTACACAGAAAAAATCAGGATCTGCCAGCGGGCCATAGAACGAAGCTTTATGAATATAAAATTAAGAGAATAAGAAAATAAGGAAAATTACCAAAGCAAAAGATGTCATTCAACAAATATTAAAACTGAAGTGGAAATGGGCAGGACACTTACAAAGACTGGATTCTAACAGATGGACTCAAGTGGTGACCAACTGGACACCTAGAGAAAAAAAACGAAGGAGAGGTCTTGAGGCTCCTAACAAGATGGAATGATGACATCGTCAAAATAGCTGAAAAACTTTGGTCCAGAATAGCAAAGCAGAGAGAGACCTGGAAAGAATTGGATGAGGTTTTTACCGCAAGTGGCGGTCCTTACACCGACGATGAATAACTAATATTACTAATACAGGATATAAGTACTGTAATACTAACCAACTAACATAATTTCAAATAACTGTTAGTTATATCGTCAGTATTTGGAAGAAATAAAAGCTTTTTACATTTTACATTTGACAATCTATTGACAAAATGCACAATTATCTAGTTAAGATTCGAAATATCTTCGTAAGAGAAGAGACTTGACCCAGCTTACTTCCCTTGCTTTGATGACATTTACGGGCCTTAATAAATATACTGATTTTTTTTATTATTTTTACTATTTCATATCGTACGAAGGTCGTCACGTCAAAGTTCCTGAAAAAAGATTTGATCTTGCGGAATATTGGATGTTTGAAAGTCAAAGTTTTCATGGAAGTTTTTATTTAAGTTCTTTATTTTGTAAAGTTTACAACTTTACTTGTTTATTGCTCTGTGTAACTTTGTAGGCAAATTTTGCACCGAAGTTTCACCACTTCGACAACATCAAAGCCGCAACGTCAATCTGCCTGGACTTCATTGGGTAACTGTATAACAACATATCGTTTCATCGTAGTATATTATTCGAATAACGCTACCACTAAGTTGAAAATTTATTTATTTATTTATTTATTTGGGAAACAAACAATTATAATAACACTTAATAGTAAAAAACAAATATAAGAAAAACATAAATCAATCAAGTTTCCACTAAAAATGAATACAAAGAAATGACATATTATATTAAAAATAAAAACAAAAACAGAAAGTACAAAATGCAAGTGAAACTGCTATAATTTAAATATCTGACGTAAACTAAATTTAAATTCGCTAATTTTTGAGTTAAATATATCTAATTCTGTACAATGTTTGTTATAACTTTTACATGCACGTAACAAGAACATATTCTTTGAATAGTCACAGTTACAAAGGGGTACAAAAAATAAAGTTTGTTTTCTCGAGTTAAGGCGAGGACATTTAAAAAGTATATTATTAAAGAGACTCTTAGAATCAACAATGTTCTATTAAACAAATTTATATTATTAAAATGTTGATTTTACCCAGAATCACCTACAATAATTTTTTGACGTGACAACGTCTTATAAATTGGTTTGCCGGGTGACACTTCAAGAAACTGCGTTACGCTCCGCTCACGTTATGCGCTCACAATAAGAGCGAGTGAGAGGCACGCGTCCCTTCCACTCGGGCATGGTTAGCCCGCCTAAGAGCGAGAGAGACAGACATAAAAAGTGAAAGGCACGCGTCCCTTCTAAGTATAAATACGTATGTATGTGTAAAGGTAAAAATAAAATTTTGTTAATATGAAATTCAGTGCGAGATTCTTTGTATAAATTAATGTTTTAAATATAATTCTTTGTATAAATAAATGTTTTAAATTGTTACTATTATTTCATCCTTCTTCCTACTATACGAATGAATATTCACATTAAAATTATTTTACCACTCAAAGTCGTTGTCACGTAAAACTTTCGCCCGTATACCGACTTTACAGGCAACCAATTTTTTTTTTTATAATCTAGAGACCACTTCAAAAAAGACCTCAAACCTGCGTACCCCTTATTGTAGCAATCACACTCATATTATTAATGCGAAAGTTTGTGAGTGTGTGTATGTTTGTTACTTCTTCACGCTCAAACGCATGTACCAATTTTGATGAAATTTGGTATACAGGTAGTTGACACTCTGGATTAACAGATAGGCTACTTAAATCGCGGGTAAAACCGCGGGGCACAGCTAGTGATAAATAAAAAAATAAGTCACTTTAATAACATTTATTATTTTCAAATTACAGTATAATAGTGAAAATCAAAATAATATGATGTATTGGCGAAGATGCTAATGTGACAAATGTGCACGTTTTTCTTTGGACAGCTCTTGAAAATCTCGTTGTCCTTCAGACTGAAGCTGAGTCTTAAATCGTCTTTAAGTTGAAGTCTATGACGATGTTTAGTTTTTAAGTTCGTCATGGCCGAAAATCCGCTTTCGCACAGGTAGGTTGTGCCAAATGGCAGTAACGATTTTATTGCTGATTCGCTGTTATGATAAATATCTTTTAAATTAGCCCAAAAGTCACCCAATGATTTCTCTGCAAAACAACTCTTGAGTCTGCTGTTGATTGAGATGGGTAGGTGGTCGACGGAATGGTTCGCGAAAGGATTGTTTACCCAGTTTCATTGTTGCGATATTTCTGGGAAGTAACTGCGTAAAGCCGCCGACAGATTTTGCAAGTGGCATTTTATGTCCGATTTTAAATCTTCATTTACTGTCGAAGAAGTTGTATCCAAAAAAAGTTAAAGATTCGGAAACTGGTCATATTTACACTTGTCAATCAAAAATGTCCAGAGGAATAGTTTTTTTATAGTGGAATTGTTCTTGTTTTTACTGATAGCCGCACGTACCCCTTGATGTATCTTCACGTACCCCTGGGGGTACGCGTACCACTAATTGGGAAACATTGATCTAGAGTAATACTATCACGCCCTTAATTAAAGACGTCTAGATTAAAAGTAAAATCATAATAAATTATGAGATTAATTTTAATGAAAACGTGAAAACTTATCAAATGTAGGTTAAAGCGGTAGCTTTAAGCCAACAAGAGACTCAGTAAGTAGTTAGCTCTTTTTTGACAGTTAATTTACATAAATTATATTAATTGATGTCTTATTTACCCTGCACGAAAATCAACGAATTTTAACTTCATGCTTTTTCTTCTCGTATATAATATTTTATTCTTACAATTAAAAATCAAAACTTATTTATTATTATTAGGTAGCTACTTGAATTAGAAAAACAGAACGGATCATGATTGTAAACATTACATACAGCTAGTTAATTTCTACGCGATATATTATATAAATAAACCTGAAGTAATATATAAAGGCGAGAGTACATTACTAAGGTAAATATTTTCTATTCCGTGGTTGAACGGTCGTTCGTGTTGTCAGATGTCCAAATAAATATAAACACCCATAAACTCGATTGAGTACACAGCTTATGGAGCAAGATTACTTGTACTCGTAACATCGTTTGAGTGAACGTGAGTGAGTGAGTGTGAGTGAGTGTAAGTTATTGTATAAATACATATATTATTTTTTATAGGTGTTTTTAATATAAATATATATAGTATAAGTACATTTATGGTTTTATATAATCTGTATTTATTAACTTAATGTAAATCTGAATTAAATTATTATTATTATTATTTGTTAACTGAACTAGAAGGTTAAACCGATTTGATAAAACTGATGTGTTTAAGTGGGCCCCTGTAGGTTGCGCTGATTTTATTTTAGAGCGAAACAATTCACAAGTGCATCCTTGTATCGTGTCCGTCCTCTGTCTGGCTCCAGGTGTGACGTGGCCGACGTAATATGAAACGTTCATATAACAATTTCTCGCCAGTAAGGCAATGTAAAGAGATCTATCTCCATTTATCGCATCGTATTCGAAGAGTCACAGCTACAGAGGCGGTGCACTTCGCATTATTGCGCGCTACACTCTGCAATAAGCCACGAGTCACGTACGACGGCGCCCTTGACGGTGCATCGTGTTTATTGCAAAGCTTAGACGAAACGACTGTGTTGTATATGAAGATAGTGGCTAAATGTCACATATTGTATATTACATATAAACATGATAAAAGAGCTCGGAGTACTCGAAGGGTCATATACAGAATATATGAATTTAATTGTATATAATATAATATAATTCCTTGACGTTTCTTCTTGTGTAGAATTCAAGAATCAAGATTCCTATCCGGTGGTAACTTAAAATTTACAAAATGTACAAAACCAATGTAAATAATCTTTGTAAGAGGAAAGTATGTAGATACGTATAGTAGGTATATATTTCGACAATGTTCATCTGATAATAGTTCATTTTTAATTGAAAAAATTGACAAATTGGCAAATGGGGCACCTGATGGTAAGTAGTCACCAATGCCCATAGGTAATGGCATTTTAAGAACCATCGGTTACATCGCTAATGCGCCACTAACCTTGGGAACTAAGATGTTATGTCCCTTGTGCCTGTAATTACACTGGCTTACTCACCCTTCAAGCCAGAACACAATAATACAATGTACTGCTGTTTTGCGGTAGAATATCTGATAAATGGGTGGTACCTCCCCAGACGAGCTTGCACAAAACTCAACGAGCAGGTAAATTATGTTTCTATACATGTCAGCTGTGGGTTAAATTAATCTTGGATATGTTTGCCAAAGCCAGAGTAGTGGACTTCTTTGCACATCATAATTGCATAAACTTAAGTCAATTTGAATATTAAGATATTGTGCAAGGAATAACCTTCGAAATATAATAAGTGTGTTATTGCAAATAATGTTGTTGTATTTGAAGTCGTTCTAGAAATAATACGTGAGACTTACATTTTTACTTATTTTGAAAGTACGTAAAGTACAAATTGATACTGTTTATTTGCAGGCGGTGTAAGAGAGCGTTAAATGTGGTCATTAAATACAAGTAACTGCGAAAATGTTCAAATCCCCCATTTTTCAATTGATTTTCTCGACGATTTCGACAAACGTATTTTGCGTTAGGCATTTTAATTACAGGAATAGATGAGGGCGGTATTTCTTTAAATTGCCGGACCCGCCGTTTTAATTGAAGACGGATAATTGAAACCGCTTAAAGCTTCGTGTTCAGAGATATCGATTTCATTTGTCGAAAGATTTAAATCTTAATGTAATAACGAATACGATAATAAAGAGTAAACAAGTAAGTCCAATTGCAGACTTAGAAGTTAAAGGAAATGTGGCATGATTGTCGTTTCTTTTATAACTTCTTTCATTCTGTCACAATGACTATAGATGCCTGCCAGATTCTGAGCCAATTATTTCCTAAGCGATTTTATAGTTTTACATTTTAGTTTACAATTTTTATTAGGTCAGGTTTTATTGTGAAATTAACGTGTTAAAAAATTATCAACTTATGAATAAATAATAGAATATTGTCCAGAATGTTATCATAATCCTTCTACGACATAGAGTACAATATAAATTACAAACAAATCCAAGTACATCAAAACTCACGCGAAGCTTGTCCGGTTTTGTAATACAATCTTAGATGTAGATATACGTGGCGGTATCTCTAGATCTACGGTACGGTAAGGTACGGTAGGGCTTTGTGCAAGCTCGCCTGGGTAGGAACCACCCAGTCATCAGGTATTCCATCACAAAACAGTAGTACTTTGTATTGTTGTGTTCCGGTTTGAAGGATGTGTGAGCCAGAGTAATTACAGGCACAGAGGACATAACATCTCAGTTCCCAAGGTTGGTGGCGCATTGGCGATGTAAGCGATGGATATACCAACGCCCATATATGGATAACATCTCTTACAATGCCAATATCTATGGGCGTTGGTGACCACTTACCATCAGGTGGCCCATATACTCGTCCGCCTTCTTTTGCTGTAAAAAAACGTGCAATATCGTACAATGAGGCTTTAATGATCGCGGTCACGTGTAACGTTTTCAGAGAAACCGCTTTACTTAGGAGAGGGTATCAAGAAACTAAATTACATTATATAAAATCAAATTCTTTGAAGAAGTGCATTACTTTATTGATTCATCTAAAGGTTGACGATGGAGACTCGTTTCATATCATTACAAGCTTTAGTACACGATATTTGTATATAGTAACCGTCTGATGATGAAATTAGCATTTTAATGTGGATTTTACACTAATTGCAGAATTCCTTCGCACTTGCACGTCCTGCAGATGAGAAAGGCTGTTAAGATGCAAATAGGTTAACAGCTTGATAATCTCTTTGTTGTTACGTCTTTCAAGTGAGAAAAAAATGTTAATTTCTTATTGTGTAAGTGTAATCGATAAGTAAAAACAAGAATCTTGACGATGTCGGCCACGGTCTCTAATCTTAAATACTAGATCAAGCAAAAAGTCATAGAAATGTCCTCATATATAATATAATACTCTCGTATATTCGCCAAATATCTAGTATTTACTTTATATATTATGTATTTACTTTATACTTGTATATTCTATTAAAGATCAAACGACGACGAGAAGCGTTGAAATTAATTATTATCGTGACTGTTGTGTCAATCTGTTGTCATTGTGACGGGTTCGGATTACTGTACAATATGTTCGTGCAATAGCTATGAGTTATGTCGACGTAATCGGGGAGATTGACGCCCGCCGCCCGATACAAAAAATGCAATGTAAAGATAATGGGATAAGCACCACTATGTTTTAGTTTATAATTGAACTTGTGTCCCGGGCGGGGTGAAGGGCATTATCTTGAAAAGATACGCATATGTCGGAATAAGCTAATAAGCTCCAAGTCTTTTCCTAAAGACGAGAGTGCCTTTGTCTAGCGGCGGGACATATACGGGTTATTATTTTCCTTATACTTGTATGTACTTATATATGCTGTAGCCTTTTCTACTTGATACCAACTTCATTCGATTGTATTTGTGTCAATAATTATCTATATTGTTGTGTAGCTTCTCTTCAGTATATACTTTAAAGTCTGTATGAGAAACATTATGTACGTATGCGCAGCAATACATGTTTGTATGACAAAACTTTGAAAAACTATATTCGAATCAAATAATTATGTTCAGATAGAAAAGCAGATATAAAAATAATAAACATAAAACTGACACACCGCTTCAAATGGAGATTCTACCCCAAGATAAAAAAAATAGAAACAACAACAATTTACATGATACAGTAATCTAGTCAAAAAGTCAAGGAATACATGTTTCTTTCTTTTTCTGGTAAAATATTCAGTCAGTGATGTTCAAATAAAATGACACATAGTATGAAAACAATTTTGAAGAGCTAATGATGTTGAAAACCGTGTAATAAAATAGCTATGCTGTGTAATAGAGCACACGGCTATAACGCCGACCTTTTATAGAAATAATTTTACAATCCACGCAGCGCTGACAGCTGAACTAATATTGTTGAAATATCAGTTTCATTCGAACCATCATGTTTACCCTTAATCGTTTATGAAACACTCCGCCGTTGATTCCATTCAATAGGAAGAATTATTTTTGACAAAGATTAGAAGAATTATGAAAATGAGATTAGCTTGAGATGAGATTTGCTTTCAGCAATGTAATTGTTGCGATTGCCACAATGACTAGGAATTCATACAACTTTAACAATTAGATCCTCTTGATGATAACTGTAAAGAATCTCTTTAAACTTTAGAATGATAGAAAATTTTGTAATCCCACGGTAAGGACTTTAAGCTTTAGCTTGAGCTTACGCATTCTGAAAATCGATCTGTTCGTTAATGACTTATTGAACTTAGTGTGTGACGTATACTAACCCCACGATTTTAAATCGGGTCATATCGAAAAACATGACTTATTCATTTGGTATTTTAGTTTGGGGATGGCCACCATTGAAAAGGGAGGATCCTCCGACCAGACGGGTGTTGTGTCTGGTGGGCTACTGCCCCGACGATTGTTGTCGGGTTCTTGTATTTATGTTCAATCGCTCTGATAACTTTAATATCGCGATGTAGGATACGTCTGATCAAAGTTCGTATGTGGCGAGATAGATGTCGCTACAACATATAATTTTTATTTTTAATATTAAAATCAACTCATACAATAAGTGGCAAAGACTAAAATGGGTGCGCATATTTTTAACAATCAAATGTTTAGTTGGTCCAGTTTATACCGTTTGGTTGTGAACTTGCGGTACATCCAGGCCGTAGTTCTCCCCAGGAACACTAATTGTGTGACACGATCGGATCGGTCACTATCTAGTATTCCGATTAGTCGATCGATGCTTCTACTCGGTCAATCTCAAGGACCTGACGTACTGTTATTACTGTCGCTAACAATAAAGTCTGAGTACTGCATTCGAGATGATGGATTGCTTCCTCCTCTAAGAAATATGAATGCGTTAAACTAAACTGAACCTTATTTTGTAAACGTTAGACTTGACATTCTTATTCTTAGACGTAGGTAGACTCATTTTTACTTAACTAATGAGACGTCTCTCGTCAAGGGACGCCAACAGAAATTCTTTCGGCTTAAATTTCAGTTAATTAATGATCTTTTCGGATGGTGTCTATGCTTACATAATAAAGTTTAGACATTTTATTATTTCATTCTGTTCTTGTCCATATTAAACCGTTTTTAAAATGTGTTAAAAAAAAGAAAAATCCTATTTTGATGATTTTTGCGTTGGGCTCAGTATGGCTCCCTTCAATTCAGTCCCGTGAACATAGGCGCCTAACCGTCGGGCCAACATCGATCCTGTGTATTTCCCGGAAGAGACGGGTTGGGTACCACTGGTTACTTTAGTGGGCTTTCTGGCGCGCTCCGAACCGAGTGAAAATGAGTCCCACTTTCTCTCCACTTCATGTGTGAGAAACGCGTGTGTGGCTTTTTTCAGAAAGATAAACAAGTTCATCGGTATCGGGAAATTTGTCTGTTTACTTGAACACTAATATCGCTCTTACTATCACTATTGATTTCATAATCGAAAGAAGAAGACACGTCATTGTTTCAAAAATCACCCGCTACGTTTCTCTAATGTAACTTAACGATCTGCACGTTAAACATCAATATTAAAATATAGTAACGTACATAATTGAAAATATATTAGGTCCTTACATACGAAATTGGCGTTTTGTACGGGAGGAATATAAAGTATTTTTTTTGTAATTGATGAAAGTAAGCACCGTTGTTATCTATGCACTTTTGCCATCTCATAGGTAGTTCATTGATCCCTTTACAAAAAAAAACCACGGGGGCAAGAACCAATAAACTCTTTGAAGGCGGTTTAGACTACCGCATCAGAGTTGAATTTTTTTCCTTGTAAGGAGTTGTTCAAATGGAAAAAATGGCAATCTGTTGGAGCAAAGTCCTGGAATTACGGTTATTGTCGCAGACATTCCTATTGTAGCTCATCTAACTTAGTGGTTGTTTGTTGTGCAGTGTGTGATCTTGCGTTGTTGTGAAGCAGCAGTGACCTAGAGCGATTGACCAATCTCGGTTGTTTAGCAGCTAGTTCTTCCTTCATGGTTGGCAGTTGTTGACAATAGATATCTGCCGTAATAGTTTGGCCAAATTTTAGAAAGCTATAGTGATGGACACCGGTCCATACAAGACATAGTCCATCAAACACTCACAAGTAACTTTTTCTGAGTCAATTTTCGTTTAGGGCAGGATTTCGCTGGGTCTCTAGGGTTCAGCCGAGCGCTTTCGATTAGTATCCACTTTTCATCACAAGTAATGACTCGATTTAAAATCACTCCATTATTGTGTCCGTTGAGCAAAGTAACGCAGCAGTCGACGCGTGTTTGCAAGTTTGATTCACCAGCGCCGTACACATAATCAATCCTTCGAGCTGTTTCTGCAGCACCGGTGCCACGGTAGAACTCGTACTCGTAAATATACCGATATTTCATGTTTTTCATTGTGCGGTAATAAGCGACACCAAAGAAAAAAACAAATGAATGACTGTTTTCAAAACTCAAATGGTCAGCTAAATGAATTTATATATTTGAATTTGGTATTCTTAACCAAAGAGGAGATATTTCAGATCTAAGTGGTCAGTACGACAAAAGCTAATTTCATATGTAAGGACCTAATAATTTGAAAGCGTAAGTCATTTTAGTAAATTTTGTTCTTTATTCTTATCACCCACGTTATTCTGAAGAAATACGCCTACACAAATATTTAAAGATTAGTCATTAACTGTATTTAAGTAAGTTTAAGAGATTTTTTTGAATAAAAATAAATCTTTATTTTTTTCTATTTCTATATTTTTCTATAGAAAAGGTAAACGGACGAACAAATGGGCACCCTGATGGTAAGTGGTCACCACCGTCCATTTACATAGGCATTGAAGGAAATGTTAACCATCACTTACATCGCCAAAGAGTCGTCAACCTTAGAAACTAAAATGTTATGTCCCTTGTGCCTGTAATTACACTGGCTCACTCACCCTTCAAACCGGAACACAACAATAGCAAGTACTACTGTTTTGCGGTAGAATATCTGATAAGTGTGTGGTATCAACCCAGACGAGCTTTCACAAAGCTCTCTACTACCAAGTATTGAAGCAGACCAACAGCGGGTCTGTGTGAAAAGGTCCAAGAATCAAAATATATGGAATGAAAGCTTGTATTTGTATTCGATGATTATTATGCAGGATTGATCGCATGTAATAACATATTTGTATGTAATTAATTATGATTTTTTATTGTTATTGCCGTTCAGAAGCCGAGTCGTCTCCTATATTATCGTCTTATTCAATAGTTGATGTATCTAGAGCTACAGCTTATTATTATTAACGTAGACATAATATGTCATAATGCAAAATTGATTTCAAACGCGCCGACCCCACTGTTGAGCTCATCGAAGTAAAATTGATTGCCTACAATTTGTCTTCACCCATTACGCGTCATTTATCAAAATCGTTCAATTTCCTTTCGATCGGCCCTTCGTCTTTTATGGCGCACTGACTGCTCCCTAAAGTTTAGAGATTATGAAAAAATGGTTTATAATATCCACCAGTAAGTGACTGCATGACTTGCAAGGACTTATCTGACAAGCTGAGATATATGTACGTGTTTGTATATTCAATACACGTTCTGACATTACATAAAGGTTAGTTAGGTTATTTTTGGTGATGAACTCTGTGCTGGCCCATTAAATGGCTGTGATCCAGTTTGGATGAGTAAGCCAATAGAAAGACAGATATGGCTAGTTCTTATAGTAAAGGAATTTTGGTGCGCTCAAGTCATAGCTTCTTAGTTTTTTAATATTTCTGATTTATTTTAAATCTAGAATAAGGAACTAATTGGCTTCTATATTGGCACTGAAATTCAGTTAGGTACGAAAATATCTTCTTGGAGAAAAATCCCTAAACATGACCAAAATTGTCATTTTCCTGTGGGGCGATTTTACAAAACGCAAGTTTTCTGCTGACATAATACGTAAAGTAAGTACACAAATAAATATATATAAATCTAATCACAGTAACAATGAATAAAACTTTGCTAAGACATAAAAAATAGTTGCGTATTTCTCTAATTTTTGTCGATTTTTCATCATAGAATAGGGGCGACACGAATTGTGTATCACATTCCTGTCAACTAAAAACAGGTCAAGAATACCTACAAATTAAATATTAAGCGCTGTTTTCACATTTCCGTGACAAAGTACGTAGTAAAATATGCTCATTGCCGCTTATGATTCCGCGTAACAGCCAATCAGACAGTCGCCACGAAGATCTCAATGACCGCAGACGCGTTTGGGTCAGACAACTTCTCACTTGTATGGCACGTATTTACGTAAACAATATTTGGATTTCTTAAATATTATTTATTATTTTAAATAATATATCTGGTGTAAATATACTATGAAGCATTAACATGTCATTCAAATACATCGTTTTTGTGTTTTTTATGAATAACCTCAAAATTATCACTTTCCTGTGTATCACTTGTCTGGATCTATTTAGACAGGAAAGTGACAACATGCAGGAAAGTGATAAACGTGAATGTTTAGATTGCTAATTTCCTCATAACATTTTATGTATTAACCCGTTGAGGCCTTTTCTAACAGAAACCAAAATGCCACAACCTAAGAAATAAAAGACCAGGGAAGAAGTATTAGCACGAAAGCGAAAAAATGAAAGAAAACGTTATGAGAAATTCTACAAGATCCTATTGCACGGTTTCAACCAATTTGTCACACAACGTTCACGCTATTTGGGCTCATCTTCAACCAGTCTTAAAAGAACTCCCAGCAAGCATCAAAAATATTCATTTCATCAGTGATGGTCCGGTGACTCAATATTGAAATAAGCTCATGTTCTATGTACTGGCATGCAAAATATCCGAAATGTGGCCCAATTTTATGAACTGGTCTTTGAATTACCATGAAGCTAGCCACGGTAAGGTTGCGCCAGATGGTGTTGGGGCTACTTGCAAAAGAACAGCAGATAGTATCGTGGCCTTGGGACATGATATTTCAAACTTGACACAGTTTTGCGGTGCTATTCAGGACCGATGCCCTAATATTACAATGTTTACGATAACAGACTCTGAGATTGACAAAAATGAAGGTGTTAATTTCAAGAGAACAACCAAATTTGCTTACGTTCAACGGTACATTAAAAGTTCACAAAGTGCAAGGGAATGCAAATTTTCCAAAAAAAGTTAACATGAAATCTCTGAGTTGTTTTTGCAGTAACGAGTGCGAACACTTGCAGTTGGGTGTTTTAGTATATTCAACACCGACAGCAAACGTTGTCTTTGACCAGTCAGATTCTGAAAGGAATGATGCCAAAAGCCCGAACATACTTAATCCTCTGCACTATCTGTTATGACGTTGTCACGTTAAACTATCGTCCGTAAACCGACTTTACAGACAACCATTTTTTTACTTAAGTTTATCGTATTCATTTCATAGAATACATTAAGTTAGTTGATTACATGATCTCTTTAAGATCAATTTAGACTATTAATCTACAAAGACTTGTTTAAAACAGACTGTCATTATTCCTAGTGCTTTACTATTTAAATTTTGTAATTCAGTGCTTCTAAATATAAAATAAAAATGAGAAATTGTGTTTGATATTCTCACTTTCCTGGTTATTTCTCACTTTTCGGCCAGTAAAATAACATTCACATCATAATATTTTCTAACTGTTTTCAATCAATGGATAAATTATATATAGTCAAGCATATACACGCCACTTATTAGGAATTTTTATACATATTTTAAGTTAATTTTCATTTTCCTGTGCAGTACATCACTTGCCTGTCTTAAAAAAAAATTAAAAGGCCTATAATTCAATTATTTACCAATATTTTGTCTGACCCGCAAAACTTATGCTTATTTAAGTAAAAATCTTGACTTCAGGCTACTTTGCATACTAAATTTAGGAAAAAACAGTATGGGACTAAAATGTTCTGTTAATATTCCTTAGTAATAAGAACTACCCATATAAGAGATCTAACATTTTGGTTTTCATGGTTGGTGACGTATTCGTTTTATATACTATAATTAACGTTTCTTAAATTGCTAAATGGATATGGTCGGTAGTGGTAACGTTGACCTCGTCGTATATTTAATTTAAAAAAAGTTGTTAAACATTGTTGGTATAATTGCTGTTCAGTAAGAACACCGCGACGCGTCACAAAGCGACATTAAATATATTTAATAAATCTAACATTTATCACAACACTATATAAATGATATGCAAAGTAGTAATTGTAGTAGTAATTAGGTTTAAAAGAAATCACGAATGAGATACGAAGTCCACTGTACGCTGTTATAGAATATCGCTGCTGTTGTACTCGTATACCACCAGCACGTATACGACCACACGACATTGACTTGAGATTGAGATTGGTGACTGAAATTAATATCGAACGTCCATATACAAGCTTTCGCGTTTTTTATAGAAATAGGAAGTAGGATTATTATATGCCCTGTACTGAACGAACGCATACACTGTACTGTATCGAATAGATCGATTGTTGAATGTTTATATCTTATTGATTAAAAATGCACAGGATAAAATCCTTATAATAAAATAAAATCTTCATTGATTAACATTAAATAAATAAAAAGTATATAAAAAATATTCTACTTATTTCCGTGTTAACTTAACGAGATTTAATTAACTAATTTTGCTTACGTCTGAATGAACTGCAAACTATTAATATAAACATGTTTTTGCGCTAGTCAAGTCAAGTAATCGTGATATCGATATGAATAGTTAGAATGCCTGATAAGTGCGTGGTAACTCCCACTGGTGGGCTTGCACAAACCCCTATCGCCAAGTAAATACGATTAAATTAGCTTATTATTGTTTATACTCAATGATTACTAACATGTGATTTCAATTTATTGATAGAACAAGTTGGATAACATCTAAATAACAAACCACCTGAATGCGAATGTATTCTAGGCTCATTAAATATATATCGTATGCTTAGAGATGGTGGAAGCAATAACAATAATCAATTTTATTTTGTATTTTGGTACTTGGAAGTTAAAACTATTATCTACAATAAAACCGTATATATATGTAATCTAGCAACTGCACGATGAAAGGAGACAAATATTTATCTGTGAAAAACTAGCAAATAAATAAAAACAGATTTTATCATCTAAATGATTGTCATCGACATTGATCTGTATTTATTTTACGTTTTATTTAATTTCGAAGGATTCTGCTCACTGTAATTTAATATTCTACTAAAATTACAAGCGGCGAAAGTCATCATAGTAAAACAGTTATGGTACAAGATTACAAGAGGAGTAATGGGGAATATAATGTTATAAACTTATCAGCTCTCCATGCAAAGTTACTTCTCGCTGTCGGCATAATGTTGTCGAAATAGTAATGAGAACGTTCAGATATCTATGGTAGATATCGGATTTATCTCGAGTATCTCGGCAACAATTGAAAAGCTATTTGCTAGTTGATCTATGACTGTGTCACAGATTTTCGAATTATATGTGTATGAATATTTTTCGACAACTCCAAAAAAGTTTTGTTGATTTTTTTATTTTGTTGATTATATATTTATTATATATCCAAATCCATATATTTAGGTATACTACCACCTGTTTGGAAAAAATCTCTTATTGTTCCCATTTTTAACGCGGAAAAATTATCGTGGAATATCAATGTTGTCAATCATACCCAAATTATTTGAGAAGATTATTTACGATTCTCTGTTTCCTTTAATAAAACCTCTGCTCATTACCCAACAACATGGATTCGTGACTAAAAGATCAGTTGAGTCTAATCTTGCCGAGTTTTAGCTATGGAGAGAGGACATCAGATTGACGCTGTGTATACTGATTATTCAAAAGCTTTTGATAAAATTCCACATTCGTTATTAATTAAAAAACTTGAATATATCGGTATACACGGCGATTTGCTTAGATGGTTAACATCTTATCTCCGTCACAGAACTCAAGCAGTTGCTGTCAAAGGACACATATCCAGTTTCGTCCCCATAACATCTGGGGTTCCTCAGGACTCTCACCTCGGTTCCCCGTTGTTTAACATTTTTATTAATTATATCATGAAAAAATTTCACAATCCTAACATCCTTCTATATGCCGACGATACAAAATTATTTAAAATCATAAAAAAAAGTGATGACTGCTCAAACTTACAAAATGACTTAGATATTTTAGAGCAATATTGTTCTTCTAACGGATTACATCTTAATTTTGATAAGTGCTATATAATAACATTTTCTTCATTAGGAAAACAAGTCCAATTTTATTTGATTACACAATTTCTAATGATTCAATTAAGATGGTAACCGAGGTTAGGGACTTAGGAGTGCTACTGGATTCTACTTTGCTGTTTGACAGGCATGTGAAGAAAATTATCGCAAAAGCTTTCAGCATGTTGGGTTTCATATTTCGCCAGGGAAGAGACTTTAAAAATATCAATACATACAACCTCTTGTATAATGCGTATGTAAGATCCAATTTGGAATTTGCTTCAACTGTTTGGAATCCACAATATTCAAAGTATATCACGGCTATCGAAAATGTACAGAACAAATTTATAAGAAGATTAACGCGTTTTGGGGCTAATTCAGTTAATAAACTTAATATTTTGTCGCTTGAGAAACCCAGAGAATGCAAAGATCAGGTTTTTCTTTATAAAATTATAAATAACTATGTCGATTCAGTGTAATTAGTTAACAACATTTATATCAAGTGTCCACATACGTTTGCCCGTTCAAAGCATACCTTTTATGTCCCATTATGTAGAACAAACTATGCCAAAAATCGCTTTTTGGTAAGAGCATGTGCCAATTATAATAAATGTTACAGTAATGTAGATATATTTAACGTCAATTAAAAAACTCTATTTGTCATTAAAATTCGTATTGGTTTTTTTTCGTTACACTTCATACTTCTTTATAAAACTTACTTACGAGACTTATTTTGATATCATATGTTTGTGGGTTATACTGCGCTGTGTGTTTCCCAAAATAAATATTTCGAGGATGGTCAAATTGCACCTTCTCTTATAATTATATCTTTAAAAATCTTACGGGTTGATTGCATATATAGTATATATAACATATACATATGTTATCTATATATATATATATATACATTATGGAATAATATATATATAATATGATTTCACTTAATTTAAAGTCACAATTAAATACTAATTCATTTAAAATCTAAAATTTAATCAGAACCATATATTATCCTACTTAACGACGCTCGTGCACGTATGCACTGAGTGATAAGCACAAAAATTTAAGAACAATTGTTCAAACATTATTCAAATAATGACAATGACAACTTTTGAACAACTGTAAAGCCGAATATAAGCCCACAGTTCATCGATAAGAGTAATATGTAATTCTTATATTAGGTAAAGACAGGTCGAAAACAATTATATCAATAAAATTGTTTGCGGTTAATTTTAGGATAAACAATCTGGGGTTTTATTTAAGTTTACTTTAAGTGTATAATTGTATACGTATTTATATAGATCTGTAGTGTAGTGATTGTATTTAAACGCAGGTATTATGTGTAGAGTAGACTAACGATAACACACGTATAAACATTAGTGGTTTTTTAGCTGATATCTTCATTTTATTTTTTGTATGTTACTCAAATGGATAAATAAATTTGAAAAAAGATTTTTTTTAATCTATTTTTTTTAATAAGTTTGGTCACAAAGTGATCATGTCACTCCTGTAGTAGCTAAAAATTGTAAAAATATAAGCTATATATTCGAGTTTCTACGGTTTAAGCCTATTATTACAAGTTTATACAGCATACTAGCTTTTTCGGATTCCGGAAAGGCAAAGAGTGCTGTTCCAGACCCCTATATTTATATATAAAAATCAAGGCGTTCAGCTTCGTTCCGAACACACTCAGCCATTATATGAATCACATTCTCAAGTACGTTGCATTCCACGCAGGAAGGTGAGGAGACTTTGCCCATCATTGCTGCAAAACTGTTAAGTGGTATATGTCCGGATCGAAGCCTAAACGCTGTGACCACTTCGATTCTGCTCATATTAGAAAAGAGAAACCACGATTTTTGGCACAAACTTGGTTGTATAGTTTTGTACCAAATCCCTTTAACTAATGACCTCTCATCGCAATGCTCTCTCCAAAGTCGTATAACATTAGCTTTTACAGCAGTAGTTCTGAATAAATTGGAAGGCAACTAAATGGAATACCGTCCCCTGCCGCTTCATTAGCTAATTTGGCATGCATAATCGATATTTTAGCTTCTATTTTAAGTTTAACAAAATTTGCATTTTGTGAATCAAAGAATGCAGTTCCAACATCCTCCTGACATTTCGATCCATCTGTACAGATAATACTCGTTAGGAAATTTGAATTGCATAAATTCATAACACATCCTTTTGAGGGTTAGTGTTTTGAACAATTTTTTAGCTTCCAATGAAAAAAAGTTCTTTTAGTGTATATCAATTTGAAAATACCTTTTTTGGCAAATAACTCGAAACTCGCCGCTCAACACGCTAAACGACATACCAGTGATGTACGGACTTTGAAGATAATGAAATGATAACATTTAATGAATAGACTCATCAAAATAACGGAACAATTCACGAAGGAGATACGTAGACACTTTTTTGCAGTAATATTAAATTAGATTATATATTTTATACGTCGTATACGTATTACCTTATATTATATGATTTTGGTTTTTAAAACGATGAGCAACATTTATTAATCTCTGAAAATAGTGAACGACCATTTGTGGCCTATTACACCTATTACGTCATGGGTTCCCGTCGACCAATTACCATTTAGATTAGAAAGTCAAATTACTTAGTTAATTTGATATTGCTTTTGAAAATTCAGCATTTCTTAAATAAATGACAAGCTTATAAGAACTGTCTTGTTGTTATTTATATAATGTGTAACTTATATATTTTTCGAATGGTTCAAAATTAATACGATTAAAAATAAAATCATTTAGTCTTATACAACTTAAACAAACATTTTCATTAACAAAACATTAGTTTGATAGCAATTAAGGGCGAGTTATTATTTATGGTTGAAACAAATGCCGAAGGGACGCAATTCTATCCCATTACGATCAAACGCGTTTACGAACGATAGGGGTTCATATCCTTGTTTATGGCCTATAAAATATCGTCTCAGCGACGAGACAGCCTTCTCAATCTGAGGGTACTTTCATGAAATGTAGGCTCGGTAATGGTGTCTATTTGGTTGAACTCCCTCTCTACTCCCTGTGTCGGGTCGATGACTGTTCAAAGCCAAAATGGGAATACATTTTCCTTTTAAAATAGTTTATGCCGTTAATGCGCCTTTATCACATTATTTTAATATTACTGAATCTGTTTTGTTAGTTGCCTTTATAATCCAATATTTAATTTTAGATTTTAGATTGAAATTTGGGTTCACTATGAATTTCAATAAAGTCAAAGTCTGGTCGTTATTATTGAATGAAATAGCTTTTAATTCATTCATTCATAAGCTATCAATAAAATGTAAGTGATTAGGACATGGTGAAGTTACGTGGAAGTGACGTTTTGTCAATTAGAATTTGAAATCTAAATGAAACGTAAGTTCGCAGCAATGTTGCGACTTGCGTAGTGCCGACTGCATTACGGACGCGCCATAACACGCGCTCACGTATTGTTGATACCTTTATTGGTAGGATTTTAATTTAAAGTTTGCATATTTATCGAATTATAAATTAAGGAATTGTCTACTTATAAGTTTAACATAATATATTTACATTTACAATGTGGAGTTGTTTGTAAAATGCCCTAGGCATTTCGAAATGATCGAAGAATCGGAAATCTCGTTCAAGGAATGAAGGAGGCATTGACTTGGAGATTTAATAAACCTCATATATATAAGCTTACCTTTCTCGTGCAATGTTTCTACAGAAATTATTATAATTATTTTGGATGTCCACAAAATTCTTATTACTAATGTTGCGCTACTGTATATATTCCTGCTTTGTCAGAAATATTCTGTAGGTTGTCTCGAGCTCCAAGCTTGTAAAATGTAAAATTTATATAAGGCCATTAAATTATTAAGAAGGACTTTAAGGGTCCTCATTATTCCCTCTTACGTCACATATGTAACGCGTGCCCTCCATATTTACTAAATTTAGTACTTTGAGCAAACGATTTTATAAGTACAGGCCGGTATGTATATCTGAAAGTTTAATGTCATTGTTTGGCGATATTCCGTAGTGTTATGCAAAGTATCTTCTCCTCAAGTGGCTTAAAAACTTTGTGTTGTTCAGAGTTCTGGAACATCTAGCCAGGTTATGTTTTGTTCTACTTGTATTGTATATTGATTTTCATTTCAACGCAATTTACTTGGTGGTAGTGCTTTGTGCAGGTTCGTCTGGGTAGGAACCACCCACTCATCAGATATTCTACCGCAACACTTGGTACTTGGGACTGTTATGTTCCGGTTTGAAGGGTGAGTGAGGTGAGTGTAATTACAGGCACAAGGGATATAACATCTTAGTTCCCAAGGTTGGTGGCACATTGGCGATGTAAGCGATGGTTAACATCTCTTACAATGCCATTGTCTATGGGCGTTGGTGACCACTTACCATCAGGTGGCCCTGCTCCCATATGCGTATCCCATATGCTCGTCCGCCTTCCTATGAATTAAAAAAATAAACGCTTTGCCATATGAGTAAGCTGAATTTATCTAGAGCACCGTTATTGTTAAGTTTTGTAATATGATGACTTCGTTAAAGACGTCGTCGACTTCGTCTTGTCCTCCACGTTCGAGACGTTGATATACAATTTTTACGATGTTTTCCTACACCGCCGAGCACGAGATGAATAAACGACAAATGGTCACACAAAAATAGCAAACGATAAAATGGTTCTTTCTAGATTTGAACTCGCAACCTATGGTTATAATTTACGTGTCCTAGCCATTGGGCCATCTCGACAGTACGCTAAAGTGAATTTAATTAATTTCACAGTCATGTTACATTTCAGTATTTAATAATGCTTTAGAGATTCCTTTTCAATTTTTTTCTCTCTAAAGAGAGTAAAGTCACGAGCTCAGAAGTAATTCAATAAAAGTAGAATCCCTTTATCTCTTTCATCAGAAATCTTTTTCTAGAAAAAATGAATAAAATCTCGCATGGTTGGTTTAACCGAGCGAGCTCCCTCGGCGCGTGTTACGTGAATCAAATAAAAACTTTAGTTCGAGCTCGAGTTCATCTCGTGTTCCGAATAAACTTGTTTGAGGAGAGGAAGACGGACAACAAATACAAGCTTGGTGAGTCGAGCGATTAAAGGATCGGCTACTTGAGGAGACTTTGTGTAAAGTTTCGTCAGCCTTAGTCATGGGAATAAATGATTGCGACCGGGATTCTTTCATTATTAGCTATATTTGTATCGTCTATAGAATACTTGCGTATTAGTGTTACTCATGTTCTCTATCTTGGCTGATATCATGTATAAATTGTTCGTTTTAGTTCCATTATTCCACAATAACTTTTAAATGCCTCAACAGATTTGAATGTATGGAGTATTGTTGGAATCCTCTCGTCACCCCGCAGCATAGCAGTCGCGTTATTAAAAGTTTTCTTGTTCAATTCATAAGGTCTTAAACGTCACACTTGATAGTAATCCCAATATAGCTAAAATCAATATGCCAGCAAATCACATAGGTATGATTCATAAACCAAATACTATAATAATATATACCATTTATTAATCAGATGAAGTGTGTAAATCTCTAACTAATACCGTGCACACTTAGAAACAAGTATCGCCGACGCTAAACCCGCCCGATCCGGCGTCTCACCAAAAGGCAAATTAATTATAATGGATTCATCATCCGTCTTACAATTAGCGAATGAAAATGAGTGAATGACAGGATCTATTTAAATAGCTTACGCTTCAATTCCACTGAATTGAATCATAATCTCGCCACTTAATTAATGTAATCCTGAAAATTAATTTAAAGATGAAAGAGACTGAAAACATAAAACGAAAATTATTCGTCGCGGGTGGCCGGCGACCGGCGAGCGACCGGCGGAACTCAAACACGAAGTGTAACTTGTATTTGTTCCCGCAGTGTTGGAACAGCGCAGAGGAACTCCCGCAACTGCGAGATATTGAAATTGTGAAGGGCTGAGTGCTTCCTGTAAACTCGGTTTGCATCTGCCTCGAACTAAGGATCACGGGGGAAGTGGCATGACCTACAATAGAAAATCGTCACTAGTTGCTCGATATAAGCACATCGCATCTGCCATTTTATTTATATAATTTTGGCGATGAGTCACCATTGAAAAGGGAGGATCCTCCGACCAGACGGGAGTTGTGTCTGGTGGGCTACTGCCCCGACGATTGTTGTCGGGTTCTTGTATATATGTTCAATCGCTCTGATAACTTTAATATCGCGATGTAGGATACGTCGTTCTTAGTTCGTATGTGGCGAGATAGATGTCGCTACATAATTATTTGTGATTGTCAAGCACTTCGGAATGTGAGGTCACGTAGTTATACCAGTAATAACTTGACTCGAGGTATTTTAATAAAACAAATAAGCTAATATAACTATATGAAATGTTCTGTTTAAGATTGTAAGCTTGTTTGTATTATATTTTATCAGAAATGTTATGTAAAATATTGTGATATAATAGTATTTGCAATTTCAACAACGGACCCATTATCTCCGCTCTTCGGTAATAATATTACCGCCATCGCCAGTAAACAGTGCCTCGTGGAATCAATTATGTTTGAATGAGATTTATTTATAATGTTTCAACATAATATCCCATCTGGACTTGAATAATAACAAATGTGTTTATTTGTTAATGTAAAGAAATTATAATTCAAATAACTAATATTAATATTATTGTTATAGTTTTATAGTCTTACTTAAAATTTGTTTAGTGGATGTTTCAGTGAGCAGCCGGTAGGCAACGTTAATAAGTAACGCCATTAAGGTTTTAAATATTATATATATTTTACCCTTTGGATGGAATCCCTTGAAGAAGACCTTAGTCCAGCAGTAGAAGTTTTCCGGCTGATATGATGATGATATTTTATTTATACATTTTATGTTTAATCGTTGTACTGTAAGTTACAGTTTACAGTTTACAGTCTGTAACGTAGGTATATAAAATTCTGTCGAATGTGTTATCCACCAACCAGCACTCATTGACAGGCTGTAAGCTACAATAAGTACTCTACTGTAAGAGAATCAATAAACTCTTTGAAGGCGGGTTGGACTGCCGCATCGCAGTTGAATTTATTTACTTGTAAGAAGTTGTCCAAATTCCGGAAAAAATGTTGATTCTGAAGGTCGAAATTTCCAGAACGAAAACGTTGAAACCAAAAACGTAACGTGTTTTCTTTTGCGACGCCAGCGCCGTACACATACTTAATCCTTCGAGCTGTTTCTGCAGCACTGGTGCCACGGTAGAACTCGTACTCTTAAATATACCGATATTTCATGTTTTTCATTGTGCGGTAATAAGCGACGCCAAAGAAAAAAACAAATGAATGACTGTTTTCAAAACTCAAATGGTCAGCTAAATGAATTTATAAATTTGAATTTGGAATTCTTAACCACAGAGGAGATATTTCAGATCAAAGCGGTCAGTACGATAAAACGCTAATTTCATATGTAAGGACATAATGATATAAACATGTATAAGGTAATAAATTGTAAATATTTTAAATAAAAATGTAACGGAGCCATTAAATATCAATACATACGTTAGATAAAAGAAGAAAACTCAAAAAGGCAGAGACGCAGAAGTTCAAATATAATGATATAAATATAATAAAACAATAAAAATTCATAAGTTACGGTAGATTTGTTGTGGCGTGTTAATTCTCGAGCATATTCGAGTTCTAGTTGAGGCGGGACAAGCGCGTGATCGAATAGGCTCTCGGGGCGCGTATTGAACTTGAATCACTGTGTTTGAAATTAAGAGATACTCGGCAATATTTCGAATAGCCTTTGTCTTATAAATGCCTCACATCTCTGATCACAAAACGATCTTAATATACGAATTGTTTGACTCAATTTGATTTGAAATTGAAAATGGTATGTACATCAAATATAATTTATTGCTCTGCGTAAGTTAAATATTTATTTTGTTACTTATTAAGTAAATTTTAACTTAATTTAGAGGTAGGGCGTTTAAAAGTCAATCGGAGTGGCTTTCTAAAGAAACTGTTCGGAAAGTCATTAAAGTCTAGTGTTTTATTGTCAATATTGATTATTCATTCTATTAAATAAATAAAGTGTTAACTATTCAATTATATGAAATGATTTCAATCATTATTCAATTTGTTGATAAGCTAACACAAGATCCTAAAAGAGGTCAATGCTGCCTTCTCCTTTAAGTTGTTTTTAAAATTACGTGTAGTATAATTAATTGACTTGAAACCTTGTTAAAAATAAAATGCGGACAAAATATATAGCTTTGATCTGTAGTCAATTCCAACCGAAGAAGGAGTACCTGGAGTAGCTTTCGTTTTGTTTTGCTAATTTAATAATTTATTGCACAACAAAGAAAAATCATTGAATGCAACTTAACTAGTATAATAATTATTCTTTAAAGAGAAACAGTTTCAATAGTCAACAGTGGAGTAATAAATAGTGAGTGTTATAGAAGTTTTATTGGCCGAGCTTTGAGAAGTTCTTTTATAGTGTTTGCTCAACGACGTCGTTTCCGACGAGCTCTGGCGCTCAAAGGTGACACTATATTATTATTTCCTATACACTGCAACTCTTTCAAAACCTAACATTTCGTTTGATGAAAATTCTACATCTTTGTTTTTTTATATATATAGATCTACTTCTTTTTGCTTTATTGATTACAGGAACGTGATCCAAATGGACCAAGTGATGATTCTACATCGAAATGTACTTTATTTTATTTATATTTTTATTTATTTAGAAGCAGCCGAATAACGGTACCAGCATGATTAGCAACAGCAGTATGTCTAATACCTCTGGGTGGATTTATGTATTCGTAGTGGCCAAACTAATAATTGTTTTTATTCGTAGACTCTTGTCTTGGGAATTCCATTATTCAAGTCAATTTATTGCGAAGGTCAAACAATTTTATCGTTGTATGTTCATATTAGTAATAAGATATAACTAAAATAATCGGCCAAGTGCGAGTCGGACTCGCGCACGAAGGGTTCCGTACGTCCATTATCGATAAAAACGGCATAAAATCATGTTTTATGGAAGCCTAAGCTTAAGCTTAAATATTTATTTTATTCTGTTTTTTGTATTTGTTATTATAGCGGCAACAGAAATACATCATCTGTGAAAATTTCAACGGACGGACGGACGGACAGAGGAGTCTTAGTCAGCGGAGTAATAGCGTTCCCGTTTTACCATTTGGGTACGGAATCCTAAAATAAAAAAATAAACGTTATAATTCTTGGCAGACTTAACTTACTACGCGAGGGGTACTTTCATCACAGTCGAGTCGAACCTTACTTAATAAGCAAGTCAATGTATTAATCACTTTACATTATTAAACGACAAATCGCTGAGTTATAAATAATTAATGCGTTCTTACATAGTTGATATCACAAGTTTTAATTAAAATTAATATTAACCGCCATCATTGACTATAAGTTATTCCTTGTTAATTAAATATCATACATATTTAATTATGACTCTACATTATGATAATGACACTACTTTATGATTTAATTATTACCGAAGAAAATAAAATGGAGGCAACCATATAGAGGCTGTGAGTGTGTATGAGTTATTTGCGTAGGATTTGTTGCTGTCTTGTTGAGAACGACAGAACATTGTTTATGTCCCTTCTACAGGTTGAACGTGTAATTCACAAAGCACTCACAAACTAATTTAAAGTTCTTCTTCTTAGTCGTTCCCTTACTAATGATCGTGACTATAATAATAATAACGGTCCTCCTGACCGATTTCGACCACGGCGGCCAATCTCAAGAGAGATTAACCGACTGCGCAGGAGATGTAATACAGCAACTATGAAGCAGTAGTCGTGAAATTAGAAGTTGTCGTTGCATATATTGCTACTCCTGTTTTACATCCGTTCGACCATGACGTTCGGGTATTAATGAAATACTAGATTATATTAACCCTTGACAGATTATCCGTAGATCAACAGGGTTATTATAATAAACTATAATTATATCGTTGCTTAGTGATTTATTATATAACCATAAAAGCTGGAGAGGTTGTATGTTTGAATGTAATTACTATCTCAGTATCAGGTAGATCTGATTTGACAAATCTATATTTGCGTTTTAGTCTGCTTTTGATTAAATTTGTAGGCTATGTAAATTCACGTTAAAACTCTCGTAAAACACGGGAACAGTCACCATAAAGCAATCAGTCGAGCTGTAGGCCCGTGTTCACCGTGCGTTTCTAACTGATTGTATAATCAATATTCAAAACGGATTTCTATTTATTTATTGCTTTTCTTTAATTATATAAGTTCTTTCAATAACCACTAACTTCGTTGTTTCGCTTCGGCCAGTCTCCCATGAGCGCCAACATTTTTCAAATAGTACTCTAGGTATTTATTAGGCTATTGTTTGATTCGCAATAAAATAATCGAATATAAATCGAAAAACTAGTATGATACACTTATACGATCAGAACACCTTTAAGTCCTTAGAATTTATTCATAAGAATATTTTCAATACACTACAGTTGTCGTGCAGTCGCCGTAAGTCGTCACAGTTCTGTTTCTGTTTAAGAAAGATATTTTCTCAGTCGCTACGTGTAACCTACTTAAATGTTGTTTTTCTTTCTTCATAAAATGGAATTCGTTTCGTGTCGAGATCATTATCAAGACACTGATTGAAACTGAGTATTTTGATATTTTTTTCAATTGCGATGTCTCTTCTAGATTACTTTCGAAATAAAAAAAATTGTTGGTATTATAAGAGTTTCATTATGAAGTTTTCGGTGTGATTGACGATTTTACTAACGTAAACGCGTTCATTTCAAGGCATTCCTGAGTCTTAATTCTATATCTTAGACCGTGTCGACGCTTAACATCGGGCAAGACAACGGTGAAACGCTGACCAAGAAATATAAATAAAATGCTAAAAACAAAGCGCCGAAGATTTAGAGTCGAGCAAATAGCCATGTGTTATGTTATTGCAATTGTTATGTTGTTGCTGTTTTTTATACAAATTCTGGCTTCTTCTTGCAGCCATAGAACTTGCTATAGTAGTAATTGAAGCTACTGGTCAACATAAAGTTCTTATCATTACAGGAAATCAAAGCATTCCCAAGACGACAAGCTCGTTAAGGAACCTCACATACTAACTTACTACTTGGTAATAAGTTATTGCATGTTGTCACAAGTGTATGAGGATCATAATGAGGGTCAAAGCAATTTGAATATTCGAAAGCATATAAGTTAGCGACGGGGTTCGACTCCCAGGGCGTGTAATGAGAATATGTGCGCTTATATTCGAAGCATAATGGAATATGTGGCGCCATTTACGCGTCAAGATAAGTTAGCCGACGACTCGCGGCGCCAACGCCGTCGCCGTGGAAAAGGGCGGTCATTACAATTTATTAAATTAACATATATATTATGAAAACGGATCTCCCATTTTTATTAAATAAATTTTCATTAATATATTCCGTTCGTGGAAAATAAGTAAATCGAATTTTCCCGTAATTTACTAAAGCCTAAAAACAAATTAATTTTTGTTCCTTTTCATACTTTATATTATTCACCAAACTTAATATTAAATAAAAATTAATAATGCTTTTAGCAAATAAAAAGGATATTCGAATTTTTATTTTATTGGAAAACTTTAATAAAAATCCTACGTACCGGCCGGATAGAATAGATTAATTTCTATACATTATCTATACCAAAATTATAAAAAGGAGCGATTTGATTTTGTTTGTTTGTTACGATTTAAGTCAAAAACTAATCGATGGATTTTTAAAATTCTGTCACCATCAGAAAACGAAATCTTTACAGAGTTACATATTATAGCCTATATTATATTTAAAAAAAAATTAGAGATCCCAACCTTAAATAGAACAAAGTAGCCCAAGGTATCAAAATGTTGTCTACATAAATAAATATTTTGCATGCGCTGCGAAAACTATTGACGATATCTATTATAAGGGAACACACACGCTATTACACATATTCTATAAGTCTTCCTTGCACGAAATAAAAAAAAAAGAACAGAACTTGATGTACTCCTGATAAGCTTACAGCGGCCGTTCCTCACTTGCCCACTGTGTTGAAGATATTAAAACGCACTACAATCCGACACAACAAAGAGGCACTGAAACAGGAAGAACAACTGAACATGTATTTTTTATGATACAGGTAGAAGACAGCGACATCCAAATTCTTTAATTTAGCTCACGTGAATTTGAACCCAACATCTCGGGATATACAGCCCACTAAGCGAGCCACGGGGCAATCATCAGGCGCCTACGATTCAACTTAGTAAATGACAATACACTTGGTGTATGGGCTCTGTGCGAGCTCGTATAGATAGATACCACACATTCATTATCTATTCTATTTTTAGATACCGCGGTTGGCTTCTTATTGTGCTATATATCTTTTGACAGGTTTAATATTAAGTAAGACCTACACTTAGAGAAAAAGGAACCATTCATTGTAACATCGTTAGCACCTCTACTACGACGCGCCGTGTCGCTACAGAACAATGGAACTTTTGTCTGTAATTGCATAATTGAAGTGAATTAGCCAAAATATTTAGCTTTTATATTTTGTCATCGACAAATTTTATTTGAATAAATTATGTTATATTTTTTACATAAATATTGAAATGAATCCTTATAATTATAATAGTTAGTAATAAAAAAAAAAAAAACTATTCAACGTTTTTCTTTGAAATGTTGCAACATTTGAATCAATTACGCGAATCTAAAAGTCAACTTATAGAAGCAATGGACTGGTGTATTCAGAAAAGTTTGGGAACACAAGTTGTGCCGTTTTTAGCAATTAGGTCAAAGAAGCCGAGTTTGAAAAGTGCAGTTTTAAATTAAATATGTGTCGAATTCTAAACATAAACGGCTCAATCGTAAGCGTTGCCGAGCCGGTGATTAACTAAGAAATGCTGCGTCTTCTTCTTTCGAATTTCAAATTAATAATGATAGAAATACAGCAATATATAAAGTAACGGCCATGTTTTTTAAACATTAATTTTCGATTAAACATTAGTGTTAAGTCTTCATAATAAATACTCAAAATATCTTTAAATGTTAATTGTAAGCACGTAATACGTATGTATGTATGTATGTAGGTTACCTTATTACCTATAGACGACACGTTATCCAATATATCATCTAGAATTTGATATTTAATTAAAACCGACCTGGTCCTATGGCGACGCTTTGGCGCAGAGGTGTTAATTACGAGACGTCATATCAAAGGTCACCAAATGGCATGAATAACCCTTTCTAATAAACTAAATTTATTATGAATACAAAAGTTGGTTGCTCTTTTTTACGCAGTAAGGGATCCACGTGATTTGTTACTCAGACTTTATGGGCCGGAGCGTGATCTTTAATCTAAAAGTTGCTGCTTCCTGTGGGACAGACCTGTAGCGTTTTTTGTAATTCAAGATAAATTCTGTATTTAATTATAAAATTTCTTCGGGAAAGTTTGTCTTGAGAATGAAACATAGTTAATGGTTAGTGTACTTTCGAACCTTATATTGAAACTTTCAGCGTATATACTCTTCTCGAATGTGTCAATATATATGTCGGAGAAATTAGCTCCAGTAGAATTTTTAAAAGTACAAAACCGATGACCTCGTCGGTATCGGTTCTGATATTTTACGTATTGATAATAATTACTCAAATTATAACTCATAGAAGATGACACTTTAGCGAAGACAATATTTTACTAATTATAACTATAACAATATTTAACATTCTAAAATACAACTGATAAACACAAACTAAATAATTTAACATTCTAAAATAAAACTGATAAACATAAACTAAATAATTTAACATTTTAAATTACAACTGATAAACTCAAATAATTTTAACATTTTAAATTACAACCGATAAACAATAAATAACTAATAATTTAACACAACACAAACAACTAAATAATTTAACATTCTAAAATACAACTGATAAACATAAACTAAGTAATTTAACATTATAATAATTTCAATTACAACTGATAAACAACTAATAATTTAACACAACACAAACAACTAAATAATTTAACATTTTAAATTACGACTGATAAAAACAAACTAAATAATTTAACATTTCATTTATCAATTTAACAATATTGAGCTCCACCTTATGGTCTAACACCTCTGAGCTCACAATGGAGAGTGAATCCAAAACCCACATCAAACAAGTGCAAGACGTTATCTTAGGCGCCATCTTGTAGCGATTCTATTGGTCAGAAACTGACCAATAGTAATGCACTTGTTTAGATGTTTACAATCTGTTTATTCACATTTAAGAAATAAGTTAATAGTAAATCATTATTATAATTAAATAAATTCTAAGAAATCATAAAAGTATTTATGATTTTCTTTACACAGCTATAGAAGCAAGATATTGAAATCTATAGCTAGTACTTACTTTATTAATGTAGTCAAATTAACACTGATATTCACAATCAAAGCGAAACAAAATAATGAAAATTAACACAGTGCGTTTTCTTTTAAATAAAAATATAGGAAATAGATGTTAACAATGTTTTTAGATAAAGACCAGATCGCCTCCACGGCGACACGGCCATACTGATGGACGATGCGTGCTCTGCATCGCCCTGCATCCTGCTCCCTTCTGTAAAAAGGAAATCAATATTTTTAAGCTAGGCACTTCCACAGTACACCCAAGCCTTTCGTTGTCAGAAAACATGTCAACTTGTATTTTTAGACTGGCGATTGCTATTCCATATGGTAATAGTAAAATTAGCCATAAATAATAAGTTCTATAATACTGCTCATTTCACATGAGCAACTGTATGTGGTGGGTGGAAGGTGGGTGGAAGGTGGGGGGAAGGTGGGTGGAAGGTGGGTGGAAGGTGGGTGGAAGGTGGGTAGAAGGTGGGTAGAAGGTGGGAGGAAGGTGGGTGGAAGGTTGATGCTGCATAGAACAGGGGCTCTAAAGGGTGATGGGACAGGTTGATGCTGTGCTCTGGGCGGTGTATCTGTAACGAAACCATTTTATTTCAGTCTAGCTAGGTACTTCCACAGTAGACCTAGATATTCATTATAATTTTTCATTCATAATAGTAATAAGTTAGTAATTTAGTATTAATTCATTTGTTATTCAAACTATAAATGCATGGGTTATCGACTCAATATACCAGCATTACAAAAACCAGTACATACGAAATGTACTTGATAATTATAATGCTTGGCTTTTGAAGTTTGGTTATGGGTCGCCGAAACGAAGCATAACATCTTTTTGATATGGCTTTGGGGCATCACTCGAACACGCACAACATTTTACTGATCTTTTTGATTTGTCATAGGACGTCTCCACCCGCCTACAACATAATCTTAGTAATATTTGCCCTGCAGTAGGGTTGTTCTCGAACACGCACAACATCTTACTGATCTTTTTGATTTGTCATAGGACGTCTCCACCCGCCTACAACATAATCTTAGTAATATTTGCCCTGCAGTAGGGTTGTTCTCGAACACGCACAACATATTACTGATCTTTTTGATTTGTCATAGGACGTCTCCACCCGCCTACAACATAATCTTAGTAATATTTGCCCTGCAGTAGGGTTGTTTTTTTTTTTTTTGTAATGGTTGTGGGTCGGATCCGCACGCCAAATGCATCTTTTAAAACATAACTATTTGTTAAACACCACCACCATGTGTTAAATAGCTTTAACAAGTATGATATATCAGTAACTTCTTATAAATGGCTAATTGGACGGATCCACGCCAATAGCATCATTTATTTATAGTTTCTTTTTTTTTTTTTTTTTTTACTATTTGGACATTTCATATGCCAATAGCATCTTACTTATTGCTAAAAAAAACCCCATTAAGGAAAGTTCTCACCGGATATTACGTTCAGGTTAAGTCCGAAGTCATTTAAGAACTATTCTCGGTTCTCGGGTAATTGTAACGCAGGCAAAAGTTGCGAGGCCTCGCTGCTAGCAGGAAGCCCAGCCTGCTGATCTTGCGGCAATATGACCGCAACTTTGAAACCTTATGAAGTCGCCCAGGATGACCAACAACCTTCTTCACCAGGTAGTGATCATTATTGAGCACACTGTACACGGCATGCGCTGCGCAGTGCACACTCGACGACAGAATCCTTGAACCCGGTGTTTTGACTTGAGGTGCAACGGCGTTAACAATAATATTGTCCGGATCTGAAACATATTGAGCGAAAGAAAGGACCGTCTGTTAATTAACAAATACAAATGAATGATTATCAAATGTTGAAGGGCGCTCCCGGTTTGCATTAACTCTCTGCCAGTGCAATCTGCACAGACGTCCTTGTTAGGCGTCCTAATGTCTAATGGTTTTGCCCTCGCACGACTTTAGATTGATCGGTAGGACACGGATAAATGCATTTGATGACGAAAACACAAGAATAACTTGCAACGCCTAAAATTATCAACTAGGATCCTATCGCTGCAGTTATTTCAGTTGGATCACCATGATCACATTAAATATCTCTTCAGTTGATACCCCTGAGATACCAAGCCAGGGAGTATCACCTGTTACGGCAACATTTATAACATGTGCCTGTCTATTCCTACTCCTACGCGCTTTTGGCACTACCATCAGCACCACGCGCCACACGAGTCACACGCGCCACACGCGCACTCTTAACATATAACCACGCCTACGCGCTTGTGACACTCGGTCACCAGCACCACCGTGGCCCAGTCCGTTAGATTGAAGAGATCGGCGACGGCGCAGGTTTATGCGAAGCACTGAAGCACTACGTCTGGCAGGCTGGGGACTGCCAACTGGAAATGGTCAGCCCGCAGCACCAGTACGAGCGGTGAACAGATTATTGGTTTGAACACGAAGCTTTACTCCGCTTGGCTGTTTCTGACCTTGACGTAGTCTTGATAGATCATATCGCACCAATGATACGATCGATCGCATCCACATCGTGGGTCGTGGTAGCACTTGCGGTACGCCCTGACGAAAGCAATGTCGTAGAGTCTTGATGCTACACTAGTCACAATCACTACACGCGGACGCGGCGGCGGCCCGCGTGGAGGTGAACGGAGCGACGACGACGTTAATATCAACAACGTTAATAGCTTTCTGAAAAGAGTCACGTTCACACGACTGGTATCAGGCTTTTTTTTTTTTTTTGCAGTTGTTGCTAATTTAAAATTAAATAAAAACGCAAAGCAGGATAGTTAAATAAAAAAAAAATTATTATCGAAATGTAGGTAAGTTGTCAAATTACTAAGGAACATGAAGTACAACACACAGAAAGACACAGTGTATATTGCTTTTAAACAAATTAGAACGAACTCACCAGATCTTTTTCATCGTACAATACGTTACCACAGTAACAAATTGGATCAGAACACATGAGGTTCCGATCCCACTTCTGATGTCGGAGAAATTAGCTCCAGTAGAATTTTTAAAAGTACAAAACCGATGACCTCGTCGGTATCGGTTCTGATATTTTACGTATTGATAATAATTACTCAAATTATAACTCATAGAAGATGACACTTTAGCGAAGACAATATTTTACTAATTATAACTATAACAATATTTAACATTCTAAAATACAACTGATAAACACAAACTAAATAATTTAACATTCTAAAATAAAACTGATAAACATAAACTAAATAATTTAACATTTTAAATTACAACTGATAAACTCAAATAATTTTAACATTTTAAATTACAACCGATAAACAATAAATAACTAATAATTTAACACAACACAAACAACTAAATAATTTAACATTCTAAAATACAACTGATAAACATAAACTAAGTAATTTAACATTATAATAATTTCAATTACAACTGATAAACAACTAATAATAATTTAACACAACACAAACAACTAAATAATTTAACATTTTAAATTACGACTGATAAAAACAAACTAAATAATTTAACATTTCATTTATCAATTTAACAATATTGAGCTCCACCTTATGGTCTAACACCTCTGAGCTCACAATGGAGAGTGAATCCAAAACCCACATCAAACAAGTGCAAGACGTTATCTTAGGCGCCATCTTGTAGCGATTCTATTGGTCAGAAACTGACCAATAGTAATGCACTTGTTTAGATGTTTACAATCTGTTTATTCACATTTAAGAAATAAGTTAATAGTAAATCATTATTATAATTAAATAAATTCTAAGAAATCATAAAAGTATTTATGATTTTCTTTACACAGCTATAGAAGCAAGATATTGAAATCTATAGCTAGTACTTACTTTATTAATGTAGTCAAATTAACACTGATATTCACAATCAAAGCGAAACAAAATAATGAAAATTAACACAGTGCGTTTTCTTTTAAATAAAAATATAGGAAATAGATGTTAACAATGTTTTTAGATAAAGACCAGATCGCCTCCACGGCGACATATATATATAAGTTATTTACGGTTTCGACGTTCGAATATTACGCCTGATTCTAAGGTTTCTTGTCGCTATCGAACCAATGTGCCTCCAACAATACAGTAGCTGTACGTCAGCTGTGTCGCGTGGGTGTCACTGTCGAGACATCAATTACTGCCATACATACGAGTACGTACCGGCGTCGTACGCCCACTTCAATTTTCGAAAGCAATTTTTGTAGAATAGCTTCGTTATTCGGGCTTCTAGTCAATAGATAATATTGATAATATAAGTTTCGCGCACTGCCAATAAACTGTCAGACTCGTCGGATTAACTTGGAAACTCAAACATTGTTGGGTATATAAATATATTGATAACAGTCCATCTTATGATTTCGCGATTTATATGACAACTGACATGTTACGAGTATGTTGTAAACCTATTCACATTGTATCACATCGCATCGTAGTTTTGCTGAGTAAAGAGCTGGCTATGTGACCACGAAAGCCGCAATTACTATTTGAATGACGCAAATATTAATACATTAATATATGTTTAAAATGTATTTCATAATTGAGTTTTTGGTGATTTTGTCATTACTCCTGTTTCGTAATGAGTAAAAAATTATAATAAAAAAATTCAAACATTAAAATGGTATACAAATTTACTCTTTTATATTATGTGTGATACTATGTTATCTGACTGCCTAGTTGGTCTAGTGACAAAATATAAGGCCGCAGACCCGATAGTCTTGGGTTCAATATCCTGGTCGAGCCAATAAATAGTTATTGGGTTTTTTTGTCAGAAAATTCTCAGTAGCCTCCAGGAGTCTGGAAGTTGGAAGTGTGTCCACTCCCGTGCCTCGGAAAGAACGTTAAACCGTTGGTCCTGCGCTTGAACTCTGTCCGGTCGTGTCGGATTGCCATCCCATAGGATTATGAGAGTACCTAAGGGAATAGAGAGTGCACCTATGTCTGCGCACACACTGATGCACTACAATATCTCCTGCGCAGTTGACTCATCTCTCTTGAGATTGGCTATCACGGCTGAACGCGGCTGAATTCGGTCTGGAGGACATTATTATTATTACTTTGTTTCGTGTATCAATAAAATAAAAACAAAAGTAAATTATTATAAAATAGTTTATTTTCCTTCGATAAAATGTTAAAACTTAATTTATAATATATTTTAAATATAATGTTGTCTGTTCATTTATTTCATTCTATTTCTGATAACGAAGTCGAACGTGTTTTGACGTGACAACGTCTTATAAATTGGTTTGCCGGGTGACACTTCAAGAAACTGCGTTACGCTCCGCTCACGTTATGCGCTCACAATGAGAGCGAGTGAGAGGCACGCGTCCCTTCCACTCGGGCATGGTTAGCCCGCCTAAGAGCGAGAGAGACAGACATAAAAAGTGAAATTCAGTGCGAGATTCTTTGTATAAATTAATGTTTTAAATATAATTTTTTGTATAAATAAATGTTTTAAATTGTTACTATTATTTCATCCTTCTTCCTACTATACGAATGAATATTCACATTAAAATTATTTTACCACTCAAAGTCGTTGTCACGTAAAACTTTCGCCCGTATACCGACTTTACAGGCAACCAATTTTTTTTTTTCTAAAACACGTTTCTTTCGTTCTTAAACAAAAAGTGGAGCAGTGCAGTAATCCAGCCAGCGACGTAGCGCTCATATCTTATTTGTAATGTTTATGACTTTCTCGGGGAATGCGGACTCAGAAGTTAGCCACAACACCACTACACTAGACCAACGAATCGGTCATGCTTTTTTTATTTTTTTACTTTATACTCTTGTATTGTATTGTAAACTGTATTCGGTTTACTGCCTTCAAAAGATTTTTTTTTTGACTCACGCTAAACTTAATAGAGACTTACGGTTATTAATAATAAGCAAGTGTTATGCTACTCATATTATTACTAAATCAATATTTTTAACTTTAATTTTGTCTATTCTCTTCTACACCCTGACTATTTAAAGACAATATTAGTACTTACTTGTTAATTTTTATATAGTAGTTATACGAGTATTACCAGTTAGTTTAACTACTTCTGGTGCTAATGTAATGCTATATCTGTATGTAGGAGACCTACCTACCTGTGTTAACTGTAATGCTTTATTCATTTTAATCAAATCGTATTTCCGATATCTGAAAATAATCCGCTTCATTCGGGAGCGTGATTGTTGGATCACGACCGTCCGTCATCGCGCAGTCTCTGTTTAACTTTAATCTTTATAATACGCTACATAATTCGCTTTTAATTGAACATTAGCTAGTTCAATACAAGTGTTGTAATTCATTTTACTGCGACAACGTAATATATACTTATAAGTAAGTTACGATAAATTGAAAAATGTATATTAAATAGTATATTCAATATCAGCATTGCACCCGTGCGAAGCTGAGGCGGGTCGCTAGTATAATATAAATTTTAAATTTTGAAAATTTCAAGCCGCCCAAATAAATTGCGCTAATTTTAAATACCATATTTAGTACTACTATTAATCTGTAAGCCGGTAACCGACCGTGGAAGACTATAAATCAGTCCTTATTGAACATTCACACACCGCGTAACTGGCAAGTTCATAATGGTTACCTTCATAACTTTTATCTTATATATTTTGGTATTGATTGAATCATAAAGATTAATTGATTCTGATATTAAAATATAAAGCATTAATTTTTATGATTATAGTTAATTGACTCGGTTATCGTAATTTTAATCATAACTTTTTATAGAACAACAACATATTATTTATTAACAATCAATATAACTTATTAGTGATATTGACTTATTATTATTAATAATGACTTGACTGCAGTCCGACACGACGGCAGAGAGTTTACGCGAAGACGACTACTCGCGCTGTCTGAGGCACGGGAATGTAGCACTTCTAACTTACAAGTATTATCGGACTGCCATTGAGATTTTTGTACAGAAAACAAATTTTATTGAATTAACCTGGGAATTGAATTCAGTATCTACAGACTGACAAGCCAGCCATTAGACAAACGAATCATGTAGGTTGTTGTTATATAACTAATAGTATATAATGATTATATAAATCTGTTCCTACTTACTTTAAGTGGTATCGAAGCGATCCAGCAGAGCCATCAGCGAGAAGAGTCACGTAACACTGAAAACATTAATATACGTAAATACGCTTTGAACTTTATAACATAACGCTCAGCCGCCTCGACGCTATTAAATCCTCCTTATATCCGTTTCCGACATGTGTTCTCAGAGAAATCTAGTAACCGGAAAATGGAGAGCCGCCCGTGATATAGCGTTTCAAATGTTTCTATTAATGCGAGTACGTGAACGGCGAAACATTTTCTATTCAATACTCAATAAAGGGCTCTAGTATTCGTACTTTCTAAGGCTCCTATGTATCTTATATACCACGAGCAATACATAATAATTATAAGTCAGCCAATCCACTAATGTCTTTATATTTCGAAACAATATTTTTTATGTGTAGTGGAATATAAGAATGTTTATTTTGTATGTTAACTTCATCAAATCAAAGATATCCATCATAGTGTTTTTGTGATTAAGATTAAAATAAATAATGAAAGTATATTTAACTGTGCAAGTGTGCTGTGTTTTCTTACTAAATATCAGATGAACCTGATTTTAATATTATTGAAGTTACAGCCACCACAGCCACAGTCACCGAATAAATATGCCGATACGAGTATCATACCCACTCGTACCCTTCATTATACAAGGCTTTCGAGAATTTTCTAAAAATACTAACCATGGGCGGAAAGTAGCTGATAAAATTAAAAAACTTCGGAGTACTTTTACTAAGTTTAAGAGGTTTCGAATCCTGCGAACACCGATAAGTGCTACCTGTTCCTTTCTCGCTAAACTTTCTATAATTCAACAGAGAGAGACAACTATAATATTATTGTAGCTATCGATAAGGTATTAATTTTTATTTTGCATTAACGATATTATTGAATTAAATCTTTTTATTACGTTGGTTGTATATATTTTGTCTTCGTCGTATTTGAGATATGTGAGAGTATTCTACTATCGCGAGCCAATCAGCTCGTCGATAGCTTTATATTCTGGCGATAAGACGAGCTTACATAACTTAGTTGTTAAGGTATTCCGTAACATTAGTATTTAGTTGTTTGACATAGTCTTAAAACAATTCATTCATCTGTTTTGTAAAACTATTTCAATTGTAATACACACTCGCCAGACAATTATATCTTGTAATTTGTTACTAATGGACTCGTTCTCGTTATAACTTCTATTTAGAGTATCAATAAACAAGAACCACTCACAAACCACAAAACCATTAGATATCTCATATCCATTTCATTATGCCATCAGTTAAACGGCCTCGCGTCAGCCTTAAGATCAAAAACAAACGTCCGAGTTTTATTATTATAGAATACAAATATCATGAATGCACATCATTAACGGCGGCCAATACACAGTTCAAATAATATATTTATCCCCTAAAGTTGCAATTCTACCCTGAATAATGCATTCCGTTAAAAATAAGTGGTTTTACTAGGTGGTAGAGCTTTGCGCAAGCTCGTTTGGGGAGGTACACTAAGCAGGAAGACTTACTTCTGTTCCTGTTTAGGCACTAGGGACATAACATCTTAGTTTCCATGGTAGGCGATATAAAGAGTAAGACTGTTTACATCGCCAATGTCTATGAGTGATGACCACTTACCATCAGCAGGCTCGTTGGCCCGTCCGCTTGACTTTAATCTCAAAAGTAAGATCAGGATAAACAAATTAAAAGTTTGTGGCAAAACTTATCTGTTTTATCTTAAGTAAGGCTTCGTATAATCTGCTTGCAAGTTTATCTTTCCTTTGGGACGAGGCTGCGAGGAAAAGCTTGTATAAAAAAGATAATTTACTTTACAAAGCAGCTTATTAAGTCCGCTGCAGCTCACTATTCTATTTAGGACTGTAGCGAGAGATAAGAGTTTTTCCTTTTATAAAGTAACGAATTAATATCTGTGTAACGAACATGCAGTGTTATTAAGCGTGCACGCTGCGATGCAGGTCTCCTCGGCGAGTGCTTCTTACCGTGGCACTTATAAAATGTATAATAAAAACTTAAGATTACCACGCTTGCCACGTTTACCCGCGTAAATTTAAAAATATAGTGTATTTTAAGCGCGAAAACGTATATAATCATATATATTATCTATGTACTAAAATGAAGGAAAAATTTAACGGGTCGACATAATCATAAACCGGTGGTAGATTTATCACAATCAATAAGAAAGTGTAACACTTCTACATTGAATAAAGATATTTGAAATTTGAAATTTTAATATTTAGTATTGTTTGTATAAACAAATAAATAAAATTGAAGTGTTTAAATAAAGTTGTTTATCAGTGATTTCAAAAGAAATCTTTCATTTACTATGGCAAGTTTCCAAAATCACAATTTCTTTGTTTTAGACTACCGCTGATTCCACAACGTGTCTACAGACTGCGTAAGTACACAGCACGAGACGGTTAGTTATGTACTCGTATTATTTATTAGGTATGTCATTACATAATTCTGACAAATCTTAAACATACCGTAAGCTATACCTGTTCTTCATCATTATCTTATCATGCAATATATTTTTGTGCAATAATATCTATCCATGTTTTTAGGGTTCCGTACCTCATAAGGTAAAAACGGAACCCTTATATATATTATATATATTATAGGATCACTTTGTTGTCCATCCGTCTGTCTGTCTGTCTGTATGTACGGCTGTTTATGCCGCAAAAAAACGTATATTTCGACACTCAAGGAAATTAAAATTGATAGGGTATTTCCTGTTGACCTTTAACTACGAAATTTGGCAAGTAATACCGTCTTATACTACAAGTATAGGGAATAATCTGAAAACTATACATTTGTCATTAAATCATAATAACACAGGGTCTATGCAAGACCCCCCCGCGTGGGATCTCCACCTTGTCGTGGTGGAGGGGCTCAGTACCCGTGGTAAGGTGAGCCACGGGGAAGCTAAGCGGGATCCCAGGTGTGGGGCGCTCCTCGTGGGCCTCAGGAGGAGGCTTGCGTTGGATGCCCCCAGGGAGCGGGTGCGGGAGATAGTTCTGTCTATCCCTTGCAGTCGGGAGTGATCGCGGGAGGAGAGGCGTGTCGGTGTTGCGTTGCCGCGCGCTCTATCTCCCGCGACCGAATGGGGGCGCACCATTTGTTGCGTTGCGGGGAGGTCAGGGTGTTCGAGCCTACGGGCTATCCGCCGGGGTGTCAGGGTAGAATGCTCACGCGATCCCTTGACACCCCCTTAAAAGGGCGGTGAAGTATACGCTGTGGTTTTAGTGGGTATTACGGCCATGCATTCCAGCCGTCGAGTCCCACATACCCCCCCCCCCGCTTTTCATATTGCGGGGGGCAAGCGTAAATGCATTTCCACAGCGAAAAAAAGGATCTATGCAAGAAACGGCGGTCCACGGCGGGCCGGTCATGTGGGGGTATCATATGAAAGGGCTTCATTGGCACAAGCTTAAACAGATTATTAATTATTTTTATGATGTAAAATTTTCTTTTTTTCTAAGAATAAAAAAAATATCTTTTTTGTGTTTTATAACTATAGGTAGGTACCTAATAATTTTGGTGTATATAGTACCTAACAGTTTACACTGTTATGCATACCTGCTTATTTAATTTAGAATTTTGTAATTAAACATAACCCTAAATATGTACCTACTGTACGGAACCCTCGGTGGGCGAGTCCGACTCGCACTTGTCCAGTTTTTTTTTACATAAAAACTAAATTTATTTATGGCCAAAATTAAAAATTACTGGGGATTTTATTACAGAAACGAATAATCAAGATTATTGTGAATGTTCATGGTACTGTTGTAAATATATTTAACACAATCACTGTAAGTATGCCTACTCGAGACTCGAGCTCCGACATTACAAATAACTGTCTAAGCTAGACAGGTTTCGTGGACTAAATAAACAACAATTAATCCCTGTACATTACTTTTACAGAGGCTGGAATTTGTTTTATTAAAAAATTGCACCATTTTAGCGATATAGACGATCCAATAAAAATAGATTCTCAAAATCGGTTCACAACTGGCGAAGGTGTTAGGCTACAAACTCACAAAGAAAATAAAACGAAAATATTAAATTCTTTTACGTTACGTATGTACAGTTACATAAATAAACTTATATAACGTAAACACTATCATTATGTATTTATAAAAAAAATAATGACATGTTACGGTCTCATTCCTGCAATATCATTGTTAATATTTCGGCCGCATGTAATGTATGCGTTAGTTTACGAGTGGTTTTAATATATATGTATGTATGTATGTTTTGCTCGCATTGTTAGAATTCATGTCACATCGTGATATGTCCCGGGAGGCGTCAACTGAGATGTGAACCTAATTTGCGTCTGTTTTTGTCTCCTCGTTCATTATCTAATCTGAGATAAGTACAAACACGACATGACGATGATACAAGCTTAGCTGTACAATACTATACAATACTAGCTTTGCTCCGCGCGGTTTCATGACGTACGTTATTCTATAACCTTTCACAATAAATTGGGGGGTATGGTATTGCTTCTGTGGGCGACTATGACGGTTCATACCATCACGTGGTCAAGGTCGGCGAACCTATTTGTAATAGTAAAAATTAAATTTATATATAACGACTTTAATATTTTATGTATTATTCGTTAGCTACAATTGTATTAGTTTGCCGGACATAGCCATCTGCAATCACTGACAAGATATACCTATATTACAATTCGCACGTAACAGTTTGAAAAATAATTTTTAAATTTTCATCGACAGCAGTGATCAAACAATGACTGGAAGTGATTGCCGTTCGCGACTGCAATATTTCACAGTGAGATAACAACTGCCTGAATTCGGATTTATTTCTGCTCTGTTCTGCTCGTTATGCTCGCTGTTCCTTTTAATAAAATAAATGTCGAATTATAAATATCTCTATTCAATTCAAATTTCCGTTTAATACGGGGTGTATACACGCACAATCAAGATGAGAAATGTCTTTGGCTTGAGTGTCTCAGAATATTAAATAATTTCGAGAGGCTTAAAAATAGTTTCTGCATACGTTTAATAAAGACAGCTAAATTTCATCAAAATGATTGTGACAAAAAAGGTAAAGAATAAAAAATATATCAAACACAAATTAATATTTTCAAAAGTAATTAATAACAAACTAAAGACGTTACAAACAAATAAAGTAACTTACTTAATTATGAGTGTACCTTTATCTTTGCAAATAAGCGAGCGTCAGGCTTATAAGTAAATGTAATAATATTCAAATAATATTCATAATATTCTTAATGAGATTACTAGTTTCATACTATTTCTTTCATGCTAGCAACATGATGTATACATTCGTGTCGTTGTTTTTAAATCAACGTACTTATATTAGGCATTCTGATCGTTTTCAGGCAAGGGTTGTTTCAGAACGAATCTCCAAGACATCACATATCCCTGACGGTGTCGATTCCCTGAGCGATCAGTCACTGCGAGATAAGGAGACGATGTAGCTGAGATTACACCGTCTCCCGGCCTTGACTGATGTGTCCCGATCACTTTCGAAGTGAATCGATAGAAAACTAAGGTACGGAGTATTATTTAAACTGCTCCACTGATAGCAAGAAGACCGAAGAGCAGAAGCGCCGTCTTGGAGTAATTTATTACTTCATCGAGGCAGTATTGGCATTAAGTATCTGGCTCAAGCTGCTGTTCCAGAAATTGTCAGAAGGAAAATATTGAGACTTATTTATTGCTACACATCACAGTGATCATTTAAACATCATATAATATGTTGTGTGGCAAGAGGAGTCATCTCAGTATAGCTACGTCGAAACAAAGCACTGGTTTTCAGTTAATCAGTCGAGTTTTACCTCGGACCACGACACTTAAAATTAACAAATAATGTATTAGGCATCAATTAATTGTAGTAATATTAAAGTATTACAAACTCACTAATAACGGAGAGAAACGAAACAAAGAAAAGTAAACTGTCGAACAATGACTCGGACTCAAAAATATGTGGAGACGCGAATGCACATATTTATTAACAAAAGTGTCGAGGGAGCGACACTCGCTAGTGACGGACGGGAAGCGTCCTTAAACCGTCATTAGTGGGAGTGAGTGATTCAGTGTTGAAGGAACGGAAATATATGCAACGACAAATCAACGTAGTATTTGATTTATACGAACCTAACTCGAATGTTTTATATCGCTATAAAAACCTTCCTTTCTGAATCTGAAATACTGTCTGCTTCGTATTATTCATGTGATTGAACTCGATTATTCTTGGAAAATAGGAGTTTTAAAATACGTAGATAATTTTTATTTTATACTTTTTGTTTCGTGTATAACTAAGAATTCGGTTGTTTTCATACTATTATTTTTACGACATTCGTCTCGAAGCAATTAAACTGTTTTTACGTTACCGAATAGAGCTGCCCGGCCTATTTATAATCGTGGAGCTCAAGACTCCGGTCGGGATGTTTTATACAAAGTAGGAACGCTCATATATTATGCATAATCCCAATAACATTGATCATATTCATAGAAACAGTGATAGCACGACAAGTAGGTAATAAGCTTATAACGACTATTTTAGAATCTTTCCTCGGACAAGGTATTTGTCTCTATAATAAAATTCATACTTCATTCATTCAGACATTTTTAAGTTTACTAGTTAATACATTTAAATCAGTTTTTTAGTTAAACAAACATTAATAAATAAGGCGTAGTCAACACAAGATTATATTGATGACAAAAAGCACGGAATGAGTGCTTGTTGACTTCCAGCCAGGATATAAATATACTAAATTTGATTCTATCGACATAACTAACATGACTGTTGGAGTTTCTCGCCGATTCTTCTCGATAGAATCTTCCATCCGTTCCGGACACTGTACCGGTGCAGGAGTAGCTCCACGTTTAATATATTATGCTTATAATATTCTCTGCCTCTTTGGTTTAGCGGCTAGATATAAGCCCACAGACCCGGTGGTCGTGGGTTCAATACCCTGGTCGGGCCAATAAAATTATTGAAATTTTCTGTCGAAAATTGTCAGTAGCGGATTCTGGAAGTTGGAAGTGTGTACATTCCTGTGCTTCGGAAAGCACGTAAAGCCGATGGTCCAGCGCCTGAACTATTTCCGGTCGTGTCGGATTGCCGTATCATCGGGTTATGAGAGTAAGGGAAAAGATAGTGCATCTGTGCACACACTTGTGCACTTGTGCACTATGTCCTGCGCAGTTGGCTAATCTTTCTTGAGATTGGCCGCCGTGGCCGAAGTCGGTCAGGAGGACCATTATTATTATTATAATATTATCTATTTCAATAAAGTATATTTTGACTTTATTTATTTACTTGATTGAATGTCTATCAGTGGTAATTACTAAAGCAAAAAAATCAATATAAGCAGCTATTAGTGTTAAGCCTTGGCCTGAAATTTTATTTAACTTTTTCCGTGAATCTTTTTCATTTTTGTAATTAAGGGCAATAAAGTTATTAGCAATTTATTCATCGCTTTTGAAACAATATTTAATGTTCATGTATTCATTCTATGAATGAGTGATGTATCATTTAGGCTAAATTTATATTTGTATTACACTATTTTTTGTATTCTTAACTAACGATATGGTTATGTCATTCAATAAATTAAAGTAATGGTTATTGTCTTTTCTACTTAATGTATTATTATTTATTTGTATCTGTTATCAAATGTGTATCATAAATCTGCTCGAGCGGAACCGGACAGTCTAAAACAGAACCGCCCGCTCGCCGCGCGCCACGGTCGTGAACCTCGGCCGTGCGAGTTGCTATATACCTATCACTTAACATATTATTCCGATTACAAACTTATATTTCAAATTAAATTTGATATTTAATTTACAACAAATAAATAATATTAAAAATAGTGTGTAGAGTTGTTAACAACGAACTAGATTTTGCAGTTGAAAACGGACACGATGCCCATCCTAAGATGAAAAGATTTGTATTATATCACAATAAACTATTTTCACTTGAAAGAATCACAATTGGAGATTCGTCTTTTTGTCAACAATATATATTGTCAAAGAATATTGTCTCTCCGAGCCAGCAAAGCAAATATATCAGTCTGTTCTTTCATGAAACGTTTATAACAAATAATATTGTAATGATGAAATAAGTGCTGTCTTAGAAGTTTGCTCGTGTAGATTTACAGCCTTTCTAACTTGTCTGACTTTCTTTTGACTTTAATTGTTTTTAATATAAAATTTTCAAACGGACATTGCTCCCTTCGAGATTCCTTTAATTAGTTCTTGTACATCAAGTGTTACTGCAAATAAGAACGCTTTCATGTTCTCGAAGTTGATGCCAAAATGTTCATAATAAATAACTCGTAACGTTGATTTTATTACGATACAATGGTACATCCAGTAACAACGATGACGTCTAACGTAGTTTGCATTACCGAGAGTGCAAGTTACGAAAAACTCAACTCACTTACTTTAAATTGACGTGCATTGATCTGACTGTTGTCAGAAGTGTTATATTTAGCACATTATAATTTTTACATTACTTAAGAATTAAAATAAATTGCTAGCTTTAAGGCACAATTTGTTTATCTATATTGTTATTTGCTATTATATCTATCTGTTACTCAAATTCGCAATAAAGACATTGAATAGAATCTTTGTTTAGATAAGAAAATATTGATAAATAACGAAATTTCATTAGGTTTTTATTAAATAGCAATTTTTTATATACATTTCCCGAACTTTTTTTGATTAGAATTTTCGGTTGTTTCGAATTTCAATACAAATTATTTTAGTGGTGAATTTTGTAAAAACAAATGCCTCAGTTTGTTTCAAATGTGTAATAATCTGAAAACAATAATAAAACCACAGATGTTACATGTTTTGGAGTTTGCATTAGAATCAAGATCTGAGTTATTTTTGAAATTGTTTGTACATAACAATATTTCAACTTTAAATTAGCTCACAACAGAATTTGCGACGATGTTTTATTGGTAATCGATGTCAAATGACCTGCTAGTTGTTGTCACCTCTGTTCTTGGACGTTGTTAAAATAACAGTTGGCACTGAAGTACTATTGCTGACATAACTCTGTGCTAGCTAATCTAAGTCTCGTTTGCTCGTATACAAACGCACTAGCTACTAAGTCACTCGACTGATATCAAATATAATATTTGTCGGTTGTAGTGGCTAGCTATGCGATTTACTATTGTTTGTTTGTTAGCTGCAGCCGTTACAATACAATATAGCATTTCTTCATCTATAAATCTTCATCTTGGTGACTGGTTATTATTTTCTAAACGATAATACAGTTCGCTATTCGTGTCTGATGTTTCAGTGGTCAAAGTGATGAATGCGCGATCACAAGTGTTACAATGGCCAGTTCATCTATTCGTGGATATCAGCGGCTGCCAAGTACACGGCGTGTCGCGGCCAAGACATGGCGTGGACATTTATTTTCGCCGGCACATGTGTTCCTGCGACACAAGTGCAATACGCTTATATTGTTATCTTCACGGATACAGTTGTTTGTAATTAGTCGCCGGTATGTATTGGCGCGGTATGTATATGCCGTAAATTCCGTGTTACTCGCGACTAGTTCCACGGGACACGTGGCATTGTCTTTGTTGTGGCGCACGGGGAAGATCGATTATTATTAGGTTTGCGACGTGTAGTTGCATTAGCGAGTTACGTGTGCACTTGATTTCGTTAAAATCTTGAAAAATACTTGACATTTGCCTCTCACAGCTTCAGCTGCGGCGTTTTAATTCAATTTAATAAGCACAGCTTCATTATCTATTCGAATTACTAATCAACTTCAAAAGTTAGGAATTTAAATTAAAATAAATCTTTATACGACAAACTCTTTATTAACTTCTTAATCTTCCAAAGATTTGAAAGATATCACCGGTGCGAAAAGTAGATTAAAAAAATTGGCAAGAACTCATTGTTAGTATTTATCATATCATATTATATTATCTGATACATAATATGTAGTACATAACATTTTTATATCATAATTTAAGAATATGTGACATAAAGCAATATTAAATTATAAAAAAAATCGTATCGCCCATAAATACAATTTATATGAACTATTATCCGTTAATTCACAAAACAATAAATATAATGTGCTGTCAGCTATAACATCACACTTTGATACATATGATGTCTGGCGTATTTATTCTTTATTATTTATAACATTGCTTTGCTCGCGATGGCCCTGCGGGAAACGTGTAAATCTTAAGACTACTGCGAAGATGTGGGTTCGAGTACACGAGGGGGAATTGAGTAAAGCACAATATTTGAGAAAACTTGCATTATTCCGATGAGAATCTGCTACATGTGTATCCTTCTCCCCAAGAGGAAAGGAGACAGCATTTACTTTTCCTTTTTTTCTGTCAGTCGTGATGTAATTCGACCATAGATATAACCAGAGCGACAAATAAATATAGTTTTGATTAAATCACGATATTCGTCATATTTGATTACTATCCTTTTAATTTCATCTGTATATTTTACGAGCAGCTCGGATCCAATCATCGCTTCAGATGAGATTTCACTGCTCGTCGAATAGCGATGATCATCCAATTTTATAGCCATAGAATGCTGCGCGAAGTAACTCCGTGTGCGTGTGTGTGCGTGCGTATGCGAATGAAAACGTCACGCGGTGTATGTATGTATGTGTTTGTGATGTTATATTTATCATCTTATTCTTAGTTTTCCTCTCACATTTATAAAGTAATAAAGTTTATTATTAGAAATTATAGTGAATGAGGTTTTATCATCCTGAGGATAAGTTCTAGATTGTTTTTACAAATCCAAGCGTCTTTCTGCCTGTGCGGGTACCCGCCCGCCTAATAGCGTCAATATTAACAAAAAAAAATCTATCTAACGTTTAATTAGGTTATTTTGTAAAAAATATCTCAAATATCTTTAGATTAGTAACAGTCTTTAATATTTTATTTTATGTTTCTAAAATGGACGTTTTGGAAATACTTCTTTGATTCTGGTTTCAAGACGTATAAATCACTATCGCTACATATTATAAAACGCGAACGCGATAAACCAAAAAAACTACTGAACGGATTTCATACGGTTTTCACCAATGGATAAAGTGATTCAATAGGAAGGTTTACGTGTATAATTTATTAGTGTTTTCTGTAAATTTGTTGAAATATGACCATAATTGTTGAAGAAGTCGAAAAAAAAACGAGCCGATTGGGAGCTTTCATCGAAAACGCTGTAAAATCTCTTTGAATTATAACAAAATAATGTATGGTGAAATTGTTCCCCTTTCATAGATCTACAGAAAATCCGTGATGGAATATGTAATTCGAAAGCTATAAAAACGGATATGATATTAATCCTTATCAAATTAAATACGTTATTTACTTTAAGCATTTCATGTATATTATAATTGCCCTTTACATCACCCAATTTAAATTAATATCTTAAGAGTTATCGTAATTTTAAAACTATCGCGCACTAAATAATTAAATATATTCAAGTAGTCTCAAAACGATAATACTAACGCGCGATGCAACCGCCCGCACGCCCCCGCGTCCCGCTGTCGTTTTTAGGAATATTTACTCTGCTACTCGGGCGAAGCCGGGGCGGGTCGCTAGTCATCCCATAAAAGAGATTGTCATCGAAGGATGACACACTTACCTGTGTGCAGAAGATAATAATCTGTAATAAAAACAGTAATTAGTTATTTATTTATTATTTTATATTTTTGATGTCTACTGTAATTGAATGTTCATTTTGCTAATTTACTTTATGCCCAACAGGATATTGTACGTGTAAAAAATTAACCCGGCGCGTAGGTATTTGCAAAAAGGTACAATACAACAAGCGGTCTTAAAATGAATATTGTGATAAATTCAATAAAGTGTTAATTTGTACAGGTGATTTTGTAGTAAATATTAAATATATAAAAAAAAGTAAATTATGAAAATAAGTTTTACGAACATGAGGAAAATATTTTTCCGAAGTGTAAATAATTGAACAAGTAGTTAGTTTACTTAACTACGATATAACAATTAGGTAATATAATCATCATTTGTTTACAGTATGTGCGTAAAAATATGCGAAAATCTTTTAAACATACATACATCATTGGAAAATATATGATGAGAAACGACAGCGCAGTTATCCCTTGCGTTTAATGTGAAATTAGCCCTTAGTGTGTCCTCGATTAGTATGTGGACTTTTAAATGTATATTTTATATAAACAGATGTGACAAAATGATGCGGAAAATTATCGGAAATTCCGAAATACATGCGTGTCAGCGTGACGGCGAGCGCGTCGACGTGACGGACGGTGAGTCATATCTGCGAGAAATGTCAAAAAAGTATCACAAATAGATTTGTTATTTCAATGACGATTGTCGGACGACGGCTTTATTTATTTAAAAACATTTCTAGTAAAATATTGAATTCTCTTACTTTTTGTAGCAAAGCGTGGCCCACAGTCTTAAGTTTAAGATTGTCTACGCCCTGCTGACCATAATACCTAAATAATGATATAATAGTTTAATTAATCTTGTGCCAGTAATTAATGCCTTATAAAAATATACATACATATACTTATACTCAAATATACGTATATACTCAGACTAAACTATACAGCTCGTAAATAAACCATCGCTGGGTAGAATCTCTTCTTCTCTTAAGTTTGAGTTTAGAGCTTTCCCCTTCATCACTCAATGCGGACGCGGAAACAAATGTGGCTGAATTTCACAAATCAAGCGAATGCAGTTCAGTGATTCGCGACCGAATCTAAGCCCGCTGTCGTCGATCACGTCGCTGTGTTACATATTTACTGAGCCAATTCCAATTGAACTTTACTAATATACTGTTTAACTTGCGTAATTTCGTCCTCATCCCAATTATATAGCGAGAAATGAATGCACGGAATCTCTTAAGTCTCAATCTGAACAAAGATTTGTAAACCGTTTAAATATAATCGTTTTATAAGAATGCACATCTGCGAGAGTCTCGCGCTCGGATTGTTAATGTTACGAGCGCGCCGGTTTATGAAACGCGAACAGCTAAAAGTGCGGTTAAACTTTTATTAAAGCGAACATCAGTTTTGAAGATTAGAAGTTCTTTTTTATATTGCTCGTCAAGTCGAACGACTACTGCGAGCTAACCGCTGAGGCGTCTGTGGGTTATTTTGGCATCGTGAACATTATATTGTGCTATTATTTACTAACAAAACTGAAATCTTTATTATTATAATATTCTGATCAATCTGCATGTTGCAACGCGTTCATCCCGAGAATTAGAAATCTCACCAAGTCAGTGGGATGGGTCGTTTATTAGGAAAGGTTAACCAATCAGGCGAAGTATAGTAAAATACTCATCAGGAGTTCCGGTTCAATCAGGCACAATCAATTAAATTTTGTGCCATTAAATCCGCGAGTACCGACTACCGCTTCTTTACAATATACATTGTACATAATATATAGTAGTACCTAATAGTCGCTCTAATCACAAGAACTACTGCTTATATACAGCATATGTATTCCGTTTTTACGAATGCAAAGATTATTTAGACAGAACACATCATATTTTCTGCAAATTAGCTAACATTCGTCTTATATTAACCCGATGGGTCGGCCATCCGATACGACTGGAGAGAGTTCAGGCGCAGGACACAGAGATTAACTTGTTTTCCGAGTCACGGGAGTGTTAACACGATGTTGGCAACATCTAAACTTCGGATTGCTCCCGAAAATTTCCTGAAGTACGCAATAGCTATTAACGTATATTACTCTTATATTAATATAACACAAGGAAAGTTAGTTATCATGCTGTAAAGTGCACGTAATTGCACCTTCGACGATTGATCTAGTCGTAACGTATTGCGGCCGGGGTGCTCAGATAATTAAGTTAGGCACCCGAGGAACTGCCTCGAAATTCTTGACATAGTCTATATTTTATTCTTAGTGACTTCATCACGTCTGCGTTTCGAACTTTGTTTTGGAGGAAGCATTATCTTTCATAATTTAAAAATGCAATCCTGTCTAATCGTCGTATATATATTTTATGATTTCTTTGTTATCTAAGTTACTTACTAGTAAGTATTTTTCAAAAGCGTTGTTTTCTACGAAGTTAAGCAATATGTATGCAAATACAAAGATAGTCACGTTAAAGATTATCCGATTACTCGCTGCTCGGCTCAGTTTCTCACGCGTTAAACGCATTACTGATTCGCCCCCATGGGTGGTAGCTTTGTGTTATTATAGACTATTATCTTTATCATTCAATGTGGTAAGATATTTTTATTAATTGGACTTTTATATTCTGAAGTTAGTGTGATCAAGCAAACAACATCTTTAACATCTGTAGAGTATTCATATAATTTTCTTTTATATAATTTTTATTTATTAACTGGTAAAACCATAGTTTAAAGCAATATTTATTACGGTACCGAATTTATTTCTTAAACCTAAGTTAGAAGACATAACTTAAGTTTTAACTCGGACAAATCGCAGCTGCTCCTAACAGGATTAGGACACAAGTTGTAAAAACTTCCAGAAATGTAATGTTTTGCCGTCGCCACACCCCGTTACCGCCACAAAAGCTTTAACTTCTTATAATTAAGATTTACTGGTCTGTAAACGGTTTCGGCGCCGACGTCTCACGCGGACATCTCCTTTGATTTTAAAGATAGATGCCGTATTGTACTTTGGTAAAGGTTTGTAAAAAATGATTTCAAAATACTGTAATTCTCATATTTTAAAAGTTAACCGTTCTTGTACAATTTTTGTAAATATTTAGCAATGAGTTAAGAATGACACAACCAGAGGACACAAAAAGAAAATTTAAAATTAAACTAATTATTACAGAATGTGTCTAATGTAACGCGATGTTACAATTAATATAAAGGACTGTCTATTTCTGTAATAATTACTTTAATTTTAATATAGTTATGTTAGATAATATATATAATAAATAATTTAATAGTTTTGAAATCTGTTTGTAATGTGGGATGAATTGCACTCACTCGTAAAGGTGTATTTTATTAATAATTATGATGTATTTAGTATACAATTTTCTATTTCGCCCTTGTAAGTTTATATAGTAATCTCGTATGATTTCCTTTGTACCCATTTAATGTCAAATAATATCAATCGTTGTTTTGTTAAAGTGTTGCAGTTTTTTTCACTACGGCACATTAAAACGGGCTTAGCGGCTGAGCGACGTGCACTTCTATATTTATTGATATCGTATATCATATATATAATTTACAATTTAATATACAATTAAAAGGTATTTAGTACTTAAAACTATTTGAAACTTTTGTTAGAAACATTGAAAATATACAACAAATGCACCAGCTGTGTTTCTTGGCGGTTCTTGTCGGTAGAATCAACATTACGAACCGGTGGTGGCTTTACATTTATTTTGTATCATGAATAAGCCTACTTCATTTAACAATAATTTGAGTTGATTTCATTTACTCATTGCCTCTCCTATATGTTTGACAAACGTTTTATTCAATCGTTACGCACCTAAAACGTTGCACGCAATTTTGACCATTCAGTATTCCGATAGCGCGTGATGCGTGACGCCTCATTTATCTCTGACCATTTCACACAGCGCAGAACTTTAAATGCAAGCTTAAAATATAATTAAAGAACGCAGAATAGATTGCGAGATAAAACGACATGATCTGTGTGGAAACGATGTGTGAGGAGCTGAAGTGAGATTTTCGTACTTGCAGGCCGTAGCCGTGAGCAGGTCGTCGTTTCGAGTTTATGGTTCGTATTAAAGTCATAAAAACCCGCCGGAGCGGAAACATGTGACTTCATATTTGTTGTTTAAAGTAAAAAGGTTAAAAATATAAATATTAATATACTATAATGTTCAGTTCGATTGCCTTTATTTATTTTTATTTTGTTTTCTACGTCTGTAACCGACGAACAATACAATTCAATAATACTAGAAGGTCGCCCGTCAACAGTTCCTTAATAACCGAATATCGTCATTGAAAATAACAAATTGGCATTAATTGTATCGCTTCACGGCGAGAACACTCCACTTAATGATACCACGAGTGTTCTTCGATTTATAGGCATTCTCTTGATGTGTTTGGAAACAACTGTGTGGCACACAAATATTTGTCACAAGACCAGAAACCAGACAGACAGAAACCGCGGTTTTTTTATCTAATCTGAAGCACGCGAGAGTTACACAACAAGCTTCACTCCACCATTTGAATTATTGTTCTAAATCACATTATTTTTTTATTGGCTCAAGCTGAAAACCACATAATGATCAGCATCACAAGCTGCCTACTAAACAAACGAAATATTCAAAGTAATAAAAACATTGTCGAAACGTTCTGAATCAAATTTCGTTTGTTATTTTCGTTGATTGTTGTCGATATGATAAATGGCACTTGATGTATTGAATACCAGCTAATTCAATGAGTGCGACGCCGCGACATTTAGTACAGAAACGCTAATAGATTTATTGTCAAGGCGTACAAGGAACAATGTGAAACATTTAGATGTCTACCTATCAAATAGTTCGGGCTTGTAACTTATATAATCTGTAATGTTGCATTTGTTGTGTTTTATATTTTATTCAATTAAGGCATATTTTGTGGAGACGTCGCCAAGTAAGACACGCCAATTGTGATTTGATGTGCTAAGTATGTAATGAGTAAGTATCTATAAGTGTTTTTGTGCATAAGTTTATTGCACCACCTGCCCAGATTATGAATTAAAATGTATAGCTCATCGATTTGGGTTATCGGAATGAGACTGCAAATAAGCAATAAGAACGCCTGTTGTACAACACAACTAAATTGTGTATTCCAAAGTAATTACCTAATTATATAAATTGTATTTGTACAATAAAGTATAATAATAACATCAAACAATTATATATTTCTACTGTGCCTGAACTCGCTTCAAACACATTGTTTGACGGGCACTTGGCTTGATGATTCGATTGTGGTATCGTGGCGCTGGAGCCGCTTTAGTCAAAGCTTTTTTATATTGTTTTAAGAATTACTCTCGGAATGTTTTTAACACAAGACAACAAAACTACCTATTGTTATTTTTTTGTAGAATATTACGTTCCAGTCGTCCTTTGTTCAGTTAAATTTGTCAATTAGCGACCGCTTTGAATTCTTTGATATATTGTCGTATGACTGCCTCATTGGTCTAGTGGCTTGATATAAGGCCGCAGACGCGGTGGTCCTAGGTTCAATTCCCAGGTCGGGCCAATAAATAGTTATTGGGGTTTTCTGTCAGAAAATTCTCAGTAGCAGCCCGGAGTCTGGAAGTTGGAAGTGTGGTACACTCCCGTGCCTCGGAAAGCACGCTAAGCCGTTGGTCCTGCGCCTGAACTCTTTCCGGTCGTGTCGGATTGCCGTCCCATCGGATTATGAGAGCTAAGGAATAGAGTGTGCACCTGTGTTTGCGCGCACACTTGTGCACTATAATATCTCCCGCGCAGTTGGCTAATCTCTCCTGAGATTGGCCGCCCTGGCCGAAATCGGTCTGGAGGACCTTATATTGTCGTAAATGGATTTGCTAAAACTCTTTGTGGTGGAACAAGGTGGGCTTATAACTACATACATAGTTGTAGGTTAGATGTGCTTGTGTCGCACGCGCAACTTAACGAAGCGAATAAAAGTCTATTTGTAATGTGTATGTTTTTAAAAGATTCCCGTATTATTATTGCTAGGTATATTATAGTGTTTCCTTAGCTGACATCGACTCCAAAAATAACAATAATTGTAAATAAATTATCAACCACACAACACATTCGTACCTACATATTGATGAGTAGAAAATATTAAGTTAATTATCAAATTATAGAAGAATACGCAATTATTTTTTTACTTTTTAGTGCATATTAATTTGTTTTTTTATGAAGTCGGTTTTTGTTTTGTTAAATTTTTTATTTATTTTTCGATTTTAGTGAATCTGAAGTACACTCACTAATTTGTAGAATATGGGTAGACCTACTAAACGTGCAGCTCATATGAGACAGCGCCATTTATAGCATTATTTAAATATATTAATCTAAAACAGTGAAACATAAAGAAAAATGCATTTTGGTACTTAATTAATAAATATTAGTTAATATGGTTAAATTTATGAATATAAATTAACATGTTTTGATTAAATAGATTTAGTTGTTGGGGTAATTTAGTTGGGCAGCCATAACATAACCAAATAGTTATTTCTAGTAATAATTAAATAAACTGTAAGTTTATATATTTAGTTATACCATTCTTCACCATAAAATATGAAGGAATGTCTGTATATTAAAAAAAAGGGGAAGTATCTATATTATTCTAATTAATATTATAAATGCGAAAGTAAGTTTGTTTGTGTTTCGCTTTCAAGCCTAAACCACTAAGCCGATTTAAAAAAATCTTTCACCAATGGAAAGCTACATTATCAGGGAGTAATATAGGCTACATTTTGTACCCATATTCCCACGGGAACAGGAACTACGCGGGTGAAACCGCGGGAAAAACACTAGTAATCAATATATAAATATACATAAATATAACATGTATATAAGAGTACTTATACGATTCTATATATATATGTATAATTTTCAAAATTGGTCTCAACTTTTAGGAGATGTTCAAATATGTATCAATTACAAACATATACATATATACTAATGCTTACATGCATAACTCATATTATAAAGAGGAAAGATTTGATTTTTGTTTGATTTTTTATTACGATTTAAATCAAAAACTACTCGACCGATTTTAAAAATTCTTTCACCGTTAGAAAGCTACATCTTTATCGAGTAACATAGGCTATATTATATTTTCAAAAACTTATAGATCCCTACTTAAAATGGAGCAATGTAACCCAACGTATCAAACTGTTGCCTATAAAAGTTATTATTTCGCGTGCGCTGCGAAAACTATTGACGGTATATAAAGAAGTGTTTTTTACAATAGTACTATAATTACTTGATCATAACGATGTTATGGTAGGTGAATGATAAATCTAGATAGCCTATAAAAGATTCGGCCGTGTATCGTTAATTTGCTACTAAGAATTGAAGATTTCCGTTACTTTGTCAAGGATCCTATAATCAGAATCTAACCAAACTATCATCAAACAACCCTTGAAGTATACTTTTTCTAATAAAAAAAAATCATCGAAATCGGTTGGCGTGATATTGAGTTATTCGTCCATTTGTCGCGCACATACCTCATGCAAATTTACGACTTATATGGTTTTCTCATGGATTCCATTGTCAAACCTGGACTAAAAAAAAATGGGACCCCATGGGAAGCAACCCCTTTCAAATTAAAAAAAAATCATCAAAATCGATTTACCCAGTCGAAAGTTATGAGGTAACAAACACAAAAAAAAAAAAAAAACATACAGACCAATTGATAACCTCCTCCTTTTTTTGAAGTCGGTTAAAAATACTCCCGAACTAATTTTACAGTAAATATCCGTTAATTCTCCAAAGCGACACCTAGTTCCCTAGACTAGGCAGTTGAGTTATTTTTTGAGAATGAAATATTAAGTTATTTACTCAGAATACATAATTATTTGTGAATGATTGATACACGAATTTGTAAGCAAAGCAAAACTTTTGTAATATTTAAACGACAGACTGTGTACTATTTGCGCGATTTACCGATCGTATAAATGAGTTTTTCAGATGTTATTCGCAATACAGCGCCATATATTTGACTTTTATTGAAGTTAGTTAATTTTATATTCAGAGTTCAATTTCGGAAACCGCGCGATAAGGTCGGAAGCGGTATTACACATCGGCTAAACCGCGATCGACTGATAACATATCTGTAAAGGTCACCGCCCACAGCCTCACACTAAATTATACTATTCGTTATATAATAATATTTAAAAATGAAGTATATTTTCGAACAAAGTATTATATTTCAGTATTATAAGACATCATGGATACATCTTCGGATCTATCCATCATCATTAACTGTATTACGACTCTATTGTCGTACCTTTATTATTTCTGAAATATAGGCAGTCTGGCCTGATGGTAAATTGGCACAACAAGAAACATTAACTATTCCGTATATTGCCGATGTGCCTACTAAAGATTTTATGCTCCTTGTGCCTGTAGTTATATTGGCTCACTAACCCTTTAGACCAGAACATAACATACTGCTACTATGTTTTACAGTGCCGACTGGGGTCCGTTTGCCGGTCCATATTCCTATTTTTAGCATTATATTATTTATTATTATCTGACTTCAAAAAGAGCTATCTCTGTTTCCATAACAACACGTCTTATTTAAAGGCATTTGGTACAAAAAAGTTATTAAGACACGGTCACTGTACGGTCACGGTCACATATAATAAAAATGTAGCTGGTCTCTGTCACTGTTGACAATAAGTACTTTTTTTTTTAAATACACAGATTAACCTATTATTTATAAAAGGACACAATAATGCGATTACAATAAATAAAGCACAGGAAATACATTCTAGTATTTCGGAATAGATTTATGGGAATAATGTTTTTAACCGATTTCAAAGGAAGAGGTTATCAATTCGTCTGTATGTTTTTTTTTTGTGTTTTTTACCTCATAACTTTCGACTGGGTGAATCGATTTTGATGATTTTTTTTATTTGTAAGAGGGTGCTTGCCATGAGGTCCCATTTTTTTAGTCCAGTTTTGACACTGGCATCCATGACAAAACCATATAAGTCGTAAATTTGCATAAATAGTGCGCGACAAATGGACGAATAACCACTTAGTGTTTCCTTGGCTGACATCGACTCCAAAAATAACCATAATTGTAACTAAATTATCAACCACACAACACATTCGTACCTACATATTGATCAGTAGAAAATAGTAAGTTAATTATCAGATTATAGAAGAATACACAATTATTTTTTACTTTTTAGTGCATATTATTTGTTTTTCCTAAGAAGTCGGTTTTTGTTTTGTTAAAATTTTTATTTATTCTCATAGCCAATTGTATATTGCCGTATCTAGATCCGGGCTTGGCAAAAACCAATATATGCCACTAAAATAAAACTGAAAAATGTTAAATATCCTGAAATATTGTAAAATTTACAATCTTAGTGACTTATTTAAGTTATACTTGGGTGAAACCGCGGATTCTGCTAGCAGTAACATTAGTAGGAATTATGTATCCGCCGGCGTGTGACTGCAAGTATCGATCAATTATATGGCGGTTAGTTCAGTTGTAATGGATATACTTGTAATGGGAGCTCATATAAGATGCTATATAGATGATCTACTTGGGACATAAGGTAGTTTTAATCTTAGTGTCTAGCTCTATATTCTTGTATTTCATTCGAAATAGTTTCGATCACGTTTGTGAATAAGTCTCGTGTATCGACACGAAACACCCAGCAACTTAAACAACTATACTGTTTCAATACGGGCACGAGAGAAGCCAGTAAGGGATAATAAAGTTTACCCGTGGTATTTACATTTCCACAGAAGACGAGATTGGTTTGTAAATACAGATAAATTATTTGAACTTTACATTGCATGTTACTAGCATCTCCTTCGTGGGCGTATTGCCCACTTATAGCCTCAAGTCCGGTCAGTAAAACGTTGGTAATTCTGTCGGGAAAATCTTAGTAGTAACTGAAATTGAATTAATGGCTTGAAACTCTTTTCGGCGGTATTGTGTTTGCTCATAGAATTGTGAGCGTAAGCTGAGATTGCACATTGTGTATGTGTACTACCCTGTGCATTGAGGAGACTCTTTTGAGAATGCTTATTATAAAAAATAAGAAACATGTGATTTTTTTGTTCGAATTAATAATCAATTAACATTTTATTTCATGATATTTTCGTTCGAGCGTAATGGTAACAAATGTGTCCCACTTTCGCAGAGTTATTTTAGATTTTAGATGTTTGTTGCGCTTCGTATCAACCCTACATACATTAGCTAATAGCTTCTTCGAACCATCACCATAAATCTGTCAACATTATAAGCTAGAACAGACACGAGAACTTTAATGGATATAAATATATTTTTTCTAAAAGATTATAGTTCGTAAGTATCGCCTCGTATGTTGCGAGCTTTACATCCCACGACGCTCCGTGTTGGACAATATTTGCCAACTAAATACAAACGTGCTTCTAACAAGGCATGTAACTTGATTTGTGACGCTGAAATTGTTGGTTTTGATAAAGTTCACAGTTTATTCAATTTATTTATTCTGTTGCGCAGTTTGCGTCCTGCTGTGCGAGCTCTCCTTCACGGGTCAGATGTTTCGCGAAACTATTCGAGAGAGTGCAGTTTAAGCACTATAACTATATATAACAATATTTTGTTAATAAATTGTAAACATTCAGTAAATGCTCCACTACTGGGCAAAGACCTTCTATCTATTCGAGAAAAAGGTTTGAAGCTTATGAAAGAATGGGGTTTAGTGGATATACTTGATGTCTTATTTAAGACCGACACATGCAGGTTACTTCACTATGTCTTCCTTCACCGCCAAGAACGAGATAAATTATGAACACAAAAGGGTTTGAACCCAGCATCGGTAACGTTCACGTGTGCTAACCACAGAGGCGTTTCTACTCGGTAAAAAAAATATCCAAAGCGCAGATACTGATTAAGAAGTTATTTCTTGCCCTCGAAAGCTAACGTCCACATCGACCGCGCCGGTATAATCGCCGGTTCGTCAAAATTAATCATCGTTTGATTCTTAATCTGTGTAAAAAGATCTGTGACTAATTATTTAAACGTTTATCTTATTTTAACGATTCAGCTCTGCAGCTGCTAAAGAATAAATTATGGACCTGTTTTAAATATATAAATCACCATTTGATTTAACTTTTAACTCAAATATTTATAAATTTACCGCGCCTGCACCAGATAGCATGTGTTTTGGTTAACAAATTAGCTTGGAGAGGAACAGCTATCAACATTTGCATGATGTCAGCGGCTACAATGTATCCTGCCACTCGTTACAAATAATGTTCTTTTCCTTTTTATATTCTCTTAAGTTCGTGTATTTTCCCGCGCCGACAACGTTTACACTTATTGCGAGACTTAAACGATTTGAAACTTTCAAGTCTTTTTTTATAATTAACTGCTTTTATGCTTTTATCGGCGGACAGGACGGCGGTTTCCTTGGTGATCCAGATATTCTAACGTAAAACACCAGTACTTGCTGTTGTTGTGCTCCGGTTTAAAGGATGAGTGAGCCAGTGTAATTACAGGCATAAGGAGCATCTTAGTTCCCAATGGTGGTGGCGCACTGGCGATGTAAGCGATGGTTAACATCTCTTACAATGCTAATGTCTATGGGCGTTGGTGACCACTAATCATCAGATGGCCCATATGCTAGTCTACCTACCTACGCTATAAAAGATAACGGCGCTATATAAATGACATGATGATCTTCTCATTAAAAGTACTTATTTTATTAATTAATCGAAACCATAATATCTCTATAAAAAAATGACAGAGGACTGCAGTTGTGCGCGCATCACGGAAATCCTACTGGATAGATTTCAATGAAATTTTCTAAATTTTATTTCTTGGACACTTGGTCCATATAAAAAAAAAGATCCCGATATCTTCATTTAATAAAAAGTTATTAAAGTTTCAAGAAACAACGATTTGTATATGCACTGCGTGTTCAGTGATGTATGTAACAAAGTAAAAAATAATTTTTACTTGCGATCTTTTTGCGATGTTTTTTCCTTCGTACATAAGAAAACTTTGTTAATATATCAAGCAACGCAGACGAAGTCGCGGGTATCAGCTAGTATTTAATAATAACCAACTCGATTCATTTTATTAAACTTATGTTTTTGATATTTGGCATATTGTCTAAGCCATTTTCTGTCACGTTGGATTTAATATTACGGCACATAGTCTATGACAAGCGAGACTTTGATACGAACGACATCTCATTTGTCAAAATAATAAAAGAGCTAGAAGAAAACGAGTGAACGTCCACAGTAATATTATAAACGAGAAAGTGAGTTTGTTTGATTATCTGTGTGTTAGTAACGTTTTAACTTCACCGAATATCATGAAATTTTGCATACATGTCGTCAGGGGTACAGACTCAGACACAGGTTGCCTATCTCCTGTCCTCCTGTCCTCCCCCACCTCACGAGTGAAGCCGCGAGCCTAAACTAGTAATAAAATATAATCTGATAAAATCATAACTATATGAGAAAAAGTAAGGAGTTATAAAGGAACAAGTACAAAAGGGAAGCCTTTTAGATACGTGTTCAAACGTTGCTACGGATATACCCTTTTCCATACACAAACAAATTTCTTCAAGGCTCAGGTTTGAACTCCTTGGAAGTCAGACGGACTTGCAACCAACTAAAAACTATAGGCATCGATGCGTATCTTCATGCCCAACTGTGTAGCGACACATACACATGCTCCTAAAGATGATAATATTGAAAAAAAAAAAATATTAATCCGCGTTCATTGGCGCCATCCACCGCGCTCAATAATTCACGATTGGATTCATTTGATGACAAGTAGTTTGTTTGATTTGAATCATTCAGGTACTCCGAGAGTGTTGAACTATAGCAATAATTCATATAATGTTGTGTAGATTTAATTTAAAATAATCACAAAATTAATGTCGATAACTGTTATGTTAATTTATGTTCTTTTATATCAAGCATCTCTTTTGTTTTTTGATTCCTGTATATCATAAACAATATCTAGTTCGTTTACGTGGCATCTTTGTTCTAATGAGATATAAATAAAATATAATTAAATTAAATTTTGTCCTAAAGTGAATACATTACTTAATTAATTACTAATATTAAAACCCACTTTGTCACTAACACATGTTACAGTCACACCTAATTTTCGGTCAAAATTTTAAAGATTGGCAACACGGTCAAGAACCTTTAGCTTATGACAAGTGTGGGCTCAGATTGGTTAGATTTATTGTTACAAGGATGCCATCTTACTGTACGTACAGTACTGTATGTAGAGTACACGAGGGCACGGGCTAATCCGACACTTAATACACATTTCAGAAACGTTAAAAAGGTCAGGTTAGCTTTATTTCCGTAAGGTATACCTTACGGAAATTGCTGTCGTTGGGATATACTCCCTGGCCGAGTGCCAGAACACCCATTAAAACTATCGGTACCCTCTACGTCTTGAGGGAGGCTACGAGACGTTTCACGCATGCTAGCGTGACGCCCCGAAAACTAACCTAACCCATGTGTTTAGTCAAAAGAACTTGGAAGTAAGCGAGGCAGAAGTCGTTTTGTCTGACTTTAACATATGTACGTAAATAATGTACAAATTATTTGTCAATTGTTTTTTATGCTTTCTGATTTAATTCTGATTAAAGTGAATTTGTTGGAAGATTGCATACATTCTTAATTGACTGCCTCGTTGGTTGAGTGGCTAGCTATAAAGTCGCAGGTCCCGACATCCTGGGCTTCAGTTCAAGGTCGGCCCAATGAAAACTTGTCAAGTATTTCTGTACGAGATTCTCAGTAGCAGCCTGGTCATAAGGACATCACATTTCTAAATTACATTTTGATCAAGTTTCTCGTTTATAACTATGAAGCGATACATATAATTTACTTTTACATTTAATAATTAAGAAAAAAACGAATTTACGCGCGTTCTTCACGGGCGCTTTATAGACGTAACCAAATTTTAGTTTGAAATAGTAAACGTAGACATTCAAGTACTTCATTGAATTGTTTCTTTGTCGCACTACCAAAACATGGAATTCTTTACCAGCACACGTGTTCCCCTCCTCTTATGACCTGGGTGGGTCAAACGAGGCGTGAAGAGGCATCTTGCGGGCCAGCAAGGCGGGGGCGGCTAGTGCAAATCATTCTTCATGATTGCACTAGCCGTCGTCGCGTTTGGACTCTACTACCACTTACCATCAGGTGGAGTAGAGTCATTTGCCCATAGAGTTTATATCTATAGTCTATTTCAAATGTTGTTAGGAGAGTGTCTTTTGTAACTGCAATAAGCGAAATTGACTGTGTAGTGTCAAAATAGAATTGGTTAAATAAAATCAGTATATATATATATATATATATATATATATATATATATACATATATGTTTAAAGTAACGCTTACAACTATTTACCTGTAAATATGTATATATAATAGAGACTCGGGCTGAGAATAATTAAAACATATTTAATTCCCATAAGTTATTTTCGAGCTCAACTACTAACAACGTATCATTGTCTACTATTTATTTTGTTTAAAAATACTACTTTTTTAAAAGTAAAAAAAAAACACAATAATGCTAACAGTACCTACAGACAGGTTCCAGATGACGTCACGCGGAACTACGTTCAAAAAGATCCTGTACCGACAGCATGTGGATTGTGGAACCAATGATAGTATGTAGTATGTACGAGTAACAAACACTTGACACTTTGAATTCGCGTTTTTTTTTTATTTGAACGTTATCAAGTTATTAGTCAAAAGCGAACATAGTGGATGGCCATTTAAATGTTTGACATATTTACAAAATACCTACATAAATTATTATTCAAATTTATTTAAATAAATTTTTTTTTGTTAATTATAACAAGGAACTAGATTTTGTGATACGATATCATTGACGAGCGAGATTAAGGTTACGTGCCAAATAAATAATTAAGGCTTTCGTCTGCGGTAACTTTTTTTTTTCAAATAAGTATTTTACTGTTTTGTTCATTGCTACCACTGCCATGTCGGCCTCGTGGCGCGCGGTGCAAGGTACGTACACGATTAATAAAAATTGTTAAACAATTTAGCAAAAAAGCTTGTTGGGATGTTAATATTGTAATCCTACCGTATCCTGAAAAGGAAGTAAAGCCTCGTTTGAATACTATCAGACTACGAGAGAGAGGAAACAGAGAATGCAGCTACGTGGTCTGCGTCTGCGCACACACTTAGGTATTTATCTATAATATCGAACGAGTAACGTAAATGGTTCGATTATAATAAACGTCGTCGCCGTCATCGGTCCGGACATCAAACGATGTCAGAATTATAATGAAATATACAAATTGTATGTAATATATGTATACGTGCCAACGGTTGATTATTTATTATTTTATATCTTAGAGAAGTTCAACTGTAGAGTAACTACTCTGACTAACGCACTAATTTTAATTATACTTGAGAAAATACAGAGAGATGGAATTGTTTTGAATATATTAGAATTTCCCTGTTTGCTATTTATCTAAGGCGCGAAAAATAAAAGAATAATTTATGAATTGTAATATCTACGAGTATATTTATTCTAAAATGGTTATTAAGATAATATTACAAATGTTTCGTTTTTATGATTCATAATAATCTGTTAATATTTCGGCCTCACATAAAAAATATAACTTGATTAGTTTCTTAATTTACATAAAGTTTATAACATAGATATACATCAATTACATATTTTAACTAGCAAAAAACTCGCCACCATGACAAGGAAACTTTTGATTATTAATATTTAAATGTTTTTTTAATAGCTCCTCTGGGGCGCAATTAATCAAATTATCTGTTAACGTAATAACTACCTTGTATCAAATCATGACGTATATTCACAAGTTCTATCTTATTATTAATATTGTTTTGTGATCTGTATTATGTACTGATGGTCTATAGCTTTATTAACATTATAATGAAAACTTTTGATTTCTTGTCTCTATGAGGTCTTTAAACTTTACGTCGAAAACAGATCGAAGTTCATAAATATAGCTTATTATAAAATGTGTTTCCATCGTTTGTAAAACAATAAAACATTATAACCGATGGTTAAACTATCTAGTATGTTGGCGCTAATAACTATTAAGAATAACATTTTAAGCAAGTCCTTGTTAAAATGCAGTGTAATTCTATTTAGTATCTATTCTATCTAATATCAGTGTTCATTAATTTATTTTCTATCAACGAGTAGTATACGTGCAACAGCCCCATCAACATGAACGTACTCTAGGCTGTAGGCCACTGTACGCTTAAACTTAGAATATTTATACAAAAAGGTGTCGTTGGATAACACTAAGTAGAGGTTGTTCAATAAAACAATAAGCACAGTTTGTTTGATAAACAATACTAATTAATTTGACAAACAATTAATAACATAAAGTTAACCAGTAACAATGTGTTATTGGTTTACTTTAACGATTATTCTTATTGAAAGTGTAGAAGTCTTGAGCGAGAGAGCCGCATTTATTTTATTTTAGTTTTAGGGGTTATAATTTAAAGCCTTGGTGGTAGGGCTTTGAGCAAGCTCGTCTGGGTAGGTACCACCCACTCATCAGATACTCTACCGCAAAGCGCAGTATTGTTATTGTTGTGTACCGGTTTGAAGAATGATTGAACCAGTCTAATGATAGGCACAAAAGTCATAACATCTTAGTTCTCAAGGTTGGTGGCGCATTGGAGATGTAAGCGATGGTTAACATTTCTTACAATGCCAATGTCTGTGGGCGTTGGAGACCACTTAGCATTAGGGGGCTCATATGCTCATCCGCCTTTCTATGCCATGATTAGCTCAGTCGGAATCGAGTAAACTCGAGGTAAAAGATTGCTTTTTGAAAACTTATCAAGAAAGTGAACTCGTATTTTGTGACGTTTGTGGAATACGTATTTGTTACTTCTTATAATAATGGTAAATTAGCTTCTTTGTCCGTAAGTATTTATATGTTAAGTAGAAATAAACTTCGTGCAGTCGCCGTCGAAGCGCGCGAAGCTGCTACCCTATTAACAGTTTCTGCGCTAGTCATCTAGCGAGTTACTGTTTTGTTAAATAATTAGAAATATGTTTTAATTTTAATTAAAAAAATTAAGCTTAGCTTAATTGATTAATATAAATCGTAAAGGAGTTTCCTCATCACAAAGGTCACAGAGACCGCAGACGCGCCGCCCGCGCCCGGGTACTTCGTTTAGAATTCATTAACCGGTTTGCGCGAAGAACATTATGTTTTAGAAGAGTCATTAATACGACTTAACGTCATATGAGCACGTGACTTATCTAAGCCACATAACTAATTAATAACTGATAGATTATTTATGTATAATATTTTATTCCGTAAATAATTTATTATATCTATTTGGAGATATATATGAACAATAAATTAAATATATCGATAAGCGAACTCTAGCTTTATTAATTTCTGTTTATAATCCTTTTTTGTAAACAACAAACTCTAGAAGTATTTGTATTTGTAACGTCCGTTACGTTACAAATACAAATAATCGTCTACAATTATTTTTGCATAATATACATGTAAATGAAATCCATAAAAATGTTCGACGCCTACGTAGCTTTAACTATATTATTGTTTATTGATCAAAGCTGCATTTAAATAGTACGTTAAGCCCAGTAACATATGATAAAGCTGGTAACAAATTGGGCCAGCGTTACGCAATGTATAGAATCGAATTAGTACAGCGAACACACTGTGTGAAACTGAGTAGGTCTCGTTCGTTCAATGCAGGGAAACTTCGTTAAAAACTATAGCAGCCAGACACTAAAAATGCATATGCGAAGAACTATGGGTGAATACATTTTAAGGTTCAGATACCGCGTAAGCAGTTAGAAATTGCTATGCTATGTACCTCTTATAAAACAAACTCAAATAAGGAGGATATTTTAAACCGGAACATAGCAATACAGCTTGGCAGGCTTGTCAAAAGGCTTACCATCAATATTTATTAATGTTTTGTTCCAGTTTGAAGGGTGAGTGAGCCAGCGACACTACTGGTATAATTCTTATGGAGGTTGGCGCTTTGGAAATGTGGGTAACGTTTCATATTTCTTACAGCACCAATGACGACGACGACGACCACTGTGGTGACCACTGACTATCAGATTTGTTTACTAATACGATAATAAAGTGCCACTTCCACCAACGTCTGCTCTCAGCTGTGTCACATAAAAATGTAATCATATTTATTTACGAACGTACTTAATTAACATCCCGACATTTTCTGATTCCCTTTGAGTTTATTCGTGACCGGTTCATATCGCTGTTTTAATAGCTTGCTTTGAACACTTGAATGTCGTGGAAGATTTTATGAAATAAACAAATAAAGATTTTTATTGAAATATATTTATATAAATTAATTACCATACGAGACTACCCGTAAGCAATCTCTTAAGAAATTCAGTCGTAGTAGCCCGGGTTTGAACCCGCAGTCATCAGCTTAGTTTCTAATTGTTCTAACCACTTGACCATATCGGCTCACTTATTAACTACACGTGGAAGTTTGATTTATATGCCGACGTCTTAAATCCAACGTATAAAACGTTATAAAAATAATGTAGTTGTTTGGTGATTACATTAAATTGCGTCGACTGTACACCCGCGATGTTTCCATTAGATTCATCGATTTCGTTTTATAATATTTTTTATTATTTAATTAATATCTCGGCCCGCGGTTTTTTCCGCAATAAACTTTGATTATACATTCCTGGTTCAAGCACGTGGTGTCTCCAGTACGCTCGCTATATTGAGTGACTTCTATGGTCACTGTATACTAACGATCTTAAATAGCGCTTTTGTTGGTCACTTGTATGACTTGCACCTCTATGTAGTAATTGGAAACTTTCCAATAATGCGATTACTTTAATTAATATCTCGGGACCCTACATACATATGTATAGATCGATGTAAAATTATTTTTTAACGGTTTTACAGTTTTCGTTCCGCTCATTAGTGTAAAGTTAATAAAGTGCCCTATAAGGTACGGTACGATAGTTAGTGAGATCAAACATGCACCCTGTCCAACTTTATAAATGTAACCTCAATAATACAGATTTTAAATACTCGCTTTCCAAACACAATTATTCTTCTACGTGAGAACACCGGGATGAACGTGAGTGCTATTTGAGTTATCGTTCACTCTCACATTCACTCAGCGTCGTCTGCAGCCGAACATAAATTCCATATCAAACGTTACGACAAAGTCAATTATTTGTAACTCTTAAAACCACCTGAATACTAATTGTCAATTAAAACTCATTGTTTGAGAATGATCGTTCGTTATAATGTTTAAGCGTGACTACGCTGCTAAAATTAGATAATTATTTAAATATGTCTGCTTGTCTGCCATTGTGTCGCTGCCAACACTTATTGTACTACTATATCGCTTTCAAGACGTCGTGTGTAACGTTATTGTCCAGCTCAGCTCAGACTATTGAAAAGTAAGCCTGACTGAAAGTCCATTATTGTAAATATATTAATATGATTAATTGAAGCATTTTACACGTTGTTTGCTCATAACTTCGTATTGTTCATACAGATTAATTATTAAGTACTGCTGTACGGTTTTATTTAAAAATAAAATAAATAAATGTATTTCATCTTATTTGTTATATCTTCAATAAAATGTTCACGACTAGGTTTAACACTTCAAAATATAATATCACGTCGCAGATGTTCGTTTAGGAACGTGATGGATATGGAGACTATTTTTGTTATAGTATAGGTTTTTTTATAGTATAGTATAGGTCGGACTAGCATAATGGTAAGTGGTCACCAATGCCCATAGACAATGGCAATGTAAGAAATGTTAACCATCGCTTACATCGTCAATTCTCCAAACTGTACAACGACATACGCTTTCTCGATTTTTTTTATTGAAATAAAAAAAAGAATAAACACTATAACAAACTGCTAAAATCCTTTTCTAGAATTATTATCAACCGTATATTAACTGATTTAGTATTTTAATATATTTCAGTGAGATATGGTGAGTTTCAGAGGATAGCCGTGGTTGCCTTCTTGGCCTAAAGTCGTTAAATAATATTCTTAATATCCCTAAAAGCGCTAAAAATATGGTTAAGTAAGCAAATCCAGCGATTTTTCCTTATTCGGGTTTTAATTTTTAAACTTACTTATATATATGTTGTTATTAATCTGTACAAAGTACAAAGTACTGTAACCTCTCTCAATAAAAGGGGATATCTAGTGCAGTTTTAGGCTTAGCGTACGTCCTAGGCTTAGCGCATCGAAACAAACTTTTTAGCTTTATATTCTAAGACATTTTTGGCTCCATTAATATTCTAGATTGTTGGGAGACGATGTGAGTTATGAGTGTAATGAGAACAGACATAAGTTCACGTTATATGAATATATCGTCAATCTCTCTGTTGTGGATGTTCATGTGGATGGTTTATGTTCTGAATATAAATAGAGGCGCATTGATGTGAGACAACAGATAATATATTAAAGTCGTACTAATAAATAACGAGACCTTTTTTGTAATGCTCAACTGAAAACACCAAAAGATGACGCTTCTTAAACGGTATTCGTATATAGTGGATAAGTACATATCGAGGCTTCGCATTTTAAAATAAAATGATTGCCATGACGAGCGTGAATTGATCTTGTAAGTACATTCAACGTATTCGACGTTGGAAAAACAACATACTGAGGAAATCTGCAAAAGTGGGAAAGTCCCAGCGGTGGGACATTTACGAGCTGCCACTGAAACATACGAACAGTGAGTGTACTCATTAGACAGAAGACAAATATGCAAAGATTTTATTAATTTATAAATTTATTACTTTTATGTCCGTCCAGATAGTGATAGTAGTTATATTAGATGTATTACTTTAACGTTAACCCTGAGTGTGCAGACACACTCGATTAAGAGTTTAAAGCCCACTTAAACAACTAAAGTTTTTATGTGATTAAAATATTCCATTATTAAAAATTCGCAAAATTTTAATTTCAAGATTTATTCGCATAAATCCGGTTGACCAAGAGCGCGGTCTCGGCTCACCATTCAAACTTTATCTTAATTACACTCGTCTCAATTAATTCGTACACAATGTATAATCTTGTCGCTTAAATTAAACGACACGCGAAGATTTTATCATTTTTAAACCAAACTAAACGTCCTTGACATCGTCTGTATGAACTTGTTCAAAATAAACAGTTTAATTTAAATCAGATGAAAAATTATTTATGATATTTTTTTATTAAAAAGATATAATTGATTGTCTTGTCTTTGTAACAGGTCACGTTTGTTATACTTGGTGGTAGAGCTTTGTGCAAGCTCGTCCGGGTAGGTACCACCCACTCATCAGATATTCTGCCGCAAAACAGCAGTACTTGTTATTGCTGTGTTCCGGTTTGAAGGGTGAGTGAGCCAGTGTAATTACAGGCACAAGGGACAACATCTTAGTTCCCAAGGTTGGTGGCGCATTGGCGATGTAAGAGACGGTTAACAGCTCTTACAACGCCAATGTCTATGGGCGTTGGTGACCACTTACCATCAGGTGGCCCAAATGCTCGTCCGCCTTCCTATGCAATAAAAAAAAACATTCGATTTTGTCAATAGTAGGCTTGGGTAATACTTTAAGCAAATTAAAAAGGAAAATAAAGTCTGTATTGTTGTGTTCCGGTTTGAAGGCTGAGTGAGCCAGTGTGATGACAGACACACGGGACATAACATCTTAGTTTCCAAGGTTAGTAGTTCATCGGTGATGTAAGCGGTGGTTAACATATTTTACAATGCCAATGTTTATAGGCGTTGGTGACCACTTACCCTCAGGTGGCCCATAATATGTTTGTCCGACTAGTCATGCTAAAAAAAAATATTACGGCAAAAACTATTTCCTCTTACTATATAATTGCGTATAAGTTCGGGTGTAACGATCAGTCAACTTTTGATATCGCTAAAAATGTATAATTATTGAGTTTACAACCTGTTACCGCGTCGTGAGTTTAGTTGTCGGTTACAATTTGATAAAAATAAACTTGATATAAATAGATGTCGAAGGATATCTTCCGTGTCGAATATTTGAATATAAAATTGGCCCGTGGACGGCGAGCGATCAATGGAATGACATTTTACTTTATACTTATATATTATACTCGTGATATTAATTATTATTTATGTTGCTAAGCGATCCATGAACTAGAATAAATATTGTTAAAATAAGATTCCTTATCACGTTATTCTCATAATGTCTTTATTTGTTTGTTTTCTTATTAATTCAGGATCTACTTGCAGAAATATGCTCACATAATTTCTAGTATATTTTTTGAGCTATTCCTTAATATATGACTGTAGTCGAAGTGAATATCGTCGGTTTGGGCACTTTCCAACAAACACCGCGAAAACTACATATAATAGACAAATAACAAGTATGTAGCAAAATCTGTAACTGCATAATATCAGTTACTGTTACAGGAATGTTTTTTATTAAAATGTAATAACGGTGAGAAGTTATCACTTTAGTTCAATTTTGATGACCACGAGGTTCTTTAAAATTAATAATTTACTAACACAAATGATTAGTGTTATTGATACTAACACAAGTGAAGTGTGATTGACAAGTTAAAATACCATTTGGTTTTTGGGAGTTGATAGCAGTATTTTTATATTTATTGCAAGACATTTGAACTGAACCGCGTCACAAAACAGACGCGCGATAAAACGCTTAACTCTGTAATTATTATTTGCTTATAATAATCCCTAATTTCGTTCATTTACTAACTATCATAGCGTCTCGACAGTAAGATAGTATTACATTATATTAACCGAGGTGCGATAATTAATTCCTATTTACATATTTGCTACCACCGTAGTATAATTATATAGATACAGAATAAAGTGACAATCAGTAGGTCGTCGCCGAGCAATCTCTCCGCCCGCATCTAGCCAGCCTTTCCATCGCTATCCGTCACGATACGGAACGCCATACATTGGTCGTATTATTGGTTACTGGTTCAAATATTTGGTTATATTTCGCCATTGCCAAGTTATTTCAGTGTTATTATATCTACATATGGTTTGCTCGTGTTCATACATTAAACTGTTGAGTCAATGTTACGGTTGAATTCTCTTTTTACTGTCGTGGATATTACGACAAACATTTTTTAAGGTACGGATTTACCGCAAGCACTGTCATCATTGGAGCCGATATGATCCAGTGATAAGCATCGGTGAGCTTTCATGGCTTAATGTGTATTTATAAATCATCTTTAGACACACGATATAAAAACTTCGAGAGATGGCGTGCTTGATTCGGATGAAATTCTGCCTTTTGCACGTCACGCACACCGGAACACTGGTATGAAATCAACTTGAGGACCTTTGCCTACTCGTGGGACTTTATTCTTTCTTCCTTCTCAGGACTATAATATATATTAATTATTTATTTATCAATTTTTCTATACAAAGCGGCTCTGCCTCGTCGCCTGAACTCTTTCCGCTAAGGAAAAGAGAGTGCATCTGTGTTTGTGGACACACTTGTGCATTATAATATCTCCTGCGCAGTTGGCTAATCTCTCTTGAGATTGGCCGCCGTGGCCAAAATCGGTCTGGAGGACCTTATACAAAGCGGCTGCACGTGCGTGGCGTGTCTCAGCTTTGACTGTTTACCATTCTCTAGATTCCTACACGTGGCGTCGTTTTGTATTGAGGTCGATAAAGATTCGAGAATGCCGAGGACACAAGTTACTGCAAAGCTTTTCATTTTAAACTTTATTAAAATTCTCTCCCGTTCAAGATTCTCGGTCAATTGCGTTTCTCGTTCAAGTTAATTAAGTGAGAGTTTTCATACTTTTTAAATTACCTTTTCTTTCGTCAATTCGCTAGTCATTTTGTATAATTTCTAAACACCGTCGTTCACCTTTAGCTAAGTCTTAGTAACTAACATATTAAGGCAAACTAAAATTGTTAATTTGAATAAGCGGCTTAGTTATGAGTTTAATACATGTAATGTATACATATAGTATGTTGTCATACGAGTTTTATGTAACGGCTTTTGATAAATTTTAATAAGTAATATGCGAAATACGAATATCTAATATATTACCAGTTTTTGCCAGAGCGATGACCAGCTGACCTCAGACAGCTGCCAAGGGCGAGTCGCGAACACGTTGGACTAATAAAACACTCGATGATTGACTGGTAGAGTCTATTGCTAAAATGTACTACATGACTCAAAATATTTTTATCTTAATTCGAGAATAATTGTTGTAGCAGGACCGGTTCCTCTCGATCATTTCGATTATTGTTGCCAACGATTTTTTAATTCTATTGCAGATTTACATATTTAATTTCACAGAAACTATTAATCTTGCTTCGAAATTATTCTAATTAAAAAAATATTTTTTTGTTTACTAAAGTGTAATATTTGGTGGTAGTGCTACTTGGTGGTTGAACTTTGTGCAAGCTCGTCTGGGTAGGTACCACCCACTCGTATGTTCTACCGCAAAACAGCAGTACTTGGTATTGTTGTTTTCCGGTTTGAAGGCTGAGTGAGCCAGTGTAATTACAGGCACAAGGGACTGGAAGGGTTAACGGCGCATTGGCGATGGAAGCGATGGTTAACATTACTTACAATGCCAATGTCTATGGGCGTTGGTGACCACGTACCATCAGGTCCCCACCATAACCCATATGTCTCGTACGCCTTTCTATACAATAAAAAAGTATGTTTTTTTTATACATAGTCTGTCATTGTTGGTTTTTTTCCGTTTCCGGTCGTTAAAGTGTCAACAGGTCTGTACTGCACATCGTCTCAAAAACGCCTATTAAAAATAGTTAAACTTACACTCTGGGAACAGCAGCACAACAAACATCAGTAAAACAACATTGGAAGGCATAGAAGAAATAATCATTGCATATTTTCAAGATCAACTCATTAAAAGTGAAGCTTAAATCGACATCCCGAATTGAGGTTAGAAATTTAACATCATCTATTTAATCAGCAACTAACGTCAACTTGGCACGACACGTCAACACGACTGTCAACGTCAAACTGTCAGTTGGAGAGGTAGACAACTAACTTGAGTGTTACCATCACAAATTCGCACTAACGTTCCGTTTCACACAATTTGATTTGGAACCATGGATGATCAATTTCAATTATTATTCGATAAAATGAAGATAGAAATGCAGAAACAGACAAACGAACTAAAAGAATCTCTTACGAAAAATATAATGGATCGGATAGACGAAAAACTAACTCCTATGGTTGAGGAACATGAAAAACTGAAACAAAAAGTTTATAACCTGGAAAAAGAGATAGAATATTTAAAAAAAGAAAAGAAAAGTAACAACATCGTTATTTATGGATTGGAAGAAAATGAAAAATCAATATTCGAGCTATTCCAAAATATCAAGGACATCTTTAAAAGAGACTTAAATTTATCTGTGGAAGAAAATGATGCGAACAGACTATACCGTCTAGGGAAAAATAAAATCGAGAACAAACATAGACCTGTGCTATTCTCATTTACAAACGGGTGGAAAAGAGACCAAATTATACAGAATAAAAAAAAAATTAATGGAATTTATATATCGGAAGACTATTCTAAGGAAGTCATAGAAAAGAGAAAGGCTTTGATACCACAGCTACTAGAGGAAAAGAAAAAGGGAAATATTGCTTTTCTAAAATATGATAAACTAGTAGTTAGAGGACCCAATACCGAAAAAAGGAAAAGAGTACTATCTACTTCACCACAGTCGACTTCAACCACTCAAACTAAAAAACAGCAAACGATAAGTTCTTATAAAACTAACAGGACAACGCCTTCGATTTGATAAGAACCCGATCAAACTCTCTCACAGACATCCTCACTCATAAAAACCAATAGCAATTAACAACCGGCAAACGGATAATCGAACCAAATAATGAAAACCAAACAAAAGATAAAAAACAATCTCCCCCAAGCCGACTGGTCCTCGTGGGGGATAGAGACCACAACCCTCCAACACAGAAAATACATTGCGAAAACAGTCATAGAAAACTCAAAGAGTCGATAAAGCTCCAGGACCTGACGGAATATGTAACGAAGTACTAAAAATAACGAAACAAACATTATCACCTATTCTCACAGAAATCTTCAATGATATCATCAACACAGAAAAAACAGCAGCCAATTGAACAGGCAGGTTTTAGAAGAGGCTACTCAGTACTTAAAGATAACATAAATAAAGAGATCGATAGAAGGGTAGCCGGGTAACAGTTGGAAAAGATATTGGGGCCTTAGAGAAGTTATGAAGGACAAATCCCTACATATAATGAAATGATTAGAGGAAAGGAGAAGTGGAGCAAAATAGTTTCACAACGGTACCCAAGGGAGGGAGAAAGAAAAAGAGGTAGACAACAAAAAAGATGGGACGATGATATCAAGCAGGTAGCAGGCAGAACTTGGAGCAGAGTGGCCAGAGAGAGACAAGAATGGAGTAGGTTGGAGGAGGCCTTTGCCAACTGGCAAACGGACTTACAAAAAGTAAAGAAACACGAAATACGCGAATAAGTTTAATCATGTAAATTAAATGTAGTAGTTTATGAAACCAGTATTTTGTAAATCGTGTGTCCGAAATAAAGGCTTATTCATTCATTCTGTCATTGTTGACAGTGTAAAAGACTATCAATATGATAAGATATATATAGAATAAAATATAGTGGCGAGGTAATTTTTGATGTACAATAATCAGTTAGTATACAACTGTGATTTACGGGGTAATTGATTAAATTAGCCGCAATTACGTTACTCTGTTACAGCGAGTCCACGCGGTTTTATTTTAGCAAAACAAAATTGGTCACTCTGCAAAAAAATGGTAATTGAATCAATAAAAGTTAAACGATGGCAAAGTTTATCGAATGCTTTTTGGAGATAAAATAAAATAAAAGTTTTAAGTGAGTTTCAGAGGTCATCATAATTATGTAGTAGTCCCTTGTGCTTTCAGTTACACTGGCTCAATCAAGCTCCAAATCAGAACACAATAATCCTAAGTATTGTCGCTTTGCGGTAGAATATATGAGAAATATGCCCGCGCGGGTATGCACGAAACCGTACAACAAAGTAAAAACAAATCTACACGCTGCTTTTTATACACTGGTGATGTACTTGGTGGTAGAGTTTTGTGCAAGTTCATCTGGGTAAGTACCACCCACTCATCAGATATTCTACCGCAAAACAGCAGTACTTGGTATTGATGTGTTCCGTTTTGAAGGGTGAGTGAGCCAGTGTAACTACAGGCTCAAGGGACGAAGGGTTACCGGCCCATTGGCGATGTAAGCGATGGCTAACATTTCTTACAATGGCTATGTCTATGGGCATCAGGTGGCCCATATGCTCGTCCGCCTACCTATGTTATAAAAAAAACTGACTCATCATTATAGTTGCCAGAAAATGTTCAGAACATTTTGACCTTTACGAAGATTTATTGCAAAGGTAATATTAACAAAGGGGTTATAAACTAGAAAAGTTGAGGAAAAACGCGATAAAGAATTATAAAAGTTAGAGCTGTCGAGTGTCAGGGCTCAGTCTTGTCTGGGTTCGGTTTGTTTTCGGAGATGTGAGGGAAAGTATATTTACACAAACTGTACGATAACACTCGATCGAAGTTATGTGTGAAGTGTTTGCGTTAGATGATTTATTTCGCTTTCTCTGGCATTTTTTCAGTTATCTATATACAATATATATTTGTATATTCGCATACGAGTTTGTTGTATGTAGTGTGATAGTGTTCGGATGTATTGACCGCAGCGATCGTGCACTTCTTAACTAATAACTACTGATATCAACTTAACAACTGCAAGTTATTTAAACTTTAACAAAACTAAACGAACTAAAGATTCGTTGCAAGTGTGTAGTTAAAATAAAAACTTTAAAATATTTTTACAATAGCTAAGTTTTATAAAGTGTTAGCCAAAACAAGATAAGGCAAATCAAATGTCTGGATGCAATGTACATATGTTTATAGATTATAAACAGACTAGCTCTGCCCCGCGGTTTCACCCGCGTATAATTAATAAAAGTATTAAAATAAGCCTTGAGCTTTCCTTGATAAAAGGAAAATTCGAACCAGTAGTTACTGAGATTATCTCGATCAAACAAACCAACTCATATAGATAATAAGTATGGGTGACTGCCTCGTTGATCTAGTGGCTTGATATAAGGCCGCAAACGCGGTGGTCCTGGGTGCAATTCCGGTCGTGTCGGATTGCCGTCCCATCGGATGTTGAGAGCTAAGGAAAAGAGAGTGCACCTGTGTTTGCGCACACACTTGTGCACTATAATATCTCCTGCGCAGTAGGCTAATCTCTCTTGAGATTGGCCGCCGTGGCCGAAATCGGTCTGGAGGACCTTAAAGTATGGGTCGGTCCTCCTACGGTCTGGGCGCAGCATTTAATTGTAATACCGCGTTTAGAGTATGTGATTAGCCCCCTGGTCTTCCTCTTTGTCGTTCCTCCTAGTCTTCATCCTTAGTAATCGATATTTTTCATTAAATCGACAAGATACTCAGCTTATAGTCTATTCAATCAAATTCATCTTACATTTGTATATAAGTGCCTTATATTGTAATTTGTATGGGTAGTTAAATAAAATAATAATTATAAAATGAATCAATACAATAGATTATAATGTAAGATACGCAGTAGTTTATACGCTTATTTCAAAATACAAAAATCTGTTCAAAATCGGCGAAACTATGGAGGAGTATATAATACAAAAGAATAAGAAGGTTGAGTTGACAGCTAGTGTCTGTTTGAAAGTCGGCTAGAAAAGTTTTAAGTGTGGGATGAACTGATAAACCCATTTGTAACTTTTCAAAGTTCGTGTAGGGAAGGAGTATCGCTTCAGTTCCTTTTAGTTATTTACACCTCGGGGTGTCTAGTACCATCTCTGTGATATATTATAGTGTGTTAACTTCTTAAACAATGGATGCTACAAGTTTAACGTAAAATTAGGGTTTTTGTGCATAAAATCCTACAGACTTTTTTGACATAGTGGCATAGTGTTATTCGGGTAGTGCTAATAGTGTGACGTAAATAAAAAAACAAATGATTATTATTAGAGATGCGCCGAATAGTCGTTTCACCGAATAACCGAATACCAAATACTATTCGGTTTAATTTTTACCGAACCGGATATTCGGCCGAATTATTCGGTTTAGCATTTTACTGTTTTGCCGCGTAAACTGGTAAGAAGAAGGTTTTTTCTATAAGCCATTCAAACAAACGACATTGATGCTGAAAACTCAAGCGAATGTGAAACTATAACTAACAGAGAAAAACCTCTACAAAATGTTACAAAAGCCCAATCGCTGTGGAATTGGACAGCTATGCAGCTGAGAGTCTTCTATCAAGAACCCAGAGCCCTTTTGATTGGTGGACAAAGCATAAGTCTAAATATGCACGGTCTTTTTAAGTGCTCCTGGCAGTACTTACTTGGTGGTAGAGCTTTGTGCAAGCTCGTCTGGGTAGGTACTACCTAGGTTGTGTTCCGGTTTGAAGGGTGAGTGAGCTAGTGTAATTACAGACACAAGGGTCAAACCAAGGGACAGTTCCCAGGGTTGGTGACGCATTGACGATGTAAGCGATGGTTAACATTTCTTACAATGCCATATACTAACTATACAATAAAAAAACTAGGTTAAAAATAAATATGTTGACTGGATAAATTTTAATTTGAAGTCTAATTGCTTCTTCATAGAATTTTGATTTATAATATAACATGAAACTTACATAAGACGTTTTGTCTTTCATTTCTATACTGTGTCGTGTGGCCAAGGAAATAGAAATACTCGAACCAAATAATCGAATATATTCGGCACCAAAACCGAATAATTCGGCCGAATACAAATAGTGAAAAAGATGCCGAATACGCCGAATACCGAATACCTAACGAATATTCGGCGCATCTCTAATTATTATATATAACTGCAGATCTAAAACTATAGTAGACACAAGGTAGACCACGAGGTACCACTGAGTCTGATTTATGGTCAACTTTATCATAAATGTTGTTTAATGTGAACACATAATGCAATGTACATACACGTTTTACTTATTTTTTAAGGTAGTAATTATGTTTATGATTATGATTAAGTATGTTTTAGAGATAATTGGACCCGAATCGAAAAAGAAGTTCGGCCGATCTTAAGCCTTGGATTGATAAAAGTACTTAACGTACTTTTGTTTTATTAATATTTGAAAACACCGTCGATAAACAAATAAAATATTTTATATTAAAAAATTTGTAATACTTAAATTTAGGAAATATTTAAAACTATGTAACTTTTCATCAATTTTCATCAAAGGAGCATTCTTAATATAAAAAATAATTTATGAAAATTTTATGATTTTTACTTACGTGTAATTACGTGTAGTAATAGATGAGTTAACGACAATACAGGATCAATCAACTATTCACTAAAAGTCACAAACGTTGCTGTAGATTAATAATTATATCGATACACTTTAATTATTATCGTTAAGCATTTTATATTTTTAAATTTCCAAATGACAAAGGTGGCACCCTATAGCACTTTCACAACTCGGAATTTAAGCACAACAGTATTTTTTCATTGTTACACTCAACAATTGTTTATTCACAAAGATAGTTCGGAGGAGTTTTCCCGCGTAGTCGCGTGGGAGTGCGAGCTACGTTGCGCGTGGATGCGAGCGGTCGCTCGCTCGGCGTGCTACTGGCCACTGCTGCGTGCGGCGCCGCGCGTAACTCGTGACGCTACGGTGACAGCTACGCCGTGTCACGGTGTCCCGCCGTTTGAATTATTATTACTTTTGGGATGGGAATCAAATTATTCTTACTTTAATTCTATTATAATTAAATACGGTCACATACACAGACGGACAGACGTACGAATGGAGACGGACTCACTGAGTTGAGTGATATACAGTCCGTCACACATCTGTGTAAGTTAACATTCTTCTGGGATTCATTCCTGATGGCGTCGTCGATTATTTTTGGTATTACCACATAGTAATATTAAATATAATTTCATGAATATTTATTATGGGTGTTTCCCTAAATTATTAAAATGATAAAAATAACGCCTGTAGGATGTAGTTTTAGAATTCCCCGTTTCAAGGTTTTGGCGTATTATCAGTACTTACTACATAATTATCCGAATTCCGTTATTTTGCTTCCCACACCATTAGTCATGTTAATATTTTATTAACTAACCTAACCAAACTAATATTATAAACGTAAAATTGAGTTTATTTGTTACGGTGTAATGTCTTAGTTAACAGATAAGCCTGCGTCACGCGCGGGCGAAGCCGAGGAGGGAGTTTAGTATATTACGAATAGCATGATGTGAAAGTATTGTTTCAGTCTCTTTATAATAACGATAATAATCTTTAATCGAGTAGACTCTTCTAAGTACTCTTGAATCGTCATTTTACAAGATGAAACTGAATGTAAAGCTCTCTATGTAGATTTAACTGAGAAATAATTATAAATATTAACAGCTACACTTTTTATTACAAGAAGTATATAATCAACTATATCAAATTAAATTTTACATATCTTACATATAAATCGACGAACGTAATACTTTTTATTATCTGTATATTCTTATATGAACATTGCACAAACAAACACAAGTGAGGTAGAGGCGCCTGACGCCGCGGCGCGGGCGCACGAGTCGAGTCTTACCGCCACCGCCGGCACGCCCATAAATATTTCAAATCAAGTCTTGATATATCCTCATGAAGTACATTCATTACATTATTGATATTATTGTAAAAATGGGAATGACGCTTGTTTAAATATATAAAAAATATATTAATTTTAATTGAATAGATGTATCGGTAAAAGCGCAATGTGTACTACTATTTATTATATATTCTTTTAAAAAAAGTAATTACATATAGTTTGATTAGATCGCTTATGACATTCCTATCGCTGCCCAAAGAAGCTAAAGTTATGAATTATCGCCCAAATTTAACACGAGAAAATCTCTGTAAAAGGTTAATAGCGACGACGTGTTACTCATACTAATGTTAACCATTTCGTTAAATTTACGTTTTTATCGTAACCACGTGGCGAGACGTCCGAAGCTGTCCGTGACCATTTGAACCGAAGGTACCCTTGGGTAGGTTGTTGAAATATGACGAGTGACTCTAGATAATTGTTTATCTGGAATCGTACGTGACACCGGAACCGATAATAGTAAGATTAACTATTGAAAGGCAAATTAGTAATGAATGTTTGCCCGGATTTGAATCTGCGATCTTCGCTTAAGATCCGTGATTTCTATTCAAAGTTTTAACTCACAGTTTTTTATAAATAGTAATGTGTTTTTAATATGATATTTATATATACATATATAATATATACGTCTCAGAAGGTATCGATGTCAGTGTTCTGCGCCTGTGAACGACGCGTCTTGATTAATTCTATTAGCTTTTAAATTTGACGTCAACGCCATTTGTTTACGCTTATATTGTATAGTATAATCCTTAAGGATCAGAGTAATATTGAATTAGAGACAGTATACACTGTTCTATCGATAGTAATATCAACTTATGGCATATTTCCATGCCGCATGGTCTAATGGCTGGTCTTATGGAGTTCAAAACCTGGGTCTGGCAGTATAAAGTTATACAGGTGTGTTATTTGTGCGCTAAAAATGTAGTTAAGAGCTTAAAATTCGGGTTAAGGTAATAACTACGATCCGTGTTTTTGAAAACACTTAAAACGGTCCCAAACTTTTTCAGATGTTATCGTTATCGTCCCGTCCCGCGAATCATGACATCTCGACTTCGGATCTAAAAATAAAATAAACAAAACTGATGTCATTTAAAGGTCGATCCTGGAGCCTCTCCGGGCCCCAACGTAGATGGTCATAACATTGGGTAGTAGGTAATAGTAGGAATCCGGTTACCCCAAGGGGTCGGAAATGGTTTGTCAGAAGTTGCATTGGACAGCGTTTATGAATAAACATATAACAAAATACTTTATTACTACAAAATATATAAAAGGGAAGATGGTATTAATTGTACCGTGGTTATTACAAATATAATAATTTTATTTCATAATATAATTAAGCTTTATTTCATAATTCGCCTTCGAGCTCGACGAGAAGACATCTGTGTCTGAACTAAACAAATAATTATCTGTCTCCAGACTTCAGGCTGTCCCAGATTTCTTAGACATTTGCGCGTTGCTATTAACAAAAGATGTCCACTGAGCATATAATATCGTTCTCATTGTATCATTATTGGTTTATACAAATACTATCCGCATCATAATTGAGTCAGATGTTAGGTCCTTTTCTTATATTCTTATGTGTATGCAAAATTTTATCGACATGGGATTAGTAGTTAAGTCTAGAACACGCAAAAACAAACTTATACTATTCGCACTTATAATATTAGTTACGATGTTTACAGCTTTTCATCACTCAGAAAGTCTTATTTTTTTATGAAACATAGACGGTCAGTCAAAGTTAAACTACCAACAGTTAGAAAAAAAATATATGAGTCCGGGTATTTTTTAATGCTTTCAATTTAAATAAGAAAGAAGGCCATCGCATTATTTTCAAGTAGTGCGTCATGAATCATGAACTCACTAATTGTATAATAACGTTTTGCAAACAAAAGCTCCATCACAATTTCACCATCGATCATCAATCATCCCAGGTGAGACGGTAACTGATGAGGAGTGAATGTTTGTTTGAAGTATATAATTTCCCGCGGAGCTGACCGCGAGTCTATCGTCGGCTGGCATAAACAATGCACGTGTTTGTAAATAGTGTTTGTTCGCGAAGCATAATAACACCTGAACCACTGATTTATTTGGAACATAAACTACCGCCGCGTATACAGTAAAAGAGAAATAGTTAATTTAGAAAATATAGTTCGCTATTAAATGAAGATCTCAGACGAATTACTCCGACTAGTATTGAAATAACATATTATGGCTGTGCATCGAAGATATCTTTCATCGCTGGTTTAATTCAAAATCTGCCGAACGGGAGAGCCCGTTCATGATGAGTAGGTTACCTGGGAGCTTAAACTTTTACACCGATTTGTCGTATAAATATTTGACAAGACGATATGTTTATATTTTAAAACTTAATAGTAATAAAAATGTAAAAATGTAAAAGTCAGATATGTGTTTCAAAATAAAACCACAACGTCTAAAGTATTTTTTGTATTTTCAACACGATTCATTCAAGAAGCGAATTGAGATACAAGTCTGGTGTATGTGCCGATTAACAGTTTAAGATTTTATATTTAAATAACTTATATTTGATGAAATTGAAATAAAAAAGGACTTATAGTTAGAGAGAATTGAATATGATCTATGACTCTAGAAACGTCACCAAGAATCGGACGACGAATAAGTCGAATTTACAAATTTGCGTGACAGAGAATTTACAAAAAACCTTCGAATGTTATTGGCATGATGAAATACCTATTCATTTAGTCTTGGCAGGTTTTCATGTTTCAATTGAACTGTCAAGGAAAACCATTAAGGAATCTTTCCTATTGATTTGTTTGTCATAGTTGATTTCGGAGAATTCGTGTTTTATGCGTCTTCTCTCTCGTTTGGTACGATCATATCGAAGTTCATGTTTTGGCAACAGTTCAGAAAATATAGCGCCGAGACCGCGCAGTGGATAGAGCACGTGGACTTAAACGGAAGGTCACGAGTTCAAGTCCACTGATATTCAAAGTGCTAATCAGTAAACAACTCATAACAATATGTGGCGCCAGAGGTTTGCAAACAGGGGAAAACAATTGTATATTTAATTTAGTTTGTTGATATGTTACTGGGTGGTAGAGCTTTGTGCAGGCTCTTCTGGGTAGGTACCACCCACTCATCCGATATTCTACCGCAAAACATCAGTACTTGATTTACTTTGAAGGGTGAGTGAGCCAGTGTAATTACAGGCATAAGGACATAGCATCATAGTTCCCAAGGTTGGTGGCCCATTGGCGATGTAAGCGATGGCTAACATTTCTTACAACGCCATTGTCTATGGGCGTTGTTGACCACTTACCGTCAGTTGGCCCATACGCTCGTCCGCCTTCTTTTGAAATAAAAAAAAAGTAACAGTTATAATATTTTAAACTATGTGTCATACTGTAAATAATAACCTACAGTCACTATTTCCCATATTATAGATTATATTTATATATTGGAGTTTGATTTTATAATCTAGACCAGGATTGCAGTTGTGTGTTGCAACTTTACCTAGATAATAGTAAATAAAATATTTGAAATATGAAACGTTATTGTTTTCATGTAATTAATATATGTGGTGACGTCACAGCTCGACTACTACTGACCTCACGATGCCCTTATTGTTTTGTGACCGACGGACGACGCTCATTAATAATGAAACTCTTAACTAACGCTCAATCGAGAAGTAAACTAGTGACGTCAAATAACTTTCATATTTTTGGTAATTATACACGCGTTTATTAAAAACGAATATATGATATCTTTACCTATAAATTCTTACTTTTATAATCGACTTCGAAGTGGAATTTCGTCTTTTCGTTATCGTTGAATCTTTTCGCGTTTTTGAGCCACTCTATACATTCGTGTGACTAATATTTGCGTCTTTGCGTATAGATTCAATTATATTCTACGTCATACTTTAACGTTTACATACATTATGAATTTTAAAATGTATTTAAAAAAAAACACGTATATAGAAGATACTCAAGTAGGTGGCCAACGGTTACATTTATAGTAAACAACATTATGTATTCGCTTTTGTAGTAGATGTGAGTTTTATTGTAGCAAATATATTATTATGTATTCTGTACACAATGTACGCTTCGCGAAAACGCTACTATCAATTGCGAGCATATCACTTATCACGCGTGAGGGACAAATTGTGTTCCACGGTGAAATAGATAATGTGTTATGTATTGATAATAGTTTTTAGTTTTTGTTATAAGTTACGTGTTACACGTGAGTCCAGTTGAGCCAGTACTTAGACACGTTAACACTGAGTAGAAAAACCGAACACCTACTGAATACACTTTGTGTATATTTTAGTTTTGTATACTTTAAGTTGACAACAGAGACAGCTTGGAGGCGTTTTCTGGGATCCTGTACTACATCATCGCCCCACAAAAGTATTGTGGACGCAGTCGATTCGGTCAATTATTAAAAAAGGGAATATTACATTTTCTCTTAGAGATGTATTTTATGTATGAATACATTAAAGTCCACCGAAGTCGCGAGCATGAATATTTTATATCACTAAGAGTGTCCGCTTCCTAAAGCGTGTCATTAAGTTTTATCAATGAAACTTGCAGCGTCGAAGTTTGCGTCGGGCTTATCTCGGCGCGTACTTCGAGATAACGTAATTAACGGATCAGCTTAGTGCGCCACTTGTAGAGGATATAAGAACGTCTGTCGTATCATAACTATCACAGATAATACGATATGTGTTTATTTCGGAGGCTTAAAGAGTTTTTATTTAAGTATTAATTACCTATTTATTGACAGACATTACCACCACCCACTTATCAGATATTCTACCGCAGCGGTGCTTGGTACTGTTGTGTTCCGGTTTGAAGGGTGAGTGAGCCAGTGTGATTACAGACACAAGGGACATAACATCTTAGTTTCCAAGGTTAGTGGCGCATTGGCGATATTAGCGATGGTTAACATCTCTTACAATGCCAATGTCTATGGGCGTTCGTGACAACTTACCATCAGGTCCCCACCATGACCCATATGTCTCAGCCGTCTACCTATGCTATAAAAAATATCGTCTCTGGTCATAATTAAATAATCAATATACGCTACGCGTTATAATATGATCACGTTTTGAGTTTATTATGCCTTATTTATTAATGAGCGAACGTCAACTGTCTGCGACCCTGCTCGTAATGTTTATTTAAATGAAGAGACGTGATGAGCGTCGAGCGATAGCACTCGTACTCTCTTACAAAGTAAAAGTAACCGTGCTATCAGTGATTTTATTTCAAAATTTTACTTTTCACGAAGAAAATATTTAAAAATAATTTTATTTCGTAAAAATCATTTTTCTATATTTATGTTGCACCTAAAGTCGAACGTTGTAACTACTATATGAAATATTGGAGGACTGTACTTGGTGAACATAAGCTATTTAAAAACATATACAGGTATAAACATAGTATTTAGTCTTTGTCTTTAATATAAAACAGAACTTACAAATAAATAACGATGTATAATATTAGTGTTATTGCTTTGAATATAATTCAATCAATCAAAGATGACGACTCAATACTTTCCGAACACAATTTTCACGATCACATTAAATAACATCGTCTGAAACCACATTTATGAAATAGTGTTTTATAAAATAAAGTTTCAGTTACGAAACACGCGGACGACAGACAAACGACTATTATTTTTAAAATTATAATATATCTCGTGGGAAACGATACCTACCGTTAAATGATAAGTTGCTTATTCGATTATAACAGAGGTGTTGAATACCGGGACGTCGGAATGTAAGGTTGGCGCGCGGACGGCGTCCTGTCCCGGGCGAGGATCGTGTGGAATGCTCTTGCAACATTGATTGGCGACACCGAACTGCTCAATATCATTCCAATACGACGTTGTCGGTTAAACAATTACCCAAATATATTTACCAATTGCGAAGAGAATGATATAATATTATACTTTACACATTAGTTTATATCACAAAACTATATTTTATTTAGTTACCTTTCTTTTATGATTACCTCTGCCTGAAAGAACCATTATTAACCATTCCCAACAACAAGACTTTGTTTCCTGCCTAAAGTAAACTGGCTCACTCATCCTTCAAACCGGAACATAATAAAACTAAGTGTGTGCTGTCTAGCGAATACGATACATAGAATAATATAATATAAGCATATCTGATGAGCTGATGGTACCTTCTGAGACGAGCTTGCACAAAGCCTTACAACGCAGTAGCCACCTTAAAACATTTACGGAATTACTTAAAAGGTATAATATTTATTGTGATATACATTCAAACAAACAGTCGAAGTCGGAATATATACTACAAGAGACACTCGCGGACCGTGCGGACGTATCACGTCACTCGCGTCGCGTCGTTAAACGCGTCGTGTCATGTCATGTTATGTTATAAGTTAGATGCAATAAAATTTACGACACCATTAAATTCGTAGAAGAGAATATTTTTACACTGCCGGGCCGGTTTTCGTACATAATTAATGTCTAGGAAAATGTTTCATAAAATTAATATATAATAAATAACTCTTATAAGTTTTATTAATCGCAAAAAATATACTTACGTTACGTTAATTTCGTTTGCGTCACAAGGAAAAGATCATGATCACACACACACACGAAGTATAAACAAATTATAATCAACAACAGAGCTGTTACATAATGTTTATAAAGAAATTGACTTCCTGTGAAGGCATAAGTAGGTATACCGACCTTATTTATTATACCGACGCGTTCCGGTTTGATATTAAATACAAAATAGAAAATACACGTTCCTATTGAGGCTCCAAGTTTTTCGTTTTTTCATCCCTTTCGATAGATCCCGATATTTTATATATCCTGTAATTTGTAATGAAGAAAAAAGCGAATTATTTTTACTTTACTGAGGATACGCCCGATAGTGAAACATTTACGGACCATTAGATAAATCGTGGCAGTTTTCATAACAGCGGTACTCTTTACGACGCGACGGACGCTCGGGGTTTCCGAATCATAATCGCACATCTGAGCTCATACTCACTTCGTTCAAACTGTTAAAACAAGTTCTACGATTAACCCTAAAATATTATAATATTTCGCATTTTTATAATGACCGATGAAAATAATATGGTAGAAATATATTTATTATACGTATGTCATAGGCGATAATGACGACATTAATGTTAGTATAACATTAAGGGCTACACAGACACACGCATCGACTTAGTGGAATTCGTGAGTTTTTAACATATGTGTGACATACGAACTGAACAACGCTGCAGTTTATATTATTTCTTTAAAACCTTTTAAAAAAATCATATCATGTATTGAGGAAAAATATGGATGTTAGACTTGTTGAAATAAAACTTTTTTGCAGTGACATTTTCTTAGAAGAAATTTCAAAGTTAAATTCTAATATAAGCGTATTCTGACGCAAAACTTTTTATAAAGAATTGGCAGATTGCCACAATAAACGAATATTACAAAAAAAGTACACTAAATAGGCATTACAGTGGATGTTGGAAGGATAATAAAATTCTCGATATAAACCCGATACATGTACAATGTACACAGTCGTGATCAATCACAATTTGCTGTCAAGCGATTTTTCCGCTCGCATCCACCGCGCGCTCCACGCAAATATTATTATGTGTTCTTTTTGAAAACATCGTTTAAATAACAGTTCAAAGGAATATCAAGATGATCATTTTATGTAAAGATAACGTTTACACTTTGTTTTCGTTGATAAGGATCATATCCTGTTAAAACATGATAATTTCGTGGAGGATGCTACCTTATTTGACGCGTGAATAGGATATTATAACATGTAACAGACAATATCGAAAGCTTTTATCTTCTTCAAGATTGCTGATCGTCTTCAAGATATTTCATTCGGAATATTTCAAATCCTTATGACTGAACTTTATAAAATATGTTTCGTTAAATAATATTTGCAACATTCCATGGCCACGCGTATCACTAGTTGGCAGACTCCGGTTTAATTGCCTTTATTTGATCGACTCAGATAACCTTTAAGCCGGTCCACACTTAAATAATATAATTGTGTTATTTTTTATAAACTCAAACAGGATAAACGCAAAATTGGATAGGACGGACTTAGTGACGTAATACGTTCACAATCAATTATTCTATTTCATGAATTAATAGATCTAATAAATAGAAAAAGAAATAGTAAACACGTAGGATACATTATTTCTAAATAAGTAAAAAAAAATAATGAGTAGAAGTTTTAAAAATAATTTAAGTTAAAAAAAGAAAGTGCAAAAAATGCACTAGAAAGATAGAATTATACGTTTTATAATCATATATATCATACTATACTCGTATATCTGAAAGTAGAATTTCAAACTGCAAAACGTAAAGTAGAATGTTATATGCGGATAACGTTTAAAATTAGCATTTTATTCGTTTTGATAAGGAATAATACTGCGCGTCAAATAATTTAAACACATAATAGTTTAGTTATCGGGAAGTGCGGGTTCGTGGGGAGGTTAGTAAGATGTCATAGTGTATGCAGCAATTACCGCGTTACTTAGAAACTACAGGAACGACTTGTTCGAAAATACTAAGCGACGTGAACTAGACCTCTGTAATAACCTCTGTAGTTTGTGAGTGAGATTGGTTGTTACATTTAATACACTTTCATTAATTTAAATCAGTCGAGCCGTTTCTATTTATCGAAGTAAACCTACAAATAGAATATAGATTTATTTTTATTTTATTAAATGACATTTAATTTATTATAGAAAACGTTCCATTTGACTCTGTTAAGGTAATCGCTTAAGTAATTGGTGGTATGCACCTTATAACAATTGTAATTAAATGTTTTCTCTTGAAGACTTTTCTGACTCAATGACATAGCATGTACCATATTTTGTACTCCATCCTGGTTAATTTTAAATTTAATTTCATTAATTGACAACGATTGTAATATACTTGGTGGTAGAGCTATGTGCAAGCTCGTCTGGGTAGGTACCACCCACTCATCAGATATTCTACCGCAAAACAGCAGTACTTGGTATTGTTGTGTTCCGGTTTGAAGGATGAATGAGCCAGTGTAATTACAGGCACAAGGGACGTAACATCTTAGTTCCCAAGGTTGGTGGCGCATTGGCGATGTAAGAGATGGTTAACATCTCATACAACGCCAATGTCTATGGGCGTTGGTGATCACTTACCATCAGGTGACCCATATGCTCGTCCGCCTTCCTATGCAATAAAAAAAAAAAAACTTGTAACAGTGAGCACACTTCAATGAAATATATTATGATACAAGTTTTTAACGGAATTTATCCGTAGTGTGTTGTGAACAGTTTTTTTTAAAGTTGATACGTATGAGCATTATTTTTGTCATTTTGAAATAAAATCGCTCTAGAGCTCATTAATCAAGTATTAGGGTGAGAGGACGCTTAAAATTAATTTGAATTAAGTGAAATGCGGTTACGATATCGGGGATTATTCAAATATTCATGGGATCTCTTGCAGAGGTTTTATTATTCAGGGACACATCACATATCACAATCAAATTCGACAAATCTGACGCAGAGGTAAGAAGATAGAATAAATATGTACCTTCACCATCACCATCATTGCGGCAATGATAACCTAAATAATGAAATCCAAATACAAATACAGATTGCAATGTTGTTTGACGGAACGATATCTGACGAGTACCACTCAGAAGATGAAAGTTCCTCTGTGTTGATACCACCCGCTAGTGGCAGTAGAACAATTTTTAAGTAACTCGGTACAAGTCAGTTATCATGATCACGATTCTGTACGCTTTTAAGCCTAATCCACTGAATCGATTTTGATGAATTTTTGAATTTGATGCTGGCCGCCCCTCTCCCCCTAACACGTTGGCAAATACTAGTTAGTTTTATATGTTTTATGAGTATTCTATTTTCAATGGGCAGTCGAGATGAATCATTATCATAATCAGGATTATTTATCAAAAAAATATATTTTACTCTTAGTTAAATCCTACAGTAGATTAGTACAGTCAGACAGATTTGACTGACTGTACTAACCGTATTTAAAATGTACCTAATATACGAATAAAATGAAAGTGAGTTAAATTCGAATAGTTATAAAGTATTTATTACGAAATTATACGGGGAATAAAGCAAGCGGCATAAGAAATAATCCAGTGTAATGGTCTGGGCGCCGGTAATGGAGCACGTCTTCACTCAGACATTTCTCAGATTTTCTATCGAATAATATTTTCTGAAGTCGATGTTTTGTATAAAAAAAAACATTATTAAGAACTAGACACTTAGGAAATAGTTTTTCTTTCATTTTCGGACATTTCAAAGAAATGTTTTAGCAATTTATTTTAGCAAAGCAGACGAGTAAATTGGGCCGCTCGAGAGTAGGCGGTCACTTGCCGGCGGGCGCGGGTACATGGGCGATGCACGTAATACACGAGTAAATAATATGGGTTTAGTTGAAGCGTCTCCTCCGGGTGGCGTGATCATTGAGGGAAGACAGGAATAATGAAAGAATACATAAGTTGTTGTTCTGTCACCCTTTTTACGTTTATAATATATTTTTTTATCACGTTTTACGACAGTTCCAAAAACTACGCTTGTGCTCCTGGGGTGTCTTTTTACGAGATACGAGTCATTTTCGTTGTTTATTTTTTCGACAAGTTTCGTTAGTGTGGGTGTTTCTGCGAATTTTCTTATTCGCTGAGCGATCAAATGAACCAAATAAGATCTAGAAAGGAAATGTCTGCCATGACAGCGTGTCGCAGTACAGAAATAGGGTTCATGGAAATATACTTTGGTTGTATTTAATTATTGTTACAATAAAAGAGGAAGAATATTTGAGACTAGTGGGGATCGAGTTTGTACGGATTTAAAGTTTGTGCAATCGGCGTTGTTCAGTATACTAACTACATAAACTTAGATGTCAGACCTCTTATGCCAGAAATTACACCAGCTTTACTGAAACCACTATTTCGACAAACAAACTTGAGCGCACCCTACTCTAAAAATATCACATCGAAGTATACTACAGCAACAGTACATTCAATTATACCTTTGTCTATATTCTTCTAATGATTTGAATAATTATGGTGTTCAAAGTCCGTTGAAACCCCTTTTCACCTGCGACCTGCGACCTGGCTTATCGGTTTCGAATGTCACGCTCCGCCAGTACGTTCGTTAAATTATTTTATTTGATGCAAGTTATGTGTTGTTTTAATATAGAAAATATTATATTGAGTTTTACGTATGTAAGTTCTATTAAAATTAAATTAATATTCAGCAGTTCAACATACCATGCGAAAGACAGATTCATCTCGCATACTCGCTAAACAATGCTAATATAGTTCGTCCAAGAATATGATCCACAGCCTTCGATAGACGTATTTCCCTAAAATTCCTAATTTTAATAAATTTCTTAAAATAATCCCCATTTTGCTATCATTATAAAAAAGATTGAATTTAATAATTCAAATCGTTTCTTGATGATTAGAGAAAGTAGCATAGAGAAGGTTGAGTAGCTTTTTGGTGTGACAAAATACAGTAATACAATCAATTAAAGTTTACATTTCCAAACACGTTTTGAGTCGAAATAAAAATCACATAATTGATTGATATTTGTGTTATATTATACTTATAGATACTTATAGATTGAGCTACTGATTGGATCGACATTGTCGTGTAGGATGTTATGAAAACGGTGTTATTCTCTGAGACCTTTTAAGCTTTTTATATCGTTGCGTTGCGTGTCAAAATTCATAGAATAGTGTATCTTGTTGAGATCCAATATTATCGAACATTCGGATTGGACACGGTGTAACACATTAGAAATTCGCTTCTATTTAAAAGTAAAAGTAAAGTAACAGCCTGTGAATGTCCCACTGCTGGGCTAAGGCCTCTTCTCCTCTTTGTGAGGAGAAGGTTTAAAAGAAAATTCATAAATACGCCTTCAAGATAATATTCAATTTATACGACGGTTTATTATATGCTATTTTTTGTTAGAATTTGAATTCGTTCAGCCACTTGCACGTGATTGTGTAACAAACATACTGGCTCTCTCATTGTTAATATACACTTATGGGCAATGATATTATAAGTAAAAAGGTGTAGATAGGTTACATACATAGCATTCAATCTACGAAAATGACACTGTTACACACACATAAATAACTTTATATTGCAATATACACACTACATTACGATTTGTCGCTAAAGTAGTTTGGCAAGATATAAGTATCACGAGTGAAAGAAAGACAAATATATTTGCGAGAGTGCATCGTCTCGTGTCAAAGAAACGACATAGAATAAATCATCAGACGTACGTTTTTTCTTACCCGGATTTATGCCTATGAATGCGATTACTCATAAATTCATTTTGTAAAAGTACTAAAAAATCATTGAAATATAAACTATCAATAATTTTATAAAAATTTAATATCAAATAAACAATATCAACATCATGATCATACATCTAAACACTATTTATACATCTAAATAAACATCTTCTTTACGACATAATGATAAAAATATCTATTTATATTTTGATTTCAATTTAGTAATATAATATAATTAATAATAATTTAATATTCTTTCTCATTTATATAAATAAAACAAACATATAAAATTATAATATAATATGTGCCAACTGCCACCACTGTATGTGTTTTACTCAATGATCAGTAACGTCGTCTGTCTCTATTGCACTCGTTCATTAATATACTTTTGTTGCATTCATGCATTTCTAACGTCATATTTTACGAATATAATATTTGATTTGTGAAAATATTAAGATAAATTGTAAACTTACTAATGAAAAGTGATTCCTTAAGTTTAAGAAGTTTTGCTAGTATAATTTGTGCAATATCTCATAACACACGACGGCATTTCGGGTTATTTTGGGTCACTTTTAATTATAATTGTAATCGCTACGTGACGTCTATCCATTGACAATGGTGATATAATACTGAGGTGAAGTGTTGATAGTAATCTTGATTTCGAACTAGTGCTCACGGAGTGCTTGTAACCTATCTACACCTTTTTACTTATAATATCATTGCTTATGGGTGCGTGTCTTAGATTTCATTGTAATAGTTATACATGTGGTACGTATTACATTTGAGCATTTGATGTATAACGTCGGAATGTTTCCCTCCAATTAAATAATATGGTACTTCTAAAAAGTTTATGAATTGATTCCAGCCATCTAAAATATGTAAAGTTTATAGCCCGGATCGAGCGTGGCCATTCTTTTTTCACATTATGTACAATAGTCGGGGAACATACAGAGCCGCTGATAGCGAACGACATTTTCACGTCCCGAGTCAATTGCACATTGTCTGACACGCGCGTGACCTGACTGACTGACACTTTTGCTTTATCTACACTTTTAAATCCCTATAATACAAGAATAACTCGTCCAAGTCAGTGTAGAGTAATTATGCAGTTTGGTTACTTTTGCAAAAAATGATGGTCATTTTTTTTCTGCGTGAAGTTATTCATTGTATCATTCTAAGTGATATTCCATCGCGGGAGTCTGAAATTTCCTATAAACTCTCAGTGTTCCAATAAAGTCAGAGTGTGATGGGTTTCCCCTTATTCAAAATGGTTTGAATGATGAATGTAACTATAGGCAAAGGGACATAAACTCTTATTTCCAACGTGTGTGGTGCATTGGCGCTGAAAGAAACATAGTATTTCTTTATTTCTTACTGCACCAATGTCTGTGGTCTGCGGTGACCACTTACCATCAGGAGGAACATTAGCTCGTCCATCTGCCTATTTTACGAAAAAACGAATATGTGTAATTTTTCCCGCAGTTCAGTTGGGAAACCGCGAGTCAATATCAAAGGATGGAAAAAGAAAAAAATAGGAACGCAAACTTAGATAATTAAGAAAAGTAGCGTTGAGCTGTGAGCAGACCGCAACAAGTGGTAGGAGTTTTCATCAAAGTACACTCTGAGATAAGAAAAACACTATAAAATGACTTTAACTATAAAATACAATTGCCTTACAGTAAATACTTTATTATTATATAACAAAGCTGAATTCCAAGTTGATTGACGCGACAGACGGGCGAGGTGAATATGAAATGAAATATTTGACTACCGACCTCTAAGAATATCAGAAAGAAATTGTTTATGAAATGAGGTTCGAATTTAAGATATCAATTCTTTGACTTGAAATAAAACTTCATTTTATTAATAGTTAAAGACGTAGGGGTAACAGTTTTCTTATGCGAGTACTTAGTTTATGCGAGTACATTTATATTATATCGAGTAACTGATACTGAAGAATATAATCGAAGTATCTATTGCGTTCTATTGTATCATAGCTTTATCTTTTGTGTCTCGCTTTTCATGCTAATGAGATTAACGATGTAAATTAGCAAACCGTTGGCGTTGTAAGAGAATCTCCCCCGAGGAGCCATATCGTATAACGGACGCTTCTCGCCAGTCTTTGTGTCTACATTTGTGTATCGCAAATACTTTTGTCTTTGTTGCTCACAGTTTGTTTCTTCCATTGTAAATTAATTAATTTAAATCACTATCTATTACAAGTGTCTCCTCCGATCAGGTCGTCTCATACTACTCAATAAGATGACGTGAATAGTAGTAACATACATAACTACAAGTAGTAGTAAGCAACAATCATCAATATGTTTTATTTTCGAATTTCATTAATGAAAAAGTGAAAACTAAGGGGTGGTTTGTTATATACTTTTACACCAATAAATACAATTTTACATAACATTTCATTATGCAATTCTACTAAAACAGTAATAATTTCACTTATTTGGTGTAATTGTAAGCGGCGTGCCGGATACCGCTATACATCATTGTCCGGAATATCGACCGCAGTTGAATTCTCTACGAATATCATAAATTTAAATTCAGATTAATCCCAAGTGCACATTCAATGGGAAAGACCGAACGATTTTCATTTGTCTTTATTCGTTCGTAATCGTATATCAAACGCGTACTCGACGTATTATCTCTACTGCACTTCACAATAGGAATTATCTCTGCGCACGAATATGTAGCGAACATAGTAAATCTAAAGAAAATCATTTTATCCGACTGACCCTTAAGCTGACCCTTGGTCATGTAATTAGACAGGTCGGTTTCCGCACAAACCGACCTACAACATGTTCTAATTGAACTGCTCTTTGAGTTTACTACAGAAGCGATCTATCTTTGTACGGTCCCGTAACAAACAAAAACTGGATATTAGGTCCATCAGGCGTCAATGCGTCATAAAACATTTAAAAAGAAATAACACGGGGCCTTCAGTAAAATGGATTATAGTTTTTTCTATATATATAAAAAGAGGATGTTTGTATATATCACATCGATAAACTATTTGACCGATCATTATGAAAATTGGTATGTACATGTATTTTTCCACGGTTTATATGCCCATTGATGAAACTCGCCTCCAGGCGGCGCTGCAAAGTATCGACTTCCGCCCCGTTCGATCGATTGTCATAAAACTTCATTAAATACATCATTTGTTATTGTAAATATAAATAATAACATATAATATACAAAATAATTTTTAATTATTACTTTAAAATGATTATGTAAAAATAAAGTGATTCAACGCAGAGCCTAAGCCACTGGGGTTACAGACTTGAAATTTTGGCAGTTGATGCATTTTATAATGAAAACGCGTACTAAGAAAGGATTTTTGGAATTTTCACCCCTAACCCCCACCCTGTATGGAAATCCGTCATTTTTAAAGTTCGAAGCATGACATTTCGGACACAAGAAATAAATAAGAACGCAATTCAGAGTTTTTCAAAATTCACCACCTAAGAGGGTGAAATAGGGATTAGGATAGATAGGGGAAAGTTTGCATGATGACTCCGTCATTTTTAAAGTATGAAGCATGATATTTAATTTTTAAGCTTCTGAGCAAAAATAAATGATAATTATTTTGTCATTTTTGAAACTTTAACCCCAAACAGGAGAAATGGTTCGGAAACTTTAGTATAAAAAAATGATCTGATCCGCTTGAAATTTACTGTTTTTACATAAAAAATAGACCATAGTTAACCTATTTTATTATTTCCGATACTCTCGCCCGAGCCGGCCGGTAGCCTGCGCCTGGACAATGCACGTGAACGATTCATTCGCGTATGCGTGGTGTGTCTTAATTTATCAATTATGTAATCATTGTTAGCGACCGTGCTCTCGTGTAATGTAAGGACACATAATTGACAAACCACATTGAATACTTTATCGTATTTGACAGATACATACAAGGGCAATGGTATGCATTTGTAAGATTTTTAACCGACTTCAAAAAAAGGAGGAGGTTATCAATTCGTCTGTATTTTTTTTTTGGTGTTGTTACCTCATAACTTTCGACTGGATGAATCGATTTCGATTATTTTTTTTTTATTTGAAAGGTGGTGCTTTCCCATTGGTCCCATTTTTTTTTTGGTCCAGTTTTGACAGTGGAATCCATGAGAAAACCATAAAAGTCGTAAATTTGCATGAGGTATGTGCGCGACAAATGGACCAATAACTCAATATCACGCCAACCGATTTCGATGATTTTTTTTTTATTAGAAAGAGTATACTTCAAGGGTTGTTTGATGATAGTTTGGTTAGATTCTGATTATAGGATCCATGACAAAGTAACGGAAATCTTCAATTCTTAGTAGAAAATTAACGATACACGGCCGAATCTTTTATAGGCTATCTAGATTTATCATTCACCTACCATAACATCGTTATGATCAAGTAATTGTAGTACTATCGTATAAAACACTTCTTTATATACCGTCAATAGTTTTCGCAGCGCACGCGAAATAATAACTTTTATAGGCAACAGTTAAATACGTTGGGTTACATTGCTCCATTTTAAGAAGGGATCTATAAGTTTTTGACAATATGTTATTTATGTTACTTGTACTATGTTACTTGGTAAAGACGTAGCTTTCTAAGGGTGAAAGAATTTTTAAAATCGGTCGAGTAGTTTTTGATTTAAATCGTAATAAAAAATCAAATCTTTCCTCTTTATAATATGAGTTATGCATGTAAGCATTAGTATATATGTTATGTTTGTAATTGAAACATATTTGAACATCTACTAAAAGTTGAGACCAATTTTGAAAATTATATTATATATCGTATAAGTACTCTTATATACATGTTATATTTATGTATATTTATATATTGATTACTAGTGTTTTTCCCGCGGTTTCACCCGCGTAGTTCCCGTTCCCGTGGGAATATGGGGACAAAATGTAGCCTATGTTACTCCCTGATAATGTAGCTTTCCATTGGTGAAAGAATTTTTTAAATCGGCTTAGTAGTTTAGGCGTGAAAGCGTCACAAACAAACTTACTTTCGCATTTATAATATTAGTTAGGATAATATACATACTTCCCCTTTTTTAATATACAGACATTCCGTCATATTTTATGGTGAAGAATGGTATAACACAACATCTATAAACATACAGTTTATTTAATTATTACTAGAAATAACTATTTGATTATGTTATGGCTGCCCAACTAAATTACCCCACCAACTAAATCTATTTAATCAAAACATGTTAATTTATATTCATACATTTAACCATATTAACTAATATTTATTAATTCAGTACCAAAATGCATTTTTCTTTACGTTTCACTGTTTTACATTAATATATTTAAATAATAATATAAATGGCGCTGTCTCATATGAGCTGCACGTTTAGTAGGTCTACCCATATTCTACAAATTAGTGAGTGTACTTCAGATTCACTAAAAATCGAAAAATAAATAAAATTTTTAACAAAACATAAACCGACTTCATAGGAAAAACAAATTAATATGCACTAAAAAGTAAAAAAATAATTGCGTATTCTTCTATAATTTGATAATTAACTTACTATTTTCTACTCATCAATATGTAGGTAGGGTCGATGTCAGCCAAGATGGGTTTATAACTACATACATAGTTAGTTATAGTTGAGATGTGCTTGTGTCGCACGCGCAACTTAACCAGGCGAATAAAAGTCAATTTGTAATGTGTATGTTTTTGTTTGTTTTTAAAAGATTCCGAGAAAGAAAATTTTTTATTGATGATCATTGTAACTAAGAAACAAAATTATTGGGTTTCTCACCGGTTTTATTAGCTAGCTTTTAAATTTATTGCAAAACTATTATATTTAAATAAATAAACTTTTGATTTTCATTTTAGAAATCCAATTCAGGATAATTTCATTAAAAGAGTCTATTTGTTGTTTCGTATTTACCTATAGCATACATGATACATGATGATAATTATATACAAATACTATTTTATTATTATTATTGCAAGTGAACCGGTGTACATAATAATTTTATGACCTTATTGTCTTCTGGTAACGTTGTGGATGTTGATAGCACCGTATTTAACGCATTACAAGACTTCAAAAGGTGCCCGACTTTTATGGGTGAGATTCAAGGGAGATCCAGGTATATATAATCACAGCACGACCCTGTTGATTACAGTTTGGATCAATGTATACTTATTATACTATAAACTGGCTTAGAATCATTAAAATGTCATTAAAAGTTCCATGGAAGGAGAGTCACGGACTCGCGTGAGTCTATAACAAATTACTCATAAACAGTTGTCGGGATAAAGTTAGTCGCTCGAGATTTAGATAAAAGAACATTATACCTCAATAAGGCATTTTCAAAATATTTACAAGTTTGATAACACGGGATCATAAAACAGTTTTCCTATCAAAAAGAACACGGAGCCGTTGTTAGTTAGCCGACGCCCGACACGATGTTGATGTTGTTGGATGTCAAGTAGTAGAACTTTATTATTTTTTCGTTTTAAAGTCTTTTTGATCGATTAATCTTTTAGCATTAACATGAAACATCTCAATCCACACTGTTTAAATATATCAATCTTGTAAAGAGAATAACATCGAACGGTGCGAAATGTCGCTTCACTCGGGACAATGTGACGGTGACAATGAGTAATTAATACTCGTATCATCATAATTGAGATGAATTTTGAATCATTTGTTTTAAGAGTCTACACAATTCCTTTCGATATAGACCAGACTTATCGAGTTATCGCCTCTGGGCGTCGAATATTAGAGTTCGTTAAGTGTTATTTACATAAATAGTTTAAAATACTCTCTGACCCCGTGTGTAGTGGGGTCACATATGAGTCCCATATTATGTTATTTATGAAATACATTGTTTACATATCTTTATGCTTAATTGATAAAAGGTAACAAGTAGACGGCAGACTTACTTCTGCATTTATAGTTTGAAGATCTGAATAAAGTTTTATGTTTCATTTCTCCTAAATCCTTTAACTGTTTTGCTCCTCTATATTTTTTTTCTAATATTAAACTTGTTTTATGGCACCACTTATCAAAACCTTAGTGGAAATAGCTTTGTTAAAGGGAATATATATATTTTTGTAACTTGCTTTAATTTATTACTCTCATTACAAACACATTTCGTACAATAAACATATTGATTATATCTGTTGTATACTGGTAGGTAGTAGTGGGTAGTAGTACACATGAGGTACCCACGTTGCGTTACGTACGTAGGAAGCAGATACGTTTTAATCGTTAACATGTTATATTCAGACCAAGAGCAAATATTTTAAATTAAATACTTGAGTTATTTTCTATGAATAAAAACAAACGAACGTATAACAAAAGAGCGAAATGTTGAGAGGTTACTAAATCAAGGGTTTACGGCAAGGGGGGTTACAAATTAATTCAAGATTAATTACGAGCAGTGTAGGATAATGAAAGCTTAAAAACACTAAGGGTACGAATTTTTAAATTACACCTAAATTTAATAAAGGATTACATAAACATTATCAGTGGGAAAATAATATATTTAGTGTGGTATAATTGAGGAAAATGTTCAGTTGTTAGAACGACAATGAACATAACTGAATTTGTATAAAACGATAAATATTTGAACAATCTTTTAACATTTATAGCGATAGTAAAACAAATACATTTTCATAAAATTTTAATCGTTTTATTCCATAATTTATAGTATAAGTAATTAGCGCGTAGGTGTGATGTTCTGTGATGGATGGGATGGAAGATGACTTTCCGAATTCTTCAAAAGTAATTTATTCTTTGGAAGGGCCACCTACCGATCAATTTTCATTTGTCGCATTACATTAAGTGAGGTTGATTAGGTCATAAAAACTATGAACACAAATAAAGTGTGTGACGTGTGCGAAAAAACGGCGAGACTGATGTGGTGTTTCCCGCTTAAGTGTCCGAGGTGTTCGAGGTTATTGCTTTTAGATGTAACGCTAAATAATAGTAAACGGTGTATTATTTAAGAAGATTGTATTTTGTTAAGGGAAACTGTCGAGATGTTTTTTTCAGGCCATCGCATTACGAGCTTACATTTATGGCATTAGCAATAGCGTTGGGATGTATTTTATAGGCCATATTCCTAAGCCCTTGCGCATTAAATCCAAACATAAGAACCAATATGTAAGCACAAGTTATGAGAATGGCCGATATAACGGCATAACTTATGGAGGCCATACGATTTATACACAACATTAGTTTGCTTAATCATCAAATTATAATATCACGAGTTCTTGTCTCATCAGCTATTGAAGCGGTCGATTTGGAGGGTTTGTTTGAAGCGAACGTGATTTACCGTTTTGCTCTTTTACGAGCCAACCTTATTAGTTAGTCGTTTGATATTCGCCTGCAGTAAATGAGCTGACATTAACTTGCGATGTCTAAACTCATTACGACAGTTGAACTCGGAATCCGACGTGTCCGTTTATCAAATACATTTTACAAACTACACTGAACATTTACAATTAATATAACTTTTTTTGTAGCGGAATGATACAATTAGCAGTATAGTTATTTAAATGACCGAGACCTTTTACTTTATCAAATGGTGTTCTTCTATTATTTTAATTATTTTAAAACTCAGTCTTAAAAATATATAAACTTTTGCAATACTTTTTCAAAATTCAATCCATAAATATCACTGTTACTATCAATACATTATAATGCTCGAGTAATAACATTATTGTATGTAATAACATTGTTGTGATGTAATGGTATTACACGAATTACGAAGGAATTAGGAGGTAGAGGATAAATTGAAGCAAGTTATTACAGCTTCGCGAGACCAACAAATTATTTCCTCAGATCGTCTTCGGCGTCGGACGGCTGTTATAATGAACGGGTCCCTTTTATTAAAAACATATTGTCATTGCACGATATGTCTTCATGTGTTGTATCGGAGAGTGAAATCGATGTACTTATATATCTACATACTATAGCGTTACGAATCTGTACCATTTACATAATTATGTAAAGAAATGAGGCGGGTGCAGATAGCCTTATGCGGTACTAATTACAGAAATGTTCCTCATTTCTTAGAGATCTCACCGTATCGCCATAACTTTTTCAACTTCAACAACAAATTTATTATAATTACGAAACTTAATTACAAAGTTTGACCTGTAATGTTTGTTCGCGGATATCGAGCGTTTTTTGTATAAAATGTAATAAAAATAAAGATTCTTAATAAGGAAGTTAATAGTTTCAAAATCCCTTAGTGCAGCGTAATGAATGGTTATGTTAGGATTTCGTGTACGGGTGGGTACTCTAATCGTGTACTCAGATGTGATCGCTGTAACAAATGACGCGAAACGGATTTAGAGCGGCGTGTGGAGTTTTCCTCTTCAAGATAATTAATTTTTAAGATACTAGTAATAGTGGTAGTTTTATATAAGAAATTTTTATTTCAGTTCAATTTTTTTAATTTATTAGGTAGGCGGACTGGCACTGGCTATAGACATGGACATTGTAAGAAAAAGTAACTAATCCTTAAATTGCCTAAGCGCTACCAAGCCTGGGTAATAAAATATTATATCCATTGTGCCTGTAGTTACACTGGGTCACCCACCCTTCAAACAAGGTCGCAACAATAACGCTGTGGTAGAAAATATTAAAAGTGGGTGGTACCTATCCAGACTGACTCAACTCCTGTAAAATGTTACTGATAAAATGATTGATTTATATTTTACGTCCTCGAAGCGGGCGAGTTAGCTAATAAAACAATAAATACAGCAGTCGATTAATAAAATCTGTAATCTGTACCGTAACCGAAGAACGTCTCGCCACATTTACATCACACGCGCTGTTAGTGCCATATATCTCTCGTTAAATTAAAAATATATTCATATTGAATAGGGTTGTTAAGGATCCGCGAATCAAAGCTTTGAGGCTTGTAAATATTTGTTTGGCATCGAGTCAAACATTTGATCGTTAAAGGGAAATTAATGTGTTGTGGTGTTGATGTCGAAGGGACACGGACGGACGTATTTCATTTTTTATTTTTCATGAAATTAAAAAATAGTGCACGCTTTATAAATGCCTAACTGAGCCAATGCCTCTTAGCACAGAGCTTGGAGCTGATTTCATGCTGTTACCATGTGCTACTGTACATTGTAGGCACACCTACCGGTCCGGAAGTCGGAAGTACCGGAAGCGCTCGCGCATTATCATCGAAATAGCGTTATAGCTGCAAGCTGAGCGTTTACATTTACGTTGTAAATTTTTATACCTTTACTGCAAGCCGCGTAAAAGAACTATTATATAAATATTGTGCAAGAAACATTGTTCAGTCATGTAGACCCATCCATGTTTACTTGTGATGTATATTTTTTGCGATCCGTTTACGAGGCCACCACTTGCAGTATACTTACTGAATGTAACGTACATATTGGAACCGGAGACGCTGATAGTTCGCATCCTTTATCAACACGGGTCAAGTTGTTTGCCGATCAGTTCGCTGACGGGCTTTAAAACAATACACGTACGAGTTAATCGCTTGCGATCTAAAGTATTTACCAATATAATATTTGAATAAACACTTTATTTTTTTCATGTTCGAAGTCTTCCTCCTCCTCAATATTGCATGAAATATCATTCATTATTGATAAAAAACATGTCATAAAAATTAGGAACCATTTATGGCAAAAGCCGCGATTGTAAATATTTACCCTAAAACGTACATATCGCTTTGTATGTATACCTGCAATGTGTCCCAAATAGATGGATAGGGTGCAGCTTCCAAGTACCATTTGAATCTCAACATTGATTGTTAGTGGTTCCTTTGTGGCTGTGACGGGTCGTGACAACCCACCCACATTTATATTATTCCATAACTAAAAACACTAGTAAATAAAATAATGTGAGATAGAATCACGTTTATATGATAGATACACAAGATATAGAGAGAGCTATAAACGACGCGTCGCGTCGCGTCACGCGTGTTCGGGAAGGACGGAGTGACATATTAAAACACATGAATGGTTTTAGCTCGCGTATTATATTTTGACGTTTCGAATGGTATCTCAGTGTGTTTGTGTGTGTGTGTGTGTGTAACCGTCATATTAATGTGATTAATGTTCATAATGTTTTGTTAGCTGTTTCGTTAATAATATTATATCACAAATAAATAGGTATACATTGACGAATTTCGTACAGGTACAGGTATTATACGCCAAGTAACGCGTGAGACAAGCGCATCACACTCATGTTACTTCCATAATTGACTGTCGCAGGATGAAATCATAAAAAACTTGCATAAGTCAGAAAGGATTAAAATCTGCCAACCCACACTAGAGCAGCGAATAGCCTTTAAACTCTAAAGTAAGTGCGACATTTACAGGTTGTTAATTTTACTTTCAAAGCACGAACCAATGAAAAAATCAATCACGTGACCAAGGGTCGTGTAGAACATGTCGATATACAAACCGAATCGCGCGTTCGCCGCCCGCTCTGCAATCATAATCGTAAAAAGAATAACACACGTCGTAAACGTAACATTATATCGGCATTTCTCAAATAAAATCGCTCGATAAAACGTTGTTACTTTTTTATTCGTAACATTGTTCATGTTTGGAAGTTTGCCAAAGAGCTTACCGTCCTCGGCGGGCAATTATAGTTTTTAATTGTGCGCGCTCGATTGCGGTTTTACTAGTTCACACTACTCGTATCGCTGTCATCTATTTCACATACGAGGGGCGCGGTTACATTACGCCGTCATTTAATTCATTTCGTTCGGAAACAATTAAAATGAATGAATAAAGGAATTTCGTTATATTTTTATAGATAAGTAAAAATGCTAATTTTATTACCAAAAGATACTGCGTAGTACTGTTTAGCGGTAGAATGTGTCACGAGTGAGTTATTCCTACCCAGTAGGTACGGTTCATCGCGTACGACTTTTTATTTTGGTTAGGCCGACTTGTATGGTTAAACCATACTTTATCCTATTGAAGTGAGTTCCCATATATGTTTCGGTACCGTGCCATCCCATTATACCATGTTACAATAACTCGGGAAATATATTTATATATATTATATTTGTTATGGATTTCGTATTATTATTTGTGCAAAATCACGTATTCTTTTAACAAAATAGCTTCGGTAGTTTATTATACCGATATTATTAAAAAAGCGCGAATTTTGTGAGCTGTGTGTGTGTCGAAAGTAATTTCCGGAACCCTGGAACGTATTTGATAAATACCTTCACCGTTTGAAAGATACATTATTCGAGACAAGCATAGGCCATATACGATGTATGGACATATTAATTTGAAACATTGCATGTTAATACACTTTTTTATACAAACACTTTGAAGTACGCACCAGCAATTTTAGAAATATTATGAGATATTTAAACAAACCTATTCAAAATTCGCAGGGCGTGTTCTACGACGCTTTCGCCTGTCCCGTGCTCGTACGAGAGAATATATTGGTTGGCGAGTGCTTACATCTCATTAAATAAATATATCACGAGATAAAAAGAAATACCCGTAAGAAATCGGAACGGGCAGCAAGTTACTCAGATAGTTATCAGGGACATACACAGACAATGAAAAAGGACCACGGCGGTCGTTTCCTCGTCCTTCCACCCTCTTTCTCACTCTTACATCCGGTTTCCATTTCCCACTGTGATGCAGCATACATTAAAGCTCCTGCTATGAGCTGGTATAATCATCTATGACCGCACTGTCACACTGGGGAGACAGCTCGGCGGCACGTGCAGTTAGTAAAGTTAGACATATCCGATGGATTTAAAATCTTCGAATTTCGAAGTCTCCCATCGGGATGTTTTTAACGAAGCGGTTAGTTACAGTGTCGTCACACTGCGACTATGCACTCTCTTTCAAAGAATCAGTGATAATAATCATTGTATGAAACACGAGGAGTAAAGGTAAACTTATATGTCTACTTCACAAAGTCAATAAATCGTTATTTGTTCCTGTAGTAAGATTCCACCGTAATTTTAAACTTGGCGTATAAATAAATTTACAAATGAACGTAATAAAACTCGTATACAATACAATACCCATAGATTATAAAAAGTGAAATTGATATAAGTTGACATAAGTGTTAATTAAATAAGTGTAATTGTATTAGTTAACATACCGATGTAAATTAGTGGGAAACGATAACGAGCTACTTTAGCGGTTGTTCTCGGTAGGATATACGTTCCGAGCCGGCGCTTTACACTGAACTCAATATTGTGAAACGTCGATTTAAAGTGCTTTTATTATCATGCTCTTTGATATTGAATTGCAAACGGAATGTCGAAAATTCTTACTTTTAGATATTATGGCGACGGATATTTCGTCTTCTGCTTTGTATTGATTGCAAATATTTCTTTAAGTAAAAAGAACTATAGGTTTAAAGGATGCTAATGATTTGTATTAATAAGACATTAATATTTTTCAGTAATTAAAATACATATGATATTAACATTACACGATTTAAAGCAACTAAATGCGGACTCGGCGACCGTTCATAAAGTCTAACATTATGCGCGGAAGAGATTATATTATACTCTATACACAAGCCTGTGCGCGAACACAGGTGCACTCTCGTAGTGTAATGGGACGCGGACGGCCTCGAGTAGTTAATGTTAACAGTTCGCTCATTATTATGCGGTTTATTTCAATAGTAGTGAATGCTGGCGTCGAGTAAATTGCTGCACTTTCAACATATAACAGAAACATTATAACGCCTGTGTTTTCACCGGTTAATCAGCGCTGACCCCGATTACTGACGAACCGGAAATAAGCATTGTGCTCCGTACGACTCGGTCGGGCCCGTTATCGGTAATGTTCGCTATAAATCGTAGGTTTGGTTAGATGTTGGGGTTATTTGCTAGTTGATGTGAACACATAGCTCTCGGATAACTACGGTTTTGGTTTGAAGTTCGTAACCTTTATCCGAATCGAAATAAATATAAGATAAATCCCGTTCCTGTCTCACTCACACAGCTAAAAATATTTATTAAACATATAATTCTAAAAAAAAACTTAATTAATTTAATGTTGGCTTAATCGAATCGAGGGGGTCAGTGGAAAGGCTTATCTTATACATTTTCATTCAACACGTGCAACCAAAAACGAGATGAGATATATGTTAACTAAAAAATTAATTTGGTACGTGCGTGGGGTTCAACCCTCAGTCATCAGTTTAAAGTCCACGGGTTCTAACCACTAGGCCATCTCGAGTCAATGTCCCTATTTGTACATATGTAAGCACGTAATGTAATGAACAAATAGTCGCGGTTAATCTATCACTCGAGCGGTTGGCGCGAGATGGAGCGCCGAATAATGTGCGTTGAAGCGAGGTGACACTATCAATCTGCGTCGCGTGTGACGACACAGCTGCTGAAACTTTCAATAATAACTTATTTTCAGGCTTACGTATGCGCATATTGAAGGTATAATTGAAGGGATAATAATACTTTTTATTTTTTTTTAAATATTTTTATAGTGTTGAAAATCATATGTGTACGTTACGTTACGCAATTAATTTGAAGCTAAAAAATTGCGCCTTTGAATATGAATTTTAATGAAGATAGAAAACATTATGTTATTATGTAAATGAAATGGCGAAACAATCAATTACAGCAATATCAGAAATGATTGCTCCGCCGCGCGGCCCTGGCCCCGGGCAGGAACATCCATTATTATTTCTATGATTACCGGCGCAAATCATCCCGTGCGTAATCGTTAAAACTATTTTATGATAACCGTTTCAGTAATTATCAGAAATGTTTTCAATTTATTAAATCATATTGCGACTCACGATTGTAGTGTTTCGTATTGCAGAATGTAACAATTTAATATTGTTTATTAATCTGTAGAGCAAATACTACAATATTTGCGTTTAATTATTTTCGTTTTTTCGTGGCGTATAACTAGATAAAGGTAAATGTATTCTATTCACGATTATGGCGATTCTTCGCTGGGAGTCTGCGTGTAGAGCCAGTCTCTTTCAGCGAATAGGTAAATCGAAATCCTTAGTGATTTAATTCTAGTAAATAATTTATATACTTTTTCCATTTACAGTAATACAACTTGCCTCTCGCAAGTATGACAGTTATTATATTGGCGCGTGCGTGTGTGTTGTGTGTGTGCTCACGGAGTGCTGGCCGGTCCGCGAACACAACGCGCCTGAAATTGTGAAATGTATTCACCGACTAATTGGCGCTGAATGTTGGCGATGCATGAATTCAAGTCATGTTGATGTTTCGCGAGGAGAAATATTTGTTATCAATTCGTATTTCAAACGAATGACATGCTTGAAGATGATGAATTATTGAAAATACACTTACATATTTAGGTAATTAGTTTGCAATCCTACGGGTTATATTTGGTCGTTACCAATTTATCGTCGCTTGTCCAATCCAGGCACTGTCTGACATTTGCTCCAGTGCCTATAATTACCAAGATTTAATTGAAAGAATTAAAATATATACACATAACACAAACAATCCATATTTCTAATAATTGTTGATATTTATAATAATAAATAATTGTTTATCTTATGTTAAAAGCTAAATAAGCTATACGTATCTTGATGGATAAAAGATTTACTTTCATTCGTGATTCGTTGTATAGGAAATTATTGCCTCGTTGGTTAAGATTTTGAAAAATTTTATAAAACGCAATAATGAATCGAGCACATAAATGGCTTAACCGCCCGCATGGGGAAATCGAAGCACATGAGTTTATCAGGTTAGTACTGAAGTGTACAAATACAATTAATGTGACTATTTAATATCGGTATTGTATTTCTAACTTTGTACGAAATAGGTCTCTGAAAAAAATATTAAGTTACTAAAACAGGGTACTTATACAAATAACAAAACAATATTTTTGAACCAGAAATAGATGAGCCTCAATAAAGTTGTTAAAGATATTTTTTCTCTCTGTGTTATGCGCTGATTTCACATTCCATTCATTTCCATTGTGACTAGAATGTTCGTCGAGCGCGTTTCCTCGTCTCCTTTCAGCAACTTATCACTCGAGCGTGGTGGTGACATCTGCCGCCGTTATTTACAATTCGTCATTCATCGATAAAGTAGGATTACTTTTTTGGTATTATTAGATTTTGTGCTCCAAATGGAACCTCAAGATTGTGTTAACAATCTGGCGCAGATGTGTGTAATTTAATTTCACCACTCAAATGGGTATTTGTCTGGACCAATTGTACGATATGTTACGTGGATTTTGGGCTTAATGCATTATTTATCTAATAAAAGTCAGATTTCCAATGAGTCGATATAACGGCTAAGCGCATACAGGCTGGCGCACTAGTAGATAAGTTTACGGTTCGCCCGCAGCCTCTGCGTATACTTTTGATGTTGGACGTTCAAACATAGACACATAGATCGGATTATTTCTTTAAGGTTTTAATTCTCTTCTTTTGCAGCCTATGTTTAGAAACTTTTGATTTTTATTTACTCTTTTATTAAGCCTTAAATAAATATAAATTAAAAATAGTTACGGTACAAATCGGGACCGCGTGGTGATTGTTTGTAATAAATCGCTGAAAGCCTTCCGAGATTTATTAAGTAGTAATCTAGTGTAGATATGTTATAAATAAAATTTGTTTCATTGTTTGTTTGTTCAGACATCAGAATAACAGCATTTCATTAAATGCATATATAAGAATATACTTGAGTTTATAATTCATGTCGTGCTTGACGGTGAAGGAAAACATCGTGAGGAAACCTGCATGTGTCAAATTTCACTCAAATTCTGCCACATGTGTATTCTGCCAACCAGCATTGGAGCAGCGTGGTGGAATAAGCTCTAAAAACCTTCTCCTCAGAAAAGGAGAAGAGGCCTTAGCTCAGCAGTGGGACATTCACAGGCTGGTACTATAAGAATATACATAAAAAAGAACTTACCAAATTGTATGTTTGTCTACCTGTCTGTCACATTTTTTCTACATTTTCAATAGTCGGAGATTCGTCCTTGCAAAGGGCAATGCCCCGTCAGATTAGATGTCTAAAGCATTAGTATGGAACGACTAAATCTATTTTCACTTCACTTGAGAATTGCCTCTTTCGGTTTTTTCCTTTCTGTGATTATTGGTTAGGGGGCGGCGGGGCGGCCGGGTTGGACGCGCATTCATCTCCATTGAGAGCAATCGAGTCTAATTGTCAACACTTGCGCTCGCCTCGATAACTCAGAGCTGTAAATGTTGCTGATATTTCGACTTGCGTTGAATTCAATTTCAACTGAATAAATGGATTGCCTAAACTTAATAAGTCCTTTTGCTCATGTACAATTATGTCTGGCGGTAGAATTTTCTGCAGATTCGACTAGATGGGTTCATTTAACATCCAATAATCAAATTAATCTGTTGCCAAACATGGAACTTTCTATTGTTAGTTCGAGCTTGAGGTGTGAGTAAGACAGTATATTTATTGTTATAGCATCAGGCATCTTAGTTCCCAATCTTAGGGGCGCACAGATAGACACAAATCCATAAATATAAACGCGAACAAAGCACTTAAAAACTCAGTACTTGTGCGGATTTCAACTAGCAACGGTCGGTTAAGACTGCCGTGCTGTTGCTGAATTACTGCGCCGCTTCGTCTCATTAGAATAGAAAAATGTTAAAACATTCGTTTAAATTAATTAAGATTCTTTTGTAGAATAAACTCAGTGTCGCATAAATCACTCGTGTTTTATTTCATTTTGTCACAACAATTGTATGAACAGGAAATATATCGCCGTCGAAGTAGTCCAGGGCGTTTGTTATAACGAGACAGCGCGGCTAAAATATATTAAGTGTTAAAAGCTCCCCGTCCAGTGATCTTGAAGCTGCAACGGACACAAAGCGACGTCCGTTTCCACCTGACGTAATTACTATATCGCATACGACGCGACGTGTCGAGTGACATGTAACGTGTGGCTGTACAACTAATCGTCATTCATGTGCACGGAGCACATAGAGGTCATGTTTCGACGGCTCAGTTGATATCAACTATTATTCTCATCTTATCAACTGCTCACAATTTAAGACGTCAAATACTTTTAAGAGTAGTCTGCTACATCAAACCACGATGTAGTGTGAGTCCTTGGGACGATCATATTGTTGTTTTAAAGAGACTAGTAACCTCGTAAAACAATAAACTATGAATGCTGTGGACGGCTAATCTAACTCGTTGCCCAGATCGGTGTCAACGCGTGTCACGGCCCTAACAATCAAAGTGGCTCGCCGCCAACTTCGTCTATTATAGTTCTCTTATTGGTGTCGTGTCCGTCCGTCCTCGTGAATCGTGTGTGAGTGACTACAACTAACCCGTAACTTCGCTCGCTCTGAATTATATTTCGCATCGATTTCTCATGTTAAGGCATCGCCAATGTTACTTTAGTTTATCCTAATCAAAGTAGGAAACACAGTAAAAGAACTCTGACCTTCACTTAACTTCATTATTATTAATATTAATTAATTATATTAGAGTTTAACAAGTGAGACGAAAAGCACTAAATGGGATGTTTGAATAATAAGTGAGCCAGTAACGAAGACATGTTGTATTTTACACATACTTATAAATATTTTGTGATTGATGTAGAAGGGCATTAGAGAAAACAATGCCTTATCATACGCATTGTTATGTATAAATGTCTCCGAAGAATGGCGTCAGATTTACCCTCGTACCTGGTAAGACTTGTAAATTGATCTTTAGTTATTTCGTCAGAACGAACTCGAAACGTAAAAAATGTCAATTGAAAGTGCCCTGGGACATTGACTATAACATAACTGTAACATTTAAATGAAACGCATATCAAATAAAACGAATAAGGAATAATATTTAAGAATATCAAACGTAAAATTCAATTCAAATACAATTATATCTTAATTATTCAACTTCATTCGTTATCATTGAATGTGTGAACATCATTAGTCGATTCGAAAAAAGGCCTTCTTAAATAGCAGTTAAATTGTTATCGTATGTATGGAAATAAGAATAATGTATTTTATGTTGTTAAGTGAAATATTATGTTATAAATTAAGGCTTTTGTTATATAATATTTTTTTAAAGTACATAACATATCAGAAGTAACTGATAATCGTATTTTTTTATTGCATAGGAAGTCGGACGGGCGTATGGCCCACCTAGTGTAAGTTGTCACCAACGGTTGCGCAACAAGTTGTGCCCATAAACATTGGCATTGTAAGAGATGTTAACCATCGCTTAACCGGACCTCCTATTTAATTTGTTTATTAACAATATTTGTGATATCTTCAAACATTCGGATATTTTATTATACGCTGATGACATGAAAATTTTTAGAGTAATTAAAACTACACAGGATTGTACTCTATTACAAAAAGATTTAAATAGCCTTTGTCACTACTGTCACCAAAATGGACTTACATTAAATCTTAAGAAATGTAGTATTATAACATTTTCTCGTAAAAATAATAATTTAATATTCGAATACAAACTTAATGAAACACCCATAAAAAGAGTAACCGGGGTGAGAGATTTGGGAGTACACCTCGATCATAAGCTACTTTTTAATAACCATGTTGATAACATTGTTGGAAGAGCGTATCGGATGCTGGGTTTTATCCTTAGAGTAGGTAAAGATTTTCACTTTAAATCTACACTCTTTTTGCTATACAATGCCTATGTCCGATCCATTCTCGAGTATGCCTCAACAGTTTGGAATCCATTGTATAAAAAGAATATAGATAAAATCGAAAGAATACAAAACAAACTTCTTAAATATCTTTTAATGAAGAATGATGATACTCACGATAACCCTCAAAACCTCAATATTTTGACATTAAAGGAACGTCGTATGGAAAAAGATGAACTCTTTCTTTTCAAATTACTGAATAATTATATTGAATCTCCATTCTTACTTAGCAATATATTTATTAGATGTCCTCGTATGCAAACTCGTAAAAAATTTTTGTTTGATGTTCCCAAAACCAAGAATAAGTATGTACGCAACAGCTTTCTTTATAGATCGTGTATAATGCACAACAATATATTCAATGATTGTGATTTATTTTATTTGTCGTTAAAAGAAATGAAATGTAATATTAATTTTCAGTTTAAAAAAATACTTACAGAATTGTATTAATTTGGTCACATTTTATTAATTTTAAGTAATCCATAATCTTATATTCAATTGTTACTTTTTATAAATTGTAATACTATATATTTTTTATTTTTATTAATATTTATTTTTATATCAATCTGCTATGTAATGATTTTGATCTAGTTAATTGTGAAGACTTGATTGGTTTATTTCTCTGTAATGTGATAATTTTTTGTATGTATTTTATAACTGTTTGTCTTCCTTAAAATAAATAAATAAATAAATTAAATCGCCAATGCGTCACCAACCTTGGGAACTAAGATCTTATGTCCCTTGTGCCTGTAATTACACTGGCTCACTCACCCTTCAAACCGGAACACAACAATAGCAGGTATTGCTGTTTTGAGTAAAAAGTAAAAATTATCCCAGACGAGCCTGCCTGGTTTCGATAAACTTTGCCATCTTTTAACTTTAGTTAATTCAATAACACAAAAGTTGCACAAAGCCCTACCACCAAGTAAAATATTTATATAAAAATATGGAATATTGTACATATTTAATCATATAAAAGGTTTGTGTACTGCTCGTACCTTCGGCTTGTATTGTATTGAGTGACATGAAACAGATGGGCGAGAACTGTCAACACCAAGAACATTAGTGCAACCACATAATCTTCGTTTTGACTTCTGCGATATTCGTAAACACAGCGAGTCGATTAACAATTAAGTGGCCTCTCGTTTTAATTATTATTGATACTTTGTGATTTCGTGGCAAAAAATAACAAGTTTCAAATTGTTAACTACGTCTCTGAATTAGTTTTTATATATCGTTGGTCAAGGATTTAAATAACAAAGTTATTAATTCAAATAAAATGATATTTTAATATCATAACTGACTTGCGTGTCGGGTCTCGTCAGTATTTACGACTTATTTGATTATATCTGACAAGTTATCAATTTAATTTATGTATATAAGTTATATCGTACAACAACGATTACCCGCTAACGTATTGAGTTGGATATGCTCAGGGCTCTCCCTGTACACGAAATCAAACTGTACTACGTTTGTTAGATCAATTTGAAAATAAACTCGATGTTGACAAAGGATACCGAAACTTGGTAGCTTATTTTATAATTTTCTTACACTAATTGTAAAAAACTATTAATGGTAAAAATTATGTGTCTATGGACTAAACATAGTTTTAATAGTGCATTTGGAAACTTTTGAGATTAATACCGAATGTCAAATCATTTCTAAAAAAAGTTAAATAAAAATTCAAATTTCCAAAATTTTTTAGCGAGTTTAATTTACTAGCTTAGGAATGTCGAATTGCCTAAGAAACAAGGACGTTAAAAAGTTAAAAAATTTAATATGATTAAGCACCAAGCCCTAAAACTTGTTCTAACGATGTCTACCAACGCGTGATAGATTTCAAATAAAATACAGACTAATTATAATTGTGCTCGAAGGTATACGTGCAGTCAGTTACGGAAACCAGAATCAAATTATTGTGAACGGTGGAACGAGTTATAATCGGGTTCTGATGTTAATAAGAGGTTTGTCAGCCGAGCGGAAAACATAACTAAAAAAATGCATGTTATAAAACATTCAGGCAAAAAAATAATTGCTATTTTTAGTTTTGTTAGTAGGTATTTGAAATAATTTATTCTCCGAAGTATGACTGAGGCGTAACCTCAGCTACTCTTTTGATGTCTTCAAATATTTAGGTGCAATCAGTTAATTAAAGACTGGCCACCGTATTCACCGTGAATATATAATTATAATATTATATATAAGTTCATATCGGCGATTTTTTTGGATGTGCAATTACATTGTTTGATCATTTGTCTGTCTAGTTAAATAAATCAGAATAAAAATATCTTTCCGTCTTTGATTAAAACATCTTTGTACGTTTTATTCAGTTTCACGAGAACACAAAATAATGTAATCACCAAAGGGTTGATGTCAAACGAAGTCAAGTTAAATGAAATTCCGAGAAAACATTTAATTAAAGTAGCCGTAAATACTATTTCGACAGTAAGCTGTCGATGGTGTGATCAAATTGAATAAGTTGTGCAAGCGACCAAGAGGCATGAAAGTCCGCGGAAAGAAGATGCTCTCGGACAGAAGATTGCCGACAGAACTTTGCCGGCAACTTTTGATTAGGAACGCGGTTTGTTTGCCTTATCTTACAATAATATAGACTCTGAACTGCAAGTTGTAAACAACTTTATGTTGGAATTTTTTTTAATAAAAGCGTTGTCATTATATAAAATGTTATTATAATTTACCGATGTAAAGATAATTGATGTAACAAACACCTTTATGAGCTTCTTCCTTCTCATTCTCGATTTCGATTCGGCATTTTCATAGATTAATCATGATCTCCGAACAGACGAAGCTCGCAGTGGAGGCGCCAAATAAATAAACATAAAATATTTACCAATTTGATTGCTTCCCATCAATCACTCTATTTACAATTTAGAGATATAGATCCATCTATCAGCGCTGTACAAATATAAATTATCTTTCTAAAATACCGAAAATAGTCGTGTAACGGTCTGCGTCTTGTTATTTATTCGATAGTAAAACCACTTGTCCGGTCGACCTTTACATTATGAGAATTGATGAACTTGGGGTTGCTGCGCGTAAATTTACACAATTTTTAGATACAGGCGTTACATTTTATTGATCACAAGTTTTATGGGTAACCAACCAACGATTGAGAATTTCATAATCCTTTCACGAAGAACGACTTCAACTCGACAAAATATTGCACAAAATCTTTTTAAAGCAGATACGATTTTCATTGGTAACATGGAGATACTATTTTGTTGTAGAACACGGCGCTATACTTCAAAGTAACTGATGTTCTATTTAACGAATTATTTTTGTACAAGTAATTAGTGTGACAAAATATAAATTACTGTATTTTCATCAATCAATTTAAATTTTAAAACACGTTTTTAGTCAACAAAATTTCAAGTTTCTAACCAATGAAGAAGTTAGTTAAAAATCGATTACAAATTTCCACCTTCACGGACGTTTTCCGAGGCGTGTTAATAAAAGCGTGGTGAAATTAGCATTGGGATCAATACTACGACTGAGTTTCAAATACATTGGTTTTGCTAGCAGTAACAAAGCACTTTTATTTCATTCATTGATTCGAAACGCTATTTATAAAATGTATTTAGGATTGAGTAAAATATAATCAAAATTAATTTGAAATACTAAGTATTTATTTAAATATTATATTCATTCTATCTTGTCAAATTTGAATTGCAGTATTTTAAAAATATATATAAGTAGAACATATTATGTACACGCTACTTTTTAATTCACATTATTAATTTCAATTAAATTAATAATTTTTTCTGTCTCTTCATAGTCCAGTTTTAAAAGCCAGTCAGCTAATTTTCTTTTACATGCGAATTTTGGTAGATGTGAAATAGAGAGTGATTTATTTAATTTATTGTAAAGCCTTGCTGATTTATAATTATAGAACTTTTGGGCAAAAAAGTATTAACCGCCACAGATTTACATAGTTCAAAGGATCTTCTAGAGTCAAGTACGTTAATTTGTGAGACCTTTAACACTGAATGTTGTTTTAAGATGATATTTAATATGTAAAGTTTTCTGTAATTTAGTATGCGAAATTTTAAATGAACGGCGTCTCAAATAATTAAGTTCCACTTCATATTTGAATGACGTTTCAGTATTCGGCCGTTAGAGATAAATAAGAGATTAACTACATAAAACAATTCTTCAGTTATATATGAGTAGCGCCACCATAAAGGAACCACACACTCATCAATTATTATTATTATTCCGAACATTCATATAATGTTGAACAGCAATACTTCGGTTGATAAAAAATGCTATGCAACAGCTTTCCCGCGGCAGTCCCCGAGTGCCACACGTTGTTTAAATAATTGTCTATTTTGCGTCTATACTATAATTATTACGTTTATACAATGGCGCACGGCGTAGGTCGCAAACTTTGCTCCGTGCCTACTGAGGCGATCAAGTTTTATAAGTGCGGATCCGAGTCGTTTATAATAACTTTCTAATTTATAACGTTGGACTTTCGTAATGTTTCATCTGTTGCGGTAAATTTGTCTCGCTTGACGCCTTCTTCTATTCATTTCTTCCAGTTTACTTTAGTTCCTTTAGCGTATATAAATAAGATTGTGCTATTGTTACAGAATTACATTTACTTACTTAAGTCCATATTTTGTTACTGGTTTATTGAAAATTTTGGTTGGTATTATTTTTTCTTTGTATATCTTAATATAAAGCAACATTTAATGTATACTTTATACTAATATATAATACATTAAAAGTGATACATTAATCACTTTAAATGTCGTTTAAAAGTCAGATCTAACTATAGAGTTGCTTGAAATACTGAGGCCTTAAGTTTGACGGAGACGCGGCACCGATATCAACTTCCTACGTTTCTTAAATATTCAATACTGCTCAGTGGCCTGGATAACTGAAACTTCTGCTCGAGAGCATCAACTTTGTTGAAAACTTGTAACATTTTTGTTGCCAGTTCCCCAACTTTCTGGCGCCCCTGTCACAAGATGAACGAAATAATTGCCTAAATATGATGAGTTACGTAATACATATTTTACTAGCGGCAAGTTGCCCTCCGTATATTATAACTAATTTCAAAAGTCATAGTAGTTAGTGACCATCACTAACTTCTATGACTTTTGAAATACTACTATGAATTTTGAACTGTTTGGACAATCATACAAAGTATGACATTTTGAAATAATAATAGAGGCGACTTGAGAATATTCCACTACTGGGGAAAGGTTTTGTCTCCTCTTCACAACAGCGAGACTCTTAACGAGACTTTATCTTTTTAGCAAAGGTTAAGGGTAGCAATTAAACGTTTTTGTAATAAGTAAAATGGTACATCGTTTCGAATGTTTGACTTGATAAACATAAATAAAAATTTTAACAAAACAAAAACCGACTTCAAGGTAAAATCAAAATTAATATGCACTAAAAAGCAAAATTAATAATTGCGTATTCTTCTATAATTTGATAATTAACTTACTATTTTCTACTCATCAATATGTAGGTACGATTGTCTTGTGTAGTTGATAATGTAGTTACAATTATTGTTATTTTTGGAGTCGATGTCAGCTAAGGTGGGTTTATAACTACATATGTACGTCGTTATATGTGAGATGTGCTTGTGTCGCACGCGCAACTTAACGAGGCGAATAAAAGTCAATTCGAAATGTGTAAGTTTTTGGTTGTTTTAAAGGATTCCCGTCTTATTATTGCTAGGTATATTAAAGTGTTTCCTTATGCAATGTCACGACAGTACATCTCATGTCATGTCATAGAGTAATGTCCGAAGTCGTAGAACAAAAGTTGTTGCTTATGGTGTAAGCTGTCTAATCCTGCGAGGTTGCTGGGTCGTTACAAATAACCCTGTATATATATTAAAACCGTTAGTAAGAAATAATATAGTTTCACAATTAATATGACGAACAGAAATAGACCAATTTAAGGCAATCATATCGTGCCAATTCAAGACCGTAATGAGTTGTTCTTGAACCGCGTCGCTGACTGAGTACATACTACACTGTTAATGAGCGCCGCGCGGACCGTCGAGCCTCTTTGATCTTAATATATATAATTATAAATATAATGGCGGTCTAAGCAGCCGTCTGTTCAAAACGTTGCCCCGGTGACTTCTGTCAAGCATTTCATGTTTCTAAATAAATTATACCTCATATTGTAATATTACTAAGATAGATAATTGTTTAACCCGGCCCAGTCGACGCGGCCTTTCAAACGACGTCCTTTAGGTGTGTTCCATTAATATATACCTACACATACAGACAATGTATTTGTATCTTATGAGAATCGTCAACATTCTTTGTTGACCACTACAGGTAAATAGAGAAATTAGACATAGGTATAATTAGCATGCTATAAATGCCGTGTCGATTGTCGTCATGTAAATTAATTTTAAAATATAATCCTCCGCGTTTGCTCATCAATAACAAATTAATTCGGTCTCGTGTTCTGAATAATTAAAATCATTTTCAATCTGCGGGAAAATGGTAATGTTTTCATATTGACATGCAATCGTATTTGTTTGCTATGACGGGAATACATTTTGCGGATTACGAACGAACGGAGTTTATTATAATTAACGGAGAATACTGCGAGGTCTTCGCGGAAGACGAGGACCGCGTTTTACTTATGAGCCGCTAGTGTGATCTCGTGTCACTTATGTTGGCATTTTGCGGGAAAGTTACGGTTTTCATATTAAATCAAGAATGCATTAAAAACTTTAATAAATAGGATGTATCAGTAAAAACAAGATTCTATGAATAATAAAAGGCATGGAGTTCGTATTCATAGGTATATTTAATTGTATGTTTATAATAGCCCGTGTAATGTTATTACTGATATGATATCGATGGCCTTTATTCTTTTGAGTAGAATCTACACTTTGAGTCGGCGGTAGGTATCTTTATATTAATATCGTAAAATGATCATTTGAGCTCGTTACCGTGTAATTGTTTGAGTTTCTTGAGAGTGGAGACTTCGAATCGCTACTGTTGAAGTGAGCCATTCGGCAGGCGCGTTGCGCTGGCTGATCGTGGGGGACGGACTCGTGGGTTCGCGACACCGACATGTTAATATGTTTTAATGCAATCCTTGAAAGTACAAATAATTAAAGTATTGTGGAAATTAATGAGTATAATAATGATTGATTTTTTTTTGGAAATACTATCAGTAGGTTTATCAAAATAAGTGCATTTTAATTATTATTTATTTAAATTAAGCTCTCAGTATTAATATTTTGTACCGCGTTCACGTGTTCTAGCCACTGCGACAACGCGGCTCGATATCGGCTCGGCGCGATATTATATACAAATACATGCTTATATATATTTATCTATATGAGTATGTACTTGCAAAAAGAAAAATAGTATAATATGTAAGTATATCAGTTGTCTGGTTTCTATAATACAAGCTTTGCTTAGTTTGGGACCAGATGTCCCTGTGTGAATAATGTCTAAAAAAACAAAACAAAGCCCAAATATATACTTAGAGTTCATATATATTTGAATGAAATATATTGACACGAAGATGGACATTTTAATCTTACAAAGTCGGGATCGACGCACGTTATGTATTGCGTAGAGCGAGCGCGGCCGCAAGTTCGAAAACAAATTGGACCGGCGGCGGCGGCGCTGAATATTCATAGAGCCGCTTGTTTACTTTGAGCTGCGGTCAGATATTTACTCAGCTAGCACGGGCGCCCTCACCAAATATTCGGATCGAAGATTTTATCGCTAATATAAACATTGATTTCTATATTTGGTGTTACCTGAATGCACTCGTGAGCCAGGTGAACCTGTATTGTACAAAACAGGTAACATTATTTAAGGTGTTGGAATGCATTTTTGTTTAGTACACAATATATAACTTTTAATAAGTTATTTTTCACCCCTTAGTGCCTTCATTGTTATTTTTTTATAGGTCGTTTAATTTTTTATTTTTTAATATAATTGTCATATTGTTTAACTCGATGTCTTTCTATGTGATTCAAGAAAAGGAAAATGTATTTAATCATAAAGTCGGTTTCAAACATAACTATTGCCTGCGTTACAGTGTAAACATTTAAGACAAAATACGAAGACTATCTATGTGTAAACTAGTTACTGTAACTGTATTTAGGCTTAGGAACTTTTCCAGGGCTCAGTTGCTTTCCCCGGCGCGTAAGCCAAATAGAACTAAAACATATATACGTATATGTGTTCATGTGAATTAGTACAAAACTGCTCTCATAATAGCCCTAAAGCTGCGAATGCCAGAACTACAAAGGACCTTATTAACTCATTCGGCTCGCGCTGCCGAGCTGATTAAAGTCATTACGCTCATCTACTAACGGATCGTCATGTGTCTACAAAAGGTTCGCTGTGTGTTTATCCGAACCTCATTACAACGCGAAAATGTTAATATTACAAATGCACATTTGGTAGTAATAAATTGATTCCTAAATGAAAATTGATACTTTTATCGATGGCTCAACTTATTAAGTTAAGCCATCGGTTGAGTGAAATAAAAGGTAAAAAGGAAAAGTGAGGGATACATTAATTTATTTACTGGTCATAGCTTGCAATGTCTCCTTAATTAGGTTTTGTATTGTAGATTTGTATTTATTATTACCAACATTTAAGGTTATAGAGCAAGAGCCCACGACGGCCAGACCTTCGTTATTTTATAAAAGCTGAAAATTTTTCTATGCATATCCCCTATACAGGTAATAACAACCAGCGACTATAGAGTTTGGGTTGTGGTTACTTTGGCAGGTAACAGGTATTAAAGGTGTATAAAATAGAACCTTACTTTTATAAAATAACGAAGGTCTGGCCGTCGTGGGCTCTTGGGCTATTAAACATATTGTTTCAGATTACTACCATTCACTTTATTTGTAATAATAATTGTATGCATGTGTTAATGTAGGCCATGTCGATTAAAAACGAAAGAAAATACAGAACACACATTGAATACGTGAATATATATATATTGTTAAAACATGTTCACGGAGATATATATATATATATATATATATATATATGTATCACATGTAATATATATTATTTTTTGTGGAAATGAGGTTGAATCTTTTGGTTTACACGCTCTCTCTTGTCCAAAGAGTTCAGGGAAGCTTTTCCGCCCCGGTTCTCTGATGATTATTAAAAGAGCTCTTGCCACCATTGACGTTCCTGCTCTTATTGAGCTTCATGGAATTAGTCGTGATGATGGCAAGAGACCTGATGGACTGACATTGGTTCCCTGGGAACGGGGACGGGCCCTTGTGTGGGACGCAACATGTGTTGACACACTGGCCCCGTCTCATATCAGGGAAACAATGTTAAAAGCCGGAGCGGCCGCGGAAAAAGCTGAAATTCCAAATGATATTTTTGTTGTTTTGTTGTATAAATATTACTCCCCGCCTTATTGGTGGCCCTCCACTGGTGACAGGAGGGCTGGTTCATTGTTTGCCCAGAGAATCGGAATTGCGATTTAAAGGGGAAACGTTGCTAGCATTCTTGCCACCATTCCACGCGTTCACGAATTGTATAATAATTATTTTTAATTTTTATTTAGTTAAAGTTTTAATGTAAATATGTAATGTATATATTACATGTATTACATAATACATATATATATATATATATATATATATCTAATACATAGCGTAAGTTTGCGTAAATATGTTTGTATGTGCACTTGGTGGTAGAGCTTTGTGCAGGCTGGTCTGGATAGGTACCACCCACTCATCAGATATTCTACCGCAAAACAGCAGTAATTGGTACTGTTGTGATCCGGTTTGAAGGGTGAGTGAGCCAGTGTAATTACATGCAAAAGGGACATAACATCTTAGATCCCAAAGTTGGTGGCGCTTTGGCGATGTTAGCGATGCTAAACATCTCTTATAATGCCATTGTCTATGGGCGTTGGTGACTACTTACCATCAGGTGGCTCATATGCTCGTCCGTCTTCCTATGAAATAAAAAAAGATATATGTGACAATATTGAAAGAAAAATAATTTAACCATAATATAATAGACCGACTGTGTAGACGTTCCAAGTCTGTTTTTAATTTTCAATAAACTCAAAACTACTAAATGAACATAATTTTCTTGAAAAAAGCGAAAAATAAAATAAAGTTCGGAAAGGAATCTCGACCACGACGACTTGCAGGAAATAACTTGGAGTTCAGATATTGTTCGTGTTTCGTCGTTCGCTTTAAAAATTCGCTGATTTATTTATTTATACGGAATTTTACAATTTCATCTCAAGTTATTTTCTTTACTCTTATATTTCTTTTTCTTTAACATAAAGACCTGAAGAATCATGTATGGTTCGGAAAATAATTAACTATATTGATAATGTAGAGGTTTCTTAATCTTAAGGCCGTTTATATATTAGAAACTTTTGCGGGTCTCCTAACTCCTTCATAGAAAAGAAAATGTCTTAACATTAACAAATTGTAACTTTGTAGAAACATTTTTTGAAAAATAATTAACCTTATTGAAAACAAAACGTAGGAGTTTGTTTTATTCTTAAAGCAATTTGTATATAGAAACGTTTGAGGGCCGCTAGCAAATGGATAACATTGTGCGATTGCGGGCACAAAGAAGGGACAAAATTAATGTAAAGATAATACAATCAGACTCGAGTAATCTAAACACGGGGACTTAATGTAAGTACTTTTTGCAGAACAAAAAGGAACGATATGAGATGTTTTACAAAGTAGATGAAAATGACATCAATTTAATTGTACATTATCACAGTAAAGGTAGGTATAAAAGTCTGACTGTTGCCTATTAATTCCTGCTAACACAACTTTTAGGTAAAAACTTAAAAATAGCCTAGAAAGAATATAAATAGTTATGTTACTGACAATGCCTAGTGCATTGCAAGTATTCCATATTAAAACAGTTAAAATGTTGTTCAGGGGCCTCTGCGTATGTGTGAGTTTAATAATAATAATAATAATAATAATCATTTAATTCAGACAACAAAAGTCCATACAACTTAGGTATAGCAAAAAATTACAAATTTCCTACTATAAGATAATTGTTAGTAACAGTTTATACTTAAAAATATGTTAGATTAAACAATTAAACTCAACTATTTATGATTGCTGTCGCGATGTACGGCATGCCAGTACTTTACAATAGAGTTTTCAGGGCACTCAGAGCATATCCTTAGAATCTCATTGTCAGAATTCCTAGCGCGGTACCAAAATCCCGCAATTCGCGACCTAACAATCGCGAAATAGTCAGGGACTCTGGCCTCTGCAAACATGGCTGACGCACTGCAGTACCTAGGCAGTTTCATCAGAATGCGGTATGCATTATTATACTGCACTCTGATGCTACTGCGTGCACTTTTTGTGCCGTTACACCACAGCTGACACGTGTAAAAACACTGACAATACGCTCGAAATAGCGTCAGCTTAGCGTCAGGACTACAACGCCCGAACCGACGTGCAATCATATTACACCGAACAGCCAAAGACCTACGTTCACGCTCAATATCTAGGTCGTCGCGCAGATCCGGAGTAAGAATATGCCCCAAGTATCTAAACTGCTCTACTCTTTCGATCGGTACACCATTCAAAGAAACCAGCGGAATCCTCTCCGGTCCTCTACCCGAACGGAACACCATCATTTGCGTCTTTTTAACATTATACCTGAGACCATGCTCCATTGCGTACCGTTCACAGATGCTCAATAATCTCCTTAATCCTCTAATTGAGGGACTCAGGAGAACCATGTCGTCAGCGTAATTTAGATTATTAACACAGGTATTGCCTATATGACAACCAAGCCTTGTACTTCTGAGTTCCTCAATCAGGTCATTAACGTAAACGTTAAAAAGGTCCGGAGAGGTCAGCCCACCTTGACGGACGCCGCATTCGAGTGTATAATCATTAGAGACGGCGTTACCCCATTTCACAAAGTTAGTTTGGTTCTCGTACCAGTATCTCAACAGATTCACCGTCTTAGATGGTACATTAGAAAGTTTTAATTTCTGCCATAGACGTTGATAGTTAACTAAGTCAAAAGCACGGCTTAGGTCTAAGAAGCAAGCATAAACCGAGGTCCCTCTATTTGTGTAGTAGTTAACTATCGATTTGAGGCTGAAGACGGCAGCATCCGTGGAGAGTCCTGGCCGAAAACCAAACTGCGCATCATTTAACTTTATGTTATGACGAATACTGGGATGTAATAACCCTTCCAGAATTTTACCTATGACAGTGCCTAACGAAATCGGCCGGTAGTTTTTAAGACTGGAAAGGTGACCGGTTTTATTTTTTGGGATTGGTATCACCATCGTTCTCATAAGATTCTTTGGTATATATCCAGAGTTTGCACAAAATGTAAACAATTCCGCTAAAATGCGATAAATATCGGCACCCGCACATAAAATGTGCTCTAAACTCAGACCATCAAATCCTGGAGCTTTATCCCTCTTCATTTTTCTCACTACATTAGAAATGGTATCTGGTGTGAAAACAGGAATGGCCTGCTCAGTGTTTTTGTGGTTCCTGAGCATAGAGGGACATCGTTCATTATTAGCTAGCAAAGGATCAGTTTTGAAATGTTGTGAAAACAGCTCAGCAATCATCTTTGGATCATGCACACCATCTACACTTACGGGCAACTTAGATTTGTAGTCAAGACTTTTTGTCGCCTTCCAGAATTTAACAAAGTCCTTACCTACAACATGCGAAGCCAGTATGTCCATTCTTATTTGATCCTCGTTGTTCTGGCACCACTTCAACCTGCTTTTAAATACCTTTCGACTCTCAATCATGTTCGTGTATATCTCACCCGTATGAGGTTTACCATGCCACAGCCAAGATCTAAAATGGTCTCTAGCGTTTAAATGACTTTGACGAACGTGGTGATTCCAACCTAGCACTTTTTTATGCTTGCATGTTACATCGCGACTAGCACTCATCTTTGCAGCATCCTGCAAAGTCTTAATAATGCTATTATAATATTCGTCTAACAAGAACAAATGGGTATCACAAACGTTAAAACTACTATAATTGCAATGTAAACAGTTCAAATTTAAGTACCTGGACATAGAAAACTCACGAAAAAAATTACAGCAAAGACTACGATATAGGTCAATCTCATTTTTACTTCTATTGCCCCATCGAACACGAGACAACGTCTTATCTTCTGAGTATACTGTAATTTTCTTCGAAACTATATCTACATTACAAACTATTAAAAGAGGATAATGATCTGACCAGTACACTCCAAGATCAACACTCGCCGAAGTAACAGTTGCTCGAGCAGCAGCAGTAACAACGCAGTGGTCCAGCCAGCGCCTTCCACCACTACCCTCATTAATATGCGTAAAAGTGTCCGGCTCTAATATTTCTTCATCAACGCACACCAGTAAATGGTCTTTACAAAAATCGGAAAATTCGTTTCCAAATCTAGTACCTGAATGTGCATTGAAATCACCTAACACATACACAGTCTCAATATCACTGTCACTAATGCAAGCTTCAATGTCACTCAAACAACATATGAAATCTGCTAGACTTTCTTCGCTTCCATCATCATACGGTAAGTAAACAGTCATCACGAGAATATGGCGACCGCCTAAATCAATTTGCACAGCCGCCAGTCTGTCGGTGGTGCAGTCTACAACTGCTACTTTGGGAAACAGTGATTTACGCCACATCAGTGCAAGTCCTCCAAATGGCCTGCCTTTCAGTGCACGCGCCAACGAGGTATCCACTGCAGACGTGGCGAAACAACTAAAATACTCGCTTATTTCGTTCACAAAACCTAAATCGTGCGGTAAGAGCCAAGTCTCTTGCAGAGCTAATATATCGACACGCTTAGACAGGTCTCTTATTTGTTCGACAGACCTTTTGATAGAACGGCAATTAAACGTACTTAATGTGATATTTGTTCTGGTCGTACTACCCATATTATTTATTATTTAAAGCGTTCTTTGTATATCGTTCTCTAAAACGTCGGTATACTAAGCCTGCTGGCCAAAAGTTCGCATCCAAAAATTTTGACATCCTACTGGCGTGTATCTTGACCTTAAAAGAATTAAAAGCAGTGTCCTTGTGTTGTGCAAGACGTTCAACACTGAGGCACTCCTGTCCCATATCATGAATATGTTCTTTAATATCGGACTCTGTTACAGTTTTTAAAGCGCGAGATATATAAATCGAACATTCCGGGTCGGCGACTTGTATTTTACATTGAGCGGAATACGTCCCTCTCATATTCGTAATTTTAATTTTACGTTTTTTATACTTCACAATTTGAAATTCATCATCCGTGGGTACTTTGACTTTAGGCGTTTCTGTTAAATCGCGCGCAACCAAATTATTGGCCCCAGAAATCAAATTCGTACTTACATTTTGCATACGGGCGCATTTCGTTTGACGCGAGCGATCGTCATTAAACACAATATCACGATATGAGGGTATATAGGTATTTGTTGCTTCTTCGTGTACGCACTCAGGTTGTGGTTCAGACACAAGCGGTAGCGGGTGTTTTATAGAATGCACATTTTTTATTATTTCTGGAACGACTGTCTGAGGTTTGCTGATATCTTGATCCTGATGCAATTTCAATGAGTTCCTAAAATCTGCCAGCTCATGTGTAAATTTCATTTTAAGTTCCGATAACTCTGTTCTCATCATGGCCATATCTTTAAGTAAACGAGTTACGTCCACATAGTCGAATGAAACTGGTGGCAAGCGATTTAAATCCTTCGCCACAAAAATCGGTTGAACATCCGGATCGACCTCCTTTAATAATTTTATGACATCCTTAATGTTCTTCTTTTTCTTATCCTCTCCCTTTCTTTGTACATTTCTTACGCCCCGATCGCAACATGCACTGTATAAAACTTCTTTGCCATTCTCGATTTCTACATCTGTGAAATTTGTAACACAAATTTGCACAATGCTTAATTCGTCCAAGACATCAATTTTATTTTGAACAAAAGTCAAAAACTCATTTATTATAACTTGTCCCGTCATCGTCGATAACTTAGACCACACGTTATATTTCGCTCATTGTTTTACTTCGCTCGGAATATTCTTTTGTTTATTTATTTTTTACGCACTTTGTAAATTGCAACAATACGTCCGATCGGTTCGGCGTCGGAAAAAAATTTTTAATGGTTTCACGGTGAAACTTATTATTTGATGTTGACCAAATTTATTTCTTCTGTACATTGCTTGCGGTGTTCGGTGCGTAATATGTGAACTTTCGAATTAAACATGATTTATTTGAAGACAAACAGCTTTACACGAGTACCGAAATATTTTGCTCTATTTGGTTCGTTGCTACAAATCATAACCGTCACAAAGGAGGGTTCAGGTAACTGCGTGGTGAGGTGTACTTGTTTCAAATTTATTTCCGACCCCCAACAAATGTCACGAAGCTATTACTCAACGCCAAGTGCGAGTTAAATTCCTGACGCAAAAGAAAGAAGATTATCTCAGTTTATATTCACCAATCGGTTTGAAATATACGTTTTCAAACTTTTTGAAGTTTGTATCTAAATTGGATTTGACTTAGTCACAGGTAGAGCTATGATTAATCTTGCACTAAAGGATCCTTTACCGTATGAGTCGAAATAACAAAAATGACTATAATAAAAATGTCAACTTACAACATAATATAAAAGTTATCAGCAACACTACCATCCGAAAGTTCATTGTTCTAAATACTTGCATCATTAAATCTATTCCAATCGCTACATGTTATTTTAGCGAGAATTATTTAAGAATACTAGACCATATAAAAAGTGTCAAGTAGCTAGTTCCTAATAACAATAATACATAATTATAACAAAATGTAATTGAATAATGAAGGCCTAGTATAATACTTCTACATTTCTGCTGCAAGACGTGAAAACTATTCAGAAGTATATTCCGTGGTAAACAAAACAATTTGTGAACAATCTGAATACATTACTGTGATGAGATCTCGAGTCATTCGCGGAGAAGGTCCGCGTAGAGCTTCGGCTTAATAAATTCAGGACGCAGCCATTTTGTGGACAAATCGTCGGCAATCTTTACAAACTAGAGCCATTGTCTTGATTTAGAAGACGCTGCCTTCGACATTATGTTGTCAGTTTTTTTAATATCAAAGTTTTTGGATTGTTCTAGGTCGTTTGTACAAGGTCGTTCAGTCTCAGCGTATTTCAAATGCCAAAGTAAACTCGGAAACATTCTTCTTCCTCAGTAATGACGCTTACACACTGAACAACGACGGCATAAACTCTCTAAATGTGAACGTTAATAAAGCTGATCAATAAACATTAGTTTAAAAGTTCGTAAACAAAAGTGTACTTTAGAGCAGAGCATGTAAGCTAATTATTTCCCTACATTTTAATAATATCATTTCAGATTTGCTGTTTGAATGGTCACTAATATAATATACGAGGTTAATGTAACAATACTACGTGTTTAGTAGAATTTTAATTTAATAAGTTAGTCGTGTGAATTAATTGACAGAAAGAATAACTCCTGAGTATCCTGCTGTTAGAACCTACATTCCGAAATACGAGTAACTTTATTTAATTTTGTGAAATCACGATTCAAAGGTGCTCCGTTCACTGCAGACGCCGCGCCTACCTCCTCAATAAAGTATGTTTAGATTTAATTTGACTCGTGTTTGATTTTGTTGTGAAGAAACACTGTCATTTTACATACAATGCTTATATTTCTAGCTTTTATATCAGCTGTGGTTATACACGTGCTAGTTTCATACTTGCTATTAAGCAAAATAGCCGTAATAAAGACATTAAACAGTTTGAGCACAAGGGAGTGGTCATATGATACCATCGTGAACGTTTTCGCTTTACTTTGTCATGTGGGTGTGTGCCATTCCTCAATATCGTTTCAAAGTTCATTTAGGTACAATTAAATTTATTATGTATAATAAAAGAAATATTGATAAAAGAAATAATGTAGGCAAAAAAAAAACAAAATATTTATGTTTTGACAACAGACAGAATTGATTATGCGTTGCATATAGTAAACATATGAATTTAAATCTATTTACAAATATAACAAAATCGCAACTCAATTATAAAGTCGTCTTTACTGATTTAGTGCATAATAACGGCAGAAGCATAATTCGTTCTACCCGTGGTAGCACTTTGTACGGGACTTTATTTTCATTTCATCGGAAATTAAGAAATATGATGTTTTTTTTTCAGTTAATTGCTACTACTCAGATAATAACAATGATAACGGTCCTCACGACCGATTTCGGCCACGGCGGCCAATCTCAAGGAAGATTAGCCAACTGCGCAGGAGACATTATAGTGCACAAGTGTGTGTGCAAACACAGGTGCACTCTCTATTCCCTTACTCTCAGAACCCAATTGGATGTTAACCCGACACGACCGGAAAGAGTTCAGGTGCAGGATCAACGGCTTTGCTTGCTTTCCGAGGCACGGGAGTGTACACACCTCGAACTTCTAGATTCCGAGCTGCTACTGAGAAATTTCGACAGAAAATTGCAATAACGTTTTATTGGCCCGATCTGGGATTTGAACCCAGGACTACCGAATCTCAGGCGTTACACGTAGCCACTAGAACAATCAGATAATAAACCTATAACGAACGGTAGCAAAAATGCGACGGTAACGACCCGACCGAAACGGACATAATCCGGCTTAACTTTAGAGCAGCCGCCCGACCGCCCGCCAGTTCGCCCTCCGCGCTAATGGAGCGTGTTGCGGATTGCCACGCTTCTCCACAAATAGATGTAATGTTCAAAATAGCCTCAATATTTAACTATATTTTAGGTTCTATATTTAAGTAGCGCTAACATTGTCAGCTTAGAGTGCAGAAGTTCTGAGCTGAATCGTAGTCAGAAATCAGAATTATATTAGCCGTTTGCGTTCAAAACTCAGACGCTTGGTCTTAATCAAATCAATGTCCCCTCGGTAACGAATTACGAAATCTAATTGAGCAGTTGTCCTTCTTAGCTTTCTGTCTGTGAATTGTTTGAGAATTGTATGATTCGCATCGATTATTTGACAAACGTGCTACGAAATAAGTCGACGAAGCGTCGGATCAAACATAACCATTGTGCTGCTTTTTATCAGATCAATTACTCTTCTATACATACCTACTCGCATATAAAAACTGCGACACCTGTCGGCCTGTGTTTAGTTATAGATTGATTAATTTTTGTCTTCAAAGTTATTGAACCAAGACATTCATGATAGTAAAAAAATTGTACGCCTTTAGAAAACTAAGAAGGTACTCATACTTATCTACGTCCAGAAAATTTGGTACAAGACTAAATTATATATTTTATTCTTTTTATTTATCCCATTCTAGTGTTTAACTTTGTTGCCTCGAGAAAGATATTTCATAGCTACATACATATGTTACTTAACACTTTCTCTATTTTATTTGTAAACAACAAATGGTTTGGTTTCCATCTACCGAATGTGGCGTTAGTCATGTTATTACTATTCAACGGGTTAAAAAATGTAATGATCTTAGCAGAAGGTATACAATTGTACTCTGTTGGACCACTCATAATGCAAGATCGCTTATTTTCCATATCAACTCACCAAACAACTCACGACACAAACTTTGTAAATAGTAGAGTTTTAGTGCAGTCATCGATACCTAATCTCGCACACAAGGGTGTCTCTGTTCCATAAAGCTCCTAAGTCCAACGAGGCTGAAATATACCAGATTGTCGTTGGGCACATTTTCACATAATTTGTCGCTTCAATGGTTTTCTTCGCGCGAGGGATCTAAGCGCGGGGCGGCGTTTAGAAAATAAAATGAGAGACAAGCGGTCAGCCAATCGGCCGCTTTAAAAAGTATAATTTAAATACGTAGGTATTTAAGCGCTAAATTTATATGAATATATGTATACAGGGTTACGCCATAAGCAACAAGTTTTGTTCTGCGACTTTTGATAATTTGTTAAATTTTATTTTCATACAAAAATAAGTATAATTTAATTTTCCGCTTGAACGTTTTTAAATCTACGCGCATCGCAAATATCGACGCGTCGGTCGCGTCGTCCTTTCGTTTATGAATGAAATATAAACCTACAAATGTCACGACAGTACGACAAAAACTTGTAAAATCATTTTTTTTTCATGTCATCATTTCATGAAGTCGTAGAACAAAAGTTGTTGCTTATAATGTTAGCTATCTAGTCCTGCGAGGTTGCTAGGTCATTAAAAATAACCCTGTATATAATAAAAAATAGTATTTATTTTTTAGGTCCGGATAAAACGACCGTAAAATTTTTACATATACTTATGTTTGTTATAATTAATCTTTATTAAGGACCGACAAAATCACATCAAAGCTCTAATAGAAACACGACGACACGACGGTAACAAAAATAATGATGCGATTCATCAATACCAAAAAAGAATGAATTCACTTAGCCTGCTTATATTTATAATGTTACCGTTATGTGATTTGGTCGTTTGCATGAGTTTCTAAGCGCGGCTGAACCTCAACTCGTCTTAGTACCTACAAAGACAATTAAAATGATAAATGGAAACGTGTAATTCCAAGTTATGCGATTAGTATCCCGTGCAGCGCCGTAAATTGACTTTAACTGAGAAAACATTTAAGACAAAACATTCTGCAAAGTTATTTATTGAGTTCTCACAAAACGTTCCTTCAAAACTTTATATTTTATTTATACTCGCAGCTTCTACTAACTTTAACAGAATAATGAAAACTGATAGTGAATCTTTGTAACATGCTGCTGTTCCCACTAATTGTTTCGTCTTGGCGTACGATGACGCTGCACTCTTTATCGGCACCGGACTGCCTGCCGGTGTGACGTTATTTCGACCTGCAAATAGGTAATCTGTATCCGGTGATTCATAACTACGAATATCATGAGCGAAGCTGCGCCGGATGAAACTCAGACTTTGTTATCGAACATACATTACATATTCCATATTATATTCAGTATTTACCCCGCAGATTCAAGTAGCGTTGCGTGGTAACACTTGCCTGTTCAGTCAGTTTCTACATTGGTTGCATTTCATCGGTATTAACACTTCCTCTTTGTTCTATAGACACGTAACGTGAAAGTATATGGCCTACACCTATAGCGTATAGCCTTCTTCGACAAGCGGACGATCTAACGCAAAAAGAATTACCCGTAACGGTCGAGTAGTTCCTTAGTTCAGTGCGCTCAACCAAACAAACACACTACTTTCACGATTGACATGACAAGATTAGTTTGTGATTATCGTGATAAAGTCCCGAGAGAACTATACTCTCAATCATGGTTTAAAATAAAATACATCTTGATGTTATGTATATTCTGTAAATATATAGATTTTATTTGGAGGAGACGATTATATAACAACACGTACTAATTAGAAATTAATTTGAATGAAACATTTTCAGAGTATTTTACATTTGCGGTGACAAATGTGGAGGAAGGAAGCTGTCGGCGGCCGACTGCAGACTGTCAACGAGCGAACAATTTTGTTTTCGTCGAGTATTTTCGTACTGTTGTTCGAATTTATTAATACAGTTTTGGTAATTATAGTTTAGTTATTAAAGCTGGTTTAGATATCACTTGCTAGTTACATACGGTATATACTTAAGTTTAAAATAGTACGGTAAAGCTAAAATCTTTATTGCATATACTATATTTATAGTTTGCTGAAGAAGAAAGAAAGAAGTACATTCACTTATTGATATTTAAAAAACCTTTAGTTGTCTCAAGATGATATACTGAATATTTCAGACCTGAGCAGAACAAAAAACTAAAAAGATTTTAATTATTGTTGGGCAATATTTTCTTGGTGTTATATATTCAAAAGTTTAAAACATGTATTTAGCCGAAACGAAACAAACAAATACAGTACCTATACATTTCTGAGCCTGGTCGCAAAATGTTACCAAACTATGTTTTGTGTAACAGTAAGTAATTTTAGTTGCCGAACTCGTACCGAGCTTAAATAGCTTTAAGACCTGACTCCGGTCTGTTGAACAGCACTTAAAATGTTAGTTCCAGTTCACGAGGACCTACGTTTACGACGGTACGCGGCGGTTATCGGTTATTGCTGGCATTTGATATATCGACTATATTGGTTTTGGAAATTATCGTTAATTCAAATTTGGATAGGTTGGATATACAATTGAGAACAACAGAGCCCCCGTTAGGATTTTATTTTTGTGGAATTACTGCTATATGTTGGAGAAAGGCGCAAAGCTCTGCCCATTATGGTGGATGAACAAGCAATGGATTTTGTAGTATGTACTTAGTCAATATTTTAATCTTATTTTTAAAGGCAATAATAAAACCGGCAAAGTGCGAGTTGGACTCGCGCTCGAAGGGTTCCGTACTATTATCTAAATATTTATTAAGCTTAAAGAGCTCCGCTTAAATATTTGTTTTATTCGGATGTTTACTATTTGTTGTTATAACGGCAACAGAAATACATCATATGTGAAAATTTGAACTGTCTAACTATTACGGTTAATGAGATACAGCCTGGTGACAGACAGATGCATTGCAGAGTCTTATTAATAGGGTCCCGTTTTACCCTTTGGGTACAGAACCTTAAAAATCCTGTGGCATCGCTTCGTGAACACATTAATATAGCTTGTTTTAACTTTGTATAAGTAACGTTAACCGTTTTCACTTCATCAAAAATAATTTACTACATCATTAATGTTTTAAATTTTTAAAATAATATTATTTTATTAGAACAGCTGTGTTATCGATGCTTGACACGCACTAGTGGTCTACTCTCAGTGACTCTCACGTGGAAAGTGACTAGCTTCATTCAATTTTCTCCATCCCGAAATAGTCCGGGCGATTTTGTAAATATGTGTGACGTTTGCGCGACCGAGTGAGAAGAGCGAACGATGTCACTTCAGCCCTAACAACGTTCGATTCTATCGAGCCGAGCTATATTTTGTCTATTGTTATTATTATTATTATGACGAATTTCGTTGGCATAGACTCTATGCCATAGACAATAACTTATATCCTTAAATTATAGTACAAAAAGCAGATTGAGCGCACAGAAAGTCATATTAAAAGCGCTACAAATTCCCGGAGGTCTTCCAGCAATTGGTGATAGGTACTGCCCATAGATTGGTTAGACTCTTGCCTAATTGACTCTCTATAAACAATATTACCGTATTTTGTATATTTTATTACAATTTGATCCATTATAACTTCTGATTCCCAATATAATCATGAATAAAGAGTTTATTAAAAGTAACGACAGCCTTACGAATATTTTCTATTTTAATATGAAAATGTAATAAGATTAAATAAAAATATGGGAATTGTTACATTACCAAGGCAAACATTCATTACTACGCGGACTGGCGCACGTATTTTTACAGCGCTGTCATAAACATACACTAATTTCAAGACACACGATGTTCGTTTCGCACGCTCCATCTTCCTTTTGTTTTATAATCTGTGCTTCTACCACCGAGATTGCGCTCCGTCGTAAATTCGTCATACCCTGAAGCCCTTTCAGAAAACGACAAAACTAAGAGACCAACATTCAGCGCATCTAGGCGAGTATTTTTTGAAGTGAAACTTCTTTAGAATCGTTGTGATATCAAACCGGATGCAACGGAAAAAACGACAGGTAAGAGACACAAATACAAAAATGTGTAGGATGAAGCCAGCAAAGAATGAGACAGAAATATACATACTATTTTATATTATCGGTCTCTCCTCTTTGTGCAAGTTTCACTTCTATCGTGTGTGAATCGCACACACACCTTTTTTTATGTTTATCAATGTAACATTCCAATCTTACGTTTTTTTGGAGTAATTAAAGTGTAAATTTTAATAAAAGTTTTTTTTTGCATTTTCTGAGTAAATTTACCATAGCAATGTATATTCTTTTACACCATCAGAAAGTAGAAATTTCGAACAAAAAGTCCACCGAATTTTTTTAAAAAGCAGATATTTTGACGTGAGAATTTTCGATTGAAAATTAGGGTACTTTTTCGTCATTAAGTCAAACGAAAGTGAAAAAATTAATATTTTAATTCAAATAAATTAAAATGTGGAATATAAAAAGGTAAGTTTTAAACTGTCCAAAGGACCATAGGGCGTAGTGTTGAGCTTAAACATAAACTTTAGCAACAACGAAACGCAAAACTGACGTCAACAACTGCGATTGGTCCTTCAGCGCAATATTAAATTGTAACGACACGAACCATCACTCGAGTAAAGCGCATATCTTTAAAATCGCTTTTTATTTTAACTCCGATCGTTAACACGTAGTTTTGCCGGTAATCTTGATAAACTGTTTTTTACTCTTAAAAACTCACTCCCACTCCACTTCCCGACCTCAGATCGCCCGTAAATTATAATTTTCTTTCATTTTTGTTATATTCTCTTCCTTTTCCAACGGGTTTCTTCCTACTATTTTTTTTCACTTGTTACAACATATACACATATATACATCTTCAAAGGCTTCAGCCCTGGTCTATTAATAGCCACTAAGTATATAAAATAATAGTTTAATCCTATCGCAGCTCTGAAAGCACACGTGTCTGTCACCAGGTTCCCTAACAACACAGTAACACGTAGTCTAAAGTTGAAAGAAGTATTTTAGTGGTCTTTTTAGTAATAGACGACCGAGCGACTTAATCAATTAGTTCAGGACTCGGGTGAAGCCCGAAAGACCGAGCGGCAAATTACCGGGACGAGGGACTCGCAAAAGGATCTTTCTAGTGAAAAGTTGTGGCTTTTGTGTAACGTTAATTGGTCGATTACGTTACGGAGAATTGGAAACAAGCTTCGAACAAATCGAGCGAGAACTACTTGTACAGACTACAGACTTGATACATGTTAAGTACAAAACGTCTCTCGACGAAAATATGGGAATTTTGTATATTTATATTTGGAACGAAGTTCTTTTACGCAGCTTACAGTAGAGTGACATGGCTGCGGCCCAAGGTCACGTCATGTTATGAAGTAGCATTCATGCATCGTGTAGTGTTCACTATATACTGTACACTACACTAACGGTTCACTGGCTCGACAACACACCGTATGCGCAAGCGACACGTCCGCTCTCGCCAATGGCTCTCACTTGAATGCCGTTCGGCGTTCGCCCCCACCATAAGGTGATCATGAGACAGTGTAAATAACTATTACTATAGTTATTATTAAATACAAACACTACATCCCTTCCTTATTGAAAATTGAATAATCATTAGAATTCAATAATTCATACTTATTTACTTTGTCATATTTTATCATTGTCTTGATTACGAATACTCTTACTCCATATCATAATTCCAAGCTTTCTTTCCTTGAATAAATATCCATTCGCCTTCAATTCTTTCCAAATGCAATATAGTCCAGTTTCTTCGCTTCTGAGGGCTATATCTCCATCTTTTGCTTTCTCCACGGTATGAGGCGTTTTAATTTGGTATAACTTATTTATTTATTTGTTTTATTAATTTATTTTACTTATACTTTGTCCTTCATTCAAATCTGCATCCCGTGCATTCCCTCTCTTATCTCCATACCCCTTCTCTTTTTACTTTTGTTCTTGATCCCGGTCCCTGACCTCAGTGTCATCTTCATTATTATTTAAGTCTTGTAGAGTTGAAATTTTGTCTTTTAAATAATAGTTTGGTTGGTGATTTCCTTGTAACTTTTAATATGTCGCGATTTGTCCTCTCAACTTCGCGGTTACATTGTCGACTATTAGCTGCTGTTATATATTAAGGGAAACCTAATCGACTAAAATGTATATTGTTAATATAACTAATAAAGTCCTCCAGACCGACCCCGGCCACGACGGCCAATCCCGAGAGACTAGGCAACCGCGCAGGAGATATTCCAGCACACAAGTGCTCGCGCAAACGCAAGTGCACTCTCTCCTCCCCAGCCCTCACAATCCGATGGGACGGCAATCCGACACGACCGGAAGGAGCTTAGGAGGCGCAGGACCAACGGCCCAACGTGCCCTCCGAGGCACGGGAGTGCACGCATAAAGAATGATGATGAGAATTCTCTGACAGAAAACCCCAACAAGTATTCACTGGACCGACCCGGGAATCGAACCCAGGACCACCGAGTCCGCGGCCCCATACCAAGCCACTAGACCAACGAGGCAGTTAATATAATTCAATAATATAATGTAATAAACTTGGACACCATTTACACAAGGCCTTTACACTGTCCTGGTTGGGAATCGAACCCACGACCAACAGCGCGAAGGTAATCTATTTATTTAATAAGGAACTCCAACAGAAGTACACATAAAAATACGGAAGGTACAAGCATTTACACATGGTTAGATGTACCCCCGATTACTGGAGAACACAACATGCTCTAGAATAGTGTTGATTACAAATATTTAAAATTAATTAAAACAGTAAACTTAACAGTAAACAAGTGAAAATATAACTGATAACTAATATATATAATATAGAGACTGATTAACACTAACGCTAATTATAACATCGAATAGAAGGCATAACATTTCCTTTTAAAAGAATTAAATGTGTCGAAACCCATATCCACCGTTGGTATTGCATTGTATAAACGTGTCATTCGAGCTATTGGTGAATGTTTTCCAATTTGATGGAGGTACCTTTAAACCAATTTCCAATTTAATGGAGCCATCTTAGTATCATGATTTACTAATTTTATGGAGGTACCTTTAAACCAATTTCCAATTTAATGGAGCCATCTTAGTATCATGATTTACTAATTAGATGGAGGTATCATATTACCACAAATCCCAATTTAATGGAATACATTTGTACCAATTTTCCAATTTAATGGAAAGCATCTTAGTACCATGATTTTCCAATTTAATGGAGGTATCATGTGACCACAAAACCACTTGTAAAATGCACGTTAAGGCACACCGCTATATCTACAGAGCGATGACGCACACCCGCACGCTACGCCGGTTGAACACCCAATCAGTCAAAACAACCCTTTCAATTAAACAATACGGTCTATCTTATTGACCTCCTTAGTCTTTCATATTGACAAAACAACCCTTTCACTTAAACAATACGGTCTATCTTATTGACCTCCTTAGTCTTTCATATTGACTAAACAACCCTTTCACTTAAACAATACGGTCTGTCTTATTGACCTCCTTAGTCTTTCATATTGACAAAACAACCCTTTCACTTAAACAATACGGTCTATCTTATTGACCTCCTTAGTCTTTCATATTGACTAAACAACCCTTTCACTTAAACAATACGGTCTATCTTATTGACCTCCTTAGTCTTTCATATTGACTATATAAGCCACAGCGATATTTCACAAGATCTAATAATGCAAGATTAGCCTTTCTTATTGACCATTCGTTAACCACGCGGTCTCTCATATTGACCTTCCAACAAAAGTCTTTCAGCAATGGCATATTTTAACACTTCATTATAACAGTCTGTCCTATTGACCTTTCAACAACATTCCTTTTACAATTTTTTTTTTTTTTAACACTTAATTATAAGTCTATCTTATTGACTTCTTATTTACACAGGGCCTCTCATACTGACCTCACAATAAACATGGTGCCCTCTGTCAACTTGCACACCATTTGTGACCTGTCATATTGGTCTTCTAAGAAAATAAACTTGTATTTCCTTTTATTTTATCACTTTCTCATTTTGTACTTATATGTCTTTTATTATATAAATTCACAATACATACATGTGATTAGGTATTTATTCCCTACGAATAAACACAAATATACCCATTATATACACAAACATCTTAAATACACACTGACATAAGTATATAATACATAAGGCGTGACATATCAAACCTTTCGTTAAAAAAAATTATATTCTTAACAAATCTTAACAATTAATTTGTACCGATAACATAAATAAGCTCAAGATAGCTTAATTAAGTTATTCTATCGAATACGCTCGTCAATATATACATTCATCTTACATTCACTTATTATTAGTTAAACTCATTAGGAATATACAATAAAATGTGGTAAACAACAAGACTTAGCGCGGCTGGTCGACAGGTGTGATAAGAAATCTTGCTTGCATTGTGAAATATTATAATAAATTTTTAACCTCATCTCACCTTATTCTTTTTAACAAATCTTTTTTCCAATAGTACTTACATTACTACGCCACTGTTACGCCATTTTTAAGATAAGCGTATACACACAGGCAAACATACAAACAGATACATGATCTAGCTATTATTATTATTTTTATTATAGCAATCCCCAGTCTAAACGCACCTATTAATAGTTTAATATTATTTTTATAATTTACCCCTCTAACCAAACAAAGTTTATGATGGCAATTGTGAGAATAGTCCAAAGCTCGAAACTGAAACTTGGGTGCGCTAGCCGTACCGCTTTTGGTACTTATATGCTCTTGTATTACGTTTATATTTTGTTTTTAAGCAAGCCAGACATGTATTTTAATAACACTTATTATCTTGATTTAGTTTGCTTATATTTAACTATATAACATAATTCATAATTAAATGATAGGCGCATTATACAGTTCACGCTCTATTGTTGGTGTGGTTTGGCGCTCAATAATTCGAACGCGTAACGCATCGCATTTGGTAGGCACGGTATGAACGCAATTTCGTTATATCTTAATACCTTGGGTCACCGCCATTTCACTCTATTGTAAGCCGCGTAAAAGAACTTCTTTCCAAAAACCTTTCAATTTATATTATTATTAACCTTTCCATTACAAACCGGTAAAGTGCATCTTTAACAATCATCGTAACATGTGAAATATTTGTCCTGATAACATAATGTAAAACACAAAGTTTATCTACTTTAATATTAGAGGTGATAGAAGTATTTGTTTTCATAAGAATCAATTTGTTAATACAGTATGTGCATTTCGGAAATACATATAAAATTTTATTGTATTTTTGATTCACTATTTTAGTGATAATGACTTACACATAAAACATAAACAAATTTAGTGTCGCGGACTTTTTGTAGAAGTATTTAAGAGATACATTTCCATTAAACATTATATTCGTGTAACTTACGGTTTTTTGCGGCGTTTTCTTACGGTTTGATGTATAAGCACTTTTTGTAGAAGTATTTAAGAGATACATTTCCATTAAACATTATATTCGTGTAACTTACGGTTTTTTGCGGCGTTTTCTTACGGTTTGATGTATAAGCACTTTTTGTAGAAGTATTTAAGAGATACATTTCCATTAAACATTATATTCGTGTAACTTACGGTTTTTTGCGGCGTTTTCTTACGGTTTGATATACTGTTGTAAAGTTTCATTAAAATCCATTTGTAGTTTTTTGCGGTAAAGAATAATAATCATCCCCAGAAACATTCGCGTTTATAATATTAGTAGGAAGTAGGGTTTATGCTTTTACCGTTAGCAAATATTTAATAATCTACTCATTTCGCTAGGTTTTATTATTATTATTTGTCTTTACTACATTGACCAAGTATGTTTAATACATTAAGGTTTTTTTTTTTAAAGTGTAATGACCATCGGGCTATCGGATTCATGGGTCATACTCCTGGCAACAATACAAAGAAAATAATAGATACGTTAATTTTGATCTTGATAACAATACTTATAAAATTGCAAATATTGTAGGCGTTCTTTATTAATGTGATTCTATCACACAATTACACACGTAACACGTAATTGTATTAAATATTAATAAATGGCCTAGTTAATTAATTAATTTATATAGCCTGCACAATATAATATGATCAAAATAATTTTAATCTTTTTCCAACTACCCTACTATATCGTATCTTTAGGTAATAATTGTTAATAAATCTATATATAATACCGATGTTTCATACTATTTATAAGTATGTTCTACGATATTTCATCGAAAATAATAGTTTTATTTAATTAGTAAAGTTCGACACATTGCTCCCTTTTATGTTGATTTTTTTTTTGTTTTTTATATATATGTGCCAACTGACCTTTATCCTCGTCGCCATTTGTAGTGTTCACTATATACTGTACACTACACTAACGGTTCACTGGCTCGACAACACACCGTATGCGCAAGCGACACGTCCGCTCTCGCCAATGGCTCTCACTTGATTGCCGTTCGGCGTTCGCCCCCACCATAAGGTGATCATGAGACAGTGTAAATAACTATTACTATAGTTATTATTAAATACAAACACTACACATCGTGCCCACCAAATTGTAGCCTACCAATATGTGATACGTTGAGCGTTCGAACTCAGTACTGCGCGAGCGCTTCTGAAGGGGGAAAAGATGGTCCGTCCATTGAACAACATATTATGTGTTTCAGAAACTCAGGTTCAGATCCAGGTAATATAAAGGGGATAATGTCAGTTTGTGATTTATCTCGCGCTCGGCAGTTAATGAAAATATCTTGAAGTCTCGGGTGACCAATGTTATCTTTACACTGCGACTTTAGAGATATCAGTCGTATGGAATATGCGCGTAAAATAACTAAGAAACGCGGCACTCGACATTGCGACATCGCGGCCATCAGTATTACTTATATTTTGTTTATTGTTATGCATAACAATAAATTCAGTGTTTAAAGTTTCAGTGAAATCAATGTCATCGTTATTTGAGTGATCCTACACTAAAAAAAAAAAATTGGTTGCCTGTAAAGTCGGTATACGGTCGAAAGTTTTACGTGACAACGACTTTGAGTGGTAAAATAATTTTAATGTGAATATTCATTCGTATAGTAGGAAGAAGGATGAAATAATAGTAACAATTTAAAACATTTATTTATACAAAGAATTATATTTAAAACATTAATTTATACAAAGAATCTCGCACTGAATTTCACTTTTTATGTCTGTCTCTCTCGCTCTTAGGCGGGCTAACCATGCCCGAGTGGAAGGGACGCGTGCCTCTCACTCGCTCTCATTGTGAGCGCATAACGTGAGCGGAGCGTAACGCAGTTTCTTGAAGTATCACCCGGCAAACCAATTTATAAGACGTTGTCACGTCAAAAACTTCACTTTAAATATAATAATATAAATCTGCGCTGAAAATGCGTTCAATATGATTACGCTGACGTAAAACGAAATCCTAATTCGAGGCGAGCGGGGTCGAGCCGGGCCGGACGCCGCGCGCCGACAGATTACTGTCAGATGCTGTTTGACAAAATAATACTGTCATGGAATTACTCTTCGCAACTGCATCCAGTGTAATGTTATTATGCTAATTGAGTCATGTCAGGTCGCGCTTCGTGTACAGTCTGGTAACCAACTATGATAATGTCGGTACTAAAAGTTTAAACACTGAATGTATGTTGAGACATGCCCAGGTCTATTACCTGGCGGTATGTTCACCGTGCTATATACATATGTGCTTATTTATGTATTTTTTTATTGGATGAGATTCAGGCTATGCAATCATAGACACTTTTTAAAAATCTCAAACTATTAACGTTTCCATGAACCAACATAATTATACGAAGCAGCATGTTTCTAAAACAGGTTTAAAAACATTTACTTTGAGACATAAAAAATGTCCTCCAGGCTGATTACGGCCACGGCGGCCAATCTCACGAGAGATTAGTCAACTCCGCAGGAGATATTATAGTGCACAAGTATGTGCGCAAACACAGGTGGACTCTCTTTTCCTTAGCTCTCATAATCCGATGGGACGGCAATCCGACACGACCGGAGAGAGTTCAGGCGCAGAACCAACGGCTTAACGTGCTTTCCGAGGCACGGGAGTATACACACTTCCAACTTGCAGACTCCGGGATGCTACTGAGAATTTTCTGACAGAAAACCCCAATAACTATTTATTGGCCCGACCTGGGAATTGAACCCAGGACCACCGAGTCTGCGGCCTTATGTCAAGCCACTAGACCAACGAGGCAGTCACATTGAGACATAGTAAGCCTTTATTCGTATTCATCATTTTTATAAGTGTTATTTAAAAGAAAAATTATAATGATATCTTGGTTTGTAATCTGATGGCAAAATGTACATATGTTGTGGCTCGTACTTTTATAATGTAATGTTATATAATGTCATGCCATTTAATATTTAATTATGAAATATGGAACAGAGAAATCAAATTTTCAGCAAGTGAAATAAAATTTAATAAATTATTCTTAACGTTACTTACTAGGTACTTTTTTATTGAATACCAACACTTATTTCCTCAATTAAATTCAGAAAATAAGAGATTCATGATGTTTCCCGAATAAAGTGACGAATATATTAATTTGGTTAGCTTGAAATCTAATTAGGCTACTTAATTAGATTTCTCGGAAGGTTGTTAGATCCCAAGTCAGTAGAAATTAATTGAAAGAAAACAAAACGCCATTAATTTAAATGTTTGTCAGGTACTCTCCTTTGAAGTCGGCCCCGGTTACAAATGAGACATCGCTTAGATTATGAATTTATTTATTTGAATTAACCATCGTTGACTTTCATTATTAATGTGTTAAGTTATTTATATATCTATCACATGTCAAGTTGTATGTGTTATAAGTAACGATATGCCATGCTGCCCTACCGCATTAATTCACTCGAATTTATTTTTGTGTTTGTGTTTGCTTTTCCGCTATGTACTGCGAAATATGTATTTTGTTAAATATGAATATCCCAACACACCGAAGCTCGTGACGTAGCTCTCGCAGGTGTCCATCCGACAAGTCATTACTAAACTCAATTACAAATTAACCCTTATCTACAAGCTAGACAAAATATATTGAGACAGCAATCTGTTTGGTCAAGCAGTAATATAAATATTTATTATAATTAAATGAGATAGCATTTAAGTTACAATCTTAACGATTTTTTGAATAAAACAAGAAAAAAATCATTTACTAATGTACTCGTAACAATAATATTGTGTGAATAAATTTCAACTCAATCGGCTTAACTGGTAAAAATCGGTTTCAAGTTTTGACTCACACATATTCGCCAACCAAATAACTCACTACTGATTTCAATAAGAGGTTGTGTAGTAAAGTGCGTTCACTATAATTATTATATTATGTTAAAAAGCTCACAAAAAGTCGCACTTTGCCGTTGACAAAAAAAATATACCAAAACAACGAGATTGTACACACCTTTCTAGCGTTAATTTGTTCGGGCTCCTCATCGGGCTCCGAATGACGCTCCTCCGATCTCCTCTGAGGGTGTCTCACGTGAGGTCGCACCTCGGTCAGGACGTAGTCGTCGCGTGCAGTGCTTATTATTCGTAAGTAAGTGTCGGTATGACTTAATTTATAACTAATATCATCACTGTGTCACATCAAACTCGAACAATTCCTTAGCTCACAGACTCACAAACGTTGTAAGTGTAATCAGATATACCGACGAACATTTTATAAGAAAATTATTATAAAGTAATTTCTAAAAACAGCTGCGTGTTGTTGGATCTAACACTTACTCGTAATATTATCCCGAGACTTGACGCGAATTCTAAGAATAGATATTTCCGCGAAACTCACGCGTACTTGACGGTTCTCTAATTAAATCTTTCATACTCAAGTTCCTCTACGAACTTAGCTTATCTATATTTTTAAAGACTGATTAATATTCCGTGGAGTGCGGCCTCGTGCGATAAGAGACATACATAATATGTCTAAACTCGTGACTGCACATAATATGACATTCTACGTTAGGGATGCATGTTTTTGATAAACTCCTATATGTTGTATACAGAGTAGTTATAATATATTGCAACCGCCGAGTATTTTTAAAATATACTGCGACTGCAGGGTGCATGTTTAACAACTTTACTTAACTAGAACAAATTGTATAATTTATACAGTTTTTGCAGTTTACTACACACAACGTCGGCGACCTGAATATTTCTATTTCGCGAACGACGCGAAAAGACCCGAAACCATATCACCATTAGCTGGACACATTCCCTGACTCTCGTGTTGATGCAACATATACCTCACATTTACATTAAACAAAAACTAATTAATCACCATGAATGTTACTACATGTCATAATACATTATACCATCGTCGGCTCGGAGGAAATATAATATTATGTATATGAAGCGTATAAAATATAATTAAAAATCTATAATGACAACTGTCACCGGTTCTTTTCGGTATAATGGAAGCGGTAGCATGTTTGTGTTAACATATGTAATCTATTCAGGAATATTTATACAACTTATTTCGTACTTTAAGATTACAATGAAAACAAATCTAAGGCAACACACAAGAGACAAAACATTCAACCCTCTGAGACGTAACACAAACTTTAGTTACCAAAGGCTCTGCTACTTCGATGACACCTTTTTTGCTACAAAAGCGAAATGTTCTTTGTATGCTCGAGGAAGGTTTTTAAGCGAAAGGCGAGTGAAAGGTCAGATGAGATGCGGACATGTGAGTGTTATGACTACAGATCCATATTTTGGTCCCGATCTCAATTATTAAAGGGTGAAAGGATTTGAATGGGTTCACCAAAGGATGAAAAAATGTAACCAGATATTTATATGGAGTTGATTTAGTACTGCGCGGACAAACAAACAACTGGTTTGAATTTTATATATTTTTTCTTTATGTCCGCAAACAAATAATGATGTACAAAAATGCTAGCACGACAATAATGCGCTTTCACGTGTAACGTAATTTTGTAATTATAATTATTCAGCCTGTTCATCGTTCATCTAGTTCTCTACGATGCAGAAGAATATCGTGAGCGTGGTAAATGAGCTCCAAACTTTCATACCGAGAGGAGAGGAGGATTTTGCTCGGCAATGGGACATTCACAGGCTGCTTACTTTTGAAAAATCATTGCGGTGAAATAATTTGTTCAACTAATCAAACTATTGGAGCCAATATTGGAGACATACATGTTAATCAAGTTTGTCAACGTGATTAATATTGTTGTTAATCATTTACAATAGTCTCACTACAAACTTGCGTTACGTACAATATAATTAATGAACGCACTATCGATTGGACCCGAGCGCCGGCTATTTGTTTTTGGTTTGACCCTTCTTTTAATAAATATTATTTGTCAAACAGATATCTATCGCGTATTGAGAGGAGCCTCATGTTTACCACTGGGTTTCTGTTTAATTTTATAGCGAAGAGAAACTCGTACAATAATTATTATTTGAGTAAATTTATAGTGTGGTTAAACTGTCTGGAAGCCGTCTAGTGCAATCAACTCCAGCTCAGTATAAATACATTTTACAACTTACTATCCGTTCGCCCATCGCTCGTCTGCTTTGTTGTCTATAAATATACAAAAAAAATATTGAGTTTTAACTAAAGTTAAACATAAACATACTTGCACTTTACAACCGTCTTAAGAAAATGAGGTCCTTAATGTTACTACATATTATTTTTATGTTTGTCTCAGTGCCCCGCCATTTATAATTCGATTTGGCCACATTAAAATTTTAAAAAAATGATCGCCCTGCCAGGTGAAAAATTGGTTTTTAACAAATTTGAATTCATATTTAGTCACAACTTCGCGTTGTCGACGTATCGTTGTTTTGCAAAATTCGCCTTTATTCGATACTGTTAACATACAAATTCAAATTCAAATTCAAATATCTTTATTCAATGTAGAAGTGTTACACTTACTTATTGATTGTCATAAGTCTACCACCGGTTCGGAAATAAACACCTCAGACCTGAGAAGAACCGGCGAAAGAAACTCAGCGGGATTTTTTTTTTTTTCATCTCATTTTTTACAATATTTATATAATATATAATAACAATACAATAATAATATTCTTCTTTAATTGAAACAGCCTGGAGGCGATCGTTTCATTCCCAAGGTGTGCAATCATCTAAAAAGTCATTGATTGTGTAATATCCTTTAGCACACAAGCGTTCCTTAACAACTCTTTTAAATTTCACAATAGAATATTTTTGAACGCTTTCTGGGATCCTGTTGTAAAAACGTATACATTGTCCCATAAAAGACCTACTAACCCTGTGTAATCTAGTAACAGTGGTTGTAAGTTTATACTTGTTCCTGGTGTTAACAGTATGTACGTCACAATTTCTGGTAAAATCTTTTAAGTTTTTGCGGACATACATAACATTATCAAATATATATTGAGAAGCGACAGTCATTATTTTAATTTCTTTAAATTTACATCTTAATGAATCTTTCGGGCCCAGGTTATAAATTGCACGAATAGCCCTCTTCTGCAGTACAAAAATCGTATTTATGTCGGCTGCATTACCCCAGAGTAGAATGCCATAAGACATTATACTGTGGAAATAGCTGAAATACACTAGGCGAGCCGTTTCAATATCAGTCAACATTCTAATTTTTTTTACCGCGAATGCTGCAGAGCTGAGTCTATTTGCCAATTTATTAATATGAGGGCCCCATTGAAGCTTAGAATCTATGGTGATACCAAGAAATTCTGTGGCTTCTACAGAATCTAACGGTTCCTCATTAAGAAGTACATTCGTTTTTACAAATTTCACGTTGGGAACAGTGAATTTAATACATTTTGTCTTTTTACTGTTTAACAGTAAATTATTAACACTAAACCAATGTACTATTTCAGAGAGAGCATTGTTTACCTCGTCATATATCGATAGGCGTCTTTTAATTTTAAAAATTAAAGAAGTATCATCAGCAAACAATACTATCTCATGTTTATTATTTAAAAGTACGAAATAACGAAATACGAAACTACTTCTAAAACTATTCTAATTGTAATAATAATTATTTAAACGATATAATAACGCAAAACACGTCTACCCTTAATCACGGCACCAAATAGCATGACTCGCCTCGTGCCGACCTGTAAATTATATCAAGGGCATTTGGTCAGGCCGTGATCTCACATAGAACAGCAAAAACATAATTATAAACGACTAATATATTAATTACATTAGGATAAGAAACAGTATACAAAGTATTATTGAAATGTGATGTGATTACCAAATAAATAAATAATCTTTTATTACAATGTATATAACATACAACCCGAGTAACTCGGGGCAGAGCTAGTAGGCCGTATTTGTATATTTTTATCTGACTTGTACTAAATATATATGAACTTCAGTCAAGGCTAATGTTGGCACTTTTGTTTAATTCATATTGACTCAATAACAAATACTAATAACAATCAGCTGTGTCTACACCGCTCGCTCGTATCGTGTTCGAAGTAGGTCCTTTTTATGTTTCGGTTTTATTATTCAATCTTCAATTACGCAAAAGTACATCCAGCGATCCCATAGCGAAGTGAAAATCATCGAGTCGATTCTGACCCCTGGAACTATTGTCACAATCATCCTGACACGGAGCTTACACTTACCCGGATGATATCAAAGGATTATTATTATTATTAATAAAATTACGACTCGATTTTTTTGGTTTTACAACATTATACTGCACATTTAAATATTATTGGTGGAAACAGTAGCGCCGATCCGCTGATCCCTTGCACGCAGTCTCGCACGTCACGCTATCAATTTACGGCGTCAACGGTAAAGCGTGGGCATGTACGTACTTGTGCCGCCTAAAGAGATTTCATGGTTAGTATTATGTCTGTAAGCAGCCTTTGATAGTGAGATGCTTGAATTATCCTCTATGAAATTATCCTCTACAACTTTATAAACGGAAATAATCATAAATTATGATCAGAAAAAAATTGCAAATCTATAAAATCAATCAATCATCAATAATAAATCATAAATTAATAAAGTATAAACTTTACTGGTGGACAGGCTGTGTGCACAGCCACAAGGTAAACAACATTTTAGTTCCCAAGGTTGATGGATTGGCGATGTAAGCGACGGTTAACATTTCTTACAATGCCAATGTCTATGGATGTTGGTGACCACTTACCATCATACTAACACCATTGTATGCCTCTACATACAATAATTGGGTTAAACGTCCCTCCACAAGCTTCGTTCAGGTCGAGAGATACTTCAGTAGCTCAATGAGCCAATCACTCACGGCCGGTCCTGCGCGGCTTGAAATTTGCATTGAACGCCTGAGATCTCCTTGAACCGTCGTCGTATACATTGGTTACTCCTTCATTGTTTCCAATTACGTTGAAATTAATTGCTTGAATTAAACATTACGTCAACTTAATTTTTAAGTAGCCGCCCATGGGCCGATGTTCGACCGCAATTAATTGCTGATAAAAACAAGACTTGACATCAAAGAAGTATATGACACATTATATGCAATGGACCTTATATGACTCTTAATTTTGTTCCAATTATTTCTTAGACATAATAAGGCTTAGCTAGATGAAACCTTGTCATTATAACAATAAGAAATGAAAGGATGTACGCGTTTCTGGGTTCTCTTTGATATTATTATTATTTTGTTGTATGAACGAAAACGTTGAATGTTTGATTTTATTTCATATAATGTATTTGTAACATACGTGTATTTTGTTATAAATTTATTTGTAATAAATAAACGGACAAGTGGAGGAAATGCCTTAAGAAACGCACTGTTGTGGATTTCCAGACATCGAGGTGGTGGAGATGGTATTTTGAGTTCTGGCGCGATGTCCGATGATAAAATTCAGTTGCCGGGACTAAACCAAACAACTCCTCAGAACACTCCCCGAGGTATATGCGATAGAGGATGCAGAGTATCCCAATATCTCTACGCAAATCCAAAGAATCTAGCCGGTCGGTAATAGCTTGATCGTCCACAGTTGAATGCGGTACGCGCGGTATGCGGTGCGTAAAAGGAAGAAGCTGGTACTGGGGAGCTCCCGCCCAGAGGTGAGAGCAGTACTCCATGTGGGGCCGAATTTGCGCCTTGTAAAAGGGCCGACGTGAAGTACTGTCTCCCTTGTTGAGCACTCCAAGCTTTTTGGAAGCCAATTTGGCTTTAACTTGCAAGTAGCTAACAATATCCGAATAATCTGGCATTTTAGTATGCCTCGTACTCGTAGTTATTCATCGGATACGGATCTCGTGGGCGTCACCTTCCTCCGATATTAAAGCTTCGCCGGTAAATGTCGCCTCACTGTTCCGTTACACGAAAACATAATATGAGAAGATTATATTAGAATACGGTTCTTGCTTCCGGCGCTCAAATACTCTAATCAGACTATTTTTTACCCTTGAAATCACAATTTTGCAGGAATACAACGTTCCATGCAATGTGCATTTTTTGTAATTTAATCAATATTTAATGTTCCTGTTTTATATTTGAGACAGGCAATAAGCTTATAAAAATATATTATCTATCTACGTAAAAAACAATATAAAATGCACGTGAAATAAAATTTTCAAATTCAAATATCTTTATTCAATGTTGAAGTGTTACACTTTCTTATTGATTGTCATAAATCTACCACCGGTTCGGAAATAAAAACCTCAGACCTGAGAAGAACCGGCGAAAGAAACTGAGCAAATATCTGTCTTATTAACCTAAAAGAAAAGTTTTACAATAGCTAATCAGTCATTTCTGCGGTCTGTTGCTGCTCATACGAGGCAAAACAAATCTATACAGAATAACAGATCAAAACTTCAAACAAGACAGCGCCGCTTAACGAAATAAATACTAAAACCCAATCTTCCACTTTAATCTGTCTTTGTAGCCTTATAACTCTTGAATTAGTCAATTTATGATCCAAAACCAAAATTACTTATCATATTTTGCAATGTCCATTTATTGGTTGTTTATATTTTTTAATAGGTGGTCTATAAGTGACTATTTTATTAGGTTGGAAATTAAGAGGTTTTGGAGTTTAAACACCAGGTCGAGCTAATTAAACGTTATGAAATAGCCAAACCACGGAAACCTTGTCAAATGGTCCTGAACTTTCGCCGGTCGTAATGGATTGCCAACTGATATGAGTGTCAATACACAAACTAGTGTTTTGTGATATCACAAGTGCATTTAGCTAATTATGAGATAAGGTTCCCCGCTCACGTCGCGTCGGTCAGGAGGACACCAACATCATCGTGTAGCAACGTCGTATGTCGTAGTTGTGTAGTAGTTGTTATTATTATGGTGATGTACAAAATAAAAACGCTATGTTTAAAGACAATTAGAATTTTACAAAAATAATTTAGTTCTAGACCAATTCAATACTAAACAAATGAATATGTTATTTGACATGTTTAATAAGAGTAAAAGTAATATCGCAGGACGAGTCTGTTTCATAAGCGATGGGTTATATGTATTTGTAACGTAACGGGGGTAAGTACAAGTACATCGGCGACACCTGCCCGACGCGACGCGGCCCGGTCCCGCCACGTGACACACTGATTTATTGCCAAAATACATCCGAAAGTAATTTTATAATCCACGCATTATTGTTTCACGCTTTTAGCATAATTATCGTGTACTAATTTAAGAAAATTCTGCTTAGGTAAGTAATAAGAAAAGTATCAAGCTGTCAGTAATAAGTCGATTCTGATGAAAATACTTCATGAGGGCACGAACCACTCCACTATAATTATTAGTAATGATAAATTATATTATCAATACTTATAATTGTTCCTCGTCGATAGCGTACCTTTCTCTGCCCATTAAATATAAATAATATATCATTTATTATGCTATTAGACTACAAAACTCAAAACTGTTATTTTTTCCCTTCATCGGTTTTCTTACCAATACTTAATAATAAATACCAACTCGCGGTAAACCAATGAAGTGTTTCATTTACGACCGGGCGCTATTTGACTCGGAAGAGTCGCTACGAGTTGCAAAGTTTACTCCTTGCGGAAGTCTGGCCAGAGGAAACCATTTAGGAGCATGAGTAGCGACCTTTGGAAACCCTCGACATGAGTAACGCTAATATATGCTGAGGATTTTATCGCTTCAAATGTATCAAAGATTTGCTGCCCGAAGGCGAACTCGCCGTGAATTCGTAGACTTCAAGACTTTTTTAAGGAGTCTATATAAGATCCAAACAAATCGTAACATGCAAACCGTACTTGGGTGAGGGATGGGGAGGGGATGTTTGGAATATTAATGGTGTATTACTATATAACTGGAAAAAAATATAAAAAGTGTTTTTATGTTATTTTATGTGCTTTAAATTAAACCAGTTTTATTCAAAACGCAAAATAACTGTGCATTTTTTACAATAAAAATATACTTCGGTCTATGTGAGATATGAAATATTCTAACGATGACTATTGCACTGCTACGCTACACGCTCACACAGATAAAACATTTATAATCGCAGTGATTTCTTGAAATAGCAGGTGCACGTCCAGAAATAAACGCGTCACAGAGACGGGGTGGCGACTGCGGACTCTCTGCATGTACCTAACTCCTCGTGTTTCTCGCTCGACTCGCGGCGCCGCGTGACGGCAGGCCGCGAGTTGTTCCTACATTTAGATCGTACACATATATTACGCTGGCCTAGCGGCTAGTTAATAAGTGCGGATACTGTTCGTTTTGAATTTTGATTGTGTAATCTAATATGCATTATGTTTATGACGATCGTAAGATTACGGATGAATGTTATCGCTCACGCGAGCCCTCGTCGCAGAACGTGAATGTCAAGTAATGTAGATATTGGTCTTAGTCCTTGGAAATGTACGGACTCATATTGGGTTTCGTTTAAGTCTTAAAAAACTGAGCACTCTTCATTTTATGTTAGTTTTATCAATTGTTTATATAGCAAAAAGGCAGTCAAATTTATTTAAATTATTTCAATGCGGGTCCGAGTGACGTCACATGGGGGCAATTACATAAATGTCGATTGAAAATCACTATTTTCATCATCCTCTAACCCTTTCACTACTAGCAGCTAAGTATGCTCGCACCTATCTGTTGTATTGCCTATTGTATTTTGTGTGTATGTATATTTACTTTTATTTGTTAATGCACTAGCCCACTATGTTTTCTCTTGTAAGTCTCTTTCAGTAGGGTTGCCTGGAAGAGATCACTACTTAGTGATAAGGCCGCCCTTTGCATACTTTTGTAGTGTTTTTGTTTTTAAGCTTTTTTCTTGTATTTTGTTTATTTTCTGTGTGCAATAAAGCTGTTTATTATTATTATTATTTTATTTAATGGCGGTTAGTGCTATCGCGTTTAAGTACATTTGCTACCTTTTGCTTACCTACTATGTAATATCATCATATGAATATTATTAATTACATTTGAAATTGGTTACGACTACCCTACCACTCTTACCGTAGTCTTTAAATTCGGCAGGGAATTTTAATTAGACCGGACGCTCTCGTATCTATTAAAATTAAGCTCAGTCGCCATCTATCGAGTTTAATTTATAAATTGAATCTGTAGATGTTTTATTAAATCTTTTGTAATCTGTTCACGTATATCTTGTAATTTAATCTACTTTCTATTAAATTGGTTTCGAGTAATCTAAGCTCACTCGAACTCTGTAAAATGTTTCTTGTTTATGACCTACCAGTTTCCGGCCGAGTCTTAACTCGTAACAAACTCGCGTGTAAACAATTTAGCATTAATTATATGTCGTCGGCTATTGACTTCAATACCGTTAGGTTTTTTTTTTTTTATTGTATAGGAAGGCGGACGAGCATATGGGCCACCTGATGGTAAGTGGTCACCAACGCCCATAGACATTGGCATTGTAAGAAATGTTAACCATCGCTTACATCGCCAATGCGCCACCAACCTTGGGAACTAAGATGTTATGTCCCTTGTGCCTGTAATTACACTGGCTCACTCACCCTTCAAACCGGAACACAGCAATACAAAGTACTGCTGTTTTGCGGCAGAATATCTGATGAGTGGGTGGTACCTACCCAGACGAGCTTGCACAAAGCTCTACCACCAAGTAAAGGTAGGTAAGGTATAAATTGGATCATTATTAGTGTTGTACGAAAAACTGTTCAAATTTTAATTTAATTTTAAATATACGAGCTCTCCAAACAATATTATGTGTCTCTGATATCAGTACCCCACAAGTAATTATTGTTCCACTGCTGCGCTAGCCCCCCTTCCCGTTTTAGGAGAAGGTTATTGTTGTTATTATCATTTATTGTTGAGCATGATATTAATTATAAAGACACTTCAGGCACATGCAATCCCGTGGTGCTGACCCGGACTTGATACCGCAATAAAATTTTTAGTTAGATAGTTAGTCAGTCAGTAAATGAGTATCGACTGCCTCGTTGGTCTAGTGCCTAAGGCCGCAGACTCGGTGGTCCTAGGTTCAATTCCCAGGTCGGGCCAATAAATAGTTATTGGGATTTTCTGTCAGAAAATTCTCAGTAGCAGCCCGGAGTCTGGAAGTTGGAATTGTGTACACTCCCGTGCCTCGGAAAGCACGTTAAGCCGTTGGTCCTGCGCCTGAACTCTTTCCGGTCGTGTCGGATTGCCGTCCCATCGGATTATGAGAGCTAAGGAAAAGAGAGTGCACCTGTGTTTGCACACACACTTGTGCACTATAATATCTCCTGCGCAGTTGGCTAATCTCTCTTTAGATTGGCCGCCGTGGCCGAAATCGGTCTGGAGGACCTTATATATATACTTATAAATGAGTATATTTGGTAATTGGTAGGATCAGGTATATAGTACAGTCGGCTAATATCGACGGTGTTCGAACGCAATCTTTACCACGTGTGCCACAACGAGTAATGGCTTACTGTTCTGTATCTGTATTCAAATGTGACCGACGCGACGCGACGACGCAATCCACTTTTATTACTTTTTAATACTAAACCGTTTTGTTGAATGGGTTTTTGTATTTTTGTTTACAGGCACTTTTTACAGTATTTATTTGTGTAGTTTACTAAATATATGTCTTAGTAACAGTGTCTGCGCTTTGATGTCGCTTGTGAATATATTATTACAGGTCGATAATGCACGGTAATGCAGCCATTTTACGTTTATTGTAAAACGCAGAGCTGAAATTAATAAATTCAGTTTTAAGAGAGCATTGTCGCCTGAAATAAGGGTTTTTGTCTATCTTAGAGACAGGTAGGCTTAATTCTTATACTAATGTTGCGTTTAATTGTTATGCAGTTAGTCAGGCGTCCAGGGGCCAGCGGCGAGATGAGTCCAAGACATTGTCAAAGTTACGGGGTTTGCCGAAAGAGACTGGTGCCGGACCGAGACTGGTGACTTGCGGAGTGAGAGCCCATATCCTCAACAAATAAGGAGAAGCTATGGGCCATATATATAATACCATGGACAAGGAAGGTTATGGATGGTGTTGATGATCTTGTTATTACTGTTTAACGTTTTCACGTATTATTCTTCAAAATGGTGAGTTCTACAGAGTTTAAATTTAGCTCGTATATTTGTTACCGTATCTCAGAAAGCGGATTTCTCTCCGGTCGTGTTGGATTTCTGTTCTGTCAAACTATGAGGGAAGAACAATCTTTCATGGAGACAATATAAAAATGACTAGTTGACTATAGTATCTACATAGTAGTAGTAAGTAATAACAGCCTGTTAATGTCCCACTGCTGGGCTAAGGCCTCTTTTCCTCTTTTTGAGGAGAAGGGTTGGAGCTTATTCCACCACGCTGCTCCAATGCGGGTTGGTGGAATACGCATGTGACAGAATTTCAGTGAAATTTGACACATGCAGGTTTCCTCACGATGTTTTCCTTCACCGTTAAGCACGAGATGAATTATAATCACAAATTAAGCACATGAAATTCAGCGGTGCTTGCCCGGGTTTGAACCCACGGTCATCGGTTAAGATTCACGCGGTCTTACCACTGGGCCATCTCGGCCATATCTACATAATATGATATATAGTAGATAGTAGCGAAATATCTGTAATTGGTAATACAAAGTTAGATGAAAAAGAATATTATATGTAAGAGCTTTAACAATAAATCTATATTGAAAATAAGTAATATAAGAATCAAGAGTAATACGAATAGAAAGGAGGTCGCAATATTACTAAGATTAAATGCTCTTCGGTTAATATATAGAAAGCTGTATAAAATACTTCTAAATTATATTCAAATTACAATTATTAAAAAACTCGAGTCTTGAGCTATTTGCGTAGGGTTGTGCACAGCCCGGTCCCTTAATGACTGCAGGGAGGATATACTTCGTTGACAAATTCACTCTAATTTGTGTTGCGCGTTTCTAAATAATATAAATAACACTTTTTGGGGTTCTTTATTCGATGTCTTTTTATCCGTATTAGATTACGGAGCCGGTTACACATAGGTCACATCTTAGTTCCCATAGCGGGTAGTTCTTTCATGGTTTGAGGATTGATTCATATTTTATCAAGTGGCTAAAGGAAATTGTCTTTCAAATTGTTCAATTCACTTACTGCTCTATTCGTGTGTCATTATAACTATAGATTATTTTACCTCGATGACTGCCTCGATGGTCTAGTGGCTAGATATAAGGCCGCTGGGTTCAATTCCCAGGGTGGGCCAATAAATAGTTATTGGGTTTTTCTGTCTGTCTGGAAGTTGGAAGTGTGTACACTCCCGTGCCTCGGAAAGCACGTTAAGCCGTTGGTCATGCGCCTGAACTCTTTTCGGTCGTATCGGATTGCCGTCTCATCGGATTATGAGAGCTAAGGAAGTGAATGCACTTGTGTTTGCGCACTCATATGCCCTACAATATCTCCTGCGCAGTTGGCTAATCTCTCTTGAGATTGGCCGCCGTGGCCGTAATCGGTCTGGAGGACCTTACTTACTTAGATTATTTTTCAATTATGTTTGTGTTTTTGAGAATCAATAGCTGAATATACTCGTAAATATAGAGTTCCGAAAGTGAACTCTTTTGGGGCCGATGGGGAAATTAAAAATTCGAATTTGGGAGCAACTTCTATGTAAAACCTTTTCCACATTTTAAGCATTGTTAAATATAATTAGTAAAGAATCAGAATATAATCAATTCAAATTGATGTAAAAGTCGTAAACTTGTATAAGAAAGAGACCGCGCGCTGTAATTCGTTTTTCTGTGCCCGTTTAATCAAAACCATTTATCTTTGTTTGTGACAGCAGCAAAGGCTCTAAAGATTAAAAACGGTTTGTTTCTTCCTTTTTTAGAATTATGTCGTTACGAAAAAGGGGTCGTTCATATCACGGTGTCCGTCGAGCCATATTTCATGGAACAATTTAGGCTTGAGACCGAGTTGTATGGTTTAGTTTTAATCACAACAGACTCCTCTCGAGTTCAACTCTTTATACTATAGACTAAAGTAACAATTGTGTTAAGTGTATTAATTATTTTACTTATTATTTATTACGCAACGTTCATAGTGTTAGTAATGATGACTTCATTCAAATTTGCTTTTTTATCGTCTATTCTATTTCTATTTGAGATATTACTTAATTGCGTGGTAGCAAAACCCGCGGGTTCGTGACTGTGGCAATCAAATTGTGAAACCATCAAGACCTGCCATTTTAACGTAAATAACATTACAATTAAAAACATAAAGAAATTAAATTATTAAAATGGCTGGTAGCTCGCAAATAGACAAATTAACATAACAAGAGTCAGTTATTATTAAATCACAGACGGAGTCTCCAATTGTGCGTATTGGCGTAGATCGTCACTTTTAGACGAAAGGAAGCTACTCACGGAAAATTATTATAGCTTGATAATAATCAAGTGCAAAAATGTACCCTGGATCCAGGACTATATTGATTTCGTTATATTATAGTTTTGATTGACTTTAGTGTAGTTTTTATTTTACATCACTGCCACGAATATAAACTACAGACATGCGATTCAAAGGATCTTATGAATGATGATAAAATTGAGGAAACGGATATTAAATGTAAATACACCTTGAGAAACATCGAAATGTAAAGATTATTATTAAATATCTCCCCGAGCGACGCGACGCGCGCGGGCGCGTTATCTTCAAAACTTTATCAATGAAGCCTTAAGCGCGGGCTTACAGTTCGCTCGGCTTATCGAGATTTCATTCCGCGGTATAAACCAGAACAGATTTCGTTTGATACGAATTTAGGAAAGCTTACTTAATTTGAGAAACAGTATAAAAGTTTGGTTTTTGTTCTGTTTGATCGTGCAAACCTCCCTCTACGTACAATTAAGATATTTGTACAAATATGTATTTCGGTCTGTCAAACATTTTTATTAGTTCGATAAATACTGTATTGTGTTACTGCGTTGCCGACGCATGGTGTCTGTAACACAACACCGTCCGTATCAAAGCGCCCGCTTTCGCTCTGTCGCACTGAACGGTGGATTCAACAAGCTCGCTACTCCATCGCACGTAAAGGGCTACATAACGCAGCTTCTAATAATTGATAACCTAAAATCATACAAAGACGTAGGGAGATCACCCGTATTCGCGTATCGAAAATCCTGACGATGATGATTCTTTAGATATAAGCTCACACGTGACGTGTGTATGCTTATAATACCGGTGCCCTATTATTTTCCTTTGCCATAATTATGTGTACTTATGCATATAATGACACCTTCACGAGTATGTGATGGAATATTCGTAGTTACATATTTCCCTATTTATATATTATATGAGATTATTAGAATGAATGTTAATAGTAAGTAAAGTATTATAAATTATATCATAGCGCACCGCACTCAGTAGACAACTAGCGCGAACAGAACTATCAATATTGGAGTAACAATATCATACTTTTATTGCAGTATTGAACTTTGTTCGTCGCGATAACGTTTGCGAGTTGAAGAGCTTTTAGTTTTTATTGTCACCATACAAGTGTTTACCGATCGGATATTTGAATCAAGTTGTGCTTGTTTGTGCTAACATAACGATACTCTATTACTTATGATTATAGCGACTACGATCTGATGTGTACAAACATATTGTAATGACAACCAAGTTATAATAGCTCAGATATCACAGGTATACACTATAGACACAATTAACAATAATTGTCTTGACTTTATGTGCTTGATGCGGTCTCCTGTGATCGAAGAAGCACACATATGTTACACTATTATTTAACGAATCAATGTACTTGTAAATGTGTATCCTTTGTGAGATCCTTAACTATATAAATAAATAAAGTTTTGACGTGACAACGTCTTATAAATTGGTTTGCCGGGTGACACTTCAAGAAACTGCGTTACGCTCCGCTCACGTTATGCGCTCACAATGAGAGCGAGTGAGAGGCACGCGTCCCTTCCACTCGGGCATGGTTAGCCCGCCTAAGAGCGAGAGAGACAGACATAAAAAGTGAAATTCAGTGCGAGATTCTTTGTATAAATTAATGTTTTAAATATAATTCTTTGTATAAATAAATGTTTTAAATTGTTACTATTATTTCATCCTTCTTCCTACTATACGAATGAATATTCACATTAAAATTATTTTACCACTCAAAGTCGTTGTCACGTAAAACTTTCGCCCGTATACCGACTTTACAGGCAACCAATTTTTTTTTTTTTAACAAATTGGTTCATAATAACAATATTGATAAAATACATAAATGGACAAGCTAATGAAAGGACAAGTCGGTCGGCGCTGACGAGGACAGCAGACGGGTGGATAAGGAAGGGCTTGCACTTGTTACGATGGAGATATTTATGGGCGTCTAACCATCACTGGCCCTGTACACGTCTGACACCTCAGTCGACGTCTGAAAATAAAAAAGTACAATCAATTAGACGTGTTGTTTATTCAATATAATTAACTGAAACACTTAGTTATTCCATTGCTGGTATAATATACTTATGTATACATTCACAAAGCTCGGCAAACCAAATAGATGAGATGGCGAGTGCTAAACGTTAAGCGAGTCGATGAGCCGCAGCGCCATCGTGTGCCGATTGACAACAATGAGGCTAGCATAAAAGAAAAAATGGTTGTCTGTAAAGTTGGTTTACGGACGATAGTTAAACGTGACAACGTCATAACAAAATATTGATGAAATGACTGCAATCGAGTGAAAGAGAGATAGATGCGTACAATCAGCGTAACGGGACAATGAGCGTAACGGGACAATTTTTCAGCCGGCCAGCCATTGTCATGCAGCCAGCGTTCATCGATTTATTAGACGTTGTCACGTCAAAAAATTATTATATAATATACAATAAATAGATACACTGCTAAGTATGTAGAACTATTAAGTAGAATAATTACCTAAAGTAACTATGTATATCAACATTATTTTTATAACTGACTTGAAGTTTTGTAATATTCTTTGATGTTACGCCGCGAACACTTCGAGTGATTAAATAACTTTAACATGGATGAAAACCTCAATAGCATTATTTGTGTTAACTTAAAGCTGAAGACTTCGTAAGGCTAAAGTTATTTATAGCAAAAAGTGTTTGTTAGACTTTAATTAAAGTAGATAAGCGGCTTTGTGTCTTCCGTGGTTACTGCGACGATAAGAGGATAACAACGGTTACACGGCTCGCAGGTCTCTTGAATGACGCGTTCTTTTGATAATGCCGATACTTGCAAAATGAAAATTAAAATTAATCATTAATTTACATGATGCGTCAATTGACAAGCCGCTCTTCGTGGTAACATTTTACTATTCAATCTCGAATTTTTTTCAAAACCAATACAGCACTTCCTAGACTGTACTGTGACTGTATAAAATAACTTATTCGATAGCTGAGTGGTCGTTGTCGTAGCAGGATACACTTGTACCTCTTTTGTTCGGGTCGTCAGCTCACTGTGTCTTGAAACCACGATAAATTATCGTTATTTTCGTCTCTGCTCATATTTTCGCAGAAATGCTCCTCGATAAGTAGTCGTATAGTCCCTCGTCGAAGTAAAACCGCTTTTGATTATCCGATGAGTACTAATATCGAGCTTAATATTAAATTCAAATAAGAAAGATGAACAACAGTAATATTATTAGCTATTACCCACAGGGCCTTTCATTGTTTTATTGTTTATGGAAAACAAAACTTTAGTACTGAGAAGAACCGATGAGAGATCTCAGTCCGTCTATTAATCATTTGTGTCTCGAATAGATATTATGTTTCTTCAAAAACTCTTACCGTACCTTATTGGTAACTCAGTACTCAGTAGCTTATATCATCTAACGAATGAGTTGATATTTTTTCTACTATAATGGTTCTACACGTATTATGTAAGTTAAATATTATTGAGAAATTTAAATGTAAGTGTTCGCTTATTTCCCAAATAAATAAAACATTTGTTGGAAAGTGCAAAGTAAGTTATTGGTTTTCTCAATTATTTTTATGAGATTAGAAACGTATTAATAATAAAAACGTAAAACGAAAAAATATTATCATCTAAATATGAAGCAAATTACTAGTAAGTTAAAATGTAAGTTGTTACGATGGTAATTTAACCTGAAGGCAGGCTGTCTGACGTAGGCATAGCAATCACACTGAACTGCGAAATTGCTCCATTAGGAGTCTGCAAAGCTATTCATTGGCTCATTACAGGTTCTGTCTGATTCTCACGCCGCGTGCCGCGCTAGAGATCTCTTTGATTCGCGCCGACATACATAACGAGTGTACATTCAATATATTATACGAAGCACTGGTGTACAAATACAGATATGCAATAAAATTTCTAATTTTTTCACACCTCAATACAATTACACTTAATTACAAAATGACTCGAGCGGAATTATGCGAGCGGCATTCAATAATACAGAAATTAATTGGATAAATAAATTGGACCGCAAATTACGGTTGCGGTCAACCACCAGTGGCCACGTGACGAGCCTCGTACCCGACAGCCCGCAGACCTCCCGCCGGGCACCCGACGACCACCCGACGCCCACCCGGCGACCGCTCGACGACGAACTTTTTCAACATTTTAAAAAATATAATATATAATATTTTAAATAAATTATTATTAATATTTAAATAAATATATAAATAGAACTCCTATTTAGCCTGTAACTTTATAATTTTTAATTTCCTTTTAAGTTATAATTAATTGATTTTAATAAAAATATTCTTTACGAACTTAGACACTGGAAGCTAACATCACAAACATAGTTGTCTCATTATCGGAACCGAATTGAAGCGTAATGGTGGCGTTTAGCTTTTTTTCTATTCTACTAATACAACGCGCCAGTTGCGATACGATTTGTATAGTCCTTGATGGAACTTCAAAAGTTAACAACTGAGTTTGACTTTGACATGGTTTTTTGGCATTTGTATATGGTAACGTCATACTTCTTCGGTTTTATGAGGAATAGTCGAAGCTGGATGGGAATCGAATCGAGAGCGTTAATAAGCCTTTTACATTAGTTCAATTAGCCTCCGGTTCCAATATTGGAAGTGAATTCGGTAGAGGAGCTGAGCCGAGTGTTTGCTGAAAGAGTTAGGTCTCTGGCAGGAGGGCTCAGTTGTTAATGAAGGCGAGTACAAATACAACTGATTAATTAAACTCGTGTTTATTTGAGCGAGTTCGTATTAATTATACTTATATAAATTACTAAGGGTAAACATTTACAACGCTTCATTTTTTCCCCGACTCAATTAAATAAACAGGTTGGATGAACTCAAATTATTATTAATTATTTAAAAGTTCTGACGAGGAAAAGTCGGACCTATTCTTAATAAAAAATGAAAAATAAAACACTACATTTTTTAAAACATGTCTGGTACTCCATCCATCCACACGTTTTAAATTAATTGCAAAGAACCACACACGCGCACACAGGTAAGCACGCACGCAGGCACGCACGCACGCACGCACGCACGCACGCACGCACGCAGGCACGACAATATAAAACGTTCGTATTTTGGTTTTCTCGTATTAATATTAAGCAACAGTATGTGCCTCTGGATTTTTTCATGCAATTATTTAAATATCTCGTAATATTTGTAAAATTACTGATTCCAATTTTTATTATTAGAAATATATAGCAAAGTATTAATAGTGTTAGAAATATTTATCAACATGAAGTGTTTAAAATTAATGTTACTTATTATGATAATGATTTATACTTTCGTGACATATAATCTAGACTACAGGTGCAGTTATTGTATCTATATACATCTCATTTAATAATTTTAGAATTTGATGAAGTTCGAGCAAAAGGAGACGTACTTTGGTATTATGTAAAACAACAACTATTATTTAACAATTGAAGTGACATTCAAATACAATTGGAACCATCGTTTTATATATTCGACCCGAAGTATCAAAATAAGGACCTAAATTATTATATATGTACAACAACAAACATGAGATCATTAGATTCAACATACTACCGCACTAAAAAGTGCAAATTCAAGACGACCATATAAATACTTTTTTTTTTTTTTTTATAATCTGGGACATTATTCACACACGGCCATCTGATCCCAAACTAAGCAGAGCTTGTGTTATGGAAACCAGACAACTGATATACTACATATACTACTTTTTCTTTTTTTTTTTGTAAATACATACTTATATAGATAATTACACCCAGACTCAGGACAAACAGACATGTTCATGCACACAAATGTTTGTCCTGGGTGGGAATCGAACCCACGACCTGCGGCGCGAAAGGCAGGGTATCTACCAACCACGCCAACCGGCTCGTCAACTTGCAACATACATATAAAGCATTGACAAAATGAACTTACAACAATAATTTATTTAATACTAGCGACCCACAGTGGGCGACAGCGGGTCGTGCGGGCGCGCGGGCGGTTGCATCACGCGTTAGTATAATCAGTGTGGGACCGCTTGAATTTATTTGGTGCGCGATAGTTTTAATTTTACGATCACTCCTAAGATATTCATTTAAATTGGGTAGTGTAAAGGGCAATTATAATATACATGAAATGCTTAAATTAAATAACGTTTTTAATTTGATAAGGATTAATATCATATCCGTTTTTATAGCCTTCCAATTCTCACATTATTATGAAACCATTTTTTTAAACATTAAAGTGGAACATCTTGAAAAGATAGACATATGCCATCGCGGACTTTGCTGTAGATCTATGAAGGGGAAGAATTTCACCATACATTATTTTGTTATATTTTTAAAGAGCTTAAACGAGCCGGCTAAAAATTGGCTCGTTTTTTTCCGACTTTTCCAACTATTATCGTCATATTTTAACTAATTTACAGAAAATATTAATGAATAATACACGTAAACCTTCCTCTTGAATCACTTTGTCTATTAGTGAAAACCATAATAAAATCCGTTCAGTAGTTTTTTAGATTATCGCGTTCATACAGACAGACAGGAACAGCGAGGTACTTTGATTTATAATATGTAGTGATGCATGTCAATTACGAGCGTCTATACACTTCGTCCGCTTATAAATTTGTACGTGTAAGAAATGTCGGCCTCATCAAAGGCATATCAGAAAAGGCGTGCGTTTGGACACCCGTCCGCCAAAAACGACACTGAAACAATGTGCACTCGTTCTTAACCCGATGAGGGATGAACTGATCTCAGAGAAGCAGGTGCCGGATCAATGGCAAAATGGGCCTTCTGAGTCAAGGGATTGTAACATTACCAACTTTAAAAAAAAACTATTAGCGGTGCTGCGAATTATTATTATTATTTAAAAACAAGGTGACACACATAATATTAAAGTGCCGATATGACTCACACCAGCTCGTATCAAAAAGTGAAACAAGTTGGCAGAGCGACCGACCGACCGACCGACCGACCGACCGCGACGCTTTTAAGTAATTACGGACTCTGTCATTGTGTTCATTGCGCGTCTCTGCTGAATCAAACCGTTCGCGTTACTTGGAAATGCACGGGCGAGTAAATTATATCCCTTTTATAATATTTAACAAATATTCAGCTTTCAAACGTGACACGATCGTTTATTTGTCAAACAAATTATATTCCAAATAAAAGCAAATTGGGCGCTGGTATTACAGTCCCTGTTAGTTTTCTTTGATGTTTCATACAATGTGTAACGATCCGCAAAAATAAAGTAATTGGACTCTATTTGTCTACATGTTCTCAAACTAGACTCTGATTTTGTTTCAGTCACATTACTGTCTTCCATAATGGACAATTACTCTTTAGTACTTTATTAAATTAATAATAAAAATATTTTCGATATCTGTAGCGATACCCCAAACGAATACAATAGAAAATATGTAACAGATTCAATAAATTCCTGTCACAGTGCAGTGTTATGATACAGGTACGATCAGATGGTGGAATGAATACGTGTTACACGCCTGTCTGATCGCGCTACTTTCTTAATAAAGAAGATAATTTAAATAATTATAATGACACAACATAACACCGTAAAATAATAGAATACGGGAATAATGGAAACGCCAGGTATTTTATCGAGCACTTATTGAGTTAGTGGAGTGCATTACGGTACAAAGTGAGTTGCTGGGAGAGTTGGTTTAACGAGGGGGCAGTTGTCACTCGCCTCAGGAAACTGCTATTTCGCCTTAATTATTTTTTTACTGCATAACTACGGTGTGCCTGATATTGTGATTAATTCAAATTACTTTATCATAACCAATCCTCCTTCTTGTGCGAATATGTGGCTCGCATTGAACGTCGTCGGTACTACGACGGAACGCGCGCAACTGGAAAAAGTTTTAACTCTGTTCAATGTATGACGCGATAGAAACTCGCATTATTTATTATGTATTGTTGCGTGTTCAACTTTTAATATTAAATTTGTGAGTAGATTTATTGTCACCGCCTTATAATAGCAGCGCGAGTAACGTACGCCAAGGATTATTCTTCTGCAACTCTGTCGTAACTCCTAAGCGATAGCTCTGTCTGTTTATTATTGATTCCTTTGTTTATTTTTGTGTATAAATTGTACATGTCAAGTTTACTTTATTGTTGTATAGTGGTTTTGATAAATCTAAAGAAAATATAAGATTAAAATTGAAAATAACAACCAAGAAAAATGAATCCCAAGTTTTAATTCAGATTACTTTGCTCTTTGTCTTCTCAATAAGATATATTGTTGTAAAAACTACCGGCGCCCGTCAATACTTGACCAACTTCATCTATACTTATAATAAATCTGTAGAGAGGTCAATTCTGTACATGAAATATATTTCCAAAATAACTATCAGGGGGTGATTAGGGATCGATACTGATGCCAAAAATGTAATCAGTAAAATTTTTGTCTGTCTGTCTGTCTGTCTGTCTGTCTGTCTGTCTGTCTGTATATCCGCTATAGAAACAAAAACTACTCAACAGATTTTAACGAAACTTGGTACAATTATTTTTCATACTCCTGAGCAGGTTATAGTATACTTTTCATCACGCTACAACAAACAGGAGCAGAGCAGTGAAGGGAAATGTTGGGAAAACGGGAGAAGTTACTCCATTTTTTAAGCTTCCGTTGCGTGTGCAACCTTAATGGTTAAAGCTACACAGAAATCATGTATGACGGAAATGTTCTCCTTAAAATTATATAAAAAATATCCCACGACAGCATATGTCTATCTTTTATGGTTGACTCACAATAACACGTGTAACTCCCGATAGCTTAGCAGTTCGAAGCTTTCTGATTATTATATTTGTCTACTCTTACGTTTATAACACTCAGTCAACCCTAATTAAAAAAGTTAACATTATTAACTATTCCATAAAAAAGAATCATAGAAATCGGTATAGAAACACCAAAGTTATACATGAAATACGCTAATAATAAGCCATCGCGCCTGAATACTGAAGGCGTGCAGTGCGGCCGGCCGCGAACGTTCGAGAATCGGTCGCCGCACTCGACGCGTCTCGCGGCCGAAAGGTATAAAAAGGCGGGGCGTCCGAGCGCGAGCTTCATACATTCATACAATTTTTGCCTGTTGATGCGAGTAGACGTTTAGAGCGTTCGACCTTATTGACAGACAATACTTAATTGATATTAACAAACCGTGCTTATCAGCGCGACTTTTAGTCTTTGATAATTTATTTTTAGATTCCTTTTGTTGTTATTTTATAAAATAGGTATTAGTTATTTTGGTAGTGTTTAAATATTCATTCAAATTAAAAATTATTAGTAGTTTAAATTCTATTTCTTTTTAGGTGAAGTAGTAGTAGTAGGTACGTATAGATTTTTAGATACCGATAGGTAAGTTTGGGTTAATTTACGTTCACTTTTTTATATTAGTTTTATTTTCATTTAAGTTTTAGCTTTATTTCATTTGCTTGCATCAATGCCACCTAAAAAACGATTATCTTTATCTCGAAATTCGAGAGAAGCTCAAAGAAAGAGAAATAGGCGTTCTCAAGAATCGGCAGAGGAAAGAGCACATCGGTTAAACTCTATGAGATATAGTGCCTCAACTTCTCGAGCCAATGAAAGCTCTCCCGAGAGAGAGATGCGATTAGCAGCTGACAGAGCGACACGAGCTACATCACGGGCGTCTCAAAGCTCTTCTCAACGAGAGCTAAGGCTTACCATTGACCGAGAACAACATCTGTTATCCCGAGAAGCTGAAACTGCTTCACAACGAGAATTGCGGCTCACAGCTGACCGCCAACGGCATACATTATCTCGCGAGTCCGAAACGTACACTGAGAGGGAATTACGTCTCACAGCTGATCGCGAACGGCATGTACTATCCCGTGAGTCCGAAACCTTCACTGAGAGGGAATTACGTCTCACAGCTGATCGCGAACGGCATGTACTATCCCGTGAGTCCGAAACCTTCACTGAGAGGGAATTACGTCTCACAGCTGATCGCGAACGGCATGTACTATCCCGTGAGTCCGAAACCTTCACTGAGAGGGAATTACGTCTCACAGCTGATCGCGAACGGCATGTACTATCCCGTGAGTCCGAAACCTTCACTGAGAGGGAATTACGTCTCACAGCTGATCGCGAACGGCATGTACTATCCCGTGAGTCCGAAACCTTCACTGAGAGGGAATTACGTCTCACAGCTGATCGCGAACGGCATGTACTATCCCGTGAGTCCGAAACCTTCACTGCGAGGGAATTACGTCTCACAGCTGATCGCGAACGGCATGTACAATCCCGTGAGTCCGAAACGTACACTGAGAGGGAATTACGTCTCACAGCTGATCGCGAACGGCATGTACTATCCCGTGAGTCCGAAACCTTCACTGAGAGGGAATTACGTCTCACAGCTGATCGCGAACGGCATGTACTATCCCGTGAGTCCGAAGCCTTCACTGAGAGGGAATTACGTCTCACAGCTGATCGCGAACGGCATGTACTATCCCGTGAGTCCGAAACCTTCACTGAGAGGGAATTACGTCTCACAGCTGATCGCGAACGGCATGTACTATCCCGTGAGTCCGAAACCTTCACTGCGAGGGAATTACGTCTCACAGCTGATCGCGAACGGCATGTACTATCCCGTGAGTCCGAAACGTACACTGAGAGGGAATTACGTCTCACAGCTGATCGCGAACGGCATGTACTATCCCGTGAGTCCGAAACCTTCAGTGAGAGGGAATTACGTCTCACAGCTGATCGCGAACGGCATGTACTATCCCGTGAGTCCGAAACCTTCACTGAGAGGGAATTACGTCTCACAGCTGATCGCGAACGGCATGTACTTATCCCGTGAGTCCGAAACGTACACTGAGAGGGAATTACGTCTCACAGCTGATCGCGAACGGCATGTACTATCCCGTGAGTCCGAAACCTTCACTGAGAGGGAATTACGTCTCACAGCTGATCGCGAACGGCATGTACTATCCCGTGAGTCCGAAACCTTCACTGAGAGGGAATTACGTCTCACAGCTGATCGCAAACGGCATGTACTATCCCGTGAGTCCGAAACCTTCACTGAGAGGGAATTACGTCTCACAGCTGATCGCGAACGGCATGTACTATCCCGTGAGTCCGAAACCTTCACTGAGAGGGAATTACGTCTCCAGGAGTTACACGCTGACGGAGGCGCGGGCACAGCTATTAACAATAATATTGTGCGGTTCCGTATTGCGATATTTTTCAACAGTATTATAGATTTACATATTATATTTCCCTACTAAAATACAAAATGTAATCTGTCTGTTACATCAAAACCACTGAACCGTGAGGGAGGACATAGGCTACTTTCTTTACTAAAAACGACGGAAACGCGGACGAAGTCGCGGGCAACAGCTAGTTTTAAATATAACCGTCATAACAATACTTCCAAGGTTCTACTGATCGAGATTACAAACACGTGTCGATATTTTAAAACATAAAATAAGATTTGTATATAAGCTAATAAAAACTCTCGGGCCGATACAAATCTTTTAAACATATTCGGTAGCGGCACAATATTAACATTGTAACGTATTTATTGTTTGAAGTTTTATTACTCGTACGACCATCCCTTTGTAAGTACGCCTCCATCGCTGGCTGGAGCTGTATTCCGTAAACCCCGCCGCCCCCGTACGTCGGAGCGGATCCCTGACGAAGCCCCGCTAAGCCCACACTCTTTACTTCTGCGTTACCTTTTCACTTGATCTTACTTTATTGTATTTCCACTTTGTCGGATAACAAGGAGATCGGATATTTATTTGATCAATTTAACGGAAACTGTTCCTTCTCATAAATATATGGTACAGTTAAACAGTGTAGAAGATACCTCTGACTACCTACATAAGCACTTAAGTAAAGTACCGCTGGGAGTACTTCACGTGATTGAATAGAACGCAGTTGCTTGTTCCTTCTGAAATTCAGTTTGTTGAATACGAAAGAGTTTATTTATTATTATTGTTATTGGGTTTATTACTTTAAATGTATCTGAAAAATATTACAAAATACACAATAGAAGCGGACAAGCAAATGAACGAGTGATAGCAGCTGAGATATTCTGTGTGATGCACCACGAGCACGACATCTATCCCACGATACGCGACACCGCACCGCGCCACACTATGCCGTGCTACCGAACAATACACCACGTAGGTACCTAACATTAGTCTGATATAGCAGTTTTCAGTAATTTCTTATCTTTCCAGTTAGTGATATTTTTGTTCACATTGTTTCGACTTCGATGTTTGGCGACAGAATAACTTAATACTCGAGCTAAGCGTTACATTTGAAGCGTCACGCGTTCATGTTGCGCGCGTGACGACGTTTTCAAGGTCTATTACGGTCGTCTCAAGTTCAAGTTGCGTATTACGCATGACGCCAATAGTAGTTCATGTCTTCCCATGACAATGATGGATTGATTCTTCAAATCTGTAGATGAAATGCTATGTCATCGTGAACATCTTAAGTAATATCCATACAATATATAATACCTACCGAAGAGAATGTATGTAGTTGTAGTAGTAGTAGTATACATATTAAAAGCTGAAATAATATTAAGGCTAGCTTTATTATAAGTATGTAGAATTAAGTGAATAAAACCTATTAAGACGCGTAAAGCTTTATTTCTGTATCTCGTGTCGCGGGAATACGCATCAGAACCGATAGAAGTAATGGATGAGGTCGATGGGTAACGACGATAAGATGGGGCTCGATTTCTGAGATGATCTTGTTTACACCACGTCCGCTTCTCTCCTTCGCTTGTAACCGAACCGTAAATATACCGGATATAGTTATAATGGATATCAGTTTAACTTTTCTTGTAATGACAAGATGCTGGTCATGTAAGTAGGCTATATTATAACGAGTGTTACATTAAAGTAGTGTCGTGAAATAAAGAAAATACATCAATAGACATTAAGATAATAAATTGAGTGAGAGATTTGGAGCTGTGATGTGGGCGTCGGTAAATCCAAAGAAATAACGATATATTGGAATCGTCGCGTTTCATGGCCGTTTCACGCGTCGCTCGCCTTCTTTGTTTCGGCCATGAGACGAGCTGAGCAGGAACCGAGCGCTTTTATTCTATTGTATGATTACACGTAAGGACGCTTCAAATATTGCTGTAGCTAAAAAATATCTCATTCAAATAAATTATTAAAAAATATGACACAAATCCATGTGATGGCCTCGTTCGGCGTTAGAGCATATCCCATATGAAGTGTGTAAAGTGATTCGTCCGAAGAATCGTAGTAGTGATGTAAAGGGGATATTATGCTGCTCTTGATAACACTGTGTGATGGTCACGATAGGACTGAAATTCGTATTCGTGTATAGTATAATCAATCATTATACGAATTTAGCTATTGACTATTTTCTTATTAAAAATAATTGAAATCTTATATTCAGGTCACTTTAAACATAAAAATTAAAATTAATTGAAGCTAAAAATAGTATGTGATTCCAGATGTAACAAGAAATAGATACTACATTACTTTAAATTATGTTCCCGATTCAGTCAGCAGCCGTCGCAGATTCGAACTCGTACGAGGAAAATCCTCCGAAATATTGCTGTAATAATCGTATCGTAGAGGTTGTTCCAGCTCGGCCGCGCGGCCACGAGACGGAGTGGGCGAACTTTATTACATTTCCAATATATCCTTTGATTTTCTTGCGAATCATTCCATTTTACTAAAATGATTTAATTTGAAGGTATATTATTGTCAAGGTCGCCGTTTAGTTTTATTCTGTGATTAATCTCATTTTAATGTCATCAGGTATGTGGTATTCAGTCGTTTCTATTTAAATTACGTTCTAATAATCTAATCGTTAGGTATAACTCAAACATAAGCCGTAGATATTACGCATGCCGCGCTCAGCGATGTCGTCGACAGCTCTATTGTTACCTTATCTTGATTATTGGGATTAATTTGACAACAAACAGCTGAGCGTAGAGCGAAATTACTTGGATTAGACAAGCTATAACTAGTAAACAGACTGAATCAAATCTCGTCTGTTGACGTCCCACATGTATCACTAGTGGGCTCAGACAGCACGGAATTTACGATTACGATTTATTCCTGATACTATCCCAAGGCATTATGAGGGAGGTAAACTTTGAATACAATTCAGCTCCTGTACAATGCCTAGTTGCTACGAAACTTTCACGGCAATCGGTTTGGTATGTTACGTATTAGTTGCACGTATTAGGTGTTATAATAGCAATCATTTGAAATGTTACCTACAAGTCTGTCGTATGTAACACTGTCAGTCTGTCACACGAAGAGCGCTGAAACAGTGATAAGTCAGAAGTGGAAATGTTCGGACGTAATTTAATAAATGAGAGTGTCTCATTTATCGGCACTGATCGCAAGGTTTCACGTGATTGGATTGTAAGTCTATGTAGGATGACGTGTTGCTGTGACTAAAATATGCTCTTAATTATTCTTCGTTATATTTATTTATTGTGAAACACCGCCGGTGTTCGTGATCGTTTTCACAAAATAACCATAAACAACAACAGTATCATCGAACTATTTCAATTCATTAGTTATTTATTATATTTCTGCAGATCTTCTAATTACTCTATAGTTTCCGATATCATTGTCTAGACAGTATAATTCACCATAACAGGAATTAATTACAGACAACAATACGAATAATCCACTGACTCTTTATTTCAAAATTCTATTGCTCGGTCTTTCATTACAAAATGAATCTCCAAATGAACCTCGTACACCTGCTGCACAAGTCCTAACAAAGGTGCAGGCACATGTGAATATATACGAAACAATAATAACTATATTCTAATTTTTAAATAATTTGCTGTTGATTGTATTAGTTTTACTTCACCGTAAATATTATAAAGCTGTAGTAACTGTCTCTCATTACACATAACGATTACGCGGTCCAGTAACTATATAGATCTCGTCAAATAATTACTACTTAATTACGAAATAATCAGTGAACCTCTCACGACGCTCGTCACACCGACCACACTGATTGACACGTGACACGTTCACCGTTACTTGGAAACGCGATAAGTAACTACACCATCACATAATAAGAACGTTTGACGTCAAGTGGTTTAGTGTAGACGTTTCAATGATGAGGAAGCTGGCCGACTGACGAGGGTGGATGTAAGCGCTGATATCTACCGATTGTTTTAAGTGTCGTCTGGGTACGGTATCAGTCACAGGCAGTGATAAGTAAGGGCTAGCAGGCAACTATTTTAACACTATAACTAAAAACCTTCTTCAATTGACTTAATCACCTTCACGTTTTGTCGAAGGTTTCAAAGGATCACCACACCTCTGAATTTGAATACCGACATAGACTTGGATGTGTTCCAAGCAGTTGAACCGTAATTTACGTATTATGCTGTCTCTTCCAAACATTTATTCTTTAACAGGTCTCACGCACAGCAGCAGTAATTATAACGGATGTATCAAACCGTTCTGAGCGCGACTGCAAAATTAAAAAAATGTTAATCGGAATTCACAATAATACAATATGTAGCCGGGAAGTTAAAGTATCTTGTGACATCGTGTTTATTGGTTTCGACTGTTGTAATTTGCCAGACAAGGAGTAAAGTTGCATTATCGTGACGTGATCAAAAACTCTTTACTAACTCTAACTCTACTCTAAGGCGTGGCTCCAACGCGACGCGACGGTACCACATCGCACACAAGCAAACTATCCGAAGACGGGCGTTATCTTCCCTCAACAAGTCATCTACATAAATTGTGACCACAATTTAATTTTAAAGTGTGTATATATATATATATATATATATATATATATACACACTTTAAAAAGGATATATATAGGACTTATAAAAAGGATATATATATTTCTAAAAAGCGTTTTCTTGTGAGCTATAAAAGAAGTCGGTGTTATCGTCGTCCGTTCAAACCGGGCGACTGTCATTCTGCAGCGGAGTAGCACGTGTATCAGTACGAGCAGTCACTAGAAGTAATCGACTCCAGAGTGGACCGAGGTGCCGGAAGGGCCGGACGCGGCGGGACACGTGACGCGATATTTCCGCTTCGAGGCACATTCCGGTACACCTTTTAGAAAACATTTTTAAAATATTTTATTCGTATGAAGTTGTATAATAAAATTTGTATCACATCTGAAAGCACAGTTCATGGCATTTCCGGAACTCTTTATTATGAAGATACAATGACGGCACTTAATAACCCACTCAATAACCTTATAAGTTACCAAGTTCGAGATGATTTTGTTTACCGTTTTGATTTCTCAAGTCAAATCAAGTCAGCAGGTATGCACAACAGTTCAAACTGTTAGTTTTGGTTAAGTACATACACCAAAGTTATTAGGTACCTACACCGATACTTATAAAAAAGACAGTAGACTTGAGTATATCGTTTTAATTTGAACTCGATACCTCCAGCGTTCCCGAGATAAAGGGTCTCGACAGACAGACAGACGGACGGACGGACAACAAAGTGATCCTATAAGGGTTCCGTTTTTTCCTTTTGAGGTACGGATTCCTAATAACGAATTTTAAAATTAAGTTAATTCTCGCTCCGCACTTTTGTGCAAAACAAAAATTGTTTGGTTATATATTTTAGACAAATAAAATACTTTCACAAACTGACTTGAGACTTTTATTGATTCCTAAATTTCACAGTTAGTTAAGCGAACATATAATTATAATACTATGTACTTATAACTTCTTAAAATTATTATCTGTAAAAGCTGAACCCTTAACCAGCTCGAGTGGTTCCCTACGTATATACATATTATGTACATTGTACATATTATGTATTTATTATATTCACACGCCATTACCTACTCTTTGCGAAGAGACTCGACACCTCGGGTCGGTTGTATCGATAATAATTACGTCGATTATGTCGCGGGTAAAGCCGCGGGTGAACCGCTAGTAATATTATAATTCACTGCATCGTGATAATCTTGATCGAAAATTTACTTCAAAGGTGCCTTTCGATCAAGTGATCTATGTACGAGTTACTACGCTCAAAAATATTTTAAATTAATTGTAAAAATTAAACAAAACAAACAAGTAATGAATACGGTATAAAGTTAAGCTACTTTAACATGTTTCATTGCTAAGTAGGGAAAAGTCGTTGATGTGGATCGTCTGACCCTTCGTTAAAACTTGTGACCACCGTCGCTAACTTGCCCTGTCTTCAATTCACTCAACTTACGACCTGACCACGTTGTCGCAGATATCTTGAATGTTTGAGGCTCTTTTTTATGATAATGTTTTTTGACGTGACAACGTCTAATAAATCGATGAACACTGGCTGCTTGTACGAAAAATTGACGCGTTACGCTGATAGTACGCTTGCACCGCATCTATCTCTCTTTCACTCGATTCCAGTCATTTCATCAATGTTTTGTAATGACGTTGATGCAAAACGCTATAGGTTCGATGCTGCAGAGCCAGCGAGTTTCATATATCACTACTACTCACTAATTATTTTGATTACATCATTATTTAATTAAAAGTTAGGTGGTTATTGGTGAAAAATAATTTAATGAGAAAATTATCCTCATAAAAGTACTCGGTTGTCAACAATGAATAATTTAATCGAGTGTACAAACTGGACCACAATTAACGCGGTAATCAATCAGAGTACCCGCGCACCGCGACGCCGACGCGGTACAGACACGGAGGAGGTCGTATGCTGACGACGGCAGAAGAAAGCATTATTGGGAGGACGTCAAACTGTAGGAGAATATTTGTATTAATTACATCAAATATAATATAGCACACATAATTGCTTTGCTAAATAGATTTGTAAATATATATACAGGGTTATTTGTAACGACGCAGCAACCTCGCAGGACTAGATAGCTAAGCATTTTTTTCATGTATTGAGTTATGTCCGAAGTCGTAGAACAATAGTTGTTGCTTATGGTGTTAGCTTTCTCGTCCTGCGAGGTTGCTGGGTGGGTCGTTACAAATAACCCTGTATATTTATTATAAATAATATGTTAAAGTTTTTAACGAATTTATGAATTAAATTAAAAGTTTATCGACGACTTATAGATCCATTTTAAATATATCAATATTATTACGAACGAATATAACATTGATCTAAGCAGTTTGGTGACGTGGTTGTAATACGATTCTTTTCAAACGTTTGTGCGAGGAGCTACGTCCTGAGATAGCCAATCTGCATGCCCAGCGTGGCGTTATGTGCAAAACATTTTAATGGGAAGTCGAAACATACCACGACACCCGGTTCTCGATCGCTCCGACTTCCCTGACCACTGCGCCGCTCGCGGAGGTCCGGCGGGGCAGGGACGCCGCCAGCTTCACAAATATGAACTGATAATAATAAGATAATAATTCGAACATCGCTCGACAATATAACAACACCATTAGCGCTGTAAGAAATATTAAGTTATTTAATGCGCCACCAACCTTGGGAACGAACATGTTATGACTATTGTATTGGTTACACTGGCTCACCCACACTTCAAACGGAAACACAACAATACTAAGTACTGCCGTTTAGCGGTAGAGTATGTGTCCCCCCAGGTGGTGGACGGTAAAACTACTTATCTAAAATAATTTAATTTTTATTAATATTTTGAACCTGAACACATAGTCATTATAACAGTATGAGTATATAATGTTCTGAAACACAAACTGAGCGCAGCGGGGGAGGGGAGGGGGGCGAGTGCCGGTCATTTATCAATGGGGTTACGTTATTGACGCAATTCGTTGCTCTGCTGATGAAAGCCGTTAAGAATGAATCGATTAATTAAGTACGAACCTATTCAAGTGTTCAAACGAGAAAAGACAAACAATTCTGTCGGACAATTATTAAATAAAAATGATGCTGACACGCAAACAGATAACGTGTCGCACTTCCGTCACTATAATTAGGTTTACGATTTATATTATTACAATGTCATTATATTGTATTCAACGGATAATACATATTTTACGTGGGTACGTGGTACCACGGCACGAGTCTATTAAAATTATATGATGCCGTGTCTGTCCATAAAACTTATTTAGTGAAGTAATGATTAACTTAGTGACAAACGATACAAGATACAAGAAAAAAGGTTCAATTTCAATCATACTCGTAAATTACGAACTATAAATACAAACGGTTCATTAAAAATATAAATCAGTAAATATTTACGCATATGCGTAGGTAGTAGGTACATGTGATATAAACAATTATAATTTATCTAATTCATGTGTGAAGTACAAATATCATGAGATACGATCTCATCCTTTACACAAATAAATCAGAGCACATAATGTGAAATCTATACATACTAATATTATAGAGATAGAGAGGAAAGATTTGATTTTTTTGTTTGATACGATTTAAATCGGAAACTACTCCACCGATTTTAAAAATTCTTTCACTGTTAGAAAGCTTCATCTTTACTGAGTAATAAAGGCTATATTTTATTATAAAAAAAATAGAGATCCCGACCTAAATTGGAACAATGTAACCCAAGGTATTAAAATATTACCTATAAAATTCATTATTTTGCGTGTTGTTACGACATACAAAATAGTGTTCTATTTCTGAATAATACTTATAACTGCTCACAAAAATGTCCACGATGGGATGGTATGGTATGATGATGGCATGATGTCTATTATAGTTAAGCCACAATAACAGTTTTTGTTTAAATTATTCAGTGTCATAAAAATCATATAATATGTCAAAATATAGAAAATTAACATTTATAAATAATATTTTCAATCATTTACAATAAATTCCATTATCTTCCTTATTCTAAATATTATTTTAAATTATAGTAACATACATTAATCAACCAATGTTTTAATTTTTGTTTAAAACAATTTAAGTTTTTGTATTGTCTGATGTCATTCGGCAACTTATTAAAAAAAATTACAGTCATTAACTTGCCATTAAATAAAAGTTCGCACTGCACAATTTAGTTCTGACTTTAGGAAAAATTAATCTGTCAGGGAATCGAGAGATTAGATTACTTGCACGTACCAAAGTGGAAAATTCCTCTGGAGTCTGGATGCATTTTGACATATTATGTAAATTCCACAATAAATTATGTGGATCGGACTTTTCGTTTAGAAGTTATTTTGGGTATAAAAAATCTCTAAATCAGAAAATTGTCACGGTTTGAACAAATTGCAACTGTATTGCTTTCGGTCTATTTACAAATACTAATTTACGTATTTACTTTAAATAATTTTAAATTTACGCGGGGAACTCGCGGGCGAAGCTATTTAATTATAAAGTTTGTTTTGATAAATATAAATGTCACGACACCATTCTTCATTAAAATATATTAAAAGCTGAATTCGAGGCGCGCCGTCTAACAGTGCGTTTGTATGCTAATTCATTATTGTCTCGTTTTTAATTATGTTTTGTTAACATTTTTAGACTTTCATTAAAATAAGTTGGTTTACCATTTTATTATTGTAGTATGAAAAATTGAACTCCTTATATCCGAATATTTCGTACTTTGTGACACATTTAGACTAGGAGTTACGTAGTTTATTGTAATGAAGTTTAAGGATCGTTCCGATGTATCATGTAATGGACGATATGTGATATGTGAGCGATCATCTCGGAGGAGCAACAATATCTGAGGCTTTCAGCCGAGGAGGCAACGTTTCAGAAAATGTATTTTATTGCCGCCACGTCGCAAGCCATTACCCATTCTTTGCGACTTTTTGCCTCTACGAGCCTACGAGCGTCGAATGTAGGCTATCACGATAAAATACCTCCACTTAGAGTATCAAATGGCAACCCTCACCGCGTTTTTGTTTCAACTCGCAGAAACGGTTTTTTTTTATTTCAGTGTGCTCGATGTATTTAAAGTAGTTTTTATTAAGAGATGCGAATTATATTTACTATCGTTTTAATTAGGAAAGTGAAAACCTCGATCGCCGAACACTCGCCGCGACTCGAGTGAGGCGATACGAAACCAGGTACGCGGTCGTTTAATATGATCTTTGCCATTAATTCTACGAGCGCTCATTACTGTGAGTTTGGTTAACGGTTAACGTCGGCTTTATGTCCACGCACTCTTCCTGCGCACTCATGTTCGCATAAATTGCAACATGGAATATTTTTTTAAACGTAAGATACCTATTTTAATTTGAAACGAAAAAGAATCGTCTTTCTTAAAAGCGTCGGTCTAAGTTCAACGTTTAATCTGAATATTAAATGGTACCACAAACATACATTACATATTTTATTTAAATTAAAGCTGTAATCAACCATAACCTCCACCGATAAATGCTCAGTATTCATCAACGACAGATGTTATCGCGACAATTCAGTCGATACTAATAGTTGATTCGTTGACTTGATAGCGTTCATATTTCATACTAGCTGTACCCGCGACTTCGTCCGCGTAGAATTTAACAAAAAAGTTAATCATTTTTATTTTTATTATAATTTTTTTCTAAAATAAAAGCAGCCTTAGTTATTCCTTATTACATCAGCTACCTACCAATAAAAGTCCCGTCAAAATCGGTCCAGCCATTTCAGAGATTAGCCGGAACAAACAGACAGACAGACAGACAGACAGGCAGACAGACAAAAATTGTAAAAAATGTTATTTTGGTGTATGTACCGTATATATATTCATTTGCATGTAGTAAAAAGCGGTTATTTCAATATTAAAAACAGACACTCCAATTTTATTTATATGTATGTATAGATGTATAGATTATCCTTTTTTTTCTAAAATAAAAGTAGCCTAAGTTACTCCTTATTACATCAGCTACCTGCCAATAAAAGTCCCGTCAAAATCGGTCCAGCCATTTCAGAGATTAGCCGGAACAAACAGACAGACAGACAGACAGACAAAAATTGTAAAAAATGTTATTTTGGTGTATGTACCGTATATATATATTCATTTGCATGTAGTAAAAAGCGGTGATTTCAATATTAAAAACAGATACTCCAATTTTATTTATATGTATAGATTATAATATATATTTGTTATATTATGTAAACGTAATTACGCAGACAAATAAGACTAAACTCGTTCGTTTATTTATTTCTCAATTTACAAATACTTTTGACATTATGAAACTTTACCAAATTTTACTTTTGACTATATGTATATTTGAAGGCTGACTGACTGACTGACTGACTGAAAGTTCTGAGTAATCTATTTCAGTACTCCAACTGATTACACAATACTAACCCGTCTCCAACAATTTCTCATTGAGTTATGAATGTTGTTGATTGTTTCGTATAAATACAGCGCAGTAACGTTGTTACACTGCATACTCACAAAGTTATTATAATTACTATAGAGGAGAAAGCGAAGCTGAAGCGAGCTCGTCTTAATCCGAACACTAAGCTCAGTTTTACATAATTTCTGCACCGTCCAGGTCTCCGTCTACGATCGAGTTCGATATTCGAAAATAAACCGATGGCTCTTGGTAAATATTAACTTAGAATAGAGCTTTGCAGCCCGTTCAAATCCAAATCTATTTATTATATTTTGCAGCAATGTCTCAAACTTGTTAAGCATCTGTGCTTCCTCTAATAATACTATCCATAGTACCAGTTGTCTTATACAATATGGTGAGTACTCACACTCAGTGCCGACTGCCGACTGTATTATGTATAGTCTGAATCTTAAGATGGGTATATAGGAATAGAGAGATTAAGCCGGGAGATCTTTGTAAAGGTCCGTTTCGTACCTCCATTCGTCAATTATTCTTCCGCCCAATGTATTCACTCTCATGACGTGATGATCTGTGTTCTGCGTTCCAATTTAAATAAATAGCAGAAAGCGTTATATTCAAGCGACCTCTCCTATATTTCGTGTGTACGTGTGCGCGAGTGTGCGAGTTTTAAGATTAGGCAGTAAGCGTTGTGTACGGTTAATGATAATATTACCTCAATTCTATCACAATATGAGTTATATTCAATATTAAATTAATTGAAATGCCCTTATGTACAAAAATAAAACAATACATTTTCAATAATTAAGTATATAAAGAAAATGTTCCTAATACAAAAAAATATAAAATGTATTTTCGATAAAATAAAGTTTATAGTGAGCAGTGCTCCCAATGTACAAAAAGTATATAATGGATTTTCGATAAATTTATGTATGTTTAGTGAAGTGCTCCTTATATTAAAAAGTAGATACTGTATTTTCCATAAAAGTTCTTGTGATGCATACATTTTACGATAGTAAAATTTTAATGCAGCTGGTAGGTAGGTAGGTAGGTAGGTAGGTAGGTAGGTAGGTTAGGTTAGGTTAGGTTAGGTTAGGTTAGGTTAGGTTAGGTTAGGTTAGGTTAGGTTAGGTTAGGTTAGGTTAGGTTAGGTTAGGTTAGGTTAGGTTAGGTTAGGTTAGGTTAGGTTAGGTTAGGTTAGGTTAGGTTAGGTTAGGTTAGGTTAGGTTAGGTTAGGTTAGGTTAGGTTAGGTTAGGTTAGGTTAGGTTAGGTTAGGTTAGGTTAGGTTAGGTTAGGTTAGGTTAGGTTAGGTTAGGTTAGGTTAGGTTAGGTTAGGTTAGGTTAGGTTAGGTTAGGTTAGGTTAGGTTAGGTTAGGTTAGGTTAGGTTAGGTTAGGTTAGGTTAGGTTAGGTTAGGTTAGGTTAGGTTAGGTTAGGTTAGGTTAGGTTAGGTTAGGTTAGGTTAGGTTAGGTTAGGTTAGGTTAGGTTAGGTTAGGTTAGGTTAGGTTAGGTTAGGTTAGGTTAGGTTAGGTTAGGTTAGGTTAGGTTAGGTTAGGTTAGGTTAGGTTAGGTTAGGTTAGGTTAGGTTAGGTTAGGTTAGGTTAGGTTAGGTTAGGTTAGGTTAGGTTAGGTTAGGTTAGGTTAGGTTAGGTTAGGTTAGGTTAGGTTAGGTTAGGTTAGGTTAGGTTAGGTTAGGTTAGGTTAGGTTAGGTTAGGTTAGGTTAGGTTAGGTTAGGTTAGGTTAGGTTAGGTTAGGTTAGGTTAGGTTAGGTTAGGTTAGGTTTTTTTTTTTTTTTTTTTTTTTTTTTTTTTTTTGTGACCCCCTGCTTTCTGCAGGGAGTCTGCAGCATCTCCTCCGACATGGTGGTCGGAGCCCTTGGTTTCTAATTTCTATATTTTCTTTTGGGATTTATTGAAGATATACGATTTTTCTTTTACCATTTCGACTCTGTAGTGCACCAATTTATTTTTCGCTAGCTTTTTTGTTAGTTAATCTTTTATTGCCTGGATGTATTTGCTTATTTTCAATTTCGTTATTTAATGTATTTTATTTAAATTATTTGTTTCCATTTTCGATCTTATTTCCGCTTGTGTTTTCTTTTCTTTGTTGTAGATTTTTCAAGTTATTTTATTTTAGTATTTGTTTTACTATTTGTTCCAGATTTTTGTTTTACTACTTGTTCCTGTTTTAATTCCAATTTGATTATTGATCTCCGTTTTTGTTCTGTTGTATTTTCTTTATTTTTCTCCTCTGGTGGTTCTGTTTCTATTTTTGCAATTTTGTAGTTTGGTTACTAGCTTAAGATTTTTTGTAGAACTTGGCCTAAATATTTTTATGATTTTTTGTTTTACTATTTATTGCTGTTCCAATTTGGTTATTTTGTAATTGTTTTAGTTTGGTTACTAGCTTAAAATTTTGTTGAACTTGGCCTAAATATTTTTGTTTTTGTTTCTCCCGTTCCCCGCTGTTCTTGTAGATACAGATATTCTCATAATATTAGTAGTACATAGAAGTTGGGTTAGGGGTGTCCTCCCTCGGATTGGTCCAGATGGTGCTTAGTAATTTTCCTGGGTTTTGTTTTCGCTGTAATCTCCGGGTTCAATACTATATGATCGGTCCCGGAGATTTGCAATCCCTGGGGCCAACCGAGTGGGTTTCTTGATTTTTCGTTGCCAAGTTCTTTACTTGGTGCACTATCTCCACCTTCCAAGCAAGTGCCCTCAGCAATACGCCACCATTGCCCTCGCCAGACGGTCCCACTTGCTCCGGACTGGGCACGCTTCATCAAAGCAGTTGTGGGCCGCGTCCTCGTTCCTCTCCTTCTGGCAGTTGAGGCACTTTGGTGGGCTGCCTGCCTTCCATCCGGGGCACTCGCTTCTAAGGTGTGGTCCGGTACAATGACTGCACTTTTCTTCGGTCTGGTCGCACGTCTTTCTTCCATGCCCAAAACCGAGGCATCTCGAGCACTGCAGGACCGGCGATTGGTCTACTACCGCTATTCTCTGGAGGTCCACATAGATCTTCCCCGCGTCCGTTAGGGTTCTCCAGAGAATAGGGGAGACCTGCATGATTACGTGGTTTTCGCAGGTGTTTCTGGCTTTCTTCTTATATTTTACAGCCATTCTGAGGTCCTCTGCGATTATGTTTCCAATAAGGTGTTCATTTTGGCTTTTAATTGCCCTTACCACGTCTTCGTCTGTATTGTAAGAAAGCACATTTTTGAGCATTATTAGGGGGTCCTTGTTTGGCTTTTCCACCACCTTTAATTTTGCCTGTTCTAGCTTGGAGGTGATCCTCTGTAGCTCCCCCTTGTCACTACATCCGAGGATCACCTTTTGGTCCTTTGCCTTTCTCAACCTGTCCACCCTGAATCCGGACGTTTTCGCATCTACTGCCGTCCGGATTTTGGCTATCACATCGTCGGAGGTATCGATTGCCTCCTCCGATGAGACCACCACTGAGTGGACAGGTTTGGTCCCTACGACCGGCTTCTGGACTGTGGAAGCGGTCTGTATGGGTTCTGGTGGTTGGTTTAGCGTGCTTCTTTGGTCTAGACTTTCTTTAATTTCCTGCAGTTGCTTCTTGATGTCAATCATATCTTCCTTAACCGCCTCCGTGTGGTTGGTCAATGTTTCCACAATCCTGTCTTCGTTTGTCTGCGTCGGGTACTGTCCTTCATCTTCAAAATACGTCATCGTTTCTTTGTGAGAGGTAGGTATTTTTGTTTTTGCCTGTCCCTCATATCCCTGATCATCAAAATAAGTCATCGTTGTTCTATCATGTGTAAGTATTTTTGTTGTTTTCTGTTCTGTCTCTGCTTGTTCAGCTTCATTCTTTATAATTCTAAACATCATTTCCAGCGACGTTGTGATCTCGGTCTTGAGGTCTGTCCTCAGGTTTCGAGACTCGCCTAAGCAGGTCTTCGCTTTCCGAAGCCAGTCCCTGGCCGCGGCCACCCTTTCGCTGGGGGATAATTTCATAGGTGTAGGTTTAGGGCTCCTTCCCCTACTTGACCCTTTCGCGGGGGAACGGAACATTGTGGAGGGGCTGCGTAAATCAGCTGCCGATTTATATCTGTAGTTGCGTAGGTACTGTAAAGGGGTACCTACGTTATACTATTGTCATAAATAATTCAATATATAAAATTATATACGTCGAATTCGAATATTTTACTTTAAATAATTAAATGGTCAATTGGATTTACACAATTAAATAAAATTGTATGTTGAAAGAAAAAATATGGTTAAAATTAAATAGAATTGTAAGTTAAAAGAATAAATTAGGTTAAAAAATTTTAAAATTCAAATAATGTGTATTTACAATTGTCTATTTTTAAAATCTGGGTATGTATAGGTACCACAGAGTCAATAATTTATACCTAGTTCCGGGGTATGTAAAGTACCCCAGTCTTATTATTAAAATAACTTAAAACTAAAACATACAAAATTTAAAACTTGTTTTTTATATACGGCACTTAAATAGTGCGGTAAGTCCACCTCCAAGGCCCCCTTTCGAATCAGGGGGAGGTCGGCAACGAATCCCGAGAATAAAAATTTTCGTGAAAATTGCCCTCCTCTGCTAGAAATCTCCACTTGGGCGGGTAGGGAGGGCAAATTTTTTCGGTTTTTCACGAAAATCTCGGAAACGGCACAGCCGATCCGGTCGAGAGTGGTCTCGTTCGATTCGGGACGGCGGCCCGCAGGTTTACGCGAAAAATCGCGATTTTCGGGAGTACGGAACCCGGAAAATTTTCGGGAAAACTAAAATTTTTTGAAGAAAACCTGTCACGACGGGTCGTGGGAAAGCCGAAAATGACTCCGTTCGATGTAGAATAATTAAATAGGTCGGAAAAGTTTTTTAAATGAACGAAATCGGTCAATTTTTACAAATTTTGTATGTTGTCGTATTAATATAATGCGACAGCTTAGGTGGATTCGTACTTATTAGAAAAAATATTCTAAGTCCAAGAATGACGGTTTTTCGCGAAAATCTCGGAAACGGCACAGCCGATCCGGTCGAGAGTGGTCTCGTTCGATTCGGGACGGCGGCCCGCAGGTTTACGCGAAAAATCGCGATTTTCGGGAGTACGGAACCCGGAAAATTTTCGGGAAAACTAAAATTTTTTGAAGAAAACCTGTCACGACGGGTCGTGGGAAAGCCGAAAATGACTCCGTTCGATGTAGAATAATTAAATAGGTCGGAAAAGTTTTTTAAATGAACGAAATCGGTCAATTTTTACAAATTTTGTATGTTGTCGTATTAATATAATGCGACAGCTTAGGTGGATTCGTACTTATTAGAAAAAATATTCTAAGTCCAAGAATGACGGTTTTTCGCGAAAATCTCGGAAACGGCACAGCCGATCCGGTCGAGAGTGGTCTCGTTCGATTCGGGACGGCGGCCCGCAGGTTTACGCGAAAAATCGCGATTTTCGGGAGTACGGAACCCGGAAATTTTCGGGAAAACTAAAATTTTTTGAAGAAAACCTGTCACGACGGGTCGTGGGAAAGCCGAAAATGACTCCGTTCGATGTAGAATAATTAAATAGGTCGGAAAAGTTTTTTAAATGAACGAAATCGGTCAATTTTTACAAATTTTGTATGTTGGTTAGGTTAGGTTAGGTTAGGTTAGGTTAGGTTAGGTTAGGTTAGGTTAGGTTAGGTTAGGTTAGGTTAGGTTAGGTTAGGTTAGGTTAGGTTAGGTTAGGTTAGGTTAGGTTAGGTTAGGTTAGGTTAGGTTAGGTTAGGTTAGGTTAGGTTAGGTTAGGTTAGGTTAGGTTAGGTTAGGTTAGGTTAGGTTAGGTTAGGTTAGGTTAGGTTAGGTTAGGTTAGGTTAGGTTAGGTTAGGTTAGGTTAGGTTAGGTTAGGTTAGGTTAGGTTAGGTTAGGTTAGGTTAGGTTAGGTTAGGTTAGGTTAGGTTAGGTTAGGTTAGGTTAGGTTAGGTTAGGTTAGGTTAGGGTAGGTTAGGTTAGGTTAGGTTAGGTTAGGTTAGGTTAGGTTAGGTTAGGTTAGGTTAGGTTAGGTTAGGTTAGGTTAGGTTAGGTTAGGTTAGGTTAGGTTAGGTTAGGTTAGGTTAGGTTAGGTTAGGTTAGTTAGGTTAGGTTAGGTTAGGTTAGGTTAGGTTAGGTTAGGTTAGGTTAGGTTAGGTTAGGTTAGGTTAGGTTAGGTTAGGTTAGGTTAGGTTAGGTTAGGTTAGGTTAGGTTAGGTTAGGTTAGGTTAGGTTAGGTTAGGTTAGGTTAGGTTAGGTTAGGTTAGGTTAGGTTAGGTTAGGTTAGGTTAGGTTAGGTTAGGTTAGGTTAGGTTAGGTTAGGTTAGGTTAGGTTAGGTTAGGTTAGGTTAGGTTAGGTTAGGTTAGGTTAGGTTAGGTTAGGTTAGGTTAGGTTAGGTTAGGTTAGGTTAGGTTAGGTTAGGTTAGGTTAGGTTAGGTTAGGTTAGGTTAGGTTAGGTTAGGTTAGGTTAGGTTAGGTTAGGTTAGGTTAGGTTAGGTTAGGTTAGGTTAGGTTAGGTTAGGTTAGGTTAGGTTAGGTTAGGTTAGGTTAGGTTAGGTTAGGTTAGGTTAGGTTAGGTTAGGTTAGGTTAGGTTAGGTTAGGTTAGGTTAGGTTAGGTTAGGTTAGGTTAGGTTAGGTTAGGTTAGGTTAGGTTAGGTTAGGTTAGGTTAGGTTAGGTTAGGTTAGGTTAGGTTAGGTTAGGTTAGGTTAGGTTAGGTTAGGTTAGGTTAGGTTAGGTTAGGTTAGGTTAGGTTAGGTTAGGTTAGGTTAGGTTAGGTTAGGTTAGGTTAGGTTAGGTTAGGTTAGGTTAGGTTAGGTTAGGTTAGGTTAGGTTAGGTTAGGTTAGGTTAGGTTAGGTTAGGTTAGGTTAGGTTAGGTTAGGTTAGGTTAGGTTAGGTTAGGTTAGGTTAGGTTAGGTTAGGTTAGGTTAGGTTAGGTTAGGTTAGGTTAGGTTAGGTTAGGTTAGGTTAGGTTAGGTTAGGTTAGGTTAGGTTAGGTTAGGTTAGGTTAGGTTAGGTTAGGTTAGGTTAGGTTAGGTTAGGTTAGGTTAGGTTAGGTTAGGTTAGGTTAGGTTAGGTTAGGTTAGGTTAGGTTAGGTTAGGTTAGGTTAGGTTAGGTTAGGTTAGGTTAGGTTAGGTTAGGTTAGGTTAGGTTAGGTTAGGTTAGGTTAGGTTAGGTTAGGTTAGGTTAGGTTAGGTTAGGTTAGGTTAGGTTAGGTTAGGTTAGGTTAGGTTAGGTTAGGTTAGGTTAGGTTAGGTTAGGTTAGGTTAGGTTAGGTTAGGTTAGGTTAGGTTAGGTTAGGTTAGGTTAGGTTAGGTTAGGTTAGGTTAGGTTAGGTTAGGTTAGGTTAGGTTAGGTTAGGTAGGTTAGGTTAGGTTAGGTTAGGTTAGGTTAGGTTAGGTTAGGTTAGGTTAGGTTAGGTTAGGTTAGGTTAGGTTAGGTTAGGTTAGGTTAGGTTAGGTTAGGTTAGGTTAGGTTAGGTTAGGTTAGGTTAGGTTAGGTTAGGTTAGGTTAGGTTAGGTTAGGTTAGGTTAGGTTAGGTTAGGTTAGGTTAGGTTAGGTTAGGTTAGGTTAGGTTAGGTTAGGTTAGGTTAGGTTAGGTTAGGTTAGGTTAGGTTAGGTTAGGTTAGGTTAGGTTAGGTTAGGTTAGGTTAGGTTAGGTTAGGTTAGGTTAGGTTAGGTTAGGTTAGGTTAGGTTAGGTTAGGTTAGGTTAGGTTAGGTTAGGTTAGGTTAGGTTAGGTTAGGTTAGGTTAGGTTAGGTTAGGTTAGGTTAGGTTAGGTTAGGTTAGGTTAGGTTAGGTTAGGTTAGGTTAGGTTAGGTTAGGTTAGGTTAGGTTAGGTTAGGTTAGGTTAGGTTAGGTTAGGTTAGGTTAGGTTAGGTTAGGTTAGGTTAGGTTAGTGGTTAGGTTAGGTTAGGTTAGGTTAGGTTAGGTTAGGTTAGGTTAGGTTAGGTTAGGTTAGGTTAGGTTAGGTTAGGTTAGGTTAGGTTAGGTTAGGTTAGGTTAGGTTAGGTTAGGTTAGGTTAGGTTAGGTTAGGTTAGGTTAGGTTAGGTTAGGTTAGGTTAGGTTAGGTTAGGTTAGGTTAGGTTAGGTTAGGTTAGGTTAGGTTAGGTTAGGTTAGGTTAGGTTAGGTTAGGTTAGGTTAGGTTAGGTTAGGTTAGGTTAGGTTAGGTTAGGTTAGGTTAGGTTAGGTTAGGTTAGGTTAGGTTAGGTTAGGTTAGGTTAGGTTAGGTTAGGTTAGGTTAGGTTAGGTTAGGTTAGGTTAGGTTAGGTTAGGTTAGGTTAGGTTAGGTTAGGTTAGGTTAGGTTAGGTTAGGTTAGGTTAGGTTAGGTTAGGTTAGGTTAGGTTAGGTTAGGTTAGGTTAGGTTAGGTTAGGTTAGGTTAGGTTAGGTTAGGTTAGGTTAGGTTAGGTTAGGTTAGGTTAGGTTAGGTTAGGTTAGGTTAGGTTAGGTTAGGTTAGGTTAGGTTAGGTTAGGTTAGGTTAGGTTAGGTTAGGTTAGGTTAGGTTAGGTTAGGTTAGGTTAGGTTAGGTTAGGTTAGGTTAGGTTAGGTTAGGTTAGGTTAGGTTAGGTTAGGTTAGGTTAGGTTAGGTTAGGTTAGGTTAGGTTAGGTTAGGTTAGGTTAGGTTAGGTTAGGTTAGGTTAGGTTAGGTTAGGTTAGGTTAGGTTAGGTTAGGTTAGGTTAGGTTAGGTTAGGTTAGGTTAGGTTAGGTTAGGTTAGGTTAGGTTAGGTTAGGTTAGGTTAGGTTAGGTTAGGTTAGGTTAGGTTAGGTTAGGTTAGGTTAGGTTAGGTTAGGTTAGGTTAGGTTAGGTTAGGTTAGGTTAGGTTAGGTTAGGTTAGGTTAGGTTAGGTTAGGTTAGGTTAGGTTAGGTTAGGTTAGGTTAGGTTAGGTTAGGTTAGGTTAGGTTAGGTTAGGTTAGGTTAGGTTAGGTTAGGTTAGGTTAGGTTAGGTTAGGTTAGGTTAGGTTAGGTTAGGTTAGGTTAGGTTAGGTTAGGTTAGGTTAGGTTAGGTTAGGTTAGGTTAGGTTAGGTTAGGTTAGGTTAGGTTAGGTTAGGTTAGGTTAGGTTAGGTTAGGTTAGGTTAGGTTAGGTTAGGTTAGGTTAGGTTAGGTTAGGTTAGGTTAGGTTAGGTTAGGTTAGGTTAGGTTAGGTTAGGTTAGGTTAGGTTAGGTTAGGTTAGGTTAGGTTAGGTTAGGTTAGGTTAGGTTAGGTTAGGTTAGGTTAGGTTAGGTTAGGTTAGGTTAGGTTAGGTTAGGTTAGGTTAGGTTAGGTTAGGTTAGGTTAGGTTAGGTTAGGTTAGGTTAGGTTAGGTTAGGTTAGGTTAGGTTAGGTTAGGTTAGGTTAGGTTAGGTTAGGTTAGGTTAGGTTAGGTTAGGTTAGGTTAGGTTAGGTTAGGTTAGGTTAGGTTAGGTTAGGTTAGGTTAGGTTAGGTTAGGTTAGGTTAGGTTAGGTTAGGTTAGGTTAGGTTAGGTTAGGTTAGGTTAGGTTAGGTTAGGTTAGGTTAGGTTAGGTTAGGTTAGGTTAGGTTAGGTTAGGTTAGGTTAGGTTAGGTTAGGTTAGGTTAGGTTAGGTTAGGTTAGGTTAGGTTAGGTTAGGTTAGGTTAGGTTAGGTTAGGTTAGGTTAGGTTAGGTTAGGTTAGGTTAGGTTAGGTTAGGTTAGGTTAGGTTAGGTTAGGTTAGGTTAGGTTAGGTTAGGTTAGGTTAGGTTAGGTTAGGTTAGGTTAGGTTAGGTTAGGTTAGGTTAGGTTAGGTTAGGTTAGGTTAGGTTAGGTTAGGTTAGGTTAGGTTAGGTTAGGTTAGGTTAGGTTAGGTTAGGTTAGGTTAGGTTAGGTTAGGTTAGGTTAGGTTAGGTTAGGTTAGGTTAGGTTAGGTTAGGTTAGGTTAGGTTAGGTTAGGTTAGGTTAGGTTAGGTTAGGTTAGGTTAGGTTAGGTTAGGTTAGGTTAGGTTAGGTTAGGTTAGGTTAGGTTAGGTTAGGTTAGGTTAGGTTAGGTTAGGTTAGGTTAGGTTAGGTTAGGTTAGGTTAGGTTAGGTTAGGTTAGGTTAGGTTAGGTTAGGTTAGGTTAGGTTAGGTTAGGTTAGGTTAGGTTAGGTTAGGTTAGGTTAGGTTAGGTTAGGTTAGGTTAGGTTAGGTTAGGTTAGGTTAGGTTAGGTTAGGTTAGGTTAGGTTAGGTTAGGTTAGGTTAGGTTAGGTTAGGTTAGGTTAGGTTAGGTTAGGTTAGGTTAGGTTAGGTTAGGTTAGGTTAGGTTAGGTTAGGTTAGGTTAGGTTAGGTTAGGTTAGGTTAGGTTAGGTTAGGTTAGGTTAGGTTAGGTTAGGTTAGGTTAGGTTAGGTTAGGTTAGGTTAGGTTAGGTTAGGTTAGGTTAGGTTAGGTTAGGTTAGGTTAGGTTAGGTTAGGTTAGGTTAGGTTAGGTTAGGTTAGGTTAGGTTAGGTTAGGTTAGGTTAGGTTAGGTTAGGTTAGGTTAGGTTAGGTTAGGTTAGGTTAGGTTAGGTTAGGTTAGGTTAGGTTAGGTTAGGTTAGGTTAGGTTAGGTTAGGTTAGGTTAGGTTAGGTTAGGTTAGGTTAGGTTAGGTTAGGTTAGGTTAGGTTAGGTTAGGTTAGGTTAGGTTAGGTTAGGTTAGGTTAGGTTAGGTTAGGTTAGGTTAGGTTAGGTTAGGTTAGGTTAGGTTAGGTTAGGTTAGGTTAGGTTAGGTTAGGTTAGGTTAGGTTAGGTTAGGTTAGGTTAGGTTAGGTTAGGTTAGGTTAGGTTAGGTTAGGTTAGGTTAGGTTAGGTTAGGTTAGGTTAGGTTAGGTTAGGTTAGGTTAGGTTAGGTTAGGTTAGGTTAGGTTAGGTTAGGTTAGGTTAGGTTAGGTTAGGTTAGGTTAGGTTAGGTTAGGTTAGGTTAGGTTAGGTTAGGTTAGGTTAGGTTAGGTTAGGTTAGGTTAGGTTAGGTTAGGTTAGGTTAGGTTAGGTTAGGTTAGGTTAGGTTAGGTTAGGTTAGGTTAGGTTAGGTTAGGTTAGGTTAGGTTAGGTTAGGTTAGGTTAGGTTAGGTTAGGTTAGGTTAGGTTAGGTTAGGTTAGGTTAGGTTAGGTTAGGTTAGGTTAGGTTAGGTTAGGTTAGGTTAGGTTAGGTTAGGTTAGGTTAGGTTAGGTTAGGTTAGGTTAGGTTAGGTTAGGTTAGGTTAGGTTAGGTTAGGTTAGGTTAGGTTAGGTTAGGTTAGGTTAGGTTAGGTTAGGTTAGGTTAGGTTAGGTTAGGTTAGGTTAGGTTAGGTTAGGTTAGGTTAGGTTAGGTTAGGTTAGGTTAGGTTAGGTTAGGTTAGGTTAGGTTAGGTTAGGTTAGGTTAGGTTAGGTTAGGTTAGGTTAGGTTAGGTTAGGTTAGGTTAGGTTAGGTTAGGTTAGGTTAGGTTAGGTTAGGTTAGGTTAGGTTAGGTTAGGTTAGGTTAGGTTAGGTTAGGTTAGGTTAGGTTAGGTTAGGTTAGGTTAGGTTAGGTTAGGTTAGGTTAGGTTAGGTTAGGTTAGGTTAGGTTAGGTTAGGTTAGGTTAGGTTAGGTTAGGTTAGGTTAGGTTAGGTTAGGTTAGGTTAGGTTAGGTTAGGTTAGGTTAGGTTAGGTTAGGTTAGGTTAGGTTAGGTTAGGTTAGGTTAGGTTAGGTTAGGTTAGGTTAGGTTAGGTTAGGTTAGGTTAGGTTAGGTTAGGTTAGGTTAGGTTAGGTTAGGTTAGGTTAGGTTAGGTTAGGTTAGGTTAGGTTAGGTTAGGTTAGGTTAGGTTAGGTTAGGTTAGGTTAGGTTAGGTTAGGTTAGGTTAGGTTAGGTTAGGTTAGGTTAGGTTAGGTTAGGTTAGGTTAGGTTAGGTTAGGTTAGGTTAGGTTAGGTTAGGTTAGGTTAGGTTAGGTTAGGTTAGGTTAGGTTAGGTTAGGTTAGGTTAGGTTAGGTTAGGTTAGGTTAGGTTAGGTTAGGTTAGGTTAGGTTAGGTTAGGTTAGGTTAGGTTAGGTTAGGTTAGGTTAGGTTAGGTTAGGTTAGGTTAGGTTAGGTTAGGTTAGGTTAGGTTAGGTTAGGTTAGGTTAGGTTAGGTTAGGTTAGGTTAGGTTAGGTTAGGTTAGGTTAGGTTAGGTTAGGTTAGGTTAGGTTAGGTTAGGTTAGGTTAGGTTAGGTTAGGTTAGGTTAGGTTAGGTTAGGTTAGGTTAGGTTAGGTTAGGTTAGGTTAGGTTAGGTTAGGTTAGGTTAGGTTAGGTTAGGTTAGGTTAGGTTAGGTTAGGTTAGGTTAGGTTAGGTTAGGTTAGGTTAGGTTAGGTTAGGTTAGGTTAGGTTAGGTTAGGTTAGGTTAGGTTAGGTTAGGTTAGGTTAGGTTAGGTTAGGTTAGGTTAGGTTAGGTTAGGTTAGGTTAGGTTAGGTTAGGTTAGGTTAGGTTAGGTTAGGTTAGGTTAGGTTAGGTTAGGTTAGGTTAGGTTAGGTTAGGTTAGGTTAGGTTAGGTTAGGTTAGGTTAGGTTAGGTTAGGTTAGGTTAGGTTAGGTTAGGTTAGGTTAGGTTAGGTTAGGTTAGGTTAGGTTAGGTTAGGTTAGGTTAGGTTAGGTTAGGTTAGGTTAGGTTAGGTTAGGTTAGGTTAGGTTAGGTTAGGTTAGGTTAGGTTAGGTTAGGTTAGGTTAGGTTAGGTTAGGTTAGGTTAGGTTAGGTTAGGTTAGGTTAGGT